>OY759210.1:14616118-17174118 GCA_963662105.1 Meiosimyza platycephala
AATTTGGGCCGGGGCTCCAAAATTCACTTTGCAGCTGCTACATTGTCATGGCTCCACGTCTCACTAAATCAGCCGTGAAAACGTCCGTTTCCATCTAATATATATTCGACTTCTTTCTTTGTTTCAATATGGTGTTCTGACTCATATTTCAAATAGCTAATATATAAATAGTAATATAATAGTAGTAATATAAATAGTAGTTCTAAATATGGAGTAACATCTAATTGAATAAGTACTATGTTGGGCCATAAGATTCCAAATACATATTTGCCACAGGCGTGAGCTTGCAAAGACTTATTGAAGAAAAATAAAAAAAGGGTTTAAATTATGTATCACTTTCAGAATAAGGTATTATTTCATTATCTCCAGATATTTCAGCTATCTCTCTAACTTATTATTTTTCCAAATAAGTTTTCAGTTGAATACATAGAAAGTGTGATCCCATATTTGGAAATGTCCCACAACATTATTCAATGTTTTTATGAAGGACGTGTCGACATTTAAAGTGCGCATGAAAAATTATGATTAGAGCCTACCTGAATTGCACGCTGGTCAAATTTAAATACTCAAAGCAGCAAGGTCAGCAATAACAAAGGTCATACATTCTCACACGCTTATTAACCCTCATTTGCTTGCAAGCAGAGCTCATTCATTACTTGCATTACGCAATGAATATAAAATATTCAACAAATTTAAAATAAATAATGAATGTCAGCAACAGCTACTCTAAACGGCATATATAAAGAGACATCCATAAATAACATCAAAATTTTCATCCAATTTATGGATAATTTTTCCGAGACTCGAAAAGTCATCGTGAGTCATTATTAATGACCGCCTGCGGCACCAATACGCATATGATCAATAATTTTCCAAGCAAAGAATGAAAACTACCTACATACATCTCTATACTATGTCGGGGGGGGTTAAGAAATACATATTTTATTGATCATCGATGTATGGCAACTTTTTTTGCTTGGAGCGTGTGTAACGATCTGCTGGGGAGGATCAAAATGTCAAATTAATGGTAAACCAGACAATTTTTCTTATGAAATTTTTCACCAAATTATAGAATTATTTTTTTTTTTTTTTTTTGAAGTATAAAGTGTGCCAGACGTTGTGGGGGAGGTTGTGCAGTGGTTTTGGTTTTTGTTCAGATCTACAAAGCGAATGTCGTTAACAAATAATTTATACTAAAATTCAAAGTAATTGCCAACGAAATAGTTTGGCGGCGGCACTTCTCAGTTGCATTTTGGAATGCAATTGGTTTGGTAGCAGCAGCAGCAGCAGCAGCGTGTGTATCGCACACTTTTGTTTTTTTTTTTCAATTCAGCAGCAGTTGGTGGTTGAAATTTTTAATTTATGAATTTAATGGTTTTAAACTTGGATGCATTTCTATTAATTGCATGCTGCAACTGTCGAGATCTACTCGTTTGTGTCTCATTTTAATGTGCCATTAAAAGCATTTGTTTTTGTTCAAGTAGATGGGGTAATAAATAATTTTTTCAGTATAAAATTTTTATGGATTTTTATGTTTTGTAACTAGAAATGAACTAAGAAATGAACCTTGGGTACGTGCTTCGAACTATTTTCGCAGTTTCTAACTCTTTTATTGCACCTGTTTGAAGGAGCGCAATATTAATCATTACATTATGTTTAAACTTGACTTGACAAAAGTTTAAAAAAAAAAATTATAAATAAACAAATTCATAGCTGGCTGTGTTGGATCCTGTTCCATACAAAGTACCTTGCGATGACCATCACAAATCCTTGGAAAATCATCTAAAATCAATCGGATAAGAAAAATTAGTTGGTTAAATAAATAATCTAGTGTCTGATCGAAGGTTTTTTTTTTTTTGAAAAATCAACAAAATGGCGGCCTCAGGAAATTTACCTATAGATATTCGGGAAAATACCAACAATTAATTGTTCATAAAAAATCGATATTTAAAAAAAAAAACCTTCGATCAGGATTCATGTTTTTCAAAAACTGTGTAAATTTCATTGAAATCTATTGAGCGGTTTTCGAGTTACAGTGGTGGTCACCAGTTTCGAAAACATAGTTTTGAGAAAAACGACGAGAAACACATGAATTTCCATACTCTTACTACAGAGAGCCCATTGGTTATTGCCGAATAACTACAAAAATAATTGTTGGGTTCGACTTCAATTTTCAGTATATATTTTTAAGAAAATTTAAAAAAAAAATCTATTTCTTTAAAATTCTGACTGCCTCTGCCCCCTTAAGATAAGACAAAATTGTGGAACCTCCAATCTTAAGGTTTAGTATACCTGGTTTCGACTTTTAAGGCATTATTATGAAAATGTTAACAGCCGAAAATTTTAAAAATTAAAGATTATGTACCGGATTGAGGTGGGGCCGTCACGATATCATGTTTTGTAAAAACGGAAAGTGAGGATTTTTTTTTGAGGTAACACCCTTAGTAGATACCAGATAATTCTAAAAAATTCCTCGGAAATCAGTATTTTGGTCACAAATGTACTTTTTTAAATGAAAAGATGGCCCTTGTCAATTTTTAGTAGCCTCAGTCCCCGTAAAGTCTTAATCCGGTACTGGATTTATGTTCGGGACGCAGATAATTTGAAAATGATAACGTTTTGGTAATCGTGAAAAATATAGTTTCGGCTTCTTGAGGCCGTAAGTAAGTCTGTCAAAGACTGAGTTTTTTATTTAGAACATTTGACATTATTTTAATAATGACTTGCCTTCTTCATATCAACAAAAAAATAATTTTTTTGCCAGATTTATGACTCAAAAAATAATTTTCCTCACTGTATCGCATGCTGGCTGTCATATATCATGAATATTTCTTTCTTGTCCATATATATACATAGATATTTCATTACTGAATAGTGACAAAAAAAATAGTTTGACCTTGACCAATAATTTAATACAACAAACTGCACATTTGCTGATGACCTTAACTATTTATGATTTTTGTGTACAAATTTTAATGGTCAGGCTTTTGATAAAAATAATAATAAAATATAATAAGGACTCATAATTCTCTTTTTTGTTAGATAATAGCTGCATAATTTATCATTGTGTTTCATTAAAAATTATTGAAATTTTCGTGTTACCTGCCATCTGGCAATCATAGGCAATAACCTGTGTGTATTCAGAGCAGCTGTGCGCATCGGCTGAAAAGTGTCGAAATTCTTCAATTTAAGTACAAGTTACCTATTCTATTATTTTTTATTATTAAATTGGAGAAAAAACAAAACATTTAATTACCAAAATGCCAATGTCGAAAGTTTCGTGCGCGCATGCTCATTGCATTTAGTGCTCTTTGTTTTTGCACTCAACCATTTCATTGCAAAACGTACGTGTATACGTAATTGAAACTTAAAGTGGCGCCCAAAAAAATGCATTGCAATCTAGCGAATA
This sequence comes from Meiosimyza platycephala, assembly GCA_963662105.1. NCBI lineage: Eukaryota > Metazoa > Arthropoda > Insecta > Diptera > Lauxaniidae > Meiosimyza > Meiosimyza platycephala. The sequence continues at coordinate 14,619,528 of OY759210.1, forward strand.
GATGTACCAACATTCATTTGGAATTAAATGAAAAAAAAGGAAAAATATACAAAAAAAAAAAATTTAGAAATATTTCCATTTTGTGTACTAAATTAGGTAGGTGGAAGAAGGACTTTTTTTCGTTATATTACAATTTAGTTGCCATATTGCGCGCTGATTCCTATAATCGATAGTCACGATTTGGACTTTTTTTCCTGTTTACAACTTGGCGCTTAGGCGTATTATATGTATGCATTTGCTAAACTGCACATAATGCCAGAAAAACAAAGTTAAGAAGTTGAGGTTTTATTATTTTTTTTTTTGGTTTCAATTTGTTGGGAATGCAGCAGAAATTTTCTTTAGTGCAAAATGAACTTTAGGTTTTCGAAATTTTAAGATAAGTAATGCTCTGACATACCTTTCCAAATCAAATTTTCATATATGTATTCCGTCTTCACCAGAACAGATATTTACACATTGAAAATCAAAAGATTTTTTAAAAATCTTATATACATATAGTAACCTTTAAAGTAAATATTTCCTTGAGTTATTTAAACTTTCTAAATTGATAGTGCAAAGTCCTTACAAGACCAAAAAAAAAAGGTGCAACATATAGTAAATTACTTCCCCCATGGGTGTGATTTGTCAAATTGTGTGCGTGTGCAATTAATAAAAGACGGACCGCCGCGTTTCAATTGACTTCCATGTCAAAAAAGTTGAATGGCAGAAACGTTTAACCCATCCGCACACGCCAACACAAGACGCTGATTTACATTCATAATTTATCAAACTACTAGGTAGGTAGGTAGGTAGAGTGGCTGCATCGACCAACCAATACCACCGACTACAACAAAACTTCAAAATCTAAAATTAGAGAAAAAACCAAAAACTTAAAATAAAAATAAAAAGGAAACAAAAATTTTAGCATATTGTTGTTGTTGTCTTTAATGGATACACTTTATTAAAGAATAACAAAAGTGGCTCTATAAGGCGAAGAAAAAAGCATCCTACACGGAAAAAAAATGTTAGGAGTCAACTAAAATTTCGATTCTCTCTTGAAAATCAAGTTTGTAAAGATGTATGAGAAGGCATTACGGGAAATATTTTTGGAAAAATTTACCAACACCCACGTGAAAAGCCAATTGATATATAGATATAAAAGAGGCATTCCGCTGCCGAAACCTTTTAAAAAGATGAGTAACTTCAAGACTCATAGCTTGATGACTTATTTATTAAAATTTCCAAAAAAAAAATAAATTTTTGAAATTGCTAAAGAATCACGGTCTTAAGCTCATACTCTAAAGCACTGAATAAACTGAGCCTCAATCATATTTAAAGCAAACACTACAGATAACTACGTAGATATCAGGCTCGATTCCGTACAAACGACGCATGTATGGATCATATAGCCATCCTCAGGATTTTTAGAAGCGAGTTGCAAATGAGCCTACAATCATGCTTCATTGACTTTTTTACTGCCTTCAATAGCATTACATAGAAATGTTCCTATCAAACTTATTCACATCATTAAGGTGCACTGCTAGACCTTAAGTCCAGCATTATTCACAACAGCAATATCTCACCGTCAATCGAATCAAATGTTGGGGTCAAGCAGGGGTTGCTTTATGTCCTACCTGTTAATGCTAACTGTGCTGTATCAGCCGCATCGTGAGATTCAATAACACTTTTGGGGTCATCTTAAGCCGTTGATATTGCTGAATTTACCATATAACTAAAAGTAGGCGCGACCCCTCCCAATTAAAATAATAATATTATCATAAAATTTACTTTTAACTCAATTAGTACAACCCGGGCAAAGCCGGAACGAGCAGACAGTATGTAATAAAGAAATAACAACTTCATAAAATTCTATTGTAATTCCAAAAGTCTCGGTATATTCCCCTTATGATCCTTGAGTTACACAGGCCGACAAATTTTTAAACCAGAGACCAGACCTATCATACCCGAAGAACTTTGATGCGCTAAATCCGAATCCGAGCTCAGAATTTTTCCTATACGTTAGGTTTTCGAGATATTCTAACCTTAAAGTGCTCTGGTCTCTGGTTTTGGACTTTTTTTTTGTCCACCTGTGTTATTCAGCTTTATATTTATATTTAGAGAAAATGTCGGAATCCTATGATTGTCAAACTCATTTAGGGCATATTCTCAAAACAAGTTAAAAACGCTGACCAAACCCCTTTTAAAGAAGATCAATTTTATTGCAAATAAATTAGCATCTAAACAGGCTTTATAGCGATAAGACTTTGATAGAATCAACGGAGTGTACTGAAAAAGATTATAAAACCCTTTTATTTTAGCAAAAGTCGCACAATAATTAAAAGTTTCAAAAACTGCAAATAATCGCGCTAAGTTTTCGACCATTCATATCACAGTGTAAAGTTGCACATTGTAAGAAACTTAATACCAAATTATTCTCAGTGTACTTTAGCGTTTTCTCTGTTCCCTTATATTCAAGGCGTGCCATAGAAGGAAGTTCCGTTTCATTTTAGTTGATTTCAGTTTGTTAAGTCAAAAAATTTATGTAATTTTTCATGTAAAAAATGTGTGCAGCAGGTGACAAAACAATTTTATGGTCACGTGGTATTTTCTTTTAAAATTCTTAATGTGCGTTAAATGATTTTTTGTTTTTATTTTTTTTTTCTTCGGGAAGCTCATAACGCTAACATAAAGTGGGATTATGAGCGACAGAGTCGTATTTGGTGCAATGGGGATGGAATAGCATATACATTCTAACTTAATGCTTAATAATAGCAACAACAACAAAATTTCTGATTATGATTTTACATTTTCATTTTTATTTCGGTCGCGATGAAAACAAACTAATTGATTTTTTTTTATGTTTTAATTTATTAAGAAAATAAAAGAACAGTTTTTGAATTTCTATGTCTTTTAAATTGTCTATTAAAGTTTTTCGGTGTTTTTTGGTAAAAAAAAAATTATTTGGTTGGAAATATAGAGCTATGCCTATTATATCAAATATTGTCAAAAAAAATTGTTTAAAATCGATGTGTATTTTTCAGTTTTATATATGATCAATATTATAGTGTTATTTTTTTTGGAACACCTATATACATATGGAAGTCCTACAGCTTTAACTTAATTTCAAGAGCTTAGTAGTTTTTTTTTTTTTGGAAGATAAGCACACTGTTGAATGTTATAAAATATCTACTTTGTTTATTGTTCACAAAAATTCACAACTTTCCGTACTGAAATTATCAGTATTTTCTCCAAATGAAAGTTGTAAACCTCAACTGCGTCTTGTATGACCCTCAAAATAACTCTATTCCGAATTACTAAAAATATAATTCAAAGCGTAAAATTCCGAGTTTCCTGGTGTGTCCCTTTTGGGGAGGTGAGGTGTTTTTTTGAAAATTCGGACCCTTCTCCTTGGTGAGATCTGGTGAGATCTCCTCCCTCCTATTTTAACTCACATAATTAATGGACGTCCCCTCTTGAGAGTGAGAGCTGCTAGACTTAATAGGTAATGCTTCTAAGAGTGTAAAGACAAATTTACACTGCAGTAATAATTTATAATAATAATGCCATATCAATGTGTAAATAATCATAAAATTACTATATATTTCATTTGAGATATTATATCCAATTGATTTCCTATTTATCCCTTAGGTATTTTATTATTCACCTACCGAATCAAAAAATATTGGAAAAAGTTCGCAATAATTCATTAAAGTACAATAAATATAATTTTGGAAGCCTTCTACTTAGTCTTAGATTCTATTAATTAACACAGTAAATAACGTATCAGTACCCTGTTAATCATTTTCGTAAAATATATTTTAAATATATGTACCATATGTAGGTTAATGTATAGTTCTTTTGCGTATCAAATATTTTGCCCTGTGGCATGAAACTCTTTAATTTTTTCTTAAGATAATGTTTTGCCTTTTTTTTTAGAAAAATATTGCTAGTATTAATTTCAGTCTCTTGAGCCCAATACTAATTTCAAATTATGACTTGTGAATTAATGTGTACAGTGAATAAAGTAGCAATCTTATTGATTTAACTAGTAAAGATCTTATCTTTTGCTTTGGCAAAAATTAAATACCCTACACCTCATTAGAACTAAAGGTGTTTCTTAAATTTTAATTAAAAATGCTATGTTCTGGCTGGTATTACCATATACTACTACTGATTATTGCGATTTTTAGTTTTTTTTTGTAAGGAAGCTGCCATAGTGTTTTATCGGAATTCGTCTACTTTCTTGACCGGAGCTTATCCGATTTATTCTAACTTTTTTTTTGTGAAATTTGGTTTCATTACCTTAAGTTATACTCTCAGTATTGTGTTTAAAGACTTTAAGTTACATTTAAATTAAGGTATCACGCTTTTTTGTCGAAATTTAGCAACTTTTTGTTCAGATCAGCGATGGGCAAGTATAGGCTTTTACAACCCTCTTGGTCCGAATCGTTATTCGACGCACAAACAAGCAACCAAAAGTTCACAGAATTTCAATGCTATCGGCGCACAGCTTTGAATTGAGTTCCAATGAAAATAAAAACAACACACACAGGCATTAGCGACGGCGCCGCTTTTTGTCTCGACGAATGTAGCAATTGCTTTTATTTGTAGTGCTGTTGGCGAATTTGGAAATGAAACAAAAAAAAACTTTAAAATTTAATTTTTTATTGCTTGATTTTGTTGTTGCACTCTTTTGCTAGATTTCTTTGCCCACCGCTGGTTCAGATTATTGCTTGTATTTCTGGTTACACAGCAACAAATAACTCAATCAAAATAGCTTTTTAAACTATTTATTTGTAAGGCTGATAGGGGGTATCTATAAACCGATTTCGCCCATTACTATCCCAAGAAGCTTCTTTGAAGGTGTAGCCTGAGTACCAAATTTTATTGAATTATTTCGCTTGCTTTTTCTGTAATCAGGATTTCCACTGGCAAACGGAGAGACTTGGCTCAATCGACTTAAGCGGTGCCGCTGATCAAGTTTATATATACGCTTCCTTCTTTGCGTTGGAAACGGAAAGACAGAGTGAATATACCCCGAGTTTAGGGCGTAAGTAGTATATTTTTGATTACAAAACAATCGAAGGACGAATGCGGGATAAGTGAATATCAAAAATATAAACAGTCAAACTGATGAAAATCCAGACAGGATGTATGTTCCAAAAAAAATACCATAATATAGAATTGTTAATATAGCAAAATATTTTAACTCCAAGGTCGTTCGCGCACACTAAAGTGCCTTAAACGCAGTTTGTAGTATTATTTTATAAAGAGGTCTAACAGATGTATTGCCAAAATAATTCTTCCAAAACTTTTTTTAGTACTTTTAGTTAAATTTGCAGCCAAATTTTCTCTGAACTTTTGCGAAAATGTTATTTGTATAATAAGAAATTGTTCAAAACATCAAAGGCGCAACAAGTGAAATCATCTTGTTGCTGATGCTGATTATTAGTAATGGTCTTAACAGCATATGTTGCTTTACTGATGGACAATTTTCTAAATAAAATGTTCTATAATAGAAAATTAATTGAAAGTTCTTAATCAACAACTATCGAAATTCTACTCGCAGTAATAAGGCATAATAAATCGTATGTCAAAGATCTAAACAGATATTAAATATCACTTACGCAATCGACACGCAGTAGGTGAAATCAAGTTATTTTTGGCAGCCGATATCCAGAAGGTGTTAACATCATTTGTAAAAGTCTCAGACTTTTCAACTAATTGGGAGCCACTTTGCCCTCTTTTTGTTGTTGTTCTTGTAGCTGTTGTTCGCTGTAAATATGCACGCGAGTTACGCGCCCGTACTTAGCAGCGATGATGACGACGACGACGACGACGATCAACAGCAACAACATCATCAGAATGATGACAGCTTTCTGATTGCTTGAAGGAGTGCAGCAACTCTTAACGGCAGCACCGTGCTAAAGAGTTGCCTGCCATCATCGGGGCGTGCAATCAGAAATGATTAATCGTTTTGTAAATGTTTGTTTTCATAAACAATTTTTTAATAGGCACTGAACATGTGTTCAGAGTGGAGTCCCCTCCCTCCACCACTTGCATTGGAGAGCTATGCGCCCGCGTTGAAGTGGGTGAGTGGGTTGGGGTAGCTATTTATGTTGTCGTATTGTTGTAACATTTGTTTTTTATTTTTTATTTGATTTGAACTTTTGTTTGAAATGTTCAAAATATTTTAAACGATTCTTGTTTTGGATAAAAGGGTTTTCAGGTATTTTGAGTGCATGAATCTTTTTAAGAATTTTTTTTTGATTTATTTATGTTTTTATGTTGGAAATTAACAAAAGTTCATAAATCAAAAGGCTTAGTTGGAGTCAAAGTGTTTAAAAATAAATAAATAAAATTAGAGGCCAATAAATTGTTTGGTGAGCTAATTGACTATAACTGTATAGTTATGATTTTATTATGGGAACTATAAAAAAATCATTAATATATCGGGTATTCAAGTATGAAATTGATGTACATCAGCAAGCCTCATGTTCTCCCAGAATAGTTAGACACATAAGTATAAAAAAATTGTATGATTCGGGAATGGAGTTATGTTGAGAGTATGTACTAAGCTTAAAGAAAAGATATATCCGAGTTTGTCTACGGAAAATCAAAGAACATTACACTTCCTTACTCCGACAAAAGCAGAATTATTCCTCGGTATTGTTCGCTGGATTTTAGGAAATATGACAGAACCAAATCTATTTAATGCTCTTGAACAATGATAATCTTTGACTTAATAAACAGCTTTTTAAGTTTTACTTAAGTTCATAGTACTATCTACCAAAGCTTTTTTGATATTTAAAAATATTTTTAGAAATTGTCAACCAACGCTGTTATTTGTAGGAACCATACTCTCTACTTTGTTACAAAGCGACTTTCAACAAAAACCAAAAACCTTAAATCAAAATTGAAATTTCAATCTTTAACCAACAAAATCGTTATGGTGAAAATGACTCAAGATATCAGCTACTGTTTTGGTATAACTTACACTAGCAAACTCCAACCTTCCCCCCTCCCCCCCATATAGCTTCACAAAACACAAACATTAAAACCGCTAAACAAACCAAATGATATCAAGCTGAAAGCAAAGGAAATCTACTCCATTCCTCAAATGTTTACTTACAAAAGTCGCGTCCCATCGTAAACTTGAAAGGTTTTATATTTTTTGACGACTTTATTAACTTTACGCACACAAACACACGTACGCATTGCACGCATACACACACACGCGCTTATTTATGAATTCAGCTATCCATATTGCAACTAACGCCCATACCAAAACGTGCGTTCTTTCAGCTCCCACAATTGAATTTTGGCGCGCGCGCGCTCATTTCAAGGTTTGAGGACCTGCGGGGTTTTGGTGTAAACGCTGAATAAATATTTTTGGTTTAACTTTTACGCGATTTGCGTGCAACGAAGAAAAGTCAAAGTTTGTGTAAGTGAAACCTCGAAGCAATGTTAGTGTTAGAATTTATCTGCGTGCGATTAACCCTGAGGTGACCCAGCTGTAAGATGGGGGAATATTCTTATGATAACTTTAACAGCACTTAGCTTCTTGTCAGCGATTATTGCCTGTGTCACATATATTTTTGTAGCTATCACCAACGGGTTAATGTTTGCAAGAAAAACAGTTTTTGGTGCTGTGCTGCATTTATTATTTGTGAAAATTCCCTCAGGACTTAAGAAAAGGCTTACGGAAAATAACATTGCTACGTGAGATCATGAGACTCATAAACTTTTACCTCCACCCCAGCGAAAAGGGTTGCAAACATAATGCGTGCGTTGAACGGGTTATATGTACTTTGTATATTTCTATAAAGATTTTCATATCTTGTTTAATGTCAACGCCTTATTCAGTCGCAAATAAGACGTTTTGCCCTGCAGCATTGAATATGAGTATATTAAGTTTTATGTTCTGTTTATAGATCTGTTTACGATATGTAAAGTAAATAAAAGATTTCCGTATGAATTTAAAATTAACATAACAAATATTATATGAAGTAGTTATGTTGGAGAATTTATTGTTAACAACTTGCGTAGGGTTTTTTGTACCGTATTCATATTGACCAAGTATATATATTATTTTGTCGTACGAAAATATTCAACTGGAGTTCAGTTCAGGTGCTGATCTATCTGACATGACAGTTTATTTTTATCTTAAATTTATCTAATTAAAATACATACATTTCAAGCAATTTCGTCTTTTTTCAGCATAGAAAAACTTTTACTTTAAATCAATTTCACCTTAAAATGTTGGCAGCCTCCTCCTTCTTTACACGATTTTCTGTTTCCTCGTTTCCGGTACTAAGATATTTAATAATAAAAATCAAAAAAAAAAAAAAAAATGAAGAAACTTTTCAAGCACGAAACCAACTCATATCCTTGTTTGTATACGATGTACGTGTCTCAATGTGAAGTGAAGCTTCTGGCTACCGTCCATCAAGGATTATTGCTTATCTCAATTTGTCTGAATTGCACTCACTTGCTTGCCTCCAACGAAATTGCCTGAATTCTATGAGAACGTATACTCAAAATGCAAAAGGGTGGCTTCAAATAAAATATATTTATACGCTCCAGAAAAAAAAACCTACCTCTTAGACTTTTCAAGCAGTGATCCCGTAGTTACGCCAAAAACTATTTACTTTATCGAGGTAAAAGTTGTCTGCAGCTACGCATAAACTAAGATCACAGCATTCCGGACATTCGAGTCACGTATGCATATACGTATTTAGCGCCTCTTTATGTATCACAATTCGTCTCGTTTCGCCTCTAATTTTCACGCCTAAAAATATGCGATTATATTTTACATAAATGAAAACAAAAAAACGTAGCATGTGCTTAATGAATAGTTAATAACAAATATAAGAATTGTACTAGCATACTTTTAGGCTTGGAAATTAGAGGCGAAACGAGACGAATCGTGATACATAAAGAGGCCTTTAAAGTTCCATTATTGAGAAATAGTTTACGTTTTATTGGAGAGTTAAGCCTTTAAATATTGTTGCAAAGCCTTTTAGTGACTGTTGATTGATGCCTCAGAATCAGGCCCGTATTTAGAAATTTTCCGCCCCTAAGCAGTTGCAAAAATTGACGCCCCCCTGGTACCAATAAATTAACAATGATATTAATAATCGATCACCAATGTTCAGTTATAATGGCACTCTTCACTTATAATGTTGGTAGGCGCGCCAACGAAATAGTCGGGAAATTCAACTCTCACGATTAAACCAATTTTTCAAAGTTTCAGCCAATATTTGCCGCCCTAGGCACGTGCCTACTATGCCTGTATGGTAAATCCGGGCCTGCTCAGAATTGTTGAATACTTACGGTCTGAATCTAAGTTCCAGTTCCCACCATTGTGCTCCCTTTGGAGCAGTTAAATAAGTGCAAAGAGCCAGCATGTCTGTTGTTACAGAATTCTCTAGACAGATTAACTACAGAAAATTTCCTATCAATTGATAACTTCAGCTTTTTTAAGTCTGAGCGCAGTTTTATGTACCACTCTCTTTACGAACAGGTTGATGAACAACATAGGGATCATATTTAGCAGCACAGATGATGATATTTTAAGAGCGCCTGTGCCATTTTGCTTCGAAAGTAAAGCTCTAATTTTTCAGCCTATCGATGATTTTGTCTACACCCTAAAAAAAATTGAGAAAGAAATTGAACTAAAAAATTTTTTTTTTCTGATTCCACCTTATAATAAAATCTTACACGTTTTCAATTTGTTAAGAGCCACCCCATTATGCATGCGAATCCTTGAAACTCGTGCTGTACGAGATAGCTATGTATGCGTTATTTCTAGAAATTCTGCCATCGCGGTGATGAGCGCTTAAGCTTTTATTTATTTATGACTTTCATTTGTTATCGCAAAAAGTTTGATTTGTATTAAGGTGCTATCGAATAAAATAAATTCGTACATGAGAAACTAACAACAGGCTACATTTCTGGCTTATTTTTCTATTGATTAGTTATAAGAAATCATGTGAAAATAAATGAAACTTTTAATTGTTTATGTATGTGTAAGAGGCATTTTTTTTACACACTAAAAAATTTCGCCTAAAAATATGCAGTTAAAATATATCAAATTTCTTAACATTTCTCAAGAAACAAGTCTATAGTAATTTCAATTGCATAGTTTTAGGATGCTTTTTTTATTTTTAAGGCTAAGCAAGCTTATTCAGAAAACTATATTCTTTTGACTTTTTTTCTGTTTATTGCACAGTGTAATTTCTCTCACACACATACAATTTTTTTTCACATTTACGTGCAACTTCTGCCGCAGCAATAATGTTTGATTTTTGTATGAATGAATACGAGCGTATACTTGATATGTCCAAGATGATTTGATTTCTCTACCATCTACTTTTTCCCCACTTGCAGCAACTGAAGCGCAACAATTTCTCTGATGTTTTTATTTATGTTTGCACAAACAGAGCAATTCAATAAGAATTTATTCTTTTTGGAAAATGAAAATCCGTTTTAAAAATCAATAATAAAATCAATAATGTATGAAAGGATGCTTATCCTTGAGTCAATTTATTGCCATAATATACGCGTACGTGCCATATTGGTTTGGCTATTTGTTGCGAAATATTGATATTGAAATATTAGAGCGCATCTATTTTTGATTATTTATTGATTCCATTGCTGTCTGTAATGCTTGAAGGAATAACATTTTTTAAAAGGAGCTGGGTTCTTTTTCCACAAATCCAAAGTAATTGGCATAAGACACGCTGACATATGAGTGTTTTGCTTTTAACTTAAGTGTACAAAGAGAGTTCATAAAGTATTCAAAAAATATTTACATAATGATACACGTACTCCAATACTGTTATTATTATTACCACTTATTTTGAGAATCAGGTAAAATATTTTAACGCAGATTTTGAGAATGACAAAAAATTGACAGTGCTGAATAAGATATTGGAGAGACCTTTTGAAATTTTCAACCATTCCCAGTCGTAATTGACTTCAAATATTAAATTTAGTTTGAAAAGAATATTGAATAAAAAATATATTCCCTCTTGTTTAGCTTAGAAGCTAAAAACACAATAGGCAGACGTATAGGTCTCTGCTTTTTCGAAATATATGGGGCTAGTCTCAACTAAAAGCATAAAAAACGTATACTAAAATCAGTGATACAAAGCAAAGTGGTGTCCAAATTCCAAAATATATGTAGATATATCCTTAATAACGTGTAACTTTTGTGCTCAAAATCGTCTGCCTTGGAAAAAACAACACTGAAATCGTCTGCCTTCCCTGTGTTATGTTTTCTATAAGTAAAGGAACCAACCAGCCAAGAGGCAGACGCAATAAAATGACTCAATGCTTAATTTTTTTCGATTTTTCAACCTCATTCAACTTTTTTTGAGTTATTCAACTTCTTTCAACTGTTTCAACATTTTTTTACCTTTCAACTGCTTTCAACATATTCCATATTTTTCCGACTTTGTCAAACTCATTCAACTTTTTCGACTTTTTCAACCTCATTCAACTTTTTTATAGAGATATTCAACTTTTTTCGAGGTTTTCCACTTCATTCAACTTTTTTCGAATCTTTCAACCACTTTCAAATTTTTCTACCCTTTTTCAATTTATTCGACATTTTCAAACTTATTCAACTTTTCGGCTTTTCAAACCTTATTCAACTTTTTTCCGAGTGATTCAACTTCTTTCAACTGTTTAAACATTTTTCAACCTCTTTCAACTTTTTTCAATATTATCCAACTTTTTTCGAGATTTGCAATCTCTTTCAACTTTATTCAACCTCATTCAATTTTTCCAACTTTGTTAACCTTATTCAACTTTTTTTGACTTTTTAAACCTCATTCAACATTTTTTAAACTCTTTCAACTTTTTTCTACATTTTCTGTCTTTGTTAACATTATTCAACTTTTTTCGACTTTTTGGACCTCATTCAGCTTTTTTAGAGTAATTCAACATTTTCCATATTTTTCCGAATTTTTCAACCTCTTTCAACTTTTTTCAACATTTTCCATATTTTTCCGAGTTTGTCATACTCTTTTCCATACTCATACTCTTTCACCTTTTTCAACCTCATTGAACTTTTTTTAAAGATATTCAACTTTTTTCAAGTTTTTCAACCACTTTCAATTTACTTCGACTTTTTCACACTCATTCAATTTTTTTTAGAGATATTCAACTCTTTTGGAGTTTTTGAACCTCTTTCAATTTATTTCGACCTTTTCAACCTCATTAATTTTTTTCACCTGTTTCAACACCTTTTTCAATTTTTTAAACATTTTCCATATTTTGCGACTTTTTCTACCCAAATCAACTTTTTTTCGAATTATTCAACCTCATTCAACTTTTTTAGAAATGTTCAACTTCTTTCAACTGTTTCAACATTTTTCAACCTTTTTCAATTTTTTTAAAATTTTCCATATTTTTCCGACTTTTGCAACGTTATTCAACTTTTTTCGACTTTTTTAACCTCATGCCATACTACTTTCTTAACCTTTTTTGACGTTTTTCAACCTCTTTCAACTTTCTTAATTTTTATTTTCGGCTTTTCAACTCTTTTCAATGTTTTTTAAATATTTCAACTAATTCAATATTAGTCAATTTTTTTCAATAAATTGCATACTTTTTTCGATTTTTTCAACCTCAAAACGAAAAACCGAACAGTTCGGTCTCCTGGTGCTGCTGTCTCATACGATATAAAATTTGGACGCATAGCTTCTTTCGCAGAAAATCGATTGTATAACACAAAAATTCTTATAATCGCTTATAATTGCTTTATTTTTAGTTCAAGATTCATTTCAATTAATTGAAATACTTTTAAATTGATTAATTTGATTGAAAAAAAAAAAACAAAATAATCGAACAAAACAAGAGAACACAAATTTGCAGATGCAATATTTTTTATGCGCTAAAAAATCAAATTTGGACCGATGCCAAAATATATATCGGCTGAATGAGTATTTTATTTTTTTTTTATAAGTGACATGACAAGACAACCCTTGCATCCGCCAGCATCCCTCTCCGCCCATGGCACTTGCTTGTACATTTTTCTTAATTCTTACAAAAGATTCACCACGTAGCAATTAAAGTTAACGTAAAAAAATAATTGCAGCGATTGTGTTGCAAATAAATATCACAATATTCACAATCTATCGGTAGCAGCATGTGAGTTTGGGGCCGTACAAAAATATAAAAAAATAAATAAATTTTATATATCAACATAAATCACTCAAAGTGCGAGTGACAACAAACGTCGATGCAAAGGAAATCACTTTTCACTTTGAAAATGCAATTTTCAATTTTTCTCGTTTTTTTTTTTTTCTTATAAAATTTTTTTTATTGCTGCAGAGCGGCATTGTTCATCACGAAATTGAAATGATAAGAATTTGCAAGATGATATTTTTAGATGTTCCTTTCAGTAAAACCAAAAAAAAAAAACAAGCCATACATTGTAAATAAGTTAGATAGATATTTAGTATTTAGATATTAAATTGGCAGCAGTAGCATTCGCGTTCAAGATTTATGTAACTGCATGCAATAATCTGCTTAAGAGGCGGATCGCAGCAGCACCACTTTTTTATTTTTAAGAAAAACAAAAAAATGTGGAATGAATAAACGAGAGCGCGATCAACAATTGATCGCACCTCGGTCAATAGACGATGCGGAATTTGCTGTGACATTTCAAAGCTTTGATGCCAATTCAATTGATGGCTATAGCGAAAAATCTTTAAAATTTTCTTGTTTTGTATTTTTTTTTTTTTTTTGGTAGAGGATATTTTTTCACTTAATGTCAAATGCATAATTGAAATGTTAAAAAATATATAAATGTTCAGTAAAGTGCAGCGAATTGAATGCTATGTCGAATATATTTTGTTTTTGTATACTATTTTCATATATGTACATTTACTTAAGAAAAACAACAATTTTAAAAGATTGATTTTAGCTCATGACCTTTAAGGCATTGGTGGATTTAAGATAAAATACCCAGACTTTTTGAAAAGTCAATGGGGAATATTTTTGAAGTATCGAATAAAACCGTTCAATGTTTTTGAAAACAATGGAGTACTGAATAAGTGAAAATTATTTCCACAGTTTTCCATTAAAAGTAACGCCCAGATCAAATATCCTCTTAATAGCAGATTTTTTCGGTAGCTATTTTATTTATTTTTTTTTCTCAATGAAATGAACAAATCGCCGGCGACTGATGACCCCTAAACATGCAAAGGATTGAAATGGAAAAGGGTAAGGTTATAGAGAAGGCGGTTACATGATGTAGTGTCCAGTCCCGGATTTACCTTAGAGGCACACTAGGCCAGTGCCTAGGGCTGCAAGAATTTAGGGGCGGCAAATATTGGGAACTTTGAAATTTTTTTAAGTGGTAATGCATTGGTGATGGTGAAAGTTACACAGGGGAAAAAAGTGGGAATATACCTAGTGTTGACAAAAAAAAAAGGATCTCACTTTTGATATCAAAAAATTGTTTTTTCCATATTCACCAGTGAAGAGAGGCAGCAATTTGCGAACGGCCTAAGGGCGGAAGAAAATTGCAACACAACCAATATTCGATGCTTGACCGAGTTAATAAATGAAGAAATAGTTTCAAGGAGGTCCTTGGATCACTAGTTCAAATCTGCGAACTAGTAATCCATTTTAGTAGATGAAATATAGTGATCGGAGATCAGATAATGTGTCCCTATTACTTATAGCGTTTGAGAAAACCTAGGCGCATGGCTTCTTCTTTTGATATATGAAATATTTGAGCGATCCATTATAAATCAGATTCAATCGATATGCCCAGAACGTCAAAAGATGCTGATTCAACAATATTCACTTTATCTATATTGAGAGATGGAAGGGAGCAGTCCAGCTTTATGTGAGATAACAGACATTATTGGATCTTGCTGAATATTCTTTAAGCGCCATTGTAAAAGATATTAATTCATTAAAACTGAAAATAGTGTATGAAATAGAAATGAAATTTCAAGCGTTCCAGCGTGAAGAAGTGTTCTCTAGATATGGCTCTGTCTTGCAAAATGCGAATAGATCGATCAATGATTTGCTCTACGAAGAACTTCTAAAGCCATAAGTTTCTATATGAGTACACTATGCGGATCAAATTCTTCAAAATATTAAGAGCATAAAAATTGACACTTTCATTTCACTTTTCAGTAAGAAACGTTAGTAGTAGTCCCCAGATAAAAGTGCTTTCCGAAAACATACCGGCGATCGAAAAACAATTTGTTGTCCTTTAAATAGTTCATACGATGTAAGCTCCATACGCTTGCAATAACTTTGGATGGAGCAGAGCATTCAAAATTGCCTGGATATTAACAACTTTCCAGTAAGAAAAAAGTTCCTCACAAGCGGAAGAAATGTTAAAGAGGCTCAGTCAGTGCTAAGGCAAATTTCTTAAGTAATAGAGCTGATTTTCCATTGAGATCAGAAACTTTGTTGCTGATGAAATTTGCAAGCATAACTTTTACACCCCTAGTTTGAAAGTGAATACTGCGCATTACCGAAAGTTTTCTTTCTACGAATGGCAGTGGCTATCTGCAAGATAGAAATTTTTAAAGAACACACTCGTCAGAAGGTTAGCCTTGCCTGCCGAGTCAGTGATAATGCGGTCACCCATTAATAGTGCTGGAATAGCCGATGGCGGGTGATTTTTGATTCTCTTGACAAATGAGCAACTTTTTGTATTCAGAACTAAAATTTCTCTAGGAACACGAAGTCCAAATCGCTAATTCTATGGATCTGAGTGTATCTATGAAAGTTTCAATACGCCAATAATGGCTTTGTGCCTTTAAAAGGTATCAAAGACAGAATACCTATGAATATAATCTTATACCATTATAATGATCTAATATCATTAAAATCCTTAAATAATTATCTAATATCATTAAAGTCGTAGCATTTATCCAATTGAAAGTACGATCGTAGTTATTTAGCGCATCCCAATTCGCTTTCTCTTAGAACAATACAATTTGCAAGTGAGCTTTTGCAGAAGCAGCGGAACAATGGTTAAAAAGCGATCTGAACTCTTCAAAGACTATGCTTCCGACACTTGGAATATTGGTAGGGTATTTAACAAATTGAATCAAGTAATTGAACTTGGGCAACAGTTCAATATATCGGTCCGGAGGTATTTTTATTTTGTCAGGAATTTCAGAAATCGGATCGGCAAGGGTACCTATACCTTGTCATAGGTAGAGACCTTACTCAAACTGCACCATATAAGAAGCAGAAATGCAGAGTTTTGCTGTAAAAGGCGCAAGTCTGCTGGATTTCTTTGTAAATGAAAACGACTATCAAAGACACTTTTTGGAGTAATTGTCACATAAAGCACATCATTTTCGAAAGCTTCTGTTTTCCTCGGTGTGACAAAAAAATTAAAAAATTTTTATTATTATATTTTTGCAGATCCAAACAGCACCATATTGTGAACCAATTAATAGCTCGTTGCAGTGAGTCAGTAATTTTCTGATTTACTGAGAGGTTATTTCGTTAATCAAAAGTGGTTACATTTCCACACAAAAACAAAAGTTACTTTAAGCTTCGCAAGGATAAAAAAAACACTATAAAATGTATTCAATAACTAACTTCAGCCAACCTAAAACATGCAGTATTAAAGGTGAAATTTAAACGCTCGTCAAACTTTAATATAAAATGCATACAAATAAACATTTTCCATATTTTTAAATAAAAAAAAAAACTCAATATATCAGACAATTTCAACCCAGTTCTGTCGCACGATCGACCGACTACAAAATTTTTCCCAGTAAAATGCAAATATTAACATTTTGACTTTGACTTCATTAATGTACGAGTACTTTATTCTTATGTGCGCATTTTGGTGTCACTGTGTTGGTGCGCTTTTAAATGTGCGTGCGTGTGTGTGTGTGTGTCATTTTTATTACTTTTAAATTAATGTTGATGTTGATATTAGTTTACTTAGTTGTTGTTTATATAGTATATCAAAAAAAATTACATTTTTTTCCCTAATGTCGGTTCGTGTTGACTGCTTTAATTCATTTCTGTTGACAATAATCAAGAATTGCGCGTACTGAATATAAATTAAGTTAACACTAACAACAACACCATAAACAACTGAAAACAAACACCGAACGGTATAAAATTCTAATGCATTCAATTCAACACAACACATTCATTGGAACTCAGCCACCAGCAGTAATTGCGCTGCGTTCGTCCGTCCGTCCGTCCCCACGTTGAAAAATATAAAATTATTCACCTTTTACTGCCACTAAATACTCAACGCTGGCTTCCTCCCTCCCTCCCACACTCGGCTAAGATTCTAAAATTTATAAGCCACCACTTTTTTTTATGCGGCTTTCTTCTTCTGCTTATCAAAAATGCACGAAAGTAATTGTTGAAGTTATAAAAAAAAAGCATTGAAATCATTTTTTTTCGAAATGAAAACTAAACCACATCAAATGAATAAGAAATTGTAACATCTAGAAAAATATGGTCGGTCTAGTTGAGCATTTTGATGCGCTACATTTTGCAGTTCGAGAAATAGATTTGAAAAAAAAAGTTATTCCCCTCCGAATTCTTTATGATCGTCGGCGGTTAGGGGACGTCTATTAATTACGTGAGCCAAAATAGGGGGAGAGGCGGTTCGACTAAATCTCACCAACTCCCACCAAGGGGGAGGATGGGGTCAAGGAAAACATCACGTCAACTTCTTAATGCATAGAATTTACATTAAAAATTATAATATTGATCTCACGGGAGGGAGGGAAGGGGTCCTGTCAGATCTCGCCAAATCTCACCAAGGGGAGGTGGGGCTTTGAATTTTCAAAAAAACACCTCACGTAATTAATGGATGTCCCCTTATATGCTACGTTTTGCATGCTACGCTACAATTATTCAGTTTTGCGTTTATTACTTAGCCGGTTTTAGTCAGTTTTTTATCCGTTTTTTGTCAAATTTTTCGACGTTTATTTTTTCTTCATCAATTTTTTTTTTTTAATTTTTAAAATTTTTTTTATCGCACACGATTCGCTTGTTCTTATTACATTTAGCCTTTCATTGATTTTTTTTAGCATTTTTCGATTTTTCAACGTCTTTCGGCTTTTTAACTTTTTATTAACTTTTTCAACACATTTTAAATTTTATTCGACTTTTTGAATATTTTTCTTTCCTAGACAGTGAACAATTTTAGTGGTTAAACTAAACTTATAAGCAAATTACAAGCCAACCCAAAAAATCAAATGCCATATCCCTATGAGTGTAGGGTATTAAAAACGCAAAAAGTTATTAAAATGTCTTAAAAATGTCTTAAGAATGTTGTGAGTGCGAACACACGTTCGGATAATAAAAAAAAAGTTTTTAATCTAGATTAAATTTGATTAAATTACCGGTAGCCTTCGACTGAATGCTTATTACAAGTAGTGAGAGAAATGTTTTTTTATTCTTTTTTTTTTTGTAAATGTTTTTTGGATCATTCAACTCTCCTCTACTTAGTCTGATAATTCTTTCACATAGGTATATGTATATATCTAGCTTGGAAACTTTGCTTTAAACTTAAGCGACTGACTATTGCTATTCAAAAGTGCGAAATTCGTCATAGATTTAATATAATATAAATCATTTGCGTTGTATCAGCAGTGTTGCGAGCTATAAATCACAAAGTTATAACATGAAAATAAAGTATAAAAAGAATACTCATCAAAGCCGTCAACACTCTTGACGACGACTTTTATGTGAAATATTCATTTCCGAAATAAAATAGTCTTTCCTGCACTAATTTGAAACATAAAAGTACTCATTGCTTGTGCAGCTTAAGGATTAACCCATTCAGAAAGAGTTGTAGGTTTTGATCAGATTTTTTGCTTTGAAATCAATTTCACGTGCAGACTATTGATGATCATTATCTATGGGTATATACATCATAAGCTTTGCCTTATCACCCTATCTTCACCATCTATTACTCCAAGCGGTTGGCTGTTTTTGAGGAATATATAGTGCTACAACCCGATGATTAGGCGGTGCTTTTGAGAATGGTAAAGATGGGTGATAAGACCAAATTAATGATGTAGTCAATATGGCTTTAGTTTTAAGGGGTTTGAACCCCATTTTCTTAAAAAACTGAACGTTATGATTAGTTTAGAAGTACTGAATCGTTATCTGCGCAAAAAATTTTATTCGGTATCACTTTATCAATCCTATTCCCTTAATGGAGTGTGCTTTTGACTATTTTCCAGAAAAAAGTTTTGGTTGCATTAATTTATATTGAACAATTTTTCAGTGAAATTGTGATTGCATCAACGGAAAAGTTTGGAAGTTTTATTCTCTTTCACAGGAACTGTTACCTCGCTTAACTTACATAAGGATCATATGCAAAATTATTTCCTACTTTGGGGACGTCCATTAATTACGTGAGTCAAAATAGGGTGGGAGGTAGTCCGGCGAAATTTCACTAAGTCTCACCAAGGTGGAGGAGAGGGTCAAGGAAAACCTCACTCCAACTTTTGAATGCATAGAATTTACATTAAAAATTATAATTTCAATCTCAAGGGAGGGAGGGTAGAGGTCCCGCCAGATCTCACCAAATCTCACCAAGGATAGGGGGGAGAGAATTTTCAAAAAAATACCTCACGTAATTAATGGAGGTCCCCTTTCAAGATTAATATTATTTTTTTCCTAGACACAACACGTAGTTTTGCTTTACTGAATAGAAACATAATCAGTTTGTTCTCTATGTAGCTACTGAAAACTTTTCAAAGACTTTTATGTCACCCAAGAATGAATGGGTTAAGTTAGCTATTTTACATTCAGCTATCTACATACGCATTTGCATACAACCATACGAAAATGCCCATAAGCTGCTGAAATTAAGATTTGATAACTCATAACTAGGCGTGACTTCTGACAATCATAAAATCGTTTTTACGATCACTTTACACAGGAGTCTTCAAGAAGGTTCATTCAGCAATTGTCTTACCAAGCAGCAACATATTTTGCTTGACGTTTAATGACTCTCTTTTCTGCCATGCAGTTAAAAATGCAGCCAGACAACGATGATGACAAAAAGCAGAGTTTTTTGTTAAAGACAATAATGAACAGAGTTGCCATTTAAAAAAACTTCAAAATCCAAAATAACCTTTTAAAGCCTCAGTAGGCTAAGAGCAAGCCTATCAATATAATTTCTAGGGAATAACACTTGTCCAAAGAATTATAATACGCTCAGTGACCTTAAAAAATATTTATGTTTGAAAAGGTCGAAAATTTCGAATATGTTAGAAAAGTTGATATGTATTGAAGAAGTCAAATCAAATGTAGAAACGGCTTAAAAATATTGAAATTTCGAAAACGTTTTCCAATAGTCGAAATATATTGAAAAAGTTGAGAAATTTTGAGAAAGATCTCAATATATTGAGAGATTCGAAAAATTTTGAAATGAAGCCGTCAAAAACTTTTTCTGTTTTTTAAAAACTTTTTTTTACAATGTGGCAACATCGTGTTTTAACATGGTCTACGTACCAAGTTGCCCAAGTCTATGTCCACCGTGGTCTGTGTAGTCAGCCTTGTGGGTAATTAAGCGATTTTAAGTACAAGTTGATTTCACCATTCATTCATTCGCAATCGCATTCGCATATGTGCGAAGAAGTTCGTTCAATTTCATATTAAGCGCTGCAAAACAATTTGTTTCGATTATGGTAACTTGCTGATTTGGAACAAATTAGTTTTCTTATCTTTTGTAGTGGGAGGCGAATTTGTTACAGCTGTAAAAAATATTTTTGTAATTATTGTAGACTTATTGTCATAAGTCTATGTGCAACATTTTCGTTATATACCTCAGCTGTAACTGTGCCGGCATTTATAAATTTTGTATTATCAAACAAAGCAACTTTTGTAGTAAAAAACTAAATAGCACAAACATAAGCAGCATTTAAATAAAATATATGTATAATTATATAAAAGATTCCAAACAACGCTTATAACAAAACTGCAGAATGACGTTAGGTGACAGTTTACATTATTTGACACTCGGAAATCCAGTGAGCAAAGCAATAATCGGCACAACCACTTCTATTTTCGTCAAAGGTAGTGGTGCGCATTCCAATAACGCTGTTAAAGCTGCCACCAATAAAGGAGTCTCCGCCGTCATGCCACCATTATGGAAACTTGCCGGACGCAACTATAATTTTGTTCGTCTTGCTGGGCTAAGTGGTTTCTCAGCAGTTCTTTTGGGTGCACTTGGCAGTCACAATCTACAAGACAAAGGGGAAGCAAAAACTTTTTTTCGAGATTGCTAATAGATTTCATTTCTTTCATTCGCAGGCGATCTTAGGGCTTCCACTTACAAAGCGTCCACTTTTGACTGGTTTCCTTTTGATCACTGGCACAACATTATTCAGCGGTCCACTGTACTATCGCGCATTTACTGGTGAAAAGCGATTTTCACGTTTGGCTCCTTTTGGTGGAACATGCCTTATGCTCGCCTGGTTGTCATTGTTGTTTTGAGTTATGAGTTATGTAAAAAGTCTTGAATTAAAAAAAACATTTAATAAGAATCGAAGAATCGTATAGTTTTTTGTCTGAAATTTAATCTGCTATTTTTGTCTTTCATATTTGTTTATATGCATTGTATGTTTACATAATTCTCAGTAAAAATATATAAAAACAACGTTTTAAGTATTTCGTGGTTATAAAAATAATCTTCAGAAATGGATAATAATTGGAAAAAACAGAAATATTAAATTAAAATATTTAAGAATTATTATATGGGCACTAGGGTGTTATTTTCAGAAAATTTCTTATTCTGAAACATGTACGATGATCTTTAAATATATATGTATATACCCACACCCAAAGGAAATTCCGAATTCGACTATTTAGTGGTCGCCAATGGCCTACTTGGCACTAAATGAATATTTTTTGTAATGCAATAGACAAAATCCATTTCAAACCATGCAGTCGGACTAACTTCAAACCTCTGAATTGGTTGCCAATTGTTGTTTTTTTAGAAGATATAAGGGAACATATGTATTGCCCCGATTTGATTAAAAATCATTTTTTACGAAGTTCGTTTAAAGTTTTAGTGTCAAAACTTGAAAAACCGCTGAAAATTTTTTTAAAATAGTCGCATTTTCATCCAGATTTGATTCTAATAGAACTTCTGATTCTCTGTCAGAATTTTTAAGAAATTTTGAAAATTTTTGAAAATTGACGGAGCTATAGCGCTTTTTATGAAAAAAATAAGTCTGATTTTCTCAAAAACCCAAAGATTTCTACGCTTAAAATTTTACTGTGGATTTTGTTTTATTATGAGAGAGAAATGACATGAGTTTTATGCACGGTAAAAGACATTTGGGGTCTGGTGATTTTTTTTTTTCAAAATCGAAATGTACATTTTTTCTTTTTTCATCATTGCCATTGCCAAGCTCTACGGTACTATTTTCAAAGCAAATAACAAAAGCAACATTCCAAATTACTTTCTGCAAATCGTGCATGCGTTCTGCATACTTTTGTTTTGCCATTATTTTCGTAATAACTTTATATCATGGGAAATATATGAAAAAATTGTAAGCACATATAGCTTTTTCGCTGGTTGTACTCCTGTGGGTTTTGAATGTTTTGTTTGTTTGGCTTTGTCAGCAAAAAAGTTATATGTGCGTGCAATGTCTTCATATATTTTGACTGTCTCAAAACATATCTTTAAAAAAATAAATAGGCGCCTTCAACAGATTTTGCTCGAAGGCACTAGGATGCCTAATAGCGTCGCTGCTCAAAAGAAATCATTATGTCAAAAACGTTTTTTTTATGTCAACAATTAAATGATTTCATTTACAATCATAACAATCATTAATAATCATTTCTACCTATAACCATTTGCACAAAACGCAGTCATAAAATATGCAAAATTATTTCCTACTTTGGGGACGTCCATTAATTACGTGAGTCAAAATAGGGTGGGAGGTAGTCCGGCGAAATTTCACTAAGTCTCACCAAGGTGGAGGAGAGGGTCAAGGAAAACCTCACTCCAACTTTTGAATGCATAGAATTTACATTAAAAATTATAATTTCAATCTCAAGGGAGGGAGGGTAGAGGTCCCGCCAGATCTCACCAAATCTCACCAAGGATAGGGGGGAGAGAATTTTCAAAAAAATACCTCACGTAATTAATGGAGGTCCCCTTTCAAGATTAATATTATTTTTTTCCTAGACACAACACGTAGTTTTGCTTTACTGAATAGAAACATAATCAGTTTGTTCTCTATGTAGCTACTGAAAACTTTTCAAAGACTTTTATGTCACCCAAGAATGAATGGGTTAAGTTAGCTATTTTACATTCAGCTATCTACATACGCATTTGCATACAACCATACGAAAATGCCCATAAGCTGCTGAAATTAAGATTTGATAACTCATAACTAGGCGTGACTTCTGACAATCATAAAATCGTTTTTACGATCACTTTACACAGGAGTCTTCAAGAAGGTTCATTCAGCAATTGTCTTACCAAGCAGCAACATATTTTGCTTGACGTTTAATGACTCTCTTTTCTGCCATGCAGTTAAAAATGCAGCCAGACAACGATGATGACAAAAAGCAGAGTTTTTTGTTAAAGACAATAATGAACAGAGTTGCCATTTAAAAAAACTTCAAAATCCAAAATAACCTTTTAAAGCCTCAGTAGGCTAAGAGCAAGCCTATCAATATAATTTCTAGGGAATAACACTTGTCCAAAGAATTATAATACGCTCAGTGACCTTAAAAAATATTTATGTTTGAAAAGGTCGAAAATTTCGAATATGTTAGAAAAGTTGATATGTATTGAAGAAGTCAAATCAAATGTAGAAACGGCTTAAAAATATTGAAATTTCGAAAACGTTTTCCAATAGTCGAAATATATTGAAAAAGTTGAGAAATTTTGAGAAAGATCTCAATATATTGAGAGATTCGAAAAATTTTGAAATGAAGCCGTCAAAAACTTTTTCTGTTTTTTAAAAACTTTTTTTTACAATGTGGCAACATCGTGTTTTAACATGGTCTACGTACCAAGTTGCCCAAGTCTATGTCCACCGTGGTCTGTGTAGTCAGCCTTGTGGGTAATTAAGCGATTTTAAGTACAAGTTGATTTCACCATTCATTCATTCGCAATCGCATTCGCATATGTGCGAAGAAGTTCGTTCAATTTCATATTAAGCGCTGCAAAACAATTTGTTTCGATTATGGTAACTTGCTGATTTGGAACAAATTAGTTTTCTTATCTTTTGTAGTGGGAGGCGAATTTGTTACAGCTGTAAAAAATATTTTTGTAATTATTGTAGACTTATTGTCATAAGTCTATGTGCAACATTTTCGTTATATACCTCAGCTGTAACTGTGCCGGCATTTATAAATTTTGTATTATCAAACAAAGCAACTTTTGTAGTAAAAAACTAAATAGCACAAACATAAGCAGCATTTAAATAAAATATATGTATAATTATATAAAAGATTCCAAACAACGCTTATAACAAAACTGCAGAATGACGTTAGGTGACAGTTTGCATTATTTGACACTCGGAAATCCAGTGAGCAAAGCTATAATCGGCACAACCACTTCTATTTTCGTCAAAGGTAGTGGTGCGCATTCCAATAACGCTGTTAAAGCTGCCACCAATAAAGGAGTCTCCGCCGTCATGCCACCATTATGGAAACTTGCCGAACGCAACTATAATTTTTTTCGTCTTGCTGGGCTAAGTGGTTTCTCAGCAGTTCTTTTGGGTGCACTTGGCAGTCACAATCTACAAGACAAAGGGGAAGCAAAAACTATTTTCGAGATTGCTAATAGATTTCATTTCTTTCATTCGCAGGCGATCTTAGGGCTTCCACTTACAAAGCGTCCACTTTTGACTGGTTTCCTTTTGATCACTGGCACAACATTATTCAGCGGTCCACTGTACTATCGCGCATTTACTGGTGAAAAGCGATTTTCACGTTTGGCTCCTTTTGGTGGAACATGCCTTATGCTCGCCTGGTTGTCATTGTTGTTTTGAGTTATGAGTTATGTAAAAAGTCTTGAATTAAAAAAAACATTTAATAAGAATCGAAGAATCGTATAGTTTTTTGTCTGAAATTTAATCTGCTATTTTTGTCTTTCATATTTGTTTATATGCATTGTATGTTTACATAATTCTCAGTAAAAATATATAAAAACAACGTTTTAAGTATTTCGTGGTTATAAAAATAATCTTCAGAAATGGATAATAATTGGAAAAAACAGAAATATTAAATTAAAATATTTAAGAATTATTATATGGGCACTAGGGTGTTATTTTCAGAAAATTTCTTATTCTGAAACATGTACGATGATCTTTAAATATATATGTATATACCCACACCCAAAGGAAATTCCGAATTCGACTATTTAGTGGTCGCCAATGGCCTACTTGGCACTAAATGAATATTTTTTGTAATGCAATAGACAAAATCCATTTCAAACCATGCAGTCGGACTAACTTCAAACCTCTGAATTGGTTGCCAATTGTTGTTTTTTTAGAAGATATAAGGGAACATATGTATTGCCCCGATTTGATTAAAAATCATTTTTTACGAAGTTCGTTTAAAGTTTTAGTGTCAAAACTTGAAAAACCGCTGAAAATTTTTTTAAAATAGTCGCATTTTCATCCAGATTTGATTCTAATAGAACTTCTGATTCTCTGTCAGAATTTTTAAGAAATTTTGAAAATTTTTGAAAATTGACGGAGCTATAGCGCTTTTTATGAAAAAAATAAGTCTGATTTTCTCAAAAACCCAAAGGTTTCTACGCTTAAAATTTTACTGTGGATTTTGTTTTATTATGAGAGAGAAATGACATGAGTTTTATGCACGGTAAAAGACATTTGGGGTCTGGTGATTTTTTTTTTTCAAAATCGAAATGTACATTTTTTCTTTTTTCATCATTGCCATTGCCAAGCTCTACGGTACTATTTTCAAAGCAAATAACAAAAGCAACATTCCAAATTACTTTCTGCAAATCGTGCTTGCGTTCTGCATACTTTTGTTTTGCCATTATTTTCGTAATAACTTTATATCATGGGAAATATATGAAAAAATTGTAAGCACATATAGCTTTTTCGCTGGTTGTACTCCTGTGGGTTTTGAATGTTTTGTTTGTTTGGCTTTGTCAGCAAAAAAGTTATATGTGCGTGCAATGTCTTCATATATTTTGACTGTCTCAAAACATATCTTTAAAAAAATAAATAGGCGCCTTCAACAGATTTTGCTCGAAGGCACTAGGATGCCTAATAGCGTCGCTGCTCAAAAGAAATCATTATGTCAAAAACGTTTTTTTTATGTCAACAATTAAATGATTTCATTTACAATCATAACAATCATTAATAATCATTTCTACCTATAACCATTTGCACAAAACGCAGTCATAAAATGACAAATCGTTCGCTTCATTCAGCATACTTTTAGGGTTTGCATTTTACTTAAAATAAAACCAACTGAAATTCGATATGTAAATAAATGCAATTTTTGACTTATGTTTGCCATGTTGACAATTAAATCAAAAGGGTAAATAAAAATCAACAAAAAAAAAAAAAGAAATATCACTGGAAAAATTACAAAAAAACAAAAGTCATGAATGGCAACGGGACCAATTACCTTTCAAATTCGCCCCTTTTAGTGGCGCTGGCTCTGACCTCAGTGGCATGCAAACATTAAAAACTATGAGTGATCATTAATTACATGCATTGTTCCTGACAGCATGTATTCAACACGATGTTTTCAACAATAAAAGTTGAATTTATTTTAGAACCACTGGGACTATACATACATACTTAGGGGTACCTAAATGAATCAAAAGAAATTCCGAAATCAAATAGTGTGACGAAATGATAAATGATCTTTAAAACTGTCGGGAAGTAATAAACCGATTTTTTTTTTTACTCTGTGTATTCAATAACTTAAAATACTTTTTTAAATTAAAATTACGCTCTTCTCTTAATTTAGATTTTTGGCGTTTAAGCTAAATAAAAACTCAAATGACGTTTAACTAAATTTTTCATTAAAATAAGCATATTTCTTCACATGTAGTAACTCACAAGTATTTGTATTATAATACCCCATTTTTTTTTTCTTTTTTTCATTCTGATATCATTACGTGCCGTCTCAGTTTCGAGAATATTTTTCTTGCGTTTTTTTTTTGCATTGTGAACATGAATGCCGTACCTAGTGACCGATAAACGGTACCATTATTGTTTCAAGACAATGTCATTTGTTAATATTGATAGAAATAATAGTGGGAAAGACAAAGAACGGCATTAAGTACTACCTCCATTATTAATAAAATGCAAATTTAATAACATACGACTCGAGTTGAATTATTAATTTGGCTATAAACTGCATAAACTATGCCAAGTTATGATATTGACCATAATGTTAAGTGCAAATAGCAGAAGAGGTACGCAAAAAAATTGGTTGGGAAGAGCTAAAATATTTGTTGTGCGAATTAAAATTTAACGATCTGTGCAGCTCATTACTATGGGGTTTTTACCAAACTGCTAAAAAAAAGTATTTTTTAACTGTAGAGTTATGTCATGAGATTAAAATTGTTGCTTATGATATGAGAAAAGTTACTGCTCACGTTCGAAAATAATGACATCTTAATACGCATTTAGGTAAGTCTTTATACAACATTTTCTTAACAAGTGCCACAGAAAGTTAATTGCCTCGCTTTATTTAATTTTTTTTCCAAAACTCATAAGCTTTGATATTCGAGCTACTTCTGTTAAGATCAATCAGTATTTCCACATTAAGAGATTATGTGTGAGTAATTAAAGCAGCGAAAATTTTAAGTAAACCGTGTGAATTATGTATGTGACAGCTGAAAATAGATGCGACACTTTAAATCAGCGATGGGCACGTAATGGCACTTTCCGCCCTCATGGCCCGAACCGTTATTCGACGCACAAGTAACCGAAAACAATTCCCAGAATTTCAACGCTATCGACGCACAGCGTTGACTTGAGTTCAAATGAAAACAAAAACAACACACAAAGACTTTAGCGACGGTGCCGCATTGTGTCTGGACGAATGTATCAATTGTTTTTGTTTGTAGTGAAATTTGGTTTTTCTTTGTGCTGTTGACCAATTTAGAAATGAAAGTAAAAAAACTTTTTTTTTCTTGATTTTGTTGTAGCGCCCTTTTGTAAGATTTCCTTGCCCACCGCTGCTTTAAATTTTCAATAATAAAAACCCAAGCGGGGGGGAAAAAGTGCGTCTTAAAAGGAAATATAACGGAGATATGGCTTATTTAGCGAAAATACTTGGACTGATTAGATAGCAGTACGTTTTATTACGATTTCGTTTAAGTTCAAATAAGTAAAGAAATCAATAAACAATTACTCCCAAAATTAAGAATCTCGGTATTTTTAAAAAAAAAAAATATTCATTAGGAATACGAAAATTAAAAACTGTTGAAAGCAACATCGATTCAAACCCGACACTGCAATCATATTTTGTGCAATCAAATTCTTCAAGAACTGTGATGATTTTGTTCTTGACGATAGGATAGAGCAGAGATCCAACTAATGTGATGTTAGTTCAGCATTTAGGGGTCTGCCATTTAGTTTGAGAGAGGGTTTCATCACTCATTTAATTAACATAATACACATTTGTTGCTCATTCTGAATCTGCCAAAAACAGCGGTAGTACATACGACCTCCAAATTGCTGCTCCTGGAAATGGCTATCCAAAATAGAATTAATTACTTTTGTAGGACGGACTAACATAGTTCAGCGAGATCCCACCAGATGAGATTTAGGCAAAAATTTAATAAAAAGGCTGAAGGTGCCTACTACAACTCCGTTATGTACTCTTAAAAATGGACCTCAAAAGAGTCTTTAAGAAAAACAGTTCCAAAAAAGAACATCAGAAAATTTTAGCGCCAAACTTCACAAAGTGCATTGTGGAGAAAACAAAGCATTTGCTATTGAACATCTAAACTGTTAGAATTAGAGGCAGCGGCAAAATGGTCGTTTAATACATCTAATTTTGCTAGAGTTTTTGAAAGTCAAAATAAGGACCTTTTTTTAATTAAATGAAAACAGTAAGTTGCAATGTGTAGGTGGAGATTTTTGAACTTAAAGTGAAATATAGCTCATTTTCATACGGTTTTTGAAAGTCAGAAAAGAGGATCTTTGTTTTTCGGTAAAGAGTGGCAATTAACTTCCTTGGCGCCAGGTGCGCGATGTGCACGGTACGCCACTGCCTGTTAATGCTCGCACAAATCAATTTACAAACGCAAGTCTGTGAACCATTGAAAAGGGTCGCTCCAGTGAAGAGACACTGCTAAAATGCAAGATTTTAAAAGACATCTAGCTAATTTGTTTCGGAGGTAAAATATAGAAATCACAAAAAGTTGAAAATAGAATAACGCCTTCACCAAAGCCTGGCCTGATTTTACAATAGAATGAAGCTATTACTCGAAGTATTTAGGCAGTCCAATTTCGTTTCAACTCGACTGGGTCTGAAAAGTTAGCGAGACTCTTGACAATGATTTTTGCATAATTTTTTTTTTTTATCGGATCAACAGAATACATTCCCCAGTTCACTAAAAAAAAATAAAGATTAACTTCGAACAATGTTTGTCCTAATGGGATGTTATAGGCCTTTCATTTAAATTTTATTACAGACTTTTGATGCCCTAACTGCGTTTTAAGTGAGAAAAGTTACGACAACCCTTTGAGCAGACTGCATTCATTGGGAGATAGAAGTGTTCCGGGATAAGCAAAAAATATATTTTGTACTATTTTCAAACTTTTCTTAATAAATAGGCACAACGGAATGTT
Source organism: Meiosimyza platycephala (assembly GCA_963662105.1). Classification (NCBI taxonomy): domain Eukaryota; kingdom Metazoa; phylum Arthropoda; class Insecta; order Diptera; family Lauxaniidae; genus Meiosimyza; species Meiosimyza platycephala. Next base: position 14,649,314 of record OY759210.1, read on the forward strand.
TTTCTGTAAGACTGAGTAAAAACTCTTTCTTGTTATGTTAGCGAAGGCCTTGGTGATGGCTTGAGTCCATTTTCAACTTTACTTCTTGATGGTTTTGCATAGCTAGTCCAAAAAAATGTTCCAACATTGTCCGATTTGGAGTGCCATTAATGGCACCTGCATCATTTTTAAGAAATATAAGCCAATTATCCTTTCGAACCATACAGAGCACTGAACAGTAAACTTTAGTGAGTATAATGTAATTTGCAACCAGGTGATTTATAGTTGAAACTGGGGATGCGATTTATACATTACAATATCGACAATATGCATGCAATTGAGCATTTGTTTCTAAATTAAAATACAGTGATTACTGTTCGTGGTTCTTTTGTGTATCGTTTCATATTCAATTCTCCAAGTCTTTGTTTGCCTTTGTTTTATGAAATAATTATTTAAACAAAAAAGTTTAAATGAATTAAAGCGACTAATCCGCACTGTACGTGGCTTGATCACCCACATAACCTTCAGTATTATATGTACATTAGACCTGACTGTCAGAAGCTCATCTATACTCAGAGCTCACAATGGAGAGGAGAGTACGCCCCCATATATATCAAGTTATTTTTATTGATCTTACTGAGCTTCCAAACTTCAATCTGATAAGTTAAGATTTTAGCAAATCAACATAGTCAGTAGTATTCGGTTTATGATCACTTGTTATTTGTTTGTGTATGTGTTCTTAGTTGTTTGATTTATTAAATAAACATTTTTTGTTGCAACATGATATTTGTATATATTCATGTTGAAAGCTATGCCATATTGCAACGAGTTCGTTGATTGCAAAATGTGTGTGGGTTGGATTGCAATGAAGATTTGCATTAAAGTTGCCATTAACACGGGAACACATTTATGAATCGAAGACAACTCGACATTACAAACGATTTGGCTTTTGCTGTGTTAAATAAAAAAAAAAAATTTAAACTTTCTTTAAACCTTTTTTTTATGTAAATGTAGGTACAACATTCGCATAAAAATAAAATGCACAATTTTGTAGATGGAGTAAGATAAGCTGACCAGTCGAAATTATGATCGAACCTAAAGTAAGTCTAACAGGAATTTTGATTTCACCATTTCTTACAATTGCTCAAAAAAAGGATATTCTAAATAAGTCAAAAATATTTTGAAAAAGCTAAAAAATGTTAAAAATTACGAAAAATATTGATGAAGTCAAAAAATATTGAGAAGTTCGAAAAGTGTTCGAGAAGTGTCATTTCATTCCAAGAGTCGAAAAAATGTCGAAAAATCTTGAAACATACATATGTTGGGGGTTTGCAAAAATAGAGTCTAAAAATGTCGAAAAACATCGAAAAAGCCGAAAATTATTGAAAAAAAATTTAAAAAATCTCTAAAAAGCCGAAATATTTAAAAAGATCAAATAATATTGAATAAGTAGGAAAATGTTGAAAAATATGTTGATATACTATATATTTAACGAAAATCACAACCCCACTTCAATAAAATTTTTTTTTTTCTTCGAACACCTGGTCACTTTATTTTCAGTTGCGCGAATATGAAAAGTAAGTTACAAAAGTTCTCTGGCAAACTGGCATGTGTACGTTAAAAATATGGTCATAACTCGTAACAACAATAATTTGCATAGCATAAGCAGCAGCCTGAACGTTTGGCTGAAGTTGTAGGCACTGGTGCTGCAGCACGATGAAAGCCCACGCAAAAGGATTTTTTTTTTTCTTCTTTAACATTTGGTCAAGTTTCTCGCAGAAATCAATTGATTTGTGTTTTTTATTTTTATTTGAATTTGCTGAATGATCATTTGAATATGATTTGTTATTGAATAAGTGAATAGTTTGTAGGACGGAGCTGGTTGGTCTCTTGCATGTTCTATGCAAATACCAAATGTGCGACCACACTAATTCTGCACGGACATGATACAACAAATTGGGAGAGTTTTGATAGAAAATGTTGTATAAATCATTTTGTTACCAGAACCTGTATTCGCTGCTAATAAAGAAAATGCTTAAATATAAGAAGTTGTGGAGTCATTTGTTGCTTTTTGTTAGTGAGCTGTGGGCTCGGATTAATGTTAGGTGATTTTGTCACTTTGGACCTACGCAAAATTTACATACATATGTCACGGCAATTTGGTGCGGTAGTTAATGTGTGTTAAGCATTTTAAGATAACTTGATTGTTATCATTTTGACTGACTGTTTTCGACGATATAAATAATCACTTAAAAGAAATATTATTTATTATTTATATATAACGTTAGGAATATTATACATTTAAAAAAATTAACATAAATATTTTGAAATAAATATAAATGTTTAAAATATCAAAAATTCGATAGCTGCTTTATTTTTTCACCAAAAACAAAAGACAAATTTTTGTTCTAAACCTTACACCATCTAACATTTACTTCGATCTCATAGCGTTGGGTGTAGAAATGAATATAAAAAACTGGAATTTAATATTTATATTCTTTCAATTCAAAATTTATGATATCCCTTGACAAAAAAATAAAAAGAAAAACAACAAACATTGAAAAGATTTCCCATCAAAATGTCTCCCAAAGGTCTAAACCGCCAACAGACCAACTGTCTACCTAAGCAACATCACAACATACACACACAACTGAATTCCAACGCTTATGATGAGCGACAAAACTAAAAAAATATTTTTTATCTCGCAGAAGAAATCAGATATTTATTTTTGATTCATAGAACTAATTTATAGCTTCCTTCGTACGTTTGAGTGCTTGTATCTCAATATGATACACGAATCAGTAAGAATCAGTAAAAACCATTTCAAGATTCTAAATTGAAAAAAAAAACCCCATACCTAATAAGAAGCGCATTCCATTTAATTTTTTATTAAAAGCACGAGGTTTTTTTTTCTCAATTTTGGTTTTTTAATTTTTTATTTTCTTTAATTTCTATCAAATACATACCATTTTCTGGGCACTATTTTGTATAACAAATTAAATGCCATTTTCAATAAAACGACACAAAATTCAACACTAACGCAAGGTGATAATCAGCATCTTCTGGTTATGCGCACACGATTTATCAGTGGATGTAATCTAACTGAGCCATAGAAATTATTGAGCTTAAGTGGTCATTTTGTGTGTTTTTTTTTGGTGTTTTTTCATTTAATTTTTGATAAAAACTGATTCCTTTGTTTTTGTGTCTGATTACTAATGTCACGGGTTGTCTTTTTTAACAGACCTGTTTCTTTATCACTTAATAATAATCACTTACCAAAATGAGTTATTTCAAATATCAAACAGGTCGTCGAAGTATTTGATCTAAAGTATACAGAAAAGCTTTTCAAGAGCAGAAAAAAGTGTTTTTGAAGTGAAATTTTTATAATAAATATCAATAGTTTTGAATTTTAAAAACTTTTCTTAATTTTAAAAACAAAAAATAAATAAACTGTTTCTATTACACAAAATAATTTGCAGTGTCAGAAAATTTGCGTACCTATGACAAATGAAGAAAGAACAAAACAGTGGCGTCAATTCGGTAGGGCTGGGTAGGGCATAGGCCCCCCCCAAGGATCTGATACTAGTAATTATTCAAAACATCAATTCTTATAGTGGTGGAATTATAATTCTCCCCCATCCCCCCCCAAGGTTTTGGTTGATGTGACGCCACTGGAACAAAACAAAACTTATATAAGAATAAAAACAAAAAAGTCCATTGCATACTTTTAGTTGTTAAGGAAAGATAAAATTCCATTGCATTCGAATTGTTAACGGAAGGTCGGAACTAAGTCAAATATCAAACGAAAAAAAAACATTCGGAGAAACTAAATATGCGGAGGGGGGTTGATGAGCAAAGCATGCTGGGGACGGAGTCTCTAGTTCTTAAAAATATTATTATGTGGAAAAAAAAATTATTTGTTGATTCGGAATTATTTTGTCGTAACATAACCATAGTAGTTTTTAGAAAAAACAGCTTTTCCTAGGCCAAACGAGTTTATCCAATGTGGATTTAGACAAAGTAGTTTCCAAATCAGCGTAATATAAAACGAATTGATATATTGTGACTATCGAAACTGTTGTTGGACAAATAATGGCTTCTGAATAAGTAATACTGCAAAAATTGTATCGGGATGTGCACTTAAAGAGAAATGTTCTGAGTAATCCGTATAATGCCACATGAGTCCATATACACAAAATGAAATAGTCCAGATATTTTTTGATATTATAATCAGGAAAGTTATTCGAAAAGTTGACAATGCAACATGCTTTATCTAGCTCAGGGATGAATCCATGTATATTTCAGGCACCAAACAAATGTCATTATATCACAGGTACGTCACTTCCACTTGCGAAAACATATTATTCGCGAAGATTTCATAGGATGTTTCACGATTTGCGATCTAAGTAAATAACTGAAGCTCTCCGAAAACGTTGCTCAGAGTTGCGTCTTCACATTAAAAAATACAAAGGTCAAGGTTATGATGGAGCACGTAACATGTCTGGTCATACCAGCGGCGTCGTCCGCACGAAGATGAAGAATATTTGTCTAATAATGATGTACGTTCTCTGTTAAAGGTATAGTTTAAGCCTCATATTGCCAAAGCCCATTTCAATCCCACCTGTTCGGAATCTTTTCAAGATCTCATCCAAGGACGTGTACCAGACAGTAAAAAGAAGAGGCTTCTTCATCTTTGTGAAACAACATTCATTGTCGAACTATTCAAGGTCATCTATATAAGTACATCGGATTTGAAGAAATTTCTGAAAAATCTTGGATCAGTTCAAAAACACATCAGATTCACTTTCTTTGTAGACTTCAAAAAAAATCACGTGATGTGGCATTCGGCGAAATTTTTAGAGTAGCTGAGATGCTTGAAAAAGACGCATTTGATATGGATCTCAAAGTACTTCTCCCAGGATCAGCTGCTACTGAAAAAGTAGACTACTACAACAATCAAATATCTTTTAACAGTTTTGGCGATTCTTCCGGTAACAACGGCAAGCGTAGAAAGGTAATTTTTGACGCTGAAGAAAATTAAAACTGGAACACAAAACTCCAGTGGTAACGTAAAATTCAGTGCACTCCACTAACTATCAATTCATAGGGACTTTGATATTGATCTAAATTGTTTTTCCCTTAAATTATTCCAACTTCGATAAGATTAATAGCCCCCTACTCGCCACTGATTTCAAACTATTCCCCAAATTATAAAAGGACATTTCGATGCACCTTGTGAGATTTTTGATTATTAAATATCGCTTATTTAGCAAAATCTGACAAAACACAAAATTCATTGCATTTGATTTTGGGAATATTATTTGAAACTCGGGAACTTGGCTGTCCACAAATTAAAGATTTACACAAAAAAAACACAAATCAAAAGATCGAGAGCAATAATCCAAAATTACCAAAAATATTTAAAATTTAAGACAGTCATTCTTTCAAATAAAAATCTCTGTCATTACCAGTTTAAAGAACAAAATGAGTCATTAAGATATTGAAAGCGATTAACGTTATTCCGGCATAATTTAAATTTTTTTCTTTTGTTTTATTAAAAAAAAAAACCAAAACACAAAATGACAAAACCATAAAACTTTGTACAAAAAAAAGGGCGCAAATGTAAAATTCTTTATGCTGCAATAAATGCAATAAAAAAACAACAAGAAAACAGGTCATAAAGTTACCTAAAGCAGCCGTTAAATATTATTTAAGGGGACCATTTAAAACACTAATGAGCCAAGTTAAAAGTTTAGCTGCGACACCGATCAGTGACGTGTTTGTTGTTTTTGTGTTTGTTTTTGTTTTTGTTTTCCGCTCAGACGACTAATGAAACGATCGGTGTAAGGTGATCGCACGAAAGCAGTCGAATGCGGTTTCGAATGCGTTGACAGTTTTCATATCTTAAAATGAGAATATGGCGAATATTCCTTAAAGAAGTCAATAATTCATTTGTCCTGCTTGCACATGAATGCAGGCATCATGAGATATCGCCGGATGATGATTTGGGTTAAGAAGGCAGCAAAAAAACTAAAAAAAATATCGAAAATCGTGGAAGAACACAAAGTTAAATGCAAATTAAAGCTGAGTGTAAGGCTTTGATGATAGAAATTTCAAGTGATGCATTAAATGTGACTTAAGATTTATTCAGATTTTATTGAGTTTAATTAAAATTTAAATTGCTAATCCTTCCGCATATAATTTATGCTTCCCGGACTAATGACCTAAGTTCATTTTATTTGTCATCGAAAAATTCCACTTCGAAAGTTTGATATATAGTTATGCGAAAATGGCGGAGTATTTAAGTTTAGAAGATGTCCTGAATTCTGAAGGACTCTTAAGCTTTCTACTTTAACAGAAAAATTGACTTCAATCTGTAATATTTCCAAGGTATTCTAAATCTTACTCTTAAATCGTTAGCCAAAGTGGTTAGTCTGAAAAAATACATATATGCAATGTGATTTCGAATTTGAAAAATCGGAGCTGATAAAATGAGAAATACCCCTAAAAATCATAAACTCATTTTTGAAGATGGTGGGCTTAGATCGTTGGTCCGAGCAATTCTGTTTGTTTTTGAAAAATTCTATAACATAAGCTTAAACTATCTGTGGACATTGCCATACATTAGGAAACACGATTTTATCGTCATTCCGACATTGGATTTTTCTTCTTTTCTTTATTTTTTATGTTCTGTTGTTTTATTGTGCCTTCATTCACACAGTTATTAATTTAAACTCCCTCCAGATTTCTTTTTTTGCTTGTTAAAAATTAATGATGAATAAAAATAAAAAAAATTAATTCATAAACAGAGGAAAAAATAACACACAGATTCACAGGGAATAGCCACTTTAAGGATGCTAGTCGTGGATATTGGATTTTTTCAAGAGCGGTGGCTGAAGTTAAAACTGATGAAAAAGCTAGGTATCGCCTGTAGGCTAAAGTTTGAGACTAAGATTAAATCATTGTATGTAGTATGAGACGTATTTTACTTAAAATGCGGAATATTTCAGATGTCCTTTCATATAAAATTCTTTTCAAATTGCCATAACCATAATTTTTCTAAGATACCTTGACCTTGAATACAAAAAAATCTGCTTCAATTCCTTTTGCATAAAAATAAGCCGTATATAGCTTTTGTTAACGGAACGTTCATTAATTACATGAGTTAAAATAGGGGGGATGAGTTCCGGCAAAATCTCACCAAGTTAGGGGGAGGGGGTCAAGGAAAACCTCACGTCTACTTCTTAGTGCAAAGAATTTACATTAAAAATTATAATTTAAGTGTCACGGGAGGGAGGGGAGAGGTCCCGCCAGATCTCACCAAATCTCATAAAGGGGAGGGGGGTCCGAATTTTCAAAAAAAAACACCTCACGTAATTAATGGACGTCTCCTAAACAATTCCACTTTCCTACAGTTAGGGGTTGAATATCATAAATGGAAAACCGACGTTTTTTCAAAATTTGAGGCTTTATTATGGGAAAATGGTTAGAAAGTTTTGAAATGGTTGAAATTATTGCCCATCGCTAGCCACAATATTGTTTCTTCTACTGGCAGCATATGGACTACGCATCGAGAAAACAGTTCGTCTTTTGAGGCGATCAGCGAATCGACCAAATTTTTGGTGCTTTCAGCTAGGCCATGCGTCATCGGTAGTCGGAAGGGACGATTTCCGGATAATACGGCGATTGGGGTAGGATATCCCATTTCAGTGTTTCCATCTTGGTTTTAACGACCGAAGCAACATGTGACCGAGCGTTATCGTGCCGCAAAATCAATTTGCTTGATCCACGGTTATTTTTTTTTTTTTTTTGCTTTAGATCAAGCATGACCATAAAAGCTGAGTAAGGGAGCTAGAAATCTCTAATCACTTGATTAAAAGAGACAATGCGTAAGTTTGCTACCCCAAATTGCAAAAATTGGTAACAAATCCGAGCGAGTGAGTTACTGTTTTATTTTTTGTAATATATAAACTTTAAAAACAAAACCAATGGAACTGATAATGAACGACTGAATAATGACAAGAAATATTGACAAAAAACACGAGCAACGGTATATATCGAAATATTTATTTTTTATTGTTATTCGCATGTGTTTAGTATTTTTTATTTATTGTGAAATCTAAAAAAATTACATTTCCCATTAAATTTATATGTTCATCGTGTTTATAAAGGAGCCGAAAAAAAATAATTTTAGTTCTACTTGGCCATCTCTGCTTTAGATTATCGTAATGGATTCACTTTTCATTGCTAATCACCATACAATGCAGAAAACCCTTTCTGTTTGGCGTTCGATATCTCTCTGCATTAACTCGTATGGCACCTTGCTTTCCTTGCTTTTGGATCATTATCAAGGCTTTCAAATGACGGGAAATGACTTGTTGAGTCACGCCCAATAAGTTCATTGTGCAAGTTCGCACGTCCTCGTTGTGTTTCACACGAATCTTTATCCAGCAAAGCCTTCAGTTCTGCGTCTTCAACCTTTTTCACCGATTCGGGACGCTTTTGGGGTTGCACCTTTTTTGTAGCGTTGAAACCCTTGCCGAAATATTCTTTCACAAATAAAGGGTGATTCAATATGAGGTCCCTTTTCCAACTGGGTTGTTTTGACAGCTGTCATGTGTCAAATGGCTTGTCCCTATGACGTTTTTATGCAGTATTCAATACGACTGATTCATTAATAGACTCGTGTTATTCAAGAACTAGTAGTGGGCAATATTTGAACGAAATAATTATTAAACATTGAGTTGTAGAAATCGAACTACCATTCCAAATAAAGATTTACATCAATACATTGATTTTTATGTATTTTATTTTGAAAACAAAGTAGGAAGCTCTTATTGGATCACCCTTAAGATACCCCACTATAAGTTTGTATATTCATTCCACGCGACTCTGCCACTGATTTTTTTCGAATTGATCGCATAAAGCAAAACTTACCGTAAACGTCCAACCTCAAAACTCGACAACATGGATGAGATTCCTGGTGGCCGCAAGAAATATTACAGCAAGAGAAGCTTTCTCTTCTCTAGAAAAATTATTGTGAATTTATAGAGTTTAATAAATTCTTCACAAACAAAAATATTTACTTGCCGACAATACTTAATCCACATATTTTGAAAAAGAGAAAATTTAATAAATAAACAATAAATGCAATAAATACGCTATTAACGATGTATTTAATTGCTAAGAAAATAAACAGCATATCCGCCGATTAACTCGTAATAATCGAAGAAATTTATTTTTGAAATGGTGCTTTATTTGCCATAGTACTGTGGGACAAAAAGCAAAACTGGGAAATATTAAATTTTTATCAAATTTAATTTAATAACTTGAAGACAGCACCACACAATCATTTATATCACTTAAAATGTATCACCGCTTTATTGCAAGATAACCTTATAAGACATTATTAAACAACTTCATCCCACTGTATATTGTACAAAATCTCAAAAATAATATTTACAATAAATTTAATTCCGTATAAAACATTAAATGGCCACAAAATAATAAGGCAACACCATATAGAAGATTTATGCCCGAAAAAAGAATCATTAACTTCGATAATTTTGGGCGCATATCATGCAGCGTTAATAGCGCGCGCGTTCTTATTTATTTGTACTATGGCGTTATGTTGGGGAAATTTCAAATAAATTATGAAATTATAATGATCGTGTGTACCTTTTTTGCTTTATTGGCTGTCGAGACAACAAGCCAAGCAAGCAACAGTGTGTACAATGAGTTTAAGGTGTGAGCAGCAGCGCGCCTCCGTTTTTTCACACTTGCGGCGCCTAAAATAAATTGCAGGCGCATCCATATTCCATGATTTACTTTAACAATGTCCATACTCTTTTACCTGTTACCAGCGTACAGTCAAATTTGTAGCATCCAAGGCAAGACGCATCCCGCCCGCTGTGATAATCGCCCGATTAAAGATGTTTTAATCGCTTATTATATGCACCGACATCTGAGCTCTCAATGACGCCAAAAAAAAAAAAAAAAACTAAGGAAGAAGCGAAAACATTGATGATGTTTTCATTGAACTATGTTTATTTTCACTTTTGCAGCCTCTTTTTTTTTTTGAACTGCTTTTGCTTTTATGAATGGAAATGTAATGCGAAAAACTTAATGATATTTTGTTACTAGGTGGATTGCTTAATAACCACATAGCTGGATGTTTTTTAATTATAGGGCCATTAGTTGTAATTTGGCATATTGCTTTCGTTAATCACAAGATCTTTTTACGTTCATGTTTTTTTTTATAACTTTTTTCTGTGTATGCTCTTTTGAAACATTTTTATTGCATATAACTCGACATAAAACAGAGGTCTGCCAAGGATCTACATCAAAAACATTGATGAAATGTTGATATCATTGATGAAATATTTCATTTGAATGAAGCTCATATATCATCGGACTATTGACACAGTTCTTCTCGATATTTATGTATCCAAATAACAAAGTCTTCTCTTGGGTCCTTTATCTTTTCACGGAGCATGGGGCCTCCACAAACCGTTTTCAAAGTGCACGATTTGTAGCGAGTGCCTTCGATAACAATTCCCAACACACGTATACAGTATATACAATCGTTTCCATGATGATCTACAACGGACTCATTTTCAATAGCCCTAGGGATTGCACTACAATACATGCAGACAGAATTCAGTTGATGATTTTCGCAATATGTGTCCAATCTATTTCCATTTTTTAACATTTTGATTTGAATAGCAATATGCCGTCAAGATCCGAACAAAGTCTTATATATAATCGTTTGTTGGCAGAACTACAAAGTATGTATGTATAACGTTTCGATTTCTTAGTGTTAGACATTTTACAGTTCTGGAAACTATTGATATTTTCGAAGATTACTATCCTCTCCTATCAAATAACTTCTTGACTACAAGTACAAGTTTTTAGTTGGCCTCTTCCCCCCCCCCCCTGCAGATATGTATTTTAGGGTGATTCAATTTTTTTTTTTATTATTTCAAACAGGTTTAATAGTAGCAGGTACACAAAAGAAGAATTCTGGTGCAATTTGAGCTCATAATATTAACATTTACTGGTGGCTCATCGCGCTTTTTTGTTTTCCATACGATTTATATGAGAAAGTATGCCTTAGTAGACAGTTTCGAGTAAGTCTCGTAAAAAAAAAGTCTCACATGAACGAGACTAACTCCATTGGAAAGAACATAAAATTTTTTACAAAAAAAAAAACAATTAAAAAACAAAAAAAAATTTTTTTCTCATTCTTCGAAATATCCTTTAATTTTGTAAGGTTATAAACTAACGAGATATTACCTCAACGAAAAAATAACAAGTTACTTTTTTATAGACAATTTTATGGTCCTTCTAGTGGGGTTAGTCCCGCTTCTGTAAATATATAGAGACAAATATCTCGTAAACTATTTCTTCAGTAAATATTAATATTATGAACTCAAATTGCACCAGAATTCTTCTTTCGTGTACCTGCTACTATTAAACCTATTTGAAATAAAAAAAAAATTTGAATCACCCTAATGTATATCCTAAAACGCAGTCATCGGTTTTAGATCCGCTATCAAATATCTCTTTGACTACAAGAGATCAGGGGCGTTGCTCAACGATTTGTTATACTCGTGTCCAACTCAACAGCATTGTGAATAATGAAAGCTTTGCAGATGAATAGTTAGACACCATATTCTAGAAAAAAAAACATAAGGAATATTCAACAACCAGGCAGTGATTTCGAATATTATAGCAACTATACTGTGTAAAGAAGATCCGGAATTGTAAAAAAATGAAACAAAATTATTTATTTATTTTGTTACCCTTAAAGTATACACTGCCTCTTACAATACAACCAAGTCAGTCTTCCATACATTTTTCGTATGCTGATTATCGAATAGTCTAAGCTTCTTCAGTGAATTTGCTTTGAGTTTTTGCTTTTACGGCTTCAACCGACTCAAAGCGCCTTCCTCGAAGTTGTATTTTAGCGTCTGGAACTATAAAAAGTTAGACGGGGAGCCTATTTGCCTAAAAACTCTGGCACAACGATATATACGATGATACATTGTCGTGCTGTAGAATCCAGCATCCTTCACAAATCTGTCCGTTTTCAGCGAGCATTCTCACGCAAGCGCCTCATTACGTCTAAATAATATAGGATATATTTATCGTTTGGTTTTCTGGAAGGTATTCAGGTCTGTATTAACGATAGCATTTCATATATATGGAACTGCTCGACACACAGCTCTGTCGACTAAAGCTGAATTATGTAGGCATAAAAATCAAATAATATTGTCAGAAACTCATGCAGGAAAGATTTTTTAATTGACGGTAATCACAAGACTTCGAGAAGAGCTATTGATTGCGAATCAATTGGGTTACACCTAAGGACAATGGTATGATTATGGACAATGGTTTAATTATGCACTTACTGCTAAAAATTAATGGTATACAAAAAATATGCGAAATATAAGGACTGGTATCATACAAAAAATCAGCGCCTTGAACTAAAATTGTACTAAATCTCATGTACTGTTTAAGTCCAATCAATACTATTGCTTGATATTAAATAATTTTATTTGTCATTTTGGTATTGGTACTAAAATATCGAAATATAACATTGACACACCGAAATCCATGAAGTTTAGTTTCCAGCCTCGATGCATACGACAAATACTATAGCATAAAGATAACCTAAGTATAATGTTAGTATACATTTCCTCAAGAAAGTGGGTGAGCGCAAATGTTTGCTGTATGTATGCAAATCGATGTCACCAGACTATGCAAAATCATAGCAGCTATAAAAAATAACAAAAAAAACAAAATACAGCAGACGGTACCAATGCTACATAAATTCAGGTAAAACACATTTGTTTATGCTAAAACCATCCAATTAGTTAGATTGTTATTTTGTGTATTTTGTAGATTTCTTTACGCAGATACTGCTAGAAGAAACAATGCTCCCTTGAGGGCGCGCGCAATACACATTCAGTGACCACAACTATCAATTCATTTTTTAAATGGTTTATTCCACACATTTTATGTGCTATGCAATTTTTATGCTTCAAGGATATGTGTAGCAGATAAAATGAATGTCTAGCGAAGGCTATTCACAAATTATTTTTTTCAGATTTTAAGATATGAATAAAGTTCTCACGTTTGAAATGTTTGTGCTTGAGGTTGCTGAAAAGCTTTTAAAATGGTCATAGAGTAAAATGTTGGAAAATGATTTTCTACTTTTTAAAACTTTTATTTTTTTCCAATTTAATAAATGTGCTAGTTTTATTGCTTTAATTCAACTTCTCTAAACTGTGTAACAAATGTTGCACAACTCAGCGCTATAATACGAATATTCGTAAATTTGTGGCCTGTCCTTAAGTTAAATGTTCACGATCAGTCATGAGTACCTTAATCGTCATGATCGTGTGCTTTGTGTGATTCTCAACTTCCTCAGTCACAACGGCAACATGATCATCATTTAAAATGTCATCGTTTGATTTGTCATTATTATCATCATCGTTGGGTTACACGCTACAAAACACGAAAATTGTAATCATTTGAAATGGATATCGGTTATTATATGGAAAGTGGTGTGCTGTATGTATGTATGTAATATGTCTGTGAAATGAGAAGCGCTAAAATTAGTGCCAGTGCTTTTTGTAGTTATAATTCGATAATCGTGCTTGAATTTACACTTAGCATATTGGAGAATTTGGTAAAAATTTTAGCAACATTTTGGAGGCCTGAAAATAAAAACAAGGACTGTATTGTCGAGTCCTTTAAAATGCATTGGACTGCATTCAAAAAACTAAAAGAAAGAAGATGACTCGCAGAATGATATGAGAACGTATGATATTTCATTAAGTCAGTATAGCAAATATTGTAAGAGCGAAAAAATAATAAAAAAGCCGAAGAGCTTTGAAGATTTGATAAAATCGAAAAGAGGTGAAAAATTCGAAATATGTTCCTCAAATCGCCAAATTCGAAAATATTAAATAGGTCGGAAAAAATTATAGATGTGGAAAAATGTTCGAGTAGTTCAAACATTTTGAAAAATTTTGACATTTTTGAAATTCGAATTATGATGAAGCAACGAAAACAGTGTTTACGCAAAATTAAAATATATTGCAAACTGTGGACAGTAAAAAAATTGTACAAAAATTACAAAAATGTTTAAAGAATTCTTTTCCGAAGAACAAACGATCAATAAGAAATATTATTTAGGCTTCATAAAGAGTTTGCATGAGAATATCCGCTGAAAACGGCCAAGTTTGTGGAAGTACAACTCATGGATTTTGCACTACGACAGTGCATCATCGCATTAGGTCATCATTCTGCAAAAGTTTTTAGCCAAAAACTCAAGGAAAATCATCGACCAAGCATACTATTAATCTGTTTCCTGTTCCAGAAGTTAAATTATCAATTCGAAAAAGACTGGTTCAACAGTTGAAAAAGACACTTTGTGACGGTTAAAGCCATAAAAGCTAATTCAATGAAGGCTATTCCTCAAACAGCCTACGAAAAATTTTTGCAGCACTGGTCTACTTTGAGGGCAGCAAAATAAATGTTGATAAATAAATAATTTTCTTTCATTTTATTTAATAATTCCGCATACTTATTGCACATAAGATGTTTTTATTATCCTTGAAGGAACTAACAAAAGTTCACCTAAGTGAAATCAAAAGACTCCGAATAACAACAGGCTTTTGCATATTGGACGAGTACTACAATGAATAGACGTACTAATAAGACTAAAGTAGAGAGTTTGCCGTATCAGTATAGTCCAAAGATTAACCTAACCTAACCCTTTACACATAATGTATATTGAAAAATATTGAATGTTAGGAAGTCGAAGGATATTGAAGATGTTGAAAGGTTCCGAAAAAACCAAGATATGTTGAAGATGTAGAAAAACTTTGAAGATGTTGAAGTGTTGAAAGGATTGAAAAATATTGAGATTGCCGAAAAATATTGAAGAAGTTAAAATTTTTTGAAAAATCCAAAAATCTTGCAGAAGTCGAAAAATTTTAAAAAGTTGACAAACAATTTAAAAAGTGATGAAGAAGTCGATGAATATTTAAAATAGTTCACGAGCCTGAGCGTTCCCATGAGCATTAGGAATAACCTTTACGTTAGCTTTCTGCCAATTTGCTTCAGTTAGGAAAATTTTTTTCCATATCTGCTATTAAAGATGTTTGAGGTCTGTAAGTTGGATTTTAACTTACCAAATCAATTTTAACTATTCCCATATTCTTTGAAAATGATCACGGACTACTTTGAGATTGATCATGATCCTCTGAGTTATTTAACATTTAATAACTGTGGTCATCGAAATTTAAATATTCGCCGCATATTGCTTATGGGACCACGAACAGAAAATCCTCAAAAAGAAACCCGCATCGAGCAATGGAAATGGAATGATATTCTAAAGGCCTTTCATGATAATGTAGTCCTTAGGTGCATTAGCACGGAAATTATCCCTCCTTGAGCTACATGGTTTTTGAGAAGTTGTTGCGATCAAAACGCTACAGAACATTATCGGGATCCTAGCGCCTAGGGGCATTATTGGTATTAAGTTGAAAAGGACTTGTGAGTCCTTTTAATAGCACTTCGAAAACGTTGCATAAAACGGTTATTCAAATTTCTCTCATTTTGATATACGGTTTTAAAAAAACAAATAATTTCCACAGCACCAACGAAAAAGAACAAAATTTAATTCAGCACACAGCAGTTTGGTTGTTCGTTGTTCATCGTCATTTAAACCTTTTGGTGGACAAAGTGCGCGTGAATATTCAAGAATCTTCATATTGCCTTT
Source organism: Meiosimyza platycephala (assembly GCA_963662105.1). Lineage (NCBI taxonomy): Eukaryota > Metazoa > Arthropoda > Insecta > Diptera > Lauxaniidae > Meiosimyza > Meiosimyza platycephala. The sequence continues at coordinate 14,665,089 of OY759210.1, forward strand.
GAAAGATACCAATACACTGACAAGGTACCACACACACACAAGCATACTTAACTGCAAGTATACATATGTAGAGTGACGCTGAAGAGACCAATTTTCATTTCATACGCAAAACATCAACAACATAAGGTGAAATGAGCGCAAAAATTTCAGATGAATCAAGAATTTTTAATATGGTCGAAAACTTGACATTTAAATTATGGGAACAAGATAATTTTCAGCGATGTTTTGTAGTTTGGCCAAAGTGTTTGTTTTTTTTTTAATTTTTTATTTTTTTTTTTTTTTGGTGCTGAAAAGGTTAAGAACCAACTGCTGGCATTGCTAAAATTCACTGTCGCTTTAGAGAAAATAATGATCTGAGATGATGAAGGTAAATTCACTAAAATCGAAGCATTTGGCTATAATTTTAAATACAAAGGGTGCTCAAGTAAGACCGCCGTATATATATTTTTTGACTTAAAGATATTGTTAGTTCGGATAGTAACTGCATTTTTATTTCATTCTACATAAATTACAAATATTGCGAAACTTTTTTGCGCTTTTGAAGAAATTCTGATTGAAAACACTTTGGATCTTTGCCATAATATCTAGAATTTTTCGTGGCTTATTGAACTATATTGATGTCTCCACAAAAGCCCAAAGAAAGCAGAGAGCGCATATTTTTGGATCCAAAAATTCCGGAATAAGCTGATATTCGTAGCATGAACAAAGAATTTATCTAACAATGAAAGTCTGTTGAATCTGCTCCATTGCTAATCCCATTGAGCTTCGAATATGTTTTTTTTTCTTTCTTTTTTCTCCAACTTTTCACTGATTCCCATGCGATTATTAATAATTCCTTTTCATAAGGCGTCATGGCGTACAAGCACCAGGAGCAGCTTTAGCCTTCTCATTGAATGCACTGCTGACTGGCACTTGGATGCTTAATGCGACCTATTAATCGCAAATATTCTGTTTGAAGTCTGTCCATCATCATGCTCATATCTCGTATGTGATATGTGAAATTGACGCTCTCCAATTGACGAACATAAAAAGTAAATCGACTTTTGATGACGTTCATCGATATGTTCATTAAAAATCTGACATTCGTTAAGCACCGCAGGCTATATGCTGCGAAAGTTTTCTTTCTTCTCTCCCCTTTGCCATTTGACCTAATGAAACATAAGGTAATTCATCCCAAGAGAGTTATGTACAAATTGCAATGCCATCACCCCCAAACTGAAAATGGGAGTACAAAAAAAAAAATAAAGAAAAGAAAAATTATTTTCCATTATTAGAAGTATCACTGGAAGTGATTTACTATTGTTTTTGTTTTTCTTTCAGTTTATTTTATCATCGTTCAATTTCTTGCAAACAATTTTGTTCTTACCTTGAGTTGAGCGTGGATGGAGAGGATAAGTTTTCCGGCATTATCTTTGAATTGCAGACATTTCGTTAATTGTACCAGCGACTTACTTTTACTTTACTCAATGGATTTCATATGCCGCCTAATACAGCAATAACTACCAAAGTAAGCAGTTTTAATTGGATTTGTATGTTCGATTTCATGGATTTGTAGAGATAAAAGTAAATCAATATTGAGTGTTTGTAAAAACTAAAAAAAAAAATATTGAAGATTGATGAAAGCGGAACTTGTAGTTATAAACGCGTAATAGCAACACTTTCAGTATAGAAATCAATAAGTCATAGAGTGCAACGCGTGACGTTACAAAAACAAAATAAGAAATTATAATAATTATTATAATAAATTATTAATGTATTGACATGACTATAGCTGTGCTGCAATTGAAATTTATATTATTTACTAGCTGTGCTAGGTGTTCCGGATGTTGTATGAACTCAAGCGATGGAATGCATAAGCGAAACAGCACATTTTTCCCGTGAAACTTACTTTTGCCCGTACTTTTTATATCAAGTCACATTAATCTGCGTCCAGTACTTGATGAAATATGATTAATTTGATTGTGGAGGGCGTGTCACTGCCCATTTTTGTAAACTAAACTTTGCAAAAATCTTCCATAGACCATTAGAAACATTTAAAAAACAATTATGAAATCTTCGTGAAAATTCTATTTATAAAACTCTTCAAGTATGTTCCTCTAAATATAGCAGCCATATGGTGTAAATTCCATGGGAATCGATTAAGCGGTCTTCGAGAAAATGATATTTTAAAAATATGTATGTATAAGGGCCACCCAAAATATGCTCCCTATGTAAAAGTTTTACAGATTAAGCTATTCCACTTAATATAAAAGACACGCGATGTAAATTACATGTGAATCGAGTAAATGGTCTTTGTAAAAATGTTTTTTTAAAAATATGTTTGTATGAGGGCCACCCTAAATAAAAGTTTTATAGTCTAAGCCATGCCTCTTAATATAAAAGACACGTGGTGTACATTCCTTGTGAATCGAGTAAGTGGTCTTTGTGAAAATGCTATTTTTAAAATATGTTTGTATGAAGGTCACCCTAAATATGCACCTGAAGCAAAAGTTTTGTACCTTAAGCTATGCCTCTTAATATAAAAGACACGTGGCGTTAATACCATATGAATCAATTGACTGGTCTTTGTGAAAATTCCGTTTCAAAAATATGTTTGTATAAGAGCCACCCTAAATATGCATCCTAAGTAAAAGTTTTGTAGCCTTAGCTATGACTTTTAATACAAAAGACACGCGGCGTAAATTTCATGTGAATCGATTAAGTGGCCTTTGTGAAAATGGTATTTTTAAAATATTTTTGTATGAGGGCCACCCTAAATGTGCACTTAAACGAAATAAAAACTATCATATGTCCTAAGTTAGACCAAATTACGGACATAAGCCAAATTTTATAAAAATTGGTGAATGGTGCCAGAGTTTACCTCGGACAAACACCGTGACACAAGATTTTTATATAATATACAATATTAAGATATAAATTTGCTTATATGAAAAGGTTTGTAACGCTTTGGCGCAAAATAAACTGAACCGATTTTAATAATTTATTCTTTAAAACAACATATTTGTGCTAAAAAAAGGAGACCGCATACTTATTTTTGTATTTTTTAAAGTTAAATATCCTTTTTTTAGGATAAAATTTTTACAAAAATTATAGTTTTCTTTTTCAGTTGCTTATGCTACTTTTTGAATTCTGTGTTGTTATTGTTGTTGTTGTTTTTTTTTTTCTTCTCATTTGTTACGTTTATATTTGGCATCGAAGTTCAAAGCACAATCTCTCTTTCAATTGTTTTTATTTTATTTTTGAAGAGAGAAGATAGAATAAGATGTTAAGAGAGTAATTTCATTTTGAATAAAACTAAAAGGATTGCGATTGTAAGTCCTCCGCGTATACCACTAGTTTTAATTATATTATAATAAATAATTAGATTTTTAACTAAAAATCTTTGTTTGTCATTTAGTTTTTAAGGTTTATCATGAAATCATACATTTTTCATATCATAACGAATTCCAAATATAAACTTTAACTAACTATTAAATATTCGACATGTGGGGCCACCTAATGACTTTATCTATGATTTTTCATAAACTTCATTTATATGATGGCCAACTAGTGTGCCAGCATGCAATGACAAACCGCTGAGTTTAACAAATCACCATTACCAACAATGCGTACAATCTTGGTCATCGAAACAAATCTTGCGCCGATGCCGCAATGAAAAATCCAAACAAAAACAAATACAAATAAGTCACCAACAATGCCACATATGAGTGAGTGAGTATAATATAACCAGTCAATCAATATGAAAAAGTTGTGCAATTTAATATTTCGCATCGGGACATCAGTGATTCCATAATTAGACCGACCAACAACAGTGCAAAGCGACACAATTCCCAAACGATCGATCGAATGATCGATGTGTTGCACACATTACCGACCATTGTACGTAGTACGTTTATGCACCTACCTTATGGATTGACAGAGAAGAAAAAAATTCAGTTCAATTTTTATTAAAATGCAATAATTTTTATGTTGGACTCATTGCAATTATTAAAAACTGTCACCGTTGTTGGTGGCATTAAAGTTATATATTGGACATACAAACAACGCTGCTTGATGGTGGTCATATAATTTTTTATTCGCATGCTCTGCTTGTAGCTTTTTATTATGATTATTGGCTATTGCGTTAGCGTATATTTTTAGGCTTGACTGTTGATTGTATCAAACTGTTCAAGTTACCATTAAAATTGTTCATATAGGAATACTTTGTTTATTAATTAGTTGAATTTCGAGATCATTGCAAATTGTGATAACAAACAGAGAATATTTTTTTTTTTTTTAAAGATTAACCCCGGTACGACTGTTAAAAAATCTTAAATTTCGGTAATGCCAAAACTCGTTATTTATATATTCTGCCATATTATGCAGAACTTTTATTTATTTAATTTGACTTTATTTATTTTATTTTTATGAACCCCATCGATTTGGATTGATGATATCTTGATTGCAGTCTCGGCCATCTTTACTGGTACACGTCGTCCAGCGTATAGTATGTTGGTTGTTGGTGTCCTTTCAAATTTTATTTATAAGTTTAGGCACAAATTTTAATGAACGCATTTTGTAATGAGTTGGAAAATTGGAATCGAACTTGAAATAACCATCGCGTGGCGAAATGCTATCGGTCTGATACCAGGCGCGACACAAAACGGACAGGCACCAGTTAGACGACGACGGCGAAGACTACAACAATATATTGCTGTGGTTGTTGTTGTTGTTATTTATTTTGTTTATTGATTTCTTACAATAAACTTTGCATGTTTGCATCCAATTTAAATAAAACTCGACAATTCTAAATCACCTCGTTTTGACATCGCTACTGAAATTGCGTTCTCTGAACGACATATGCACAGCCTGGGATACTGCGTATGAGAGGATTTTTTTTGAGGAGGTTCTTTTTGTTCTTTTTTTTATATGAAACTGACTGTTGCTGGCGGAAATGTATGACTACAGCGCTGCAAGGCCAAAAACAGATTTATTGACATATTTTGCGATTTTAAGATTTTGCATATCGACGAAGGTTGCTGCTGCTGCGTGGTGATCCCTTGATGATGTCGCTTTCACATAGAAGAACTGAACAGCACGCATGGACACAACACATTGTGTGTGCGTGTGTTGACAGTCCTGTCCGTCGTTGTCATGTTCGTCTCGTTTGTTGTCAGTGACCTTTAAGATTTTTTCCAATGAAAAAAAATTATTATTGAATGTTGCATATTTTTGCTGACTTTTATTCTTTCTTTCTTTCAGATTTATGTTTTATGTTTAACCCATTGTGAGCAAGTGTTTTACACTGAACATTTTTTTTTTTGTAAAAGTCCAACAAAATCGCTCAAAATATTTCATACAAAGTTGAGCCAAACATGCAGAGAATTATCGAAAGTTCATATTAAAACACGCATGTTTCGTTCTATGCTTGCACGAGAAGCGCCACACCTACTCGGCTAGAGTGGCGGCTTAGCATCCAAGCTAGAAGCCATTAAGTAGCACTGATGTGTCGTTTTAAAACCACATATGTGACCCTACAAATTTGGTTAGAAGATTGTCAGGAGATTTTAATTAGGACCCTGGTAACGATAAAGCCTATATCCAGTTAGTTCTGTTGAGATAGTTAAGCAGCGATGCGATTTCATTTTCGGCCAATTTGCTAAAATTGTTAAAGAAAGTTTGTTCTAAATATCTGAGTCTAATTCTGGCAAGGGCCAGAATATACCAAATATTTCTCGATCAAGAGAAGTGCTCAACAAATTCTTTCTCATTTACATTCAGACAACTGCGGCAATAAGTGTTGAATATTATGGCTAATTTCTCAGCATGCTGGCTGATAGTCCAATGTCCAGTACAAGTCACGGTGATTCTCGCGATGTCTTTGCGACTCTTGGACAATAGTTCAGTGGTTTTGAATTTTTTTATATGATGGCCATATTGCTCTGGATGATCTGCAGGTTTGCAGGAATCTCTGCTGCCTCAGAAAGAAAGAGAGAGAATACTTTTTTCTTAACTATCCTAATCGAAGTGTGCACGAAATCTGACTTGCTAATTCGTCAGCTCTTTCATTATCCTCAATGTTTCCCATATGAGGGTTATGTCGAGCTGACGCCCTAGCCTAGCTAATTCCTTTCTGCATAGTACTACTAACTTAAATTTCTCCGAGTTTAGAGCCTTGATGGTGGCCTGGCTATTGGGGAAGATTGCTAGCTTTCCCACATTTGCGTCGCCCAATAGCCTACAAGCTAATAAAATAGCAAAGATTTCTGCTTGAAAAACACTAGCTGAGTTGGGTAAGCGAAAAGATTGAGAAATTACTGAGTCTCTTGAGTAGACCCCCGTCACCTAGACCGCAGTCCATCTTTGACCCATCGGTGTATATGGCAGTTTCAAAATTTAAGTTGATAGTGCTCTTCTCCCATTGAACCCTCTCCAGAAACTTCACCTGAAAGTTTTTCTCGAAGTTCAGTGTAGGGTCTGTTGGGTCTTTTGGCAGTTTGTCGAAGATAGAGCAATGCCCGTATTGCTTCGATACCAACTACCAGCTTCTCTAATTCAGATCGCACCATAGGACACTGTTGCTTCTTTCATTAAGATATTAGAGGGTACTAGTTGTAGGAGGACGTTTAGGGCTTTCGTGGAGCAAGAACTCATTGCCCCCGTCACGCCTACACAATCAGTCCTTTGAACTCTTGGAAACTTTCAGGAATTTTTTGTCAAGATCGATACTTTCATCTTCTATAAAATTTAATAAAATAAAAAGACAAAAAGTTTTTGAACAAGTCGAACAGAGGATTCTCAAAGGAAAAGGTTTCCCTAGAAAGTAAAAATTCATAAATATTTATATATAAAATGTCATTTAACCGCACACTCTTGAATGCTAATAGATCATATGTTTAACAATCCAGTAAAATTTTCTCTTAAACAGAGACAAGCGATATTTTAAAACACTCGTACTAAACATTTTTCTACACTTGTATGAGTAACCCACAACCATATGATATTTAAATTAATCAAAAATTGTACTAAATAAAAGAGCTGAAAGCCATGACAATGCAAAGTGTTAGTCATTTGAAAACCAGTAGAGATGCGTGTCATCTTGTTATTAACTATTTTGATAGATTTTGGCCAAGATAACGTATCTATGTATGTCCCCATATAAACTATACAAATTATACAAATTTCTGTTGACAATTTCTTAACATCAATTTTGTCTTGCTCCTATGCTCGCAATTCACATTAGTCGTGGGAAAATGTTTATTCAAATGTTGCTACATTCTCACAACCATAAGTTATGCATAAATATTTATTAAATGTTTCTATTTTATTTCGACAATATTAATTTCTATAGTATGCCAAAAACTTTGGTTTTCAATTTGTTTACGGTTCCCATGTCACAAATAAGATATATTTTTATATGATTACATTTGAATAAGTTATTTATATGAAACTTGCGGATATTAAACTTTTTAGATTAATAGATTTTTTGAAGAAAAAATAAATTTGCGGTAATTTTTAAAATATGCAAGTAAACATGTTTTGAGATGAAAAATTTATGTTATCACAAACGATGGGATTAATTTAGTGCGAAAAATTAAGAGACACAAAGGTATGGCTAGGTTGGTATGAGTAACTTTTTCAAGTAGCTTTTTTAACCATACAAACGGGCAGGGCCGGATTTAGAAATTTGCCGCCCTTAGGTCGTTCACAAATTGCCGCCCCTCTTCACTGGTGAATATGGAAAAAATATTTTTTAATATCAAAAGTGAGAACCTTTTTTTTTAGCTTGTCAATATTGTAGTTTTTTCCCACTGTGTAACTCCAATTAAAAAAAATTGTTCCCAATATTTGCCGCCCCTAAATTCTTGCCTGGCACTGGCCTAGTGTGCCTCTAAGGTAAATCCGGGCCTACAAAAGGGTTATATTTATTTCGACTTTCCGCTTATTACGCATAGAGAAAGGGGTGCCAGTTTCTTGATCAGCGCTGCCACCAGAGTCGGGCTGGCCATGTGAGTCTGTCTGTCTATACGATCTGTGTTTGGACGTTACAATTATGGAAATGTTTTCTCCCAGCAAGTCAGGCATTGTGAGATCCCAAAATCAATTACTCTAACAAAACTCATTATCATCTCGAAAGTTTCATTTCCTTTAAATTTTTGTATATAAATTCTCATCAAACTGCATATACTCAAGTTCAAGATTTTGAATTGCCGACACTCCCATCCCTTTTCTTTTACTATTTTCCTTAATCCCATCAACACTGCATAAATTCTTTAATGAAAAAGCGTAACACAGTAATGACAGTAAACAAATAAAACATTAAAATAAAAATTCATTAATCAGAGTGAGAAAAATAAAAATTTAATGAAACTTACATTAAGCTTTATAGTATTGCATTTTCAAATTGCATTCAATTAATTGAAAGCGGCGGCCCACCCACCATCCCACATCAGCCAACCCAATGACTACATACGTCGTTGTTGACCATAATGATGATGATGATGATGATAATGTTGTTGAGTATTATGACGATAATTTTATTGATGAAAACAAATTAAATAATAAGTGTTGCGATAAATACGAAACTTGACACCGCTCCCTCCATGTGGTGCATGTGCATGGCATCCGATAGACTGCATTTTGGGCGGTGCTAGGCGATATCGCTGATTGCAATCAATATACTCGTAGCTGTTGCTGGCAGAGATGAAGGCATGCAACTATGTATATTATTTAATTATTTAAAATTTAAATGGCGGTTTGGCTCGTATATTTGGTTGAAAATCGCTTCGTCGTGTCTGTGTTTGTGATATTACAACCTTTAATAACTGAACCCGCCACACGCTTTACTTTCTGTTTTTGTAGACCAACCCACTCAATTATCATAACATCAACACCGACTGTGATTATTATTAATTTAAACATTTTACAATTTACTTTTTCAAAAAAAAAAAAAAAAATACAAAAGGAAAAATTTATATAATCAAATATACGTATTTGCGCATGCAAAATTTATTACAAATCTATTTACATACGTTAGGGTGTATCGAGCTGTGAGGAAAAAAAAAAGTTTGAAGTGTCACCTCTAATTTTCAGAACTTTTCTAAAGAGATTTTCGGCACCACAAAACATATTTTCCTATTTACCCCGAAAATTTGCTAAGCAATCCAGCGAAATTAATTAATTTTTTGTCTATATATCTTAGGTCCTTATATTATATGAACTTTAATGAAAAGTCAAATCGATAAACGATCTGAGCTCATTTCCAGGAACATAGAGTTATAGCTTAAAATGCCACATATCAAATTTTAGATATGATCTATAAAGTTGTGAATCGAAATGATATAAGTACTATAAGTAGAAACCTATAATCCTGGGTTTATAATACACATAAAACGATTTCCTGAATCATTAAAACTTTTTATAAAGTCTATAGATTAATATGCTTCATAATCAGTATAAATTTGTAAAATAAAAATCATTTACAAATAAAATTGAATAAATAAAATTTTTTTTTCTGTTAATTGATGGCAGTATTTTGTAAAAAAAAAAATATTAAATAAATTTCCCTTGTGTACTCGTAATTTAATTAATTAAAATCATGTTCTTTGCAAATAGCAGATTATGATATAAATAAATGAAAGTGTTGCAGTCATGTTTGATGGCTGACTGAGTTTGGGGATTTTAAATGTGTTGATTTTTTTTTTTTTAATTTCTCATACAAATTGAATTGATTTTATTTGGGTACTTTTTTTACAGACGCTCAAAATGATTAATTATTTTTATTTTATAGTTTTGCATATTAATTTAAAATGTAATATTATATTATATTCAGAGGGTTTAAAAAATAATTCAATAACCAAGACACATGAAAACTAAGTTTAAGTACAACTTAAAAATAGATTTAGGTTCGTCCAAAAGATTTGTATGTTTGTAATAAAGGGAGATCCAAATAGTGTTTCCTACTTTGTTTTCTAAATAAAATACATAAAAATTAATGTATTGATTGGGATGATAGTTCGGTTCTTACTACTCAATGCTTAAAAATTATTTCATTCAAATGTTGCCCACGACTAGTTCTTAAATGGTCCATTCTTTGGGTTCAATTTTCGGCAACTCTTTCGAGCCTATCGGCCGGTATTCCTTGAATGACACGAGTCTATTCATGATTGAGACGTATTGAATACTGAACACAAACGTCATATGCACAAGCCATTTGACACATGACAACTGTCAAAACAACCCAGTTAGAAAAGGGACCTCGTATTGGATCACCCTTTATAAAATAGTTCTCAAATGTTCAATGTCAGGCTGTTCAAGTAGCCTTAGTCATTACATTACTCTCCTGTGTGACTTTTTCGCACTTGATTTCGTCCTTTGTTTTTTTATCACAAGCTGCCTAATCTGCTATAGCTAAGAAGGCTTAGAGCTGTTGTAGCTAAACTCTATTATTATATTAAAGAATAATATAGATTTTCTATATCTGCTAGGTCCTCTTCTAAGCTTTGGAAACGTTTGAGCAAAGTTAATACACCCAGTTTTTAAGATATTATGTAAAAAATATATACTATATTTAAGGGGGCAGTCAGAGGCGTAAAAAATAGAGCATTTTCAATAATTTTTTTTTTGTATTAATTTAATTTATTTAAAAAAGCAATAATATGGCATCAGTACATTATGTTTCAACTTGACTTGACGGAAATTTAAAAAAACATTAAAAATAAAAAAAGTTATAGCTGGCTGTGTTAGACGCTGTCCCATAAAGAGTGCCATCACAAATCCTTGGAAAATCATCTAAAATCAATCGGATAAGAAAAATTAGTTATTTAAATAAATAATCTAGTGCCTGATCGATGATTTTTTTTTAAATCAACAAAATGGCAGCATCAGGAAATTTACTTCCAGATTTTTGGGAAAATACCAACAATTTATTGTTCATAAAAAATCAATATTTAAAAAAAAAATCCTTTGAAAAGGCACTAACTTTTTATGTTTTTCAAAAACTGTGTAAATTTCATAGAAATCTATCGAGTGGCTTTCGAGTTACAGTGGTCAGCAGTTCCGAAAACATTGTTTTAAGAAAAACGACGAGAAACACATGAATTTCCGTGCTCTTACTACCGGGAGCCCTTTGGCTATTGCCGAATAACTCCAAAAGTAATTGTCGGATTGAAATCAAATTTTGAGGATATATTTTTAAGATCAAAAAATCGATTTCTTTAAAATTCTGACTACCCCTGCTCCCTTAAGCCACAACATCATGTTATTTTGTATAAATTTTTTTTATTTTCATTGAAATTCATTGGTAAAAGCTTTTTTTTTTGTAATGCAATACACCTGTTACGCTACAACAATGACACCTTCATCATAAATCAAGAGCTTAAATAAAAATTTTAGCATCGCTAGCGGGCTTCAACGCGCATGCTCGCTCGCGGTAACCAACGTCAATTTCACATAATGCTAAGATAAAGATCTGGCTAACAGAGTATCACCCGCAATGAAACTGCACATGCTTATCGCTGCAGGACATTTTTGTATTTCTTTTCCTGCTTGATCACAATGCAATGAACTCCTGATGCAATGGAGTATCCTAATGAATGGTAAACAATTCATCGTTGAATAAAAACATGACACATTCGATTGTAATACGCTACGGAATTTTCAAGTGTTATCGCGTACAATAACTCAAATACAAATGATAACCAGGAGTCAAAACAGCGTGTTGGATCAAAATGTCCTTTTTTTTTAAGTGCAATTCAATGTGGATTAGGGTGAATCATTTTAAAAATTGATATTTTATTTGGTTTTTTAAATGTTTTTAAAGGAAATTTGGACATTAATTGATATTTTTGGATCACTTTTCCTCAGAAAATTTAATGTTGACCCAAATTTATTACCAGTTCAAATAAATTGTGGTAGCAAGTAACAACCGAAATTTTTTAATCCTTTTGCAAAAGTTGGCTTAGGTGCAATTTCTTATAATTTGTGTGATATTTTTCGATTTAATTTGATATAAATTTATTTCTAACTTAGAAACATGAATTTGCAATTATTTTTGTTTCAATATGATACCACCTTTATACGCTTTTGGCCAAAAGGCCAAACGGAAATAAAAGTTATTTTTATGGAAAGAAACAAAAAATATTGAACAGGCACAGCGCAAACAAATTAATTGTTTGCCGCCTGCCATAAGGATTACAAAGGATACAGCAAATGTGTGACTGCGCATGTGTAACCATTGTTTGGCATATTATTGCGTGAATTAATTGGGAACCCACGCCAGCAGTTTGGTCTTTTTTTTTTATTTAACTTTTTTTTTTGTAAGATGCGTTGTTGTTGTATTTTTTTTTTCAAACTGAGCGCCTCAAAGGGTAAACCCACATACTTGCGCTTGTTCGGTTGTAGGGCGTTTTTATGACCTTTTCATGTTTTCTTTATAAATTGTTGAATTTAATCAACGACAAGTTGATAAACGCATCAGCGCACATTGCGTTTATGTTTCGGTTCTGCGCTTGCGCTACAGGACATGCCAGCGCAATTAACACCTGTTCTATAGGCGCACACTTTCACTACTACGCATCTTCTTCAGACTTTTCGGTCATGCTGTGAAGGAGTTAAGAAGGTGTGGAGAATAATGTTACCGCACAGCAGGGTTGTCACTGTGTTACGGTTTGTTTGGCTATTTAACACCTTTCTCGTTGTCTTAATCCGCTCAATTGATTGCCTACTCAGACTAATTTGCATTTTTCAAGCCATTTAAAGATGTTATTTATTAAAGTTTTTTTTTTTTTTTTCAAATATTCTTCATCTTTTATAATGTGCATGTTTTAGGAATTTTGTTTATATTTCATTAACAGCAGACGTTAATTTTCCTATTAGAGTTTTTGCAGCTATTAAGATATCATCGGATGTTGCGCAACTTTGATAAGAAAAGGTAAGTGCTTTTGTAAAATAATAAAAAAATTCAAAATATTAGCAGCCAGCTTACATATTTTCCAAAATCTTATAAATATTTTTAACAACAATTTTTTATGTTGAAATCTTAAATTCCAACGAGCATTGATCTAAGAAAAATATTATGTTTTGCTTCGCTCTCAATTTGGGGATATCCTTAAATGGATCGTCCATAAACGACGTCCATAGCAAAGGGGTGGGGAGTGGTGAAAACGCACAAGAGTAGACAAGCATGGGGGGCATTTTCGGACGTCGATATTTTCGTTTTTTGTTGTTCATAAGAAACGAATGAAAACCAAAAAAAAAAAAGAAAAGGGAGTAGCATTATCCTTTGTGGGGGGGTGTTGAAAATTGCGAAATCACACAGAAGTGGACAACCAGGAATGAGTAGACTACAATTCCAGAATTTTTGTGGACATCTTTAATGGACGACTCCTAACCACGTACATTTGTTATTCAGCAGGGCTAATGAATTTCAGAAAAATTTCTATTGAGCCGCGAAGGTAAAGAAACAGTTGAGAATTCAAGAAAGTTTTTGTTCTCTCTTTAATTAATTTTTTATTATAAACTCTGCTCCAAACTTTCACAAATACCTTGTGCAGCTACTTAATTTCAAACAATTAAACTTTGGGCAACATGATCTTCAATTTATCTTCTAAAAGAAAAAATTTAAACTTTTTTATTGATTCATAAAGTTTACATTGCGGGGTTGTGTATGGAATAGGAAATCGCGTTAATGGACTTCACAGCTTTGCTGGCACATACGCACTCTATTGTCGAAACACCCCATGGCCGTTTAACGAACACGCTAAGTTATTCAAGGCTTCAATTCTTGAGTCAATTGAACTTTGTAAGCAAATCCTTGATGAGAATACGGTATAGAGAGCTTCTCGAAATACTATTCTTGTATTCTTGTTCATGGTGCCGGATTGATGTTCCTGGACTCTCAGCAACACTCTCACCAACTACTTCGATATTTTATGTTGAACGACTTATTGAAGGACATCCAGAGTATCTAAGATCACTAATTGATCCAGTCTCCCTGAATTTTATAATTAATCTCTTAACGGTCTATGAAGTTAAATCACTATTCCAAAGATATTTTGTATGAAAATCTTAAACTGAAGCTTTAAAACTTTTATTACTTTAAAAATATTGTTCAATAATATCCTTTCGTATAGAACTCCATTTTTAATAACCCTAAACTGTCACCAGGGCCGGATTACGAAAATTGCCGCCCCCAAGCAAACATATAATCCCTAAAACTTTCGAAATTTCCATCTATACATTCAAATTTCCTACATAGATTTACTTTCATTCACTAAAAAAAAAAGGTCCTCATTTTTGAGCTTCATATTAAGATATATTTCACGACCTACGTTGTTGGCGTAGGTGATAATCCGGCCTTGACTGTCACGCTGTCTTCTTTTTTTTCAACAACAACACTTTACTGCACAAATGACGTTAAATTCAAATCTTGCGAGATTTTTAGGACTCCCTTATAAATAAAACTGCGTCCATTTTATTGATGTTTGAAGATCTTTACTGATCGTATAAGGAAAAAGTTTATACTGGAGTTAATTGTAGTCAACGGTAGTATTAAATTTTAGACTTTTGCCTACTTTTTCAACATATCTAAACATTTTTGACCTTCTCAAAACTTGCTAAATTTTCCAACACTGTTCAATATATTCCCACTTTTTCATCATTCATAAAGATCACACATAACGTCACGAGCGTTTTTTCTATATGATATAAGAACTGTCCCATTTAGCCGCAAAGGCTAGAAATATGTGGTTCAAATATTGAACCAATGTGAAAAATATAGAAAAAGTTAAGAATGCGGAAAGTCGTATTAAAATGGAAAAATGTTGAAAAAGTCAGAAAATACAGAAAATGTAGAAAAATGTTGAAACATGTTGAAGAAAGTTTGAAATGCTAAAAGTTTTCTTAAACTTCAATTTTTTTAAAAATGTCGGAAAATCGATATGATGGAAAGGTCGAAAAATGTTGTAGAAGTTGAAATAATGAAGTGAATTGAGTGAATAATTTGAGCAAGGCAATAATTGTTGAAAAAGTCAAAATACGAGTATATAGAAGATATTGGAAAATTCGAAAAACATTGGAAACCATTTTAAAAGTCGATAAAAAAATGTGACGCTGGCGTTGCGTAAGCGTTAGCGTTGCTTTTTCACCAATTCACCCAAGTATTGATGTCTGCCATATTCGCCAGTCAAGATGTTCCCATATCCAAAAAAAAAATAACCGACTTATGTTGAAAAAATATAATTGAGGAAATATAAGTTTACTATAATCAGACTATTGTTATTTTTAAATTTTTAATGACTTGAAGAAATATTTACACTACATACTTTTATGTATATCCTTCATATTTAAAAAAAAAATTAAAAAAAACATATGAACTCAATAAGCAAATCACGTCTTAAGCCATAAGACGCAATTATACCAGGTGTTATTAATGGCAAAAACGTGTCGAAGGCGTCCCATAATTCGTCAACACCCACAAATTTTTATAGCTGTCATTGCGATATAATCGTTTTGATTATTTCAAATTCCGTTTGACGGACGCAGCGAATCTTAAATATAGCAAATAACCATCGTTTTAAATGGAGTAAAATGACAATTTCAGCACAACATCTTATGTATTATGTATCAAGTGGTGGTGAGTGAGTACGCGACGAGTTCACTTCACAACCTGAATCAAATGTGTCACTTATAAATCAGATCAGTTTTTGTTTTTATTTCTTATTTTTTATTTTTTCAAAAGTGATATTACACAAATAACAGACAAAAAATTCGCATATGATTATGGAAGGTAGAAAATTTAATTTCCAAAATTACGATAAAAAGTCTTGTCGAACATTTTGAAGGCGCTGAGTAGGTAAAAAATTAAAATGCATAACGCGACGGCATATATGTATGCGTAATAAATGTTGAATTTTTGCCTTAAATCGGCAATAAATGTACAACAAAAGTTGGGAATTGTTGAAGAAAAAAAAAACGAATATTTGCTATTTTGCGTAAATTGCCAAATTTTTGGGTTAATGTACTTTGCTATGACAGAAATTTTTTTTTTTTTTTTTAAAAAACCTAAAGTTACGCTGATTCTCCAAAAAAAATTCTAACGCAAAAGTTTCTTCTCTCACTCTTTTCGATTATTTTTTTCTTCACAACCTCTTTTATCCTTTGATAGAAATAAATCCATTTCAACGCAAATTAAACATACGATTACGTATCAAATGCATGCTTACACTTTGTTTAAGCGAGAAATGATTTCGTTTGACCAACCGCTGGCTGGCTGAAGTTTGCGCTCGTTGCCACTGAATTGAACACCTCGGGGAACAACGCGCTATGGAACGCGTGCTGTTGCTGCTGCTGCTGTTGCCTCAGGGGACACCATCATAATCCGGATTTAACCATTCAAAGTGTTAAATTAAAATCACTTTTCAAAGGCATTTTAGCATGAAATTATCTTCATATAATTGAATGTAAACAGCAATTCAATGGCAACATTGTTTGCAGCATAAATCTCTTAGATACATAAAAGCTGAAATATAATAAAATGAAAAAAAAAATAAAATATCTATTGATTGTAAAAAAAAAAATAAAAAAAAAAGAAACGTTTAATTTTTTATTTAAATCAGAGATAATACCAACTGCTGCCAACAATTCCTGTATTTGTTTTATGAATTTGAACGAGGGGACAAAAAATGACACATGCATACCCGTTGCTGACATCTCATAAATTTTGAACACGTTGGTTGAAAAAAAAATCTGTCACCTATCAAAACGGCCCTAAAAGGACATACCTTATATGTTCGTATACGTTGTCGGTCACAAAAGCTGTGGTAAGACATCAGGCTGCTGTCAGTGTTGTTAGAAAAGCTGACGGTTTTCCTTATAACATATTCGGTTTAGATGAATCACAGTTTGTGAGATAGTACAGGGTGCACAATGGCGTCATGCATTGATCTCATTGCTTTTATTTTCTATTTAGTTGTATTATATATTTGGTCCAATATATTTTGCACATACAACTTCTGATCTTTGCTAATCTCAACTGATTTAAGTCATATTTTGAACGTCCGTTCGAAAAAAATAAAATCCGAAGGTGCCAAATCTTAAGAATAAGTATGATCAGGCCCGGATTTAGAAATTTGCCGCCCCTAGGCAGTTGCAAAAATTGCCGCCCCCTCCTCCCTCAAAACTTCTTCAATGGTGGAATAATTTTGTACGAAAATTTTTCCAATCAATAAAATGCACCTTTTATTTATTTCCAACTAAGTACATAGGTTTTTAGAGCACAATCCAATATTTTTGAGATTTTTTTAATGATTTCTGGGTAAGAGTTAGATTTATATTTCATATTTTTTATTATAAATTTATGATAATTTTGATAGAATGAGCCAAATAAATAAATGACAAAAATTCTAGATCATTATGAAATTTTTCAAAGTTTCCTTTAATTCTTGCCGCCCTAGGCACGTGCCTACTCTGCCTGTAAGGTAAATTCGGGCCTGAGAATGATGGGTATGGTCGTACATCCCATCCAAGCTGCAAAAATATTTGGCGAGTTACCAAACTTTTATGAAGTGACGCATTATCTTTATGGAACACTATACCTTTTCTATTGATCAATGCTGGCCTTTACTGTTTGAGTGAATCATTCAATTTATTCAGTTAATACATAGTACTTTTTTCTCTTATTTTCAGTGATTAAACGACACGTTCCAGGGATGCAATGGTTATAGTTGAGAATGAACGAATAGTTAAATTCCTGAAAGCTTTGGTGTCTATGACCTTGGTAAGTTTTTACTTCTGAGTTGTATAGTTTTCAGACTTCTATTTGTTTAGCTTACGGCTTTTAGCACATGAACTATTGAGAAATTGTTATGTCTTACTTCTACAGTACCTATAAAACTCACTTTGCTACACAACATAGCTTGACACTGCCCACCTAAGCAAATACTTTCAAAAACTTTAAATAGAGAACTATTAAAGTCTGTTTTTGGCAAAGTCCAAATTGTGATATTCCTATTACAGGCGATTTGATTAGACAGTGTTTCCTTTTAAGAACCAAAATGATAAAAAAAAGGGACCAAAGAACCATGAAAAAAACTCAACACTAGGCATTACGTATTGTTACACCTGACTGTCTGCTGGGCATACAAGAAATAATGCCATTGCTATTGCAAGCTTTTAAGGGTACAATTTTGAATGCTTGTGCACTTTGATAACGGTACTTCGGTTATTTATCAGCTGTTCTGTTTTGCACGTGGCATCGTATCATGATACTGTTAACAATGTGTGTTGCTTGTATAGTTGTGAACGGTGTGCTGTTACTATGCTGGCTGTGTGTACCTTTTACTTTTTGTCCTACTACTAATATTATCCAATAGCTCCATTAGAAGCGTAAGACATGACCAAAATGTCGATCACTTGCTCATTAATTATGCTGTGCCAGTGTTCAGGTCCTTTCTCTGCATCTATCCCACTGCGGGATCCACCAAAGCCCTGATCCTGATTGTCAAATGAAATTAATGATTGCGTGGTCACTAAGCCTTGTAAGGTAGGTTTGTATATCGGACGATATTGATGAAAGATGGGTGATATCATCTGCATAAGCCAATCCTTCCAGACGTCAACAAAAGTCTCATTGGATCCTATGATACCCAGTAAGAGCACAGCTTAACCAAACTTGATCCAATATTCTCATGAAATTAAGAGCAACATTCAAATGAAATACTTTTTGGTGATGTTGTATTTTACCCACAAAAACCGATTTCTCAAAAGTGTCATACCAAAATCGGACCTCTCCAATTCTGATGTGTGATAAGTCGCCGAATCAATGTTTTGTGCTACTTTGCGTTGGAATAAATGAATAAAATATTAAAAAAAGTGTCGTGACAATGGCTTTGAACTGATTGGAATTGTGCTGATTCTGCGAGGTGCTTGCTCGCATTGTCATCATCATGATACTGGTGCATAGACAAAGAGAGGGGCGGTAGGAAAAACTGAATCTGAATCTGAGCTTCGGTAACAAGATTAAATGCGTCAACAGAAGCAGTCAGATTTGAACGCATGTGCTGCTGTCTGCTGACACAATCAACAATCATATTTTGCGTCAATTTCAAATGATATAAAAAGCGACGAGTTGCAGCACAGTGGGTATTATTGAAATGTTTTGTTAATACAATTTAGATGTAAAATTACGGTATATAAAATGTTAGATAATCGCTCTTCTTATTGATACACAAGATGTGTTTAACTGAGTAGTACAGCTCAGATCAGTGAGATATAAATTATATCAACGAAATCCGGCTTAGACCCCATAACTCCTGGTATATGATACTGAAGTTTTGATTTTTAAGTGTCAAAATTTTCTAATAATTTCAACAATCACTACCACTGTACTATGTACCCACAGTACATGGCAAATTTATTCATGTATTCATATCAAAATAATGTTTTGTTAACGTAAATTTATAAATTCCATTGAATTGTGTATGTGTCAGCATTTACCAAGATTCGGATCAAAACTTTGCATAGCACAACCACCAGCCATAGGGTCAGAAATTATTTGTTTGATGTCTGCAGATCAGATGTTTCCGATTTTATTTATATTTACACCAATTCCAATACCTTTCGTAAAAGCTGAATAAAAAAGAAGAAATACTTGGCAATTTCAGCAAAGCCATCAGCAAGAGCATTGGTAACTTTTCGATGACATTTACTTGTACGTCTGTATGTCTGTTGTATATATACGTACAATGGTATTCCCTGAAAACGAGACAACGCGCATTTATTGCCAGACAGCGTGTCTTTTCGTTTTGGTAAGGAAAAGATTCCATTTGGTTGTGATTTCACAGCATTTTTTGATTTTCTGTTGAACGAGACATTTTTGTGCTCTACACTTGAAAGGATGTCATATATTCGCTTAAGTTGCAAGCAATTTTATTCTTATAGTGAGCACGCATGGTCTGCTAGATGTTTTGTTGTTGGCATTAAAAATCACCATAATAAATGTGGAAATTATTTCCGGAGAGTTTCAAGGCAAAAGCAGTACGAAATTTTTTTTCAAAACTTTTACGTCCATAGAGTTTATTTTAAAGAGTCAGCTTACCAGAACTTAACAGTCGATATCCATATGCTGCTAGAGCCTTTCTATAAACATCTGGCTTTGTTTGATCGATATACTTAATCTTGACATATTTATCCGAGGAGAGACCATTTCGAAGCTTAAAGGGCATAGGTGTTGGTATAAATCTCAAGGAACATTTTGTGAGCTAATAACAACGATGTAGGTTGCTTGTCTATGAGATAATACCAGCCAGCAGAGATTCGAGGAAACTCTTTGATTTTCATAAAAATGAGGCTCGAGTATGGCATACAACGGTTTGAGCCGGAAGTGATCTTTAATTGCGCTTGTACTGCTGAAACTATAAAGATACAGGATCGAGCTATGGAATCTAAATTAGGAGTTATGTTTGAGTAACCCAGCGTGGGTCAGGGCCGGACATCCACTTTTTGAATCAGGAATCGTATGTTGTCATTTCGCAGCCTTCGAACTCCAGTAGATTAGAAAGAATAATATTTTGGAGTACAGTCAAGTGATCATAGAATGCATGTAGTTTCTGATAGTCGTTGCTGACCGATTATAGATGCCTCACTGCTGTTTCTTATTTTGCTTTTTTTTTGCTATTGAGTTTTTCTTTATATTTTTAATATCCCTTTAACATAAGTGGGAATATTGTTTGCGATCTGTTAAAAAGTTAAAAGCAACATCATATCGATGTTATATTTATGACCTCTCAGATCGATGGATCGACTGATGTTTTGCGTATTTACTTTTACCGACGGTTCTGCATAGGTAGTAACACTCATACTAAGCGGAATGGTTGCTTGAATTTTGGTTTTACAGGATTCCAAGTATCCTTGCGTGTATTAAAGTTAAAACTGTGGGAATTCAATGAAATTTTATTTTATTAAAGGTTACGTTAAAACATGCGGCTTGCTAAAACTTACGAAACACTTAGATGTCCAATGCAATGCTTCACATTATAATCGATTTCTGCTGTCTATATTAACTGAAAATTCTTGAAGCCAGACTTTCCACAGTGATTTTCTTATGAGGAATTTATGGATGATATCAAATTTCGGCGCAATTAAGACAGAATAGTATATATTGAAATTCATTCAATAAAGAGATTTTTTTTCTTCTTCATATGGTCTTATAAAAGCCTTAACTTATGTTAGGAAATGCTTTAAATATTCATGGCATATAAGCTAAGCTTATATGTGGATTTTTTTTTAAACTGACTTATTATATTTTTCTATAATTTATGTTTGTTCATCTATTCAAAATCAATTACTTTAGGTAGCTTGCTGTCAGTTACATGGGTAACGCCCTAAGCGTAACGACGTTGAAAAAAAAACACCCCTTATAATAAGCATGAAGTACTTGAAACAACCTGAGCCATTAACTTCAGCAATAACTTGTGACAAACACAATCAAATTGACATTATGCCGCCGCCGTTGTAAATATCTATAATTGAATAAAAACACCTGAGCCCGCGGGCATTTGAGGTGTATTCACAAATGTCATTTACAAAAGCACGACGGCGACGACTATGGCTGCGTGTTAAGATATCTGCTTTGTATTTATGCAATATATGCGTTTCTTTAAAATAGCGAACAGGACAACTGGAAAAATTAGATTTAGAATATTTCGGGGGGGAAAAAAAAGATGTCAAAACAATTCAAGGGTTTTGAAGCGAAAAGGTTTACAACTAAGCAATTAAATATATTTCGTAAAAATTTGTTCTCCCTAAAATAAATATACGAATTTGACCAAAATCGGCGATGTTGACATATACACCCCTGTATATCACTATACCACTTGTACAGGGTGTCCAATTTTAACTTACACAGCTGAATAAGTCAAAAGCCAAATTAGAGGTCAAAGTGACCCCTGAAGATCATTTCAATGTCGAATTTCCGCATGGAGCAGAAAAGCTAGTAATCAAAAGCTGGACCGCTGCACAATCTTGCCTTAACTGGCTACAGCTTTTCTGCAACAAGCTGGAATTCGACCTTGAAATGACCTTCAGGAGTTACTTTGACCTCTAACATGAATACCTATCTGAACGTAGAATTTTGTGCTCTTTCGGAATCCGAGGTCAAAAATAGGGCTTTCTATTTGAAAAACTAAAGTTGACCTTCAAATAACCTTGAAAATTTAGGTCAAGGTCATGGTTAAGGTCATAGCTGGATCAGTCCTTTGATGCCCACCAACTTTTATTTGAAACATTTTTTGAATGACTTGCAATTTTTTGACTTATTCAGCTGTGTAAGTCAAAATGGGACACCCGGTATATCAGCTTTTAGGGACAATACTGAAGACAACGAAATTCTGGAAGAAATATGATAAAATTATTTATTTAAAGTAAAATAAAGATATAAAATAGTGAAAAAAAAATTAAAAGACTTGTGATGAAAGTATCCCCCAGGCTCTTAAACGTGAAATATTGGCTATAAATGGACACAAAAGCATTCTTTATATTATTTTTTCTAAGGGTTTGTTAGATAATTTCTTAAACTTTGATATGAACAAATAATTATACAAAAACAGTTTTAAATTATTTAAGATATGCTATTTCAAACTTATACAATAAACAAAATATATCATTATTCTGTGCTCAAAAACAAAAATAAAAATTTAAGAAGGCGCTTAAGTCATATGCTTCAATATAATGTTATATTGATATTATTTCGTAACTAACGAATAACGAATACGCTTGGAAAATTACTAAAAATCTGAGAGAAAAATTTTGCATTTTAGTCGTAGAATTTTACTCTTGGACCTGTGTGCGGCGAGTACAACTTTGAGTCCTTACATAGGATATACCAGCGCCTATTGTTATAATTTCATTACAATTTGATTAGTATAATAATTTTTAGAACAGACCTCCTGACATTCTTAAAAATAAAGAAATCGCTAGCATTTTACGACTTTTTTTTAATACAGATTTTTTTTAAATTTACGAACAATATCTTAATTTCTAATAAAAACATCATCTATTGCATCAATTTTTTTTTTTTATCGAACAAAAAATCCCTGTGTTTACAGCAGAATGCATTATGTGGAAATTAAATTCTTTTGTTCTTCAACTTGGCGCTAAGTCATTTGGAAAATTTGCTCATTTTTCTTTTATGCGCTATAGATACCATACCATCCATATAAAGCAGATATTCACTTCTGTGTGTGTGTATTTGTGTGTGTGTGTGTCTGTATGTGTGTTTGCATGGGGTAGATTTATAATTTGTGGCTTCATTTTAGAAAAAAAAAACTGCTGCATTTTTTTCTCATTTTATTTTAGTCTGCAATTGATGGTTTTTAAAAGCTTTATAGAGGTTGTCCTCAGTTCTTTCTTTTGGCTAAAATTGTGCTCATTAAATCTTATCTGTGAAGATACAAAATGGGGTGGTTGGTTAGAAAGGTGTGGCATTGTGTTGGTTTTGTGGCTACAAAAAAAGAAAGGATAGCAAGAAAAACTGCTTGATTAGCTGAAACCCAATTGTAGTGGCAAGGGTGGAGAATCAAAGTCTAATGAACAAAAATAAAACCCAGAGAAAAGATAACGTCCCCAAATGCCCATAGGTAATTATAAACGTCTTTTTTCCGCCTCGCTGAATTTAGGACTATCATAACGAACTGGGGACTGGCTGACAATTGGACATTTGTACACAATTGTGCAATTATTTTCTCATTCTTCATTTTAATTGCAGATTTGTTATTGATATTCTTGGAAAGGATGCTGTCATTTTTTTTTTTTACATTGTCATAATACCACTTTAGTAGCGCAGTATTTTGTTTTTGTAAGAAACAAGTGACGAGAAATTGAAAAGGATATAAACTACAAAGTCGAACAGCGTTTTTGCAAACAAAGTAAACACGGTATAATTCTGAAAGAGTGCATGTTTCTTTTCTTCAATTTTGATTATAAGATGTTAGAAGATTAATTTTTTCAAAACTCTTTAAAAACAAATTTAAGTGTATAAGAAACGTCTAACAAGATTCAAAATGGCATCTTCGGAGCTTTTGGTATTCCTTTGCGTTTGTACTTTTCGATTTTTAGCCAATCGATAGCAGCTTCAAATGGACAGAATCAGCGGGATGATCTTTGTAATTTTCAAGGAAAAATTTCAGAATTGGAACACATCAGCCATAACTTTCTCGCAATAGGTTTAAAGTGGCCCTTGTTCTCCCATTAGGTCATCATAGATATAGTAGTCGTACTATCTATGCGAAATATATAATTCATACCATTAATAGACTACTCCAGTTCTCTTATGTCACCTTGATTTAATATTAGTATTTGTAAGATTTTCCGCTAGGTCAAAGAATCCGTCATAATTATGCAATAAAAATTATTTTTCTTAAAATTGAGACATACCACCCCTTAAAAAAGGTCCAATGCCCTCCAATGACGTACAAAATCAATAAATTTATTGTCCAAAAATATAACCTAAAATCCCGATTGAAGTGATGACTTCCCTAAGAATTTCTCAATTCCAAGTAATTTTCTTCTTTAGTGATTACGTCTGAATTTCTGACCCCATAGTGAACTGAAGATGTTTCAGCAGAGCCGTATTAAGGATATTCACAACCAGGACAATTTTAGGGCCTCTTTATGTCTCACGATTCATCTCGTTTCGTTTTAATTTCCAAGCCTAAAAGTATGCTAATACAATTCTTATATTTGTAATTATCTATTCATTAAGCACAGGCTAGATTTTTTTGTTTTCATTTATGTAAAATACAATCGCATATTTTCAGGCTTGAAAATTAGAGACGAAACGAGACGAATCGTGATACATAAAGAGGCGTTAAATACCTCGAAAACATAGCAAGATTATCAAGTATAAGTTGTCCCTAAAAACTAGATTGGCTGGTAAGATATGTGTACATGTGTATGTAAGTATGCTAAGATATATGTATGTTACTGTCCAAACTAGTTTTTTAGGAAAGCTAGGCCAAACTATGAATTACTGTAGTTCGCGAAGGCGGTGTTGGAAAAGACATTTTATGCTCTGAGCCGCGGCCAAGCATACAGAAGTACTGTGGCAAGCAAAGTTCGGTAATAAGGACTTATCAATTTCAAGGTATGCTTGGCCTTCGGACATCCTTACATCCTTTAATGTGTCCAACTCCGGCATAGTTAGCCACAGTTCTTTTGCATTAAAATTTCATAGCATATCTTCAGGCATACCATTCAACTAGTTTGGCCTAGGAATAACAACACTTTCCCTTAAAACTAGTTTGGCCCGTAACATATTTATAGAACAAAGCTCAAACGAAACTTTTTTTAAAGAAAAATACGTCAGATATGAAATCCTACTAGTACAAATGAATATTGCGAGTTACCAAAGAGCTGCTTTATACCTTGACTTACGCTACCACACAAGCGTTTGTTAGTATGCATAGTACTCGCATAGAATATACAATTTACATATGTAATCAAACTTGTTCAAATATCGACCACCTAAATAAGGCAAAAGTTACCTCTGTTGGTTACATTATTCAAAGGTCGATACACATCTCATTAAATTTGTTATTAAACATGGATAGTTAAATTTAAGTGTCTGCCCTTACCTGTCTCCTTACCTTGGTTATTATTTAAAGACAATTGCTGATTACTCGACCCTGGGAGTTGACGCAATTACATATCTACACTGATAGAAAAAAAATCATTAAGAATGAAACTTTTTGTAGACATCACAAAATATATATTTATACTATGCAGAAACTTTGTGTTGCTGGTATATTTTTGAATGCAATTTTCTTTGCGTTGTTTCGGAACAGCAAATAATTTATAATTATTTTACTGAGTTTACTATTCAATACAATGTGTGATCACAATAAAAAAAAATTACAAAAACAAAACAACAACGAAAACGGCAACAGCTAGTCATAGCAGTTTCATTCATTGTTAAGTGAAATCATCAGTGACCTTCAAGCCGATGAGTGAGAATTTCTATCACACACTTTAATAAGCAGTTAGCTTATTTAAATAATTATAAAACCTATTTTTTTTAGAATATGTATATATATTTTTTTCTTCAAGTTGAAATTATGAAAAATGTCTTAAGTTCCTCTAAGTTCAACACTGTGCCACCTTTCACAGTCTGCTGAATTTTATTAAAATTTAAATCTCACAAGGTGCTTAATTTTATTCAAATTTGTATTTAATCTCAGTGTATCGTAATAGCAAGTACTATGCATGCATATACAACTAGCTTGAAATTTAGCTAAAAAAAGCGAAAAAAAAATCTGCCGACATTCGTCATTAAATAATCATAATAATCAAACAGACGGTTTCCTGATGGTAATTTGTTACGCCTAAACGTTGGCACGCTTGTTATTTTAATCTTTTTGGCCAAATGCTACAAAGTGGGCGTAGAAACGAAGCCACAGTTATCGCATGTTAGCCGCACAAACACTCGGATAACATTTCGTGACTTAAATAGAAGTTGCCTGCCATAGTACGTGTACGTGTTTGCTGGTTAAATCCTTGATTGAGTTTAATACCGCATATCGTCGCGAGGCACTACATACATTGCGTCTCTCTAAATACTAGATATCTTTGAACTAAAGTTTAACAGTGGAATATTTTGGTTTTTTTGCCAAAACAAATTACTTTTCTTTAGATATTGAAAGAATTGCTGATGCTTGTGATGAATGAAATATTGCAGAGATTTGAGAAGGTATAGAATCAAGGTACCTTCTATTCTTACAGCTTAGAAGAACTTAAGCGTACTCACCACATTAAATTAAAATAGTTTTTAGAAAGAGAAATATGTTCAAGCAAAAATTTGTATGCCTAAAGGTATGCAATGTAACTTTAATGCAAATATACTTTGGGTATTGAAGTTGTTGTTTGACATACTATAGAATGTAATCGAATCAGAATCGGTCCAACGTGCATTCGTGACTAAATTTTTCTGCGTTATCTTACTATAGTTTGTAAACAATGTTGCAATGGCTTGTGAATTATTTGTGTTTTTTTGATTATAGCACATTCTAGCGAAAAACACAATTACGCTGCCATATCAGAAAGTAACGTGCAATAGGAACAGAAATTATCTCTAACTATGACCACTGTACTCATCATCATCATCAACATATCCAGCAATAGTACGTTGGGTGTCTTCCACCCTTTTTTGCATATTATTTAATAGCGATGGTGATTACACTCATTTGAAGGGTGCTAGGAGAAATTACCTGTCCGTAGGTAATTAACTTTTTAACTTAAATTCCATGCGGCGGCAAGGCGATATTTTGTGGAAATGTCGAATTTGATGTGGACTGCTGCTGCTGCGGTTAAATTAAACTCGCTGAGTGTACACCACGAAAGAGGAGATGTTTACCCCACCACTATTCACTCGTCACGTCACAAGTTGATAGCAAGTCACATGAAGCATGTCAACAATCAGCATAATTCAAAAGTTTTTTTATAACTGAATTTGAAATTATTTTGTTGAAATTTGAAAACTTCTTAAGTGCTGCTACAAAACTTTGTATTTAGTTATAGGTAACTTTAAAAAAGTTTTGTAAATTTTGACATAGTGGCTATGTGTTTGAATTACAATAGTTGTAAGACTTGTGTTTTTTAATGTTGTGAAGGTCCTTTCTGCGCCAAACTTTTACGGCATGAAATTATATTGGAATTTTCTTTTAATTTTCTTTAAGATATTTTGGTCTCTAGAGGTGGTGGTTAAATGATTTGTGGCATTTTGAAGATGGTAGTCAAGTTTTTTACACTTGAGCCAACCAACCCTCCCAACTTTCATTACACTTGTATGTTAATTGAGTTGGAATTAATTGTTTCCGGCATTTAAATTCTAACAAACGCGAGGACTTGTTTGTTGTGGTAACCAATACACTTGTAAGGCCAAACTCATTCCCATATTATGATTGTGATTATGTAGCTCTAAGGAATCTTTGCGGTTGCATGTATTGGTTTGGATAAAAGCATTTAACTAGTGAACCATATTCTTCTATATATATCAATACTCTTATGTATGTGTTTATCTACAAAGAGTTACCATTTGTTATAGTATAAAACATTTTTCTATTACTGCAAGTACCTGCTAGCATAATAACCATTATTTTTTCTTAATTTCGTTTGAATCTTTATTTTTTATTAAACTGGAAAAAAAAAAACGTTGGCAACAATGTCGCGCTCCAAAGTAATAAAAATCAATTTGATCGACATATCGTTGTCAAATTGATTGAAATTCAATTGATTCGGTGTGTACTATTATGCCATCCATACACATACTCGTACACACACACGTTCAATCATACTCACACTTTCACACAAAGAAATTAATTGGAAATTTAATTAACGGAAAATTTCACAAATGGCGGAGATTTTAACATTCATCGTTTTATTTTCACTTTTTTTTTTGTTTTTGCATCCTGAATATCCTTTGCACAACAGAAATGAATGTTGCAGAAAAAAATGTAAAAATTGTGATTGAGTTCCAAATTGGTTTTTAATTAAAATCTTTTTTTTTTCGTTCCATATTATTATTTGTTTTTAATATTCATTAATACACTGTTATTGAATGTAAACTGTTATCAATTAATTGAAAAAGTTCTTACGAATATAAAAGTAGTAAGTGTATGTAAGGACCTTGGCAAATTTGAATACTTACTTTAAAAGCACCATCTTCAACGTTCTAAAGCTTAGGCTTGCTTGGGATGTGCCACGCCCACTTTTTGTCTGATGGTAGACTGAACTCTTTCGTGTGTGCAATTTGGTTTCATAGCTTCTTAGCACAAAGTTTTGAATTTTTTACTTGTGTGGGAGCTGCCACGCCCTTTTGGTGAAATTTATCTAATTTTTTGTTGAGTGCTTGACCTAATTAACTATTCTTTGTATTATTGCAGAATTTAATTACACTACCTTAAATAGCTACTTCAGTATAACGTTTTAAATATTTTACTCATTTGGTTGGTGACACGCCCTCTATTCGAAATGTTTTCACGTTTTCTGGTACTAGGTCGAAGTACTTCTTGCATTTGTGTGAAATTGGGTAATATTACCTTAAATAGTTCTCTCAGTATAGCATTTTAAATTTTTGTTTCTTCGCCTACTTGCGAATATTCGCCTAGCTCTTATCCAGAGCTCCTCCGAATCATTGCTACAGTTTGCATGAAATTTGAATTCATTACCTTAAGTAATTCTCTAAGCAAAGCGTTTTGAAGTTTCTGCTTATATGGGAGATGCCACGCCCTCTTGTACAAATTGGTCAGTTTGTTTTCCAAGTTATTCTTAGTGTTTATAAGAAATTTTGATCCACTATATCAAATAATTCTCTCAATATAGCGTTTTTAACGTTTTATTTATATGGGCGGTAGGCGTGTTCGTATACCGATTTTTAATCCTAGGGGTTTTGCTTGAAGTTGTAGACACATAGGCTACATTCATTCACAAATCTTTCTCGTTATCGTGATTTCTACAGACAGACAGACGGACCGACGAACGAACATGGCTAAATCGACTCAGGGGTGGCGCTAATCAAGAATATACTGGGTGTCCTATTTCAACTTACACAGCTGAATAAGTTGAAAAATTGCAAGTGATTCAAAAAATGTTTCAAATAAAAGTTGCTGTGTATCAAAGGGCTGATCCAGCCATGACCTTAACCATGACCTTGATCTACATTTTCAAGGTTATTTGAAGGTCAACTTTAGTTTTTCAAATGGAAACCCCTATTTTTGACCTCGGATTCCGGAAGAGCACAAAGTTTTACGTTCAGATAGCTATTCTTGTTAGAGGTCAAAGTGACTCCTGAAGGTCATTTCAAGGTCGAATTCCCGCTTGGTGCAGGAAAGCTGTAGCCAGTTAAGGCAAGATTGTGCAGCGGTCCAGCCAATGATTACTAGCTTTTCTGCACCAAGCGGGAATTCGACTTTGAAATTTCCTTCAGGGAACACTTTGACCTCTAACTTGACTGTTGACTTTCCCTACGCCCCCTTCTATGCGTAACAAACGGAAAGACAAAAATTTCCCTGAATGTAGGGTAAAAAGATATGTGTATTGAGCACTCAGAAATAAAACCTTTCTGTCAGCGACTGATTAAGGCACGGCAGAGGGAGCTATAGCCCAGAGCCCGAAGCTTAAGGTGGCCTCCAAACAGCGTAGTATTAAGCTATTTGCTTGGGGCTTAAGACAAGGGCTTTGTGGTATTCTGAGGAAGATGGAAATAGTAGACCTTTCTTTTGACACATCATTATTACACATAAAAAGAGCCTATTGGGGGTCCCTTTCTTTCACCGACAAAAATAATTTAAGCCGAATCCTTTCCGAACAAATTCACTTGCTTACTTATCATAAATTTAATGACAATTGGATTAACAAACGCAGCTTTTAATTTTCTTTGATCGATCCTAAACCTTTAAACTAAACCTAAAAACCAAACCTTTAAAACTTGCTAGATCCAAAATGTCAGTTAACATTGACTTCCCAATAACTATGATTAACAAAATATCACTTTTATTTTAAAGACATAGGTATCAATCATAAAGTTTTCCATACGATTCAAAAGATTGCAAAAAAATAACTCAAATTACTATAGCGACGAAACAATAATTAAAAAGTTTATACTCTCTTCCAATCATTTTTGACGGCGAAATTGTTTTTAATATGAAGTTTCATAATCTTAATGCGTTTCTTTGCTGCAAAGGGTATTCTATTACTTAGGATTAAAATGATGCTTAACATTTTGATCACAAATAATAAGAGACAAACAACCCAAACCTGTTGGCCATATTATCATTTTGGATAACAAAAATGAAATTATGCAAGAAATCTTTTTTGTTGATGAGGGACTCCTTTTATGAGAGACATTCGTACAATTTTGCCATCATTTTGATAGCATTTGCCTTTAGGTATTAAAAGTGAGAAATTAATATAATTTGATGTTGTCGATTAAAGTTTTAAACAATTGTTGCTGTCATATATACTCGTGTTCTAATTGCGTACGTTTTACTGCAAAGCTTTGATTCTGGCCAATTGAGTTGAATTTTAATAAATATATGAGAGACTTGGTCTTGAAGAGTTGGTCACTAATGCATGCAATCTACCTACAGATGAAGGTCTAGACAGGATGTGTCAAGCTTAATGATTGTAGATTCCTTTTTTTGTGAGAATTTATATCCAATTGCATGTTGTTTACTTGAATTTGTTTAAGCCAACTTTGGTTGAACTTATTAATGGTTCGTTTTTTTTTTAATTTTTGCTTACGTTTTTGGGTTGATTATTAAAATTTTTTTTTAATACTTATTAATTATATTCTCGCACATGCGCTTCATTTTATATTGTGCTGGGAAATAAATTTTGTCGAATGAAACTCAATTTAGCACCATTGAGAACTCAAGAAACAGCATAAGCATCATAAGCGAAAAATCAAAGGAGAATTTTTGTGTGAGGTTTTACTAAAACCTAAAAAAATAAGTATGCAGTAGTCTTCTTTAGCATAAATTTGTTGTTTTAAAAAAGAAATTACTAAAATTGGTGCAGTATAATATAAATAGTATTCGAGTGCAGCGTATACATAAGGTTTGATTCAAAAATCTCTTATCTTGTCATAACATCTAGTTAACATTAGATTAATTAGAATCCGGAAGAAATTATACAGCAGTCCTAGCTCAGGCAATGACCTTTAATGAGTTGCGGGCTACATAATAACATAAATAGTGGCACAATTTCCGCATATTCTTTATATGCATTAAGTTGATATCAAACAAAAATCTCAAACGAATCGACATACTTAAGTTGAAGTTCAATAAAATCATCAAACAAATCAGAAGTCACTTTATACTTTTATTTTGATTCATTTTAAAAAGAAGCCCGAAAAAGACTCTTCATGTATGTATTGTAATAATCTTTAGCGCAATCTTTAGTAGCGATTTGGTTAAGTACATACACCGTTCCATGCAAAGCCATGGCCAGAACAAACGCATGTGCAAATAGTGAAGTTAATTGGGATGAAAAGATCTTTTTAAAATACTAAAGAAAAAAAAGTTATCATACGCAGCTAACACACGCTTCTTACTCCGATCGCAACCTTATATGCTACCGATATATCGATTCAAAAAGCAAACATGTTGTGATCCTCGTCTTGTCGTCGTATGTGTCTGATTTATTTGGCTTTTAATATATTTTATTAAAATGCATATTCGTTGCTCGGGTGTCACTCAATGGAATGTTTATGATTTTCATAACCTCAATACTTGTTGCAAAAACAACAAAAGCAATAGCACTAGTGGTGTCAGTGGTCCCCGTTTGGCCATCAACGGACTGAAGCGATGCGACAACACAGCGGCGCGACAGTGGACGACAACACAAGTGATCGTGCGCTCTTCTTTCGTCGTTTGTTGTACCTCATAAATTGTCACCGAAACATAATTGCTCCGTCGTATCTCACCTCTGCGTAAATAATCGCCAGTGTTGTGAAGTTACATAAAATGTTTGAGAGCACGATATATCGCTATACCATATACAAATATGAGACGTTAACTCACCTATGCAGTTTGATGTTATATGCTCTAGTTATGATTCTATTTTGCTAAGAGTAATTCGATTATGAAAATTTTAGACATATTTTTTGGACTCGAAATCTCCAATACAAAAAATTTAGAATAATTCTCAAAAAAAATGTCTAACTTGATTAAGGCATAGCTAAACATGAAAAGGAAATATCGCTCAAAATAAAAATTAATAAAAACTTAACGAAAATTTCCAAAAAACTTCAGTCGAAAAGATCCAAATTTTTGGCGATTAGGGTTAATAAATTTGCTCGAATTATGACAAACTTAAGGAGTAATTGAAAAAAGACTTTCGATAAATTTGATACAAATCATTATCTAAAAACGACATGGATATATTGCTCAAAATTAAAATTAAGATGACCCAACAATTAAAAGAATCACTCAAAACTTTTAACAATGCAAATCCGAATCGGTATTGGGTAATTTTCCCAGTTTTAGGTAAAACAGGCATAAGTCTTAAAAAATTCGAAAATAGCATTTTGGGGGGCTTCGAACAACGCGTTCCGTTGCGAGTTAGAAATCTCTTGTTTTATTTATTAGGGGATGTCCATTAATTACGTGAGTCTAAATAGGGGGGAGGGGGTCCGGGGGGTCCAAAATCTCACCAAGGGGGAGGAGGGGGTCAAGGAAAACCTAACGTCAACTTCTTAATGCATAAAATTTACATTAAAAATTATAATTTAAATCTCACGGGAGGAAAGGGAGGGGTCCCGCCAGTTCTCACCAAATCTCACCAATGGGAGGAGTCCGAATTTTCAAAAAAACACCTCACGTAATTAATGGACGTGCCCTTATTACCGCAAACGCTACTAAAACATAACAAAGCGGGGGGTTGAATCAAAAATCTCCAAAAATTGCGTACGCCCTCATAGGTAAAAATAAAATATTGGGAAGGTGCGATTTCCAGTTTGTAGAACTTAATGGATCAAGCAATATTAAATCAAGATTTTTGCTAACTCATTTCATTTTTGAGATATCGATGGTTACAGTTTAAATTTTGGCATGCTTTCTATACTCTGAATTCTTATAAAATCGGAAAATCGGAAGTACAAACTCGATAAGCTAAAAAAGCATATTTAATAAAAATTTATTGATATTTTTGCAGTGTAAAAATCAAAATACATCGCTATCTCAAAAACTACACTAGATATCAAAACAATGTACATATTTAATATTTATTACTTCTTTCACCGAAGTCTATAAGACTCAGTAGTCAAAATGTTATGTTACTAAGCCGTATTCTTTCAAAAAAGCCACAATAATTTAATTAGAGCTGTAGATAATAAATGAAAAAATCTCGCACAAAAAAGAACTTCTCTAAAAAAGCTTTTAGTTTTGGGTATTATTTCCTTAAGAAAAGTCATCCAATGTTTCATGCGAATTCTGGTCTTTGTCCAACTTCAGTTATAGAACAATTTTTAAAGGAAAACGATTGAATAAGTACTCTAGTTTTATAGCTATTTATCATATATGTTAAGTTGAAATATTAACACGGATATATACATATATTAAATAAATTAAATGAAAAGATCAACTTTCGATATATCAATATTTTTCTACATCGCTAATGCGAATAACTTAGTCTCAAAATGTTTGATCTTCGCCAAGTGGCTGTTAGTGGTTGCTTAAGAGTACAACTTTATTTTTTTTTTTTTTGGTTTTTTTGTTAATCGTTTTTCCTTCTTTTTGAATTTGAGATCCTTTGGAACTTAAAGTTTTCAAACTAAAACGATTATCATAGCAGTGTAAGAGCACGATTACGTATGAAAAGAACTGTAAATAAAAAAAAACCATGTTGAAATCAAATCTCCATCAAATAGAATGTTACGAAAATTACCGTGATTTCCGGAAAATATGATCAGAATAAGCAACACAATATACAGAACGAATACAACACATTACACAGGAACGAAAACAAATAAACAACAATGAAAAGTAATACAAGAATGCGGATAAAATCAAGGATCATTGGAAGTTTCAAAAATCTAGCAAATCCTACGAGACATCTCCTATACGGTAAGGGGACGTCCATTAATTAAGTGAGGTGTTTTTTTGGAAATGCGGACCCCCCCTACCCTTGGTGAGATTTGGTGAGATCTGGCGGAATCCCTCCCGTGAGATTTAAACTATAATTTTTAATGTAAATTCTATGCATTAAGAAGTTGTCGTGAGGTTTTCCTTGACCCCTCCTCCCCCTTGGTGAGATTTTGCCGGACCCCCTCCCCAGTATTTTGACTCACGTAATTAATAGACGTCCCCTAAGTCAATGCTGTCTTAGCTTGTAACTTGTAATTCTAATGTCCTGTCATAAGTAAAAAGCAACGTCGTGCTAATAATCTCGTCTCAATTGAACCTATAGCTTGTGAATAGGTTTGTTAAGGCTTGTGAATATTTATGAAAAATAAATAAAGTAGTTATTTTCAACATCAAAAAGTGTGTGTTTTGATAGCAACAGAGTTAAGCTCTTTGCTTTTTATAAGTAAAGGTGGTTAATAATTTGTTATTATTGGCGATTCAAAAAAAAAATTTTTAGTTGTCTGCAAAATAAGTTGCTATTGTTAAAGAAAGCTACTGGAACAGCACAAAAAACTTCTGCAAATATATTTTTATGAATGTCTAAAATGTTGTGCCTGTTTTTTCTGCAATAAATGTTCTGTTTAAAATGGTTCTGAGTTATATCGGACAAGCAATTTTCGAACTGTTAGCTCATCAGTCCGTTCTCAACTGTTTGTTTGGCCATTTAAATAAAATTCTAAAAATTTCTATAATAATGGCATAAAAAATTGCATACTTTATTGAAATTTTTTAAAAATTTTACCACTTGGATTTCCATCAAATTTGGAACATTTCAACTATAAGTTACTGTAATACTCCTTATCTGAGTTGTGTGTCGAAGACATAACACTAGCGTGTGCACCTCGTTTACTGCTGCAAATGTTTTGTTTTATTACACACACGACGACGAGCAGCGCAGCAACTGAAATAAAAACAAAACGAGAAAAAATTCTAAATTGGATTCGTTGCTTTATCATCATCTCGGAACATAGATACTTGCACTAATACCCTTCCATCTTCATAGACATACATAAGTATAAATGTATAAGTTTATTGCCGCTCATATCAGAAAGATATAACAAAACATAACATTTTGCAAATCTACAAATACAACGGATATATCGCATCTGGGGAGAGGTGGTGGTGGTATTGGGCCAATCTCCATGGGATGCATGGTAATAAATGAGAATATTGCGACGCCATTTTGTGAACGTATGCAAAAACCACTCGTTTTCTAGGATTTACTTTTTATTTTTATTTTATGTATTTTTGAAATGGATGTGGGGAAAGAAGGAAGCACACAATTTGATATGCAAAGCCACCAACAGCTACACAGATACGCAGATACAATTTTAAATATGGCATATGGTTGGTAAATATTTTCGTATCTCAACGGAAGGATCAACAGCAGCAGAAAACTCTCAGCGTATGCTGCCATAATTCGCTAAAGTTCTCCATCCAAAGTGTTATCATCTCCCTCCCCCCAAAGCAAATCTGATGAAGACCAACAATATAACGATGGGAGCATTTTCCACATTTGGGGTGGATGTTATGTTGAGCATTTTTTGAATTAACCACAAAGGAAAAATGGCTCAAAAAACTGAAAACGTTATGCGTTTTTCGATACTTTTCCACTTCCATCAACCTTTTCGATATTTTCGATACTTTTAGTTTGTTATCGACTTTTTGATTGATAGTTCCAACCTTTGCGAATACTTTTTAATTTTTTTAGGTTTTTTTTTAGGTTTTTTTTGTCTTCTTTGGTTTTTATGTACTTTTTGAATATTATTCGATACTTTTCAACCTTTATTGAGTTTTTCGAAATTTAACGACTTTCTCGATATTGATTTTATAAATTCGTTTGAATCAACTTTTTCAATGATTTTCGATATTTTTCATATCTACCATTCAATACTTTTCGGTCGGTATGGACCAGTTGGATGTTTTTCAATACTATTCAATACTCGTTACAATGTTTTTCGATACCCTTCAACTTTTGTCGAAACTCTCGATACTATACGATACTTTTCAAATTTTTCGATTATTGAAGTACTATCCGATGCCTTTTCGATCAACTTTTCCGATATTTTCTGATAATTTTCGATAGTATTGGGCTTATATCGACTTATCATGTTCGATGTTTTGCGATATTATTCGACACTCTTCGAGTTATTCAATACTTTTCGACTATAATGCACTCAATCGATGCATTCAAAAACTTTCTTACAAAAATATGGCCCACCCTAATACACATACACATACATGAAAATTTCATACGATATGAAAATTCTTTCATAAAATGTGCGGGAGCAACCGTTAGGCAAATGTTGGAGGATGGTGGAAATTGGTAAAAACGGAATTGCATATCAAAAACAAAATGAAAACGAAAAAAAAAACAACAAAACTGCAACCATAAATTTTGCAAAAATATAAAGTATTCAAAAACACCAACAACAACAATAGCAGAAAATAAAGGCAAAAATAAGACAAAAGATAGAAACAATAAAATTGTAAACAATGAGCAAGAAATACTTTTTTATTTCGTTGAAATGTTAACGAGGCAATTTATGCGGATATGTGAAGTTGAAGTTGGGGTATCTACGGGTAAATTGGTTGCAGGATATAGTACGATTATATCCACAATATACATACGTATGTATGTATATATGTGTGTTAAGTATAAATGAAACAAAAAGAATATCAGTGTTGTAAACAGCGATACTTGTAGCAAATGTCTATGTATATAGTTGTTTTCGTTGTTTCCCTGACACTGTCAAAGAAATTTTTTAAAGCAATTTGTTACGTTATAACAAGTATAAATAAATACCCCATCGAAATAATAAAGGCGGGATTTATTATGGCAAATAAATAACCAATTTTATTGAAATGATTACTTTTGGAAAAGCTTAAAAGTTATCATGCCATATCATTGCCATTTGAAATGTTTTTCATTTTCAGCAATTGCGTTACTTAAGTTAATTTGTTTTTCCCCAGAGAGCTATAATTTAAAATATCAAGATTTCACTTAGACAAGCTATAGCTTCTGTTTTGATTTCATATGGAAAAAAATTAAAATTTACATATGAAATTTTTAAATAACTTTAAACTGAATTGTACAATTTACAGTAGGGTGGATTGCGGCTCAAATGAAAACAAAAAAAATATTGCAATTTTAACATTGATAGAACTAAGAAAATTCTTAACAACTGTTAAGATAAAGTACGAAAAGTTTCAGCTACATACATATTATGTATGTGCAATCCAATATAAGTACTGTTCAAAACTTATTTGTGAAAATGCGGAGGCTCGAAAATGATTTTAGACCCGTAGTTTCTTTGGCAAAGTTGCTCAGAATTGCCCTTAAAATATTTTCCTGCCATACCCTTTTTGAAAAAAAAAATCGACCCGCCCTAATGTGCATATATAAAAATTCATCTTCAGGTTACATCTTTCATTTGAATATCTGTTATAAAGCCAAATATTTCAAATAGTTCCAATTGTCACTTTGTCGAATGCAGCTTAGTATTTGCACTTAATTTGAAAACAAGTCGTTCGTAGAGTACATATTCCGAATGGGAATTCCGATCAGATAGCTAAACCAGCTCCGGATCTGACTTGTATGAATCTAATCAGCATCTTTAAGGTCGAAACATATTAAGCAATTCCGGATCAGGTATGAGAAAGACTAACCATATTGCAGACCTATCATGGAAAGTCCTATAAAATTTCGTCCAATACTGATCGTTTTTGCTAAATCATGAAAGGACCTGGATGATTCTGGTAAGAACTGGAGCTGGCTAGCCTCATTCATGTCTTTTTATGGAAAGCTCTATAAGAACTTATACAGCCATGATCAGCTAGCCAAATCGAAAACTATTCAGGCTAGTCAGTTCATCAGTGCCGCTTCAGGCACACTGATTAGTGTCATATTGCTTGGTCCGGTTAGCCTGGCTCTATGAGTTACCAAACCTATCCGGTCCTGATTCGATTACCCAAGTCTGGGCCTGATTCGATTCTAAAGTCCGAACCGGATCTCTAATAGGGCCAACCATATGCGGTCCAAAAAAGGAAGAAATATTTTTGGTCAAATATCAAAAATAATATTAGGGGACATCCATTAATTACGTGAGGTGTTTATATGAAAATTCGGACACCCCCATCCCCTTTGTGAGATTTGGTGAGATCTGGTGAGACTTGGCGGGACCCCTCCCTTCCCTCCCGTGAGATTTAAATGTAAATTCTATGCATTAAGAAGTTGACGTGAGGTTTTCCTTGACCCCCTCCTCCTCCTTGGTGAGATTTAATGAGATTTTGCAGGACCCCCTCCCCACCTATTTTGACTCACGTAGCTGATGGATATCCCCTTAACGAATGAACACAAAATCAATGTCAAATATTAGGAATTCATTTTTATGCGTCTATTTTTAAAAGACAATAAAATATCTATATAACGATGTTTCGAAAATTCGGCTCTGATTTCCACATATATAATTAATGAAAAATCTGCTTCGGCCTTGGGCGACTTCCAAACATTTGGATTTGAAAATTTTCTTGGGAATAGATTTCTCTTTTAAACTCAAAAGTAATCATGTTAATTCCAGAAATAAAATTTTAAAAACACCTTAATACACACCTTACTATATCTATCCAATTTGTGTTTCGGAAAATAAAATATAAAAAAGTATTAAAATTTAGAATTTGAATAAATTTGTATTTAATTATATGTATTATCTAAACTTTGTCCTTATGTAAATTACAACATCATTCAATTGTCTACATAAGCCCCTCCTGCAGGACTCAATTCTTTTGTGGTAATTTTCGATTTCTTTTCTGTACAATTTCATCACCATTTCCATTAACAGCCAAATCAGCCAAGAAACTCATAAAAAATTCGTGTGTAGATATAGTGACCTTTATAGCATCAATCGTTCATTACAACTACTCATCTAAACTCATCTTGGCTCCAATAGAAAAATAATTGTTAGATCCAAATTAATATTTTTCAAAAGCTTATTGGTGGGTACCTAACTTGTAAAAAGACATTAACAGCACCCTGTAAAAAAAGTTTTCAAATTGTAACTCTCTGCACTTTGAATGCCCTACAGCGTACAACACTTTATGAATAAATACAGAACTCTCATTTGTTTTAAATCTGATTTCAGCATACACCCCGAACACTCTACAACTACCACCGTATGTCAGACGTCTTCCCCCACGGAGTTTTAAATTAAGATAAAAATGTGAAACTGATTGTTTGTTGTTTTTGTTTTCGCACTGTCAGTTATTGTTTGTGTATTTGCTTGGGTGACTGTGGGCCATTGCGAGCAAGGTTTCAGGTTCACACCCGGGCGCTGTTTGTTTATATTGCCTTCTATTTTTTACGTTTTTTTTTTATTTTTTCTCTTTATCCTTCCTTGTAATGTAAATTGCAATATTTTAAAATTCAATTGTGGATTGTATATTGGTAGCATAGTAGTCACGTGACATCACTACTGGCTTGTATTTCCACCCTTCTTTTAGTTTTTTCGGCTAATAATCGTCAGCACCTTCCGTTTAGGATGTGGATATGTGGCATACCTCTATTTTTGGCAAACAAATTATGGTTAAAAGTAAAATAAAATTTTATTAAGGGTAAATAGCTTTGAAGGGATTTGAAGCAGAGGGTAAGAGTTTTTCGATTTTTGTACAAATTCAAAACTAGTACAGGTAGGGAAGTTAATAAATTATATATGTATATCAAGTCTGATTTGTATGATTTTCTAATAAATTGACTGAATAGTCGAATGGAAATCGTGCCACAAGTTGCATGAAGTTGGCTTTCTTTACGCAAAAAATCAAAAATATCTGCCTATTATTAAAAGTCCAATCACATTCAACAGATGTCTATACAGTTCTTACTTTAATTTTTCTATAGTTCGATTCCGGCTAATGCGTTAAAATCCTGCAACTTTTGTCACTGGTTGCAAATAATGAAGCACTTGAAAGTACTGTATAAAGTTAAGGGGATTCATTTTGACAAGTGTCATCAATGAAAAATAAAAGCGGAATTAAATTTAACACTCTTTGTCTACTTAAGTGTTGGCAAGTATTTTAATCGGTATTAATACCAAGAGTTACAAGTGCAACCCCTTATTTTGTTCGAGCTTATCTTTGCAGCTTATATTCAAAAATTGCAGCAGATGATGATGTCTCGAATAGAACAAGAGGATGTGACGATACTCAAAATCTTTAGCACTTATGTTGTTGTTAATAACTCATCACCAACATTGTATTTTAATTGAGATCAGTCCTAAAGTATTCAGAACTTTTTTTCACATACTATTCCTTTTATATGGTATATTGTATATAAAGCAAGTTGAATTTTCCAAATGCTTTTTTACTTTTACTATCTGCCTATCTCGCTCTGTCTCTTGAGCTATTGAATACTCAAAACTCAATTGATGTCGTACTTGTATCCTATAATTTGTTCTGTCCATATTCCAAATCTTTCTTCTTGGGCAAGTCCCCTTTTTTTATTTCTGATTCTATAGCAATTTAAATTCCCTGTTTCTATTAGAACCCTCTAGGTGGAATTGTTTGTTGGATGTTATGTGACTTTGAGGAAACTTCACATATATTATGGCAATCAAACTATAAAAGCATGAGAAAAATTTCTCCTTTGGTCTTGATTGGAAAGACCTGAATTTGGAGTACTCTGAAATAACTCTCAAATGAGGTACATATCATTACGGTATGCATCTGAGCCCAATATTCCATAAATTTGGAAGAGATATTAACCCTCATAGACATCCCTTGCATTCTACTTATTTAACGTTTCCCAACTCTTAACGTTTTTCAATATTTTTCGGCTTTTTCAACATTTTGTTGACTTTTCCAGCATTTCTGAAGTTTTCCAACATTTTTTCAACGTGTTCATCATTCTCAACTTTTTCAACATTTTTGCACTTTTTCAACATTTTTTGACCATTTGAAAATATTATCGATTTTTCAATATTTATCGACTTTTGGAAATTTATATAACTTTTTTTATCATTTTTCGGCTTCCTTAACACATCACGCCGTGAGTGCTTCAACTCAACTACTTTTACTTAGGTGTTAGGGGACGTCCATTAATTACGTGAGTTAAAATAGGGGGGAGGGGGTGCGGCAAAATCTCTCCAAATATCAACAAAGAGAGGGAGGGGGTCAAGAAAAACCTCACGTCAACTTTTTAATACACAGAATTTACATTAAAAATTATAATTTAAATCTGACGGGAGGGAGGGGAGAGGTCCCGCCAGAACTCACCAAGGGGAGGAGGGGTCCAAATTTTCAAAAAAACACCTCACGTAATTAATGCACTTCCCCTTAGGTAACGACACAAGGCTCTAAACTATGTTAATGTTTCGAAGAAGCTTGATGTGGTCTTAGGTTTGCTTATATTTCAATTAGAATTAGAGCAAATTGTCTTATGTACTAGAATAGAAGCAAGTGACAGCTGTCAGCTTTGTTTACATTTAAATTGCACTTTTTTTTCACGCAATATCATGAAATTTGAAATATAAAAGTAAAAAAAACTTTAGTTGTGCACTGAGAGATTACAATTAACAGATATAATCCAAGACACGCTTTGAACAGTTGGTGTTATTTTACAAGTTAAATACCATGTGAAACATGATGCGTTTAATTCTACACCATTTAATCCTTGGCACGTGTAGCAGCGAATTTTTCAAAAGACTTTGCTAATTGTAAGATTTAATTTTTAAGCCAAAAATTATATATTTCCTTATTAACAAATTGTATGGTAACTATTATAATCACATTAAACTTGTACGACTTGAAATTTAATGCATAAAATTTTGATAATTTTTTTTTTTTTTAAATCCAAATTTGTTCGAATGTTATAGCAGAGTGGCACGAAAAGTCTCAAATATTTTGAGAAAAAATTTTTATATGCTATAAAACAATGATATTTTAAATTTAATTTAAAAACCAGCTGATTTCGCAATATTTAATTTTTTATAACTTTTTTTTTATATTTTAAAAATTAAAAACAAAATTTAATTTTTGAAATATTTTCAGCAGAGTTAAAAAAAAACCTGCAAATTTCAAAAAAATAAATACAAATTTAAAATATTAAGTTTTGCTAAACTTTCAAGTTTAACACAAAATATAATTCACCCTATAAAAATAAAATCTTATTTTTTGGAAAGACCAACTAATTCCTAACATTTTTTGTTCTATTAATTTTTTTTAACGATTTCATATTTACCAATAATAAAATATTTAGAAAAGATTTGTAAAGTAGTGCTACGATGTTTTGACTAATGGTGAAAACAACCCACAGTAAAAAGTCAGCCAAGTCGAAGACCTCAAGGTCCAACACCTTTCGTTTCGACTTCTAATATCCGATATACTATTTTCTATTTTCAGACATGCCCCTTTCAATGCATGACAATCGAAAGAATAAATTTTATATACATATGTATGTACCCTATATGTTAGCGAAATTTATTATCAGCATTTGCCTATTATTATCAGTAGCATTATTCACGCTTAGATATGAAATTTGATAAGAATAATGCCGCTATTAGCACTGGTACATCATCACATCAATGGTATGAGTACAAATTTTCTTCAATATCAAGGGTTGGTAATTTGAGTGCGTCTAGCAAAATATTTATCATAAGTGCGAGTGCAAATGTACAAGTACTTAAACGAATATGCCAACATGTATTTATGTACATACATACTAGCTATATGCAATATGTTGTAAATTTTACACATTTTGTAATCGCATAGTATCCTGTTGAAATTCCTGTGATATGTTTGTGATATAAGTTTTCAAAAAACAAATAATTTCATGATTGCCTGTTTAAGAGGGCGTGCATAAATGAACGAACGCATCAATGAAAATTTAACTTCAATGTTTTTTTCTCTGTGGTATTACTCGTATCATCATCATCATCATCAACTTGAGAAGACTCTTTTTTGTTGTGTTCTCTGTACTCTGCATGCACACGCAGCATTTTATTTGCACATAATGTTCATCTTATCAGAAGATGAGCATCGTTTAATTGGGAAATTGTTATTTTCATCAGAGAATTTATGCATTGGAGGACTGCTTATAGATGAATTTTGAAATGTCTGTGATGTTTGCGCAAATAGAAATACTTGTGGTTTTCAAGAAATAATATTTATTTCTGCTAAGAAAATATACCAAAAAGTCTTAGCACAAAATTAATTTCTCTTAAAAATCTATGCATTTTTTTATAGAAATACAAAAAGTTATATTTGCCTTTTATAGCTGGTGTATTAAATACATTGTTCTTTACTTACCAAATATTCCAAAAAACAAACAATAATTTTCCTTTGATTTGGGTTTTAAGGGATAGTTGACATCAAACAATTTTACTACTAAGCGATTTTATTGAGAAATTTTTCAAATAATTTTTCGAAAACTTTATCATCCCTATATTCTGAAAATTAAATCTGAAACAACCCTAAGCTATGTATGTATATATACAAAACATTCCCCTTGTAATGCTGCTTTTTTGTTGGTCGCTCAATTTCAAAATTTTAAATTTGAATGTAAAATGAAAATTTCAAAAGAAGTTTCGAATTATGTACTTCTAAAATAAGCAATTGCTTTT
This sequence comes from Meiosimyza platycephala, assembly GCA_963662105.1. Lineage (NCBI taxonomy): Eukaryota > Metazoa > Arthropoda > Insecta > Diptera > Lauxaniidae > Meiosimyza > Meiosimyza platycephala. The sequence goes on from OY759210.1 coordinate 14,709,352, forward strand.
CTGAGGAAAAAGGCTTTTCGCGAGCCCACAACTCAAATAACATATTCCCATCTATTGGTGAACGATGTTCTAATTTTATTTTCGACCTTACTAGATCGATTGGTGCAATAAAAGATTTTTCGAAGAATGAACCAAAAACAAACCCGAACGAAAATAAGGGATCATTAAGTCCATTTTCGACCAGGACGATCGATTGGGGCAATAAAACAAATATAAAAATTTTTAAACGTCAAAACATGACGGTTGCTTACGTTCCTAGGCCGAACACCGATGTTTGCATTTACTTTTACTCTGGCTCTAGCCTTAATGTTGTGATTCATGTGCATTAAGTGCATTAAACAAAGGAGTTATTCTTAATTGCAAAGAATTTTGTTAATTAAACACTTCACTTACTATGTTTGTTAAGAAGATTGCCTGCTGAAAACAAAAATGAAAACAGAATTTATGCGAGCGTTGAATCTCACTCACCCACTGAACCAGTTTTCCCCAATAAATGGAAGACATCAATCAGTTCTCATTCCACCTTGACGTTACTTACATTACATACATTTAAAATGCAACATTCGCCAACGATTTTGTCTTTCCATTCATAAGACTTTGTTAAATACAAAAATTAATTTAATTTCATCATGCAGCTTTTTATTGCTTTTGCTACCATTTCACTGCTCTTCGGGCTGCTGACTGGATTCTTTTGCTATCCATGACAGAGTAATGCACGTTTAAATGAATTGGCAATACAAGTAGCAACTGTTGTGCAAAATGTACTTGAGTTATTGAAAAATGTTTGCATCAAAAGTAGGTAAAATAAAATTTATATATAATTACCCATATAATTACTATAGTTAAGAAATGAGAGAGTGGGGCGAAGGCGAGAGTGACATGGTGGTGCTAAAGGGAACATGTGCTCAAAGGGAAGTACTTTCTTATCTACAGTAATGCATTGTCGATGACTCTTAGCACTGATTCTTGGTGACGAGGTGTGCATCCAATAATGTACAGACAAACTTACTGGTCTCGAGATATTCCCTAAGGGTTGACTATATACAATTATAGACTACACTTCACCAGATCAATAATTGATATAAGTTACAGGAACTTCATTGCCAAGAAATATTAACAGGAAGGTTTTACAGCTACAAACACTGAGAGCTGTAACACACAGAAGAAATTGGTTTGCGAGCTATCTAGGACCTGAAGCTTTTGTGCAAATTTCATGTAGAGCTTAAAAGCTCAATAACTTTTTTCGGAAGCAGTAACTTGAATATATATTTCCGAACGATTTAGGTGCGCTGAATCAGAATCTGGCAGTGGAATTGCTTTATTATGTCAGGTTTTTGAGATGTCCTCACCTAAAAGTGGGAAAAAAACACTGTTTTTCACATATTTGAGGTTGTGTAGCGCCATGCATTTTTTTTTTTTTAAAACTATGTGTGTGATCTTAAAGTAAAAGTCTTCCTCTTGCCCATGATCATATGTAGATGACAATCGTCATGGATTCGCCTTGTAAGTTCTGTCTCGAGAAGGATTCGCCTGTTTTACTTCGACGTTATGTTAATATTATTCCCCTATTAAATCTTCATCATTATAATGGAGACAAGTAAGTCGATAGGAGCTGGCCACAATAGGCACGAAATGCCAAAATATTAATTGTTTTAGGATAACCAATATAGTGTAACGCATTTCCCAATAAATATTCAAGCTTACTGACATCCTAATAATCACGTATTATGATATACTTACTAACTTATATTTCAAATGGCTTAGCAAATTACATATATATTTAGACTTTTATTAATCAGTAAGAAGCTATTCAACCCATTTCATCGCATTTTTAATTCACAAATGCAGTTCAATGTACATTGAAGAAATAAACAGATGCAATAAATAAATCGTGCGGCTGTGCACTATATGAGTTATGAACACAATTTCTTATTTTCTTTTAAAGTTAACATGAATGCTTGAATTAATTACACAAACCTACTATACCATTTGACTGAAAGCGCATAAAAAGTGCAAAATGCTGTGGCCACAGAGCTTCCACCATTGAGGAAGCCCCCCACCATTAATTTTTGAAAAGTTTGAATTTGAGATAGGTTTGCTAGGAATTGGAAAATTTGCACTTAACGCGAATTTTTGTGGCACAAGTGAAAATCTTATTCGATATAAAATCGACTATTAAACCAAAAAATCTGATGAGGACAAGCGCTCTGTGAATTTGATAATGTTTCGTTGTGTAAGAAAATGTTGAAAAAGTTGGAAAATTTTGAATAAATCGGAAAATGTTGAAAAAGTCGGAAATTTTTTAAAAGTCTAAAAATATTTAGGAAGCCGAAAAAAGCTGAAAAATTTGGAATATATTGAAAACTTCAAAATATTATAGGGTAAAAATCGAAGAGTACTGAAGATCTCCAAAATTGTTTAAGAAATTCGAAAAAAATTGCAAAAGTTGAGAAATAATGTGATGTCGCGAATTGAAAAAATTGAAAAAATCTATTTTTCTCAGTTGAATTTTCTTCTCGGTACGCCTTCCTCGCATACAAGACCAAATACTTCCACGAAATATGTAAGCCCTGGCTCGTACCAACCCGACTTTGTGTGGGGAGGCAAATGCAATTCCAATAGCACGACTTTTTATTTTTCTCCTTCCAAAAAAAACAAATTTGCAACCGAACCAGACGCGTGAAGGGACAAAGCCCTCCTTGCTCCTATGGTAGGTACGGGCCTGTGTAAGCCTTGAATTTGATCTCTTTTGTGCGATTTTGAGGACTTTTGTTTTCGAAAAAAACTTGAAATGCTACACCGACTTTCTCCCCGAGCTCTCTCTCTCTCTCTACTTTATTTCGTTTTTTGGTTGTCCCACATGAACCCCGCACTAAACTTAGCTTTGAATGAATTTGGTAAGCACAGCTATGCATTTATTACCATGTCAAAATCTTCCATTGTTCTGTCACCGTTATGTGATTTTCTTTAAAGTGTACGCCACTGGCAGTGCTGTACCGTTTCGGTCGCATATTCTTAGCTTTCCAGCTAACATGCACTAGCAACATTTGTCAAAATGCGGATAATACTTTATCCAAACGTCAAATGAACCTTACTCTGGTCTGGTTCGTCGCTCATTGAGATTTTGAGTATCTAGACATAGCGAGCTACCTTTGACTAATAGGGTCCTTTATTCAGTGGTATATTTCTGCTGAAGGTCTATTGAATTGTTCGAGTTTATAGCTCTGCCGGGGACATCGTCCATTACTATCTAAAACAAACATTGGTAAAACTGTTCAGATCCATCCATTCAACTTGTGAGAAAGAGAAAAGCTCACCTACCTTCGGCTTACAACAATTAGAGCCATGTAAATGAAATCACGAATTCATGTTGTAAACACTTTCGCAATGACGAGAAAGAAAGTGCAAGCGTAGCCAACAAACCCGCTACATGCTATACCCACTCATACATGCGCAATATATCATGTAGAAATGCGTAGAACTTGCAATTATTTCAATAGCAAAACGAAGCTGTTGCTTCGATGAATAACAAAAGCATGTCAGTTTCTTAGCCAAACTTATTATGAAAAACACAACTAATTAATCGCCCGTAATCACAATTGATGCTGCTACTGCACACAAAAAAAGTGGTTCAATATCTATGGCTGAAGATACACCAAACCAAACCAAGCAAATAGGCCCAATTATAACTCATCATCACTTAACTTGGACGCACGCCAATACTTTCCGTTCGAATGAATTAAAGGGTACCCACAAGTTATAAAAGATTTAAGCCCACTTGGAACGCGTTACAGTTGCATTTAGAATTCGTTGGTGCGCGTAGTTGATGCCTGATCTTGGATTAAGCAGATAATTGGATAGTTGGATCTGTTGTAGGATCAGTCTCAGTCGTTGAAAGACAAAAAGAAATCAGCAGGATGTTGCATTTTTCGAGAAATCTTAATTTATTTGTGTTTGCCGCATTTGTCACCGTTTGCATGCAGCTGACAGTGACCGCAGCTCAACGACATCACAGAACTGCAAGTAGTTACACGGGAGCATCATGGCTTGGCCCAGAACTTTCAATAGTGCGGCGTGTCTACGATGATTGTCAGGATAAAAATGATTTCGTCGAATGTCTCAAGCAAAAGGCTCTAACAGCATTAAATCGTGCTATTGAAAAGGATTCGGTGAAGATAGCAGATGGTTTGGTGCTGGAGAAACAAAATCGTACTGAAAAGGAAAGCATTATTGGAGCCATAACAGATGTACGTTCGCTAAGTAGCTTATCGGCCATTGATCGTGCTCTGCTAATGAAAGCTGATATGTTTGCCCGTACTCATGCGCTCAAAATTGATATGAGTGAAGGTCGCGGCGATGGAGGTGGTGGTCACGGTCAGGGGCATGGGCATAAGAAAAAAGGTGGCGGTCATATGAAATATGTCATTGCTGCCTTGCTCACGGCAATGGGCATCGCTGGACCGATTGGTTTGAAAGCGCTGGCTGCTATTGCGGGAAAAGCTTTAATCATCAGTAAGGTAGCTCTTACTATTGCTGGTATAATAGCATTGAAGAAGCTCTTCTCACATGATCATCATGAGGAGACCAGCTTCCAGGTACATGCGGGTGATCACAATAGGTGAGTTCAGTTTCTTTATTAAATTGAGTTTGTATTCGTAACTTGGCTCTTTCTTTTTTTTTTATACCAGACGAAGCACCTATGTCATACGCCCGGTCGCAAAACCCAATAGTCAATCTGCAACTAGCGCACCTGTTGATCCATACCGATATTATTATGAGTATCACTGATTTCACGAAGATTTTTCATAGACTTCTGTTATTCGCTTAAATTTGTAATTTAAAATGAAAACAAAATAGCATTAATGTAAATTAATTGTTTCTATTTATTTGCTTCGCATTGGAATAGAATCAGTACAGCTGTCAAACCAAAAATATTTCCTTAGCGTAAATTAAGAGCAAAACATTTTTTGTTCATCAATAAAATGTTCATAAGAATTATAACAAAAATTTGTACCATAACATGAAAATACTGAGAAATAATGAAAAAAATTATTTATTAAATTTGGGTAAAATGTTTTTAATTTTTATATAAAATTTTATATTCGGTGTGGACCGAACATTTTTGTCCTTGGGACAAAAATTTCAGGATTTTGAGATATCTTTGCTCAAAGTTTACCTCAAAACATCAAGGATATCTAAAAATCCTAACAGGTACGAAAAAGACTGGATATGTGGCAAAAAACATTTTTCGAACTTTACTGTGATCAAAAACTTTTTTTTTTGTAGGTCTGTGTAATTAATTTTAAAGCGAGAATTAATGGAGCAAAGGTTTGACTAAACTGCACTAATACAGTAAACGTGTTCTTAATTTTACACCATATATTAAGAAAAATACTTTGCCCAGATTCTGCACTTATGCAAAACTTCAAGTTTACAAAGCGTTAGCAAAAATTTTTGCTTGGGTTCTCAGCAGATCTACTTATGCAAAAATTAGACTTACAAATTCTTACTAATCGGCTTAAAAGTCACTGACGAGTCCGTTAGTAGGAGACGAAACTAGTATGACTAGCTTTAGCCCATTCTTCTGTTTAATTAATCTTTCTTGAGTGTGATATGTCTCATTTTGCCAAAGAGAATTATTTATTCTCTTTGATTTTGCTAAGGTTTTTGAAAGTCAAAAATGAGGACCAACCAACGAGAAATAAAATTCACTGAAATAATGTAACCGTAATTATTAAATAATAGGCCACGACAGCCCGCTCTCAACTTTTAGTTTGACAAGCGAGTCCAAACTCTTTTATTGACGAAAGGGTTTTATGAATAAAGAAAAGTAACAACCACAATTTTTCAATAAATTCAAAGTAATTTTGCGCGCTATCTAGCTGCAAAACAACGTACTACATTCCCAAAGGCGTCATCTGTAGGCATTGTGACTAAACTAAGACAACAACCTACATGCCAAACTTTTCTTCAGCCTGTACTTTGCGAAATGTACAACACTGCTGTGTTTGATTTACAATTGCAGCTTATACATAAATTTATAACAATATTTTGTATGAAACATAAGGACAATGATGTTGGGGCAGTATTGCTATCTACGCATATAGTGCACGCTCAATGAACCAAAGTTTATTTTATTTTACCTCACTTCCGATTCAAAATGCTGCCTTCCAAATATGTTCACGTGTCCATAAGTTACTTAATTATATTAGTGGTATCCACGATCTGTAGTTTTTGTAGTATTTTTTGTAAATCTTAATATTTTACTATAGTCGGTGAACGCGGAATCTTGCATTTTTTAATTCGCAATGCAACCATAAGACATACATTTTATTTTATATTATCTATATATAAATACGCAGTTGGTAAACGGTAACAACGCTTTTTCACAGCCATAACCAGGCCCGGATTTACCTTACAGGCACACTAGGCCAGTGCCTAAGGCGGCAAGTATTTAGGGGAGACAAATATTGGGAACATTGAAAATTTTTTTAAATGTGGTAATGCATTATAATGCATTGGTGATGGTGAGAGTTAGATGGCGAATACTTGGAATGGTTACCCCCTAAGGGCGGCAAATTTCTAAGTCCGGGCCTGGCCATAACACAACAAATTCGCTAAGGTTTTTTTTTCTGTTGGAAAAGTTGTGAAGTAAGAGAGGGACATGTATACTTTTTTTTCAATGGTAGGCGGTGCTACGCCCCTAATGGGAAAAAAACATTTCCACGACTATGGATTGGAGATAGATTGAACCCTTGGAAAGGTTATTAGAAACTTTGATTTCTTTAATTGGGGCGTGACACCACCAGCCACGTCATTGATTTTGATGAAATTTGGTGTGGAAATAAATTGATTCTTGAGTAAAAATATTTTTTTTTAGTGAGCGGTGTCACACGCCTCTTACCGGAAAATACGTCATTAATGCTAAACTAAAAAACCGCTTTTTATAAAATTTTGTTAGGATATAGATTGAACCCTAAAAAAGATTTCAACCACTCGGCGAACTCTAGTTTATTAAAATTCACAAGATATGTAAGAAAAAAAATTAAATAACAACATGAGCTCAATATATGATACGGTGCATATTGTCTAGCAAAAGAGCAAATGCAAAATATTATTATAGACTTTGCAATCGCAACAACTAAATATACAAATTTGCACATCCCCACAAAAACTCGTCCCAAAGTCACCAATGTCAAAAAACAACTAAATGACCTAAACACTAGGTATCTGGCATCACTAGTTTGAAAACCCTCTAAAAAAGAATTAGTACTTTGGAAATTGTAATAGATTCATTATTAATCAAATGTGACAATAAGCAACACGGTTCATCATCCAACTTGGTTTGCTAGACTACCGATTTCATGTATGTATTGTCAGATGGTTGGATGAAAAACCAAAACGTTTTAATCTTTTGCCTTGTCCCATGGCAGGCCCGTACCATACCATCATATGGGCAAGAGGGGTATTTTCGCCCCACGCTATTAAAATTACATTTGTCCTCCCATGCAAAGTTGGGTTGGTACGGTGCTGTACCATGGTAAAATTAAGTTGTCAAACTATACATAATGTACACAAAAAATTGGACTTCGGATCATGTGAAATGAGTTCACGTATGAAGCGAAAAACTCCATCTTCGGTACAACCAGTTTAGTCGACTTTTTTTATATGGGCCAGAGCCCCTGGCTTAATATGTGACTAAAGCTATAGGTCAACACATATCTTTGGGAAAAAATAGCGGATATGTCTCAAAAACTGTGCATTAAAAATCAAAAATTCATGTAAAAGCTCATTAAATAAGCTTTATGAAAAGATATATCCGCAACTTCCGACTGCTGTATCACCGAAACTTGGACTTATCTGTTCCGAAAAAATGCAAAATTTATCGGAAATATATAGAAGTATACCTAAACTGTTGGTTACTTAAGTGATAATAGTAAATACAACCACTCACTCATATCATTTTACTATTCTATAAACACCTTGCATCTATTTTAAAATATTCTTGACGATAAGACGTCATTTGCAGATCTGAACTACCTGATCTGTTTGCATGAAAAATCAAAATATTTTGATTTTCATCCGACCAACGCTTGGCGATGTCAGATAGAGACAGCCCTATTTATTTTTTCGCATGTAAATAAATTGAACAGCAAAAAGAAAGAGACTCGGCAAGTGCAAGAACGAGTAAATTAAAGAACAACTAACTAGAAACAGAAGAAGAGGCATCAGCGAAAAAGACAAAAACTGTGGAAAAAAGCAGAAGTTACACCCGTCGTTGTGTGAACGCAATATCGATAATTATTTTTTTTTTCAAGTGAAATTTTGCGTCGATTTAAGCCTTAAGAAAAGCTAAAATATAAATTATTTATATTAAAAAAAAATCATAAACGTTGACAAATTGGTGCCGGGATTGCGTTTGCAAAATTTCGTTTCTACTGCGGAGTCCTGTCCTGTTGAGCTGTGAAAGGGTGTTTCCTGTTTTTTTTTTTTCTAAGCGGCGGATACATTTGTTGTGTTCCTAGCAGCAGTAGGTAGCGCGTTTGTCTTCCCTTTGATACCTGTTGGTGCGTAAGGTGGTATTTTTTACATAAAAATTCATAGATTCGGTAATTTTTTACTGGATTGTGTGCATCTTGTGCCAAAATTAAAACAAAATCTGCCTATTGATTTCAACGCGCGTGGAACGAAACTCATAGAAGTCTTTCAATTTTCCGAAACTCGAGTGTTCTTTTGCGTTTCTTGGTGGAAGGGAGTGCAGCAGCCAAGTGACAGAGCAGGCGTTGAAAAACAAAAATGGCCGAGTCGAGTACGGCAAATAGTTCGCATCCTAATAATGGTTCCCATGGAACGGCAGCTGCAGCCGCCAACGCCGCCGCAGTTGCAAGTGCTAATGCAGCCGCTGCTTCAGCTAATCCAAATGCTGAGATCATACGAGGCCAACTCTTTGAAGTTGGACCACGTTACAGAGATTTGACATATATTGGAGAAGGAGCCTATGGAATGGTCGTGTAAGTTTTATAGCTATGATCAAGACTTCTGTTGGGAAAGGGGAGATAAACGAGTGGTTTTGTTTCGTGTAAAAGTCGATTGATTTTGGTTTCCAAGGTATTTAATAATTGGATCGTATGCTTGCACTGATAAAAAAAACTTCTTATCGTAAGTGGCTTTTGAGGCATTGAAACTTCGATGGTTTCTTCATCAGAATAAGAGACAATATATGTACATATGTTAGGAGAATATAGTCTCAGAAGAAAAATCCACTTCAACATTGATATTGACAAATTAATTACTCTCAGTCTACGCCGTTCCTTCACATAATGCTCCATTGAAGCATACATACTCTACGTTTTTTATGGTTAAAGCTTTGTTTTGGATATTTTCAACTAATTTCCATTTAAAAATACTCCATTAAATTGTTTCAATAACTTATTTTTCACTTAGTTTAAGATTCCAGACAATGCTCAACAAAAAAGTGGTTTGCGGGGAGACCGCAGTGGTCAAGATAGAGTTTTATATTATTACTGATTCTCTCTATTAATAATTTTTTTTTTTATTTCCATTTATAGGTCTGCATTGGATACTTTAACGAATACAAAGGTTGCAATCAAAAAAATATCGCCATTCGAACATCAGACTTATTGTCAACGCACATTGCGCGAAATAAAGATCCTTACACGCTTTAGACATGAAAATGTAATGTTATCATTGATAACATATTTATCAAGCATATTAAATGTTTTATTTTTAGATAATTGATATCAGAGATATATTACGAGTAGATAGCATAGAACAAATGAGAGATGTATATATTGTACAGTGTTTAATGGAGACTGATCTTTATAAACTACTCAAAACTCAGGTAAGTCAGTATAGACACATTAGTTAAATATTAATTTGTAAGACCACTAGACAGAAAGCTAGTGAACACTTTATGGAAACTGCTTTGAATTTTTCTCAACTCAACAGTTTTTTGAGAAATGCCCTGTCATGTCAGGTTTTTTTTTTTAAATAAGAAAATATAGAATCAGTATTTAATAAGAAACACATGGTTTGGTTCAAGAAAGCAAAAACAAAAATTACATGTGTGATGATGCAATTTTGCACTCGGATTAGTGGCAGCATGTTCTGCACCTGCATCACCACTAATGTTTACATTTAGAATGGTATGTTGTTTATTGTGTAAAAAGTTGAGACGGTAGAAAACACATTAAGTTTTCTCAAATTTTTACAATTTCAGGATAGTTTTTTACCATATCCGAACAAAAATCGCAACTTAATTTCTTGCCAAGTTTGGTTCGTGATGGTATAAAATATCTCCAACAGAACTGACGGTCGGTGTAAAACTGTTTGAGTAGCTCTTAGTCTACTATATGCATTGGTATTAATTTATTTTTTCTTATCAAAAATTTATTACGGAGCGCAACAGACGCATACATGCACATTTACATACATACATATATGTAGTCGTACATTTTTATTCACCTGTCCAATATTTTATATTTCTTTATTACAACTCAAATTTCAATTAAATTTTGTGTTTTACAAAAACAACACAAAATTATTCACAGTCTATTAAGAAAGATGATTCAGCTGATAAAAATTTCAAGTCTCTTATCTGAGAAAAACATTATTGCAGAGTTTTGCGTTGTTTTGCGCGTTTTTTCTGCTATTTATTTAACGATTTACTCGTCACACATGTTATTGTATTCTTTTTATATAAAATCGTGAATAACAATAGTAGTAAGTATTTTCTTTATGGAGAAAACATTTTTAAATTTCTATTAAGTTAAGCATGTGTCAATTACCTATGTACCTATATAGGTTACTATTGTGCGACTATTCTTGGCATTGCTAAATTTTTGTTCTTTAATAGATTGAAATTTTAATCATATTTTTTGTGGAAAAGTACTTGGGGTGAATAAATGAAATTGTCGGAAAATTTTATAGCGAATTTACAATAGTAAAAGAGATAAACTCAAAAAATAAAGCTATGACATCAATTGTAACGATAGCAAAGTATTACGTACTTAAATTAAAAGGTTTCTAAGGAAAAAACTGTCTATGCAAACTTAAATGAGATTTCACAAAAAAAAAAAAAAAATAGAAAAAATTATAATTACAAAAGCTTGCTTCAATTTATATTATTTTAATAGTGATACCATACCCGCTTAAGGCATAGATTGCTATAGTCAAAAACAATCGCAGAGAGATTATACCACAACTAAATTGTGCAACCAAAGACGAAACTATCGCGATAATTCGATGTTCTATTGAACACTGAATAATGCAATATGAATGGGAAGCCCGATGACTGCGAAATGATAACTGAACTGAAAAACTTTGTCATTTTCTGAAAAACCATTATTAACTTTTTGAGCTAAGAACTAATAATATATATAATATCATTTCGAAAAACGCACATCTCTTCAACGTAAAAATTATACAACATTAAAAAAAATAGTTCTAATTATCTAGTTCTGTAAAATTTGAATTTTCAGAGTCCTGCCCTTATCGAAATTTACTGTTTAATTACCTGTTACCTCTAGTGTTGAAGCGCTTTTATGCTTCCTTTTGTTTTATTTTTTGTTTACAATGTTCCTTGCGTGAACAGACCCATCAATTCACTTTTTTTTTTTTTTGTTTTTCAGAGGCTAAGTAATGATCACATATGCTACTTTCTGTATCAAATATTACGCGGTTTAAAATATATTCATTCTGCGAATGTTTTGCATAGAGATTTAAAGCCAAGTAATCTTTTACTTAATACAACATGTGATTTAAAGGTTAGTATTCTAAAATAAAGTACAAATCAAAATACGTGTCATAATATTAAAAAACAAAAATTCTCTTTTAAAGATCTGTGACTTTGGCTTAGCGCGCGTTGCTGATCCAGAGCACGATCATACAGGGTTTTTAACTGAATATGTTGCAACGCGATGGTATCGAGCGCCAGAAATAATGCTTAATTCAAAGGGTTATACAAAATCAATCGATATTTGGTCTGTTGGCTGTATTTTAGCGGAAATGTTGAGCAATCGGCCAATATTCCCAGGCAAGCATTATCTCGATCAGCTAAATCATATTTTAGGTGTATTGGGCTCACCGTCAAAAGAGGATCTGGAATGTATTATCAATGACAAAGTATGTGCATCGCTTAGCTTCAGTTATAAATGATATTGTTATTGTGGTCCTTAATTTTAGGCACGAAACTATTTGGAATCACTACCTTTTAAACCTAAGGTGCCATGGTCTAAACTATTTCCAAATGCTGATTCACTTGCACTTGATCTTCTGGGTAAAATGCTGACATTTAATCCACATAATAGAATACCTGTTGAGGAGGCATTAGCTCATCCATATTTAGAGCAATATTATGATCCTGGAGATGAGGTGAGAACTATTTTACAATTATACAAGAGATTTATACTTATCATTGCTATTAATTTTATTTTAGCCTGTCGCTGAAGTACCATTTAGAATCGGCATGGAATTGGATGATCTACCAAGAGAAACATTAAAAAATTTAATTTTCGAAGAAACATTAAAATTTAAGGAACTGCAACCAGATCAGGCAGTGTAAATTAGAAAAAAAATCTAATAGCACCACAAAAAAAATTTTGTTTGTTAACATAAAACAGTAGCAACTTGAGACGCATTTTATCAATTCATTTGATATGCGGCTCTATGCGAGCTTTTTTATCAATGTGATTCTAATATTGCACTTTCCAACGTCTTTTATTCTCTAAGGTGAAGAAGTATTTTTACGTTTTTTTTTTATGTTCTATACATTATATTTTATATAAATTAGTTTAAACTTAGCTTGGTTAAAATATTTTTCAATGCAATAGTAATCTTTTTTCTTTTTAAAATATGCGAATTTTTAGAATATGCAACACTTGCTACTCTAATTATTGCAAATTAAACATATTTATACATACATTTTTTTTATATTTCTTATAAGGTTTGCTTAATTACGTATCCTTAAAAAGTTTGAAATAAAACTACAAGTTAAGAATTAAAAGCAAAAAAAGTAAATATGTTAAGATTTAAAAAACATTTAAAAAACTGATTTTATATTTAAAAAAAAAATATTACTATATTTTTTGTGTTAACTTAATTTCTGTAGTACGTTGCTTATGTCCCCTTCTAACAATTAACTTGTTCAACACACATTTGGTATTGTAATGTTTTTAAACCTGGATATAAAGAAAAGCAAAAAGGGAAAAAAGAAAACTAAATAAGTTTGGATTTGAAATTATGAATATGTATCTTGATTACACAAAAAACAATTTGATATTATATGTATTGATGATTTTGTTAATTCATATGTCACTTTCAGATTTTTAATATTACATTTTATCGGTGTAAATTTTAATGGTCTTAGTGTGTATTTTTATTCTTTAAGAAACGATGATGTTGATGATGATAATAACAATTAAATAAATTATTGTTGATTTAAAAAATTTGTAGATGTAATTGATCATCAAAGTAATTTTATTTAATAGCTGTTAGCAGAAGTGTATAGTTTAAATTTAAAAATTATTATTGTAAGTTGAAAACAAAAGCAAAACAAACAAAATAGAATCAGGGCAACATCACTTTGTTAAAATCTACTTGTATTTTGTTGTACAAAAACAATGTAACAATTTTCGTAAATTTATAAAAAATATTAAATTAACGTTTTGAAATGAAATTCACATCGATTTTGTTTCAACGATTAATTTCTAAATTGTCAAATATTTAATTCAATTGAACTCATAACAGTAGTTAATTAGTAATTATACAAATACCATATTGAACTATGTATGTAACTTCCATAAAATAGTAAGCCTTGATGAAAATCAAAGAAAGTTTAATAGTAATTAAATAGCTATTTTTATTTAATGCAAATCTCTACAATTTTTTTAACTTTGCAGTACACGTACATACATAAACATACTTGGTAAAACGTTTGGCTGATGTACTTATTAGATTCTAATGGTATGTTTTTTAAGTTAAGTAGCGCTAATAAATGATTTGCCATTATTTAATTAACTTACCAGGTATGGGAACAGAATAAATGGCAGTACATGGAGACTTATATCATTGAATTAAATGAAAATACATATATAAATTTTGATGGCATTGGAAAGAAAAAGTTTTTTCCATTACTCTTGAAAAATTTAAAACTAGTGAACAAATGAAAATTTTTCATAGTAACGAAAAAAATCACTGTTATTAAAAGTATTAGTACTAATGCTTTTATTTTATATTTCTATTCAAATTCATTAAAACATTTAACAATGAAAAATTAATGCATTAACTCCATGTATATTTAACCTTAATTTTTTTAAATTTGTAATCATTATAAATCGCTGATTTCATTATTATCGAAACATTTACATTTAATGAAATCTCCTTTTGATTGACATTGACATCTTAAATATCTGTGCAATGAAATATCAATTCATTACAAAAGCAAAGCTCAAATTACAAAATTAGTTAATGATCATTTTATATATTTTTTTCAACTACAATCTTAGAACTCATTGCATTTAATAATGACAAAAGAAACTTACAAAAAGAGAAGAAGAAGAAAAAAACAATTAAAACAACAATGTTTTTAAGTACATATAATAAAAAAGTTACAGTTTAAGCAAACTCGGAAAAGTTATGGCTTACAACTATTAACATTGAAAAATTACGGTTTTTCACAGACAAAGTTACAAACTAAAACTTACAAGTAAATTATTTAGTACACAAAATTGTTTAATAATTCTTAATACCTAAATGAAAACAAAAACAATTAAAGAATTCTAATTGAACTCAGAAACAAAGTAAAAAAGTGGCAAATATTTATGTTGTCGCATTGATCACACGATTACGATTTATTGAGGGTATAGTTATAAAAAAAAAACATAAACACAAAAATATTATCTAACGTAATTCATTACTATTATTGTATTTAAATCTTCTTAAATATGTTATTTTAATCATAAAAACAAAACACAAAAAAAAAAATTAATAAATATTACTATTCAATGTATGCATGACGGATTGTATGATCAAACAGCTTCATTTTGTTTAAATGCCCAGATATCATCCTAAAACGATGTATAGCGTGACTGATGTTCTGTGTTTATAATAACTGACTAAACCTAGTTTATCAATACCCAAAAACACGCGCGTTTATGTAAGTATATTTTCTAACTCTGAGTTTAGATGCGTCCAGTAATGGAGACTAAGCGTTATAAATGTCAGGAGGATAAAAGTTCAAACTGTGCAAAAATGTTGGATCCAATAAATGAAATTGTGTGATGTGAACTCGTCAGTTGAGAAAAGTATGCTTCAAATCGGAATATATACATAAATATATATTGAGTTTAATCCCGACGCAAATCTCGTAGAAATCTAAAAATTGCTCAAAAGTAAACTTCTCTAACGAATGGCGTTGAAGTTTCGTTAGTCGTTTATAAGTCTATAGTTTTTAATGTATGGGACTTTAACTAAAACTTATTAACTCGATTGAAAAGAATTAGAATTTGCATACATAGTACTTCATAGAAATTACTTACAACATCATTAGTACTAAACTGCTCAATTTGCTTTGATTCGAATCAAATTATTGCAACCAAGGAACAAAGTCGCCCTCGAACAATTTTAGAAAGTAGGCAGATTCAAATTTAGATCCCAGTGTTTAAGTGTCATAAACGAAAAAACATTATATTGAAGTTAATTAGTTTGCGATTTAAAGAGAATTTATTATTTTTTCTTATGATTTTGCCTCTGTGATTATCGACACGGTATTTGAAAACAATTAATTGTAACTTTCCTGTGTTTTGCATATGGGACACAAAAATTACTAACATTATTTGAATTTGTATTGTATAAGAACACTTGTGTACTGAAAATATACATAAAAGGTATGCTGCAGAAGAAACAAAAGAATATTTTTTTTAGATTTTAACGTCACATCAAGCGCTAACGCTTACGACACGCTCATGTTGCTGTTACATTTTAAGCCAAAGCTAAACTACTCAGCAGAATTTTACATTATTGTTTTTGTAAGTATGTAATACTAAATACAATAAAGTGGGAATAATAATATTTAAAAAAAAAAACTCTTAAGGGGGAGCTGTAAGTAAAATTAATATACAGTAAAACCTCGTTTATCCGAGGCAATGTGGTGAGCAGGTACCCCGGATAACACGTAGAAAATTAAAAATTCGAAAATTTTAATAATTTATTATGTATTTGAAATTCTAGACTTAAAAAAAGTATATAAAAGTAAAAATCTAACCAACATAGATTGATCTTTGAAGTACAAAGCTTTGATGCTACATAACGTGTAACTTGTTACTAACGTGGCTTAAAAAGTCTATAATGGCGCACAGTATCATCAATAAGAGGTCGTGGAGACTCGGCTGATCGAAGGCTGGATAAAATTTTGCTTCCTTCAAAAATAAATTTTTATTAAAACATCTTTTACATCACAGAAACCCTACCAAAACGAAATAACTTCTTTTTCAGAAATATGTATGAGTACCATTTTGCCGAACCCGGGTTCACCTTGACTTATACCTTGAAACCAATTTTCGAGCCAATTGCAGTTGGTCAGCTCTGATTTTTTAAATTATCACTTTAGCAAAAATTAAGCATCTAAATAGTGACTGTATGTAAATTATTCGAAAAAAATTTAATACAAAATATCTTAATCAGTACTTCTGACGTATTCTACATTATTTACAGGTCTCAAAAATCAGAAGCGATGGAGCTAAACAGGTAAAGGGTTAAGAATTTAATACTAAAATAAAAGTACTTAGTCTTACCGGAGTAGACAAAAAACTAGTAAATACAAAAATTAATACCATGGCGTTAATTAGAGATTGACATGGCAGATTTTTTTCGTTTACATCTACGTAATTCAAGAAAGTTTATAAATTTTTGAGAAAATTCTTTATACTTTTATAGAGCACGTACTTATAGTTTCGCCGGTTTGCTAACTTGTATATTTAAGCTCTGTCTTCCTCAATATAGCGTTTAAGTTTTTGCGACCAGCATCCTCTTGTGTGACCTAACTTCCCAAATTGAATTTTGTTATACATATTTTTTTTTGAATTTCCCTCTCAGTGTATGATTCCAAAAACTTAGCTTGATTGGGAAGTATTACGCCCACTTGCACCAATCTAGCTTAATAATTTTTGAGCAATTGCTTGCATGGGAGGTGTCATCTGCTTTTGACCATGTGTACCTAATTTTTGTCGAAGGCAGTTGTAATCCCCTTCTAGCATTCGTCTTTTTTGGTTGAATTTCAAAATTTTTATTTGTATGGGAGGTGCCACGTTGATTTGTCCAATCCCGGTCACGTTCTGTTCAGTACTTTTTGAGCTACTTCTAGTTTTTGTGTCGAGTTTAATTGCATTTCTTTACACAGCTTCTACAGTACAGCGTTTTGAAGACGTTACAGATAGAGTAGGTGATTTCTACAGACGGACATTGTTAAATCGATTCAGGAAGTGATGTTGATTAGGAATATGTATTTTGCCTATATACCTGTCATGTAACCTTCTTTGTATTGCAAACGGGTCAAATCTTATCGTAGCTGTTTTTTGACAAAAAATTGATAGATTTTTTAAGGCGAACTTTCTGATTAGAAGAAAAAACCGGAAAAAACGTAATGTTTTTATAATCGAAATTAGGTTTTCTATGGATTATGTCAGGTTAACTTATAAATCAGCAAATAAAAATCTAAATTGCTGTTCCTGCTTACTCGTCCCAGATTGCCTCTAATAAATTTATCCTAATCCTAACATTAAAAATTCCACTTAGAAATAATCCAACCCGCTGGAGTAAAATGTATTGTGGATATGGGTCCAATGAAACAAATAGAATTTGTTTTGGAATAAAAAAATCGTTACGCCCTTGAAATTACAATTTTAAGTTCGTAAATACAAATACATGTACATAAGAACATGCAATTGCTGAAGTCAGAAATTACATTCGAAATTTTTATTCAACAAAATTATTAATGGAAATGGTTTCTAATTGACAAAATACAAAGTATAGATAGATATCTTAATTTATTTGATAGAAAAATTAAAACGTATTTCAAATTAGGTGTATTTGCTGCACACAAACATTTCTAAGGCTAAGAATACATTCAAGAAATATTAAATAGACTCTAGGAGAAAATGCAATTGAATATTCGGTACTATACAGAATCAGATTGAGCCAAAAATAAAACGCACTCCAAAACTTTAATATTTGGTTATGGAACTTAAAAAATAAACTTAAATTAAATAAAATAAAAAATACACCCCTACATACAATGCATTAGATACAAAAGTTTTTCTTATTTTCCCTGTTCCATTTAAAATGTGTTTTAATTTGAATATTCAATGAAATTTAAACATCATATCAAATATTGCTCTAGGATATTTACATAATTTACTACCATTACAAAAGAGGAAAAAATTTTGGCTTAATAACTGCAAAATCTCAAAAACTACACGGACTTTGCAACATTAAGTTCACATGTAGGTATGTATTTATTTAAAAACTAATTTAGTATTTGTATAAAGTGATGCTAGAATGAGTGGCTACAGGGATACACCACCATATTACAAAAACGACGTTAATGATAGACTTCAAGTTGGGCAATCATATATACATCATTTCTGCCATGGACGACATCTTTTTGGGAATATGTACTAGCGTATCGAAATAGCTGGCCAATTCGTCGATGGTGACATCGTCAGCAGTTGTAGTTCCTGCACCACCAACGCCGGTATGCGCATGCGTATGAGTACATTGCTGAGAAGCCGCTTGCTGTGAGCATGTTATGTTATGGGCGCGAGTTGTCAAATTTGATGCCTCCGACGCCATAATACTGCTGCTATTGTTACGTAGTATTCCTGGCGCAATAGGATGCACTCTGTGTGCAGACTCGACTGTTGCCCTCGAACTCGTTGATTGCATAGTGGTGAATTTCTTTGAGTTTCTACGGCTCAAATTTATGTTACTCCTGCTGGAAAAATCAACATTTTCCTGTAGCATCGTTTGACATTCTTTTATTAAATCGCGGAAATTTAAAATTTCACTGGAACTTGATGGCCTCTTAGATATTTGATCCTCGGTTGTTTGATTTATATAATCGTTTGTAGCATCGTTATCGGCGGCGCTAGCGTTAAGTTTTCGCCGCGCTGTACTTTGTACGTGAAAACATGTTTGCAAAGCACGTAATATCGGTTCCCGTAAAACTATTTTTCTCCCACCGCCACCAGCGCTGCTGTTTTTTTTCAATGACTGTTTGTATAGTTTAGGAGTTGTGCGAGTTGTGTCTCCCACTGTGTCTTCGGAAGCCAATAGCATAGTGGTTGTGGGCTGTAATTTGAAATCATCTAAGACGCTCTCCGAACGACGACGTATGCGACACTTTCTACAATTTTGCGCTCCTCCCCGTTGACGTTGATCCAGCTGCGGTGGCAGCAGTGTGTCGAATAAACTTTTGTGTACTCCTCCTCCTCTCTCTTCTAGGAAGTCGTTTGTAGTAAAAAATGGATTTAACGATACTGGTAAATGTCGATCGAACAATTTGACCTGCGGTAATGACGGTGCGATTTCTAATTTCTTTAATTCGCTTGGCAGTTCTTCCGCTGCCATTTTGTTGTTTTGCTACAATAAACCAAATGTATTTTATTAAGAGTGATGAACTATTTGCAGCTGCAGCATCCAAGTCCTTGAGCGCGAATTGACAGAGATGATGCGTAGACCTTCAGTACTTCCGCGAAATTCTAGAATTTACACTTGCACTTTTCAGCGTAGATGCAACGCAGAGCCAAAAAAATGTATTATTCGGAAATTTTCTTCAAATGTTGAATTTATTTGTTCATTGAAATTTTTGCGTGAAAATGCACATATTAATTTTCCAATTCCCAAATGTTATAAACTATTTCTATCAAAAGTGGTCCGTGAGTTGTGCTTATTTTTATTTTTCTCTTATTTACTTCAACGGGTTTGTTCAATAAAAAAAAAGATGCGTTCAATGTGTTCGAACATGGCATTAATTTCTTTTGACATTAATTGAAGTACAACACGAAAAGGTCAAACAATCATCCAACCGTACTGCTTGGATATTCCACAATACACAGATAATAGAACTGCAGGAAATATTACGACACCACTGTGAAACTTTCAGAAACGTTTCACATATTTGTAGCATGCCTCCCTCGCTTGAAGATATAACACTGGCCATCTAGCGACTTTAACTAAACAAAGCACCAGATTATGACAATATCCCAGTCGATACATTATAAAATAACCCAATTTTGATATTGCACTACTTTGCATTTTTGAAGTCATTTTTAATGAAGAAAGACTACCTTTTGAATGGCTAGAAGAATGAAATGTACAAAACAACATAAATTTGCCCTAAGTAAAAATTAAAGTGGAATCACTATTGTAAGCTCATCCTCTAAATTATCATCCTTTCTTGTGGAATGGAATCACATATGTACGTAAATTACAAGCTTTTAAAACTGAATTCAAAACTTCAAAATTTAGCCAAGTACGAGAGCTTTTAATTTTGTGTGTGATATTTTTTGGATTTGCTAGTGGTTTCACCATCAGGGCTGCCAAGTTGAAAATGAGGAATTAACGGTCTTCCAAAAAACTAAATTTTTTTGGGAAAAAGTTAATGATCTTTTTTTTTGTTCAGCAAACTTTTCCAATTCCAACGCGACCTACGGCTTTGTCATGCAATTAACAGCTTGGCCACTTGACTACCATGTCCACCATTGTAGAAGTGAGCGCTACAACAAGAAAGTATACTTATGTGATCGTAAAACAAGCTTCGTATATTTTTTTGTTTGTACAGAAATATGAATTAGAAAATACTTCTTGTCGTTCTTCAGGTACGAGCTTTTCCATAATTCTTTCTGCTACCCTTGTTGGATAATGACCTAAGCATGTTTGATAATTAAAAAAAAACATATTTCAAGGTCAAGATCATCGGCGATGAGTAGCATATTCCGATTTACCAAAACGTCCATGTGAATGAGCAAATATGGATCCACCTTATAGATTTTTCTGACACCCTAAAGCCAAATAGTATCCCAAAAAATTAAACATTGCTAAAAGAGTACATTCTGACATCATTTTACATAGCAGCTGTCTTACTCTTTCGCATTGTAATCACTTAAGAAATTCTTGAATTCATTGTACAAGAGAAAATGAAATTGTACAATAAAATTGTCGTCGCAGTTTTTTGCCGTCGTTTGTCGCTGTTGTCGATTAGTGGTCATCGTCGTAAAGGAGAGAAATTTTCAC
The DNA here is from genome assembly GCA_963662105.1 of Meiosimyza platycephala. Classification (NCBI taxonomy): domain Eukaryota; kingdom Metazoa; phylum Arthropoda; class Insecta; order Diptera; family Lauxaniidae; genus Meiosimyza; species Meiosimyza platycephala. Next base: position 14,730,661 of record OY759210.1, read on the forward strand.
TTATTGTGCGTTTATGTTTTACATAAAGAATTGTTTTTTGATAGAACGCAAAACATTTGCATTTAATTATTTTAAAAAGTGATTATAAATTTTTGAAAACTTGTAAAGATTACAAGTGAACATAAATAAATTAACGCAGTAGAAACAGGAAAAGGTGAAACATTTTTTTCCAGAAAGTTTTAATCTAATTTCGCATTTTTCACTATCATCGTGTCATCGTTGTTTTTTTTTCTATTGAAAATTAAAGGAGGTGGAATAAATATCTTCCTGCTAATTGTGAAGTGATACAAGTGTGAAAGAGTAAAGAGTCTATACATAGTTGAAAAAAGGTAAATTTAAAGTCTGTTAAAGCGAAATGAAGTTATAGTTCGTGGTGGCCACACAGTGATGCCAAACTTCGTTTAGTGTTTTGTGGCAGGCACTTGCTAAAACTTTGGTAGTGTAGTAATTTAATTTAAAGATAGTTATTACGAATTTGTGCCAAATTGTTACTATTACCCATCTATTTTCGGGTTTTTTGAAATTCCTGAATATCAAGAACCATTTTTATTTTGAGTGAAGCTATGTGTTGGTGAATTGCAGAACCATTCCGTCATCAATGTGCAAAGTATTTTGTTTATTAGATTTACAGTGGAAATATTTCGGTTTCTTTTTAATTTCTGTTCGATATTTTGTAAAAATTTTGTGAAAAATTTTTCCATCCGATTTGCTTCCATTGCTTTTCTTGTTTTGCTTGTAATCAATGCTGCCAAGTGAGCTTTACTTGTTGACTTTGTGTGTTTTGTTTCCTTCGTTCTCTTACATTTTCCATATTTTGGCGTTTCCAGTGACAGCGGTGACGCATCGCTGACGTATAATCAGCTGTTTCGTTTCATTTTGTGATTTTATTGAATTTTCAAGTTTTCTGTCTTAATTTGTTAATAATTTTGTAAATCTTAAAGTAGAACGCAATTACCTGAGTAAATTTTTTTACAAGAACTTCCTATGAATTGTATAATTTGCCTATATAATAAATAAGCGCTGAATCTCAAGGTAAGATTTAAAGTTTAATTGGAATCAGAAAAAAGAAACACAATATGTTTTCTTTTAATAATTTTCCCTACAACATTTTCGCTGTTAAAAACCTAATGGGATTTATGATTCCATTTTCCTGCTGTTTTGGTTGTTTTTCACGATTCTCCTAGTTCAGAATATTTTGCAACTTACCTGATTTTTTATGTGAATTTTTTCAATAATTTGCATTCTATTTGTTTTTATTTGCCTTCATATTTTGCTGTGTTATGTGTATCTTTAAACTTTTTTACATTGGTTTTTCGTGTCACATGATTATTCTAACAATATCAGTTATTTTGTATCCGTCCATTTGTTTGCCTCCTCAGTTTTTCCGTCAGTTTTTTTGCTCTCGACATGAATTATCTCAGATTCACTGTAGCTAAATATGTGTGTATGTACTTTGTTTAACTAGCCATTGTCCATATTTTTAGCACTTAACATATAGATTTTCTGGTGATAGATAAAATTGTTTAAAAACTTTTCTAACTTTTCTCGAAAAACGAGATCATTTGAGTTTTACCATAATATGTACATTTCCTATAGTCAATTAAACTATTACATGTCGTGGTGGAAGTTCAGGTAGGATACGTATAAAAAATGAAGTAATGATTTTGCGTTTGTGAAGCTTTCACTTCGGACCCCTTACAGCATTTTAGTTATAGGGCTCCATCGAATTTCGTCGCCAGTGTGAGAGCAAGTTTTTATTATATATAAGGTTGATTCAACTATATTATCTAGCTGCGTGTTGACGTTTTTTCAGTACATGTCATTGTCACAAACATTGAATCTTGATCATGGACTTCCTTTGCAAAATAATCGACTTGCTGCTTCTTTATTTAATAGCTGAAACATATGTTTTAAGACAAAATGTTTCTGTAGGTATACTTATGCTCACCAATAACGACTTGAAGTAAATTATTGATACATATATAACTCGAAGCTTAAATTTCTCATACTTAGTACCTTGATGATACACTTTCGACTACCTCTTTACTTCCCGGCGCGCACCACATGTCACAATTTCTGATGTTGCACAAAAGGACATAAGATTATCTCAGTGCATTAACAAGGACAAGCAGCATACATCTGTGTTCAACATTAATCGACGATTGTTCTGAATGAATGGCCCCAACACAAGGAAATTTTTTAACACTCGCAAACAGTTTTTTTAATTCCATTTTGTACTTGCCGTGTGCTTCTACGCTATTCTAATAATTTACGAGTATTTCTAAAATATATTTATTTACATCATCACTACTGTTTTTCATTAAAAAAAATTCCCTCGAAGGATCAAAATTAATGTCTCATTTCTTTGTAGTAAAATTGATAATTTTTTCACTTGGGTTATTTTAAACAAAATCCATCAATGTTGCCGGTTCGACTCATACCGATGTGGCCAAAAATATAGACCTTTGAATCTTCATAAGGGTTTCGCTCTTAACAACCACTTTTGAAAAGTAAAAATAATTTTTTCCATCCACTGACAATTTTCTATGGTTTTTTAAGATCTCAAAAAGCGACATAAAATTATAATCCAAGAACTAAAAAGTCCTAATTTCATTATTTTTTGGCAAAGAAGAAAAAACGTTAACATTTTCATATAGTATGTACAAATGTATGTATGGAGAAACTTCCAAATTTGTTATGTACAAAATTTTTAATCGCTCGCACACTGCATCTTATAAAATTTTGTGGGTGCAGCTGTTTTCAAGAAATTCAAAAATCTCCCTATTGGCGGGAATAAAGAATTTATGTACATTCGCTTTGTAAAGATATCATTGCAAGTTAAAAAAGAAAACAATTAACATTCCTTTATTGAACTTCTCTCTTAAAGTGTAATGCATTAGTTTGCATTATATCGCATATTGACACATTCAAACTCTTTTAATACATGTATTTTGTATGCAAAACTGTTGGCCCTATTTTGAACAAAGTGGGTGGAGCTGAATGGAAGGAAGTACGATATAATTTCTCAATGAAAATATTAACGTTTAATATGTATATTTTTTTTCTCAGTTGCAATTAAATATAAATATTTTGTTTGTAATATGACACCTGCACAGATATTTCTTGAGTCTTTAAAACAAATTTCTTAATATTCACAAGCCTTACTATGTTACACTTTTAAATTATACAAAAAGAGAAGTCACTTATCGGCAATTTGCTATTTTTATCAACATTTTTTCTTCTTGATTTTATTTTAGCTGGTAAATCGCATTTTTTTAAGTCTGGATCGTTGACGTATCTACAATTTAACAATGAAACGTTGTATTTTCGCTTTTGTTCATTGCTGTATTTCTTTATTATCTTTTGTGTTGTTTGTATTAAATTTTGCGATATTTATTTTAATTTATATTTTATTTTCTACTCTTTTTATCTCAGCAACTCAAGTCATTTCGTAGAAGCTACCAGTGTTTGTTGTTGAGCAATCGTTGTCGTTGTAGCCGTTGTTGCTGTTGTCGTTATTTTTTCTGCTCATTTGATTACCTTTGTGTGTGTTTTTTTTGTACTTTGTGCAATCATATTCTTTTTCTATTGGCCTCCGAGAGTTTGCTTCAGTATTAAATTAGTTACCGCGATATTGCGGATGCAACAGTAAATTGCGTCGTCGAATATACATATGTACATATGTAGCTTACATCAAACAAGTGAGAATTTAATTTTAAATTCATATAAAGATAAACTACTACAAAGAATAAAAAAAAAATCAAACGTAAAATAAAGTCAAGCCGCAAGTAACGATTAAAGCAAGCGGGTTTTCTTCTCACTTGGAATGCTTGTTGTATTGTTTGCACTTTGAAACATACATCAAACTGTACGGGCGGCGGCTAAAAAAATCGTGTAACCATAAATTTTAAGAAAACTTTATTGTTTTTAGAAATTTTTTGGTTGTTTGTTGGCTTTTTAATAATAATAATAATTAAATGATAATTGAACTTCAGCCAATTTAGCAGTGATCAACATTCAAGTAAAATTTTACAAGCATAAATATCATAGCATTGTATCAACTTGTAAAACTTTACTTGACTGTTGATCGCTGCTAAATTGGCTGAAGTTCAACTATCATTTCATTATCTTTTTTTATTGTAATATTTTTCCCCATTATTAAAAGAGTCGACCTCAACGAGCACAAAATTCAACTTTAGTGAAAGCAAAATCTGAGTATGAAGTTTTTTGGCCCGAAAATATGGAACAGATACCCGCGAAATCATTCACATAAACTTTATTCTTTCATTATTCAAAATGTGTCCCATACTATGTTACTTAAATTATCCTTTAGTCAAAGTAAAAGAAAAACTATTGGGTAGGACTTCGAGGTTACTGTTTCTTATTCTGCAAAAGCTGGCCAACAAAATATCATACTCAGATTTTACAGTCAGTTAAGTTTAACTTTAGAATAGTTGAAGAGATTTATGCGAAGATGCAAGAAAGCTTTGTAGTTCACCCCTGCCCAGGTGTGATTTTTTTAATATGGTGATTATACCCCTCTGACACTGCGCTTAGTAATCATGCATTAAATAAAATAATCAAATTATGTTTATCTAATTGTTCTCAAGTAGTCGTAATATAAAAATTGTCAACTGTTTTGTTGTCTATCTAACAAAAGTTGATGTTCGATATGGTAGAGTCTAATAATATTCCATTTAAAATTTCAAAACGTTCAATTCAATTCAGTGCTAAAAATGTTACTACTTTCTACTTCAACTCAAGACAAAAATGCTAAAACGCATATGAAATGGCTGTAACTTCCTTGTAACATTCACCCAGTGACTAGGTTTTTTTTTGTTAAATGAATGTTATTGCGTTCGTTGAATTTTTCCAACCAACTCAATAAACTTTTGTCAGTTTCTTTGTACCTACTAGGTTCATTAATCTATGTATTGGAAAGATCCAAAGGCTCTTACAAATATATAATATGTACCTCATAAAAAGAAAAGATTTGAATATGATATGAAATTTACTCTTTGACACTGAAAAAATAATTGTCAAAGTAATATTTTTTTTTAACTTTTGCTGCCACCAATTAAAAAGTTAATTGAATAGAAAACATTTTATAGCTTTCATTCGCTCGCAACACACCTAACTGCTGATACGTACAAGTTCGAGGTCATGACCACGTTCTTGATTTCTTTCATTTGGTCGGACACATATGTTACATGTATGGACTTAGATTATACAGCAAGATAACGGTATATTTGTGTAACACGAACACCACTCATGCATTATCGACCATATAAGTGAACGTACGACACACAAAATACGGAAGCCTTAAAAATTCCATACTAACTTTTAGAAAAAGAATAAAAATAAAATGAAAAAATTAACAGCAAGAAATTATTAATTTAAACTGCAGCAAAGTAGGCAAAAAAAAAATGTTTTTTAGCCGCTGAAAACAGTCATTTGTAAGCTGAACTTTGTCATTGCTTAAATACACTAAGCATCGGTGCTATCAGAGTTGTCGAGGAATGCATTTGTTGAGTTTTCATTTTTTTTAGATGTTCATATTCATTTAATTTTTGAAAACCCCTTAAACTTTTGGGTCATAGTTTACCTTCCAAGAATAGGTGACGATAACCATATCATAAAAACTTTAATTTCTTATAGTTTTCGGTATAATAGTGGTATAAAAACGGTATTCATGTAAACGCAAAACTCGCTATCTCTGGAAATGTGCAAACGAATGAGCAATAGCTATTTGACTATTTGGCTATTTGATCATTGTTACCGCAGTCATGAAAAAAATGTATCACACCGAAAATGCGAATATTAAATTATGTCAAAAATAAAAAAGAAATACTTTAATTCCTTGACCTTTGCAATTTCCAAAAAAAATTAAGTAATATTTCATATTTGAGGCGTTTATTTCTAAAACGCTACCTGAACCTTTCGGGTAATTTGTCATTTTGGAACAAAACCTCTGTTCAGGTCTCACTCAATTTCTTATAAAATCGATCAATTTATTAATGAATTTTTAAGGAATGAATTCTTATGCAACTCTGTTTTCGGTTCAATTGTGTACTTTACACTTTTGTAATTGATGCCGATACACAACGAAATTTTTAAGTTATTGCTCATGCAACAGTTATTTCTACTTCTAATGAAAAGACTTCTGAAAAATCGCACCATCTCCTTCTGTTGACGTATGTATAAACTGAAAAATTTATGTTGAAAAGTTCAATGTTTTCAATTTGTTTTTTTTTTTAATTTTTATCAATAGCAAGCTCCGACCTTTACATCTGCGTGCATAAAATATACATTTGCCTTATCTTATCGAAATTTATAAACCAAAAATAGCTAAAACTCTGCTCTAATATACAGCAAAATATTTAATGACCAGCAAATTTTAATGTTGTTTTTATTAAAATAAGCGTATTTCTTTTGTTTGTTCTCTCTGCATACGCATGATTCATAGTTTCACATATATTTAACTTAGTTTCCATACTTGCCTCGTGTTATTGGTAAAGGTTTCACTTTTAAGTTTGTTGTTGTTATGAGACGCCCCTTTGATTTTTATATTACATACATTTAATTAGACGGGAGCTATAAATGTGTAATGACACTTAACATACATACATACATACATTAAACTATGATATGTATGTCTTACTCGTAAAATAAATATTAGGTAAAGGAAATATCTCTTTAATACTTTGTTATAAATTAAAACAAGTAAGTAGGAAAATTATATGAACTTGATTCTTTGTGCAGATTCCAAAAGTCTATTTTCGCAGTTTTTTTTTTTGCTAAGTGCAACATGGGAGATGGAAAGAAAAAGTGAAAATCATTTCAGATTCAGAGAAAAAGAAATAAATCTGGTACTCGCCCCCTCTTAATCATTGAAATTCCTTTAGTATATTAATTCTCTTTTGACGTTTAAAACTATGGGGAGAATGAAGATGTCCTTCATGTCTTTTTATGTACATATGTAAAAAAACTCTATAAAATTAAAAAGTTCCCAGGGAATTAATTTTTTTACCTCGATTTTAAATTCATATCTATTTTTCATTGCAGGTAACTAAGTACATACATCGACCGTCCTTAGTAAGAAGGGCTCAATCAACCAATCAACCTCTTCTTTTCACGACGATTATTATTGACACGACAAAAGGACAGAAATTCTTCAAGCAAAAATATTTGAAGTTGAAAGTTTCAACGTAAATAAGCAACAGCAACACTACCACTAGCGCCACGACCAACATCACTACTATTCCAAAATAACAAGAAACCCCACACAATATGGCAACAACTCCACGCAGTGGCGCAAGTGGTACAGCTCAGCGCCCTAATGGTACGTCGCAAAATAAAAGTTGCCAATTCAAATTGGTGCTACTGGGCGAATCAGCAGTTGGTAAATCATCACTTGTATTACGTTTTGTCAAAGGACAATTCCATGAGTACCAAGAGAGTACGATAGGTGCTGCATTCTTAACACAAACTATTTGCATAGAAGATACTGTCGTAAAATTTGAGATTTGGGATACAGCTGGACAGGAGAGGTAGGTGTTTATATATTGATTAACGTTATCTAAATTAATTGAAACCCTAATTTTTGTTTAAAGATATCACAGCTTAGCTCCAATGTATTATCGGGGTGCGCAGGCCGCCATTGTTGTGTATGATATACAAAATCAAGACAGTTTTCAGCGTGCAAAAACCTGGGTCAAGGAACTTCATAAGCAAGTGAGTAGGCATTAATATATTTAAAAACGTATTTGTTTTAATTTTGCTTTTGATGACCGATTAAAATTTGCATATGTATGTGACGTGAGATATGATTATTTGAAATGTGATATTTCAATAATGTTAGGGATAGCTAGTTGTTGCTATTATAAAGACATTTGATTTGAAATTAATATATTATCTCTTATGAGACGATATTGTTTAAATGAATCTGTCACACATAATTTTCCGTAAGTATAGGTTTGTTTCTGTTTCATGCATTATTTTTGTGCAGATTGCCTTACAATGGTAACAAAAAAGAAGGTTAGGACATTCTTAGACATTCTAAGTAGCATAGCAAACAAGCTCAGCACGGGACAGGAAGTTCAGCTCAAACCAGATAAAATAAATATTCACGTCAAACAGTGCATATTCCAGTGGAAAATGCCCACTACTATAGCGATCATGGGTTAATATCTGATGAAAACGCTTAAATTGAGAGAACAGCAAATACTTCTTATGATGATTTGTGTTTTAAGACATTGTTCTAACTTTTCGCCAACTGAAGTTTTTGCTCTGGCGTTTGATTATGATTTAAACTTGATTTTAAACAAACGAATGCGCGCGTCATAAATAAACACTGGCTGCCAGACACTTTTTTTCCCTCACCGTGTTTATGGTAAAATTGCAATCATACGTGCAGCCAGAAGATTAATCGCTCAAATTAAGTCTGAAAATTTTAGCGCCAAAGATGCAACGCCCGCCCTGTCGTCGACCTTCAACTGAGAAATTTTATGAAATCTTGAAAAAATTTGAGCAAATGAGTGTATGATATGACAGAGAAAAATGGGTAACGTCCGACAATAACATACCAAAAAGATTGTGGTTAACGGATACCACCAATTAAACAAAATATTGATTCTGATCTCGATTATCAGCAATTGAGATAATGAGAATTAATAAATTAGAAAGGCATTACCTTCTATTACGAAAACACCAAGTATTTTGGGCGACCCGTCAAAAGTTAAAATAACTTGGCTGGGACTCTGAAAATTCTCTAAAAGTTAAACTTAAGTGTAGTCTACGCGAGCCAGTAAAACCGAAATGGGCAAAACAGAATGGCTGTGAAAAATAAGCTAAGCCGAGGCTCCTTAACATAATGTTCATAGATCCCGGTCGCCAGCATTGAAAACATAACCTTTCTTACATTAAAGCCATGCATAAATTTGTTTATGCATTTATTTCATTATATTAATTTTATAATAATTATTATTATTATTAACAGTTTATTTATTAATAAATTACATAAACAATCTTATGACTAGGCACTAACAGCTATGGTTTTCAGCCTAATTTTATAATAAAGTTATAACGATAGGAATAACTTTAAATATATAATTTATACTTGTCGAGCACTTTTTTTTAATTAACTTTTCCTTTTTTATATAGGCCTCACCGAACATTGTCATTGCTCTCGCTGGCAATAAAGCGGATCTTTCAAATATACGTGTTGTAGAATACGAAGAAGCAAAGCAATATGCTGAAGAAAACGGATTACTCTTCATGGAAACATCAGCAAAAACTGGAATGAATGTCAACGAGATTTTCTTGGCTATCGGTATGGAAGTTATTGTTTTATCTCTCTTTATTTTAATATATTCATATTGTATTTATGTCTGCAGCTAAAAAATTACCTAAAAATGATGGTCCTAATAACCAAGGAGCCGGTCCAGGACGAAGGCTAAATGACACTGAAAGTAATCGGCAGACGAACAACTGCTGCAAGTGATGTCCTTTTGTAGGTAAGTTATAATTCCATTCTACTTTTATTATTAATAAACTGTCCGACAATGATTTTGGACCCAAGAATATTTCCTATCAATTTCGCGTATTCCAAAACAGGTGATCAAAATTGAACCTTTTATCTTTCATCGGGTTGTATTTCAGAAAAATGACTTCAATCTTTTTTTACTTAAAAATTTATTTAAATTTATAGCAGTAGTAAATTAAATTTTGAACAGTTTATGAACATTTTATTTAACTAAATTGGTGCAGTAAAATATCAAATCAAACTTTAAAGTAAATTAAATTCCTTACAGCTATACAATATTATAAATGTCGTTCTTGGGTCAGAAAACAAATCGATTTTGTGTAATTAAATGTCTCAAAAAATGTTTTTTTATTTTATTTCCAGAAAATGAAGTTTCCAACGAGAGATTTGAAACATTTATGCTGATAATTATAAATAAAAGAATATTTAAAATTTAAATTTAAACCCGATAATAATATTTAAATTTAAAAGAAAAATGAAAAAAATATGATCAAGTAAAATAAAGTCACATTATAAAAGCCCCCAGAATTAACATAAACCGAAAACAAAAATCAAAAACAAGTAATTTGAACAATTTAATTAAATTTAAACTAAAAAAGGTAAATTAAAGGTGAAATGTTTTTGTTTTGTTTTTCTTTGTTTATGTAGAAAAGGAAGAATTCTGCAAGTATTTGTACGTAAATCTATTCCAGCTGTTCTCATTCGCTGTTTCTGTTTTCTTTTTGAAAATTTAGGAAATTATTGACAGCAATTTTGTTGTTGCAATTATTACATGTTTCATTAACAACACATAAAATAAAAATTATGGAATTTTTAGAAATATAAAAGCAATTGTCCTCCACTCTTCCACTCCCTTCGTCACTATCATTCTTTATACAAAAAAATATCAATTGCTTTAACAGTTTGAAAGCAAACAAAAAAAAAAAAAAGGAAACAAACAAACAGAAGCAAATGTCAATATCTTGTTTTTATTTTTTAATTGAGCTGTTTAATTTTATTATGAAAATTTTTTTATTAATTAAAAGTAAAAATATATATTTGAAAATTATTATGATGTATGTATTAAAAATTTAAAAATTAAATTTAAAATTAATATAAAATTATATTTAAAAATATACATGATATATTACATAATGAATAAAATAAAACATTATTAAAAAAAAAAACTTAAAACGACCGCATGAATGAATACCAAGGATTGAAATGACGAAGTTTCTATGATGCACAAATATCGAGTCTAAACTTCAGGCAACGATCATAACGAACATGTCTTATACGCTAATTTAAGTACTATATGCAGATTCGAATTTGTCAAAGTATATACACACCTATTTACCGATATAAATTTAACGGTTAGCGTAACAGATGTCATCGTTGAACAATGTAGCACTGTTAGTAAATGCCGTACAAGAAATAACCTGCCATGTTACGCCTTTCTGACACTTGAAATTTGCCAGCATGAAAACCAGAAATGCAGCTTAATTTTTTTGAAATAATGAAACGTCCAAAAATAGCATATTAGCTTCTGACAGACCTATACCACCAACGGGTATTATCGAAAGGTTATTTAAAGTGTGTTGAAGAGAGCACGAATGTACGAAACCGAAAATGGCCACCATTGACGAGATGTAAATTAAATATTAATATTATGAGCCATTCTTGTTTCAGAATTTTTTTTTGTACCTGAAACTAATTAACCTGTTTGCTTACATTTCCTTTCAAAAGACAGCCGAGCACAGGTTCTCAAGTGGTCGCTTTTGACGCGGTCAGGTCGTTAATTGCATGTCAATGCCGTAGGCCTTGCAGGAATTAAAAAATTCGTTCGGTGATCCAGTTTTTTTAAAACCAACAGTAAGTATAAATTAAGCGATTATGTTGAGTTATGGCAGTTAAAAAGGGATGGAACCGTTTTTCAACTGCCCATTTCTGTATACAAAGAATCATGTTGCCTTATCCCTACCCCTATCTCTTCTTTAGGGTTCAATCTATCTCCATACCAATTTTAATCAAAATCGGTTCATTAGTTTAGAAGTGAAGACGTTTTTTCCTGTTAGGAGCGGTGCCGCGCCCACTAAAAGTTTTAAGAAATTTTTTTAAGGTTCAATCAATCTCCATATCAAATTTCATCAAAATCGGTTCATTAGTTTAGCCGTGTAGACTTTTTTTCTTGTTAGGGATATGGCACCTCCCATTAAAATACAGACATCGTTAATCAGGTATTAATCTATCTCTATTCCAAATTTCATCAAAATCGGTGAGACCGTACAGACAGCAGTTGTTCCTATTTTCCTCCCTTAGGGTTTAATATATCTCCAAACCAAATTTCGTTGAAATCATTCCATCATTCCATTAGCTTAGCCGTGGAAACGTTTTTTCAGTTTAGGGGCGTGCCATCGCCTACTATTAAAAAAAAGTATGCACTGCACTCTCTCTCTTCATAACCTTTCCGACAAAAAAAAAATTAAAACTCACCGTTTACCAACTGCGAATTTATATATATAAAGATATAGATATTGACAAAAGAATCATTGTTTTGCTCACAGCGCACCGTATGCAGAATTTTTTGAAACTTTAATAAAAAAATGTTATCCTTCTCTGAAAGACAAAAAGAATGACACCTCATTTGTTAAAGTCGGTTCTGTAGTTTAAAAGTTATGGTTTCCTTTTTACCAACATTATTTATGTGCGTTTGCAGCGAGCGAATTTGCCTGCCCCACGAAAAAATTCAATATGTAAAATTTTACAAAACACCAGGCGATCATAAACAAACAGTAAGTAACGGGGTTTTTTACATTACTTAAATACGTTAATGCGCGGCTATTACTGAATCGATTGTAACAAATGAGGTGTCATTTTTTTCGTTAAGACTTCTAGTTTTTGAGTATTAAAAAAATAATAATGTCAATGGCACATAGAGGGCGCTGTAGTCGAAACAGTTTTTAAAATGCCTGTAACTTGAAAACGGATAAACCAATTTTAATGAAATTCAACAAGCTATGTTTGCGGGACGACGTATTCTATCATATAAAAGTGTGTAAAACAGCAGGCGATTAACCAACCGCAAGTAACGGGTTTTTTTACTTTACTTGAAAACGTTATTGCTCGGCTATTACTGAACCGATTTTGACAAATGAGGTGTAATTTTTTGCGTTAAGTATACTAGTTTGTGGTAATGGCGCTGCAGTCAAAATAGATGAGCCGTGTATCTTTCTTTCCTATGTTAAAACATTTTTTACTGTTTTCCATTGTAATTTCTTCACATAAGTAGTTGTTTACTTACCATGTCTTTTGTAAAATATCAATATATTTTTGGAAAATAATTTCTCTCAATAGCAAGCTAAATTTAAACTAAGACTTCCATGTGATTCTACAAGAAATTCTATACAACTTTTGTTGAAATGTCTCTAATCCTTAACAAAGTTTAACAGCTCAAGATAAAAACAACACTAAATAAAAGTCGTGATGATTTCTATGAATTTTTTTTTGGTTTTTTTATTTAAATATTAATCGTATTTCACTTTTGCAATAAATCAATCCTTCCTACAATAAGTTTAGTTTTTCCTCCAAGTTATATAATTTTATTTATTTAACATTTTTAATTCTGTTTTTGTATAATTAAATATTTAAATTTTTTTTCTTTTTGCTGATAAAAGAATAATAATTTATTTTTTTTACTCTTACGTAGTTATCAATTAGTTATAAGTTTATGAGAATTAGGAAAAACTAATAGGCTTTATATTTATGTACGAATTGTAAAGGAAATAGATTTAAGAAAAAGTATTTTAAATGACTAGACGAGGCAGCTAAGGCAATCAATTAATTAATTTTGGTAATTAATTAATAGACATAAAGAAAACTAATTTAATATAAGAGATATAGATGGCAGAACAATTGGGGCAGTATTTGACATAATTAAATATAGGTAATACATATGTATATTGCATATATTTTATAATTAAACAGTTATACATTTTAACAGAAAATTTAGAACTGATGCTCAAAAAGAATTTTAACATTAATTAGAAATCAAATGTGAGTACAATACGTCGGACTTAACAAAAGTTCGGTGTTGGTGGTAGGTATTTTATAAGTTTCTGGAACATCTAACATTAACAGATAATATGAAATTATCTAACTATATTCTACCTTAAAATATGAGGAAGATCAGTGGGATTGGAGAAGATAAAATGAAACATTACTAATGAAAGGTTCTCTATCGATTTCGACCACAACTCAAGCCAGTACAAATCTTCCACGAACTCTAAGAGTTGACAAAATTCGTGTCGGCCGTCCCACGATATAAATGTGGCCTTACAGAAGACTAAAGTTGACGAAGAATTATGATTAACAAACGAAATTACCTGGGGTATGCGAAAAAGTCTGCTAGATGGAGTGCACGAATTTTGAATAAATTCCAAAAAATAAGAGAAACTGTAGAGAAGAGAATAGTCCTTGATAGTAATGAAGAGATAATTAAGAAAGTTAATGTCGAAATCGAGAAACTCCATAAAGACGATTTTTAGGAATATTGTCAAAGTTGGATATACCCACTTAAGTAATGTTTTGAAATAAAAAAAATCATGTAGAGAAGATATAAAATTATAAAGATTAAAGATATGAAACATAAATAATTTATGTCTGTTTTTCAAACAAAATGACCGAACTTTTATTAAGTTTCTGGTATAAACTCATAAGAATTAATAAACAATTATTTTTTTTTTTTTGGAATTTGCATTTTATGTTGAAACTACTATTTAACCTCAATAAAAATTGTATTGAAATATATATATATTTTCTAGGTAGTTCTGTAATCTAAGTGCATTTATAAGGTGTTCTACAGAATCATATGCTAAAAGTTTATTTATAGTATATCTAGAAAGTCGCTTTAAGTAATTCGTAGAATGTTTCCAGTGATAAAATTCCTCACTGAAATTTCAAAAAATTTAAAACAAAATTCAAATCGTCTGCCGAATTTTCAAACTCAATCTATGATATTTTCTTGCGAATAGCATCTTTAATGAATCTTTAAGCAACTTGACAAAATGCTTCCACAAATCATGCAAAATTTTTAGTTTAAAGCATTTTATTCTAAAAAGTTGGCCCTGATTACAGAACTACTATTTTTCTTTTATCCCTTCAATACTTAATTTCGTGTTTCTAACTCTAAAAGTAAAATAGTTACAATTTGCTAATTAATTCTCATTTTGCAATCTTAGATTTTCAATTCTATTTTTTTCCGCAATTTTAGTTATAAAATTTTGTATCGTCGTTAGCAATTTTAATAAATAAATTGTTTTTTTTTTTCAATTAATTGAAAATCTCATATTATTACTTTTTCCATGTTTTTTTTTTGAATTTTAAAAAATTTACAAAATTGTTTATATCTCAACTTTTTTTTATTAATTTGTATCCTACTTTTTTTGTAATCCTAATTATTTATTTTTCTGTTATTTTTAATTTTTTAAGTTGTTTTAGGGAAATCAATTCAGTAAAGTGTTTGATTTTCTTTGTTTTTTTTTTTTAGCCAATTTATATGAATAGTTTTGTTTTATTTTTTGTTGAATTTATATATATATATATATATTATGTATATAAGGTAAAATTATATAAATTTTTATATATATAGTATTTAAGTTTTTAATTTTTGTTTTTTAAATATTCGAAATTTCTACACAACAATTGGCTCGTCCCCATGCAAATCACATGAGCCAATGTTCTCGCCTTGATATGATGAGAAATCATTTATAACAGCATTAGGCTCGGCACCAAATTGTATGTCCTGCAGACAGCCTTTGAATGGTTCATCGAAACGTCCCTGGGTGCGTGCGCTAACTGGTTCGGTGTTGGGGAAGCCACCTAGGGAAAAAATTTAAAAGAAACAAAATAAATTTCACCAAATTATTATTGCTGTATTGTCCCAAAAATTCAGCTGCCAAATAAAAGACGGGGGGAAAAAATAGTATTTGTGTGGGAAAGGAGGGGCAGAGCCACCCAATACTTTAATAAATATAGTCAATAGAAATAACTTAGGATGGTTCTCATGCCTCAGCCTTCCAAATGACTTTGTAGCTGAGACACGATCCTTTGCAAATCAAAAAACAGTTTTTTTTAAGTTATTGGGCATTTTTTTGTCTTTTTAAGAGATTTCCAATGATTTATTTTGCTTAAAACTTTTGGTATATTTCTGCAGACATTTAATTCCAAAGTCGATTATGTTTTATTTAAG
Organism: Meiosimyza platycephala; assembly: GCA_963662105.1. Classification (NCBI taxonomy): domain Eukaryota; kingdom Metazoa; phylum Arthropoda; class Insecta; order Diptera; family Lauxaniidae; genus Meiosimyza; species Meiosimyza platycephala. The sequence goes on from OY759210.1 coordinate 14,746,431, forward strand.
AAAGACTGCTCAAAAATGTTCAGAAACACGGGGAATACAGCCGTTCAATATTGTCCAAAAACGCGAAAATTGCAGTTTTTACTTTAGTAACAGAGTTTTTTGAAATTGTTTTTTGGCGGAAACTTTGTAAAGATATTCTTTAAATCATTCATTTCAAATTCGCCTAGGTTCAGAAGATGGTATAGTATTGTTTTTATAAGATTTAAATAGATTTTAAAAAAAGTGAAAGTTGTTGGAAATAAATCAATATTTAAGCAGCACTGTTTAAATTTTTTTTCTAAACTTGGAGTCATAAGCCCCCTTTCAATCTTTTCTGTCGATTTGTGAAATAAACTTTTTTTTTCGATAAAGAGGGCCAAAGGCTCTTAGAGTGGCCGAAAATCCCCCTGCTGATGTTTAAAATCAATTTTTGCAAAATGGGGTCAAAACATTAGGGATCGTAAATTCCGATAGTGGTGTCCGAAATCGATTTTCGACCTTTTGTCATCTCTTGGTGCCATGATTTGTTGATCCGAATATTGAGCTCACGGATGCCTTTCCCAACGATTGTGGCCATATATTTTTTCTCTCCACATTCTCTTAGAGGAGTCGTGGATTTTCTTTCATATCAATATTATTATATTGACGCCTATGTAAAGGCATAACAACTCTAACAAACTTTGTACTAATCATAGCACTATGAATCTATTTCATTATTCAATTCTTTTTCTAAAATTCAAGGGACTTATACTGGGTTTAAAAAATGGGCACATAGAGGACGTTGTAAATATAATATCTATTTTGAGATTTGATTCTACTGCTTTTATATATCAGTTTAGCCCAGTTTTTTCGGGTAATTTTTGTACAATTCATCTATACCTGATCAAAATTGATTAATTTTTCTCGATATTATCTTTGGGCACAAGCAAGATAGATACAAAAAAAACTTGTATTAGTTTGATATTTTGGCTAAAGTATTACATTAAAGTAAGGCCTGAATGTGTGTTTAGGTTTTTTTGCAACCCGGTAAATATTTGGAAGATTTCATGAGGTAAATTCAACAGCGGCATTGTATCGATACTAACTTGTGATTATTGGAATAAATTGGTGCAAACCAGAATAAGCCAATTAAGTCAACTAAGCCAAGACTAAAACCTTAATTTACTTAGCAACAAAATGACAAACCGTCAACAGTTGACACCATTTACCAATGGGCAGATACAGAATACAAATTGTTTAAGATTCTGTTTTGTTTCTTTCCAACATAACATCGATCAGCTGTTATCAGTTGGCAAAATTATAGTCGAACTCTTGCTTGATCGCAGTTTCATTTTATTTTTTTTATTAATTTTCTTACTGTTGTGCTCTTTAAACCTGTTCTACGTATATATCGGCAAAGAACGTAAGTGTTACTAAAGAAGTCCAGAGTTGGTTCATTGATAAATGTTGCGAGAATGTTGAATTGAAAGTAATGAATATCGCATAAAGACTGAGCTTATGCTATTCTACAGAAACATCGAAAGTCCATTTACATCCATACAACTATTAAGCGATACTGTATATAGCGATACTTCAAAAGATGGTTGACTGAGTGAGAGTCGGCCTGCTATTTAGAGCCCAGAATAAAAACATTTCCAGATAGTAATAGATTTGCGATACTTCGGAAAATTTAAGTTCTTTAATATTGGTGCAGAAGCAAAGAATGATTGCAATGAGACCCAGATTCGTTACTATCTGGATTTTCTTCATTATGTTCCCAGATACAGTGAACTTTCGATATTGTTATGGGAAATGTAGTATTGCAATGTTGTTGTATATACGCCAGTTCCCATAATTTCACGACATTCATGACAATCTATGCAACATTCAGCAATTTTACCTGAGTACATATTCAGAAAACAAACGTCTGGACTTCTTTAGTTAACATTCACGTTCTTTGCCATTCTGGCAGTTAAATAAGAGAGCAGTCGAATGGCAGTAAACTTTCAACGAATTCTGTGTCATGACATGATCGCAATAGCATGACTGATAGATGAATAGACGGACGGATGGACGGACGTACAGAAGGCAGACAGTAGTTGAATACACAACGATACAAATGTGTATAGCAGCTATGCGCAAAGTGAATGAAAATCAAATTTAGTGTTTGTTCCTATCCATTCGTTATGCCGAGTGTCTGGAGGTTAATGAAAGAAGCCCAAATAAAAGAAGAGTGGTATACAACAAGAATCAGTCAGTTTGGTGCAAGTCACATAAATTATTAGAAAATCGTGAATGCGAAGTGGAAGGAAACAGCACAAAAAGCCAAGAAAAAAACGAAAGAATGAGATAAAAAAAAAGTTCATGAAACAGTGCAGATCAGTGGCTTAAGTTTGTAGTTCGAAGTTGCGGTTTGTGAGAAAAGGTAGAAACGTTCGATATTGGCCTAAACGCAAATTTCACTGTGATGGAAGCTAATTTAAAATATGAATATAACAAAATTAAATAAAATATAATAGACTGTGATTTACTGTGCGAAATAGTGTCAATTTGCCAGAGAGGCTTAAATCTTTGCTTTTCGCAGTTTTTTTGGGTTCAACCTCTGTGACCGGTATTCAAAAGTTTTTATGCACTTTCTTCGCACTTGAGAAACGTGAAAAAATTTAAGCGGTATGTTGTTGTCTTATTTTTTTTTACATTGATGCTAAATTATTTATAAGCTCTCTCCTTAAGTCACTTTTATTGTACTCTCTTTTTCTCTCTATCACTTTTGTTGGTTTGCCATCAACCTAAAGAAAGTTTAAATTGAGAAAATACTGAAAATATATATTTTTTTGAAGCTCAATAACTCGGAAGAAAAATCTGTTAAGACCAATGTTATAGAGGAGATAAAAGGATATCGATTTCATTCCCAATTACATTAATTTTTCTAGATGTCAAAATCATCTAGTTGATTAGTGAATTGTGATAAGATTGTTTCACAAAAAACAATTTTTATATTATTTTGATTATGTTTTTGACAGCTGATGAAGTTGTATTAGTTATGCTCTCACAGTGTTATATTAAAAAACTCAACAACTTGCATTCATCTTTATCATTAACTTACCCAAATAGAAGACATCCTCATACGTAATCGATGGTCCTTTGCCTCTTCTAAATGCCAATGACGTTGTTGTTCTTGCTGTCGTTGCCGCTGCCCCCGCTACGGATGCACCCAATTTTTCTGTAAATATCACTTCTCCATCAAGTTGTAATTCTAAACGTCCACGATCCATATTCACTTTTGCTAAGTGCCATGCACCATCTGCTATAAAACCACCGGATGGTGCTTCAACAGTATCATTATTTGTACCCAACAAATTGCTGGCGATCTTCAAGTGTCCATTTTCCAAACCAAGTCCAAGAAATTTATTACGATCATGCTCACTCCATAGTAGTAGACCATCCGGATAGATTGTGGAGAAATTTAATGATACCTGTACAGCTTCTCGTGGTCGCACATACATAGAGGGACCGCGACGTTTGTCTTTCATAGGAATGCGAGGTGGCGGTAGTACTAAGTAGCTGTTGCCGCGAAAGCTTGGTGTAGTCGGTTTGCTCATAGCTGCAACAATAGAAAATAGAAATGCAATGTGTTAATTAAGAAGTGTTAATTTTAGTTACATATATAATTAGTTGATTATTGTATGAACAAAATGTGCACTACAATTTCTCAAAATGAGCTCAGAGATTTCATATCTTTGAGATTTTCTCAACTGTATATGAAAGTAATTTTCAATGAAAATCACTGTGGGTACTCATGTGATCGTAATTTTTGTATCAGCTATTTTTGTATATGAAAAAAGCAGATGCAAATAGCAAATGGATAGTGATGTTGAGAATTGAAAATCATTTTCCTGCTTAATGTCTTTACAAAATAAAATATTTAAATTAAACTTATACAAATCGGTAAGGCTTTATTGAAGCTATAAGGGTCGAAAGACTGTGATCATATCATAACACATCCACATATAATATAATAACACATACAATCATATTTCTAAAACTGTCAAAAGCTCAGGTTTTAAGAGATGTGACCTTCAGTTAAATTAACTTAAACTTTCGTATATACATACATATAATGTAGCTTGTAAAATCTGAGTAATAAACAATTTTAGAGACATAAAGGAGCAAAAATTTAAGACACGGTTAGAAATTTTGGATTAAATTTTAATACTTTTGGGCTTACATATATGACTACACCAGAATTGTATTAAAATTTAATACTTCCTAAGTATTAAAAGTTATTTTTAATACAGATTTGTATTAAAATTTAATACTCGTTTGTATTAAGATTTAAAAAAAAAATTTCATTTCGAATGGCATTCGAACCTGGGTCCCTTTTAATACAATTGTTGCATGCGCAGTTTATTATTTATGGTTGGCTAAAAGTTTATTTATATGGACAACAACGTAAAATGAAATTTCAATATTGAAGTACAAAATATAATACAGGTACAGTATTAAAATTTAATACAAAATTTATTACAAAATTTTCTAATCCATTCAAAAGTATTAAATGTAATCAAAATTGTATTAAAAATCCTTGTAATATTTCACTTGTATTAAAATGTATTCCAAGATTTCTAATCGTGTACACTTACATACTCGATAAATTAATGTTGCGAATTTCGAAAGGGGGGGGGGGGGGAATTATGATTCTAATCCTTGTACTTTGGCGTATAGCGGACACTATATTCAATTGAAATATTTTGTTTTCTCTAAAAAACTTAGAATATACTTTTCAAAATACTTTCTTTGCAAAGTAGGAAAGTCTTCGAATTTTCAATACGATTCAATCAAAATTCTACTTATAAAGGAAATCGTATTTGTATTTAACATATCAATGCAGATTTATTACGAAGGATATCGATATTCTATAAAGCCATTCGAAGCAAAAACGCACTATGGGTAGGTAAGTGTTTTTACAAAGATGTGTGGATTTGAATTTTATTCGACTTTTTGATACTTTTAGACATTTTTGAACATTCTCAATACCTTTCATTTCGAACTTTTGTTGACTTTTTTCGTACATTTCGATTTCAAGTTTTCCACTTCTTTTTCGATATATCTTGAATTTTGTCGACCTGCAACGGCTTTTTCAAAACTCTACCCCAGACTTCAAGACTTTTGTCGACATTTCCGATACTTTTCAAAACTTTAAATGCAGACATAAATTTAGACTTTTGTTGACATCTCACGGTTGCCAGGAAAAAATTTTAATTCTAAAGTCACATGCCATGAGGTACCTGACAGACCATTTTCCTGAAAAAAAAGTGAAAAACGGCAGGGCACTTTTTTTCTAAAAAGTACTTTTTCTTCTATTCGGGAATATATTACACCGCGAATTAATTTGTTAATCAAAATTTGTTCCATATCCGCTGTCGTTTTGGAAGACAATTATTCGTAGAAACAAAGAAAAAAGTGTCTTAATCAAAATTGTAGAAGTTTTGGTAAGTTCTAAATATGCATTTTACATCAATATCAACAATTTATTTTGATTCATTTTCTTCTAAAAGTGTTTCAAGCATTTGCTACAAAGGGTTAATAAAATACAGACATTGAAAGTGTCTCTAGTTCATAGTTTTAATCATGATTCAATTATGTGGTTAGTACAGTGTTGCCAAGTTGAAAACAATATATTAACGGCCTTCCCAAAATAAAATAACTTTTCCATAAAATTAGTAAAAATCTTAATATTTTTGGGAAAAAGTTTATGAACTTTTTTTTTTTTTTCTGGCGCCAATATAACAAGCTTTCATTCCAACTCATAACTTAAAGTAAAAATTTTTAAACAATTAATTTTAACAACGGAAGTATAAAAAAAATTAAGCATTTAGCAACGCATTAATCATTATAATTGAACCATGGTTTTAATTACGCTCATTTCTCTTCCAGCATAAATACATAATACGTTGTCGAATGTATGACAGTAGTAGCGTAAGTTGGAGCAGACAAAAATTGTCGTCTTCTTTTTCACATTTCTTTTTATTATTGTAATCGTACCTATCTATGCACACACATAATACTTTCTGTTGAAATCAAAACTTGTTCTTTTGTTTTAAATTAATTCTCCCATTTTTTCGTTGCTGTCATTAAATTCTTTGGGTTGACTATACACAACTCATGCGAAAATAATTTTTCAACGGCTTAGTTGAGTGACTTAATGACTTTTTTTTTGAAGTAGACCGCAGGCGAACAAACATATAAAAATGGTATTTTTCTTACAAAATGTTTAAAGGGGATTTTAGAACGTAACAAGAAATAAAATACTCGCCTGAGGGATACATAAACTTAAGACTGTTAAAATTTTGAAGTTTCATACTTTTTCTCATTTTTATGGTAGGTACACAGAAAGAAAGTAGAAATATATATATTTTTCAACTTACCAATTTCACAATAAAATCCACCCCAACCATTTGGACATGAACAGCGTCCACTACGTAAGCAACGTCCATTATTCTTACATGGTATAAGTTTACATGTTTCTGAATATTCACAGCGCTCGCCTTTAGCATATTCGGGGCATATGCAATGTGGCTGTAGTTTCTCATCAAGCCAGCAATGACCACCTGATTCACAAGAGTCGCCACCGCAAGCGGTACCATCACAGTCTCTTATATTACGTGATTCTGCAAGATATAATAAAAATAATTTAAGTAAAACAATCACATCAGAAAGATTACAAGAAAGATTTTCATGGCAGCATATTTTTCTTAAGAACGTTCATGCCCATCCTTGTCAAGAAATCAGACGGAACATGAACAAAATCTATGGCATCATTAACTTACCCAATATATTGGTTTCATTCAGTACGATACGTGTACCGCTAACAACCAAACCGCGTACACAACCACGGAATGGTATTGGAAATCCTGATATCGCATTATATGGCAGCTTAGATAAATCTTTTAGACCGCCAATATATAGCAAAGAATCCGGCTCAACAAGTACTTCAGCGGAGGGTGCCAATGCTGAAGAAGCACTACCTTCAACCCACAACGTAAGCCAGCGTCCACGTTGTGCCATCTTAATTTTATGCCATTCACCAATGGCTAACATGCGTACACTGCGTACCACAGTCACGTGATTACTGGGACCCGATATACGAAATTCGACTACACCACCTTGCAGCGAAAGCGATACGAAACCGATCTTTTTATCTTGATTATTATTCAATGTACCGAAATAAAGTAGTAGGCCACGTTCAGATAATGGACGTAATTGGAATTCGATGAAAAAGAATTGTACACGATGTATTTCTTCGAAGGATTTTGAGCCCATAAGTGGTACTGGTGAAAAACTGCGCTGCTTTTCAACTTCATTCAGTAATTTCATGACAAAATGTTGACTTGGTGATGAGACGGGCTTTGGCGGCATAACCTTCTTCGTAAAGTTGCGATAGCTTACCATTTGTGAACGTTTCGAGCCAATTTTGTCTGTATTATCGTAAAGGTAGGGCCAACGTACAGCCAAGTAGGAGCGACGTCCAGTGAGCGATACATCGCTGAGAGAGCGAATATCTGTGGGGTATAGTAAAGAAAAATTAAAGGTGTGGTGATATACAGAGGTGATACATATAGATTTATAGTAAGCTAAACTTTTAAGTTGGATTGTATTCAGTTTCCAACTATTTTCTACACATTGACCTAAATAGAGTTTTACAAAATTTAACTTCTTATTATTTTCATTAGAAAGGACTACATATCTACTGAGTTGAACCCAACTTTTTTAAGTTTATGAATGAGCTATGTACATTTTTCACTTACCTTCATCACAATTTTTGCCCGTCTTACCAACCGGACAGTCGCATTCATAGCCATTAACAAGTGGCACACATGTTGCATCTTCGGCACATTTATTATTAAAAGAGTCACAAGGATTTGATGGTTGTGCGCAGAGTGGACCAAACCAGCCCTCTTGGCAAATGCAACTGAAAAGCGGATAATTCCAATTGGTATTGCGAATACTTCATATCAAACATACAACATGAACTTACGTAAATGTTGCACCATGCTGCAAGCAAGCACCATCATGTTGACACGCATGCCTGTGACACTCCCGTGTGCCACATTGACCAACACCACGACCACGTACGCCACGCGTCTCTTGCAGCGGCACAGAAACCTGTCCAGCTTTTAGTTGTACATCATAAATACAACCTTGGAAACCTGAATGCAGCGGCAAATCATGTGGTAGCGTATTAAAATTAGCAATTTCATGTCCGCCCAAATAAAGTATGGGCAAAACATCCATACGACTGACACTGCCCGGTGAACGGCCAGTTATATTGAATTTACCATCCACCGATAGCCATGCCTGACGTCCAATACGTCCAACTTTAATTTCATAAGGTACACGTGGTGCATCTAACCGAAAGTCAATGGGTTTTTGTGTGAATATACGTCTTGGTCCAGCACCCAAATTCCAAGTTAACATGATATAACCCTGTATAAAGCTAATGGCTAAATGATCGCTCTTCTCATCGTGATAACCTGGTTGTCCGAGAAAAGCGAGCAAAGATATTTGTGACATTGTTTGTGGCAGTATTTTAAAGCTCAGTTCTATTGAGTATTCCAATGGTATTGGCACAGTGTATGCAACAAATGATGAAAGGCCATTAACGCTGCCGGAGAAAGAGGGAAGTGCAACTTCCAAATCTGTAAAAGAGATGTGATCATATTAGCTTTTGTGGAAAGTTTTTCAGTCTCTTAAAAGCTTACTGTGTTCACAATAGTGTCCATGTTTGCCTAATGGACACAAACAAAGATAGCCGCTTCCCGGAAATTGCACGCATGTGCCACCATATTGACATGGATTGTCCTCACAAACTGATATTTCGCAAGTGGGTCCCATGTAACCAGTTGGACATTTGCATTTCCATTTTTCGATCTTTTCACCATTTTCATCGATTTCGTTTGATTCGATTTTAATGCAAGCAGCGCCATTACGACAAGGACTCGAAAGGCAGGCTAAGGAGCCACACTCTGTTATGCCAAAGCCATCAAGTGCATCACTGTTAAAAAATAAATTATAATAAAATTAAGACAAGTTTGGCTTCATTCATTTCGTTAGGAGCAGTTGTAATTTAAGCTCTTTTAGTCAGCTCCATAGGGCATGCCAGCTTTAAAAAGTAAAATACGTTAAAGAGCTTAAATTATTTTAAAATAATTTTCACTGGCCTAAGTTCAAATGACAATTCCAATGCAATGCATTTAATTATCAACTCAGTTTACTAAGTATGTTGGCAAACAGACGGAAATGAAACAAAATGATACGACCGATACACTCAAGATTAAGTGTTATAACCAATTTCCGATAGATACTCTCCATCAAAAATCATTAATTCATCAATATATTTATGTCACTACAGTACACTACGATGAAACAATCAAATTAAAATTGAAATTTTTTAATGATGTACAAGGATATTGTTGAAAAACAGAGAGATCAAAAAAAGAATATTCCTTTTGTTGGAACCAAATGAAAGATGGCCAATTATTTTTAGAGCTATCGTCACTCATTGTCAGTTCCAAATAAAATGCATCGGGGGTGCATAAAGGTGAAATACAACTGTGCATTCGCTGCATGCCTGTTTCCTATAACTTTTTTTGTGCAGACATGACCTAGGATACTAACTTAAAATAAAGCAATGTTACTGCAAGTGATAAAACTCATGACATTTCAATTCGCAGCAGAGTACTCTACTACTCACTTGAAGCAGTATGTAGAGGAAAGTAGTCAAATAGGGAATATTGTTTGGATTTTTAACCAAGAAACGCAAAATAAAAATGTTAAAAATTCTAAAATTAAGTACATATTGCTTAAAATCATACATCAACACCAGAAAAGTAGAAAATACAAAATTTAGTAAAGATGCCCAATTAGGATGAAATTGGATGCAATACTTCTATAGGAAAAAAAGTTTATAGGAATAGTTCTTTCTATCTATTAAATATTTTTTTCTTCTCTGGCAATGGTTATGTGTTCGAGCAAAAGAAGACCTCGATCTTGGCTGAGGTGGGGGGCGTGAGGGTCCTTACGCAACTAAAGGTTTGTGAATGAAAATTTAACAAAACCTAAAGCATAATTTCTGTTGAATAAATCAGACTCTCTCTGTCTTACGTTGTTAATGATTTCTTGAGAACTTGAGACTCTGTTTTCCGTTTTAATGATTTCTTGAGAACTTGAGAAAGATATTCATTGGTCCTTTATGTGTGGTGGACGCTTTTCGGGCTTCAATTTGTATCTGTAACTTTTATCAAGTTCAAAGTATTTCGGTCCGCCAGCTTATATCTTGGCCAATTCCTCTGTCCGATCAAATTTATGAATGAGTAAAGATCTATTTTCACAAAAAATTCTATTGGTTTGAGCGAACTTTTCTCGAGACAAAAATTTGAAGAAAAGAGAATACTGCAGCAATTTGAACATAAGATTTCTTCATAGGCAACTTCACATTTTCATGTTATTCAAGGTCAAAGTTTAAGAATCCAACTTTTTTTTATTACACAAATCTCATTATGGTCGGATCGATTGAAATTTCAAAATTTGCGTTAGACGTAAATTCTAGAATACAACATTTTGCATAAAATATATCTAGCTATTTCCACGAAGTTCGAAGTTAAAAAAATGAGATTGTGGAAATATCTCGCTTTTTTTGGTCGGGCTTATATTAAAGTTGCAAAATAAATGGATTTTGAAAGTTCTGTTGAAAAAATCATTTTTTTCGTTGTCCTCATTACTTTGAGGCTCAATACATTTATAAATAATACAGTGTTTTATGGCTGATTTTGTAAAATTAATTTTGAATATCAAAAAAAAACAGTATATACCGACTTTATGCAAAACTTTATACCACAATTCACGTGGCTTATAAATTTCGGTTTGATCAATAGAAATACAGATAATTAAAAAAAAAAAAACTTTTTACAAACTTTTCTTCATTTTTGTCTAACTCAAATTTCGATCTGGCCAAAGAAAGTTGAGATATTTACAAAAAATAAACTATTGAACTTTGACCTTGAGTAGCAGAGAATGAATTTCCTAATGAAATTGAAACAAAATTTCTTATTTATATTTATAGAAAACTAATTTTTGCTTATCAAAAAATGAACTGGTCAGTATATTGGCTGACCGACCATAATATTTTGAAGCCACATTAGCCAAGCTTGGTTATGAAAAAATTCACCACAAAAGATTTAATTGTTAAGAACACATTTCAATAAGGAATGGTTTAAAATTATCAGCATCACTCAAGCTTTCTTGGAAAAATTGATTTTAAAACGGTGCGAAGGACTTTAAAAAGAAAATGGTCCCAAAAATCTTTCATAAAGTCGCGTCTTAGTTTTTTTAGAAAATAACAAGCACTTTTTTATAACTTTTAATGACTTTATCGGCACTCTTTTCCACATTAGGTTACTTTCCCCTATGAATTACATTCGTTAATTTTTAGAGAAATTTTTTGAATTTTTTGCCAATTAAGGGAGTGCATTCCTATTGCTTACCATAAGTTATTGATGATGTGCAAATAGTGGGTGATACCCACCGGCGAATTTTAATTCACCAAAGAGTGTGTGTTCATTTAAATTAACGAACTTAAACCGAACGAATAATTATAAAAAAACCGTTAATAAAATGTGCACGACAATTTTACGAGTATGTCAAGCGGAAATGGGACAGTAGTCGGAAACGGATGTCATTACTTTTTACAAACACACACACAACGAAAAGCAAGACAGATTGGAAGTTTTTCTGCTGAATGGTCTGTTGGTTAGAGGGTGGTACTGCTACTACAAAATAAAAAAAAGCTGGATTGTCTGTTTTCGTTGTATTTATGCTTTACCGTGAATATTGACATTTTAATTGAACTGACTTAATGACCCAATTGCGAGATTAAATGTCTTAAATGACATTTGGCTGGACAGCGTATAATGAACAAGGATAATGGAGATTTTTTTTCCGTAATTTTTCTTTTTTTTCTTTTGCAACAGCAATTAACAGCAGATAACCTAATTTTGAAAAAATGGCATCATGGATCATTAAATTCATTATTGTTATAGTAATTAAACTTTAGTTTGATTTTGATCTTCTTTAAAAAATGAACTTTTAATATAAAAATTGCAATTTGTGTATGTAAGTATATTTGCTAAGCTGCTTTAAAATGCATTTGCTCTAATTAGTAAAAGCTCAAACAAGTCAAGTTTACATAGCAGCCTAATTTTGTAACAAAACCACAACAGTCCTCTGCCCACCCACCACTTCGTGCTTACGCAGTTAACGTAAAATGCCCTCTGCACAAATTACTCACCCGAAAATCTCTCTTGATTGTTCGTTAATGCGCAATGAGTGTAGGCATCCTGTAAATCCTGTACCACTTTGTGCAGGTGGCAGCTCGATGATTAAACCAATTGGTGCTTGGGGTGCACCGCCCAAATGCAACCATGTGTTTAGTATGGCCTCGGGCGTGTGCAAACGTCCTGGTAAAAGTTTCAGCCATGTTGGTTGATCACCTGACATTGCAAGTGTGTCGTTTACCAGCAGTGAGGCATTGCAGTGCGTGTAGTTGCGACTAAAATCTAATCTGTAAAGAGAAAAAAAAAAATAAAGGTTGAAATAAGAAAATATATCATAATAGAAAAAAAAAACTAAAAATGTTTGGATGTTTCCACAATAAAGAATCTTAAGAAATGAAAACAATGAGATATTAACAATACATAATTCACACCCTCGTTAGAGGACGTCCATTAATTACGTGAGTCTTAACAAGGGGGGAAGGGCTCCCGCAAAATCTCATTAACGGGGAGGAGGGGGCAAGGAAAACCTCACGTCAACTTCTTAATGCATTGAATTTACATTAAAAATTATAATTTAAATCTCACGGTAGGGAAGGGAGGGATCCCGCCAGATCTCACCAAATCTCACTAAGGGGAGGAAGGGGTCCGTATTTAAAAAAAAACACCTCTCGTAATTAATGCACGTCCCCTTAGTAATTCGGCAAAGCTTTAAACTGTGAATACCCCTTTCTTGTTTTATTTCGTTAACCTGTCAGTAACAGCTGATTTTGTATTTTTAATTTTTTATTTCTTAAATACACATGTTACTTTTCAGCGTAGAAAACACACCCATCTGAGAAAGTTCAGAATTCGGAACATGAGAAATCGGAGTAACATAATATATGAGGAAATTTTCTTAGGTGATTTTTTATGGGTTTGAACTAAGATACCGGCAGTCCCGGATTTACCATACAGGCAGAGTAGACACGTGCCTAGGGCGGCAAGAATTAAAGGGCGGCAAATATTGGCGGAAATTTTGAAAAATTTTTTTATTCGAATAGATTGGCGTCTTATCAAAATGATCATAAATTTATAATAACAAATGTCTTGTATTAAAATATAAATCTAGCTCTTACACAGAAATCGTTAAAAAATCTTTAAAAATACCAAAAATATTGTATTGTGCTCTAGAAACATAAGTAGGAAATCAATAAAAGGTGGATTTTATTGATTAAAAAATTTTTCGTACAAAATTATTTCACCATTGAAGAAGTTTTGACGGGGGGAGGGGGGGTAGGGGCAAGGGAGGTGTCAATTTTTCAACTGCCTAGGGGCGGCAAATTTCTAAATCCGGGCCTGGATACCGGCATTCGGCGTAGTTCATTGGGTGCGTAATTTCTTAAGCTATTCGATGCCATAAGAATTGCGAATCTGCCCATTCCGCTTCTGAGAGCAGAGTAGGTAATTAAATAGTGTTTCACTTAAATATGTTGAGAATTGTATATTCTTCATATTAATGTGAAGTAAAATCAAATAAAAATAGGGTAACCAAATTTATACCGATTCCATTAAACATATCAATATACTCAAATAGATATCATGTTTAGCACAATGAACAACACTTTGACTTCGAATTAAGGGCATAGTAATTTCTACCAAAATTTGTTGATGGTTAGTAAATAGCTGAAGAATCTATCTACCAAATACATCTATTTGAAGGAAACATTATCTTTTCTCCGTGTATGATATTGAATCGAATCGTATAGCATAACCTTGTTTTTCTAAGATTTTCACAACATTCAATATTTTAAGTTTTTAAGGGTGAGCGAAAAATGTTGAATTTCGCTAATAAGAAACTTGGTGTCGTTACAGGACACCATTTTTCAGGCAAGCATTCCTCAACACTTTGGCCTTGCAGACACAGGAGATCTTTGTAAAATTTGTAAAGATACTGACGCAAAAGAGACTGTATGTCATAATGTTTGTTTGAAAATCACTTCTTCGACTCCTTTGAGGACATCACTAAAACAGTGTGAATGACATCGATAAACTAAGGCAACCTTCGTTCAAGAGATGTGCGGTGTAATAATTTCATTTTCGAAACATAAATTATTTAAACTGCATACAAAGCTCTCTATCGACAGATTTTTAAAGCATAATTCTTTAACCTATAGCGTTTCTTATGAAAAAATTATTCAAACTATAATACCACAGCTAACACTTCTGCAAAAATGCAATTTATTTTACTAAATGCTAAAAATATATAGAGCATTTCCGATCGACTAAAACTTAATGCTAATGGCATATGTGCAATGCAATAGTGTAACATATTTGAATTTATCAAACCTCAATTTTGAAGTAGCTCCTCAAAATAAATCTTATATAATGACACCTTTACAAAAGTTCTACAAAAAAATTCCAATTATAGCGAAATAAATCAAAAAGTTTAACCTTCAAATAAAAATCAAATTAAATGTAGCTGTGTACAGCAGCACCAGCTTGGATCAACAGCCTTAATAATTTTGATATTTTATTGCTGCGTTTATTTATATCCGAAAGAAATTTTTGCAAAAAAAGGAAATTTTTCACATAGCCATAACTTCTACATTTACATTACAAAACAAAATTTATTTTTCCATAACCAAAATAAATTGTTTACCTTTGATTTCAGCGAATTGACCAGGGACAGGGTAACATATGGGATAACGAAGTGCACACACACACACACACACAAACACAGGTAAAGAGCAAAGAGTAAACGCATAAAAATATTTTTGTAGCTGCTGTGCCAAAGTGCTTTCGACGAAGAGAGCGAGAAAGTTGTAAGGATAAATTTTGTCATCATACTGCTGAAAAATTTATTGGCAAAAGCTGGACAATGCCAAATATGTATGTGTATTCACATAACAATATGTGTTGACCAAACAGCATACAATACCAACAATATCAGCTCAGAGCAATGTTCAAAATTTTCATTGCATAACTAAAGGCGCTGTTGCTATAGTTAATATAGCAATCGCCAGTCAAGTGCTTAAAATCGAGCAACATTTTGAGCAGCAAAAAAAAAAAAAATGAAAGAAATAACATTTGGTCATCAGATTTTGCTGCTTGCGGCCACATTGTCCTAGAGCGTTGACGTTATTAGAAAATCATGTTTATGAGCATCGGCTGTTTTGGGCGTTGCTATCGGTTGGTTATGTTGCTGCATTCCCATTGTTGTTGTGTTGTTTCGTCTGTCACAAAGTGCTTGGCTTTTAAATCATAAAACTGTTGTAGTCATATCGAAGGGCACAATGTCAAGAATGTCCTTTTCTCTACGGTTTTTATGTCTTTTGTTTTGTTTTTGACATTTTTATATGACAATTGAGTGTGCAATGTTGTTGCATGCAATGAATGTATTTCACTGATTGTGTGCGAACAATAAATCAATGATAATGGACTTTTTGCACTTCAGCATATTGAAAAAAAAAAAAAAAATAACGAAATAAAAAAAAGTTGCATCATTGCTAAATAATTGATTTCAAATAAACATAAAAAAATTGTGGTGTAAACTTGTTCCCTGGGCATGGCGTAGAGGCAACCGAGTGAGTCGTTAAATGCTCATGAATTTTAGATCCTTTTTATGAAGTAAATTGAATAAAATAATATGGCCAATTAGGATATTATTTCTTGTATTTTTCTTGCTTAACCCAATTTTGAAGAAAAACTAATTCCTGCCAATTTTCTCTTAGAGTTGGAGCTTCCAAAAAAAGCGGCGCGTTTTTGCTTTGCCTGAACTACAGTGCAATCTAATAGTTTCAGTCAACAATCCTACTCCTCAGGGTCAGTGAAAAACTAAATCTAATTGACCAGAAACAACATGGAAGATTTCAATTGAACAGATCGTGTACTGCTCAAGTAAATACGCAATTGCAAATGGGAAATTTTTGCTTTTAAGCAGAAATCTTATTCATATCAAAGAATACTAGTTAGAAATATTATTTTCCTTTAATACCCTGCAGTAAAGATGTTCATGTGTACATCAAAAGAAATTTGTTAGGTCTGATTACAACATAAATTTCAGCGGTCCTTTTGACCGCAATAAAATGAAAAATTAACATTTAAAGCAGAAATTCAAGTCAATTTGTTTTCATATGTATCCTCCCAGTGACAGCCTGCGGTATTGTCCATTAACAAGCGAACTTTTACTCTGTTTTCGCTTTATTGATTTGACCAAATTTTGACCACAAATCCACTACTCTCACTTTTAACGTTCGCACTTGTCAACGTTGATATTTATGTGTTTTTCTTTATGTTTTTCGTCCACCATTGTTTATTTGCCTTGCGTGTTCAATGTTTTGTTTGTGTGTCACACCAATAAATACAAATACAAGCAAACATGGCCGGTCGCCATAATACTTCAACACCCATATACACTTAACTGACACATATTCATATGTGTAACATGAACTTGAATAAACCCAGCAAATATTTCGCGTATTGTTGGATCTTCCAGGTGATGAACTTATAACTCCTCTAGAAGAGTTTTACGCGTTCAGGCTTCAGCGCGAGTAATAAGCGAACTTCTTCTGGAAGTTACTTTAAAAAAAAGGTAAAAATATTCCATGCGATTCTATGGTGACTTTTCTACAAGATTATATGATTAATTAATAGCTCTTCTAGAAGAGTTAAATTCAGTCCGATCAGGTAGTGAACATTTTTTTTGCCTTCAAAAATAACCGCTTGAAACTCTTTCTTATGTTTCATATGCGTATCAATTTGGCAAGTTGCTAACACCGTACAGTTTCTTCCAAACAAACTATCGCTTGACATCAGTTCACGAGTGATCCAAATTATCGCCGCGCTATTCCAAATGCTAAAAATGTTTGCTGGGAATTTGCTTGTTTATATTTAGCAGTGCTTGCGTTTGACCGCTATTTATCGATATAGCGCTTAAGGAAAAACGTATAAGAACATGTGTAGGTGTAGGTGTGCATTGATGAAAGTCCTTGCAGCATGTAAGGACAATGTGACGATTATTACACTCTTGGGACAACAAATAAGGCGAAAAAAATAAAAGAATCAAACAAAAAGTAAATACAATAAAAGTACCAAAAACAAAATATCAAAAACAGCAGGAATTAGGCCTCCCAAGCCACTTAAGGCTGTGTTCATTCTCTTTCACTCTCCATAAAAAAAAAAAAAAAAAAAAATACAAATAAAATTGTTGTGTGTTTTTGTATTTGTTTGTTTATCTTTATATGTAAGTAAAAATGTAGCATAGTGCACGGTACGACTGAAGCCAAAATGAGTTAAGGGAAGAACATTTAAAATTTTTGTTATATCTGTAACCAGTTTCGGACAAGTACTAATCAGAAAGTTGATAGATCTTGACAAGATCCCGAGTAGGAATTTTCATCCGGATCACAAATGGCTGGCACTATTAGAGATCCGATCCGGGCTTGGGTAAACGGATCAAACCCGGAAAGGTTCGGTAGCCAGGCTAACCGGATCAGTCCAACCTGATATGACACTGTTCAGCCCGAGTAAAGATTTGCGTCCGGATCGTATACGCTTGGATTTGAGATCCGGGGACTGCGAAGGGGGGGGGGGTCAGCTAATCTGTGCCCATAACTATGAAAGTGTTCTTCACGTGTAGGAATTCCTATCTAGCAAACTCAACCATAGTCAGCTCCGGATCATGCTAGGAATGGCAAACCATATTACGGGCAGCCTAATGCGAATTTTATTAAGGTTGAAAAGGTGAAAACGTATAAAAGAATTCCAGATCAAGTATGCGAAAGTTAAGCCATATTACAGCCCTACTAAGGAAAGCCCTATGAAATTTCGTTCAGTCCTGAACAGTTTTGCCTAATCATGAACGGACCTGGCCGATTATAATAAGGACCGGAGCTGGCTAGCCTCATTAATCGCTTTTATGGAAAGTCCTATAAAAACTTATACAGCCCTCATCAGCCAAATCAGAAACAATTCAGGCTAGTCAGATCAGGTATGGAAAAGTTTGGCCATATTGCAGCCCTACTAGGGACAGCCCTATGAAATTTAGTCCGGTCCTGATCAGCTTTGCCTAGTCATGAATAGACGTGACTGGCTAATAGGGCCAGCCATGTGTGATCTGGATGAAATTTCCCATACAAGCAAAAATTAAAAATTGTTATACTGAGTCAATGTTGCCAAGTTCAATATAATCAATATAAAAGCGTTTGGTGAAATATGAAGCGCAGGGTATTTACTTTTTGGCGAAGCCTTACTATTTCTATCTTAAATTATTTCATTAGAATAATGTAGTTAGTTACTAAAATAATAAAAATGTACATCACATTCGCTTCGGGCAAACCGTGTACGTCGAAATCTGCTACTGTTTGTTCGAGAGTGCCCCAGTGGGAAACGATTTTCATAATGACGTTAAGAATGAAATGAAGTGGTGTATAGCTTTGAAAATAAATGATTAAGATGAAGAGAATATAATGGACTGCGTACAGTTTTGATCAAGCAAATTAAAAAGAAGTGACGTACAAAAAGACAGCTGGCACAAATTAAAGTGAAGTACATCCTCGGTGCAGTGAAGTGACTACACGACAAAAAACACTTGAGGCGAGTAAAGCAACCGTGAAATGACATAGGCAGTAAGAAGGTGAGAGGTAAAGTGAGGTGAAATAAAATGTTATTACACTCCATTAAATTCCCGCTAATAATTTTCTGAAAAAAAGTTCTAGTGACATTAAAGTTCAATCCAAAAAGTTGGGGATTATTTTCCGCAAACAAAAAAAAAAAGAAGATTTCGAGCAACACATTTTGGACTAGAAAAAATAAAGTCTAATATAGAAACCTTCTAAAGAAATAAAGTTTAATTACAGATATTTCTTTGACAGACGATTTTCGGAAAATTTTTCAACCAATATTGCCAAAAAATCGCCCAAAATTTAGGGAGTAGTCAGTTTTTTTATAAAATGTTGTTGAATGGAAGTTTTTTGTTGCGGTGATGTTTATGGGTATTTAAACGAAACTGTTTTTAAGTGAACCTTTACTCCTACAGTCCTTATGCGATCCCAAGATTATTCTCTTTATGATTTTTATTGGATTAGTTGCATTATCCAGATGTTATTTGATATTTGATATTGATATTCACAAAAATTCTTCTCGATAGGAACTAGTAGAGGCGTGTCTCATTGGGGCAGCTATAAAATAATAAAAAAAAACATTATATATCATAAATATTGAGCACTTATAATATGAGTCTACGTATGTCGCGTACATCGAAGTTTTGGAAGATATTGGTAGTTTTACACCACTTTAAGAGATGCAGTCGTATAGGAGGTGGGCGTGTGTTGAAGAAAATTCTAAGCAATTTTGCAAAAGTATATTTTAGAGAATAAATAAGAATTTCTTTAAGACTTCACAGAAAAATACTCGTATTCATTTAGAGAATTTGTGCAGTTAAAGTCTGAGAAAGAGTCCAATACAGCACAAGTCTTCCTCTTTACAAATTATGCAAAATGATCTGATAACAAAAGGAAAATTTTTGCCCTTTTTTCCATAGAACTGAGGTTCACTCTGATGATGAAATGTCAACATCAATGACGTAAACTCTAATGAGTTGCAGCGCCGTGCGTAGATTTGAAAACACTAACATTATATTCCTTGTCATGTAAGTAATTATGTACAGTCGCATAGTTGTGAATGTGTTCTTTGTTAGTTAAAAAGCATATAACAATGTATTTGTAGTGGTAAAGCATTGGTAGTGAACAATTATAAAGCGATAACATTACGTTCTGCGCTGCATGAGAAATGTCGCTAGGACACTTGTTGGCACAGTAGGCGTTTTTTTGTTTTTTTTTTATTTACGAGGGAAGTATTTGTATACTTATTGGTAGCAAAGCAATTATTTTATTTGAAAGTCCTTTTAAAAACATTGTACGAAGCGTGGTTTATATCTGAATTACTACTGGAATTTTGACATGTTTAGGGTCAAACCAATGAAGTGGCAACTTTGTACATCTTTTCTGCATAAGGTTTGAGTATGTAAAGAACCTCTGGTCTTGCTTGATAAACACTAGCTTTGATAGTGTTAATAAATACGTTAATCCTACTTGATTTTTCGTCAATTATTTTTATATTTCCAATTAAAATTTTGCACCATCAAGCAATATAGAAAATTCTAAACAGTCTTCATAAACAGAAATTCCAACAAATCACACAGTTGGACAACTGCTTTAATTACATTTTCTGTCATAACTGCACTCAACCCAAAACCTCCAAATATGATAATCATAGAAAACAGCATTTTGTTGAATAGTTTTTCCTCAATTTTTTGCCAAAAGCATAAAAACCAATTAACCTGTTGTCTAACAACAGATGCAGCTGTTGTCGCCCATTTTACCTGTCGTTTTATTATTTGAAAATGTTTTTTTTTATTTTTTTTTTTCTTTATTTCAAAACTTACTCAGCTCTAATTGTGATCTCATTGCCGGTATTCACCGGCGTCTCAAGTTCGCTTAGCAGCATCGTTTGCAGGCCACATGAAAATTGAAATTGCAATAGACCTTTCTGTAGGAAAAGTGCCATATAATGGCCACCCTTGGTACCTTGTGCAGCAGCCAACATAATGAGACCATTAGTGGCCCGTGTGCGCACTTTCAACTGCACGTGCATTGGTAAAACGGAATCGAGCGATTCATGGTTGGGAATGTCCTTGTGAATGCGATGTGAAACGTAAGAGTCACCAGAGAAGGCTGCATTCTTTATGATGATTGGTGCTTCACAAAGTGCACCTTGACGATCGAAACGGCAAACGCACTGTAAAGATATAAAAGAAGAGGAAGTGGAAAAAGTCAGTGATATTATTTCAAAAGAAATGCAAAAAAAAAATTCAATTACATGGCAATTGGCAATTTTACGTTTATTGCACACAAAAGTTTTTGTCGAATGAAAAATTTAAAAAGAGCAAAAAAAAATGTATTTCTGGAGCAGATGCCCAAAAATAAATTGATGGAGTTAATTTTGAACTGTTAAGAAATTGAAGAAAACAAAAAGAAAATTTTATAAAAAAATAACCTAACGTTATTACTCTTAAAAAGAGTTAACAGCGTTAGATAAACGTGAAAGGTGTAGGGGGATATGCACCGGATGATAGTTAAGAATATAGGATGATATCGAAACGTATCATTTACCATCAGATGAATTTAAAGTATTGTACGTTAATGGTATATAATATAATAAATGGTAATGAAAGTTCATGCTGGTCTATCATAACTATATCTTCGACCCTTTTGATATATACTTCACTTTTAAAGTAATTTTGGGTATACAACTATTACTTGAAAGTCAAGGCCATGCGTTTGGCTTATGAGGATCTATTGGCCCATATATATCTTAAAGAGATTTTACATCATCCGTTGACTAATTTTAGCAGTATATTAACACTTAAGTTTTATTAATTAATCAGACTTATGTAATGACTTTTAGTTTGGAGAAATAGACTATTCATACTAAAAAGACCTTGTACTTTTTGTATTAAAAATAACCTTCAGCCAAGTTGATTAAAATCTTAGTATGTTGTTTACTATGTATGTTTACAAAATGTCTATATGTTTGTAGAAAAACAAGTCCAACGTATGCACCGAAGAAAGAAATTTTAGTCGATTGAGACTTTAATCTGCATTTAAATTATGGGCAATTTTTCTTTTAAAAAAATTTGTTATCCTTCTCACAAAAATTATTCCATATTCCATATCCATTTAGGTTAAATTTTTATTATAATATGTTTCGAGCAACACTCTACCGCGCCACAACATGCAAAATATGAATTCACTGCAGAAGACAGACAGCTACATTTTATGTTTCAAAATAAAAATTATATTCAATACTCTTATTTTCCTTTGTAATTCAAATATTGATCCATCAGCTCTGACATTGATTCAGTAAAAGTACACAAACTTCTATGTTTGCTAAAAAGCTTAATAATTTTATCTAACACAAGCAAGGAATTACAAGTTACAATTATGAAAAAAATATCAAAAAATATATTTAGTTTGCAAATTTAAAATAATTCTGTAAAAATGTTTATCTACAAGTATGCGCTCATACAAACGGATTCTTTGCTTTAAAATTCTCTAATCATAAACAAAACAAAGTTGTTGACTTTATTTGTTTAACGTACTTTAAATTTTTGAGATGAAGCAAAAAAGATATCACATTATCCATCAACACGATTTCCGACGCTACCAAAAAAAAAACATCTACATACAACAAAGGACAACATTATCAACAAAAAAGTTTCAAATTATGATGACGCGATACAAAAAAACCATGTAAACAAAAAACTAAATTTTTGGGAATTTTCTTTTTTTTTGTTGTTACAATGTAATATATTTAATACAAGAATTGTGTTTGTTTTTTATTTTTGCAATAAAAAACAAAGTAAAATGTTTTCAACTCCTAAAAATATGCAAAGTTTGCTTAAATTTGTTAACATATTACATGTACGAGCACATGTAAACTTTGCAGATATACATATAAATGTATGTTCTTGCATAACTGTAGAGTTGCCAGATAACTGAGACTTAAATGAGAATTAAATTTTTTAAGAAATTTTATTACACAATTTTTCTTACACTGTGAAAGCCATTTGATTGAATATAGCAAATTATCTTATATTTGCTTAAGTCAAACACACAATGTTTCTATCAAGACTTGCCACATTTCGATCCAATTAAAATATATGTTTGTCTCAAATAAATCTTTGCTTGGGCTATAACAAATATGCATACATACATACATAAGCAATACTCAATCAAATCGTTTTCTCAGTGTAGGGCTATTATCTTTTGAATGAATATTTAAATTTTTGTTTTTTCCAATGTTGATTTTTTGTTTTTAACAAATTTTTTTTTAGTTTTTAATGTTTTTATACATATTTTTTTTTGAATGCCTTATATTCCTTTTTTAGCAATATTTTTGTTTTCAGTTTATTCGAAAGTTTTTTATTTTCTTTTGGTTTTTGGAAGTTGTTTTAATATTTTATTGTGTTTTTTTTTTATTTAATTTTCTGTTTTGTATTTTTCTTTTATTTTAATTTTTTGCTTGTTATTTTAATATAATAAAATAATACGAATCTGGCAACTCTACACACATGAAAGTTTCAACACAACTACAACAACAACATTATACATTGTTTTCCTGAGCTTATTACACTAATTATGCACCAAAGTTGTTCTGCGTTAAGTAAAAGTGCGGGCGGAAACGTAGGAATTTGTGGTATATTTAAGTGGAAATTTAAATTTTTTGTAAAGAAAATTTAGCATAGTGGGTTATTAGCGTTAACATCAAATATTTATTATTGATTTTTTTTTAAGTGCAAATTTCAGAAAAACCTAATGACCACTATGCTATTTAACACTAACAGGCATAAAATAAAATAAAAAATCCTATAACATTTAATAGCTTAAACGGAAGCTACCTACAGGAAACTTTCAGTAGAGACGGCTATTGAGATATTTTCTCTAATATTTTCTATATTATCGTATGATAAATACTCAGACTAAACCAACATAATAGCACAATTCAAACTGCTGTTGATAATGTTTCCAGCAGCAATATTTTAGTTAATTCTTCTTTAAGCGATACTTTTACTAAGTTCTGCTTTTTCAGTACCTATCATGAATAAGCCGTCGATGATCTGGGATTCAGTCATGGGGGACTAAAGTTAAAAGAAGTGATGAAACTAAAAAAATTAAAGATAAAATAATATTCTATTCAGTATTTTTTAAAATATATAGTGTAAAATTTCTAGCTAAGGGGAGATTTTGCCCAACATTTAAGGCTCTAATAAAATTTTTTACGTAAAGCTGATAGAAAATATATAAAAATTTAAATGTAGCGCAATAATGGATTGACTTATGCCGAAAAGATTTATGATAAATCATTAACAAGTCAAGCCGCTACTCACAGAAAACAAAAATCAGCAAAATCGCAGTCCTCAACTTACAACTCTCACAGTTTTGGCAAAGAGTGTCCCCCACCCCCCATATGTAAAAATTAATGAAAAGCTTTTGAAATTTTTATCGTTGAATAGTTTTTGCTAATTAAGTTTTATAAAAAGTTTGACAAACGAAATTTTCTGCTGAAAACTAAAGAAATTTATTCATCGTCAAAAAATGAAAGAAAAAGAGGATATCATAAAGTGCATAGAATGACAACGCAGTGCTGCCGACTTGGCTTAAACTCTTAGCGCAATTTACATTTTTTGTGTTTTTTTTTCCGTTTTGCATTTCCATCGTAATTCAAAAACTTTTTTTTTATGTTTTTTTTGTAAACTTCCTTTCATATAACGCGGTCTTGTGTCTGGTGCCTGTTGGTGCAATCACATGCGTATAGAGAAGAAGTTTTTGAATGGCCTATACGCTAACACATAGAACTTATATGTTTATGTGTGTGTGTGTCGCTGCAGTAAAAAAAGCAACAAATTTTATCGTAACGCTGCTGGTTGATGTACGCAAAAGTGGCTGTCAAAAAAGTAGCAGCAGGCTGAAGAAATTACAAAATGTATGAATAACTTGCAGGTAACCAGTGCAGTAGTGAAATTAGAGTTACCATATGAAAATAATTAAAGTAGTTTATGCGAGTAAATTATAAGAAACATCACAAAACCTTCCATTTGGGATTATAAGCTATACAGGTCTATAAAGCAAATATGAAATCAAAGAACGATATCAGTAACTAAATATGACCCTAATAAAAGTGACTTTATGTTCGAGTCTTTAACTCCTTGAAAGTTTCCCTATATGTCTTGAAATTTTCATATTTTAAAAAAAACATAATACATAATTCAAAAACGAATACTTTTTACGAATCAGGAGGAGGGAACGGAAAGTCATGCGGGTTTCTCGTAATTTGGAGGGAAGTCTCGAGCCTTGTTTCGAGAAATTCCTTTTTCCAAATTTATTAAATAAAAAAATGCAAAAATCCAAGTAATCTAGAAATATTATTTGGTGAAATTCGTAAACCAATGGCAATCTTGTTTATAGAGTTCTACGTAGCTTAAATTTTAAGATAATTTAAAAAAAGTTGGTAACTCTAAAGCGTTAGGGTGATGATAAATTTGTTGTTTTTGTTATTATTTTTAGTTTAGACGTATCGGAGGGTCCTTAACGATCCTTTACGAGATAGTTTTAATTACTTACGAACAATAAAGTGGCATAGCGTGTGCAAAATAAATTTTACCTCTACAATGGCAGCAAAAAAGAAGCCCTAACGCTGTGAGAAAGAGCCAATTGGGGGCTGAAACAAACAAACGACGGACGAGTGAGATAGCAAAATTTGTGAACGAGATGCGGCATTAAATAAAGTTTACAAATATTTTATGAAAATTAAATTTAACTCATGCAGCATAGCTGCAGTGAATGCGTGAATAAATTAATAGGGGAATTCGTGATATTTCGGGCAATTATTTAAACTTTGCCGCTTGACTTCGGGATGATATATTATTTTTAATTTCCTCTATGCTAATCTATTATGTGTGTTTTTACCTATACATCCTTTTAGACAAAGGAAAATTTCACATAATATAATCCTTGTAAAATTTAAGTAACAATCACTTGAGAAACTTTCAGACAAATTTGGACCATAGTTAAAGTTAATCCGTGCGGAAATGCCTCGATCCCTTTTCATCCAATTTGTTCAAATTCAAAGCTATTGAATAGCATTGAAAAAGTCGATTGAATCGGAAGGTATCAATAAGTCTAGAGAATTACACTGTGCGACAGCCAAAATCGACAGGGGTTCTGACTACCGGGAAAAGTTATATCGGTCAAAAAAAAGCGTTTCGCTGGTACACGTCTAGGAATCGAGATATATCGATTTGAAATTAGTAAGTACCATATGGGAGAATTTGTCACGTTTGGGACTCTTTTGTTTGACATAACTCGAGAACGAGTAGTCCGATTTTGCTGCAACAAACTTAGAAAAATTAAGAATTACAATTGCTTTAATCTATTGTTACACCGTTTCTCTACATAATCAACAGTTTTGCAGTTATAAATAAATTTATAAAGAAACAAATTATTTATTGCCTCAATTCCCCTTCATACTGCTGGTAAAATTCAAATGCAAAGGTATCGAATAGCATTGAAAAAGTCGTATTACCCGAATATCCGTTTAGTGCGTATGTGTTTGTGTTTTTGTTTCTAAGTAGGTATTTATTCGCCAGCAGCTACTGCCGCTGCAGTAGTTACTGCCAAGTGCAGTCAACGCTGTGTCATTTTGTTGTATTCTTGCCATCTTCGCTCAAAAACTCATAAATTATGACGTTACTATTTTACATGAGGGTCCTTCAAAATGGCATAATGCTCGCTACGTTCGTCCTTTAGACGAGTGTGTGACATTTTGTTGCATTTATTATGAAAAGTTAATCTCGCAGACATTAATTAATTCATTCCCAAGTTAAGTTTCACTGATGAATGACAATCGTTGTAAAGGATTCAACGTGGTTGAAATAATGTGGAATTTTAATATTTGAAAAAACAAAACACTGAGAGAAAAAGTTGCACATGAGTTTGTTTATATCGTTATCAAAACAAAATTTCTATAGAGCCACTATTTCACAAAATGCAAATGCAAATATTTGAGGTTAATTTGATTAATGTCGCCTGGATAGTTAGACTTAAGGCAATAAATTTATTTACACTTCAATAATTTGTTAAATTTATAGTTATGGTATACATTCATATATTTTGTAAATATTGAACAAATATTTTACATTATGTATGTAAATTGTATTACTTCGCTCACAACAACTTGACAAATATTGCATTTTGCTCAAGTAGTACCTAAATGTGTCCTTGTAAAGCATTCACGTCAAACTCATTTAAAATACCAATATATCAGATTTGTCAATGAAATGCCAATTTCAATGGATATTACATATTTAATTTATAATGTATTATTTCTAAAATACTATCAGATATGTAAGTGAAATTTACTGTTCAATGAAACCACAACAATTTATTGAGGTGAAAATCCATTCACTTGGATTATCATAATATTTTGCTGTAAAGTGAATTTTACATCAAACGCTGTTGGATTAACTACAATGAGTAAGAGGTTATGCCAATTTTTAATTATAATTGATGTTTTTCGTTTTAGGGATATTATTGAAACCCATAGATTTGACAGGTTAACACAAAGGTGAAGCATTTTTAAGTGCTTGAGCAAAAATTAGCTTGAATTGTGGCTGCTTTTGACCGCTAGTTTAAATTCGATGACTCAAAATATTTCAAGGAAAGAAATGTTTTATTACAAAGCTTTAAACATATTTCAAAATGCAACTTTTAACTTTTACTGAAGGATAATTGTCCTGCTCCTAGTTCAACTAAGTAATTTGTCAAAATTTTCTCCAAAAAACAGTAAAAATAATCTGCAAAATGTTATTAACATCCGATTGGATCCTCTTTGGTGTGATATGCTCTCAAAAAGGAGGCATTTATTGAAGGATTAGAATACAGACTCTGTTTGTACTTAGACCGCTGCAGTTAGATATTCATTGGGGAACATTCTGTAAACATTTTTTTCCAACGTTACGGCAGAAGAGTTAACTCTAGGTAGCGTTTACCTACTTAATCAAAAATTACTAAAATCTTCAGAGCTCAACACTTACCCTTGAACCTTCTGATGTGGTAACACAAGTACCACCATTATAGCAACCCATCTTAAGACAATCTTCCGTAACGTTATCAGCACCAGCAACGCCACTGCCGGGAACATTATTATCAGTCTCTTCACTGCTAGCAGTCGCAGGCGGTGCGGTAACTGGAGGAATAGTAAGCGGTGGGCGTGTCACAGGCACATATGTCGTTGGCGCAAAAGTAACTGGTGGCATTGTTGCAGGCGGTGCATACAGTGTTGTTAAATGCGGCAATATAGGTGCCTCCGTAATAACAACACTTACTGGAGGTTCCCAACGCATTGTTGTCACCGGAACAGCCTGTGTTACCAAATCATCTGTAATCAATGGTCTCAGTGTAGTCACTTCCTCAACAGGACTAATGATAATACCACGATGTGTAGTTGGTTGTACGGATGGTGTTGTACTAACACTTATTAATGGTGGCGGCTCAGTATCAAGCGGTAACGGCGTCGTATGATAATGATGATGATGTTGACGTGTTGTAGAATGAGTCTGTGGACGATGTGTTGGTTTCTGATGATGCACTTCGTGAAGATGATAGGTCGTTGTTTCGACTGGTTCATATTCATCTGGACCGATAGTGGTAGGGAAATACGATAGCGTTGGTGGCTGTATTGTTGTGATGCCAATATCACTTGTACTTAAATCTTTACTGGTAAAGTCATGATAACGCGTTGTCACATAAACTTCCGGATATTCGGTGAAGAAGGGCGCCACCGTTGTCGATATACTGAACCAAGGGCGTTTTGTTGTAACATCAGACTCATTGAAGTCTGGATGTTCGGTGGGTGAGGCGCCATTGATTATTACAGGTATCGTTGGCATAGTTGTTCCCCCATACTTTGTGGTGGGATGATAAGTTGGATGTGGCACAGTCCATATCGGACGATGTGTTGAGAAGTCAGAGAAACTTGTATCGATTGTGGTGACAGTATGCGTGAAAATAGTAGGTCGCCTTGTTAGCGCTAAGCCAGGTTGCTCTTCCGATTCGCTGCTCTTGGATGATTCAGACGAATGAGAAATGGGTGTGTAGTCGGATTCAATGCTAACACTTGTAGGTCTACTTGTCGTTGTTGTTTCATGACTACCACTCAAATCGAAACGAGATACAGTCGTATATTCTTCTGAAGAGATGACTTCACCGGAAACGCTAGCCTCTGGAGAATATTCTGAGCTGACGCCTCCGGTTTCCACGGAATATGAAACAGATGCTTCCGTGGTATGGCCAACTGCTTCTGCTGATACGGTACTTGCTGTTGTTATTGGCACTTCCCCAGAGGTAACTTCAGCAGTCTCCGCGGAAACGTCTGGTGCTGCGGCCGCAACTGTTGTAACTTCGACTTGCGCTATCGTTGGTAGTGGTTCTGATGCTGCTGGTGTCGTCTGCACTTCAACAGTTGGTCGTTGCATTGGTGTTGCCTGCGTTGATGGCATCGTATAATTACAATCCAAGGAATCTTCACCAATCATTAAACACTCGCATAGCATGCCAGTCAATAGTGGGGGACAGGAACATGTGAAAGTGTCTACACCGTCAATGCAGACACCGCCGTTCATACAGCGTGGTCCCAACTGACATTCATCGTATTGGTACTCACATTTTTCACCGTGATAGTCGGGTACACAATAACAAGTCGGTATACCCTCTTCCATTAGACAGAGCGCATTATTTTGGCATGGATTGTCGGCGCAAATGAGTATTTCCTCTTCGCAGTTAGTTCCCGTATAGCCCATTGGACAGGCACAGACATATGCGGCGAGTTTATCAACACAAACGCCACCATTTTGACAGGGTGCTGATTCGCATTCATTGATTTCGGTCTGACAGATGCGTCCTTGCCAACCGGGAGGACAATCGCAAGTGAATTCCAAACCACGTCCTTCAATGCATTCGCCGCCATTTTGACAGCGGGCACCAGTGCCTGAGGAGTAAAAGTAATCAAATTTAGTGAAGATCAAAAATGTGAGACGGTTTTTTAAACCGTTAGGGTCACATAAAAAGTACCATTATCGTATTCCAAGCAAAATGGCTCAACAGGCGTGTAGCTTGAAAATACATAGCTTTCGAGACAAGCGTCTTTCGATTCCTCATATTTTCCTACTTTTGCATTGTCATTTTTAGTACAGGATAATTAACCTGTAACTTACCAGTCTCACAAACGGCCACATCCTGCTCACAATGTACCCCCAGATATCCAGGCTGACACGTACAGGTATAGCCATTTGTTCTGTCGCGACAATGACCACCATTCTGACATGGATTTGACATGCATTCGTCTACATTCTCCCCACAATCCACTCCTAAAAAAAGAGAAGAAAGAGACAAAATTATTTTTGGTTATTAAATGCAAGGCTGCAGTTCAAGGAATTCACGACAGATGTCATTAAAAAACAAAAAAAAAAGAGCCCACTTAAGGAAAAATCAACAGCCTTGTAGAGTAGTGCCAACATTAATTTCATTTTTTTATTTTTTTATTCATTCTTTTCAATGCTCTTTCATTCACACACTCACACATGCACTTACGTGAATCTTATTAGTATTGTACTGCAATTTTAAATGAAAACTTTTAATGCTCTCACTACTAACGCACATATGCGCTCTGTGAATGCAATTTACGTTATAGTGGGGCAATATCACAAACGAGTGTTTTTTTTTGGATAACTCACATGAAAGTCATTCCTAAGGCAGAAAGAATTCCAAAAAATGTATGTGGAACATTACTCGAGGTGCTCCAACCGACATGCGATGGGACTAAAAATAGTCCAATATAGCCAAGATCGAAAACGAACGATCGAAACTTTTAGGGTATATTCATGAAACTATTTGTTATATCTTTTTCACCACAGCTAGGGTCCATTTTCTATATTTTTTCATCGATAGGTAAAAAGAGAATAACTCTAAGCATGATGAACTTTTCCATAGACTCTCCCTTAACATCTGGATTTAATGTTGCCGACAACAACGAATGCCAAATACATTGCTGGCTGTGCGACCCTGCTGACTGTGTAAGTCACGTGAATGGTACAAGTTTGTATTTAATTTCGCGCCTTGTAACTTTTGCACCGAATTTTCATCATGTTGTTACGATTGTTGTTGCTGCTGCTGCATTGTTGCGAACAAATAAAACTTTAAACGCCAGACAAAAGCGTTGAAAGTTTTTAAGTTTTTCTTTTCTCTTTCATTTTTTTCTACTTCTTGTTTTCTATTTTAAGTTTCGACAATGCAAAGTGTTTACATTTTATTTTCGACTCACTTTATACGCATACGCATGCAAGTTGTTATGTATGTGTAGAGTTTATATACCAATAGGAAATACTATCATTGATATACTTGAACAAGTTTCGTTTTCAGATGATGGAATGCAAAATTTTTGAAATTATTTACTGCATGCCATAGCCAAAATTGATTTTTAAAGGAACATATTTTTGAGGAAAAGGCCAAAATGATAAAAAAAACGACCCACATAGAATTTTTGAAGTTTGGAATTTAAAGGTTGTTTTTGTATTTACCTTACTTGAAAAACATTTTTTAGTTTACAACTTTTGCTTAGGAATTTTAAAAAAAAAAAAATCTTTTCTTTTTTCCTCACTGGGATTGTACGTATTTGTGTGTGCTTGCGTGAAAAACACAAATTATTGTTATAAAAGTTTTTCGGGACAATTGCTGCTCTCATGAAAAGTTTTGACTTAAGGGAGTAATTTATTTGTCTCCGAATAAATTTTTTTTAGGTTAAATTCTTCAGCTACTTAATATATTTGAGCTCAACATGGCTATAAATTTAAATAGATTATTTATGTGTAGACGCAATAAAAAAAAAAGTTTCTAAAATGTCCTTTATTAGCCAAAAGATAAAACTTTAGAAAAAATTAATTTTCCAAAATATGGGCACTAAAGTTTTATTAGTGCAAAGTGGACAATTAAAAAAAAAAAAAATTGGAAATTGGAAATAAAAACAACATTTTAAGTAATAAATTAAATCTTAAATCCTATTAAACAGCATGAAAGAAGCAACCTTTTTAAGTTGCCAACAACTCATCTAAAAACGTTCCATCAACACATCTGTCTGTCTACGTCTAGTAACTCTGAATAAAAAAATAAAAAAAAAAACGCTTTTCAATCAAAAACATTTTTCATTTTCTCGTATAGTTCTCTGATAAAAAAATGCGTTTTTATGACACTAAATTGTTATCAAGTTGACCGTATGTCATGTCACAGGCGCTTTTTTTTATGTCTGCCGTAAATTGGGTAAAGTCTACATGAAAATTTTATATCCAACATGATTGAAATCATGTTGTCATGAAATTGTAATCTATAAGTGGTAGGGTAATATTAAAAATTCTATTGAAAATTAAATTGAAATTGACAAAAGTCTCTTACTTTCGTTATCGTGCCAACTTTTTATTGGCATTAAAAATTTAAGCCAACTTGAATTGATGACAGAATTGTAAATTTGATACATTTGTTAAGTTTTAAAGTCATCGTAAAAGATATATATGTATATATTAAGGAAAGTGTATGTGTGCATATTTTACAAATGCTCAGACAATTTTAAATAATTCAAAGTAATTTAATTGAACTGCTGATCTCTAATATATGTAACACACTCCTAAAGTATCAAAGAAAGTATGCTACTTTTTATTAAACAGGCGTGAATTGTGAAATCATCAGTGCGTGTTCGTAAAGGCCTTTGCCGAGAAAACGATGCATCCTCAAAGAGTCACGGTTTGGCATAGTTTCTAAGCTGGTGGAATTACATGACCTTTTTTTTTTTGAAAATGATGCCGGTAATGCTGTAAAAGGTGTACGCTATCGCACGATAATTACCTATTTTTTGTGGCCCAAATTGGATGAAATGGATAGACGATATCTGGTTCCAACACGACGGCACCACAGCCATTGCAACGACACTTTTATTGCACGAGAAGTTCCCAGAACCCATTCTGTCGCAAAATAGCGATGTCAATTGAGCATCAAAAACGTGCGATTTGAGTCCTGAACTTTG
Organism: Meiosimyza platycephala; assembly: GCA_963662105.1. Taxonomy (NCBI): domain Eukaryota; kingdom Metazoa; phylum Arthropoda; class Insecta; order Diptera; family Lauxaniidae; genus Meiosimyza; species Meiosimyza platycephala. Next base: position 14,779,385 of record OY759210.1, read on the forward strand.
TTCTTTGGGGCTATTCCAAAAGTAAGCTTTATATGCCAATAAGCCAGCAACAGTTTATGAACTAAAGGATGAGAGTAGAGGAGGATTGTCATTCGATATTTTGACAAATGAATTGATACATGCCACCGAAACCATGGTGAACATTTGGCCGATATTATCTTTCACACATAATGGCTATCGATCAGTAAGCATTATTCAATTAAGAAATCAAAATCAGTCAAATTTCGAAAGGTATGCGGTTGTTTCATTTCCATTTCTATTACTTCTGTGCCTTACCGCGTAAGACTGATTATAATAGCAACAGGGAAAAGCAACTATTTACCATGCCATCATTATGGGCAATTCGCCCACTGCTCCTACTGAACAGTGAAACATTAAAATAAAGGAAATTTTAAGTTATACAGCAAGTTGAAAACCTTTTTTTATTGCTATTTTTAAATGAAAAGCTCAATGGTCATATATTTTCAATTTAAAACAAAAACCTAGACATGCACTTACACACACACACACAAACACTCAATCGAGTGTTGTTGTTTTTGTTGGCTCTGTAGCTGTTGTCTAATCGTGTGTTTAAATTTTACACCTGACGACATGAGTTGGATTTTGCTTTATTTGGATTCTTGTGGTTTTTTATATGTACATATGTATGTATGTATATTTAAGTGTGTCTGCATATGTTCGTAGGTGTAAGAGGGTTGAGTTTTTATTACCATCCAGCATTTGAATGTATGCGTTTGTGTGCGTGCCAGTTACGCTCCAATTCATATTGAAATGCAGGAAGTGGTCAGTCGCCTCTCTGTTCATTCATTCAATAGGCAATCGAAAACATTTGACCGACATTTTCTTTTTTGTTTTGTTTTGTGAATAATATGCTTGCCGTAGGGTGGAACGTATTGAGGAAATTTTTTATAAATTATTAAAATAAAAAAAGTTGTTTTCGAAAGAATATTTCTAAAATTAAAGATTTATGTTATTTGAAATATTTTCATGTAACGCTTGTGATACTACATATAAATGCAATCACCCCTTTGTTACATTAAAAAATTATTTGATTATTCTTTTAGGTCCACTCTATTCGCCGCATACTCCAAGCCAACTTCAACCCCATCATTACCTCAGGCATTGATTGTATGCATCATTCATGTTCCCCATTTTTATGTAGTGTTTTATTTTTTATGTACCAACAGAAAATCGATTTTGAACGTTTCCTCCCTGTCCTCACTCCCCCCATTTTTTTCTATTTTTTATGACCACTATTATGGCGCTTTTGGGGGCGCACAGTTGGTTTCAGCCAGAGTAGAAATGCACATTTTTGTCATGAATGAAATTTGAATTGTTTGCAATTTCGTTTCAATGGTTTTTCTCTTTATGTTGCGTTTTTTTTTTTTGCTGTTATTTCGGTTTAAATTTTTTTTTTCCTTTTGCCATGTCAATTGTTGTGTCTCCCTAGCTGACAACAAGAAAAAAATTGTATTTTGTCCACTCGCTTGAATATTTTTGATAGCACTCACTGTTGGTCAATGTAGCCCATTTGTGTATATAGGTATGTATGTATGTATATGAATTTGAATTTAATTGCTCAGTAGAAATGTCGGGATATTGACGAGAAAATGATAAGTAATACAGTCAAATATAGTTTTAATCTAGAGATCAGTCTAAATAGTTTTAAAGGCTTATGCTAAGCATCAACTCATTTGTCTTGGGATCTGTGTAAAAGTACCTTAACTTGCGAAAGCTGAAAATTGAAATCTAGCCATATTTTTATAAAGCCATAAAACATGCAATTGTTAACCCAAAAACCCTAGCGTAACCTTGAGTGCGAGCAGTAGTGTAGCTAGGGTAGTGCCGATGGTGTGACCGCATCGGGCACAAGACTTGGGGGTGGAAAAATGGTCGTGAAATATATCTCATTTTGCTAGGGTTTTTAAAAGTCAAAATGAGGACCTTTTTTTTAATGAATGAAAGTAAATCTATGTAGGATATGTAAATGTATAGAAGGAAATTTTCGAAGTTTTGGAGAAATATATCTAATTGTGGTAGAGGAGGATTTTTTTTTCGCACGTCAAAATTTTTCTTTTGGTACTTAGGGGGCGGCAAAAATGCACGCTACGCCTCTGAGTGTGAGTTTTGAACTAAGACGCTGAACTATCTGTACCCCCAATAAAGTTTCTACAGAGCAAATTCCACTGAAGTTCTAATGGCATTCGTCACCGAGAAGTGGTACCAATATGTTCATCTTATTTGTTCAAGTATAGCTGTTGCTCTATATATGATATTTCAAAGATGTTTTATCGAGTACAGCATTGTATTCTCGTATTTAAACTGTCGGTTTCTTTGCTTGTTTGATTACGCATTTTTGAAGTGACCGCTATCTTCATGTTTCACATCAAGTGAACACCCCATCATTATCATATCGTCATATCGCCCTCTTCTTTGTTTTTATTGATGACCTCCTTTCATCGACTACCAATTCTATTCATTCCTTTGCGGATTAAAGCAACATTTATCATTCATATTGCGCTTTGTGGAGGTTGAGTGAAAAAGGATGTACATAAATGACTCCCTAACAAGCTTAAAGCTATATCTGCGTGGGATCGTTCTAATTGTTTCACTTTTATTGCTTTGAAGACCAAGTTGTATCCGTTTTTTCACAGATCAATAGATTATTACCGTCCTCCTCTTAACATGTCTGTCATTCTCGTCTAGGCATATCGGTTCTACTGTAACATCATCATATGCACGATATGTCTAAAGAAGCGGTCACTTGTATAGGTTATTTCAAAAGTTTTTTGAAATATTTCAGTCCGGTTGTTTCTGGATTATTTTATTTACCTATATTAAATTTAAACCAGAGTATAATTCGCACATTTGGGCTTGGGGCTCTAAAAACCATTTTAAAGCTGCTAGAAAAGTAGCGCCATGTGTCAAATCCGATAGGTAATGGAAATATCGGGTGCTTAGCTTTTTTTTATAGATTTTAAAAAAAGATGTGGTAAACTCCCATCTCTCTCGCAACTTTTGGGCGTCATAGAAGCTCAATATAACATTGCACTATCATGACAATTCGTTCTTTGGCTGGTAAAATTTCAGAAAAGTTTTCAGTGATACTACACCATCTATCCGCCCTCTCTTTATGTTTTCTCGTCATCTGCAAACCAACATGGAACATTGTGGGCATATCTTGAGCCTTGGTTTATGTAAAAAAAAAGGAAATATTCTTAGTCTGTAGTGCAGTAGTAGCAATACAGTATTTTCTATCGTACAGGACTTGAGTGGTTCGTTACAAGTTATTTTCTTCTCACTAAAATATAGATTTTCTCAAAATAATTGAAAATTATGATGCTTTCTTTTTTATAGATTTATCAACTCAAAACGGAGCATTCATTTTGTTACGAACTATAGAGTCCTATGATTGAAAGTTTTCTTAGTAAAATTGTCTGTCTTCTATAAAAGATATCAAGCTCTGAATTTTCTAAGCTGCCATGTGCCCAAATTTGTAGAAAATTATGATATTAATACAATAAATTTGGCTTTCCTACTGGGCTATTACTTTCGAACAAGTGTCAAAGTGAGTGCAAATTTGTTATACAATGCATTTTTTTACGCTTTAAAAAGTATCATTTTGAAAAAATAGCGCTGCATAGTATGCAATATTTTTTACTCCCATCATTGATAAGATTTTTTTTTTTTTACTATGCGTTTAACTCGTATGATATGAGTTTTATTCTTTTAATTCGTCATTGTTATTTCAGTCATTATTTCAATTGAATCGATTTCATTTAAGTGCTGCCAGCAATTGATAATTTAATCTATCTGCGAGTACTATTAAATGCACATAAAAGCAATTCAATTATTAAATTGAATGCTGCGAGGCTAGCTCAAAAATAATACATATAATGCATGTTTTTTTTTCTTTTCAATTTTTGAAATGGCAAAAAATAAAATTATTTTTATGCTAAAGTTTACTTTAATGACGATTTATTTATTTATCATAAGTGTTTTTGTGTATCATTGTGCCTAAAAGGTATTTTGCATGTAAACAGAAATTACATCTGGTTGAAAACGTTTATGCTTTTGATGATTACTTCAGGCGGTAAACATTTAAAGGTAAAAATGTTAAGCTTACAGACGCATTTACTTATTGAATCAACTTATGTGTGCTTGAAGCTGCACTGTGGTTAAATAGGAATGTATGTTATGTAAAAAATAAAATAGCACAAAATGTGTGCTATGGGGAGAGTTATTGAAAGTATTTTAATCTTAAAATTGCAGTTTTTGTCATGAAGTTAAATGGTACGTCCAATAACAGTTTCCGTAAAAGGATATACTGGAGTTATTTTTAAAGTTTTTAGCAGTAGCTGTTATGACGTTCTGCGATAAGGTAAGCCGGTAAGCCGTGCAAGTTTCGTTCATGGGCTTTAGCTTTAGAGCTATTGAGGCCCAAGAACTGAAAATTCCGCATATCAAAATTTTTCCAAAAATTAATTTAAACTCACAAAAATAGTCTAGAATAACCATTTTAGCGATATTCAAAACAAAAGATATCAAATTTTTATAAAAATAGACAAAATATATTAAGAAAATTGTTAAAGACATTAAAAAGAGTCATTTAACTCAATTATCCTTTTTATCTCATTTTGCTCCTTCTTTCATTTTCTCAGTTTTTTGATATGTTAGCTATCGATAAATAACATACCTTGCATAAAAATTTCATTCTGAAGTCTCAGCACCTTCTATTTTTAAATATTTTTTGAAATAAATCATAGCAGGTTTTTATATTAAAACTGTGATGTATTTCTATATCAGTCGAGTTGAAGTTTTATGGGCATTATTATAACGACTATTTTCTTATGTATTTTAACAAAAGCTCAGTGAACATTTTAAACAATCAGGCAATATGAGGTTGATCACTTCTAGTTGTTACAAAAATCGGGATGATGTCAATATTGTGAACAACCAAATTAGATTGAAGTCAAAAATCTTTTCAGTGTATTGTATTCTATGTATTTCCATTAACTTCTGATAAAGGAGGTGTAATAAAATTATAAGGAAGATTGACACATTCATAGAAAACACTTGTTCAAATTTAATTTATTTCATTGATTGTTTTTGCGTGTAATACTAGAGTAGTCAAAGGCAATACACAATGCCTTTGTAGTTGTTTACTTTTTTGCTACGATGTTATATTTTTTTCAATGGACAACACATTTGTAGATAGATGTTTACTTTTTTGCAACGATGATAAAATAAGAGTATACAATGCCTTTGTAGTTGTTTACTTTTCTGCGACGATGTAATATTTTCGAATGAATAACGTAATTGTAGTTGTTTACTTGCAACAATAAAAAATATTAGAAAATACAATGCATTTGTAGTTGTCTAATTTCTTGCGACGTATATTATAATAATGTACAATGCATTTGTAGTTGTGTACTTTTTTGCAGATACCAATACAGACTCGACCATACCGCCATTTTTGCAATAGAGCAGTACATTTTGAAAAATAACACAGGCACACAAAAAAAAAATCTCGTGACCCAGAGGGAGACCTTCAAAAATAGTTTCAATTGCCAGTTTTCCCGCTACCACTCCCTTGGGGGTCGAAATTCAAATTGGCATACAATGTTGAAATGGATGTGTATTTCTACGCTTCTTCGCATGCTAAAACCTAAAACGATAAAAAAAATAAGTTCGACGCTTCCATCACCCTCTAGCGCCCTTTCACTACCCCTAGAAAGGCGTTGAAACTTGAATTTTCATGAAAAAAAAAACAGAAGAATAGGGGGGTGCTAAGTGGTGATGGGGAGGTCAAATTTAATTTTCGTTGTCATTTTCGGTTCCAGTTTCACAAAAAAACTTAGAAATGAACATCCATATCAATTTTGCATGAAAATCGAAGTTTGACCCCTTTATAGGGGTAATAGGGGTTGATGGAAGGGTCGAACATATTTGTTGTTATAATTTTCGGTTTTAGCCCCAAGTTGGTGATAAGGGGGTGGTAGCGGGAAAACAGAAGTAAATATTTTTTTCGGATTTTTTTTTTAAAAAAAAACTTCAGTGAAAGATATTAGATCTCTGTCTCTGATTGGGTCAAAATCAAATCATTAAAAACTTTGAAATCTATAACTATTAAGCCACAGACCCACTGTTCGAGTACCTACATGTCTGGTAGTTGTATTGATATATCGTATATTTTCTTATTTATTTATTTATTTAGTTCATTTTTTTCCTTTAAAGTTTACACTTTATTTTCGATCTTTACAAATTTGATGTGTGCGACTGCTGCTCGTATCTGTGTAATGAATTTGTTGTGTTTGTATGCAAACATACACAGACAAGTGAGTGCAAAGTTCATGTACATAAGTGTTTATGTTATAGTACTTTTTTCTCTTTCGATGTTTCTCTTCTTTGCTCTTGTTGTTGTTGTTGTTGTTGTAATTTATGACTTCGGGTGATAAATTGTGTTTTCGTATTTGTAAGTTATTTTCCATGTATTTGTGCAAACAAAAAAAAAAATGAATAAATAAACAAATAAAATTAAATTGAAAATCGATTTCTTTTGATGCGATTTCATATGTTGGTGTATATTTGCATTTTTGCCAAATTGAATAGACGACCCCAAGGTAAAAATGAACAAAGCAGAGAAAAAAAAAACATGCGAACAATAGGTCAATATGTTTATATTATCATTTTTAAAGGTACTTAAGAAAAGGTAAAAAAATATTTTAAATTATCCGCTTAGTACAATGCTGCTTAAGAAATATAGGCAATTTAACTTATCTCAATACATTTGAGTGCCTGGGGATCATTTCAAGTGCTTTAAGTTTTTTAAATTTTTCCAAGAAATTAATCCATGCAAACTATAAAATGCTAAAAAAACAACAAAGTGTTGTGGTGGCAACCCTACATAGCAAAGTTACTGCCTGACCTCAGTGTCACACAGCGTCACCTGCTTGCAACAGGATATTGAAAATCCAACAAATTTGAAAGACAATAGCAAAAAAAAAAAAAAATGCAAAAACCAAATTCAGTTTGGAAAATAGAAAAATGGTGGGAAAATGCTATCATGTCCACAAGCGGAAAAAAGCTCAGATTTATGTCTGAGAGGAAAAAAAAATAACACCAATTGTCAAAATACGAAGCGAGAAATGAAAAAAAAAGAAAAAAAAAACGCAATCTGCAAATGCAAATTCAATGTTTGCTGTTGCTTGCTCCAGTAATTTTATTTGTTTTTTTTTTTACTTTCATTTATTTTTTGCTTTCTTTGTTCATTTTCATTTCTTGCTTTTGTATTTGTGAACTTGTACAGACAAACAATGAAAATTAAATTTTTAGGAAACGATTGAGAGGACAACCAGTTGCTACCAATAAAAAAAATAGGGATATAAAATGGTGTGAACTTAAATGGAGTTGACTACTTTATTTTACATTCAATACGTGTGCATGAGAGATCAACAAAAAGTTGCCAAAGCGATTTAGTTGTTTTGGATAAAATCCATTTCAATTGACGTCGAAGTATTCAGTTAGGTGCTGGTGATTACGAATGTGGTCAAATTTAGTAACTTTTTTTTTGTTTTGAAAAAATGCTAATAGCCATAACATCATCCATAATAGTAATAAAAAAAAGCGAGTCATAAAAAGTGATAAAGTCGTCACAATGTAGAGAAGGTCGAAAAATGTTGGAAAATGTTGAAAAGTTTAAAGTCCCAAAAAAATTTGTAAAAGTCTTGTATAGTTTAAAATAAAAAATCTGAAGTCGAAAAAATGTTGAAAACGGGTAAAAAAGTTCAGATATATTGAATATTTTGAAGAAGTTGAAAGCAGTTGAAAAAATTGAACGAAGTTGAATATGTCGAAAAAAATTGAAATTAAAACAATATTAGGTTGGAAATGTCGAAAAAAATTGAGAACGTTTGAAAAAAGGTTGAATAATTTGAAGAAGTTGAAAGCAGTTGAAAAAATTGAACGAGGTTGAATAATTTGAAAAAAGTTGAAAATACGACAAAATAAGGTTGGAAATGTCAAAAAAAAAATTTAAAATGAATGAAAAAATTTGAGAAGTCTTGAATAATTTAAAAATAATTGATAAAGGTTGAAAAAGTTGAATAAGGTTGAATAAGTTGACAGAAGTTGAAAATACGAAAAATTCGGAAAAAGTTGAAAACAGTAGACAAAAAACAATTAAATAAATATACATAATTTACAAAAACTTGATCAAGGTTGAAAGAGCTAAGGTTGAACACGTCAAAATATTTTGAATAAACTTGACAAGACGACCAAGTAAGCTTGGAAAAGTCGAAAAAAGTTGAAAACAATTGAAAGTTGAGTTCAACAAAAGTTGAATAATTTGAAAAAAGTTGATGAAGGTTGAAAAAGTTGAATAATTCGAAAAAAGTTGAAAATAAGACAAATTAAGGTTTAAAAGTAAAAAAAAAAAAAAAAAATTAAAACGTTTGAAACTAGTTGAAAGAGGTTGAATAAGTCGAAAATACGACAAAGAAAAGTTAAAAATGTTGAAAAAATTTGAAAACTGTTGGCAAAGGTTGAATAGTTTGAAAAAGTTTAAAAAGGTTGAATGAGTTCAAAGAAGTTGAACAATTCGAATAATATTGAAAATGGTTGAAAGAAGTTGAATAATTTGATAGAGGTTGAAAAAGAGTTGAATTAGACGAAAAAAGTTGAAAAATCTTGAATATACGACGAAATAATGTTGAAAAGGTCAAAAAAGTTGAAAACGGGTTTAGAATGAAGTAATTTAAACAAATTAAAAAAGGTTGAAACGTTAGAATAAGGTTGAATATGTCGAAATAAGTTGAAAAATTCCACACAATAAGGTTGAGTAAGTCAAAAAACGGTTGAAAAAAAGTTGAAAATGCTTCAAAAAGCTAGAATCCGTCGAAAAAAGTTTAAAAATACAACAAAATTGTTCAATGTAGAAACAGGTGAAAAATGTTGAAAAAGGTTAAATGCGTCGAAAAAAGTTGAAAGAGGTTGAATAAGTCGCAATTTTTGATGGACGCTTATGCGGAACTGTATCAGATTTCAAAACTTATGTCTTGAAAAGACATTCCATAAAAACACTTTGGGGGGGGGGGGGGAGGGGGCTGCTACCAACGTTTCAGTATTTAAATTTTCTTTGGCAAAATATTAAGAAAAATTAATTTTTTTGAATTTTTTTTGTTGCTTTAAAATTTTGTGCCGATTACTATGTTCTTTTCTCTTTTTTTTTGTAACGCAAAAATTACTTCTAAAAGTATTCGAATTTTTTCCATTCTCTACTATTTCAAGAAACTGAAAATGGATATTTTGTGCATGTTTTAATAATATTCTCTTTTACCAATGTATAATGCAATTCCAGTAATGAGGATGAGTCAATTTGTCGAAATACATATTGCCAACCATATATTCAAACACATAGAGATAAGGATATTTTAAAACCATTTCTTAAATATTAAAAAAAAAAATAGTTTAGTCAGCGAAATTGAGACAAATTTTTAACTAATATTTTACTCAAGTTATTGTACCTTAAAATTCGCGATAAAATATATTTTTTTTTACAAAAACTTTCGCATTCGATATTTTCTTTTGAAAGCAAGCCTACAAAAAAAGCTTTGAGAAAAGCATAAAAGTCGAATGAAAGTGTAAATTCAATCCTTATGAATTGAGTCTATATTTCTATTCCTATTCTATGTAATCTATTCCATTCATAAAAAAGTGAAAGAGAGAAAAAATTGTGCAAACTTGTGCCTAATACTATGCAATGAAAATTTTGGCATTTTAAAAAGAGCTGACTGACAGAAGCTATGTATGTATGTATAGTTTGTATTACATAGTGTTAGGCTTAAACTTTTCACTTTCTTAGTTACAAAATAAACAAATTTTCATATTGTTGGCCACACAAAAAAAACTTACAAATGCTACTTTGAGATTTTCGGATATCTTTTTATGCTCAATAGAAATGAAGTGTAGAAACCAAACTATGCCTATACGACACTTGAGTGGCATGCAGACATTGATTACTTTGTTTGTATGCCCAAATATTCCTATCTTGGATGCAAGCGATGAAATCTGAATTTGAAAAATTTGCTGTATGATAATCATAAACGATTCCATATGACACTTTGACCCAAAATGTAAGAAGCATAAAAGTCAGTTATGGTTGGCTAAATTGAATATATAGGTCATGCTATGAGTTATTGAGCTTCAAAATATCGAGCTATTGGTACTATTGTTAAAAAAGTATATGAAAGCTTAATGTGTGAATGGTGTGGTCTTAAAAAAAAATCAAAATGGCGGACATTTTGGAAAAGTTATAGCTGATTAGAAATTACTTTCCATATGATTGAGGTGCACGGCAATTTTAAGCGAATTTAGTTAATGTCACTCATACGACATGTTGTGCAAATAACTTTCACAGCATGGGAAATAATTTTTTAAGAGCTATAACTTTTGAAAAAATAGTGATAAATTAAAAATTTAATTACCGTTTTAAAGAAAAAATTTATATTTTCAAAAAGAATGTTAAATTACAAAAATGTTGTGCAGTAGGCAAATACTTGGTAGAGCTACAAATAACAAATCATATGAAAATTTTAGTTTTTTGATTTTTGATTCACTCTGTATACAAAGAGAGTGTTAAATTATACACAAAAGAACAATTAGGTGTTCCATTTTGAACTTTTTTTTAAGAAACAATTGTTGCTAAAAATAATTTTTTGAAATTAAAAACAAATTATAAAAGTATTACCGAAAACATTATTGGTTAACTCCTAAATTAATTTCTCCAAGCATTAGCTCAACAACAAAAAACTTCCAATAAGCCAAATAATTTTGCAGCATTTCAATATCAACCACATTTCTTTGGCATTGTTCGTGGCCTTCAATATTTTCAGCTCGCATTTAAAATCAATTAAGAAATAGCGTTAAGGATTCCATTAAAAATCGTGGTTTTCATTTAAAAGCATTTCCGCTTTTGTTATGTATTTCCTTTTCTATCGTTTCGTTTTTGGCTTTTTGCTTTTAACGCCTTCGAAAAATTTTGCATACAACGCATATCCGCCGCTTAAGCTGATACCGTCGTCGCCTTGGCGTTTTGCCTTTGTCGCGCATTTTGCTTTTCAACTTTTTTTTTTTATTTCTTTTCTTTACACTGATTTTTGTGTTGGCTCCCCACAATTTTGCTGTTGTTGCTATTCTCGCAGAAGGGTGACGGGGCGGCACAAATTATGCTCCAATGCACAGCACGGATGCTGTGCACTAAAAATGGCGATTTGCTTGAATGCGTTTTTTGATTAAAAAGGTGCAGCACCGCAAAAATAACAAAGGAAACCAAAAACCAAAAAAAAAAAAAAAAACATCAATAGCAAAATAGAAAAATACCAGAAAAAAAAGGAAAAAATTGAAAACAACTCCAAATCAAGAAAGTATGAAAGGAAGAAAAAAAAGAGCCAGCGCATAAATAATTGTAATCCAAATAATGGAAATGGAAATAAAAATCACAGCTGCAGCAAAATGCAGTGTAGTACAAATTTGATACCAGTGGGTTAAGTTTTCGTTTCAGTTTTATGGAATTTTTTTGAATTAAGTTTTGTTGTTGTTTAAGTGTAAAAGTGATTTATAAATCTAAATATTTAAAGCTTCACTCGTTTTTTTGGCTTGGTTTTAAGTAAAAGATTTTGGAAAAATTTTGAACGAGAGATGCACAAAAAAAAAATAGGGAGTTTTGAAGAAAAGGACTTATATTTTGCAGGATTAACATAAAACATAAAACACTTCACATAACGAAGTCTCTGTTTGACTAAATATAACTAAAATCTAGAGTCAGTCGAGTTTTGAAGTCAAGTCCTTAAGGCTTTCATAAAAGTTAAATTCTTAAAGTTTTTTAATATCAACTTATGATGCAACGTTTTCAACTTGAAACAACAGCTAAAATGATGTTTCTTTAGTTAAAAAAATTTAACAAAACGCTGCATAGCTCTGTCAACTCTTGTCCATGCGCAGCAATTCAAAATCTTTTGCAAATGTTTTAGTTGAAAAATGGCCATCATCAAATTCACACACACAATAGCCATCATTGTTATTGAATATTGAACAATGTAGTGAGCCAAGATTAATGTGCTGGCTGCATTCTTTCACCAATGCTGAACGTAAAACGAGGTGCAAAATATATTTGTTATCAACAGCATCATTTATCACAATATCAAGTAAAATTAATATTACATTTGATTGATTTTTCAAATGCATTTGCAGCTGCTATTTTTCGATGTTAACATGCTGATATGAGGTGAAAGAGTGGCAACCCAGCGGGAATAAATAAATATTTGTTAATATGAGTAAGAATTTTTATTAAATACTAAAAGACCTGGAAAAGCCCTAATCATGTGTATTTTATGTATTCTATAAATTTGTTTTCAAAGCAGCCTCCTTTGACTTCGCGTGGTACTTTGTCCTTTGACTGCTTATTGCAGGACATTCATATAATCTATTGACCTTCCTTTCTCCGAGCGCTTTTGAGACAGTTTCAATATTTCATTGATTTCTCATTTCCCTACTGGGTTGCATGGACATAAACAGCACATTGTTAATAACGTTCTGTTTCTGTCATTGCTTGCTTCAATGATTGCACACTATTGCATTTTGTTGCTGTTGGTTGTTGTTGGTAGCTGGTGAAGTTGAAGTGCAACTGTGAAAACTGTCGGTGCAAAATTATTATTTTTCTGCTATTAGCGTATTTTTCCATTAGAAAAAGTTTGCTTCTATTGATGTTGTGGCGCTATGGCATTGATCCTGCAAGTGCTGATGATTGTGTGGCTTTCCGTTGCTAGGAAATCATTTTAATTAATTGAATTTTCAAGTGGTTTTCAATAGAAATCCACTCTTTTATAGATTCTATTTTCAACTTGGTTGCACCATAGTTGGTTCATTTAGTTGGAAATTGATTATTGTGCAACAAAAGAAATGCGGAAATTATATTTTTTTTTTTTCATATTTTATATTGCGTTCAAAGTTACTGAGGTTTTATCTGACTAGCAATAGAACAATTCTAGCATAAAAATCATTTACTACTTTTTTTTGGTCAGACTGTCAGAATTATCGCATCGCATAGACCATTAGGTCCATAGTCATATCAAAAAGGTCCACATTTAACTGACAAACGACTCCTAAGTCTTGTATACTCTAAGCCTTAGAGAAGATTCTGATATTGCTTTTAATAGCTAGGGAGAAACAAATACTGCGATCTTTGTTATCCACTAACTTAAAATCCTGCCATAGGATTTTGTCGTGCTCATTGAGACTTTTGGTCAGCACCACACAAACTAGTTATTTCCAAATATTAACTCATTTTACTGAATGGCCTTTCCCATACAAAAAGTGCGAGGTCCTTTAATACTCAAGTGTCAAAAATTATATAGTTACTCATGATATGTAATTTTTAAATTTTACTCGATCTAAATTAAGGTTATAATTTTTTATGGAGTTTTCAGTGTTGAATTCGAATTTGATATTCGATTCGTTTTTAAATCGATTTTATGCAAATATGAATTGCACGAATAAGCATACCTACATATCTGTTAAAAATTCATCAACTTAAATTTTACAATTAAAGTGCCCCATATTGTGTAACTAAATGCACTAAAGTTAATAATGACAATAAGACTTTGCATAAGTTTCAAAAGAAATCATTGCATATTTTTTTGAGTTAAGCTATTTTTTATAAGAAAAAACAATCGAAATAGTTAACATTTCTATTTTATTTTATTACTTTGTGTTTGTGATATCTAGCTACAAAAAAATATCATCAAAGTACTACATGGCGTATGAGTGACTTATAATTCAAATGAACAAATTAAATGTTGCGTATACGACATGTTGTCTGTATGAACATGTTTTGAAAAAAAATTAAAGTTTTTTTTTCTTATAGTGAATACCAAATTTTAATCAAATATTATATTTCTATTTAATTGCAGGTACAGCTGCAGGGTGAACCAGAAGCCAGCGCTAGCTAACACAACCATTTCAAAGTTTTAAGTTGAAAAGAAAAACAAAGGTGAAATTTCTTGCCAACATTAATTACCATACACATGAAATAGTTGTTAAAACAAGGGTAATGAAAATAGGTAAGTTGCAGTTACTTTTTGCTAACAAAATCATCCCCAGCATAAGCCGCGCTGTGCCCCATTCTTTCTTTTGTACTTTCAGCGCGTTCAACGCTTTTTGGTATAATAAATAAAACATAAACTATGCAAATTTTTTGTTTTTCTTTAATTTTTTTTTTTGTAAATAAATAAATAAAAAAATTATCTTCTTTTACGTTGTGGCTACGTAGGATGCTGAAATTAATGAGAATAGTTTATGTTGGTGCTGTGATTTTCAGTTTCAGGTACACACGGACATTAAAGTTCTGGACGTAAACGTTTTTTTATTATCATTGAAAGCTTTTGCTTTAGGCTTTTGAAGCAGGTTGACTGTATTTTTTTTCTGATGAAAAGCAGCGTTTGTTGATTTATCTAAGGGTGGCAGTTATTTTGAAAGAAAAACGGCAGAATGATATTGCGTTATGTTAAAATATTGGAAAAAGTTGAAAAAATCCGTAAAATTAAATAATAAAAAAAAATAGATTTTCTTCCCCTCTCGTCAGTAAAGAAATTCAATGAAAAAAAATAAGGTCCACCCAAAGCACATGAATAAGTAAAAATTTAGGTTACGCGTTAAGCAGTTGGGGAGGCGAGCATTAAAAGCATCAACAGCAGCAGTAGCCAGCAACGCATTTAGTGGCTAAACAGCGTTGTTTGTTTTGCGTTTTTATTGCTCAGATTTAATTTTTGATGCCGTTTCGTTGGGTTTTATTTAACTTTTTTTTTTTTCCTTATGGTTGAGATAGCGTTTTATTTTATTTAATTTATATTTAAATGAAATTTTTCGGTTTTTTTTTTAAAAAAAAACTGCTCTTTTTATTGTTGGTAATGAATACCAGAATTGCCTTTCTCACTGAGTGTTAATTTTCAGGAAGCTGCGTAAAATAACAGTGGATGTTATTGACATAAGAAATTTGCATTTATGTTTTGGTTTTACGGTGCGTGCAATTAACTGGGGATTTCATTTTATAATATGAAATTTTTTACGCTTTAAAGTTTCAAAATTTTGATAGCTTTATTTTTTTGTTTGAAACCCCACCGGATTGCTCGAACTTAATGTAATTTATAAAATGAAATTTGCAACATCTCTCTCTCTCTCTCTTACAATATGCCAGTCATTCCGAACAGCATATATCTGTACGGGAAAGGACTACTATAAACTCGAGGTTTTTCTTGTAGTCCTTAACGTTGAAATATAAAAGCAACATATTTCAGAGCAAAAAAAAAAATTAAATTTAAAATTTATTGAATTTTGAAGGTTTTTTTTTAATACTGTTTTGTATGTTATCTATACAATTTTGTATGTATTTTAAGCCTGTCGTTATTTCGAAATCAAATACTTTTTGTCCAAAGCTTGCCTTAGTTATAACTAGCATTTTTGAGAAATTTGTTTATGCCACATTAAATAACTCTCTGAATATTGCGTTAAAAATATTTTATTTTTATGGGCGGTAGGCGTGCCCATTCAGCGATTTTACCCATCAATCTCAAGGACCTGGCTTGGAAGTGTACCCAGTGTACCGAATTTCAATTTCACTATAATAATAATAGTAGAGTTTAGCTACTGCAGCCATTAGCTTTTTTAGCTATTTAGCTTGAAGCTTTAAAGTATGTATGTAAAATTTTTATTTAAAATTAAATTATGAAAATGAAAATGTTCAGTTTTTCCTACTTCCATTTGGATTCGATAAAAAGAAAGAGATTACATATTCCGACTGATCCACTAGATTATTGAAATACTAAATATGAAATATACATAAATGATAGTGGAAATGCCTTTGAAGCACTTGAATTATTCAAAATTTTGAAGAAATAGTATACTTTCTTGCCTTAACTAGAAAGCTCAATAGTTGCTAATTTGGTTAAAGCTCATAGAAACGAACAGAAAAAAGGAGAGGAGAAGGAATTAATTAGGAAATATGGAAAGTGTATCACTATGCCTAAGCCGCTATACATTTGAGCAGTACACTTTCAATACTGACCGGCAAGGACTCAGATTTATCATACAAGTTATTGAGCAAAAGCTTTGAACGACCTTTTAAGAGATCATATCTCATAGGCGACAGACAAGCTTAAGACTTCATTGCTGGAAAAAATTAATTATAATTTGAACTCTTGAATATGCAATATATAAATGTCCAAAATCTATATATAAAGAGTGCGTTATAAAAAATGAGTGCACACGTTTTTGCTAATAACTTCTTTCATAAAAAAAAAATTTTTTAATTATTTTGATCAGGTTAACTTAGAAAATCATGTCAAATGCTATTTCATATCACTTTGCATTACTCATCTATTATTTTGCGAAGGCATGAGCCGTAAAATAGAAGTGCGTGATAAAAATTATAAATTTTTTTTAAATAACCTGCAATATACCTTCAAAAGGATTGCAAGGGATGCTAAAGTTAGCCTGAATTCTGTATCCCGGGTAATAAAAAATTTTAAAGCAGACGTTAGCATGAAGGGAACGCGCTGGAAAAAAGGTTATGGTGACCGTGATATCGCAAAGGTCGTAACCATGCTGAAGAAAAGTCCCAACCTTTCAGGAAGAAAAACCGCTCAGCTAGCAGATTCCTCCGAATTTGCAATTGTGGTAAAAGAAGCCAAAGTTTCATGACCACAGACACAATCAACATCGAAATCAACATCATGGAATGCTTCAAAAGAGGTTTCGACAATTTGTAAGAGCTCATTAGGTATCTTCCTTTTATTGACCTGATCTTGCTTCATGTCACTACAGTTAAGCGGCTCTTGAGTGGTGCCAGTTAAATACTATTACTTTCGTTCCTAGAGAAGCGAACCCACTCAATTGCCCTGAACTCCTGCCAATCGAGAGATATTGGGTTCTAGTAAAGAGGCAATTAAAGGCAACAAAAGGGACATGCAAGGACATAACTCATTTTATGCCCAAGTGGTGCGCGTCAAACCAAAAAATCCAAAAAAAAAATACCATCAAAGCACTAATAAGAGGTGTTCCAGAGAAAGTAAGAATCTGTTGTTATTGAGAAATATTTATTTTTCTAAGCACTAATTTCTTATGACGCACTCCTTATATAGGCGAAGGCAAAACGGTTCCATTCCTTTTTAACTGCCTTAACACAACATAATCGTTTGGTTGCATTTTTTTTTGAAAGGTTGTTAAAAGGGGCATATACATTGAAACTCAAGGAAGGGTATCAAAAACACTGGGCGTGTCACCGCCATTAATGGTAAAAACGCTGTCAGGGTATAGCCGCTACACCAATTTTGATGAATTTGGTATGGATATGGATTTCTGAACAAATACATTTGTTTTTAAGTGGACGTTACCACGCCCTTAACATAAAAACGTTTTTACTGCAAAGTTGATTGACCAATTTGGATGAAATTTGGTACAAAGATAGATTCAACTCTGACGAAAGATATTTGCTTTTGAGTGGGCGTTGCCACGCTCCTAACTGAAAAATATGTTTTCACAGCTAAATTAATGGACCGATTTTGGTGAAATTTGGTATGGAAATCATTATATTTGATATTTGGTATGATTGAAACTTAAAAGGTTATATAAAGATTAGGACTTGCCAACAACAACCGCCTATATTACTTTCAGCTAAATAAAATTTACTAAAAATTTCGAAATCGGTTCAGTGGTTCCTGAAATAACAAACAACATATAAACACAAACAGACATATAAAAAATATATATGAACAGCACTCAGTGTGGTTTGGAAGACCTCTCTTAAAATGTTGCCAAGTTTAATAAAAAAAAAAAAAAATGTGGCTACGAAGTTAACGCAGAAAGTAGATCATAAAGCGTTGGAGTTGCTAAGAGTCAGAAGCTGCTACTTGTTAGTGCCAAGTTTTATGGGTCAAAGTTTGTTATAGTGCTACTTTTTTCATATGCTATAATCTGAAGTTTGGTTTGTTTCCAACAATTACCTCATCATTCTCAAAGAGAATGAGTCAAGTTGTAACCATAGCTTAAAAGTGGATTTCAAGTTACACGTCTGGGAAGGACCAATGAATCAAATATCGAATTTTGAATAGAGAGCACCTAAAAAGTCACTACTGCTTTCGCTCCTGTGTATTGTTAACTTATATTGAATAGCCAAAATTCAATTAAAATATAAAACGAAAGTCTCAAACTTCAAAGCAAACCTTTATCTACTCATTTAAAATTAAAATTAAATGTGGTTACTTTGTGCAAAGAAATGTCTGTGCTACCTACCTATACTTGGCCTTTAATGGCAATTTTCAGTATGTTATACACTGAAAGAAATATTTCTCTAAAGAAAACGTAAGTAAACCTTAAATGAAAATCAAAAATTGACAATACACAAAATACAAAAGGTTAAAGGTCATATAAATCTGTTAGCTTATAAAAGTTAAGTTAATGTTAGGAGTAAATAATCGATGTCATTGTGCTTGAAATATTTTGATATAATTCTTCTATATCCAGGGATATTTTGGAAGTGCATAAAAGCATAAGTCTAAATGCCAACCTTGATGTTCTACAATTTCATCTGTGGTTTCAAAAAAGGTTTAGTAATCATATCATTTATGTGCATAATTTATGCTTCAATTTAAAGTTTTTCATTTGTTTTTAAAATAATTAAAATTTGAACTGCTATGGTTTCTCTAACCATGCCATAGTATTTATGCAATTTGCTGTGTATGCGATTAAGTGGCAACATCAGTCGATGAGGTCGACTATCAAAATGAGTAGTGAAAAGCCATTAAATGGGTTAATTTGGTGGTTGGTCGTAAGCGTTGCGTTGCGTTACCTTGTTATGCTTTTGGTGGCGATGGTGGTAGTGGTGGTGGTGGCACATAATTAGTAAGGTTATTTTTATATTTTCACCTTTGCTATTTATTATTTGCCTTATACCTTGCGAAGGCAACATAGCAACAACTACACAACTACAACAAAAACTATCGTATGTTGAAGTGTGCGCGCGTCCATACGTTAATAAATTCGCTTATTTGCGCTCCATTTGGCGCTGAAAGTGAAAAACTACCACAAGAAGAACGAACGGGTGAAAACAACAACAAGAACAACAACTAAAATAACTTATTAATGTACTTTATGGTTTAACGGCAACTTGTGTCCGACAGCGCGTCTCAATGTTAAAATTTTTGTTTTTTTTTTTTAATGTTTGTTGTAGCATAAGAAAATTGCTTTAAAAAAAAAAATTAAATTTTCAGCAAAATAATTGCTTACTAAAGCAGAAAGGGAAAAACTTACTTTATGACCTTAACAAAATGCTGTCATATTTCAGTTTTCCACAAATTTCGTTAGCAAAGTTTTGAGTTTGCTGTTTCTACGAAATAAAATTAAAGTTGGAAAACTAGGAAATTTGCATTGCAAAAATTTTGAAATTAAAAACTTTGTAGAGAAATGCTTTAAGTAAAAATAATAGGGAACTTTATATAAAGTAGCATGCGAATTAAAGCGAAATTTTTAAATGCATAGTAAATTAGTAAGGGTGCTAACTTTTTCCTCGCTAAAAATTAAATAACTTGCTCTGCATTAACAGTAAAATTGCGCGTAAAAATTTTGAATTTTTTATTAAAAAGTGATTTTTCCATTTTTGTTGGAGGCGCACGGTTGAGATATTTCACAATTTTTTGTTTAACTTAATGCTGTAATTAATTTAGTTATTAAAATAGCTCTCTGAATACATAGTGTAAAAATACGCCCACTATTTTCAATTGCTAGTTTGTATAACTAAATGTTGTCTGAAAGAGTTTTGCAATATTTACTTCGAAGGCTTCCTCAATGTAGAGTTTTTGATCCACTCTTTGTTAAGGGTTTGCTGCTATCCATATTGATTTAAAAACATTTATTGATAGCGACTTTTAGCTTTTGCTTATATCCGAGGTACCACACTACCTCTTCAAAATCCTGCCTTAAATTGTCTTTTGATTATCTGAACTATTCCTAGTAACTGCTCCCTCTGAATAGCATTTTAAAGTTTTTGATTACATGTGAGATGCCACGCTCTCTTGTCAAAATTCGATCAAGTCTTATTATAAATTAATTTCTTTATTTATAAATACAGTGGAACCTCATTAAATCGAACCTCGATAAGTCGAAAACCTCCCGAACTCGAAAAAATTTTATGTTTCATTCCTTTAAAGACCTGAAACCTCCATTACTCGAAAACTGACCCTTCTATAAGTCGAAATAATTAGTGAGTCCCTACAAGTAAATTCAGTACATAATTTTCCCTCTATCACTCGAAAAAATAAATTTGACCTCTGATCTCGAACATAGCAGTCTTGTTTTTACAACCTTTACAATTCGATTATTTGAAACGAATTACTTCTATAGCTCGAAGAAAAGTATGATATGTATCGACTTTAAAAATACATATGCCGACAATGTACATCATTGTTTTTTAGAAATCAATGTAAAAGCTTAGGTACTTATATGTACAATAAACCAATTCTATTCAAATGATAGAGTAATTTATGACCCTGACAGAATTCGCTTAAGTCGAAGGCCTCCATAAGTCAAAAACTCGATAACGCGAATTTTTCGGTGTCTCGACTTACAGAGGTTCTATTGTAGCATGAAAAAAATTTTATAGTATTTTTTTCCATTATAATAAATAAAGAATTTAGCTAGGGAGCCGGTGACCAAAATTTCTATATGATTTTATCGTGCGGCAGAGTTTGAAAATCATAAGGTTTTAAGCAATATAACTGCTAAGAACAATGTCTGTCATTGTTTTGCCTCTACGTTATTAATTGAGAGATCGTTGAAACTGTAAAAAAGGGAACTCACACCATAAAAAATTTTATAGCATCTGCCTTTTATATGAAAAAATGTGTCGATACTCAAACACTGATAAACGCCAGAGGCAGACGTTTTTGTTGCCGCGTTTAAGAGTAATAACATTTTTTTCGAACTTTTATGATATTACGAGTATCATATAAATTAATCAATATAAACTTAAGTGATTTTATCGTCAGTCAGATTGAGATTATTATAAAGATTATGTCTTAAGAGAAACAAAATCTGCCACTTAGTTATTGCCTCCTTTAAAAATTGTAATATTATAAAAATGTAAAAAATGTTATCGCGTCTGCCTTTTGATTGACTGGCTTCTTTACTTATAAGAAATATAAAATTGAAGAAGGCAGACCATTCCAACGCTGTTTTTTCGAAGGCAGACGTTTTTGAGCACTTAAAGTGCATATTATTAAGGAGATAACTATGTATTAATTAATTATTAAATTATTATATAAAATTTACTATTCGATTTTATCGGTTATTTATATTATTTTTTTTTTCATTTTCTGGGTGTGTATATGAGGCATTATGAGGCAGTACTGGTCGAGACTAGCTTCCATAACTTTTTAAAGTTTTTATTTTTTCTCCGAAAAATAGATCTACATTACTTCCAGTACGTCAGGATATAAAAAAACAAAACAATTTAATGCATAATTTGAGCTGGATGCCTCAATGTTGTCACGTGTTCTAAAAGGGTTAAAGTTTTGTGTATGGAAAATCAAAATTTTAGTTTGACTTGGTAGGGAATTCCTTTAGGTTTGCATGAGGTGCACGCACTTAAATTAAAAAAAGTTTTTTTTAGAAATACATTAATGTTAGGGTGTTTTTTTTCTTGCTAGTTTCTTTTTTCTTAAATTTATTAGAAATCAGCCTTCAAATTTCATGTTATTCTAGTTGCAGCGATTGTTTAAACGATGATTTCATGCGTTTCATGCTATCCAGAGAGAAGGTTTTACTCTAATGTATTGAACATAAATTACATATCTTTTGTACGCTGTAGTATTTTCCACAAAAACTATTTAACTTTGGTGTATAATCTTAGAGTAATCTTTGAAAAATCTGGTTTACTTAAAAGGTCCTTAAAGAGTTAACATAGTTTCTTTTTAGTATACATTATCCTTTGCTATTAATTCAATGTGCTGGTACTTTAACTAAAACAGTTAGCACGTACACATATGCATTACGCACTTGCACAGATATACATGCCAATACATACTCTTTTACACTTGTTGTATTATACGAACACTTCATGTCCTTGCATGAGTATAGGAGGTAGCAACGTACTTCATTTCTAATGGTTTTCTTTATACATTTGTTGCTTTGTTATTATTTGTTTGTTTGTTGTGCACAAACCGAAGTAAAAAACTAACACATTTTACACGTATCTTTAAAACAACAATAACAATAAGAGCGCGCACACACACGCACACCCGGAAATCTAACAATAGCAAAACGTGTAAAGTACTCGTAGTTTCGTTAAAAGCATCAGTGTAAGACAAAAACCAACGAAAACAACAGGAAAGAACAAACTAAAAAATCCCCACATTTATCTGTAAAAACTTAACTTACCAGAAAATCCATCCGGACACGTACAGTTGTAATAGGCGACTCCATCTATACACGTTCCACCATTCTGACAGGGACCCGACCAGCATTCATCCCAGTTCGTTTGGCACTGAATCCCTGTGTATCCGTCTATGCAGTAACACGAATAGGAGCTGTCATTCAAAACAGTGTGGCAGTTCAGATCCAAAAAACGGATGCGGATTCAGTTGTTGTCGTGTGTGTGTGTGTGTGTGTGTGTGTGAGTTAAAATCGGTGTCAGTGTTACGAGTTGAAGTCAGTGTTGAGGAAGATTTTATTTTTTGCAGCAACAGCAGCAACCGTTTCCATGCAATGAAGCGTCAAGTTGCACACCAACATCAAAGCAAATGGAGAAAATATAAAAGAAATAGCGAAGCAGAAAAAAAAGAGAATTAGAAACAAAGTAATCAGATTGAAAATGAAACGAGTACAAAGTGTTTGGCTGGATTTGTTGTTTGCACTATGCACACGGTGGAGAGTTGTAGTGAAAAATTTGTTAAATTTGGTGTTGTTGGACTTTGACAAAATGAAAAATTGATAAATCACTGGTATTATTCTTTAATACACCTAAGTGGGCGTGTCGTCATTTATACATTAAATAAAAGTATGCTTGAAAACACGTTTTGCTTATTGTGTCAGCCAGTGTCTATTTTAAATTTAAATTAATTAAAAAGTTAGTAAGCCAAAACCTTCTTTAGCAGAGATATCTTCTTCTTCTTCTTCTATACCTATAAAAGTCAATTTCTGTTCGTTGTCCGTCTATAACTTCAAAACTACTGCACGGATCGCCTTGAAACTTTGCACAGTGATTGAGCGCGTGCCTCTAAAGGCATGTTTTTTTTTTATTTAGGGTGCATATTTAGGGTGGCTCTCATACAAATATATTTTTAAAATAGCATTTTCAGAAAGACCACTTAATAGAGTCACATGGAATTTACACCACGTAGTTTTTGTATTAAGGAGCATAGCTTAGGCTACAAAACTTTTACTTAAGTTACATATTTAGGGTGGCTCTCATACAAAAAAAAATTTTAAAATACCATTTTAACGAAGTCCGGTTTACCGATTCAGACCGAATTCACACTACGTAGCTTTTATATTATGAGACATAGCTAAGGCTACGAAACTTTTATTTAGGGTGGCCCTCACACAAAAATATTTTTAAAATAACATTTTCACAAAGACCACTTAATAAATTCACATGTAATTTACACGACGTGTCTTTTATGTGATGAGGAATAGCTTTGGCTGTAAAACTTTCATTAAGGGTGCATATTTAGGGTGGTCCTCATACAAACATATTTTTAAAATATAATTTTTTCGAAAACCTCTTAATCGGTTCTCATGGAATTTACACCACGTGGCTGTTATATCTAGAGGCACATACTTAGGGTGGCCCACATACAAAAGTATTTTTTAAATAGAATTTTCACGAAGATTTCATAATTATTTCTTAAATGTTTCTAATGGTCTACGGAAGGTTTTTGCAAAGTTTGGTTTAGAAAAATGGGCAGTGACGCACCTTCCAAAATCAAATTAATCATATCTCATCAAGTACTGGACGCAGATGAATGGGACTTGATATAAAAAGTCCTGGCAAAATAAGTTTCACTGGAAAAATGGGCTGTTTCGCTTATACATTTCATCGCATGAGTTCATATAACATCCGGAACAACTACCGGAAAGGGCAGGACAACGTCTGCCGGGAAAGCTAGTATTGTTTTAAAAAAGAAATTATTAAAATCGGTTCAGAATATTTTACGTCAAACGATTTTCAAATGAGCAATTTTATATAAATAGTATAGTATATTTTTTTTAATACTTGGTACTGATTTATTTTGTATATTCTCTTTGGGCTGATTTTTTGAAGCCTTTTCTGTTTGAATTACAAATAATCATTTGATATTCCTTTCAGCATAATTTTTGTGTATGTAATATTTGCTCAATTTGATTTTTGGCAATTTACAACCCACTGTGCAGCCTAAGAAATATATAAAACTGCATACATCATGACTCCGTTCCTAACATGTTGTTAACATTTGTTGTTGGAAATTTGCACACGTAAAAAGCCCGACCAAAAAAACAATGCAAACCATGAGTAACACACTTGTTCGAATCTAAGTGATACCTTGTCAGAATGTTAAGAGCATCTGAGTGCAGCAGCAGATCTTTGTTTGTTTGTGCATTGGCACAAACACACAAAACTAAAATACACTTGCACACATTATTTTAAACAAAAAAAAAAAAAAAAATTGGTTGCTTTTACTCTGCTCAAAAAGGTTGAAATGAAAATGGAGTTTAATAGAAAAACGAACAGAAATCCTCATATCATTTTTTCTGGCGTGTCCTTACTCAGGATAATCATTATTTGCAACACATAGTTACAGTTGTAATTTTATTTTTGCAGTGTACTTTGTTGATTTTATGCTTGATCTTTTTGCCCCTTTTATGTGTTTTGAATTTTGTAGTTTTAGCTTTTGGTAAAATATTTACTTTTTAATAGGGTTTTTTCTCTTTTTGTGCCAAAAATTTGCAAATTTATTTAAATATTTTGTATTTTAATACAAATATAACATATTGATATAAGTTTGTTGGCAATTTTACAATAATTACTTTTGATAAGAATATTGCTATTAGGGTTGCTAACACTATGAATCAATAGCTTTATCAATAGCCTTTTTCTTCGAATTCCGCCAACTTTTTGTCTGATGCTTGACCGAACAATATCTTTTAGTTGTGTGCAATTTGGTTTCATTACTTAAAATATTTCTTTCATTAAAGCATTTTGAAGTTTTCTTTTTTATGCAAGGTGCCACGCCCACTGGTGGAAATTCGTCAAGTTCATCTTTAGAACTATTACGAATTATTTCTACCATTTGTGTTAAATTCGCAACCATTAACAAACCATTCTCTCAGTATATGCTTGCTTGTAGGGGAGGTGTCGCGCCCTCTTATCTAAGTTCGTTAACTTTTTTTCCAGATTTTTTCCAAGCTATTTCTGGTGTTCGTGAAAAATTTGATTGCACTACATCAAATAATGCTCCATTTACAGCGTTTTAACAGTGTTATTTGTATGGTCGCTAGGCGTACCCGCTTACCTACAAGAATCTTGCTTGAACGTGCAGCCTGTGTTTCAAATTTCATTCAATTATCTTGCTTAGTTTACCCATAATCGTGATTTCCACAGACAGACAGATAGAGACAGTCATAAAGACAGACGATCAGACAGACAGGCAGACTGACATACCGAACATGGCTAAATCGACTCGGAAGTTGACGATGATCAAGAATATTTATACTTTTCTATACCTGCTACGCCTCCTACTATACGTTACAAACGGAATGCCAAAGTAAATATACCCTGAGTATGTTGGGTATAAGGGGACGTTCATTAATTATATGAGGTGTTTTTTTGAAAATTCGGACCCTCCTCCTCTCCTTGGTGAGATTTGGTGGGACCCCTCCTCTCCCTCCCGTGAGATTTAAATTATAATTTTTAATGTAAATTCTACGGATTAAAATGTTGACGTGCGGTTTTCCTTGAGCCCCTCCCCCCTATTTTAGCTCACGTAATTAATGGAGGTCCCCTAAGAACAGTTGTGGGAAACACACAAATCCTAAGCATGTTTTCAAAAAGACATTGGGCCAGCTAGGGTACCTACCTATCACTCATTTTAGCTAAGACGCAAATCCATTCACTGTCGAGTAGTGTCATGATGTACCATGTCTAGCGAGCTCATCAGCTTTAACTTTTCGTTCAAGATTTCAATGTACGGGCAGTCAGAAAAGAGTAAGCTTAATTGGACAACCACAACAAGAGGGTTGTTAAAAGCAAAACTGAGGCCTGACTGTCTATGACCACCATTTCTCGAAAAAATGTCATGACACTTTAGCTTAACCGATGCTTTCAAGTAGCAACGACTTTCGCTTGGAAGTACAGTAGCCTAAATGAGAGCTCTAAGTTGATTTCATGAAGAAAATGTAGCCCAATATATTATGCTCTAACTATGAACAATTAGTGTAAATTTGACCAACGTTATTACTCAAAGCCCAAGCTGAGCGTACAGTAGTTAATTTTAGAGAAATTTTTTTCCAAACTCTTCAGTATCAAGTTGTGATTTAAGCATTTTAGCTCTGACCATAGCAGATGCCCCAAAATGAGTTATGTGCGAGCACTGACTAACCTTATATTTGAGCAGAATCTGCAAAAAGCAGCAAATGTGTTCATGAAACTTAAGCTTTGGATAATAAAATGTGCTCTTAAAATTTTTTAAAGGCATTTCTTATGTCCAGAAAGGCAGCCCTGGTATAATCCTTGGGAAAGAGCGATATTTCTTTGCTACTAACCAAGTCGTGAAGTGCTGTTTTAACCGCCTTTTCCCCTTAACAAAGCATGTTGTGCCAATGATATTATCCCAAAATTAATGTTCTCCCTAAGATGATAATCAAATAGCCTTTCCAGGATGAAGAATGATAGTGAGAAAGGCCTTTGGTGCTTTGAGAATAAATGTGAGAGCTTCCAGCCTGAATCTTAAAGCACAAACAGCTTTAAAAGCTACTTTTCAGCCATGGAATAATTTTATGCTTCATCTGTTGTAGGCTTAGAAATGCTTACCACCAAAAAAAAAAAAAAAACTATGCCGCACAATAGAGTTTTATAGAAAAAGTTTTAAATTCGGAAATAAAATGTTGTTTGCGAATTTCCACCATGCTATTTTAAAATGTTTAACTTTTTCTAAGCGTTTGCACGCATTTTATAGTGACAGATATGGTACTCAATTTTTCTCTCCATGCAGTATGCTATTCAAAAGTCAGCTCAACTCACCTGTTTAATCCATCGATGCAAACACCAAAAACACACGGATTGCTAAGGCAGGCAAAACCCGCCTGTCCGACACCAAAAAGCGCCACCATACAAAGCAATGACAACAGCCAGGTGGTGGCACCCAAGAAGGATGATGATGAGGAGGAGGAGCAGGAAGAGATAAATGCAAATGATGTTGTTACTGAATGGGTACGTGCTGCAGCAATTGATGATGATGATGATAAACGGGATGATGATATTGATGCTGATGTTGGAATTAAAGATTTTGCCGATGATGACGACGACGACGACGACGTTGACGTTGGTTGGCATTGAAATCTGTTGTAATGCTGCTGCTGCTGCGTTTGTTTAGGTCTGTTCCAAATTGATAACAACAACAAAGGCAGGTTAGATATGGTATACAAGGATGAACGGAATGAACTGCCGCACAGCGTTGCATCAAATGTTGAGTCTGCCGTTTTTGTTGCTATTGCTGTTGACATTGTTAGTATTGATGTCGTCGGTGTTGATGTTATTGTTGTTGAATTTAAGTTGTTTGTTTTTGTCATTTGTTCTCTTATATTTCTTTTATTTTCTGAATTTGTTGTTGTGACTTCCTGTTGCTCCTGCTCCTGCGCTATTTTTTTGTTGCTAATATGTTGCTCCGCCAGCAGTCGCTGTTGTTGGTCGATAAGCGCATGCAAATCCTTTAGAAATTGCAGCTGCTTTGGTGGCTGCCGACAATTAGGTAAAATGTTGCTGTCATCGCTAGTAGCAACATTTATACTTTGTTGTTTAAATGCTGTAGTTGTTGCAGCCGTCAGATTAATGCGTGTATTTGTCGATTGTTGTTCTTGTTGTTGTTGTTGCTGCTGCAGTAAATATGTTGCTACTTCGTTTATTTTGCTTTCATTTGAATTTTTAATGTTGTTACTTTGCTTTAAATGGTTGTTGCTGTTTTTGTAATTGATGATGTTGCTGCTGCTTTTGTTGTTTTTGTGATTTTGTTTATCTACAGCAACAACAACAGCATTGCGTTTGGTTTTCATTTTCATTCGTTGTTGTTATTGTAGTTGCAATTTTACGCTTTTTAATTTAAGTTGCCTGGTTTTGTTTTTTCTTTAAGGATTTTTCATGCAAAGTTTTTTTTTGTTGGTTTTGGTTCCTTTTTTTTTTGAGTTTCTTTTCCCGTCGATTTAAAACTGGAAAATTAAATTGTTGTTTTTATCGTTTTTACGCTGTTTGTTGTCACTTTCTTTTGCTTGCAATTTACAATCAATGCTCGTTTCTCCTGCAGTTATACTACGTCCTTTGCCCTGCGTGGCCCTTGGTGGTGGCATTGATTGATTATTATTTGAATGTCCTTGTCGTTCTTCGGTTTTAATTGGTTCTATGCTCTTTTTTGTATGTTTTTTTTTTTTTGTTTGAGTTTCTTCTCAACTTAGAAATCCGCTTTGGAGCACTGTCTCGGTTTTGTTGATATTTTGTTTTGATTTCTTTTTTTCGTTTTTTCTTTTGCCGGATTTTTTGCATTCAACTTTATTTCCATGTGGGATTATTTCTATGGCATTTAATTATTCCTGCATTATATCTGTAAGGAAAAAAGTAGAAAAGATTTATTTTGGTATTAGCAATAAGCACTTACAATAATGATAAAATTGTATATGATTCTGAGTATATCATGCAATGATGAAAAGTTTTTTTGAATTCAATGATTTTTTTCAATTTTTAAATATTTTTGATTTAAAAATATAAGTGCAGTGCCATAATGATAGGGTAAAATTTCAACTGATTGAACAACGAAAAACGCT
The DNA here is from genome assembly GCA_963662105.1 of Meiosimyza platycephala. Taxonomy (NCBI): domain Eukaryota; kingdom Metazoa; phylum Arthropoda; class Insecta; order Diptera; family Lauxaniidae; genus Meiosimyza; species Meiosimyza platycephala. The sequence goes on from OY759210.1 coordinate 14,808,497, forward strand.
ACAACCTCATAAATACCCAATTATGGTATACATAGTATATATACATAATATAATTTGTAAAGTTTCTTTCATTGAACAGACCATAAATCGGTAAACTGTAATGCGCCAATAAAAAGTTACCCCCTGGCATTAGTTGTTATCCTGTAAAACATCTATCAAACCATTGAAATAAAAACTTTAATTAAGAGAAACTACAGCAAAACTTAAAAACTGAATGAACTCGACTAAAGTGAAATTGCAAATTCGTTTGTTTGAATGCAATTTAGCTCAAAAAATATAAAAAAAACTGAGAAAAAAAGAATTGCAAACACGAAAATTTTATCCGAGACAAAACAAGACACAACAGTAAAGAACACAAAAGTAGAAAAGCAAAAGCAAAAAAAATTCATGAAAAACTGGGACCCAACTCAGATGGCTCAGATATTAATTTCATGTTTCATAAAACATAACCCACAAAATTCGAACTGAAGTTAAGTTGGGTCCTTGTGCTACTTTCCGGTTGCTTTTTGTGCTGTTTGCGTTTTTGTGCTTGTGTTTGTGTTTGCGCTTTATGAGTGTATGGCACGAAGTCTGTTTGTTTACGTATGTATGTATGCTTACGAGCTTATGTCTGTATGTATGTGTGTTAGTGAGATATCATGTTAACGCAAAGTTTTTCAACTGCAAAAATTTTCAAATTCATTGAAGTCTTTATTTCCGTGTTGCCGCTATGAATATGTGTGTGTGTGTGTGTGAGATGCAGCGGAAGAAGACGCATACGAAGGCGGCACAAAACTATGTTGCTGTTGTTATTTTTATTATTGTTGCTACGTTGCCATTGTTGTAAACACTATTACAAATACAAAGTTAGACAGAAAAGCAAACGAAAATAAAAGCAACAACAACAACAACACAGAGTCGAAGTAAACAAGACTTGAGCAAACATAAAACGAAGTAGGAAGGAAGGAAGGTGAAGAAAAAATTCCAACAGTGAAAATTCTAAACTTTCTATAAACAAAAATATTTATATGAAAAAGTAAATACACACACGAGATGCACATACACACACACACACATGTGCATCAATACATACATATATATTTACATATGACTTGAATACCGAGACGTGATCAGTAGAAAAAACATTTGGAGATTTGAAGGAGTCTTGTTAACAACAGTGATATTTGATTGATTTGATAATGAATTGAATAGAAATTGAATTGAAATTGAATTGAAATTAAATTGAAATTAAATTGAATTGAAATTGAATTGAAATGAAATTGAATTGAATTGAAATTGAATTGAAATTGGATTGAAATTGAATTTAAACTGAATTGAAATTGAATTGAAATTGAATTGAAATTGAATTGAAAGTGAATTGAAATTGAATTGAAATTGAATTGAAATTGAATTGAAATTGAATTGAAATTGAATTGAATTGAACTTGAATTGAATTGCAATTGAATTGAATTGAAATTGAATTGAAATTGAAATTGAATTGAACTTGAATTGAATCGAAATTGAATTGAAATGGAATTGAAAATGAATTAAAATTGAATTGAAATTGAATTGAATTGAAATTGAATTAAAATTGAATTGAAATTGAATTGAAATTGAAATTGAATTGAAAATGAATTGAAATTGAATTGAATTGAAATTGAATTGAAATTGAATTGAAATTGAATTGAAATTGAATTGAAATTGAATTGAAATTGAATTGAAATAGAATTTAAATTGAATTGAAATTGAATTGAATTAAAATTGAATTGAAATTGAATTGAAATTGAATTGAAACTGAGTTGCAGTTGCACTCTTTTTCATATGAAGGAAAACCCAAAAAAGTATGCAACTTTGTTGGGCTATTATTCTTAAGTCATTACATGCATCATTTCCTACTGGCTTTCTCTTTGATTCAGCACAAATATACAACCAAAACTTAACAATCTATGCTGCCATCTGACGTGTGGTTGCTGTGACGCGCCGATGTTATGTCGCTGACACATAGCAACATTTGTTAGCATAGCAACGTTGGCAACTCCACACCGTTGTTTGTTGTTTGTTACTGACTGGTGTTCCTGTCGGGTTTTCTTTTTGTTGCCTAGAACTTTTTGTTTTATATTTTTTATAGTACTCGAAAAAAACTATGCATGAAGATGACGCTTAGACACTGACGATGCTGTTGACAATGTTGACGATAATGCTGGCAATAGCAATGCTATTGCTTATGGCAAAATTGTCGGCAATACACAGACGCTGCTGCAATGGGTATTAACAATAACGAAAACAACAAGTGCACAATTTGCTTTCTGATATTGCAGCAAATCGTTTGTTGTTGTTGTATTGTACTTGTTATGTATAAATGTAATAATCGTTGCTATTGTTACTTGTTGTCGTTGTTGTTAACGTTGTATGTATGTATATCTGTGATATGTATGTGCAGTTTTACCTGTAATACAAATTCGCAGCATCTGCGGTGTTTGTGTCAATTGAATCGGAAGAACAAGCATTTGTTAGAATTGAGCAGATTAAAGGAGAGAGAGAGAGAAATGGTTGATTCCGACATGTTGATATCATTAAAGAAAATAAATTGAAAATAATATATTTAATATTTTAAGGGAAAAAGTTGATAGGCTTTATAGCTGAAGGAAAGATTAAAAATAAATCTGTCGAAAATGAAAGCGAAATTTTTTAAAGTGGCTTGATGAGTAATAAACTGAAGGAACAACAAGAAACACCACTTGAAAAGAATAAGTTTGAATTCGAATATTTATAATTGAGAAAAGTTTTCGTAATGTAAGAAAAGAGTATATTGTTTATAGAAACTATTTTCTGGCATATGTTTGTGTTTCTTATAAATCTATGCTATTATTTTTTATTTACAAGGCAATTTATCAGATTTTCCACATATCTCACTACCATTAACTATGTAAAATAAGATATGTATAAGACTCAAAGGAATTTCTCATTATTTATGTGGTTCTTTACATTCGCATAATTTTGAACCAACTTGCCGCAATCTCGATTTGTCAGCTTCTCTTTTGTGGTTAGTTTGTCTCTGTGATTGTGTGTGTGTGTGTTTGTTTGTGAAATTGTGAGCATATGTCAATGTGTTTGTTCATTGACATAAACGTTAGTTAATCTCACTTTCTCTATGTTGGTTTAAGTCCTTGATTTCTGAATTCCATTCGTGCTTTTTCATCCATTAAATGAAGTTGTTTTTGGTTGTTCAGACAAATGTTGTTGTTGCTGCTGCTGCTGTCGTACATCTATTGTTACACAATGTATCACATTATCACACAATTCGCACACACATACACATACATTTACAGTAAAAGACAAACAGACAGACTAATGTTGAACAGGAGAAGAAATAAAGCGCTTATCATCTGGTTTTGCGGTTCGCTTAAAATAAATCTGCGCTATTGCTATGTATTTGGCCTTCCAATAGAGTTGCCAGCATCATTTTCCCGTTGCATAGTGTTGTCAACAGAATGTTGCGGCACATTGTTGTTGTGCGTTTTTAGTCTAGATTTTTTTTTTTTTTGCCCGTAAAAATGATCCAGGCAATTTCGAAACTTTTATTCCCTTCTCTTAGGCCAATTTCGGTAAAATTAGCCCGGCTTTGTTGTAATAAAAATTCATTTATGATAAAATTGGCTGGATTTTTGATATGTTGTTGACCTTGGGTTTTTGAATATAATCACAAAGTTAGCAATTTTTTAGATATTGCAAAATGTTAAGATGTAAATGTTTGCAAGGCATCAGAATTTCTGATTTCGTGTTAATGTTTGAATAATACTAGGTTAGGTTAGATAGGAATGGCGGTTATTTTAAGAAATGACTAAGACCAAATGATGATCCATTTCTATACCTCGGGATATTTGACTATACCCGCTCGTAGAGCCAACCAGATTTTATAAACAAATATATTGGGCTACGGTGGTCTTCCAACTCAGATTTGCATACATACGGATATATCTTGTGCACAGTCTTTTTCATCAAATTGTATTTGATATATGAAATTAATGCCAAATCGTGCACGTAGGTGATGACTATGTCATGAAAAATTTTTCATTCAGGGGATAGGACTAAACCTGTCTTCCTTTGCCAATAAACCTACTTTCCTTGGAGTTAAAAATTTCTGTAGTTTTCTTTGTCAGCAGCTTTTTAATCAGTTCAACTATGGTATTTTTAGCTACTAAGCTTTGAAGTTCTGTACTTGCCACACCTGGCTCAAAGCTATTGAAAGCTTCCTCTATATCGAGGAATGCAGCCAGTGCGAATTCTTTATTCGATATTTTGCAATAATTATTACTAGGGGGCGCAGTGAAGTCTCTATGGTTCTGCTTCTTGTGAAGACATGCTGACAACTGGATCGCAGACCTTGGCTGATGTTTCTACGAACATAATTTTCTAAGACCCTTTGTAGTATTTTTAAAAGAAATGAAGGTTAATTGTTGACCTTGTATCCTTCGACTATATTTGTAGCTTTTACCAGTCTACCGAATGAAGATATTCTTTTATTATATTATATTATTTGACCAAAGTAAGGTTAAACGTGCATTTCAACCGGAGCTTGAATTTTGGATTCCGATATGAATATTTGACCCCTGGGCATAAGATAAGGTATTATCATAAAAATAAGTATCTAGTAAGAGGTCCAAGGGATTTTTCCTTGACATGGGCTGGGAGCCTTTAGGTTTTTTTTTTTAAATGACGAAGAGTGGTGAGCTTACTTAATTAACCCAGATGCTTCTGAAGTCACCGCAGAAGTTGAGGTATGAATTGTGGTTGGTCTTTCATAAAGAACTCTTGTAGTTTTTGAGAATAAATTCGCTTGAATTATAATACTTTAAAATCCGGTAATGAAATACTGAATCTTGGAGCTCTATATGATTCTCCCTTTATGCTATTCCATGTTGAAATTCGTTCGGCTCAGTACCTTTACTAATCCACATATTCGTAAAATTCTGTACACTGCTTACTTTAGATCCAGTCCTGAAAATATTTCAGTTATGTGCCATTCCTCTTTTTCTGTTAATTTTCGTAGGCTCTTGAAGAGTCCAGAAAAGATAGTTATTAATCGACTTCATGTCTCTTAAATCAAAGAGAATGTTTTTTAATGATATTATAAGAGGTTTTAAGTGATTTCTTGAGCTAATAAAATTCAAAGTTTTATAAAATCTCTCTACTATTTGCTCTCTTTGTCGGTTTTTGCGCATTTTTCGGTGAGACCTCACAATTGAAATAAAAATTCTCTAGCTTTTTGAAAAAATACAAATTTTGAACGTTCACTGACTTTCAGACAAGGCTAGAAAGTTCACCCAAGCTTAAATACGTCAATTATATTGAAAAACAAAAAGCTTCCAAAATAAGGTCATTCATTGTTATTCAACATTCAGTCGAAAGACCTAAAAAGGTTTCAATATTCCACTTATAATCTCATTGTCTTCAATATGACAACACATGACGCATGTAATATAAATAAAATGTTATTGTCGTTTCATAATTGACGTCAGGAAATTATGTGTCAAAGGTACACATTATGTGCATTTAACATACATGTATGCATTCACACACACACACACATTGGCAGCACATTCTTAATATACTCATAAATACACTTGTCTAATTCAATTTGCACGCCAACGCTATGCTATACCGCCTGCCTATTTGGCCTTAAAATATAAATAGCTTGGCGCCAGGCGCCTAAAAGTAGGCTAAACCAAATTAATTGACTTAAATCAATTGCAGTTATGATGTGGTAGCAGCAGGAGTACACAATGACTGTTCATTATTTCTTGCGCTGATATTAGTAGCAGTTGTTGCTTTTTATTGTTGTTGCTGTTGTAAATAATTTAGTGCAAACAGACAGTTTCATTTATTTTACGAATTTCATTCAAGTCGCGCACATAAAGAAGTCAGTTGTCTTGGAGATCGTGCAACGGAAGCTAAAATTAGAAACGGAAATGAAGTCATAAACTTCTTAATGGTCTCATACACACTTCTGTTGGTGGATTTTTTGGAAGAAATATTTTACACCCTCAAGTCTGGAGGACAGCAACCCAATGAGAAAAGAAAAAGCGCGTCAAAGTTAACAAAGAAGTTTTTGATTTGGAGTAATTATACGAAAAGTTTTTGATTTGTAATATTTATACGAAAAATAGCTGCTGCCAGCGACTTTGTGAGCTGAGTCTGTTTTCGAACTAATTTGTATTTCGATTCCTATCCTATCTTTCTATTTTTCTACAATATATTTGTTTATTTGATACGACATGCATTAAGTGAACTTATCTTGCCAGAGCAAAATTTTCAGAAGTGCGAAAATTGTCATCTAATGTTCAACTTTGGCAATTTGCTCAGTAAGCTTATACGTTTGAAAGTTTTAAATTCGATGTTCTCAAAATCGATATTATAGCAAATCCTAACTGCATCTCTATCTTTAGAACACTATCTCTTTGGCTTTCTTGGTTAGCCGGAACCAGCCTATTTGATGTCGAAAACTCTTTAACGACTCTTCTCTATCGATTCGAACAAAAAAAAAAATCCGAAAATAGGTCGAAAACAGTATTTTTCTGGGTCCGGAGTCACCCTAAGCGATATCTAAAGCTCTATTTCGACCTTTCTCTATCGATTAATAGAAAAATGTTTTTTTTTTCGAAAATGAGTCAAAAACGGTCCCTTTCCATGGTGCGGGGAACCTCCAAGATATGTCCACAATCCTTTTTCTAGCTTTCTCTATCGATTGGAACAAAAAAACTCCGAAAATAGGTCAAAAACGGTCTTTTCTATGGTACTGTGACACTATAAGTGATGTCGAAAAATCCTTTTTCGACCTTTCTCTACCGATTGTTTCGTAATATGAGTCAAAAACGATCCCTTTAAGGATCACTTTACTTCAAGTGATTTTTCACGCTGTCGAAACTCATTCACAAAATGTTCCACACAGGTTTGCGCTAATTGCATGCCGAAGCTGTAGGCTGGAAAATTGGAAAGTTTCGCAAAAAGCCGTACATTAAATTATTTAATAAAAAAAAGGTCATCAACTTTTTCCAAAATTTTTTTGCATTTTAACTAATTTTTTATTTCTTGTTTGAAGGCCGTTTATTCTTCATTTTCAACTAACTTGGCAACCCTGGTTCCCCTCGGGTATCACAAATATTTTTGAATACAATGCAAGCCTATGTAAGGGAGATGTTCATAAATAGCTCACGCAACACTCATACACATACATACATACGAAAGAAAGAAAACGAAATGAAACTGTATTCACTAGAAGTGATCGTGGAACACATTCCCATTCACAGACTTCGTCATGAGCCGAATGGTGGCTCGTTTCACAAAATTTTCTGTGAGCGTGAATCTGTGCGAATGTACTGAAAGTCTTATGAGCTCATGAATGGCTCACATGCAGAGTGGCTCACTCTGGTATGAATACATAAAAGTCAATGTATGTGCGTTTTATTCATGTTTCTTATGGAAAGGTTTTTATTATAGTTTGGTTTGGACGAAATGGGCGTTGCTACGCCCTTTCACATATAATAGAAAATTCCAATTAATTATATCTGATCAACTATTTGACGCAAATGAATGAGACTGGGTATATAAATAAGAGGTACGGGCAATAGTAAGTTTCTATGAAAAAATTGGCGGTGACACGCCTACTATATGAGAAAATATCGACATTATATATTATCTTACATTTCAATAGAGAATAATATTTTCAAAATTAAATGAACGAACATTGAATTTTCATTACCAATGTTCAATTTTAAACATCCACTTGCTTATCTTACAATCGCACCAACGTCCTTTTCCGTACAGACTTTCTTATACAAGGACTATAACCAGATTAAGTTCAACGCGCCTCCTACCATGAAGAGCTTAGAGTCTTTTGATATTAATAATTATATTCAATATTAATAATAAAATTTATTAACAAGCAAAGTAATTAATCGAGAAGAGCATCGATTGATTGATTGAATATTGAGATTAATAACTAGTCGGTTTGCAAAAAAAAATAATCGATGTGCATGGCTTTGGTTTATTCACTTAAATGTACACCCTTAAAGATGAAAACTGAAAGAAAAATTATTGAGAAATTCTTTTGAAAATTGAAATTCTTTTTTAGTCTTTAAAAAGTTTTTGAATTTTGAGTACATACCTACATTTCTGGTTAAAAAAATTAATCTAAACAGGAAATGTTTCGGACAATATCCAAACTTGCACAAAGGTCCTGTCAACAGAATTTTAATTTAAGCTGAGATTTTTATTTTATTCAAAATATTCATTGTTTTTTGTACTATTTATGACATCGTGAAAGAACATCCTACTTCATATCAGTAGTAGAAAACATATATACCAAAGATACTCGTAATGCATTTTTAAACATCAATGCTTATCTTGATAAACTTTATTTAAAAATAACATAAAAAAATTAAAATTATGTCATGAAAACAACATTAAATTCTCACTGGAATGGTGAAGACGACAACAGCCTGTCGCTCCACTGGGTAACTGCTGTTGTTGACGTTTTATTTAATTCATGCATTACTCGTAATGTCGTAGTAATTGCAAGAGATTTTGTCTTTATTACTTCAGCACATAATGTCCCAGAGGGCAATCCCACAGGACAATGAGAGAAACAATATAGCGAAAGCAGACACACACACAGATAGACGGTTGACGGAGTCGCAAAGTTTGCTATATTAGGAGTTGTATTAAAAGGAAATAATAGATGATGCTGTCATAATTTCAGCTGTCATGTAAAAATTTCTTGTTATTTTATGCTTTTTCTACCTTTCTCTCTGTGTGTCAAATAAACTACTGTGTTGCAAAGGCATTGAAGGCAGCGCCAGCCAGTAAGCAGGATATTGCAGGATGAACACCATAGGGCAATGTTAACAAGCATTTGGTACGAATAGGTACATCAGAGAGAAAACAGCAGCTACCCTTGAGATATAAAAATAAAAATAACAGGGAAATGCAACGATAGCAGTCAGCTATCGTGAGGACCATTACATAGCAAGGAGTCAACGAAATCAAAAAATAAACAAGTTAAAGTTATGCCATTTTTGCTTCAGAAAAATAAAAAAAAAAATATCAAGCTGCATTTTTACCTGTATCTGGGAAATTGCACATCTATAGGAGTGTCCTTTTTTTCTATTTTACAAGTGTAGTTATTGCACCACAATTTCTACATTCTGTATAAATTAAAAAAAGTGTAGCTGGAAGCGTATAAATTTCACGACGATTGTGGGGTGGATACCAAATAAAAAGAGATTTTTGTTGCATAAAATATTTGTGAAGTTCTTAGAATTAAAATAACAAGTGTATGAGTCATTCCGTGCACTGTTGATACTTGGAAACGAAAAAATTGCAAGACAATATATAATAATAAAGGGAACATTTCTATTAGGGTTTTGTTGGTCTATATGTCCGAGGAAATCACGATTACGGAAAGCCAAATCAAAATAAATTGAATAAACTGAGTAATTTAGGAAATATTTTACTTTGATAAAAATAAGGGGCGTGGCACCTTCCATACAACAAAAACACTTATACACTTAACACTTATACACGCTATATTTTGGCGCCAATGATAGCAGGAGTTCTAAAATATGATGTTAGGATGTATATTACCTATTCTAAGCACCTTACGGAATATGGATGGGATTAGACAACGGGGCGTGGCACCTTCCTTAAAAAAAAAAACTTTAAACGCTATATCTTGACATTTAAGACAGTTACGGTTGTGAAACTTTATACATTGTTTATGCCAAGCTATTCACAAAATGCAAACGGGATTGCAAAATAGGGCGTGGCTCTTTTCATACAATAAAAACATTTAATTGCTATACTTGATACTAACGTGCCGTGCGTTTCGTGATCGAAAAAAATAGATATTAAAAATAAAGATTATTTTTGATCAAAAAAAAAATAGAAATCCAAAATAACGATTATTTCTGATCGAAATGAACAGAAGTCCAAAATAACGATTATTTTTGATCGAAAAGAATAGAAATCTAATGTAACGATTATTTTTGATCGAACAAAAGTAGAAATCTAAAATAACGATTATTTTTAATCGAAATGAATAGAAATCTAACGAAACGATTTTTTTTGATCGAAAAAATATAAATCTAAAATAACGATTATTTTTGATCGAAAAAATAAAAATTCCATACCTATAACGATTATTTTTGATCGAAAAAAAATAGAAATGCAAAATAACGATTATTTCTGATCGAAAAGAATAGAAATCTAATGTAACGATTATTTTTGAAAGAACAAAAATAGAAATCTAAAATAACGATTATTTTTGATCGAAATGAATAGAAATCCAATATAACGATTATTTCTGATCGAATAAAATTTAAATCCAGAATAACGATTATGCAGTGATTTCTATCATAAAATTCATAATTGTTACGGTCCGTGGATACTTATATATGTATACCAAGCTCTGCTGAAATTATGTTATTTTCTTCAAAGCATTTTTTTCGTAAGTACTATGCTTTCAAGATACCCTAATGCCTATTTCTAGACAATATTTAATAAAATTTTTAAAAGTTTTTGCTAAAAACAAATGTACCACCCAAATATTAAAGTATATATTCCATGCTGTATACAGCCTGCCTTCAGTTTATCCACCCGTCTATACCGCATTTTCATTAAGTTGCATCTGCAATGCTACTCGTACTTTCAATGGGATTATCCTAATCCATGAGTTTCTTTCGCCATAAGTGAAAGTTTCACTTCCGCTTGTTTCTGTTTCCGCTATACTGTGCACACTCATATTTATGCAACGGTACATGTGTGAGTATAACTGCACTTACAGCCTCACAAACAAACATACGAGTACATGTGTGAGTTAGTGTTGCGATGGCTGCTGCTGCTTTCTCTATGTGCAGTAGGTGGAAATAGTCATTATTTGTCGTATAGCTCCTTAGTTTCATTTTTATTTTATTTTAACAAAAAATTTTCTCATGTTTTAACTTTAACATCCTTTGTTGTTTTCTCCTGTTTGTTTTTGTTGCTACTGTTATATCTCTCCATATGTTTGTGTGTTGTGGTTGCACAATTAAATTCCATGTTGAATTTTTCAGTGAAAGAGAAAAAAAAATTTTTTTTTTTTTTTTTGCAAAAGAAAACCTCTGAACAGATGTTCAGTTTTATTTCATATAGTTGTTGTTGTTGCTGTTGTACTTCTGAATTATTATGGTGACATTTGTTGTTTTTTTTTTTTTTGTAGTAAATGTGCTGCCACAGTGTTTTCAAGTATTTAACATATGTTTTTGCTTGTTCTTGCATATATGTATGCAAATATGCGCTTATTTTAATTAATTATGGTTCATCAGCTTGTTGTCTCTAGAGGTAATAAAATGAAGTCTCTTGAGGATAAAAATTGCAGCAAGTACTCACAAACGTAGTATGTAGTACCTGCATATGAAAGAGTTAATCTGTTATTGACTAGATCGAAATGGTTTGGAATTAAAACTCAGTTGACCTTTACAACCAAATAAAGTATAATCATTAATCAAGATTTTGTGTCAAATTTTTTCCGAGAAAAAATCCAATAGGTGTACTTTTCTTTACCAAAGCAATCCCAATAAAAAAAATTAAATAAAAATATTCCCGAAAATCAAAGACCTTCACAGAATTTTTTTTAATGCATCTTAGTTGCATTTTTCTAGTTTTGAAATGCTGATCTGTCTGTCCTAAGTTTTGATTTCACAACTTAGTCAGTAACCTAGCAAAGTTTTAAAAAAAGTTACTGAATTTTTAAAAAACTTTCAAGCTGCTCAGTTTTGCATAGTGCCTTGTCATGATGCTTAGAATAATAATTCAGTAGTCTCCCCGTAATATGGGGAAAGCTTTTATTGGGGCCGAATATGTCACAAGAATAATTTTTCTTAGAAAGGCTATAGGTTGATCAAAAAAGCCTGTAATACTTTTTCGTAGAATAAACCGATCGCGGGTAAAATGCCACATAAAGTCAAATTTGGTTTTTACTTTTGCTCAGTTTTTTTTTTTATTTTTTTAAGTATATCACTATCTTGTCCTCTGCGTCAACTAAAAGTTTAAAATCTTTCCTGAATTTTTATATAAGCAAACTTTGCAAAAAAAGTAATATTTAAAATGGCTTCTAAAGGCTTATCGTATGATATATATTTTTGGAACTCTACTCTATCTGCTTTAACGTTGTTAAAATGTAGTAGTATTTTAGTAGATTGCCATCATATTGTGTTTATTTTCTCGAAAAAATACGTCATTAAGATCAACATCTGAAAATATTTTTAGAAGTTTCAATAAAATATTTCAAAACGTGCGTCTTCGCCATATAATTTTTGTTGCAAATTTCTTGAAAACTTTAAAACCACTCAACCAATTTTATTTAAATTTCGCACAATTTAATTTTTATAAGCCAGTATTTTTTTTTCAGTTAGAATTGCTTGGAATCGTTTATTTCTCAAGACAGTCTCTGGGGACGTCCATTAATTACGTGAGGTCGCTGGGGTCGCTGAATACGAATCCAAGGTCAGAAATTTCAAATTCAAGACAGCGGACCCAATTTCGCGGAAACTCAATAACCTAATCCACCATATTGGGTCCGCCATTTTGAATTTTCTATTTCTGACCTTGGATTCACATTCAGCGACCCCAGAAACCCGCATATACCAAATTTGGTGCAAATCGGTTGACTTTCAAAAACTTGGCCACCATATTGAATATTTGACCGCCATATTGGATCCGCCATCTTGCACTATGTCAACCTACCACGAAAGATTTTTCGGAGCTACAAGTTGAGCCAAGAAACGACCCGATCGGTTGTGAATTTTTAATTTTACAAGCTTCTATTGCTGGACACTCGATTTTTCTCCGGCTTCCGCCGCGATATTGGATCCACCATTTTGAATTTCTGAACGGGCCACACGGCTTTTAGAAGGTTCTCATGAGACGAACATTTTAAGACCTCGTACGTCTTGATCGGCCTAGCCAATTTTTGGCCGCGAAGGTGATCCGCTTGACGTGAAACGTCCCATATATATTCTTCGTTAGCGTCCCTGTTTTGAACGCTTGTCTAATATGAATGAATAACTACCCAAATAAGCAGGCCTATTCTGATTCCGATTTAGCTCTGAAGTGGAATTGAAATCTGAAGTTGAATGTCAATAGCTCTTCTAAATACAATGGTCGGAATTTGCTATGAAATTTTTTTTTAACTACAACATCGAAATTGTGCTGTTACAGTTCCTGAAATAAATTTCGAATTTCAAATTCGTTTTCAATGGAAATCCGAATGGAATCAAAACAGTTTCAAAATAGATTCTTTTTTTGGGCTAACGTTCATTATGTAAAATTCTCCAAGTAAACAATTGCTGTAAAAGCTAAGCTTCTAGTTAACTTTTAGTCTTTATAACTCATATAATTTAATATTAATTTTTGATTTTCTCCAAAAAAGTTTTACTTTCAATTTTGAAACACGTTATTTTTTAAGCCAAAATAAAGGAGTTTGAGTTTTTTTTTTTTAAATTTTTAGGGGGTTACTTGAATAATTTCACTAGAGTACCTATACCACATAAGCAGAAATCTCAATACGTTTCAAAAGAATACTTTTATTTAACTATTACCACGCGGACAAAGCCGGTAATATGGGTCATAGATAAAGAAAATATAAATTGAATAAAATGTTTATCAAGATTTACGAAAGGGATATTTTACAATCATTTGCACAAAAGAATTGTTTGCAATGAATATCATTTCAACAAAGCTATTTTTCATGTATCGGAATTTTTTAATTGGTTTATAATTTATCATGAATACAATGTTTTTCTTAAAATTGATTACATTATTTCCTTTTTGCATTATGAAGGTATGTACATATATGTACACATATTAGTACTTATGACTGTGCAGTTTATTGCAATAAATACAAATTTTATAAAACTTCTAATTGCTGCAAAACTTTCCCCATAGACGGTGCTGCTGTTGCTACTATTGCTTTTATCATTCTAACTAAAGAACTAAAAATGTGCGAACTAAATTACAATGTTGTTGTTTTTTTGTTGTTGTTTTTGTTCCTTTTGTTAGCAATGCTACCATAGTAATAAATGAATATTGCACAGGGACTCGATTATATGCTGTTTGTTTACATACAATTCTTTGGTTTCTATGGAATATTGTTAGCTGCGTAGCTATACTTTTGTGAAAATATGCGTTTAGATTTATTTGCAAGTTATGCATGTGTATGAGTAATTGAGTTTTTTTTCTTACTAATATTTATATGATAATTTTTTACAATATATGGGGCACATTTTGTTGAAACGAAAGGAGTTGCACCTTGAAGTTCGCAATTTTTTTTTGCGGGTAGTATTTGATAAGTTGATAGTTCATTATTTCGGCATAAGTTCAACTATTGGTCCGCCATGATTTTTTAAAATTTATAATGTATAGAAGAGTTAATTATAAAAAAAATATTCTACTGAGCTTACTGTTCAGTACAAAGAGTGATTACAAAAAAAAAAAAAAAAAAAAATTACAAGAACAAAAATCAAAATAAGAAGATTTCAAAGGTCACTGATGATTCCATTTAGCAATGAATGAAACAACAAAGGTCACTGATGATTTCATTTCGCAATGGATGAAACTAGTATGACTAGCTATCGGTCAGTTTTTTGTTGTGATTTTTGTTATTGTAATTTTTTTGGTGCTTCACATTTACTAAACAGTTGTGTCAAAACTCTTGCTGCCATTGTAAATTTAAATTTAAATTCCTAGAAAATTAAATTGAAAAAAAAACTCTTTCATTTTAACCATTTCGAAATAAATCAGTATTAAAAAAAAGGCCAACTTTATCTCCACACATTCAACCGAAAACCAATGCATTAAAATGTTCGAACATTATTCAAATGAAGGCGCATTAAAAAAGTCAATCATTTCCTAAATGTTATAGCCAACCAGCGTGCCACCTAATGGTATTGCAACAATGCGAATACTCAATTTAGTTGATTTAACAACTCTGCCTCATACATTTCACTCTTGATGAATTGCAACTACCGTTGTTTATTTGTGGTTAGTGAAAGCATTAACTTTGTAATGGGGGGCTATGCTATGGAGGCCCACCACTAAAACAACAGTCACGTAATGGAACCAAACACCCTAAAAAAATAAACATTAGAATTAGTATTCAAGAAGATACCACACAAACATTGCTAAAACGCCAATACAAATCCAAATTTAATCCCTTGTGCCGGATGCGCCCACCACTCGTTTGTATTGTTTTGTTGTGTTTCTTTTTTATTTTATTTTCCTCTGTACAACCAATTCCAAATCCAAAGCCACCTCCAACATCAATTCACGCTGATTGATGTGCTCCAATAAAATTTAAAACGAGCAATTTTCACTGAATATAGTGAAGTTGGCACTTTGAATCATTTCTTCCTTTCTATTGCATCCTGTGTGTCGTTCGTTTTACGTTCGATGCTGAAGGTCAGAACGACTAGCTGACTGACTGACAACACTTAAAATGGTGGGTGTTCATTAAAAAAAAGGGGTTTGCCAACATGTTAGCATTCTAATTAACTACGTTGTAGTGATTGCTCTAATGCTGTGCATGTGTGCGCGTAATTGCCTTTCGGTGTGTACGTTACGTTGCGTCGCTGGAATATACATCAACAGCAGTCAGCACTTTCTATTGTAAGGATAACATGTATGAACATTGGGATGTATGGCATCATTATAATTAAAATGATGATTGTTGCTGCTGCTCTACACAAATACACAAAATTTGGGTCAATGTCGTGTTAATGAGACAAAATTTGTTTAAAGCCAACAATTAATTTATTTAGAATTTATAAATTGACGTATATACATTATGTATAAATATTGCAAGGTACGACAAAAATTAACCTATTTTTCGGACACATGAAATAATTTTGTGTGTCGGTGAAATTTGTTTAATCATTTGTATGAATGTCAAACAAAGTTATTGTACACTTAACAAAGCTACCCCCAATATCCATTATAGACGAAAATATTCTATGGAAAGTCAAAGAATTCTATCTGGATGGCTGGAACCAAAAATTTATAGAGGACTTGCTGACCCGGTGAACTTTGTACCACCTTAAATTGATCCCTATCCCTATCCTTATCCCCATCCCTATCCCTATCTCTATCTCTATCTCTATCTCTATCTCTATTCCTATTCCTATCCCTATTCCTATTCCTATTCCTATTCCTATCTCTATCCCTATTCCTATTCCTATTCCTATCCCTATTCCTATTCCTATTCTTATTCTTATTCTTATTCCTATCCCTATCCCTATCCCTATCCCTATCCCTATCCCTATCCCTATCCCTATCCCTATCCCTATCCCTATCCCTATCCCTATCCCTATCCCTATCCCTATCCCTATCCCTATCCCTATCCCTATCCCTATCCCTATCCCTATCCCTATCCCTATCCCTATCCCTATCCCTAATCCAGTCGTTTAGTTGCAGTATAGATAAATAACCTAGATACTGACTGTAGCGCCATCTGACGGGCAGATTTGTGAATCCAAACCATCCAGGGCGCCACCCAAACGCATACAAAAAAAAATGCATTCAAATCGGACCAACCGTTTAGGAGGAGTTCAGTGACACACACACGTACAGTAGAATTATATATATAAAGATATATACCATAAACTTCAGACCTACTATTATAGCTAATATTTTATTATATGTATATTAATATTAAGCAAAATTTTTTATCTACTTATTATTTCTCTTCATTTCAGTGTGACCTATGCATGCTCTTATCTGTGTCCCATTTTGACTTTAAGGAGAAAGTACAAACCCTGGATGTAGGGTAAAAAAATACAATTTTAAGGTACGTTTTTGTTATTACAAAATCAACTTTATAGTTATATGTTTTTATGTAAAAAAAAACATCTCAAATATTAAAAGCTGCTGTTAACGAAAAATCATCAATAATTTTTATCTCTTACAATACTCTTATCATCATAACGCATAATTTTCTGATGCTTTTAAGTTTCCGAAAAGCATCATCAACATGAGAGTTAAATATTTAAATAGGTTAATATACATTTTTGTAAATTACTCTGCCACTCAGCAAATAAAAAGGTTTAGCAGAATTTTTTTTTTTTATTTGCTTCATAACAGCCTACCCATCAGTGCGCGGCGCTATCATTGAGCAGCTCATTGCACAAAATTCAACTTGAATTTTCACATTTTTGCGATACCATCCACACACACACACAGCTCTTATTTTGTGAATACAGCGCGTCTGTTTTCAAGCATTTTTTGCCAAAGTAAAATTTATGAAGATCGTTTTCTTAATCTTTGAGAAACATAAAGCAGCTTATTGAAATACTCATACGCGTACATTTACAACGGTAATAAAAGAACATGCGACACGTTATGGTAAAGCGTGAGAGTATCGGCATGTGCGTGTATATTGGCAGGCTCCCAACACTGCTTTCTCTGCGTGTATTTGTTTGTGTACGTGTGCGTGGCGTAACCACCAATAACGCAAAAAGGGTTATGGGCAAAGATAACAGTAATGTATTTTAAGAGAATATTGACAATAAACAGCATAACGCGTGGTGGAAGGAAATATAAAAAATTTTCATATATAACATCGGTACTTAAAATGCTAAAAAAAAAAAATTTCAATTACTTCTTTTCATTCCATGTTCCACATGTATGTATGTGTTGGACAAAACACTCCAAGCGGATTAGCGCTTTATTCAAATTAGGGGGCATGTATTTATAAATATTTCTTGTATACTTAAATATAGTTGAGCTTTTAAGACTTTCTGTTGACTAGAGCCTTAGGTTGATAAGGCTCGACTTAAAAAAAAAATAAAACAAAACCGAATAAATTTAAAAAATTTCTATATATTCCTTAGCAGATTCCAAAGAATTTTTGAAGGATTTCAGCTCATTAAAAAAAAAATTAAGAAATTAAAAAATTCAATAAATTTAAGCTTTGTCAATTTTAAGTCCCAACAAAGAAAACATCTTAAAATCTGCCTTTCGGCTTTTGAAAACATTGGTTTTAACATGCCTTTAGAGCGCAAAATAAATATTTTCTTGAAAGTCACCAAATTTCGAGTAGAATACTTATCCGCTTGATATTTTTTTCTTAAGTACTCGTATGTGGCGAGTTTTGCAATAATTTCTTCTGAGTTCTTAAAAATTTTTGATACTTTCATTTCATTTTTTTGATACATCCATGAAATCAACGGCAATATGTTCTATGAGATTTCTAGGGAGAGAGTCTCATGACGAACATGAAATTCTGAAATCTTTTAAAAATTATATTCAAGTTCATAGTTCAAAAAAAGAAATTTTAGCTATTGTTTAACTACCTATTACTGAAGAGGAAATCGCCCTAAGCAAAAGTTATAGATTAGAAAATGTTGCATAAAAAAAATTTTGGTCACTAAGTACAACCGTTTTTATGATATTCAAGGTCGAAAATGTTGAATAATTCAAAAATATTGATAGATCGAAAAATATAGACAACATCGGAATATGTATGTTGAAAAAATTCAAAAAATTTTATTAAATCCAAGAATGAAGATAGCGTCAAAATAATTGAAAAAAATGGAAATTGTCGAAAAATATTGAAAAATGTTGAATAAGTCATTAAATATTCATGAGTCAAAGAATGTTGAAAAAGTTGAAAAATTCAAAAAATATTGATAAGTCGAACAGTGTTGGAAAACTCGAAATATGTTAAAAAAATTAAAAAACATTGAAAAATTGAATAAATATTGATAAGTCAGAGAATGTTAGATAGAGTCAAGGAAGTTAAGATTTAATGAAAATGCTCAAAAATATTGAAAAATGCTTAAAGAAGCAAAAATATAGATTAGTCAAAGAATGTTAATTAAGTCGAAACAGTTGAAAAATTTGGAAAAACTTTGAGAAATTTTGGTAAGTTCAAAAAATATTGATAAGTCGAAGAATGTTGGAGAAGTCGAAAAATGTTGATAAAGTCGATTAAAAAAGTCGAAAAATGTAGAAAAGGTCGAATAATATTGGAAAAATATTGAAAATGTAGAAAAATATAGAAAAATTATGAGATGGTCAACCGCACTACTAGAGTAAAGATGATATATAAAAATATTAAACACAAATTTGAAATTCAAGAAAACCTAACCTAATCTACATTTCAAAGTATTCTTTGAACACAGCGTGTGCCATCATTGACTGAGAAAACTCAACTTATTTCTCAATTATTTAAATGGTGCTATTGGGCTGAATTTGAACACATGCAGGCAAAATAGTTTTGTATAATCAATGCTGACTGTTGCCATGTTAAGTTTTGTGGCATGATGATGTTGACTTTAAGTTAAACTATCAAAACTAAAATGTGAAGTTTTGTGCAATTTTGAGTTGTGTTAGAAAATTTATTGATTTAATTTCTTCAACGAAAGTTTAGTGAGAGTTCATGCACCAAATTGTTAAAGATTTGCTATAATTCGTGATAACGAACGTTAATGATAAATGATTTGTAATTTTATTCGAAATTAATGACTTACCATGCTTTTGTCGTCAGGTGTTGCAAATTATTTCCATGTTTCTCTTCTTTATAAACTTTTTCAGCAAAATCCACAGCTTTTTCTTTGTTTCTTTAAAATGAGCTTAAAGCATTTTCAGCATAGAAAAGCGGCTGGTTTTCTCTTCGTATTTTCGTCGTTCACATTTCTTGAAAGATTCTTTAAATGTGCTGTAATTGAATTTAAAAGTGTGTGGTTGGTTTTGTGTGTTGCCACTCTGAGTTTTATGGTATTTTAACTCTTCACAAGGGTGGCAATAATTTAGGTTAATCACTTATTTAAATGGTTTTTCTATGTTTACACTTTCACTTTCTATGTAGCAATTTTGTATTTATTTTTCTAGTGGTTTATATAGTATAGGTATATATATTTAAGTTAAGTTTTTACATTTTTTCTTTATTTATTTTTTTTTTAAGTTATGCAACTGTTATACTATTTTCTCCTTGCATTTATTCAAATTTGCTGCAAGAAGTTGATATAAAATGTTTTAATAAAATAATGAAAGGTTTGTTGAAAAAGTTATTTTCATTTGTAAATTTTTTGCATTTTTTATTAAATTTTTATTTTTGGTGTCATAATATGCGTTTTGTTTTTTTTGTTTTCAACGCTAAGAAAGGACCACTTATATTTTATATGGGAAAAATGTCCACCTAAATCAACTTAATTTGCTTAAAGTGTTGTAACTTTAAACAGAAGTCTATATGGCAACATTCTATGATCAATCTTGGATATAAAGAGGGTAAAATGTCAACGAGAACTTATTAAATTAGGGGTTGTTCAAGTATTACGTAACGCTTTTAGGGGGGAGGGTTTCGAACAACGCGTTACGCTGCGAGTTAAAAATCTCTTGTTTTATTTATTATTATCGCAAACGCGACTAAAACATAACAAAAGTCGTTAAAATAACTCTCCGGTACATTGCGCAACGTAATTGTAACTTTTAGGTAATATGGTCACTTGGGTGATGATACCGTAACGTTTAAGGAGAGGGGGCGGGGGTCAAAAATCTTCAAAAATTGCGTTACGTAATACTTGAACGGACCCTTAGTCGTATATGTTTAATTGACATTATTTCCGTTTTTTATACCCCTTACACCGAATCTATTAATTTTGTCATTCCGAACGTAAAGCATAAAAGAGGCGTGGTATGCACAGGAAAGTGTATATGAGACATTGTCAGAATAAAAGGAACTAGACCTCCAATTCCGCTGGTTTTTTATAAGATAGTATATGACTTGTTGATGAATTACAAAAAATCATTTTGGTATAAGCCGAACTATTGTTGCGCTACAAATTTTGAGGATTTATGGAATGATATTTTGAGTTAAACTTGAAGAGTGGGCAAATATAGTCTCAATGTTTTAATTTTTTATTTACAAATTTTTTTAGAAAAAAACACTAAATTAAAAAATGTTTCAGACTTAATTAAATTAATAGAAATCTCAATACCTCATTTTTTTCCAAAGAGGCCAGAGATAAAATTATAACTATTTTTTTTTAAAAAATCTGATCTAACTTTTTACATGCTAATTATAAAAAAATTTGAACGACCGATTGAAAAGACAAAAAAATTGATAGGCCCTAATCGCACCTCCAACCCCCGCTAATAGAAATAGAAAATGACGGATATATATGAACTAAATATATAAAAAGGTTAATTACGATTAGAAACGATATAAGTCCTAAATAACGAAAATTTTGATTATAAAAAATAAAA
Organism: Meiosimyza platycephala; assembly: GCA_963662105.1. Lineage (NCBI taxonomy): Eukaryota > Metazoa > Arthropoda > Insecta > Diptera > Lauxaniidae > Meiosimyza > Meiosimyza platycephala. The sequence goes on from OY759210.1 coordinate 14,829,770, forward strand.
ATTCAAAATAACGTTTATTTTTGATCGAAAAAAATAAAATAAAAATCTTAAAATTCAGAATCTACTGGAAAAAGGTGTGCGAGATATAACAAACGGCGTGGCAGCTTGCACACATGTTAAAATATTTAAAAACACGTTGCCGTAACATTTTGGCATTAAATGTTTTGAAAACCTGATATATATATTTTGCAGGAATTTTTTATCAGGAAATATGTAGCGCCCAATAAAATATATATTTTTTGTGTTGATTTTTATTTTTAATTTACGAACGATAAAGTATACTATTACTTTTGGAAGTCATATACAGTGACTAACGAAATTGATCTTTAGGCTGCATTGAAAAATTAACACCCAATTCAAGGCCTAAATAATGAAATAGGAAAAAAAGACAAAGCAGGAAATATAATTTCTTTGACTTAAAAATAAATTTGTGGGTTTCCAAATAGCTATTATAGTATTTATGAAAACCGTTTAGTTTTGCACTGGAGCCTACGTTACATTTTTTTCCAAAAAATTTTCCAGAACTCGATTCATTGTCAAAAACAACTCATGCATCGATTTATTTAGGGCATACATACCTTTTGTCTATCGGAAATTTTTATATTTTGCAATTTTCATTTATTTAAGCCAATTTTTTTGTTTTATTTTATATAAAGTATTTAGAATAAATATACATTTTGAGCGATTTCTGCTCACTTATTAGCAAAATTTTATTAAGTTTTTCATATTATGTGGTATACTGATTAGATTACAAAGAACTTTCATATATGTGCTAATATCCATTCATACCCTGAAAAGTTATTTGCATGTATTATTTTATTATTCTATGTATTTGTTTCATTTCTACGATTTTTTTTAAATATAAATACTGGCATGTTAAATATGTATTGTTATTGTTGCTGTTTTTTTTTTTTTTCTTATCATAGTTTGTCTGTTTGTCTTACAAATTTCTAACAACAACTCATGCTTGATGGTATTTGCATATTAAGTTCTCATAAGTGAGTACAAAGTACTACTCAACGTCGATTGCCTGTGGCTTCCTCAACATAAATGAAACAATTTTCCCTCTTTTCTCTATTTTATTGCCATTATATTTTTGCTAGTGCCTCTGATTCTGTATTCTTTTCTTTATTATTGCCTCCCTCATTCCTTTTTTTTTTTCGTCTCTAGGCCATGTTTTTCGATTTTCTTACCAGCTTTCAGATATGAGATTTTAGTGTTTTTCTTCTAAGAGTTTTATGATGGCTTGAATTTTGTGTAATTTGATACTTTTTTTCATTTGAATTATATATTTAGTAGTCTATGCGGCGTTGCTACTATTTTTGGGGTTGTATGGTAGTATAATTGAAATTTTATTTTTATTAACATTTATGATGTTTTCAAGTGTGCATAGGAGTATTCAAGTTACAAAAAACACTTCTGTTGTATAAGAGTCATGTTAATTATTCATATGTAAATTCAATTGTGAATAAAAATATTAAAATTATGTTACCGAGATAGGTACAACTGATGCTTGAGGGTTAAGTGAATTTGAAAAAAAAAAAATAAATATTAATTTAAAAAAAAACTTAGTGCTCGTTATTATTCTCGAGCCAAATGAGACTCTGGTAAAATTTTCATTAACAGTTTTCTTTTCATAAAATAACGGTACTAGAACTTTTTGCATACATCCTCGACTACCACTGATCTCGATTACTTTTTGCCAGTTTTTGCTTTTGCCACTCAGTGTTCCCGTACCAAATTTGCTCTCACTCTTTGTCTAACATTTGCCGAGTTATCTCTGCGTTATTAATTGAGTGTTCTTTGAAACTGTAAAAAAATGGTACCATAAACAATTTTATCGCGTCTGCCATTTATTTTAAAAAATGCGTCTATACACAATAACACATAAATGTAAGAGGCAGACGTTTTGTTGCTGCTTTTAAGAGCAATTAATTTCTTTTTTTAAATTTCATACAAACTAAAGAGATTTTATAGTCAGGCAGATTGCGATTATTATATAGATTATTTCATAAGAAACGAGAGAAACAACGTCTGCCACTTAATTGTTGCCACATTAAAAAATTGCAATATTACAAAAATGTAAAAAAAAAATTGAGTACTACTAAATGATTTAAACGCGTCTGCCTTTTGGCTAACTGATTCATTTACTTATAAAAAACATAAATATAGAGAAAGCAGACGATTCCAGCGCTGCTTTTTCGAAGGCAGATGTTTTTGAGCACATGAACCAGAATTGTTCCCTTGTGTTGCTCTGGGTTTTTGAGTAAAAATGATAAAAATACATAGAGCTGGCTATGCTACCTAGATTATTGGAAAAAAAAGCCAGCTCAACGCCTACAGAAAGCAGTACAATTACGGACATGGTGCTCAGCAGTTTTTTTTTTCTCCTCGCAGCAACAGCTTCTATAAAAGTCAATGTAGAGGAAACACTCAAACGCCTCGCATTTTTGACAAAAAAAAGAGTGGCAAGTGAGTTTACCTATCACCCCTTTTATTTCCAGATTACCAAGAGAGATATTTCTGAACGAAACACATAGAGTATAGAGAGCTCTTCTCAAAATTTGGCATAACAGTCAAAAACACCGCAATTTCTTAATGAAACTCCATACTTCATAGTTTATTTAAGCGAAGTTTCTTCTTCGATATGGCACAATTATGTAAACAAAGCTCCATTTTAAAGTAAATATTTACCCAAGAACCTTTTCTTTATATAGTGTACCTGTATAATAAACGCAAAATAAGCGACTTTGCTAATGAATTTCAAAACTTGTAATATAAAATGCCATTCAAATCTTTTATTCTTACAAATGGAAAAAAATGAAACAATACGAAAGCTGCTTAAAATTTTAATACACTGTAAAAAATGTTTATCGCACATACTTACATGCTTACACATCCAAGACATTGTAAAAGAAGAGCAATTTCTTAAGACTTTTTGCATCATTTTTCTTGATACTTATTAAAATTTCATTACTCTTTATGCCTTATGCTAATTCCTTTAAATCCTTAAAATTTCGCTTTAACACCCGCACGCACATACATGTACACACAGCTATAAGCGTTTTATTTTTATTCCATTCATTCATTCTTTTTCCCGCCCCGCATTCATATGAAAAGAACCCACAATAAAATAAAATCAAAGCAATGAAGTCACTCGTCGCCGTCGTCGTCGTCGTCAGTCCAAAAGAGGTCCCACATTTTTTAAGTAGCAGCTGAGTAGAGCGTAAGATGTTTCATTAAAGCGCGAAACAAAGTAAGAACAAAGCGAAAAAAAAGGATACTTTTTAAAAGAGAAAGAAAAAAATAAATAGGCAAGGATACGCAGGATATCACAAAAAAACATTGTTCTCAGACATATGAAAAAAGCAGCGTAGGATGTGGAAAGAGTGAATAATGACAATATAAAGGAAATGGTGTAAGTTTATGCAACATATATCCTTTAAACAAAATGTTAGAAGTGTAACAAATATCGTTGCTAGGGTGTTGCGAAAACTAAATAGAAATCAGCAAAGAAAACACGAACGAATTTAGTAATGATTTTATATAAAAATTGCAATCAAATTTAAAAGCCGAAATGGAAGCGATAAGAAAGTTCATTGCGAAAAGCCATTTAGCGATAATCTTAGCTTTTCACTTTCCTCGAATATCCTACGATTTTCAAAATTCAAAGTATTATCCTTTAATATAACGTATTATCTGTATTTGATCTTTTGGTATTTCACGCTCAAGCAATATTTTCTAATTTTCATTTAATCGCTTTTGCATGGTTCTCGTCAAAAAAAACTTCATATTGATTATATACTCAAAAAAAAAAAACAATTTTCGAAACACCCTAACAAGTAGAAGGGTGCGATAAGAAAAAATTACAGACCTACTTGACTATTAACATCTTTGCTAAGCAGCGCTTTACTCCACTTGACTCAACTCTGTGTGTGCTACACAACAATATTTCCGGCCTCTTCCCGAAAATATTTCGCTTGCACACATACATACATATACAAACAATGAAACACATGCAAACACACAAGGACAACTCGTCGAAGGAGCCACTCGTCAGGAAAAGAAGAAAAAAAAATCCAAAATGTAGTCAAATGTTGCCAACTTAATATGTCGCTTAAATGTCAATGAGTTTGTGTGAATGTAACGGTGTAACAGCGTTATGTGGGTGTTGTATGCATGTGCGTATAGGTGGTTCCGTTTTTATGAGCTTGTGTTTGTATAACCGGCTTTTTCTTGTAATTTTTTTTTCATCGCAAGCAAACTGAATTCAACATTTTTCATGTTATAGATATTGTTATTGTTTTTGTTCTTCTTCTGTTGTTGTAGTGTTAACGAATTTGTTTTTGTACGCTGTGTTAACTATGTGTTATTTTCTCTTCTTTCTTTTTTTTTTTAATGAATGCAAAGTAAAAAAATCTGCTTAAAAATCTTTGTGTTTTGTAGCAAAAAATGTGTAGCTTAAAAAAAAACAATGGCATAGCGCCTTAACATATGCTACATATTTTGAGCAACACACTGTGCCATGCTATGCTATGAACCGCAAAATGGGCGTACAAATGAAGCCAGCAAGCAAGCGGGCGATGGCAAAGTGAAGGACATGCATACATCCACGTCGATTTCTTTGATGTTTTTTAGCCGCATCGCTTTTGTTTATGTGCTGAAAGAGATGCCGACGATGCGTTTTTTTTTTGTGTCGCTGTTGACGTAACAGTGGCGTTGGTGGGCAACAAAATTTCAAAGGGTTTACAGCGGGCGGTAGCTTGAAGTCTGTAAAAAATTATTATATGTAAACAATATTAAATTGCTTTTTTTTTCATTATTGAAAATAGGCTTTCACTTTCACTGAGCCCCAGCAAAATTTAATGAAATTTTAGTTAGTTTTTTAGATATACATACTGATATTTTTGCCATTGGATGCTGATACAAAATTAACTAATAATCAAATTTTTCAACTGTGTTCTAGAGAAGAGTTTTTGTATTAGCGGCGTTCAGAAAAGTTGTAACGTGAAAAAAAAATATGTACTGTAAATGTTATTAATACAATCAGTAATAGCCGAAAAGAAAACTTTAATCTTTCGTAATAACTTATCAAGAGAAAAATTTTGTTTTTGTAGCATTTAAATTGTCGAATTAAGTAACTTATCAAAAGTTTTGAAGTCAAGTTTACTTATCAAGTAGCATACTTATATGACAACGTTTAGCCGTATGCAGGGTCGAATTACGAAAATTGCCGCCCCTACGCAAACATAAATTGTCGCCCGTAGATGAAAATCTCTTCTGCCAACAATGAAAAATATTTTGCTACTTAGCAAGTTTTCAATAATAATTTTTTTTTGGGGATAAGTGCAATGAAAATAATTTTATGAATACAATATATTTTTCATTGCCACGACACAACATAATCGCATAATGCAGAGTGTTTTTTTTTAATAGTAGGCGGTGCCACGCCCATCACGTTTTCACTGCTAAGCTAATGAACCATTTTTGATGAAATTTTGTACAGAAATAGATTGAAACCTGAGGAAAGCTATTTGTTTTAAAGTTTACGGTTCTACCCCCCCATTAGGAAAATGTGTTCTCACAGCTAAGCTAATGGACCGATTTAATGAAATTTGGTATGAAGGTATTTGCTTTTAAATTTTTGGCGCAACATTCCTTACAGAAAACTATGTTTTTTTAACTAAACTTATTTATTGACTTTGATGAAATTTAGTATGGATGATGAATTCTAAGGACGGGATAAAGAAAGGAATAGGGCAACATGATACATGATTTTTATTTTTGGAAGCGGTGACTGTAAATAACTCTTTTTTATATCAGTGTTTTAATAAAAACATTTTTTTTTTGTCATGAATTTTAAGCACTGGTCTAATTTTAGTGCTATGAACTTATCATATAATACTGACATGTCTTTCAACTAATTTTTCGAGGATATCATTCAAAGCAAAATATTTTTTCTGAGAAATGGTTAGATTTACATCACTAGAAATCACTTAAATCATCTTCATTAAGAAATCTCGGTGTCAACTTCAAAAAGTCCAAGAAAGCGGATCAAACGTTCGCTTTTGAGAAGATAATGTAGACAAGTTTTGTACCCAAAAATACAATAATTTATACAAAAAATCTACATTTCTCCAAACACTTATCACAACATGTTTTCTCGTTACATAAGCTTATCAAATTTTTGACAAACTTGCATATCGAGAGTTGATAAGTTCATTAGAGTAGTAAATCGAAATAACGCTAACATACTACTATTTTTTTAAGACATATTTACAAGGCTATTAATTTACTTACGATAAGTAGCTTCTTATATCTATTATTTATGTTTTTTTTTTTGATAAGTGCAAACAATAGAAATATTAAAAACCTATTTTGATTTAATTTACTTATCAATTTTTGGTTTTTTGTTATTGTAACAATAGCTATATCTGAGTTAAATAAAATGGGCAGTTTAAGCTTATTACTTATCAAAAGAGAAATGTTAGCACTTTTCCAAATTAATTTGATAGTAAGTTTGATTGAAAAGCTGTTGCCTGATTATGGTATTCGAGCTCAATGGAGTGATTCATAAGAATGATGCATTAGATTTCTTCCAAAATTCTTATTTAACTAACTGATAAGTGTTACTAATGCTATAAACGACCACTAACTTGGTCTAGCAAACTGCTAAGAAATCAAACGTTATTTTGAAAAAAATTCAAATAGTCTGGCTGGGTTGCTTACAACAAGAAAAACTAAATACATTGCGAATCTCAGCTGTCAGTATTTATCCAAATCGATAAGTTTATGCAATCGCCTTTAGTGTTTTTTTAAATTTTGTTGCCTAATCTGATTTAAGATTTGCGTTCGCTGAATAAAAAGTGACGAATTAAAATAAATAATAAAAAATACGAAACACGAAATAACAAAACAAGGATTATGCAAACATGCCATCACTTCACAATCATACTCTCTAGCTTCCTGCCACAATACGGCTTTGTATGCATATCTCTAATTTCGTACAAGTGTGTGTGTGTGTGTGTTACTTTGGCATTGTTTTTTTTTTTTTGTTATTTGAATATCCATCTGTAGGAAGAAAGCAGGAAACGTGCTTGGCGCGCATTTTAGATTTAAATTTCAAACGTGCATCCGTAGAATTTTTTTTGTTTTTTTTTTTTTGCGTAACTTCTCTGTTTTTTTATGTTTGCCGGCGTATTATGTGTGTGTTAGCTGGAGTATGTGCGTGTGTGTATGTGACTTTGTTTGCGTATGTGTGCGCTTTGCACACCTTCCGCTCTGAATGAGTGAGTTCCATTCTTTATGTTATGCCTGCCTGCCTGTTTGCTTTCTTTTCATTTTACTGCTTTACTTTTGAGCTTTTTGTGTTAAGTTTTTAATTAAATTATGAATTATGGATTATGCAAACTTAATTTTAGCTTTTTCCAAGGTGTTTTTTCTTTTTTAATTTTTGTAACGATATTTCTACATGATTTGTCTTGGCGAATATTTCAAAAATGCTGACTGATTTGTCTTTTAATTGTGAAAGTTTAGGTGAGGAAGACACACATCAAATTAGAAAGCGTATGTTTAAGTTGTATAATTAAAAATGAGGTGGAAATTGTTAGCATATTTCAATGTTTGAGAAAAGCTTGGCAGCGTAAAACAAATATCGAGAACATATACTACATACGAGTACCTTCTTGACTTTGTGTTAAGTTATAAGCAAAATTGTGAAGAATATGATGTTTGCAAAATCACTGTTCTTTTTTGCACGACAGACGGAGAACAAAATTTGAAACATTAATTCTCTGGTGACAAATTAAAATTTTGAAACATTGAAACACTCAATTTTTTCTTTAGAAATATTCTTCCTTAGCTGTAGATTTTCGAGAACATCAGATTTTTGAAAAATTCAATTCTACACTTGTAAATGACCCCCTGTTCCAGATTACGATTATAAAAAAATTGTCATATCATCTATTGGTATAATATGATACAATGAAAGTTGCCAGCATTGCGGACAAGAGTTCGGAAACGACTTCAAAATTCTGAGGGCGTAAACTATGCAAACATTTTTGTTTTCGAGGTTCAAAAATGTTCTCAGTTCATGCAGTTAACAATGTTTTTGAGGCATCTTCGCGAGTAGAGAAATACTCTCATTATGATTGTGGTAGATATATCGTTTCCAGGAATGGCAATCATAACAGATTTGATAAAAATGCGGATTTGCACTTCTTCGGATTCAGTGTGGCACAGAAAAGCCATGTGTACAGAAATGGTTCTGCTGGAATAAGCTGTGCAAACAAAATCTAATTTCCATTTTCATCGCCGATGTTTTGGAGAAGGCCGCAAAGTCACACGGATGATTGTTACTTTTGCTTGACAACCGTGGTCGTTATGAATTCTGAAAATGTTAAGAGGTGGAAGCACTCTGAATTTCGCATTTTGATAAAACATTGCTTTGTGTTCGGAAAAAAACGAGAAGCAAACATTGAAATGGCTCTAAAAACATCACATCACATCTGCTCCGTCGAAAACCACTGTTTAGAGATGGTTTGCTGAATTAAAAATGGGTCGTACGAGCAACAGTGATGCACCACGTTCGGGCCGGCCAAATGAGGCTACCACTTCAAAAAACATCAAGAAAATCCATCTGATCCTTTTGAAAGGCCGCAAAGTGAAAGTGAGAGAGCTAGCAGACTTAATGAAGTTGTCTAACAGTAGTATTCTCAATATTTTGCATGAGCGTTTCGAAATGAAAAAGATGACAATTGATCAAAAGCAAAATCGTGTCGGATTCAAAGCAATGGCAAAATTGAACGAACTGCGACACGAATTGCTGCTCCACCCAACGCATTCTTCAGACTTGGCTCCCAGCGACTATTTTCTGTTTTCAAACTTGAAAAGATGGCTCCAGGGAAAGAGATTTTACTCAAATGAGAAGGTCGAGTTCGAAACTGATGCCAATTTTGATAGCCTCGAAGTCGACTACTATAAAAAAGGTATCGAAATGTTGAAGAATCGTTGGATGAAGTGTATTTCCCTCGAAGGGAACTATGTTGAAGAATAAAATAGATTTTTATTAAAAAGTTTGTGTTTCCATCATTTTTCCCGGGACATTTTGAAACATGTAGTATATCGAAATTTCTTCTGTTTTTCAACGAGTTACACTTTGCAAACATGATGGATTGTCCATTTTTTCGGGTACGAGCTCATGCACCGTAGAAAGTCCCCATGCAACTATGAGCAGTAGCTGTGAATTCGTGATGAACGAAAAAATTTTAGTCTCGCAAGCTGAACTGAGCAATTTGGCATGAGAACTGTAACTATCCAAAGTAAAAGTAGAATTGCTAGGAAACAATGGAAATATCTCGACGGAGATACCTTGCAGAAATAGGAATGAAGCGTTATTGCAATAATATTATTTTTCAAGCAACATATCTCAAAGCAACATATTTTTATAATTTTTTTGGCCTAAGATTCTTATGACATGATATGATTTAACAACGATTTCAATGTATGGGGCGTTTCATGCCAGATCGGCTGTGATTAACCGTCATATCTTCAAATTTGGTAGATCTATGAAGGATTCAATATAATGAAAAATTCTATTCTTTTTATTGGTCAAATTTTATCCAAAAAAAAAATTTTGCAATGGATATCAGGTTTGGATTCAGAGTACTAAATTACATAGAGTGGTTAAAAAGAATGCAAAAAAAAAATAAAATTTTAAAATTCTATAAATTTTTTTTTTTTTTTTTTTTAAATATAAACGATTTCGTTTTACAAAATTTTTACGAAAATTTATTGCAATATCTTGAAAACAAAAGCAAAACTGTTCATTATCGGATTTAAAGGACCCAGAATGCTTAAGGCAAAAAGGGGGCTGGAAATGCTGTGCTAGAGAAAGCCTCCTTTCGGAACGAAAGTACTTAAAGTTGAAGAACAATTTCAGGGATATTATGAAGAGAACTTTCGGCAATTGCATATTTTATTAAAGCTTCATATATTAAGGATGAAATGCTACAAAAAATATTCTTTTCTCTTAACAGAATTTGTATAAAAAAAGTTTAAATTGCATATATTGTGCGCTGAAATTGTATAATACCAAATTAGATAGAGTGATATATTGCAAAGATTTTTAAAGTCGAAAATTTATGCTGCAATAAAATATCTTCACGAATTGTAAAAAAAAAGTTTATTTACACAAAAGTTCTCGTGTCAGCGAACATTAAGAATTAAAAAATAAAATTTATAACACGTTTCGTATACGCGCAAAGGATTAAAGAGCGATATTTCAAGTGGATAATTTATAACCTACACTGGAAGAAGAAGACGCAGAAGAAGAGAGACACAACAGCTAACACTATACGACATGACTGCGAGGCAGTAGCAGGACAGGCGGCGCGCCAGAAGAAACAACCAAATGATTTGAAGACAGACAAAACAGCACGGAGTAGAGATGAATGTCAAAGGATAAAGAAATACGAGCTTTATTATAATACTTTTTAGTTTTTATGTTGATACACGAAAAGCTGTTGAAATTTTTGTGGCAAACAAATTAGAATTTACAACTTTGCAAGGACATGTGCTGCGGGCAAAGTTGCAAACAAAAAAAAAAAAAAGGACATTTTTAGCCACTAGCTGTCATTTGGTTTTTGGTATGGTATGGAAAGAGCACATTTATTTCTTGCTAGATTTTAAAAAAATTTAAAATATTAAATACAATTTTATTCACTATGTTCTTATTATTAAGTGTATTCTTATTTTGTTGTAATGTAAATGACGTTACCATGCTTACGTATTTAATGTCATCGCGTGACACAACAAAAAAAAAATAAATCCTATAATGTATTCGTAGTTGAAAATAACAACAAAAAACGTCACTTAGCGACCATTGGCGATGACTTGACAGTCAATTATGACAACCAAAAATAAAGGATATTCAAGCAATTGATTTTATTCTTCTATATAAAATAATTTTCGAAAAATATTTACTTTTTATGTTACACGTTTTTCCATAAATTTACACAAAATTATTAGTTAACTCAGTAGTAGTCAACAACTACTTATATCCTTAAGGACTTTATCACGCACACACACAAGTCACACTTGTTTTCACTTAAGTGAAAATTCAAATGGAATATTAAATTCGTTTTTTTATTTTTCAACTTTGAACCGCCGCTCGTTTTCAACTCGACCGTTTTCAACCGTTGCTCGCACTAAACTGGAGCGCCAAGGGTGCAACGAGTCTTCAACCCCTGTGCCAGAAATCGTCTGTTCGTTCGTACATCCAAACTAATTCGTTTTAGTTTTCATTTAAGGTGCAACGAGTTGAATTTCATTCATTGTGTATTGCAATTTTCACCATGGTGTATTGGTATGTTGAATTTCAAGAAGTAACGGAAAAATATCCCAATTATGCATTTTCTTTTTTTTTTTTGGGAAATTTCTCGGCATTGCTTGACATATGTAGCATGTTGAATTTGTTGGGTACTCTTTCGCTCTCTCTCTCTCTCTCTTGTGTTGAGTTTGCGTTCTAGTTAATTGGTTGCACAGGCTATCAATATTTTTGCCGGTTTGTTTATGTTTTGGTATTTAAGTGTTGCCGGCTTTTAAGAGTGGCAGAAAGAAAAACATGTGATTTCATTGCAAGTGTATAGATAAATATTGGGGTGTTGCTCGCTGAGTGAAGGTATGAGAACAAAATTAAATTAAATATCGAGTGCAATATTGTGTTTGTATACATGGAGCAGTGGGCGTAGGTTTATAGATAGGTGAGAGTTATTTTCACCACAACTTAACTTAAATTTATGTTTATTTTGGTCTAGTGAGCACATAAATTGAAAATTTAATAAATCAAATTATTGATGAAAACGTTTTTATTGAGTGAATTTTGACGGTTTTCGAATTGATTAATAAAAAAAATTGGGTATATCAATAACTTAAAACAGAGTTTTAGTGAAACATAATAGATAGCATACATATAAGTGTTGTAATATCTTTTAGCGGTTAAAAAAATGTTAAAAGTATATATTTTGGAGCTTCATTCCATAAAATATTTATTTATTTTAAGAACAAAATATTTTCCGAAAATTTACTTATGTGCTCAATATTCAGAGGTAGCTCAAAAGTGACTTGTTTCAATATTGGCAACATAATTAGAAAAATTTAGTAAAATAAAATGTGAACTCTCACGCATAAAGATGCACCAATTCATGAATTTTACGTAAGGGGAAGAAGGGTGCGATCACCCCGGATGCAACTTTATATAGGGGGTGACTTTTTCAATATTGAAAAATGTAGAAAAATAAAATCTGAACTCACACGTATACAGATTCATCAATTTAAGAACTTTACCTAGAGCGGAAGGGAGAAGGGTGCAGCCACCCCGGGCGCAACGTTATATAGGTGGTGGCAAATTACCCCTTCGCTTCGTTTGTCAAGTGTTCACGGTAAGGCGCTGGTAGTAACACTGTTTGCTACTGCACTATTTATTCTCTGCTTTATGGAGAGCGCAGCTGAGTTTTACAAGACGCGTCATAAGTTGCGAATGGTGATACGCTCCGTAGATATGGGGAGTTGCTATTTTGGCAGCCTCGAAAAATCAGCGGTTTCAAGTGGAGACTGTCAGACCGTTATCGAATAGCATCAGTCTCCTCTCAAATTCCGAGTGACAATGATCCTCGAAGTGTCCACAAGGGCATCTCTTTGAAGAGAGTTGTCGTTATTATTAACCACGAGAAAGCGTCTGTTCCACCGTGGGCAGCTTTTTGGTTTGCGTCTTTTTCACATTGGACGGTTGGAATATAAATTCCATACTTGTTAGTGTCTGTACTCAAAGAAAGAGGACTCACCAAATCTCACGAAGCGGGCGAAGGGGTCAAGGAAACCCTCACGTCAACTATTTAATGCATAGAATTTACATTAAAAATTATAATTTAAATCTCACGGGAGGGAGGGGAGGGGTCCCACCAAAAGAGGGGGGATCCGAATTTCTAAAAAAAACACCTCACGTAATTAATGGACGTTTCCTAAGCGGTCACAAAAGACGTGTGTATCACAGGTTAGGGGCAGCCTGCATAAAACTGCATTTGGTCAAAAAATGTTGCGCCACCGAACAGATTCATCCCAAGGGTCACAATCTACTTCATGAAAGCGCAAAATTTTTTCTTCATCAACTATCATGGATTTGAATCGAAATAGAAATGGAAACAAAACTCAGTAATCGCACGGAGTTTTGTGAAGCATAGGAAAAAAAATGCATATGGCAAACACCTTAAGTTTATAAATCCCAAAATTGTACGCATTCAATTTTTAAATGAGAAGTAAACCAAATATACTAAAATTTTATTCTTAAAGTTGCCTACTGCTACGATTAGCAATATTTAAAATTTTTCATTTATTTCGAAATCATTGATTGCTTGATTAATCCCAACGACCTAACGAGTTCATGTTACCTACCCAACAATCCTTACCTACTGATACTTCTCGTTGTTGATTGGAGTTCGATTTGAATATTCATTTAAAGAAGAAATAATGACCATGACCAAATATGCGACCACATTTGTGCAGATGTGAACATTTTCCAAAGATAAAATACCACAAAATGCTAATACCAAAAGGACGCAAAGGAAGTCATAAAAAAGTGCATTCCTTAGCAATAGGACCGACGACGTCACAACACAATTGGCTGTAAGTTGAGCATCGAGTGTTGATTAACAAATACTCTAGTAAAATGACCCAGTAAGAATATGTTAAGAGCAACATTCGGAACTTTATAGGTTGTATGTAAATATATAGCGTGACCAACTATTTTGGAGCAAAGAAAAAAGTACAAAAACATTCCTTTGAAAAAATCCTTAGGATCATGATAACACGATGGAGTTTATAGTAACTGGTATGACAAAAAAAAATAGTAAGTTCAAGCAATAATCGTTCATAGGTCGATATTCTTATAAACCTTGAAGTCTTTAATATTTTTTTTTTAAATAAAAAAAAACCATTATATTGAAATATCGTAATATATGATTTTTTTATTATTTTTTATTTTAAGAAAATTTATAGCACAAGTTTTAGGACGATATTGAACGTCACTTTATGTTTTTCCTGTGCTGGGTGTGTGTACCCCAAAATAGTAGTCACACAGCAGCGCACAGTGCATATAGACAAAATTGTTTTGGTACTAATCTGCAATGGACAAATTGGATATAAAAGTTCCTTTCTCTCTACTGCGCATCTACTTACACTTCCTTCCTTCCTTCCGCACTTAACTATAGCCATAACATAGATTTCATTAACCACAAAGTGACCAAGCAACGATGTCAACTTTATTTACAAGAATTTTTGCATTCTATTGCAGGACACACAAGGCAACTGCAAGGCTGCTCGTAAAGAAACAAGGACACATAGTTCAACATACTACAGTGCTTGTAAAGAGTAAAGAGAAATTCACAGAGAAAAAAAAGCTACCTACCATCAATAAAATCTTGAAAGAAGATATACTATATATATAGGTATGCTATCAACAACGACGACCACAATTACCTCAGATCCTGGTATACTTTGCTTTCATCATTGCAATGTTAAAGTCTTTTGTTTTACGTTACCTAACATTTGCCCCAATTGCCATACGGAATTGAATACCAACAGCAATGGTGATGCAGCTGGTAGTGGTGACGGCGGATTGTTGCGTCCTCTTGTTGGAAAAAGTCTTTTACCGTTTCGTCTGCCGTATCCATTTGTACGTGCATCACAGTATCCTTGTGCGATTGTGCTGCGTCCAACAACCGGTGATTTTCTCAAGTGAGTAGTTTCTTTTCTTTTTTTTTAGGTTATGTTGGTATATGGTTTTATAGTTGTGAACTAGTGTTGGGCTAATTTGTGACGAACTGCAATTATTCTACGAACCATTTTTTTTTGCTGAAGATGGTTAATCATAGTTTCTCGTAAGAGGCTGATGTAAGATGGAGATCTGCAGCTATCAAATAGCAAATATGGCCTAGGATTTAAATGGAAATAGTTCTTATGAATCGGAATGATTCATACTCATGCTGAATTGTGGCAAAAACATTCAGAATAAAAAAGGCCTGGGTAGCTCTTATTCTTGTGGTAAAATGTTCGAACTAAAATGCAATGATGTTTCGTTTCGTAAACCTGCAGCAATCTTTCACATGAAATCAAATTCATAGATTCAGTAACGTTTTATAAATCTTTCATTTATATTTCAGAAAGCTTTCTGCAATGTGTCAATGTCCACTTTTAACTACATTTTAAACGTTTCTGAAACGTTATAGAAACCTTGTAAGATTAAAACGTGTCAGAAGGATTTGATTTGAGAGGTTCAGAAAACGTTGTATGTGGAACCTTTCAGAAACAATTCAGAATGATTGCATGCACAGTTGTTAATATAAAATTGAATGATTATTTAATCATCAGCAATTTTAAGATATTATTCCCAAAACACTTTTTTTCACTCAGTAAAAAAATTGCGTGTAAAGTCTCCAAAAAAGCCCAACGCTGTTAGTTACTATGTGACATTGCGGTAACTAAGATTTGCATTTAATTTGCTTTTGCATTGAGCGTTGCATGAGAAAATTTTGCATTTTTTAACAATTCACTTCCGTTTCCCTTTTCAGCGACTACAACAATGCGACTGATCTGCATATTGCGGTAACCACATCCAATGGCTGCATCGTTGAATTCGATCGTAATGGACTGCAGCGACGACGCGCCGACAACATGGCTGAATGGTGGCAATCTCTGCTTGTGGGTGATGTACCCGAACCATGGTATGATCTATGGGACAGTGTACTGATGCAGGTTAGATTCATTTTAATTTATTGCTTGAAGCAGAGCCGTAAACGTGTATATACACTTGCAGTAACATATCTATTTATGTTGTTTTATATTTTACTGCGCTGATTTAGTACTCGCGTTTCTTTTCTCTTCAACACACAGATATGCAAACAACCTTCACGTTGGACCATCGAAGAATATCATGAAGATTTGCACAATTGTTACACCTTCGTTTTGACATTCCTGCAGGCCCTGACCTATGACAAACTAAGTGAAGCTGCCCGCAGTAAGACTTCATTTTGTGAAAAATACATTGTTCCTCGCACCACAACTGCCGGCAAATATATTTCATTGTATCGAAAGTTGCGCTCGAATGGTATTTATGTGCATCCACATCATCAGAAGCAGCATTTGAAGCATCAGAGACAACAGCAGAAGCAACAACAACAACAGAGCAACCATCATAATCAGCAGCAAGAGCATCAGTTACGGCAGCTAAAGTCTATAGCATTGTCATCGACACTAAATACTGATGCCAGCAACAATGCGTCCGCCTCCACCACTGTCGCTGTCGCTATCGCTTCGTCTACCAGCCAACAATCATCATCTTCCACAAACAGTATTATGTGTCGTGCACCAACTTTGTGCACCATTGAAGAGTGAAATCACCTCTTCATTCAACAGCAGCAGCAGTAGCTGAGGTTGCTTCTGTTGTCTTCGAACGTCATCGACTAGAGTGCAACACATGACAGCCTTTTGCTTTGGTTTGGTTTCACAAAAAAGGCGCCTACGGATCTCTTTATATTTTTTTTTTCAAACTCTTCCTGTTTTTGATGATTTTTTTTTAATCTTTTTTTTTCGTTACTTTTTTTTTTTTTTTTGCTATGGTTTTGTAGTTTTACACTTCATTAGAGCTGATGTTGATAAAACGACCTATGTACGTACGTCGGTTGATGAACTCAGTAAAATTTGTATTTTCCTATTTCATGTGATTTTTTCTCAAATAGAATTTAAGAAATAAATTTAATCGCTTTGATATGAACACTTAGTTTCAAGATTTGAATGAATTTTTTATTTTATAATAAGTTAAGGTGTTATTTTTAAGGAAAAGGATTTTTAGAAAACTCTTCATATCCATTTTGGAAATACAATTCATTGTAAGAAAATTCAGTCACATATTACTTTATGTACACTTATAGAAAAAACTTGTTGAAATTTGATATTTTCATTGGTTGATTTTGCGTGTAATACTCAAGCAGTCAAAAGTCCTATCGTCGATTGTTGTTTACTTTTTTGCGACGGTGTAATATTTTTGAATAAACAACGTATTTGCAGTTTTTTACTTTTTAGCGACGATAAAATATATAAAAGTGTATAATGTTTTTGTAGTTGTTTACTTTTTTGCTTCATTGCTCAAAAAAACTTGATTGCACAAATACAATAGAAACAAGCGGCAACAAATTCACAAAGATCAAAGCAAGCAGCAATAAATTATGAATGCTCAACAGCATCATATGATGGTAAGATAACACGTGCAAAGAGAAGAGCCGATAAATGATCAAAGCACCGTTATCAAAATACACAAGCTTTAGAAATAGCCAGAAAGCCACTTGGCAACAAATTCAGAAAAAGCAAAGAAGCAGCAATACATTATGCATGATCAACAGCATTGTACGATGCAAAGAGAACAGCCGATAAATGACCAAAACACCGTTATTCAAATACACAAGCTTTTGAAATTTTTTAACAAAATTTGTCTTCACGGAAATCTATAACAACGATAGAACTTACATGCAAATTGACGATAAAGAAAACCGCGAGATCAAGAAATCGACTAAGTTACATTCGAAGATGGTTTCAATTAGAACATAGTTTTGCTTCAGGAAAGAAAAGCTTTGAAATCTAATAAGTGGTTTGGTCTACCACTCTGATTCCGTTTTTATTAGGATATAAACCTTTACTGCCTAGGATTGTCGTGAATATATCAATTTGGTCATTTCATTTATAACGCATTTAAGAGGGCGTGGCAGGTATAGAAAATTATATATTATCTTGATCACCTCTTTTTCTATTGAGTTTATTTAACCAACTACTTCTGCACAATCTCGAATCACTTCATTTGACAAACTCAACTCAGATTGTGAAAAGACGATGACAATATATGCCACACCGTCAAGTAGGATGTTAGGGGTCATGGACATCTTGAACTCAATAAGCATATGCAATTAACTGAAAACTTCAAGAGACTCTCTTCTAAGACTTGCTAACTATCTAAGACTTTTTAAAAACTAATATTGTGCACAAGTCATTACCCGGCCGATTGAACTTCGTTTGGCCGGCGATTTCAATGTAAATATCTGACCTTAATTTCAGAATTTAAAGAAATCATCATTATGAATCATGTAAATTTGTTTTAATATAAAATGTAGCGCTTAAAATAATTATTTTGTTCATCTTCATGTGGTATCATATTTGTGATTAATTTTTGATGCAAATCTAACCAAATGAATTCTAAAGTACTGCGATATATAGCAGCAGCAGCTTAGATGGCAACCCCTTTTGATGTTTGGTTGGCCCGGTAAGAAAGTAAGTGAGAAAATATCATGATTACTGTCATCACACTTAACGCGAGAAATAATCAGAAATTACAATTTTCACAATTACCAGAGCAGTTGCACACAAACAGGCAGAAAGTCAGCAGCAAGCCAGGGTTGCCAACGCACGTACGTAAAGTATGGTGTGTGCGCTGTCTTTGACATTTGTGCTCGCATAATCACGATTTGCTAGGGGCTTCAAGTGAAAATGATGCAAAGTGAAATTATGAGTTTGAGAGAGGGGAATCGAAAAAAGTCATGAAAAACCAAGGGAACAATGTGACGGGTAAAATGCATAGTGACACAATGGAAAGAAAAATCAAAAACTTTTATGATGGACAACTTTTGAGCACAGATTCGTGTAAAGCGAGCCAAAATCTTTCTGCAACATCTATTGACTTTTCAATAGTAGACCGAAAGATGAAATTTGCAGACCAACGTAAAAACAAAATCCATATGATTTTTCAGCTGTGTTTTCAAGCTGTGCTTAGAATTTGGCTTTCCGGGTAAATCGAGATAATCCCGATTTTGTCAGTAGAAAATTTAAAATGACCGCTTATTTGATCCTTTTCTAAGATCACTTAGCCTTGAACTTAAAACTTTTGCATTAAAGTCATATACTTCACATAGAATATTACTAGCCGATATTTGCCAATCAACGCCACACTGTGCGCTAGCAGCAAAGTGCATGAGAAGCGATGACTGAGTAAAGCCAGTGAAGACAGCAAGGACGAATTTTTAAATAATAACGCGCAAGTTGTGACAACATAGAGAAAATTGTGACTGGCAATGAAAGAAGGCACAGAGGAGTGAAGAAAAAGGATTTCGCACCGAAATGCGGTGCGCTGGCGGATGGAGAACGGAACATTCGCATTATAATTTTTACCACCTTTTGATAGCAAAAGGCGGATGTAGAAATCTAATTACAAGCGTGCTGATGACTTCAACTCGTGCAGCATACACTACAAGAAACAAATAAACAAACAAAGAAATACATTCAAACACACACATGTACACGAACATGCAAAATTATCTTTTACTTTTGACATTCAGCAGAAATTCGCTGAAAGCAGCAAATGAAACATGATTACGTTTTATGAGCACCAGCATCAACATCATAGTCATTGACGCCAAGAAGCTCATTTCCGTGCTGAAACACGTAATCACGAAGCAAATCACTTGCTCATACTAACACATAGATATGTGACTAACACAAATGTACCCACTAACACACACATGCTCATAAACAACATTGTCGCTGAGAACGTATAAAGTGTCGCATTCCTTTTGTAGAAAAATTTGCACCTTGGGAAGCATCCTTTTTTTTTTGTTTTTGTTATCCTGCCGTTGCTACGTTGACATCTTCTTCTTTTTCTTCTTATTACTACTACCTAGTACTTCCTTTGTCTTGTCTTCGCTATTACGCTTCTCGAGTGCGAAATGTTGTGATTTACAATTTTTAATTTGTTGCTCATGTGTACGTAGGTTTTTCTTTGCACGTATGCGTGTCATAACTCATTTGATATATATTTGAAGAGGGGTTAATAGGGAATTGAAGAAATCCTCAATAGCAAACTAGAAACTGTGATTTTTTTTTTCTCTTTGTCATTGTTGCGTTCGTGGTATTGTTTTTACTTAGGTATGTTATGGTTTTGCTTTTAATAAGACAGCGCAACATGACTTTTGAGCAGTAGCCGAGGGGGCGGCCGCCCCGGGCGCAACACTTGAGGTGCGGTAAAAGGGTCGTGATTTCGTTAGAATAAATGAAAATCAAAGGGACCTTTTTTTAGTAAATGAAAATAGTTGGATATAGTAAATTGTTGGATATAGTAATTGTAACTTCTTTATTCCGGGCGCACGGTACGCCGCTGCTTTTGAGTCAAACATAAATGTAGAGATAGTGTTAATTTTACAAAAAGTTGAAATCTAGAAACCACTCTCAAAGGATTTGCGTTTTAGCGAGAAGACTGGCTGACCTTCTAAATTGCAAAAAAGTTGAAAGGATAACAGATTGTTTCTGGTACTTTTAAGGTCTCGATATCCGCCACATTGTTATTTAATTGAATCTTGTAAAAGCATTAAGATAGTTTGCACAACAATCAAGAATTTTTTGTTTTATTCTATAGAAGCGTAGTCCTTTGAATGTCGCTTTCTGATGAATTAAAATTGAGCTAGAGTTCGCCAATTGGTTGGAATGCAACCGTTTTAGTGACATAAGTGGACGTACATTAATTACGTGAGTTAAATTAGGGGGGAGTGGGTCCGGAAAAATCTCACCAAGGGGGGAGGAGGTCAAGGAAAACCACGTCCCGTCAACTTTATAATGCATAGAATTTACATTAAAAATTATAATATAAATCTCACGGGAGGGAGGGGAGGTGTCCCGCCAGATCTCACCAAGGGGAAGGGGGGCGGGCCGAATTTTCAAAAAAAAACACCTGACGTAATTAATGGACGTCCCCTTACATAACAGTTCATTACCATTTCATCTGATTGAATTTGATCGCTCTCAATCTGATCTTTATTTTTAACTTTTCCTTAGGATTCAATCTATCTCCATACCAAATCTCATCAAAATCGCTCCATTAGTTTAGTTGTGAAAAAATATTTTCGTTTTAGAGGAGTGTCACCGCCCACTCAAGGGTTAAATATATCACTGTACCCAATTTCATTAAAATCCTTTCATTAGTTTAACAGTAAAACCTATTTTCCTGTTAGGGGTGTGTCACCCCACACTAAAAACAAATATCATTCCTCAGGGTTCAATCTACCTCCATACCGAATTTCATCAAAATATGTCTATTAGTTTAGCTGTGAAATAAATAACATAAATCCCATTTAAATAAAATAACAAAAGTTACGTAGGAAAATTACAGAAAATACAATTTAAAAAAAAATAACATTAATGTCATCAGCGAAGAAAATTCTGCATTAATTTAACAAAAAAAAAAAAGAAGACGAAAATTCACCCTTTCCAGTGGGTTGTCAGCACTTGCACCATACAAATCTGTTGCGCTGTTGTCATTATTGTGCACACTCTGCCAGTGATGCCATTTGACATTATAAAAACGTGACAACAATGAATGCGCGCACAACAACAGCATCAGGCACAACAACAACAACAATGACTGCAACATAAAAATCAGTTTCGCCTGTAACGCAGCCATAGAAAAACCGCATCATCACAATGACGACTACGACGCTCGCTACGACATTAAAAGCAAAAAGAAAAAAAAAACAAAAAAGAAAAACTGCAGAGCGCATAATAAGAAAGAGGAAAATACAAAAGAAAAAAAAAATCTAATGAGAATGCAAAGAAAAAAAACACAATGAAAAATAAGGGAAAAATCGCAAGAAATGTGAAAATACAAACGGTTAAATGCAAAATGTTCCAATTCTTTATTTGGCCAAAGAATTTTAAATTTAATTCAAGGTCTCGCTAAAAGTTACTCCCCCCCCAATGGGCGTATGCGTGCGCTATGCTGAGGAGCGAGTGTAACATTTTATTTTTTCAAGCGCTACATTTTATGAAATGGCACAATTAGTTGATTAGATTGATGGTGCTAATGATCTAATAAGCAAGAGCTGTCTTAAGGCGGTGTCAGAATCAGCGCTTGTTTGCGTTGCGTCACTTCTACACTTTGACAGCTCAAGCAAAATTCATGTGTTCATATGCGTATTTTCAAAAAGCGAGTGATGCTTGATGGATTCCATTTTTTTTCTCAATTTGCCTTTTTTTTCAGAGATCTATGTCTGTCAGTTTCACAAGTGCAATACAAATTACGGTACTTAAGTAGCTTATCTGCTGTGCTTCTTTATGTATGACAATATATGAGGGTGTTGACAAAACTTGTTGCATGTTGATAATCTGCTATGGCTTTGGTTGTTGCTATGGAATTGTTTTGGTGTGCCTGTTTTTTATACTATCATTCTCACATGCAAAGCTATGGAATTGTACAGGAAAATATTGCGACAGACGGCCAAAAGCTCTGAAACAAAAATGCAGTATGATATAGGGATGAGACTGAAACTAAGGTAAGTTGGAATTATCAATGCCGCATGTTTCATCAAAGATTTTTATTCAAAAAAATGGTGATAACCTACAATGAAAATCTCTCATCCGTGCACAATAATGTCAACATGACCGGTTATAAATTTTTGACGTATTTTTTTTTTAATTTTTACCAAGTTACATATATTGATGTTAAGCTCACATTTGTAAAGCTGAAAGCTTTTTATTTCATTTTCGCAATATTTTCACATTTTTTTTTACAAGAAATGAAAGCAAAATGAAATAAATATAACCTCACTCACAAACACAATGACAAAGGTATTAAGATTCGCTTTTAATATTTTTTTTTGTTTGTATTTGTTGTTTATGTTACTGTTTAGTGTAGCTTAAATTTATGTACGGAATAGATGTCAAACGCCATGTCGGCGCCATATTAAAAAAAAAGAAAACAAAATATGCAAAATTAAATTCAAAATGAAAATGTCATACAAAAGAATTATGAAACAAATAATAGACGAAGTAAAATCCTTTAAAATTTTATCTAATGTCTAATTAAGTTTAAATTCTTTTGTAAATTAAATTTTTTATATTTACACTTAAATAATGCTAGCGTTTCATTATTATTTTTAAAGCTAATGATTATTTTTGTAAATATTTTTTATCTAAGTATTTGAGGATGGCAAGTTTGATATCAAATCGTTTTGACATCTAGGTGGTAAATGCTCTCAAGCAATTGTCACCTATAGGCGACACGGTGCTTTACCGGGTTAATGTCACACTGAACGCAATTTGTGCGTTAGAGCAACATTAATCTGCATAATTTAATTACAGTGCGTATGAGTAACCTTCGCATGCTTAGGAAAATAAATAACCTTTGCTTTTGCCTTGTTATTTCTTCGGTTCTTGTATTTTATGTTGTAAAAGCTGACAGAATATTGCAACATTAGAAGCAATAGATTAAATAATGTTTTTCAAAATAACTTTAGGTTCAATCTTTACCATTTACATTTGACCCCTCTACGGGTTACTCCAGGAAAGCTATTAATTGTTTTTGAAAATTTTCTTCAGTTTTTGTGTTTTTTGTAGGGGGACCCTCAGAGGGTAAGTGTGTGTTCGGGAAATATAATTGAGAAGAGAGTATAATAAGACCTGGTGATACATATGAACCCTCTACGGGTCACTCCGGGGGAGCTACGAATTATTTTTCCAAATTTTCGAAATTTTTTGTAGGGGGACCCCTAAAAGGGTGGCAGATAGGGGGTAGGTGTGTCAAGGAAAAAATTTAGGAAAGTAAAAATAATGCGAGTTGGTCTAGCATTTTACCCCTCCAGAGGCATCTGAGAAAGAGGGAAGTCAATTTCATAAGACTGTCATTTTTGCAGGGAGCACCCCTAAAGAGTTGTGATAGGGGATAAGTAAGTTCGGGAAAAATGTTGGGGGGAAAAAAATGGGACCTTGTCATGCATTTGATCCCTTTAGGGGGCAGCTTCAGGGAGATATTAATGATTTTCGGTAGATTAACGACCATTTCCTAGTTTTCAAAACGGTGGCGGGTCCGTATTGGCACCAATACGAAACTTTTGACGCCCGGTTGGTGCGATGTTTGGAGCAACTTTAATATTTTGAACCAACCTAATATGTATGGGACCCATACGCTTCATATATCGCCTCATACGTCATCGGAAGGTAAAAAGAGGTATAAATTAATTTCTAAAAAGCAAAAAAAAAAAACATGGATACAAGAAGTCGTTAGTTCGGGCAGTCACAGGGCTAACATTTCCCAAAACGACTAGCAAAACGAAACATTTTTCGACTATACAATAATTTTGAAAACTCATTTTATGGCGCCATGTATAAATTGATGACCAAGAAAAACCCGTACCGCTTCAACCTTAGGCATATTTAACTGTAACCTAAGTAAAGACGCCACATTTACTATTTTTAAATATTCAAGTAAAACAACAAAGAAAACAAAAAAAAAAAACAAAAAAAAAAAAAATAAACAGATCTGTTGCCACCATTTGGGCGATAATCTAACCGGTTTTCATTTCATATTGAAGTGATTTTAATATTAAGCGCTTTTTCACACTGTTTACTAAAGCCATATTGATTGTTTTTTTTATTGATTAATTTTATGCTAATTGAGAGACATTCTGATAATTAGGTTATTTTATCAATAACATGTTCCCGAATCTTCTAAGTAATTATTAATAAAGATATGTCAAGTTATTAAATAGCATTAGCAACATAAGAAATACTGGGAATATAAAGAACTATAAAATACCCACTAACAGTTGTCAAAATATAATTGTATAAACAATTTTAGGTATTTTATTTGAATTTTTTAATAAAATTGAAGGTGTCAAGAGCGAAAGAAACCCAGAAAATAACGACTTATCAAAGTTCTCTTCCTGAGAACTCACTGTTATATAAGAATTATTGTATAGCGTTACAAATTTATAAGGAAATTTGTACATGGCATTCCCCGATGCCACGGTAGATTTGATATTATAAATACTCTCTGAATATGTAAATCAAGTCAATTTACTTATGGAAATTTCCAAGTTGCTCAATCTGCTATAATTCCAATATAGTACACTTATATTATGCTACTTCAAATTATTTTTATGCATAATTCATTATAATCGCCAATTGACATTGAATTGCAATATTAATGATGAGCGCAATTTATTTTCTCTAAAAAAACTATAACACTTTATGAAATATTAATTTATATTTTGTGTTGCGGAAATATTTTCAGTGTAAAATAAATAAATATAATTTCAATGTGGCGTGTAAAATGTTTTTGAAATATTTAATACGTTAGCTACACAGGTGTAAAATTGAATTTTTATAAAATCAATAATTCATGCCAATATCAATGAATAAATTTTTTGGTATTTAATGTTACTAACAATAAAATAAAAAAGGAAATATCATATTAATTCTATTTGGTAGAGATTTTGGCATTGCAAAAAAGTTGGAATACGGAAGAGTTTTAGTACTTATGTTAATGAAAATCAAAGTTACTAAAAGGTTTGCAAATTTTTGTCATTCCGATTCAAAATTGTCCACAGCTGTTTATTTCGATTTTATTCCATTACTTATAGTAAGTTTACAGCATAATTCTTGAATGTAATGTTGAAATTTTGGAATGAAATCTCCCAGACGATGCCGTGGTTATTTCGCGCTACATTATAAAGATAGCTACTTACAAGCGTTCTTGAGAATTACATGTTTTTAAATTCTTATTAGGCGAATTCCATGTAGCATTTGCGATTAAAGTGTAGGCAATTAATTACTGTGTGTCGTGTAACACCAAGTGTTGCTCAGATATATACACAAACAAACAAGCACACACAACAGCAGCAATTCAACATGAACAAGTGTTGCCAACTTAACTTTACGATACAAATGACGCATGAATGCCAGTGCCAACGGGGAGACAAATCAACTGCTACTTGTTTGTAGATAGATCAGTGTTGAGGTTTTAAGTACAATTGTACTTTTTAATAATATTGTACTTTTTTCAGTACAAAAGAGCGCTCCAAACAGTAAGTTTTCTTGGCTCTAATGGTTGTGGATTTTTTTCACTTCAAAATTCAAATTCAATTCAAAATTAAAAATGATGCTCATTGTAGTAGTAGTAGTTTTCGAGCAGATATGCTACGTTCCACTACACCCTAAAATAAATGACTAAATAGAGGTATATTTATTTAGCCACATAATAAGATAATTCTTCTACTGTAATTAATATACTGCAGAGGAAGTAAAGCTTCGTTGAACTACGTTCGTAAACATGAGAGCCGTAGAGCAACACTCTCCTGTCATTCAAGTCGTAATGTGTCTTAGTTCGGCCCTGTTAATTTTTGTCTATTCATAAAGAGTGGCTTTATTGCCATGCCCCTTTTTTCCACAATTTCAAGAACCAGCAACGAAAAATCAAACGACAATTTTTGTGTGAGGTTTTGCAAAAAATTAATACTAAAAAAGTTTTTTTTTAAATAAAATCTTCCTTAATCTTCTTAAGCACAAATATGTTGTTATAAAAAAGAAATTATTAAAATCGGTGCAGTATATTTTGCGCCAAAGCGTTACAAACCATAAATAGATATGCAAAGACACCATACGTCCAGAGAGAGAAAGCCAAAAAGCGGAATCTCACCTGGTTCATAATCATTGCAGTGCGTGCAACTTGACAGCTCGTAATGCATAGACAATGTTTAGAAAGAAATGTAATGATAGTATTATTAACGCAGTACTTCGTAATACAGTACATTCGTTAAATTTTGTAATGCCATCACTAATCTAAACAGCAGATAAAATGTGTGAAACATACGCGCTATATCGAAAGCAATTAACTCGAACAAAAGTTACAACAACAACAACAACAACAACAGCAGCAACTATAATAGCTAAATGTCAACAACACCAACAACAATGAAATATGATATACCTTGGGACTCGTTTTTGCTTTTTACAATTGAAATGAGCAAAAATGATAAACGTCAGAATCAGGGGAAATATCTTAAGAAACGAAAATAAAGTGCCAGACATAAAGGCAGCAACAAATAACAGCACATGAAATGCCGCTTGTATTATGACGTTATTTTATGCTTTTAATAAAAAATTATTCCCTAATGCATCTGAAATAAATTTTTCTTCCTTTTTCGCGCCAATAGAAAATAAGTAGAGTTTAAAGCGGCACCCGGTGTGTGGAGGCAATAAATGATATGCAATGTAGCGTGAAAAAGTGACAAGTTTTCCCTTTTCGATGCTATTGATAAAATGTTGAAGAAAAAAATAAACCTAAATAAATAAATAAATGGAAACGATAAAATAAATATCAGATTATGGTTAATATACATAAAGGAAATAAGAGCTTATTCTTCGCTATTCTAATGCAATATCCCTTTTCAATTGTAAAACGTCGCTTCAGCTTTTCAAGAAAAATTCCATTTGTGCAATTGTCACACCCGCGGGAAATTTATTTTAAAGTGTAGACTTTATTTATTTAACTGCAGGTATAATAAAAATGTAGAGAAAGTTGAATATTTTGGGAAAGAAATGCTTAGTTGTGAAAAAAAAACCCACAATTGATGGTCGAAAAGATTTATTATTTAATTAGCATTTGAGATTTGATGATGTGCTATGAAGTGTTAAAATGTAATTCAACGAAATGCTTATTATTATTTTTGAGAACAGAAAAAAAAAAAAGGTGAAGTCACATCAGGTAAATACGGTGTTTGTTTCGTTGAGATCGTTGAATTTTTGACTAAAAACATTATTTTGGTGCAAAATCCATGAGTTTGCCGCCTTCCACAAATCTGATTTTTGTGTGAGGTTTTGCAAAAACTTAATCCTAAAAAAAAGGATGCAGTAACCTTCTTTAGCACAAATATGTTGTTTGAAAAAAGAAATTATTTAAATCGGTTCAGTGTATTTGGGGCCAAAGCATTACAAACCATTTCCATATAAACAATTTTATATAAATAGTATAGATTAAATCAAGATAGGCCTCAAAAAAATATTGATTTTAACCTTTAGAAAACAGCAGACACATCTTTTGAACTATCAAGCACAATAAATCCTTCAAGAGCAAGACCTCGAAAATTAATTGATAATTTTTTAATATGTATACACAAAAAAGAAACAAAACTTTTGAGCAATGCCAACGAAACAGTCCCCGCTGAACCCATTTCAACAGCTTCGATAATTGTAAATACAAAAGGGATAAAAAATAAAATAAAAGCCGATATAACAAAAACAATCTTACATGGAATGAGCTGCTTTATAGACGGAGAGCCGGCTGTAGAAAAGTCGAGTGTATAAGATTACAGCTTGAAACGTATGTCAAATGCTAGAGCTCGATGAGCCTAAGCACAATATATCAGATTGCCTTGCCAAATCCTGTCCTAAATATGGGTTGCCAACCGTTTTTTGGGTCAACATTTTTTAGAAAAAAGTTTATGGTTTAAGATTCCAGCTTAAAATGTTTGTCAAATTATAGAGCTTAAAGTGCTTTGCCGAATCCAGTCCCAAATGTGTGTTGCCACCTGTTTTTTTGGGCCAAAATTTTTCAGAAAAATGTTTACGGTTCAAGATTTCAGCTCGATATGCATGTCAAATGATATATGTATCTGGATGAACCTTAAAAAAAATATTTTGAGTAATCTTCTCAAATCCCGTCCCAAATGTGGGTTGCCACCTGTTTTTTGGGCAAACTTTTTTTGGAGAAAAGTGTATGGTTTAAGATCGTAGCTTGAAATGTATGCCAAACGTTGCCGAATTCCGTCCCAAATATGGGCTGCCACCTGTTTTTTGGCCCTAGTTTTTTCAGAAAAATGTTTATGGTTTGAGACTTCAGCTTGAAATGTGAGTCAAATGATAGACCTTGATGATCTATAATAAAATATATAGGGTTGCTTTGCCGAATACCGTCCCAAATATGGGTTGCTTCTCAACCGAATGTACATCCCACGAAGTATTTCTATGAAAGTTGCCACGAAGATCAAGTTCTAGAACGGAACCATTCTTACTATTTGTGAGAAATTTGGTTCTATTACCTTAAATAATTCTCTCAGTGTATCATTTTGAAGTTTTCGCTTGCATGGAATACAACTTTTTTTCCAGAGCTTGCCCACATTTTTCCAAGTATTTTTCAAAAAATTTGGTAACACTACATTTAAGTCTCTCAATATAGCGATTTAAATGTTTTACTTGTATGGGTAATAGGCAATGGCAATGATATTTCGAGTAAAATTTTAAAATTGGCCAAATTATTTACTCCAGACCAAAAGTAGTCTTCCCTTGTGATAACCTCAAAATGAAATGAACGGCTTCACTGGTATCATACCTAATTGAATTTGTTTAATAAAAAGTAGGTGATTACCTATACCAGTGTTTACTAAGTTAGCTAGATTATAAAAAAATACCCCCCCCCCCCCACCAAACCGTCTAAGCTTACTTCTAGCAGGCCAATTACAATCAAAGCTCTCCGCTCATATCTTAGCTGGAACAGCTTCTAAAGAAGTCATTGCAGGCAAAACCCAAACGCCCAGCGTATTTGCCAAAAAGACAGGAAAAATTAGAGAATAACAATTATGCGGAAGCGATTTATGGTAAATATTCAAATATTACTAAAAAAATCAGCAAAATCGAAGAATTCAATGCGTATATCCATTACCAATTTTTTTTTTTTTTTTTTTTCTTAATAAGTAGCAGTCATCCCAGTCATCTGCTATCAAATGCTTTGTGTGATTCCTTGGTTTCAATGAATCAATCTTAAAAACGCACATATGTTTATATATATATATTTGGGTAATACAAGCATTTTGATATACTCATCATTATAAAATATTTGTGAGCATTTTACAAAGAAGTAGCAAGTTTTTCCCAAGATTTATTTGATTTTGGGTAAGCCAAAAATGTTCATAATTTATAAGCGTTACTAAAGTGGCTTACGTTCATGTTATTGTTGTTATTTTTTACTTGGTCATGAGAGCGCCTCTTTAACGTTTAATTATAACATTAGCAACGCATATATCTGGATCGAGGAATTCCCTTGTGAATTGTAAGCAGAACAAAGCTAAGCTTTAGTAAAAACCAATATACTATTGCGTGAAACGAGTTATATCTGAGTAGGCTAAATTTAGATACTCACAGCTGGTGTTCTAGATGTTAAGCACTGCAGCGCATTAACTTCTTACACATAGCAACAAAATGTTTTCTTAAGTTTTCTGTTTATATTTTTTAGCAATTTAGTCAATGTAGGTTCTAATGATTAATGTTATCATGCTGCGTGAATTGGTTGACAATTTGAAGAAATAATGCGAACTTTGAATAAATTTAATGTTGATAATTTTATAAATTTTCAAATAATATAAGATATGGAAAAATCGGTCAAGATTTTGAAAACATTTTAAAAAATAATTTTTCATTTAAATGAAGTTAAGTTTTTTGGAAATGCTTTGTCCTTTAATTTCTTGGGCTATATCTCGATAACAAAGTAAGATAATGATAAATGTTTTAGACACAAGAAAGAAGTTTTCTAAGGTGTAAAAAGAAAGTGATCTTACCTTTGACCTTGAAACTAATTCTCAAGATCAAATCGAGATCAAAGGTGATCTTTTATATGAAAACCTATATTTATTGTTGCCGATTTTTAATCTATGTTAAAAAATTGATATAATTTGATTATATTGTTCTTTCTCTAAAACTCACTAACGCAAAAACTAGAAGTCCTAGAGAAAAATTTTTCATACAAAACTTATCTATTTTTTCTCAGAGAATACAAATCTGCAATAAAAAAATATAGGTTTGTATTCATAAAAATCACAGTTGACCCCACTTTGACCTTGAAAATTGGTTTCAAGTTCAAATACAAGTTAACTTTTGTTTGAACTTCTAGAAGCTTTATAACTTTTGTCTAATACTTTTTATCTCTATCTCACTTTGTTCTAGAGTTATTGGCGTGTGTAAATCAAAATTAACCATACTGTATGTTGGGTGATTTTGTCTAACCACTAAAAAAATTATCAATTAGATTGATCAAAAAGTTAATATACACTAAGGAAACATTGGATTTGTATCAGAATCAAGTTAATCAAAACTTCTTTCCAAAGTTTTACTTTCTTGGTTTCAACATCAAACCAAAAAAATGTTGCAAACCAGTGTACCAAGAAAAAAGCGCGATACAATCGAACATGCCAGAGCATTACAATAAAACGTAAACAATTGTAATCATATAGAACCCAGCTGATTAGTTTGTTTATTTTATTTGAACATTTTTTTTTTTGTACGTATGACATCATAGAAAAAAAAATGTTAGAAAAAAAATGTTTTCTAAATAATTACGATCAATTTTAAGAAGTTTTTACTTAGTGCAATGTTTACTGAAAATTGATAATTTAGCAGAAAAAATGATAAAAGGTCAAACTTGGACCAAAACTGTTTTTATCACTAACGCAAAAACTAGAAGTCCTTGAGAAAAATTTTTCATGCAAAGCATATTTATTTTTTCTCATAGAATATAAATCTGCAATAAAAAATACAGGTTTGCATTTAAAAAATCAAAGTTGACCTCACTTTGACCTTGAAAGTTGGTTTCAAGGTCAAAGACAAGTTCACTTTTGTTTGAACCTCTAAAAACTCAATAACTTTTTTCTCAAACATTTATCTGTATCTTACTTTGTTCTCGAGATATAGGCCTGGGTAAATTAAAATGGGTGATTTTGTCTGGCCCTTAAGAAAATTATCAAATAAATTGATCAAAAATTTAATTTTCACTTAAGCAACATTTAATTTGTATAAGAGCATACAGAAAAAGACTACTGACTTTTTCTCTAAGCTTAACTTTTCTCATTTCAACATCAAACCAAAAAATGTTGCAAACCAGTGTACCAAGAAAAAAGCAGGCGCGATACAATCGAACAAACGAGAGCGTTACACTAAAACGTAAACAATTGTAGTCATATAGAGCCCAGCTGATTAGCTGAGTTAGCAATTAAGCCACGCTTTGTATAAAAGTAGTTGCAATCCCAAGAATCGCATTCAGAGTTCAATAACTGCCGTCAAGAGGAACAAGAAATCTCTACTGCAACAGGTCGACAAGCGTAGTTATTGTAGCTGTAGTTCGCATAGAACGTATACTCATAGTTATATACTTTAAGCACAAAGCACATAAATAATTAAATAGTTTCAATTATAACTATAATTAACAATAGTCTTACAAATACAAACGTAGAGAGTGAATTAAGTAAAATAATCATGTCAAGTACGCTGCTGGCCATAATTGCTCTCTGTTTAGTTTTAGCATTGCAAATTGGTAAGATTTAAAAAAAAATAATTATAAGTATAATAATATATCTATAAGATTTCAAAGATTAAATATTTTATCAACCACTTTTTAACATTTTAAAAACTTATTTTTCTTCAAACTCTTTATAGCTGCAGAGCCACATCATCGTCATGACACACATGATAATGACTTATCCTCTGATCCAGAACTTGCCAATAGATTAGAGGATGAAAATGATGCCGATGAATTTTGTGTATGGGACAAATGTGCCAAGGATCTAAGTGAGCCACGTGGCTTGAGCAAATACTTGGATGTACCCTTTTTAAGGAAATTTGTGCGCAACTTAAATCCTTTTCGCTCCACACGGCTGATTATGAATTTCTATCTATTCAAACGCGAATTTCCGGATTGTGGGCGCGAGTTGAGTCTGGAGAAGGAATCAGTTTTAAGTTCTGGATTTAATCCGTTACATCCAACGCGGTAAGTTTTAACTTGTTATGAGCTATTGATTCGAAATTAATGCTGTCAAAAAAGTTTTCTATATCGGATGCGTTTACAGTGCCATAAAGCGTTCAAAACAGTAAAGAAATTATAGCTCAAAGTGAACGAAAAAAGTAAAAAGGATATCAGTTAAGAGCCTTTCCTACCAAAATAGCAACTTTTTGTTTCCTTAACAAAAAATTAATTATACCAATGGAAAACTTAACTAATCCTATGTTTGTGGAAAACCTTGAAACCTGTAAGAAAAAATTCTTTAAAAATTTAAAATATTAAGGAAAGTTTTTGTGCTAAAACAAATGAATTTAATTTCGATTTTAAATAATTTGTTCCGGTACTAAAATGCCAAAGGGATTAACGATAAATTGTCCAAGAATATGTTCTGTCAAAGGCAAAGCCTATCTTTCCTTTGAGAGAAGTGTACAAATTCCAGCGGTATCAAGTGATCCGAACTAACCCGGCCTGACCGGAATTGGAGGATTTATATGAACTTAAAATTTTAGTCAAATGACCAAAACAAAAGGGGCGTGTTTTTCCCACACAAAAATTTAAGTTTTTAGAAAGAAAAAA
Source organism: Meiosimyza platycephala (assembly GCA_963662105.1). Classification (NCBI taxonomy): domain Eukaryota; kingdom Metazoa; phylum Arthropoda; class Insecta; order Diptera; family Lauxaniidae; genus Meiosimyza; species Meiosimyza platycephala. Next base: position 14,863,026 of record OY759210.1, read on the forward strand.
ATAACAATTTTCAATTTAATTTTATATCATTTTTAAAAAAAAATATTTTTCTTTGAGAAGGCCGGGAATCACTTCTGTACGACTTGGTAACCCTGACAAAATCTGATATAGCTAGGAATATGTTGTCTTTTTCACTAACTCTCTTAAAAATCCATCAAGTTCACTAAATTTTTCTCCACAAAGACTATTCAAATCTCAATTAATAAAAAAAATTTTCTTTTCTCTTACAGCATCATCATTCACGGTTGGATGAGTCAAAGTCGCGGCTCCTTTAATAGAGACGTGAAGAATGCCTACCTAAGTCGTGGTGACTATAATGTAATTGTTGCCGATTGGAGCGCAAATGCCGCAAACTTAAACTATTTTTCAGTGGTAAAAATGATTGAAGCTTTTGGTGCACAACTTGCCGAATTTACCACACATTTGCATAATACCATGGGTGTTAAATATGATGATATATATTTAATAGGACATTCTTTGGGTGCACAAATGGCAGGCGCTGCAGGCAAACGCATCAAACCAAATCAATATAATACCATATTTGCTTTAGATCCAGCTGGCCCAACATTCAGACACAAAAGTATAGAGTGTAGAATTGATCCAACTGATGCTAAATACGTAGAGTCTATACAAACAAGCGCAAATTTAGGTTTTCTAGAGCCTACAGGAAATGCAACATTTTATCCAAATTATGGTGTTCGTCAGAAAAATTGCTTTGTCATCGGTTGTTCGCATATACGCGCGTATAAAATGTTTGCTGAATCGATTACCACCGATTCAGGATTTTGGGGTACGCCGTGCAATAAAAATATGTCCAATTGGGAATGCGATAAAGAGTCACGAGGACTCTTTCAAATGGGCGGTGAACCAGCTCAATTGAAGAGTGGAATTTTTTATGTAAAGACAGCAAGTAGCGAGCCATTTGCTTTGGGTAAAGTATCTGCTGATACCAGATGAACTGACTGATGTATGGCTGATAAGTGGATAATAGGTGATGTGATACTAAATGTAAAAAGTATTTTAAGTAGCTTAATTGTTGCAATTAAAAAAATAAATCAAATATGTGCTCAGCGAATCAATCATATATAGGGTGTTTTTTTTATCATAGTAATTGAAGTTTCTATGGAGACAGCTGTTATTTGACAATTGGTGTATGACAGCTATTTTGATATTTGTATTTAGCAACGTTTGTAAAATTAACATGAACAGACTAAGGGAATGCACATACATGCGACCAAATAGTTGTACGATTGATTGCGACTTGGTATTTTTCGATATAAATGATTAAAAGGATTTTTGCGTGTTCTATGGAGCGGCCACCATGGCACTCAGTAGTACAGAGGCTATATGGGCAAGAAGGGGGCTTTGCCCCCCACGCATCTCATTTGGTTGAAAATTTGTTTTTTTGGAAGGAGAAAAATAAAAAATCATGCCATTGGAATTGCATTTGCCCCCCCCCCCCACGCAAAGTCGGGTTGGTATTGTGCTGGTTATACAACTATTTAGTCGCATGTTTGAGCTGGTTCTTACACTGCAACAATGCATTTAAATAGAGTGAAAGTTTACAAAACTCACAAAAATGTCTTGAAATTCACAAATGGATTATAATATGTATCCTTTTTATCACACATATTCTAAGATGTGCATTAATGCAAGAAAAGTCGTCGTTAAGCTCAGTTCTTTCCTTTTTTGTATTAATCATTTAAGTAAGTGGACGGTAGTTCTTTGTGGTTAATTGTACAAGGGGGTTTCCATGGATTCACAAATATTTGAAGCCATAAAAATATTTCCATCAGTCATAGTCAATGACTCGTTTATATTTCTTTTGCTCAAATTAGCCATCGCAACCACATTTTGATATCAGCACAAGCTCATTGCAGTTGTTTTTAATAGATTTTTCGCATAAAGTTTGTAAAGTACATTTTAAGGTATGTCCAGTACGGCTTAATTCTGATATGTGCTAATATTGTCTTTATCCATGGATGTTATACAACATATATTTGTAGTTTGGACATATGAAAGAAAGAATTTGACAGCGTTTTTCATTACAGAAGTCTTCATAAGATTACATTACAAGAGCCAGTGCGAATTGTTTAGCTACTTCATAGTTGTGAACTTCCTGTGGCAATTGATGAAGACAATGGGGTAAGCATACGTACGATATTTGCCATAGGAGTGGTATCAAAAACTCTTAATTCTTTTAAGTAGGCATATCACCGTTCCTAACAGGAAAATACGTTTTACTGCTTAACTAATCTAAGAAGATAGATTCAACCCTAAGTAAGATATATAATTTTATAGCTAAACTAATGAATGGGCGATGTTACGCCCCTAACAGGATAAAACACTTTCTTAGCTAAACTAACGAGCCAATTTTTATGAAATTTTCTATGGAGATAGATTGAATCCTAAGGAAGGAATGGACATAGATTGGATAGATTGGACAATACCAAAATTTTTATACTAAGTTGATAGGAAAACGTTTCCACATCAACAACACCATAAATATCACGAGCGCTACAAATACTACTAATATTTTTTTGCTCCATTCTACATATATAAGTAAATAGGAAAATGGTACCACTGTAAAAAAAAACGCTCCAAAAAGTTTAAATCATGCCACATACGCATTCACAACTAAATAGTTCGAATATTATTTTATACACTGGGTGTAAGACAAAAACCACATTTTAAATACGAGACACAAAAGAATTGTAAACTATCTCACATTCACATACACACGTATGTATGTATGCATGTATTATACATGTTGTTTAACAAAAGATATAAGAAGCTGCAAGATTAGAGCTATCTTAAAATTCGTAATAAGCTTCCAACAAAGTACCATAATGAAGTATTTAGAACAATGTAGGTCCGTATGTATACGGTAGAGTGGATCGTATTTTAAATTACATATATCAAGGAACATCTAATTTTTTTTGTGGTTTGGAAATTTTTGTTTGATAAAAATCGCTGCCTTAATGAATCCACTAATATAATTGACCATAAGACAATAACTTTTTAATTTTGCGTAAATGAATCTCAGATATTGATTCTCAAAACTATTTTTGAGTTTCTAAATTTAAATATTTTTTTTAACAAATTTTGTGCTTTTAAATTACTCACCTCTATAATTTTTAGCCATATCCATTAGACTGAATGGAAAATCCATAGCTTTGTAAGCCTTTTCGGACAGTGTTGAAAAGCATTTGAGAATTCGAAGCACTGAAAAGATTAGCGATAAGTAGACATATATGAAAATATATATTACACATTGAAAATATTAAGTAAAAATTCGCATTGCAGATCCACTCTAACACTTCAATTCAGTGGGATCATGAAACTAAGAATATATCTTAACATGCCAGTTTCGGTAGCAGTTTGTGGTATTGTGGTAAACGAGAAGTGTGAGAATTTTAACAGTCTTAGATTCTTAAACAATTCTACCTCAAAAATGTATTATGAGTTGGTGTTTGTGTGTGTGTAAAGACAGCAAATCGTTGATGATTGCCAGCGTATACAAATACAAGCATACACAACATTGATTATATGTTTGTATGTATGGATAGGTAGAAGTTGGGTGTATTTCCAGCAAACTTTAGGGACTGTTTTTGATTAGATCAAATACTTATCATAAAATTTTTCTAAAGAGCTATTGCCCATAAAAAAAATTTTGTGTCTCTGTCCAGAAGAGTTGTCGAATGTTGTTTTTTTTAACTCATTTTCATAGAAAGGTCACATGGAATGACCCATATATTGAAAAAACAAGCTTGACTTTTGAAACTTTTATCAAAGGATAATTTGATTTAAAGCGTTAAAAAATTTTTCTTTTATAGTTTTTCGATATTTATATTAAATTTTTTTAAATTTTTTCAACATTTTTCGCCTCTTAACAGTTTCTACAGTAACATACCGCTATCCAATAAATTCCTATTTAATTTCCTGTTAAAAAATCACTGCAAATCACAGAGTTATCTTAAAAATAAAACCATACATACGAAGTGCTTCCGTTTCCTATCTGCTCTCTTTGTTTCTTGCGGCTTCCCGTTTATTTTTCTTAGCAACAAAAACAGTTTGTCACAAAGTCACTTTGTCACCATTTCGCATGTCTGTCTCGCACTATATGTTGTTACTTAAAAAAAGTCTTTTTTTTTTGTTACAGCGCTCACCTTTTGTCTTTTAACCAAGAGGTAACTGCATTACCACCACTTTTGTCACAATTTTGTTTCTTTTTCTTTTCGCTTTGTATACTTTCTTTCGTTCTTTCTTTCTTTTTGTGCTCACCCATTTTTAGTGTTTGTCAAACAAAAACGGTGTTTGTCAATCTGCAAGGGCATATTGTAGAAAGCTGAATAACCAACCGAGTCCTGTAAAGTTTTGCTTTGCAGCAGTAAGAGCTGCAGTTTGGAATCTTTGAATCCTTGCTGATGACGTGCTTCACATTCTATGCGTTGTTTACTTTTACTTTCTTTCATTCGTTCATTCTTTTTTGCTTTAGGTTGGCTTTTCCTCATCTCTTCATAGTTTTTTCGAGTGCTGATTTGTTTTTTTTTTTTTTTTTTCTGCGTTAAAGTCCTTTTCAGCTTAAGCACAATGACGACAAGGATGATAAAGATTTTTTTTTTTTTGCATTTGCCTCATTTTGGTTTTGCTTTACATAAGCAATTCATTAGTGGACGTTAAGTGGCAGTTTCTTTATTAATTAATCCTTTAAAACTTTTTTTTTATTTACTTAGTTATCAAGGATGGTTTACACAGGTTTTCGTTTTTTCTTTTTCTTTGTTTTCAATGTGTTATAAATTTTTTAATTGGTGATGAAAATTAATTTAAGTTTTTTCTTTCTTAAAGTTAACGCTTTTAATATCTTTTAAAAATTATCATTTTGGCATTGATGTTTTCACCGCTCTGCCAAGCAAAGTCTTTGAAATATAAAATAAGGCAGCTAAGTGTAAGCACTCGCTGCATGATGTGTGAACTTAATAATGTAGCGGTATGTTACTGTAGAAAATATTAAGAGGCGAAAAATGTTGAAAAAATTTTAAAAATTTAATATAAATATCAAATAAACAAAAAATTTTGGGAATTATTCCTTTATGTCTTTTCTCCATTTGATTGATGGTTAAGGGGGCTTAAAATGATTAAAATATTTTTTGTTGGATTTATCTACACACTGCATTCATGCTACTATCTACTACTAAAAGTTTTTCTAATAAGAGCTACATATGGGGCATAGTTTGCCAATTGTCCCAGCCCAAAACAAAAATTGTCCGATTGAGCAAATTGATTTTCTAGTGAAGGGTTCACCTCATACCAAAAATATATGCATGACGTCATAGGAAACAAAATGTTATATGTAAGAAAAAAAAATATATTGCTAAATATTTTGACCGATTCTAAGAACTTTTTACTAAGTGCGATTTTTAAAGAAAATTGATAGTTTAGAACAGCGATGGGCAAGCACAGGCACTTTCTGCCCGTGGTGCGCTTTCCGTTATTCGACGCACAGGCAAGCAACCAAAAGTTCGCAGAATTTAAACGCTATCGGCGCACAGCGTTGAGTTGAGTTCTAATGAAAACAAAAACAACACACACAAGCATTACTGACGGCGCGCCGCCTTATGTTTCGACGAATGTAGCAATTGCTTTTGTTTATAGTGCAATTCGGTTTTTTCTTGTGCTGTTGGCGAATTTGGAAATGAAGCAAAAAAACTTTAAAATTTAGTTTGTTGTTGCTTGATGTTGTTGTTGTGTTGCACTTTTGCTAGATTTTCGTGCGCACCATTGGTTTAGAAGATAAAAGTGATACCATTGTGCAACGAAAGATTACGTTCTAAGCTATTCACGATTCAAGTTCGATAAATAATGAGCACACTAAGCCTATTCTGACGACCATAAATTGTAAAAAAGTGCACTATAGATAAGTAGCATTAAAATAATAAAATAATGTTTTGATAAAATATGAACGGATAGTTTTCAAGAGGTTTGCTGTGGCGTTTATCTTTCAGTGGTAAAATTTTAAATGTTACTGAATACAACTGACATTGACACAACATTTTGTCATTTCAAATATGGCCATATTATTGACTTGAAAACATATAGCTCCCCACAGCTAATTTTTTTTACATTTTTAGCATTTAACACAGCGATTTTGAAACTTTGGTCCGCGGACCCCTGGAGGCCGCGAAGCCATTCCATGGGTTCGCGAAACAATTTTGACATCAATAATTTTACATCATCAAACTTTCGCTTTATTCAACTAACTCAATAAGGCCCTCCAAAACTTGATTCCGTTTTGTACGACGCATTTGTGTGAACAGGCTTTTTCGGTATTATCTTTATATATGGGACGTTTCACGTTAAGCGGATCACCTTTGGGGCCAAAAATTAGCTGGACCGATCAAGACGTACGAGGCTTAAAATGTTCGTCTCATGAAAATCTTCTAAAAGCCGTGGGGCCCTTTAAGAAATTCAAAATGGCGGATCCAATTTGGCGGCCGGAAACCGAAGAAAAATCGAGTGTCCAGACAAAAAAGCTTGTAAAAATAAAAATTCTCAACCGATCGAGCCCTTTTTGGGCTCAAATTGTAGCTCCTAAAAAGCTGGCGTGGAAGATTGGAAGAATCCAAAATGACGGATCCAATATGGCGGTCAAAAATCCAATATGGCGGACGAAATTTTCGAAAGTCAACCGATTTGCACCATATTTAATATACGTGGGTCTTTAGAATCACTGATCATGAATCCGAGATCAGATTTTAAAAAACCAAGATAGCGGACAAATTTTTCGAAAGCCATCCGATTTGTAAGAAATTTGATATAAGAGAGTCCTGGAGATCACTGATCACGAAGCTTTGATCAGATTTTACAAAATCAAGATGGCGGCTCGAATATGGTGTACGAAATTTTAAAACTTAACCGATTTGCACCATTTGGTTTCAAGAAAACAACATCATCCATCTCATTAAGTAAAAACTACTATAGAAGAAAATATAACAAATTTCGCTTAAATTACATGAAAATCCTAACAAAAAATGTTTGCCTCTATAAATGCGTAAGATTTGTTGAAATACAGAGAAATATATGGTATAAGTATCAATATGTATTAGAAAGTAGTGTCTGCAGGTTTGTCAACTTTTGGATCTTCAAAAACCGGACATAGTGTTGAAAATACCTTTAAAAACCGCAAAAATTAAAGCAAAATAAAAATACTTCGTTCCTGAACGTCGTAAGTTAACCGGACATTTTATGTCTGGTTGAGTTTGACAACGGTTGGCAAGCCTGAGTGTCTTTGTCATGATTGAGCCAGAAATTAAGCTTAGAACGACGTCAAATGTCTAGAGCTGGGATGGGGTCCGTAAAAAAAACTTAGCTGGATAAGCGGTCCTCGGACTATATAAGTTTAAGAACCCCTAATTTAACATTTTTTTATGCAAACGCAACGTTTCCATTTTCACACAAAAAAAAAAAAACACTGCGAATATCTGAAATTTTTTTACTCAGAGATATTTAATTTTTCTCTTCACTTGACATTTATTTAAATCCTAGTGAGATTTATGGCCCCATTCGAATTCACTGTTGTCTGTGCTGAGCCAAATAAGAATTTAATCCAAAAATGGCATATTACAGTTGCTGCTTAATATGTTATCTACAAATTGCACCTGGCACACTAATTTTACTTCCGCTCATCAATCTGTTAGGTAAGACAGATAGAGGTAAACGTAGTAAAGAAGAAAGAAAAAGAGAGAAAAATAAAAATAGTAAAGAGAAGGAGCATTTAAGAAATTGCAAGAATTTCATTGAAACAATGCATAATCCATAATTTATGCACTCTACTTTTTATTTATGCATTAAGACTTCAACATTAAAGTATTCAGAATATGGTACTTTCTCAACAAATGAGCTCCTCTTAATTCTGCTACTACTGTATCCGTAGTGCAGAAAATACTAAACACAACGTTGGTTTCCGGCAATAAAACTCTCTCCTCTCTGCATAGATGACACTTGAGCGTTGACAACATGATGAATTTGTTAGAGTCCACAGAATAAATTGCACAAAAACAATAAAAAAAAAAGATGCGACAAAAAAACAACAACAACAACAACAAAAACCACAATAGCTACAACAATAAGAACAACTGCCGCACAACTATCATGCCAACAACAATGAATTCATTCAAGAAAATGCAAATTATGATGAGAGAGAGGTAGAGCGAAGTCGCAACGTCTTAAAGTATGCAATGAAAAATTACTATCACGTTGCATGAAAGAAATGGCGCACAATTTTTCTTTTTTTTGCTGTGTTTTCATTTCACTTGGAAAATCAGTTTTCATTTCTGCATTTTGCTGGTTTATTGACGATTTGTTGGTCCATCAATTGAATCCAACTTGTTCAACTAGAAATCTGTGGCTATTCGTTTATTGTTTGATTTTTAATTTAATTCCGAAGAAATATTGGATCATCTCTCATTGCGCTGACAGACAGTCAGTGGGTGTCAATGTAGGAGTTTCATCATGAAAGTTGTCCGCAGAAGCAGTTGGCAATTGATAGTGACAAATTGGAATTGAAATATGAACAGATTTCAATTAATTTGAATTGTGGAAATGTTCGCTTGACATTATTAGGATTGCTGACATTTGTGAAATCAATACTGTTAAATTTTAAAACCGCCCAGAGCACATACTTTTGTAAATTTAACTTCTTTACTAAAATATTGAGAAATCGTCCACAATATATGTAGTCGCACGAGAAGGAAAAGGAAAAGTCTTTAAAAAAAAATTTCTTTATTCAATTTTTTAGACGTAATTTTTGAAAAAAATTTTTATTCTATTTTTGAGTTATTTTCGATGAAAAGAATTCCCAAAAATCAAGTTGGAGAAATTATCTATAAGTGCTTAAAGTAATCGCCTAAAAATTTATTTTGCCCTTTGCATGAAATATTATAATTGTCTACAACTTAAGGCGTTTCTAACCACTCGCTTTGAAAGATGTTTGGCGTTCCGAGGCATTAAGTTCTCTTACGAAAGCATTTCCATTGTGAAAAGATGTGAAATTAATGAAATTGACACTTTGCAACTTTTTAAAAACTTTATGAATCATGTTTTTAACATTTGTCTCGAAATGCACTCTATGAAGTATTTATTTATTTTTATTTGAATTATTTTTGAAAGCACGTAGCAACTGAATACAAACAGAATATCAAATGTGTTCTTTCTTGAATGTTATTTCGCTTCAGCCGAACCGTACACACAAAGCTCTTTGTTCAGACAAATGATGAGACCAACTTGAAATCGTGGTTAAACACATCAGCTGTTTACCACTCCCATCTAGAAAAGCTGTTGTCAATTGTTGTCGGTCATTCACTATAGGATGCAGTTAACTCATAGTAAGAAATGTAAGAAATGAGTAATCGACAATTATTGAGGGTATAATAATAAGGTCAAAAATCTCTATACATACTATAATAAAGGGTGTTTTTTTTAGAGGTTTGTTTTTCGAATAGAGATAAAACTGGGATTTTGTGGTCAAATCTGGCAACTCTAATGTCATTTATATTCAGTTTGGTTTGCCATTTCATCATGAACAGGTTGACGCATGAACAACGCGTCCAAATTGTGCAAATTTATTATAGTCACTAAAATTTCAACTTTATTTTCACTCAAAATTCACATGATTTTTGCAATTATGAAGTCAAGAAGGCCGCCTAGATCTTGTGATATCACACCTTAATTTTTTTTTTTTGGGTTATGTGAAGCCAAAAGTATGCGTCGATAAGCCAGCTACGATTCAATACTTCGAAGCCAACATTACTCGCGTAATTCGCGATATACCTTGAAAATTGGACCTCCATTTTAGACTACGTCCGAGCTAGCCGTGGCGTTCATATGCCAGAAGTCATATTTAAATTATAATGCCAGAAGATTATCTTTCGAATAAAGTAATTTTCATGTCTATTTAAAAAATTCGTCTTTGTTTTATTCCATTTTAAAGTTCTATACCTCTAAAAAAAACACCCTATACAAACAATAGTATTTTTGATGTAATGTCAACATCTTTACTGGCAACTATGGAAGAAAATCTACAGTAGAGTGAATTGAAGGCAATTTTGTGCTGTAAAAGGTAACGACGCTGTAATATAAATATACTTTTTGTGATTGTAAACTCATTTGAACTTATTCAATCGCCCCAGATGGCGGTGTACATCTTTATCACAACTCCCTTAAAATGGTTATCAAATGCAATGGTTCCATGAGTAGAAGCTACGTGATGTTAAATGAAATCCAATATGGTGTACTCACTTTTTTTTTCATCATCTCTTTGACATGGAGATATGATAAAACTTGTCAACTTATTCTGATCAATTTAACTTTTTTAATTTTATTTAACCTTTTCAACTTTTCTTCGGCATGTCAACATTTTCAACTTTTTTAACGTTATTTTTTTTTTTTTTTTTTGACTCTATCAACACTCTTTGACTTGTTCAGTTTTTCAACATTTTTTGGAAATTTTGAAACTGTTTAACATTTTTCGACCACTTCACTTTTTCAAAATCATTAAGTTCATGCCGCCAGTGCCTTCATTCAACTGTTATATTTTTGATACAATTTCCTTAAAAAAAAATTAAGTGATAGGGTACTAAATTTGAGAAAATTTGCCATACAGTTGTAAGAATTAAAGTTATTGTGATGTGCATGAATGGATGATATCAGTCTCTAAAGATTGAACATAAAAACTACATATTTAGTTCAAAAAGTCCCGGAAATTTTTGTGGGATGGCACCACTACTTTCAAATGTATATAATTTTTCGGAAGTGGCAACTTTTTAAAAATGAATGTCAAATTTTGATGAAATTTTAACTCGTAGTTTTGAAGTTATCGCTACTTTTGGTATTTCGTAAACAATAGAAAAAAGTGAATTTCGTTCTCATTTTGATAAAACATTGCTTTGTGATCGGAAAAAACGAGAAGCAAACATTGGAATGGCTCTAAAAACATCACAGCACATCTGCGCTGTCGAAAACAAACAACTGTTTACAGATGGTTTGCTGAATTTAAAATGGGTCGTACGAGCACCAGTGAAGTTAAATTAAAACATGTGGTTGAAGCACAGTGAAGATTATTGTAATTCTCTAAAATCATAAATTTTGATACTTCGTAAATATAGGATAAACATATGTTTTCAGAAGTTTCTTTAACAGAATTGAAGCTTTTAATATTTTTAACTAGATGATAACATAAACTCACTGAAATAGGAAGTACTTACAATGAATCGAAAATGCCAAAAATGAAGTTCTACTTCAATGCAGTTTCTTTTTGAAAAATTTCCTAAATTCTTTCGAGAATTTTTTTTTACATCAACAATCAGACATGCATTTTCCATAAACTCTCCATATTCAGCCCACTGTAAGTCAATTTTCAGTGTACTTTACATTTGAAACAATTAAAAACAGTTTTTATTTACAACAAAATCCATTAATTTAAGAAATTTATATTTGCGACACTCATAACATAAAGATAAGGTTATCATTTCATGTTAACCGGCTCACCCACAAGTGATTAAGGTTTTCTGAATCTACACAACTCTGGGTTATATGGATGGGTGGGTGTAGCACAAAGTGACTCGGATTCTTTGCATTGTGTATGCATCATCAACATTAACAACATCATCATCATCATCATCACAGTAATGCTAGTAACTCCAATGTAAACAATAACAATTTAAATGTAAATAATTCTAAAATGTTATCAGTAATTGCAGAGTAATGAATGTTTTCACTTGAGTACGTGATATAAAAACAATGAGCTTAAAAATGACGCCAGTATTGCAGTTAATTTACAAGGCAGTGGCACAGTAAATTCAGGTTTCGTGTAAGTTGCTCTCGTGGAAAATATATAAATTACAACCTATTTGAATTTCCATTCAAATAAATATTAATTAAATTCCTTCAACATATTATTCATACAGATTTAAATTGATTTATCAAAGTTGTCTGTGAAGAGTGTTTCTGTGAATTTTTTATCTCAATTCGTGACAAATATTTGTTCTTTTGGCGCTATACTGTAAAAAAAAAAAAAGTTATCTTGATCATAATTCAAGTATGTATGTATAGTATTTTCCCCCAAAAAACATGAAAAGTAGCGTAAAAGAAAAAATAATAAAAAAAAGTTTAAAAGAATTGTGCTGAAAATAATGTAAAATACCTCAGAAAGTTTTAAAAACCTACAACAAAAGGTAATGCATATAGGAATTTCAGTAAACAGTAGCTTCCCAGTTGGAGTGGGAATAATCTTCCCTTATCCTGTTTTTGGCCACTTTGTACATCTTTTTACCATTGCGTGTCATTGAAGCAGAATAATTTTGTTTCAATAGCAGTACTTTTTTAAGAGGCTATATTCAATTTTTATAAAAAAAATTGTTTGAACAGAGATTTGAAATTCAAAACATTTAATTCTTCTCTACGAAGACCTGATAACCCCCGGTGTTTTTTATAAAATTAATTTTAAAAAAATCTGACGTGATAAGACAAAACGAGCAATGGATTTGGATTCGATCCAATTTCGATTTTATTGATCATTAATAAGTGATATTATATTAGTAGCGCCGGCTTTAGACTTTGCGGAGCCCGAAGCTCCTGTGCCCACTTCCCTATATTTACCCATACCAAATACCTTAATCTAGTGCTGGTTGGGAGCCCCATAGAGCTTATGGTTTCCGGCTTATACTCAATGTAACCATGCGCAAAGACATGCCAGTGTATTATATCATTCTAGTCTTGACAAGAATTTTCGATACTTTTGCGAAATTCATTTTAATTTTTCGATATTTTTCGGATTTCATGGAGTTTTTGAACGTTTTTTTTTGTTATACGTCGATATTTTTCGAATGTCGACATATTCAAAATTTTTATACTTTTAGCGATTTTTTATATGCTTCCGGGCATTCATTGACACTTTTATACTTCTATTAAATTTTTTGATATCATACAACATTTTTGATACCATTCGATATTTTCCGATTTTAATTGAAATTTTTTGATTCTCACTGAATTTTTGAACTCGTTGCCCCTTTTGTTGACTGCGACATTTTCAACTGTTATCGAACGTTATCGACAGTTCACCACTTTTGTTCAAATGTATCAATATGCTATAGCTATAGCATTCGATATTTTTGAACCTTTTTGACTTTCATTAAATTTTTACACGTTTTTCGTCGCATTACTCGAGGCAGCAAAATTTTTAACTTACATATATCAAATTTTTCAATATTTTTCGATGTTTGTTGAATTCTATCGATTTTTTCAATACGTTTTGAAACCTTCGGCTACTATCGAGGTGTTTACCTCTTAAGCTACTCTCCAACATTTTTAGAAATCTATCGATTTGACATTTTTCGACTTGATAGATGTTTGATTTTCAATATTTTCTACTATAATCGACTTTTTCAATAGTTTTCGAAATTTATTGAGCTTTTCTTATAATACTATTCGACAACTATCGATTAAAATAACTATCGATACTGATAACACAGCACAATTTGAATTTTTTGAATGAGATATCGATGACAAATTTCTATTCATTTCACATAAGAGGACGTCCAATAATTACGTGAGGTGTTTTTTTGAAAATTCGGAACCCCCCCCCCCTACCCTTGGTGAGATCTGGCGGAACCGCCCCCTCCCTCCCGTGAGATTTAAATTATAATTTTTAATGTAAATTCTATGCAAAGTTGACGTGAGGTTTTCCTTGACCCCCTCCCCCCTTGGCGAGATTTTGCCGGACCCCTCCCCCCTATTTTAGCTCACGTAATTAATGGACGTTCCCTAACTAATAAAATAAAAAATAATTTCATTAGTTGAAGTTTACTTTTGTATGAACCTAAACGACCTAAAATTGAGAATATCACGGTTTTTCGATATATTTGCGACAAAGTTACATCGAAAGATAGTTTTTTTTTATGAAACCAATAATGGGGTCCGAAATTCCATAAGTTTCAGCAAGGCAGAGTAACTGGAAAATGTGTAATAAAATTCAATATACGATACTTCGAAAAAAAAGAGAATTAAGAAAAAAGAAATTTAAAGGTGTTTATGAAGAGGACGAATAGTATTTGCGGGCCACTTTGATGGTTTAGAAAAAAAAATTACTTTTTGATGTAATATTACCTCAAATATCTTGAAAGCCCATGATTTTTGCACTATTGAGATGGAACATCTCGAATACCGGAAGCATCCCAGGAATTCAGCGCATCAAAAAATTTCAGAAAAGTGTATTCCGGTTTCAGAACTAGAGGTTTGACTAAATTTTTTCGCACTATGTAATAAAACATACTTCTGCCAATTCTTGATATAGACAACGAAACGTCATTAAGTTGCCGCCACAAAATGTCGCTACTGTTTGAACTCAGCAGCTTCTGATTTTAAAGTTGCTTGAGGTCATAACCTCAAATCTAATATTTAATACATTTAAAGTAACAAAACTGCTTTCTTCCATGAAGAATATTACATAAAAAATTCAGGTTGCTCTCGAATAAAATCGCGAAAAGCAATGCTTAGAACTTTTTGTATGGCAAAATTTTGGCCTTTAAAGAATGCAGTAATTTTAGATTTTTTTTTTTTTTTTCAACAGCATAAAAGTGTTGTCGAAAAAAGCTTCACAAAGAAAACTAAGTTTCGTAATTTTAGAATCAAAATACTGCTCCAACAAACACAAGTCGAGATATGCAAATTATGCTCCTCATTTTTGAAGTATTCGAAAAGTCAGCATAAGACACTCAAGTAGTGTGGGGGGCTATATAAAAATTTAAATTGCACATTTTGCAACTGCTTTAGCGCAGGTACATACCTTTAGCTACCTAAAGCTTTAGTAACATTAACAAAAATATTATGATGGAAAAAGTGATATCTTTCTTTTTCTCTTGGCTAAAATTTATCCTTTTAACTAAAAAAAAAAAAATATAAAGTGCGATTGTGCCAAAAGTGCGCGAATATTAAAGTAACAGCTTTTCTTATTTTTTATCTTGCTAAGGTAGGAAGTTTTGTTTTTTTTTTTTTTTGGAGAAAAATAAGAGTCAGGTGAAAATGGCGCTTTGTTTGTTGCATAATTCAAAAGGACATTCACATTTGTATGGTAGAACGCAGGAAATACAAACTATAAAGGAAGGGTCATTGAGCTCTGTACTCAGTTAAGTAAGCGGGAATATTTTTTCCTACTTTTTTTTTTATTAAATCTGCGCTCAAGTGTAAAAGCGATGTACCCACATTCCAACCACAGATAAGATTAAAGAAACGAGACTACGAATTTGCAATTTGCAGTGGCAATTTCGGTATACAAAAATATTAAGCGAAAAATAAGCGAACTAAGTCCATCCCAGTGAGCTGGGAATCTAATGATTATTTGCATGGCTCAGTAAAACTCTCTAAGAGATTTCAACTGCAAGGCGTGTTGGGCGTCACAATAATGTAGTTGTCTCTGTTCATATCTGTGTTTGATTTAAAAGAAATAATAAAAAATCAATTTGTCAATTATTTTTCATATACGTAAATAACTTTTAATTTATTTACACAAAATTGCCAAATATTTTATTGATTTGTCAAAACTTTATATGCAAAATTCTCAAGATGTTGCTCTTACGTCGCAATCTATGAATCAAGTTCTGTAGCAGTAGCAGATACAATGGCGAACTTTGAAACACAATGTTTGGAGGCACATAATAAATATCGCAAAATGCATAATGCACCATCACTAAAATTAAACAAGCAGTTATCAGCATTTGCTAAGGAATGGGCAGAGGTTTGTTGAACGAATTATAGTGTTGGATTTATATCAGGAAAATATTTATTATTTTTCAGAAAATTGCTAAAAATAAAAAAATGGAACATCGTAGCAACAATAAATATGGTGAGAATATTTTTATGGCACAAGGTATGAAAGACATGACTGGTGAGCAGGTAGTTAAAGCTTGGTATAATGAAATTGCCAATTATAATTATGCTGCTGCGAAATTTGCACCAAACAGTGGACATTTTACGCAAGTCGTATGGAAGGGTACCAATGAACTGGGAGTTGGAATTGCTAAAAAGTAAGTATTTCTTAATAGAATGATACAAGTATAGATTGAGACTATTCGGGTATACGCTATGATAAATTTGTGCCTGGAAAAAATAGCACTGCAAGTTGGTCAAAAAATGTTTTTATAGGACGAATTGCAACCCAAGTTTTTGTATGTAATTTTGACTTCATCTTAAGCACATCGCTATCGAAATTGGATGATATTTTCAGAAATTGATATATAACCCAAAAGTACTAAATATATACAATCCATTTTTATGTAGTTGGCCTTAGTGCGATTTTTCTTTTATTTCTTAGTTGTTTATGCCTGTAAAATTTCATTTATAAATTTTCTATTTTATTTTTTTACTTTCAGTGGAGATCACACGTATGTAGTTTGCAATTATAATCCAGCTGGAAATTTTAATGGAGAATTTAAGGAAAATGTGCTGCCGCTGGCCAAGTGATACTATCAGCCACTTTTTTGTATACAATAGATATTAGTTCCTATTATAATAAGTTAAAAACATCTTGACAAATCAATAAAAACTAATTTTTGGTAAAGGTACACGGTTTAATGCTTAGAGTAATATCTCAGTATATTATATTATTAAGACGTATGTACATATTTTCCATTGTGTAAGCAGATTTGCGTGAGTCATATTTAAAATTTAACTTTTTATGGTTATCTTTAACGAGCAACTTTGTGCAAGTTTAATAACAGCAAAAACTGCGTATATAGTATTGTAGGCGAGCCCTTGGAAAATAAGGACCATATAGTTGAAAAATCTGTCTGATCGATCGATCGTAAGAAGACGAAAATTTTATAAAAAAAAACCTGAAACGAAGTTCTAAGCATTGACAGATAAGAGTTAAATACTTATGATATATATCTTGTGCTATTACTACTTCTATGGAAATATATTTCTAACTTAAGCGCCTGTCAATGGCTTTACTTTATACGTGGCTACGAATATATACATATATGTCATTGCCTGTATTAAATAATCCTCCAATCTTCCCCCTATTTAGGTATAAAACTTTCCAATTATATAGCCTGAATAGTAGGTATGCCGCCTTGCCTTTCCTACTCAAACTTGAAGGCTCTCTTAAATGGGGCATTTACTCGTCGTATCTAAGCCAATGAAATTGACGAGTTTTCACCTTATGAGAGATGAGTTTGGTTGAATTCTTGCATACATAATCAAATGTACAATGTTAACTTTTCCACTATAAAATTCTTAGGATATATTTCGTTACTCTAATCATTGTTCAACTCTCAGCACCATACAGAATGGGCAAACTTAATGTAATATATGTACATACATTCATCCTCCATCCTCTTTTGCACTTCTTCATATAGCCATTATGACAAAAAATATTTTATAATTATTATGCTGAGCTTATTTTTTAGTACATTGTATGATACAAAAAACGACTACGGCTAGTCATACCAGTTTCATGCATTACTAAATGGAATCATCAGTGACCTTTGAGCTGATGAGTGGAATTTCTGTTATCGCACACTGTACAGAGTGTATTTATGTATTTTCTGTTCTGATACACACCACATTTCGGTGAACTCGCTGATTTATCATACGATTCGCGTTTGCTACTTCGTTTTGACTCCCGGAGAGTGTAATATCAAAAAAAAAAAAAACGCATCAGATAAATGAATTTTAGCTTGGCTTTGTTTTACTTTTTGCTTGGTGGGCTCACAACAAATCTATGCAAAAATAGAAAAATATTAGGCTTAAAATATCTCATTTATCAGGTCACTGATGATTCCATTTATCACTGCATGAAAACAGCATGACTAGCATTAGCTGTTCTTTGAATTTTTTATATTTTTTTGGTGTTATCACACTGTACGGAACAGTAAGCTCTGTAAAACAACTGTTTTTTATACTGATAATCTTTGGATAATTTTTAATTTTCGAACTTTGTGAGATAGTGTCATTTTAACTATTTTAAAACTTTAACTCATATAACTATGTATATGTCAATTGTTTTGACTTTATGAGATATGTAAATAAATAATATATGAGTATTTGAGATTTTTATCAAAAGAAAATTTATTTTATATAGAAAGTTATATATTTTTTTTCGTCAAATTTTGTTTCCTGCACACATCGATAATGTATTCCAATCCAAGGATGTCCGATCCAAGGAGGCGAGAGACGGGAAATGAGGGATGGAGCAAAAGAGTAAGAAATATAAGAGAATGAAGATATCAGATACTATAAATTTACAGTCTCAGTTCTGACTTAAAGAGAAAAGCAATTGCTGTCTCCGAAATCGTAAGACAACCCAGTGAATGCGAGATGTTTTTAATTGCAATAGAACAGCATTATTGCGCTTTTAAGCTTGGATATCATATCGCAAAATACTGAAATATAGGAAAAATATTTAAAATAAGGTTTTGTTTTTTACACAAATTGGTCGTAAGTGGTTAAGTTTCGTTAAATTTTTTAGAATTTTCTTAAGCGAAATAAATCACTCATTCCGTACTTAATTATCAAACTTTTAAAAATTATTTATGTCTGCATGTTTTTAATCAATTTTATTTTTGTCCGCGATTTGTAAAACAGCGCATTTTCCTGGTTGTTTTGATATCATGTGCTATCATAATCCTGATATTGGCAATTCTCTTTATCGTCCTCGTGCTCTTCGGAACCGACGCAAGTTTTCACGAAAAATGCGTAGATGCTCATAACAGATATCGCAAAATACATGGATCTCCAGGACTGGAGCTGAACGAGACGTTGAAAGCACATGCCGCGGAAACGGCAGAGGTTAGTTGCTCAAAATTGGTATTTCTTGAACCCAATATATGCGGCAGTGGCACTGTTTTATTTTTTTTTTTGTAGATGATGGCCAGCACAAAACAAAGCGAATACCAACCTGACGGTCTATATGGTGAAAATCTTTATGTTGCTTTTGGTGTGACCTATGTCAGTTGTGAAAAAGCTGTTGATGCCTGGTATAGCGAAAAACGAAAATTTAATTTTAAGTCTGGTGTTCTACAACCAGGCACTGGCCACTTTACGCAGCTCGTGTGGAAGAGTTCCACGAATTTGGGCTGCGCAATGGCTAATGGGTAAGTATTTTCCAACATTTAATTATACAAGTTGGCACAAATGGTGATTACAGAGGTGCACCTATGCTAAGAAAAATCTAAAAAATTTAAGGCAAAGTATCCTAAAAATAGAGACAAATTAAGAAAAGAAAACCGAAAAAAAAACTATGTAGTATGGGTCGCTTAAAATAAAATACACTACAACGTATTAACACTAAAAGTGGGCGCTAAACCTTAAATTTTTATTTAAGGGGTCGTCCATAAAAGACAAACACAAAAATTCTGGAATTTTAATCTCCTCCCACCTGGTTGTCCACTATTGTCCGATTTTAATACAAACCACTCCACTAAAGAACGTCTACAAAGTCAAGTACGGTGGAGAAAACGTCATGGTATGGGGTTGCTTCACGTGGTGGCATGTTGGGCTATTGCACAAAATGCATGGAATAATGAGGAAAGAGGACTACCTGAACATTTTATGAACCCATCTTTCCAATTTTGTGGAGATGAGCGCCTGAAGAAGATATAATATTTCAACAGGATCAGTCTATAATATGTGCAACACTGGCTATTCACAGTACTTTTATATTAAAATTAAATTGCATACTTTTAGGCCTTCAAATAAACTAGTTTGGCCTAGGAAAAACTAGTTTATCCTAAGTACTAGTTTGGCCGGTGTATACTTTTCAATACCTGCCTCGTCTTCTTGACTACGTAAGAACGCGTGACAAAAGCTCTACTCAAACGAAAAGTGGTTGGATGGGCATGGCATCTTCCATAGAAGAAAAAACTTGGCGCTGGAAGTTCTGTCTTCACTCACACAAAAAGTAAGCAGAATTGGGCGTTTAGGGGTGAACATTCTAACTACAAGTGGAACTCACTTATTCAAGTGAGGAATGGTCCGCTTTTTCATTTACTCGATATATTTGTTTAGACTGAAAAGAACGTGTCGGACCTTCCCACATAATACAATTGATAGTTTTCTAGGCAAATAGTTCTATATCAATAAATTTTCTTTTTTTTTCTACTTTCAGTTCAGATATCTTTTATTTAGTTTGCGAATATGAGCCGGCTGGAAATATTGAAGGACGTGTCAAGTTAAATGTGCTACGCCTTTAGTAATACAATAAACCATTTACAGATGTTTGAATATATCCAATTCTAGTCCCAATTAAAACTAAATATTTTATCAAATATTTAAACAGGCACGCATGCAGCGAGAGGGTTCATCTACTGCAGGAATAATGTTCTTCAGACCTGATGCACAAAAATAGGTCTTTACTATGTCATCCTAAAAAACCTAGTAAAATTCTATGTAAATAACTAGGTACTACTATATATTGTATAGATACTTATTTTTTATTTTAGTTGTTTTTTTTTTTAATTTTATATTTTATCTGAAATTTTTATATAAAAGTGAAAATTCACCTATGTAAGCTTATAAATTCTCCTTAAAAATAAAAATGTTTGCATAAAATTAATATTTTTTTAATTAAGAACTTAAAACGATATTTAAATATAAATGGAAAAGACTGTGATCGTATGAAATAAATAGTTGGAAATGAAAACTATTCGCTCGCCTGTGGGAAAATAAACATCATTGGGTCTTACAAGCGTTGAAGTCAATCTGGTTAGCATGACCCTCCCCACCCAAAGGTTGTGTTTAGGTTGAATTAGACTGTTTCATTCATAGGACGTATTTCCTCAAATGCTCCATAGATTTAGGTCAATTTTGAAATGAAAACGAATGGGTGGTTCACAATCAATGAAAAATATCATTGATAAAAACAAAAAAAAAAAAAAATAGTGAACAGAGGAGATTGAATGTTTTTCCGAAGATCCTGGATCTTTACTGGATGCTATTCATAGATCTTACAAAGATAACCATACGTTTTAGAATTGCAGACAATTTCTGTAATATAAATCAGGGGGAATTACTGCATGCGTACCAGAGCGGGGCTAAGGCTTTGTTGAAATTACCATTAAACACAATTGATCTGTTTGTCTTTTTTCCAAAGTGTAATCATACTTGTTATACACAAAAACATTTGTATGAAAAATTTTTTAAAAAAATTATTGTCAATCAAAATAAGAAAATCAAAATTCTTTATGAAATTCGGTAAATTTCCTACGCAAAATCTTATGTTAATATTATTGAAAAATCAAAATTAATTTCGCCAGTTTTATTCCGTGTATTCAGAATGGAAAACGTAGAGGATCCTCAAGCGACGACGGCAACAGCGCCGCACAAGAAAGCAAACAAAACGATGTCTTCGTCGACCGCGAAACGAAATCGCAAACCGTCAGTGAAAATACAGGAAGCGGAAAGTCCCCAAACGAGTCAAAAACAGGAAAAGGAACAAACGGAAAAGAAACCGAAGAAAAAAGTGCCGAAGAAGAAAGGCAAAAAGTAAAAAATAATGCAACAAGCGACCAAAAAACAGAAAATAATCAAAAGAATGATACACCTCCAGTACCACCGCCTCGTAAGCGCAGAAACCGCTTCGAAGAAAATGACCAAACAACAGAAAAGGCAATGCCATCAAGTAACCAAAACAACGCTGCAACACTGGCTCCTCCAGAAAAACGCGCTTCAAAAATAAAACGAATTCTTCATATATTTGAAGAATCTAAAAATGATAGAAGAAAATCTTCTATGACAACACATAACAATGAAGATGAAACTAACAACGAAATGTATGAAATATCTGATGAGGATAAATTTTGCAAAGAATTCCTTGAGTGGCACAACAATTACCGTAAATTGCATGGTGTGCCATCGCTAAAATCAAACAAAAAACTGACTGAATTTGCTATAAATCGGGCTAAGGTTTGTATAGATATTATAAATGTAAGCATTTCTCGAACTGCAATTTCAACCTTATTTCATAAACACTTGCGATATATTAGCGAGCCAAGACTCAGTATAGAACTTCTTTAAGAGTTCAACCCATATCATCCCAGTAAGCAATTAAGCGAAGCTGCTCCAGGAGAAAATCTGCAAGCACTGCAAATTTTCTCCCTTTCCGCGGTAGATCCCTTTATATATCGCTTTCACGGTAGGCGTACTATCTCCCAACCACGGATAGCAAACATTTACTCCTTACTCGAAAGAATTATTTTTTTAGTTGTATAAAAAAATAAGTTTGAAAGA
The DNA here is from genome assembly GCA_963662105.1 of Meiosimyza platycephala. Classification (NCBI taxonomy): domain Eukaryota; kingdom Metazoa; phylum Arthropoda; class Insecta; order Diptera; family Lauxaniidae; genus Meiosimyza; species Meiosimyza platycephala. The sequence goes on from OY759210.1 coordinate 14,885,304, forward strand.
AGGCCCATTCCTTCCTGAGGAAGCACTTTTAATAGCGGTATTTACGTCGTTCGCCAGAATTCTGTTAAATACGACATACAATCATTTCAGCTCCAACCTTTAGCTCAGTTCTATGTTTGCTCTCTTAAAATAAAAATGGCCATGAAAGTAATGATTACATTTGTCATCGGCAATTTTGTAAAATATACTATAGTGACTATTCCACTAACTAAATGTCTTCTTTTCAGTATTTAGCAGAAAACAATATATATAAAATTGATTTAGTCGCATATGGTGAAAGCGTTCATATCATTAAAGGAGCTCAGGCATTGACATTTACGGGTGAACAAATTGCCAAACTCTGGTATAGTCAAAAAAATAACTTTGATTTCGATACCGCTACGCCTGGTCAGAACTCTGAAGCTTTTACACAAATGATTTGGAGATCAACTCGTTTATTTGGAGCTGCAATTGCTAAAGGGTACGTTATTGATTGGATTTTTAAATATATTCAAAACAAAAAAAAGTTATGAAACTTTTTATTTTAAAGTGACAACGCCATATGGATTGTTGCAATCTATGATCCTCCGGGAAATTTTTTCGATAGATGGAAATTTAATGTTCCTACCGCTATAGCACCCGAAAAAGATATTACAAAGCTTTCCAATTTCAATATTATTTTCGAGTTTCAATGTTTTGAGGCACATAACAAATATCGTGCGCTGCATGGCTGTCCAGTGCTGAAACTTAACAGAGAACTTTGCGGTGCTGCCAGTGAGTGTGCAAGGGTATAATAATCCAGATATTTTTACATTGAATAAAATAACTGAACGGTTAAAATGCAAATCTTCCAGAATATTGGCAAACTCAAAAAACTAGAAAAGAGCGACAATTGTCCCTATGGCGTCAATATGTTTGAAGGAGAGAGTGTCAACCCTATAACAGGCGAACAAGTGGTCAAAGTATGGTATGACGAAGTTACAAAACATGATTTTGCTGCAGGCAAATTTATAGCTCTAACCGGACATTTTTCACAACTAATTTGGAAAAGTACAACAGACTTAGGTGTTGGCTACTTAAGAGAGTAAATCTAAAAAAAAAATTTCTGATCAAAAAGAAAAGAAGCATTTCCACAGCATCTCTATTATTTATTCTGTCTTTCAGTGGGAATAAAACATATGTAGTGTGCTATTACATGCCTCCTGGCAACTATCCTGGAGAATTTATTGATAATGTGCCCAAAATTGGTAGTCCACCAACAACATTGCAGGCAGTCGTTGCAGCAGATGAGGAAGAAAACCTAGAAAACGATATAATGATTGCACATAATAAGTATCGTCAAATGCATGGTTCCCCACCATTGGTGTTTAGTTATAAACTTTCGCTTTTCGCAACGGAGTGGGCAGAGGCAAGATTTTTACTTGAAAACTATCTGAACAATTTTTTTACATATTTTTTTATTGAAATACACTTTAGAGTCTCGCCAAACGTAATGCTTTTGAGCATCGTCCCAAAAATGAGTACGGTGAAAATATTTTTTTAGCTCAAGGTGTACCCAAGGTTACCGGTGAACGTGTTGTAAAAGCGTGGTATATGGAAGTTTCACAATATGATTTTAATGCAGCAAGTTTCTCCAGTACAACTGGACATTTTACACAACTTGTTTGGGCAACTACCAAGGAAGTTGGAATTGGTATTGCCAAAAAGTAAGGGTGTTTGTTTGTATGCAACACAAGAATTTTATATTTTATGAATATATTAAATTCTTAGAAACAATAACATTTGGGTAGTTTGCAATTATGATCCACCTGGAAATTTTAAAGGATTTTTTAAGACGAATGTTTTCAAACTTGGTAGTCCATTATATGTTGATCCTAATGCCAATATACCATTCAAACAGCAATGCCTGAATGCGCATAACAAATATCGTGCAATACATGGATGTCCGCCACTGGAATTAAGTTACAGACTTAATAAATTTGCCGCTGAGTGGGCCAAAGTTAGTAAGAAAATTATATTTTGTTTTTATAAATCATAGACCAATGATAAACCGCTCTATATAGACTCTAGTTAAAAAAAAGGAATTAGAGCGTCGTCCCAGTAGTATTTTTGGTGAAAACATTTTCATGGCGATTGGTCATTGGTCACTGATTACTGGCGAACACGTAGTGAAGGCCTGGTATGATGAAATTTCGGCATATGATTTTAATACCCCGAAATTATCAAAGGAAACGAGTCACTTTACGCAGGTAATTTGGAAAAGTACAACAGAAATGGGTGTCGAACTTGTTAAAATGTGAGTATTTCGATTGAGAAGTGCCTTTGTGCTTTGCTTGCAGCGGCACTTCGTTATTTTTAAAGGATACTGATATGATTTTTATTCCAGCGGTGATACTACAATTGTGGTTGCATGTTATAGTCCAGCCGGAAATATAGGAGGAGAATTCAAACAAAATGTTCCACAACGAACGTTTATCTCTTCTCGTTACTCAAATGACAAATAAATTTAATGACGCAAGAATAATACAAATTTAATTTTTGGATAAATAAATTTTGGTTGAAGTATTCAAATCTTAGTTTTTAATGAATTTTAAAGAGATCGAAAGAGAGTTTTTCAATAACTCCAAAAATATTTTAAAAATAGCATTTTCACAAAGACTACTTAATCGATTCACATGGAATTTACACCACGTGTCTTTAATTTAAGATGCATATTTAGGGTGGCCCTCATACAAAAATATTTTAAAAATCGCATTTTCACAGAGATCACTTAATTGATTCACATGGAATTAACACCTCGTGGCTTTTATAGTAAGAGGCATATTTTAAGTTGCAAAACTTTTGCTTAGGGTGGATAGGGATAGGGATAGGGATCAATTTCAGGTGGTACAAAGTTCACCGGGTAAGCTAGTATAGTATAGTTTTTTTGAAGATATAAATTTCATTGGGTCCAGTTAGAAAATTGTGTTTATTTAAGATCAGCTCCTTCAACATGAGTTGCTTAGTTTAAACTATAATATTAGTGGAAGAAAATAAAGCAATGAAAAGGTGCTTCACAACAGTGTTCGTAGAAAAGTTTCAAGCAGTGTCGAATAGTACCTATTGCAAGTTAATGTAAAATTCAAAGATTATTAAATTGTTTCAAAAAGAATCGATCGGGGGTATAATCATAGATAATGCAGACAAAAGTCGAATAGTAACGATAAATGAAGAAAAATTTGATAAATGTGTTATTAGACATCAGTATCGAAAGCATCGAAAAGTATTGATTAGTAACTAAAAAGTCTGAAAATATCAAATAGTATGGAACAGATCGATTAGTTTCGAGATATTGAAAAACATTGAATTTTACCAAAAAGTAAGTACATACCTATTAAATAAGTCGAAAAATGTCAAATTATTATTAGTTACTTTATAAAAAAAAAAACAAATAAAACATGAACGTCAGCAGCTCTTTCAAATACTCCGAAAATTGTAGTTCATAACTATTATAAATGCCTCGTTATCATAAACACATTTTTGCATACTAGATGGGTTTTCTCGCGGAAGTTCGCATATGTTTATCCTAGCTTTAGAAGCAAGAGTAGCCGCCAACCTATGTATATACTAGATTTTATCGTTATATCTTCGTCCGTTTTGAGCGCAATCAGCAACATTAAAACACAAAGTATTTGTTATATTTTACTGTTTTTTTATTATTTCAATATATATTATCTTTACAAACCCAAATTATAAGCTACGATATTGGACGTGGAACATTCTCTGCAAATTCTCTCATTATGTTTCCAGGGGGGTTATAGTACGCTACTACTATTGTAGTATCATTCCTGAAAAAAAAAAATATTTAGGAAAAATAAAGTCATACATTCTCAAATTATGCCACCATTTTAAAATTTTTGAAGATACCATTCATAACCAAAGATTTGTGTCATTGAAAATTTTTAGTTAGAAAATATAAAAAGAAATGAATTCTTTGAAAACGAAAATTACATTTTCCGATGTATTTTAAATGGAAAGTAGAAAGTAGATACTAGGACTTTTTAATACTGATCCATCAAGTTGGAATTTATTTATGCCAAATATTATAATTTGACCGTCAGTACAATGAGTTTTATACTCCGATAACTTAAGTACAAGTCGTTTTATTTAGAAAATAAAACTGTGTGTTCCCTCTCTCTTGCATTTTCCTGTTTTAAATAGTATTATATATTATCCCAGAATCTGTCCCATTATTTGGACATTTTTTAATCGAAAAAAAAACTTTACTCACTTTTTAATAAGACTGACACCCAATTCTTGGGTGCTTTTCCAAATGACCTGAGTGAAATGTTGAGTTGAAGTTGAAAATTTTGGTTCTTTAAAATTATATTTTGAAATTTCTTTGTACCAGGCTGTGACCACGCGTTCACCAGTGAAAACTGCATTTCCTGTACCCATACAAATATTTTCACCAAAGATGTTACTGGGACGGCGCTCCATTTTTTTCATTTTACATAGTATCTATAGAATGATTTTTTTGCTGGTCAATACTTAATAAGTAACATAACAAAAATAACATATTTTTACAAACATCAGCCCATTGAGCGGCAAAAGAAGAAAGTCTCGAACTTAATTCCAGTGGTGGACATCCATGCAATGCACGATATTTGTTATGAGCAATCAGGCATTGCTGTCCAAATGGTATATTAAAACTGTAATCGACCCATTTTGGACTACCAAATTTTGGAACATTAAGCTGAAATTCTCCTACGATATTACCAGGAGGATCATAATTGCAAACTACCCATGTGTTATTGTTTCTAAAAATGGAGAAAAAATATAAAAATTAAAATTATTATATATGTACGAGTAACATTAAATCACATTCTTACATTTTAGTCATACCAACGCCCAGTTCCTTGCTGCTTGCCCAAATAATCTGTGTGAAATGTGCCGTGATTACTGTGAACTTTGGATCATTAAAGTTAAACAGCGAAATTTCATCATACCAGGCTTTGACAACGCGCTCACCGCTAAGACTCGGTACATTTTGGGCAAAAAAAGTATTTTCACCATACGTACTCTTTGGACGATGTTTAACAAAGGTGGTACGTACAAATGAGAAAACGTTTGAACTATTATCAAATAAAGCATTTGACCACTGCAATGCTAAAGCTGAAAGCTCTTTATTTAGCACCAATGGTGGACAACCGTGCAACTTGCGATAGTTGTTATGTGCAATCAAGACTTGATCTTCAAATGGTAGCTCATCGCTTACCGCAGTGGCGGCAACTGTCTGTAATTGTTGACTACCAATTCTGGGCACATTAATCAAAAATTCTCCAGGATAATTTCCAGCCGGATCATAATAACAGACAACAAATGTAAGAGAGCCGCTGAAAAGAGGTGGTCGGTCATTGGTACATTTTAAGCAAAACCGAAATTTCATTATATTACGTTTTTATATAGCCAACACCTAAGTCTGTTGTGTTTCTCCAAATGACTTGCGTAAAATGTCCAGTTTGTTTTGAATATATAGCTGCATCGAAATTATATTTTGTATTTTCATCATACCATATTTTGACCACTTGTTCACCGGTTATAACGAATTCGCACTCTCCCTCGAACATATTTGTTCCATAGGTAATGTTTTCACGATACTTCAGCTTCTTGAGTTCAGCCAAAGTCTGGATAGATTAGCATATTAGCATTTCAATTCTAACAATGAATGTAAACCAACATACCTGCACCCACTCATTGGCAGCATCGCAAAGTGAAGTGTTAAGTTTTAATGGTGGACAGCCATGTAACTGGCGATATTTATTATGTGCCTCTAAGCATTGACTCACAAATGTAGCCTTTTCAATGGAAGCTCGCGCGGTGTCAGTTCTATCGACGCTAATAGCAGGCGGTACATTATTTTTGTAGTTGTTTATGTAATTCCCCGGAGGATTATAAATTGCAACAATCCATGTACAGCCACCTCTTTAAAATCAAACAAAAAAGTTATTTTATTATTTCTAGGACAATAAAATCAAGAACTTACGCTCTAGCTGTTGAACAGCCGAATTCACGCGTCGCTTTCCAAATCATTTGCGTAAAAGCTTCAGAGTTTTCACCAGGCAAACCCGTATCAAAATTAAAATTCACTTTTTGGTCATACCAAGATTTGGCAATTTGTTCAGCTGTAAATAGCACATTTCCTCTGATGATATGAATACTTTCACCATATTCAATTAATTCAGTTTTACGAATATTTTTTTCTGATAAGTACTGAAAAATAAAGGCTAGCTGTTATAGTCGCTGTATCTCAGAAAAGTTTTATGAATCGCAGTTAGCATCACTTAACATTTGAAGTCTTTTAAAATTGAGAAAATTTTAAGGCAGGAAAAAAAAACTGCTGAGTGCAAGCAAACGTGGAGAGTCACTCTGCGTCATTTGTATTTCTGTTTCCTCGTGGGCCTAGCTGAAAAGTTACTAATTGGCATACAATTACCACTTTCAAAGCGTCGTACCCTAGAACATGCATTATAGTTTACACGAGACATCCAAAAAGTTTGATGAGCGCTGAAGACAGCATATGTATATATTTAAATTCAATCGAAAAAAACTGACTTTAGTTTTATAGGATTATTTTTGAGAAGCAGGAACCACTGCTTTACCTTATGAAAGAACATTTTCAATTACTTCTAAAACAGTGTGATGGAGCCTCTGTATGTAAACTGAGATTGGATAGAATCCCTCAGCAAAATCTAACAAGGAGGATTGCTTCACTTAAGAAATTCGATAGAAATTTCACTAGAAAAAGAACATAGACTATTGTCACCCTTTTCAGCTTATCCAGTTTATGCCAACTGATATTTATTTAAGAAATAAAAAATGTTTTGTAAGTTTGACAACTACAAATGATTAGTAAATACGTTCTCGCATTTGTAATAGATTCTGATATCATAGTTAAGCCGATATTTCTTATTCCTACTATGCCGAAAGCAAAATACACGACCGTGGTAACTATTTCTCATCTTCTTTAAAGTTTTAAACGGAAGATCGCTTGAGTTGCATCAAAGTAAAAAGTATCAAATGAGGCGACTTCCCAAAATCTATTAAATTTTTGTCTGTACAAACCTGAGCACGTGCAGCAGCACGTTTCGTTAGTTTTTTGATTGACTTTAACGCTGGAACACCGTGCAATTTACGATAATTGTTATGGCACTCAAAGAACTTATTGCAAAACTGGTTTTCATTTGAAGCAGGTATATTATTTTCGGTTGTTTCACTGTCATCATCTATGGTTAGAGATGATTTTCTGGGCTCTTGTAATTTAGGTAGAGTGCTTAAAATTGTTGTTACCGGTTTCTTTGTTTCTACCACCTGGCTGATTGAATTTTCATTTTCATCTATTGTTACTTTAGTGCTTGAGAATGCAACTTCTTCCTCAAATTCGTCAGTGCTTACGGATGCAACTTCTTCATCAATGCGTGGCATTTTTTCTACAGTAGTAGGTTGTTTATGTACTTGAGGGTTTAGAATTACAGGAGTTATTGCCGCAGTTGGTTTATCGTTTTTAAGATTTTGACTTATTATCCTTTCATTTTCTTTTTTTGGCTTTGCTTCTTCGGAGGCTTTTTCGATTTCAGCTGCAACTTCTTCCTCATCTTCTTCATCGATACGTGGCATTTTATCTACAGTATTAGTTTTTTTATGTACTTGCCGCTCTTGAGGGTTTAGATTTTTTGGAGTTACTGGTAGTTTTGCCGTCGCTGCTTTATCGTTAGGTTTGACATTGTCCTTACTAAGTTTTGGCTCTTCGGAGGCTTTTTCCACTCTTGTTAATGATGTGATGATAGCTACTCGTTCAAGTGAAGAACCTATTTTATCTAAATTGTTCGGCTTTTTGTCATCTTCCACGTAAACTGTGGATTTTGGAATTTCTTTAGGTGATTTTTCTTTTTGCGCAGTTTCTTTAGAACTTGATGACTCATCATCTTGGTTTGGTCGTTGCACTTCTACTTTTTGATCGGTTGACTTTTCTTTTTTTGCGCTTGGTTTTTCTTTTTGCTGGAGGCTTGAGGATCTTCCGTCTCTTGTATCGTTACTGTCGCTTGACGATTTCTTTTTTTTGACGTCTTCATTGACTGACTGCTTTTCTTGGGTTTTGCTGTTATCATTGATGTTGTCTGCGGATCCTCCGTCTTCTCCATTTTTTCCAAAACACCAAAATACTTTGCGGATAATTTTGATATTTCAATATTACTGACTTAAGATTTTGTTGTAGTAAAAATACGAGATTTGCTGATTTTTTTTTTTTTCTGAATTAAAAAAATTTCCTTAAATTTTTTTACGTTTTTGTTTTTAACTGTAACAAGTATAGTTACACTAAATAGCTGAGATAAAGATGCAATAAACTATATAGGGTCTAAAATTTACTGAACCTGTTGGTATTACATATTGTCTGAGTGTCATTCGGTCCTGCAACAAAAGTGTAATATCAATGAGTTACAAAAACAAAGCCATACAACAGAAAATAATTTTGCCTTTACTTTGGCTCGCATTTGACTCCCGATGTTGTGAAAATGAATTACGGGATGACCTCAGAGATCGGAGGATGGTTCTTTCAAACTACCTAACCAATGCAGTGTGTTTTAGGCGAGGACTTATGATATTGGAAAGGTCACACATATGATTTCTGTGAGGCATATCCCACCCTCCAATATATTCATATGTGCTGACAGTCTGGCGGCAATAAAGTCCTTAGAATAATATGGGATCCTCGGAAAAGATCAGAGATGTTACAATAACACATAGTGACGAAGCACCTTCTTACAAAACTAGATAAACGTACAAGAATCTGAATTAACCGTAAGTGGTACGCCACATCTGGTTGTAGAGTCTCCAAATCTTTATAGCCGACTCGAAGTCGAAGGAGTCCTAAGATCCTTTAGCGGTTCTTCAAAAGAGCATTACGCACTCCCACTAGTGTTCAAATAAGATATTGTGTATTAGCCACATTAGCTGAAATATTATATATATATATTTACCCCATCGATTCTACTGTAGAAGTTCCTCTATAAATACCCTGCACTTTACAGTAAACGTCATCACCACGCTCAACAATCTGAGTATGGTGGCAGATAAATTATTAGATGAGCTTAAAAAATTTATTCAATGCTCTGGGATTTATCCGAGTGTTCTAGTCGTTTGAACGGCAACTATTTGAGTTGGGTTGCAAATATACACTAAATGGGAAATAAAACCAGCTTAAAAATTCTTCCCTGTATCCATCGGCTCAAAGGTCACTGATGATTTCATTTAGCAGTGAATGAAAGCAACTTGATTAGCTATATCTGTTTTTGTTGCATTGTCCGTCTTTGTTGTTATGTTTTCATTCACTGTACTGACTCAGTAAAATAACTATCGATTTTTTTCGAATTTTATGAACTTTATCGATATCTTTCGATAGTAAACAACAACTTCAATAGGCTTATATCAAAATTTTTAAGTCATTATGGAATTTAACGAGCTTTTTTTAACATCTCCGATACTATTTGATAACTTTTCGATGCTGTTTTTTAACATTTTTACGATACTTATTAACATTTATTACGTTTTCGATACTATTCTATTTTGATACTTTTTAAATATTTTGCGACATTTTTCAGTTTTCAGCGATCTTTTCATCACTCCCCCACACCACCAATTGTATAATATTTAGTTTTAATATCAATATTGTGAAAACATTAATAATAAAAATTGAATTGAATTGAAATTAATTCATTTAGGGTAATATTTATCATCTTACAAAAGAACCATTATTATTATCTATTTCTTAAACATAATTTCTTTCATATATTGGCCGTGACTGCGGCTAGAATTCCAATTTTCAGTAACGCATACGAATTGGTTTTTAATTGCTTAATTATAGCTGGCTTATCCATGTAGACTCCGTAGCCCCAAAGGGAAAATCTCGAGGTGTGATATCATATGATCCGGACTGTCAATAAGTTTCATTATTTCACGAAATCATATGAATTTTAATATACGACAATTTAACACGACTCACGCTTGATCTGTGCTAGAGTCCCTACAGAATGAAGTTCCTCTAAATGAATCATCCCATATTAATTGAAGGTAAAGTTGAGAGCTCACCTTACTTATGAATGTTGACGCTTCTGGATACTTAACCAAACGTAACGATAAACCTTTATATACTTGCTAAAGTCAAAACTTTTTTTAAATCAATTTAACATTAAATCAAAAAATATTTATGTAAATACGATATATCAAATTCAAAAGTTCTTATCAGCATAATCTTTAGGAAAACTTTTTATCATTTAGAACAATCAAAATTAATTTCGCCAAGTTCTTTCCGTGTATAGGCAATGCAGACAACAGAAGAGCAAGTAGTACCGTCAACTCACCACAACGTGAAGGCGGTAACGGTAAAAAAATCAAAACGTCAAACGCTGAAAACGAAGGATCATCAATTGACAACAAAAGAACAGAAAACGAAAGAACAGCAACCAACATTGAAAAGGCAATCAAACAAGAAAAAAAAAGCAGAAAAGCAGAAAGGTCAAGTAAACGAAAACTAAATAAAGTAGAAGCAAAAAGCATGCAAAAGTCAAAATCAAACGAAGATTTAACTAAGGAAAAATCAAAAATTGAAAAAGAATCAAAGGCAATCAACCAAAATATTCAAAAAGTCGACGCATCGATCACGCAAATGTCACAAGCAGACAATGGTGGATTAAACAACAACACCAACAAAGCAGCAATCGAAAAAGGACAATCAGTTAGTTCTCAAAAAGCAATAAAATTCAGTGAAAGATTTCAAAATGAGGAGCTCCCGTCAACTTCTCAGAAGTTACGTCGTATGGTAGCAGGTAGTGAGAAAAAAAGATTAAGTAGGGTTAGTTTTGGGGATATAGAAATTCCCTTTGATATAAGCGAAAAAGAATTCTATGAAGAGTTCTTGGATTTTCACAATAGATTTCGTAAACTTCACACTAGTCCACCGTTGAGTCAGAGCAAGACACTAATGAAAATAGCTAAAAAGCGAGTTGAGGTTTGTAGAGTTCAGCTTGAATGTACAGTAAAAGCTTTCAAAAAAATCTTCACTTCTCAGATCATTTCAAAGAAACCGCCAGAAGAGGCACTTCAACCGGAAGATGGTGAAAATATATTTATGTTAGAGAGCAGAGGCATGTTCCTGACTCCCGAAAAAGTTGTCAAACAATGGTATGAAGAAAAAAGGCATTATGACTTTGATGAGGGACAATACCATGAAGAGTCTAAGCATTTTACACAGATGATTTGGAAAGCATCTATGAACTTGGGTGTTGCCCTTTTAAAAGAGTATGTACATGCATACATATATATATATATATTATTTACTCGTATAATTGAGCACTATTTGCTTACAAAATACTTAATCTCTTTTTGTGTTACAGGGAAAAGAAAATATGGGTTATTGCTATTTATGAACCTATTGGAAATATCGCTGATCAATTTCTTGATAATGTTTTCCCCATTTCGAAAGAAGCCAATGAAATATGGCCCTCTGTTCTTTTTGAACGTCAGTGCTTAGTGGCGCATAATAAATATAGGACAATGCATGGCTGTCCATTGCTGAGAATAAATAAAGAACTGAATGACTTTGCCGCCGACTGGATACAGGTAAACTATCATAAACTTTCAGCCGTTTTTACTAACAGCTCAATAAAATTGCCAAACTCTATATCAATTCCATTGATAAAATAAATATATAAGATTCAAATGAATCGTTATTCCCTTGCAGAAGTTTTGATAATAAAAAAATAAAGTTATTTTTGCCTCTGATTTTGGAATACTGAAATTGATGAATTCCAATCAGTCAAAATATCGTGACCACTCTTTTATTTCCTTCTGCTTCGATGAATATGTTCACGAAATCGTCATCGGCAAAATGAACATATTACATATTCCTGAAAAACTGAATAAATTTTTCAGGTTATGGCCGAATCAAAAAATCTTGAAACATCCAAAATGTCAATTTACAGCCAAAATGCTTTCGCAGCAACGAGCAAATCTTTTATACCCGGCGAACAAGTGGTTGAAATTTGGTATAATGAAATATCCAAGTATGATTTTGATGATCCCAAATTTTCACCTAAAACAGGACATTTCACACAAGTTATTTGGAAGAGCACAACGGACTTAGGCGTTGGCCAACTAAGGGAGTAAGTTTAACAAAATTTCCAATTAAAATAATAATAATTCTCTACTTCGCTATCTTACATTTAGTGGTAAATCAACTTGGATAGTTTGTTACTATGATCCTCCTGGCAACTATCCTGGAGAGTTTTATGAAAACGTACCACCACTTAATAGTCGACCATCAAAAGCCTCTATCTCCAGTTTAGTGGTCGATAAAAAATTAAAATTTGATAAACAAATACTTGAATTACATAATATGTATCGCAAAAATCATGGTGTCTTACCATTGGTACTAAGTAGTGCGTTAACGGAATTCGCATCGGAGAGGGCTGAGGTTTTATTACACTTACACAATCAGTTTGAATTAAAAACTCTTTTGACTTCCCTACAGCATCTTTCGTCATCTAACTCAATGGAACGTAGCAGCAAAAACAAGTATGGTGAAAATATATATCTGGCACAATTTGTACCAAATGTTACTGCTGAACATGTGGTGCAGGCCTGGTATGATGAAATTTCTCGATATGACTTTGATGAACCAAAATTCTCAACTGCAACCGCTTGTTTCGCACAGGTTGTTTGGTTGGATACCAAAGAATTGGGCGTTGGTATATCCAGGAAGTAAAATCTTTAAATTATGTACAAAAGCAACGATAAGTTAATCAATATATCTAATATTTATTTCTTCAGAAATGGTAGTACATGGGTAGTCTGTAATTATAAGCCCCCTGGCAATTATAGTGGGCTATTCAAGGAGAAAATTCCAAGAGTTGGAAAACCACTATATGTCGATCCAAACGCTAATATACCTTTTGATCGACAATGTCTGATTGCTCATAATAAATATCGTGCGAGACATGGTTGCCCACCACTGGTGTTGAGCAAAAAACTTTCTGGTTATGCATTAGATTGGGCAGAAGTTGGTTGAAAATCACATTTTTGCATATTAATATCAAACTTAAGCAGATTTTTACCCCATAGACCCTTAAGAGTCGCAATTCATTGGAGTATCGTATGAACAAAGATTGTGGTGAATGCATTTTAATGGGAATTGGTTATTTCATTTACACCGGTGAACACGTGTCAGAAACTTGGTATAAAGAAATTGAGTTTTATAATTTTCAAAGGCCGGAGCTGTGTAAAGCTGCAGTTAATTTCACGCAGATGATATGGAAAAGCACTAAAGATTTAGGTGTCGGTATCATTCAAGAGTCAGTGTCGGCTAGTGAGAGTTTCAGAGTAAAGTATGTAAAACATAATTGTCTGTTTCGTTTTCTTTTCAGAGATGATTTTACTATAGTAGTTGCAAATTATTATCCTCGTGGAAATCACGGAGATTTCAAACAAAATGTGCCACCGTTAATCTCTATTGCAAAGCAAAAATGAAAAATATTTGTGTAATAAATTTATAAATTTTTTGTGCTATAAATAAATGTTTCAATAAAACTAAATATAACTAGTAAATGTTATTTTTTAAAAGAATAAACCAATGCGCCGAAGATGTCACCTAGTTAGAGTTATAGGGAAGAATTCCAAACTGATAGAACCAGCTCTCCAATATCTCTTTAGCATATATTAAGAGCGTGAAATTAAATATCATATTTAACTAGCATAAACACAAACCAACGGACTTAACAGAGCATTAACTGAGAAATCTTAACATGACGCTGAAGAAGATTCCGACAGGAAGCAGTTAGTGTTGTCTATCCTTTCCAAATTAATCAGAGTGCACAAACCAGTATCGGTGGACTCTATAAAACATAAAAAAACGTTTCAACAATGTAAAATTCAGATTCTAATTTTTAGTATGTATATGAATTTGTTATGTGTGTGCACATATCATCCCAACGGTAAACGACAACGACGACAAATAGTCGGAATGAGGAACATAGGAAATTTTTACGTAACCACATTCCGCTCGTTTCTAATCACTTCACAAATCTTTTAAATTAAATTAAAAAGTGGTAATTTGTAATTATGATAAACATATATATATGCACACAATAAAATATTAAAATATTTACAGCTCAGTTTATTTCTGCTGAAAATTCGATAAACTTGAAACGCCTTTTTTATCTTTTTTTACACTCGCGAAACCATCGAATCGCACCGCTGAGTAGTTTAGACTCAACTGACAAAAAATCCGTTGAAGCTTTAAAATGATTTTTTGACAGTTGACGTATCGATATTGAAAGAATGAAATGCGTTCACTTTCGTAAACTTTGCGCGGGAAATTGATTTACTTTTATAGAGTTTTTTAAAGCGGTCGGATATATGAACTCGGACGGCGACCGGTGTCGTTGCGTTACATAGAAAAGCTTACATTGCTGTAAGATAATTAGTATTCCGTATTGTGTAAAGACATAATACTTGCAATGATGACGAAGACACGGATAGTTAAGCCACAAAATCGATAGCTACAACGATCTCGAGAGCTTTATTCATTTCTCGAAACTTTCCATTTTTTTCTCTGTTGCACAGTGTAATTTAATTGAATTGAAATTTGATGTCAAAATAAATTTCAAAAAAAAAAAAAACGTTCAAATATTAGAAAAACATCAAAATTACTAGTCATAGCTATACTGTTAATATCAAGCCATATAAATCTTTCTGGAATTGCTAAAATTTCTCAAAACCAACTCTACTCATGTATATACCATGCAGAGACAACAGCAGCGACAAACGATAAAAAGACAAAAAAATAAATCATCTACTAATGCAGCATCTATAACACAAAGAAAAAAAAATTAATTTAATAGTTTTTTTTAAAAGAATACATTCAAAGCATAAAGTGTCCAAGATTTACCAGTCCCAAGGGACTAAGGTGTCTTTGAATTTTGTATGGATAAAAAAAAATCTTCAAAACAAAATTCAAATGTTCAAACTGTAGAGAAAAGTGAAAGCTCATATGAAGAAAGTTTTGCTACAGAATGTTTGGCAATACACAATAAATATCGTTCAGAGCACGGTTGCCCACAGCTGCAAATAAGCAAAAAATTGATGGATTATGCAATTACGCGTGTTAAGGTTTGTGACTAAACTTGCTTTATTTCTTGATAGTTTTTTTCTCTTGATTTGATACCACTGAATGACTTTATTCCAATTTCAAATTTTTCGCACATCATAATCAATGGTAAATGTTTTTTTTCAGCATTTAGCCAAAGAAAACCAGTTAACCATCAAGATAGACCCTAACCAACCATATGGCGAGAACATTTTTGTACTTAAAGGAAATATCAAAGTCGCAGCTGAACAAGTTGTCAAAACTTGGTATGATGAAATAAAAAAATATAATTTTGAGGCTGGACAATTTGTGCTTGAGGCTGGACATTTTACACAGCTCATTTGGAAATCAAGCAAGAATTTTGGTATTGGCATATCGCGCAGGTTAGTTGAACTATAATTTATAAAGCTATATACAATATTACCTAAATTCTTTTGTTTGCACCATTAAGTAAGGATGTAACATGGGCTGTTGCAGCTTATGAGCCACCTGGAAATTATGAAGGACAATTTAAGGAAAACGTACCCGCTCCTAAGAATCCACTGGCTGGAGATTCTGTTGCAGGTCCGTCCAATGAAACGGCAGTTTTTAAACGACAATGCCTAGAAGCACATAACGAATTACGTAAATTACATGGTTGTCCATGTTTAAAAATTAATGAAAATATGTGCGAACATGCCAATGAGTGGGTGAAGGTTGGTTAATTACATGCAGCCGTAATACCATTCTTTGTAGTAAATTAAACTCTTTGTAGCACATTGCTGAACAAAATAAAATGCAACATCGTGAAGATAGTATCTATGGCGAATGTATGTTTATGGCACAGGGTAATCTTATTGTTACGGGCGAGCAAGTGGTTAAGGCGTGGTATTCAGAAATTTCCAAATATAATTTCAAAGAACCAAAATTTTCCACTCAGACGGGACATTTTACGCAAGTTGTTTGGAAAAGTACCACAAGTTTGGGTGTTGGCTACTGGAGACAGTGAGTTTGGCAAAACAAATTACGTATATGTAGTTATACTTTTTTTCTTGCTCCTTTCAGAGGCATTACGACATGGGTGGTTTGCAATTACGACCCGGCTGGCAATTATCCAAGTGAATTTGAGGAAAATGTTCCCAAAGTAGGTAGTAAGCCAACACCGGTGGTGAATAAGCCTCCACAATCGGATGATGATACGCCGTTTGAAACTCAAATACTGATTGCTCATAATAAATATCGGAAATTACATGGCTCGCCACCTTTGGTCTTAAAGCAGCAGCTCTCGGATTTTTCACTGGATTGGGCGCAGGTTTTTGATGCTATATTATTTCATGTGTTAAGGTCTCCCAATCGCATTTTAGACAATATCGTTTGTGGGTTTAACTGACATTCAACTAACAAGCTCACACACATAAGTGAATAATTCTGTCTCCTTTTTAAGTGAACTGACTTCACGCGCACGACTAATGACGTCGCTCAGCAGCAGCAATGATTTTTCTCAGCAGTGACTTTCCGAGATATTTTCAAATATATGTATTATAAATTGTTTCATAAAAGGACTTTCGACATCATTACGTATTGGTGTTCCCTTCAGACTGACGGAATATTTATTTACAAAAAAACGGCAAGCCAGTCCTACTAGTTTCATTCATTGCTAAATGAAATTCATCAGTGACCATTGAACCGATGCAATGAAGAATTTCAAAGCCTAATGGGTTTCTTTTTTTCAATTAAGAATATAAGATATATGGGGGGGGCTTAACGAGTACCGAAAGTAAAAATATCACAAACTTGATGGGAAATTGTATAATGGTACAAGTAAGCATTTAACAAAAAGTGGGCTATACAAGAAAAAATCTAGTGAGGCTAGAAAAATTAACTTAATTACTACCATGCAGGCAAAGCAAACGCAAAAATATGACTTTAATGACAAAAAAAAAACACTTGGGAGATATTAATTTACAATTCACTAAGTTTCAAAATATAAATTCTGAATTCTTTCAGAATCTTGCCGCACGCAACGCAATGGAACATCGCCCCGATAATGAATATGGTGAAAATATATATCTAGCCCAAGGCGTACCACTTGTTACGGGTGAACGTGTTGTCAAAGCTTGGTATGATGAAATAACCAAGTACGACTTTAATTTATCAAGATTTTCACATGAAACAGGGCATTTCACACAGCTTATATGGATAGCTTCCAAAGAGTTTGGAGTTGGCAAAGTTAAAAAGTAAGCAGCAGCCACAATTAGTTGGTCCAGTTTACAATATAAATTTTTCTCTACATTTTAGGGCAGGCACTACCTGGGTAGTCTGCAATTATGATCCACCAGGCAATTATCAAGGAGAATTCAAATTGAATGTTCCGAAAGTTGGTAGCCCACCATATGTCGATCCAAATGCAAATGTGCCATTTGATCATCAATGTATGATTGCGCATAACAAATATCGTGCATTGCATGGCTGCCCACCACTGACTTTAAATAAGAAACTTTCGGATTTTTCGGCAGAATGGGCTGAAGTTAGTAAAAAACACATCTGCCTTTACAATGATGAAAACATAATTTCTACTTATAGGTTCTTAGTCAGCGCAACCAAATGCAACATCGTCCGGATAACATTTATGGTGAAAATATTTTTATGGGTGTGGGCAATATTGTTTTCTCTGGCGAACGTGTGGTCAAAGCATGGTATGATGAAATAAAACTTTATGATTTTCGTGCTGCGCAATTTACGCATGCTGCAGGTCACTTCACGCAAATGATATGGAAAAGTTGCAAAGAAATGGGTGTCAGCATAGTTAAGAAGTGAGTTGGTTATACATACATAGTATAAAAATGTTTAACTTATTGCTGCATTTATTTTCATTTTTTTAGAGACAATACTACAATAGTTGTTGCTAATTATGATCCACCCGGTAATTATAAGGGTGAATTTTTAAGAAATGTGCCACCATTACTAAAAAAGAATTAAAAAACATGCTTGTCAAATGCATACTTACATCAATAAAAATGTTTTATCTAAAAAAGCGTACAACATCGTAACATCGTGCAAGTCTGTTTTACTGATTTAAATTTTTTGAAGGCTGATACGAACGCGATTGCTATCGATATGTGTTAATAAATTTCAATAGTTTTTTGTCAATATCAATATAAATTGCACATAAATTGCAATGTTCATCGTTTGCAGGCATTACTTGGGTTAAGGATAATTAAATCTTCTTAGTTACCTATAAAATGATTGGTCAGTTAGCGGTAATTCATGCAGTTTTTAAATGATTGACGAACATAAGTGGAAAAACCTTAACAACTTTATTAGAATTGTGAAAGATTACCTTCTTATTTCATCAAACCATCGCCTACATGAAGAGGTTAAGATTCTTTCGACCAGATAACACGAAGTAATTTGATGAGCTTCATACTACAAGGTTACATTTACGATATATGTACATACATATACGATTTATCATACTTTTATACGCAACACGCAGTGTCTCAATTTGTCATACATTTACAATTTGTAACACATAGAAGGGGGTGGCAGGCATAGAAAACTATATTTTCACGATCAGCGTCACTTCTTATGTCAATTTAGCCAGGTCTGTCCAATAATCAAGCAAGGTAATTGCATGTAATTTGGTTGCATCAAAAATGGCTCTTGGGATAGAAAATGGGCGAAAAATGTTTTGGACTATCACTAAACAAAAAGGATACGCAATTTTATTGTTAATACAGTGTAGTTTTTTCGACGTTTGGCATGGCCAAAGAACACATCCTTACTAGTTCTTCATTGGGTAGGTTTAGTAAACAAATCCGTGATTATACTTGTTTGATAGGGGAGAATATTTGATAGGCTGGTGCAAATGAAAGTTAAAATTTAAATACCTTGCAAATTTGATGATGCGGGTGTTACCGGTAACGTTCTGCACCGCCGGCGTGGGCTTCATAAGACGTAGTTTTTTCCATTGCACGAGTGTTGTGGTAGACATTGCTGCAAGTCTGCATAAACTTTTTCCAGTAGATTTTAAAATCACAATATAGTCCAACATTCTTTTAATAAAAGACTCACTAAATTCACTTTCATTTTTTGGATTAGGCAATGAGATGAAAAGATTGAAAAATCGCGCATTTCGTTATATAAAATTGGTGTGTGGGAGATGAAGTTAACTCTGATGTTTTTTTCTTTATTCAAGAATTTAAGATTCAGTTCAGATCTTAACAAATATTTTAATTGCACAATAATTAATAAAAGAAAAAAATCTACCGTCTATTTACACATTTATTATTTTTGCAACACCGCTCGTGGTAAATAAAACGAATGATCTTTTCAATAACAGTACATTTAATAGTCGAAAAACACTTATGCATTCGCGCGTGTGAAAGATAGGGACAACTGCATATGCGTTTTGAGATAATAATTTATTGCGAATAGATATGTGGACGTTGCCAATTGTCTTGAAATAATTACAGTGGTCACTCTGTGATGTGAACAATACTAAATAACTTGAATTACAATGGCTTAACTTACATCAGGTATTTTCTTAGTGTCGTAGTTTCAAATCGACTGAAACATATAAAATTTGTCGAAATGGATTGAGATTTGGCTTAATTCGAGAGATAATCTTATGCCAATAGACATATGAATACGATTTTGGCCACATGAAAGCCGCGATTGGCCCAACTATGAAGACAAAGTTTTCAAACGTTTGAGTTCGTAACCAGTGGCGTCAATTCGGTAGGGCTGGGGAGGGCAATGCCCCCCTCCCCCCGTTGATTGGAAGAATTTGTTGTATGTACTAAAATATTTTTTTAACTAGCAAAAATAAATAAAACAGGTTATCACTTTTTTACCGACATAGCAACAAAATTTTGGGTTTTTTGTTATAATGGCGACTAAAAAAAAAAATGGTCCTTAAATTTTTATCATGAAGACACAAAAATTTACTAAAAAAACAGCGAAGTCGATGGGACTTTTTCTTACGCATATATCAGCAAGGCTTACTAAACAAAAAAAATTTAAAAATAAAAATCGCTCAAGATTTTTTAATGGCAATAAGGTGATTACTAGAAATAGTCCAAATGTACTGAAAATATATTGAAAATGTGCCAAATGCACTGAAAATGCGCATACTAAAAATTTGTCGAATGTACTAACGCAAATATTTCACAACTTAAATGCACCTACTGAAAAAAGTACAAATGCACCGAAAATGCCATCACATTACAATTAAATAAAGGTGCCGTCTCTTTTCGAATAAAATTTATTCAACGCCATCAAATTTAAGGTCTATTTTTTTTCTAAACAATATGGCAACGCGCTTACCTAATGTGAGTCAGTTTCCATTTAAATCAGTCGTAATAAATACGGACGACCGCCGGATTCTTGAAAAATAAGAAAATAAGATGTTAAATAAAAAGTGAATTATGTAATTAATAAAATATGTAAATGAAAATAGTAAGTGCGGTGAAGTGAATTCAAAAATAAGTGTTTGTCAAAGCAATTAAAGTGCATATCGTCACGATGCACGGCACAGCATCAACGAAATTTCTTTGAAGATGGGTGAGTTATTGTTGCATTCAATTGTCCACGTTTATTCACAGGAAGATTCGTGCAATGTTCACGATTAAAAGCATTTTCTATAAACTTATTTTGTGATCAAAATTAATTGCAATTTTGTTATTTCATTATGCTGTCGCCATTTTGCAAAGGATAAGTAAAAGCTCAAAGAAATAGAAAGGAAGTATCGAAATGGTTGATGGCTAAAATAAAATATCATTTTGTTTATGAGCGCCATCTCTTGCAAAAAAATAATATCTAAAGTATGACCAATACATTTTTTTTACGAAGCAGCAAAGAAGTGGATGTAGATATAAAGAGCGATATTCCGAGGATATTCTCAAAGGATTGTTATTTTGAAATTGGAGAAGAAATTTTATTTATTAAATATCCCAAAGTGTATAATACATACTAGAGGTCTACATGAGTGCACTCGAAAAGACCTTCAAGCCACTCGCCACTTTGCGACTCAGTCGAGTTTTTTTTCGGAATATCCTTTTTTTTACCTACTCCTATGATACAGTCTTAACTTGCAAAATGAATTTGAATGGCTTAGAGGGCCCATAAAGGTCAAAAAATTACAAAATCGAAGATTTAAGAATCTTGAGTTTGGAAAGCTCTTTGCAATTTTATGTAGCTGATTAGGGAATCAAAAAAGCATTTTTATACCACTCAGCAACACTGTCACCTGGTTTTGTAAAACTTTGCCAATTTTCTTATCAGATTAAAAAAAACCCTGATAACATATTGTTCAGGAGCAACCTTCAAAAGTTTCCTTCGGACTTTAAATTCAGTATATTCGAATAGGTTTAATTTTCAATCACTGTTGCAAATCAGCCGGTACATCCTATAAAAAGGACAAAGTAAAGCAAAGTGAAAAAGTTGGTCGAATTCTCTATTTGTAAGGAGCAGATCAATCATTATAAGTAGCATATGTGTATTAATTTTGCAATTATCACATTTTTGCAATTGAAATGATACCCAAACCAACAGAGCAAATATCATAATTACCTAAGCCTATCAGATGTCTGGGATTAGAAGGACATGTACTCAAGTTTAATCAAACTTCGTCGAATGACATCGCGTTCTCGACTGTTTTGAGATTTTAATCTAACTTTTTTAAAAAAAAATTAAAGAATTTTATTTGACTAAGAATGCTGCTTTCAATGTAAGTTAAAAATAAATTTTTATGCAAAAATAACTATTGTTCAAAAAAAATATAATCAAAAATTTTGACAAATTGTCATGTCTTCAAAACTATGGCACATATTTTTTTTTTTTATTTCAAATACTAATATCTTAGTATATTATCTTCCATAAGATATCCATATTTTGAAAATCTGTTCAGAAGCTCCCATTTTCTAACAATTTTTTCGAAAGCAATATGCACCATTTCCTTTCACTGTAACGAAAGCGTCTCTCCCAATTTGTGGATCCGCATTTAATGTATTATTTGCTTGTTGATCAATTAGATATTAATTTTTTGTATGATCACGTTAGGAAGGAAAACACTATAATTTTAACACAATAACTTTTATTACTTAGCTGGTCTAAAAAACTTTTAAAATTTTGTAAATGTTCTCGATTTTCCCTTGGTCATCTGGCAACCCTATCACTGCCCTACCCATATAAACGAACAAATATCATCAAGTGAATTTGCACAGCATCGATTAACTTTTAAAAAAGTTTTCTATTGAAATTCAATGCAGACGTTCAATTTCCTTTCAATATATCAAATTAATTTGCTAAAGTCGCTGTCAATTAAATACAAGAGACGCAAAAAAAAAAAAAAAAATAAAATCAAAATTTAGTTGGGCGAACAAATTCATTGAACTCAAAGCGTAAACTTTGAAGTTCCAGATCTTTAACGAATGAATTGCTTTTTCATAATTGAAAAGCAAAAAACTTTTGCATTAAATTTTGAAAAAAAAAAATCATGAATAAAAACTTTACAGTTCAAGTCTATTAACTTTATGCATTGGCACTGATCCAATTACTGGACCGTTAAGCAAGGATATTTGACGAAAAAACCTCGCATGTTTTTTATAATGACTTGCAAAAGTGAACAAAAAAAGGGACAGCAGTATGATAAAAAAATTTAAAAAAAACTTAAAAATAAAAACTGTTACATTTTTTGCTGATAGCTTGAAATGCTGTACAACATGTGCTTGTAAGCCATTTTAAGCCAATGAGAAAACATGACCATAGCCGCAAAATTGTACTGTCATACGGGCACAATGACATATTAGGGTGCATCTTTTTCTTTTTTAAACTGCAGAAAGATTGCTGATTATTAAAGCTTGATAAATAACTGCAACTTCTTCTAGCTGTTTGGCCCAGGAAAATAATGCCATTATAAAGAAGATAGCTTTGTAAACTGAACCTAGATCTTAGTCAGTAAGCTTAATCTGAGTTCTGAGGTAGCTGACAGGTTGAAGAGGAATCTGCGAACATAGAAAATATATCTAGCTAAGCTTATCCATTCATGTCTATTTAGTGAAGAAAGTAAAATAAAATAAATGAAAGTCAATGCTGTTGTTCGACGAGATTCTTATTCTTTACATATAGATATTTTAATTACTTAGTCCTTTCTAGGGATAAGGAAGATATGTATTGGTATGCCAGTTGAGGCTTTTCGCTTGCAAGATGATGTTGTAAGTGATAAGATGGAAAAGCTAACACAAGATTGCTCATATATTATATATCCCGTGGCAACACAATGAACCTTTGCTTGGTCTAAGTAAGTAGTTTCTTAAGCGGACCACAGCTGCTACCTAACTTAAACATTTTCAAAAAAAGTCACCCTATTTGCATACAATATGCTCTATTTGAATTGTCTGAATTTGTGAGCAAAATAAAACAACAACAATAAATGTAATATTTCCCTTTTGGCTCTTGTTAGAGCTGCTTTTATACTACACTGGTGTCACTCAACGTGGACAAACAATTTGACGCCTGAGAGTAGGCTATGAATTTTTATTGAAATTTTGTTGTGATAATTTTTGCGCGCACTTTATGCTTTTAGGTGTTTAAGGAAACAACCAGAGTAAAGGGAAGTGCTGTGGGGCCATCCATTAATTACGTGAGGTGTTTGTTTTTTGAAAATTCGGACCCCCCCCCCCTCCCCTTGGTGAAATTCTGTTAAATCTGGCAGGACCTCTCCCCTCCCTCCCGTGAGATTTAAATTATAATTTTTAATGTAAATTCTATGTATTAAAAAGTTGATGTGAGGTTTTCCCCTTGGTGAGATTTTACCGGACCTCCTCCCCCCTATTTTGACTCACGTAATTAATGGACTGCTCCTGTTCAAAAAATAAAAGTTGAGTAACCATGAGAAATAAATTTAACCTATCAAAGAAAATTAGCTCGAAGTTTATAATTTTTTTTGGGTTTAAGCTACATACATATATGTGAATCCAGACCTATTTATGACCCAGATTTGATGCTAACATTTCAAAGCTCAAGTTTGTAGCATATTTTTAGGAATGCGGAATAGCTTTTCAGATATTTAGATAGAAGAGTTTGCAGAAATTCGTAAATACGTTAAGTGAAAAATAAGATTGATTATATGGGAACACCCACTAACAATATTACAAAATTTTGGCCTCTTTTGAACACTCTGACCTTACGTAACCTAACAGGTTTTTTTTTCCACTACCTCAAGCAACGATAAGCAGGTGATGATGATTCTGCATTCGAGCACGCTTTTATACGGTCTTTAAGCGCCTTCTCGTTCTCATTTTTAAGCTCTTTGAGCGCCTGCTCGTTCTCTGGGCAGCACCGCTCATCATGTATGGTATTATACAAGTATTTTCCTTTATCCTCCTTTATCCCCTGATGCAACATGATATTTTATTTTTTTGGACCACTTTTGGGTCAAATGGTATGATATACAATTTGAGACATTTGTGCATTTTTTTCCCAGTAAGAATCCCTTCCGTATTTACTCCGATCTCATCCTAACATTGCAACGTCACAATAGGGTCATTGTATTTGCTTCCACTCTGCACGAATTTACTACAAAATCCACTTGACAGCGGGTTCATGACACGACACAGTTTTTATATTTATGGAATTATGATTAATTAATAGCGCGTGCTGTGAAATTTCGCTCCTGTGAAAATTTATGTTTTACAAAAAAATTTAAAAATTTTTTTATTATCAATTGTCAAATGTCAGAGTGATGTGCGTGAAGCCTTTGAACCATTAATCCTGCCCTCATGCAATGAATGTCACTTTAAACTTTGAAATTCCTTTGATGAAGACATTTTTTTTTACCGATATTTTTTGTTTTTTTTTTCTTTCGCTCTTTTGGTTCTGTTGCTACCAGGATAGCTAGTGGTCAGTGAGTGGTCACACTGTGGCATGTGATAGCAACGTCGTGCTCACTTTGCATACCCTTTGCTTTGTTTATGTCCAAATTGTGTTCAGGTGCATTCTACTCAAATGCGGTTATAAAACATTGTTACATGTTGGATGCTGCATGTTGCATGCTGTCAAAAATTTTCGAAAATAAAAGCGCATGAATGCGTTGGCAACTGTTGCTATTTTGTTGTCTGTTTACGTGTGCGTGTATGTATTTGCGTGTTTGTGGGCCGCCGAAGGAATAACCTGGTTTGAAGGAAAACCCATGTCGGAAAGTAGAAGTAAGAGGTAAAATTGCGATGCTAAAAAACCTGTGTGAACAAAAAGTGTTGTTTCTACTATTTTCGCCTACAAAAAGCAGGGGTTTGTTTTGGATGCGAATACCTTATTTTTTTTTATATAAAGCTTTCTAGAGCATCAGAACCAGTCCATGAATTATTCTCCGATCGAAAAAAAAATGAATAATGCAGAAATCGTTTTTAAGAGTCCCTCTAATCTTTCAGATCCCTTCGGGAGGAATCTAATTTTCGACCCGGTCTAACGTTCGTATAGGTAACATTGAATTTGTACAACAGGAATAACAAATTGTAAGTTGATATGTAATTTTTTTTTAATTTACATGAATATCGGTCTTTGCCAAAGAAAAAAAAGTTTTAACGATATAATTGAAGAAATGTTGATGAAGTCGAAAATTTTTGAATAAATTGAATTATGTACATATATTTGAAAAGTCGAACGAAGTTTGCGAAAATTAGAAACAATGCTTTAAATTTAAAATAATAGCAACCTGAATTTAATTGACTGATGATTTGATATTATCTCATTAGCCCAATTTCTTTGAATTGACATATGTCGCTTCTTAGTTTTTGTGTGACGAACAATAATTTAATTTTGGGGTAGTTTTAAATAACTTTAATTATAATTATTAAGTTAATTAGAATTTATTTCATATTGGATAAACTGAATGTAAGTACACAATTGAATTTGTGTCTTTTTGTTTCACTTGACTTTGACAAAACAATTAGCCATGGTGTTGTGTTATTTGTTTATGCAAATCTGATTAAATTAAGTTACGACAAAGAACATTTAAATAAACACAATTTACACACGAATTAATTATAATTGCGTACGAAATATTTACAGCCATGTGCTATGCATATAAATGTATGTCCTTTCTTAACTAAGAATTTTATAACAAAAGCTAATTGGCTTTCAAAGAAATGCTTGCAATTAAATCTTTTTCATTCACATTTTAATGAGTCTACTTATGCAAATGCAATTTTAAGCGGAAACGGAAACGGATATGTCACCGAACACAAACACACAAATTAAAGTGTTCATTTTGTTATTTCTTTAAATTTGCTGCAAGCTGTAATATTCAATGTTGCAACGTAAATTTCACTAAACTCATTAAGATATATATGTTTATGTATGTATGTTACATGGCGCAGACATAGGGTAAGTTAACGCATAGCGATTCTTAACCATAAGTATTTGATGAAATATATGACAACAGCTGAAACACATGGCCATTTGTGGTACAATAAACAAGTTGAATGTATGGTAACATTTTGATTTGAAAATAACGAGCGAAAATCTTCAATTTGCTTGAGCGTGATAGAAACTAAAGTACAGATTACGATATACAGGGTGTCCCATTTTAACTTACACAGCTGAATAAGTCAAAAGTCAAGTTAGAGGTCAAAGTGACCACTGAAGGTCTATTCACGCTTGGTGCAGAAAAGCTAGTAATCATTGGCTGAAAATAGGGATTTCCATTTGAAAAACTAAAGTTGACCTTCAAAAAACCTTGAAAATGCAGATCAAGGTCATGATTAAGGTCATGGCTGGATCAGCCCTTTGATATCCACCAACTTTTATTTGAAACATTTTTTGAATGACTTGACTTATTCAGCTGTGTAAGTTAAAATGGGACACCCAGTATAGAGCTGGCAGTTGCTACAAAAAAGCCTACAAAAAGCTATTGATATATCAAGAGATAGTGCCTTCTAGAGCCTGTATTTCCAAACAATGTGGTCTTAAATACAACATCAAGATCATACTGAGAAAATGATTTGTTTGAGTATAACAAATGTATATATGATATAAAGCAATTAAATATTTATTTGAGTCAAACATTTTATTCTTGAAACAAATGACAGTAAATTTTTTTTGAAACATGTGTATGTTTGACTCAAATAAATATTTAATTGTTCTATACCATATATACATTTGTTTTACTGAAACAACCAGAGCAGTAATATTGCAATACATTATCGAAACACTGTTCGCACTGAGGTCAGTAGTTGTTCAACACTTCTAGTAGAAAAAACTAAAATAACTTCAGTTGAAGAGTTTTTGATTGCCTCTAGAAAAATCTGCATTGCTTTTCCACCTAAACGACATTCTCTATTTAAACGCTTAAGTGACATCACAAGGTTCATCATCGATTTAGATAGCTTATGTGAAAGTTTTCTATTCTCACTTGGCTAAGCGAGCCTCAACGCATTTCAGAGCTCATGAAAATTATGCTAAGAACGAAGCATTGAGTTTGAAACCGGTTTTTTTTTAAATCGGATCAAATTTTGAAAATCCGAAAAAAAATATTACAGACTGAAGCCTTAATATGAAAAGTACCAAAAATTTTTTCGGAAATATATAAATTTGTACACACAAGTGGTACCCGCCACCCAAAAATAGGGATATTTAACTTTCAAAAATAAACAAAATAAGTATGCAGTAACCTTTCTTGGCACAAATATGTTGATTTAAAAAAGAAATTATTAAAATCGGTTCAGTATATTTTGCGCCAAAGCGTTACAAACCATTTCCATGTAAGCAATTTTATATAAATAGTAAAGATAGTATAAATGTAATGCATTTAAAATGATTTATTCCATACCATGACTCTTAATCACCAGTTGAACTAAAAGATCCCATATGAGAGGACCGACTGAACGATCAAATATATATAAACTATTACGCAATACCGAATTTTTAGAGAAATTTATGCTCTACAATTTATAAGAAATCGTGATTAACGACCTTTGAACTTGAATATCTTGACTCGTGTACACGATATTTTATGAGAATTTTGAGTCAACTTAAAATATGTCAAAACAAATTTTTGTATCAAATTTCAACTTCTTAGCTTTCCTACCGAAGTTTAATCGATTTTTCGCCTTAAATAATTGGACTATAACCACTTTTTCCAATTAGCAACCACATAGTCTTATCTTATTTACTTTTGTTAGGCTTATGATGCTTATGTAGTCAGCTAGTGGTCGAAATTAGATTTTGATATGTGGTTTTTCTTTTGAATATACCCTATGTGAATACTTTGCCGCCTTTGTGCATGTTGCAAAGTAAAGGAACCACGCATACACAAACAAAAAGATATGCTAACCAGTACCATATCACGTACATTACATAAATATTTTAATTTTGAAACAACATTTCTGTTGAAAGTTTCATCGTGCCGGTAAAATGTACACAGAAAGGTTCTTTTGCTTTTAAGCAGCAGACAATTTAACCAATGGCATTAGAGACATTCAGTGTATATGTGTGTGTGTGTGTGTGTGTGTGTGTATGTAGCTGAGTGTGTTGCCCTTAATAACGCAATTGTTTGAGTTAATTTGAAAAAGCGCAAAATTGTGAAGTGTCAAAGCGTATCTTCTTCTCCTATTCTGTTATTATTGCGTGGCAGTCTTTTAAAATTGAGGTTAAGTTTTGTGGTTTTATATCGGTTAAAAGAAAACAATAAATTAACTTTATTTCTATCCTTTGATTTATTTACTTTATAGATTAGTTAAGGGTAGTCTTTAACAGCTCATTTTTTAAATTAAGTTTTAATATAGAGAGTATCGACATCGAAATCTTATTTTATACTCGTCCATAAATAATTATTTATATTACAATATTTGAGATACACTTAAATTCAGCTTAAATATTTTGACCAAAATTTCAATGCCAACAGCTAAGTTTCTCTTAATGAAAATATTTTGCATTTAAATGAAATTTAATGGTAAAAACAAAAGCCGACCGCAATGCATTTGCAAGCACATTCTGAACTATGAGCTTTTTACTTTTAGTTAAACTCATCTCATTATGCATGAAAAAAATATATTCATAAAATGAGAAGAAGAAAAAAAACATTGAAAAAAATATCACATAAAGCTTTAAGGCGAAATACCAATGAAAGCAGCTAAAGTAAATAATTTTATCATTAGAAACATAGCTTTTTCGCAACATAAACCGATAGATGTGATTATCTTTTTGGAAAAGATATATATTAAAAAATTTCAATAAAATTTTATTATAAAACATTAAACATTTTTCTATTGAAAATCGATAGCAAATTATGAGTCTCAATATCTTACTATTGACATATTTAGCTTAATCCTTTCTAGCTAAGCTTAGATCAGCTGAGATTGGTTCATTCCTGGGACTCATAACGTTAGTATGCATTTTAATTTTAAAATTGTGAAATTTTTTCACAACTCACTAAGTGTGGTATGTCCTTAAAACAACAGGAAGGACACAATTTATTTTATGCCTTCAGCCTATGTAGAAAGCTGAAGAACCGCAGCAAAGCCAACTTTCCGCTTTGCATCTATTTGTTGATGATGCGATGAGAAAAACAAAACCCAAAGCCAGAAAAAAATACGATTGTGATTAATATTATGAATGCAAAATGATGAGAAAAAAATTTAAAATTATAAATAATATGAATATAAAGACAATATGGAAAAATAAATGCTTGACATAGCAGTAGAATGAATAGCAACACCAATGCACAGTAGTTTACTTAAGGTGTTTAAAACGTTTTAGCAGATTAGTGCATTAGAAGAAGTGCACAGAAATTCACTAACAAAAAAATATTTATTTGAAAGGTACAAAGGATCCATGTTACTGTCTTAAAAAAAATCAACCAAAATTTGTAACAAAATTTTTTGTCTTTTTAAATTTTGTATCTCATGCTAGAAATGAAGCAAATATTACCAAAAATTTATATGAAATTTTTTAAACAAATCATCTGAAAAATCTATATCAAGACTAGGCTAGAGTGGGCTATAGCCCAGAATAGAAATGTTTTCCAACCAGTATTAGCTTAATGTATTAAGGTTGGACTACAGAGGCTCCCAAGATGGAAAGATATGGTAATGTTTTAAAGGGGGAGGACTTTTTTTGATGACATCATCAACATAAAGACAAGTGCCTTTTTTTATCATCAGTAAACCCAAAATTTTTTAACGAAATATATAATGAAATTTTTTATTTTTGTCATTGAATTCTACTATATTTATTTATAAGAGGCCTTTTTCTAGTTTTAGCCTCAGGCCCCACAAATTCTTAAACTGGCGCTCAATGAGAGTAAACGCTGGTTCATCAGAGCCCTCTTCGTAGACTTCTTAGTTCTGTCAAGAACAGAGACCGTTTCATGAAATAAATAAAAGTGACACACAATTATTTAGGATTCGAATCGATTACTGATATAGAATACCCAAAACAAAAACACGCAATTCGCAAAATTTCTTTCAAAAAATAGCCAACGTGTTTTCAATTATTACTTCCAATACCTGGGAAGGGAATCAAAAATAATTTAAAAGCTACTTTAAGTCCTTAAATGGATTCAAAATAAATTCATTTGATTTAGAATTCATTTGGAATTGGAAAGTTTCATTCATTGTTTCAATTGCCTGAAATGGCATGATTATTTGTCAAGTTTAGACTTCTGAGGATTTGAAAAAGTCGATTCGAAATTTCAAATCGAGGTATCAATTTCCTTTTGCCATGAAGTTGAAAAAGTCAATTCCGAATTCCAATTTCTTTGAATTTTTCAAAAATTTGATCCCAAAATGAATGACTTCTGCACAGCGCTGCCGTGTGCACTCAATTTCAGTTTCAGTTTCCAAGTTCATTTTTGATACCAAATTATATTTGCTTTATGACAAATCAACTGAATTTTTGTTTTTTGTAGTGCTGTTTTGTCAACATTTTGTCTAAAAATATTAAAATTGCAAAAAAATTAAATAAAAATCTTACAGTAAAGATACTGAGATATCTTTACAGTCTGAAAAGCATTTAAAAATATAACGTTTATAGATATGCTTACAGCGAGAAGATCCCACCACTTGCATTTTATTGTGAAATTATAAAAACTTAGTGGCGAAATATGTCGACTTTCATATATTGCTCATTAAACGCAAGTAAGTTTGCACAATATTTTTGAAAAGTTATATTTTTCAAAACTAAGTTCAAGTGAAAATCATCAACATCGAATTCACGTAGTGAGATCAAAAGATATCTGCAATCGCCTCAAAATAAAACGAACAAGTTGACCTGACGTAGTCATTAACTTCAAACTTTTCTGAGCGTTTTATTTAAATTTATGCCACAGTAAAGAGGTAAAACAACGCAATAAAAAAAAATATTGTAATGAGAACGAACGAAAAATAGGGTAAAAATGCCAAATGAATAAACAAAAAATATCCTTGACACAATTTTTTGCATTTAGCAAGTAAGCGGGCTTTCGGCCAGTGAAACAGTCAGTCAAAAGAATCAACTCATTTTGTGGTTATTTAAGAAAACACAATATAAATACAAGCTGACTTAATTGTTATTAAAATGTAAAGCACTTCCAAATTACAAAAAACATGAAGTGGGAAAAAAATTTAAAATATCCTTTTCCATTTCCAATCAAAAAAACTTTAAATAGCATTGCTGTTGATGTGTTAAGAATGAAAATTTGTAATAAATTAGTATTAACACCTTTTGGCTCTGTAAAGTTTTAATCAATATTATTTTACATATGAGATTCCTGTAAAGTTCTTAACACCTGATGCTGCTACTTCGTATAGACAACATATACATGCAGCGTGTAGTGTGATATACCATGCAGAGTAGGAAGTGTTGCTCATAAATATTTTAATTCGAAAATGTTTATTAATAAATATCTCCAGCATTCTTTATATTCACACGTTGTGTGTAACACACACACACAATTATATTCATAGATTAATTTATTTTAGTAACTGTGTATATGCCAATTTGCATATAGTACCTACCTATAATATTTAGGAATTTTATTGTGCTCTTGCCTTTCACATTCAACACAAACGAAAAATTCTATTTTGGTTATCAAATTAGAGTTCTTTGAATGTTTAATTTAATATTTATGTGGCATAGTTGACAAAATTTGTTTCATATGTTGCAAGCACAGAATTTCAATAGGGTTTATTTGAATTAATAATAAATTTAAGGTTATATAATTATGAAGAATATGTGCATAACCAAGGGCTGCAATCAAAGGAAAGAATCTTGAAATCTCAGAGACCAAGAAGAGGGTTTTATAATATTTTGGAATATTTCAGTATTTTTATAAATTTTTATTATTGTTGTTGTAGCAGCGTTAAAAATAGCATTATTCAGTCCTTCGGATCCATAACTTCGTGGTCCATAAAATGAGCTGCGTCCATGGATCAAGTCCATAATGCTGCTGCTAAGAGCACAGTGGGTTGCTAAGTGCATGCTATTGTTGGATATGAAATATGAAACTATAACAACTTTGTTCAAGAAGAAAGGGCGCAAATTCTATATTTACTAGTGCGACCATCAATCAATTTTGATATTTCTGTGCAGCTAATAATAGTGCAAAATAATATGTTACACATGTGAAGCTAAATTGCATCGAAGCTGAGATATTGCAGACTAAAGCCACGGCACTATTGTTTTCAAGCTATGCGAGCAACGAATAAAATGCTTTAGAGCTAATAGAAAACTGCAGCTTGGATTTTCTTATGTATCCAATAACTTTGGCTTAGTCCATATTTTTCAAAATATCATAAAAGCGATATTTATTTAATTTTAATAAAGCTTACGCTTTAATTAATTTAATGTTACTCATACGTCATGTATGTTAAAGACTTATATAAAATCTAACAATTCAAGAGCTTGTGAACTTTTTTTGTGAAGATTTTTGAATAGAACTAAGAGTTACTTTTATGACATTTCTGATTAAGATTTTAGAGACCTGTCATTTAGTTAGTGGTGTACGTATAAAGAGGCCAAAAAAATTTTTTTGCTCAATAATAAAAAAGTCTCAAATAGAAAAATATGCTAAGCTTAAAGATGTAGTAGAAGATGAGAACACATCGATTTTCTGTCAAAAAAAACTCCTGTATAATAACATTTGACCCATCCCTTATCGTTGTTAATTTAATAATAGACTAGCGGCATCGGCAGAGTAATAAATAACTCGAAGAATCTATCGAAAATTTTTGTTTGAGGTTTTGCAAAACTTAATCCTAAAAAAAGGATATGTAACAATAAAAAATAAAAAGAATAACTATGCAACAACCTTTCTTAGCACAAATATGTTGTTTTGAAAAATTAATTATTAAAATCGGTTCAGCATATTTTGCGCCAAAGCGTTACAAACCATTTTCTTAAAAGAAATTTTATATAGATAGTATAGATGCAATACTTTTGAAAATAATAGTGATTTTGGGGAATTCAGGTTTTTATATAAAATTTTTATGTTGCTTAAAAACGTTCATTAGAACCGCATTTTTCAAACAACAATAATTAATTTGACGAAAAAATAGGAAACTTTATAACGTTTTAGTCTGCTCTAGTAGTTCGTTTCTATAAGAAATTAAGTATCATCTGGTCAACCATTTTTGATTTAATATATTTTTCTATTTGAAGCTTACTTTTTGACTTATTGAGTAATACTCTTTTTCTTCCTCTATATGTAACCATATCTAGCAAACTATACGCTAATAAGATAGGAGATCTTTAAAGTCATAATTAGTTAACAAACCTTCAGCTTTGTTCAAGTACCTTCCCAAAAAACTTATCGAGCTCTGAATTTGAAAAAAAAAACGAATATTTGCTGAAACCAATGAAATTCATCCAGCGAACGCTTAAGAACAAACTAGTCATAGAGCAACATTGAAATCAACAGCAACATAACTAGTAACCTGATAGAAACTTCTTAAATGACTTAAGCTAATTGTTATATAAAATTATTTATCTTACAGCTACTGCGATAGTTTGAAAAGCAAAATTTTCGCAACTCTTGAAAACATTTATTCTTTTATATTCTTGCTTTTCTTGCTTGTTATAATTAATTGGTAAGAAAATCACAACCGCCTAATAACACGGGAAAACATAAAGCAAAACTTACAACAGAAAATAAAACTTCAAACTTTTCCAAAGTTTAAGGATGAAGCGTAACTTGTACATGGAAGATTCTCAATTTCATTATAAATTTTCATGCAAAATATTACACAATATTCTTAAGTATGAAATATTTCTACTTAAATTTTTCAAACTGAAACTTCCACCTGTTAAATATTACACGTAAGGGCATATCAATGCATTCCATTGTCATAATTGGTAACATTCAGTCAGTCAGCCATTAAATTACATTGACATTCAGACAATTCATATGCAAATCATTGGTTGTTTTACTAAGTGTCAATGTCGGTTTTATGTCCAACAAAAGTTTCATACCATTCGCATACCAATAGTGTAGCAGCTGCCAAATGCAAGTCGGTTGCTTGTCAACTACTAAACATAGCCCACAACATATAATGTCCTCTTCATATATGTAAACTAGGGTGAAGTGAAAAAATTGAGTTCTTCAAAACTGTCATACTTCAATCCTATTTCCTATTTTCCTTTTTTCACATTTGTAAAGTTGAAGTTTTTTAACTCAAACATTACCTTTTTCAAACATCTTTTATATCAGACAGAGTGCATTTTTTTCCTAAATAATTTTTTTTTTATTTTTTCTAAGGGAATTCCGAAAAACTCTAGCTCACTGGTATATTATCATCGGAAAGCATTTTTTGAATTCCAAACTCTTCTTAAACTTTCAAAACTTTCTACGACTTTTTTTCACTCCACCCTAATATAAACGTATGCATATAGAATCCTTTGAAATTGACACTTTCAAAATCACGTTCCATTTTGTGTATGTGCTAGCAATATAAATCGTTAATATTCCAGCAATGCTTACATGTAAGCGGTGGCACTGCAAGTGTGAACGTTTGATGAACTAATTAAAGATGGTGACAGCGACGACGACGACATTGTAGCTGTAGCGAGCTTACGTTCAAGATTACAAGTTAATTTACCGCCAAGTGCCGATAGTTATTTGCCATTTCAATATTCAATCAATATGTTGATGAGAAAATTAGCGTGATTTATGTTAAAGCTGCTACATAGCCAAACCGTTTTGTATAATGCTGGAAGTGAAGAGTACAATGATTAAATCGATGAATTTTCTAAATTTTAAAATGACTGTATTATTGTCTTGAATACAATTAAAAAAAAAACTACATCTATACTTTAAGCTATTTATATAAAACTTCTTTAATGGAAATGGTTTGCAACGCTTTGGCGCAAAATATACTGAACCGATTTTTATAATTTCTTTTTTAATTTAACATATTTGTACTAAGAAAGGATACTGCATGCTCGTTTTTTTATTTCTTAAAGTTAAGTAACCATTTTTTTAGAGTTAAACAAAAAAAATGTCGCTCTGCTTTAACATACTCTCAGTTGTGTTTTTTTTTCTTATTTTCTTATTTATTTATTTAAACAATATTATGGAATAAATGCTTAAGCTTATTTAAGCGAATGAATTTTTGAAAAATTTTGAAATTTTAAAAAATTATTTTTTTTGGTATAAATGTGCTAAAATTTCTTACCACTGTGCAGCAAAAAATCATGCGTTCTTTGAGCGGCCATAAATCAAAGTTGATATTTTCTTAGAACATCTAGTTATAGACAATAATTATAAAGCATAAAGCGTTTAGCTGTATCGGAGCCGCAATATCGTGAACTATAGCTATAGTTCAAGAAACTTTGGATTTATCATAATATTTTTTTAATTTTAATAAAATCTTTTTTATTTATTAATAAAATGTTACTCATACGCCACATATTAAATGGTAACACTACAACTCAGTTTGTGTTATATCACAGAAAGCAAATATTCAGCTGCTGCAGGGTTGCATTTGGCACACGACTATTTGTTTGTCTGTCTGCTTACCAGTCATCAACCGGATAGAATTATTACTTGGATGCGAGCCAAAAAGTTTAAATTACATTTTTCCATTGAGTTGAGATAAATGCGCGCGCGAAATGTTGCTATTGCTGCGAAACGACGCCAAACAATCAGACAATACGAACGACAAACAGACAGACAGACAGACAGAGAGATATGCGAAAGTGTTGGACGGACAAACACTTAAATGAAAAAAATTAAATCCATACAGATTTGTGTATGCAGCTACATTCGAAAAGCTGAGATAAAGTTGATGGAGGAAACCATTTAGAGAAAATATTTTTTTTTTCTCATAGACATGATAAGGATGTGAATTTGAATGTGGAATAAATCGAATATAGCTGCCTATTTGAAGCTAAGATCTCTACAAAATGCCGTTGAGTTTGCTCATGCAACGAATAGCTGCACATTTGTATTTGAATAACTGAAGGAATGTATAGTACGCATAAGAAGCGGAGGAGTGCAGCAAGAGGATACAAAATTTGTATATACGTTCATCTGATATAGCCAATAAGAAAAGGATAATGGTCGGATCGTTGCAGAAATAAATTTAAATTGTATTTTGAGGCATGCTTTCGTGCGCTGCAACGATGACTTACAAGTAAATTGAATGTCTCGAAATGTATTTATTCTTTAGCCTCTAGCGAAATGAGAATCCTTTTTAGTCATTTTCTGACTGTGATTTTGTCTGGCATATAAAAATAAATTAATAGAAATGTTATGCATATGAAATTGCAAAACACTTTGCCTTTAGCTAAGTTGTAAAAATCTAACGATAAGAAATAATATTCCATGCAGTATTGAAAATTAATGATGAGGGTTTAAAGGGTTTTGGCAAAATTGCTTATAAAGTAGACTGTAAAAACAAATCGCAATCAACATAAAAACTAGGTATTAATGAGAATTGGTATCAGCTTTCGATTGTTGAGGGACTCTGAGATCGTTAAAATGCTGCTTTCTTCTACTTTTCTATTCACGTTCTTATTTACGTCATCGGAGCCTGTTATAATATCTTGTTTTATTGAAATTCTGGAGAGTTTGCGCCAAGACGCATGTACCAATTGTTAGTTTGGAATGATTTCTCCAACTCAGCTATACTTTCCAGCACCAGTCTAGACTTAACTTTCTTAACTTCAAAACCAGTTTTCGACTAGAGACCCTGTAAGGATTGTAACCAATCACAAAATAATAAGGGTACTTTAATCAACATAAGGGTTGTTTTTGGATAACAGAATGTTAAGAGTGTCGTTGGATTCAACTTAAATGAAATTAATGACTAAAATCAGACGATTTTTCTGTACTCTCTCGTTAAGGATAACGGCCACTAATCCGACTATGCTCAAAGACACACAGGGATTCAAGGTCAGATTCGGATAAATTTTGGTTTCTTAAGGTCGAAAGGGAAAATAAAAGGCTTGACCAATTAAGAATATTTTAGGTCTCCGGGATTAGTACTCACGGATATCAGAAAAAGGGCCAAAAAACGCCTTTTATAGGGGTTTCGGGGGGTGCACTGATTGGGGAAGTGTTCAGTGGATAGAATTTGATCAATTTACATGCTTAAGTTAGTCATTTGCAAAAGTTGTCTTTAATGACTTTCAATGTTCCTCATCAGTATGTTTTTCAGCATAGTTGTCTCTGGCAGCGATTTGGTCTGCTAGCGCATGGCATTTCATTCGATATCCCTTTTATAGAAGGTTTCTTTTCGGGTGATTTTTTTTTTGTTGTTCTTTACTTAAAAAGGTAAAGGCTTAAATGCCTAAATTCACCTGCCTTTTTTTTTTGGTACTTCGTGCTGTTTTCAGTGTTTGTTTGAAATTTTATTACTTTGCCATAAATAACTACCTCCACATTCCATTTTTAAGATTTTGCATGTTCTGAAAGTGCCACGCCATTTTTCCAAAATTTGTACAATAATGAAGAGCAACAGATATTTAATGTTTTATTTATCTATAAACTTTAAACTCTTTTAGTAATAGCCCACTGTGCTGCGCTGACGATGCTCTGCAAATTGGCACACGAAAGTATACTACTAAAATATTAAGTTTATAGCTTTTTTTTATCTTTTTTTATGACGCTTCCTTTTTGTGTAGAAAAAAATTCTGTTGTAAAATTTTATATTTCATTTAAAAAAATATAAAAAAATATTTACTATTAGCAAAGAAGGGTAGATAACATAATAATAAAGTTGAAGATAAAAGTAACATTTAAGCAAGTGCAGGTGTCTTCTTACCTTTGTATGTACTTTGACAGTAAGGGTCTTTTCTATTGAAGCTTCATAGAGTCATTTTAATTCTAAGTCTTAAAGAACAGAGTTTGACTATTTACTTTTTTACCTCAGGTTGTGAGTTTATCTCCCGTGCTGCATTTAGCACAAGAAAAAAAAAAATCGATTTTTTTGACATTTTCTCTGGTCCCTAAAATCCTGACATGCAAAGCTTTTAGCTGGTAACACTAGCAGCCGATCTATATGGCCTTTTCTTTTCGTAACCAAAGCTCCAGTTAAACATTTTCCAGCACAAAATAATTAAAAAATATTTATGACCCATTTCGATATTATATATCATTTTAATGTTTCGTTTTAAATAAGACCACATATTTAAAAAGTCATTTATTGCATGGTTTTGCTTTATTTCGTGCTTAAAATGTCACATTTATTTAAATAGCACAGCAAATGCTTTGCCACACCATGTGCCGTGTGCTTTCACCAATTGTGTCAAAATGTTTGAAGTATTCTTTATGGATTTATTTAATTAAATGAAAAATCTCAATAAGTTTGGCTTATGGTGCCTGGCAGTCATTGAAAATTTTGCATTTTATTTAATGTAAAACAATTGACAATTTTAACCACTAGAGGGACCATCAACATTTTATCATTTTGTGAAATTAATTTAAAATTTAAAAATTGAATATAAACTGAGTTTTTAATGTGTGTTGCATTTGATTGTATTTAATTTTGCGTATTATACAAAGTCGAAAGTTATAGACCTGGACAAAAAATAAATACAACGTCTCTGCCAAAATTAGTTATTTTTTTAACATAGTTTCCTTCAAGCTCAATCCACTTTGTCCAACGCCTCTCTACTTTTTATTATGTCTTTTATTGTTGAGGTCTTCGAAGGAGACTTCGATTTCACAGAACCATTTCTTTAAGCTCGGCAACAGGTATTAACTGCAAGCATTCAGTTCTGGAGAATAAGCTAAATGATGTATAAACGGTAGCTCAATTGATATATTTTTCAATAGCGACTGCCCGCTTGCATGCCAGTGCGATATTCTGATGAAAGCGCACTATGATCGATGTCAAATGCAATTTCTTTTGCTTCAAATCTGCGTCGAGTCGGTCCAACTGCTGTGATGATCAGTTTGTCTTTTTTAAGGTATTCAATGTAAATGTTTCTTGCGCATCCCATAAAACAGTCACAAATACCTTATTGGCTGACAGACTCACTTTGATCTCCTTCGAATTTGATTCTCCAGAAAAACATTTCTTCGATTGTTCTTTGATCTCTGGACTGTTATATGTGATTCATATTATGTCCAGGGTTCAAAAACGGTACAAAAATCCTTATCGCAATTAAACATCGCCAAACACTTCTTCAAAATAGCCACATGTTGTTTATTGTCAGTTCAGAGCAAATGTGGCAGCCAATTGGCAATGAATTTCCAAATTTCCAAGTTTTGATGCATTACGTGGCCCACTCATTTACGTGAGATGCCCTTAGCCTCAACAATCTCATGAATCTTTCATACAATATAATACTCGTATGTACATACAAGGATATTCCACTTCAAATTAAAATACCTTATTTATTTATAGTAATTATAATATTTTTTTATGTAATGCAGTTTGCTTTAGATTTCAATACAAAAGCAACATTTTTAAGATGTCTCTTTTTTTTAATGAATACATTTGGTTATTAATTTTATACTTTTTTAAATAAATTTTCATAACGAAAATACATTTTTTATTTGCACACGCATTATAAATTCATAAGTTTTAGTTGGATTCAAAATAAATTTATACTACAGCATTTTTGCCACCACATATCGCATCATTAATTCGTTGCACGCATAAATTTTTCGAGGTCGCATACTTTTACAATAGAAAGGTTTTACCTTGCCACACGTACGTAGTCGTCTGCTAGAAATTTCTATGAATATGCATGTGTGCATATATCTATGTAGGTATGTATGTATGTATGTACCAATGAGTTTTCATTTCCGGTAGGAAAACAAAACTTCGATATGATTGGTTTTTTTTTGTGGTAATAAAACTCGAAAATGTATTTTCGAACTATGTACGTTAGTTTCCCAGACCTAACAGACTCTCAAATTTTATAGCACACATATGCATCGGGAAATGAATTGCTTAAAAATACATCAGGATTTATTTTCACACTAGTAGACACAATAAAAAATTACCCTGTTAAGATTTTGAGGCAATAGTATAAAGAGACTTATTAATGGTAGTATACATATCGGTCATTCTTTTAATAAACGCACACTTTGAACATGAAATTCGACATAAAATTTTTTTTTTGTTTTTTTTTTTTTGTAATGTTATTTTCAATCTATCCTAAGAATAAATCTGCATTCAAATCAAAATTCTCGCCATAGCTTCGGAAAATGTGAGCTTTTTATGAAGGTGCGCATCAGTCTAATTGTATGAATTGTATCATATTTCCCAAGGTTATGTCGGGAATTTCGTTTTGAATGCAGATACATTCTTTGGATTGATTGAAAATAACATTGCAAAAAAAAAAAACAAAAAAAAAAAATTTATGTCGAATTTTATGTTGAAAAAATATGGTGCGCGTCATCAGTAAAAAATTCGTAGTTTCCAAAGTTATGGCGGGAATTTCGATATGAAAGCACATGCATTCTTAGGATTAATTGAGGAATAACATTTAAAAAAATCAATAAATACGAAAGGTGTTATATTGAAAATATTTTAAGAAAAGTTTTTTAATTAAAAAAATTAATGTTTTAACAAATTTATTTAATTTTTTTCTATAAAGTTATAGTATTTCTTAATAAAAATTATTAAATGGTTTCTCATCGTATCTCCTATAGTTTTTGAGATATTTCGTTTCGTAAAAATCAAGAAATAGTGACCAGCTAATAATTTAACCCGTCGTCAATGAGGGTCGTAAATTCAATATGTCCTATGATGTGGGGTGTGAAATACCCCAACAAATTTTTACAATGCTTTATCATATATGGCTTTTAATTTTTTTTTTTAATTAATATTGTTTTATATAATATACGAAGCTAATATATGCAAGCAACCAACAAGTTAATAAATTAATATATTATTAATTTTATTTGGAAAGATTGTAGCGCACTTATTTAAACAATGGAAAAGTAACTGTTCGGCTAAACCCAAACTTTCCTTATTTTGTAATTCCTCAGAAGTTTCTTCAGAGCTTCTACCTATTCTTGTAACGCGAAAAATTTCTCTTCAGCTACTGAGAGCGCGATGTCAGATATTTTTGTGAGGAGAAAGTTGTCGTTGCTTGTAGTGAGAAATTGGCTAATTTTTGAACTTGAAATCAGATCAGTTGTTGTTTGACTTCTACAGGCCAAAATATGTTTGAAAACATGAAAAGATTTTAAATAGCTTTAATTACTTACACGCGCGATATAATTTTATGCTTTCGATATACATATGTACATATAACAATGTTTATATGCCGATTGGCTTATCAACGTATATGAAACTTATCATTGTTATAAGAATGACTCAACTTGTATCGAAATCGGATTACGTTTTCTAATTCAACTGAAAAAATTTATAAAATGTTTCCCGTGAGTTATACCAAAAAGCTTTAAGCCATATCAGTGGTAAACTAGAACTTAAATAAATATGCAATATGTAGCTCATTTGAAAGATAATTTTTTGTATCGAAACTTCTCACCTAAAAGCAACATTATATTTTGGCATGCACTTAAGATTCTGGGTGATTGTCCCTCAAAAAAATAACAGATTTATTTTGACAGAATTTTGTTTATGTTATTGCCTAAATAAACTACTAAAATACTATGTACATCACTTGAAAGGTATTGTTTAGAAAGCTTTTGCAATCACTTTGAAGTGGTCATCAGTGACATGATGCGCCGCTGAGTTGACAGAACATGTGTCCATGTGATATTATGGCACGATGACATTGCGTAGTTTTTAGTTTTTCCATGTCACAGCATAACTCTCGTGAGGGTGCACATAACAACACACGTGTGGCAATAAAATTTAATCACGTCAACTCGAGTGGCACCTGAGACTGCAGACAAATGGATTGAAGAGTTTCAAAAATATTTTGTTTTCACAAATATCATTTGTTTTTTTTTTCCGATTTTGTTTTTCTTTTAGCTAAAAAATTTTGATTTTGTCTGTATTAAGACTAAAATTTATTAAAAAAAAAAGTATTTTAAACATTATTAAATAGTATTAGTGGTAAAGGGTATTGCAACTAGGGATGTAGGCAACGTCAAGCGATACTATAGATATTTCTAAAACTGCGCCAAACGATATTATTTAGGAAAAATTTGATCCCTTGCCTTTCTCATATGAACATAAAATAGCGCCCAAAAATATGCCATAGAAATATTTGAACTTTTAAAGCATATTAGTATTAATAAATGCAGCAAAGTTTAGTGCATTATTTTAGGCACTTGCTTTAATTTCTTAATGCCAGCGCACACTTTAAAAGCGCGCAAAGTATCGTAATCATTATTCATTTGATATTTTGCCACTTACCATGTCACTTTTCTTAGCTTTGGCACCTTTTTCCGTTTCCTCCTTTTTTTTTTGTGAGTTTTTCGGTAATGGGCGATTTGGTGCTACA
Organism: Meiosimyza platycephala; assembly: GCA_963662105.1. Classification (NCBI taxonomy): domain Eukaryota; kingdom Metazoa; phylum Arthropoda; class Insecta; order Diptera; family Lauxaniidae; genus Meiosimyza; species Meiosimyza platycephala. The sequence goes on from OY759210.1 coordinate 14,928,292, forward strand.
TTGTCCGTAAGCGTATTATGTTGCGTCATTTGGTCACATGCTGTGAACGTGCAACACGTTCGTATAAAAAGGATCTTTAGCGCCTTGGGTTAAGGGTTAGGTAGTAAAAATAAAAATAAAATCTCACAAAAAAAAGGACAAGACAGTCTGCATGTTGGATTTTTAATGTGGCTGCGGTTTTCCTTATTCGTTTTTATAGCATTTTTTTTTCGTTCCTGTTTATTTTCTGCACATTTCATGCGATTTCGTGACTCATTAGGGTTGCCATTGCGGTCGTTGGTGTCGGCGATTATAATTGTTAACCAACTCATTTTGTAACGCGCGTAGTTAATTTATTTATTTTAATTGCATTTTAAGTAGTTGTGTGCCGGTTACTTTTTATTTTATTTATTTTTTTTTTTTTTTGTAATTTTTATATCTTGGAAACTTTGAAAAAGTTAATTTGGTTAACTAAAGAGAGATAAAATATAGAATTTAATGAATATTTAAGTATACTATAACATAGAAACAATAGAGCATTAAAAAGACATAGTCGATGTCATATTCCATTATATCACAATATATTCTGTCATTTTGTGACCAAGTAACCGAAAAAATTCCAGTTGAACAATTTATTTATATTTATTTGTCAAACGAGAAACAGCGCAAAAAATATGAAGAGAATTTATTAAAAAAATTAAATAGAAAGGAGAAAAAAATAGTGCATTTCCATCATGCTGACACTGTGAATGTTGGATTTCGCATCCAATGCAATGTCCTCTGAATAACGTTTGAAGGCACGCTGTGCTATATTAAATAAAAACTCATTTTATTTTTTTTTGCACACATTTTTCCCCTATATATTTTTATTTTCACTTTTTCTTTTTGAATTTTTATTACCGGAACTAAGTGACGCAAGTGAATGCGAAATGATCCCTCGCATATGGAGTTTTTCAACTGGCAAGAAATATAAAAAATAAAACCAGTGCACAGAAAGCAAAAAGGATGCCATCATTCTGAATGCTGCAAAGTTGAATATGTCATTCTGCAGAGCATATGTTTTGTTTTGGACAATTTATTTAATAAATATTTGAATTTTAAAGTACAGGCACAGAAAAATTTAATATAACATTTTGTTTTGCTTAATATTGTAAATAACTTCCTCTTATGTAGTTACATATTTTGTTTAGCACTTATCCTTTTGCGCACCATTTTTAGTCATTGAATTTTGAATTGTTATCGAAAATTTCGTTTAAATGAAGTCTATTTCACTACCAAAGTAATAAATTTTATACCTCGCTCGCTTATCTGCTATGGTGGAACAAATTTTCAATGAATGCAACGGCAACAACAATTGTCGAAAATAACAAAAGCATCATTTACAACAACAATAAAAACACAAAAAAAAAAATAAATAAATTTATGGAAATCGTTTTAAACTAAACTTAAACGAATTTCAAATACATATTTTTTAGAAGAGTTTGCATGGACCATTATGCAGAGCTGCAAGAAAGTGCATACGCTTGGTTAAATAATTTATGGATTTTTTGTTTCGTCATATACGAGAAGCTGTTTGGTTCTTCAGCTATTAACGAATTTTATAAAGTCTCAGATATTTCATAGATCATGATAAAGAAAAATGTAAGTTGAAGCTACTCAAAAACAATTGAAGATGCAGTTGGATCGTGGTTACGCTCCAAAATTATAATTTTTTAATCAATATATGATGGCCTGATATCAATCCAAAATTTACAACATCCGCGTTATATGTCCCGACGTCCTCAATGGTTACGAGGAAGACTCTACCAGGTAGAAGCTTCGAGCATATCAATTCAGATAAGACCTTTCCACTAATCGAAGGCAAAACGCAACGCAGACATAAATAGCGCAGAATTTCCTGAAAACCATATTGATGCAGTTACCATTAAACAACATAGCAAATCGACCAAAGACTCATCGACTGAAGTTGCTCATCAAACGTCTTTTCTTTCCGTAGATTTTCAAAGAAGAGAAATTGCGTACTTCACAAGAAATAAAAGTTGGAAAAAGAAGTAAGCCGAAGGTATCTATTAAAAGCTGTCCGGGCATATTCTTGTCAAATGTAGTTTCCTGTACAATAGCTATGGAATAGTGAAGGATTTTTCGATTTCGATACGCTGGGACCTTTGATATTGTGAGGTTTGATAAAAAAATGCGTGAGCCAAACAATTAAGGGGATGGGAGGGGGGTATATGGCGTCTCATCAAGGTCAAAGTTTAAAAATTTTGAGTGGCCCTTAGAGCGAAATGTACTGTACAATCTACTCTGTGAAAGTTTGAAACCTTACTGCATTACAATGACCGTCTACAATGGAATTGATTGCACAGGCCGACAGCATCTCAGACCCAGAAACCAGACTATTTATTTCCAAAGATATTTTCGATGTAAAATAATCTCAAATATAGCCAAAAACCATGTTCTTTGAACTTTTAGGTTAGAATATCTCAAAAACAAGAGCTGATAGAGCATTTTGGAGACCAGATTTGGATTCAGCGCATCAAAAACCTTCGGAAATATATAGTCTGGTTTCTGGGTCTGAATTTTGATTAAATTTTGTCGGCCTGTGTTATTTTGATAGTCGATGATAAAAAGTCATCGATCAAAACAAGAAGGAGTGTAGAAAATAGAACAAAATTTTCCAGCACTCCAGCTTCAACATAAGAGGAAAGGATTCCCATTGGAAGTTTATTTCGAGGACTATCCCAGTTGAGTTGGTTAAATAATTTTTAAAAAATTCAACGCACAATCTTTTGTGATCGCTTTTCTTTCTTCTGACTGTCACAAATTTTTCCAAAATTTCGATGTGTTCCTGACTTTTTATATACAGTTTGTCATTTGCTTTTATCCTTGTATCGGCACCCATCTGATCTGTCAATACCTACATTACAAAATCTCATGTAATAGTATACGAGAGTAGTATCTCTGCCTCTGATATATCTACAGTCTTTTATTGTCTCTTTGCGCTCCATATGTTTTCTCTTTTTAGTATTTCTCATATCAGCATCATGTCTTGTCGTGGTATATACTTACTTATTTTTCTCAGGCCTATTTCTAGTATATTTCTGCTTTGTCTTTGCTCTATCTGTTACCTTTTCCTGGTTCAGCTCTGCTTTATCTGGTCTGTTCTTTCTCTCTCTTTTCTCGATTATTTTTTCTATTTGGTCTATCTGCTTTTTGATTTTTTTTTTTTGATTTTTTTTATTTTTTTTAATTTTTTATTTTATTTTTTTTTGATTTTCCAAAAAAAATTTTATTATATCTTCTAGACAAAAATCGGCTGATGCTTTACTTAAAAATAGTTTTTACATTCAATGACCGACAAAATCTTACGATGTTGAATACTAATTATTGTAATTTCTTAGAAAAAACTAAGAACTATCAAACATTACCATCTTTAATTTTATTAAGTGGCTTTAATCATTATTGATAGCCCTTACAGCTCTGGCCTTGTGATTGCCATTTGGTTGGCATTTTTTTTTTGTTTTTGTTTTATTTCATCGTTAGCTATGTGAAGGCGGTAGTAAATGGGCGTGTTGCGCGCTTAGCTTGAAAATCGTTTCCGTTAAATATGGTGCACAAAAGCATAGAATAAATCGGTATCATTAATTTTATTGCACCACGACGTATGGTCGGTATGAATTGGCCAACTATTGTTGGTTGGATGGTTGATGATTGTTACTTTGCTAGGCAGCATGAGTTTTATGGGGGGAAGGGACGAATTAGATTCACTGTTAGTAGAACTATTGTATTACGAGCTCACATTTAGCTAACGGCAAGGACAAAAAGATGAAGCACCATCGATATCGATCGATCGGCCACAATAATGGCAATGGTTTGTTTAAAAATGGTTTTCTCGTTTTCTCTTTTTCGATTTTGATGTTTGCCACTTAAATTCTGGCATTCATCTTTTTGGCATTGTAGAAATTTTATTACTAATTGTTTGGGGTCAACTGAGCGAGACTTAAGGCTCTGCCACTTTTGCTGTTGTTCACTTTTTTTTTGGGTGAAATTTCTTGAATATTTGGCATTGTATGGTAAATCTAACGCTTAATGACAGCCAATCCAAGTTAATATGAGAAAATCATTGGTTTATCGATTTTTTTTTTAGTAGTCGATTGATATTGGTATGATAAATAGTTAAAGGAATTGTATATAGTATGATACGCAACTTTATGCGTTGTAAGCGTATGCTCTAAACAAAATTTTTATTTTCTTCATTTTGAGTAGTGGAGGTAAATTAGAAAAATTGTGATCTACTAAGAAGAAAATAAGCCAATGGCTTAAAGCTTATCTTAAGATAAAAGCTAATGAAACATAACCTATAGTATGACAAAAAAAACAGTCCTTTTTTGCACTTTTATTTTAGTATATTTGAAAGCCAGAGCTGATGAGACAAATTGGAAGTCAAATTCGGCTTCAACGCGTTAAAGATCTTTGGAAAAGTATAGTCTCGTTTCTGGGTCTGAAGTTAAGGGATATATCGAATATACCATATATATATATATGGAACGATCCATGGCAACCGGATCAGAGCTGTGTTTAAGATCATTTTAAGAGAGAAACCAAAAAATCGCCCAAGGGCTTATTTTGAAGCTTAGTACATCTTCTTTCAGATTCTGTGGGCGCCTCTGCAAAATCCAATATAGCAGTTCAAATATGGCGGCCGGAAGCCGGAGGAAAATCGAGTACCCAGCAAAAAAGCTTGTTAAAATAAATTCCCAACCGATCGAATCTAAGGCTAAATTTTAAAAATTTTCTTATTCAAAACGACGGATTCAATATGGCCGACGTATTGTTTCAAATTCAACGGATTAGCACCAAATTCGGTATACGGAAGTTTCTGGGGTCGCTGAATACGAATCAGAAATTTCAGAAATTTAAAATTCAAGATGGAGGACCCAATATGGTGGATTAGGGTATTGAGTTTCCGCCATATTGGGTCCGCCATCTTGAATTTAAAATTTCTGTTGAATTTTAAACAATACGCCCGCCATTTTGAATTTGAAAATTTTAAAAATATAACCTCAAATTCGTTATCGACGACCCTAAAAACCCCTGTACAACAAATTTGGTACAAATAGGTTGGTTTTTTTGGATTCGCCATCTTGATTTTATAAAATCTGACTTCGAATTCGTGATCAGTGAGCCCCGAGACCTCCGTATACTGAATTTGGTGCAAATCGGTTGACTTTCAAAAATTCGGCCACCATATTGGATTTTTGACCACCACATTGAATCTGTTATGATGAATTCTGTCAACCTTCCACGCCAACTTTTTAAGAGCTACAATTTGAGCTAAAAAACGATCCGATCGGTTGGCAATTTTAGTTCTTACAAGCTCTTTTTGCTGGACACTCGATTTTTCTCCGACTTCCGGCCGCCATATTGGAACTGCCATATTGAAAAGGCGCACACGGAATCAGAAAGTAGATGTCCTAAGCTTCAAAATGAGTCCTCGAACGATTTTTTTGGCCACTCGAAAATTTGGACACTGCTCTGATCCGGTTGACATGGATCGTCCCATATATATCCCTTTTTAATTGATTTCAGCTAGTTTTATTTTTAATCTCAAATTCCAGTCATATTTCCCATTTGCTATTTGTTTTATGACTAAAATTTCAAGTATCATAACATGCATGCAATTTGAAAACTAATTTGTAACTTTGTGTGCCATCCCAAAAACTTTTCTTGTTTATTTCTCGATATGAGTTCATTGAACTGAGGTAAAAGTGCGAATTTATGCGATCTAAACTTTTGGTCACACATTTGCAATGTCTGCAAAGTTAAATGTTGCATAACGCACACATGAATGTGAAAATTGTGTGTTTCCAAAAGTTTGCAGTAAAAAATTTATTTCAACAGCAAAAGCGATTTATTGGCAGTTTGGAAAACTTGTAAATATTTTAAAGTTTACTTTGAGGAAATAAATTGATTTAAGCTTAAACGTTTGGTCACGAAACATATACTCTTTTCATCATATGAATAATTAAATATAATTTAAATTTTTGGCAAGTTCAAAATGCTTTACTATTAACTTTCTCATTTTTATTTTAAAAAAAAATTCTCAAATGATACTCTCTTAATATACAAATCACGTACGTGATGCTTTACCCGCCTAACGCAATTTACACTGCGCTTTCAACTGTTGATGATGCCACATTTACCGCGTTCATTATCAAGTTGTAACAAGAGAGGTCAACGTGTGTGAAATGCATTTTGGCCAATGCTATAATTATTTTACAAAATTTTTCAAGTTAATTAAACTCGTAACATTTTAAAAGCCATGAAATAGAAAAGTTTTGGAAAAGTAATTCTCAACAAAACTATCAATAGCAGCGTATTTTACAGCTGTCAATTCAACTGTCAAACTGCCCATCAATTTAACAAAATTTTGTTGTGTTTTGATGCTGTGGATTATTTTCATATTTCAAATAGAAAATTTCGACAGATTTCGTGGCAGACAGTTTTCATGCTGAGCAACAAAGCGCATCGGCAACACCAACACTAACATACATACACATTGATTGAAATCAGCACTATAACAATGGTGGACGCTTTTAATATGACCGAGACCGACAAAATGTGGTACTGTCCAAATGCGGCCAGACCAGAGCATAACAGAACTGTAGGATGCGCGATTGTGTTTTCTGCAATGAACAATGAACTCACAGCATTTTCATATGCATCAATAGCTCTGCTGCAGCAACAGCCTTATGCTGATTGCCATAGTGATTGACCCAAGCAGACAGCTTATAGGCATTTGCATATGAGTTGAACTATAGAAACCTTAGAGATTGTTCAACTTATTTTTGATTTACATATTCAACATTTTCAGAATGAGTTGTACTCAGATACTCTTGCATAAGCATTGTTTTCAGCATGTTTGTGCAATAAGTCTGCGTCGTGTTATGATATATGCCAAAATGTTTCGGGTGGCGGTTACAACACTGCCAATCAATATGCTGATTATTACATTTTACACAAAGGAGTTTGAGTGATTTCGCTTAAAGCTGAAAAATACAAAACTCTTTTTAGTAACAGAAAATACCTAAGTTAGGGATGGAGAGGATTTACTTACTATATCTGTTGTTATACTTGGTATTGCTATGAGATGCTTTGCTGTGAATATAGTCTTTGGCACTGTGAAAAAATTTTTTTCCAAACATTTCTAGCAATTTCTTCAAAGTCAAACGATGAATGAAGTTGGAGAAATATGTGCTGAAGAGCACTTAATCTTTCGGGTTTATCTGCCAAGTGATGCTTAAGTTAACTCATTAGGCTATAGAGCATCAGCATTCTTTACCAAGTTGGTTCTTAACAGCAGTCAATAGATGAGAAGTACCTAAACGTTGCTTGGCAAGCTTACCATACTTTCAGTTTCCATCAATCTCCTTATGCACATAATCACAAATGAGCTGAATATTAAAATGTTGGGCCATCTTATTAAAAGATGTACGTCATCTCAGAGACAAAAATGAGCTAAGAAAGACTAGCTCAAATGATTTTATAGCTGCTCTGCTATCAAAATAAATGCTGATGTCTCTTTTAGACAAATCATTTCTGCTCAGTCAAAATGTTTCTTCTTCAACTGATAATATCAGCAACTGGAAGACGGAAAAATTATCCCGCAGCAATGCTTAGCTTCTGTTCTTAAGAGTAAATGCTGTAAGCTGTCAATGAAAAAGTTAAGACTGCCCCTTGTCTCTCTAATAATTCAGTCGTCTCTAGATATACGTCTTGAATCTTTTGTTAATAGGGCATTTTTTGCGAAGTAACCTTGTAATGCCGAATTACAGCGCTTCTACACCTACATACATACAGCAAACAGAAGCAGAAGCACTGTATACGGTTAAAACAGCTGTAACTTGGATAAAGAAACAGTGTGCTCACTTTTGATTAATCTCAATAAATTCACCAAACTCCGAGGAAAAAACACTTTCTAAAAAGGAGTATGCCTTTTTGAATAAATGGAGCAGGATATTGTTATCAAACTATCAAAATGGATAGCAACAAGTGATATTTTGTTAGCTACTGGAACTAGCTCATATCACGAAGAAAGACAGCCTGGAGTATTATAGCTTATTAAGGGGGCAGGGGCAGTCAGAGGCCTGAAAAATATAGCATTTTAAATAATTTTTTTTTTGGTATTAATTTAATTTATTTAATAAAAATTATAATATCATTACATTATGTTGTTCCCTGTCCCATACAGAGCGCCTTGCGGTCACCATCAAAAATCCTTGGAAAATCATCTAAAATCAATCGGATAAGAAAAATTAGTTACTTAAATAAATAATCTAGTGCCTGATCGATGTTTTTTTTTTTTAAATCAACAAAATGGTGGCCTCAGGAATTTACCTCCAGATTTTCGGGGAAAAAAAAAACCAACAATTAATTGTTCATAAAAAATCGATATTTAAAAAAAAAAAGAAATCCTTCGATCAGGGACTAGCATTTTATGTTTTTCAAAAACTGTGTAAATTTCATTGAAAGCTATCGAGCGGCTTTCGAGTTACAGTGGTCACCAGTGCTGAAAACATAGTTTTGAGAAAAACTCATTTAAAGTTTTACACTCCGTACTCTTACTACCGAGAGCCCTTTGGTTATTGCCGAAATAACTGTTGGATTGACTTCAAATTTTCAAGATATATTTTTAAGATATTATTTTGTGAATTTTCGTGCCATCATCAGAAGATGTATAACCCAGCTGGTATTTTTAATTGCGAAAGCTCTAAAGATGTTTATGCAGATCTAAAAGGATTGATCTGTTCACATAAAATTCAATGAATTTTTTTTTAAATTAACTTCAAGCAAAAACACTTAAACTGTGAAAAAATCTAGTAAAATCAGCATTATATTTCTTTAGAGCTTTTAGTCCTTGATATGTTTTAGTGTGAGCACAAAACATAGAGTTCATATAACAATTTACGCAAATAAGTTTGGCGTATTTCTATTTTGTAAATTTTAGTTTTCGAGTATATACAAAACTAACATTTCTATTTCTGTCAAAAAGCCGAAAGTTTTTTTTTTCTCAATATTTTATTTGAAATTTAAATCAGCAAATGATACTACACGCACATGAAGTGCATTTTACTGAAAAATCAAACAATTTCAATATGAAAAATTCCTTTCAATTCAATATTTTTTTTTTCACTTGCTTTTTCATGTGTAGAAGCACGAAAAATTCAATTTACTAAATACACACTTGAGGCAGAGTATTCCGCTTCTATCGTCATCATCAGCGCACATAAAAAAATAAATTAAAAAAATATACAAACAACTAAAAATTTCATTTCGCAAATAGTTGGCAATTTTACACCACGAATAAATCAAAATTATAAATTTTAAAAGTACATTTTTTTTTTTGCTATCATATCAATGGATTTTTTGTAAGGTTTCATCAGATTTTATTGCGACTAAAGCCAGCTTTCCATAAATTTTTGTTAAAAACTTTTAACTTTAAAAAGTATGCAATTCAATAAATAAAACCTTACCCAATTGTTTTCTACCTTTAATGCTAAGCGAAACAGTCCTTAAGTTTAGACCAATGGCAATTTAAGAAAAAAATCAACTTCAGAGCAGAAAAAAATTCCGTTAGATAATTAAAAAAATAAGTTGTGTAAACTACACTCGTTTTATTAAATCGCCTCCACGTTTAACTCATACATATGCCGATGGAAGGAACGTTTTCACTTATCCTTTTTACTCATACCACACATATAAGCGTTAGTAAAACAAAGTCGTTATTTAATTCAATTAAAAACGAGCAGCTTGGCCACAATTGCTCGCGCTAAAGTAGCTAACAAACCCTTGCGCTAGCATCCATGACCCCGCATACACTGTAAACGTGGCTAAGACTGGTGACCGAGCAACCGACGGCAGACAGACAGACAGACATAATCGCATGTGAAAGTCTAACATGAATAAATTACAATAAAAGCGGAATGGAAAAAAAAATCACAACACAAACAAACAAAAATTGTGCAACTGCAGATTGTTTTTGTTTCATTTGGACCTCGTTATTTCCCTTCGCTCCGACGACACAAACAGACGCCTACCCAATTTTGAATTCTTTTGTTGTTGCAACAACATTAGCTGGTTGGCTACGGGGGGGGGAGGGGGGATGGGTCATCAGAAAATTAAAACAAACAAACGCCGAATCATCCAGATGCTACTACCGCTGCTGCCATTGTTGTCTTGCAAACGAAGTCTTTTTCAAATATTTAAATTGTAAAGCATACGGAAGCCATGAAAGAGAGATGACGATGCTGGTGGTATGCAACGAAATGCAAAACGTTGGTAGAGAGAAAGAGCAACAACATTTAATGCTACAAAATTAACCGTTACAAGTTATGCATTTTTAATAAATTCTATTCTTAAATTAAGCAAAAAAAAAAAAAGAAGGAAAACAACGTGGTGTGGATTATAAAGAAAGTACATAAGTTGGAGAGAATTGTACTCATTCGGAAGTATCGATACTTTGGATTAAATAGCATCGAAAATTAATATTTTAAAATATTTTTATAATAAAAACTCAAAATATTACCACAAAATATAATCTTATTGCATTTTACGACTTCGAAATGACCGCAAAGTTATTTTAGCACGCAGCCAACACTAAGGCTCATATACTATTTTTAGGCATTAAAAATAAATATTAAGGACTATAGTGGCTATATATCAAATTTTATCGATCTTAAGATATTTGTGTCTGATGCTCAAAAACTATTTTAGTTTTATATAACGTATGCAAATAAGATGTTACGTATACGACGTGGTGCGAAAATGTTCAAATTTAACTGCAATTGGGAAATTCAAAGTCAGCAAACCTAAGGGGACGTCCATTAATTACGTGAGGTGTTTTTTTGAAAATTTGGACCCCCCTCCCCTTGGTGAGATCTGGCGGGACCCCTTCCCTCCCTCCCGTGAGACTTAAATTATAATTATTAATGTAAATTTCCAGCTCAAGATAGTTCAGATTCAACATACCCAAATGAAACATCAAGACTTCATTTTAGCAGCGATTGAGAATATATTTAGCTCAGTCCTAGATTAGTGATGCGTCCTGGAAGATTTAAAGAAAGTACTATAAAAGAATGAAAAGCGAACAACAAGCCAAAGTTAAGACATCGCAAACACATGTAGCAAAGTTGGCCCATTCAAATCTAAAACAATCTATTAACAACTACTGATGACCAGTTGTCCATTGAAATAAAATTTTTCAGAGGTCATCAACCATCAAGCCACTCCCATTAGTACTTACAATACTACAATTTTTTATGGAAAATCGCTGTGACTGATCTCGTCGCTGTCTCCTTTAATGGCGAATATAAAACTAAAACAATTTTTAAAAACAATAAAGCAGCAGGTGCAGATTGCTTTGTTGCCAAAATTTTGAAAGGCATCAGTGATTACCGCTTAGCTTATATGTATGTATGTGCTCCCGAAGTATGTAAGGAATAACGTTTGCTTGCAGTGTGACTCGAGAAAAAATCAGTCAAAATTCCAAAAAAAGAGTGTTTATCGCTATGTGAGGACTACAGTGTGTATAATATAATCAATCTTACATAGGATCGTGATAAAAACTATCCTCATCAGAGCAAGTGAGAAACTTTAGGCATTTGTCCTTGAGCAAAAAGTTCGAACAGCTATTGTATCGTTGAACTAAATAAGTGGCAGGCTTTATTATATTTTACCTACGTCGACGTTTTGATACAGTCCTCTAAGTCAGCGATGGGCACGTAGTGGCACTTTCCGCCCTCATAGCCCGTACCAGTATTTGAAGCACAAGCAACCAAAAAACAATTCGTCTAATTTCAACGCTATCGACGCACAGCGTTGACTTGAGTTCAAATGAAAGCAAAAACAACACACAAAGGTATTAGCGATGCCGCATTGTGTCTCGAGACGAATGTAGCAATTGTTTTTGTTTGTACTGCAATTTGGTTTTTTTTTGTGTGGCTGGCGAATTTGGAAATGCAAGCAAGAAAACTTTAAATTTTCGTTTTTTGTTGCTTGATTTTGTTTTTGCGCCCCTTTGCTAGATTTCCATGCCCACCGCTGCTCTGAATCATTAACCCCATTTAGTCGCAATATGAAGTACATATTCAAATTAAACTGTAAACAAGATTGAAGACAGCAATACAAGTAATATGGACCGTCGGAGTTCACTTGTACCTTCTCCCTAATGCCGATGACATTTGCCTATCTGCCATCATGAAGTCTGATATGCACCTCTCATCTGCAACCAGGCCTGGACCGCCCTTCTTCACTAGTACATATAGAAAAAAAATTTTTTTGTATCAAAAGTGAAGAACTTTTTTTTTTTTTTTTTGTTTGTTAACATTTTTAGTTAATTTAGTGCACACAATCCCTGTATTTGTACTTTTTTCCCTCTGTGTAAGTAAATTACAAGAAAAAAAATTTCAAAGTTCACAATATTTGCCGCCCCTAAAATCGAGCCGCCCTAGGCACTGGCCTAGTGTGCCTCTAAGGTTAATCCGGGCCTGTCTGCAACAAAAGACATAAACATCTGCCCAACTAGTACTAAAAATAGTTCCATTCTGAGTGAATTTAGAGCCGAATATGAAGATATAACCAAACTTATTATCTTTATTATCTCGATATTTTATTGCATTTCGATAGCAGAAAAAAATGCCAAAAGTATAAATATACATTTTCTAGCTTAGACAAAATAAATCAATAAAAAAAAAAAATTTATTAATTGAGTACTACAAAGAGATATTAAGATATGCAGCGTGTTACTCTCGAATTTAAATTCATTAAATTTTTAGAAAGACTTACCCATAATTTTTCTTATAAAAGTCAATAGACTGATCAGCATGAAGCTTATAGTTTCATGGAATATCAAACGGCAAACTATTGTGTACTTTGCGAAAATAATACTTTTCTCTAGTCTAAGCCATTAAGAGTTTTATAAATTTTTTCTACAGTTTTTTTTTCCCCAACCAACATTTAATTGAATTTTTTTATAATCATTTTTTAGGATTATGCTTTCTATATGAATAATAAACGGTAGTAGAAAATTGTAAGCATAATTTAATGAAATTTTAAAATGCTGCAACACTAGCAAAAAGTTTAAAGAAACAAAAAAGAAATCTCTAAAAATCATGAAATTTATAACAAATCCAGCTTAAGCATCTCATTGCTTTACAGACATTTGCATCTGCTGCTGCTGCTGCTGCTGCTCTATGAGAAATTCAATACTTCGAGAACGCGACTTCGTTAAATCCATCATGATGCCCATTCAAGTGAACTCATGTTGAAGTGTTGCGCCAAGTCATTGAGTCGCGTTAATATCTTAAGTAAACCCCAGCATGACAGTCGCTGAAAAAGATTCAGCCAGTAGTTGTTCCATCAGTTAGACTGCCATACAATCAGCCAGCCAGAGTGAAAGGATGTGGATTCACAAATGGCTATACGAAAAAGTCAACAAACGGCAAAGGACGCAAAATCTTAAATGGCCAAATAGATGAAGATGAAGTGTTGGTCTAATACACTTAAACGATTTGAATGCAGTTGATGATGATGATGAAAATGTGTGTGACCCCAAATGAAATTGATATCAATTTTTAAAAGACTTTGACTGTTGATTTTTTTGAAAAAAACAAAAGAATATTTCATAGCTATTGTTTAAAATTTTACGCTATTTATAAAGAACTTTAAAAGATTAATATTTTTTTTTTTTTTTTTTTTGATAGAAGACCACTTCTCAAAGGAAATATTGTTTAGATAAGCTTATTTTGCACCCATTGTGATATATTAACATGACCCTATGTATACACAGTTTTTTATGCGTTAAAGATTAAATTTCGAATCTTTAATATTAAAGGTCTAATTTTAGAGATTGTCTCCTTAGTATGTCAAAATTTATATTACCTTGCTAAGTTGGAAGTTTTTTTTTGCAAACATTTAAATGTTATCAAAAAATATTATTGCGCATTATTTGCCTCAGTAAAATTTTATTAAAGCTTAGCTTAGCCATAGATTGTATAAGGTTGTGCACCATGTCAATTTATTTCTAATTCTCTTATCAAATTTCTCGAAACTTAGCACAAACTCGTCAGCATTAACTGATTACAATTTTTTGGGAAATCCCACTTTGGAAATTTGTTTTCTATGAAGCAAACGTAAATAAATGAAGATAGTGATTTATATGAATGCCTTAGTTGATTTCTTTATTTGGTGTCAGAAAGATTTTTTTTTTTAAAACAAAAAGAGAGGCAAAAGCTTGATATATAGGCATAAAATCTAAAATTCGATCGAAAATATTCAAGTCAAATTTGAAGGTGATATTCATAAGCAATGTTTTTTAGATAGCTAAGTCGACACATAACAATGCTTGTTAAACATATAGCTATGTTATTTCTTAATTCATTGTTAAGTATAGTGGTTCATTTTAAAGGAATTTCCATGTGATTTCAAAAACCAAACGAAATTTGTAACCATAAGAAAGAAAAAAACGTAACTCAAATTGTAAACTTTAGTGTTCGAGAGCTTGTGATAGAGTTTTAGATAACTTCATATTTTTATTTATTATTTAAATAGCTCACTTTAGTATCTTCCCAACTGTAGAGAAATCCTTTTGTTATATGTTTGGCAACACTAATTTAATACTATGTGAATTGTTAATCAACATAAGGTTCGGTCTACAGTTGACTTAATAAAATTGTTGATTTTAAATAAATAAATAAATATCTACATCTAATAAGCACTTTCCCACGACATTATACGCGTAGCCTGTTTCCTGTTTCAAAGGTACTCATATAAAAATTTTGATTCCTAAATTCATATGTTTTTCTTTGTTTCTCTTTCTTTCTATTTCTGTCTGTTTCTCTACAACTACCAGTATCCTTATCTGCATCTCTATTTTTATACCTCTATCGCCATCAAGGCCAGGCCTGGATTTACCATACAGGCAGAGCCCGCTCTGATGCTACTGACTGTAATAAAATAAAATATTTGCTCTGAGAAAAGTGCATTTTATTGATTGACAACTTTTTTGTTCAAACTTATTCCACCATTAAAGAAGTTTTGAGGGGGGCGGGGCTCATTTTTGCAACTGCCTAGGGGCGGCAAATTTCTAAACCTAGGCCTGATCAAGGCTCCGCAGTTTTTGTATTGACGGCATTCGTATTTAAGTTTAATTTAATATTCTTGGCAAACTAATTTGTAAGCCTTAGCCTCCATTGGCATGCCACGCCCACTTGTCGTGATAATTTTTACTGAAGTTTCTTTTTAATTTTTAGTAACTAATTGAACTCGATTTGGGTCCATTGAATCGCCATTGAATCGTAGCAACTTAATAAACCTTTGAAAATACTATAGCCAAATTTTTATAATCTCTCTGTGGAATGCCGTTATCAGCAAAAACTGCAGTTCCGAATATGAGCGCACAAGCTTCAGAGCATTTAGTTTCGACAGCCATGACCCGAGCATTCGACTCCTTCTCTTCGTAATGAGTAACTTTCTCTTGTAGGTTTTTGACCTAAATTGTCCAACGATATACTCCTTCTGTTGCACAAGTTGTTCTGTTGCCAGTTTAACCCAATTTACTTGAGGGGTAGCAACTTCGTGGAATGCGACATTTAATAGTGATCTTGGAGGCAGGCCCGGATTTAGAAATCTGCTGAACTTAGGCCAGTCAAAAATTAAAATTGCCGCCCCTCGTCACTAGTAAATATAGAAAAAAAATTTTGTAATCTCAAAAGTGAGGACCTTTTTTTTTTTGGTTGTTAACATTTTTAGGTAATTCAGTGCATACAATCCCATTATTTGCACTTTTTTCCCCCTATGTAAATAAATTTAAAAAATTTGCCGCCCCTAAAATCGTGCCGCCCTAGACACTGGCCTAGTGTGCCTCTAAGGTAAATCCGGCCCTGGTTGGAGGTGAATTTCTTTTAATAGTACGAGTGTTTGCTGGCAAATTAAATGTCATTAAGAAATTTATATGGAGTGTTCAGATTTGAGATATCTCTTTAGATTTTTAACGAAAGACATAAATTGTGTAAAATATTTATTTATTTTTATTAAAAATTAAAGCAAATTGATTCCGGCTGAAAATAAAAAAGAATGTTATTCAAGTGACCTCCGCTACTAGCTCGGCAGGCTGTCAATCTTTTACAAAAATTTTTAAATAACTCCTTCTCATAACGATGGTACGATTAGTGAAATTTGCACGATGATTTTGTCTTTGAGGTGATGAAAAGTATGAGGATTATCCGCACAAACTTTACTACTCAAAAAAATCTGTAAGAAAAAATCCAATTCGTGAATTTGGGAGAAGAGAGACGTGTACTCATCAGTACTGCTCCCTACTGATCGTGTATGTTGGAAAAGTTTTGTGCAGGCTCTATACTCCGTGAGGAAATAAAGTATACAAGAGAATGGGCCTCATAAATAATTTTGTAAAAAGTTTTTACCATGTGACTTAAGTTTTATAAATATGCTGCTGCCTTACACGAATTTAATATTTACAACTTCAATTGTAAATTTATAACTTCAAATGAAAATAATAAAGAAACAACTCTCATGAGATAATGTTGACATACTTACATTTTGATGAAAATTAAAATACCCTTGTTATCTGAAACATGAATAGAAACTAAACTATTGCATTTCATGCTGCATAATTGTTATGTCAAATGAGTTTCATAAATTAATTTTGACCTATAAGTGAATTAAGGTGACATATTTTTTATAAGAAATTTTCGTTTTAAAAGACAAATAAATGGAAATTCTATAAATCTAGAAAAAAGAGTTAAGGTAAAGCTTACCAAAATGTAAAAAAACATCTCCGGAGCTCAAATTTAGAAAAAAAATTTTCAGGCCGAAATTCTCAAAAAAAAACATAAGGATCATAAGAAAATGTGCTCTATTCTATTTATTTTATTGAGTTTCATTTTGATAATCAATTGACTTTCACGCTCTCAAAATGGCTTCAATTTATCGTTATAATTTTTATTGGAGATTGAGACCAAGCGTCTAAGAAATAAAACTAAGCAAATTTGATCAAAATTGTTCCATAAAAGAATATAGCAAAGTTATGACTCAAAATTTAATAAATTTAGAAAAAAATACATAATATATTATATTATATCAATTAATTTTTTTGTTTGTTTTTATTTCCATTCTTAGTCCTATTAGGCGGCTCCATGAAATGTCTTTTCTGACACAAAATGCAGTTTCAGCACATCAAAATCTGTGTAAGCAATCTAGTGGTTAGAGTGTCGGACTAGTATGTTGCCAACATGGGTTCAATTCTCAATGGCTGCAGAAACATTACACCGAAAGAAAATATCTTCATAGCACACTCTCCCAAAGTCAGTGGCAATTCTTCGAGAACATAATTTTCTTCTCAATTACACAGGCCGACATTTTTCATACTCTGAGGCTAGACTATATGTTTCCGAAGGTTTTTGGTACGCTGAATTCGAATCTGAATCTCAGAATTATTCCACCACATCAGGTTTTTGAGATATCCTAACCTAAAAATTCTGAAAAAACTGTTTTTTGATATATTTGAGGTTATGTAGCATCGTGAATTCTTTTTTTTTTTTCAAAGAACTATGCGTGGAATCTTAAAGTACAAGTCTTTTCTTTTTAAATGCCACTGAGTTTGCTTAAATACCTTTTCTTTTCGCCGAGAAACGATTATGAAGTTTCCTCTAAGTTTTTTGGCCAGTGTTATCGAAATTCAGCCATTAAGTGGCTGGTTGGCCTGAGCTATTTTTATAAAGAGAAAAACTATACTAAGACCATATGTTCAGTTAAAATTTTCTGTCTGTATTATTTATAACAAAAAATCATATTATGTACATATTTGTTAAATGTAAGAACCACCCTAAAATGCTTAACTACAAAATTGTCAAATTCGTAGTAGCTGTTGTATTTGTAAGTGTTGATGTTGTTCTAGAATTGCTAACATTAAAATTAATTTTTCTATATTTTTTTTTTTCGGGCATGTCCCTGTGGTATGTGTTGCATATTTGCAGAACATTTTAGGATTTTTTTTTCTGTGTGGCCGCTGTGATGGGGGTTAAAGGTTGATAAAGTTGAGAATGTTTTATCGTGGTTTGCATGCATTTAAATTTATAAATTGAAATTTATTGCACTAACATGACAAGTTGCATAATTAAGAGAATTCCCACACGAATTTGCTCTTTAATAACTTATGTTTTTGTTACCAATGCTTTTAACAACTTAGCTTTGTTATATAACAAATGCTGCTCTCCGTTTGCAAGTTGAAACTGGTAGTTGGTGAAATAAACTTTTGAATTATCAACAAATTATAATTTAACAAATGAACATTGCTGCATACTTATTAGGAAAGGTGAAATGGAATGTTATAAAAGTAGGTATAGAATTGCTAAGTTGTTTGATGATGCGTAAATATATTATTGCTAAACATTTGTAGAATAATTTGGATGGGACTAAAGACTCTTAAGAAGTGTGGACAAGACTCCAAAGAAAATTATGCGCAAAGTTTTGTTGTTGTCTGAAGAAGACTTTTAAAAAAAAAAAATGTTAGGAAAAATTCCAAAGAAAAATCGGAAAATCACGATAAGACGATATAGTATTTAGTACGGGAACTCTGTATAAAGGATGCACACCATTAGATAGGACAACGTCTATCCGTCCAGGACAAAGACAGGGATGGAGCTTCAGCTGTGTTTATTTTTTTCCTCAGTGCACGAGTGTTATGTTTCAGTTTCTCTTAAAGGCATGGGAATCTGCAATTTTATTTTCATTATTTTTATAACTTTCTTTTGACAAAGTATGATAAAGTTTTTAAATTTTAATGTTAATATCCCCATCAAATTTTTCATTCATAATTTTGTGGCTTCAGAAAGTAGTCGAATATCCTAAGTTTTATTTTTTAACAACACTTTTTGATTAAATCTCGGTAGTTATATCTCCACATGAATGTTAATGCTTTAAAGCACTTTTCTTCAACATGCATCCATAATATTAACTATTTTTGAAATAAAATTTAAAATTAAATTATTAAAATTAATCATGCCATATAATGAAATCACTTAGTAATTATAATAATAATTCATTAAAATCGATTATCAATTTATGTGAATCCTTTTATGATTTATATCTGCTATTGACAAAATTATCAGCAACTTTTTACAAGCGCCAATGTGATAACTCACATTATCCAACAAATAAAATCACAATATTAATTAATTTAACGACGTTATGGTTTTTTGTTATTATTATTTTTTGATGTTGTTGTTTTAATTTTAGCTTTTACCAAATGCAACAGCTGTATGTTGACAGCATTGTCTACCAAAATATTGCAACAAATCCATTAAAATGCACGTAAATGAGTAAATGAAACATGATTTTGAACTATAAATAAAAACATCTCTTTGATTTATAATGGCAACGATAATAGTCAGCTATAAGTGGATTGAATCATGGGACAGTATAAATTTAATTTTATTTTTTTTCCTTAATTAATTATTATCAATTTGCTGTCAAAGCAATTCCTTTTTTTTATTTAATAATGACTTTCTATATCTATCGGAACAGTTTGTTAGTTGTGATACATTAAAGTTTAAATAGCCATACTATGCTTAATATTCCACACGTAATGTTAAATATATAAAATTTCTACAGCATTAGAGTAAGGTAATTTAATTGTGGCGTAGCTTAGGACTTCCATTTTTATAAGAAAAAAAAGCTCAAACTCTTAGATGAACTTTAAACATTTTAAATTTTTTACTAATTAAAGAAAATTAAGTGTATTCCACTACACATTGCTGCTGCTATGGCATCACAAGTGCATGTTGATTAGATGTTCATCCAAATGAAAAACCACATGGGAGTCTAACTTAAAATCCTACACATTACCTGCCGATAGTCATTCGCAAATGCGCCTAGGGAAATTAGTGAATTGTTGTTTGTGTTCAGTTGAGCAAATGTACTTGAAGCTACTACTACTACTACTAACATGGCTGAGTCCCAATAACATCATTTTCTACTTGAGTTAATTTTCAAGTTAAATCTAATTAACGATTTAATGCCATAATCGTTTGTGGAGTTTTTTTTTTGTTTTTCATTCGATAAAACCATATGAAAATATCAAACTGCTATCGATTATTATAATAGGTAAAAAGTAATTTTTGTCAGCTTATAAAATTTATGACTCTTATTAACTACAATTAATTACACTGTAAGACGCTAAAAATATGAATCCAAATCTGTCAACGGTGTACAGTACCAGGGAAATTCGCTTGTAAAATAAATGATTTTTTGAAGATACATTTTTCATGATTATTTCCCTAAACAGTGCTTCCGATATTTTTGTTGACCAAAAATGAAAACTGTAGCTTATTAGATTAATAACACAGGCCGTTAAATTTTTAAATCAGAGACCAAACCTATCATAGCCGAAGGACTTTAAAGCGCTGAATCCGAATTTTTTGAAAAAAAAATTATTTTTGATGTAAAGTATCCTTAAATATAGCCAAAAAACCGTGTTTTTGTACTCTTAGCTTGGGACATCTCGAAAACTTGACGTATAGGAGCAATTCTGAGCTCGAATGCGGAATCAGAGACCATCGGGTATGCCAGGTCTGGTCTCTGGTTTTGGACTTTCGCTTAATTTTGTCGGCCTGTGTAATTCATGATATATCACTATGAAACGCAGACGTGCTGGGGTGTAAGTTGGTATGTGTGTTGCTCTCAGGGACTCTTATGTATCCAGAAAATATTTGACGATCTTCATCTCTTTCACTTTTCGGTTCACAACAGATACATTTTGATGACTTTTGCTTTTTCTCTAGAATTAAAGCTGAACTGCTGGTGAATATTCTTTGTCATTCACATTGTCTCACTTCTGGCGTCAAATTGCAATGGAAATGTTACGATCTATTCATTGCCTTTTTTCCGTCAAATTATAGATCTATTACAGTGGAATATCTTGCCCCAATCGCGAGTCTTCTAATGGCTTATAAGTTCGAAACTCAGGTTCGAAACTTGGTAGCATCAATTGAGTGTCCATGCTACCACATACCGTTCAGATATTTGGATTCAGAAAATCATATTCTTCGCATAATCGCACAGTGTTATTTATTTGAAACTGAAATAAATTCACTTTTTGAAAAAATTCAACAAAGTTTTATTTTTATAAGAGCTTTAAAAACGGTCAAAACTTATCGTACGCAGACACTCTTGCGGTAATTTTTTTTAACCGGCACTAGAAACTGCCGCCAGAAATCGAATTGCACTTTCTGCCACCCAATTAAGCTTTTCCAGCGAGTTTCATCTTTGGACTAAATTTGCCACATACAAATATTTTATTATTTAGCTATTTAGCATATCACATTTTTGCATCAGCAGTTAACTAATTAAAAATAGATTATTTTATTTTATTTTTATTTTATTTTTATTTTATTTTATTTTATTTTATTTTTATTTTATTTTTATTGATGTTTCACTATAAACAAAGAAAAATTGTAAACAACTTTATTCCTAGAAATTGATTTTGTAATTTGATAAGTTTTACGAAAACTAAACGCGTCTTGTGATTATTGGGTTTTTTTTATGTCAAAAGTACACTGTGTACTATCGCTTTATACATAAATTGAAAGTCATTTTACAATTATACACATATGTATATATAAATACTTGAGAGTTCATCTCGCTTTATTGCCGGGATTTTTATTTCGGTATACCGAGAATTGTATTTGATAGATCAAACCAAAAATATAATTAGGATGCTATCAGATATATCTCATGATAAAAGTTATATCTATGATAGAAATTCATGTCAATGTCAAATTAACTGAATCAGTTCTGTTTCAAGTGATGAATTTCACAGCAAATTACCAAATATCAACCCCAACATTTTTTTGCAAAAATCAGGCCAATGAAATTGAGAGCGTAAGAAATCACTAGAATTAATTTTACAATGGGAGCAGTTGTGGGCACTAGATGCTGATAATACTTGAATCTGCCGTCAGATTTTGGCTAACGCGCGTCAACGTTTCAGAGTCTTAGACAAAGCTGCTCCTCATGAAAAGAAAAAAATGTTTTTTACTTACACTACTATTTCAGCCTCCAGCTCCAGCTCCTTAGCCCAGCTATGCTTAACATCGTATCAAAGTATACCAAGTCGTTTGTCCCGTATGTTAATTATTTTAGAAAATTTAACTAAATGCTACATAGAGGGGCTAAGAAGTGACTAAAAAAATGTTGTCCTTTCATGAGGAACAACTTTACCTCCACTAAACCACACAGTCTTGAAATGAAAAAGTCGTAGAGGAACCTTTGTTACCGTGTCAATTACTGTTTAATTTACCGTTATATCGAAACGCTGACATGCTAACAAAAATCTGAAGGCAGATTCAGACCACAAATTATCCTTGGTTGACATCAGTCGATGTTCCTCTAATATCATTGCCCACAGTGTAATTCCTCTTGCTTACCATCAGCTCATTTAAGCCAAAGATTCAAAAGTTGGAGAACTTTGGTCCACTATTTAGTTGTTAAAATTTCATAAAGCTCAATGCCTTTATTAAAATTGACCATTTATTTGTTCGTTTGTTTGCGTAATTCCTTACATGTTCTGAATCAGGAAAGTGCGAGCAACTTTAACTGAAATTTAAATCAATTATAATTATTTTACTGAACAACACAAAAAAAAACGACTAAAGCTAGTCACAATAGTTTCATTCATTGCTAAATGGAATCATCAGTGACCTTTGAGCCGATTAGTATGCATTTCTGAACTTGATATATTTCCCTAATTGCATAGATCTGTTGAGAACCCATGCAAATAGTCTTGTGTGTCTTTGTTTTTGTAACTCATTTGATATTACACATAAATGCAATTAGAGAAACATATCAGGAAATTCATAGTAAATGGTTCAAAGGTCACTGATGATTCCATTTAGCAATGGATGAAAGTAGTATGACTATCCTTAGTCGTTTTTTGCTGTGCTGTCTTTTTTTGAGTAACTTTTTTGGTGTTGAAACACACTGTACTCTATCGTATACATATAAAATGACTTTAAAATTACGCTAATTTGTAATCAGTACAATTTTTACAAATATTAAATGAAACATTAAGTCTAAAGTGCACAATGCCCTCTTGACATCAAAATTTCCAGCATCATTAATTTACCTCAACGGTATCAATTTTAAAAATCAACTTCCAGGAATAATTTGATTGACATGTTACTTAAGTACGCGTGTATTTTCAGGCTTACTATTAAGTAAAATGTAAACAGAATATATTGATAACAATTAATATTGTCTACGTTTACTAATTATATAGCATGATATTTTATATAAAAACCCCAACTATAACTGAATTTAATCATTGTAAAGTAATCAACCTTAGCAGCATCATGAAAGTTTTCGCAACATTGGGACTTGTCCTGGCATACATTGCCTTGGCTTTGGCTAATCCTCTTGGTGGAGGCGGTGGTGGTGGTGGCGGTGGTGGTGGTCTTCTCGGAGGCGGCGGTGGTGGTGGTGGCGGCGGTGGCCTACTCGGAGGCGGCGGTGGTGGTGGTGGCGGTGGTGGCCTTCTCGGTGGCGGCGGTGGTGGTGGTGGTGGCGGCGGAAAGTAAATTTAATACACCTACAGAATCAACTAATTAATTGCCTGATATTTTCAAGAGTTCAAATTTTAATGTAAATAAATTGTTTAAAGACGAAAATTTATTGTTTTATAATGCAAGAATTATTAGGTTGCATATTGTAAGTTTATATTTCATCAGACTTTTCAGAGTGAACGAAAGTGACCTTTACAATTGCTTTGACTTTGACTGCAATGAATTCCTGAACGAATAACTTCGACTGCTAATGACTGATTTCTAGCGTGATCGATATTCTATCGCGATTAACTTTAATGAAGACTAAATGCGGTTTATTTCGCTTGTAACTTACTTTAGCAGTAACTGAATTTGACTGAATTGCCTTTGATTGTGTTTGCATTTGATTGCAACTGACTTCAACTGCGAATGACTTTGACTGCCAATGACTTCTACTGTGAATGATTTCAACTGTTACAGACTTCACATCAGAATAACTTTGATTGTTGAAGTAACGCCAGATGTTTCCAATAACAGGTGTGAAGAACTTCGATCATGACTGATTTCAACAGAGACAGACTTGAACTTCCTCTGATTTTCATTGTTATTAGCTTCAATCATGATTTCAATTGACCCCGATTTAAATCGATACTGATTACACCATTTATTTTTTGACTGTAAATGACTTCGACTGCGACATACTTCAACTTCGATTGTGCCTAACTTCGATTATGGTCGACTTTAATTGTGACTGACATCAATAATGACTGGCTTGATTGCAACTGACTTCGTTTGTAACTGATTGATTGGATGCGATGAATTTAATTGCGATTGACTTTGTTTACGATTGAAATTGACTCCGACTCTAAACAATTTTGATTGTGACTGACAGCTAATGTAAATGCCTTCTACAGCAAACGTTTTTAACTCTAACTGACTTCAACTTTAAGATTCTAAGTTCAACAGATATCAGCAAACATTTAAATATTCGCATAATAAAGCAAAAGCATATTTTTTGGCTGCAAGCCATATGCTTTAAGTAAAAACTAAAAAAATTGCTGGCAACGACTTAAGTAAATCCTATCAACAAACAAAAAAAAAAACAGAAAATCTGGCAGCTTGCTTATCTGCCTAAAATTTGTGCCAAAGCTGAAAAAAACACAAAAAAATCTTCAACTCAATCGATAAAAACTTAAACGATAAGTGTTGCCATTGCAGAGCATAAAATTATGCAACGTTTTTTTCGCTCATTAGAACTGCAGTTAAACATAGTAGTCAATATAATAAATATCTATTGCATATTTTTAAGCATACTGTTAATTTTTATTTGCTTGATTTTTTTGTTGCTTTCAAAATGTTACAGTTGTTGCTATTGTCTTTATCGTTGTTGTAGTTATTGTTGTTGTTGTTGTTGTTGCTGTTGTTGCTTCAGCAGCGAATTGCATCGCACAACAACATCTGTTATAATTAAATTTTAATTTATTGCAATTCTTTAGGTCATTACGATGCATCCCTGTTGGCGTCAAATGCCACGTATTTGCACCTTCGGCCGTTACTGCGGCAACATGATGATAAATGTGTCCCATAAGTGCAATAAACGCACAAAAAACGTAATAATTGCGCACTTTTGCACCGAGAATTACTCATTTCACACTTTCGTTGTGAATCGAATGCAACGTTGGCTGATGCCATGCAATTGCATTGTGTGTGTGTGGGATGTTGATGATGTGCTGATGAAAATGCATAAATGTATGCGAATTGAAAGAAATGATTGGTGTGGTATAAACGTTATTATTACAGCTGGTCAGCATGTCGGAGTTAAGTTGGCTTCTGGTGTTAAGCTTGTAGTTTCAAAGATTCATAAAGAAAAAAATATTTAAATTAAAGTCCGTCATCCAATGCCAAAGTTTGAAGAATTCGATAATCATTCAACACATACTTACTTAAGTGGCTCTCAGCTAATTAAAGTTCGCAGCTTAATAAGGCTTGCAGCTCATAAACGCTCCCAGCTCTTTAAGTCTCCCAGCTCTTTAAGGCTCCCAGCTCTTTAAGGCTCCCAGATTTTTAAGGCTCCTAGCTCTTTAAGGCTTCCAGCTCTTTAAGGCTCCCAGCTCATTAAGGCTTAAACCTTAAAACATTTTCCTTCAACATGTGCGAAATATTCAAAAAATCTAGTGCGAGTCTTTCATTTTCTTCTCCAATTTTGTGGCACCTTTTCAAAGAAATGACGTTGAAAACTTCTTAATATGCTGCACTTCAGCATACAAAAATCACTATTGGAGTTCCTGGATAGCTGCAGTACATATACATTTCCTCTTTGATATCATGCTCAAAAAATTTCAATTTTGAAGAAAGTGTACCAAAAACAGCCATAATACTTATAGCATATGTATAGTATATCCTTGAAGCTGCTTAGATTTCTGAGAAAAAGCGTTACAACGCTACTGCTATTACTACATTTGCGTTATCACTTTCCGATTTTTCTTTTCTATTCTTTGCATTCTTTTTCTATTTTTACATCGGCTTTAACTTAAGCTCTTATACTCAGCAACCTTGGGCATATCTGACTTATATCATTGTCCACTATCCAAACGCTTAAGTGCAAATGTTAACATTTCAAACAAATGTAGAAATCTTAAATTTTATACAAAAAAAAAACGAAATATACTGTTGCATATTTTATGGCGTTTTATGATATGCATGCATTTTGTTTGAATACTTAAAATTTGTCATAGTTTCTCACAAAATTTTAGTGTACATTAATATAATCAGACAAAAGAAGAAAGAAAGAAAGAAAAAATCTCATCAAAATTTAATGTTTTACTATGTGCTGCAACAGCAGCCTCATTTGCACTCATAGTCAGCATAATAAGAGGATCACATGCATGTTGCATATTTAAAATTTAATTTCGTTTTTACTTCTTCTTCTTCTTCCTCTCCTATACATACATAGACGATGCTACTGCCACTTCTTTAATATTTACTGTTTTTTTCTTACTGGGCTTCCCTTGTGAATATTTAAGCCATTTTTACTGCCACAAAGCCAATGTGCACGTTCTTTTATACTGGCTGGCTGTTGAGTTTTTTTGCAGCTTTTTGCATGATGCTTTACTTAAAGCAACTTTGGAGCGAGCGCTTTTTTTTTTCTTTGGTTTTTCGCCAAGAACATTTTATTCATAATATGCACACAATTCATTTAACATGTGCAGAGTTTGCATGTGATGCTGCTTTTTGTTGCTACCGTATGCTGCGTTCGCCTCTAACTCTATGCTCGCCGTGCACTGTAGGGCATATTGGAGATATGCCTTAACATGAAATATTTTGTTGCGTTGAAAAATATTTTTTCGAATTTAAAAAAATCGCCAGAATGCCAATTCTAGAAGAGTAACAAATTCGTTGTCTGAAAATTTCCTAAGTCTAATGAAATATTTATTTGAATTAAGAAAAGTTTATTCTTAACAATTTTTTTTTCTTTGTACCAACGAAATATTTTCTATGCTATTACTTTAGACGCTTTTTTTTAGTTTTTGTTTAAATAAAACTCATTTAATTATTTACTGAGAGTAAGGAACAATTCTTTAATATGGAGAAATATTTTCAATAAAAAACTTAGTTTAAAAAAATTTGTTTGTTAAAACATTTTCTCAATTTGCTCCACTTTTCTTTTACCAAATCGTCAACTGTCCCTCCCAACTGCTTCTAAAGAAAAAAAACTTCCTTTATGCATGTGAGCGCGCGTTGACTGCGTGGACGATCTGGTGGGTGGTTGGACTCAAAACCATATGACGAAATTTAATTAATTGAATTGAATTTTATGCAGCAGCAGTCAACACTGCTGTTGTAGTCAAGGTGAGCTTGTGTATCCTTGTCGTGTCCTGCACTGCATCATCGAAATGGTTAAAAACCGCTTTTTATTCATTAATCATATTTAGCACGTGAGATAACCTTTCCGGTTATGAAATGAAACCGTTTTTATGACAATGTTAAGTCATTAGGTTTATGATAGTAAAAAAAAAAATGCTGTTCTATTAGCCAACAAATACTGAAGGGGAATAAAAACTCTAATGAATTATCGTACAGTATATATAAGCCATTAAAAATGAACAGATGCCATAAACGTAAATGTTGATGAAATAAAAAAAAGGTGAAAATAATGCAACTTATATTCGCATAGAACAAGGTGTGGTGGCTTAGCTGGGCAAAATTTTGGAAGCAGGAGCTACTTATGTACAAGAAAAGCAACAAAAAAAAAACAACTACAACAACAGAAAAAAGCTCCACCATAAATTCGATACCTATAGCGAAAAAAAAAGAGTTGTAGAAAGCTTAAATTGGCGCATTTTTCGTAAATTGCCCACCTATGGTCTAGACTCTAGAGCTCTGCTATCAGATGATGGGTTCTTAATCGCAGTTTTATGGAATGAAAATATTTTTGTTAAAAAAAATTTGTTCACATAAAATATAGTGCGTTCGGAAAAAGTTAGTCAATATTTTATTATTTTGATTTGATTTTGAATAACTAATTTTTTAGCCCATGGCATCTTCAACAAAAACAAATTTATGCGCACAAGACTATGCTGTAGTAGTAAAAGTAAAAGTATAATGAATGCCGTATACTCAGTTAGCGAAAGTCCAAGATAATTTATTAAGTTTTCATTGCGATTTTATATAAAGTAGGTCATAGTTTATTTAGTACTTCAACATATCGAAAATCTTGCCAACTTTTCCGAATTCGGATTTTAATATGTTTATGGCTGAATGCTTTCCAATCTGATTTCACTTGCAAAAACATAATGTATACGCTTTCCAACCCATTGAGGGTCATGATCTTCGTTCAAGTAGACTACAATTTTTTTCAAGTCAGGGCGAGGTTTTTTGAAAGTTTTGTGAACAAAGAAATCTAATAGGCAAGTATGTTGAACAATTTTCAGCCGCATTATTCTATTGGCATAAGTTTTTCTTACTAAGTTGGGCTCTCAATGCAGAAGACGATATTTATGTCACAAGCTTGACTTGTACCTCAATGTAAATGAAGCTTTCCCACATACTTTGACCTAGAGGGTTTTTCACCCACAAATAATTTCAAGCAAGAACTTGTCACTTAACATCAATCGGGGAATACCGTGGCCTTACTTTTAATTATATATACTTAGAAATCGTTTAAGTGATACAATTTTAAGAAATAAAATATCAATTATTGTTGTTTATAAAAATAAGTTATAAACATCGCAATTGTTAATCAATCTATTTGAGTATAGCTCAGTTCGATAACAGATAGATTAGCATTTTGTATTTCCCACGTGATAAGTTGAAACTTTCAACTGTTTATGCATAGAAATGTGGGCACGTGTATGCCGCCTAAAAATCAAGGCGACTAACTCTGACTAAAGTTTTTGGATATATTTTGTAATAATAATAATAAAGTTAATAAAGTTTGCATTCGATCCATTGGAAAATGAAAACACCTATACCTACATCAATATTTAACTAATAAAACTGATGTGCATCATTATTGTAAATATAAATAATAATGTCACATATAGCTTTAGCTGCATTGCGGACAAACTAAAGAAATCTCGAAATTTTTGATTTATAAAAAAGATTTCCAGAAATACAAAATGCTCCGCAAATGATTTGCCAAGTTTCATTCAATAAAGAAAAATATCATATTTTTGAAACCTGAAAAATCGCTAATGCAAAATGTTCGCAAATTTACGGTAAAGGGAACGATGTTTTCCTGGATCAAAAAACAACATTTTAAACAATTTTTTTTTTTTTCAAGTAGAATTGTGGGGTACAGCACAACCCGACTTTTGAAAGTTCCAAATTCTATAGAGTAGTAATTTTCACCGATTTTCAAGCTTAAACCCTTATTTTAAAGTGAATTGTAAATTTCCTTTAGAGTTGATATGAACTATGTACCATACCTTAACTACAAAAGCCATACTCCGACGCTAACCTTGTAGTAATATTTTCAATTTTAAATATTTAATGAACTTTAACACTTTTTTGAGTAGCGTTTGCTATCATGTAGTACACGACTGTTGAGTTAATTTATAAGTAGGAGGTCAAATTGATATGGTCACAGCCAATTTATGCTGGCTCACAGATCGGCTATTTGCTTAGCTTATATTGAAGTTGTTATTCCATATAAATTTCTTTCAAATATTTTTAGCAGCTTTGGAACGGATTAGATTTTTATTAGAACACCAACAACAGCCGATATATTTAACTTTTATATTGAGAATCTCTGCAATAAGTTAAAATTGTCCATCAGAAATTAAATTACTTAAACACATGATATTTTTTTTTTAAGAAACAGTTTTTAATTTAATTTAATTTAATTCTATTAAAACAGATAATATATATACATTAATGGAACTTCGGCAGTTTAAATAACTAATAGTGTTAATTGATTTGGTTTACTTTCCGCCACCACCACCACCGCCACCTCCTCCACCACCACCTAAACAACTACCGCCTCCGCCACCACCACCGCCGCCACCACCGCCTCCACCTCCACCACCGCCGCCGCCACCACCTCCACCACCGCATGGATTAGGATTTGGAGCAGCTAAAATGAAAAAAGGTTTTCATAAATATTCACACAGTGCACTTTGAACATTCAATAGTTTTGAAGTAGAGAAACTTCACTTTTCGCATGAAATTACAGACAAATTTGCACAATTCTGAGCTCGCAATAACACAAAACTTTATACATTTT
Source organism: Meiosimyza platycephala (assembly GCA_963662105.1). Taxonomy (NCBI): domain Eukaryota; kingdom Metazoa; phylum Arthropoda; class Insecta; order Diptera; family Lauxaniidae; genus Meiosimyza; species Meiosimyza platycephala. The sequence continues at coordinate 14,958,610 of OY759210.1, forward strand.
GGCGGTATTTTCAACTTGCTTAATGCTGCCGATTTACTTACCAGTAGCCATAGCGATTAATATTAAAATAAATCCAAATATTGCGTAGATTTTCATATTGTTAAATTTTGATTGTGAGACGCGGAATGAACAGAGTACAATGATAGCGTTGAGATGAAATCATCTATTTTATACCAAAAATTAGCTTGAGATAAGGGAATTGCTGTTGGCAGCATTAGTAGCGAGTTTTTTTTTTTTTTGAAATGGATTTTATTGATAGCACTGTGCCAGTGGTAAGAAACAAAATTATAAGCAATTTGACTCATTTTATAAATAAAAATTAATTCCTTAACTTTGCAATATTGATTTTCTGCAATGTTATATACCCAACTCTCTGGTCCATATAAGATATTATATAACCCAGAAATACAAAGCAGAAACATCAGCAAAACTTTTTACCCATAATATTGTACTTGAATCATAAAGCAACTCAAGGCTATATAAACTTTGAGATATTGAAATTTAATTTGATGTAATAATTAATAACACAATCCGACAAATATTCCATGATATTTATTAATTTTTTATGATGTAATAAGGTCCCCTAAGTTCAAAAAAGTTTTTGATAGACTTTTCTCACGGTTAGTTTTTTTATAAAATTTTTTTTAGTGTATTTTCAGCTTTTAGGCTATATCTCATCCAAATATAAACCGATTTTGCTCGAATAAACTTGGTATTATTTTCTTTTGAAGAGTTTCCTCTTTGTAATTAAAGAGCTAAATTGATGTATTTTTAAATATTTTATTTTTAAAGTTGTTTTTAAGAAAATCAATTTTTTCAAATGTGTCACCTTTTATCTCGTAACTTGTAATACAAGAGTTGTGGGGAATTTTATTACCTTTTTTTCAAAATTTATTCGAACAAAATTGGTTTATATTTGGATGAAACTGAAAATACTCTAAAAAAAATTTTAAAAAAAACTAACCGTGAGAAAAATCTATCAAAAATTATTTTGAGCTTAGGGGACCTAATTACATCATAAAAAATTAAGAAAGTTCATGGAACAAAAAAAAAAATGTCAAAAAAGTCGGATAGTGTAATTGAACTAATTGAAATTATAACTATTTTATATAATATGATATAAAAATATGAATTCTAATTCAGTGCCTGCCCAGACATCAGTTAAATCCATTTTTCCTGTATTTTTATAATTCAAAATGTCTTAGGGTTACCAACTCTTTGAGCCAGGCACTTGGAAATGGTAGAGGGAGGACGGAGATAATAAGTAAATCTTACGAACTCCAAACACTTTTCATGAACTTTTCCCGCATAGAAGAGTTATTTTCATCCGCTCTGGCTGAGAGTTTCGTTCAACTACGTGACGACGCATATATGCAATACGCGTTTTCTTAATAGTTATACAGCGTTTTGCAGCCCATATTGGAATACAGAGAGACAGAGCGAAAAGGCCAATATGAAGAAATTCACTCTACCGCTTAAGGTCAGACTCTTTGTGTAACACTATGCTATCAATATTATTTTTAAAATTATATAGGTACCGAAGAACTTAGTTTAGTTTTATTCAAATTCAAAATTTCCTTAATTCTCTAAAATAATAATGCCGATTTTATTATGGAGCTAGGGGTCAGTGAGTCAGATCCATATGAGCGAACATTATTTTTATCATGTGAACTTTTTCTTATTGTATTAGGTATATTTTTCTGATATATTTGGCATTTTTTTCTTCTAGAAAAATGGTTAATATTTCAAGAGACGACGAATTGTCGAAAAAATATATAAAACACTGAAAAAAATTTATTGTGATAAAAATTGTGCAAGAAATTTTTCCTCTAAGCCTGTTAGTTTTTGAGTAAAAAATAATGCAAGTGGGAAACAATTAAAAGTTCAGACGTTTGTGTATCTAAACTCTAAGGGTTAAAATTTTTGTAACCATACAAAAGAATAACCCCCTTAAAAATTACGTCACGCAAAATTATCTTCATTGATTACCTGCTGATTTCGTTAAAAAAACCAAAAGCATTGAAGATTTCGGCAAAGGATTGTGAATTCATCTATTTTGGTATTTACATATATTTATGTTTAGCTGTGTTGAATAAATTTCAATTTCTAACTGATAAGCGGCGTTAGCTATTGACATAAAATTTTCCCGAGATGATAACATAATTCATATCAACTGGGCATTTCCTTAGCAAAGAAATTACATTGATTAGAATGTTTTAATGTTTTATTCAAGTTTTAGCTTTTTATACAACAGATATTATTAATAAATAATGTTTATAAGTACCCAGTAGGCAAGGAGGCAGTAGCTAGCAGCGCTTCTAGAAGGCCTTCCCACCTCCATTCAAATGTACTTTCCTTTTTATATGAAATGTCTCGATAAAACAGACTTTCCTAAGCAGGCCTTCTAAGGCCGCTTGCTATAGCAAGGCTCACAGAAGTACTTGGAAAAAATGAAATTTTTATGTGTCGTGAGACTCTGAGTTAATCGTTTTTTATATCCGCGTCATCTCACTTGCGTTGACATTTTTAATGTTTATTTTTTATGACGTTTTCTTAATGCCGTGAACAGAATACCGGCGGTTGATGTAAATACCGTCGCGGCACTCTCTTCTCCCATACGATTTTCTCAGCAAGAATTTATTGTTTACTCTCTTATTTATTTGTTACCCTCTTTTTCTATACGATTCTGTCACAATCGTCGTACGTCAACCGCCCGTATTCTGTTCACGGCTTAATTTATCTACATTGTACATCAATGCAGATGACAAAAAAGTAATATCGAATCATAAAACATTGCAATATATGAAATGAAAAAATACATAAAAAGCTTTAATATAAATGCGGTTCTTCTTCTTTGCCTTCTAATATCAGGCATGATAGCACCTCTGCTGTGGGAAGGCATAATAGCATTTCATGAGTACCTAAACATATTTTTCTTTGCATGAAAATCTAGTTTTGAGAAGGTCTCATACAATCGCAACAGTGCTAGCAGGCCTTCTCCGAGGCAGGCCTTGCTCAATTGCCTGCTGGGTATGTCTGTATATTCTCATTTTACTTAAATATTTGAAACACTGCTACACTGAGGTAGGTTAGTGACGTATTGTTATAGAAAATACACTATTGAGAAAACTTATTATAAATATAATTTTCAAACAAAAAGTTTTCCTCTCTGCATACATCAAAACTTTCACTATTTTGCTAAAACAAACAAAAACCCACAGATTTATTTATTCACATAATTTCTAAGAGAAAAAAAAGCTTGAAAACGGTCTAAATTTGTTTAGTATAGGTACCTATATCTTAAAAAAATCCTTAACCAACTAAATACTGCAAAGTTTCATTTTCTAATTTTCACTTTTGTTTGCGTTCCCATCATTGCATTGGGAGCATTAAAATATTCTTTTTTTCATAATTTTTAAGCTCCCAAACTTAAGGATTCAGTCACATACATACATAGTATGTATGTGTGTAGTCATAACTTAACCCATTTAAAAACTATTTGTCCAATGTAAGAGGGAAGTTCACTTAGATCCAAAAAAAAACCACAAAGAAGTGACAGCATTTTGTCATTTTACCTTCTCTCTCTCATTCTGGAAAAGAAACAGCATTAAATGATGTTTTTTAGTGGTGCTCCTGATGATGATGATGATGAAGATTTTGGTTCTGGTGATGCTTTAAATTCGTGGATGCCAGGAAGCTTTTATAACATCGCCTTGCAGATGCTTTTCAAAAGATAATTCAGTTGGTCTTTCGTATCTTCCGATGGTGGTGTTTTGCTATTGCTCTGCTCATAAAGTGCACACATGACAACCCAGGCACGTTTGTGTGTTTTCGTTTAAGTCTTTGCCACCGGATTGCATGTGTTTGTGGCTACAACAGTGTTGGGGAGGAGTTGATGTTTTTTTCCAAGTAAAGTAATGTAGATTAATATGACTTGTTCAGTCTAAATAGGATTATGCCATGGGTGAAGAAAAACAGTAGCTCACTTAACAATGACAAACATTTTTGCTCAATCCATCGATATTAAGTAGATTTCCTTAATTAGGGGAGAGTGGGGCTGGTTTTAAAACTTTTTGGGAAAATTAGCTCTCGTTTGTAAGTCAATTATTATTTTAGCGATCAACCTGCCATTCACATGAGACAATCTCTTTCAAACTCGCAATAATGTCTCATATGTCTTAAGCTTGAGACATATTTAACAACAACAAAAAAAGGTGCATCAAAATATATTTCATTGCATTAGAGCAGTGGTGGGCAAGTACAGGCACTTTCAGCCCTCATGTCCCTTTCCGTTATTCGACGCACAAACATGCAACCAAAAGTACGCAGAATTTCAATGCTATCGGCACACAGCGTTGAGTTGAGTTCTAATGAAAACAAAAACAAACACAAAGGTGTTAGCGGCGGCGCTGCCCTGTGTTTCGACGAATGTAGCAATTGTTTTTGTTTATAGTGCAATTTGGTATTTTTTGTGCTGTAAAATTTAGTTTGTAGTTGCTTGATATTGTTGTTGTGCCCTTTTGCTAGATTTTCATGCCCACCACTGCATTAGAGTGCTATAACCATCACAGCAATTTCTACATGTAGAAAATTCCTCGCAACACTATCAATATCCGTGTGTATAGTATACGCGTGTGTTAGCCTTAAGTAGTCATCCTTTAGGGCTCTAAAGTGAACCTAATATTTCAGTATTTAATGTTTGTGTTGAACTCTTTACCGAACAAGTGTTTGGTTTGGTTTCGTTAGGTTAGTTAGTTGGTGTTCCTATTTGCTTTCTTCAAACACGAGAGCAATATGTATGAGGTTGGCAAAATCACAAGTACGTTTGAGTATAAGTTTTGGTTTTATAAGTTTGTTTTGAAAAATCTTTATGATAAAAGTTAAATTATGTAAGTTTTGCACAGATATAACTTAAAGTTTATCAAAATGCAATATTCATGAAATATTCGGGGTACCTTCATACATACATAGTACACGAAGTATGATAGCGCAATACGTTAGATATAGTGAAAAGGATTCATTGTGTTGAGTTTGAAGAAACCAAGTGAAAAGTGAGTAGAACCTATGAGAGCAGTAAATAAACAACTTTGTCAAAGTTTGTCAGTTTAAGTTCGTTTTGGTTTTGGTTTTGTTTGGTTTGGCTTAGTTACAAAATTTACCATACTTGGATTTTACTTTAATCTATAAATTTTCAAAGAAGTTGAAGTACAACGGAATAGGCAATTATAATACCTTTAGTTATGTGAAAGGAAGGAAGCAACTGTTAAAAGTAAAAAGAAAAATTTTTTATTGTATGAATCTTTTATGTACATTATATTTTGCTGTTTCTAACATTGTCATAGTTGCATATTGAAAGCCAAATTCATGAAATAAAATGTGATATATTTGTAGATTTGGATGGTCCAAGAAATGTCCCACATGAAACAATTGAAAGGTTCTAAATTGAAAGGATATCATCAAGGGCACAGTTTATTGGCTTTTGTTTCAACTGAACTTAACTTCAGTGAATTTGCGCATCAGTACTTCTAAAAGATTTAAGATTACAAAAGGTAATCGATAAATGTTTATTGTATCCTCTCTCTCTTTGGCTCTTAAATTGCCTCTTTGTTGCCACTTAATATTGAGCAATGAATTATCTCAAACTGCAAGTTTATATGATTTTTGTTTTCAACAGAGTTACCAAGGAGGGTATTCCCCGATTTTAAGCAGTTGTTTTTTTACCATAAAGTCAATGCAAAAAATTAACTTCTGAAAAATTATTCAGGAAAAATTTCTTTATGTTGTCAAAATTATTAAAAACTTTAATATATAAAAAAAAAATTTTTCTCCACCCTTACATTTCTAGTTAACATTTAATTGCAAATTTTTGCAATAAACGATTTCAGTTCGTTTACTTGTTAATCTTTTTATCCTTTAATCAGTTGATAGATACAAGTTTCATTTCGCTCAATATGTTTGAATTTCATTTCATTTCCTTAGCTATTTCCTACGCTATGTTATGGACATTTACACTGTTGCTCCTACTACATGTTTTGACGAACAAATTTCATTTTATATTTTTGCACTTTGTGTAGACCTTTTGCAGATTTGTATTTCCTTTTTTCGTCAGGAGTCTTCCTGCCATTTGCTATTTTTTCATTTAGCAACATCATACAGACAGTGGCAGTGACTGAAATTTCCTTTTTGGAATTGAAAGTGCAAATTTTGCCAATTTGTTTTTTCTATCTACTTTTAACTAAAACTTTCCGGTCAACTGAAAAACTTTTGTAATGCAAAAGGGTCATGAACTTTCTAAAACCTTCGATAAATAAACTGCAATTATATTTAAGTTTTGATATGCTTGACAATGGTTGGCAGTTTATTTAAGTTTTTTCTACAATATTTCTATGCTGTTTCAGCAAGTAGTGCGGAAGCGAAACTAAGCTGGTATAGAACCTAAAGTCTAACCCGTATCGCAACATACGAGTATATAGAAAAGGGGGCATAAAATCCAATACCTTTTTCTCAAAAGTGTGTCGTTCAGCCTCAGGCTCTGCCCCTGCTACAATTATTCATTACACTCCAAGGAGCCAGTGTTTATTAAAATTTATTAAAAAAAGTGTTATTTATTACCCTATTGAACATTAAAGTTCATTGCATGAAATATAAAAAGCTTTTAAATCGCATTAACGAAGATAAGAGAAATGATTGTTAATAGCAGCTATAATAAAACTGGTTTTTGTTAAGAAATCATTAAACTCTTGAAGCTTTTGATATCAGCTACTGAATTTTTGTTGTTGGCTTTATTCCAGTTTTCGCAGAACGACATACTGACCGTTTAGCGTTAAGAAGTTATTAACAGTTTGTATAATTAAATTATGATAATTGTGCCCAAAACGTATAGAAAACATGTACCAACAAAAAAAAAAGAAGACTTGTCCACTTTGAACTGCTGACGCCTTATGATGTAATAGCTTAGTTTTGAAAATATTGTACTAGGCTAGTTGAAACTTTCTAATGTTTTCGAAATTAAACAGTTTTTTAAGTAGCTGCACATACGTTGTTTTGCATTGTTGTGCTACATTTGTATTCTTTTGAAACGAAAACACATCCATCGTTAACCCTTTGATACTTGGAACGTTAGTCTCAGATAAGGAGACAGATGAGTCGGAATGAGGTCGAACTACAGAGTGATATGTTTTTTGAAAATCGGCATAGTAGTCTTAAGCATTTTAGAACATTTTAGGAAATTTACTTACAATTAGTTTTTTAGCTACTACCGAAGGTTTTTTTTCAAATTATAAATCTAAGTTTTTGTGCTGAAAATAAAGAATAAGTAAATAATATTATAAAATCAATTTATCAAATAAATTTGTCAAGTGACACCCCTGGTCAAGCTAAAAATATATTTTCGAAATATTCATATCGACTACTTAGTAATAATATTGAAATATATTTTGGGAAAATTGGTCCAATAGCGGCTATATATTGAAATTGTATTTTCGAACTTTCTCCATTGATTGGTAGGAAAAATTTTATTTTCAAAAACTAAACCAAGAATGGACCATATATATGGTACCCGGGGCGCCTGTGCTTGTGTCCAAATTTTATTTTCGACATTACCCACTGATTAGCTCACTCGGTCCATACAGCTTGGAGGGTTCGCTATAAGTAATGTCCAAAACTTACTTTTGACCTTTGTTGCCCACCGTGGTCTTTATTATGGCTGTGTTTCAGTGATTTTCAATTAAGAAATCATTATAAACCTTTGATGTTTACTTTTAAAATAAATTTTTTTCATCTTCCATCAATTTTCAGCTCACAATCCGTACCTGGCATTCAATTTTTCTTGTCTGGTACTGCTTTTTGTGGTGAAATATATCATAGTTAGACAGTCAGTAGCCTAAATTTTTATATGATTTTATCATGAGGTTGAAAATTATGAAGTTCTAAGTAATATAAATAATACGAAACATGTCTGCCATTGCAATGTCGCTGCGTTGTTAATTAATTGAGAGCTCTTTGAAACTGTTAAATATAAAAGGAACCAAAAACAATTTTATAGCGTCTGCCTTTTCTATTAAAAAATGTATCCATTACAGAAAAACAAATAAATACAAGAGGCAGACGTTTTTTTTTTGACGCGTATCAAAATTTTTTTCGAAATGTCAGTTAGATACAAACTTAAGTGTTTTTTTATTGTCAGGCAGATTGCGATTATTATGAAGATTATGTCATAAGAAACAAAAGAAACAAGTTCTGCCACTTAGTAATTGACGCATTTAAAAATTGCAATATTACAAACATGTGAAAAAAATTGAGTTCTTAATCATTTTAACACATCTGTCTCTTGATTGATTCCTTTACTTATAAAAACATAAATATAGAGAAGGCAGACGATTTCAGCGCTGCTTTTTCGAAGGCAAACATTTTTGAGCCCTTAAACAAAAAGTCGAGCGCCAGAGGAAATAACGCTTGTGGACGAGCTATGTTGAACCTTGCATTAAATTATTTGGTATATTATGTACTAGATTCTGATTTTGTCAAAGGCCATGGAAAAATCTAGCATAACATTGGACATGTATTTTTATACCGATAAACGAATATGTTCTCATTTCAAAAGTTGTTAATTATAATTATCCAGAAAAACTTTTTTCTTCGAAATTATTAAAGCGCACAAACATGGGGACTTTACTTTTGAAGCAGCTCAATTATTTTATTCTTTTCAAGTAGTATTGTAAAAGACAATAAAATTGGTATGCTAAATCAAAATGATTTTTTGTTGTTGTTATTATTGTCGCTGTGAAGACAAAACTGCTTTAAGCCATCAGCTTGAAAAAAACCCCACTTATCTTTTAGCGTGAATTTTGTATCGTCAAGAATACAGCTATGGATAAACAATATAAATGGCACATTTTTTTTTAATTTGCTTGCTTATGCTACAGTATCGTAAATATTATTAACATTCAACAATTATTCGCATTTTGTTTTGGATGTGACAACATACCAATCTTGCTATGCGGCAGGCCAAATATCGTCCATTTATATATATATTTTTTTTACGATTTCAATCTTGACTTCGTGATATAGGTTCTCTATTGGATTTAAGTCAGGATTCCGGGCTGGCCAATTCATCAATCTTTTTGACACAAAACCAATTATTAACTACTTTGGAGGAGTGTCTAGTGTCATTATACTGCCAGAATGTCCACACAATTGGCATGGAATGGGGTGCATATAGTTCCATATGGTTTGCCAATGTGTACAAATATTGAAACTTTTCCATTGCCAAGAAAATACACTGCAGACCATAATGTTTTAACGCCCGTATTTTACCCTTCAAGAAAAGTATCAATTTTTCTGTATTCGCAGAAGCAACGCAATGGCAGACATATTTATATTATTTTGAATTTCATGAATTTTTACAATAATTGCGGTCCCAAAATTTTCGATTTCTTCAAACTATGAAAAAAAAACTGTTAAAAAAAATATATTGGTAATTTCTTTTTTTGTCACATTGAAACCATGATGGTCATTTTATTGTTCCAAATTTGATGCATTCTGTCTGACTCTAAAACTTCTTCTGACTCTAAAAATTCTACGTCACTACTTTGGTTTTCCAGGCTCCGTTATCCGTCCGCTTCTTCGTCAGGACACCAATCCAAGTTAAAGAAGTCAGTCAGATTATGTTTTACGTCCTTTTCGTCGTCATTGAAAAATATTCTGCAAAAAAGTTTAATGAAAAATTAAAATTTTTATATCAGCTACGAAGCTTACGGAACGAAAGAACACCAATCCACGTTAAAATAGGCAGGATTTAAAAAATCAGTAATATGTTCTATGTCCTCCTCATCATCATTAAACAGCAGTGACTCTGTCACTAGAAAATGACTAAAAAATTATATAAAAAAAGTTAAAGGTTTTGCATAAATTGAACTTTTAAAGAACAATCACATACTCGTCTGTTGCTTTTATTGTCACATTTGAAAGTGTCTGCGCAAAATTTCTATAAAGAAGATATAAAACGCTAAAATATTAGCAATATTATAATATAGCTTCTGAATTTTTAATTTTATAGCCTGTAAGTCTTACACAGTTGTTAGCAGTCCCAAAAAATGCACAATTTTAGGCCGCATTGCCTTGTAACCTCAGCTTTTAGAGGTGATTCGCGACTTGTTGCTGCTTTAGTAAGCTATTTTTTATGTACTCTCATATATATGATTTTATAAATTAATGCATATATAATTAAAATGTTTTGGTTTAATTAAATTAAAACTGCCGGTACTATTGTAAGCCAAAAACTTTGAAATATTGATTAACATTTTTGGGTATGATTAATTTCGGAATAGTAAAGAAAGTTTGTTTAAGTGTTATTTTCTAAATTGATTTACATCAGAGGGCCCAAAGGTACTTCATTTTAATAGCTTTCTGTAAGCAATAAATCTATTTTATAAAAATTGTATTTGATTGACGTACAGTGGCTACTCAATATTCAATTGAAATATTTTCTTTGTCTTCGGTTTTCAAGATTATTCCTTTGCTGAAGATGACAGCTATTGAATTTATGTACGATATAAAAAAATTCAGTTTTTCTCATATAGTAGGCGTGGCAACGCTCATTTTTTTCGAAGAAACTTCCTTATGGCCATAAGGTATTTGTACAAAGTTTCATTCATCTGCGTCGAATACTTGATTAGCTATGATGAATTAGATTTTTTTCTTGTATGGAGGGCGTGGTGTCGCCCATTTTTCCCAAACCTAAATCTATGCAAAGAACCTTCCTCAAATCATAAAAAGAATATGCACCAAATCTAAAACATCTGCGTCAAATAGTTGCTCATACATATAATAAAATGATGATTTTGCTCGTATTAGAGGTGTGTCACTGCCCATTTTTTCATTGAAACTTCTTTTTGCCCACATCTTTTATGTGTGTACCAAATTGTATTCATCTGTGTCAAATAGTTAGTGAGATAAAATTATTTTGGGTTTTTTTTCTTATTCGAGGAGGGAGAGTGGCTTGGCGTTGCCCTTTTTTCCAAACCCAAAAATGCTAAGAATTTCCACAAGCTACAAGAAACATATGTATGTACTAAATTTTTCAGCGATCCGTTGAACGGTTTAGGAGTCCATAAGCAACACAGGCAAATTGAGCTTTTTATATGAGGCATTCTATGCCAAATCGTACACCATTTTGCTTTAACATCTATAAGTCTTTTTAAATTTTTTTTATGCGTTCTGGTTGAGAGTATTGTCCATGATTTTTTTTTCAATTTGTTTGATTTTTTTTTTTTCAATTTTTATGTTTTTTTTTTTAAATTTGCCATATATTTTGTAACTTTTTCTAAAAAACTCAAATATCTTATGAACAAAAAAATAATATTTTCGGCATTAGTTTTGTACCACTTCCACAAAACTAAGCCGACGCAAACTTGTAGTTCAAATTCTTTACGCTCTAAAATGCATGCGAAATTTAACAAAATCACAGTAAAACCTCGAAAGTCCAGAATACAATTAGAAATTAAAAATGCCATACATTTTAACAACCAAGTCTTTTCTTTTTTTTTTTAATTTTCAAATTCTAAATTAAAACAAAACAAAACAAAATAATAATTATATGGTAAGTGATGATGTCATGTTAGCAGCCACCACCGCCGCCGCCTCCGCCACCACCTCCACCGCCACCACCACCACCGCCTCCGCCACCACCACCGCCTCCGCAGGGATCAGGATGTGGAGCAGCTGAAATGAAAGAAAGAAAAACAAAAAAATTGAGACTCAATTTCTCTACAGGATATTGCAAAAACATGATGTTTAACTGTGCGAAAATGTCAAAGAAAAAAATTTATAAAAAAACATTCGATTCAAAACCAACTGTTTGCTTGCTTGCTTTCGTTTTAATTGATATTTCAAATATTTACCAGTAGCCAATCCAATTAATAATAAAATAAATCCGAAGACAGCGTAAATCTTCATTTTTGGTTTGGTTTTGGAGTAGATTGATTAACGTTGGCAGAATGAATACAGAACAATGTTCGAACTAAAATTAAGTTGTCATTTATATACCCGAAATGTGCGAAGACAGACTGCTATAAAATTATTATTATACAGAAACGACGCGCGTAAACCCCATTACCCTTTTTTTTGCAATAATCGAGTTCTCAGAAGCTGATAAAGTTGTATTTTTTTATGTTAATTTAAGCGTCGCAATTGCTAAAATGAAAATATTAAAAGCTTGAGAAAAAAAAAATAAATTAAAAAATAAATAATAATTCAAACTTGTTAGTACAACTGAATCATTTATAATTTAAATTTACTAGCGGCTTATTTTACTTTATATGAAATGCTAAAGACATTTAGCAAAAATAATATAATTAGAAAAATAAAAGTGATTTCATTTGTTTTTTTTTTTTTAATACAAAACTAGATACTACAATAGTATGTACATATATTTCAAATCAAAAAAAAAGTAGTTAAGATGTTATCTTCGACCAGGCTGAAACTCACATACCCTGCACTGGATTGAAAGTATCTTTTAAATAAATGTTAAAAAGGCGTTGAAGAGATTGAATAAGTTGAAAAAAAAATGTTAAATGTTTAAAAGTTGAAATAGCTTGAGAAGTGTTGAAACAGTTGAAAAAGACTGAAAAGTCTGAAAAATATGGAAAACATTGAAAAAAGGTTGAAAGATATTGAAAAATTCGAAAAAATATGGAAAATGTTGGTAAAAGTCAAAAGCGGTTGAAAATCCAAAACCAAAAAAAAAAAATTGGAAAAGGTTGAAAAATGTTGAACAGCTGGAAGTCTAAAAAATAAAGAACATAATGAAAAAAGTTGAAGGAGATTGAAAAGTCAATCGGATATATGTGTGATATATATTGGAAAAAGTACAAATGTTTAAAAAGTCAAAAGAACGTGGAAAATATTGAAAAAAATCAAATAGAAATGAAAACGTTGAAATATGACACGCCCACTTCTCCCATCCCGCCTACTTTTGGTTCAATAAATTATATTCGTGATCGACATCCGCATGCCAAATTTTAGCACAATAGCTTGTTTAGTTTACGATCCATGCCGTAAATAGCCTTAAAATTAAGGGCGGTGACACACCCACTGGTACAATCAAGTCCGATTTTGATCTTTCCCTAAACATATTTCTAACACCAAATTTAAGTATGATTGCTCACATATTTCGACAGATATTCCACTTAATGTATTGTACTTGTTTGGGAGGCGCCACGCCCACTGGTGCTATTTCGGCCGCTTTTGATTTAGATATACCTTATAGCAAATAAGTCACTTACATGAAATTTAATTTCAACTGTTCCAATAATTCACTTAATGTTATTATGGGAGATGGCACGCCCACAGATGCAATCCCGTTTAAATCCATTTCTTTTAAAGCTCATGACATCTGTACACAAAATTTTATGAACATTATTCTCATAGCACACTATCTATAATATTAAAGGTTTTTTTGGCAAGTATGGGAGGTGCCACGCCTTCAGGCACTATTCCGCCCAGTTTTCGTTATGTTAAATAGTTTATAATGTTATCAGTTGAGATATATTAATTCAAACTAAAATTTTTATTTTACATACAAAACTCAACACAAAAAATTAACCTCTTTGTGGCACGTGATACCAAGGAGATATCAAGCTTCTACGTTTTAGATATTTTAGTTATATGGGAGGTGTCACAAAATGTTGTCAAATCACGCCCACATTTTTCATGTGGTTGAAACTATAAATACACTCGTGAACACCTTGATAAAAAGAACACTAAAATGTTTACTCTCACGCGAAAAAGCGGTCCAAAAGTCAATTTCTGAACGCAACAAGCAAACATCTATTCGCGAATTCTTTCAATGAATATATGTACATTTCTATTTTCCTACAAATTTATTCTAACAACATTTACATATATGTTATATACAAATGTATATTGTGAGCAAATAAAACTAGCTTTTGAACAAAAAATGTTAACCTTGATATAGTGAACAACCTGGATACTGCGAACAGGCCTTGCAAAAATTAGATCACTATATCCAGGCACGACTGTAATATATATATCTGAAAAACATGTTTTTTTTTCATGCTAATTAAATGCGAAACGAAGTGTTTCTGCTGTTCACAGGTTTGATCTAAGAAGCTGAAATTTTGAGAGAACTTTCTTTGGTCCAGTGCTAAAACATAAGCAAATGGGATCCCAACAAAAAAAAAAACGCTTCGGATGTATAATTTTCACGCAAAATGTGGGCGTAGTTTGACAACATGGCGTCGCACCTCCCATACAAATTTTTGCATAGTAAAGTCAACAAAGCGACCGCAGTTAAAATTAATTTCCACAATTTGAGATTTCTTAATGAATACAACTACATATTTCTTTTTAATTTCAGATAGTTTGTACAAGCATTTCTGCATGGGATGATTATGCCCCAACTACACTCCCTTAGAAGCGCCACTGCACGTTTTTATACCTACAAAGCTTGCAAAAAAAAAGTACAAAATGAATAAAAGTACCCTGTGTATGAGGTATCATATAGAAACTACGAAATTACTATGCCAGTGTTATTTCCTCTCCAGCCAAGCCATGAGTTGATTTGATAAATTCCGATATACATAAGGTAAGCTTACTTATAAGACTTTTTAGAAAATATTTATTTAACAACCTAATTCAAATGTAAATAAAAATAACATGATGTGAAACTGGGAACTTTTTCATAAGTCAATAACCTTACGGAAACTTTTATTTTCATTTTACACCTAACATATAGTAAGAACTAACTCTCTAATATTGTTAGTTCCTCATTAATGTTGAGTATTTAAGTACGTGTATAATACGTAATATTTACGTGTGGAAATTCCACTTGAGGCGCTATATTAATTGCTACAGCTTAGCGTTAAACGTTTTATTTGGATTTTTAGATTATCATTTATTACTTTTAATTCTATTTTACTATGAAATGGGGAAAACTATTTTTTGAAGAACGAGCTGGTTTTTCCAGTTCATACTATATTGATACTCAACTCTTTCGTACAATCAAATAAATTTACGATTATTTATATATTGACGTCAAGCCCGGTTTCTTTTAAGTCTTAAGGTTGTTGTTCCCCAATTTTTTTGCGTTATTATTTTTTTTATAATTTTTATTTTAAAATGTTAAAAAAAAATCTACTACACGTGCATCTAATGCAAGTCACTAAAACAGTCAAAATACCCGAAATCAATTAACACATTCAGAACCGAATTAAAAAGAGCACACAATGAAATTAAACCCAAACAAATAAGTCGCATGATAATTGTTGTTGGTTTTCTTTTGTTATTGACTGCTTGGGGCAAAACAAGAGCGTACATATATGCTAGGGTGGTTCACGATAAAAGTGCAGAAAAAAGTTTCTTACATCATGATGTATTGGCATTTGTTTCCGTCCACAAGTTATATATCTGATTTCTTCAATTATATTATTTACTTTGGTTATATATTTTTTTTATTTATTATTGTGTTAGTATTAAGATTTATTTTGAGAACCACTCTAGTGCTCATACACTAACGAGCTTTTTGCAATTTGTAAAGAATTAACAAAATTTCCAAAGTCAAGAACGAATAAGTTCACAGCGATCATATTCTTGTAAAAACGCACATTTCATTCCAACACTTGAAAAACGGCTTAAGTATTCTTGAATGATATTCGTTTTCTTAAGAAAGCGAAAAGAAAAAAAAATTAGGAAATGATTTATTTAAAGAAAAAAAGTACCTCCTAACTCTCAAATGTTGATGAAATTAATTTTTTGATAAAGGTTAACCGGTTTAAATTTTATTGTTCACATGCTCGCAAATCACATATGTTCATACATGCTCGTATATTCAAATGTTTATTTATTTAATAAATTAAAAAAAATTTATACAATATTTTTTTCCCAACTCTCAGTGAATTTTTTAGTATCGTAGTGATCCATATAGCGATTGCAAGATATTTGAAATTAAAGAAATCACTTTGAAATTTCATCTTTAGCATTTTCATGGCTGAATTCTATTTGTGCTTTTTGTTGAAATTTCGTGAAAATTTGGTAATTTGTTCTACTCAGTGATCTCTATGGATCGTTGTAATGACTACTTGTCACTAAGCTTTTTAGTTTTCCCCATATAGGCTTCGTAGCAAAGCCCACAGGAATTTGATTCATGCTCATAAGAAGTCACTTTATGGGGCATTTTTGTAAAAAAATTTATATGAATATCCAGTTTAAAGCTAAAGAATTTCGATAATTCAATAATTTTTCAATTATTCCCAAAAAAAAATGTTTAAAACTTACGCCAGATTCAATTTCTGAGAACAATTTTTGTTGGATGATATGGACCGTTTGTGAGCACTACATTTATCACTAAATCAAGACTAACTCACAGTGAGCGCTATATTCGGATAAGATTTTTTGTTGAATCTCGATAATGAGAGACTAATTCTAAAGTGTTTTTTTTTTTTGGCTGGTGGCATTATTTTTGACCTCTTATAAGCTTTTTGATACTAACGCTTTTTCGATATACCAATTCTTCGCTATGTACAAATTTGATCAATATTTTTTGATATTATTGAATTTTTTCGTTACTTTACATTATCACTCGACACTCTTCGATACTATCTGATGCTTTTTTATTTGATTTTCCGAAACTTTTATTACTTTTTCAATACTTTTCGTTACTATTCGATTTATTAGTACTTTTGTCTTGTTTGCTGACATTTTCCAAAATTATTAAACTGTTTTCGACATTTTCAATATATTTTGTTTAGTATTTTTGTAACTGTGTGACTTCTTTTGTTTGTTTTCAAACTAATCGATATTTTAAGTTTTCATTATCATTCATTATTTTTAGATTTACTGAAAACTCTTAAAACTTTTTTGATTAATCTATTACTTTTGGAAACTATTCCATGTTTTTAAGCTGTTCTAAACTTTTAATAAAAATCGGCACCAATCGATACTTAACATTGATTTTTCATTTTAAGTTCTGAAATTTTATTTGTACTATTCGATTATGTCGATACAGGTCTTTTATTGCAAACTTTTCGACATTTTCAATTCCATTCGAAATTTTTATCGACTTTTTCAATGTTTTTGACACCATTTGATACTTTCAAACTTATCGATATTTTTTGTTGCTGTTCGATAGTATCGAATCTACTGATAATTAAAATTTTTTCAACTTTCTCGGACTTGTGCCAACTTATTCGATGCCATTTGGTACTTTGAGACATTTTTTTACTTTTCGATGTAATCGTATAATATTCGAGGCTTTTCGACTTCTTCGATGTTTTTCAATATTTATCGATTATCCGTTTTCTGAAATATTTTTCCATACAATTCCTGTTTCTGAGTTGCTTTGAGTGGTTTATCAAGCTGTGAAGATCGTAGTCGATTTACCTTCCAATGTTTAATTATAGCTTGTGCAAATTTATTTTTTTAATCTATTCATATCGTTTAATTTTAAAAAATCTGGCAACACCAGCTTAATAATCCAACGAAACTTTTAGCTTATATGCTGTTTTGCCATATATATTATGATTTTTTGATTTTTTGCTAAAGACTTTCGATTAATTTAGGTAGATGATTCTCTGCAAAAATTTTAATTAACAGTCGGAGTCGATTTTTTACCATTTATTTACAGAAAGAATAAAAACGTTCGACCTAAAGATTTGGCTTTGATTATAATTTTTATATGAATTAAAGCTGAAATTTGGGCATAAGTTTTTTCTTACTTTTTTCATTTGAAGCTTTAATTGAAACTTTTTTGAAATTTTGCGATTTACTCATACTTCAAATGTGATTTTTTCTTAAAAAACAAAGACCAAAACTAAAGCACTTATCACTGGTATATATTTTGATACAATTTTTTCTTTAAATTTACTTCTACGTTTTTTTTGTCAGCTCCGTCTATAACCAGAATAACTAACAGCACTGAAAAATCACTCTTTGGCTGGGTCACTATTTAATAAAAAAAAATATAGAATTCTCAACATATCCACCGATAGATATCCATTTCCTTTCATCACGGTTTAACATTTAACTCCTCTGGTCTTTTTAACGCAAATTAACTTTGTGCTCCAGATACCATATGAGCAATGCAAAAACGCGCGTCCATTTCAAACAGAAAATCATATTCAGAAGTGCAGTAAAATGCCCGAGGTAAAAGCAGCAACAGAAATTCCATTGCCAGCACTCTTTGCGATTTTCATTTCCATTTCTATTTTTAGTATTTCGAATTCGCCCTAATGTTGTCAGCAGAGTTGTCAGTCGTCAGTTGTCAGTGGTAGTGTTGGTGTTGGTGTTGGTTACTCACAAATTGCATTTTGTCAATTGTCCATGACGCAAATTGAATCACACGCCCCCTCAAGAAATGGGGCACAATGTTGAGAGCAATGAAGCGTTGCAGCGAGCGAAGTTTTCAGCATTTTTACTGCTCATTGCACAAACGAACAAATTTTGTTTTCCTGTGAATAATTTGATTATCCTTGTTATCCTTGTTTGAAGAAGAGTCAACATGATATCGGTATTGAATGCAGTTACCAATAGAAATCATGTTGCAATATGATGAATGTAGATATATGAAATTTAAGAACAAATTCAATGTAACTGCCGAAAGGAAACTGAAATTACTAGAGATATATAGAACTCTATAGAATGGAGCAAGAAAATTTTATGTCTTACTTTGAATATATTAAAACGGTGAATTATTTTTTTTGTCTTTAACATTTTAGTGAAAACATTTGAATTTGAATTGCTTAGAACACGCACACACATCCTGCATTCATAGTTGATATTGAAATAAATTGAAATAAATGTTATGTCAGTCAATTTGTGAATTTTGCACAGTTTGCGATAAAGTCAATAAAACAAAGAAGAAACTAAAGGCAGCGGTACCTTTTTGCAATTTCAACTTTTGACTTTCACACAACCAACTCACTTTATGTGCAAATATTCAGTCGTGCATGTCCTTGCGTAAATATTCGCTGCTATTGCTTTTCCTTACAACATCAAAAAGTCGCAGTCATATTACGTATTGAAAGTTTTGACATTTCCTTGCGCTCTCGTATATCGCAAAATAATTGCAGGAAAATTGCTCTGTTTGCACAAATTAAGATGCGAAGCATAGCTACATAGTGTTGCATACTTTTATGAGCTCAAAGCAATTTGCTTGTTATTAGATTGATGGATGCTATAGTTTGAAGCGATTCGCTTTTAAATTACTTGATATTCATTAATAAAATACAACTATAAGTAATTTATGGGTGAAGTATATTGGCAACAATAGCATATTAACAGGAAACAGCGTAGAGATTGATGAATTACATTTTAAATAGAAAGGAGCTATTACTAACACACCATTGCTTGAAATTTCGATTTAGTTGTCATACATAGCTCTTACCACTAGCTGTGCTAAAATTCCATCGAAAATCTATAAACCTACATTGTGTCCTATTAGCAAAATCATTTAATATGTGATTACTTGTAAAATCTCGCCACGTTTCTACGTTTCCTAAAATTGTGTAGTCACACTTGATCCACTTAAGTTTATTTGCATTTAATTTTAGATATTTAGCGCGTTTGCGCTTGAAATTAGACGACAGACAACTCAAAGCCTGTGAAAAGCGTAATTAGCCTAAAACACAAAATAAACACACGGGCACACACAGGGGCGGAAGTAAAGATTTGCTGCTTTAGGCCAATGTGAAAATGCCGCACTTTATGTGACTTTGAACGTTTCAAAATTTATGAGTAAATTGAAATTTGGTACAGATGTTTTTTTTTTTGGTTGAAACAACAAAAATTTTTGAATATGAAAAAAATTAGCCTGCAGACACGCCTACTTTCCTTACAAAAGTTGAATACGGTTGAGACCTTTTCTTCAAAATGGGTATCAATTTCCATTGATTTGGCAATGTTGATTTCAAAAATGTTACAAATTTTGCAATATCTCTTATCGTTTTCAAGATATCAGAGAAAAACCAAAAACGGTGACCATATAGGAGAAGGTGGGGCAAAGTGGTATGCCTAACGGGAAAACGAAGTTTTCACAAAAAAAAAAAAATTTCTTCGCACAATTAAACATTTAAATTATTAGTTCGATCTAAATTATTCATATGAAATGGATTTACTTAAGTCGAAAATCCTCGAATCTTACATCGACTGCACTCATTTTGACGAACCTCATGGTTCTCGAAAACGGAAGGTCGAAATGTCGCTATAACCTGGCAGTTACATGAGCCCTACTACATTAGATGGCGTTGTAATGCAAGGATAAATATACCCATTGTACCGCTTTGCCCGTGTACCGCTTTGACCCGCCATCCCCTATATATATAGTAATAATTGCGCTAAACTCTTGAAATTTGGTTTCGGTTGAAACATCAAAAATTTTTGCATATGAAAAAAATCCGCCTACAGACACGCCTACCTCCCATACAAAGACTGGATGTGGTTGAGACCTTTTCTTCAAAATTTGGCAATGCTGATTTGATAAATGTTACAAATTTTGTGATATCTTTTGTACTTTTCAAGTTATTTGAGAAAAACTTAATGGAGTTCACAATCGGTTCTTTTAAGTATCAAAAATTTTCCATTTTCGAAATTGTTTTTAAAGACACTTTCTAGAGCATTCACTTTCAGCTCAAATATCGAAAATTAATCGTATTGATAATAACGATCGGCAGCGCCGGAATAAAGTAGGATCCGCAATAGTGCCTCCCATTAGTCCTTATGATGGGGCTCCATTGTGGTTAAGATCCTGGATTAGAGCTTCCCTACCTTAATTCTCATCTTAACATGGCCCCCTACAGTAGTGCATCACAGAACTGGTGCAAAAACAACACCAGTCAAGGCATTGTACATTGCATGTTATTTCTCGAAATAGAAAGTGTGAACATTTACCCCCCTCAAAAATCCTTTATTTTTGTATTTTAAAACAGCGGACTGCATTTTATTTCTTCGCCCCGGGGCCCTTGTACGCCATTTGTAAGAACCTGTTTTCTTTTTCAAGATTTAAATTGATGAGCAAAAACAGTTCTCATTTTTTAACTGATAAATAGCGAAAAATTTCATCGAACTAAAACTTACCGCTGCTGCTCTACGTAAATCCGTCACTGAGCGCTGACTGACACCAACATCCACTCGTGTACTCGTGCAGTATAATTGTGACAAATTTTAATTTGACTACGAAACTGAATGTGGTTGCTATTGGCTGTTTGCAATGGTGGTGGTATTGGTGGTGCTAACGCGTGGTATTCATGTTGGTAACTGCATCTACACATGACATCGACCGCACCAAACTTTTTAATAGACAACGCCGATTCTGATGCAATGCCATGTTTTAGCTGGCGTTGCAATAAATGTCGCAACTACTGCTGCCGTTGCTGACACTCTGCTAAATGTACCCACTAACCACTGCTCCTCTAACTGTGGCTACACACACTTTCACATGTTCATAAATATGTGTGCAGTGCACCCATACATACATGCACTTGTACGTGTATTTCTGAAGTTGTTCACAATTAAGTTTTCCAAATTGGGTTGATGCCGCTAAAGTTGCTGAGTTTTTGAATTCTGGATTAATGCTGTTGCTGCTGCTTGTGCGGGGCTAAATGGTTTGTTAAGCATTGAGCTTAGCTATGGTTCTAATTACTTTATATTAAAAGGTTTCAAATAGCCAACATTGAAAACTTCGTTTAAGTCAATTTAAAGTTCAAATTAAAATTTATACACAACTTTTATGACAAAAAGTTTGTTTGATGTCATTATTTGCTTTGGAAGTTTCTTTCTAATGAAGTTGTTAACGCAATTAAATGATACGATTAAATTGGTGTTTTAAGTTTTAAAAGTTTGTAGGAAAAAATAATCATTTATACTTATTCTTGATATTGTCGGAAGAAGGCTTCGATTGTTAGTTAAAGGAAAGTAGCGTTATATGAAATACGTTCCAAATATTCGATAGCGTTATTTAGAAGAAATGATCTATGAAATTTGGCGCTATCAAGCATACAGTGGTTCAAGCATTAGATATATCGGCTAAAATTCAAACTATTTTTATTTAATTACTTCATCACTTTGCTATCATATTTGATGGTATTAATATTTGTATAAACTATTAAACGCTTCAGTTAGATAAAAATAATAAAGAGTGTGGTCTTGGCGATATATAAGCTCTGTAGTTTTATGTGTTGCGGAGAAGCGATTTTATATTATTTTTTTTTTCAATTTGAGCTGCATATTCTGAATATTTTCAAACCTTTTTATAATGTTATCTTTCACTGTAATTTCGATTCGATCGATTGGATGAGGACGAGTTTTCGAAAGATAAAAATGGATTTTGTAGTGTTCTGAAACCATTTTTTGAAGAAAGTTAAGCCGCAACAATTAATTAAAAGATGTAGAAAACTTGTTTCAAAATTTGTCAGCAGTTCCTCGATCCAATTAAGAGAGGTATCTTGAACCCATTTTTGGATTAAAAGATTGAACATGAAATTTGGAACTCACGCATTTTTAGAAAAAAAAAGATTGTTATATCATTCCATTAGAAGAGGTCGAAAATGGATTTTAGACATCCCCACGGAAGATCCCGGAAAGACCTCTTTACGGCGAATTTTTGTAAACTTTTATGCAAATCAATTAGGGGGTCAGGGACCCTTATGTGACTTCGAAAATACATTTTTGCTTTTTTCCCATTGATTGGTGAAGTAAATTTCTTCTGATAGAAAATTTTTTTTTTTTGAAAGGGATTCAAAAAACCACCTAAGGTGGTAGACGACTCCTGGTGACTTTCGATCTTTTGCAAAACTGAATCTAAAATACCTCTAAGAGTTATCGAGAGCCCGCTACGTATGTTCATTTATATTTATTTCATATTGGTGGGTACCTTCCTGCTGATATGCACAATTCTTTTTGGAACTTTTTTCCACCGATTAATGGAAAATATTTCTTATTGAAATTGGTTCAGAACACCCCTTCGCACCCTCATGTGATATGCGAAATTTGTTTTCGAACTTTTCCCATCGATTGATGCGTCTTGAATATTTTATTTTTGAAAATTGTAAAATATTTTACTTAGTATTGGTATTCAGTAGGAGGAAGTCGCCCCGGGCGCAAGGCTTGAAAGGGCGGGAAATGCTCGTGAAATATATCTCAATTTTCTAGGGGTTTTTTTTTTTTTGAAAGTCACAAAAAAAGAGGACCTTTATTTTCTTTTTGGTGAGGAAAATAAAATGTTTATTAAAAAACAGGAAACTTTTATTCGGTATGGGCGGAAAATAATTTTTTTGACCCGGGCGCCCAATATGCACGGTACGCCTCTGATGGTATTTTATGATTTTGTTAAGATTAATTCAAAATATTTTTCAAAGAATTTTTTTTCTTGTGTAATCCATGATAATATATTTGTATGATACAAGATACATACATTCCGTTTCAATATCTTCATTTTAGTATTGAACTTAAAGCATGCAGCTACAGTGTCCCACACATATGAATGCTGGTGAGAGAGAACTAATTATGTAAACTCACTGAGCTATCTTTTTCATATTTGTTTTGTGATTGTCCGGTATTGTTAATGCACTTGCCATAAATTCTCTAATAGACTAATAGATAATCTTAGAAATATTCGATTGGAGCAACTGACCGATTTCATAAGATAATTAAGATAATAAATCATATCTTAAAGGCATTGAAATCATTGAGGTTTAACAAATTAACTATCAGGCAACACAGTTTGAACTTAGTGTTACTTCAACGATATTCGATTTTCAGCAATGTGCCTTCATAGATATTTTACTATGCACAATGCGATATAAATTTTATCTACAAACAAGAAAGGATAGTCTTGCAAACATCTTTGTAAAGTTATATTATCCATGATATTCGAGACAATAAGTTTAGTAGACTTTGCAATCTGAAAACTTTATTCCGCGGAAATTCCACAACAAACTCTGAATTTCACTTAAGAAATTTATGTGATTTGATGAGATGGAACGGAGTCTGATGTTTCCTCGGAATGAATTTTTGCTATTGCAAAGTCTCGTGAATTCATCGGCTGTGGCATAAGTTTACAGATTTCAGAAATGTCAAACTCAAAAGGAACAGTACGCAGATAAAAACTTCGAAATTATAAAAATGATAACGTTTTACATTTTGAAAATCTTAAAACCTGAAATATTTTCAAGACCTAGCAGCTCTGACAGCTTTTATGGTGCAAGTCAGTAAACAAACTAAATAAAATTACATGTCTGAAGTAGCAGAGAAGTTTGAAAATAAAACAAAGTGCTGAGTATTCACCAATTTTTTGATGCTCTCGCAGTTATGCGCTCTCTGTCTCTCTCTCTCTGTCTCATTTGTTAGGGAAATTTACTGATAATGTGTTGAGTTGGCGCACAGCTCTATCACTAAAGAGATAAAAAAATGCAAGGAATATTACCGGCAGCACCATCACGATGGTTAAAATCATTTGGGCGGTTTGTTTTGCGGTAAAAAATTAAATAAAATAATCGGAAAAAAAGAGTTTGAATGATAATAATAGAATTGTTGTTTGGTCAACACGTTTCGCGCGGCGCGCTCGAGAAAACAACAGCACGTTACGGTGTTTTTAGGTATTTCAACAATTTGGCACAATATAATTAGCCCACTTTCATTTGAAAATAAAAGAAAAGAAAACTTTCTAAACGAGTTGTTTTGTTGACCAAAAAGGGTGCTAAAAAATGTATAACATAATATGCTGATAAAAGGTAATTACATTCATGTTGTCATCATTCACTCAAGGCCTTGATTTTAATTCTTGTAAAAATTATTACAATCCCTATTTATGCTAAATTGAAAAATATATTCAAACATTTTTGCCATCATTTCATGTTATGACAATATGTATGTATAAATGTTGACAATATACCATAGGATTAAATTTCATTCGTACAAATTGTTGTTAGATTTAGCATTGAGCATTGAAGATTAAAACTTTATCTTTGTATTTTCCATCAGGAATTACAAATTATTCATGAACGAATCAAACGAATTCGAATAGTAAATTGCAAATTTGTGATGGGAAAGCATTAAACAGCATCTAAGGAGCCATGCAGATAACGTGAGGACAGAGTGCGTTAAAAGCTATAAAAATAAATTTTTGTGCGAAAAAAGAAACTTTATAACTAAGAACAGAAAAACTTTTTGAAAATTAAGCCTTCTTGGCTAATGAAACTTATACCATTTATATGAAAGATTTGCTCTTCAAATTGCCCAGCTTCTTTATGGAGAATTAGCAAGAAACTGTTGTCTTTTAGAGCGATGTGCGAAATGTTTCTCCCTGACTCTACATTACTAATGGAACAACGAAATTAAGCACAGATTACAACAACAAATAGTTTCGAATTTATTTTTTCAGCTTTGAAATATTTATCAGAGTTCGATTTGGCTCCATTTCCAAAAATGTGCCCATCGCTGCTTTTACCAAGAATGTGACAATAAGTAAAGAGTATCCCAGAGTATTCGTAATTTAACAATTTGCTTGTTGAATGAAAAGCTTCTGCCGTGAGTGCCACATAAACAATTCTACTTCTTTATTCAAGTATTACTGTTTTCCTCTAACCAACACTCTCAACTTAGTGGGATACGATATATACTAGAAATACATACATATGTTGAAATGTCCTTATAACCTCTTATTCAAACAGTACAATAATGTTAAATAATATGCTCTTGCTTCTGTCTTACATTCCTAAGGATTTCTGATAAATGTTTGTAACACGCATCCTCAGAAATTCCTACTAAAGTTTCGCCTTTCAAAAATAAACCGTGTTTTCTTAGTCATTTCGGATGACTTCAATTCTAAATACTTTTAAGACAACCTATTGGACTCCTGATTTCAGGCGAAATGTTGAGGGAAGCTTGGAAATTTCCTCACAACCGAAATGAAATGATGAAAAAAAAATGGGAAAGAAAATAAGACATGTGCCGTACCATCCCTCTCCTCAAACAGTACTTACATGTATGTCGGATATGCATGGGAACCCATATTGGCCATATGCAATGCATGATAGAGTACATTTCCTCCTTCATGATATAGAAGTCGACCACATCTGCCTTCAAACCGCCATTCGATGCATTCATACTACCAGGATTAGAATTTTGAAGAGGTACGTTACAGGCTCCATGCCCACTATATATTAGTAAAATGCAATGTCATATAATAAGTATTACTTATCAACTCTCTAGTCTCTAGATCTCTATTTTACTTTCCAGAAATGGAGGTGAGTCTAGTACAATTTTAGTAATTTTTAGAGAAAATTCCTGCCTGAAGTATCCTGTAAGGAACTATGTGTATTAAGGATCTCATTTTATTCTTATAAACATGCAATTACCTCGATTGGCTTCTAGGAAGCTCCATGGACCCCAACTGTCAGCACATGATTTTTGATATTGGAACACTTCATATAAATTACACTCAGCTATGTGCCTTAGAGTTATGGGGTCACTTTGCTAATCAGGAGACAGGTTACTATATTTCTCATTAGTACAAATAGTCGTGAGAAAAAAAAATGGGGCCGCAGCCCCAGCGTAACTGCGACCACTACACATTCACCCGGATTTGAGGTGGGAAAAGTAGGACTTGGGGCTTTTCACCTTCACTCTTTTACTTTACTCACACTTAGTCCTTGCCTGCTCCAAAACATCCACTTATGTGAGATTTGTTCAGATGAAGGATTATCTAACCTAATTTTTGTGAAAATTTCAGCCAAGTGAGTACGCAAAAGGAGTACTTAACTCCACGACAACGTCGAATGCAGTTTTTACTATTGAGGCCGCCTTACCGACAACGTACAGGTTCTTATCTGCCTGGGTAGTTATTACCGAGGAAAAAGTAATGCTAGAGTACAAGTTTCCATTCGGTTTTTAATCCCTGATTTTAAAAAATTTTCACATAATCCTTAACCACTGTGCGTCTTTGTATATTTCTATACAACAATGCGTTTAAAAAATTGTTTTCTATACAGGCTCACAAAATCGAGTGCAGCCTTCAACATTCAGTTACCCAGAAGCACATACCATCAAGAGGAATTCATAGTCGGTTGAATGAATGATGGATAATCAAGTGAGTGCAATGGAAGCTATTTCGCCAGTGCATTAAATCGTTACGAGAAATGCGGGTATTTTTAGAAATGCTATGTAACAGAAGATGATACACCGGCAGGAGTTGAGATCATAGTTGCCATATGTCATTGTAACATAAAACTTAACTGATGTTGAAACATAATAATTGCGATACGATAGCTAAAAATGTAATCCTTAGAGCTACTAAAATTATAAAATTCTTATCTAACTATATTCTCCAAGCATGTTCTTAAAATCCTAGAAAAAAAAAACTTATCGAATCACCACATTTCTTCAAAATATCAACCCATCTGGCAATGCCCACTGAAATGAGTTGAGTAATTCCCTTGACCACTTAATGGAATTGAATTTCGTGCTATACCATCCAGTCAGTCAGTTTCTCTGTTCAGGCGACTGGAGCTGCACAATTGAAAGTTTAATAATGTTGCACGACATGAAACTCATGAACGGTAGTAAATCTTTGATAAACTGACAATATCGACAGGTGAAATGCGATTAGAAAATAAAAAAAAAAAAAAAAATTATTGAAAGTGAAAGCATGAGTATAAATAGGACATAAAAAAAGAAGGCAGTGACAGTAATTTCAATGTTCAAAAACAAATTGAATCCTAAATTGGGTTTCAAAAGGACTAAACGGAATTAATGCGCTTTGTTTATTTAAGCGGTAAATCTTTTTAATCGGCACATAACACCCCAAAACAACCCAAATTCCAAATGAGAAATTAATTTCACTGATCCTAGTGATGAAGCTGCCCTCTCTCTCTCTGTTGGCATTACAAGCAACATTATTAGCGCTGGCTAATTGAAATCTCTTTCTGTGCAACCGGTTTTTTGATCGGATTTGATTTGGTATAATTTTTATTTCATTTAAAGTGAAATACATGCAGTTGTGGGCGAAATCGTCAAAAAAAACTTTCAGAAAAGTCGGGTCGTCCAAAGATGACAATGAAAAATTTAAAGAAAAATCTGCCGAAAAATCATTTCCAATCTCTTGACATTTTCATCGCTTTGTTGGAAAATTAGCTGAAAGCTAATGGTAAGTGTATTTAAAAATGTCTTAAGTCTAAGTAAGTTAAATTTTTTTATGAACTTTAATCAAAAGTGGACTTATGCGCTTTTGAAAATTTTATGCTATTTTCGAGAAATTCAAAAATATTTTAACAAAATCGAAACTTTTCGGGACACAACCTTCTCCGATTTGGCTCAAATTTTGCAAGAATAGAATAAGATTAGATAACAATATTACAGTTTTGTCTAATGAGCATTAATTCATGAGATATCGAGGTTCAAAAGCTGAAATTTCACCAAATAGACTATCTTTCAAAAATTCATTAAAACTCATACCAATATTCCTGGACAATTATTTTAACATCATTAAAAGCAAAAAATCCTCAAATTTTTTATATCTCAATTTTCGTTCTTTTTGATTACGAGTACCTTATTTTTTATATGTTAATTATGTTAATTGCGTTTTTTATTTTTAAACAATTTTTGAAAATTATCTTTGCAGTCTTTTAAGTTGAAACGTGAAGTAAGGCTTTATATCCTATCACCCACATTTCTCCAGTATGTGCTATATCATGCTCGTTTCAATGGAAAAAAAAACCTCTTACTTGAACTTATTTATAAAAAAAACATGAGTCTATAATAACTCCCATTTTAACACCCTATCTAATAACCAGTATCACAACAAACTTAACCATTTACATTTAAATATCACTACTAATTTACTACTACGGAAATTGTGGTGGCAAAATGTTGGCCCTAAGGTGAATTTCGCATTTCAACGGTAATTTCATGCAAATTGCCGTTTGTAATAACCACAATAATAACAACAACAACAATTGCTACTACTACTACTACTACTGTGGCAATTCTGACACTTAATGACAATTAATAAACTTAATGGCGTTTTGGAATGATGCGAATGTAATAGAACCCTTGCAGAATGTTATTTTGACTGGCGCCATCATCACCACCATATTAATTTTAGTGATATCGTTTTTAGTACATTTGTAGTGCACATGTAAAGTGGGAATGATATTAAGTACTTTCATAAGATAATGTATACAACATTTCTTTGATACTTTTATGATAAAAATATTTAAGTTTAAATTTCGGAAATCCAATCAACTTCTATTATAAAACAAAACTATAATATGGATTTCTAATCATAATTATTATCCATCAGTATATCTATAAAACATTTTAGTCAAATCGGGAATGGTTGTGTCCCAAAAATTTTCGATTTTGTTAAAAAAATATTCTCGATTCCCTAGTATTTGGCTTAATTTGCTTTAAGTGTTGAAATCTATATAGAATATTTAAGAAGACTTGAGAAAAAAGTTAACTCGACCTTCGAAAAGTACATTACAGCTCTGAATTTAGTACATTCACGAAAAATACAAAATCCATCACTGATGCATTGTTGTAATTATTACAACAATGTAATGACCATAATAACCATCTAAACACCA
Source organism: Meiosimyza platycephala (assembly GCA_963662105.1). Lineage (NCBI taxonomy): Eukaryota > Metazoa > Arthropoda > Insecta > Diptera > Lauxaniidae > Meiosimyza > Meiosimyza platycephala. The sequence continues at coordinate 14,988,204 of OY759210.1, forward strand.
GGTGCACGTGGCCGGTAGTTGATTAATTATGATACCCTTTCAAAATCGTATTTGCCAGCTTGTTTTAGTAGAAAATGCTTAAAAATAAAATTTATCATAATAGATTCATTTGAGATAATTGAAATAGTTACGATTATTTAATGAATATAAAATCGCTAAACTAAGAAATTGTGGGTTAATGCAGTAGGACATTAAAATTAATAGTTCTTACAGTAAAATAAGGAAATTGTCTCTGTATAATTATAGCTAAGCTACCATGAAAGATTAAAAATCTTGAGTTCAAACTAAACCTAAAATTCGCCCAAAAAAAAAATTCAACTATGAAAGAGAAATGAGATTTTTGGCTTTTTTCTTATGAAAAATCATTTTGAATTTGATTTGTATCAGATGAAATTATAATCTTTTCAATACTCAAAATATTACCTTTTTTATATTGGTATTGATTATGTATTGGGAAAATAAAAGTTTAAAGTTTTTTTATTTCGACGATGACAACATCTAAAGGCTTCTCCTCTTAAAATTTTTTATATTTAGACTTCTGGAGTAACATCGCGCGCTGCAAAATTTGCTGGCCCCTTTTTAAAATCTATAAGTCCGAAAGGCTGCTCAGTTTTGAATGCCATTATTTTAATCACCCTGTGTAGTAAAACATATAATACTTTAGGAACTACTGTGGATATACCATACTACTAAACACTTCCACTTCTAGAACACTTCCGATAGCTTATGAATTGTTAATTCTTCTGCTCCTGTTATTTTGTTTATCAAGCGCACTTCCTTCAAGTTAAATGACTGGGAGCTACGTCACTCATTAGAGACGAATAATCGTTGATGAGCTTTATTTTCTTTGACTTGTACAACGAAGGAGGCTTGGCTTTATGTAATTAATCTAGAACCGACAGTATCAAGCTAGCCGATCGTGACGACAGAGAGGTGCTGGTTTTCGTCTACATTCCCATCAATGTTACTGAAATTTTATATTCAATGTTGTGTGGAAATTACATGTCATCTCTGAAGGGACATCCATTAATTACGTGAGTTAAAATAGTTGGGAGGGGGTCCGGAAAAATATCTCCAAGGGGGGAGGGGGTCAAGGAAAACCTCACATCAACTTGTTAACGCCTAGAATTTACATTAAAAATTATAATTTAAATCTGACGAGAGGGAGAGGGGGGGGGTCCCGCCAGATCTCACCAAATCTCACCAAGAGGAGGGGAGGGTACGAATTTTCAAAAAAACAGCTCACTTAATTAATGGACGTCCCCTTTTCCAAAATATAATAAAACACCACCACATACCTCACAAACGACTTCTGTATCGATATCCAACGAACAGTTATATCAGACAGCCAGCCCAGTGTTATCAAGCCGTACAAAAGCAATTCCCGACCTTCTAAAAAAGACAAAATCTTTCCCTGAAAGAGAACCAATATTAATAATTCATAAGATGTTAAAAACTTAAATTTTTGTGTGAGAAAAACTTGATAACCTATTTTTTTTCCTCGTTAAGTTTTAAGTCCATTCCTCAAAAACCGTCCAATTCCGGGCTATTCCTCAAATATTTGAATTCCAAAAAAGCCTCCGACTTTGACTGAACTTTCGGACCTGGTCAATCCCGGACACTTGGTAAACCTGAAACTGCCGCTCCTGGTCATTCCAGATAAAATTCTGTATCATATAGTTGTGATATACTATGATAGGGTGCCATATAGAGAAAATTTCAACTGACAAAACTTCTGAGCTGTATAAGGATGTAGATGTAGTATAGAAGGTGTAAATCAACGCATCGAGCGAATGAGATAGAGTAAAGAAAAATGAACCTTAAAAGACTTAGCTGATACTTTTAAAAACGGTCGAACGCTGACACAAACTTATTTTTATTAAGCAATTTGGAAAGGTTTCGAGTTTTCGAGTTTTTCAGGCAGTGGCACATATTGGGTTGCAAACCACTGAAGTTAATAATATTTCCAACAACGAAAAATTTCACAGAATGAAAAATTTTAAGCAAACTAAAAAATTTTAACTGAAAATTTTTGATTTATTGCACATATTTCAAAGCCACGTTGGGCGCTGCAAAAATTATTGTAAAATTTGACACCGGACAGAGTTGAACATAATGAAATGAAAATTAAATATTAAGAATTAAAGCCATAAGAAAATAACTCCGTCCTTAAATAATTTAGAAAATACGAGTTTATGTTAAGTGGCTATTTCATACCACTTTTGTTTAAGCAAAAGACCATGCGGTAAAACCCCAATAAAACCCATTTAAAAGTAATTGTAAATGGTAAGATACTCTAGGGAAACATAGTGATAAATGTTTATTATAAAATGTATTTTAAAATCCCAAAGACATTAGCCAATCTTATTAGAAAATCTCATAAAGATCCTAATAAATTAACTAGCTTTTAGCTATTAATCAGTAATAATGGCAAAATTACAGTTCCTTTCATAATTCATTTCAATTTAACCGAAACGCTGGATTCACTACAAATGCATGCACTCACCTAAACATGCAAATATTTTATACATTTTCAATTGCTACCGATACTACAGCCAGTACAAAATTACTAATAACATCTACTACACTTTATTCATATGCGAATTCTATACAAAGTGTTGCCTATGTAATATAAATTATTTATGGGACAAAAAAGAACCCAAACACACACATCTAAACACACCCTCTTTTGCGACGCTATATGAATTGCAATGACAACACTCGTCGACCACTATGGGAAATATAAGTTTAGTGTATGCAATAAATGGCAACACTGGCTGATACTGCTGATGCTTTTCTATTTTATACCTCCATAAATAATTTATACGCAATAAGCATAAAATTTAAATAATCAAATACGCAGGAGATGAACTTTATAGCATAACCACTTGTATTTGCATACATATGTGTTATGTTTACTTAACATGTGAAGCACTAGGGAACACTGATTGCATTATTTAGGTGTTATCGTTAATCGTAGTGATTTGGATGTCACTGACCGTAAACCGCATTAGGAAATCTTTTGCATGCTCCAACCTTAGCTCTTAGCCCTTGCCATATAAAATTAAAACTCTGTTGCCTTGTGTAATTCACTCACTTATTAACGAGTGATTAAATGTATTGCAGCATTTTAGGCATGTTGGCGTTTTACTAAGTAATCACATCAAGCATTAAAGAAAAAGGGTTTGCTTCGTTGCGTTTATATTGTGATGGTTGCCAGACTTTAGCGACATTTGATTTCATATTGTACATATCTGTATTTGTTCCTTAAAAATTCCAAACAACTGACAGCCCAACTTATAGTGTACACTCCTAACACATGCTGTATTCCAAATAACAACCACAAATATTATTCTAATCGAATAATTACAGACTTTTCATTAGAGCGACTGTAGAGAGTTTTCCACAAAATAAATAAATTTTAACTTAAATGGGCATTATTGTTAATATATTTATTGCTTTGGTTTTGATTGCTATTTGTGTTATCACGAATTATGACCCACAATTATTGTGGTGAAATTATTGAAATTTATTCACCTACAGCGTTTATTTTCTATTGCATAATTTTAGGCATAATTTACGTATTTACAATGCAACAATTGTAGTTTATGCGGGGTTACCTTCATATGTTGTATATTTGTTGCAAAACTTTTTGTTTCAATCAATACAATGAATTGTTGATTTTATTGAGATTAGACGTCTCTGTTGCTTTTGTAGTTGTGGTCAATTTGCTTTTGCCAGTGTGCGTTGACCATAAACATTGCGATTTAAAATTCAAAGTTAATTTACACAAGTTTGCTTTATAAATTCAAAATTGATTACAAACTGAATTGTAAAATATTGGCCAATTCAATTATTTTAATTAATTGAATGATTAGTTTGGCTGCAGGCTAAAGGATACTAAGTTGCTTGTAAATTGGTTGTATTCGATTCAGTGATTTACCTGGCACCTTGAACATTTGGCGCCCGATCGAAGAACCAATGCAATACATTTGGAAAAAATTTTTAAATTTTCATTATAAAATAAAAAATGAGGCAGTTTCTATGGTATCACAATTTCGAACAAAGTTAGCCATAATATTCAGAATTCTTTATTTTTCCGATTTGTTGTTTAATTAAGAAAGTTCAAGAGCGTTCGAGGCATGGAAGCAAATGCATCATTAAAGGAACTTAATAGGGAAGAAACGTAATACCATAAATAAAAGGGATCTCCATACTATCGGATATTACTATAACCTTTTAAGGCTTCCGAGTTTCCTTGCTGTTTGATCGACCCAAAATTTAAATAAAAAATTTTTTATTTTCAAAACAAAATCCTCTAAAATCTTGGAGCAGTCTTTGTACGCTCAGTAAGACCCAAATTTGTATAAAAATTTTAGGCGCATTTTTTGAACGTGAAAATGTCGATTTAAAAAAGTAAACTAAATGATCCATGAAAATTCTTACAGCCAACAAAAAAATTGAAAATTTTGTGATTCAAATTCTCTTAAAAAATTAACTTTAAATTAATTAAATTGCTTATAATCACGGTGCATGTACGCGTTGTAACATATAAATGTAATTTAAATAAGCGTACGAACGCACATGCAACCGAAGCTGTGTACATTTATCACCCGGATGTCATTTACTAATCTATCACACACACACACACACACACACTGACACACATCTGCCTACAACTGACATTAAAAGTGTCAAATGCTAAATCTATTCGCTTGGTCTCTCAGCTGACAGCAGCGTTGAATGAATCAATCAAAGCGTAAAGCCTACGATGAATGTGCAAAAGGTTGATACTCAACACGTTTGCCTGTGGGACTGAAGACCCCGGTGTCATTCACTTAGTTGTTGTTGTTAGGTGTTAAATTGTTGTTGGCCAACTTAATTTAATAAAAATGTCAAGAGGGCACAATCAAATTTTCCATTCTATTTAAACGCAAATTTAATTGTTATTATAAGAAGTTAAGTCGAAATTACGATCTTTTTATATTTAAGCAACAAATCATAACTCGCAGTATATTCAGGGCCGGATTACCGCCAACGCCAACAACGCCGTATCGTAAGGGTGGCAAAATGGTCGAAATTTACATATCTTAATTTGGTAGGGCTTTTGAAAACTCAAAAATGAGGACTTTTTTTTAGTAAATGAAAGTAAATCTATTTAGGAAATTTGAGTGTATAGATGAAAATTTTGGAAGTTTTAGTGAAATATATTTCAATTTGGTAAAGTTTTTGAAGTTCAGAAGTGAGGACCATTTTTTTTTTTTTGGTAATTATAACAATAATTCTACCTTATTAAGGGCGACAATTGTCGTAGTCCGGCCCTGGGTACCTGGGTATAAAGCCTAGCTTAGATTTTAATAAATGTTTTCATCATTTTAATTCACTCTCAAATAGTGCGAGAGCCAGCAACATCGCCAAAACTAGAATTTCAGAAAGGCTAATTTTTTGATATTCCTTTTGCTTCATTACCATATTTTGATAGGCATGGGGACAGTCTGGCTAGCTGTGCGCATCATATTAATGCAGGTGGAACTCTTAATTCTAAAATTATTTTCGAAAAAATTACAGACATCGAAACTTGCGGTTATAGCTTTTGTAAAAATGATTATAAGTTAGGCAACCCTGAATGGATATAAAAAAATGTGAGTGTCATAGCAAATAAAATTTAATGGCCTACAATAATAGTTCGCAAGGTTTTGAAGTATAATCAATAATTTTGAATATATGATTTTTCTGTAATTTTGACCAAATTTTTTTTTCAAAAACCGTTATGTGTTGTTAACTTTTACTTATTTTTGCATGTCAAAAAAGCTTGATTCTTTTACTTTAAAATGATGTACCATTTGCATTTTATGTTTTTTTTTTTTAATTTAACCAATTTTTTTATTGAAAAAAGTCAAATCACTTTGGCGAATTTCGATATTAAAATATATGGTAATTATTTACTTTAAAATATTTTTGTCAACACTCAAATGTACTGTTCTCAATTAACTACAAAATTGCATTTCTTATTAAATATATGTAACTCTCATGCTAAATCTAAGAATATATTATATAAATACATACATATACAATATACTGTATGTATGTATATTAAGGCTTACATTTGTAAAATTTACATTTTTGTTTCCACATAATTGATCTTTAAAGGATTTACTTGGGCATATCAACACTTTGTAGCGTAATAAAAATAGTCATTAACGAGAATCACACAAGTGTCGCAGTAATCGAAGCTCTACTTTTTACTAAATACTATAAGTATAAATATAGGTAATTCCAAAATTTTTGGACACGACTTTAAAAATTGTATTGTAGGGTGGCACAAAATTATTGCAATATTTAAAATTTGTTTGAAAACTAAAATCTTTTTTCAAGTATACAAATGGGGAATTTCATTAACCCAAACGTAAAATATTGTGTTCTACCAATTACGATTATTTTCTGCCTCGCATATAGGTGCTTTTTCCAACAATTTTCTATGACCTTTTGCAAAATATCAGGTGTAGCCAATATTCAATGATTTTCGGCTATGAATTCTAGCAAATAGGCTCCCTGGAATTAAACACTATAGGAAAGTAACTGAAATTTCTTGTCTTTATCTTTAAGTATAGTCATAAAAATATCAAACCAAATCTGAGCAGATTGTGTCCTATTAAAGGCTCGAAAGTATTTGGAAATACCCATGTAACGTACTCACTTTTCATTGTTTCATATCGCATATTCTTTCACAAAAGCTTTGTAAACAATAACAATTTTAACTTCACATCACGTTTCATATGAGTTGCTATTATTGTTGTTGTCACTCGTTTTACCCCTGGGGAAAGGAGACAGGACATGAAAAAACAAAATCAGTTATTCCCTTAAGTGTTGAGTGTTAAAAGAACAACACAACCATGACATAGTTGAAGGTGTTGCAAGTCATAGAATTGGATTTTTTCCTTCCTGTTTTTTTATTTTTTTTTTTTGTCGTCCGTCTGCTTGCGTGCTGTTTTTATCACGTGTACAACATTTTTACACGCATTCAAGCAGCTGGTAATTTGTTTACAATCTGGCAAATAGGAGTTTTCACTGTTTTCAATTTAAAATCCATTGTAAATGTTGTGTGATTTTTTGTAATGAGTTAACACATGTTATTGGAGTAATACATATGAAGAAAGCACGTGAAACAAGTTTGGCGCAGACACCAAACCTCTCAGAAGGAAAATAAAAAAACTTCGTAGAAGACCGTGTCATTTACCAGTTAATTAACGATCCCAAATTACCCTAAGTTAGTATCAGTCCTTCAGCAATTATGTCTCATTTTTGTGCAAAGTGGTATTTTTCCAATTGAAAAAACAAAAATTATTTAAAAAAACATTGTCTTTAATCTTTCAGCGACCACCCTGTATAAATATTTAGCATTTTTAATTTCAAGGAATTTTCATTTATAAAAATAAACATAAATTAATGCATCGTTCTACGCAGTAAATGCTCATACACTATCATTTGCACGCACTCACAGTTGCAAACACTTTTACCGGCTCAAGTGCAATAATTAAATTGTTTTAATGAATTCAATTACTTCCATGTTAACAACGCAGAAATGTACAAAAATATGTAAAACTATATGTGCATACGTACGTACGTACAACTGCAATAACAACAAATATTGCCTTTAGCTATCGCGCGAAAAAGTTGCTGATAATCAACAACAATAACAAAAACAACAACAGCAGCAGCAGCAGCATGCAGCCTGAAACATTCAAATTATTATCATTGTATTTTACGAAATGTTTTCACAATTGAAATTGTTTCTTTTTTTTTATTTTTTTTGTTATTTTTCACAGCAGCAGGAAGTGTTTGTGCAAGGATAAATTTTTGCATTTAAATTTGCAAATTCAATTTAAGAGCTCCTCCGTGCAAATGTTGGTTCATTTGTGAAAAACGATTGCCTGAAAGTATGCAATTAAAATTTTGTGGAAAAATTTTACAAATTACAATGAAAATTTTGGGAAAATATGTTGCACACTTTTAGACACACTAGTTTTTCTCTCTCTTTGTCGTGTGTTAGATCTTCTCATTAGCTTAATATCTCAAATCGGGCTTTGTGTAAAGGAAACTGCTGAAAAAGTTATATGGCAAAGGTACAGTATTGACAATTCGTTAGTAATGATCAAAATTGTCTTGAAAATTTATTTTTTAGATAAAGATAATTTTCTTAGCTTTAAAATGACATTAAAATCAATTTTCTAGCTTTAACAGAACCAGAGTTATGAATTTTTGAAAGTGAGCTTCCAAGCCAAAAATCACGAAATTCTTAAATTTGAATTCGCTCTATTTTCTATCGATACAGAACCCATTAAAAAATTTTAAGCCAAATCAAAAATGCGTCGTCCGAAAAGTATTCATTAATGACAGACCAGACTTGTTTGTTTTCATTTATGTAAAATACAATCGCATATTTTCAGGCTTGAAAATTAGAAACGAAATGAGACGAATCGTGATACATTAAGAGGCCTTTAATCTTGATATACGGCACAGAGTATACGTCTCCGTGGCATGCCCACCACCGGCTTGGCAAGTTATGTTCGACTTGAATTGTTTTTAGTTTTATTGTTTATTTTACCGCCAAGTTAAATTTTTACCAATGAAGAACAACAAAAAAATTTTTCACCGTTCAAAACACTTTATATCCCTGCTCAGTAAATGTTTTCTCTCGCAGCACTATAATAATTGAATAATTTTCTGTAAAAAATAAGTCTCCAAAAAAAAGCTCTTTTAATTCAACATTTTAACTTTAAATACCTATTGATATTTGTCATGAACTCCCTTTGCATTTATCTTTTATAATACTGCATACTTTAGTCATTATTACTTAAACTTATGCTAAATAAATAATATTAGCTTCCTTATTGCTTGATAGGGCTACCATCTCTTCCATAGTCACGGGTGTACGCTTTCCCAATGCATACGGTGGCTTATCATTAGTCTTAACATAAAATGTACCATGTTTCGGTGTCGATGGTTCACCACCCATACGAAACTCTGCACCAGAATCTGATAAAATCCAAACATCATTCGCCTCACGCTGACACAATGTACCCCAGAAGCCACGCTGACTAGTTATGGATTCAGTAAAGTAATCATAGGCACGCGAGTGTGAACAACCATAAAAATAACATTTTTTCTGATCTTTGCCATAATTCGGATAGAAGGTTGCATGACCAACTGGCTCTCTAAAGCCCAATGTACTGCTTGTATGTATGGACTCTACATAACTGGCATCACTGGGATCAATACGAAATTCATCTGTTAAATCGCGAAATTTCGGTCCAGCCGGATCTAAAGCAAATATGGTATTGAACTTAAATGGTTTAATCTGTTTACCAGCGCTGCCAGCAATTTGTGCTCCCAGCGAGTGTCCAATCAAGTAGACCTTATCAAATTGTAGCTGCACACGCATATGCAAATGACGCACAAATTCCGCAAGTAAAAATCCAAGATCTTCAATCAAATCAACAACGCCAAAGTAGTTTACATTCGATGATATGACGCTCCAATCAACAACAATGACGTTGTAGTCAATGTCATCAGCAGCTGTTGTTGCTGCTGCCGCTTCGTGTGACTGCTGCTTTTCTTCCGCACTTAATGCGGATTCATTATCGATTGCGGTTGCATTTGGTCGTGCTGGTCGCGCTAAGCTGAGATAAGCATTTTTGACAGCACGATTAAAAGACCCTTTACTCTGACTCATCCAGCCGTGTATGATTATTCTGCAAAAGCAAAAGCGCAAAGAAATGGTGAGTTAAAGCGGAATGGTAAAATTTGAAGTGAAAATCTGCATGAATGACTTCTTTGAATGGGGCCATGGTAGAAACCTATCGCAGGTGACTAAGATATTGAATTTTAGCGAAAAACATTATTTGTCAGTTTGTCAGATTAAAAGTATCAACAAAATTTTTTTGTAAAAAATTTATGAATGGAAATCATTGATACGGTTTTATAAAAAGGTTTTTTTTTATTTAGAGGAATTAAATTTTAAATTAAATGTGCATGATTTTATTTTTGATATTTGAAATTTTCACGATAAGATAAGCCTTTTAAGACTAAAAATAAAATAAACATTCAATTGAATTCCGATCTATTGAAAAAATTAACACTTGGTTAGGTGCAAACTAAATTTAAGATAGTGTGGAATAGTTGAAAACAGCTAAAAAAACAACTCTTAAGAACGATCAAGAGAACCCCCCCCCCCCCCCATAATGCTCAAAATGAATGAATGAATTGTAAGCACTGACGACTGAAACTCATCTTCGAACTTTTGGACCAATGTCAGGTACGATAAAACTTAAAATTTTAATGGCCCAAAACCTTTTTTATTTATTGATGTAACTTTTTTTTTATTATTATCTAAATTTCACAAAATATCCCTCCTGTGGCAACAAAAAAAAAACCTTGAAACTTAGTTTTGATTTTTTTTCGTCGATTCAAATAAAACGCTACCAAAAACTTACGCTTAAGGAGCGTAGAGCACCCCAGCTATGCATAAGCTTCCTTTTCATGCTTTTCCATCAATTGGCGGAAAAGCATCAACAATTCACAGTATTTGGCACAGTCTATGGCAAATGGCCCAAAATAACCGAAGGGGGTTCGGGTACCTCATTGACCAATCAAATAATTGTATCTTGTATATTCTCATCGGTTGGCACTAGAAATCACATGTTTTATATATAACATATATTCCAACCGATCTATTTCAAATTCAGTAAAATTATAGCTCTTATTACATAGACCAGATGTCACAATGGACACAGCTTTAACAAACGAAAAGCTTGATAGAATTGAAAGCCAAAGTTCAAATTGGACTTTTATCTATTATTTATAATTATTAGAAAGAGTTGTTGTTGTTTACCCGATCACAGTGATGCAAAGTTTGTGTACACTTACTTCAGTAAAAACTACTTAAATATCTTAAAGAGCAGACGGAGTGCGAAAAGGAAATTTTTTTGATTCAGTCGTTGGGGATAAGTCGAAAATTGGTTTCGAATATCACCAGTGGCAGATCCAGACACCGGATAGTGCTATTTCATTGCGAAAGGATTATTTAATTTTGAATATAAGCAGAAGCGGCTCTGGACCAGAAAGTTCAGTATTCGATACGTTTCCGGAAATATTTTTGTACCAATCAATTGGATGTGGGATACCAGGAGTTAGTCCTGGTCGTTTTAATCTTTTTCGTTCATTTCCGAAAAGAAAAACAATTCACCACTCGCTAAGGCTAGGTCGAATACTAATTTTGGACAATCACATCCATCTATGTGGGTATGCGCGTTTTTTTTTTTTTTGTGAACTTTTCCTCACCAATTGATGAGAAAATTTCGAAAATGACTATTGAATATCAACAGGGGTGGCGCTGGACCGGGAAAAACACGCTTTGGACCCGAATTCAATAGAAAAAATGTTTAATTCAATCGACTGAAAAAGATTGGAAATGGACTTGGACATCACCAGGGGCGCCACCCAAATCAAAAAGAGCTCGTGTTGGGCACATTACGGAAACATTTTTTGAACTAATCGGTGGAAAAATGTTAACTGTTTATTATCATCGGCACTGTACCCATTTTTAATTTTTGAGAGAGAAATATCTTTTAACTTCAAAATGCTAGTGATCAAAAGGTAACCTTTTTTATCACAATAGATCGCACATCATTTACTGCTTACCTCGTTGGATGTTCAGCATTGAATTGTGACACCTCTAGAGTTTCATCATCATCTACACGTATCTCACGTCCACATTCTGGAAAATCTCGTTTATATAGATAAAAATGCATTTTCACACGTGCGCTACTCGTGAAGGGTATCCAATGTTTGAAAAACTTTTTCATAAATGGAAAATCAAAATGTCGCTTAAAGAAACTCGATGGTCGTTTTAATGTATGACCGCATTCGTCCATATGTTCGTGGGGAGCACATTTTGCTAGCAGAACTAAACAGAAAAAAAAAACAAAAAATTTGAAAACAATAATAGAAAAAAACGAAAAATAGGTAAAATTTTATGCAAACCATTTAGGAGTAATACGGCAACAACGTAAACGAACGTAACAAACGCTACTTCACTATGTGATCGCATCAAAACAACTGAACCAACTGATCTTAGCGCGTGATACATTTGATTAACAACAAACTACTGCGACCGCTGTGATGTCTAATTAATTCAGCAGCAACTGACGTGCTAAGCTGCTAAAAGTTGACTACAAGACGTAGTATCATACGTTCGGAAGCATATTCGACTTAAATAAAGTTTGACTTCAATTTGCTTGCGCCAGAGAGAGCACATCAGTGCTCTTTATGAGAGCACATCAGTGTCAGCGGTAACTTAATATCGTTAAATCAACGTAGAATGAATGATCTATGCAAAGAATGCAAAAATGTAGCGATCACTGCTGAGCACGTTCATTGCTTGCTGTCTTTTAAGCGGTTATTGCTCTCTGGGATTAAGTGACACTAAAGTATTGTGTGCGATATCGCCAAGCAAACCGGCATTTTTGAGAGCTATCGATTGTGGCAAATAAAACACAATACTTGTTGGTCAAGGCAAAATACTGAGTGTGTTATCAGCAATCGAACAAAATTATGTAATTTGGAGAAAATACTGAATGGAATACAAACTCAGTTGTTTTAATATATAGAAAGTTTTATTGGTAATCAAAGTTGGATTTAAGATTTTGCAGCTTCGGTGTATGAAATAACTTGGATGAAATTCAATATAAGTTACTATTGTGACAGCATTCTTGCAAAAACCAAATTTGATCACAAAAAAACGGGCTGGCTTTGGTTTCGCAAATATATGGGCAAAATTTCTCCTGAATGAAATTGGTCGTAAGTCAAATTAAAACTACTAAGATCATACTCTCTCTCTCTCTTTCTTTATCTTAAAATCATTGTTAATCATAGATCTACTATCTAGGTTACTACTAATAAAGTCCATTAGAAGCATAGGGCCTGATCGTTGTTTTATGCTGTGCCAGTGTGATCCCATTTTTCAGATATAATTTTCTTTCATCGATGCACCATGTTACTCTAGAAATTCCACCACAATGGCGACCAACCAGTTTATCCAGCATCTTTCCTGATCGTAAATACACCTTACTATTGCCAGTGTCTTTTCGTAATCTCAGTTGAGATAGATGTATGAGTTGTAACCAAAATCGGTTCATGATTTCAGATCGAGAAGTGTCACGAAATAATCAATATTCAGCTCAAGCAGCATCTTATGATCAAAATATCAATAATTTCAAAATTTATTTTCTTTCTAAGAGCCTCTTTATGTATCACGATTCGTCTCGTTTCGTCTCTAATTTCCAAGCCTAAAAGTATGCTAGTATAATTCTTATATTTGTGATTAACTATTCATTAATCATAGGCCAGATGTTTTTGTTTCCATTTGTGTCAAATACAATCGCATATTTTCAGGCTTGAAAATTAGAGACGAAACGAGACCAAATCGTGATACATGAAAAGGCCCTAAATAAAAATATTGAAACCATTTGAAAATAACCGATAGATACATTTATACAAGTTGCAGTTGAAGTTCGTTCATTAATTCCATAATTGGCTTCAAAGTTTGACTGCAATAAGTCATTTAAGAGATTTAGAAGATGAGAGACCTCCCGACGAATAGCTTGAGCGCTTTCTTATTGAAATTCAAAGAACTTTCAATGCCGTCTCGTTCACAATAACAAACTACATACTATAATTGAACCATATATAGTGGTCTGAACGATGTACTACACCACATTCTTACTGGAACTCATGGAGAATAATTGAGACTTTCGGGTTATCTGAAATGACTGGCTTATACCAATGATATCGCGCTGTTTTCATCAAGATCATACAAAATTCAAACCAATCTCTTGAACCTGAACGAACGGGCAGCCACTGTTGAACTAAATATTAGCACTGCGAAGAGAAAGAATATATCAGCAAGAATGCTTTCCTCAAGTTTTTACCTATACGGGCAGAATATTGGCATCAATACATCTTTCTGCTAACTTGTCAGTCTTCTAAGTAGTAAAGATAGAACTGAGGAAACTGTAGCAGCCGGAAGCAACAGAGCGAGAAGTGTATTTGTACAATGCCTTAAAATATGAATGTTAAAAAAAATCTTAACACAAATCAACAAAAATGGCTTTTTCTGATGAATCATGACACCTCGCTAGCACACTTACGCAACGATATTGAAGATTTGGTGGCCACGGACAATCTCAAATCACGAACTTTATTTGGCAACCCAACATAGCTGAGATTATGAAAAGACGTATTTCATTGAATAGGTCGCATGATTCATAATCACGCTAGAGAGACCTGTCGATCAGCGCTTTGATTGAACTCATAGAAAGACAGTTGCGGAGGAAGTCCCAGAACAACATGGCGCTCAATTTTAAAAAGTGAATTATTAAAAATCAGAGCGAACTGGCGCAGCGTCAAATAGTGAGCCAAAAAGTTTGTACCTTTTTAATGGAGTTATAGGATAATACAAAAGTAGTAAATATAAAGTTGTTGCTACCAAAAAATGTTTGGTATGACAGTTTACATTAATTACATCATATAAAAACATCACATAAAATTTTAATCCAATTAAAATATCACATATTCACCAATATATAAATAAATAAAATACATAAAAAATAAAATTTTTTCACATAAAAACAATCTGCAAAAATAATATAAGTGTTAAAAAATAAAAGCACCTGTGAGGAAAAGAAAAACTTTTATTTTATTTATCATTTCGAAAACAGCCAGAAATAACTACACGACTGAAGCAACATATCAAAGTGCAACAACCGGCAAGGACACTAAAAACAAATAGCGACAAATGTGAAAACCAAAAAAAAAAAGCAACAAGAATATGGCAACATTACTGTAACTGCTGTTGCAATATGGCAACATGATTGCTGCTGCTGCTGTTGTTGTCGTTGTTGCTGTACTGCAATATGACACGATTTGCCAAATTAAATTTTGTCGATGCCAATATGTCATCCGCATCATAGTCCCTAAGCCTTGCGGCTTGACACATGAATTGTTTACACAGCAGAAGGCAACAAGCGAACGGCGTGTGTTGCGCGTTGCCAACACCAGATGTCATGTTTGTAGAACGCAAATGAAACAAGCGGAATTGCACACCTCGTTGCAGGCACAATCGAAGTAACAAAAATGAATGCAAAATTGTCCTGATGCATTAACATTTATGAGGAATATTGGGCTGGAAAAATCCGCTCAATGTCGAAAATATTGATGATCTACATAAAATGTTGTTGCCTTTGGTCATATATTTCATTCTTGTTGTAATATATATCCATTTTGATTTAAATTTTAATAAAATTAAATTCTTCATAATCTCTCCATTATTTTTATACCCTACACAGAATATATTCACTTAGTTATTCCGTTTGTAACGCATAGAAGGGGACATACCAGGTATAGAAAAGTATAATATATAATATATTATTATCCTTAATATATCTTTTAGACAATATGTATGATCTAAAAACCTTCAACAGCATTGAAAAAAAAATTGCAGAATTAAAAAATCTCTTTTTAAAACTCCTTTAAATTATGAAAGTTATTTTAATTAAAAACTGTAAAAATCAAACAAATTTATTTGTCCACTAATTTCATTGTCCTCAGGTGTTAATGTCACTGGCAAAGGTATGCACATTTCGTTTTTGCATTGAATACAACAACGTACGCTGTAACATTTAAAGTCTAGCGGCGTTTTAAACCCTTAATATCCTTTGCTTCCGCCGTTTTTGGCCTCATACACCGCAGACGAATTTTTTCATTGTAAATTATGTTACTGCAAATTGTGACCAGTAAAACAAAGAGTTGCATTGAAAATTTTTCAAAAGTTTTACCAAATCAGTTGAGAACAAAAAGTAAAACTGACTTTTTGCCTTGCCTCACAAAAGAAACTTTCAAATAAATCTTCGTCCTGCATTTGCTGCCTGCAAGACATTTTCATAAAAAAATAACATAAAAAAAACTTTTCTTCATTGACTTAATCCAGTTGAAAGGAGTTTTTTGATGCTCTTCTTTCTCAAAACTTTTCTTCTTCTTTTTTCTGCTGCTTTACTCAGAAACACATTTGGCCTCTTGTTAAAATAACGTCGTAACACCATGTCGCCGAAGGTTAAAAAAACTTTGAAATGGATTAGTTAGAGCAAAAGTGTTGCACTTTAAATGCATTTAGGATAATTGTATTACTGTTGTCACTTCTTTAAATTTTTTTTTCAGTTTTTATTGGTTGTTTTTTTAGTCGATAAAATTCTTAAGTGGAAAATTCTTTTAAGCCGATTTTATAGTTAGCCACAAGTACCTACAAAGTTGGGATAAATATAAAAACAGTGTTCATAAAGAGTTGGTTAGTTATGCGTCTGCTAAACTACTGTGCGCTATTATTGCTAGACTGATTTCAAGCTTGCATTTTAACCAATCTAAACAGAAAACTTTTTGGTTTCCCAGTCCACTTTTCAAAGTCCACTTTTTCTATGCGAGACCGCAAAAAGTGGTGAAAACTCTATGGAGCTGTTGTAACCTTTTCTTCCATTTGCTAGATGTGTCCGAGCTGCTGCTGCGGATTTTCATTTTTCAAAACTTTAATATATTAGTCAGAGCCAGTTCTAGTCTGACTAGTTTATCCCGAATCGATATGGCAATTTTCGAAATGAGACCCACAAATTTAAAAAATACCATATATGCTCTAAAGCCTAAATATTGGACAAATGCTAGCTATGTTCATAACCCAAAAGAGTGAGCCAAAAATCGTTTTCTTCAAATATCGATTTGGTATAGTAATAAAACAATGGCTCAATAATGTTTATGTAAAATGTTTTTCAATTTTTCGGATCGCGCATCGACCTTGAATTTCTACTTTTTCTATGAAAGCTTACTTTTCTGACGTGGATTTATTTAAACTGCAATAATGGCGCAAGAATTTTTGAAATCAGACCTATAGTTCTGGTGGTATGAAGATTTTCATAGAACTTTGACCGATATATTTCAAAATGATTTCTAAAATGATGTTGCATTTAATAGGGACAATATTCTTCATGCTGTCCATCAGACCTCATTGCTTGATAATGTGAACGCTCGAAACTGCCGCTTGACAATCATGTTGGATGGATTTCAAGATATTTTGATTTCTCTGCTGGCGTCAACAACAACAACAAGAAATTTTTCATTTCAAATAAGATATCATAAAGTGGGTTTCGTGAATAATAAAAAATTTTTGCATAATTTAGGTTTTTTTAGGGACACATCCTCGTCGTAGGGAGTTGAAAACAATTTTTTTATATTACACCTCCGAAAAATAAAAAACAAAGAATTGAAGTGAGTAATGCGAGAGATGTGTACACCTCGAAATTTTTCTGCAAATGATGTTTGACAAGCATGTTTGATGATGTGAACGCAAAACGAAATTTACAGTTAGTCGGTTTGTCAAGCCATGTTGAACAGCATGAAGGATAATGTGAACGCCCCTAATACTCATATTTAAGAAATCGAGCCAGATTTTTGCAACTTATTGAGGTTTTGACCATGTCCAGAAGCAAACTATGCCATCATTTTGAATCAGGGACTGTAAGAAATCGTTAATTTCAATAATTGAGGGTAAAAAATTACAATGAAGGAAAAGCCGAAATTTAATATTTAATATACTTACAGATAAGTTTATTTTCATGAGTAGCACAGATAAATGACATGATTTTTAATTTTGTGATTTTTTTAAATAACGAAAATAATCGTTATTTTGGATTTTAATTTTTTTCGATCAAAAATAATTTCAATTCTGAAATTTTATATTATTAGAGCAAAATTAATTGTTATTCTGGATCTCTATAGTTAAGTTCAATATTAATCGTAGTTTTTGATTTCTATCTTTTTAGATCCAAAATAATCGATATTTCCGATTTTCATTTTTTATATTACATTCCAAACTTTTTCGATGTTTTTTTAATAACTTTTGACTTATCTCAATGTATTTTGAAAGTTTTTGACTTTCTTTGATATTTTCGATAGTTTGCAAACATAGATTTTATCGATATTTTTCGATAAATTTAAATTTTGTTCACATTTTCCATAAGTTTCGACTTTTTCGGATATACATATGTTGAAATCCACAATAAGAATTATTTTGCATCAAAATAAATAAAAATCTTATATAACGACTACTTTGGATCGAAAAAATATAAATCCGCTTATAAAGATTATGCATTGATTTCTACCATAAAATTCATAATCGTTACAGTTCCTGTTTTAACGGTAATACGTATATGGCTAAAATTTTAAATATAATTTCTGATATTAGAGTGAAAATATAGAACAATTTTATTTGGTTTCCAACAATAACGACTTAAAACCGAAATGTGCCCGTCCACGAAAAAATCCTCCAAAGGATTTAAAAAATTATTTCTCTGTGTAATTTGGTGTCTTCGGAAATTTGAATGTCTTGTTATCAAAAATTCGATTTTGCACATTAGGTGAACTTTCTCGTCGTCGGTCGCATATGAGCCTACACTTGGAACTTCATGCAAAAACATATGTGATATACCGAAGATGAATAACTTCTCATATTCTCGTCAAAAGAATTTCCTAGTCAATTGAGTTATTTAAGAGCCTTTATAATCGATTTATCTAAACAGAAGTAAAGATGCTACAAAAAAGAAAACATTTTCTCTAAACATACAATAATTTCACATCATTGAAATTACTGACATTTTTGACTTAATCAATAACATAAACATTTTTATTATATAAAATGTAAAAATTATATTATATAAAATCCAGCAGTGCAATAATCACAAAATGGTTTCCATGATACATTTTCCCATAATTTTGAATCAGCCATCACATGCTGTGCCACCTCCACCACCGCCTCCACCACCGCCTCCAACACCAATTCAATCACTAACGCAAGCACAAAGAGGACCAGGAAATAGCCGATGATTTAAAAATACAAATTTAAATTTTACAAATTTTTTGTTTAAACAACTGATATATCACCGTTGAAAGCAAAAAAAAAGAACAGCCAAATAAACCATGAATCTGCGAAAATAAAGTGCTTTACTGGTCTTTGTGATGGATTTAGGGCTGTTTCATTTATGAAGAGTAATTTTTGGAGAATGTACTTGTTATTATCTTACGAAATTATAAAAAGCATAGATTATAAGTACTGAAGCCATTTAAAATCTTCAGAAAATAGCATAAAATGCTTGTTTATTAATCGTTACTATCTACGCTTTTCTCGGAAAATAAAATTATGCATACAATTTCGATGTTGGGAAACTGCTCCACCTCTGAACCGTCCGGCTAAAGACTTTTCTTCGAACAAGAATTCAATATATAAACTAAACTGTCGGATCTCAGGTCTGATTCGAAAAGGTCTCAAAACTAAAATTTTTAAAATAAAAATCTCGTCTATCCATCCAACCCGCTCTAGGTATAAGGAAAAGGATTGGAAAGAATTGCAGACAATCGCTAATGATCGTACGCGAAGAAAGTGAGCTACTGGCAAAACCATTTGAAGTATCATTTTAACAAAACAAGACTAACGAGTGTTTACCAACAATTGTCCTGGAATTGATCTAGAACACTCGTAAGCGTTGGTCAGCATAGTGGCTTGTTCTGACTGCTAGGAATCTAAGTGTTTTTTGCTTAAAGAAATTCTTCATTAAATACGAAGTATAACTCCGTATGTTTTTTTCCAGAGAAATGTCTATACACATTCTATTTTATAAACAGTTTATTATATACATCAAATTTATCTGATACCCAGATTAAAAACTATAATTTATTTTCAATTAAATTTCAAGTTATCATAGTGATATTTTTACATTTACATTACGTGAGTAAAGTTCGTATAATGGCTGGTAATAAGAAATGATCTAAATTAACAATATATTTTAGAACATAGACTTATTACAACTATAAACATTATGCTTCACTTTACAAATTTATATCATACATCGAAGGCAGAATTAGCCGAAATTTCGAAAAATTTGCGAAGATGTTGTATAATTTGTATCGAAAAAGTAACTTCTCCTCAGACCGTCAAAAAACTCCAAACCTGCTGCGTGCTCAACAACACTGATATCGGTTAGGAACGAACGTATATTAACATTGCTATTAATTTGAGCATTTGGCATCAGATATGCCTCCATATATGGCTTGCCTTGTGGCAATTTCGATTCAACAATGATCACTTTAAAGAAATGCGTCGGTACAGCAACCGTGTTTGGTCCAATAACTTCATACTCCACATGCAATTTGCCACTCTTGTCCTGTGTTGGCATATATAAAGGTCCGGTGCATACATAAACTGAACCATAACGTATAGCTAAATCACGTACATAATTTTCCAACTTATTCCAAGCAGTGCGATTGAATCCCTTGCCCACTTGTGGTGCAATATTTGTAAGGAAAAATGTTTCATCACAATCTGATTGTTGGCACTTATGATTAGCCGATGCTGCTAAGTGTCCACGATCATAACCTGATTTGAGATAATCTTCAAGATCCGAGCGAAAGTTTGCTGGTATTCTTATGTCTGGCTTAAAGTCTTGATGACGTTTTCTTCGCACACCATTTTCAAAGCTTAAACATGGAGCGCGTACATGTTCGTATACCCAGTGGGCAACACGATTGCGACGATCATATGATAACACAAAGTCTGAATAGAGCCGCACATCGTCGAGGCCTGGAAAACCATATTTCATAATTTCTTCTAAACGTGTCGCTGGAGCTTCATCTCTTGGCACACTAAATGGTCCAAACTGCAATTTGATAGGGAGTGTGTGAGAGCGATTAAAAGGTTTTTCTACAATTTCAGCGCTTACGGTGTTATAGAGTTCCTGCCGCAAATGAAATGCATATGGATTTGTTTGTATCAATTGACGTAGATTGCGGAGAATACCATCATGGCGGCAGTATGCACCAAGTAACATAGCCATAGTTGCCGTTAACAGCAACAGATTAAAAATCATTATTTTTGTACCCATTTTGTAAATTTTTTAATCCTAAGAAAATTGAATTTTGTGAAATTTTTCCAAAATATTTGCGTTTACTTCAGAATTTTTATTTGAAATTGTCAAAATATAAATTAAAAATCAAAAAAAAAAAACGTAGCTTTCAAATGTATTTGAACCCAGTAGAAAAACCGGAGTCAAATGAATTCGCTGCAAGAAAATTTGCTCAAATAAAAATATAAAAAAAAATTTTAAAGAGCTATATTGATAAATTGTGTCAGCATAAAAAGTAAGAAGCTCAAAAAAGGCAAAAAGGAAATTCTGCAATTACAAGAAATTCGGGTCAAATATATATGTAGAAGGTGTAGAATTAGGCTGAATATCAAGCGATAAATATCATAAAAATACGAAAAATTAATTTTCACACTTTCAGAAACGTTTCTCATAAAATCTTACAAAGTTGAAATAACATTTCAGAAATTTTTCATTTCCATTTAAGAAAGCTTTTTGCGATGAGTCAATGTCAGCCTTTTGAATTCATGTGAAACGTTTCTGAAACGTGACAGAAACCTTGTAAGATTATGGAAGAGAAATAACATTTTATAGCATCGTTTATTACATACATTTTTTGCTTAACATACATAGCATCAAACAAAGAGCTAGCTAGCTTGTCAACATTCACAGCGTTCTTTACTTACCATGCATCTAGATATGATGTCCTATATATACAATGCAGACTACAAAAGAGTAATACCGAATTTCAAAACATTATTAAGATTTCATTTCATTAGAAAAATTCAGTAAACATTTCATTTCAAAACTTTCAGCAACACTTCAGAATGATTGCATGTGAAAGATTTCGTTTATAACGTGTTAGAAAGTTCTCATTTGAAAGATACGTAATCTGCAACCTCTAAGCAACACTTCACATTGATTGGATGTGAAACATAACATTTAAAATATATAAGAAAGATTTCTGAAACATTCCGACTGCCAGTTATTGTCTTTTTGTAGTTTTCACAATACAAACATTTTCAGCCATTAAAGACACAGTCAATCAAGTGTTTTATCCCAGGGTAATGACGGTCATGCTGTCCGAAAAAAATTTCTCATTGATAACTAAAATATTTACAATGATATTCTAAATGTATTCCAATGAACTGATTTATATAGCTTCTAATAAATATCAATTGCATTTTAATGGCGACATTAATTTCAATGGAGAATTAAAAAATTAAAACATTTTTATACCTCGAAGCTTTGCAAATCTAATTGAATTACATTAAAACATACAAAAATAAAGTTATAAATGAACAAATAAATTCCATTGAAATAAAATTGAAATTGCAAAATAAAACAAGTTGTTCCATTGCACACGTACACACCATACATACTCGCATACCAACACAAAATGTAATTGTCTGCAAACTTTTATGCCAAAAAATTTGTCTCTCATATGTTTTAATTACAACAAAGGGGTAAACTTTTCAGCAGAGTTTTCCCTAGTGTTAACCCGAATGTGTGGGTACATGCTGCCGCTACCTTGCGGTGGCACGCCCACTTTCAGCTACCTTGTTAACGCCATTGTTTTTCCTGCACTATGCTCGTTAAGCACGCTTAGTTTTGTATCTAAAAATATTTGAACAACCAACTTTTTTTTTGTGTTGCCAAAAACTTTTGCTTATCATTTTATTTTTGTTTTAAATAATTGCAATGCGAATTTTAGTACCGTACACTTGAGCTCTTGCAAACTTAATACCAAAATCTACAAGCAAAATACAGCAACCAATTACTAAAACTGCTGGTAATGACTTCAAAAGTGAGGTTACATGATTTGGATGGGGGTTCTCTGCTTAGAAATTCGTCGGTGTGACACATTTGAACAGTTTACGTGCGCATAAAGACTGTCTACGTTTACTAATCGATTGTTTTTACCGTATTTAAGAAATGTTCACCATTCAAAAACGAGCATTAACTAATGATAATGATCATTTATATCAAAAGTTTGGAAATCCACACAAGATCTTTCAAGCGAGATTTGTTTCATTGTTGATTGAAAATTCAAGAATATACATAAATAAGGAATAGTATTCCTTCACGTCACGAAGTGCTTGCATGAGAATACGTAAACGGAAAGATTTGTGGAAGGCGAACTCATGGATTTTGCACAACGGCAAAATATGGCTTAAAACAGGGACCGTAACGATTATGAATTTTGTGATAGAATGGATTTTTTTTTTTGATCCGAAGTAATCGTTATTTCGGATTTCTATTTTTTCGTTCATAAATAATCGTTTTTTTGTATTTCTATTTTTTTCGATCAAAAATAATCGTTATTTTGCATTTAGATTTTTTTCGATTAATCGTTACATTAGATTTCTATTCTTTTCGATCAAAAATAAACGCTATTTGGATTTCTATTTTTTTCGATCAAAAATAATCGTTATTTTTAATTTTTGTTTTTTCGATCAAAAAATAATCGCTCTTATGGATTTTTGGCGGTTTGATGTTTTTCGATGTTTTCACGTCAAAACCAATCGAAAATGTTAAATAAAAAAAATCAATATCTCCTTTAGTTTTCGAGTTGTTCTTATGTAAAATTACTGTGGCTATCAATGTAGTTGTTGGATATATTATAGACTGATCCGCGGCCGAAAGCCACCGCGAAGCCGATGTTGGATTTTTGGGAGTCTTAAACCCAGAGCTGTGGCCGTAGGCTGCCCACTTACACTAGCTTTTATATATAATTACTGTGGCTAGCGAAGCCGGTGTTGGACATACTATAGGATGTAAATATTTTTTTGTATCGATATTTTGAAAACCAAACGGGTTATCGATTTTTTAATTTAACTTATTCAATTTATTTCGAGCTGTGCTATTGAAAACCATCCTTAAATTGCGGCACCATTGAAATCTTAATTCTAATGATACTATTAAAATCAGATTTTTAAGTATCGTTGACTCGAAAACTATCGATATATGTCAAAAAATTGAGTATACCACATATATTTCCTAATATGTTAACAAACAATAAAGTTGATTTAAGCCAAGAATATCAATCATTAAGCACCGTAATCAGCTGATATTGCCCCATCTGGCTTTTTCCTGTTCCCGACGTCTTAATTATCATTCACTTATTTTGACATGCAACACAGATTTTATTACTTTGTTGTCTGAGTAAAAGTTGTAGTACTAGAAAAGATACTTGCGTTGGAAATAATATTTTATGTAGAATGAAGCATCAAACATTCTGCTTGCCATTGCCGACACCACTTGTGGTAAATGTTGCAAATAAAATTGACATATTGACATAAGATGTTTCAAAAATACAATAACAAAACAAACATTCAAAACAAAAACTTTTTTCAAGTATCAAAAAGTATGCATTCATTTATGTTGTTAAATGATTCAGCATGCGATTTTTAAGTAGCGAATTTTCAACATTATTTATGATAATTTTCAATACGAAAAAATCCCACTTTTTTTAAAACTTTACTTAACTTTAACAATGTGCATGAAATAATGTCGACATATATTGTACGACATGTGTATGTATATGTTTATATATGTAAGTGAATGTGTTTATTATACCCACCGATGCAATTTTTCCAAGTAAAAATTAATATAACATCAGATGACGTATTTTCAGTGTGCTTTTCATTCAATTCTCTTATATGTGTATGTGGCCTGAAATAGCTGACAGAAAAATTGACACAAACATGATGGTTAAGGTGGACCTCATAGTTAGACAAAAAATGCATACAAATTTGAACAAATTCAAGAAAAGTTTTTGACGAAATGATTTTCTTTAGATCAGCTTTCCGTTTTCATTTGTGGTCAAATTTTTCTTTAAGACAAATTGGCCAGTAATTAATTAACTGATAGTGCAAACCCAAGTTTTTTGTTTATCTTTTTCGAAAATATTACTCAATCTAAAGGAAAAAAGAAAAATAAGAGAGATCCACCCTTTCGTGTCATGCAGCATGCAGCTGAACATAATGCGCTTATTAAAAATATTTCCATTAAATTTGTTTAATGAATTGTAATAAAAACGTAATTACACGCCTTGTTGCCGGCATGTCGAGCACTGCCTTACGTTATTTATTCTCTTTTGCGCCTATTTTTTTTTTTTTTTTTTGTTGTCTTTCTGTTTCATTTAAATTTTTTACGTTCAATTATTGCACAAAATAAAAACAACAATAATTTCTATAAATAACACATGAAAATCATTCGCAATTTACTATGAGTGGCTCTTTTCTTTATTATTTAATTGAATGATTTAAAAATGTTACTCATACGACTGGTTGCACCAGAATTCCTCCATTCGTTGTAAAAATTAATTTTAATTGTTAAATAAATATTAAGCAAATTAAAAACATTATCAAATGTATTTAAAATAAAATTATTTATTTTCAAGTTATTTAATATCTGCGGCAGAAAGGCAAAACAGCTTAAGTCGAGATAAGACAAATGGAGTTGAGGTAAATTTTCCATTAGTTTTGAATGAAATTATGGTCACGATTTTAGGTAATTCAATAGAAATTGTATAGCTCTTAATATTTTTCAGTGAAAAGAAAGCAATTTTCAACAAGAACTAATAGAAAATTGATTTGAACTTCATTTGTTTTAAGTCGACATAAGCTGTTAATCCTTTTTGCCACAGTTATCTTATTGAAATACAAATTAGTAATCTGAAACTGTTCTTAGTGATACACGAAATCTTATTGGGAGCCCTTTCCACTGATATTCACGATAAAAATTTATTCAAAAAAAGTAGATGATAACACGCCTTAGGTGACATTGATCGATTCGAAATTTTGTTACAGCAGAAACTTTTTCAAAGAAATGTTGACAACTTTTATTTTGTTGAATTTTATTTTGATTCTTTTTGAGCATAAATTCTTCTATTAATTGCATATTCCGTGCATATGCTTCCTTGATAGATGTACGCTGTTCGCAAAGCGTGAAAATTATAAATTTATGAACTTAGAACAATCTTTTATGGCGCAATAGAGATGGCGTGGATTTTGATGGCCTCAGAATACGTAATACACGTTTAACGGCAAAAATTTCAAAATGCTGACAGACAAACAGATGGTGCTGTTGCTTTGAAACATTTAGCTGAATGCAATTAATTAAATTTCTTAGTGCAATGTTGTAGATAACAAAAGAATAATGAAAAATAGTATGGCAACACTGTGTTCATTAATATTGCGATTTTTTGGGCTTTTCATTTGAATCTTTATTCAAATCATCATCATGGGTAATTGAAGCAATATGATGATACTGTAAATTTAACTAAAATAAACATTTATTTAAAAAAGATCAGTAAACATTAAATGTGAAACCTTTCAGAAACACTTCAGAATGATTGCATGTGGAATATTATTATATAAGAAAGATTTTTGTAGCGTTCCATCTGGAATGTATGTGTAAGCTAAGCAGTTGTTCACATTTCAGACTTTTTCGAAGCCATCCTCACTGTTAATGGTTTGGAGCACAATTTGAGACAGTAACCCTTTGTTCGGATTCAGCATAGTTCAATTTATACAATATTATTTATGCATTAAAAATAATTTAATATTTATGCATAATTTTATTCAACTTAATAAACATTTTAGCATAGCACATAAAATATACACAACTTCACACAAATGCAATAAGTTCCTTGAAAATATGACTTCCAAAAAGTTCAAAACGTGTCCAGAAAACTTCATCTTTAGCACAATTCTTTGCCTATAGCATTTTAAACGTTTTTGCTTTCATATCTGCCACAGTATGCGACGTTTTGGCATTAAAACCAAAATAAAATAAGAGATCGACTGCAAGATGATTTCAATTTTGAAAACAAACAGCAAGAATAGTTGGAACATTTCAATTACTTTCGGTTAGTAGAATGCTTTGTACAAACGAGAAGTTATTGTGCACTGAGAAAATAATAATAAAACATATTAGTAACGGGTATAAATTATCAGTTAGCACTTACATCTTTATATATCTTGATTTGTCTCGTTTCATTTATACTTTTAAAGCCTAAAAATATGCAATTATATTTTTAAATTTCGAATAGAACAGACTTAACATATTTTATATTAAATATAATAGCATAATTTCAGGCTTGCAAGTTAAGTACGAAGCGAGACTGATTGAGATGAACTGAGTGAGTAGCACACAATTGAAGCTTTAGAGTTGTCTTCAAAAGAATTAACATTTAAAGCATGAAAAACTCTATGGAAGGCTCAAAATTTATAAGTGTACCCTCATAAAATGAAGTTTTCTACTATAGCTATTTTCTTTACCAAAGCCGTAATTTGTTTCTTTAAAAGATCACTCAAACTTTGCGAAGCCGTTTTCTTAATACTCCCCTTGTATTTTAGGGACATGTTGAGAGTAGCTGAGAACTAAAAATTTCAGTACTATATATTCTTTAAATTCAAATTTTTATACTTTATTTTTCGCAGTGTAGTAAAAAAGTTTTCGCGTAATATCAACAAATCGCGAAACAGCAGCACCAAACAAACAAGTAAATAAATAAATACAAGCGGCAAGGGGGTGTATAAAACAAATAAACAAGAAGCATCACTTACAGGAAGTTAAGCCTTTTAAGGAAATTAAATTTCGATTTAATCAAGAGCGCGAAACACAACAAAAATGGACGAGATGAAAAAGTTGCTGTCTCAGTGGAGAGGCAATGGTAATAAATTTTCAAAGCCAACATGAGTTGTTGTTGTTGTTTTTTTATATTTTTTTCTTCCTCTCGTTTTATAACTTTAATAAGAATGCTGCCAATAGAAGACGTGGTTTTCTCAATTTTTATTGCTTTAGTTCCGTGGAGTAAGAGTATTTGAAAATAATCGTGGCCCAGACAGAAATCCATTAAAAAATCTATTAAATGAGAAATTTAATTAAGTTTTCTTTATTGGGTTTGTTTTTCACATTGAAGCGGAGTAATAAAAACAAAAGATATTTGCGTCAAGTTATTAAGTCATTAATGAGAATTGTACTAAAATAAGTATTTTTCAATTATGGTCCTTGAAAATATTCAAGTCCAAAGCTGATAAATACAATTTTTTATAAATATCTCACTTTCTATGCTTATGATAGCTATTATACTCTGACAATTGTGGAAATGATTTGGCTGTATTTCACAATATCTGACGTCTGTATGCAAAATATTTGCTTTTGGAGAAGAATTGGTTTTTTTACTGATTTTCAAATTTTTTTTCCATCGATTTGTGCATTAAAAACGGGGAGTAAGATCAACGACGCAATTTTATTTCTTAAAAATCTTCACGTTGCATTGGTGCTTAATAGAACTTCACAACACATATGTATGTATGTATGGATACGCAAAGTTATGTTGCGAAATAGAGGCCTGCATGAGTGTACTCGAAAAGATCGCCATATAAACTTTCGAATGCAATAAACTTCGAGTGCTTGATCTTGTAGAACCTTTTATTTGCGATTTATTTGCAAGTGTAGCACTCACCTCTACTGCTTGGTGTTTCGATTTTTTTCTATTTGATTTGTGGTTTTTGTGCACAAGGGCTCAATGAACTCACAACGTAGCGAGTGATGTTCGTTTCAAGTGCACTCATGCAGATCTCTGCTGTGAAACAATCTCTTTGAAAACTCTTTTCCAGACAATTTCGAAGTTGGTAAATTTAAGACAAATTTTCACTAAAACTTCTTCATTTGTTACCTTTCCTTTTTTTCCCATCACCCTTGCTTTGAAAGCAACTCAGGCCTTGCATTCACGGAAGCATTCCCGAAATGTTGGTCATATGCTAAAAATACAGGTTGGGCGTGATAAGTATATGAACTTAATTATGTTTCATTATGTCAGTATTGGAAACTGATCTCTTTAGACAGGCAAACCCTGAGAATCTTTGTCGGTGTTATTACAGGACATTATTTTATAGGCAAGCAGACCTCAAGACTAAAGCTACATATTTAACGTACGAGATCTTTGTAGAAGCTGTAAAGATCCTGACGTCGAAGAGACTGTCTTTCATTATCTTTGTGAATGCCCCGCGCTGACAAATTTGCGTTTCAAGATCAAATAATTTCTTCAAATTATTTGAATACTAAGTATATACAATATAATCATGACACCAGTAACTTCATTTAATGCAGTATTTTTTCAGCTTCTTTGGTCATATATTTCGAGTTTCGGAAACAGCAATTACGGCATTATTTGGAATGGCCAGTCCTGTTGCTGTCCTGTTGTTTGAAATTCAAGAGCCGTCATCGAATTTTTTTTCAGTGCAGAAGAGAATTTTGCTCATGTCAATTGTGGAATATGATTTAATTTCTAGCTTACGATCTGATTGAAAAGTCAATAGACTGTTATGTATTATAACTTCCTCAACCCTCAATCATTTTCTTCAGATCTGAACTTAATATCCAATTCAAAAAAATTTATTCAGAAAAACAAATTAAATGAGAAAGCTAAATAAACAAGAAATTCTATAAAACTTATGGAGTAATAACAATGCAAAACTTTTGCAGCAGTAAAACATTTGCTGCAGAGTAGGAAAATTAAGGCGATTCAAGAAAAAGTAGTAAAAAACAACTTTAATTATTTATCAAACATTTGTGCGCAAGACGCATTGGGGCAAAGTTTATGGTCATTAAATGCAATTAAATGAATATACGGGTGCATGTGGAGGGATAATGAAGGCTGGTTCAACAACATTGCGTTGCCAGAAAAGGCGTTGGCAGGTAGCTTAGCTGCCTAAAGTTGGATTGAAAAAATTAAGAGTTATCGAAACATATCGTAAGTAATAGGGTTCAATAGTTGTGGATTCATCATTGAACTTTTTAAGTCAAAATAGAAATGTGATCGCGATAAAGTTGTCGAATTCACCTACAATGAGAAAAATGTTTCAACTAACACTATCCACTATTTGACCCAAATACAATATATTTGACTCAAATAAATATTTGATTGCTCTATATGAAATATACATTTGCTATATTCAAACACATCATTTTCTCAGTGTAAAGAATAAAACACTAATTAATAAACGGTTGGCACTACAACGATTCGATCTACCAAACTTTAATTTTTTTTTTCAATCCACCCTACAGCGCATAATCAAGTTATACATTTCACAATTCATTAGACAAGAGAGGTTCATTTATTAGCTCAAGTCAAACTGTTGTGGTGCAATTGCAAAAAAAAATTAGCAAAAAAAATTTTTTTAGAAATAAATTCTAAGCTTAAGCGCTTTTGCCTGGTTATTACAAAAGTGGCAGCAACACCAACACCAACAACAGTTAGCAGCAGCAATAACCGCTGCTATAACAATTTTCATGGCTGACATAAAAGACGCTTTCAACCGGATTTTCCTATTCATGCGAAAAACTTTTCATGCTCAAAGCCACAAAATCCGCTTGAAAATGCATTTGCACACATAGACCAATAATATTTTACACACAGACACGCACACATATGCGAGTACTTTTGCCTCCCTCACATGCCGGCAGTGAGACATGGGCCTAAACGTGCCAAAGTTTTCATAAACTTGCATGATTTATTTAATTTCTTGTGGCAAGAACTTTACGGTTGATTAAATCGGCCGTATTTGGATTGCAAACTAAAGCCATCACCTATCATTTCCTCAACTTTTCACTACTTGCTGGTCTTTTATTTCTATCAGAAAGCGGATTTTAATGGCAGTTAATTATTTGTGTGGATTTTGGCATCGAAACTTTGGAACAAAAATTCACTCATTGTCAGTATACAAAGTTATGAAATCTTAATTATCGAATATTTATATTTACATTTGGTGATGGCTTAGCATTTGGTGAAAGAAAAATTCCCAAAATAATTGCTGTTCACAATTATTATATAATAATACTAATAATATTTAAGAGTAACATAAAGCGCCTCGACCTAGCTTTTTTCTCACTCAGTGTGATAAGCTTCCTAGTCTCATTTCTATTTGGAATGATTAAAATCACCTCGATTTCTTTGACTTAGCAAAAGCTATGAAATACCACAGCATCTCAAAGTAACTTTCAAGTACTCAAGTTAATGCTAATTTATGCCAACCAAAAAAGTATGCTACACAATTTTAGACGACATTTTTATCTTTAGAAATTTACTTCATTGCTTGTACGTACCACTACTCGTACAAATTCTCCATTTGTCATTCAATCGCAGTCAAAGACTATGCATCTCAACATGGCGCGCTAAACACGTTGCAATTTATTTTCCAATCCATTTCGTGTCCTTGCAAATCGGTGAGCAATTTTCTTTGCGGAATGGCACCACAGGACGATAATTTTGCACGGCGCCTATAAACATGACATCAAACTGAAATCACAGTGAAAATTTATGCAACATTCTCTCTGTGTGTGTGTGTGTGTGTGTGTGTGTTCAGCAAAAAGTATACCATCGCCAGCATCAACAACAATAACATAACCAACACTAACACGGCTGGTGTTCCAGCTGTTTAAACGATGCTCATGGATGGTCCCGTTGTTTTCTGGTTCACTGCACATAATTTAAATATTTGGAATGCCGCCAAAGTAATAACTCTTTGTGCGCTTCTTCCTATGCAGCAGCAGCTCTGTCGTCTGTCGCTCGAAACAGCTGCAAATGTATGCAAGATGCCAGTACGCTAGTATTTACAACCAGGACGAATCTCTGTTGCCCGGTTCAACGAGCCGTGCTGCTGTGCTGCAAGCAATTCACACTTATGACACCCACTTTTGGCGGTTCGCGTTATAGCGAACATTAGACAAATCTTTACCGCATCATATGTCGTTGAAAGTAAGCACTTAAATTTTTATATGTTTACATAATTTAAATGTGTAAGTAATCGGTTTTATTTTTTAGAAGAACAAAATTAGAAAATCAATAAAAATAAATGCTGCAAAGGTTTGAAGTGAAAATGACATGAGGTTGCAAATGAAATCAAAAATCTTTCTGAAAGGTAACTTAAGCTTTGTAAGATTTCATGTGAAAATTTTCTGAAAGGTTTACGAAACGTTACATGCCGATTGGGTATATCATCGAAAAGTTTGCCTTGGACGGAATTTCAGAACTATAGCCATTTGGAAAATAATAATATAATATAAGTTTGTTCTTGCTTACCCATGTCTGGGCCCAATAATTTTAAGCCAAGCTTAGGCTACCTAATGCTGACCCAAGCCTCACAGGTCAATTATTCCAAAAATTTTATCGTATCTATTAAACCGATTACTTAAATACTTAATTAAATAACAAATTTCGGTCATCTTAACGTTAAACAAATATAATGCCATACTCGTGTGTAAAATAAAGTTAACAGTACAAAAGGGTGCGAAAAAGAGAAGCTGGGTGAATTTGTTCGTGAATCACAGTGTTGGTTTTGTTTTTATCTGCTGTCTCTTGCTGTAGTATTAGTGAAGTAATTTGTGGTGTAACGCAGCAGATTGCGGTAGCCTTTGTATTTGCTTTGGAAATGTACGGATGTGCTTGGTGCTTGCAGTCTAACATAAATAAAGAAGCATCTTCTGAAGACCAGAAGTTTTATATGATGACTATTAAAAAGAAGAGAACCAAAATTTGCAAAGTAAGCCACAAGTAGAAAAATATATTAAGACCAATGTTGTAGAGGAGATCAAAACACATCGATTTCATCATGCCCGAAAAATCTACGTATGACAAAAAACTTCATATTGACTAAACCTGAGAATTACGGGAAAAGATCTAACCACTCGGCATGTAATTTTTCAGAAACTGTGTGTAACGTACCAGAAATGTTTCATTGGAAATATTGCCAACGGAATGTTACAGAAATCTGTATTATTGCACATGCTGTAATTCTGAAAGTGTTTCTAAAGTTTCCATATTAAGCGTTTCTTGAAACTTTCAAATATAATCTTTCTGACACGTTACAAACGAAATCTTACACATATAATCATTCTGAAGTGTTTCTGACAGGTTCCAGTTATAATGTTTACTGATTTTTTGTAATGAAATATAAATAATGTTTTATGATTTTCTGTTTCATTCTATGTTAAGTATAGTTTTTTTCAATCAATATTTCAAAGTTCCGGTGACATAATAAAATACCAACAAGTGACGCAGAATAAAAAAAAAGAGTGCAATGAAAAATTTTAGTTTCTTTTCCTTAATCTTACAAGATTTCTGTAGCGTTTCAGAAACGTTTCAAATTAAATAAAAAGTCGGACATTGCTATATTGTACTTAGAAAGCTTTCCGAAATGGAAATGAAAGATATCTGAAGCGTAACTGAAACTTTGTGCGATTTCAAGTTTAAGATTTAAGAAAAGTTTTCGAAAAGTTACATTCCATGTGGATAGATAGCGAGTCAAAAGATGAAGTACTAAAAAAGAGTTTAAATTAAAACCTGAATATTTTACAATTTTTTTGCTCAATGTCAATGTCGTTGGAGTTCGAGATTTCTTTGACCAACGGGAGTAGAGATTTAGTCGTAAAAAACAAATTTTTGTGTTTACAGCGCTTGGAGAATAAACAAACAACATGTAAAAGCTCGCGCAATTTAACATCATAGCTCGTCTTTATGTTTACATGCTATTCTACGCTAATATTTGCTACGCAATTCGCGCTTTGAGCTCAAAGAAAATTCAACCCCAGAAATGCTGTAAAGCAAAAAAGAGTGGCGGCACTAAAAAGTTTGCCGTTTGTTGCGTAAATTTATTCTTTTTAGCATTTCCGGTTGTTTTAACGCATGCAGCGACGCGAGCGGCCATTTCGCTTCATTTTTTTTTTTTTTAATATTTTTTAGTAATAAAACAAAAAGAGACGCAACTGCGGCCAACACTGGCAAAAGTTTTTTGGCCATTTCAAATAATTCATTTGTGAAACGAGCCAAAAAGTCCAAAAACAGCAAAAATTAAATAGCAAAGAAAAAACAGCAAACTTTTTGTTGAATTTTTATATAAATCACACAGCCTTGGCAGCGCAAAACTCAAGGGGCGAATGAATGGGATGGATTTTAAGCGGCCAAACTTTGACAAAAATTTAATTAGCTTGCGGGATTTTTAATGCAGCATGGTATGGGAATAAAGTATAAATTTCCAAATGTACAAATTACATATTTCATTTGTATAATTAAAACTAATTTTTTTGAATTAACAGCGCATTTCAAAAGTTTTTAATATTAAAATGCAAAAATATTTAGAAAATGAAAAATAAAAATGAAATAAAAACAAAAATGTTAATGGGCGTGTTCAGTTCTTTGTTGAATTGAAAATTAATTTACTAAAGTTCTTTGAGATAATGAAAAAAACTTTTCATTAATTATACCAACAAATAAATTTAGAAATGAAAAAGATGAATGCAATAGAGTGGACATCATTGGGAAGAACATTTAGATTGAAACAGTAAACATAGCTAAGGCGTCATAGACAAAAAATTTTGAAACTTCCGTCGCTTTTCCCTTTCATTATATTGGATACGTTTCTTAAGCTATAAAGCAGCGATGGGCACATGGTGGCTTTTTTCGCCCTCATAGCTAGAACCGTTATTCGACGCACAAGCATCCAAAAAACAATTTGCAAAATCTTAACGCTATCGACGCACAGCGTTGACTTGAGTTCAAATGAAAACAAAAACAACACACAAAGACATTAGCGACGGTGGCACATTGTGTCTCAACGAATGTAGCAATTATTTTTGTTTGTAGTGCAATTTGGCTTTTTTTTAGTGCTGTTGGCGCATTTGGAAATGAAAGCAAGGAAACTTTAAAACTTCGTTTTCTTGGCTTGATTTTGTTGTTCCACCCTTTTGCTAGATTTCTATGCCCACCGCTGTTATAAAGCATTCTTTGGACAATTTAATGGCTACGCATAATATGTAACAGACCAATTATTCTAATTCGGGGAAAACATTTTAACATCGAAGCTATAACATAAATCTGAACTGAATCAACCGCTTTGGAGGAATTGGATCAGTCGACGATCTTCTGCGAAAAATTCCTAGATACAGTGGGTAGGAAATAATGTTCTTGAGGAATTCATCTGCCATTTTTCATTGTCGCTCTGCTAAGCTTAGTATTGGCAGAACATAGCTTCGAAGATTCAGAAGTGAATTTAGAAATGGTTAAAGATCCATGCGGTCGAAATTTTACTTCCACGAGTTGCTCAGCAGTACCTGCTGTATGCCATTTGATTCCAACACTTTGCGAGGAATATGAACCGTTTTGCATTTAATTTTCATTTAATTAGGTGTATCAACAAACAAAACCTCAAGTTTTTGTAATACTGAGAGCCCCAGGGAATTACAACAGCATCAAAATCACAAATTATTTACACAAATTTTACATTCCAAAGAATATGTTGAATATCCTGTTAAAAACACGACACAATACAAAGACATCATGCTGAACAAAACTTTTTCTCAAACAATTGAAAGACATCTTTTTAAAATGCTTGTAAACAGTAAAAATATCCTCAATAAAGAAATCCATCGCATTTAGAGCTGAGAAGAGATACAATTCCAGAAATACGCATTATTTGCAATCGATTTATTTTATACATTGAAACTCAGTAAAGTACAAAAAGAATTGTTGCTAAGTAAAAATGTCGTAAAACTTTTGCAAAGCAATCAACCGGAAGTTGTATAAGTTTCCGGTTCAAATGGTGTAAAACTTTTTGATATGAGAAATATCGAAAGTGAAAAAATATGAAAGGATTTTGAAAATTTAAAAAATGAAATGAAAAGAGAAAAATACGACACATTTTAACAATAACAAACACCTACTTTGAACTACAATAAATATATGTATGTAAGCACAAAGAAAATAAGAAGAAGAACAAGAAAATAAACACTAGTCAACAAAAACAATTGTTGGCTCAACTAAATATTTGCTAAAAAGTTTTGAATTGGTGAAAGAGCGCTAACGACGTTGGGTGAAAAAAAAAACATCCGCGTTCGAAACTTCTTATGAGTATGCACTCGTAAGTTAAAAATGTGAATGTTAGTGCATGTGTTCCTGTGTGTGTGTGTGAAACAACGGATATGGAAGTGAGATGCAGTAGAAAGTTTTTTTAAAGAGTGAAGTGCACCAAAGTGACTTGACATTTTCAATGCACTCTTTCTCACACATATGTAATTTCTTTGGCAACAAATTTTGAGTGCAAACAAGAAACATTATGAGCCTGTGTGTGTGTGCGAACATTTTTTTTTGTGTGAGTGAATCTTTGTGTACGTTTATACTAAGTAGGAAATTGAAGTCATGATTATGGAGAGGTTAGAAGCGGTACAGTAAGCTTACAAATGTAAGCTGAAGCTTGAAAAATTGAATTGAATTGAATTGAATTGAATTGAATTGAATTGAATTGAATTGAATTGAATTGAATTGAATTGAATTGAATTGAATTGAATTGAATTGAATTGAATTGAATTAAATTGAATTGAATTGAATTGAATTGAATTGAATTGAATTGAATTGAATTGAATTGAATTGAATTGAATTGAATTGAATTGAATTGAATTGAATTGAATTGAATTGAATTGAATTGAATTGAATTGAATTGAATTGAATTGAATTGAATTGAATTGAATTGAATTGAATTGAATTGAATTGAATTGAATTGAATTGAATTGAATTGAATTGAATTGAATTGAATTGAATTGAATTGAATTGAATTGAATTGAATTGAATTATATTCCTAACTTCTCAACATTTCCTACAGGGTCAACATATTTTTAGTGGCTCGATCGTTTCCGATTGGAAATGCCACTAGTAAAACGCCAATGAATGCATTAAAACACTCCACTATTTGAAGTACGAATTTTCAAACACCAGCTCCAATTGGCGGTAACAGCATTCATTGAATGCTTTGGCACTGTAACAAACCTAACCTACTTGAAAAAAGCGTGGCAAATATCTGCTAACGCTGCTTAATTGCATTCCTATGTGGTGTAAAATTGGCAACAACACCAACGCAAAAATAGCGCAAGGACAAACAGTTCGCCAGTGTGACCTACCTACTTACTCACAGATATGTACGAGTGCATATATACAAAGTTGTGAATGTGTTTGCAATGCATCATTCCCAGCTAGAGTACAATAAAATTAGTTTCAATTGTAACACAATTCAAGTTCGAAAACTACTGCATATTTTACCTTTTACTACACATTTTACTACTACTACGAGTACCACTGCTATTACTCTTTTCATTTGGCTTCTTTCTCTCATTTATGCCCCACTTGAGAATCGAATGAATCAGCGTTTTTAAATTAGCTTTTTGTGTTACGTTGAAGAATTCTCTGAAGGATAATCAAAATCACGCTGTGTCTGCAGTGAATTTTGAACACATAGAGTTGAAAAAAAGGAGTTAATTAATTGATACAAGCTATAATTGGTTGGGGTTTTGTGAAGAATGAGCGTCAGAAACGAGTAACTTGAGCGAGTAAGAAGTTAGAAATTTCTCATTTAATTTGAAATTAAAATGTAAGCGATGAATTTGTTTTTTTTATTGGTAATCTTTTGAAGATAGTTTGAAGATAACTAATTGAACTACTAACAAGTGTTTATTTTTGTTTTATAGCGTTGTTATACTTTGACCTAACCATGGTATACAATTAAGTATGGGTTCGATTGATTTCTTTAAAGACTTAAGTCCTATTTATGTGATTTTTTTTTTTGTGTACCTGCTTATGTCCTGGATTAGCACAATGGTCAAAGAATTCTGGAGTGTATTAATTTCTGAACAACATTTTTTTTGGATTATCCCATGAACACATTTAAAGCCATCATTTCAAATTAAGCGTGCAAAATACAATTGCAACTTGAAAAAATACAATACATAACAACTCTCATACAAATATCATCAGCTACTGACCGACAATGTGAGGCTCATTTTAAAAAATATGCATTCAATTGCAGGACATGATGACGACAAATATTGAACACTGATAAAAGCGAACAGGATACGAAAATTCCAAATGGACAAAATTCAATTTTATGCAAACAAATCGAATGCTCAATAAGATGTTGGAGACTTTTAAGATACGAATGACAGAAGCGAAGGACATTGGATATTAGCAAAACTAAATGAACACAAAAAAGATAAATACATATGACCGTTGAAAAGATGTTTTTTTTTCTTTGCAAAAAAGTTGAAATTTACATTTTGTAAACAGTTGCTGAAAGTAATAAAATTGAAAAGTTTTTCCATTTGAATTATTTGTTCAAGTCCTACTTGTGTTTATCACATGTGACCCATTGGCAAAATAGTTTTTTAAGCAAATATATGTACACATACATAAATACATTCACACTTAAACTTACACAAATATCCTTAAAATATCCTTAGATAAATACACGCTTGAACAGTTGTAGAAAGTTTTAGAAGAAACTATAAAATGCAACAGCAACAAAAATCGAATTGAATTTTTAGTTGTTGAGTTGTAAAAATTTGACCAAACTATTTCTATGAAATAAAAACTAATGTTAAGTTTTAAACAAGAATTTAATGGTAAATTAAGTTTTAGTTGAAAACTTTAGTTGGCATTTAAGTTTAGGTTTAGGTTGACTCCTAAAATATCCCTCTTAATCGAGCGTAAATTCGAAATAAATTAGTTTTAGATGTATGGTATGTTAGGCAAACTTCTTTGAACTTGTGCGTTTCTTCTGCTCTACACCTCCGTATCATTTGTTGATTTCTTAATGTAGGCACCTAAAACTATGCAACAAATTCATTGCCTATCAACTTTTAATTTTTTATCGCATTCCTAATTATTCTCATGCCGATTAATCTTACTGTTGTGGCTTCATTTCTATTCTTTTTTTAAATTAATATTATAAAAGTTTTAGTTTAGGTAGATAGTAAAAATTCACCTACTCTACTTTAACTACTTTCACATTCCAAAAAATATGCTAGAATATTTTATATGAGAAGAAGTAGCATATTTTTGTGCAAATCGCCGCATTATACAAAAAATGATTTAAATTTGATAATCCAATACAATCCAATATATCTGTGGGCACAAGGAGTAACAGCAAAACTCGATATTTGATGAGAAGACGAAACAGTATAAGTCATATGAATATACACATAACTTATGTTGTTTCTCCTTATCATCAAATATCGAGTTTAGTCGTTATTCCTTGTGGCCACAGATATATTGATGTTGGCTGTATAGAATGATTTCACACTGAAATTCATGTGGGTAGTATCTACTAATAAACACTCCAGTACCAAACACAAATTATGTTCATGTATTTCTTCTTTTGGATTCATAATATACTTTCCTCTGATGCCCTCACCGTCCCAGCTGATTATTTTGCTAATGCTGGGTGTAAAGAAGATTCTTCTGTCTGGATCAACAGCTTCTTGCGGTAGATCGTCTTGAACTAACCCACATGTAAGCTCTTACCGCTTAGAAGAAGCCCCGATTGATCTAATTGTACATAAAACGATGCGGTGGTTGAAATATCGGCTTCAGTCAGATCTGAACTGCGTCAAAACGAGAAGATGGCAACAAACAATATCTTTGGCTATTCATGAAATTCGTTATGTTTAAGCAAATGTTCTTACATGTAATAGCCGAAAGTTGTCGAAGATATTCATATTTAGTATCGTTGATGTTTCCTCACAGAAAACTTGAACCCTCTATTTGCCAGCGGTTGTTCTTCTGAGTACCTTTATAGAACTCAATGAAGAAAAGCGGAGTAGCAATGATTCTTGAATTTAGCCGTAAAGAGTTGAAAGTGATTACCGAGAGGCATATAAGACGTTATGCTGCGGTAGTTGATGTGCTGCTATTCAAATGTTAAAATACCTAACTTCAAACTCTCTACGGTACAATATTTCATATGCGCTGATGAAACAGGAAGTATCCCATGAAGTTAAAAAGCCTCTGTATGTATATTATTTGTTTACTTGCTTAATAAATTCGATTTACAAATTTCCCGCCATTAAATGTGTCGTGCTGAGAAGTTTCCGCTAACCATTCAACGCGTAATATTTAAAAAAAATGTTCACCAATTGAATGTGTGGCACTCATCCAAAATTGGTAACTTTTTCGTCTCATAGTACAGGAGCCAGCGACATGAGGTATTTCATTCAGTTTCATATCGCCTAAAAACATGTTTATTCAACTAACGGAATATCTTAAGCACTGCCAGCGCACTAGAAAAAGCAAACATCAAATAATAAAATATATAGGTATAAAGTCAATTATGTAAAGAACAGAGATTTCCTGCCTGTAATTCTTCGATGTGATAAGATTTGAGCCATATTTCAACATTTTGAAATTTCCAGCAGTTTTCATGCAGAGTCGTTACGGCGAAAAGAGCGGTTTTGAATGGAAATCTGGAAATCTGAAAATCTTTCGTCTAAAAGCTATAGTTATATTTTAAGATAATAAAATGTTGTCCAAATTTTATTGGTACAACGGCTTTCGGGCAGGAAATCCATGTTTTCGTCTCCACTACAACTTTGAATTTATATATTTTTCTATTTCAGGCAGTTATTGAGCAAAAACTCTTTTTCGGTCACTTTCAGCGCTCATACCTCAGCATCTCACCACGAGTGCACCTGAAAAGCTCTTATTCTGTATTAACGATATAAATATTTTTTCACGCAGTACGATATGCCCCAGTCTAAATTGTCGCTGGCTCTCGTATTATCACTTCTTTCTCACACTACATGTACACACTGCCATTTAAAAATTGCTAGCGTTCAAATGTGTGCAACTCAAGAGAAAACTGATGTTACATACGCCTTTCCGAAGGCTGTTGCACGATACTTTCCTTCGTACTCTCGCGACCAAATGCATTTCCTGTTATATGCAACGTCAACCCGTAACAGCGATAATAACAACAGCAACTGTGTATTAGTGCAGTGGTAGCAGCAGCAGCAGAAACGGCAACTTTATTTACGAGCGGACAATAAATTTTCATTTGGGACGAGAATACAACAAACGAACCAAAAATTTTTATGATATCGAGTGCTGTTGCTGTTGCAGATGCTTTATATTTTATTTATATATTGTGTTTAGTTCTCTTTTGGTTATGTTATTGTTATTATATTAGTAGTTGTTGTTATTGTTATTTTCGCTATGCTGTTTCGATTTCATTTTACTTTTGTTCGAAACCACCAACAATAATAACAACAGCGGCAGCATAACTATTTATTGCAAATTTTCATGGCTCTGGATGCCATATTAATAGAGAAGCACTTCAACCGGAAGCTCTTGAATTGGTGCAGCAGTCGACGTCATGATACACGCCTGACATGTTGTCACAGTAGAAATAATTCATCATATATAATACATAATATCGATATTAAATGTATCATTAGCAATTTATTTATTTAATTTGTTTTATAGAACAAGTTATCATAGCTTTTTTTTCATCTTTTCATTTAATCTCCAGAGGAGATTACGATATCCGTGGCGCCGCGATTTGGCCATGTTTTTCGATAAAACACGTCAAAATAAATCAAAAATGTTAAATAAAAAAAATCGATTTCTCGCTTAGTTTTCGAGTTATTCTTATGAAAAATTACTGTGGCTAGTAAAGTAGGAGTTGGACTGATCCGCCGCGAAGCTGGTGTTAGACTTACCACTTATCCTATTTTTTATGTATAATTACTGTGGCTAGCGAAACCGGTGTTGGACGTATTATATAATGTAAACATTTTTTAGTACCGATATTTCGAAAACCAAACGAGTTTTCGATTTTTTTATTCAACACTTTCAATTTATTTTGAGCTGTTCTATTGAAAAACATCCTTAAAATGCTGCGCCATTGATATTTTAATTCTAATGGTATTATCCAAATCAAATGTTTATGTATCGATATTTTGGAAACCAAACGAGTTATCGATTTTTTTTATTTAACATTTTCGATTTATTTTGAGTTATATTGAAAACCATCCTTAAATTGCGGCGTCATTGAAATCTTAGTTCTAATGATACTATCAAAATCAGATTTCTAAGTATCGATAACTCGAAAACTATTTGTATTGACGTGTTTTATCGAAAAACATCGTCAAATCGTGGCGCCACAGATATCGTTATCGATAAATTATATAAAAATATATAATTAGTAAATTACAAATATGTAATAAAAGAAAGAGCA
The DNA here is from genome assembly GCA_963662105.1 of Meiosimyza platycephala. NCBI lineage: Eukaryota > Metazoa > Arthropoda > Insecta > Diptera > Lauxaniidae > Meiosimyza > Meiosimyza platycephala. Next base: position 15,030,280 of record OY759210.1, read on the forward strand.
CTAGCTGCCAGGGCTTTCAACTCTGTTATCCTCAAATGTAAAAGGGGACTTAGCCAATAATGTTGTGCTGTTTTGAACGTACACAAAACAAAAAAGTTTGCTTTCAGTGAACACACTCGGCAATGTCAAAACAACTCGTTACTTTGCAGCCACGTCAAATGTCAAAACGTAAACTAACGAAACTATGAAAAGATCCAACTTCACTTATTGAGTGCAAAAATAGACTACTCTGACGTGGAGGTGTCATTAATTTTCGTGTTTCAAAGAATTTTCTTCAAAAAAGTTCAAAATATTTGAAATTTCTTAACATATTTATTGAATTTCGTTGCACAAAAGTGCAGTGCATGCAAAAAAGTGAATATTTTGTGTTTTTTTGCTGTGCAATATAAAGTAAAACTGCTAAACGAAAATTTCAACTGAGCCTCCGTCATTTCTATTCGCTGCGGTAAATTTTTTTTTTTCACTGCGTGTTTTTTCTTTTTTTTTCCTACAATTGTGTGTATGTTGTCCAGTTTTTCCACTTTTCGTGAAGCGGATAGAGAAAGTTAAATTATATCATATATTTGATTGAAATTTTACAAGAAAAGAAAATAAATAACAAAAAATGAATCCAAGCGCATATGGACCGCCACCAACGCAACAGTTTCAACAACAGCCGCAGCCGCCGCAACAATTTGCTCCGGGAGGCTGGCCAACACCTCAAGCGCAACATCAGCCACAGCAGCAGCACCATCAGCAACCGCCCGTTGGAGCTCCTGGAGCTCCACCACCAACTTCCATGGCAAATATGCAACCATTATCGCCTCAAAATTCACAAGGAATTATGAATGGCAACTATCAACAACAAGTAAGTAAATTTATAATACTTATACGATTGTTAATTATTGGAATACTGACCAGCAATGACCCAAAAAAGCGTAACAAAAATGCATTTCTATTTCGTTTTGTTTAATTTTTGTCGTGTTGGATCTTCACTCAATGAAAGGAAGCAAAAAGCACTCAAAATAAATTGAGTGTGAGTAAAAAAACAGTCAGGCATCTGTTGTTGTTGTTGGAGGAGCTGTTAGTGACTACCATCGTGACACATTTTATATAAATGTAATGTTTAAGGAAACTTTAACCAAAAAGTAGTTCAGCGTGTTTCGTATCACGCCGGAGGCTTAGACAGAAAGTTTAAGAATGTATAGAAATACTATAATATACTAATGTTTTACTTTACACTCAAATAGGGTACCACAGTTTTCAGAACTCAGTCGAAATAAAGGTCTTCAAAGTTCCGCTGCTTTTTAATAAACTACAATATTGGTGTAACTATATAAATTTCGAATCAGTGCCACAGTTTTTTACACAGTATTTTTAACATCTTTTTAAAATTTGGACATCTATTTTTAATCACTTTCCATAAAATTATTACTTACCAGGTCCTCAGGGCCTGCTCAGCCCCTGTGTTGAGAAAGTGTGTAACAACACCAAATGGACCATAACGCATTATTTTTCAAATATCCTATAATAGTGTTATTTTTTAATCATGTTGAACGGTTGTTAGTTCCAACTAGTTCACAAATACGAAAAGCTTACCTTCCCAACTATTCCATTGCGATGTCCACCTTGTGAATGTTGCAAGACTGCTAGTTCTCAAAAAAGGTGAGGACACCAACCCGACTAAGTACTGGGCCTTTACGATATGTTCTGCATTTTCTTAAGAAGAGCGTAATAAACTTTCACCTTGTTCGTTATCTGGAACGCTACGGATTACAAGTGATAGTAAATACGCTTTTCGTAGAATACACTCAACTAGATATTTGATGACGAGAAATACAACCAATATCAGAACTAATTGGATTAAGTACGAGCTACTGCAGTGCCCACTCTATGTTGATGTGGTTAACAGTTTCACTAGTGAACACTCCAACAATGCTACAGTTTCCAGGAATCTGTCCTACCTCCGACCCTGTCCCTTGTCTTTAACTATCTATGACTTTCTTTCGTTGACCACGAACCCAATCCATTCCTTCACGAATGACAGCACTCATGTCATACTAATCGATTAAATTTAAATGACGGGATGTAAATTGATTTGATTAAGCTAAAGTTTGTTATTGTTCGTCGGTGTTTTTTCTAACATTATAACTTTAGCAGTTTAGCTAAAAAAGTTGATTTTTAGAGTAACAAGGTGTGGAGAGCATGGATTAAAAAAAATTTTTTTAATCAATTTAAGTTGTGAAAATATAAAAACTAACCGATGGCAAAGCACCAATTTTAATGCAGTACGTACTCAAAGTTACCAAAGTAACTTTAAAAACATAAGGACAGAGTTCAAAGAAACATCAATTTTTCGTAATCAAAAAAATGATAAGAAATGGTTGGCATTTAAGTTAATTATATACATATAGTCATTGAAGAAAAACAAAGAGGCATTAGTTACGTTAACGTTAATTACAATTTCTTTGTAATGATAAGATCAGTAATTAATAATTCTGTACTTTTGTACTCTTAATTTTTTCAGTTGTCCACTTCAATGAGCGGTTTATCTGTGAATCCAATGAAACAACCCATTCAAATAACCTCCTATCAAAATGTTCCCACTTCCACCGGTGCTGCGATGTCACCTTCATCTGCCGCTGGTCCGCCACAACAAACTGCAGTATCAAATGGTCCATCACATCAATCACCAATGATGGGCGGTGGACCGCCGCTGCCACCAACTTCAATATCTAATAATAATTTTGGCATACCACCTAATAATAATTTACCTTCGGCTCCAGGAGCCTATGCGAATGGTCAAATTTCTGCACAGCCTCAAACAGTTGGACAACAGTTACCTCCAAAAGCTCCAACTCCAGCAGGTTCAATGTATCCACCAACATCGATGCCACAGCCACCAACGCAGCAGCAATTTCAACAGCAGGCACAACAACATCAACAGCAGGCACAACAACATCAACAGCAGTTACAACAACAACCGCCTGCATCAGTTTCGGGTCCTATGCCACCAACTTCATTGGCTGGTGGACCACCAATTTCATTGGCTGGAGGACCACCAAATCCACAAACAGTACCAGGAGGTGTCAACCAAATGAGTGTGCGTAGCGCTAATGTACCCGGACTTCCATATATGCCACCAGCAAAAACTCCAGTAAGTATTGATTTGTTGAAAAGTTAATAATGTACAATTCATCATTGTTGAGAATTTCGTTACTAGTAAGATTTATTTCATAGCATTGAACAATTAAGCGCCAATGCTCAAGCACTGCGGATTGCAATTATATAATTTGGCGGTTGCAAAATAATCGCATATTTCAGCCAATTTTGCGAAACTTCGCGCAGTGTTTATTAAGTGTTACCTTAATTTTATTATCATTGAAAATAATGGCCGTGCTGATTAATAATTTCAGTAATTTTTTGTTTTCATATTGAAATGCGTTTTTAATTAATTTTAACAATGCCAATGAAACTTTCTTTGACTTGAAATTAAACACCACAGTGCAACTGTCAAACTGTGCAATAATTCCAGTGAAGAAACAAAGTATTATGCCATTATAGTAAGGCCCCAGTTTTTTATGGCCTTAGTAAGTTTTCACTCTTCAGTGAAATTCTTATTTGCTTAGTTTTCGTCCTTTAACCAAAAAAAAATCAATAATAGTTATTTTTTCTACAATACCTAATACTTTTTATTGATAAATCAAAGCAAAGAAAATTTTATTAAAAAATATAATAACTGAAAATAATTAATGCTAATCATATCATAAATGACTTAAGATTTATAATTAATTTTTCAAACATAGACTACATCTGCACCATCATTTATGCCACCAATACCTGGAGCTGCACAATCGCCACCAATGGCTAACAAGTTTCCAACAGCAACTGGCATGCAGTCACAACCACTAATGGCTGGTCAACCGCCGCTACCAGGTGGACCTAATGCAATGTATCCGCCTCAACAGCAGCAGCAACAACAGCAACAACAACAACAAATGCCACCAAGACCTGTCCAAATGATGCCACCAATGCCGGGGCAGGCACCATTACCTGGACAACCACCAATCGCCGGCTATCAGCAACAAGTTCCTGGACATCCACCAATGCCAGGACAACCGCCGATGCTTGGACAACCACCAATGATTGGACAACCACCAATGATAGGACAACCATCAATTCCTGGACAACCACCAATGCCTGGTCAACCACCAATGCCTGGTCAACCACCAATGCCTGGCTATCAGCAACCACAACAAGGTAGTGGATACCCTGGACAAGTGCAAGGTGGATATCCAAGTCAACCACCAATGCCAGGCCGGCCAGGATTTAATGTAAATGTTAAATTACCAAAATTATTGGCATAAAAATCGTCTTATCTATTGCCTCTTTTTTAGCAACCTTCTGGTACAGGTGCTATGTATCAGCAACCACAATATCAAGAGCCTCAACGTCGTCTTGATCCAGATCTAATGCCGAATCCAATACAGGTGATGATTGAAAATCAACGTAATGCAGGTGGACCATTTGTTACTAATCAAGCGGGACTATTACCACCTCTAGTTACAACAAAATATGTGGTGCAAGATCAGGGAAACTCATCTCCACGTTTCTTGAGGTAAGTACATACTAAATCTCTGCACGAGTGCTTTCATTTCAACGTTAAAGACAATCATTGAATTTCAAACACTTATACCATTACTGGTTTATAATATTACGAGTAAACCATGGTATTTTATGCAATCAATACTCACGAGTAATATGAATTTAACAAACAAAACTTATTTACATGCAAACTAATGTGAATACGAGCAAGTACGGATACAAACAGCAAACGAACAAACAAGTGGATTGAAAGATTATGTTTGCATTACAAAATATACCAAAAAAAAATGTTGAGCAAAAATTGAAAGAAAAAAATTATAAATGTTGATGGTAATGAAAAAAAAAATACCAAATGCATTAGTAATAGTCTTGTTTTTAACTGCAATTAAAGATACATGTTCAATTTGAGTTAGAAAATAAATGAGCCCATGTATATTACGGATATGCCAACTTATCTAAAAATAAGTCTCCAACCATAAGTAAAAAATTTTAATTTGTTATGCATATGTTATTGTTTCTATGTTTTAGTATAATAGTCATAAACAATTATTTTCTTTATTCTGTTCTCATGTTTCATTTGCTTTTCTTTTGCTTTTATTCATTTGTATGTATAATTTTTAGGTCATCGCTATATTGCATTCCAGCATCTGCTGATTTATTAAAAACTACTGCACTTCCCTTTACACTTATTGTATCACCATACGCGCGTACTGTTGAAGGCGAATATGAACCACCAGTTGTTGATTTTGGTGAACTAGGTCCAGTACGTTGCAATCGTTGCAAAGCTTATATGTCGCCAAATATGCAATTTATTGACGCAGGACGCAGATTCCAATGTCTTATGTGCAAAGTTTCAACAGAAGGTTAAATTTAATAAAATACATTAAATAAATACTAACATATTTTATGTTATCTAGTGCCAACTGAGTATTTCCAACATTTGGATCATACGGGACAACGTGTAGACAAATACGAACGACCTGAATTGGTTTTAGGAACATACGAATTTTTGGCCACAAAAGATTATTGTCGTGTAAGTATGAGTGTATCAAAATACTTTGTATTTTTTGTCTAATTAATGTGAACTATACCATACAATTTCTATGTTTTTACAGAATAATCAAACACCTCAAATTCCTGCTTTTATTTTTGTTATTGATGTTTCTTACAACACTATCAAATCGGGTCTTGTTCACTTATTGTGTTCAGAAGTAAAACGCATCCTAAAGCACCTACCCGTTGAACAGGGACAAGACAAATCAAAAATGAGAGTTGGTTTTATAACTTACAATAGCACTGTACATTTTTACAATATCAAAAGCAATTTGGCGCAACCACAAATGATGGTTGTTGGTGATGTACAAGATATGTTTATGCCATTGCTAGACGGTTTTCTATGTAATCCTGAGGAGTCTGAAGCTGTTATTGATGCTTTAATGGATCAAATTCCAAAAATGTTCGTTGATACAAAGGAAACAGAAACTATCCTATATCCAGCTATTCAAGCTGGTCTTGAAGCTTTGAAGGCATCAAATTGCGCTGGCAAACTGTTGGTCTTTAATTCAACTTTGCCCATTGCAGAAGCTCCTGGTAAATTGAAAAATCGTGATGATCGCAAACTTTTGGGTACTGAAAAAGAGAAAACTGTATTGACACCACAATGTACATCATACAATACATTGGGACATGAATGTGTACAAGTTGGTTGTTCAGTAGACTTGTTCTTGTTCAATAATTCATATATTGATATTGCAACGATTGCGCAAGTGGCACGTCTTACCGGTGGTGAAGTTTTCAAATATACTTACTTCCAGGTAAGAATAGAGAGTCAATAAAATGAAATCGTTTATTTTTATAAACGAAATTGTATTTTAATCGTAGTTACTTTTCTGAGCTTCCTGTTCAGTACTGTGTGTGTCAACACCAAAAAAATTACATTAAACTGAAATTGTATTTTATTTTTAAGGCTGACGTTGATGGCAAACGATTAGTTGAGGATATTATTAAAAATGTTTCTCGTCCAATTGCTTTTGATGCAGTTATGCGTGTACGTACATCCGCCGGTATACGTGCAACAGACTTTTATGGTCACTTCTTTATGACGAACACAACTGATGTTGAGCTAGCTAGTGTTGGTAAGTTTGAAAATAAAAATACTAACTTACTTAGTTATTTGTCATCTCTATTTATTTATCTAACCAATCTAAAAAAACATAAAATTTTTATTTTCAGACTCCAGCAAAGCGATTGCCATTGAAATCAAGCATGACGACAAGCTGCCGCCCGAAGAGAATGTTTACTTGCAAATCGCATTACTTTACACATCTTGTGGCGGCCAGCGACGTTTGCGTGTTTTCAATTTGGCATTACGTGCCACCTCTGTCATTGCTGATGTCGTTAAGAGCTGCGATCTTGATGCAATTATGTTGTTCTTTGCTAAACAAGCCTGTTTCAAATTAATGGAATTAACACCAAAACTTGTCAAAGATAATCTTATCCATCGTTCAGCACAGATACTGGCATGCTATCGCAAACATTGTACCTCGCCTTCATCGGCGGGTCAATTAATTTTACCCGAGTGTCTTAAGTTGCTTCCCTTATATGTTTCATGTCTTATTAAAAATGATGCAATTTCTGGTGGCTCAGATATGACACTTGATGATCGTTCATATGTTATACACTTTTTATTATCAATGGACTTAAATATGTCTGTCAACTATTTGTATCCACGTTTCATTCCAATTCACAATGTGGATCCAGATGATACAGAATTACCTATGTCCATTCGTTGTTCGCATGAAAAAATGACGGAAGATGGCGCTTATATTTTAGAAAATGGCGTATATCTTTTCGTATGGCTTGGACAATCTCTGCCAGTATCATTCATTCAACCATTGTTCGGTGTGCAATGTACGCAACAGGTAAATTCAGAACGTTTTGCAATAACTGGTGATACTCCGCTGGCCAATCGAGTGCGCAACATTATTGAAATGATTATGGAAGAACGTTCAAGATATATGAGGGTAAGTAAAATTAAAATCTTAGCATTAACGTTATTGGTTGATTTCCTGTTTTGACGATGGAAAATTGCAGTGAATTGAAATTATTAATTTTTTCGATTGTAAACTCTGTAATTTTTTAATTTTATTTATTCTTTTGGATGATAAATATTTATCAAAAGATATTTTTAGCTGCAATAAAATACAACACAGTTTACAATTTCTGTTCTTGTGGCTCATCTTTAGCTCGATTGTATTAAACAACTTCTTGTAGTTAAACATATTCAATGATTGATATTTTTGATCGAAAGTGAAAAATCAAAATCTGGACTCCTATGCTTATCGGATAAAACACGATTTGAATGAAAATTTACATATAGCATCATACATCGCGCATCGGTTGTCTAAATAAAACTGCAAGAAGAAGGAAAAATTGCATATGGCAACTCATTCGTGATGCTATATGTCATCTTTTATTAAAGCCGTGTTACATCCGACAAGCATACCAGTGTAAAATCTTCTTGTGGTAGAACCTTAGACTAACCGATTTAGAAAAAATAATTATTGATATAAATTATTTACTTTGTAGATAACATGTGTGCGGCAAAATGATAAACTTGAAAGCGTGTTTCGGCACTACCTCGTTGAGGATCGTGGAACAGATGGTTCTGCTAGCTATGTGGACTTCTTGTGTCACATGCATAGGGAAATTAAAGATTTATTAAGTTAGCCCGTAGGTTCGAGATTCGGCCGTGCGTATTCTAATTCAAACACAACGCAGAAAACAGCAGCAACAACAAAAACAGCATCATCAATTACTTGTAGAAGTTACTCCCAGAATCGAGCTCGCTTGTATCGACTTTCAAAGCGTAGGTGGTAGAACTACTTGCTGGAGAAGAGCGAAGCAAATATTTAGTAAGGTGGAAGGAAAATTCACTTTCGAAAATCGACACTCTATTGTGGAAATGAATCGTTGATGTAAAAATTTTATTTAGCACTTTTTTTTATTTTTTTGCAAGAAAAGCTTTCAGTTAAATTAGTTAGATTGAAAATATTTAATTAATTGATAATCTTCTCGCAGGAAAAAACATCTTAAGTGTATATATATTTTTTTGTTCAAAAAACAACATTTGTACTTTTTTTAATTTTTGCAAATGAAAACTGAAACTTGTATGAATTTGTAAAAAAAAACAAAAATTGTATGTGACTGATTTTTTAATCACAACTCAAATAGACTTAAGATGTTGTTTCTTGCAGGTAGAAAAAAATTATTACTTGCTATTTTCATCTCTAAAATATTATATATATATATATTGCTCATTTTTTCTATTGATTGCGTCTTTTTAAGGTTAAACTTTTTGCTTTCAAAAACTGTTTATTTTTTTCCAATAATATTTTTTTTTCACCAAATTATACCCTTTTAACATTATTTCAATACGTATGTATATGTAGTATTTATAGCTTTACAAATAGCTACAATTTTATTTTATCATATAGCTATTACTTTGAGTTATATTGAATCGATAATTTAAATTAAACCATAAAAATAAATCTAGAAAATTTTAGTTAAGTTACATTTTATTTATATATTTCGGTCATTCCATAAATATATAACTGTATACCCTGATAGAACTTTTTTATTTATTTTTACATGTGTTGTATAATAATTAGAATTCGAAATAAAGAACAACATATGTTAAAATCAAATCAAAGTTTGCAGTTATTTTTGGTAAAACGGACTGGCATTAAATGTGCACTAGAGCGATGAAAATAGCAGAAAATAATGTAAAAAAAATTAGACTAATAAGAATAATAATTACTAAATTAATTTTTATTATCTAGAACTGATTTTCACACTAGGCTGCATCGATTTTCAAAAAAAAAAAAATAGTTTTTCATTCTACCCTAATGTGTAATTCAACTTTAACTTAAAACAACTTAATAACAAAACTGCAACAATTAATAATGCAATTACAATAAAATTGATATATTCTTAAAATATTTTTTTCTTTCTTTTGTAAATTTAGGTTCAAAATAATAAGAGAAAAAAACGTATTTCAATCGAAAACAAAAAAAAATTAAAAAAACTGGTTTAACAAAATTCAAATTAATTATGTAAGCAACTCCTTTAATTGTTAAAAAAAAATTTGAAATTGAGTCCCTAAATTTTACTCATTACATTCTTTTTTGTTTCAAACAATAATCGTTTGTGGGATAATAGCATTGGTTATAATTATAGTTTGTTTAATTTTTCAAATGATACATAATTAAATATTTTGATTTTGCGTTATTTAAAATTATATATTAACTAATAATGAGTATGGAAATATGTTTATTATTATTGTATGTATGAATGTATGTATGTGCTTGCATTAAAAACACCAAGCATACTTTCAACACAAAACATATATGCATAGAATTAATACGATTATACAGAGAATTAAGCATGAATAAAATGCAAAATTATTATATTAAACAAAATCTTTTAATTGGATGCAAACAAATTCGTGTAAAAAAGTTTTATTCAAGATCTTACAAAGTTAACCAAACTTTTGTAGCACAAAAGTCCCAAGGTGGGTAATGGCAAAGATATGATGATTAAAGTAACAAGTACTAAGTTCCTATACAAAGCAGTTGTAGGAACTCATCTGACTTCACAAGCTCTATCTATATGTATAATCCAACTGTAAAGAACAATGGCAGAAGCATCACTGGAGAGTGAGGAGTACTAAAAACACTTATGACATCTACGCTTAAAATGAGAAAGACAATGCACAGTTATTACTATTCACATGCTCCTATGGCAGTACACCAAAAAGAAATGAAATGGGTCGGTATAATTACAGAAGACCCACCACTCATAGACCTTAAGTTGGCGGTAACAATAGATAATCTGAATAGGATTAATTGTATGAGATATATATATCTCTGACACACGATAACCTCTCAACTTAAACATGTATCAACTTGCACCCATATAGATTTCTGATGAGGACGACATAAACTACATGATACTAATTTATGCCAATTTGAACTGCGTGGTTTGTAGATACAAATTGTTTGCTTGTATGGGAAGTGCCACGTCTATTTATTCAAGTCAGAAGTTTGGTTACATTCACTTGAGTAATAACGTTTTAAGTTGTTTATATGTGTAGGAGATGCCACCACCACTTTTTTTGAGTTTTAAAGTGTGCTAAGCCCCTAAGTCCATCGAGATAAAATATAGTCTTTGGTCTAGAAGTTTGTCGCTTTTATTAAAACAAGAAGAAAGGTATTATTCCAGTCAGCCTTGTGATTCAATACTATTACATGCTGCCATCTAACGGATTTTTCGTGGATTTTGTCATTCTTTATTCTGTGCGTATGGCATCGATCGTTCAAAATCAGTTGTTGTGCCCGAGAAAATTGAAACTGTGCGTAAACTAATTATACACGAATGGCATGTGACATACCATGAGGTAGAGACAGCCATTGGCATTAGTATGACGAGCATCTACAAGATTTTACATGAATATTTAACTGTGAAAAAGGTGCGATTACGCATAATTTAACAATTGTAAAAAAAATATCGTGTTGATTGACGCAAGAAAAATGTCAAGAAATACATTCGTGAAGAATCCTGGATATATGCCTATGAACCAGAAACCAAGAAGCGGTCGGTAATGTGGGCTTTCTAAGTTGAGCCAAACCCAACAAAGGTCGTTCTTGCATAAAGTACTTCGAAGAAATGGTGGCCTGTTTTTTGTATTAAGTTCATTCCGATTTTTAGCATGTCACTTTCTATCATTCGGCGTATTCCTTAATGGATTCCATCAAAGCGCTATCGACAAGTTTTTCTAGCGTCTTTATTGGTACTGATTATCGTTCTGGAAGTGATTCATAAAATTTTAAAAAGAACAAATGCTACTGACCTTTTCATATAATATGATGGTAATAAAAAGTGATTTTTTTTTGGAGGAATCTTAAATCGTCAAGAAAATAAATATAAAAAGGCATATAAAATAAAAAATATTTTTTCATTCACAAACTCGCAGTAGGTACCTAGCCCTGTTTGTAGGATATAGTAATGAACAAGTTATTAAAATGGTGACCAAAAACTATGAGTGATGGAAAAATTGTAAAAAGCAAATATCATTCATTTGAGTACGTGTTATTTATGGATTTCTTAAAATTTATTAGAAACAGGCAAGCAGATTATACCAAATAGCCATCATTAATAATTTAAAAATATGTAGGCCGAAAACGGTTGGACATTACTAAGTATTTTTGTGTAATTACACCTTTCAACTTTTTTTTTATGGAAACATGATAATTATAGTTCGATTCAAGAAACTTATGGAAAATGGAGGTAGATGTTTTAGAAATGTTATGGTCCTAAGAAAAGTTAATTTTAGTGAAAACTTAAGTTTTCTTTAGTGCAGAAAAAAAGTATGAGCTGAGATACATTTTGTTTTTTATATTTTTTTTATTATTTTATAGCTCTATAATATTTATAATTACAATAATATGTTCTGTTCTTTATTATTTTAGTTTTATTTTCTTTTTAAAAAGATCAAATGTATTCTTTTTTCCAACTTATTGTATATTGTTTTTTTTTATGTTTGTATTTATATTTAAACACGATTTTCAAATAAAAAAATTTTGAAAATAATCACAAAAGTATGTTACATTTTACAATTGTTGCACACTGCTTGTGATTCACAAGAATGTCAAAGTTTTTAATGATAACGTAATGCAAAAATTTTAGCCTTTTTAAGATAAATGTGCATCGATCAGATCTATATTAAAGTCCTTGTATGCTTATAGGCAATGCAATGCAGTCACAATTTCATATACGATATCGGAAAAAAGAAATGTTTCTATCTTAACTATATTGAATAATAATATTTTTGTGTAACATCATCAAAAATTTATAAAATGAAAAATAACTGCAACGCCTTTAGCTATGTACTTGTAAGTATGTTTGTCGGTTTCCATTGTTTTACTCAAACTTTATAAAAATTTTCATTATGGCTAAAAATTGCAAATATTTTCATTAAATTTTTATTACAAAATTTTCTTTTTCGAATGTTAGTTGAAATGTTTCATTATCTACTTCACATTTATTTATTTTTTTTATAGAGAGTTGATAAATTTTTTTATGTAGTTCTTATTGTTTATAACATTTATGTGTGTATATTATTTTTGTTTATAAAATATTTTTTTTTATTTTAAAATAATAAACATGAAATATATTAAAACCAAAGTTATTTTCGGGCTGAAAAGTTTTGCTTAGATATCAAACTATTGTATATTTTAGTAATTCTGTTTTGAATTTGCACAAGAATAAAAATTTCTTATTTCGTAAACGCCATAAATACTGCCCAAAGGATTTCATTCGCATTTGGTTTTGCCGCTTCCACTTCAAAATCTAAATCCAATAGTTCTCGCACTCGTTTCATTGCCACTTCGTAGTCGTCGTCTACTAATGGTGCGAATGCATTTTCAATAACATCGCTAGCATGTGCTAAAAATATCAATGCCAACGTTCTTTTGTCCATACGCTGTGGGTCATTGACCCATTTGGAGAGCATGGCATCTTGAATCTAATTACAAAGTACACATAGGAAGTGAAATTATTTGCTGAAATTTATATGCAGTCATTATTAATACATATGCAAAGAAAAAGGTTTTATTCGAAAAGAAGCTTTGAGACGAGTACCATACTTAGCGGGCGCTTAACCTGAATTTAAGATCAGTTTTGCACCAGATTAGGGATAAAATATAAGTTCATAACACTCTTTGCATACGTTTATATCGAAAAGTTTATGTCTTTAATTATGTATAAAACAATTTATTGCATTTTACCTTTTTCACTAATCGGCATTTAACCACATTATCACTTAATGGATGTGTTGTCATATCAAAAAGGAGAAAATTCTGTTTCTCTGTAGTCAGTACACCTTTTTCAACTAAATTTTTGGCCAGCCGTTCACGTACATTTTTTAGTTGATAACGTAATTTCAGAGGGTTCCAAGTTTCACCTAAACAAAAAATAAAAGATAAATTGGATGTTCTAAAAGCTTCAAATAATTTGCGCAAATCGGCAATTGGCACATCACTTGCACGTTCATGCAACGATACCAATTTAATGAAAATAATTCCAACATGCTGGATTTTATTCCATTAATTTTTTTTGCTTTCACAAGCTTCATGTTTATGTTTACGTACACCATTTGCAAACGTGTAGACTCAAGCCATGACCATGTATACCGGCTTAAAGTGATAGTAATTGACAAAAAATGTGTGAGTACGCATACGCAGAACTGACTTTCCAGCTTAATCAGAATATATGTATGTTTAAAAGTCAGAATATTTTTAATTCTTTCATTTCATAAAAGTAAAGATTATCAAATAAAAAGTATTCAAATGTATATCGACGAAAAGATTAATCATCACAAAATTTCACTCACAAAATGTATGTGATTTATTGGAGAAACGGTTCCGATTTCTTCACTGACAGCCTTCGATTAAAGCAACAAGATTTTCATACATATATGAAAATCCTACTCAATCTCTTAAGCTTACTACGTTCGATATTTGTTTGTTTGTTTTTTATCTTAACGAAATTTACAATGAATCATATGCGATATGTTTGCCGCATTGTAGAAGAAAACGCTTGAAACGTTTTTTCATGGTATTCTTACCGCTCAAATACTCAATCCAACTTTGTACAGTCTCTGGAGGATCAGTTTCTTTAATATGTTTAAGTGCCTCATCAAGTAAAACGTCACCAGTTTGTGTATCGGATTTTAAAATAAGTTTTCTAAATTAAAGTTCAGACATGAGAGTAAATTATGATGCAAAGAGAAATAATAAATTCATGCATACCTTGAGCACAATCCACGTCTACGCATACCGGCTTTTTCCATCATTACACGTCCACGCAAGCCCAATTCAATCAAGATGCAACCACGTAAGCCACTAGATATGCAGTCATTCCAAAACGATGTATAGCCCTGAAAAGAAGTACACAAAAATAATAATATTCATAAAAAACACTTCTAAAAATACAATGAAACACATTTTATATAGCTGATGATTATAATTTAAAAGAATAAGAATTTAAAAGGATTTGGGCAATGTGACTACTTTATACCAATCTCATTTAAATGTCTCTCACTTTTTCAAGCCTATGTTAGCGTTAGCATGAGTTGTGTGGACTTCATAAGCTGCTCGTTTACCTGCATAAACCTGTGAATGCAAGCACCCCCAAAGAAAATAATCCAAATTTGCCATCATGTGACTGATCTTGGAGGCTAACACACGAGTCTATTTCTGAAGATGACATCGCCGTGTCGCAATGAGATCAAATTTGTTTCAATATATTTAAGATAATATCAAACAATAGAGGCTATAATAATTATTAACAGTAATGTCTCCGATATCACCCCCAAAAATGACATTAATTATATATGGGTTAATCTGAAGAATTACACTAGTTTACAGCCAAAATGAACTTTGAATACCGTTATTCGTTTTATATGTAAAATCGACTGCTGATTCTGAAAATCACATTATATTTTTTATTCACGCCGTTTTCGAGATATCGGTCATTTTCGGTTTTAGGACCAAAAAAAAAAAGTTGGGTTCACTTACTTACAAATATCTTAAGAACCAATATCTATATATAAATTTACTACATGTCAAATTAAAGGTATGTAATTAAATTTCCTATAAATAATGCCCACATTACTTTTTGGTTGGCTTGTTATTTTCGGTGAAAGAAATTGATTTCTAAAAAAATATTTTATTTTTTTCGAAAAAATGAGAAAAAAGTCAAATCAATTGCAAATTTATAAAAGAAAAAAAAATTGGAAAAATAATTTTATTTTTTTATATCATAGTTTATATATCTATGAAGAAAATAAGATACAATTTATGAAAATCGATTAAGAAATGGAAAAATTAAATAAAAAATGGACGAATTTCATTTTTGCCTAATTTTCCGTTTTTTTATGTGGTAAAGTTCCTAAAAAAACCTACATAAAAATGTTTTGTATTTGACGATCTGACATCAAACAAATTTATGATGAAAACTTGATTTTGGTAGTAAATTTGGCAGTTATTTAACTAAGGATGTAATCAAAAATTTAACTATGTACAATACAAAAGAAAACACACAAAACTTATATTACTTAAAATAAATTGGATTTGTTAGAAAATAAAGATAAGAGAAAAAAGTGTTCACGGTATTTTTTCACTTTTATTTTGTTACGTTTTGTCTAAATTTCTAAATTATTTTTTTATATAACAAATATAAAAAAAAAAAATACAATGAACATTATATTTTTGTATTATTTAGTTCCATAAATAACCGTGTTTTTGTTAAGTCTAAAAACTGACTCACTTATCTGCATTGCTGTCGGGGCATTTCAATAGTTTGAGTCATCCAACTGAGTTACTTATCAAATTTGTTTTGATTATCTATTTCTAGATATGTGATTGCAATAATTGAAAATTTCTAATTTACAATCTACATCTATTTTTCATAAATTTAAAAGTTATATCGTAGAAAATGACGACACTTTTAACATTTGATAACTTCGCCTTGTTTCAAATGTAAAAACAGTTACTTGCAATGTTTTTCTTATCTGCAGATGCCACTTAAAATAATTAAGTTTTTGTCTAGCAAAATTTGTATTTTATTTTTTATTTTGTACAAATCAAAGAAAATATAACACAACAACCTACTATGTTTAACATGTATGTATATACGTATTTTACTATCATACATATGTATATGTCGTACCTCATGTTTGAATGTAATTTATGCAAACTCTAAGTTCATCTTCATTATGCAAAGCTTAAGTCAACGAAGTTAAAAATCTAGTTTTTTAGCATCGCCTAATCGCTGAGATTTTCTACAAACCATAGAGGAATGTACTCTCTAATCAATTTATGGTTTTTATTTTATATAATATCTTATGTTTTATTTCCTAATTCTCGTTATCGAATTTTTACTTGTCCACGGCTTTTTCTTCTAAGAAATAAGTTTGTACTGTGCTGCGATAAAATTAAGTAGTTTTTAACATCGCGTCAGTAGTAACAAAAACGTGTGTTTGCAACTATTTTAGCTCTTATCATTTTTTTTTTTTGTCATTTGCTTTAAATAGGGTAGTTATACGGTTCGGGAATATTTATCAATTTTTTATGTATTTCTATAAAAAAAACAAGTGGATATAAAAGTAAATTTTTATTTTTGATAACGTTTTTAAAAATATAAAAAGTGTTTACTAGTTAACCAACACTTAACTATAAGTCTCCGATTACAGTTAGAACGTTAGGCACTTTTTCAAGTTATACATATATGTAGATTTATATCTGTATGATCATGAGAAATCATCTGTAAAAAGTATTTGCGTAAATTTCATGTTGAAAAGAATAAAGTGAACTTTATTAACTTGCTCATAAAAATATAGGTTAGGAATTTTTTTTTTCTGAAAAAAAGTATTTTGGAAAAATTATTGGTCGCAATATCAAAAAATTGGTTAGTCCTAATGGTCGTATATTTCTTCGGGCCGAAAACAACATAAATGTCCAAGAACTAAACATACAAGATTTGTACATCGATGCTCGTTCTGATGTTTATCATTTTGCTCGTAAAATGATATGGTGAAACTATTGTCATCGTAAACAATTCAGATGTGGCCCACCAGTAACATCTTACAGCAAGTCTTACACATAGTATAATTGAGCATTTTTTAGTTTTGTAAGTACCTTTGGGAGTTATACGCTCCTATTTTAAATAAAGCAAGTCATCTGAACTCAGTTAATGATGATGAGGATATCGTCGATCATTTAAAAACAATAAAATATACTAAAATACAAGTGATGTAACATTTTTTTTTAACTCTTTTATATTAGTTAACCCTTTATCGATAAAAATTATCAATTTTTGGAAAAAACTCTTTTTTAGAAAAACAAATATTATAACTTTAGAAAATTTTCTCATATGTATATCAAAAACTATTTGATAGATTTCCCATATTTTTATGCATCAATATTGTAGTTTAAAAATAATTTAATATAATAGTTTAATAAAAAAACAAAACCGAGGTGAAGATTTTGATTTAGCAATAAAATGAGACTTAACCCCAAAATATGTGAACATAAGAGTTTTATCATCTGGTCGTTTTAGACATGAAAATTTTATTTTTCTTAACATCATATAGTTTGTAGCTTAATTTTATATTAATGTTAGCCGGAGAAGGCTACCAAAGTGTCAACAGAAAAAAAATGGTTAAATGCAAGAAAACAACGCAATACTATTACAAGAGAAATATATGGAAGAGAAACAAAGAAAAAAAAAACCATAACCAACTCAATGATCGTCGGTATTAAGTAATGAAAAAAGACCAACAAAAACTTCTACGACAAAAGCAGCCAACGTAGAATGCTGAAATGCTACTTCGTCATCAAAAAAAATTGTATAGGTATAGTAGAGTTGAAATAAATTTGTTGCAGTGGCTTAAACTTTACTTTTGGAATTGAAATACTAAGATAAAAAATATTAATTTTTTTAATTATCCTATTCAACAGACAGGACCCTTTTTATTTTTTTTATTTTATACTTTTTACTGACCTCTTTATCCTTTAAACCCAATAGCAGCACCTCTTCCATAAGTGTTAGTCGTGTCTCTTTTGAGTCACCATCATCAATGTTATCTTCATTATCTTTATTGTTGTCCTGTGAATCCCGATCGTCATCTGGAGAGTTTGCATTCAGTCCTTCTGCACCGCCGCTGGTATCACGAGTCTTTACTCGTCTCACTAGACCATCGCTACGATTCATCGTCGTCGTCCTTGGCCCCTGTTGTGTGTAATTTTGTTATTTTTCACTTTTTTTTGGCTCTTCTCCTAAGAACGGAAGATGATTTATTGTTACGCGTTCAGCTGGGTACTCCGTTTGGCTGTTACTGCTAGTCGCTGCCTTTTTTTTTTTTTTTGTTTTTTTCACTTTTTAATTATTCTGCAGCAAAATTCATTTATTTAAAATGTTCTTTTGAATTGTGAAATCATTAGAAAGAGCTTGCAACTTTTCTTTAAAAGAAAATTTTACTTATTTTTTCAATTATTCCACAAAAATTTTTCACAATTTTCGTTGTTGAATTGGTTTTTCTCCAATTTGACATTCCACGAATGAAAAAAGTGACACGACTCGATTAGAAAAAGGTTTGAACAGAAGAGAGAAAAGCAAAATAAAGAAAAGACAAAACAAAACAAATCCAAATATATTACTTGAATTTGTAGTGTCACATGCATGGTACAATTATCAAGGTAGCAACAATGCTAAATGATGTTTCTTCCTCTTAGCTTTTAGGAATACTTTAGCTGTCAAAATCAGCATATATAGCTAATGTTTTATTTACTTTTGACACTTTCAAGCATTCAATACGATTGCAAGAATAAACATATCGAGAAAACATGATTTTTTTTTTCAAAAAATATATTTACAAACAAGTACATACCTACTCTTCCTTCAATATTTCTCGTTTTTTCGCACTCGCATCCACTGTATGAGCGCTAGAAATGGAACAGAATTGCGGCGCACTACGAACATTATTTTTAGTTCTATCTTATCTGTCAAAATCAGATGTTCGAACAAACAAATGCAGTAATTACGATACAATTCTGTAATTTCAAATGAAAAGAAAGGAAATGTCAATCGAAAATCTACACAAATTTTCTGAATTTTACCAAACAAAATGGGATTGCTGCTACCATAATAATTGTCCAAGCGTTCCCTGTTGTAATATAATTTTTATTGCTTTTATTGACTTTATTATGGTCTGGCAATACTAGGATGACAAGCTAATTCAATATTTTTGCGCTTGATGACACTGTCGCCAAAGGCAGTGTCTATTTACATATTCCACGGTATACCCACGGTACACTGGAAAATTTACAGTGTAAATTGCATGGTATTCCGTATAAATGCACGATATTCAATGCAATGAAATCTTAATGCAAAAGCACTGTATTAAAGTTAGTATAAGTTCGGCCAACCACAGGGTTTGTATCCCAATACAGTGCTACCACAGTGCTTTTGCATTAAAATATTATTGCATTTTACGCGATTATACACTTCCGTTATCGAATCCACTTTTGGCAAGTCAATATGAGTCAATTGAATTGGCCAATGACACTAGGTGCTTTACCGTTATATTCCGGCAAAAAAACTATAATATTTTGAGAGTAAAGCGCGCATGGTTTACCAGTTTCGCAATCAATTAAAAAAAAGTTATTTTTGGTTTGTAGATATGAACAAAATATTCCTTTTGTCGAGTGGAAAGTCCACCATAATATCGGATTTTGATTGGTTAGAAAACAGAGAAGTATATAAACATGAAAACAAATATCCGACTGATTTTCAATTTTTCCCTCGTCAACTCGTTTTCGCGGAGCTTAACAAAATAGATCGGGTTGAGATTTTACGCATCAATGAAAAGGAGGACAAAAGTAAATATATTTTTTAATATAATAATTTATATCATTAATTGTTTTCACTATTCAAAGCATTAAAAATACAACGCATAAATCAACTAACTGATAATGATGCTGTTTGTATTGCTTGCCCCAAAAGCTGCCCAGAGCAAATGGCATTGGGAATGAGAAATGGCAAATTAAAATTGTACGATCACACACGTTCTAAGACGGTGCATCAATTTCCATCAGGTAATTCTAGAATTTAATACTTCGCCTGTTGTACAATAAAATTTGATGCAATGAAAAGTATCATAATATTATGAACTCTTGGTCTGAACGAAGTTCGTATATGCAAGTTATAGCTTATAAGCTGCTATTTTTATTTGGAATCATTTTTTGGAAAAATGATACCTTGTGAAGTTATGTACATAGTATGTGTAAAAAATAGCTTTTCGGGCGACTGTACTGAGAAAAGTTTTTGAAAATAATTCATACTATGTATTGAAGGATTTTACCGAGTTTCGCCGATTTCTGAACCTTTTTTATTACAATTGCTTTTTTTATTAAAATACTTTTAGCTGCTGCTATGACCTGCGCCCATCACTTGGACTACAATTCATCGGATGAATACTTGTCTGCGGTATACGAAAATGGATTAATTTACATCTTTAGTGTTAATACAAACCTAAAAATGGAAACGATTATCATTGATGAAGTGTAAGGACTTTTTACTTCGTCTATGAATTTTATTTTTACATAAATTAATAGCCTCCAAGGCCCGCTGCAAATAAGTCGAGTGTATAAGATTACAGGATAAGATATACGGGAAAGACAGTAATGCATTTTGGTGAAACTAATCAACCAGGGTTGCCATGCCAAAGCCGTTCCTGACTTCTGAAAAAGACCGAATTTTTGCCCAATTTTGTTATTTTAATTAAAACTAGTATATTACAGCTTGAAATATATGCCAAATGATAGAACTCGAATAGGCTTAAATACATATAATACATGGGGTTGCATTGTTGAATCTTGTCCCAAACATGGGTTTTCACCAGTTTTTTAGGTCAATTTTCATTATTTAAGATAACAGCTTGAAATGTTTGCCAAATGATAGAGCTCGAAGAGCCTAAATGGAATATATAGGGTTGCCTTCTCGAATCCGGCTTTAAATACAGGCTGCCACTCGTTTTTAGGGCCGTTTTAAAGAAACGACGTGTTTATAACTGGATGACTGCAGAACAGTTGAAGATCAGATAAGTTATGGTTAAGGCATTGTTGGTGCTATCCACTATGCACCAACAATTCTGGTTGCGTAGTCTTCGTTTTAGATATTCTATTTTGTTATAAAATTTGTTTTGGGTTTTACATCTTTAGAATGATTTAATTCGTAAACCATTCGACGTTAATATAAGACAATAGACAGAAATTTCAGAAAATTAAAAGCTCTACAACATTGTTGTATTATAATATCATGTACAATTAGCAGTTTACGAAATAATCTCCAAAATCCACTTTTTGTAAACTTATGACCAGATCAAGAAAACTTGAAAATGAAGCACCAATACAAGTAGAAGTAACAGTAGTTTTATATAAAAAAGGATTACAAATTTTTTAACGAAAATACAAAAACCAATAGTTCCCAAACTGCTAGTCATCAAAATTTGTTGCTTTTTTAATTCGTTTAGGTCAACGTTGGCTCGTTTTCATCCAACCGAACGTTCACGTTTATCTATTGCATCATACCTAGGAAATATTGTACTCTATGATATCGAATTAAACCGAAAAACGTCACACTACACAAATGTACATATGTTACCTTGTCGCGATCTCTGCATGTCACCTGCATTACCAGAAATATTAGTTTCAGTTGGATTGGATAGACGTGTCAATATTTTTGATATACGATGCAATGTTTTAGTGAAGAAATTTTATCAGTATCATCCATTATCAACGGTTGCGCTATCTGGCTGTGGCAAATATTTTTGCATTGGCAATGATTGTGGTGAACTGGCAGCATTCGATATGCGCAACTGTAGAAATCATTTGATAAGAAAAGAGGTTCACTGTGGTCCAGTAAGACGTATTGCTTTCTTTTTAACTAACGAAGAGAAAGACATATCACCAAATAAGCCGAATCTCAGTACTATCCATGAAATGCAAGAAGTACCGACTAACATGTCCTATAAAACCAGACCTGCATTTGAAATGTCTCCAAGCGCACTTTCGAAACCTACCTGTTCCTTTAATAATGCGTTTAAACTAAAGAATCTACGGGACTTACAACTGGAAACATATGAGAATAACCACAATACAACTTTTACGGTTTCTAAACGTTGCAATGGTACTTGTAACTTTTTACATTTTCATAGAGAATTTTATGGAGTTTCAGAAATCCCATGTAACGAAAACCTTCGTGCAGAAACTATCTTGGCTAAGGCTGCAAGAACTGATAAATCAGGTAATCGTTTTATATAAATCTGCCGTACAAATATTGTAGTATGTAGTACCACAACTCAATTATATAGTTTTGAGAAAATTTATTACGACTTTTGTACAGAGTTATTGCTTTTTATGAAAGGAATTAATTAAATTTCTAAAAGTTCCACGACTTTTGTACAGAGTTATTGCTTTTTATGATAGGAATTATTTAAATTTCTAAAAGTTCCACCTTTCAACATTCCTTAATTTGTAATTTGCAAGAGATAAACGGATAACGTATAAAATTGGCTAACCGGCTAAAGTAAACATTAAAGATGCTAAATACAATACGGAAATAAAATATAAAAGTCAATGTTACGTTCTTTTATTTTTGTACAGCAGATACATAAACATACATATGCATGTTCTAAACTTTAGATAAAATATCCGTATACTCGTTTATATTGTTGAGTAACTATTAAATAACCATGGCAAATTTACTTTTCACTGTTTTTCAGATTGTCTGCAGCAGACTAACAGAGTTTCAAAACCATATTACATCCCAGAGTATAGTGAAGCTAGCAAACGTATCCTTGAAAGTATTAACAATTCGGCTTCAAAATCGCCATATAACAAAAAAAGTCGTGTGGAAATTGATTCTGAGCCATCAAGAACTGATAGATTAGGTAATGATATACAATACATACTACTCCATTTCTGTACTATCAAAAATGTGCATATCGCTACTGTTTTTGACAAAAAAAATTTCCTAGTTGTCTAAAGTGTATTTTCAAAGTGGCAGTTCATTAGAATCGCTTTTAGTGTTTAGCCTTAATTCTGTAAACTTTGATAAGGATTTTATTAAGTAATAAAATAACTTGGAAAGTGAATTGAAATAATAAAGGTATTTTTTTAACAACCATTCTCATAACATTGTACATAAATATTTTAATTATAAATGAAACGGAGCTTTCCTAAAAACCGCATAACTAAATGCCGTCACAATCAAAATGTACTTTAGACAACAAAACACCAAATCTTTTGTCAGAGTTAAATAATCATTCGAAACTTTACGATTTTCTAGAATGTCAGCAAAGTCAGCAGGCCAATGAAGTTTCAAATTTGAGCTCGAAATCGATTGTCATCCCAGAACATGTTCTTACGAGTACACGTATCTCTAGAAATTGCCTTTAATATCACAATATAAAAAATAAATCTATGGTGTATAAATTGATTGGGCAAAAACGGATGAATCTGGTAATGATTTTATATAATTTGTACAGTGTCTATAGTAAAAAAGCATATTTTACGAAACTCTTTCGATGTGCATAAATTAAAAAAATAACTTATAAATCACATTTCCGATATAAAATACTGAAGATCTTACCGAATTTTTTTTTCAGGCGCTTTTTGTTTTTTCTATTTATTTTTCACATTAAACGTGATTAAGTAAAACTATTTTAAAGAAACTTGGGAAGGTGGTAATACTATGTATTGTATAAGAAACAAATAATGAAGAGGTTACAATATTATAAAGACTTTACTACGGGCATGTCCTAATCTCTAAATTTGCATTTAATATAAGTCGAGAACCGTCAAGGTTATTGCACTGAAATGATGAAATGACTGTTATTTGCTTATTTTTGAGAGACGTTGTGCGGAACTACAATGTTCGTGGCGCTAAATTACGTGACGTTACGTTACGTTACGTTCAAGGTAATGGTAAATTAACCGGTAATGACTTTTTATTTCAAGTCTGAGAAGTTTGATGTCTAAGGCAAAGTTGTTTCTTATTGAAAGAAAAACATTTTTTCTATTTACTCTATCTCTACAGCGTCAGTCCTTATGGGGCATTTCAGTAGAGTTTTCTGAAAAAATCTACATACATAAATCAAATCTGACGCCTTTTGCGTGCAAAATTGGCCGTATATTTCAATTGTCCCTTTTTTACCCGACAACTATGGCATCTATTGCTCTAAAATTTATGTTCACCGACACAATTGCATCCATCCTCCTTCTTACTAACATTTGTATCCTTTTAGTATATGAACATGTGCAGAAGCAACATATTCTGATATCAAATACGAATAGAACTACTTGCTTTAGCAGCATCTTATACATACACCGGATACAATGGTTATAAAAACTATTACGTTAAAACATAAAATATGTAATCTTAAAACATTTTCTTAAAAGTCGGAAATCAACCTCATTAGTTTCGGATGCGGCCTTTCAAGTGATTTTAGTGTCCTTTTTCTGTTTTGATTTCTCCTTGCACGCCCACTACTTAAAAGATCTACATGGTAGATTTTAAAACTCTTCATACATTCCGGTTTTCTCAAGCATTTTGTTTAAACAAACAAATAACGCGATTATTTTGAGGCTCGTTGCGGTCAACGCCTTTCGAATGAAAAATTCCTTTTTTTCTTTTGCGCTTCCTTTTTGTATTCTTATCAATGAGCGCGCTAAAAAATTGACGAAAAACCGCAACTAACATACAATTTTTGTATAGTAAATAAGATAAATTCCTTTTGTTATGTTGTATAAGAATATTCCTCAAGTACTCTAAGACTTATACAATGCATCTAGAGAAATCCAACCTACATACTGAAATCGATCCGATTAAACCAGTGATTCTTTGCATCTTACATTCAACTTTGTGTAATCATGTTATAAGCGTAGTGCATTTGCTTGAAATGCGGTAAACATACCTTTAGAAACCTTCAATTTGATTTTGGCAAACGTCGCAAGTTCGCAAAAAAAAACGAGACGGCGTTTTCTAGGCTACCTTAAGTACACAATTGGGATTGCAATCCTGGTCTTTTTCTTCAATCCAGGGTTTGTCGGGGTAAAATTTCAGAATTCAGGATCCTGAAGAAACACTCGCACTCTCTGCACCAATGATATAAAAGACCCTCATTTACAGAAATTTAAAAAAATCTTGAGGAAGAGTGTGTTAACCCTTCGTTCCTTATCTGCGGGAATATCAGAAGAGTAGTCCATGCAGATAACTTGAAAATGATCGTTTCGCTGTCGTTTCCCTCAAGCTAAATTTCTAAGAAAGCTAATAGCTGTAGTAGCTAAATTTTGTTAATATTATAACGCTATGCGACTGCTTTTTACTCGGTATGTCTTTAAAAGTAAAGGACTTTAAAGTTTTTAAGCTATGCAGTGTTTTAGAAAATTAGACGCTTAACATGGTATAATACTATGGGTACTAAAAAAAGAGTGGCAATTTCGTGAAATATAACATATTTTCTTTACAATTTATTTGGATAGAAGAATGCCAAAACTGTCCTTTAAATCTTTGAAGATGTTTGATGAATTTAAAAAAAATATTTGTATATGTTCAAGATTGGGAATCTTTCATTTCAAAATTTTCTTATATTCAACACTAATGCGATTAAAATATAAAATTTGGAAACGAATAGAGTTCAGGCCATGTGAAACATGTTTATCATGTGAGGAGTTAAAATGTTCTCACATGGTTAACAATGCTAATTTTAAGGGTTGACTAAATCTGTATAAAATGAACAATATAAAGAAGCATAAAATCAATCGAAATCTATTAAAAGTTTCCTACCTGTAATAATGGAAAACCGTAATTTAATTTTATGCAATTTCTATGTATATTTAAAATTTTTAGCTATTATATACTATATTTTATTTAGAATATACTGGAATTCAATAATTAACTTTAAGTAAATAACTCTATATACTATGTACATAATATATCCTAACAGTAGTTATCAATATTTACAACTTTATATTTATATTATAAATAAGCCTAAACATATATGAGTTTGACTTCAATAGTCTCTTGTCAGTAATTTTAGTAAATCTCCAATGTACGCCTGTGCCATTTGTAATGTCTCGTATTTAGATAATTTACGATCGTTACCCAATGATGGTACCACATCACGCAATTTGTCAAAAGCATCATTCAAGCTATTCATGCGACGCCGTTCTCGAGCATTTGCAGCCAAACGTCGACGTTTTAAAATTTCTGAGCTGCAAACAGAACCGGAAGCGAAAATTTGCAGCTGATGTTTTGAACTGGATGGACCACAATCTTGTTTGCGATTGCAAAGTTGAAGTTTAAAATCACTATCTAATAATCGATATGGCTTTTTCACTGCAGATTGCACGAGAGGTTGTTTTTCAACATGAGCCAATGAAGATAGCCAATTTTTCGATGTCTTATTGACATCCGTAACTTGACTTAGAGCATCCGTTTGATAATAACTTCTAATTCTACTGTCAATTTGCAATTGAAAGCTTATTTCTGAATTATTTGTATCCGATAAGCTATCTGCATTGTAATCGATGTTGTATAGGTCGAAATCATTAATATTTGTAGTTAGAGAAGTTGGTGACGGACTATGTGAACCATTACTGCTAACATTTAATTGACTATGATCCAAATAGCAAAATACTTCACTAAATTCACTGGAAAACATTTTGCACTTTTTAATTTAAGAATTTTAATTTTCAAACTTTTCTTTCTGAAGGATAAAAACTAACTGACATACTGTGGTTATGATCATTTACTATTTATTGGTCTTTTTACTTTCGTTCACTGTTACATGATTGGCTGATGTATCTTTTCATTTCAGGCTACCTGTATTTTACCTCATTGACCTGATTCGTTGCAGTGTGGCTTTTTTCTCACACAGTACTTTGTCTTTTGTGACCTTTTAATGTTGTTGTTGCTGATTTTGTTCCTTGCTGTGGTGGAATTCCTTTTATGCACTAAATTGGCTTGCGGTCAAAACATTTAATTGATCTCTACTACATGACTTTTATTGATACTATTGTTGAGCTAAGTTTTTCTTTCTATACATACATACCTTCCAACAATATTTGCTTTGTTCGATCACTTTTGATCGGTCATCAAAAGTTTTTATACTGATATTACCACAGTCCTTTAACATTGCAGATATTTTGCGGCTTTATTTAAAAAGGAAAAAATGTAACAATATTTAAATTATCACTTTCGGTTTCTTTTGTGCTATTTGTCAAAACAATGATGATAAGTTTTGTACCTTAAGTGAAAATTATAATTTTGCAAACACTTGCTTGGTGTTTGCTTGCCAAGGTCAACTTTAATAAACGTCTGGCTGGACAGTGGCTCCTCTCTTTGATGGCAGTTGTACCATTGGTTATTGTAGACAAAAAGCTGTTGCAACAATATGGTAACAATTTCAATTTTCGCAGACAGTTTATGACCTTTGTTTTTTTTTTGTTGTTAATGAAAAATTTCTAGTTCGTTTCACAAAAATCGTCGAATTCCCAGCTGTTTCAGAAATTTTTTGATTCATACCACGCCCCCAGCTTTGATATGAAATCCCGGGCCAGGCCGGGTCAATGGTAGCCCTGTGACCAAGGCTCTCAGAAATTAAATTTAAATGGGAGCACAAAAAGTTGAAATGTTGCATCCAATTTCGACATAAGCACTTAAACATTGTTCATCAATAATTCCATGTTTATCACTTTTATAATTGCCAAGGAACTTGTCACACAATGAAATAAAGCTTTTCAATGTTATTATTTCTACATTCTTTAGTTTGGTATATTAATCTCTGTTTATTTGCACTTAAAATGCGTGTTAAATTTTTAAAGAGGATGAATCAAAAACTTAAAAACCAAAATTGCTTCATATCGCCACAGAAAAACTCCCAAAAAAAAAACGGTGGATATTGTATATAACGCAAAAATATACAAAAGAATGAAACAAGTGCAACAGACTTCTATAGATAAAAAAAATGCTCAAAAAGATTTGAAATTCTTTAAACTGTAATATTACGTACATTTGAAGTCAATTTAGCGCCATCGTAAAATTTGCCGAACGAAAACTATCTATTTCATATAGAAAACAAATTGAAATCCATAAAAAATCAATAGGGATTATCGTCAGGACATGTATTGTTTGTTCTGAAACAAAGTAACAGCTTACAATAGAAAATAGAACAAGAATGAAATTTCAAGTGTCGAAACATAAAAGTGCATTGTTATGGGTATTGGTTGCGGCAAAGTATCCTTTGTTTCTATTTTGATATGGAATATTTTTCACAGAAACGTTAACTCCGTGTACAACTAAGGAGCTCTCATTATTGTCAGTCCGTTTGCTTCTCTCTTATTTTAACTTAAAATGTAGGCGTTTGCAATCTTTAGCCAACCTATAATTAAGGATTAAGGTGATTTTTGCTTTTCTCTGGAAAACAATCTTATGTAAGAGGTAAAACTTTTTTCGCACAAGTGTTACTCATATGCGTACAATAGTACATGAAATTTTCAATTTGCGGTCGCGTGGCACATTTGACATCTGATCCCGATTAGATCTGTTTCGATCAATCATCTCGTTTTTCTGCGCAACAATTTCGCATCTGTTAAGTGTTGCTACTTTGTTGACTGTCCGCCTGTTCTATTGTTTTTCAGTTCGGTATGCTATCAGTCCTTTTGTATTGCACTTTTTCTATTGAAAGAGTGAATTGTTTGAAATGTTTAATCATTTGTATATTTTAGTTATGGTTGGCGTTGAGTTGTCTAGGAGACTTAAGAAATGATTTTTTCAAATAAAAATTTAATTATATCACTTTGTAATGGGCGGTTCACTTTGATGTTTGCAAAGTAGAAAAACTTGACCTTCTTTGGCACAAAAAGTATGTTTTTTGATTAGATTGTTGAATGTTATACATGCCAACATGCCATTTGCTGGATTCTTTTGTGTTCTTTAAAAAAAATGTAAGGTCAAAATATATGTAAAATATTTTATTATTCGCCACAGGCCACGCGAATTCTGGGTAAGGCCCTGTTTATCTGCATCTGAGTAGAATTCGACATTGAAGATGGTCTTGTGAGCAAATACAGTGAAACCTGGATAACTGGGATCTCCATTTACACAGTTTCCCAAATAACCATACTCAGACCGATAAAACGATTCAAATTCAAAATAACAAATTATACACCCATAAATAATATTTTCCACTTATAGAGGTTATTTCTAGACGATCACAGTTATAGAGGGAAAAGCCCATGTTATAGAGGCGAAAACGCACAAAAACTTCAAAAATCAAATCCCAGATATAGAGGTTTAATAATCCCAGTAATAGAGGTATTTTGATGCGAAAGTGCTGGGACCTTGAAGTGAGTCTCACTAGTAGAGGTTTTCCCAGTTATCCAGGTACCGCTTAACCAGGTTTCACTGCATTTTAGATCTCGGCCAAGACAATTATTGCTAAACTCTTTTTTCGTTATGTGGATTTTAGTCTTTATTCATCTCGTCATCAGATGTTATGACGCTGCCGATATAAATTAAGTTAAGTGACAATATTTTTCCTTAAAAATAATATAATTTTATCTATTTTTGAGATAAGTTTTCCTGCATAAAACTTGAGCTTCGTAGCTCAAACCTGTACACCTTTTTTTTGTTCGATTTCGTTGAAATTTTAGGAAAAAACCGA
Source organism: Meiosimyza platycephala (assembly GCA_963662105.1). Lineage (NCBI taxonomy): Eukaryota > Metazoa > Arthropoda > Insecta > Diptera > Lauxaniidae > Meiosimyza > Meiosimyza platycephala. The sequence goes on from OY759210.1 coordinate 15,060,212, forward strand.
CTTATTAAAACGTAGAAAAAGACTGCCTAAAGTGCCAAGATTTATATTTAGGTATTTTAGTTATATGGGAGGTGCAACCCACTGTTGTTGAACCATGCCTACATTTTTCGTGTGGCTGAAAATGCGGACAAAATAACCCCAAAGGGGTTTTTTTTTTAAAATTTGCGGTCCTATTTAGAATCGGGTTTGATGAAATTTCTCCCAAAATTTCAGCTTCTTAGATCAAACCAGCGAACAGTTTCTTTCCATTATAATTTAAATGGGAAAAACTAAAAAGCCGAAAAACGAATGACGGATTTTTTTTGCGTTTTAGAGTAAAAGTCTTTCGATAGCCGCATTACCATAAAAGGACAATTACAAATACTTAAAAAAATTCGAGTATAGTACTATTAAAAAAATATAAATATTCTACGGAAAAACTGAGAAAGCAGTTATACTAAATTTGAGCTCTAGTTTCGCGTGTTTATGAAATATTATGAAACTTAAATCTATTCTATCAGAGCATTTATGTGATAAAACGTTAATAAGCTAAAGCTTGCTCATATCAACCCATAAATTCTATATTGAGCGTTCTTTTGATCCCATTATCTAATACACCAACTAGATTTTTATATGAAAAACGCAATGGTTCTTAGAAACAATAACATAAAACAGCAAGAAAAAAACATTTAGGCCATTAATGTTATTTCAAGCTGATAGCTTAAAACAACTCAAAAGTGTGACCACTATGATTCGGGCACTAACAACGCACAATATACCAAATATTTAGCACATTTTTAACAAAACATACATACTTACGCTTGGTACGCGTCTAAGGCTGTGCTCAATCAAGTCGTTGAAATAGATATCAAAACCTTTGATGTCGTAGCACCTAATTGAAACATTTATGAAAATCTATTGACATTTACGGCAATAGACGACATTCTTTAGGTATAAGGACTTAAAAAGGATACGAATTTATTACTTTGTCGCTTGCTGCCGTTTAACTCACAGGTAAAACTGTCTGTGAAGCGTATCATGATGGTCATCACATAAATATTGACAGTATGCACTACTGATGATGGTGTTGATCACCTTGACAAAGTAATTAAGGATACGTTTGACATTTATGACTTCATGAGGTTATCTCTGTGAAAACAAAGATTTGACGCTCTATTGAATAACAATAGGTATAAAAAATTAAAGGATATCGGATGTCTCATTGATTTTGAACTTGCTAAGATTTGCCTTCTTATTTAAATTTAATAAAACAGTTATTTTTTTTTTCCTTTTTTTATTCTAAATAATTTAATGGTTAATTTATATTCGATTTAAAAATAACTTTATTGAAATAAAATAATTGATATATGTACGTACTTGCATAAATAATAAGAAATTGTTATAAAATTTTATATTAATAATACAATTCTTTTTGGAATTGATTGTGCCGCCCACTTGCCGAATCGATAAACTACATAACACAATAAAGTTGAGAAGAAACAAAAACAAAGTGAAGCTTCCATACATACATTGTATACGGCGTACAAAATATAAATTTTAACATGTGTGAAGTTCAACCAAATTTTTAGTGAAGCAAATGCGAATAGTAAGGTACTAACGTGACTGCTGTGGCGCATAAATATGAAAAATTTTAAAAATGCAGTTAATCGATTTGGCATGTGAACGGCTCAATTTTAGCATCACATTTATTAAAATCATCAATATTAATGATTCTTAACTTTTTTTTTAAGAGAGCTTCTATTGCACGGTGATATTTTTTACGTAGTTAAAATAAATTCACCCAAATGTACATAACTAAGTCAGCTTAATATTTAATGTTCATATATAAAATATGTAATACCAACTTATGAAATGTATAAGATTATGGATTTTCCTTCTTGATATGTTGAATTTTATAAAATAAAGAATTTAATTAAAATTTGCCAAATATTTCTTTTCAAGGCAAAAATCTCTTTTGTTAATACATGAGACGGATTTGTGTTTCCGTAATTTAGAGTTATACACAGCTATTTCATAATCTGTCGTAATAGAAAATAATGTTACGAATTACAACATAATCAAGAATTTTATCGTTTTGAAAAAAAATCTGAAAATCAGTCGTAATCGATATTTTAAATTTTTGCTACTAAAAAATATATATCGAAATTTCGAAGAATTTAATAGTTTTGATGTTCATTTGTCTAAAGTTAACTTTAGGCAGCTTGTGTTGCCGCTTTTCTGTTTACTCCAAATTTTTTTTAAATAAGAGAAGCATACAGCTGATCGAGCGACAAAAAGTTAGAAATTTTCCAAAAAATTTTGTTTAGTTAAAAATTGCTAAGTAATGAAAATAAAACAAAGATTACACTGAAAAATCGTAATACATAATTTGCGAATAACTGGCAAATAGACTTTATGGAACAAGAGAATTCAGTTCACTCACAGAAGCACCAGCACTATTTTACATTGGTTTCATCGAATAAAATTGTGTAAGATAACCAAAACAAATCTAAAATATGTATTTAAAATGAAAATGAATTAAAAATGTATTTTCGATCTTGTAAAATATGTCAAACGTCACTACATTTTCAGCATATTTTCAATGAAAATATGCCGATTTTCAGAGTGAAACTCTGGAACAAATCGAAATATTGAAAATAAAAAATGTGAACCCCTGCACAAGTTTGGACAAAATTTTAATAAAAAAAAATTTCCTGCTTAAGTACTCTGGCTAGCGAAGTTGGTTTTTTGAAATATGTACTTAGTCACGGCCCATCAAAAAATGTATTTTTTAAAAAATAAAAATGTATGTTTTAACCTGAAAATAGGCTTGTGTGAATTAAATATTTATAAGCTATAAAAAATAATTTGCAGAGGTTATAAAGAAAATTATTTAGAGTATAAGAAAAAGATTTATAAAAAAAATCTGATTCGAAATTAAATTTTGAATTCCGGAAAAAACTGATTCGATCGGTAACTCAAAATTTATAAAATTTCTCGATCGGATTCTGGAATAGCCATGATTTAAAACTTTTTTGTATGTATGTATAAGTATAGAAAAACTTTTCAGTCATGTTTCAATAATAGATTAGGAAAGGATGCCTTAATAATAGAGTTTATGTAATTTCTCTCTTTCATTGGCATCATAGTTGTGAAAATATAATAATTTACGTTCGTATTGAACTTTTGCTCTCAAACTTTATTTGACAAATTTAAACAACCTCAATTATTGAATCTATTATGTCATAATGTCTTTTAGTATTTAAAAGCTTTCAAATCGTGATCCAACTATAAAGGTTCATTAAAAGTGAAATATATAAATTCGCTTATTGTCAATATTATCGTTTTATATTTTAGTCGACCAGCTAATTTTGACACTTGCCGAATGAATTTATTTATGAAAATGACGGAATTGGCATCGTATCAATCAACCTTTATAATTGAATCATGAATGGTACTATAAGTCAATACTTTAAAAGGTTTGATCTTGAATTAATTAATTTAAAGGGTTTTTTTAAAAATTTTCAAATTTATATAAGTAAGTATGTTGTGTAAAAATATGTTATATTTGACTTATTCACATTTAAATATTAATTTACTTTAAGCATTTTAACGCTTCAGTTTCAAAACTCAATTTTGACCGCATATTATTCTAAAGTTTTGTTGTAATTTTTTGAGTTTAAAGTGTCGTCAAAGTTACAGTGCTCACGCCATGCACTAATATGGTAGGTGGTAAATCAGCTGTGAGTTCTGTTAACAGTTCCAAGTAACGCTTGCTTCGTTCCTCAAAATCAGCCGCTTCAATTTTTGGTGGTGCTGCCAAATAGATAAAGGATACGGCAGTTTGATCTGAGCGCTCACGAATTATTTCATTAGCTCTGAAAATATAAAAAGATACATATAAATATACCGAGACGAATATGCTGAAATGCTACAAAAATAAAGTCAAACAGACGTAAGCCAATAAGTATACAATACAGCAACAAAGAAGTAGATGTATAGGGAACGATATTCCGAGATTGCATTGTAAAGCTTCGCGAAAGGTCAACGAAAGAATAGAATCGGTTTTTATATTCTGATGTAATATGTTTTATATTCTTTGGGATGTAAATAAAATTTTTTCTACAATTCCCAAAAAAAAAAAAACTACACTCTAATTCTTCACCGTAGGTTTTACTGTTTGGTACATTATAGCATTACTTTTTGGTCTTTTTTAGGATGGAGAAATTCCGTATTCATATGCAAATCTGGCCGGAATGGTATGCTTAGCGCTCTCTAGCACTGATATTCCGCACTATAGCTAGTGTCTAACAGTTGTTGCTGTCATAATTCCACAATGTCTCATCTGCGTACAAGCGGTGACATTAGGTCAGTTCTTTTTGAATAAATCCTGTAAAAATATCAAAAGCGAGAGAGTATGGAAATAGCGCTTTGTGAAAGAGAAAAAATGTAAAAAGTACAGGACTGCAAAAAAAAACGTTCAAAATAGATTGAACATCACCAATTGGAGTCTGCCGCCAAACATTGGAGTGGAAACGATCGCTAGAACACATTCAGCTTACAATTTTTTTACACAACACAGCACAGCTGATAGATACTTTTCAAGATTAAACCAGCAAAAAATTTTTAACTTAACTTTGGACAAAGCTCAGAAGCTCAATTACTCTCTCATCTCCGCTCTCATTTACAGGTTTTTCGAGTGCAGGAAGGCTTTTTTCAGTTCATTCAGTATTTACATTCAGACAATTACAAGCATATCTTTAAAAATATATAGGAGGGACTGTGAAGTGAGCGTGGCACCAAATTTTTGGTTTTTCCATTCTCGAAAACGGTATGAATAAAAAATTTCAACGATGATAACTTAGAAGGTAATAAAAGATCAAAGCATACTCCAACCTTTTTAAATTATAGTAAGGCATGACTACTTCTAAAAAAAGGGTTTGCCATAACCCTGAAGATATAAAAAACTATTTTACTAACTCTCATTATACATAAACTTAGCTTTGGATGATTGACCCCTCTTTTGTCTGAAAATTAAAAGTTTTATTCGCGCAAAGAAGATATTATATACTTTGTTTGCAATTGACAAATATTTTATACTAAAAAAATTAAAACTATGTTTACCTTTGCATATACAATATTGAACGGTTGAGTATATCTTCAGTTAAAAATGGTGTTCCAGTTTCTGCATCGGTAGTAAACTGCTTAAGCAACTTGGACTGACGAGTAAACTCTGTATCCTGACACCACTCTTGGATCTGTAAAAATAAGAAATATATACGTATTAAGTATTTAAAATAAAAAATTTTAAGTTTTTTAAAGCATTTCGATTTACCTCTATTATATCCGCATTTATACGCAATTGCTTAAGTGATTCTTCTAATTTAAACTTCGAGAAGATTTCTGCTTGCGGTGCCTGTGTATCAAAAGTACTAGAAAAAAAAACAATTTAATATATTAAAATTATTTTCAAGGTAGGTATAAGCTAGATAATTCAAAGTATAACTTCGTTTTTAAAAATCGGTTGCATTGCAATTTAATTCCAAAATACATAAATATCAGACTTACACATGTATGTTTTTTTAAAAATGCAAAAACAACTGGAGAAAGTTGAAACATTTTGGGGATCTTTTAATGAATGAATTCTTACCTTATGTTACTCGGACTGATATTGTTTGTTTCACAAAGAAAGACGCGCAAGCGCAAATGTTTCCATTTTGCCAGCATATTGATAATGCATGCTAATTGCATCATAAACAATGATACGACATCAAATGGATCACCAACTTTAGGATTGAACACATTTATGGGCCAAACATCAATGTACTTCATGTGATTGCTCCTTAAGTTGAATTAAAAGAAAAATCAAAGTATAAGAATAAAAAATGATGCCTTAGTGTATTTTCTACTTACTTAGCAATAAAATTTTTGTCCAATCGATGAAAATGACGGCATAAGCATAAGTTCTTTTTCATGCGCAAGATATCGCAAAGTATAGCTACATATTCCTTTTGATCAATTTGTTTGTCGTCATTTAGACCACGTATTGGGAAGTCTTGCATTTCACCTTCATTGAAACCGTTTGTTTTGTAAGGTGAACTATCGCTTTATTTAAAAAGAAAGGAACAAAAATAAAAATTTAAGTTTGGGGAACATTTTATGGAACCATTTAAGTCAGAAAGCAATATTTAAATTTTAATTTTCTTTTTTTAGCCGTAAGTTTATTTCGAAAGAACTAAGAATTTCCGAGATGATAACAAGAAAACTGAATTATAACCCCAGTTGATCATAAACAATTCCCAACACAGTCCACACTACAACGATAGTTTATCTTAGCTGTTACAGTTGCTCAAGCGACTTTTAAATACTTTTCAGTCGTTTGTCTCAAATATTTCTAATGGCATACACGATTTGAAAACTTATATCCAAGAATTTCAAGCTGGAACTACAAGAAAACTTCAATTCGCTATACTGACAGAGTTATTTAATCTTACTAGATTTGCTTTTTTTTAAGCATTTATTTTTTATTTAACTGTAGATGGAACTTACTTTTGAAAGAAATCTTTTGGTGCCTCATTATCGTTGAAACCTAAAATAATGGTATTCGGCTTCATTGCTCCAATGCCGGATAAACGTATCAAGTGTTGCACACCTTCTCGTATTGAATTTGCCAATGTAACCTCTGCAAAAGCCTTAACTTTCATATGATCCAAAAATGACAACCACTGCTTATTTTCTTCTACTGTAGGATCATCAACACTAGCGTAATTACCAATGTTTACATGACCAATCACGTAGAGACCACCCTTTTTCATGTCGTTAACAAAATCCACCAATGGACAGCAAGAACGTGGCGATGATACCAATAATAACATTTGTGGACGCCAGAATTTCACATGATCTTTGCGTGTATCCAGCATTAGCAAATATTTACGCACCTTCAATAATAGCATTTAGTTTAAATCAAAGCAATTACAAAAAAGCTACTTTTACTCACTTGATGAAACATTAGAGCCTGTGATATGGAGCCCCACTGTGCTGCTTGAGTTGCCGGTGAAAAAAGATGCAATGCAATCACCAAACACAAACATAAAATTATACTCGAGGATGCATATATCGGATTAATGACAAACATCATCACCAATGTGCCGAGCAATCCAATTAGACAAGTATGCCAGGTGAAATATTTAAACAAAGGTCGGAAGTTGGGAGCACCTGTTAATTCAATGCCCAAACATGCTAAGTTTGTTGCTAAGTACGAAAGCATAAAAAGCACGGAGTTAATTTGTGCAATCATATTCAAAGAACCGATTAAAAGGATAGCTTCAACCAAAAGCCAACTGGTGAAGACAGCAGCTACGGGATTTCCCTTCCATGTACCACGTACCACAAAATTTAGTAATGGTCCAAATACTTGATCCTTTGACAGTGCTTCCAGTATCCGACTTGATCCAATAAGATTGCTCAGACCCGTTGAAAATGTTGCTGTTAAAATACCAATTGCTGTAAACGGAGGCCAAAAATTCACTGGCATTAGGAACAGATAATTATTTCGCATAGTCTCGCTGGGTGTGGTAGCTGCCATTAAAAATGATAGTATAATGTAAGAGACAAAAGTAAATGCAACAGCGGATAATGTGCCAGTAGGTATGCTCTTTGCGGGGTTTTTTAATTCACCAGACATATTTGCACCAGCCATGATACCAGTAACACCAGCAAAAAGGACACCAAATGTCGTGGCAAAATCAACTAATTTTCCATTAGATGTGTAATCTGGACCATAATGCGAATGTAAGTTGTCAGCAAGAGTTTCAGCGCTTAAACCTGTGTAGCTTAAATTTGTCGCATTAAGTAATGTATTTTCTTCAGGGATAGGAATCTAGAATGAGAAAACAAATACATAGATTTATTACGGATTAAATTATTATTTAAATTTAACTGATTGATGCCAAATTTTAAACTACTTCTATCTTTATACAAAAAAGTGAAAAGATTACACGACACTAATTTTCAACAAAATATCTTTGATTAGTTTAAAATTAAAAATTTTTCTTACAGCGCTTACTTAACATTTGAAAATGTATGTATGAAAATATTAAAATTATTGAAATAAGCATTTTCATGAATAAAAATTATAAAATTCCCCACTATGTATTAACTAAATATGAATACATACATGCAAATCAATAACAGATAAGCTAGATAAGCGCTAAAAAGCGCTACCGGCGAAATACTGATGTTTGCTTGCGACTTATTGAAATCTAGCGATTTTTATTGACGCAGCTCAAAATGATATGATAAGAACGGGTTTTCATTAGGTGACTGATTGCTTAGATAAAAACAACAAAAATATAACGCTACACACTATTTTTCTAGGTAATAATTGTAACTGAATATTTATATATTTTAATTCATACCGTCATTTCACCTTCGGCCAAAAAACTGATGTATGTAGATACCAAACAAACTGTTACAATGGCCAATATTATAACTGAAGTTTTTGCAAAAAGTGCCGCTCCAATTAAACAAACGATTAGCATTAAGGTATTGATAAGCGTACAGAATAAGAAACGCCACCAAAAACCATCAGGAAGATAAGTTTCTTTTGAAGCGAAATAGCCACCTCGACCAAAGTTTTCCACGATACCTTCTGTGCAACCAGATATGGCCATTGCAGCGCCGACTACATTAGCCAAAAAGAAAAGTGTTCCGATGGAGCCGCCAAATTCTATGCCAAGTGTACGACTGATCATAACTATTGAATGAATTAAAAGAGAAAAAATATAAAAATGTTATGTAATGTTATGTTATGTTTATTCTATCATAAATAAATAAATTATAAAAATATTTTTTTTAAAGTACATAGAAAACGACTATTTTACTTACAGTAAACGCCACCTCCTTCAATAGCACCATTTGTGGAAATTGCACAAACAGAAGCGACAGTAAAAAGTAATATCAAATACGCAATAACAAATTGCAATAGTGTTATATATAGACCAGCATTACCAACAATAAAGCCTATTAAATAAAATTATTAAATTTTAGAAAATGTGGAATTATGTTTGCTTCTCATTTAAAGTCAAAACTCATGTTCTTAACTTTTATTATATTTAAAGCATCAAATCTACTTACCCACACGAATGAACACTAATGCACTAAACATTGAAAGAGCCACGGGGCTAAACACGCCTGCAAATGTACCCAAAGTACGCCCGTTACGTTCCGGATTTTGCATTCCAAACTCGACATAGCCATCACCAGATTGTGGTGTACCTGGACGAACTATCGTGCCATTGTTATTATTGGCACCGAAAAGAGTACCAAAACTTCGAAACATGGAAGAAGCACTAGTGCCACGTGATGCAGCTATTGGTGAAGTTTCATCGCCAACCATGTCACTATTGGTATTACGTGCTCCCAAATTTTGTGAGATCATTTTTTGTTGGTTTTATTTATAATTAGGTGGAGGTATATAATGTTGGGAATCGACAGCAGCAGCAGCCGCTGCGTAAAATACGCCTACAAATTTCGCTTAATTTGGAAATACAGCAGCGGTCAGTTTAATCTAAGTAGGAAATTAAAACAATAATTGCTGATGATTGATAAAAAAAAACTGTTCATAAAAAATTTTTTCAATTATTGAAGCGAGAAGAGAAATCGCTACTAATTTTACTTACAAGTCGCTGTTGGTTAATTTGCAAGCTTTAATGCACTTAAATCGGTTTTCGTTCTGATTTTCAGTTTTTTGGTGTTCTTCGCTGAAGTAATTTAAAATTTTCCGCGTTTGTTTTTCTTTCAATTTTCACTTGCTTGCAAAGTTCATAATTTTTTACTATTCTTTGCCGTCAAAAAAACACAAAAGAAAAAACCTCATTTTAATTTAATCTGAACCAATTCGAGAAAAATTATCTCATTGGAGCGAAGTGAACTGAATTTGCGATATATGCGAATTGTTTCTGTTGTGTGAATCATATGTTGTGTGTTTTTTTTTGTTTTTAACAAGTAGGAAATTTTGTAATGTCAAATAAAAAGAATAACAAAAGCGAAAAGTAAACAATAGACATTAGATATATCTAATGGTCAGTTCACACGGTCTGTGTGTTGACAGTGACTAGACAACGCATAACTGAACTGTCGCTTTGCGTCCATTTGGTACAACCATCGTACAATTACCAAGGTGAAAAGTAAAGTCCTCGCTGTTAAGAAGAAACGTGCTTCTAGCTATGAGTATGTAATTTAGAATTCGTCCAAATTGTACCATAGATACAGCCATGGTACAATAATTATGGTAGCAGCATTTCTAAGCGACAGTTCTTCTTCTTTATTTGTATGCCTGCCTTTTTTGTCAAAAGAGCTTGTTTTGTTTTTGTTTGATCTCTTCACAATTAAATAACGCGCGCTTGTCAGAATTTTTCTTTTGTTCTTGCTTACTTTTGACAATTATGATTGGCATTTTCACGGTTACAAACTTGAGTTTGACCAGTTTTTCCATGCAAGATTGTACCATGTATTATTGTAATGTCATAGATATTCTGAACGCAATCCGCAGCATACCACATATTAAAAATTATATTTCACTTCATACCTTCTGAACACAATATTTCAATAGTCAATTCCTCGGTTCACGGCAATTTTGATAGTTGAAATAAATAAAAAGAAACCGCTTCAGAAAACCGAAACTATAAAAAACAATGGGTAGTGATAAAAAGCGAAGGTCACGGTCGCGGGAGCGATTACACGATAAGGATCGAGAAAGGGACCGTCCTAGGGATATGCGTGATAAGGATCGCATTGACCGGGAACGAGAACGCGACAAGGAAAGAAGAATAAGGCGTTCGCCAGAAAGGCTAGAGAGGTTTCCGGACAGACCAGAAAGGTATCATGGTCGTGGGCGTTCACCAGATCGTGGGCGCGGCATTAACGTAGATTTAGAACGTCAAAAAAATCGTGAAAACAAAGATCGCAGAGCGGATGAAAAGATACGAGATGAAAAGGAAGATAAAAAATCCATATTAAAATCGGAATCAGGAAAAGAAAAGAAAAATGAAGATCAAGATACTAAGGAAGTTAAAGCGAAACCTAAAAAAGTAGAACCACTTTCTCTGGAAGAACTTTTAGAGAAGAAGAAACTAGAAGAAGAGGCGCGCAGTAAGCCCGTATTTTTAACAAAGGAGCAGAGGGCCGCCGAAGCCTTAAAGCGTCGTCAAGAAGAGGTGGCCGCAATGCGTGCAGCCCAGAGTGCGGCAAGGAATATGAGTGTAGCTGATGCACATGGAGCTGTTGAAAAATCAGATCTAAATAGAAGCGATCGTGAACGCGAAAGAGAACGCAATATCGATCGTCGAGATCGAGATAGGGAACAGTATATGGATCGTAGAGGTGATCGCGATCGTGACCGTGAGCGACGCGGTGATGATCGTGACAGGGAGAATAAGCGTGTTGAAGATCTTACACATAAGGATAAAGAAAAAGAGCTGGAGGCGATACGAGAACGCTATTTGGGTATCATCAAAAAGAAAAGACGTGTGCGACGTTTAAATGATCGTAAGTTTGTTTTTGACTGGGATGCTGGAGAGGATACCTCTATCGATTACAATAATCTGTATAAAGAACGACATCATGTCCAATTCTTCGGGCGTGGAAATGTTGCAGGTAAGTGTACCCTAATAGAGACCTTTAAAATCTATAACTCTTCTGGTTGAAAGCCTTCAATTTAAGTTTTGTTTTAATTTTTGCCTTAGTGTAACTTAAATCTATATAACATTTTTTAATATACATACAACAATGTACATGTTCATCATGACTGAGTTTCCATATAATCTGAACCATAAAAGGCCGTGTGCACGCTTGAGTTGAATCTGTCAATGACATTTGCCACAGTGAGCTTTACTGTTCCACTTGAACTTGCAAATTCCACTCTAATGGGTTCCCTGATGAATAAACATTACACTAATTTTTTTTTTTAAATTTAGGAATTGACATCAAGGAACAAAAACGCACGCAAAGCAAATTCTATGGTGATTTATTAGAAAAACGCCGCACAGAAGCTGAGAAGGAACAAGAAAAGCTGCGCTTAAAGAAGGTTAAGCGCAAAGAGGACAAACAGAAATGGGACGATCGGCATTGGTCTGAAAAAGAAGTGGACGAAATGACAGAACGTGATTGGCGTATCTTTCGCGAGGATTACAATGTTACAATTAAAGGTGGCAAAATTCCTAACCCTATACGTAGTTGGGCTGAATCTGGATTCCCCAAGGAAATTATTGACATTATTGATAGTGTAGGCTACAAAGAACCGACACCTATTCAGCGTCAAGCAATACCTATTGGTTTACAAAATCGTGATATCATAGGTGTAGCCGAAACAGGTTCTGGTAAAACTCTTGCTTTTCTTATACCGCTGCTCTCGTGGATTCAATCTTTACCAAAAATTGAACGTCTGGAGGATGTTGATCAGGGCCCATACGCTATTATTATGGCACCTACGCGTGAATTAGCGCAACAAATTGAAGAAGAAACACTCAAATTCGGTCAACCACTGGGTATACGAACTGTTGTTGTAGTCGGTGGTTTATCTCGAGAAGAACAAGGTTTTCGACTTCGTTTAGGTTGTGAAATTGTTATTGCCACACCAGGTCGTTTAATAGATGTATTAGAGAATCGTTACTTGGTTTTAAATCAATGTACCTACATTGTGTTGGATGAAGCAGATCGTATGATTGACATGGGTTTTGAGCCTGATGTACAAAAAATTTTGGAATACATGCCAGTAACAAATCTTAAACCAGACACAGACGAGGCAGAAGATGCTAGCAAATTGATGGAAAATTTCCACTCCAAAAAGAAATACAGGTAAAAAATTATCTATGAATCAGTGTGAAAGTCACAAATTAAATACGTAAGAAATTTTTTGATAATTTTGAATTCCTTTCCGACGTTTTAAACGTTCTACGTAATTAATATACAGCCGCTGAATTTTCGATTGGAGACATACATATGTGAGTGGAAGAAAGTGATATACATATTTAAAATTTTATAGAAATGAGTTTTAAAATTTTAATCTCTCACATTTACTATGGAGCATACATCTAAGTATGTACGCTTTTTTTTAATTTTTAAGGCAAAATTTTATTGTTTGGAAATTTCGTGATGCACGTACATGTATACATTCGTGACTTAAGACGCAAAATGAGGAAAATGTTACGTCACTTTCATCCAATCATGTCCTCAATTCTTACAGAAACGTTTCTTCATAAAATTAAATGCTAATAAAAAAATTTTTCTCTAGACAAACTGTGATGTTTACGGCGACAATGCCAGCGGCCGTAGAACGTCTTGCACGTACCTATCTACGTCGTCCAGCAACAGTGTATATTGGCTCAATAGGCAAACCCACCGAACGTACAGAACAAATCGTTTATATGATGGGCGAGAATGACAAACGAAAGAAATTAATGGAAATTTTATCGCGTGGCATCGAACCACCGGTTATTATATTTGTAAATCAAAAGAAAGGTGCCGATGTATTGGCAAAGGGACTGGAAAAACTTGGTTACAATTCATGTACTCTGCACGGTGGAAAAGGTCAAGAGCAACGTGAATTTGCATTAGCTTCATTGAAATCTGGTGCAAAAGATATGCTTGTGGCAACTGATGTCGCTGGTCGTGGTATTGACATTAAAGATGTGTCATTGGTCATTAATTATGATATGGCAAAGACTATTGAAGATTATACACATCGTATAGGACGTACAGGACGTGCTGGTAAAACTGGTGTGGCCATTTCCTTTGTCACAAAAGATGATAGTCAACTTTTCTATGATCTGAAACAATGTGTAACTGCTAGTCCTGTATCCACCTGCCCACCGGAGTTAACGAATCATCCAGATGCACAACATAAACCGGGAACAGTTGTGACTAAAAAGCGCAGGGAAGAGAAAATTTTTGCATAAGATATAAAAATGGATTAGGTCCTTGGGGCGGTCCATTTTTGATTTTTTTGTTAAATCATTCGATTCTAATCGCTAAAATTTTACTATATTTCTGTCTTTATTGTTCGTTTAACTATAATTTGAAATAATTTAAGCGATTCAAATTTTATGATACTAATAAATATTTGAATCTAACATTATTTTATGAATTTTTCATGTTATCGTGTCACCTATCTCAGAGTTAGTAGATCAAAGTAGTACTACTTATATTCACAAGAACGAGAATGAGTACAGCAAGCATTTGAATAATTCGGTTATGAATTTGTCATGCACTACTACTGCAAGTGTCTAATTAGGAAAAAATATCGATGGTACTTAGGGGTTGTATATTGATTAAGTAAGAAGTTTTATTGATGATTTTGAAATTCATAACCAATGTACAACTTCTTAACTCTCTCATGGCTGATAGAAATCTAACCTGCTATTAAGACGGAGTAGTTTATACGTATAGTAAAGCAAACAAATAATTTAAAGATTCTGAAAGTTTGCTTTTTGAACGAGGTTTATTAGAGCATTAATGAACTTACCAGGATTCTCACTTTCCTCCATAATTATAAGATCTTTGTGCTTTAACTTTATAACAACAATCGATATTTGATATTCTTCAGCCAATTTGGAATTACTCATCTTATGCGGATTTGAAATTACATATTACAAATTCCCAATGTAAAGTTTAAAAAATTCATCTATATTATATATGTACATATGTATGTGCAATTGCACAACAGCACTTAAGAAATACACTATTTAATTAATATGCTTAATTCTATTGTGTTATTATCTCATAAGTCTTAAAAAGAATGCATGGCGACTGTGCTTTGAGTCAAGTGGCAAATACTTCTCATAAAAATCCAAAATGACCTCTTCGATTTTGAAACCGAATTTCTGATATAAAACAACAGCAGGATTTGTTGCAGATACATGTAAGGTTATGTCTTTACCCATACAAGTCTAAAATAAATTTGTTTTTAATTTTAGTATTCATATTCATCACGATACAAACCTGTATTAAATGATAAAGCATAAACGTTGCAATGCCACTGCGTTGCCAATTTGGACGAACGGCCATAAAAGATATATAAGCCTCATTAAAGCCAACGTCAGGTATTAGAAAAGCACAACCAACGACAAGTTTTTTATATAGAGCTACAACGCTGAAATCTGGATAGCTAAGGCATTCAGACACTAGAAAAAAAGAGAAATATTGATTTAACATTAAAAAAAAATGATAAACACTCACTATTTATGCCAGGCCAAAATACTGCTTGTAACAAAGCGTTTACTGCCGATATATGATTTGGCCGTACATAACAAAAGTCAATAGTAGCACGTGTTGTTGGTGTGCCATGGACAGTGTATTGTATTTCGCACATTAGCTGTAAAATTAAATATATTCAAAAATTATTAATTAAAACGAAAGAATTGAAGTTATTGATCATACTACCTTAAGCCAAGGTGGAAAACATTTAGTATTTTTGTATATAAATGGATGTAGAACTCTTTGTGTGTAAGGCGATTCAAAAAGTTCATATTGAAAAGAACCTGCAATACGCGCATGAAATGATGAACGTGTATCGTTAGACGATGTGGTTAGCAGCTGTAAAAAAAACTTTCAAATAGGACATTGCATTACTGATATACGTCCGATATTTACCTGATAGCGATCTATTACTCTTGTTTGAGAATTTTCGCGCTGTGTTAGTTTTCGCCTTGGATCACAAAAGTAATCCAAATTAAATATTGGTTTCGAATGTTCCCGTTTCCACTCACGCACACAAAGCATTCTATAATAACGACGTACATGCGATGGTATTTCGATGTTACATTTTTTTTCTAATGTGAAAATTTTACGCAGTTTATGAAGAAGTTCCTTTTCTTCATAAACGCTCATCATAGTAACACTGTATTATCGAAAAATATTTTAAAAATAATTTTTTTTTGTACAATAATATTCAAACTACCTTGAATTTGTGGCTGGCATTTCATTTGCATCTTTAGATATATTTTCGTTCTGTTTTTCCATCTCATTCTGTTTTAACCAAGGCCAAGGTCGTGGAATTCGTTTTGTAAATAAACTTTCTTTACAAGGTCCCAAACAACGTTTGTCCTCAGATGACGATGAATCTTCATCATCAATACCATGCGTATTCTGAGATAAACGATCGATTGGTGCACCGTCCTCGCAATCAGTCTGTTCTGCATCGGAAACGAATTCCTTCTTAATTTTTTTACCAATTTTAACGGGACTGATTTTTGAAGATGTTTCATTTTCTATTTGCTGAAAGTTCGTAACTTGTACAATACGTGGTTTACATTCATCATCTTCATCGTCATCATTTGGATTATTGGATTCAGTAGTAGACACTGTAGATAAGTTTTCGGATAAGCTGAAAGTGGAGTGGAGTGTTACATTGCTCATTTTTGTTCTAAGGTTTGAATAAGAATTAAAAATTACGATTGTAAAAAAATAGACCAGAATAATGATAACACTGAATAACAAAACTCTACTTTTTGCAATATACATAAAAAGGTCCTGACTTAATTCTAGTACAGGCCCAAAAAAAAGATAAATATTGATTTAAAAGAAAAGAAAAACGTTACGGCGCGTTACATGGGGGGAGGGAGGGTCAAAAATCTTCAAAAATTTAGTTACGTAATAATTGAACGCCCCCTATCTGAGCCTTGTTGAGCCTCAACAGAATCTTTTTCGTTTGTATTCAACTACCACTACGGTAGAAAGGGTTGAATTGAATACTTAATATATCAGCATACTTGCAGATAGTTCAATGCAAGTCGCGGTGATTCTCGCGATGTCACTGTGGGTTTTGAATATTTATAGGATGGCCACAGTGCTCTGAATGTTTTACAGGTTTTAAAGTAATGGGTTCATAACTACAAAGGAAATATTTCTCGCAATTTATTACTATAGAGTCCGAAGGACTGTTTTTCACATCATTTATTTTATTTTTGACAAAACTATAGAAATTTCAACCCACTGTAAAGAAAGGTTAAAGACATAAGATATGAACGGTACACGTATATTTTTATTTTAGCTGATCTACCAGAACCAAGAGTCAGAAACTTTTTTTTTGTTCAGCCCACCTAATTTCTCATAGCCATTCTGCTGTGTCAATTTCGGTTCTGCAGAACGACAGGGACCCACACAATGCTGGTTCCATGCGGTGATTATTTAGAAAAGTGTTTTTGAGGGCAAATTTTACTCTAAAAGCATTGCCATTGATTTGCGAGAAGGGGAGCCAAAAAGAACAACATTATTTATTCTGACATTGAAACACTAGGACCATTATTTAAATTTTACCTTTCATTTTCATTTCCATATGAAAGCGTGAATGGCTGCTGCTGCTGTTGTTCTTGATATAAGTAAAAGCTCTTCAATTTCCCATCAACTTCTTCCGCTTCACACCCGTTTGAATCAAACACTTCTTGTTTAATGTTTTGTATATCAAATAAACTATTCTCAATGTTCTTGTGTTGACTACAATTGCCAATTAATGGCGAAAGTAAATCGTCATTTTTTCCTAAGCTAATAATTGGTTCTGGTGCGATATTTGGTAAATCATGAAAAATTAAATCATCACTTGCTAGATTTTCTGCGAGAAAGTCCATAAGACTTGACTGAACGGTATTGAGAGGCTGCTGCTGCTGATTGTGATGATTTTGTTGTTGATGTTGTATTGTTTTATGTGTATCAACATCGATAATATTTAACTGTTTAGCAACTTTTGGTTTGCGGCCCATATACGGACTAAAACGAAAACAAGTATGTATATAATCGGAACAATTTTAAAAATTAACTACTTTCTTACATTGTACGACTGCATGAATCATTAGGCAACGAATCCTCCTCTGAATCCACATAACGCATTCTTTTCGGTTCCATATCACTTAAGTTAGTATTGTCATTTGTAATAATTTTATCTTCTAATAGTAAACGCTTATCGTTACGTAGTTGCTGACGTTTTTGTGAAAGCTGTTCATCTGCAATAGGTATGCAAAGCTTAATAAATTATAATAAGAATATTTAGGCTCAGCAACCAATACAGCGCTTCGGCTTGATTTTCTCACCACAATCCGCCATAGTTAATTTTCAGAAATGGTGGGAACCTACAGTTTAGTTTAGTTTCTCTTTTCTCAAACGGCGAAAACTAAGAAATTTTTAATGGCAAATGATGAAATGGGGGTCGTACAATGTATGTACTTTTATTATTGCTTTTTTTTCAACAGCCCACGCTGCGAACCATCGAATTCAATATATGTACGTGCATATACCACCAAAACAAATACATAATATTCTTAGTATAATAATATTAAAGCAATTGGTACATCACTTGACAAATTCTTAAAAGCTACTCAGCCGATTTTTGTCCGATATGTTTCTGTCAATAATAATTTATACTCCTTCACTTCAACACTTAAAGACTGAACAAATTCTGAAAGTTTGGACTGGTAAGCATAGCAATATTTATCAATGGCAAAGTAATAAACCCATCTTTCTGATCTTATGAAATTTTAAGTGAATTATAAATAGGATTTTTGAATTACAAACTAGACCCATATATTCCTTTTTCCTTGCAATGCAAAAGCTCCGGAATTCATGATCCAACACTATGTAAAAAAGTTCAATCAATGAAATGCCTGAGGTGCTCATAGGCATTACGTGTGCTCTACAATCGTGGCATAAAGCACTATTGGAGGGACATGTAATGCAAATATATATGGAAAATTTGTGGTTTCAATATACATACTATTTGAATTGCTTTTTGGTATCTCATTCATAAATTGTTTCAATTTTTCACATTTCATCTGCAAAAGACTTACATAACTTTGATATGAATCTGGGTGTTTGATTTGCATATCTCAATTGCCACCAGCCTGTCTCGTGGAATATCTCTTGTCCTGATAAAAAGAATTCTGGATTATTGTGTGACAAGCAACCCGAAACTGATCCAATCCACTTTTTGCGACGTCGACTAACATAAAATAAACGATCAATTTATTATATTTACATACATAGATGAGTCTTTGACCTACGTTGTTGGCTCAAATAGATAATTCCAATTTTTTTCAATGAAATTGACAATATGTGTCCGCCAGTGAAAATAACCGCGATGACTGAGACCCGTTGATTTAAGCGTTAAATTGTGTAATGCCAACGTAATTACCATCAGCCATGGCAGCTTTTGACGTTGCAGTTTCTCAGTCGCAATATTGGCTGTAGATGTCGAGGGACCATCGTATGGATTATCTAAGGTCGATGAATCCTCATTGCATTTACTGCAAGTGAAATCGAAAAAAACATCTCCTAGTAAATCACCCGGTGTACTGGCGTGTCGCAAACACTTGATGTGCACATTACACTGGCATTGTTCGCATTGAAGAAAATCATCGGTCTCGATGAGACGGCTGCAGTAGGTGCACACATTTGTTGTATTCATAAAGAGGGATGAGCTGCCACCACTAGAATTGTTTTCATTGTAATTCATATTTTAATTATAGATTTTGAAATCCGAATTGTTTTTTGTTTAGAATTGCCACAAAGAAAAAACCAAAGACAATCAAATAACACGTGAAACTTTAAAAACTGTCAAAACAAAATCAAGTATTTAAAACTTGCAGTGCACACTAAACTGTACAATTCATAAACTGTGTTATCGGCATAAAAGAAAGGAGGATCAGCTGTTTTTCGTAAACATTTTTAGCGTCCAACTGCAAATATGGGTGGTAAAAGTTATTTTTGCGATTATTGTAAATGTTTTATGAAAAATGATGTAAATGTACGAAATTCGCACAACGGCGGCCTATCACATAAAATAGCAAAGGCAACATGGATGCGGCCTTATGAGGGTAAGCATTAAGCTTAAACTATTTCCAAAGGAAAGTCAAGCTGCACATTAAAAAAATTTAGATCCACGACAGCTGCTAGCAGAGGAAAAGCCTAAGGCACCATGCTCACGTTATCACGTAAAAGGATATTGTCGATTCGATTTATTTTGTCAGTTCTCGCATTATACGCCCAAGCAATTGGAACAATTGCGAAAAATTGGTAACATTTCTGTAATATTCCTACTAAATTGATTTTATAAACCCCTTTATATTCATTACAGCGCAAAAATTAGAATTAAAGCAACAGAAACGTAAGCAGGTGAAACAAACAAAAAGTACAGAATACGATTGGAAGAAGTCATTGCCTTGGAATACTTCAAGAGTCGACAAAAGTAAAAAGAAAAGAAAAACTAAATTACCAAGAAATTTACCTCCTTCATTAAGGCCACTGAAATTAAGTAAATTAAGTGAAGATAGAAGTAATGCAGAGTGGTGTTAAACCTTTAGGCTTAAACTATTTCCATAGAAACAGTCAAGCTGCACTTTAAAAAATTTAGTGCAGCTTAATTGGACTCATCTGCAAAAGAGAAAAAGTTAGTTAATTAGTTAAAAAGTAATACAATACGAGAAAATACCAACCTGTATGAGTTGGAGGAGAATATTTCCCAATTAGAGAACATGTTCTGATAACCGGTCATCTCATTAAAATTCAACAACTTATTAGCATCGAAGTTAGCCACTAACTGTAAAAAGGGGCTGCCGTAAAATAAAATGATTGTTTACTTTTATGTTAAGTCTTTTTAATTGATTATATAATTAAATTATAATTACTTAATATCAATTTAATAATTTAACTAAACCTACGATGCGTCCAATAAAAACACCTCGATAGAAACAGAACTTCATATACATAATAATATATTTTTAATGTACTTTCTGTACTTTTTCTAAATACTTATCGATATTTACATTTAATTTTAAACTTCTACCATATTCACCAAAATATGATTTTGCGTCTTGCCCACTAAGATTTTCTACCAGTGGATCAGCTAAGTGTGCCAGTAGAAAATAAATAAAATGTTCTAAAGAAAATAATTTTAAGTTAAATAAACATATTTCACAGTGTACATATTTTGTTAAATGCTTACCCATTCGCTGTTCAATAGCATAAAATAACATCGTACTACCACTTTTAGGATCATAGACATTAAGCACAGATTGTTTTAACTTAAATTCTTTAGGCTTGTCTTGTTTGAGCTGTTCGGCAATATCAAGCTGCATATTTTCACATTGTTCAGCATAAAATTGTGCAAATATTTTTTCTTCTTTTTCGCTTTCTTGCAGTTTTTTAACGTTTTTCGTTCTAATATAGGGTTTAAAGTTTAAACGTTCATCAATAACATTCAGAATCGCTTCAGCATAAAAGTAACGATTTTCACGTACAGCTAAATAAAGTGGCGTATAACCGTTATCATTCGTTTTTAATAATAAACCTAAATCGATTCTTTTTGCTATACTAATAATGGAATTAATATCGATTTCATTCAAAATTGCTAAATGCAAGGCGCTATTTGAGGCATCATAAATAAAATTAACGTCAAATCCAGCTTCTAAAAGAATTTCAATTGTATGCGCGTAACTGTTATGTTTAATTGCAACTTGCAAGCAATCCTTAAAAAAAAAAGACCTTTTTAGTCTGCTCGATTCATTAATAATAAAAAGATTACCTCATCGTCTTCGGTAAGAATTGCACTTAAGTCCATATCCTTGATATTCTTAATTTTTTTCCAAACGTAAATTTGTCTGCTTAAACGATTGTAGTCATTGCCAATGATTGAATCATGAATCGGTCTTGAAAAATAATATAGATCGTAAAAATTATGAAAATATGGGTTTTAAATAAGGACCTATTTTAAGCCTCAAGAATAGTATTTATATGTAGGTATAAGCATTTTTTTTATTAATTTGATAGTTAAACACGGAGAGTTTCCAGTTAACAATTTTGCTTTCGATAAACAATGAATGATTCTACTTTAAGACGCTCTAGTGAATTAATATTTCAAAATTTTTAATTATGTAGTTCATAGCTCCAAAGATATGAACAGATTAATAAAACCTTCTGAAAGCCCAGGATAAAGAAAGTTTTAAATCATTGGATAGTGTAATTTGTAGAGCTAGTCAAAGTTGAGTGATTTTTGAAGTTTGCAATAAATAAAATTTTTGAAAAAAGTGTGTACATGAGTTATAAAATTCGCCAAACGGTTGAAAAAGTTTTTTTTTTGTAGAAAATAACAAAAATTAAAAAACGCTTTTCTTCGGACTGAGATTATAAAAAAAAGCTTCAAAAAAAAGTTCTTTTAAATCAAGCCATTTCCGTGTCCGCCTGTGTGTAATTCAACACAGAAGAGATCTGGAATTTAAAAAAATAGGTATCCAACTTATATTTGAGCATAAAATTGTACGAAATCATATTTCATCAAAAATTATCAACACACAGCTGACGACACAGCAACCAAGTCCTATGAACTACTAAGAACATCAATTCTTTAACAGGAAGATTTGGAAAATCTTCAAATCGAAAACAGTTTTTATTACTGGCAAAATTTTTGGGTTGATTTTCCCGCAAAAAAAAAAATTAAAGACTAACAACTATGACTCAAATGACTAGCTATGGCCATTGCAACAAATTTCAATCAAAAATGTACATAATGAACCTATATAGTGTAGCGAAAGTCGTTCATTTTCACTTAATTAAAGCATTGTATATGTTTACTTACAAATATCCATCAGTGTAAGTTTCCGACTCCACAAATTCTTTGGCCATAGTGGAATAAATTCTATCCTGTGTGAGTTCAGTTTGTATTGAAGGTGGTTCAACTAAATCGCAGATACCAGAAATGCTATTTTCCGAATCAAAATCATTGATAAGCGTAGAGGTGATAGAATCACATCGTTGGCGTTTAACTTCTGTGTTATCGATGATTGTTTCTGCAGAAGTCGTACTAGACTATAATTAAAACAAAAAAATAATTTATTTTATTTTATAAAAGTATGGTTAAAGAAAAAAAAGCTATTTAGTATTCCCTTCATAATTCTTCTTTTAATGCAGTTAAATTTGAAACCAATCTCAAAACGAACCAATGGCAAACGAACTTATTAATAACTTTATTTCAAACTCTTTTTGGAACTAGTTAAGGCCATTCTTGAACTGGGTCGATATACTTCAGGGTTCTTAAGCCGAGTTCGAGTCTATCCATTTCTTTCGTACACTGAAAATGCTGTTTCTGACCAACTTTTTACCAGGGCCGCATCAGCCTTATCAGCTTCATCGTTTTAGATTCTCTTGTTTGATAAAAATTTTTATAAAAAAGTTCCATTCTAGGGGAACAGGGTCATTCCCAGGATCCACACTCTGTACTTGAGCGGCGATAACAGAAAACTCAGCAAGAATAAGATACCTAATAAGTGCAGTGGATAACAAACCAAAGCTTTCTTGGGCTGCACCCGATGTACATACCTTCTGTTTTACTGATTTGATAAAACCCCTACCATGTAGCTTTAATTCGAGCACCGTAAACTGGACTGTTTTCTATAATTTTTTTTTGTCGCATTCTTTAAGGCTGCGATTGCTACTTTAAAATCAATGCGAGCCACCTACATTATAGAGGCTTATCAATTTTTCCTTCCGTCAAAACGCCACTTTCATAAGAGATTAGCCTTGTGAAGGCTGATGAAATCGCTAAGTTAAAATTACGTATGCATGTAGGTGTCTCTGCCAATGGTTAATGAATAATTTGCGAATACCCAGAGCTGTGATTCGATTGCTATAATGAAGTCTCTTAAATGTATAGGCGCTAGGTTAACTTACATTTGTTTCTTCACTGCGCATAGTAGTATCAGGGCCATTAATACGCTTGCGTAGCTGTGGCTGCTGCTCCTTTTGAAGATGCTGAGCATGCGAATGTTTGATGACACGTGGTAAACAATTTTTACGCTTGCGCTTCTTACGAGGTGGAGGCTTTTCGTCGCTGTTAATGGTGTTATCAATAATTTTATAACCTTCATCCAGTATGGGTGGAGTATCTCTGCTTTCTTCACTTAATGAACCATAAGTGTTGTTAGTGTTCTTGTTATTAGCCACTTCATCTGCTTGAATCTTTTCCGTTTGAGTTGCGTTGTCTTTATATTCTCGTTTTATATTTTTTACCACCCGCTGTTGACATTCGAGGCATCCGCCACTACCAGCTACGGTATTGGACCCTGTGCCATTAAGGGCATCCAGTACACGATGTTGCACCTGCTTGTCTGGTATTTTGAAAAGTGCATTGAACAGTTCCTTGTATGCGGATTTCATCGCTCTTCGCTGTTCGTAAATTTCAGGACTTTTTGATGTCCCATTAACATTTATACTTTGTTGCTGATAAAATCGGTGCGCTGCTACTATTGATAATGATGTTGCTTCTCCTGTGTTCGTTGTTGTAGTTCCGCCATTATTTTGTTTTGCTGCTGCTTCCTTTGTTTTCGTAAGCAGTACCTTCTTCATTGCATTATAGTACAGGTTTATACACAATCTAAATAAATTTCTAATGCTTATTTAGGGACTTTGTCAGCTCTATTTGTATAATCGAGGGAATTCCCCATGTTGTAGTAATCGACACAGCCATCTGTCAACAGTTGAAGGGGCACTGTACTTCTTAAATGTTTCATGAGGGGTATTCACATTTAACACACATGCAAGTAAGTAGTTTAATTATCCTGTTATTCAGAAATTTACACGCATATACGAAAAACAAAAACAAAAAAAAAAAATTTGCTACGACGTTGTCTAAGCTTAAGAAGAAAAGTTAATAATAAAAGAAGTTTTCCCCTATTTTTCTTACATATTTTCATTTTAAAATTTATTTATAGTAAATTTTAAAATTAATTTTTAGCTAAACACTATTTTAAACATTTAATTTACTTTAAACCAATTTAATTTAAATAAAGATATTTACACACAAATATTATATTTTCGCCAATTAAGAGTTATTTAACATTATAGGACCACCAATTTATATAGTCTCATTAGCTGAATTCCTTACAGCCCCTAAGCTAAGATATTCACCATTGGAGCTCCATCCTCTACATCCATGCATCCATCCTCGCACAGTGGACTAAATAAACGACACAAGATTTCCATCGACCTGAGCCACAATTATGCTCATTGGCCAGCATTCGGCTTTATACAGAACACCAGACACCATAAATGTTTTATGCAGTCTTTCGAGAAACGAGCTTCAAGCTTAGGGGTTTCGATAATCTAAGACTATAACTATTGCGTAAGGATAAGCTTTTTGTATCTCTACCAAGATGTCGTTAGTGAAGTTGACGTTAACTTCTGACTACCTCGATATTGTAGCTATCGATGATATAGTTTTGTTCCAGACATTGACGAAAGATTGGGATTTTAGTTAAATATCTGAAAATCAAAATATTACAGAGGGATACTGCAGCTGCGTACGAAATATTTTTTGCTTAAGCAAGCTTAACTTTTATTCGATACTTACACTCTAAATAATTAGTAAAGATTGTGCTATGTCTCAAATATTGAAACACATTTCTACCATAATAATGATAAATCAGTACAATTGTGTTTCTTAATCTAAATTTTATTTACATATCCAATAAATACAAAGTTCAACCATAGTTTGTATTTACGCAAAATGTAATCCATTGCCACTGGATTATCAACTGGAACCATATGTCCGGCACGATCAATCCAGAGCATTGTGAAATTTCCATAACTCTTTTCATAACCTTCGAGGACACGATTTACATCGAAACCTTTACGTGGCGCTGCATCGTATGAACTTTTGTTGGTCCATTTCATTTTATTAATCCAATTCACAGTTCCATTTGTAGCGCAAATCAGATCCAATTGACCAGAGTAGACAGCAACTTGAACATTCGTTTTGTTGAGAAGTTCCTCAACTATAATAAAAATTAAATCAGACGAAAGCTTAAGAATTATCATTCATAATTGTGCATACCTATATGTATGACTGGCTTCATGAAATCAGTATTCAGCTTTGTGAATGTTGTACTTCTCTGAGATCCCCATTTCACTTTGGATGGTATTGAAAGACTTTTACTCACAGGCCCCAACATTAAAGTATTCAAAATTTTGTCTTCTGAAATTAGTAAAATAAAAATTAAGTTACTTATTTAACTCTTTCTTAATTTTAAATTTAAAAACATACTTAGTGGAGTCAGAGTTTTCGGCCTTTTGTAGACACCATTTGTGGGTTGTGGGCAACAACATTGAATTTAGCGTCCGAGAAGCGCGACCTAATTCTGCATTAGTTTCACGTAACCTAGCACGTGCACCCTGTATAGTTTCACGTTGATGATGCAAATCATTTAGCACCTGTGCTCCTAGCGTTTCCGTGTCTATCGCCACACGATATCCATCACTGAGACGATTTCCAGTGCGCTCAATGCGTTCCGAATTTTCAAGCAATCGCTGACGTTGATCATCGCTTATACAGGCATCGTCATAAAATTCATCGACAGCTCCCAGCTCAATTGTTGTTTGCGGTTGCTTTCTCCCTACATCCTTAGCACCTCGATATTCTGTTTGTAATCGCTTCAGTTCCACTTGGTAACAATTGAGCTTGCTGGTGAAACTCTGTCGCTGCGCCGGGTTCAACTCGCGAATTTCAAGACCAATTTGTTCCAGCAGCTCATGTGATTCTGTCAATTGTGCATCGATTTTAGTGCAGTGCTCACGTCGTTTACCTGTACAATATAAAAATAAGATTTGATTTAATAAGATTTCTCACATTTAACTTAAGGCTTTTTCAGAGTATAAGAGCATCAACTGGTCTAGATCATGAATACCGCTAGTATGCTTACTATGTGTAATTGATGTATGTCACACATATAGCAAACAAAATATCAAGGTGATTGCACTCATACCAGATTACTGATTTCAGTATTAAGTAAAAGAATTGTAGTATTTTTAAGCGTAATAGTTTTGACTGCTTTGTTTCGAAAATAAAATAAATACCATTCTTCATAGTACAAATTAGTTAAAGCTTTTTTAATGTATAGTAGCCAACCATAATATTGGAAGCAAGAGTAATTTACAGAAAACACTGAAAAAATTATATTTCCTTATAATGCTGGATAATGATGAATCATATAATAAAAATTATTGCTTTTTACGGGAAATTAATATTATTAGTCAATAATCTTTAAATTTTATGCTTGAACACTTTTTATAAGTCCGAAAAAAATACCAAAAATTACTTAAAAATACTGATCAAAAATATTACGTTAGCTGAATTCTCCGATTTCAATTATTATTTGCCAAGAGATACTTCTCACACAAAAAATTCATTTATTTGGTCAAATATGGACTGAGGTGATATTTTTTAACTTTTCTTGCAAAGCCTGATTTTCAAAAGAGCTTGCCAGTCCTAGGTCAAACAATTGCCTCATATTAGTTAGTTAGTTAGTATAACGTAACGCAATTTTTGAAGATTTCTGACAATTGGGTGCTTCATTTCGAACTTTTTTTTTAAATTTTAAATAAAACACTTAAAATAGAATTGGACGTTGGAATCTTTATTATGACCCGAAAGAACAATCTCTGACATGCATAATTTCCGTAGGTGTTCCATTCGGAAGTTCCAATTTTCGAGGTATGTATATCGCGAATTAGGCGAGTAATTTTGGCTTCAAGTGTTGAATCGTAGCTGGCTTATCGACGAAGACTTTTGATTTCACATAACCCCAAAGAAAAAAATTCAGGTATGATATCACATGATCTACAAAGGTGGATTTCTTGACTTTATAATCATGTGAAATTTGAGTGAATATAAAGTTGAAATTTAGTGACTAATAAATTTTCACAATTTACAAGCATTGTTCTGGCGTAAGTCTTTCCATAATGAAATGTCAAACAATACGGAATAAAAATAACATGACAGCATGACACCACCACCACCACTGTTGCCGGCACCACTTTGTTGCAACATTTTCAGCAGTTCTGGTATTAACTGTGGCCAGTCGCGTGGACAATCGATACGGGCGATTTTCGATACCAAAACAAACAGCAATTTGAGACGCCACCTGTGGTACGGGTTCATTAATGCCAGTCAATAACAGCTGACGTATTTGTTGTTTTTCTTCTGCGTTAAGCTCATTTTTAACGTTACGCCTCCAGTATTTGTTGACACCATTTTTCAAATACACAGCTGCCATCCAGCGTACATTGACCTCTAGCTGTTGGTTTTGAAAAATGCGCACCAGCGTCGGAAAGAATCCGGGTTGCAACTCCCATTCAACCAGCTGTTCCTCGGCTTTGCGTACGATTTCGTGACTGGGGTTGGTCGCTGCACGCAGCGCCTGACATACCATCAATTCGGGCGATGTCGATTCCAGTTCCATGTTGCTGTAGAAAAGTCAACATTCATATATTTCTCCAAGAAATTATTGTACTCTGAACTTACCGTCGTTGTTCATGAATATTTTGTTCGATTTTAGTTTATTCTTTTCTAATTTTTATCGCAAAATAAAGTATTTTTCCATCGAAACGAAGTTAGAATTAGTTTAGAAGAAATGACATGCGCTTTTTCATAGCGTCAAATAGCAAGAATGGAGAAGCTTTTTTTTTCCGTTTTAGCGTCAAATAGCAAGAATGGAGAAGCTTTTTTTTTCCAGCTGTGTAAACCCAGTTTTTTGTGCTTTTTTTTGAAGAAGAAGCACGCTATTTTGTTTTTTCATTTTCATTTTCATTTTTGATTTTCGGTCAAAAAGGGGGTAAATATGCAAAAATTTGGAACAAACGATACACTATTTTAAGGGGAATAAAATAAGGTTTCTTAGGAAGCTAAAAAAGTTATAGGTCATCTACACATTTTTTGGAAAAAATAACGGTTTTTTAAAAAAAAATTGGTCAAAATTTCAGAAAAATCGTAATATCTCCAAATTTATGGGTTAAATTTCTTAGGCTTGCTTACCATTATTATAGGCCATTAAATTATCTTTCTTTGGACACCCATATTTTTGACATCCATGCAGCGGTTCCGAACTTATAATAATTTTTCCAAAAGCTATAGCCGCAACTTCCGCTGGCTATATCTCCGAAACCAGATCCGAGCGACACTTTTTTTTTTCATACTTTTTATTTATTTTTAACCCCCTTTTACCCCTAAAAAAAAAAAAAAAATTGGAGAATGTGAGCTAATATTTTTGAATATATTTTCTTTCACCTCTTCTGAAATTCGTCGGTAAGTGATCAGTAAATGATTACTTTGGAAAATGAAGTTTTACTTAAATGGTAAGTTTATTATTCCTTAATGATTTTGCATTGGATTTTATTAGGACCAAATAGTTTATATCTATTAAACTCAATGCTTATGGCTGTCAAGAAACATTTATGCTTTTAGCAAAGAACGTAAATTCACTGTCAAGCAACCTAACAAATTTTCAATTTGGATACTTGCGTTTTATTCAAACAACAACATCGGTGGAAATTTACTCGTTACTCGGTAGTGTTGTTGCCAAAATGTCAAAGTGAAAAATCAATTTTTTTCAATCTGCTCGGACGTGTTGTGTTTTAGTGCATTGAAAAATAATTCTGTTTTAATTAAATGTAGCTTATGTTGCTTAATATTTGTGTTGACTACCAAAAGTAACTAACAAAGAAGAGTTTTAAGAAAATTATTTTTATTTTCAAGCAGTTAAAGTGAAAGAAAAAGCGATATAAATTGCACAATTGTCAGAGGCAATGGATCGTAGTGAGTCGCCATTTTGGTTTTTCACCTTTGGATTTTTATCGGTTTTGTTTGCAAATTAATAGTTTAATATATTAGTGAAGAAATTTATGTACTATGTAATTGTATAAATATTTACCGCTCAATTACTGAAATTAAAAATTTAATGCAGGATCACGGAGTATAGAATCGCCTCGTCGTCATCGCAATGGTGGAATGTCTGCGGCTGCCGGAGGTACTCGCCGCGAATATAGGCGCTACAGTAGATCACGTTCGCGTTCAAGGTAAGTAATGCTTAAAAATATATGATGGAAATAAAGTATATACATAATTGTTATTGATCTTGGACTGAAGTTTGGCTTCAATTCGCCAATTTGAACAGGTTTGCCCAATTTTTTGTTTTTTAGAGTAATGGGTTAAAAGATCTCGTTTCAAATACATAGCCATCGAAAGTTGTGGATATAGCTTTTGTAAAAAGCCTTATAAGTTGGGAACCCCTGAATGGATATTAAAATTTTAATTTTGTATTATGTATTTTGGGGCGCTGATCCCAATGGTGCCAAAAAAAATTGTCGGTCTCGAATGGTTTAGAAGATACAACCGTTTAAAGTTTCGAAAATTCACATCTATTTTCACGAAAATTTCCACTTCAAAATTATGGCGATAAAAAAAATGTTTATCTCAAATGGTTTAGAAGTTACAGCGGTTCAAAGTTTCGAAAATTCACATTTTGCTCCAACCCACACGTAAGTGTCCAGTGAAAAATTACTGTAGCTAAAAGGTGTTGGATATTTTATAGACTGATCCGCGGTCGAAGACCCACTTACCCTACTTTTGATTTATAATAACTGTGGCTACCGAATACCGCCGCGAAGCCGGTGTTGGATTTTTGGGCGTTTAAAATCCCTAAAAGCGGCCGCAAGCCGCCCACTTACCCTACTTTTGATTTATAATTACTGTGGCAACCGAATACGGTCTTGGACATACTAACTATAGGATTTTTTAATATCGATATTTCGAAAACCAAACGTGGTATCTATTTTTTTTATTTAACATTTTCGATTTATTTTGACGTGTTTTATCGAAAAAAAATAAAAAATTTATAAAAAATTTTTACACAACTTATTTACACAAGGAGGGGGGGTTACATGGAATTTTCAAACTTTGTCCAATTTTATCTCGGAAGCCATTTTTTTCCAGATTCGGTTTTAGGGGATAAAACTTCATGTTTCTAAAAAAAAAAAAAAAAAATTGGAGCATTGGCCCTAAAGTAAAATTGTTCCGTTTTACTTTATTACGAAATTATTTCGTGAATTCTTCGTTTCCGTTCTACTTTTAGTATGTTTGATTTCCATGGAATTCTCGAAACAAAAATCAATATCAAATACATAAAACAAAATTAGAATAACAAAAATTTTTCATTATACTGTTAAATTAATTATTATAACTTTTTTGCATAAGTATTTAATTATAACGATATTTTAGAAATCGCAGTCGTGAGCGCGAATATCAACGTCGCCGTTCACGCAGTCGTGATCGCGTGCCGCATTATCGGCGTGGTGCTAGCGCTGAAAAAGATTTATATCGCGATATTATACATGATGATTACCAGGAGGAGAATTTCCCAGTCAATCATCATCGTGCTGTGAGTGGAATAGGACGAAAGAATGAAGATGATATTGTTGAAGATCGTGAACGTTTTTGGAACGATAGGTCACGTGATAAAGGTCGTGATCATGAAAGAGATTATAGGGAAAGAGATTATGAAAGGGATAGAGACAGAAGGTGTGTATTTTCTAGTTATTTTTGTTGGATTCTTGCTAAAATGCCCTTAAATAATTATACATTTTAATAGGGACTATCGTCAGAATCGTCATAGTAGACACTGCAGTCCCAATGACCGTGAACGCGATGATCATAGTGAAGAAAGTGAAGAAGATTACTCAAATTGTATGCCATCAAATACAATTATTGCATTCAATTTGCAAGCACACATTACGGAAGCAGATGTAAGTATAATTTATTTCATAAGTAATTTTAAATAATTTTTGGAAAATATAAGGCTTATTAATTTTTTTTGCCAAAACTTTGATAAAAACGATAGGCAACTATCTATTTTTTTGTGATGCTAAAGTGTTCTTTTCTTTCATGATTTACAGATTACTAGCACATTAATTCAATATGGATTAGCTGCTACATCAGTACGTCTTATTCGTAATCGTCGTACAGGTAGGCATAAAAACAGACCTTATTTTAAAATTTTAGCTCATAAGGCTTAGGTATAAATATTCAAAGCTATATGTACAGATAAAAATTGCACGTAAGTATTTGAAAATAAAAAAGCTAAATTATTAAGTGAAACCGTTGGTTGGCCTTCATCAAATTCAAATTTTGCATCAGCAGGAAAAAGCATTTTTGTTGTTTACCTTTATATATAAAAAAATCCAAAAAACACAAAAATTCTAACAAAAAAAGAAACATTATTTTTTGACAAAAATTTGTGTTTACTTCTATCTAAAATTTAGGTGCATCACGAGAGTTCGCATTCGTCGAGTTTAATACCGTTGATGAAGCTACACGTTGGATGGAATTAACGCAGGTATCACACTTGTACACACAAAAATTTATCACTTTGAGACAACTCATAAATAAAGAAAAAATGCTCTAAAAAGGTTGACTTTAAAATGAAATCAATAGTTGTGCAGTTGGCAGGCTTGAATATTTTTTCTACGCTACACCAACGTTATATTCAATTTGGCATTTTTTTAAAAAAATAGAAAGTGCCCTCACGAGTCGGCCTTGTTTATGACCGTCTTTCTGTCTATCCGTGAGCTGAAATCACTATCATGCTGTAATTAACAGAACAAGTTGGTGTACTGATTACTTACTTGCCTTAGCAAATTTGAACTAAAGTGCGTGAACCAATGGAATGCAATAGAATGCTATAAAACAATTTAAGAAAAATAAATCAACATATGACGTTCCTAGACCCCAACGTCCACGAAAAACGGATTAATAACCGACCGGAGGATCATTTGCGAAGCACCATAAAATACATTTTTTGACTTCCAAGAAAATGCAAAGATTGTATTTAAAGATAATCCTAATCTTTAGCACGATCAAATCGTGCGAGATTGTGCGCGAATCAACTTTTTGGAAGATCAGTTCCGAATAATATCCAAACTCATTTCAAACAATTTTTATTTCGTACTATGTATCTTACGCACAAATTTCAAATCAAATTTTAAAAATTTGTTTGCAGTTTTGGAAAATAGAGTGATAAGATTAATTTGTGAAAATTCAAGTAATTGTCTATGAAATAATCTCTCTTCTGAATAAAAATCGAATATGCATCTAAATTTAATACGTATCAAGTTATATGCTCTGAAGCTAAATATTAATCTTTTCTAATGTAGAATTCATATTCGACCCGTACTCATAGAAATTTAAAAATGACATTAAATATTTTGGATCACCGTATTGCGCATCCCATTTTTCTTTTCAACTGCCAACTTGCATAAACTGTAGATAGGATAAACATGACAATGAAGGCACACTTTTCATATACTACATACGTACGCTTCTCACTCATTTAAAATGTGACTTACAAGCTTTTTGGATATTTTATCAAACGGGAAAGTGATCACGCGATCGTGTAACAGATGTTAAACAATACCACAAGAGTAAAAGCAAGCAAATCAAAAGCTGGCGGTGACAATTGTGTTCTGTGGAAATTGTCAAAAAACCAAATACTAACTGTACTTTTTTTCTCATTTTTTCTCTTAGGGTAGGATTATGCTGCCTGATCAAACTCGTGCACAACTGGAATATAGTCATTCCAAAGATTCTGCCAAAATAAAAACACGACCACAGACTGACTGGTTTTGTGGCAAGGTATATTTACTTTGTCTTCTAAATTTATTATGTATAAATAGTTTTATATTTTTTCTTTAGTGCGGCATATTCAATTTCAAACGACGTGAAAACTGCTTCAAATGCTCTGCATCACGTGAGGAAAGCGGAAAAGGCGGCGAGGGTTGCAGCGAAATCAGCAACATTCTTACGAAAAGTATACAAAACAAAATTATTGCAAAACTATATTATTGTTTGCAAATCAATAAAAAAAAACTGTTTAAAATAATATTAATTACTTAAATGAATGCTAATGCAGAAATCATGTTGCGAAATTTGGATGCGTTGACCAATGAGGAGGTTGTGATTACCGCTATGCAGCAGTATGTACCCGACTTGGCCAAAAGAATTTCCAAAATACTTGTTAGCCGTGATCAATTGACGCAAACATCACGTGGAATCTGTTTTCTACATTTTGATTCTCTAGTGGATTCAATGAATGTACACAATGCATTAGCTGGTCTGGAACCACCATTGAAAATTGATGATCGAGAAGGTTTTTAAATATTTGTTTGAACAATTACGTTTAACGGTTTAAATAACTTTTTTTTTATAGTACTGGTGAACTACTGTATTGACCATGAAAATCGTGAAATTGTGCCAAAAAGTTCCAGTAAACCAATAAACGATATAAATTCAACGTCATCTATTTCGGTTGGTCCACTTACAGCAGCTGAAATGGCTGCAACTGCCGGTGCTGCAGGTGTAAAAGGTGCTGCCGCATACTCTCTTGCTGATGTACCGCGCTTAGCAGAATATAGTGCAGCAATGTACGCTCAAACACCGGAGGAACAGGCTCACTTTTTAAAATATTATACAGATTATTATATTGGTGAAATAACAAACGGTCAGTTTTCAAATTTACCAACTGCAAAGCAAATTGGTGAGACTTCAGCAAATCCTGGTGCTGCCGTTGCGTTGTCTGCAATTCAGCGTAAGCAAAAGAAAATGAATAGCATTGAGACGACAGCTACGCAGGCGGCAGCAGCTGCAGCAGCCGCTGCCGCTGCAGTAAAAGCTGCTTTGGCAGCTACACACCCGGTTGTAACTCCAAAAGGCAACGATGGCAAGGCATATCGTAAGTTTTTTATTCATTATTTAACTGTAATAATAGTGCACACCTAATGCAGCTATTAACCATTTAGCAACCGCGCAAAATGGTTTAAATCATCTGTGTGCTTAAATATATTCACACTGAAAGATTTATAATTTTATCTTTTGAAAATGACGAATAAAAATTTATTGAATTCCAATAGCTCCACCAGATGTATCTTTGTACCAGTATGATGAAACATCAGGGTATTATTATGATCCCTCAACTGGTCTGTACTATGATGCTCACTCACAATATTATTACAATAATGAAACTGGTGCGTATCTTTATTGGGATCAACGCAAAAGTACATATGTATTGGCGACTCCTGCAGCTGCAGCGGCTACTGTGCAAGATGTAGTAAAAGCTGAAACAGGCGATGATACCTTTAAATCTACAACTACAAATGAAGACGATAGCAAAAAAGAAGTCAAAAAAGAGGGTAAACATGACAAAGTTAAAGTCGCAAAGAAAATTGTAAAAGACATGGAAAAATGGGCTAAACAGCTTAATCAAAAGAAAGATTATACTGTTGTAGCTACACCTCAACCAATTCTTCCATTAAAAGGGGATGAGGCCTTTGTTGGTAGAACAATGAGCGTAGCCTCATCTAGTGGTTATGCCGATGTTGGTTTTTCTATACTTGAAAAGAAAGAACGTGCCAAATTAGCAGACTTTGTAAACACACCAGTAGCGAGCAAATTAGTTTCTTCCTATGGTTCCGATTCGGATGAAGATCAAGTATCTACTGGTGCGTCAAAAGCCGCGGCTGGAGGATCGCTGCAAAGTGGCGGAGAAGTTAGTGAAAAAGATTATGTTGATTTCCAAAAATTAACCTGCTTGTTGTGTAAACGCGCCTTCCAATCTTTGGATATACTTACAAAGCATTTACAAATGTCCAATTTGCACAAAGAAAATCTACAAAAATACAACTTATCGCGAGGAGCTGCCAGTACAGATTCTGATGGACAAAGTGGATCTGCGTTGTCGTAAGTTTGCAATCAATGTATTTGATGTTGCCTAACATAAAAAGTTATGTATTTTACTATTTCTTTTTATAGCTACCGTGATCGCGCTAAAGAACGTCGGTTAAAATATGGCGAAAGTGATCCGCCACCACCAAATCGTAGTCGGGAGCGTTTTGAAAAAGAAATAAAAAATTTAACAGCTAATGCGCGCAATCAAGAAATGCCATCTATGCCAATTGGTTCTAATAATGTAGGAAACCGTTTGTTACAAAAAATGGGTTGGTCCGAGGGACAAGGATTAGGACGTAAAAATCAAGGTCGCACTAATATTATTGAGGTATTTATTAATCAAATCAATTTGCATAGCCAATTCGGCATTTTTAATTTTTTTACTTGAACCAGGCCGATGCTCGGAATTCTACCGCAGGCTTAGGTAATCGTTCAACTGGTATTGGCCCCGGCGATGATTATAAAACGTATATAAAAAAGATGATGAAGTCACGTTATGAATCAGTTTAGAAATATGAGCTTACTTTAAAGCGAGACTTATTATTTTTAGCTTCTTAATTGTAATTAGTTTTAAACTTTATTTGTAGGTTTATTATTTACAGATCGTATTGCATTATCCATTAGAAACAACCATACTGCAATTGTTCTATGTCAATTGTTAAGTTTTGTTAAGAGATATAACATTAACTATATTCAATAAAGTAAACTTATAAATATAATGAATATTCTCAATCTTGACAAGGTCTTGAAAACCGAAGTCAGTTTACATACATACATATGTATATTATATCGTCCACCTCGTTTGTTCTTCAATTTAAAATTGACAAATAAATAAGTAATATCTATGTAGGTAGACATGTCTATGAACCGATGAAATTGCACTGCCAGAAACAAGCAATAAAATTTTAACGCATCAAACGCAAAACCTATGGTGAGAATTGATATTAACTGCTAAATCCAAATCACGCGAGACAAGCTGATACAACTTCTGAGCTAAATAAAATGGCCTACATCCACCAACATAAGACCGAATGACAACTAGCTCATCAGTGCTAAAGTGAGGTAAAGGTAAATGATTTATGCCCTTGAATTTTGAATTTTTTCGTTATTATTAAGACCACGATTTTTATCTTCAGAAATAGGTCCTGAATCAAATTGAAATTAAAAAAATTATGGAATTATCTTAAATGTAGTTAAAATTTTTTTTAATGTTAATGAAATTTTTTTTTCATTACACGTTCTTTCTCTCATTAATTGTTATTGCCTGACCAGCCACATTTTCTAAGAATAATGCTCGGATGATGCCGATAATTTTGACGATTAACGAAGCCATCAAGATGAAAATGAACCTCATCGCTAAAGATGTTTTTGTTCCAATTATTAACATTCCAAATTCCATTCAACGAACTCTGTCCGTGGTCAGTTCCTGTGTCAATTGAGTTTTTTAAGCATGAAAATGCAAGCCTTTCGTGAAAGTTGTAATGTGTAATTTTTGGCCACGGTACCGAATAGATGTACCTGGACTTTAAGTAACACTTTCATTAACTGCTACGATATTTTGTGTTGAAGGACGGTCAGAGTGTCACTAATAGATTCTGTCTCCCTGAATTTTGTATTTAACACTAATACGACCATATTTTATACAAAAATTGATATCTGTAGCGGCCAAACCTATATTATTTTTCTCATATTATTACTCAACAAAGAAAACGCGTTGTTCTTTCTGGTAGGAAGTAAATATTGCGTTAAGTTTGGACCACCCTTGTGGGCTTCAGTCGTGTGCATGCGAAAACAAAAGCGAAACACGAAAGTTGTTTTTTATGTTTTGACGTAAGTGCAGCAACCGAAGTGTCAAAGTGGGAAATCATTTTCAACCGAGTTGCGTTGTAGTTCATTTGAAAAGAATTTTTTCTATATAAACGTTGCATACATTTCTCAATATTTGAGTTAAATACAGAAAACTACTTCCAGCCAAACGTTTTTGTTAAAAATCTTTTTATTTTCAAACAGTTTAAGTGAAAGAAAAACCAACATAAATTGGACAATTGTGAGAAGCAATGGATCGCAGTGAGTCGCCATATTGGCTTTCGCTTTTAACATTTATATCGATTTTGCTTTTTGCCTTTATAAGTTGATATATGAAATAACTATGTAAACCTATAAATATTCGTTGTTCATATACTGAAAGCACAATTTTAATGCAGATTCGCGGAGTATAGAATCGCCTCGCCGTCATCGTAATGGTGGAGTGTCTGCTACAGAATGCGGTAGTTTTCGTCGTGGTCACAGGCGCTACAGTCGATCACGTTCGCGTTCAAGGTGAGTTTTTTGTGTAATGCTTGAAAATATTTTGAATTTATTTTATTGATTTGGCCTAAATTTATCCGCAATTCGCCAATCTTTGTAAAACCTCTTATGTGCTTTTTAATCCTAAGGGCTTCGAAGTTGTCTGTTCGGGTTTGTATGAGATCCCATCTACTTTTTGTCCAATGCTTACTAATGCTTAAGAGTTGCCACACCCATTTGTATAATCTCGTCCAATTTGTCTACAACGATTTTTTGAATCACTGTACATTTAAATAAGCGTAGTTTCTTTGAATTTAAGACCTCACTTAGTAGAACGTTTTAAATTTTTCACTTGTATGGGACGTGCCACGCCTATCTAAGGTATCGAAATAAGATTTAGCCAATAAACTCTGACCTTTATACCCTTTCCAAAGAAAATCTGGCGCTGTCCTATACAAGTCTGCGTGACTATCTAAATTTTCGAAGAAGTTGGGGCCGATAGGTTGCACATTTTCGGAACTTGGACCTCTCCCGAAAAATTGCCGACGCATAATTTCTCTTAAAGAGAGAGAGAGAGTACGTTCCGAATCAAGTTATCGCTAAAAGATACGCAGACATTTTAATCTGAATTAAAAAAAAATCACAGTTTTACTCTTTGCTGAAAGTCAACGTTATACTTAGATATAAACTAAAATTTCATCACCATCGAAGTATTACAAGTTAATTTATTTATTGGAAACTTTTTACTTTTACATACGTTTTTAAAAATAACAATATTTCAGAAATCGCAGTCGTGAACGCGAATATCAACGTCACCGTTCACGCAGTCGTGATCGCATGCCAAATTATCGTCGAGGTGCAAGTGGTGAAGAAGATCTATATCGCGATATTATACATGATGATTATCAAGAGGAGAATTATATCAATCATCATCGCACTGTAAGCGGAACGGGTGGTGGTCGTAAGAATGAAGATGATTTTGTTGAAGATCGTGAACGTTTTTGGGACGATAGGCCACGTGATAAAGGTCGTAATTATGAAAGAGAATATAGAGATAGAGATAATGAAAGAGATAGAGACAGAAGGTGTGTATTCCTTATTAATATTTCTATATATATTTTTTTCAAATGCCCATAAATAATAACACATTCCAATAGAGACCACCGTCATAATCGTCAAGGTAGACATTGTAGCCCCAAAGATCGTGAATACGATGATCATAGTGACGAAGAATCTTATCAAAATTCCTCAAATTGTATGCCTTCGAATACAATTATTGCATTTAAATTGCAATCACACATTACGGAAGCAGATGTAAGTATAATTTATTGTTTAGCGCATATGTAGATATGTATATGAGCGGTGAGGATCATAAGTAATTTTAAATAATTTTTGGAAAATTTAAGGCTGACTAATTTTTTTTCGTCAAAACTTTGATAAAAACGACAGGCAACTATCTATTTTTTGTGATGCTAAAGTATACTTTTCTTTCACGATTTACAGATTACTAGCACATTAAATCAATATGGATTAGCTGCTACACCAGTACGTCTTGTACGTAATCTTCATACAGGTAGGCATAAAAACAAATTGTTTTTAAATTATAGCTTATAAGGCAAAAGTATAAATATTCAAAGCTATATGTATAAATAAAAATTGCACGTAAGTATTTGAAAATAAAAGGCTAAAATATTGAGTGAAACCGTTGGTTGGCCTTCATCAAATTCAAATTTTGCATCAGCAGGAAAAAGCATTTTTGTTGTTTACCTTTATATATAAAAAAAATCCAAAATAAACACAAAAATTTTAACAAGAAAAAAGAAACATTATTTTTTGACAAAAATTTGTGTTTACTTCTATCTAAAATTTAGGTGCATCACGAGGTTTCGCATTCGTCGAGTTTAATACCGTTGATGAAGCTACACGTTGGATGGAATTAACACAGGTATCACACTTGTACACACAAAAATTAATCATGGTGACACAACTTTAAGACAACCCATAAATAAAAAAAAATGTTATAAAAATTTAAAAAGAAATCAACAGTTGTGCAGTTGACAGGGCTGAATATTTTTATATCAATATCAATTTGTAACTTTTTTAAACGCATAGAATAGAGTCTCCAGAGTCTGTCTTGCTTTATACCAGTCTCTTCGTTTATCCGTGAAGTCACGACCATGCTGTAATTAAGCCAATTGATGTACCGATTTCTTATTTGTCTGGAACTTTGGATTAAAAGTGGGCGCACAAGCTTACTCTCGAAGGTCTTCTCTTCCATTTTTGTTGAAAAATATTTGTTTGGGACTTTTAAAATGAGCACGAATTAAAAAAAAGTAGATAAATCCATCGAGCTATTCTCAAATAGGAGTTGGTTTAAAATTTCAAATATCAAAGCACTAGGCACAGGAAAACATAAACTACATCATTTAAAAGGAAATTACTTGCTAAATAATTTTTATTCACAGGTCATAAGTTGGTTTTTTTTTTTTGTTTGAGGATATCAAAACGGAGTAAGTTTTGGAATTTTAAGCGTTTCCGAATTATTCTAGAACATGAGATTTCTGGAACAGGTTTATTATTCAACTTAAACGCAAAACTGGAAATATTACTTCAATGTAAAATTTTTTGAAAAATATAACTTTACATTAATGGAATAAATTGTGGAAACGTTCACTAGAGCAGGGAATACGTGAATCGGTTAAATGTTGGAGAGAAATTAAGGCACTCGCTATCGATCGTGCACGTTGGAAGAGTTTTTGTGGAGGTCCTATATTCCGTGAGGAGACAAAAGACAGAATATTCATCTCAGTTATTCGAAATATTTGGCGTTGAGTTCCGAAACAAGTTGTTAAACATTTCGCAAAACTTTTTTTTGCTCAGTACATCGATATCTATAACTATTAATGGTAAAATATAGTACATATATTGAAAAACTGTAACTTTGATTTTCAATATATCGAAAACCAAGCGAGATTTAACAGTATCAGTATATTTTCAACCAATTGATTTCCATAAGTTCAAGATGAGCTGGCTTAGCGGTTATTTAGTGTCTGCTTTGACTTTCTAATTATATGAGACTGTAAGTTCAAAATGTTCAAAGTTCTGTATTTCTTAAAAAAGTTACTGGGAAAGGTCGTTGAAATACAGAAGTGTCTCTGGAAATACATGGCGTATGTATATGTTTTGGTTTATCCACGATTATAAATATTGAATTGAGTAAAAATAAAAGAAGAATAGCTTGTAGTAATATATGTAGATATAAAAATTATATTTCAAATAAGATACAAACTCGTATTGTTGTTATCCAAAATACAGTTAACATTACCGCCATGAAAAATGGTTTATTGACTTGTACTCGGCTTGTACTCATTGAAATTTAAAAATGTCAAACTGTCAACGTGCATAAACTGTAGATGAGAAATCAAAACATGAAAAAAATGTACATTACAAGGAAGGCACACTTTTTAAACGTACGCTTCTACCAACTTATTTAAAACGTGATCTGCAAGTTATTGGATATTTTATCAAATGGAAAAGCGAAAGTGCGATCTATGTAACAGATGCTAAACAATACCACAAGAGTAAAATTAAGCAAATCTAAAGCTGGCGGTGACAATTGTGTGCTGCGGAAATTGTCAAAAAACAAAATACTAACTGTACTTTTTTTTCTCTTTTTTTCTCTTAGGGTAGGATTATGCTGCCTGATCAAACTCGTGCACGACTAGAATATAGTCATTCCAAAGAATTTTTCAATATGAAAACAGGATCACAAACTGACTGGTTTTGTGGCAAGGTATGTTTACTTTGTCTTCTAAATTTTTACTTTTATGTAGTTTTATTGTATTTTTCTTTAGTGCGGCATATTCAATTTCAAACGACGTGAAAATTGTTTCAATTGCTCTGCATCACGTGAGGAAAGCGGAAAAGGCGGCGAAGGCTGCAGCGAAATCAGCAACATTCTTACGAAAAGTATACAAATCAAAATTATTGCAAAACTTTATTATTGCTTGCAAATCAATAAAAACAAACTGTTTAAAATAATATTAATTACTTAAATGAATGCTAATGCAGAAATCATGTTACGAAATTTGGATGCGTTGACCAATGAGGAGGTTGTGATTACTGCTATGCAGCAGCATGTTCCCGACTTGACCGAAAAAATTTCCAAAATACTTGTTAGCCGTGATCAGTTGACGCAAACATCACGTGGAATCTGTTTTCTACATTTTGATTCAATAGTGGATTCAATGAATGTACACAATGCATTAGCTGGTCTGGAACCACCATTGAAGATTGATGATCGAGAAGGTTTTTAAATATTTGTTTGCGCAATTATATTTTAACGGTTTAAATAACTTTTTTTATAGTACTGGTGGACTACTGTATTGACCATGAAAATCGTGAAATTGTACCAAAAAGTTCTAATAAACAAATAAACGATATAAATTCAACGTCATCTATTTCGGTTGGTCCCCTTACAGCAGCTGAAATGGCTGCAAGTGTCGGTGCTGCAGGTGCTGCCACATACTCTCTTGCCGATGTGCCACGTTTAGCAGAATATAGCACTGCAATGTATGCTCAAACACCCGAGGAACATGCCCACTATTTAAAATACTATACAGAATATTATATTGGTGAGATAACAAGTGGCCAGTTTTCAAATTTACCAACTACAAAGCAAATTGGTGAGACTTCAGCGAATTCTGGTGCTGCCGTTGCGTTGTCTGCCATTCAACGTAAGCAAAAGAAGTGGAATAGCTTTGAGTCGGCAGCTAAGAAGGCTGCAGCAGCGTTAAACACAACAGTAAAACCTGCTTTGCCAGCTACACGGCCGGTTGTCACACCAAAAGGCAATGATGGCAAGACATATTGTAAGTTGTTGATTCATTAGTTTATTGTTGTAATAATAGCGTTCAACTAATGCAGCTATCAGCCATCCAGCTATCTAATAAAAAGCTTAAAATCAAATACCCATATTATGTAAGGCAACTTAACTTGGTTGAGTTGTATTCAGTCAAAGCCACTGACTTTTTTTAAGTTATTTCACCTCTGTCATGAATGTTCAGAGGAAAACCCTGCTCACGGACAATCGGAAATAATCGAGGAATGCAAAATTTCATTGCTGTCAGTGCTATCAAAATATTTTCCATTATGAAAAAATTTGCGAGAAACGTCAAAAATTATTTCCGGGGAATTCCAGGGAATTTTTCTCAATCTCAAAAATCTTCTACGATTGCAAACCAGGGAGTCTGAGACAAATTTTGAGAGAATGTTTGTTCATGATAAGGGTATTACGGAAATTAAAATAAAACATTTAGACTTGATGACAACAAATTATTTTCGCTTTTAGCAATAGTTTAATTGTTTATTTTATGATTTCGAATCGTTTGTATTTATAAGAAACTCTGAAATATATACTTGTAATCGATAATACCAATTTCCCAACGAAAATATATATTCCGTCTCTTATTTTTAAGTCCAGTGGCGTCACTTCACCAAAACCTTGGGGGGAGGAGGATGCGGCGAGTATTATAATTCCTCCACTATTAGATGGTTTTATTGAATTGATGTATTGAATAATAACTAGTATCATATCCTTGGGGGGAGAGGGCAATGCCCTCCCAAGTCCTACCGAATTGACGCCACTGTCTACGTCCCTTGAAAAAGTTTATCAATAGTAATAATTCTATAAATAATTAAAAAAAAACTTATTATTTAGCATAAATGTTGCATGTTTCTAACTTTTTAAAATTTAATAAAATCCATTAGCTCCACCAGATGTATCTTTGTACCAGTATGATGAAACATCTGGGTATTATTATGATCCCTCAACTGGTCTGTACTATGATGCTCACTCACAATATTATTACAATAATGAAACTGGTGCGTATCTTTATTGGGATCAACGCAAAAGTACATATGTATTGGCGACTCCTGCAGCTGCAGCGGCCACTCTTCAAGATGTAATAAAAGCTGAAACAGGCGGGGATACCTCTAAGTCTACTACAACACATGAAGAAGATAGCAAAAAAGAAGTTAAGAAAGAGGGAAGGCATGACAAAGTTAAAGTCGCTAAAAAAATTGTTAAAGACATGGAAAAATGGGCTAAGCAGCTTAATCTAAAGAAAGATTATACTGTTCTAGCTACACCTCAACCAATTCTTCCATTAAAAGGGGATGAATCCTTTGTAGGTAGGGCAATAAACGTTGCCTCATTTAGTGGTTATGCTGATGTTGGTTTTTCTATACTTGAAAAGAAAGAACGTGCTAAATTAGCAGACTTTGTTAATCCACCAGTAGCGAGCAAATTAGTTTCTTCATATGGTTCCGATTCAGATGAAGATCAATTAACGACTGGCGCATCAAAAGCCG
Source organism: Meiosimyza platycephala (assembly GCA_963662105.1). Lineage (NCBI taxonomy): Eukaryota > Metazoa > Arthropoda > Insecta > Diptera > Lauxaniidae > Meiosimyza > Meiosimyza platycephala. Next base: position 15,104,430 of record OY759210.1, read on the forward strand.
CGCCTGGAGGATCACTACAAAGTGATGGAGAAGTTAGTGAAAAAGACTATGTTGATTTCCAAAAATTAACCTGCTTATTATGTAGACGCGCCTTCCAATCTTTGGAAATACTTACAAAACATTTAAAAATGTCTAATTTGCACAAAGAAAATTTACAAAAATACAAATTAGCACAAGGAGCTGCTAGCACAGATTCTGATGGGCAAAGTGGATCAGCGCTATCGTAAGTTTTTCAATCGATAAAATAAGAATTTTGAAGCATAAAAAATCTTTGTTTTTTGTGTTACTATTATTTTAATAGCTACCGTGATCGCGCAAAAGAGCGACGAGTAAAATACGGCGAAAGTGATCCGCCACCACCGAATCGTAGTCGGGAGCGTTTTGAAAAAGAAATAAAAAACTTAACAGCAAAAGCGCGTAACAAAGAAATGCCATCCATGCCAATTGGTTCTAATAATGTTGGAAACCGTTTGTTACAAAAAATGGGTTGGTCTGAAGGTCAGGGCTTGGGACGTAAAAATCAAGGTCGCACCAATATTATTGAGGTATTTATCAACAATCTATATAGCATTACTTATTTATTTACTTAATCCAGGCTGATGCTCGGAATTCTACTGCAGGCTTAGGCAATCGCTCAACTGGTGTTGGCCCTGGCGATGATTATAAAACGTATATAAAAAAGATGATGAAAGCACGTTATGAATCAGTTTAAAAATATGAGTTTACTTTAAAAGGACACTTGTTTATTTATAGCATTTTAATTATCTTTAGTCTTAAATTTTATTTTTAAGTTTATTATTTACAGATCGTATTGCATTATTATCCATTAGAAACAATCATACCGCAATTGTTCTATGTCAATTGTTAAGTTTTGTTAAGAGATATAACATTAACTATAGTCAATAAAGTAAACTTATAAATACAATGAATATTGTAAGAAAATTAGTGTATGAATGTAATTGGTGTTTAACGCCGCGGGTCTCAATCTTGACAAGGTCTTTAGATTAGCAAGATAAAACAACCATCATGCATTCAGCAATATAATCCATACATGGGCGGAACCGACCGCCTAGATCAAAATGTTGAATGTTACCGATTTAGTATGAACCGCAAGAAGTGGTTCTGGCAACTATTGATGTTGCTTGGAATATATGGATAATTGGACTTCATACGTTTTTTTACACATTCATACAAGTTATAACTACTATTTGACTATTCCGAAAAATATTCCAATCAACGTTCATTGGGTCGCGCACTACTTATAAAAGAGGAAGGGTACCTAATGGGGCTTTTCTGGACGGTCAGGGTCATATAATAGCGCCCTATTTTTGAGGCGGCCCTTTTTCCCAAAACTAAACAAAAGATAGGAATAATTCGAGAAGTACATATAAGTATGCTTTTTGTAGCCGGTTAGTATCCCAATATTGATAAAAAAGCCTAAATTTAATTTTATAAAAATTGAGTAAGGAACATTTGGCCCACCCTATACCTAACATATTTTTATGTTACTGCATACCTTTAGGAAATTCAAAAAGTTTCATTCAAAAATAAAAGTTGAGCTTTTTCCAAGTTAAATTTGAACTTTTTTTCTCTAAACTTGATTTAACCATGGGAAAAAGCTATGGGAGAAAAAAAATTATTAAGCACAAGTACAAAGAGTACCCAAAAAACATGACGCACTCAAAAGACACTGAGTGAACAATAAAAAGCAAAAAAAAAAGAATGATTAAACAAAATTTAAGATTTCAATGATTGTTGTTTCTATTTGTTCATTCCCCTTTTTTTTATTTTGACAAACGAGAATAAGATATATTAACTGATCGTGTCTACTCTCCACAGACCATACATAAGTCCATTACTCGAAATGCCTGCTGGTCTGTTTATTTGAATGAAAAGCTAGCGATTCAGTTCAATATCAGCCGCTGTTAACGCAACAGCTTTCGCGCTCACTTTCCGCCGCTCAAAAATTAAACGATTGTTGATCATCGTATATCGTTAAGTACGTCACGTCAGACAATAGAGATACAAACACTACGTAATGCAAGGCAAAGCAAACCCACTCACTATTTTTTTGTAAACTGTCTTTATCCATCACCTAATGATTTTTAGTTTTAATTTTTGGCAATAGAATATAGAAATATGTAATATATAAAAAATTGAAAAAAATAATAAAAATTTGAAAAAAAAAAATAAAAATTGTTGCAAATTTAAATAATAAACGTGTGTGCAAGCAAAACTTTTCTTCTGACTAAACTCGTGTTTATTTAGTAAATTTACATAGTTACAACTAATTTCTTTACTAATTTTCATGTAAATTCGTGCACTTTTACGGTGTACTTTAAATATTAATATTAAATTTATTTTTGTTTTTATTTTTTTTTTATTTTTTATTTTTTTTTTAAATTCAGCTGGTACGTAACGCCGTGGTCGTTGTTGTGATCGTCGTCAAAGTCGTATCCCGTCATAAAACAAAAATAGAGCGAGAGCGAGAAAAAAAAGAGCAAAACCGCATACTCAATTTGCCGTAGTTAAATAAAATATGAATTTCATATAAACAAAAAATTCATAAATTAAAGTTATTTCCTAAGTGTGTAGAAAAGTTAAATTTTCTTTTCAAGTGAGTTGATCTATAGAAATAAAAAAAAAATAAAAATTTACTAAAAGAGTGTTTATGCTCTATCTACTTCATTGTACAAAAATTGCAACCAAACTTACAGCAGCAACAAAGGAATACCAACTACCTACATCTATGTATTCAATATAAAACATCAACATTTGCAGCTTATTTTTAACTGGACTAAAATTAATTTTCCACACTTAATTCTCACCGCGCATTTCTCTCAACATCAATAATTTTGGTGAAAAAGGTAAATTCACGATTTTTTTTCTTTTCTCATTTCAATTGAGTGTTTTTTTTTTTGCGCTATTTCCAAAAAATTTTATACCTACTTATTTTATTTTTCATTTGGCTTTTCTTGAACATTTTTCATGGCTTCATTTCTTTAAATAGGTTTTATTTTTAGCATTTTCAGTTTCGTTTAAATTTTTCTTCTATAGCGCTCTTTTTTTTTTGTAGTATGGAAATTTTGTTAGCCGTTGCTACAGAGTAAAAGTATACAGGGTACGTTGATTTTCCAGCATTAAATATTTGTGACAAATTACACCGAAAGGTTACATTTAAATTTTTGATAAAAAACCGAGTTACGGGTAGAGCTAGAAGTGGTTAAAAAGTAGATCTTTTTTAGATTTTACCCTACAAAAAGTTAATTTAAGCTTATAAGCTAAAATTTCCGAAATCTTGGCTTATTTGCTTATATTACTATTTATGCAACTTAGTAGTTGGCCAATTGTAAAGTCACTGGCAAATGCCAGTGCGATAGCAGATGCCATTCATAGTTACGTTCCTGTCGGCCTCATTTTTGAAGAAATATGGACCGAGGATTATACTAGCCCATAAACCACATCGAACCGTTGTTTTGTGTGGTTGTAATGGCAGCTCTTAAACCTCATCGGGTTGCTCTTCAGCCCAAATACGGTAATTTTTCTTATTGACTTAGGGGCCGTTCAAGTATAACGTAACGCACTTAGGGGGGGGGGGGGTTAGAACAACGCGTTATGCTGCGAGTTAAAAATCTCTTGTTTTATTTATTACTATCGCAAACGCGACTAAAACATATCAAAAGTCGCTAATATAACTTTCCGATACATTGCGCAACATAATATTGACTTTTAGGTAAACATAGTCACTTGGGTGATACCGTAACGTTTAAGGAAAGGGGGGGGGGTAAAAATCTTCAAAAAATGCGTTACGTAATACTTGAACGGCCCCTTAGCCGTTAAGCCAGAAATGGGGCCCATTGCTGAACAAAATTTTGGTCGAAGCCGGTGGATTTTCTTCGTTATACAGCCAAATAATTTGTAGACACTGTGACGGACTATGTTTTTCTATGACAGTTTGACATGACTCGCGTGAACTTTGATAAAATCCCTACTGAAGAAAGTACCTCTAAATCACCCATACTTCATCATACTTTCCCACGTAAAAAATGTATGAAAGTATTAATTCTGTTTTGAAGAAATGTCAAATACAACGTTTCACAGAGAGACCTTTTTTTTAGCGCTGAGAAAGATGTCTCGAAAATACAGAACCAATTTCATGAAAAATGGTACGCAATTTTTCCTTTGTGGTTCTCACAATATTGACGCTCACTTTGGTCTAAAAATATTTTTATTTATTTTGCAATACTCAGTATCGTTTTCACAATGTCCGGTTTAGTCTTATTCAGGATTTTAACTGGCACTTTGACGTAAAGTCCCATACGAAAACTGTCAGTTAAAGTTCCGGTTGAAAACCGTACATTGTGAAAATGGCCCTAAGTATTTTTCTGCCGTCACTTATCGTGAATCTATACCTCTGTTTTCTAATATAAAATAAAATTATGTATTAAATTTAACCAAGCAATTATGAAGTAAAAAGATACGATCATTCTTACTTAACGGAACGCGTGGCATGATGTTATGAAAACATTTGTTGAAAATATTTTGTGAGGGTTCCCCGACATCTAATGCATACGTAGAGGGTAGATGTCGATGCGTTCAGATGGAAATGCAATTAAGGCTAAAGCGCTTTCTGCCTTTGGTCTTTATGTTGTTTTTGTTTTTTGCATCAAAGTGAGGACATGCTTTTTTGTCGCCCTGGGTTATAGTCCAATTACAATATTCCTCTGGCTGTACAGCAATTCGATACTTCTTACGACTTTAGTCTACATTTTGCAAAGTCAAAATCCAGGGTTACCCTGACCTGTGACCTGTTTTGACCCGACTAAGCCCGGAACTGCAGGTCAAGGCCGGGGGTCCTGTAGGAATTGAAAAATTTCTGAAAAAGCCGGTAATTGGATGATTTTTGTAAAAAAGCCGGGGATGGTTTTTGTTCTTAATATACAAAAAAAAAAGTATCAATACTTTCCATAGAAAAGTATTTAATTTTTAAATATTGACGAGTAAAACAAGTCATCAAGTATTATTTTTTTTCTAAAAAATTTAGTTTTGGATGATTATATTAATTGTTTCTCAACTCTTTTCCCAAAAAAAAATTTTTTTTATTTTATTTTGGGAAGGTCTGGAATTCCTTCTTTTCAATTGGATCTCTACTGACTGGGTAATATAAGAAAATTATATTTTTTGTGGCATGGGATATGTAAAAGTTTTGTATAATAATATGATATTTTTAAGTAAATACGGTGGCATCTTTAAGTTTAAAAGATATTCCCTTCTTATACCTACTTTCCTGGATGTTTCTTTTATATGACAAAGCCCAGTTTTTGTCATTATACCCTACACAGAGGGTATATTTACTTTGTCATTCCGTTTGTAACGCATAGTAAAAAAAGATATTTCAGCAAACTCAACGCTATTTGAAAGAAGAAGACTTGCACTTAAAGAAGCTAACCTTTAATTTGGTGAAATAAAAAAGCCTACATAAGAATAATTGCTACATAACTTTAAAAATGGGCAAAAACGGTGTTTTTTGCACATTTAGGTTAGGGTATCTCAAAAAACAATGCTGATAGAGCATTTTTGAGGCCAGATTTGGATTTAGCGCATCAAAAACCTTTCGAAAATATATAGTCTGGTTTCTGGGTCTGAATGATGGTTAAATTTTGTCGGCCTGTGTAATTTATTCCGCGCCAATACGGTTGAGTGCTGTAATTATGGCACTGAAAAAAAAAAAAAAAATAGATATGCGGACACATTTCGATTAGAGCGTGTGCCACTTACGATATAAGTGAAAACCTTAAAGTGTTATACTAAAGGAGTTATTTAAGTTAGCGCAACCAAATTCTACACTAATAGTTGGAATGGCGCAACAAGCTCTGGACAACAATTGAATAAATTTCGACAAGAGGGGATGGCACCATCAACTATCGAAACAATTCAAAACAATTTCAGAATGTCTGCTATTAAAATGAGCGAAAATTAATTTTTTCACTAAGCACCAAAAATAATTTTTTAAATTGTGAAAAATAATCTCGATGAGCGGTAAAAATTACATACAGTTAAGGATGAAAAATTATGCAAAATATTTTAGTTAGCGGCGTAAAAATTTATTTGAAACCACTATTTTTTTTAATAACGTGCACATCATTAGCGGTTTCGATGTGTTTTGGGCAGCAAACATTATGGTTAAATTGAGCATCACTAGCGGGTAGAGAGAAAATAAAGCTGTAAAAAATGAATGAATACATCAACTAACCGTTGAATATAAAAAAGGCACATACACTGAGCAGCAGAGTTTTCTTCTTCGATATCTTTTATGCAAAATGTCAAAAACTCATAGTTCCGTTCTTTTTTTCTACCAAATGCCAAGTATAGTGGCTTACTATAAAGATAATTTTACTCGCTTTTAAAAAACGAAACAAGCTTTTTACCTATTACTAAAACAAAAAAAAAATGCATTCTGCTCCCCTTCATAACCTTACCAACAAAAAAATAAAGCGATTATTTTGTGTTATAGCAGTTAAAAAAGGATGGAACAGTTTCGCAACTGCCTATTTGTATGTATATAGATTTGGGATCCGGAATCAATTTTTCGAGTTCCATAGTGAAATAAGTTGATTCATTTTTCGAATACATCAACATCTTGAACTGAAAAACTAAAATTTCATTCTTAGAAATATCTATTTTATTATTCCAACACAAGGGAATAGTTTTCTTAAATATTTTTTTAACCTAAAAATTTTTTCTCCCTCTTGAGAGGTTACTTTTCGAAATCTCAATCAAAACTGACATGGAAAAAAAATCGTATTTTTAAGAGAAATACGAGTATTTGTGTGGGATTTCAAAAGAAAAACAAAACTAAAAACGGCGTTTCCAACCCATAAGTGTTTTTTCTTGTTTTTAAATAAAAGTAATAAAGATTTAAAAACACATATATGTATGAAAGGTACTTTATAATTAAAATAAATATTATTTACAATATTTCTAAAATCAAATGTTAACCTATTAAATATATTTTAAATCTCTGAAAAGAATGTTGGCCTAAATTAAATCCATGAGAGATAGTGTGAGAATATTAAGAAAAATTCAGAGAGAGAGAAAGAGAGAGATGACAAGAAAAGTCACTACTACAAAATGTTGCTACTAAAAAATTAAAATATTCACTAAAACTTTATTGCTTTTTTATTTTTATTTAATTGTATTTTTAAATTATGACACATATTTCGTCGTCTTAAAGAGAGGGAAAGAAAGCAACGTATTGAGAATTAGCGTGTGAGTTTAATGAACGATTGAGAGAAACACGGAGTATACAAAATCAATTGAAATAGTGACGATTTAGAAGATTTGAAAGAAAAAGAACCGAAAATTGTAAAAAAATAGCGTAAAATTGTTGAATAAATTTGTGAAGTGAGCGAGAGCTTATCGCGATGATCGTGTTAGGATCGTTAAGATCAGTGGTACAGATGGACGCATCGTTGGTTGTTGGCACAGGCGTACGACGTGTGTGATGGTACACTTAAGGGTTACACGGATCAACGCCGTCGACGCGAAAGTAAAGGTGTTAATGGTATGTGCGGGTATTTGTGAGTGTGATGAACTTAAAAAACAAAAGAAAAAAAATATTTGAGAATATTAAAATAAACAAAAGATAAATTGACCATAAAGCAAATTCAAAAAAATAGTAAGCTCAAATTTAAAAAGAAAATCATGTGAAATAATTCAATTTATTATTGTAATTAAAAGTAGAAAATAATTAAAAATAGAAAATAAATTAAAATCGAAAAGGTTTTTTTTTGTAAATGAAAAATTTGATGAATAGAGTGAAAAAAAAAAAAAATGCCGCATATATTATATGAAGGGCTTATATTAAAAACTACACATTTTCCGAAAACGTTATTCTCACTCCAAAGAGTTTTGGTACTATTCGAAGTCACCACCCACAAAAGTGCATAGAATAGAAATTCGGTTTTTTATTTGTTATCTTTTTTAGGTAAGCCTTGTATGCTTAAAAAGAGCAACAAATACAAACTTTTTTAAAATAAAGAGGTCCCAATGTCAAGGACAGGGGCGCCGGAAGACCTGTTGCATGTGCTTAGAACTCCATACGCATGAGATTTATCCATGTGGAATTCAACACGTGAAAATTTGATTCAACACGGGAGTTTTTCGTGCATTTTTTCATCGGTCTCTCACCCGCGTTGATTCTGTTCCGAATTTGGGGTCACTATTCGAAACATTTTTGTGATGGCGCTGCAGTTATCGTCGTGGCGGCCCTGATTGAAGCCGACGTTTCGATTGCAATCAAGGCTGCCACGACGACAACCAATATGACAACTGGACAAGAAAAATGTATCGAATAGGGACTCTGAATTCGGAACAAAATCGACACGGGTGAGTGTAAGTTAAAGACTTCGCGCGTTGATATAGGTATCAACCTATCGGCTCGCGAGCTGTCAAACAGATAGCGCTCTGATTGGTTGATACGAAACCGTAGCTTGACGGTAATTAACTGTTCAAGTAAGCTATAAGGGCCTAAAGACAAATGTGTTTGCCTTAACATAAGCTGTACTTCTGACGAAATTTATTGTAGATATCCTACATTATTTTTTCATAATCATGATTATGTAAGGCTATCAACTGTCAATTTTAAAGTATTATAATTTTCGAACCTCCTCCCCCCTCCCACGAGACTTTACGAATTACGCTCCGGCCTTTAGAACGTAATGGCGCCCCTGGTCAAAAACACCGATTTTGGGAACATTCAAGATACATAGTTACATAGTTACATAGTGAGGAAGCTTTTTTTTCCTCATTACTTTAACCGGAAAGTAGGGGAAGGGGATTGAAGTCGTTGTAATAGAGTTTGCAAAGTGAATATCTTTTTTTTCAATTTTTTGCTCTTCAATTTGTTGTCACAAAAAATTCTTGTTAAATTGCAGAAAAAACAACATTCTTTCGCCCTAGGCCTCTCAGCACGGCCGTGATACTTTTGGAATATTTTTGAATTTCTACTGTGATTACAGTTTCATTTCAAAACTTGCAAAAGGGATATGTAAGTAGGGTTACCAGATGACATGCTTTAGTCGTAGTACATTGATTACTTTTGCGCTGTAGAAATACTTTTATACTATTCACTTGAAATACTTTTCGGTGAAATGTAATACTTTTGACTACTTTGAAGTAAAGGTGAGGACCTTTTTTTTGTTTTTGCTCAACGAAAATATTATATTTAAACCTAACCTGTGCCAAAATTTGTTATATAGACGACCAAAAGTGAGAAACTTTTTCTTTTTTTGCTCTTTTTAGTAAAAATTTTTAATTTTTCAGATGCACTACGTTTGCAAGCAAGTCATCTGGTAACCCTAGTTGTAAGAAAACAACATACCTTTGCAAACTTAATTAAAACTATGTACTGAAAAATCTTAAATACCAGCCAATTTGAGTTACTTGTATTTTTTACATATGTTCAAGAATGTATACAGTAATTTCCAAGCAATTAACTGGTTAATTTTTTTACTACTCTAGTCATATGTGTAGTATATCAATGAGCGAAAGCAAATATTTGTGTCGTTAAATTGAGAGAAGAAGAGCTTGAAATATTGTAAATTTACGCAAAAACTTGTTTCGGCGACTTTTTTTTGTTTACATATTTAACCTGTTCTCAATGATACGGACTAAAAATTTAAATTAAAAATAAAAAGCAAAAATGCAAAACAAAAAAAAAAATAAAATTAAAAATTTAATGGAACCTAAAAATTAAGCTATAGGCCAAAATATAAATGACGACTTATGAAGAATTCTTAAAAAATAGAATGTAAAAAAAAATTAAAGTAAAAAAAGCTGATGAAACGCTCAAGGCGTTATGCGTGATCTTAATGAAGTTTCGTTATGTTGGTGTAGAAAATGTTGAGAAACTTTGAAGAATTCTTAAAAGTTATTAATTCTAAAAGTTATTTTAAAAAAGTCGAAAAATTTAAATTTTTGTAAATTGTTTTTTACCAGGACTTTTGATTGATACATTGCTTTTTATTTAACAAACATGACAACAGAGTAATAGAGACGATTTGAGACGAGAAAACTGTCGGTGGCAACCCGTTGTCAAAATTAGATCAAACTTGATTTCTTGAAACAGAATTACGGCGCAAGAATCCAAAAAATGAAATGTAGCATAAATGGAAAATTGTTGAAAAAGCCAAAAGATTTTACAAAATGTTAAAAGAGTTAAAAAATGTTAAAAATCTGAAAATGGAAAAAACGTCGAATAAGTTGAAATGTTCAAAGAGCCGAAAAATGTTAAGTAGTCGAATAAAGTTATAAAAATATTAAATGTAGAATAAATGCAAAAATGTTCAAATAGTCGAAAGATATTGTACTTATGTTGAAAAAATCGAAAAATGTAATACATATATCGAACTAAGTCATATGTAAGGATACTACGCATCTTTTCAAAAATTACATTATTCTTTAAGACCTTAAGCTTTTTAAAATTAAAAAAAAGAATCGATAGCCGAGACTATCAATCTGAAGGACCTTGCAACTGTCAGTCGACTGCAAAAATTAATTTACCGAAAAACCCAGATTTCGTCGCTCATCTTCGTCAAATCATATATATTTTTGAATGAAACGCTCTTTCAAAAGAGCATTTTCCAGAGCGCTACAAAATATTTACAGACTTACAGCTATTGTCTTAAGTGGCTACTACCTCGCGTAATATAATATAAAAGCCTTACATAAATATAAATTTGAAAAGTACTAAAGGTAAAAGAGCACTTAATTTTACTTTCTTTAAAATTTTATAACTCTTGTCACAATCGTTATTTTCAACTGCATAGCTTAATAATTAAAAAAACAAAAAAACGTAAACCATATTGCATTTAAGTGCAAAACTTATAATCGCACATGCAAAAAACTATTTATTTTAATTAACCGTCAAGTTCAAGACAATATTTTTATTACGATTACGACAAAAATAGGAACTACAATAAAAAACTGCCATTCAGTCGCAAGCTGAGGACAAATAGCCAACAAAAAAAAAAAAAAAAAAACGCGTCTTTCATGAATCACTTAAAAATTGTTGAATACTGGCGTAAGCATTGGCGCTTTGACATCAATAACAACAACACAATAAAATCGCACATGTTGAAACGTTTAGAGAAAAAAAGAAAATTTATTTAAAAATTACAAAAATAAAAAACTATATATCACAAGGCAACAAAAGTTGACACATACTGAATTATTTATTTCGACTAAAAATAAAATACTCTTGATATTGCAGCTACTCTACCTTGAGTGAATCTTACTTACTGTGGTTGGGATACCAGATTTTAAACTGAATTTTAAAATATATACTATGTATATAATACTTATGCAGCATCTTAACTTATAATTATGCTTTCAGCTTGTTTAAAAAATTCCTCAAACTATATAATCTTACAAGTTTATACAGAATGATTTGCTAATCATTTCATTTTTTATGTAAAATGTTGCGAGGATTCCATAAAGTGGTTGAACAAATTTTTCAACGAATTTTCTTCAATGTGTATTCCTACATTCTTTATCAAATGAAAGGTTCTAAAAGTTATTTATATGTTTGTAAAGTTTCTCCTAATTTAATTTTTTGGATTAAATACGTTTTTTATATAATATTCATTTCATTATTTATTATTAGACAAATGCGTTACAGGGCTATGTTGTCAAACTCTTGTTCTTTTGATGAAATTTTAGAGGATTTTATATTTGTGGTTTAGTTGTAGCAATAACACGTTAGATCTCTGCCTCAGAAATTATGTGTGCCTTATTGATTTTCTCTTTGATTTAAAAACACCCTAAAGAAAGAAATTGAAAGTTGTCAAATCACACGATCTTTGTGAACTGATAAGTTACTAGAAGCATTATTTTGAATACATATATATAAAAAAAGTGGGGTTAGTTACACAATTTATGTCTAAAGAACGACTGAAACAATTTTAATGATCTCTAATTTGTTTGTAATTCCTTTCAACTTTTATTTAGGGTGCATGTTTAGGTTGGCCCTCAAATAAAAATCTTTTTAAATTAGCAACTCTACAAAGACCACATAATCGATTCACATGCAATTTATACCAAGTGTCTTCTATATTAAGAGGCATAGCTTAGTTTATTAAACTTTTATTTACGGTCGCCTGTATAATAAATACATACATATGTAATCGCGTAACTAAGCTAAGTAACTAAGAAGTTCTTAGCATAGATTGGCTTTGAAAAAATTGGACACGCCCCTTGTATAAAAACAAAATCAAATTCATGATATCTCTTCGACTATTTGAAGCAGATGAAAGGGACTTGGTACATATGTATACAGGGTGTCCCATTTAAACTTACACAGCTGAATAAGTCAAAAGTCTAGTTAGAGGTCAAAGTGACCCTTGAAGGTCATTTCAAGGTCAAATTCCCGCTTGGTGCAGAAAAGCTAGTAATCATTGGCTGCACAATGTTGCCTTAACTGGCTGCACATTTTCTGCACCAAGCGGGAATTCGACCTTTTAAATGACCTTCAGGGGTCACTTTGACCTCTAACATGAATACCTATCTGAACGTAGAATTTTGTGCTCTTCCAGAATCCAAGGTCAAAAATAGGGGTATCCATTTGAAAAACTAAAGTTGACCTTCAAATAACCTTGAAAATGTAGGTCAAGGTCATGGTTAAGGTCATGGCTGGATCAGCCGTTTGCTACCCACCAAGTTTTATTCGAAACATTTTTTGAATGATTTGCAATTGTTTGACTTATTCAGCTATGTAAGTCAAAATGGGACACCCTGTATAAAAAATACGAGCAAAAGTAAGTTTTAGTTAAAAAATTGGCAAATTGACAAATACATACGTTCAATAAAGCAAATGTCTTGCTGACACCCCAATTATTGATTTTTGTACTTCTATTCAATTTTTATTTTCTTTATACATATATATTATCCTAATAAACTATTAAGTCAATGCATTTTTTGTATTCATTTTATTACGTTAATAAAAGTTAACACGATTCATTGACGGATCAGCTAGTTTAACAATATAAAGTGTTGTTCTCTCGAGTAATGTTCCATATTTACTAATCGCAATATTGACAGATGTCATAAATAAAGCTGCCAATCTTATAGAAAAAAAAAAAAATTGGCTCAAAACTCAAATCCTGAGCTTTTATTGGAATACACTATATATTCGGAATCTCTAGTGGCGCATCCTAATGGGATGCTTCGGGCCATTTCTTTGTACCTTTTCTTATTTTAATTAATAAGAAAAGGTCGAAAAAGAATTGGATGTTGTGGTTGTCCCTTAAGGGGCACAACATCGCTTCAAAATCCATTACTAACTTTCCCCAATCGTTTTAAAAAAAATTAAATTGAAAATTGAAGATCGGAAACATCTCGTTTGGAGGATGTGTTCAAAATACATTTTTGAGCATTTTCGTGATCTTTTAATAAGCAGCCAAACCTTTTTTTTTAAATGCCGAATAGTGACTGTTCACTTCCTAAAAGATGTTCGAAATAATTGTTCGACCTTTCTTCATGGATTGGTGTTAAGCAAAATAACTCCGAAAACGTGCCATTAGCTGTACCATAGAGATAGCATAATTGGAGATTGAGTGAATTTTTTCACACCGCTAAGCACCTTTAGGTTCCTGGGGTGATTTACATAAAGGATTTGTTGTTAACTCAGTTTCATAATAAATCGATCAGTTGGTGTTTTGGAAAAAAGCGACTCTCCAATGCACTGCAAATCTATAACCACTGCCCCATTTAGAAGATAAACAAAATTATAGCCGTATTGCAATCGTTGTTCGTTTTTAATGCCATAGAGAAATCCACCGCTCGCTCGTTTTCCCACTCATATTCACCACAGTAGATATATGATTCGGAAAAGTTTCTCTAAGTTTTTCTCAGCTAAAGTCTCACTGAATACAAACATTTCAACGTTCATAATAATTTTTTTGATTTAATTTAAATGTATATTAGCAGAGACAACTATACATATTATGGAGGCTTATAATCTCAAAAATTCATATACCGAAAAGTTTAGCCCCCGTTACGCTTCGTCAGATCATATATATTTTATGAGTTAAATGAGTAGGAAGCTAATGTTTTCACGCATGCATCTCTAATGAGAAATTGTAAAATCTCTGAAATGTACATATGTAGTTCTCTCTTATATATTAGTAAAGAATTATGGTTCAAAATGTGTTAAAGGAGATCCCTGATAAAATTGATTTGAAAAATTGTTTTTATTTTTTTAACTGTCAAATAAATTTGTCCGACAACTAAAGTATGTATCTGTCTAATTCTGTTTTTCCAATATTTCATGTCTCATGTTATTTATTTTGTTTTGCGTAGGTTTCATGTACTTTTGTTTTATTTTTAATCATTGTCGTCATTTTTTGTCAAATTCTTTAAAAAATTTTATTATTATTTTTGCCAAGCATAAGGAAAAAACATTTTTCGCAATAAGGAATTAAATTCATTGCCAGCTTGATTTTTGTTTTGCTTAATATAGCCACTTTAGCACTTCAAGTGCAACAACAGACGCTTTCTTGCTACAAATTAAATGCGAATATCAACTGCTAAATAAATTATGGCCAATTTTTTTTATAAATATTATTTATTGGCTGAAAAAAACACTTGTGTTAATATTTTGTTTCCTTTAGTTTTATTAAATTGAATGTTATTTATATTATTGACTGCGTTATTTTTATACTGACGTCCACATATCGTTGGGTCTTCTTATCTTATCTAAAAGTCTGACGCTTCTTTTCTTTGTTATGGCGCTCAATGCTTTCATAACAAATGATGAAAAAATTCGTTTTTTAATTGTAATTTTATAAAGAAGCTATCAACTACATACTTATGTTTATTAGAGTTCGTCAAAAAACCTTATTTACTTGGATTTAAAATTTGAAAGATTATTCTTTTGAAAGAGTATTCCTTAAAAAAAATTGAGGGTTTAAAAACCTTAATTTTTCATCCAATATTAAGTTTCTTCTTTCTAATTTTTTTTAAAAATTTGTTTTGTCTTTCCTAATTTACAAAAATGTGTTCTTTACTTCTTACATACACAAAAAGATCTTCTCGCTCTTTCCTTCCGAGGCAGCAAAGAAATGGAGATTGCTGCAAACCTGCAGAGCATCCAGAAAAATATGGCCATCGTATAATAATTCAAAAACTACTGACCTATTGTCCAAGAGCTGCAAAGTAATCGCGAGAATCACCGCGGCAAGCGCTCTGAAAAATTAGGCATCCCATTCAATCCTTATTGCCGTAGTTGTCGGAAAAAACACTATCTCTGCATATGTCCGGCCCTTGCCAGAATCAGACTCAGATATCTAGGGCAAGCTTTCTTTAACAACCACAGCGAATTGGCCGAAACTAAAATTGGTTCGTTGCTTAACTATCTCAACAGGATTAACTGGATATAACTTTTATCGTTACCAGCGTCTTAATTAAAATCTCTTGACAATCTTCTTACCAGTTTTGTAGAGTCACGTATGTGGTTTTAAAACGGCACATTACTGCTACTTAATGGCTTCTAGTTTGGTTGCTAAGCCGACATTCTAACCTAACCTAACCTCTTACATACACAGTGGTGTAGCATGAACACAAGCCGGCCGGGGCGAAGATCTAAAATGCCGCCACTGCGGTAGAAAATTGTTTCTTCTTCCAGCAATAAACTAATTTTTGCTACAAAAATTTTTACATCACAAAAGCTCTTTCAAAATAAATTATTTTTCAATTAAAAAAATAATATTGAACCCCTTTTTTCACAAAATAAGTTTGAATTTACTAAAAAAAATAAAGAAGGTCCACACATTTTCTTTAATTAAATTTGGAATTTATTTATCAAGAAAATTAATAGGTACGAGGACCATTTTGCCGCCCCCAAGTTTTTGTGCCCAGGGTAGCTGCTCTTTTGCTACTCCCCCTCACTAAGCTACTTTACATACATTAAAGATGAAAAATTATGAAATGTTTTTTTTGGAAGAACTCTAAAAACGTGACCAAAAATTAATTTTAGTTTGAAAAAACGAGAGACTTATTGAATTAATTTTCATTTAGTTTTTTCCTTTTATATAAAAACGAGGATTAATTTGTACCTGACTTTGATTAGAAAATAATATTTTTTTTTTATTTTAGTAAATTCACTTCAATCTACATTATGATCTTCCAAGTTTTTCACATCTTCCAAGCACTAAGATTTCACAGCTCTATAAATAGACATTTTTGCACTAATTTTCTTATTGGGAAAAAACTTTTTCCTTTCGATCCATTATTTTATGATTAGGCAAAAAAAAAAGGCAAAATGCTGCCAAATCTGCAGTATGGGATGGACGAGGCAGTTCCACGGGAACTCAGTTGCATTCTATTTATTATGGTGGTAACTACAAACATTTGGACAACGCTCAAGATGACCATATAAATTCAAAATTTGGAATGAAGAATAATAGGTTAGTGGGATCTGAGTTAGTAAAACTCACCTCAAATTTTGTTTTTTTAATCAAAGGTGGTGAAACGAAAAAACGGTAGATAAACATGGACATTCGTTGACCAATTCCATTCAATAGGATATTAAACATAGGAGTAAGGTTCATGTACAACGAGTCTACTATTCTATCAATGCCTTTATTAGTCTATTAGAGAGTTTGGCGCACTTACACAAAGCTATACGTTATACTTAAGCGCTAGATTAGTTAACATACATACATATATTTTTCTGTTCAAATTAAATTTTTATGAAAAATATATATAGCTACGTGCCTCTGTGTTTGACTTTTATGTCAGTACTAATTAGCTTTCTACACACTTCAATTTAAAAATTACGAATTCAAAATTGGGGTTGATCCCAAGTCTCATATGCTTGTCGACTTAATTGATAAAAGGTCAAGTGCATAAATATTGGATAAAATTCTTCATTTAATTAAGCTACATTAATATACACACAATATTTTAAATTTTTTTTTATTTTTTTTTTTGTGGTCATTCAACTGATAAATTTATACTTCATTGAAATTCACAAAGCATACAAACAATAAAACGAAAGATATATTGTGTTATGAATGTACGAAAAAATGGTGCATTAAGAAAAATTTTCAAGCTTAAAGAGCTTAAAATTTATTACCCCAAAGCGTGCAAATTGGTGTGAGGGCAATTGACAGATAAAAAAAATTAGATGCATCGTATCTGGGAGCGAAAATTAAGTATTAATTTTTTATGAATAAAGATAGCAAAGAATTATGTAGATATGAAAGAATGATATTCGGGGCTTGGAACGTATTGATCTAGCAGTAGACACTTTCTAAAGGATATTTTTTTTTTTTAAATCCATAATGGAATTTTAGACAATAAAAACCGATTCTACTCATTCGTTTGATCGTTCAAATATCTTGAAAAAAGTGTTGTTTTCTCAAAAGTTGTAATAATCAGATAGCTGGAAAATGCTTTACAAATGGACTATATTTCCTTAAGGATTTTTTTTTGCTTTGAACGCTCATTTGTGAACCTTCGCAATAACATCAGTTTTTTGTTAATTTTCAGATGCAAAGCTCTGTGAGCTCAGAATAGTGTTATATCTTCTTAAAGCAGAAGATTTTACTTAAGCAAATATATATGTAGCTATGTACATACGTTAGATCTTAGGCATATCTGTAAATGATGCGCAAAAAATATTCAGACAATGTCGTCATTGGTATCGTAAATTTTTATATTTCAGTCATCTTCTACATATGTTATTTATACAAATATATTTTATTTATTTAAAAAGGAAGCACTTAACTTTTTAATAAAAATTGTCACATCCATTTAAAAAACAACGTTAATACGCATATAAATATGTTACATGTGTACATGACAGTGTTAGAAAATGTTTTGTAAATGATTGTAACTGTCAGAAAAACATTAATTTATAATTTATCACGGAGTCGATTGATTGTAAAGCGTATGTAAATTGAATATTAATATTGAAGTACGAAATTACACAGATTTTCAAACTTTAGAACGTGTCTGCTTAAGCAAATTGTTCCTTAGGCTTAATTTGCAATACATTTTTTAAAATATATAGTAAAATGAAAATATTGTGTATGAAGATACGTAGTTGATAAACAAGACATTAATATTAAAACGCCTGCATTTCATGTATAAGACATTTTAAGATTAAAATATATAATATTTTTTAAATATCCGAATGCCAATTCAAATGACCTTCCAAAAATTACATACATTCATTGAATTTATTATACGCTACCAGAGACGACACATTTAAGAAACTTTGCAAATTCCAATAAAAATGTTCATTCCGTTGAAACATCCAATTCCTCTTTGTGGTCTCTGTGGAATGAGTTTTTGAGATTGCAAAGTCTCGTAAATTTATTGTCTGTGGCCCTACAAAGATATTCATTTTGTCATTCCGTTTGTAACATATAGTAGAGGGCATCACAGCCATTGGAAAGTATATGTATGTATAAGCCATTTATTTTGAAAGTGATCTAAATCACTCATTGTTATGAAGAAAAAATTAAATAACTTGAAATCAGCTATATAAATTTTATTTCTATTTTACTTCTCAACGAATAGTAACTTAGACTACTTTCAAAATATTTTTGATCAGCATCACCACCTGACTCGATTTAGTCATGTCAAGCTGCTTGTGGAAATCACAATTACGGGATAAACAAACGAGATAATTTAATGAAATTTAGTACATTGGCAACATTTTCAATTATAGCTGGTGGGAACTAAGTAAAATCGGTTTACGGATACACCTATCGCCCCTAAAAATAAATCATTTAAAACGCTATGCATACTGAGTTATTTCAGATAACTTAATTAAATTTCTCAGGAATACTACGGACAATCTCTGGATAAAAATTGGACAAATTTTAGCAAGATAACGTGACGCCTACTATACGAGCAAACACATTAAAGCGCTAGAGTGAGTAGTGTAAGGTAATTGTATACAAGCACTAAAAATTGTTCTGGCTAGTACCAGACAAAAAATTGGCGCATATCAACAGAAAGTCGTGGCAACTCCAATACAAGCAAATACTTTAAATTGCTATATTGCCCTCAGAAGCGGAATAGGCATATCTCAAAGAAATTCATATTCGTGATTCTTATGGCATCGAATAGCTTAAGAAATTACGCATCTAATGAACTACGCCAAATGCCGTACGAGAGAAAGTTCTATGAAATTTCGTCCAGTTCTAATCAGTTTTGACAAATCATGAAAGAACCTTTACGTTTCTGGTACGGACCGGCTAGCCATTAATCCCATAGCTCCATGCGTTAACAAATCTATCTGGTGCTTATTCGATTGCCCAAGTCGGGATCTCGATTAGGGCCATTCGTATGCGATTCGATTTAAAAAAAGATTTTTAACCTTTTATTGAATATCATGAAAACGATTGAATGTGCGTGAATATTGAACAACATTTTTCTTTTGGAGACCATGTAGTGCCTCTTTATGTATCACGATTCGTCTCGTTTTGTCTCTAATTTTCAAGCCAAAAAATATGCTAGCACAATTTTTATATTTCTTAATCCATTAAACGTATGCTAGATATTTTTGTTTTCATTTGAAATATAAAAGCATATTTTCAGGCTCGACAATTAGAGACGAAACGAGACAAATCGTGATACATAAAGAGGCGCTTAGTCTATAAATTTTGTCTAAAGTTAATTTTAATATAAATCGAGACACTACAAAATAATGAATTGGGCAACCTTTGACCTTGAATTTGTTGCAAAGAAGGCCATACAACATATGTACGATTTCTGTTGTTTATATAAGCTTTACGTAAAGTCATTTTTCATGCGGTTTGTATACATATGGGTGGGGTGTTTCACTGGAATGAGCCTATATACATATGTATGTATAGAACTCTCCAAAATCGAAAATACTTCGTCAGAGATAAGGTGAAAAATTGTTTATTTTAAATATTTGACGTTTACCATTTAAGATTCATGAAAATTGGAAAAAAAGAGGGGAGTCATAATTGACTATAATTAAAAAGCAATGAAGCATTTAAATCTAAGACAACAAAACTATTTAAGAAAAAAAACTATGATCATGCTAGAACTCAGAAGTACTTATTACTGAAGTGAAGTACCCAAGGGCAATTTAAAAAGACAAAATGATATTCAAATTCATACATACATACATATATTTAGACATGTGCGTAAATTGAGTGAGAAATTTCAAAACTATAAAACTACAAAAAAAAAAAAATTTAAATAAAAATAAAAGAAAAACATGACGTTTTATAAATAACAGCCTAATTGCCCATGAGGCAATATATTGAAGAAATTATTAATAGATACAAAAGAAACCAACAATTTATTAATCGTAGCAGCGTGGCAATGGCAAAAAATAAACCGCACATTCACTAATTCGCACTCAATTTCATGGTCCATCTGGATGAACGAAAAAAAAAAGTTTTTTGGAGAAGCCTCTGGAACCGGCTGACCCAATTAAGTATGGTGGCTATTTAGAAATTTTTACAATTATTAAATAATTCCAATAACAAATATACCTGCATTTATGAGTATGTAGTATTTTGTAAAAAAAACGTTGTGTATTCAAAAATAGTCTTAATATACATATTCGAAAGTTCGAAAATGTGCTTTGTATTTAGAAAAAAGAAAAAAAAAACGATCTCGTGCTTTAAATTATATAAAAATTTTCGCATTCTTTTCTTAAATTCTTGCAAAAAAATTGACATTTTCGAATTTGAAAACTAAGCAGAAAAAGCTTTGAAAATATATATGTACGTGTATGTATGTGCATGCGAAAAATTATGTTTTATATTTCTTATTTTAAAAAAATATTTCAATTTCTACATATACCATGCGTGGGATTTCACTTTGACGATCATGGCAACGTTGATCGCCGCTGACGTTCATTTTCGATGATTTTGTTTTTGTTAAAGAGAGCCATTGATGACGAATATAATTTTTAGAGCTTTTGAAATTATTTTTAATAATTTTTTTTTTTTTTGATTTCAATCATTTCTTATGTGTTAATATATTATTGTGGTTTTTTCTTAGATATTTGGCCTTAAGTGAAAGAAAATTAGTTTTTGAAATGAAACACATTGTCTGTCTTTAGCGCAAAAATTATTGCATTCAATAATTTTGTAATAAATTTCTTTTTTCATCGCATTGAGTAAAAAACTCAAAAATTGTTTTATTTTTTCGAACTTAAGGTTTGCCATAACTTTAGTGTCTTAGATATTTTGATATTTGACAATTGTCTAAGTAATTAAGCATTGTTTTTTTATGTCATACTTTTATGTTTTTTTAATAAAAGTTTTTTTTTCTGTTGTGTTTAGTTTCAGATTTTTTGTAAGTCAGCGCTCAGGACCAAAATGCCTTCACTCAGTTAAACAGCACAAATGTGGATTAAATTTTTTTAGCTAATTTGTAAGTATAGTGTTTTTTCTACAAATTATTTAATACCAAGCGCAAGTCAGCGTAGAACCTATTTTAATATACATTATTTACGTATTTCCCTTGAAGTTATTCCTGTGCCAGAGACAACTACATTCCAAAGGCAGCCTCTGAAAGGCTTCTCGAATTCCCCTTAGAAATTCATCTGCGGAAACATCAAACTTCTTCACAAAACTTTACTAATAAAATGTATGTGATGAGACGGAGTGAAACATCAGGAAATAATTAATTTTTGAGTTTGTGAAATCTCTAAAATGTAGCTGCTTTTGGCATAGCCATTAAATGAACAATTTCTTACCAATAAATTTCGCAGATTGAAATCTTAACAAAAATGCTTTTTCCATGGAAATATGAAACTCTACACGAAATTTCACTTCAAAATTGTTTGTGATTTGACGGATGCGAATGAAATCTGATGTTTCCGCCGAATGAATTTCTGAGAATGTTAAGTGTCGAGAGTTTATCACCTCTGGTAAAGATTATAGCGCAAGAAGTTATAGTGCCAAAAGCTATAACAACATTCGTAGCTTTTATTTTCCAAATTTTCCAAAAATGTTACTTCTAACATATTTCCCGAATTATGCTTTTAAAAGAGTAATTTTGACTTAATTTTTTCCTTGTCGTCTTCCTGCCAGCTATTAAAATTATCTTAACTGCAGCCACTTCTGACGAACACCGTGAGTATCTAAGAGACGCGACAAGCAAAACACAGTCTGATAAAAACCTCACTGTCGAATATCCAGTGATGGATACGAATAGTCAACTTCAACATGCAAATGAGGAACAATTGATGGAAAAATAATATTTTATCGGTTTAAAACTGCTTTCTGGCGGAGTACGCCTCGATATTTGCAAAAGTTTAAATCCAACTGTACATATATCATTAGCCAAATTAAGAATTGAGGAGGAGGATGAACCCAGCATCAGCGGAATAAAATCTGTATTCCCATAAAAAACAACGTCGCAAGGGCTAATGTGACTTTTCGTGCTTCCAACGGTTTCAGAAATTATAGCAAATTTAATACTAGATCTCTTATAACTTTGACAAAACTTCCTGACCAGGCGGTTTTCAACGCAGAATCATTTTGTGCAGACAACATTAATGCAATGCATTTCAATACTAAGCAATATGTTGAATAAAGAGCTGATCTGCATCAGATGTTTGTTGATTTCTGGAAGCCTCATCTAAGAAGATCATCGCTATAATAAAATTAACATATCATGAGGCTAAATGTCACGACTTACACAGAAGGAAATTATATGATTCCTTTGAGGCTTACGGCGCATCGCTGTGGCTGGGCTGCATTTTATCTCTAGTTATTTTTCTGTTTATAATTGAGGAGGGTTTTGAAGTGGCATTACATTCACTTCATGATAGCGAGCTGAGATGAACGATGACTGACAATATTATTTTTCTGAAATATTGAGTAATCGAGCAGGGCTCAAGATCAACTATAATAAAACAAATGTTCTTAATATTGTTGCATGGCCAACGAGATAAACTTATCATTGATGTTCACACTTTTGAAACACTCGACCGTCTTACATGTCGCGACAACAAGGTAGACACATGCAGCGGAAGTAACATAGAAACTGCCTGCCGTATTATAAAGTTCTGAGTTGCATTTGAAAAAATATACACTGTGTGGCGTATCCACAACCTGAGTTCATCTCTTAAAATCAGATTATTCAAGAAACTACCAAAAATATTATCGGGGTGCTACAGATCTTCGTTAACCGATTTCTCCGAAATGTTTTTTGAATTTTTTGGCCTAACACGACATCGAACGAGAAGGTTTTCGGGAGTTCTAAAATGAAATGGCCTCCTCCTTAGGTTCGAACAGTTGACGGACAACCAAGAAACCTCGTCTTCAGCTGGAAATAAAAACCCCAATCTCATATAAAATGGCACGCTTGCATAGTTGATGTTGGGCTTTTGCTTCATGATCGTTGTCTTTAACTTCTTTGTTAAGGTTGTCTTATGGCTGTGCGGCGTCTTGTCTTTTGATCGCGATCAGGGTTCTTTGTTCCTTGGGATAGAGCCAAAAGTAAATCTCTTTTGTTACTGAGTA
Source organism: Meiosimyza platycephala (assembly GCA_963662105.1). NCBI lineage: Eukaryota > Metazoa > Arthropoda > Insecta > Diptera > Lauxaniidae > Meiosimyza > Meiosimyza platycephala. The sequence continues at coordinate 15,127,961 of OY759210.1, forward strand.
CATACCCCCCCTCCCCTCCTCGACACCCTAGGTACGCTACTGGAAACGATGTGATATTCATATAATCCTATAATTTTATAAAATTCTAAATGATTACATAGTAAACTTACCTAGATAATAATATTGAAGGATCATAAATAAATAAGTTTTTCCTTTTTTTTTATAGTTTTGAGGATCTTAGAAAAAAAATAAAATTCGAAATTCCACGTCAATTTAATCCAACGTAATACTCATAAAAAAAGTACATAAACATCCAATACATCAAAGTTATTTCAAACACACACACACACACATAATCAAATCATGGGAAAGGACTATTACAAAACATTGGGCTTGCCTAAAACTGCCACCGAAGAAGAAATTAAAAAAGCCTACAGAAAATTAGCGTTACGTTATCATCCTGACAAAAATAAAGCAGCAAATGCTGAAGAGAAATTCAAAGAAGTTGCAGAAGCGTACGAAGTGCTCTCGGATAAAAGTAAACGTGAAATTTATGACAAATACGGTGAAGAGGGACTCAAGAGCGGCGGTATGTTATTGAAGATATGCATACATTCTTAAGCTATGTATACGTAATTACAGAAAAAAAAAAAAATAAAATTTTTTATTTATTTTAGGAACACGAAATGGCGGTACTACCAACGGCGGCACTCACACGTATCATTTCCATGGTGATCCACGAGCAACATTTGCGCAATTCTTTGGCTCAAGCAACCCGTTTGCCTCCTTCTTCGATATGGGTGACAATCTATTCGATAAGAATGTCTTTGACCTCGACACGGAACATGATTTTTTCTCATCACCTTTTGGTGGTTTAGGTCCACGACATGGTCTTGGCAGTTCGTTTAGGTAAGTTTTCAACACAAGGAGTTTCTGAATAGTGCCGTTCACACTTTCGATTTTATTTATATTAATGAAATGCTTGACAAGGCCCTCGTTTAGGTCACACTCCTTCAATGTACATACACCCTTCAAAAAAGAGAAACAACAAGACCCGCCCGTTGAACATGATCTCTATGTAACGCTGGAGGAGATATATCATGGCTGTGTTAAAAAAATGAAAATCTCAAGACGTGTCTGCCAACCAGATGGTTCATCCAAAAAAGAAGATAAATATGTGAGCATATCAATAAAGCCTGGCTGGAAATCAGGTACAAAAGTGACGTTTCAAAAGGAAGGCGATCAATCGCAAGGTAAAATACCAGCTGATATTGTTTTCATCATAAGAGATAAGCCACATGCGATGTTCAAGCGAGAGGGTAGTGATCTGCGATATACGGCGAGATTGACACTCAAACAAGTGAGTACTTATATTATTAAAGAGATAATAAAGAATTAATATTTTTGCTAAGCTTATGGAGGCTTACTTGCGCAGTTTATGCCCAGTCTCTTATCTACCGGACAGTTAAGTTTTTGCAAAATTTTTTGAATTCCAAAAAAAAAAAAACTTCTGATACAAAAAAATCACAGCAATCATGCAACATGCTACACCTTAATTATTATGCAGCACCTTAACATTTTAAATCATATTGTCATCGATGACGTGATCACTAGCGATTGTTGTTACATTAAAAAAAATTTATTCCACATACGCGCTTTTTGTAGATCAGCGCGAAAAAGCAAAAAAAAAAAAAAATTTTATGCAACTAATTGAATGTTGAGGTGAGAATTATTTCAGACCTTTTATGGATTATTTTGCGAAAAACAAAAACATAAATACAACAACAACAACAACAACGACAATAAGATCTTAAATCAACTTGGAAAATCAAGATAGACAGATCGATCGAGAGCCAAAACATTTGGGATTTGTTATGGCATGTCAACGAAGTTGTTGTTATTGTTGTTGTTTAATTTAATGTTATGTGACATTTATGAGCAAGAAAATAAATAAAATAAAAATCCAAACTACGCTTGAAATGCACATAAATGTCATATGAAATATAGAGAGTTGCAATTTAATTCGATAATTTTTAAGAATTTTGTATTTTTTTTTTACTCAGAATCAATTGTATGTAGTATAAATATTAGGGTGTTTTTTGAAAATTTTGTAGATTGTTTTTCTTTTTTTTATGTTTTAGCATGGGGCTTCAAAATAATTGTCACATAATTTGAAATTCTGTAAAACGCGCGTACAGAATATGTGTCCCATTTCGTTGAAACTTTACGAAAAAACCGACTTAATAAAACGTAGAAAAAATCTGTCTTAGGTGCCAAGATATAGCGTTTTAGGTATTTTAGTTGTATGGGAGGTGCCACCTGCTGTTGCCAAATCAAGCCCACATTTTTCATGTGGCTAGAAAGGCAAACAATATAAATCAGGGATGGCATTTTCAGTACATTTGTACTTTTTTCGGTACATTTGCGTCCTGAATAATCGTTGTCAGTACATTCGACAAGTTTTCAGTACATTCGGTACATTTGAGGCATTTTCAGTACATTCGCCAAATTTTTACCACATTTTCAGTACATTTCCGGTACATTTGGACAATTTATAATATTTACCTTTTTTTTTGTTATTTAGTAAATGAAAATAACCGCAATGAGAAGATTTATGTACATAATATAATTATTCTATTATATTAAATACGTTTTTTTTTGTAAATGAAAATAATTGAGCAATGTGTAGATTTTGTAATTAATTTAATGTGAAATTTATCTAGTTTTGCTAAGGTTTTTGAGATGGGAAAAGTGAGGACCTTTTTTTTTTTTTATTTTTTGATTGTAAATTTTAGAACAATTTTGTACATTTTTGGAAAATTGGGTGTTCAAGACAAAAAAGTACATTCGGGCTCCAAAAAGTACATTTGAAGTCTCGATTCAGTACATTTTCACAAGACCCAAATGCCATCACTGATATAAATACTTCCGAAGGGGGTTTTTTGCGGTCCCATAGGCCTATATTATAGAATTTGGGTTTAAAGAAAATTCTCTCAAAATTTCAATTTCCCAGATCAAACCTGTGAACCACGCAAACAGTTTGTTCCCTTTTGCTCTATTGCTCGTTCCTCATCATGTACATTGGGTTAGTGTCCTTATTAAGGGCTTTCAGATCAGTACACTAAGGAAATTCCAGAAGAAATCGAAAATATTTTTGTATACATTTCAAATCATTCTAGGGCACGACTCGGTCAAAATTCTCGAATATCCCTATGAGTATTAAGACTTATACTAGTAAGTATATGTATTCATTCATACTACTGAAAAGATCTCAAATCGGGAGAAGTATAGTAGCTGTAAGGAGCTGCTATTTCTATGAGAATGACGCAATTAAAAGTGCTCCAATTCAAATTATAAGCTACCCAGTGGCGTCACTTCACAAAAACATTGGGGGGGGGGGGGGGCGAGAATTATAATTCCACACTATTAGATGGTTTTATTGAATTGATGTATTGAATAAAAACTAGCATCAGATCCTCCCCAGCCCTACCGAATTGAAAACACTGAAGCTACCTACATATTTTTGAAAGAACTATTAGATCTATTAGGTAAGGTGTCATTAAAGAAAACTGCAATTTTTTCAATATAAAAATAATATTTATGAGATATAGCAAAACACAACGCCATATGGTAGGCTCACCAAATTTGTCAAAAATTATGGCAACATTTGAAAGACAAAAAAAGGTTACAAATATTGTAAATTATGGCTTGCTAATAATTTATTGCACTCTAAAGAATTAATAAAACTTTAAGACAAACTCATTTTAATTACAATTGCAAAAGCAACTGCAAAATAGCAAGTTATATTTTTAGCCACAGCTAAACAGTGTTGTCAACCTCAGAAAATATCAAAAAAGCGCAAAAAAAAAAGATCTCTACCTTATTTAGACAAATGGAATTCATAATTTTCGTTGTTAATTTTAGCTAAATGTGGTGATTGTAACAAGCAATAAAATCCAAAAAATTTGTTATAGCACTTAAAATGATAGCAACAGCACCAACAATTAAAACCATAAAATCAATTAAAAATGCGCCAACAATAAAATGCGAGAAAAAAAAATAAAAAAAAATAATGCGCTAACAAACAAAATGGAGTTGAATTTTAAAACACTTGTCAAACTTTTAGTTAATCCAATTAAAACTTAACATGACAATCTGAGCAACTAACGTGATTTCAAAATGAGTAACGCTAACGTAAACGTGAACGCATGAAAAACATGTGTGAACATTTCTTAACGCCTTTTTTTCGCTACTCGTATGGCAACATTGCACGTATGCGTTATGTTATGCGTTATGCTTTATTAGCGTTGCCAACTATGACAATGTATTGCCATTGATACAGTAAAGTGCTGGGAAAATTCTCAGCATTTGAAATTGATAAACAACGCACAAAACGGCAACAGTTTTTTTTCTTACTGCTTATTTTCATTTAAATGACCAATACCTAATGTCTAAAATGGTTATATGTCTGCCTTTTTTGCAGACTGTTTTAATTTAGATTTTTATGATCGTACCATATTAGGCAGGTTGGTTGACGGTTTTGCAGAATAAATCGGTTTTTTTTTTGTGAGAAAAAAAAACTTGTTAGAAGAGACTGCTAATTGACTTAAATCTGTGTCTTTTTAATGAAAGGGGGATGGGTATGCAATACTACAATAATAAGTAAAGTAGTGTGGAAACAATTCCTGTAATATTTTTTGGAACAAAGCTTATGGAAGTGCAATCAGCTTCGAAAAAAAAATTAAGCTTTGGAAAATGAGATTTTACGTTGAGCGATGGAGAAGGTTGAAAAAATTCTTTTTTTCGAGCGGCTTAAAAGTTTTCTCGAGTCAGGCCATTAGCCAGATTTATTGTAGCTAGCCAAGGTCAATATAATATTTCCACCGCTTAAATTTTGTTTTTGGCGCTCGAATATAGCGCTCTATCAAGTTCACATCGCAGCTCAATATAGAGAGTCTTTTTCTTAGACTGTCGTAATTTAAAATTAAAATAATACAAAAAAAAAATATATTAATTTTCTTCTTTTTTCGCTAGAAAATTTTAAGTCATTTAGCATTTACATATAATTTAAGACAAATGAGCGATTGTAACTTAGGAGATCAATCATTAATGAGAGTTGTAATTGAAGTTTTTAGCTGTAGTCATCAATCGAACTTAATTTTGTCAAAAACTGCCTAAAGTTCGCACGGTTGTTTTGGATCCTTAATTTAAAAAAAAAGAAGATTTTACTGATATTCCGGTAAAAATGACAAAAATCAAAGAAGAGAATACGAACCTAGGAACAATTTCAATGGTTTCGACATTTTGTCGAAATATGTTAAATTTATAGAATCAGTTCAAATTTTTTGCAGATATAGACCCCATCAATGGTTTTATAAAAAAAAAATAAATATCTCGAAAAATTGTAATGAAAAGAAATAATCAAAATTTGACATCTGGAAACCAGACACAAAATTTGTGTTGATCGGTATAATAACCAGCACCGTACCACCCCGACTTTGGGGGTTAGGGTCTCCTTCCATAAAAACAAATTTGCAACCAAATGAGACAAGTGGTGGAGGAGGGGGGGGGGAAAGTCCACTCTTGCCCATATAGTGGGTACGGACCTGATATTACTACATTATTTTTATTAAAATTTGATAAAGAATATTCGATTAACTATTTGTTTTTGCTAAATTTTTAATTTTTTATGAAAATTTCAAAAATGATTGGGTTAAAGCCAAAATACAGTCGTTATGTCGAAAATACATTTCGACTCCAGAGTTAGTTCATTCTCAAAATATCCAATTGCCACCACTGGTACAAAACATTCCTAATAGAGTCCAAAAGATGGGACCTGTCATGACATTAGTTCATGTGCCTTCTATAGTCATTTGTGGGGGTTAGGTTCAATAGGGTACATCTGACATTTTTGTGTTTTTGTGAATATAGAATTCAAAGTCAAAGTTCTATAGTAAATGCCAAATACATTTTAAAAATTAAATGATTTTCACTAACTTGCATTTAAGTTCTAAATACAATGAATGCGAGATGCGATTGCGAGAATAAAAACAAAACGAGAAAACATGATTTTTTTTCTATATGTTAGAGCAATATGCGCAATGGGAGCTTAGAATATGATTTCACTAAAATTAATAAAGTTCCACTATTACTATATTTTCATGGCACAAAAGGATTCTAAATGAGATTGCAGTGCTTGGGCTTTGTAAACCTGCCACCATAAATCTATCGATTGAAACGTAATTTTTTAATATTTTTTTTACAATATCGAAAACTAAGAGCTTCTACTCTACATTGATTTTTGCATTGACAATAACTGTTTGTCTGATGACAACATATGTAAATACTTGGCGGTTTTATTTTTATTGTCACATGCAAATGAGCAACAATCAAACTACGTACTCGTATAACAAAACCATTAAATGCTTGTTACCATAAAAGGTTACCGTTAAAGAGAGCATAACAGCGGTGAGAAAAAAGCCCACTATTAAAATAAAAATAGCGTGCATACAACTACATACATACATAAAGGCGACATATTTGTTGTATTATATGATGAATGAGTATTTGCATACATACATATGTACATGCATATGCACATAAATAATACAATACGAGTATTGTTATTCGGCAATATGCCGTACTAAGCACAGCGATGGTAACTCACTTTGATGATTTAATATCAATTCGTGATCATATTTATTATAGAATAAAATATTTTTATAAAAGTTTCCGTATCGTAATCGCATATAATCGTAGCTTAAAAAGTTAGGTTAAAATATTTTAGTATTTATGAAATACACATTTTATCAAATAAAAAGAACTAAAAGAAGTTAAGAAATTCTCTGATATTGATGACTTCAATGAACACGTCACAAATGCGTCAAAAAAAGATATTTTGGAAATAAAAATTTCTGAGAGTAACAAGATTTCAGTACAACACAAGATATTGGAAAATAGTGCATTTAACTCTCAGTCTATATGTTAAAAATTTGTCTGGAGTTAGACCGAAACGAGGAAACTAGATATTCGTGAAGAAAACTACTTTTGCAGATGCTCAATATAAAGTATGTAGTTAATCTTTTGAGGAAAATTTTTATTAAAGAAAGAATGCCGGGGAACCAGAAATGACAAAAAACCTATTGGAATTATATTTAAGCCTTTGTTATTTGATAGCAAAAAAAAAAAAAAAAACAAAACTCTTAGGGCTTTTGATAACTGAAAGCTTTGCTGCACTATATTAGAAAACGACGTAACGCAACCTTCAATTGATGACTTAATATTTTTGTCCGAAAATGGCTAAAACCGCAACTCACTGAAAGCAACATAATCATCTGTGTATGTAGGGTGTAGCATATGCTGTTTTTACGCATGGCCTTTAATTCATCAACTTTGAGATGAAACGAACTGAAACAAAATACAAAATAAAAATTAATCAACAGAGCTTATGAAAACCTAAAAATCAACATCATTGATGTAGTTGATGATGACGACGAAGACGACTATGACAATAATGACCACATCATCAATTGGAATTTCATTTGTTACCAAAAATGTCACAATACGCGTTTTGGTTTTATTGCTGCATTTGATTTTTCGATAGAAATCATTTATAGAGTGTTTTTTTTTTTCAATTTGACTTTGCATTAATCATCTTTGTAAATAATTGAGCTATTAAATAGCGTAGTTATCTTTAATTGCTATCATAAAATATGAACACGACGTTGAGCACGAACAAAATCATAGGTTTAAAAATCATAGATTTAATTGCCTATAAGAAAGTTCAGCTTGTTTGTTTGTTTAGTTTTGCGACAAATTTTTAGTAGCTTTTATATGAAAAAGATTAAGGGTTTTTTGGTATGACATAAAATTTAGGTAAAATTTCAGTCGACCTTCAGGTTTCCTGAAATTTTTTTTCTGTGATTCAATAAGAAGAAAATATATTTTATGTATGATACTTTAATTAATTACTGTGTAACTTGTGCGATTCCCAATATTTTCAAAGGCGTTTTGATTTCGCAGGTGAATGATAAAAAATCTAAATGGACAAAATTTAATAGAGTAGTTTTACACATTGATAAGACATCACTGTTGAAAGTTATTACTGCAGTTTAAAGTTGTCTTCAAACACTTAGAAAAATTTCAAGAAGGGACACCACCAGAAGATTGAGAATTTTACGTTTTGAATCATATTTTTTGTACGAAATATATTTCGAAATGAGGTTTTTTTGAGGTTTACAATTTCATTTGAAAAAAATTAATTTTTTTCTATATTGATATACGAAGACAAACCGTACAAAATTTTCTTGTTTGTAGCACTGCCCATATACCGAGTTCCTGGACTTAAGAAACCATGTGTGAATCTTATCTAAAAGGTGGACCCGTATTAAGGAATTCCGGATCAGGTATGGGAAAGACTAGCAATATTGCAGCCCTATCAGGAAAAGCCTTATGAGATTTCGTGTAGTCTTGATTAGTTTTGCCGAAACAGACCTGGACGGTTCTAGTAAAGACCGGAGCTGGCTAGCCTCACTAATCATTTTATGGAAAGCCCTATAAAAACTTATGAAACTCTGCTTAGCTTAGCCAAATCAAGAACAATTCAGGGTAGTCAGATCAGGTGAAGGTGTGATTGAACATAATTCCGCCTTAAAGAGGTCGACCCTGTAAAATCATATAAGGCCCTGATCATCTTAGCAAGATCAGATGTTTTGGTAAAGCTAGAATCAAATATTAAGATTTATGAATTTTTCTCTATCCTGAGTTTAATAACGTGTTAACTTGATAAATTATTCTATGGAATTTTATTTACATAATTAAAAAAAAAGAAAATATGTTGTACTCACTAGGGTTCGAACCTGGGCATTCACTGTTAATACAGTTGTTACATGTGCAGTTTAACGCCATCAGCCAACCAATTGTTATTTTTTGGCTGGCTAAAAGTATATTGGTTACTTTATAAAATGAAAATTCAATTTTTCATTTTGACAGATAAGTAATTAAGTTTTTGAGTGTAGCTCAGTTTGTTGAGATGAGTATCTTTGGATAGTGGCATGACGGAGGTTCAATTCAGATGATGAGTTGTGATAAATAAAAAATTAAGTTATTCTTTTAAGTTTTAGAAACACAGCACAAATAAATTAATAACAAGTTCCAATTAATAAGCTGCAATAGAGAAGATATGGTAAAAAAAGCACAAAAAAAAAATTTGGTTTAAGTCAACCGCATCAGACACGCTAATCAATGTCATATCAGATTTGCCTGGTCTAATTAGTTTGGCTTCATGCGTTACCAAACCTATCCGGGCCTGATCTGATTACTCAAGTTCGGGCCTGATTCGATTCTCCAAGTCCGGACCGGATCTGTAATTGGGCCAATCGTATGCGATCCTAACGAAAATTTTTACACGGTCTGATCAGTGCCGCATCAGCACAGTGATCAGTATCATATCAGGTTTGTTTATGAGACTTAAAAAAAAATACACTGAGAAAAGTGATTTTTATGCATAAAAATTTTCTTTCAGTGTATACAATATTTTTTTCTTAAAAGTTTACTAAGCAAAGCAGAAAAATCTCTAAGTAATTTTTTTATTAGTCTACAAGTTTTCGAGTAAAATATAAATAAAAAACTAAGCTTTAATTTACTTGTTTCCAGTTGGCAACTGGGATAGACCAATACAATTTGCCATCGATTAAACTCAATTGTTGGCAAAATAATGTAAGATAGCAAAAAAATTAAAAGTGAAAGGTGATAATGATCGGTTTAAAATTTTTTTGGTAATTCGCTGCGGGAGTTTTTATGGATAATTAAATTTTCATTTATCATTTGGATGATGCCGCGGATTGGTTTCGATCGGCTCCTGTGTTTTTAAAATTAAAAATTTTATATAATATATAATAAAATAAAAGTTTATAACGTAAAAAAATACATCAAAGTGTTTTTATTAATTTACAATTAAAATAACTTGACGATAGCATCAACTTCAATTCAAATACTGTTTGGCCTATTTTGTATGCAGTCATTGTTGTCATCTTGATGGATGATATTTTGACATGACTTATGCCAATAAAATGTCAATTTAAGGCGAATGCCACCTACCAGAGCAAAGTCTATACAACAGAGCCTTTTTTTTCTTTATTTGAAATTAATCGAAAGGTTTTTGTTACAGACATCGTAGAGGGATAAACTTGTTATTTAATGTGATATCGATAGCACATAAGAAAATAAAACATTTGCTCAAAAGAACAACTTAATGTTGCAAAAAGGATGAAAAAAGGATAATCAATAAGAATTAACTAAATTTACTCTATAAAGAATTAAGTAGAGAAGAAATACAGAAAAGAAAAACATGCACATAGAAAAACATACATGTGTTAGTTTAAAAAAAAAATAGTTATTTACTGCAGCCCAAGATTAATTTTTCTCCGTCAGCGATAATACTTTTAAATTAATCTTCCTTTTTTAAAATTTAATATCACTAAATAAAATTTTTCTTTTCTTTTACAGGCTCTTTGTGGTGTTGTCTTCCAAGTTCCTACAATGTCCGGCGATAAGCTGCGCATCAGCACCATGCAAGAGATTATCAAACCGAATACAGTGAAACGCATACAAGGTTACGGTCTGCCGTTCCCCAAGGATACAACGCGTAAGGGTGACCTGCTAGTAGCCTTCGATATACAATTCCCTGAAAAATTGACAGCTGCACAAAAGGAGTTGCTACGTGATATGTTATGATGAGAGAAAGTACATGACACGTGTCAGTGACGATTTGAAACTTATAATTTCATACCATATACCATCAATACATATCAGCATAATTTGAAAACTTGTTAAGATCACGTGATTATGAATTTTGGAATATGAAATTTTTTAAAGTAATTGCAAATAAAACGCACCTAATTGTTTTTTTTTGAGCTTTTTGAGTTATTACTTTGGAATTTTTCAACTACAAACAACTACATGTGCAATTCTCGCTTTATACAAATTCTTGTCCATATTGTTCTCTCTTTCTCTCGCTCTCTCACACTCTCTCTATCAACAATATCTGTTTAAATACTAAGGTTTTATTTGTTATTATTTTAGCTCTCTTTAATATTGAAAAAAAATTCTAATATTTTTTAATTAAATTCATTGACAAAATGCAATTTTGTCTTTAAGAGAAATGAACTTTGAAAAAAAGATTTGATAATATTATTTGTTTGTCTAACGTGAATACAAATAAATAAAAATACAAAATTAAAATTTGTTTAAATTTTTGAGAAAGTAAATTTAATTAATATTTTTAAATATTAAACTACATTAAAATTATTTGAAAAAATTGATATTAAAATTAAAGTAGCGTCAGCTATTAATGATAATAAAGAAAAAATTCAAAATAAAAAAACATTGAAAAACATTGAGTAATTTCAAAATTTTTCCAGCAAAAATTTTAATTATTCTGATACGAACTTCTCTGATTTTCTTAAGGTTTTCATGTGGTTTTATATTAAGAGAAGGGACACAAAAAAAAAGGTTTCATTTTGTCCTTAAAAGCTTAGTTCTGGAAATTCGCTTTGCAAACACAATAATTTAGACAAATAAACCTCTTATAAAATTCTGTTTTTGAATGGAGCTAAACTCTTAACTCCTTATCTTAAAGTATAGCCACGCAAAAAAACTTAAACAAATCCGAAGAAGATCGTGTCCGAATAATCTAAAATCTAATTTTTGTTTGAATCATTTTGGAGCTATCCCAATACCTAATTTTTTTTTTAAAATGAAACATCTAATATTACTTATTTATTATTTTTTAAAACGATAAAAATTTATTTTGTAAAAAATAGAAGAAAATTTGTTTGAAGAAAAAGAAAAAAAAACTGTGTTCTTTATAATTTTTTCTATTTTATTTTTCTATTTTGGCTAATAACGCAAAAGATGTTGCTTGTTTTGACTTTTTTACAACTCTACAGAAAAAAAATATATCGCCCCTATTTGACAAAATAATTTTTAAGTGTTGGAACTGAAATGTTGGTTCAGCCGCAGAAACTTATACCCTCACAGAAAAAGTACTTTTTTAAACAGAATCCAAAGGAATAATATATAGCCAAAATAATAATATTAAGCCAAAAATCTCAAAATCAAATAATGCAATACAAATTTAAGTGCGTTTAACGTCCAAAAACTCTTCTACAAAAGGAACAATTTGGTGGACTTAAATGGAAATACCGTCCAAATTTGAATTCTCTACGCTGAATTTTTTTATGCTTTTTGTACATAAATTTTTTCAAGATATAGAAAGGGAAATACATACAAATAAAAGAGATAAATTCCAAAATATATTTGCTAGTATTTTGTATGTGGTATTTTGTGAGCTATATTTTTTTTTACTTTCGGGCTTTATTTCTTTGGTTCCTATTTACTTAAAACCACAAAAGTCTTAAAAATGAGTATGCACAAAAATTGAAAAGTTTTTACAAGTAAAGCCGAACCATGAAAGTGCGTGGTCTGGCCGAATGAAGGCCCTTTTCAATACAGTTTAACTTGTATATTTTGGGAGAACTTAATTTTTCAAATTAATGAGCAAAAAGGTACCTTACTCACTTTTAAATATCTTAAAGTTAAACAAACAATTAATACAGGTCATTTCTTCCCACCGGTCTGATTCTGATGGTAAGGGAAAATGAGCACCACCTTTGAAATACATTATGTGGTTCGTTTTGAGTAACCGAATCGTATATCTAAAAATATTGTAGTGTATTCCTTTCGACCTATTTAGATAATAACTTTTCGTTGTTTTTGTCTGGCTGTAGATCAAGGATATAAAAGATTTTGAGAATCAGGGAAAATATATAGTACTTATGTTACCAGCCAAACTAGTTACCATTAAGCCTAAAAATAGGCAATGAAGTTTTAATACAAAAGCACTGTGTCTACCGAAGACTAAGGGCCTAAAAAATAAAATAATAATACAATATGTCCAACACTGGTTTCGCTATTCGCAGTACTTTTGCATTAAAATAAAATTGCATATTTTCAGGCACACAAATAAACTAGTTTAGCCTAGGAAAAACTAGTCTACTCTAAAAATAGTTTAGCCGGGAAACATGTATAAAAAAAAACTACATCAAATCGATTATAAATCAAAATTTTTTTAAAACATACAGTTGATATACCGTTGACAAAACCATGATTCGGTTGGAATTGCAGCTATTCCGAGTTTTCGAGGAATGAAGCACGCATATTCTTCCTTGCTGTTGTGTGTAATAGTCCTTAAAAATAAAATTGTCATTTGCTAGACTTATGTAATTTTCAAATAAATAGAACCTTTTCCCACTTTTTAATCTTTAAACGAATGGATACTCTAACTTAAACGACCATAGGCACATTGAATGGGAATCATTAATATGGGGATGCCACTGAAATTGCACAATGAAAACTTTACAAATAAAACAACAACACAACAAAAATAACAACAAAGTAACCAAGAACATTTTATGACGCAACGAAGCGTTAAACAAATTTCGACCAAATTTGCCTTAAATGCAATGGAAATGAATGAGCTAACAAATATCACAAAAAGCCAACTTGACGCTGGATGCTCGACTCTGCGCTATGCGTTAGCTATATTATTGGGTAGACCAAAAGGGATTCAACCACAAAAACAAAAAAAAAAAAAAAATTGAAAATAACGAAAAACCAAAATAACAAACAAAAGTAACATAGGACACTAAAGGCTTGTTAGAGAATCGCTATGTATAATGAAAACTAGGTTGGCTCATAACCGCCAGCTACCACGTAAACAGCGATAGCAACAACAACAACGGCGCCGTTTTAAACAGCTTCCGAAAAATTCTACAAAAATTAAAATATCACACACTGGAATAAAATTCTAGAAGGTAACTTATTCCTGAATTAACGTACTTATGTTTGAGCCTAGAGCGGATTGCAGCACTCTTTGGCGTATGTATGTTTGATAACTTTGTTAACCTCGAAGAACTGTTGTATACTAAGAGATGAACTATCCCACATCTTAGTAAGGGATGAGATAAGCGATTCATTGATTTTGAACTCCTTATAACTGCAGATCTATTAAGCGCCATATCCATATAATAATGTGTAGTATATATACAAGAGAATATAGTTCACTCCAGTCTACGGAATGAAGATAATCCTTGTTATCTCCCTAGAGTAATATAGGAGGGTTTAAAACAGCCCCTGAAAATAATTGCTAAATAAGGAACAGTAAAACATTACATTCATGCGGTGTTATACTATCGTTTAACGAATTTTGTTTTCTGAGTAATATCCTTAAGAACTTGGACTACCATGAATCATGCATGCGAAAAATTTCTATGCAAGCGAACATGATGACCAATATTAATCAGTATCAGTATAATAATATACCCTGTCTCGGTGGAGAGAAAATATTGAAGATATTTATTTCACCCACATTCTATTAAATCCTGGAAATTTTGTTTTCAGTGCAATACGCTACTTAAATTCAAAATTTCACTGGACGTTGTGAAAAATCTTTTCACTAAAAGGTGGCTCTCTATACTACGGCATCAACATCCGACAATACATCGACATCGTCGAAGCCACAAAAGCCATTTACGAAACCTGGCGGTAGAATAAAATGGCAGCGCCTTGTATGTGTCTGGAATGTTTAATTTATTTCGTTAAAATGCAAATTTTCGCGTGGAGCGATTTAATTCAGTTGTAGGAAGGTAAGCAGACGATGCGTCGATTCAAAAATAGAATTCGCAAATACAGTAAATAAAGAAAGCCATGTGGTATTTACTGAAGTTTTGGGTTACAGTTGGTTAGAACTGCTTTTTAAAATCGCTAGCAAAGTGATACCATAAATGCTAATTACGTGTAAGAGCCACTCACTGCACAAGGGAAAAATATAATGTGTTATGTTAGAGCAATCATTTGAGAGTAAACTTAATCGATTGTTTTGCAAAGTCCGGTTTTTTTCCAAATTTTCTTTGATAAAAAAAGGAACGTAGCTATAGCGGTTCCTTCCAAAAAATATTTTATTTTGCTAAGATATTTAATTTTTTAGGCGCTCATCAATTTTAACATAAACGTTAGAAAGTGCTTCGCTGTAAAATTCTCAACAAATCTATAGAAAAAGAGAATCATATCATATTTAAAAATTCTTACTAATTGGCTTAAAAGTTACTGATGATTTTATATGGCAATGGATGAAACGAGTGTAGTACTTTTGTTTTTATTTAAAATAAAAAGTTAGAGCCATGCGAGTTTTTTTATTTTTATCGAATATAGGGTGAATTGACTTAGTTGATCGATTTAAATAATTCCAACATTAAAACCTTAAGCAATATAATTTTTAAATTATTAAATGATTTTTTTTCATCAGTTACTCACTCATATCATGTTATCATATTACTTTGCTTTTAATATTAAACTAATTAATGCAAGTACATCAAATGTTTACCTAATAAATTCATTATTTAACTACTTGTGTGAGCAGTTAAATTTAACTTAATTAGTTGTTTGCTAATTAAGTCGCGCGCTCTGATTGAATTTGCATCGATTGATACGTCTGTCCATCAGAGTGGAAGGCTATAATGATATTCATATTTTGTGTGTATGTAGGAGTTTCATTGAAATATAATTAAATTGAGTACTTTGTATCAATTAAACTTTTAGCAAATGTCAATTGCTTAGTTAAAGCAAAGTTAAAAATCGTATTAGAATTTGTACTCGATTGATTTTTAAATTAATGAAATGGATATGCGGAGAAATGAAAGATAGTTTGAGTCATGAGTTAAATAAATAAGATTGGTCCGTTACAAAATATCGTCGCACCCTGTCAAAAAATTCAACTGTAAGCAAAAACATAAATATCAAAACGTCAAATGAAAATACATCAAATCTTCAAATGAAAAAAATGGCAATGTTTTAACTAATAAACGATTCACACTGGAAAAGAGAATTTTGTTGTAATTGTATCTCCCACAAATCCGTTCCAACAACAATTTGTGGAATCAAATAAGTAAATATTGCATAAAATAATACTTCCCACGTGAATACCCCCTTTAAAGTGAAACTTGTAAATAACAAAATATTCAAATTGATTTGAAAAAGCATTCAAGAACTGACAGTTTACCTTTCAGTAGAAAAAAAGTAAAAAAAAATAATAAAAGCAAAAAAAAAGGAATTTAGAAAATGTTACCAAAAAATTAGCAAAACTATTTTAAAAATTAACTCCTTAAAATATTGCAAAAAATAAAAATTTAAACCAGCAAAAGGCCAACTATACCACGTTATCAATTAGTTCAAGGGAAAAAACATCTTAAGCCACATTACCCCCATGGACGAAGCAAAAGGTCTGGAGAGAGCATTGAAAAATTGCCAAAATCTTGAAAGATCCCTTTATGATTCGATAAGAGTGGTACGGCGGCTCAACATACGCTATAATTCAGACTGGTTGCTTAAAAACTATAAAAACTATATGACCAATATTTGGGTACAGTACCGTTGTTCAAGTCCAGTAAAAGGAAATAAACCATCAGAGCAGCAGACGAAACCGGCAAAACTAAAAACTTCGAATCCAGTGGTATTGGGTGCGCGCAGTTCGCAGGAGCTGTGCGGTAGTAACCGAAAGATTAATTTCAAATTCATCAAGATAAAACGCAGCATGGAAGCGGTAATATTGCATGTACAGCGCGCTATCGATATAGCGAACCGTCAGCGCAATTATGTGCATGTCAGTGAAAGTGGCCGTGACGGTAGAACGAGAATATGTTGTCATTAGACATTGCGAATATTTTTAAGTCGTATTTTTTAGTAGATGTATTTTCTATGCTTTATTTTTGCTTCGTATTGTACCTTAACATATGTATGTTGTGGAAAATTCTTTGTTTCTATTTGTTAAATAAACTTTTTGAAGTAGATTTGTTTTATTTATTTTGTAATAATGCATTCACTTAGTAATGACTTCAAGGATTAAAGGAACTTTGACGTATAAACGGTATTACTATTTCCCATTATGCAAAAAGCTTCAAAGAAATTAAAAATCAATGTTCGTAAGTACAACTCTTCAAATTACTCCAAGACGTAATGCTAATACCTCGATGGATATATTTGATGATTACAGCAAATGCAAAGTAATCGATATAAAAAACATATACTTGCGGACTTCATTCACATACTTACGAATCGATATACAATGGACTACATAATGGAGATTGCAGTCTCTGCTCAAATGTCCAAAGGATAAACATTTCACATTAATTTTCTTCCGCACTACTTGTACTGATGCTATGAAAATTCGTTGCTTCCTACACTGCACTTACTTCATGAGTGGTTTTTTAAATGCGTTTTCTTTTCATCGGTTACTACTTTTTGTGGTTTTTCAACGTTTTCCTTTATGCTGCGGCTTCAGCATCACCAACGTAAATCCAGTCAATAAATTGAAACGATCTGTGGTTGATTTTCCAATACCGTACTGACCACATCACGACTGAGCACCAGCGTCTGATGCAGTGTCGAGGCAGTCAAGAGAATAAGATTGATTTGCTGGATTTTTTTTTGCGCCATAGTCTATGCAGTTTTTTCTTGAAAGGATATTATTGATAAGTGAAAAGAAGCACATTTACATTTGTTGAAATGCTTCAGAATTTTATGCTTGAACTTGGTTTATTTTGAATATTAAAGAGAATACATATAATATTGTCTGCAAGAACTTTGAAGGCTAGTTTGAAAATACCCGCTCAACATTTCAGAATGATTCAGAAACGGTACGTAAGGTACCAGAAATGTTTCATTTGATATATTGGAAACGGAACGCTATAAAAATTTTTCTTATACATATATTTCAAACGAAATGTAAATCATTCTGAACTGTTTCTGAAAGGTTACAGATTCAACGTTTCCTGAACCTTTCAAATGAAATCTTTCTGACACATTATAAATTAAATCTTTCACATGTAATCACTGTGAAGTGTTTTTGAAAGGCTACAGACTTGATGTTTACTGAATTTTCTAATGATATATAAGAAATGTCTTATGATTCTCTGATTCGTGCTATGTTTATTATAGCTTATTGTAAACTATAAATTAAGAAACGTCACAAAAAATAATTTCAAATTAAGTATCGACTTTCCGGAAAGTCCGAACATTTTTATAGAAAAATAATACCTTAGGTATACAAAGCGTTCAGCAAATCTCAACGACCATATTTTGCATACTCACTTTATTTCAGATTCTTTATTTCGTATTTTTTCTAATAAACAATTTTTGTAAACAATATTTAGAACAGTATTCTATAATAAATGTAACTATGGTATGTAAAAAAAGTTGGTAAAATAGTATTATTTAAAGAAATTTTAACAAATAGCGATAAAATTTTTGGTTGACAGAAGCATACCATATGCCTTAAAAGGATGGAGGTATGAACTATATCCGGAGCTCAATCATTTAAACGCCACTAAATGTTGTATTAAATGTTCTTTCGTTAAACCTTAAAAACTCAAAATTTCTGAATAGTGGAGCTGCCTCATTTTTACGCCACGGTGTCTCATATATAGAAATTTACAGATTGAGATTTTAATTTTTTCAAAAATAATTAATATATGATGGTGATATTCTATTTGAAATTTTATACTTTCTTAGAAAGTTAAAACCCAAAACATTTATATGGCAGCATTAAAGTTTCAAGATTCAAACTCAAAGATTGAACTCATAAAAACACAAAGAACAAAACGGGGGAAAAATAGTGTTAAATCGATAGTAGTAATCAAATTTAACTTCCCAAGGGCAACACTGCTGCATTATCTCAAAGGATCTAAATTCCGATTAGAATTAGCAAAATTTATTAGAAAATAGTAAGAAAAATCATAATTTACAAGAATGCGGCTGTCATGCTGTCGCTCACATATTGAAAACAAGCAACCCGCACTTACTACTTCTCAATCATTTCATTCCATTCCATCCCATCCTATCCTATCCATCTTAGCAACTTGAATGCCATAGCCGCTTGCCTTCGTTACGCACGCAACAAAATTCCAATCTTATGAAAATATGTTATTAATTCAAATTAATAAAATCTCATTTGCTGGCAAAACATGCGAAAGTTATTTGCGAACAAAGTTGGCAAGGGGGCGGAATACCCCATTATTTCATCGTAAGTGTATTTTTCATGAGCGTGAGTGAATATGGTATGGCTCATAGAACAGGCAGCAATCAACCGCCTCTGAGCATTCAGTATCTTCAATTTACCACCACTACTCTGTTTAGCCTGCCTTGTTAATAATGTCAGGGAATGCCAAAAATGACAGCCGGAAGTTCATCATATTTTTTGATTCTTCGTTTACTCCTTCCACGCTTGTCGATGCTGAGAGCATGGGAATGGTGGTGGTGATACTGCGAATAATTGGGTTGAAGTCGATTATAATCATATAAGTATGTAAATAAATTTTCTACTTTCATGGCAAGCTAGAAAAGCTCATTATCGAAAAATCTTATATAGCGATGAGTCGCATTAAATTGGCTTCAGGCTTTAAGGCGCATCTTAATATCAATAAATGCGAAAATTTGAAAAATGAGGCGCTTTAAAAAAGATCGCGGATTTGAGTCTTTTTAAAACGATTTTTGACCTTGATTTAGGGATAAGAGTTATTATGCTTAAGAAGATCGTTAAAAGGTTCAACTAAGATACCTAAAACTTATTTAGTTGCAAGAAAAAAAAGTTGTTCATTCTATATTTTTTCATATCAAACAGCAGATTGCGCACTTTGTTTTATCTCAAATGCGCGAAAATGCTCTGAAAGATATCTGATTACAACAAAGCGGTGCGATACGTCACACAGCACACAGGAAATTTTTTCGTCAGAAGTTCCCGGGACGTGCAGTCTTGAAAAACGGCGATATTGATTGTCTACCAAGATCTCCGAATTTGACTTCATCGGACTTGTTTTTATGGAGATTTTTGAAGATTAATGTTTATGCCATCATGCCAAAGACTAAAAATGAGCTGAAGGACAAGATTCTAGCCGAAACGGCAGCGATATTGTCTGAGATGCTGATGGAAAATGTCAGAAAAGTGCTTAAAACTAGTTAATATAAACTGTTAAGGGCATGGTAAGTGATGGAAAATAATGATAGTGCTAGAAGCAAATAAATTTCCAACCCTGCACTACAACATTTAAAAATAGTTCAATCTACAAAGAACTTTTAATATGAAATTTTTACGTACAAAGTTATTTTAATAAATTAAAAATTTATAGCGTGGTCTGCAAAGTTTTGTGCAATTTATTTACTTTTTAATTTTACTCAAATCACAAACGCACATTTCCTTCTCAGCAACACTTCAATAAAACACAAACAGAAGGTTAACAAACAAAACATCAAAGCAAAAATAAAATTAGTTTATCTTCTGCTCTTAAAAAACAAAAATAAAAGTAAAACCATATAACACAGGAAGATATTATAGAAGAAAAAAAGAATCCCAAAAAAATGCATCCAACCTTCGTAGTTTCTCAAGAAAGCGCACAAAAGCGTCAAAGTAAATAAATTAAATTTTCAACGATTTTTCGCCGTTGCGCATACCAAACAGCTGTGCAGTATCACCGTCCTTTGCTGCTTATGCCATTTTCTCTTTTACTGAATGAGGAGGTCCATTGTACTTTGTGAAAATTTCAATCGAATTCACTGTAACTGGTACGGATCAACATTTCATTGAAATCTTTAGCGCCGCACTTGCCGAACTCTGCCAATTTGTTGCGATTTTTCTTATATGTTTATTTAACCCATTTTGTTCAAAATTTCATTGAAATATGTTTCCGTGGAAATTATATAATTCAGAGGTATTTGAATTGAGACTGCCTGTTGCTTTCAATGTTTCTTTTAAATAACTAAGTCCAGAGCTATCAGAGCTAGTAACATGTTCCGATCATCTCCCGTCATTGATCTCATTGCAACGGTAACGACTAACGTGATCCTGTCAGCTGATTTCCTTTAAGTCAATTAAATCTTGTATTTTTTAGAGTAATGAAACTATTTTCTCCTCAATTTCTCAATGTTTTCCCAAAAGCAACAGTGTTAAAAAATGCGTTAAGCCTCATGTATCCATATCTCTCATGATTTCGCAGACTATCGAATTTTGTATTGGTGATTAAACGCTCAGCAAACACATTGAAATTTTTGTGTTTTACGAGTTCGAAATTCGTTCTTCCTTTTTTTTTTGTGTTAGCAGGACTTGTTTTTTTGTTTCATTTCCTTCTTTTGCAAATCACTGAAAATCATCGACAACAGCAAAAATGTGTGAATTGAATTTTCAATATCAAATTTGTTGTTGAATGACTTTGCTGCTGTTGTCATTTTTGCTTTAGATATGGTAGTTGCTGCTTTTTCTAATATGAAGAGTGATAATGGTAAGAGAGCCGCCGTATCGCAATTTCATTTCTGAACCACCATCCGTACGTACATTTCGGTTCATCAGTAAGTTTGCACTCATAAGCGATTCAATCAATGCACGTAAATCAGTTTAAAGAAAAAGTTCAAAGGATGCTTGCCTATTGGTGGCTCTGGTTCTGTTAGGCTGCTGCTGCTTCAGGCTCCAGGCTGCCATATTTTGTTATATTCACATTTAGTTTAGTATTTTGCTCACGTTGCGCTTGTTTGGGCTTTAAGCGTATAAAAATGAGATAACAAAGCATGAGAAGGAAAGTAAGCGCAATGGAAATGTTGAACTTAGTTGCCCTGCTTAGTGAAAGTTTACATTGAGCGGAAATAACAATTGTGCTTTCGAATACAAATGGTACTTTTACTTGTACTTCCGTGTTGTCATTCCCTTGGACTTTGGCTTATAAATCGATGTTGTTTTCAATTGAATCTACGATTCCTGATAGTTGATGTTGTTAGTCAAAGAAAACGCATTTCGAATGCTTAAACAATTTTACTTTATACAAACAAGATCCACTTAACAAATCCTTAAGTTTTCACTAACTACATAACTCTTTCGTAAAAAATTCTTTGATTCAAAAATCACTAAAATTATAGATAGATCAGACTAGAAATTTTTGGATTTAGTTACATCAAGAGCTAGAAATGAGCTGTCGCATTTGGTCAGAAAAGATTAGAGCTTTGAGAAGAACATATGGGGGCGAAAGATAGTACGCTACTACGAAAATGCCATATATGGCTAAATAATCAAGTAAAATCGTTATTGTTGAAAAAGAACAATAAAGGACCAAGAATCTTTAACGGCTTTAAATGATATTGATCATCAGCTGGAAAGCCCAGTTTACTCTAACGAGACTGGTCTAGAAGTGGCGAAGATGTGGAAAGACAGCATCTGTAAAGCAACTCTGCAGCTGAGTGCTTGTCATCACTATTCAAAGTAATTTTTTTAAAAAATAAATTTTATTAAGTTGTATTTTTTCAAAAGTACTGAAATAAAATATGGTTTTCTTAACCATATTTCATTGCACCGTAATAAAGTTTTAATCTTAAAATCTGTAAAAATCAGGAGCTTCCTTTATAAAAAAAACCCTATTAACATCTATACAACCCTGATCAGCTTAGCCAAATTAAGAACAATGCAGAAGGATGCAATATTGCAAACAATTCCTTGGAAAATATGTCTGGATGCAAACAAATCGAACGAAACTGATCTCACATCCAAAAACCATTGAAGTCATATTTTAGTCAAAACTATTATGCCATAGATCGCGAAAAAAAATTGGAAACAAAATTTCCAAAGTTTCCTTTTTTTATAAAAATAAAACTATAATTTTAGAAGAAAATCAACTCAAAACGTAATTTCAGTCTGTAGGTAGGGTTTAGTTAAAAAATAATGTTATTAAAAAGAAACACTTACCTTTTGGGACTTAAGCTTCTTCACGAAATTGCCCAGAACAAAACCTTTTAGAGCACTGGAAAAACATCAACGAATGCTGCAACTTTACACTCTCACTATTTAACTCATTCCAATGATTATTTTTTAATAAATTAAACAAACACTTGCTGGACCTAGAGAAAAAAAATTCACATAATTTTTAGCATTACTTGCTTTTTTTTCGTGCAAATGATATAGTTATAGTAAATTCTCATTTCGATTTACAACAAAAACAAATAAAACAACAAAATACCGCACCTGCGATGCGCAGCTCTGCTGCCGGCAACGCTTTGAAAGAGATTTGGCATTTTCATGCAAATTCATTGAAATATTTTATTTAAATAAACACTTAGAGCTCACGAAGATAAATAATTTTATCTTTTTAACACTTTTGTTAATAATTATTATAAAGAAATTCAAAATTCTACTTTAAACTCTACCGAACACTTCACAAATTAAATAGAAACTAAACAACGAGTAAAAGCTGATTAGCGTTGCCATCTGCATAGGTTACGGGAACACTTTAACAGGTCGTATTAAAAGTCATAACGTCTGAGTCGTGCGATCAAATCAAAATAATTTGATTTTTTTGTCAAGTTGAGCGAAATGTCTGAGCGCAAATCATACGACTTCATGCTTGCTATCATTGTTAATTCACTTTTTGTCTGCTGAAAAGTAAACATCAAGTATTTTGAAAAAATGGCTTAAGTTTACTTTAGCTTCCAATTTTTATTAAACCAAACTTTTCTAATGCATTTCTTAGTTCTAAGAATAAATGTGAAATCAAAAAATGTCGGTCAGATTTAGTTTTGGAGATATAACAGTCGAAAATTTCGGATAGATTTATGTGCACGCAAATATGCCTTAAAAAAATACAAAATTAATCATTATATTTTGGGTTAAGGCCACACGAGCGTTTTTTTGGTTTTGGCTTCACTTCAATGTTAGTAAAATCAACGCGCGTTCCAGCGCAAGTTGCAACACACGTTCAAAAATACGCATTGATCATGTGGGTCATTGAATATAGTATAGAATTCTAAAACGTGTGTTGGCTAACGCGCGTTGAAAAAACGCTAGTGTTGCCCTAGCCTTAGCAGGTGGCATCACCAATCAGCTGTTACTCGTTGTTTAGTTTCAATTTAATTTGTGAATTGTTTAAAGTACAATTTTGAATTTCTTTATAATAATTATTAACAAAAGTGTTAAAAAGATAAAATTATTTATTTTCGTGAGCTCTAAGTGTTAATTTATATAAAATAATTCAAGGAATTTGCATGAAAATGCAAAATCTCTGTCATAGCAGTGCCGGAAGTAGAGCTGCGCACCGCAAGTGCATTACTTTGTTGTTTTATTTGTTTTTGTTGTAAATCGAAATGTAAATTTATTACAATTATTACATTTGTACGAAAAAAAAGCAAGAAATGCTAAAAATTATGTGAATATTTTTTCTAAGCCAGTGTTTGTTGAATTTATTAAATATTAATCGTTGGAAACAGTGAGTGAATAGTGAGGGTGTAGTTGTTGTTGCAGCATTCGTTGATGTTTTTCCGTGCCCCTATAAGCAAAAGCTCTTGGCACTTTTTGGAGAAGTTTAAACCCCAACAGGTAAGTGATTCTTTTTAATTACATTATTTTTCAACTATATATACCATACAGATTGAAATTGCATTTGAGCTTGACTTTCTTTATTTGCTCTTTTCAAATTCTTTTTTTGCTTTGTTTTATAAAAAAGGAAACTGCAACTCTATACTTTATAGTCCGAGAGGCAGCGTTGCATTTTTCAAGTTGCTGTCCTTCCCCTTGGTTTTTTTTTTGCAATTGATAGTTTAAGTAAGGCTGATAATGGAAATAAGCGTCAGTCCTCAGAATCGTTGTGGGTCTGGTTGTGAGAGGCTGGTAAAAAAGTTTCACTCAATAACTTGGAAGGTAAGCTACATACATGTAGAAAAATATGTTAAGACCATAGAGCAGATAGAAACACATCGATTTTATGCCCGAAAAATTTCAGTATGACAAGACTTAACCCACTTTTCATAATTTTAAAATGTTTAGTGAGGATTTCCATTTTCCAAAAAATAAGGTTTATATTGAAGGTTTTAAACTAACATTACTCGTTCAGATCTGAAAACATTACTTTGCAAAAATTTTCAATTTACTTGCGTTTGTTACGAAATAAAAAATTGATTTAAAACTATGACGTGAAAAACAAGACCACGCCTATTGATTTATTTGGTATAATAAATTTATTTGTATTAATTTATTTTATTAATACATACATACATTACAATAATGGATATACATATAAGTAAAATCTTGCTATTTGAGCTCCACTTCTGTGCTCTACATAGAATTTCAATCAAGTAAATTTCATCTTGTTAAACACTCAACACGCAATTTTCAAATTCTTTTTGTTGTCATGCCCCGATTTTTAAGTACCTCCTCCAAACGTCGTCTCTCTTTGACACTTAAAACCTTTTCCAGTTGTTCGAGCGTCAGGTTGATCTCTCGTTCTGAGTGCAATGGAAGCCAAAGTGTTGTGATAGCAAAGGTTCTGCAAAATAAAATGAAAGGACCGAACAAAAACAACAACATTGACAACCAACAATAACAAGAATGTCAAAAGCATGTCAAAAATGTTGCGCTATAAACTTAAGGTGTTATAGGTTTATCTATAGTACAGTTTAACTGTAGCTAGTGAGCTATTTGGCAGCTTGCGTGGGAGGATGGGTTAATTGCGTTGGTGGAAAAGGTGAATATTTTGATGCGGATAAAGTTCGTTAGATTGCTGCAGACACTTAAATATTTTTGTAAGTGTTTCTGTTTTTAAGTAAGGCAAAGTTTACTACTGTGATGGTTTTATACAGTGTACAAACTTAATTAATTTTTTTGTTTTTGAAGTTTTTCCCTTATATTGAAAATAGTTTCTTAACTTCTTCTCAATACACACACAAGTGGTTGATATTTTGAAATCTTTAATTCAAATGAGAGCTTTTAAAAATAATAAAATGTAAAAAAATTTACGCTATTTTTTTTAATAACTACTTTGTTCATATAATTTTTCACATTTTTTCTCCATTAAATTGCATTAAAAGCACTAAGCTTAAGTGCCAAGATATAAGCGAACTCTTCTCAAAGCCTCATTGTAAAAAAATCATTGCTCATATACACTAAAAGAAAGTTCTAGATCAAGTTCTAAATATACGATTAGCGCTTGCTAGTTCGTCTTGTCGCGCCAAGAAACCTTGCTGCGAAGCGCTTGCAAGTTAAGTGTAATATCAACTGAGTTACAAAAACAAAGACACACAGCAGAAAATAGAATTTTGACTTTGCTTTGTTTTATTTTTTGCTTTGCTTCTCAAGAAATCTATGAAAAAATTGGAAACATATCAGGAAATTTGCACTCATCGGCTCAAAGGTCACTGATGATTTCATTTAGGAATATTTGAAACTAGTGTAAGAGAGCAAGCCGGTATCCGTACAAATCGGTTCATATAGTCACCTTGCGTATTACCCTAGATCAAATATGCGAATGGCAAACAAGCCTTCATGTATGTATCGTTGCTAAGTAACTAGGATTGAGCTGTACAAGCTCGAAATTTCATGTCAAAGCCGTGGGCTTTTTACCATTTGAGGTAGAAACTGTAAAAAAATGTTTTTTTTTATGCCACAATAAATAAATAATTAAAAATTGTAATATTTGTAATATGTATTACGTATGCCTTTGGTAAAAAATTGATTTTCTTAGTGTACTTTTAAATAAAACTATTTTGATGTAACAATATAATAAGCGCAAAAATGCATCTATGTAAGTACTTTAAGTGCATGGTAACTCCAGAACTAACCTGTGAACGCGCATTCCATCAATTGCGCTCGGTTGCATTGCAACATGCTGTAGCATTTCTTTCTTGAACTGCGCGTTATAACTGCGGAACATAGACAAATAACGCTTCTGGCAAATGCTCTCGCTATTTATTTAAGTATGCATAAAAGAGAAAGAAATATTAATGCAAAGATAAAGAAAGAGACAGCATTGAAGAATTAGATGAAGGCAACTTAAAACGGATATCATCAACGGAAACGTATGAATGAATAAATAAAAGCCAAAATGCATTACTAGAGAGTACGAGGAACTGGAATAAGAGAAAATGGAGTGCATGAAAGTAGAATAAAATGAAATGAAAATATTTGCAAAATCTATCAAAGGAGCTACAAAAAATCCCAATTTTCGGGATGAATGTTTTCCATCATTGGAAAAAAGAACATTTTGAGAAGATTTAGGGCTTATGTTTCTGATAATCTTTCCGCGATATTTGAAATGTGATACATATTAAAAATAGTTTAAATTAAATGTTCATGATGAGCACAAACTTTCCTTTTACAGTTAAGGCTTAAAAACTTAACGTGCTTGTTGCTTTGCAAGGCAGGGGACTGATGATTTTGCTTAAATAATTAAGATATTACGAAATAATTCAAGTACATCATTTACGAGAAAATAAATTATTGCTTAATGTAAATAGCAAGCAAATACAAAGAAATTTAAAACTTTCTCCAGAGGACTGATGCTTACACAGGCTCAAACACTTGTGAAAAAATACAGAAATTGATTCGCTCATGAGAGTACGCTAGAGCCTTAACAAGTACCAAATTCTGATAAAATCGACGTAGCTTAAAAGAAAAGAGCCGAAAGCCATAAGCACTTTGATGTTAGACTAAAATTTGTGAAGACTCGTGAAAAAAGTGGCATTTGAAAAAGCGTCTTCTGTGCTCCAAAAACTTTATGTCGAACTTACGTTTTGATACTTCTGCCATTCGATAATATCGACGAGAGAACAATCCCTTATGTAGTTAAGTATACAAGGATGTTTGCGAACACTAATGCTATGAAGATAGCGAATTTTAATGTGAAATAATGATACCTCATCCCAGTGTTGCTGAAACGTATACTCACTATGTTGGCTCTTGATTCTCATCTCCTAGACGTGGAGTTCCAAATCCGACACGACGCGCGATAAGCACACGATACCATTGTTTTTGTAAAGCGTTCATCGGACGTTTGAATGGATTTATACTTGGAACTGCAACCGCTGCCGCTGTCGTATCCTCAGCGTTGTCCATTTTTATTTTTATTTTTTACTGAAACTCAACTACGCCAGACAAAATTTAGGAAATATTTACGAGAAAATACAGCAGAGAAATAAGGTTTTGTTTAATTTGTAGTAAATATTTTTTGTTATCGTTGTTGGCATTCTCATATTGAACAAACAAATGTGGAAGCAAACTGGCATTTGGTTACCATGATGAATATTACATTGGTATAATGCATGCAAATCGCACTGAAAAGATATCACAAAACTAACAGCTAAAATAATCAGGCAATAAATTTAAAGCGGAAGAGCTTTCAGTACTTAATTTTAAGAATTTATACTTTCAATAAATTGATGTCCAATCCAAGACATCAGTTTGCTAGCTAAATTAAGAGAGACTGAGTTTGTTTAAGTATTGTATAAGGGGTGGGTTCAAGAACTACTCAATGATTTTAAACACCTTTTCACCACTTATTAAGTTTCAAGTAATATAGGCTATGTTTTATTTCGAAAAGTCAATGAGGAGTGGTGGCTTCCATTCAAACTAAAAGCTTAAAAATTTCTACTAAGTTATTAAAGCCAATATAATCAAACTTCGTACGGGAACCTTTGGTGATACAAGCAAGCACTGGCCAAAAAGTAGACAGCGTTGAACGAGTTGGCGTAGCATCTCCCAAACAAGCAAACCCTACAAGACTCTATGTTAAGAAAGCCACTTGTGAATATTCATATTTCGTTTTGCAGAGTTTTGCATCTAAGAGGGGAGGTGCCACACACACTTAACCAAATTCCCCTTTTTTTCTAGGCGGTATTTGCTTATTATACTTTGTTTCCTTGAGCTGAGTTTAAAAACACTCTTTTAGAAAATGTCCTTACTGACTGAGTGAATAATCTGAAATATTTTTTTTTGTCTAAAGTTGTGGAAAAATCGTAGCTTCTGTGGACTTGAATTTCAAAAAAAATAGTTATTATTAAATATATCCTTAAGTATCCTACGATGTACCCTGAAAGCAGTAATTCCTCTAATTCAAGGAGAAATTGTTGTGTCAGGGCTTAGATTCTCATTCACTTCGAGCATTAGGCTTTCCATGAAAGAATTTTAAGAAATTGTGCTAGCAATTTTTGTAGCTTTCTTCCGAAGAGTAAGCTCCGAAGATTATTCTTAACTTGTCACAATTTTGCTTAAAAGCACCTACTTAAGTTTCTACTAAATAATTTTAAAGCTGTACCCCTGCCTAATCAACTTTTAGCAAAAAAAGTAACCAACATAAATTGATGAAATTCAGTGCATAATGGGGCTAATTTCCAAAAAGGAGAGCCAATAATGAATGACACAAAAACTTGCAACATTTGACAGTACACGATGACACGATGGCACCTAATAACAAATGAACCAAAGCAGAAGAAGAGCCAGAAATTAATAACCCCGAAATGATTAACGATCAAAATTGGCCAAAAATAGCAACGAAAAAAAAAACAAAATAAATAAATGAAGAAAACCAAATATAAATGACGAGCAACAGATTTAGAAGACAAAAAAAAAAAATTTGGTAAACTGTTAAAATGAAGCGCAACAGAAATTTGAGAAAAAAAAAGAAAAACTCTATAACAGCAGTGCTGGACGAATTGATATGATACCCTGACATCGAACCCGACACTGAACCCAATGGCCTGCTTAGTGCCTAAATGGAATTGAATAAAGTAAAAGGAGCTTGGGTATGAGCGTAAAGAAAAAATCCCATGAAATAGGAACAAATAACGACAGCTATCAATAACTTAACAGCAGCTGATGCTAAGCAAGAGCACCCCCCCTGAATAGGCAACTCGCAACACAGTTTGGCAGCATACGCCATGGAGTGTGGACTTAAGAGAAGCATTCTTCGTCCAAAGCATTTCACTATGATGGGTTATAAATAGAGTAGTGAAAACAATGAGAAGTAATCAGTTTTTTATATTATATAGGTATTAGTTGAATGCTTTACTTTAAGGAAGATCACTTTGAAAAGTGAACAGAATTTCAAAAAAACTATGAACTATGCCGCTATTTTTCGCGTGAAATTTCGTTTAAAGTATAAAATCTCTTAGGGCGATCTTGTTTTAAGGCGATAATATAATGGCCAATCCCTTTAGCAGCAGATTATTTGGGACATTCTTTTAATTATATTATGGAAATATACTTAATTTTATAAATTATTTTGATGCAAGTATGGTAATTGTCCTTTTATACATATGTATTTTAATTGAGCTTTTCTGAATCGGTTACTTTTAAAAATTATGGTTTTGTTATCACTATGGGATCATAAGTTCACCAAAACGCTTTAGAGTTGGGGGTCATAGAGGGGCAAAGCTTTTATTTTTTTATCGTTGCAATAATTTTTTGGCAGCTGTCTTTGTCTCTGAAGCAAAAATTCTACTTGATGTGTTTGCCATTTTTATTATTACTGCTGCCATTGTTGGGAGGTAGTTGGTTTCAGCCTACTTCTTAATACGCTGGCATTTATTATTTTGTTGTTTTTTTTTTCTGCCAACTTCTACTTCTTTCTCTCACTTTATTTCATTTGCAATTTATGTTTTAAATTGAGTAACATTTGTATTTGTGCTGGTTTTTTTTTTTGCAAAGTTCATAAAATGGATGCCAATTTTTGTTGTCATTGGCATTGTTGTTGTAGTTGATGTGAACCATTTGGCATGTTGCCAGATGTGTGCAAAAATATGCGAGTAGGTCGATGCTTAACGTAATGATATTTGTATTGACAACGGGACATAAATTATGGGAGACGACAATATGGCATGGAGGACTATTTAAATGACGTATTTAGGTAGTATGTAGGATTATATAATGTCAAAAAAGAGGGAGTTTCTTCAAAATTTATTAAAATAACTGGAATTCTAATTTAGCATTGATTAAAATTTTTTAAAATCTTAGATAAAAACGAGTGCTGTCGAAAACATTTGAGATCCTTCAAGACAGTGAATAGCAATTTTGGAAATTGTGTAGTGTTTGAGTTCCTTCTTCAGCACAATGCCTACAGTCACTGAAGTTCAGTGTACTAGCACTGCTTGGAGTCATCAGTAAAAACTCTGTCAGCGTCTTCTAACAGGTAAAGCAACAGTCCATTTCAGATAGTTGACAATAGCTTGATAGGAAAAAAGCTCAAAATCATCAAATCAGGGTTGCCAAGTTGAAATAAGTGAATTAACGGCCTTCCAAAATTAAAATTTTTTTCCCTTAAAATTACAAAATCTAGTCAAAAGTGGTCACTTGGCAACCCTGCTTCAAATCTTGCCGCATGGAGATTTTTCGGATATGAAATTAGTGTGGTTATATCTGCTATACAGCATTGGCTTAAACATATTTTTATACTTGAGGCTTACTTTCCGAGTTAGTGAACGAACGGCCACTCACAACCAGGACCGTCAGGATTCTGGTGACTAAAACCTATTTCGATTATCAGCCATACTTAAACAAAAACATTAAGCGGGAGAAAATGACTATGAAAAATGCAACGTGCCCACAGTTTTCTTAAGACTTGAGCAGTGAATAAAGCTTTGACAATTGAACATTAAGAAGAGTGAGAATAGAGAGTAATAGCATTTATAAGAGACTCGTTTAAAACTAATTTACGTAGGAATATAATTTAATTATAGTTTTAGACATCTACACTGTCCTCAGAAGCGAAATGGGCATATCTCAAAAAAATGCATATCCGTGATTCTTATGGCATCGGATAGCTTCAGAAATTACGCATCTAATGAACTACTTCAAATGCCGGTATCTTACTTCAAATCTATAAAAATTCTCCTAAGTGAATTTCCTCTATCTCATGTATTTCAACAAATTGACACAAAAAAACATCAATTGTCTCGAAACGCATTTTTTTGAGACACGGCAATTTCGCTTCTGTGGGCAGTACAGACTTTACAAAAATTAAGATATTTAGGATATCTCAATCCTTCATTTATGGCTGTTTAAACTTTTTAGTACCTATTCAAATATCGGTTAGTTTAATTCTTGTTTTGTATTTTCAAACTTTAAAAATTAAAGCAAAAAATGTTTGTTCAGCTGTAAAATTGATTTTCGGAATGTAGATATGTATTCTCATTCAATGGTTTTTCAACTTCAAAAATATTTATGTACAAAACTGTGAATATTTATTGTTCACTGTTTTATGCGGGCATAAATCTTAATTAGCCGTAAGTGTTGGCAAGCTTTTAGCGTTAAGCAAATAATTCATTTTTATTGCAACATAACCAACAGCGGCACATGAAATTTGGGCACCGCTAACACCCCAATAACAAAGCAAAGTATTATACAGCTTAAGCAAATAATGTGGGGACGGCGACTGACTTCCTTGTTGTTGTTTTAAAATTGAACAGCAAAGAGAGTATGTATCTACAAGTAATATCCATTGTAATTTACAAAAAAAAAAAAATTTTAAGGGGGAGTATACCATTTAGATGTTTCTTTAAAAATATTCAGGGGTGTACCACTACCCACAAAAGTCAAAATATTATCTTTTTTTTTAAAAGGTCTTTGAAATTTGGTACATAACTGTTGACTGACAAACATAGATGTGCGCTATGAATAGGTAACCGTGGTAGGACGGGTGTGCGTGGTACCTTCAATAGAAGCATACAACTTAAAAGATTGTAGTAAGGAATATAATGTTATTAAGCATTATAGTAGGACAAAAATGTGACATTCGGGCGAAAAGTAGGGAGCTTGAGTCAACGTGAAATCGTCAGTTAAAATCAAACAAGTCATTAGAGGCGAAAAAACTGGGTACAATGAAACAAAGTGCCATACAGTATACTTTGTAAACTTAATGTAACATTAATTTGGCGGCCTATTAACAATGGTTTTTGAAAAAGTCAGTTTAAAACTGTAACGAAACTTGGTACACTTACGAGTATAAGCCAGGGAACATGAACAGAATGCAATTAAAAGTCGGCGAAAGAAGCCAGTAGCTAGCCTTAATTGCAAAGCAATCGGGCGTTGACATATTATTAGATGAAATCGTCCTTAACAGGAACACTTGTGTCTATCGGAAGATGCATCTATACATACAAAATTTAGAGAGAGAGAGAGAGATGATCATGAGTAGAAGAAAACTCAGGGAAATCTTGCAAGCAAAAAAAATTTCCTCTTTATAGCAATCTCCCCTTAAGACGCAATAAAAACAAAGATTCTTATGGGAACAACCTTATTAAAACAACACAAGTCACGGTGTTCAAGAAAAAAAAAAAAAAAAAAAAAAAATGGGGTTCAAATAACAACGGTGAAGTTTTTATTGTAATAATTGGAAGATGCTCCATTTTGCCGTCTGCTTAGGAAATGATTGCCCACTTGAATGTGCTTAGCTGCAAAAGTGCAACAACAAACAACAACAACAAATTCATGTAAAATTTACGTGTTGTAGTTGTAACCCTCCTTTTGTAATTTTGTTTACCTTACGCATTGGTTACAAAACCGTGAAATTTTCCAAAATTTATTTTTTTTTTATTTATTAATGTGTGTGTGTGTACGCGTGTAAATATAGCTGTGTAAATATGGGTTACATAATCACACTGAAGAACAACAACAGCTGTTGAAAATGTTTTTATTGTTGTTACAACACAAATTATGATTAAATTTTTAAGCTTCAGTTATTTTTTGAAAACTTCACAAAATTGAGGACATTCGAGGTCTGTTCAGTGTTATGATACCGCCCTGTTAGAGCTAAGAAGTTTTTGGTTGTAACTACGTACTCAGGATAACTGTGACAATTTGAATTTTGTATGAAGGAAATCTTCAGATATAATTCTATATAAATTGACTATTGATTTCTGATGAAATACATGTGTATTAATATAATAAAATCTTGCAAGAATTTTAGAAATGGATTTACGAAAGTAGGCGTGGAAACTCACGAAAAATAATTTATTGGAGAAAAATGAAAGCATAAGGATTGGATTTAAATAGTAGTTATATATAGTGATGTGAAAAGGACATTAGGTATGAAATCCAGAAGAACATAAGGTCACAACGAAAACTATGAATGAAAATTGCTTAAAAGTCAATTTTCCAGCTCCAATGAAACAAAAATGCATTAAATCAGGCTTAAATGCTGATAAACATTTTAAAAATGTTGTAAATTATAAAGCTTAGTAACACAAGTGGAACCCCTCAACAATAGCAGCAAGGGAAAAAAACTACCCCAGCTGTCAACTTGAAAAAATATTACATTTAAAAAGCGCCTTATTACAAAAGGATTTAAAAAAATAAATTTTCACCTTAACGCCTTTATAAACGAACACATACACACAGCAACATAGACACACATTGAGCAAGGTGTGCAACAATCTGCCGCCCACACCAAGTGTTGCCAATTACGACAACTTGTGCCAAATGCACATAAATTTAAAAAAAAAAAAATCCCAAAATATACAAAAAAAAGAAGAAAATTCTAAAATAAGTTGGAGAAAGTCAAGTTAAAACTCATATGAATTACTTGTAAAAAAAGAGACAGCAATATGAGCAAAGTGATGTGGAATGAACGAGAAAGATAGAAGTTATATGCTTAGCTGTTTGCCATATAATAACGCATATATTTTTACATTCAATGAAGCACCCTTTCCATTGTTGTTGTTGTTGTTGTTGTAGTTAACTTAATGTGGTAATACAAAAGCCAAGCCACGTAAGAAACACCTGCGTCCAGATGAAGATGAAGCTGCAGAAGATTGCGTATGGTAGCAGCAACAACCATGAAGGTGGTAGGTATTCAGCCATAACCAGATACGACAAATTCGTGCAAAAATTGAGAAAAGGGAAAAAAGTTCGAAATCGGTGAACAAAAGGTAGTTGAATATAAAAAGGTATCCAAGGAATATTAATGCGAAATTTGGCAAGAAAATTATTTGGCAGCTAAAGGTGAAAACATTTAAGGGTTCACATATTAAGGAGGCTTATAATGCATACACGTGTATTGTGGGTGGGTTGCAAGGGAGATGACATTACACATATGATAACAAAAAAAAAAGGTTAAACAGCGTAAATGTGCTTAAATTTAAAGGCTCTAATTTAATGAGAACACATTAAATTTTCGTTATTAAAAATTTAATCAAAGTCACCTAAGTACTTGAGCTTAAAAGAAAATTGACAATATTTATATAAGTACTTTTTTACCTTAGCTACAGCTGAATTTAAGTTGTCACTTTTATTAGATAGGCGAATAAATGCAAGCAGTTATCATGAATACGATATTTAAACTAAATGCTTCATTTAAGCATTATGATTTTCAGGCCGTTTCTTGCGTAAACTGCTGACGGAACTTACAACCCCGCAGACCCAGCAAGCGTCTGATTAAGTATGGACAGCTTCCTCTTATGGCTCAGATATCAATTCGAGCGCTATGACCCCGATCTATCCTCGATTATCTATTTCAACCGATGTAAAGACCAACTTAAGTATCGAAATTTAAGTTTTTCTCGGATAACACAGGATGAGAAAATTTGATCAAACCTCTGGTTCTGAGACCCGCATATACTTTTTCATAGGTTTTGACACGCTGATGTCGAATTAGCTGATGGTTTCGAATTTCAAGATGTCCTAATCTAAAAATACGAAAATCACGGTTTTTCGAGTCATTTCACTTAACTTACACAGCATTTCAAGGTCGAATTCCCGCTTGGTGCAGAAAAGGTAGTAATCATTGGCTTGACCGCTGCACAATATTGCCTTAACTGGCTGCAGATTTTCCGCACCAATCGGGAATTCGACCTTAAAATGACCTTCAGCTGTCACTTTGACCTCTAACATGAATACCTATATGAATATAGAATTGTGTGCTTTTCCGGAATCCGAGGCCAAAAATAGGGGTTTCCATTTGAAAAACTAAAGTTGACCTTCAAATAACCTTGAAAATGTAGATCAAGATCATGGTTAAGGTCATGGCTGGATCAGCCCTTTGATTCCCATCAACTTTTATTTGAAACATTTTTTGAATGACTTGCAATTTTTTAACTTATTCATCTGTGTAAGTAAAAATGGGACACCCCGGTATAATTATGGTGCTATAAAATAGTCCAAGGCTACGTTTCTTTAAAAATGTTTGGTAATCTTCATTTCAAATAAGCCTATTTTGAGTAATTTCGAATAATGTTCAATGAAAGCTACACTACACTCGACATATGTACTTAAAGAAAATGATGGATAAAGAAGCAGGAAGTCTCGGGTCAGCGGCGTAGTACCATCTTTCGCGTTCCCTTTAAATAAAAATTTAATTAAATATTTTATAAATTTTTCACATTTTTTAATTTTTTTATATTATCTACATAAAATTTTTATTTCATACTACTTTCTCCACGCGGAAACAAAAGTGACAAGTGTTCTCAAATTATTTGATGAATTAATGATTTCAAGTGCAAAATTTCGAACAAATAATGGAAAAACAAAAATGTACATAATTACAAAATTATTAAATTTACTGCTCACTGCACTGAAAAAAAGGGATAATGTAATGAAATATTCTTAATTTTTATAATAATGAAATTACAACAACAGCAGCAGCAAATAATAGCCACAAAAAACCGAATAAAAGAATGCACGAACACTGCGTAATGCAACAAGGAATTCAACAAGGATAATCACAAATTTACAGGACAATAAAAAACAACAACTACGCTTAAAACAGAAATTGTTGAGTAATTTTTACGCACGAACAATTTTTAATAAAACAACAGCTAAACCAAAAAGGAGTGAGTGATAGGGAATAAAAGGGAAAGTTTATGATTTAAAAAAGAAAATGCCAAATGCGATTAAAAATGGCTACGTAAAAATAAAACGCATAAAAATATTTTAATCCAATAAATAGTTCCGATGGAGCTTTCGCCATCCGCTATTTCGCCTTCAACTTTGTTCATGCCAAGGAGTTGAAATTCCGACAAGTAATGAAATAAAAGTGCGGAAAAATTTAACAAAAAGCATTAAGAAACAAAGGAACATACTTGAAAATTAAGAAAGTTCCGGATTCGCTACATGCTCGCACCAAGCTTAATCAATAAAGCCGCATGAGTTCGCTACTAGACGTTGAAGCCTGGCAATGCTTTGTTGTATTGTTATTGTCGTTATGGTACTTGCAATAGTGACGTTTAAAATTTCTTTTGGTTTTTTAATAATCCGGGTATTTAACTATTGCAAATCTCTGGTAATGTTTTTTATTAAGGAAAAATTTAGCGTTGCTCAAAAAGAAAAAAATTAAGACTTTTAAGCGCATTGCTCCAAGTCTAATTTTTTGGTTAAATTAACAAAAAATAAAAAATGTGCATTTTGAAACAAACAAACAGGCCCATCATGCTTGAATTAACAGACACCGGTTATTGCTATTCTAGAAATTCAACATCGCTAACTGGGCGCGCACTATGATGGCTTCCTGTGAGTAATGCTGTGGGTTTTTGCCCAATTTTTTTTTTTTTTTTGTATTCTTAACCTCCTGCTGTGCTCATATTTTTTCATCTCATATTCATTGTTGTTGTGTGTCTTTAATCCGCTTATGTAGCGGATTCATAAAGCGAACGAGTTTGGGGAAACACCAACGAAACAATGAAATTGGCATTGCGTTTGTGGCGGCCGGGGTCACATCCGGGTCTCATGCGAATTCGTGCGTTTTGTTGCTTTCGTTGTATTCGTATTTTTTTTTTTGTTGAAATTATGAATTTTAATTAAAATAAGGAGTTAAGTTGTAAAAGTTTTCTTTCAATTAGAATTGTGGCAGAGGCGGAAATGCAAAGGATGAAAGTAGTTGGATATTTCGCTAGCTTTATGTTGCATTGCTCATGGTGACAGAGGTTGAGAGTTTTGCATCCTGCTGCGTTTTTTTTTGATATTTCTAACCACATACATAAATACGATTCGAGTATAATGGCAAATTCAGTTTTTTTTTTCATATTTTTTTTTGATTATAGAGTCCTGCAATAAAAAAACTTTCTAAGACTCATCTGTGTGGTAGAAAAATTGAAAAAAAAAAAATTTTTTTACGTGTTTTCTTCATATATTCAATTACTTTATATGTATTGTATAATTTTAAGTGTGTGAAAATATTCTTACTCAGCTGTTTGTCCCGTATGTAAATTCAGTAGATTGTTTCATATGTATGTGACCGGCCAAACTTGTTCTAGGCCAAACTTGTGACCTTCAAGCCTAAAAATATGCAATGAAAAAGCACTGTGGCTAGCGAGTACTAAGACAGTAGCAAAGTAAGATTATCAATTTTGTTGTATGCTGGGCAAGTGGTTATTTAGGGTAAGTGGGCGGCCTTCTGCTGCGGCTCAGGATTTACATTCTCCAATGTGTCCAGAACTGGTTTCGCAGCGGCTTTTGGCATTGCCTTTCACATTGCTTTTGCATTAAAATTAAATTGCATACTTTCAGGTACAAACATAAACTAGTTTGGCCTAGAAAAAATTAGTTTATCTTAAAAACTAGTTTGGCCGGTAACATGTAAATTTTCTCAAAAAGTTTGACTCCCATGGTACATATGGGGGCTTAAGGAGTGGTGTTGGAGGATAGTATAGATGAAAATAAATTGTTGTGTTTTCGTAAGGAACAACTTTCAGACACCAAGAGAAACAAAAGCTATGGTGATTCTCATGTTAAAGTACATATTAAAGTATTCGCTTCTATGGTTGGACTCACGCCTACTTTTCGATAGTGATCGTTTTTAGTTTATTAAGGACAATTGATGTCTCTCATTCAAATGAATAATTTCATAAGATTCTATAATAAACTATCCGCATTACGAACATTTAAAAGGTGCCATACCCACTAGTCTAGTCTCGTGCATTTTTAACATAACAATAGATAAATTTCATAACCATACTAAGTTTTATGCTTTTATAGTTTCTATTGACACATTCGTCCTTCTTTTGGGGAGTCACCACGCCCCCTTATGGAAATTTGCAAAGAAAGATACAGACCTAAGCCTTATTTTTTACATCCAAAATCATTTTTCTTAAAAGTTTTTGAGAATTGGTAAATACAATAACTGTCATCTGCCACGCCCACATGTTCAGTCCCATCTATCTATTCTCTGAAATAAACCAGCACCGTACGGTATCAAAATCTCAATTATAATTGCTCTAACTTTAAGTGTTCTAAATGGAAATTTGAAGAATTCAGCAGACACGCTCCAAGTAAAAGGTTTAGAAAATTGAAACTCTATCAATCTTATTTATTAAAGTTCTTCAAAAATCCATCAAAATCGATCCATCTGATTTGAAAATACAGTGGAACCTCTTTAAGTCGAACCTCGATAAGTCGAAAACCTCGAAAACTCGAAAAAATATTGTGTTCCCTTCCCTTCAAGCCCCAAAAACCTCCAATGCTCGAAATCTGACCCCTCTATAAGTCAAAATAATTAGTGAGTCTCTCCAAGTAATTTCAGTACATATTTTCCCTCTATAACACGAAAAAATAAATTTGACCTCTGCATCTCGAACATAGCAATGTTTGATTTTACAATTCGATTATTTGAAACGAATTACCTCTATAGCTCGAAGAAAAATAAGATATCGACTTTAAGAATATGCCGACAATGGAGATCAATATTTCTTAGAAATCAACTTATTATCACAATAATGCAATAAATCAATTCCATGAAATGCTAGAGGTATTTATCACCGACAACCTATAAACTCTACAAGTCGAACATTTCCTGACAAAATTCGCTTAAGTAGAAGTCCTCCATACGTCAAAAACTCTATAACTCGAATTTTTTGGCGTCTTCCTTCAAGTTCGACTTACAGAGGAACTACTGTAAATGGTTTATAGAGAAGATAAGTGATTAAAAAAAATATAAAGTGGCAAAAGAAATTCTCTAAGCATTTTAATATTTACTCTTAGAAATATAATCCATTTGGTTTTAATTCAAGGTAAAAATTTATTATTTATATACTAAATATTATTATATATTATGTACTTCATCAGAGTCCATTACAAAAAATGGTTTCTGAGACTCTGATTTAAGAGTTACTTGACTGTGTAGCACAATTCGTAGTTCGATTTATTTATTTTTTGTGTTCTGTAAAACAAATTTTTAAAATTATATTGATTGCCTTTGTAAAATGTTTCCCATTTAACTTTGCATAAAATTATTGCTGTTTCTTAACATCGCATCTTATTAATGTAGCTATGCTATGGTCATTCATGCAGCAGCTGTTTCTGATAAAATTCACTTTCTCAAAAATAGCGTTATTAAAAATTCTTAGCCATAGCCCGCTAATATGAATGCTACTGACCCTACCAGCCAAATATAAGATTTTCTTTGAATTTTTGATTGCTACTTAAATTATTAATACCAGTTGCAGACGTCACGAACACTGCGATTTTTTCTTATATTTTATTTTTTATTTTTTCTTATATTTTTTGGCTCTAACAAGTAAACCCTTAGTATTTTTTATTTCTTTTTTATGTGCATAAAATCGGAAAAAGGATTGAATTTTCTATGAGTTCTACGCAAAAATATGCGTTGAAATTTTACTCATAATTTATTTATTTGACATGGTATTCGCTTTGGTTGTTGGCGATAGTGCATGCTGAATACCCTTTGTTCAAAAGGGTCGTTCACATTTTAATATGAAATGCGGCAGTTAGAAGCCACAGCTGCAAATTATTGCAGGGCAACTTGGGGTTTCATTAAAAATCTTCGTGGTTAAACGAAGAAGTTGCTGTAAGATATTGCAGCAAAGATTGGTTTTTCAAATTTAATAAAATTGATTTATTTTTTTTTTTTGGGGAGGAAAAAGAATGAAGAAACAATACAAAAGCCTGTACTTCAATTTTAAAGTATATATACTACAGCTATAAAATTAAAATATTTGTCTGTTTAATTTATGTGCATGTGGCAACCATACGCAAAAGTCACCACCTTCATCACTTGACATCCAGAGAAGTCAACAACTGATCTTTCGACTTTAGTTTCTTGATGTCTTTGTTGGTCTGTTGAAAGTACAAAAGTAGAGATTACATTAAATATGACTTTTGTTTCCATATGTAATCCATGCCGTATGTGTTTCAGTAGCAGCAGCAGCAGCAGCAGCACAACTAAGAGTTGTTGCTTTTGACTAATGCGCAAAACCATTGAAGCAACAATCACACACTTCTGTGTGTCTGGCTGCATGGAGAAAACTTTCAACAAAACCTTCAACTTTAATTACCTGGACTTAACTTTTCTTCTTTTTTTTTTTTTTTTTGTAAGTTGCTTTATTCAAAAAAAGAAAGACCAAGAAATGAATGTCATTGCTAGCTGGTAGGTACGACATTGCTGGCAAAAACAGGTGAAACCCTACTTTATGAATAAATGAACCAGCATGAAAAGCTGCTGTTTCTGCTGCTCAAGAAATCTATGCACTACGGGAAACTTAACTTTTTTTTTTATTTTGCAACAAAAGCATTGGTTAAAAAAAAAAACATTCAACTAAAGAACTTTGCGCAGACGACATAAGCAGATTTTGTGCAGCAACAAAAATACTACACGGAAAAAAATATTTAATTTCATATTGTGGTGTATAGCTTTGGACACATAAATGGCACATTTCTTAATATGTATGTTCTTTCTACCGTAAATATTCAATAGCAATACGAACTTCAGCTTTAATTCATTAATAAAAAATATGATCAAAATGTAAACCTATGAAATGAGCTGGACACATAAATAGCACAATTTGGAAAAAAGAGAAAATGTTATGTTGAAATGCATTTGTTGATTTTTAGTTATATACAAATTTTTAAATCATCAATATTTTGTGGTCTAGCCTTTGTTTCTGATGACAGCTTCACAAGTTTTTCTATATGATTTCAACTTTGACTTCGTTCTACAGTTACTCTATTGGATTTAAGTCAGGGCTCTGGGCTGGCAAATCCAAAACGTCGATCTTTTCCGAACTAAACCATATCTTCACTACTTTGAAGGAGTATTTGGTGTCATTATATTACAAAAATGTCCACTTATTTGGAATGTTTCCATATGGTTTTTCAGTATATCCAAATACATTTTGTCATTTTAGAAGTAGGCTTACGCCACGCCAGGGCAATGCACTATAGATCATATTGTTTTGATATAATTCAAAGCGAGTTTTGAAGGGAAACGGTGAATCTTTTCAACTACTTATGTCGAAATTGAACAAAATCAACGATATCGCCATATTCTAACCCATAAATTTTGAAAACTAGGACTAACAAGAAGATTTGGTTTACACTTCGGTGTTCAGCGACCTCGAAATAGCGCAGTAAAGCATAATTTATTTAAAAGGCCAAAGCATTGAACGCCAGTATTATCAGATTGGAGACTTAAGTACAAAATCAGCTGAGGATAATCGGGTTTCAAAAGGAGAATACATCCAAAAATCGAATCAACTCTCTGTAGTAATACTATATGGCAACCTCACAGAGCAAGTGGTTTAAGAAAGGAGCTTAGTTTTGTACATACGTATGCGTCCAGTGCTGGTATGGTCCTGCGGTACTGTCGATAAAAGTTTCAGCCCTACAAATCAATGCGACAATATTAATTGTAAAATATTTTCCGTGTAGTACCTAGTCGTACATATATTAAAGCAAAGAAAATATAGCCAAACTAAGGTCAGCAACAGAGCTCAAGCAGCAGGTGAATGTAAGAAATGCTAACTGTGTGCGTATAAATTGGGTGGATGTTAAAATAAATTCTGTGGAACATTGGTCATTATAACTGGAAAATACGTTGTCACATCCTCCTACACACAGAGCATTTTCTATGTATTTAAATGTTGGATTTATTAGCTTGTATGCTTCTGTGTTTTGTCTTATAGTTAAAGTTAAAGTGGACGAAAGTGCGTCTTATTTTTGGATGATAAATTACTTGCAATAAAAGTTAGTTGTAACAATGATAGTAAAACAAAGCTGATGATCAGGGAAAGGAGCAAATGGATAAATAAAAAGAAGCAACAATTAAAGCTTAATTTGAAAATAAAAATCAAAAGTTATTTGGTTAAGTTTTGAAAAGTTTTACTTACTTGTGCCACTAGTTTTCCAAATGTTTGATATAAAATGTAAACGTTAACATAAGTTTTTGATATTTTTTGAACATGGTATATATATTGTAAGCTTAAATTTGTCAATTCAAACTTGGCTTAACATACAACAATAATAAACTCCACATTAACAAAATTTATAGTTTACAAAAAAGTAATTAATCAACAGCAATTTACTAAGAATGCTGTCAGTGCATACCTCTTGGCATTGTATAGGTACAAACATACATATAAACATGTCACAATACAAACATATGCTTGACACATGCTAAAAGCTTCAAACAATTTCGCCACGCTTACTATGCGCTGCCTACCTTGATAATAAAAGGAAAAAAAAAACCCAAACCAAAATGTTCCCTTTTAAGACGACGACGACAACAAGCCGTCGTTAATAAATGGCTTTGGTTGTTGTATTCCTAGTTCGAAGGATAAACGAAAATCCTTAAGGAACACGAGTACACACATTTTTGGCCATTAAACACGCACTCGATGTTCTATCGAGAATTTAAGCTCTAAATTCCACAAATGAAATCAACGATATTCCGTTGTTGTGAATTTGAAGAACATGCGTTTTCCCAACTTACGCTGGAGTTTTTTTTTGTTGCTTTTTAGGAGCACAGTATGAAGCGGCACGATAGATGATGCGAAAATTAAGGAAGACATATTGAATTCGTCACACGCCATCTTTTAATGTGACATCGAATATGAGCCAAGTAGTAGTTGGGGCGGTAGAATGGTGGAAAATGGTTCGTTACGTGTGCACTCGTTGAATGTGTGAGTTGAATTTAAAGTGATGATTAAGTTAGTGTGGACAGATTTTCGAAGGGAGAGCATACTTTGGAAGTAGGTTATACATATATATATATATATGTATTGTT
Organism: Meiosimyza platycephala; assembly: GCA_963662105.1. Lineage (NCBI taxonomy): Eukaryota > Metazoa > Arthropoda > Insecta > Diptera > Lauxaniidae > Meiosimyza > Meiosimyza platycephala. Next base: position 15,171,751 of record OY759210.1, read on the forward strand.
AAGACCATTTGTGTTTAATGAGTTAATCGCTGGGATTTTTAAAGTCTAATGATGACAAGTTTGTTTGTTGTTCGCATTGGATTTGTTCGGTTTTCAGAAGAGATTTTATGCTACAAAGCTGAGTGATAGCGATTAATAGACTCACAAAATTATAAAGTTATTGGACTTTCCTATGCAAAAACTGCTTTAAAATTAATAAGTTTTTTGCGAAGCCTGTTATAGTCCTATTAAAGGGCTTGAACGTAAAGGCTCAGAAAACTTCAAAATTTGAAAACAAGAGAATTCGTCCTATGAAAAATTTCTCAAACTAAGTTAAAAATCGATAAAAAATCATTTAATTGATAAGAAAAAAATCACATAAAATTTTAAGGTATATTATTTTGTATCAAAATTGATTATCTTGGTATCACGAAGGTAAAAGTGGTTGTATATATAGTAACGCCTTACACAGACCACATGCATCCAGTACAATATCAGGAAGCTCTTTATTTAAAAACAAAATTGAAAATTCTGTCAATTCATTATGAAACTTATCCAATAGTCGGCGAGCTAGCAACGTATTTGGGTTGTCATTTCAAAAATCATTAAAAGTACTATGTACTATATCGTATATACATATAGGGGAAGATGGGACAAAGTGGTATACCTAACGGGTTAACCAAGTTTTCACTAAAAAAAATTTTTTTGTCGTATGAAATTAATTTACTTAAGTCGAAAATACTCGAATTTTACATCGACCGCACTCATTTTGAGTGGTTCTTGAATACGGAAGGTCGAGCACTACCCAAACACAAATTCCTTATATGTAATTACATTAGATGGCGTTGAAATGCAAGGATAAATATACCCTTTATGCTACTGTGCCCCGCATGCCGCTTTGCCCCGCCTTCCCCTATGTGTATTTATTTCCAAAATAATAAAATTTGGTTTTGGCAGTCAACTGCTTTTGGGGTGAATTATCCTAAATTTTTTAAAAAATGGGAAAAATAAGGTTCAATGTAGTCATTTCAAAACTAATGAAATTTGAGTAGAATTTCATGACGTCATCGAAAATAAATCGTTGCAATGCAAAAAAGAAAATATTTTTCTGATTATTTTGACCAATTCTAAGAACTTTTTACTAAGTGCGATTTTTGCTAACAATTGGTTGTTTAGTAAACATTTCATTAAAGGTGAAATTTTGACCAAAACCTTTTTTAGCACGGTGGACATGCTCTGGTGAAAATTTTTATACTCATTTTAACTTACACAGCTGAATAAGTCAAAAAATTGCAAGTCATTCAAAAAATGTTTCAAACGAAAGTTGGCGGGTATCAAAGGGCTAATCCAGCTATGACCTTAATCATGACCTTGACCTGCATTTTCAAGGTTATTTGAAGGTCAACTTTATTTTTCAAATGGAAACCACTATTTTTGACCTCGGATTCTGGAAGAGCACAAAATTCTATGTTCAGATAAGGTATTCATGTAAGAAGTCAAAGTGACCCCTGAAGGTAATTTCAAGGTCGAATTCCCGCTTGGTGCAGAAAAGCTGCAGCCAGTTAAGCCAAGATTGTGCAGCGGTCCAGCCAATGATTACTAGCTTACCTTCAGGGATCACTTTGACTTTTGAATTATTCAGCTGTGTAAGTTAAAATGGGACACCCTGTATATTGAATACAATCGAAAGTAATTTCCTGAAATGTCATGACCTTATGAAATGACATCAAAAGTGTCGTCATAGCGGATTTGAAAAATTCTAGTGAATATTGAACCATAGGTACAAAATGAGGCCGGTATGACAAGGTTTTTCTAGCCGAAATAATTTTTAATTAAATTAATTTTGAAAAAAAAGAATAATGTTTTGCTGTTTTCGCGGAATTTGATTTCAATTAAAGCATTTTTAGGGAACTTAATGCTTTTTCAGAAAAACCAGGTATGACAACCTATATTCTGCCTAAAATGTATGCCATACCATCAGGAGATGAACGGCATCACCGAGCCCCTCTCATTTTTTTTAATTAAACCTTTGCTTTCATAAGAAACTTTTAACACTGAGTTGCAGGACGCATCTGGTTTCGGAGATATAAACGACAAAAGTCGGGGATATAGCTTTTAATAAAATCAATATAAGTTAGGAACTCATGGTTCAATTTCTAAAATATGGATGTCATATGAAGGTTATTTAATAATAGTTTAACTATAGTTTTCGAGCTATAGCATTTTTTCTAAATTTCAGACCAACTTTTTTTAAAAAATCTTTAAATACTACCTCTTGTTAAGCGTCTCTAACCATTTTTTTCTCATGAAATAACCCCAAAAATCTGATATCACTTTAAAGCATAACTCTTTTTGTGATTTATTTTTAATTCGTCCGCAATTTTTCTTTAGAAAATGCCTATAGCTATTGTATACAAATGAGTGAAAGTATTAATAGCCGCCAAGAATTTTGTGGCTCAGTTTATTAAGATAAGGCCCGAATTCGTATATGATTTTTGGGCGATTTTTCCTTTGATTTTGGTAAAATATTTTGGGTGATTTTTAGAGTACACACAAAATCACTGGAAAAAAATAGAAAAATCTGCTGAAAAATTGTGCTTTATGTAATATTTCAGAAAAATCTGTACTTCGGAAATAATATCACAAAAGTGCAATAACTTGGGCGTCATTTTCTGAGAAAAAATCACTTCTCCCTTTTGTATTAAATTTTTTTTTGATAAATTTTTCAACTCATTTTTTCACCAAAAGCAAAGTTTCCCCCCAAAAATGCTATCACCACTGAAAAGTCACAGCGTATGCGTTTCATATCATAAAGAAACGTAATACCAATAGTTTGCCCCCAAAAAGAAAAGCTCTCGCTTTACATTCGCAATTGTCAAATAAAACAGCAGTAGCTGAATTCTTTTGTAAATCTACGATTCAGCGCACGTATCCGGATAGTAGTATTTTGATACTCTGATACCTCTGTTTAATAGGATTTGTTTATTGCCAACATTTGCGCGCAGAAACTTTTCGCAAAGTGACATTCGTTACGCTCACTAGACACCATAGCTAAAGCGATCGTAACGGCAAAAAAAAAAAACCAAGGACCATAGCAAATGCCAGACATCAACTAAATGACACAAAGTTTCACATTTTGCTACTCTGCGTCTGCGAATGAAAAATGCAAACATAAACGAAAATAAGGGGGGAAAAAAAAATTCATAAAAAGTTAAAAAAAAATCAGCTGCTGACAGCAGAAGGGAGCTGGTTAATCCGGCAGCATCGTCATCATCATCAGGTATTCCAAACGGCAAACGTGATGCTGTAATGCAATATTGACACTTAAGCTGAGACAATACCTGACAACAATGCAAGTGCAGGGGGAGCCCCTGATGCGCGCCGATTGTTTCATAACCGCTGCTGCTCCACTAAAGTTACACCATTGAAAGATGATACTTTTTTGGAAATTTCTGAAGTGAAGGTATTTTCCATCCACCACCACCATTCCAAACTTTTAGACAGTGTTGCACTTTACCAAATAAATCCACGGTCTTATGAAGCCACTTAAGCTTTTTCACACTTTCTCTGTATTGAAATGCGAGCCCGACGTTGCGCTGCTCAGTTGTGGGACCAAACCGGAATAAAGCCAACACTCCCACTTCATGCTATTAGTGTACTCCAGTTTTTGGCCCCGTTGACTTTGGTAACAGTTTACAGTGAACATATACAGTGGGGCATATGATATTTAATAAGTTTTTTAATTCGATATCAGAAAGTTGGATGAGAGCTTTCGTCAGCGGAAAATACATTCGGTTTGTGTTGTAAAAAACATTTCGCATTTGCAACAACTTAATCCTAAAAAAAGTATATTTAACATAATAAAATTAAAAAAATAAGTATGCCATAACCTGCTTTATCACAGAGATATTGTTCTAAAAAAGAAATTTTTAAAATCGGTTCAGCATATTTTGCGCCAAAGCGTTACAAACCATTTTCATATGAGCAATTTTATATAAATAGTATAGATATGGCTATAAAGATATACATACTTATTCTGAAAAAATTTATTTGAACACTGAAATAACTTATCTTAGTAGATTTGCTCAGAAAACTGCTACGTAGACAATGGTTGTTTTCGAGTCTTCACGTATTTCGAGCTTCGTGGATCTTTTGGTCTGATACAAAGTGGAAACTTTACGAATCGCCGTCAGAGATCCAAATCATGGAAGTATTTATGGTATATTAACTACTTGACTTCTAATTTTTTTCTTGCAATCTATGCCAGAACATTGAATTTATTTTCAAAAGTTCATGTTATTTGTCCCACTGTATGTAAAGCTTTTCAAGACCAGCGACGGTGTATTTGTGTAATGACTTTTTGTTGGCTGTTTTATTCATCGGAATTATTTTCATTGTCACATTTTTCATTGTCGTGGATTTTCGGTTGCACCTGATCCACCCATTCAAGGTTCGTCGCTGCTGAATTTCATGGATGTCTGACTTGTGCTACGGTCGTATAAGATGCACGTTCACGCTGCGCGACGAAAGGATATGGGGGGTGGGTGCACCATCTTTATAGTCTGCTGAGCAGAAGAAAATTTTTGTTTGAAAATCTCATTTGAGTTATTACCACAATTATCGTTGTATTGCCCCTGTGTTGCGTTGCTTTTTAAGTTTTATCCCCCATCCATCAGCATTCAAACAGCAGCAGCAGTAGTATCAGGCGAAAGCAGTTACAAGCTCGAAACTTTAACAATCCTGATGACGTTGGTGATCCTTAGATTATGATTTTATTGTTTTTCTGTTATATAGTGATCCATGCTCTTCATCACTGCTCTGTATGTTTTGCTACTTTTGCTGTGAATTATGGCAACGCATTAAGTGTTACCTTTATCGTTATGTCACAACAACATAGTAACACTCTGTACGATGAATGCAATCCTCTGAAGAATACTTAATTTTGTGGTGAAGAGCTTTGAAGGCAATCAAATCAAATCACAAGAAGTTGTTATGATGATATAAAGGGTATTTAGTTTGAGAAATATTTTGGTGCTGTTAAGTTATGATAGTGAGAGATGAAAACTTTTTAAAGTCTCTGTAAAAAAATGCAGCATATTGCAAATGGATTTTTTAAATTCTTTTGCATAATGCTTTTATTAAGAATGATAGAATTATGGAAGGATAATCAAAACATTGGCAAACTGATAACAGAACTAATGTTCAAGTTATCAAATACCAATTTCTTATATTGCAAAAAAAATAGTTAAAATCTGATAATTTTATATTTTAATTTATGAACTTGCCCACTCAAAACTTACTGATAACTTTTGCAAATTATTACCTACTACAACTTTTTAAACATTGCAAACAAAAAATAGAAAAAAATAGAAGAAACCGCTTCAAACTAATTTTATGCTATTCTCATAAATTTTAAAGTAATTCTTATAAATGAACCCTTTTTTTTTTCCTGTAGCTTCCACTTGCTGCAACTCCCACTGCCCACACTCCTCTTTCGTATCAATACTTAAAACGTTTGTACATTCATTATAAAACTTTTTCGTTTTTTCCTTTCCTATTGCTGATGCTGCTGCTGCCTGTACATCTTGGACAAAAAAACTTTGCCCATCTGGCAAAAGTAAAACTTTTCGACTTTTAGCCATTCATCTTGCTTTTAAATGTGACTCGACTATCTATAGTAAAGTTCATGCTGAAGGAGTCCAAAGCAAAGTCCGAATACGAGTGCTGACTTATTTTTATTTTGCGTCTCAGCTATTTTCAACTGCTTTTGCATTTAAGCCATTATTTTCTTTTGTTAAACACTTGAATTAGTTTTCTTTTTTAAGCTTTAACCACACGCACACACACACATACGCATTTACAGAGGCACGCCCACTTTAAAAGAAAACTGAACTTGGAAATGCATGCATGCGTAGCTTTTTGGTTAGTTTAATGAGATTTTGGTCAATAGCGTTACCTAACATAGATATACGAGTAGGTACATACCTACTAAGTAGTAGAATAACAAAAACAAACATGCAAAAGTGGTATATAACTTTTACAGCTTTTAGCCATTACTACAATAGTTTCTTTTACGCCCTACACACCCATAAACGCCCCTATGATGAACTTTGCTTAAATATTCAAATGTTGAAGTTTAGTCTTAAAAAATAGCAAAGTTGAAAAGAAAACTTTACTGCTAAACATCTTCAAGCTTTTTGGATATCTTTATTTTTGTTGCATCTCTTTCTTTCTCTTAGGTAAATGCTATCTCTACTAACCAAACGCACGTTTTCTTGTCTAGTTTACTTGATCAAGATTTTCATAGTTCGGTTTAAGCCAGCAGCAGCATCTAATTGCTGGACAAAGTTTCTGTTATCCATTCATTTACCACTGGAAAAGTCGTCTTTTGGTACATAGTTGGTTTTGGTGTTGATGGTGGTTGTGTTGCTGATCTAGTGTTGCCATCTAAAGAAATCTAGTTGTTATGGCATGCTAAGGGTAATATGTGGAAGTTTTTAATAAAAACTCAATCGAAAATGAAATGAAATATTAAAAAACTGAGTTAGGAATGATAATTTCAAGATTTTCAATCCTAAAAATATTTTACCTCTCAACAACTCCTTATTTGTTTTATGAAATTTTCTTATAATTCATGATATTTACATATAAATTGCAAGCGAAAGTGCCAATTCCGACATTCGATCAAGAATAATAATCGATGATTATTATTATGTAGTACCAAGAATATTCTATTGAATAATTATCCATTTTATTTCATATTGCTCTGATTAAATCACTTACGCACTTTTTGTGATATTTCTACTTAGAACATGATCGTCTGAACAGAAACATCGATAGTCTGTCGTTAATTTGGTGGAACAATGTCGCACTAGGGGCCCGAATTGAATATCTAAAATATATGTAACTAGCTGAAACTTTTAATTCTAAAAACTTTTATGTCACTTTGGCAACACTATTCTTTTTAGTTACCCAACTAACCAAAGAAGTATATGCCAACAGGAAACTGCCTTAGTTTTCTTTTAATTTGTTGGAAGAACTTAACTTTCTGGTATCGTTAGTTTTCTTTTTTTTTTTGTATCCCCTACTTTTGTCAGAGTAAACCTTGGAATGACCAAGACAATGTTTTAATGGAAAATTGCATAAATACTGCGAAAAATTATGCTATCCTAGGCGGTTTCAAATAAAGTAAATTTATGTGTAATGTTATAAATGGCTAAAAAAAAAATTTTGTAGTCAAATAATTTGTATAGAAAAGTAAGTTGACAAAAAACAACAAAATAGAACGTGGTGTTGCTTCCAATGAATTTATTTTGAGTTTTTAGCGTAGAATATTAAGTTTGTAAAGTAGAGCAATCAACAGGTTTTTTGGTGATTAAACTTTTTGTATGAAATTTGAGTTTAATAATTTTTTCACAGATATATTTTATGCTATTTTGATCAAAAGTGCAGAATCTGAAAAACTTTATCTGATAGAATTTTGAGAAATACTTAAAGTTTATGGAACCCATATGAAATTATTCATATGTTCAGTTTTCGATTCGCCATATCTTTTAAGCTGTATTTAACCCAGACTTTTTATGGCATAGACTTTTCATCAGGATTTCGGTTCCCCCCGAAAATTTTGTCAGAGGCGCAGCATATTCATTTTGACCCCCTTCAATTTATTTCGATCAGAATTAATCGTTATTTTCGATTATTATTATTATTAGAAATGCAAAATAACGATTATTTCTGATCGAAAAGAATAGAAATCTAATGTAACGATTATTTTTGATCGAGAAAATAGAAATCTAAAATAACGATTATGTTTGATCGAAAAGAATAGAAATTCAAAATAACGATTATTTATGATCGAAAAAATAGAATTCCGATATAATAATTATTTTTGATTTTTAAAATAAAATTCGCATAATTAAAAATCATGTCATATATCTAGGCTTCTCGTCAAAAGAAATTCATCTGTATACTCAAACTCACATTTCGACTTTTCCTTCATTGTGAAATACTCCTTATGTCCTGTGCTAAAGTTCTATCCTTTTTTTTCTGTAAAATTTATCGACCTTTTTTATTTGAGTTTGACCCCCTATGTAAAATTTCGTTGCGACGCCACTGTTGAAATACGACATTGCAACTAAGGGGCCGTTCAAGTATTACGTAACGCAATTTTTGAAGATTTTTAACCCCCCTCCCCCTCTCCTTAAACGTTATGGTATCACCCAAGTGACCATGTTTACCTACAAGTCGCAATTATGTTGCGTAATGTACCGGAAAGTCATTTTAGCGACTTTTGTTATGTTTTAAAAAAGACACACAAAAACGCCGAGACACCCCAACATAATTTTTGGTCGTAGAATACGTTGGCATACTCAGTTTTTTTTTCAATTAGATCAAATTCTCGAGATATTCCCGCTTGATGTTTTGTCACCTTTAAAACCCTGTTTTAGCTATATTTTTCTTATATACATATGTAGAAAATGACATCGAAATCGAATGAAATTTGGTACATTATTATTTGAAACTATTTTTCGCAATTTCCTATCGAAAGCCCATAGTTTAATGCTCAAACATTAAATACGTAACCTAAAATTATTATTATAACTAATAAATAAATTTTTCTTTGTAGAAAGCAAAATGTATAACAATTTGTATAAGCCAATTGTATACGTCTGAAAATTAACGGTTGTCACTGTATGTTTCGATTAACAAATATTAAATAATTTAATTTCGAAACATATTTCAATGTCTTTTTCTCCGAAACTAAGAAATATTTTGCAAAAAAAGATTCGAAAATTGACTAAATTTGAATCTCAAATATCTCGAGATTTTGATCTGATTGGGAAAAACTGAGTATGCCACTACATTTTACGACCAAAAATTAAGTTGACATGTTTCGGCGTTTTTGTGTGTCTTTACAAAAGTTGGAAATTTACCTACAGTGTAATAAATAAAACAATAGATTTTTAACTCGCAGCGTAACGCATTGTTCGAACCCCCCCCCCCCCCTTAAGTGCGTTACGTAATACTTGAACGACCCCTAACACCACGATTATATTAATTATTTTTTAAAGAACAAAAAAAGTTAATTAGTAAATTAATTAATTTAGCCTTTTCTAAAGAGGCTGAAGCTTTTTTTTTTTTAAATTCTGTTAACATTGACTTCAAGTATTGTGGCATAACTTACTTCTTTCCCTGGTATTTTTTTATACACTCACATGATAAAATGTTCCTGTTTTCCTTAGCATCTACATAACTCAGTGAACTAACAATCTAAATTGAGTATCCGTATGCCAAAAAAAAATTAAATTAGTTCACATCACCTTAAAACTCCTACCATTACTTCTAAAACTAGGACCAATATGACGCTACTGTTGTAAATAGCGCATCATTAAAATTTTACATTTTTGTGGTTTTAATAAAAACCAACTGTGCTGTTGTCTACAGAAATTTGGAAAAAAAAGAGCGTAGCGAAGTAAAAACGTGGCAAAATTCAACGTAACTCAAAATAAACTCATTTAGTTTTTACTGAATGTGCTGCTGTTTAAATTAAAACGTAAGAGCCACTACGTAATTTCAAGCAATACTATACTGTGCACAGCAGTTAAAGGCATAATGGGTTGCCCCAATTGCTTTACCGCATGGTAGCCTGCCATCCTGCAAGATGGCTAAATATCAAAATTTTGTGCGGTTTTGCGCGCAAATATGCTTTTTATTATAATTTTGAGTTTCGTTGAGTTTCAATATACATACATATATATTTTGTTAGCGTGGAAAACTCATTTTCCGCAAAAGTTGTTTTTATTATCTCAGCGCAGAAGAAAAAAGTTCAAACCAAGAGTGATGTTAAAGTTAACAGTATTCGATTTTATCATTAGAAACATTTTTGAAATTTCTGTTTCTTTTAGTTTTTCTTATATCACTATATACTATCAGTGATCTCCTATCTCTCTCGTTGATAGGCGAGATCTTTTTACTTTTATTTATCGTGGAAATAGCCCGGAAGGTAGCGTTGCTTTTTTCATTTCTTTCCGCTTAGTTTTTTTTTCAATTAACAGTTTAAGTATGGCTCATAATCGAAATAAGCGTCATGGTTGTGAGAGCCCGACAAAAAAAACTTAGCTCAACAGCTTGGCAAGGAAGATCACTTACAGAAGTTTTTGGAGTCGCGAATTGCGAATCTGGAGTAAGTGATCCTCAAGATTCCCGTATATTAAACTCGGTGCAAATCGGTTGACTTTCGAAAATTTCGTTCGCTATCTTGATTTTGTAAAATTTGATATCGGATTCGTAATCAATGATCACCAAGACCCCCGTATACCAAATTTGGTGCAAATCGTTTGACTTTCAAAAATTCCGTCCTTCATCTTGGATTCGCCATCTTGATTTTGTAAAAGTTGATCTCGGATTCGTAATTAGTGATCACCAAGACCCTCGAATACCAAATTTGTTGCAAATCGGTTGACTTTCAAAAAATTCAGCCACCATAATGGATTTTTGACCGCCATATTGGATATACCATTTTGGATTCTGTCAACAAATTTTTAGGAGCTACAATCTGAGCCAAAAAACGTCGCGATCGGTTGAAAATTTTTATTTTTACAACCTCTTATGTCCGGATACTCGATTTTTCTCCGGCTTCCGGCAGCCATATTGGATCCGCCAGTTTGAATTTATTAACCGGCCACACGGCTTTTACAAGATTTTCATGAAACGAACATTTTAAGACCTCGTACGTCTTGATCGGTCCTGCCAATTTTCGGCCACCATCCCCTTGACGTGATACAATTTGGTACAATTCAGTTTATTTTCAAAAAGAACGTCCGTCAACTTGGATCCGCCATCATAATTTTGTAAAATCTGTTTTCGGATTCGTGATCAGTAACCCCTAAGACCACTATGTGCAGAATTTGGTGGAAATCCGTTGACTCTCAAAAATTCGGCCACCATATTGGATTTTTGACTGCCATATTGGATCCGCCATTTTGGTTGAGATCGGTTGAGAATTTTTTTTTTACAAGCTTTTTTGTCTGGACACTCAAATTTTCTTCGGCATCCGGCCGCCATATTGGATCTGCCATTTTAAATTTTTTAAGGGGCCACACTGCTTTTAGAAGATTTTCACGAGACGAACATTTTAAGACCTCGTACGTCTTGATCGGTCCAGCCAATTTTTGGCCCCGAAAGTGATCCGGTTGACGTGAAACGTCCCATATCCTAATATCATTTTGAGCTACTGCATTTCTAACACAAGCGGTAACAACACAAAAAAAAAACCCTTCCTCCTTAGTTGCATATCCTGCCGTTGGCCCAACGGCCATAGATACTACACAGCATTATCCTAAATTTGCATAAAATAAATAAATTAAATATGCCAGACATGCGGTGGTGCGCGCTTGCTGCCAATAAGCATTTACGCTGCTGCTGCTGCTGCTTTGAAACATTACCATACACTCCAGAGCAGCAGCATTACGTTCCGTTGCGGTGCGTTACGTTGCAATGCGTTTAGTTTCGTTGCGTTGCGGTATTTTTCATTTTTATTATGTTGGCCTGCCGCGAAAACGTTTTTTTACGTTGTTCCACACATTACGCGTTGCTTTATGTAGCTTAACGTAATGATGTTGAGTAGCCATGCTGTGGCATCCTTAGCACTTGACTTGTAGTATGACTGCTATTACGATACTTATGAGCACTAACGCTTTTAGTTTCTGCATCTGCATAACCATTTTAGTTTTTCATTATCGGAAAGACTCTCAATTTTTTCAATTTTTCGTTTTCTAACTCTTAACGAGTAGTCACCCCAATAAAGGGTTGTATTTCGTATTAAATTTAGTTGATTATCCTAAAAAAATAAACCCTTACCGGTTTAGCTTAAGTTATGTAGTGTTTTTTTTTTTCTTTTCCCTTTTTTTTTTGCTTGAACATACATACATAATTTGACTATATGCTTTTAAACTCCTTAACTTATGCTTCAATAAATTTTCATTTTCCGCTTCCGTTTAGTTACGTTTAAATTTGCATATGGTTTTTCTTTACGTTACGTCGAAACTTTTTTTTTTAACATATTCTACGTATAGTTTTTGTCCTTGAGGGTTTTTCTTCATGTTATTTTATGTTTTTGTCTTCTCTTATTCTTTGCTGTTCTTTTGTATTTTGCTTTTATTTACGAATTTCCTCTGGTTGTTTAGTACAACAGCAATAACAACAATAAGGATAATATACCAATAATTTTTTTATATTCAACAGTTCTTTTTAAGTTTATTGCGCAATATTTTCTTTTTCTTCTTTATTTCAAGCTTCCATTGTAGTTTTGATTTTCTCAATTTTTCTGCTTTATTGCATTTTATTTATAAAAAAAAAAATTTTATTCTGAAATAAAATTTTTATTGTTTGCTAACAATTATTACGCAATTTATACAATAACAATAACAACTACAACAACTTGCCCAATAATATTGAACAATGCTGCGTACAATAAACTATGGATTTCTGCTTCATTGATTTATTGATATTGATTAAGCCACTTTGCCAGTCTCATGTACTGAAGCTCTTAGAAAAGGTTTTGGCTGTGGTGGATTATAAATTTGTGTTTCTGAATAAAAAAAAAAATGTTTTAAGAACATGAGCTATAACTGACAATTTTTGGTTGGCTTGTTTATTTAATCCCAATAAAATGGGAAATTCTTAAAAAGCAATTTAAACAATTTAATTGTTTATAACAATATTAATTTGTTAATTATTTTTTAAATATTTTTTATTAAAGATAATTTTTTTAGCTTTAAAATGACAATAAAATCAATTTTCTAGCTTTAACAGAGTTATGAATTTTTGAAAGTAAGCTTCCAAGCCAAAAATCACGAAATTCGAATTCGCTCTATTTTGAAAAAAATTTTTTTTTTTTAAAAATCCTCGAATACGTATCCCTTCTTTTTCGATACAGAACCCATAAAAAAAATTTCAGCCAAATCAAAAATGCGTCGTCCGAAAAGTGTTCGGTTTGTATCCGTGTAAAGCCGAACTGTACCACTTAAACAGAGCCACGGGTGGACACTTATTAATTATGAGAAAATGGGTTGCGTGTCATCAAAATAAATTATTCTATGATATCGATTGCTCTGATTTTGATAGATTTCGTGAAGTGTAGAACTCACTTGTATTCACCCCTTGAAAATTCTTAGCAACCTTCTTCCTTTTTTTTCTCGTTTTTCTTGTTTGAGTGACACAATTTTGCCATCGACTACAGCCTTCTCTTTTTCTTCTAATGGGGCTTATTTTATTTGACATTTTTATATTGAATTCTAAGCTCCACAACGATGCCAACACCTTATCGCACAGAACACGAAAACAACAAAATCTGACTTATTTAAATTATTTACACGTACTCCATATGTTTGTGCCATTAAGATAAGCAACAACTACACTTAACTCCACCAAAAAGCGAAAAAAAATCAAATCCATTTAAAGCCCTTCATTTCACAAAATGGCTGAAAATTTCATCGACATAATAAATGCAAAAGTACAGGTGTGGCTATAAAAATATTGCAATATTTTGACAATTGAAAATTCGAGGACTTAAGGTCTTTAAAGTGAGCTTGATATTTAAATCAAATATTTAACAATCGGAACAACGCAGCGGCATATTTTAGTATATTATTTTGGAAGAATACGAAATTAAATGTTCAAGACGTGTATTAGTTTCCCCACACCTGTGCTTTTTATCGATTTAAGAATAACATTTTTTTAAAAATTAACAACTATAACTCAGCGTAAAAGAAACAGCACAGCGGCCTGAAGCAACAAGATTGTGCTGCAACAGTTCAAGGAAACGGAAGTTTATGAACTAAAAAGTGATGCCAAACAAACCCATAGTTCGCAACGTAAAGAAAGAGGGGAAAATATTATTTTGTGCAACTCGTGACGCGACAATTCGTTTTCGTCTCCAGAGTGTGATTTGAATTGATTTGATACGCTTCATACCGATCCGATACGATTAGTTTCCCAATGCGATTGGGACGGATTTGAAAATGGATTTAATGGCTTCAACCTCAACCTTCTTAGCCTTTTGGTTATTGACACACCCATACTCTCCTCTGCCCGCCCCCACTCTCTTTTAAAATCATTGAGCTTATGTTATCAGTTGATTTTTACATATAAATCGAGAGTTGTTGATTGTATAAAGGAATGTGTTGCATGCAGCAAAAGGCTACACAAACAACAACAACATCATCCTACCGAAAACTAAAGGTGGTTGTTGTATCGGCATTTTGCATGCTTTTGCTCTTACTATTTTGGGGTAAATTTTGTTTGCAATAGAAATCTTTTGAAAATCACCCGTACAAAATCAAAGTGGGATTTGCGCGCGCTGTTCGTGGTCGTCATCATTTTTATTGTTGTTGTTGTTGGTGTTGCTGCTGTTGTTGTCAATTTGAAATGTTCATTCCTGGTCGTTTGTTACGCTGTTTTTTTTTTTGGTAAAATAAATCGTTTAGCTTATTTGAATACGTGTGTAAATTGTAGTGGTGTGTTTTTATGTTTGTGACAAACGAGTAAAATTTTGTTGCATACATTATGGGTATTCGGTTACTGTTTTCCTGATCTAAAAAATGATATTATAAAAAAGACTCGGGCAGTGGTGTAGCGTGAACATTTGCCGCCCGGGGTGACGCAGTCTTGGAGGATTTCCTACAACAAAAAAATATCAGTTTTCCATCAGAAAAACTCTAGCAATTCGAAATAAATTCTTACAAAATATGTTTAAATTTAAGGTACATCAACAAATTTAATTAAATTTGGAAAGCAAATTTTAATTCAATCGTACGAGGACCTGTTTGTCTAAATCAAGTCTGTGCGCCGTAGGCGGTCACCCTCTTCAACTGACTTCGATAGTTTTTGTTATTGTTGTAGGAGCTGGAAGAGCTAAACGAGCTTAGAGCTGCCCATCCATGATTTACATGAGCTCTAGACAAAAATGGTTAAATTTCAATAAGAGTTCCATACACTTCCCATACAATCAAAAACTTCAAAATGCTATTCTGATACAGTTCTATAAGCTCATACTACTCAGATCCTGTGAATAGTTCGAGTAAACAATCAAAAAAAAGTGAGCAAGAAGGCTTAAAAGGAAGTAAAAAAATCTCTATATTAAATATATGCAATAAAACTCAAGGTCGGAATGTTTGGTTAACCTTATAAGGGCTGGATAAGGAGAAGCAAGCATACATATAGACGTTATAACAACTTTTTTATTATCTACTTTGATCTTAGAATTACTTAAGTTACAATTATTCGAAACATAAATACCGACTATCTTAAATTAACTAGACTTTTTCCAGAATTTTGTTAAGTATTCGGTATTCAAATAAACATCACTTAAAGCACTAAGCCGACATTAAACATTTCGTCTTATTTACTTGACAAATGCGACTGTTGAATGAATCCATGTTGAATGTCAAAAGTGGCAACACAAGAAATCGATCCTTTCTACTTCGAGACAGGTTCAAAAAAAAAAAAGTACTCATAGAAGGAGAGAAGAAAAATAAACGTCAGGCAGATAAAGACTCATATCGGAGTTGGGTATATCAACACAAAGTATTTGCTCACCATTATAAACCATTAGAAAAATTGTTTTTTTTTTTGTGCGTTGCATTTCAGATGTTGGCCATGAAACATTGTTCGACACGTGTTTAATTTTATTAATGGTTTTTTTAGTGGAAACACCTCTATTTAACTTAAATAAAGTGAAAATTTCAGTTAAGAGAAGTCCATAGCAAAATTTTTTTCTTTTTAAAAGAAAATTTTGTTCGAAATTATGTTAATCTATTGAAACTAAATATAAAAGGATTTCAGCTTGGTCCTATTTCGTAAAAAAAATTGTATGCAGGCTTATTCACCAGCCACCATTTGATGGTGTTCTACGATAACCTGCGTTAGTGTTAACCTAAAAATATTTTTTCTTCAACCATTGGTATTTAACATTCATTGAAAAATTTACTGGACTGACGACGGTACTTTTGATTGGAGTGGTGCATAATCCTGAATATCCGCCATACTCTTACTCACAGTTTTTTGAAATACACACCCGCACATACAATTTTTGCAAAGGATTAGAAATCATTCACTTGTGCAGGTAAATGGACTGTATGCGTTGAAGTGCTCGTATAAATCTCCTTAATAAAAAAACAACCGCCTGAATTGGGCAGTAAAAGCGTAACAAAAAAGGTTAAATGGCAGCTTTGGCACCCAATTCAATAAAACTTGAACAAAAGCAAGAAATTGGACTTTATTTTTGCGTATTCGCATACTTGTATACAAAAGGGTGGCTCTTTGTTATTTAAGATTGAATATGAATTTAAGTTTTTTCTACTTCTTAAGGTTCTCGTTGGGTAATTAACTATTTTATAGAGCGCCTTATTGATGTTTTCGGCGGTACAAGTGTTCAAATTATGTTAATAAGTAAAGAGTCAACTTACGCTTTATGAAATAGATTTAAAAGATATACTTCTCCACTACATATTTGTAAGCTCAGTAGTGCTCACAAAGATTGAACTCCTTTGTGGTTACATGGTTTTTTGCAAATGTTTGATTGATCGCGACTATATGTAAGTATAAATAATTATTTGAAAATAATAGAAAAGTTCAACTGTCTCACTGTTCGCCCGTTTATTCATTTTCATAGAAAGATGCTCCAAGGTGGTGTGAGATATATCTCATTTTGAAAATTTATTAATAGAAAAATAATAGAAAAAGTCAAACTGTCTCACTGTTCGCCCGCCCATTTATGTTTGGGAAAATACGCTTCAAAGTGGTGTGAGATAAATCTCGTTGTTTACGTTTTTAAAATTTAAAAAAAAAAAAGTTAAATTGTCTCACTGTTCGCCCGTCCATTTATGTTTATAGCAAAGGAGTAATTGCATTGTCTCAATGTTTTTACTGTCTCACTGTTTGCGCCGTCGCTCAAAATATGTAAGTTCAATATTGTTGTTTTTAAATACAAACAAAATATTATTAATCCAATGAACTTAAAATATATATATATATATAAAAAGATTCCATTATTACTTAGAACTTGTGCTTTTTGATCTAAAGTAAAGTCCACCCTATGTCAATGTTTGGGAATTTTATGCTGCATATGTGTGTACTGGTTCCGCAGTATCTAAGGAGCAGCGTATGAGGGCTTTGAATTAATCACTTATCAACGGGATGCTACACATTTATAAATATTTTTTTTCTTTTCTTTCTACGAAACGCTTAATCCTCTACAGCAGTCCAACTGAAAAGTTAAGTATATGCTGTGAATTTTTGAAATTTTGTCTTTACTTTTTTGTAGACAATATTTTGAATTAAAAATAAGGTCTTATGTTTTGTTAAATGAAAATAAAATATTTCCTGGTTACCCACATAAAGAGCATAGTAATATCTACTTTAAATGAAATTTAATTATCATTAAATATTTGCTTAAACTCATTTAAATTAAATATTACGCCTGCGATGTTAACAAGTCTTAAATCAATTTTATCGAAGTAGGTTTCTCGAATATAATCGCACAGTGAGGGTGTTTTGTATGCTTAAGAAAACTTTTGTAAGAAACTCATTTATGCATGAAGGCCTGTAGTAGAAAAAAATATCATATCACATTTTAATTTCTAGCGCATACCACTATCTACCATAAATAACAAAATTTTCATTAAAAAATAAAATATTTTTCTTTAAAAGTGGCCCAGTTTGTAAATTCTGACCCATCTTAGAGATTTCTCTTAATCATTTAAAAAATGCGACCCATTTTCTTACATTCCAAGTCTGCCGTCTGAGTTTTTTCATTTTAAAAAATTTTAATTTTTGATTTGACCAAATTTTTTCTTTGCGGTGCGAGGCGTCTAAACGCAATTTCTCGCTCCACTAAAGCAGCGCTGTCAGTGCAAATACACAAAAATTTTTTCCCACATGCATTTTCCATCTACTTGTGTACACATAATTAATGTTTAGAAATACATATTTCATACATATGTTATATGATATTCATATTTCAAAGCATTTGCAGCTCAATGTTGCAATTAGTAGAGTGAAAAAGTTTTACATTTAAATGAGCATGCAAAAGTTTTTAATAACCACAAAGTTTTTGCTAAATGCAAGCATACATATTTAGAGCAAAAATTCTAATACACAAAAAGGATATATGAGTTGTGCAAAATTTTGCGTGCTATTCATTGGTGACATATCCAACGATATGAAAGAATGTGACCTCATTTGAGAATTTTCCGAGTTAAGCATTTAATTCATCCGAGTGTATGTTATAATAAAATGTAAAAGTTAAATTAATATGTCGTTCTTAATTTCAAAATTTAAAGTTGAATTTGCATATGGCATTAAAGTGTCATTATGACAAAAATTTCTATTATGGAAACAATGAAAGGATGATTTTGTCATATAAAATCATATACAATTTGCATATTATTTCTTACAAGTCATTCGAGGATTTACTAAAACTATGATAATTCAATCAAAAAAAGGACTTTTCGTGCAAAAAACTGTGGTGCTGCTGTTACCAATTTACATTAAGCAATTTTAAATTACTGCCAATAAAAAAGACGTTAAACAACCCACTTTTGTTTATAAGCACATCACTTTCATACACACACATATAACACACACACATACCCATTTTTTTTTGCGTCGTCTGTTTGAAATTTCAATCTAATCAAACGCCAAGTTAGGTCAAGCCTACAAATCAATCTGCCACAAGGACGACACCGTTCGTTTAAGGACCCTCAATACCACCACCAGTGCATTCATTTCATTGTCCATTCTTGATTAATGTGCAGTATGGTCGCATCAACTGCGTCCTTTTTTCTTCTTGCGCACACAAAAAAGGACATTTTTCTTTTGTACTCAAATCATTTCATTACTGAGCTACTTCTGCTACCAAATTTTCCACTTGTTTTCTCGCCTTTAATTTGATTTTCTTGCCTTTAAGTTTTCCGTTTGTTTGTAGTTTTTGTTTCCTGCAATTGTCTGGTTTTGAGCAGGGGATGCAAAAAAGGACCGCGCGTTCGATTTGAAGACAAGCAGAGTGCTTGTATATTAGGGTTGCCATATAATGCACATAAATGAATTTTTATTTCGACAAAGTCCAAGAAACCTTAACACAGAAGGAAAGTATAGAAATATTCGATATAAATCTAAGAGTAATGAAAAGTAATGAAATATATCAAAAAGGTCTACAATTTTTCAAAATTTTTTTCCCGTTTTTTATCTATTCAGAAATCAAAAATATGATATTATGCCTAATACTTTTTTTTTTTTACAAAAGACATGCTGAAATATAAATGGCAACCCTGTTCTCTCCAATTGTCTACTGTCATTTTCTTAGAGACGTTATATTGCAAATGGGGGATTGCTTAACAAGTTTAATGCTGCATTTTCTTGTTTTGCTTCGCTTACTCCATGTAATCCTTGATTGTTCCTCGCAAAAGAAGAAGAGTCTTCGCAGTAGTCTTACGTACATACATACATAGTAGTCGTCATCGTCTTCATCCTTTGCAATTTTATTTATGCGTATTTACTTTTTATTTACATGGTCGAATTGTCATTGAAGCATTTAGTAATTTTATTGTCCTTTTTTTTTTTTTGTCATACTTTACTGTATGTCCTTTATCGTTGTGTCTGTCATTTGTGTCCCGTTTTGTGTGCACCCCCATGGTTTCATGGACATTTTTGTTTCGTTTGGTGGGGCTATAAGATTTATGTGAATATGCTAAGGATACGTTTAACTGTGGATTTAAGCTTGTTTTTCCTGTTGTTTCTGTTTGCAAATTAATATTGATTTGATTTCCCGCATTCCCTTTGTTTTTTTTTTGTCTGTCCCACTATTTGATTTGCCTTGTTTTGTGATCTCCCCTCAGAACTATGTCAATTTATTTAACTGCGTTTTTTTTTTGTTTTTTACTCATATGAGACGTTTGCTTTATACATTGGCATTTGAGACATTTGGTGCCATATCCTTCCGTTGGAATTTTAATCTGATAATGATTTGTTCCGCACATGTATTTTGAGATTTATCAGCAATATGTTCATATGTACATATGTGCGTTTCATTTTTTAAGTAGTGTAAATATATTAGCAATAGCAGCTTGTATGTGAATATAAATCATAAAGTCTGTTATTGCCAGTCTTTTAATAAAGAAAAAAAAACATTATTCTTCACGAGTGGCAGTTTGACACTTGCTGATTCCCTTGAAATATAATTAAATTTTGTTATCTTTTTTTAATGTTTGAAAAATTCCAGGCTGTATTGCAAGAACTTTCTTCTAATTAATATTTGGCACATCAAAATCTCATTTCGTTTAATCTCTTGACACGCAAAGCAATTTCTGCAATTTTTCGCTGGCCCCAAATCGTTTTCCTAAAAAGACATTAATTAATATAAATCATATTTTCTAATTATTTATGTTTCTCATGTCATGCATAAAATGTTAAGCATCTTTGCTGTAAATGAGCCATGTCGTACACGCAAAATATCGAACAAAATTTGATAATAACACACGCACTTCAGGCAGTGATGCCATGATGCCAGCTTGAGAAAAAAATTATTATTGCAGTATGTACTGTATGGTAGGAAATTTTTGTTCCTAAGGTTTTACACTGTTTCTCTACATTAATTCACCCCCGCTCCATAGCCAGCTGCCAGAAAAATGTTTTCTCTTAATTTCCAGGCTTATTAAGCCTCTATAACTAAGTCATTTTGGAAGCTATTAGCTTCTAGACTAATCCGGTCACTAGATATCGGAAGTAGCTTATAAGCAACTTTGGGCAGCTTAGAAAGTATTTTGGGGGTAGAAAAAAATGAAAATATATGTAAACAAGCAAGTTCCCCTTGTCCAAAACTTCTTTCATAACATCATAAAAATTTTAAATTCATAATCCTCGCATTATTTATCAAAGGATTTATCCCAGTCGAATTCTAAAATCTTCAGTATAACCATATCACAAAGAATATTCGATGATAACCCCCATGGTCATAACCCCCAAAACCATTTTGGGCCTTATGTACATTTTTTTCGTTCATAGTCCACTTATTTTTCGAGGGAATTTTTATGGGAAAATTTGATGACTTGTTGAGGGAAAAAACTCATTTTTTTCCTTCAATTGTGTGGAAAATTTTGAATGAATTACTGGCATCACTGACTTCAGGCGCTCAAAGAGCGTAAAAATGAAAACAAGAAGGCGCTCAAAGAGCGTAAAAAATCGTTAAAGAGCGTAAAAAGCGTTCACATATACAGAGCAATCAACACATGCTTATCGTTGCTTGTGGTAGTGAACACCACTGCTTATGATATATCCCGCAAGATGAGAGAAAGCAGTCTCAGACAAAGCCCATATCAAGAACAAGTCAAAGGGGTCTATATTGATCTCACAAACTAATTAGGAAATGCTGGTACTTTGATTGTAGCACTCATTCAATATAAAATTGACTATAATTTTGGGAAGATATACTCCAAAGCTATACTTTAACTATAAAAACCTTTTTTTTTCTTTCATCTTAATAACTTACTAAAATATCTCTAGAGGATTTTTCAATTTATTTCATTATTCAGTTATCCTGCATGCACCAGCAGCTGCAGTGTTGCTGAGATGCAAAATAAAAAATTAAATTAAAATTCAATCTTGTGTGTAATTATTACTTCCAGCAGAGCAGAGCACAGATTTATGTGAAAATCATGCCCTAAGGTTGACTGCCATGCCATGCCATGCCACTAAGCAGCAGCATGATAGAGTTGAATCTTTTGAAAATGAAAAGCTTGCAGTAGATGTGGAGAAGAGTTATACTTCCACTACTACTGCTATAACTTATGATGATATGCAACTTGAAGTTAGTAAACTTTTAACAAGGATAACATATGAAAATGTTTATGAAGTTTATGAAGGCAAATAAATTTCTCTTAACAATGTTAATGAATGAGTTAAAATTATAATAATTTAGTAACAATTTATTAGATTTAAACAATGTAAGTCACATCACTTTAAAAGGACGAAATCAAAAATCACAACAACTCAATTACACAACTGTCACAAAGCATAGACTAAAAACATCATTTAGATATCAAGAACTCAGCATCAGGCTCAAGATTAATTACATACCACGACATAAAAGCAAAAAAAAAAAAATAAAAAAACCAAAAACCCAACGTGTAGAACATGTGTTGTTTGTTATCCTTTTTCAGTTTCTACTCATCATCATTTGAAGACATTTTCATTCGTAGCTCATCAATCTTAAGTTTGTTTGTCTTTCTTGTCCCCCAATCTTACTTAGTTAGTAGTTGCGTGCCGCTTCATTGTCTTGTTTAATATCTGGCGGTATGTTGCCTTTAACACTGAGCGACAAGCTAACATGTTATTAATTTTATTACATGTGGATTTTTACAGAGGATGGTATTTAATGAAAAGTCCTGGAAAACTTTCGTTAAAAGTTTTGAGTGGGCTGAAAGAGACCTTGCCGTAGTACTCATTGTACTAAGACCCGATAGATATAGCGAAAGTAGTGAAAAGAAATAGAGAAGAAGTTGGGAACGGAAACTAGAAGAAATAGAGTAGATGTTACTCTTCCCCGAACTTCTTAGTTTCTTTAAAAAAATACAGAAAAATCGGATGAGAATGAGCGGAACTCATACCCGAGACATCGCTACCCAACAGTTTTTCCTGCATCTTGCAAAAGCCGGACAGCTACAGAGGTAATGCTCTACAGCAGCGATGGGCACGTAGTGGCACTTTCCGCCGTCATGGCCCGAACCGTTATTCGACACACAAGCAATCAAAAAACAATTCGCAGAATTTCAACGCTATCGACGCACAGCGTTGAGTTGAGTTCAAATGAAAACAAAAACAACACACTGAGGCATTAGCGACGGTGCCGCATTGTGTCTCGACAAATGTAGCAATTGTTTTTGTTTGTAGTGCAATTTGGTTTTTTTTTGTGCTGTTGGGAAATTTGAAAATGAAAGCAAAAAAACTTTAAAATTTCCTTTTCGTTGCTTGATTTTGTTGTTGTGCTCTTTTGCTAGATTTCCATGCCCACCGCTGCTCTACAGTATCGTCATCCTCAAGGCACAATTGGCATGTTGTATTGGCGATGACACCCATGCTATATAAATGCTGCCCATATGTGTTATGTTCCGTGATTAACCGTACCAGTAGTCGTTAGTCCATATTTTCATGTGAAGAAGAAACTTCGCTTCTTTCCATACGGTCCTTGTTATGAGTAGTGTTCATAAAGCCATTGATACAACGATTGATTTCCGCGAAACTGTGTTCATAAGGGGACGTCCATTAATTACGTAAGGTGTTTTTTTGAAAATTTGCACCCTCGCTCCACTCCCCTTGGTGAGATTTGGTGAGATCTGGCGGGACCCCTCCCCTCCCTCCCGTGAGATTTAAATTATAATTTTTAATGTAGATTCTATGCATTAAGAAGTGAGGTTTTCCTTGACCCCCTGCTCTCCTTGGTGAGATTTGGTGAGATCTTGCCGGACCCCTTCCCCCCTATTTTAACTTACTTAATTAATGGACGTCGCCTTAGGCCAACTTAATTGAAATAATTTTCATTGGATTTACCGATATTTTCAATATCATCGGCCTAGATCGGTTTGTAAAAGTTAGTGCTGGTTTTTATTAATTCTTACACCACACTGCGTCTACTGATAGCTTAAGTATTTTTGCTGTTTAGAGCACAATTTTCTGAGCTTGTTTGGGAATATACGGAGATATATCCCCATCGAGTAGATTTCAAATTGCTTGTTATTCCATCAATTAACCAGCCTGATGCCGCTTAAATCACTGCTGAAAATGTTGCTTATACAACGCACATATTTTGCCTAACAGTGTAATTTAACGTAACATATGTATGTAGCAACCCTCTACTTTCTTTTATGAAAATACTTAATTATATTGTCGTGGATGTCATTTTCATTGTTAAGCATCTTCATGTTATCCCGATTGTCGTTACTCAAGTTGTTGTTACAAACACATCGAAATATTTTAAAAGCCTGACAGAATATGGAGCACTCTAACAACCTTCCTTTCATATGTTGCTTGCCCGCATCATAGGATCTGTACTCGAAATTTCATCCCCATTGTAACTCACATTTGCACGCATTTTAAATCTTAGCATATGCCTAAAGTCGCTTCCGGTTCGCTACATTTTAACAACCGGAAATGGAAAAAGTTTTGCACGTTTTTCACTTATTTATTTCTGCGTCTATCGTTCTATTCATCGTCTTTTTTGCAATATTCCTGAAAAACTTTCTATGAGTGCGTTTATGTTTTTTCTTCTCATCCAGTCACGTGATATGCAATTTATTTAGTGGTTTGTATGTGGTCGATATGTGTGTGTTTGCTTGGTATGGTGTGCGTTTATGTTTTCTCACTTCGTTGATTTTTTTCTTTCTTCTCAATAATGTCTACCGCACGCACACACATGCACGTTCGCAGACGTTTACGCACGTTTGCTCCTTAAACACACATTTAAATGCATCGTATACGGCCGTAATGAAAGCGAATCTGCGACCTCACTCGAATGCTCGGATTTATAAATTACGAAATATTATGCATTAGGATATACAAATATATATCATACATATTGTACGACAATTTAATAATGTTGTAATCAGAATAATATATATTTTCCAGAGCATAAATCATTCGAAATGTACGAGGTAGAAAATCGTCCTGCAATGATTTCGTTTGAATTATTTTAGTTGAGATTTTGAGCATGATAACTAAAGTCCGCTTGCAACGGTATGGCCATTTTCCAATTACATTGCTCCATTATTAACTCAATTTGTTGTATGGTTTTGATTAAAAATAACAAAAGGGATTTTGATATAGACTGATATAAAATTAAGGCAAAACTGCAACGTATTGGCTTATAAGAAATATGTAGATGTAGTCTAGTGGGGAGTGAGAATATTATTTACTTTAAACTGTACACCTAACTACAATTTTTATTAAAACGATGAAGTCATATAAACTATATCAAATTATAATAATTAAATATAATATTTCTTATGTGACATTCAGGCAATAATTTTAAATTTCAAACTCCATTCCAGTTTTTATGAAATTTGAATATCTTATTCTCCAAAAAAGAAGGAAAAATTTGATCCTAATGCATCGCGTTTGAAGAAAATTATAGTGAATATGCTGGGCCCATCCATATGACTTGAGAGCCATACTTCTATATGTTTTTTTTAATACTTTTATCGATATTCAATGTTCAGGGTTGCCAAGTTGAATATAATCATTCTCAAAAAACAAAAACTGAAAAACCCTCAATCTTTTTTGGGGAAAACTTGATAACCTTTAAGTAAAAGTATCACAAAAAATTGTTCTATTCCCGGCAATTTCAGAAATTTTTCAACACCTGCCAGGCCCTCGGCTTTAAGAAATTCTCTAGTTGGCCGGTTACTTGTCAACCCTGTCAATGTTGTATGGTGTCAAAATGGCCAGCCTTCAATCACTTCATAGACGTCTTCGAATGTTTTATACCAATCGTGCCAACTGGGTATATAAGGAAATCTACAAATTGTTTTATCGGCTATATAAGTGAGAGAGTCATACAAAGTTACAAGACGCTCTGCTATGGGTAAAATACGGGAAAAATTTACCAAAAATTTCTGCGCTCTATATTTCTTCAAAAATTTGTAAGACCAGGCTCATGAAATACTGAACTGTCCATTAAAATAAAGGACTGATGGCACCGTAGCCATATTAGGGTTAGAGAAGAAATAATTTATCTGTTTTAGTGGCTATCACATACATCAAAGTCCAAAAAATTTCGAGTAGGTAATGGGCAGAAATGTTGTCAGCAATAGGTCTTTGGATCACTAGCAATATAAAGAACAGTTGTTACCTACAAATGTTTAACATTTCACCTTATCTACGAGTATATTGGAAGGATTTCATGATTATTGAAGTTAAAAACGCTTACGAAGCCCTATAATGACTGACCTCAAGAATTAAAAATTAAATAGAGTAGTAATAAATATTGCATAAAAACCGGTAGAGAATCCTTTCATTACAAATGCAACCGTGATTGCTATGGGTGTTATAAGTCCCAGCAAACAATTGAGTGATATTTAATTCTTATATATATGCGGCGACGAATTCATACTCTTCAAGAAGAGTTTTACGCTCTAAAGTTTTATCGCGAATAATGAACATGTGCGCTAAAACTTTAAGGAAGACAAAATAGCAACATATATAAAAGTAATTGATTTTGAAACATCCAGGCACATTTTTTTTAAAATTGATTCATTCCATCTTCCAGGCGTTGAGTTTAAAGGTTTTCTAGAAGATTTAAATTGATACTTTAGATTTTTTATATATTATACGAGTATATGTTAATGTATTCTGATTCGATACTACTTTTTTTGTTATTTGCATTGACATAAAATGTAGATATAGTTGAAAGCAAAGAACGATGCCAATGATGGTAGGCTGTTAGGTGTTATCATTTTAAATCATAAATTACAAAACGTCACAAAAAACAAACAACTATAAAACATCTACGTGGATGAGAAATTGAAGCAATAACTCCGAGCACAATAATCGTTTGAAACTCTTCTATATGATTCATACCATACCTGAGCTACCTTCGAACAGTTTCTGCCGAACAAACTATCGCTTGGCAATAGAATATGAGCTCGCGCTCGACCGAAACCATCGTCTCGGCGAATGAAACATGAGTGCCGGATTTGCCAAATCGATTAACTTCACTTTTCAAATTTTTTTCTTTTTTATATGCTACATCAATCCCTGCTTTTCGGTTGAACAGCACAAATGTCCAAGTTTATATATCGTACGCCTACATAGTTTATGGAATCCTTAAATTGGTTTTTATGCTTTCTTCGACTTTTTGTTTTATGAAGTTCATCGATCTGTTAACTGAGGCATTCATTTACGTATACATACGGCAAAAGAATACTCAGCCGACGATATGTCCCATCCACGATTTAAAATGTTTGCTGGGATGTTTCTCAATATGTGTATTGTGCTTGTGTTTGCATGCGAGTGGGGAGGACAAACCCAATACATTAATGGTATTTGCATTGTGCTGATTTTATTTTGTTTTTATTGAATTGATAAAATCACAAACGACCCCATTGCAAAAGGAGAAAACTGGAAGAGAAAACTGGATGCTCTGTGTCACTGCATTGAATATTCGAAACATATGGAATCGCAAGTGTGTGCGCTTGTGCTGTTGTTGTTGTTGTTTTCGCAAGCCAAATCGATGGCAAATATCGATAGCAGCAGCTTCACAGTCATCGTTTGTCAGTGATGCCAACTGTTAGAAATGAATTGTGTTGTTTTTGGGGTTGGAGGGCATAAAACGCGCTACGCACATATACTATAGTTGCACTGTTTAAATACCGTTGCATTGTTGTTGGTGTCGATGGTGTTGAATGCGTTCGATAGCGTACGAATTTGCATTGTTTATAAGTGTGCGTGCGCTCGTATTGTTGTGTGTGTCTAAAGCTGCGGTTACTGCTTAATGGAATCCAATGTGCATTAAATTGACAAAGATACGCAAGAATACGCAGTGTGTCCACACACACACACACACACACACACACACATACCACCCTTACCCACATATTCAGAATCAAATTGAAGCGAAAGACCGTCACATAGCAAATCATTATGCAAGTGATTGGCAAATGGGTGGGTGGAGCAGTTCACTTCGTCTCCTTTGTTAATTTAATGCAGAGGCTGCTTGTTAGTCGCACCATTGTGGGGGCATCAACATTTACATATATATTGTAAAGGAATAGGAAGTAAATTTGAGAGGGAACGTTGCGGTGTTCAATTGACAATTGTCGTATGTTTCCTGGCAATTGACTTAAACGAGCTTGTTTTGGAATTAAGCCAAGTTATATTTTGCTCTGATGATTTCAAGTGGATGCTTCTCAGCAAATGTGGCGATATCTGTGACGTTTAGTTAAAAGAAATACCATTTTCAAATCTGATTTCTCCATAAACATGAGAAAAGCAGGAAATCTTGATAGCACAGGCCTGCGAAGGTTTTCACCTTTAGGGATGGGATAAGAATAGTCTTCTGTATCAATTTTTACCTTTTGACCTTTTTTTTTTTTTTTTCGACAATATGTCTCTTCTCCAAGATAACGCGCATTATATATAAAAATTCAAATATTTTTCAATTTTATAAACGTTATTTCCGAAAGGAACCAACGTATTAGAAAGATTGAAATCTTAAATTTGAAATCTTAAAGTGAAAGCTTATCAAATTGCAAATCCACCAAACTTTTATTCCCTATATCGGCGGGAGCACACCGAATACATTGAGTAAACCGAGTTCACACGCAATACGGATATAACTGCTCATCGACGGTCCGTTGGCAGTCAGAGGTGTATGCCTCCTCTAAGTTGGCCATCAGCATGAGCCCTACATTATTCTAGCGGCAGATTTGCAACTCCGCACGAGTGTATCCGTTATCGAAGCGGATGTAAGTGGTTAACTGTTTGAATTGATGGACATGGTGGCCATATAGATGGGGATATTGTAGCTCGCTCATAATTCTTTCGCTGCCTAGAGTTTGGCATGGAACACACCATCCCAAAGAAGGTGTATATATTGTCTTTGGTCATCATACAAACTCGCTAGCATTTTATTGGTGTGCGCTTCGTTCCATGTACCAAAATATTCGGGGTCTTTTCGATTGGAGCACAATAATGCTCATGATTTTGAGGGACAATAACGTAATGCGGCTTTATTCCTCGCAATGGCCCTGTACGGGTAATTATTTTTACATAATGCGAAATGCTGAATGATGAAATAGCGGTTGATGCTTGACTAGCGCAGACGGTTACGGCTTTTCTGTACAATTCCTCCGCATTGTTATCAATCAAAATGTCCTCTAAGTCAATCTATTGTTCAATATCGGATATCTCATCCATATTCTAATCTTTTCTGGTACATAGTCATAATCGTCCAAGTCTTCATTTAATTCGAAATTTTTACGTCTCAATTCGAAACGACGCATATTGAGACAATGTATAATGAGGCTTAGCTGTAATCGTTTTTGCCTCTGTCCGAGGTCAATATATATTGGGTCTCCCAGACCCGCGTGTGCATGATTCACAAAAATCGTTTAAAATACAATTTTCTACTACAAGTATATCGAAAGCTTATCGTTAACTGTTCCCTTGTGTTCGCCTCAGCAAATTTGAAGAAGTTATGGAGTGGAGCCGCGCAGAAGAGAGATAAACACATCTCAAAACAAATTTGGTCTGACCAGACCCTTATGCTGGACAGAATGTTTCAGAGGAAGATTCTCAAAAAGCAGAACTGTTTCTTTTGAAAAAAAAGACAAGTACAAAATAGGCGTGACTCTATTTCAAGGATAAGAACTTTGACAATACAGAAATGCCGCTGAATAAAAAGTAAGTTGAGACAACTTGGCAACTCTCTTGACAACTTACTTCAAATGTTAAGGTTCGCTGGAAATTTAAATTTCTGGTAGCATAGAACACTTTATTTTCTGACTTAAAGAGGCAGAGATATATTATCAACAATTTAATATATACATATTAATAGATATGTCGCAATCATCAATTAGAATTTTTTTTTAATTGCTGTAGTTTGAACTTTTTTCACCACTTCAAATAAAATATTTATTTTTGAATAAAACTAAACGATTTACTTATACGCTACATACAGATGTCTACAATATATTAACGCTCATGTAACATTAATGGCTTAAACGAAAGGTTTAGTGATATAGTGATATATTTTCACTATTCTTATATCTTCTTACTGACATTTCAATTTTCACTTCATTAACACTTGGCAGCTGATGATATCCTCCTTCGTTTTTAGTGTCATTACAACAAATTTCGTCCAGACTTTTTTTTTTCGTTTTGTTTTGTTTTGTGCAAATAATGCACATATAAAAATAATTATTATTGTTGTTGTTGCGTGTGTTGCTGCTAATATCGTTTTATTATTGTTGTTTTTGCTGCTGTTATTATTATTATTATCATGGTAGCTGATATCATTTTTTATTGTGTGAACACAACAATTGTGTGTCTGCACTAATAAGTATGGGTGTAAGTGTATTGAGGTGGACCTTCGAAAAATGACAACTAATGTGTTAAGCATTATCGCAATAGCAGTGCCTGGCAGACTTCATTAAAGTGCCAAAAAGGGCAACAATGCTGAGGAATTAATTAAGCATATATAGTATAGCCACAGATGAAATGAGCTCTCATAAGCAGCTTAGCCTAACTTCATACATAATTAATAAGGTAAACCCTACGTGTTAGTTTGTACATAAAGCTTCATCTTAGTAAGGTATTTTTTTATGGCTAAAGAAAGACGATGATGCTTCTGTTTCCAACATTGCTGCTACTGCTCCTGCTGCATCCACTCGCAACGGCAACGACGACGATGATGATGATGATGAGAAAAAAAACCCAAGTGAAAATTTATGGTATTCGTAGGTGGAGCGTAAACACTCGACTTATTTATGTTGAACAACAACAAAACCGACAGTGTTGTTAAAAAAAAGAACAGCAACAACAACAACATTCGTTACACTATAACAATGTGCTAGAAACTTTCATTCGGCAAACACTTGCCGTAAGTTTCTTTCTTTAGCGCAATCACCCCCCTCCCCCCATAACATTTATATGGTGCATAGGTCCTATGTCCGTGGTGGTTTATGCAGTAAACAAAAAGTAATTTTCACAAATTTGCCAACAAGTAATCCAAGGCGAAGCTCCACACGATCCACACGGAATTTATGTTTTGTGTTTCGTGTACGCAATTTGTTGCCACATGAAAAACGAGAATTTGCCACAACAGACCATAGACTAAGCAGCATAGCAGTTAGTGGGGGGGGGGGGGAGTGTCAAAATTGAAGCTGAATTTGTGCACCCGGTCTGTTCTCGTGGTTTAACAGCAACCTTAAGTGCAAGAAATGCTGCGGCATCTATGAGAATAAGTGTAGTAGAAAAAACCAGGCCTTAACATAAATGTGAACTCGACGCATGCGGTAGTGTTAAGGTGACGTTAGGTAGGTATATACGTCGCAGAACGCAGGTGCTATTGCGGTCTATGCACACCAACAATTTCACTTTCTTAGCCAAGCTTATCATAATGGCAAGTTGCAAAATACCGGCATATGCTAAAAGGAAACGCGTCGCGCCGTCATTAATAACACTCTGTTGAGAAGAGTAGAATGGGTAGAAGGACACTTGAATTTATTTCACAAAATAAATTGTACATTTTTTATTAAATTTTTTCTCATATGTATTACTTTTGAGCTCTCCCTTTATACACTTCGATGTCACACTCTACAATGTGTAACAAATCAGAAGTACTTACTGTTAAGATAATTAAGAAAATTAATTACATTAAGTAATGGAAGTATTTGAGATCTATATTAAGGATATATTGTAACAGTTAAATAGCATTTCAGTTTCGACATATTTCACTTTGGAAATAACAAAAAATTTACTCTCCAAATCACATCATGCATACCAAAAAGGTAAATCTATTAATATGCTCTTGGAGCATTTCTGGACATTGATGTAACCATAAGCACGGAAATAACAGCTCTAGCAGAAGCAACTTTTAAGTAACCGTTCAATCAAAGCAGAATGTGGCAAATTAATTCTCGCAAGTAGGCAAAAAGAGATATTTCACAAGGTGGGGTTCTATCTCCATTATTATGGTTACTGGTAACTAATCCTATACTAAGAGCTCTTCATCAAAACTTATATGGAAATGGTTTGTAACGCTTTGGCGCAAAATATACTGAATTGATTTTAATAAATTCTTTTCTAAAGCCACATATTCATGCTAAGAAAGTTTATTGCGTACTTAGTTTTTTATTTTTTTTAAGTTAAATATCATTTTTTTAGGATTAAGTTTTTGCAAAACCTCACTTAAAAATTGTTGTTTGATTTTTTGTTACTTATGCTGCTTCTTCAATGCTGTGTTGTTATTGTTGTTTTTTTTTTGTTCTCATTTATACCATTTGTATTTGGCTTCTGAGTTCAAAGAACAAACTCATTTTCAATTGTTTCTTTTTATTTATTTAATTATTTTTTCAATTTTTTGAATAGAGAGGATAGAATGAGATATTGAAGGAGTAACTTAATTGTGAAAAAACAACGGCATGTACGCGTGCGAAGCCGCGGATACGACTAGTACAGATTTATATAAAGTCCTTGGCGTGTCTGGTAGAGATCGTGTGATTTCTGAACAACTTGGTCAAATTGTTTTAAAATAATTTTTCTTATGATCTGCGGAATCTAAGCACAGCTTAGCTTAATAAAAAAGTGGGCGGTGGCACGCCCCCCATATAATGAAAAATAAATTTAATCATATCTCATCAACTATCTAACGCAGATAAATGAGATTTAGAACATATAGAAAAGGTACGAGCAAAAGAAAGCCTCAATAACAAATTGGGCGGTGCCACACCTCCCATATAAGAAAATTTCGAATTGTCTGTCGCATATAGACTCTCGAACTACTCAACGGATTTTCATAACTTTTTTTTAAATGCTTTTCAGTAAAAGGTTTTTAAGGAAATTCGGTTTAGAAAAATGGGCGATGACACGCCTCGCGAAAATGAAATTTGCTGCCTACCTACCTACAAAATTTAACAATTTGCCACCGAAAAAAAAGTATTTATTTACTAAAGAAAGGGTTTCCAAAATTAATTAAATATGCTAAAAAACATGAACCATTTTGCCCCCTGTTCGCCCCCTCTCCCCCCGAAATTGTGTTGCCGCACCTTCCATACGAGAAACCCGTTTGTCTGTCCCATATTGACACTCGAACTTTTCAACGCACATACTTTAATAACTCGTTTTTAAATGCTTCATATGTTTTGTAGATGGTTCTTAGCACAGTTTGGTTGGAAAATGGGCAATGCCACGCCCCTAAACTCTAATTTATCATATATAATCAAATAATTGACGTAAGTGAATGAGACTTGACACACATGTATATAAAAGGTACTAGCAAAAGTAAGTTTCAGTAAAAAAAATGGGCAGTATCACGCCTCCAATATGAGAAAAATTCGAATTTTCTTATATTTCAATTTTCTTATATTTAACGCAGACTTGGTACATACATAAAAGACAAATAGATGTAACCTACTAAGTCTCATCGCTCCAGCTACCAGTAAGGACAGCACAACGTCTGCCAGTATTTTTATAAAAAAAAAATTAAATAAATTTTTCAAGCCACAGCAAAATATCTATGAGCGCTAAACTTTAAAACTACAAACGTTATGGCAAAAAAAAAAAAAAAATTATGGTAATTTGTTAATTTAATTTTATTGAGTTTTTTAATGTGTAAATTCTCATGAATCTAACCATTATAAGAATTAAATTAAAAGACTTTGCCTCCTAAAGCGCTTTCTACATTTGAGTGAATGTCAACTTTTTCATATCTTCGGTATGCTTCTATTGCTTTGAGCCATGATGATTTTAGTTTTAATGTTTTTTGTTTTGTTTTTCTGGCATATTATTTTCATTAGCTTAATTAAAATTTTATTTTCATACCCGATTTCCTTAACACACACACACACACTGAAGCCAACATAAGCACACTTATACTTTGCCAACTTCCTTCCTTGTATCCTTCCTATTTTTTTTTTTTTTTGTTTTTAGGAATGTGATATCATGAGAGGACTTTTCTGCTGCATATCTTTCACATTTTGTGGCTTTTCATCTGTTATTATGGTAAAACTTTTTTACCCACAAACTTTTGACTTCTGTATTGTCTGTCTCCTTAGAATTTATCAGAAAGACACATACACACAGACACACACACGGAGACGTAAAACACCACTTATGCATACATTTATTTGTATAAATCCATATATAAAACTTGTGCACGTTTATCATATCCTTATCAATGCATGCTCACATTTATTGTTTTTGTCATTCATAAGGGTCGTCTTTCTTTTGGCATCTTTGACTTTCTTATGCTGCTTTACTTTTCAACTACAAATATTCAGATTTTGTATGTGCTTGCCAAAAGTTTTTCATTTTCTTATACCAACATATAGTAGATTTTTATTTATTTGATCCTCTTTTATTCATTCATTGCTCTGATCGACCACAAAAATTTTGAAGCATCCTTAATGTTGGCCTTTGTTTCTTCATAATAAAAGAGTTATTAATCTGCAGCCAAAACTGATGGTTAGCCTGCATTAAATTGAAATCTTTTGAAGTTGCGTTGAGATTGCTTTAAATTGGATTTTTCTGCTCAAATGAACTTTAAGTTAATTTATGCTCAGAAAAATTTTTATTAGAATTTTGAATATTCCACATTAGCTCTTAGAGTTGATATGTTTTTAGTTTCTCTTTATGCTGTCATACTTTGTTTGGAACTCTTTAAAATGTGATTTAAATATAAATATTTTGTTGCGTATTTAGTATTTAAGTTAAGCTCCAAATGACTTCCCAGGCAACTGGTTAATGTTGCAAGTCTATATTTATTGGTAAGCAGTGCCTGCCAAACTCATATACATACCTACACATACAATGCTGCAATTAATTTTGTATTAAAGTCATAAAATATACTGTATGTACAGCTAAAATGTGTTTGTGTAATTGAAACAAGATGTTAACCTGGCTGTTATGACCAAATACTTCATAAATCTTAATTACTTTTGCATTAAGGTGCGATGTACACTACACTACGTCCTCTTTCATCGTGGTGGTCTTCCATTACTTTTTGCATTTTGCTATGGAACATTATGTTAACAAATCTGTTTTCTGCCGCTAATGGTTGGCCGGAACACTTAAATGCATTTCTCCAAGAGCTATGCAATTTTCAACATCAAATGGCAACCCAATGTTAAACAAGATGGCACAAAATCCCTAAAAGCGCCAGCGGCTGTGAAATGTTTTTTTTTTGTTTTTTGTATCCTTAGAAAACTGAGAGTAAAGGAAACAAGCAATGCAAGCTTCAGTCAGTTAAAACATGCAACACAGCTAAATAATGGCTTATAAGTTATGGCAGTAAAAAGGTAAATAAAAAGTTCAAGTGACTCTTATGTAACCACTTTATGATTGTACTCTTTGGCATGCACATGAATTTTATGTTCTTTTTCTGACATTTAATTATCTTTACTCTTTTTTAAAATGTTGTTGGAAACAATAATTTATTTTATTTAGTACTTCTAAATTTACGTCGTTATTTTGATTATGTTTTATTATGCATATTTGTTCCACTTACTTTAGCGATCTAAAGCAGCGATGGGCAAAATACGAAAAAGGAGCCATTTGTGGCTCATTAGAGCAAACATGCAATTTTTTTAAATTATACAACCAAAACAACAAACAAAACCACTCACCACAGCTACGCATATTATAATCATTGTGGTTTTTTCTTTTTATACGCGCTATATACGGGATTTGTGTAATTGTTGCATCGTACAGAGGAAAAAAAAACAAAAACACCGAAGCGAATGAACAAGAAAACAACAATGCGCACTTTAAGAACAGCTTCTTTCGTTTCGTTTGATCAGTGTACAATTATTTTTACACTCATGTTGTTCTTGCTTGATTCTTGGAATTGGATTTTGTTTGATAGCAAGATTTTTATTTTTGCTATCGAGATCAAATTTATGGTGAGGTTTTTTCCTGTTGTTGTAATTGTTGTTTTTGTTGCTTTTTCTATAAGTAGCTCCTGCCTCCAAAATTTTGCCCACCTATGGCATATGAAACTCTTTGCATATAATGTATTGAAACATTATAATGGCATGTGTTCCATTAGACTCTTCAGTGTATTGACTTTATTTTTATTATTCGCTATTTTACAAGTGAGATATCATATATATTCTTAAGTAAAAGATTTTCCAAAGTGTCTGCGTTCTTCTCTCCAGATGAAGTTGTATTTGATGCGATTACTTATCTTTCCATTCCTCATGTGATGATAATCTTATCTTATATCAGCGATTCGTTTATTTCTCATAAACCAAGGCCTTACCTTACATATATTTCTCACAAAGTAAAGTCTTGGTTAGGCCTTACCAATGTTCAAATAATATTCCTTGAAACAACTTTCTATTAGAATCGAGTTTCCATATCTTTGCCAAAAAGAACAACTATCAAATTATTATATTTATTAGGAGGAGCGTTGTCTCTCATTTTTCGAACATCTAATGCAGTTGAAGGCTTTTCAATTTTAAGCTGTCACGGTTTAACCATATTGTTTTCTCAATACTATTGTTTCGGATACGGGACAAAGTCCTCACAGCATATTTTTTGTTCGGCAGACTGGATATGAAATTCAAATTAGTTTGGAATTAAAACAAATTCAATTGAAATTATTATGATAATACTTACGTTTGTTTGTAGCGTAAAATTTTAGCTCACTGTCAACTTAAATATTTTAGGGACAAGAGCATCGAAAGGACTAATACTTAAATTAAACTAAAACAACAGAAAGCATTAGTAAGAAATTGGCGAAGAAAAATGTCGCTCATTAAACACTAATACCAATTAAAATTGACTTTAATGCAGTAATGTTTACAACGTGTACCCTTTTAAAAGGACTGACCTTATAATATTTCACTTTACTACGCAACCCTGCAATGATTTGGGACATCAAGTTTCAACAAAAAAGTTTTTTTTTTTTAAAAAAAAGGAGCAGCACTGTAGTCGTTACATCGTCGCCGTTATACGAATAACGTAACAACATGTAATGCAATCAAACTTCGTAAACCAAATTACGATGCTGTACTCTGTTGTTGTTGTTGTTATTTTTGGTGTCCACTTGACGCTCGGTCCATATGTTTCCACTTGGTTGCGTTGCTGTTTTGTTGTGGACTACAACTTTTGTTCGACCATGGTTGCACAGTGGTTAGGAATCTAGCAGAATGATAGCTGCTCGTCACAATCTTCCAAAAATCAATTACTGATCGGGTATAATAGCTGAAGGTTGTTAAGGATTCCAATAAAATTTTGATGGACATTCGCCATTTATACTAAGCACCTTACTTCGGTTGTTGAGAGGGAACATTCTTTTTAGGGAGCGGGGGGTCCTAAGCTTTCAAATAGTTTGAAGGAGTTAAAAAGACTCAATGAGGATTTCGCTTGCGAATTCATATGAACAATAAATAATGCAAATATTTTGATTTATTAAAAAGTGTGTTTTTGGCTTCAACACAATTCAGAAAAAATATTTTTGTGTCACTGTACTTTACTGTTCTGCTATTTTATAAATTTTTTTCTCTACAGCCCATTGAAATTTTTGCGCTTTTCTTCCTTTTTTTTACGTTTGTTGGTTCTCTGTGTTCACTTTGAGCCCCATTGTTATTCCATTAACTTAACTTTTCAGCTGTTGTTTACAATTAGGGTTGCGTTGGTGTTTAACTTCAGTTAAAAAATAATAATAAAAAAAAACAGCCAGGCGACAATTTTGAAGCAACCAAGCGAAGGACTAAACGAACAATTTGCCAATGTCTGACCATTTGGTCATTCGAGTGGGGTTCTTTCAGTATTGGTTCCTTCATCACGCCAAAGTGACATTGCCCACATCTTTTTTTTTTAATGTTCAACTATCCAAGAGAGGAATTGTAACTACTAACGCAATATAACAATACAATGACAAAATGTATTTTACTCCATAGAAGTTGATAGAAAATTATTACAGATTAAGTTGCTTCTGAATAAGCACCTAATTCAAAACATCTTGAAGAGATATGTCCTGCTATCTTAATAAATATTTGCACTCACTTTTTATATTTGTGGTGCTTCTGTTGTCTTTTCCTACTGTGCACTTGAACGTACATGTGTGCGTGTGCGCTTTGCTAATATTTTTAGCAGTTTATTCAATTGTTACCAACTTTTTTTTCTCTAACTATCCTAGGTTTTTTACTCCTTTCGATTTTTTTCTTTATTTTTTTTTTGCTCATAAAATGACCAGCAGCAGCTATTTTTTGTTGCTGTTGTTGTTGTTGTTGTTGCCAACAATACTTGTGACATTTCTACTTCGGACATGTTTGCGGAGTGATCTATGATAAGCAATAAAACTGTCTGTCAATGTGTGAGTATGAGCTTTTCACATGCGTGTTGTATGTGTGTTTCGTCCTTAGTCCTTTTTTTTATGTGATAACTTTATGTAATTTTTCATATTTTTTCTGTGCTGACTGAATGTGTGTTTCTGTTTCTTTTTTTTTTTTTGTTTCATTACCATTTTATTTTACTATACCTTTTTATTGTTGCTTTTTTATAGTGTTGACATAAATGTGTTTACGTTTGTTTTATTTGAGAAAAAAAAAAATGATTAATCATTTTTGTTACTCTTATTTACCTTTATCTTGCCGTCGTTTTTATTTCTCATATAATTAAGTTTTTTTTTTAAGGTTTTTATTCTTTAAATTTAGTAAATTGTTCATTTTTCTACTGTTAAGTACTGATAAGTAGAGATTGTGCAGAGTGTATACCCTTCTTTTTAGTGCCGCTTAAATAATATTTCTGATCTTAGGCAAAAGTGATATGCAGAAATAGAGATGCTACACTTGAAAAAGTCAAATAGCTCGTCTGTTAGTATATCTGGTCTCCATAAAGGAGAGGTTGCCAAATAAAGCAATTCTAAAAAGGCAATTTTAAGTAAAGTTTTAGGCTGCAGCTTCATTGGAAATGTAAAATTTTGTTTCATAAAATTTGTTAATTTTGCCAAAAAACAACATAATGTAATTCTTAAAAAATTTTGAAATTCATATTACTTATGGTCCAAACTGATACCATGTGTTCAGTTGTTAAAACATAATGGTATATGCAATTAAAAAAAAATTAAGCTATAAGCAAATACAAGGACTTCAAATATTCTTAATTACAACGTTCGTTCTTGAATATTCTCTAACCCTTTCATCTGCTACACTTAACTCTGCTTAGTATTGCTACATAGTATCAATTTCACTAATCAATAAAGTCAACTGTCATTCTTTACCTTTCCATTTGACTACGTTCGCAGCTCTTTCTCTTTGTTTTTCTTGGAAATTGTTTTTCTAGCTTCCCGTTCTATTCCTATTTCATCTATTTATCTTATCTGTCCATCTTTCTGCAGTGTTGTATCCAATTACAGTTATAAGCTGCTATTTTCACTACTTATTTTCTTTTGGCTCTTTATTTATTTCGCGTGATTGCACTTTTACTTTGACTTTTTGTTTTCTTACTCCCACCGCTGTATGGTAGTTGTTGTTTTTTGTCTTTATTTTTCCTCATTAACTTTTGCTATTGATCTATTTTTCCTATCGATATCGTTTGCCTGTCTGGTCTTTGTTCGTTGTTTACCTGTGCGCTCGCTGTCTGTCTCTTTCACTAGTAAATGAACTTGATTTCATCAATTTTTTTTCTTGGTTGCAGCATTGTAAGTTTATTGCTATTCAATGTTCAATAGATACCTACCTAACTACTATAATTGTTGTTGCTGACTGGGAATCCTTATGGAAAGTTCTTTCGAAAGTTTTTACTTTATTTTATTAGTTATTTTTATCTTTGGCTTTTGTCTTTTATGTAAAAACTTTTATACGACACTTGGAACTACTTACTATTGGTATTTTTAAAGTTTCTTGTGAGTTTATGCTTGCAATGTTTTTTTTTGTCTTAGCATAGTTTCTTTTGACTTTTATAGAAAAAGTGCAATAATTTTGAAAGCTTTCATGAATATACAAATGGTTTCTTGGCTAGCAGTTTTATAACCTATATAATATGAAAATTAAAACAATTAACGCTGTAATGATAACTTTTCTTAAATAAATTTATTCGATGAATGAGATTCCCCAACATATAGTAAAAAAACAATTATCAAATATTTTGCTATTTGAATTGCAAGTATCATAGTTTTTTTTTTAATCGTATGATCAAAGTTTTCCCTCTATAATGTCTTCGAAGGTTGTTGAAAAAGCTAGTCTTGTTTTGAAGCTTTCTTGAAAATTGATAAAAAATTTTGTTTCTCATCACTCAGCAATGTCATCTTCCAGGAATTTAGGACATTCCCAATCACAAGTACATATGTTTACATCGCATATATTAATATTTGACAACGTATTCAACATGTCGTATGAGTAACGTGATATTAAAAAAAAAGTTCTAATCCTGCCAGAGAGAACACACGGTCGCTTCAAGCAAGATCAAGATCGATAAAATTGTCAACCAAATCTGACAACGTACAATTATTTTATAGTGCCAGAAGATACCAAATACATAATCCACAAAAAATGATCTGCTCATTTACTCGTTGTATGGCCATTTTAAGGTTAGCACTTTGGCCGATACGGTTCGTTTCAAGCAAGATCAAGACTGGTAAAAAGTAAAGACTTTCTGAGCTTCAACGCTGTGTATCCTGCCACATAATATTTACTCGATTCAAGTTCCAAACTCAAGAGATCTCTTGCGTGAATTTTAAATGACAATATATTGAAAATCTTTAAATAATTGTGAACTAAAAAGAAAAGTTCTAGTGCATTTATTCTTGATCACATTTTTGACATCGTAATTGACAATAAAACCGAAGGATTCATAAGATTTGTTGGTTTTCTTAGAATTTTAAAAAAGAATGAAACATCAAATGTTTCATCAAATCTGGCAACGTTTTGGTTATTTATGTTCAGCGAAAATTTTCTTTGTTGAAAAGGTTGTGCAGAGGGGTAGTGCAGAATCTAATATTTTCTAATTTTAGGTGGTGCCACGCCTCTAACAGAAAAATACATTCCACGGCTAAACTAATGAACTGAATTTGATGAGATTTTTTTTGGAGATTAGTTGTACCCTAAGAAAGGGAAGATTACTAAAAACCTCTTTATTCCTTGCGTGGGCGTGGCACCGCGCCTAGTGAGAAATTACACTGCCTTCGCTGAGCAGTTACACCGATTTTGATAAAATTTGGCAATGAGATAGATTGAGTAAATATATTTGTTTTTTAGTGGGCAGTGTCACGCCCCTAACAAAAAAATTACTTTTTACTATTTTGAAGAAATTTGGCACAGAGATAGACTGAACTCTAAGAGGAAAGGTATTTGTTTTTAAGTGGACGGTGCCATGCCCCAAACAGGAAAATGTATTTTCATAGCTTAACTTGTGGACCGATTTTGATGAACCTTGAGGAAGGGCAAGAGAAAGGAGTAGGAAAAGGGCAGCATGATACCATGATTTTAACTTTTGGGTGCGATGATATTTTATGATGAAAAATTCTCTATAACCGGACACCCACTCGGAATTAATTTTCTGTAGAAAAGTTAATGAAAAGTGAGTGTCGACGAAATTTGTCCGGCTATGGGAGCTGTCCGGTTATGGGGGCTGTCCGTAATGGGGAATTTCACTGTAATGGTTAAATCTCAGCCAGTGGGCGTACTCTGGCTTACTAAATTCACTAAAATTTCAATTTTAAATTCACTCAAAATCCAATTTTTAAATCAATTGGCCGCCAATATCACGTGATCTGAAGCACTAAATTAATTCTTGTAGCAATGCGTGTAGGGCTAAAAGTGTTAAAAATCCTTACATATGACGCCAGAAAATTATCTATCTAGATAGGTTTCAATGTTCAAACGGTTAACGTTTATTTGAATTTAATGCAAAAACTCATATCTTCCCTAAAAAAAAAACACAAAAACATTGACAACTTTCTATTAAAAGAAAAAAATTTCCCACCAACTCTGCGCTGAAATCCAATCCAACTGAACTTTCAAAATTCTGTATCAAAAACCTGATATCATCATAAGAACTCTGCCGCTGCTACTCGAGAGAGTCACTTAAACTTTGCAATCGCGATAAGCGAAGATTTCCATTTAAATGTGAGTGAGTTACACTTACACTGTGTGTGTGTGTGTGTTCAGAAAGCGAAAAAAACAATGTTGCCAAACAGTGTATAAAATAACACGAGTAAGAAACAGCGGCAAACCCAAGAAGTTACAACAAAAAAAGCACTAACCTGCCGTATCAGGAACTAAGAAAAAGTAAAATTGGAAAATAACCTTAAGGTTAAGATTACAAGGTAATTTGATTCAATTCCTTTGATAGGAAGTTTGTTTTTTCCACTCTTCAAGGAGGGTTCCTTATTTGTTGCTTTATGGTGAGATCTTTGTTTTAAGATAAGAGAAAATTTTTGTTAGATATTTGAGCACAAAGTCAAAACATTGTTTGCGCTGACGTTTTGGGAGAAAAAAAAAAATGGGAACAAAAAAGTTTTTGCAAAATATTCGTATTGTATATAGAAACAGTGTATTTTATTTGGTAGATATTTGTTTTTTTTTTTGTTTTTGCCTTCGCCTTCTTCCTTATCAGTTTGCATATAAATTTTGCATTATTTGACATGTTTAGCAGTGCAATTTGGGATTTGTTTTACATTAAGTTTAAGAAAAATTACTTTTCCATAGAGGGAAACTTTGCCTAAATGGTAGTTGGAGGCTTAAATGAAAGATGTTAGAGATTGCAAGAAGTCTATTAAATGCTAAGTACTGTAAAATTTGCTACTTTGGCGACAAAGCACAATATAAATTGAAGATTCGTTATAGTGCTTGGAGTGAGATTTGAATTGTATAGTTGTGATTATGATTGAGTTCAGCTATAGCCTGATATATGAGAAAGCCGGTTTTTTATTTCAGATTTCAGTGCACAGCGATTTTTTTATGAATTTTATTTAAAAAAAAGGTCTTGACAAGATTTTCAGTATAGACCAAAATAATTTTTGATTATGTTTTTATCATGGGCAGAAATAGCTGGATTTTTTTAATCAATTTTTTTATTTTGCTTTAAATTTTGATGTCGATATTTGAAAATTTAATTTTTCGGGCATATAAAAGTATGCATTATTCAGAAGCGACGATATCGCTCATTTACTTCAAGAGTGGCATAACTGAAAAAACGTAA
The DNA here is from genome assembly GCA_963662105.1 of Meiosimyza platycephala. NCBI lineage: Eukaryota > Metazoa > Arthropoda > Insecta > Diptera > Lauxaniidae > Meiosimyza > Meiosimyza platycephala. The sequence continues at coordinate 15,214,642 of OY759210.1, forward strand.
TTTTTGAGTTAAGGATGCAGAAATATTTGCAATTTCATGTTTTATTTTGTGCCAAAAACTCAGAAAGGTATCTTATAAACTCGCCTTGTGAAAAGAGTTTATGTAAACATACTTTTTTGAATTTTCATATAAAAAGTAACTTTGTGTTTTTTGAGTTATGCCAGTCTTGCAGTAAATGAGCGATATGTAGTTTATCACAATTCATTAAATCACCTTCTAAATAATATTTGCCGGGGCTTCGCTCGCTCAACTGTTCAGTCATTTTGCGAAAATGATGAGCATATGAGATTAAATTCTTTTTTCTGATTTTATTTAAATGGAATATCAAGTGTTTCTAAATATTAACTCATTGGAAACTTCCTCTACCGCGGCATAAATCCCTGCTAGTCGGTATCTTTTAAGTTAAATTTAAATTGGAGTAATATTCTCAAAGCGATCTAGAGCTGTTCCACAATGACACTAAAATTGCTACGGATTCAGACAAATAGGTACAGACGTGAAAGATGATTTATTAGGATTCAAAGTAAAGTATCTTCATTCCACGTCACCTTCATGACTCACACATATTGCTTCATAAAGCTATTGAGAGCGTTCCTTATGTTAAGAATTCAATTTCTTGAAATTTTGAAAAATTATAACAAATAAAATAGTTGATTGCTTAAATGAATAAAAAAGTTTAAATGAAATATTAGTATATTTGTTACTGTTGAATAAGTCTTGTCATATGATATAAAGATTTTTTATACTTAAAATCTTAAAGTTCTCGGTTTGGTAATATTTTTCGTCTGGCAGAGCTGTAACTTTTGAGAGCGAGGGTCATTTCTCCGTAGAGTACTTTCGAAAATAAGAAACAAGCAGTTATTTCCCTCGTTGAGTTAGGTTGAAATCCGAAAAGCTGACTGGAAGGTATACTCACCGACTAAAATGGATCTAAAGAGCTTCCGGTCCTTAATAAGTCTTTGAATAAAAGCTTATGGTGTTTCTTCGGATCTACTTCTCCATCACTGAATGTCAGTGGCGCTTGTCTCGAAATTTTTGCAGGCAATTAACTATGACTTAAACCACTGCTTAATGGCGCTGTTGAAATTTTTCCACCTCCACTTCGTTAGGAATTACCAGAATAATCCGTTTTTAAGGAGCGTGGGTACGCAGTACTACTATCGGCTTTCACTGTCTCCGGTATGGTTATGCGGTAAGCTGGTTCTCAATATGACAATCTTTGCTGGCTCTGCCTGGACCTCTGTCAAGCATATTTCCTCCCATATACTGGGTTATTCTATGTAATTAATATCGGCGACTTTCTGCAGCAATTCGCCGGATTCACGGGAAACTGTTTTGGAAATACTATTCAATAACCCTTTTCTTGAATATATGACAGCAGTATATTGTTGTGATTCCGATGCCCAGCGAACGAGGCAGTCATCCAGACGAAACTTCTATCGAATTTGCCATTTTGGAGTTGAATTGTCAGTGATCATCTTCAAATGGTGCTCATCGAGATAAGGATGTATTTTTCTGATCCTTTATACTGATGCTACGCACTCTATCTCTGTAGCTGAGTAAAATATATCAGCTTTTTTTAGGTGGCGATTAGCGTAAGCTATGACAATATCTTTATCTTCGATATCCTGTGTCAGCACAGCACATAAACTGAGATTACTAGAGTCTATCAGAAGAGTGAACATCTTTGAGAGCGCTTCTTCAAATTCATAAAAACTGGCTTCTTCCCTCTCTAATGTTTAACTTTTTTATATGAAGTCAGCAAAGGGAGAGGGGAGCTCTGCCTAAATGTTCACTGATTGAAAACTCTGAGGAGCTCTACTCAAATAATGCTTGGAGTCGATCAATTGGAATTTCAGATGTGTCTTCTGTTGATTGATTCCCCAAACTTCTGAAAACTTGAAGAGATGAAACCAGTTCACGCCTGTATCACATTCCGCTATAAAATCTATAGAAGAGAGTTAAACACTCAAAAGGTTGGATAGTAGTGATTATATGCTCTATCCAAGTCGAAAATCGTAAATCTTTGAGAACACCTTAAGGACACTAGTTTCAGTGTTCTCAAGGATTTTGCTCATTTTAACTTCACCGTATAAAATTTATTAATTTTTTTTCTGATTTAGTTTTGGAAATGAAAAATGTGAGCCTTACATTAAAATATATACTCAAATAGCAGAATATAGCTCCTATGGGAAGAATTGTCAAAAATGAAGTCATTTGAAGGAAAAAAAAGAGAACAATGCGAATAAGAGGAACTCAAAGCAAAAGATAGTGACAGCTAAAGCTTATCATGTTTGGCGTTGTCAAATTCTATAAAAACAGCAAATGAGAGACAAATGCGGAAAATTAAAATATTTCAATGAACACAACTTCGTGGTTAAGTTGCGTTTCGTTTTTTTCTTAAAAAAAAAAACCATAAGGAAACAGTGGATAAAAAAAAAGATATAATAGAAATAATAGTTAAAAACAAAATTAAAAAAAGTAGAAGCACAGACCCAACATGGACATTGTGTCACATAACTGTCCAGACAGCTGTCATCCGGCACAACATTGAGTAAAAAGCGTTAAAATACAAAACTCATCAACATTTAAGTTCTTGTCAGCGTAAGTTTTTTTTTTTTTTTTTATTTTAGCAGATGAATTTTTAAAAATATCTTTTTTTTTATTAGTAGAAAATAGAAAAAAATGGAATATTCCGTTTTAAAAGTTTCTAGTAGAGTAGGTAAGTACTTGGGGACAGTTTATAAGTTGGCAACTACTAAAGTATTTAAATGTTAACGAGTTGCAGAAAGTTGCAAAGTTGTCGACAGTACTATACAGCGAATGTAACTGGAACATTTTTGTGCGAAATTTTTTTATCTCGTCTGGTCATTTTCGAGTGCAGCATTTTTGTTTCTCATTTAAATTTAGAATGAATTTCAATTAAAACACTAGCCAGCTTCAGAACTTTAATTTTTAAAGATGTGAATTTTTTTGGTAGGTACTGAACAGAAACTTGCTCAACTACGAATGACTAAAGCAAACTTTGTATGGCTAAAACTTAAACTACGAGTACTGCTGCTGTTAAACCTTTTTGCTCTCTTAACCCATGCCACTCATCTATTTTGATTATACAAATTCATACGAAATTTCGTCTAAAATCTAACGTTTGTAAAACTTTCAAGTATTTTGAAATTTGTCCCACGTGACATATTGCCTTAGCTAAGACAAAAAAAAAAAAAAAAGATTTTACAACGCATTTTACTATTCACATTTTTACAATGTCCTTATGCATTTTATGCTTTATCCTTATTTTTTGTGCGTTTTATTTTTATGTTGCTTGGAAAACTTTTGTAGATTTTATGTTTTAATTTAATAAAAGCAGCATCGTTGTGATTCTTTGTTGTTGTTTTTTGTCTACGAATATAAAGTGATAATCACTTAGGCAAAATTTTGTGGAACTTAATTTTCTTTAATTAGTTCGGAGTTTAGCATATTTTGTGCTTTGAAACTCTAACGATGAGGATGCAAGTTTCACTATGCATGCAGACAGTAGACCGAGTAATTGAGATTGAAATCAACTTTGACGGCGTATAGTTGCGAGTACTTCCAGTTTTGGTAGTTAGATTTTTTAAAATGATTGCTTGTAGTAAGTGTAGGTAATCTTAATAACTGCAAATATTTCGAAAGATTTTTAAAAAGCTCGGAACAAAATTGAAAAGCCAATTTCAAGAACGGCAGCACTCTGAAAAGAGAAAGCAAATACATAGAACATAGAACATAGAGATGTTGAAACTCTTAATAATTTTTTTTTTTTGCTTTTAATATTGAAGGGATACCCTTTTTTCGAAATTCATAAGATTTTTTAGCTCATCTAGTTAAGAGTTCAATGGTTTTCTGGATATGAAAATTTCTCAAAAATTTTGACTGAATTTTCCTTTTTCCCTTTTTCGACAAGCAAAGGTTAATAAAAACAATTAGAAAATAAATTGCGTATTAAAATTATTGAAAATAAATCAGGATGTCTTAATATGTAAGCGAAATCACAGATTATCAATAGAATTTTTGGAGAAGTAACGGTTTTTGAAAAAGTAGTTTTCGAAAACTATGGGTCTTATTTCAAACTTTTATGCACCCTTATTATTTAATTATCTCTCAGATATCACCCAATCTTTTGGAAATCAAGTCAGAAATTTTAAACTTAAAAATTTTTGTCGGAATCTCTCTTGTAAGCTTTTATGAGAATAAAAAAAGTTTTTTGAAATCCCAAAAATGTTCCATTCCTTATAGAAACATTTTTTCCAATACTAAAGATTTGAACATCATTTCAAAGCAAATTTTAAGTACTAGAACTTTTAGAAAATAAATGAGATCATAAGTTCTATATAAGTTTCCCTATACTATGGATAGGCTTGATCTAAATCTTATGCTTTTAAGTATAAGGTTAATAATCAATCACTTAGTTGGTGGTGTTTGAATTGGCTAAGTTAAGTTAAAAAGGGCGCTATCTTACCACAAATGAGAAAAACCGATTTTGAATAGAAAATTATTGAATTGTGTTACCGACAGGCCTGGATTTAGAAATTTGCCGACCTTATGCCGTTCACAAATTGCAGCCACTCTTCACTGGTGAATATGGAAAAAAAAAATTTTTAATATCAAAAGTAAAGACCTTTTTTTTTGTTTGTTAGGTATATCCCCCTTTGTAACTCTCACCATCACCAATGCATTGCCACTTAAAAAATTTAAAACAAATTTTTCAAAGTTCCCAATATTTGCCGCCCCTAAACTCTTGCCGCCCTATGCACTGGCCTAGTGTGCCTCTAAGTTAAATCCGGGCCTGGTTACCGAGCTGTATTGGCTTTGGACATGAATAGCTTAGAAGCCAACTTTACAACGGCCCAGTTCTAACCTTAGGGGAGCAATTGGTGCTGACCTTAGCTGCACTAGAATTCTTTTGAAATGTACAGTTTGCATGACTTTAAGCTGGTCTCTCAATCGTAAGCTACGGTTTTTTATTGCACATAAAAAATATGTGAATTTGATGCTGTCAAACAATTTAATACTTCCTTCCCAGGTAACTTTTTTTATTCCAGAATTGGTTATGCATTTGCCCAAGAATGAGCAAGAAGAGTTATGTACGTATATATAAGTCTTCGGTATTTCTGGTTTTTGTTTATTAAAAAAAAATTCCGCTATTGTAGGTCCTCCTCGTCTCCTGAAATGAATAAGATGCATTTCTTTCGTATTTATTTTAATTTGTTTTCCTCACAGTGATCCTCTTTATCGACTATCAACTTTACACAATATAGCTGGAGAGCCACCTGGAGAGACTGCGTCATTAGTATATATTGGTAAAAGGATATTGTCTAGACCATCAATTTATATTATACCTTCATTATTTCTATTGCGATTTTTTTTTTGTAAATTCAGAAATGATAAGTAGAAGTAGAAAGGGGCTACAAGGAGCTACTACTCCTGTTACTGGAATAACATTAGATTCCGTGTTAAAAAATTTATTAAAAAATGAAGCACGATGATACATCGATAATAATTATTTTTTGACATAGTAGGTCAAGTGCAATTCAGGCAAAAGCTCCATACTATAAAAAATAAACTATCCTTAAGAGGAGCTTTGAGAATATAACTTCCTGAACTTTATTTTTCTCCAAAAATCCACGAGTGCTTCGCCGCCATGTAGTACTTTTGAAGTGTTTCTATTATCCATTGATTCTTCCGACATCTCAGTGTATATACATGCCATACATATGTATGTATGTGTTTGCGCATGTGTGTATGTGCATCTACATATGTATGTATGTATGTGAATGATATAACTTTCTTTCAACAATGATCATATGAACGTATGTTAAACAAAAATAAAGAAAAAAATTGTTGTTTAAATTGAAATTGTCAATATGACAAATGCAGCAAAAGGACTTTAACATTGTAAGGCATTAACAACAACAAAAAAAAAACCCCAGCAAAATAAGTAAACGAAAAGACTGAAATCAACCATAAAAATAACAACAGCAAATAAAATTGCTCTGGTCGATAAACCAAATAAATATTTGTTTGTCTTGCCCATGCAGCAGCAGCAAAGGCAACAACAGCCTGCGCATCAGTAAGGATTCAGGATTTAAGCAAGGATATACGGATTAAGAAAACACAAAAGTTGGACAACAACAGCAATAACAATTGGTAGAACACATTTGAATGCCTTTTGGCGAGGATGCAAACGTTTAAGGATTTGATTTCTTTAGATGCTTCTTTCTCATGGCAGCAAGGATTTGGTTTAGCTTTTTATTATTTGAATTTGAAATCGTGACTCAATTTAAATAAATAAAATATAGAAATTGTTTGTGTTACGGGTTTGTTGTTATTGAACAACACTTTTACTGCAGGCATCATGGTATTTAAATTCGCTTTTGCTTTTTCATTTCACTTTTTTTGGTTTTCATTAAAATGGTGCAATATTTAAATTTAATATGCAAAAGATATTAACCCATTTTTAGCTACTGTCGCTGTCGAGATTGGATTTTGTTTTAAATTTGTGTGCAGTTTTTATGAAACAACCGGAAATTTAATTAAATTATATTTTATTATAAAAATGTGTAAAAATGTTTAAAATTATATAAATTCTTGAAAATGTTGAAATGTCGAAAAAAGTTGAATAGGTTTGAATGAGTCGAAAAAGTTTGAATATATTATAAAAAGTTGACAAAATGTTGAAGTAATCGCAGTAAATTGAAAAGACAAAATAAGTTTTATCAGATATCAATATAGTTTTAGTCGAAAGAAGTTGAATAAGGTTGAATGAGTCGAAAAAAGTTGAATGAGTCCAAAAAATATTCAAAAAGTAGAAAAATGTTGACAAAGTTCAAAAGTTTTGGAAGAGTCTAATTATGTTGAAAGTTGAAAAGTTGTTGAAAAAATTTAAAAATGTTGATCACGTTGAAAAAATGTTCGAAATCCGAAAATGTTCAAAACCTTGAAGAAGTCAAAAAAGATGAATAGGAAGAAAAGAGTTGAATAAATTTTAATAAAAGTTGAAAAATGTTGAAAAAGTCGCCGTAAGTTGAATGTGTGCGTGGGGTTAACGTGAGTTAAAAAAGGGGGAAGGGGGTCCGGCAAAATCTCACCAAGGGGGGGGAGAGGTGATCAAGGACAACCTGACGTTAACTTTTTAATGCATAGAATTTACATTAAAAATTATAATTTAAATCTCACGGGAGGGGTTCCGCCAGATCTCACCAAGAGGAGAGGGGGGGGGGAGGCAATTCAGAATTTTCAAAAAAAACACATCACGTAATTATTGGACGTCTCTCAAGCACAAAAAAAGTTTGAAAGATTTATTTGATATCCATTTCAAGGGGGTTGTAAAGAAAAAGGTTAAACTGCCATCTGAAGGCGTCTAGCATATTGGGCTTGAATTGACGTCACATAGCTAAGGGGGAAGTTGAAGATAGTCCACCATCAAAGGATGTCCGACATATCGTATTCATGACTTTATTTATGTCATGCTACTTTTCGTTATCTTCTCGTCAAACCATTCCATTTGATACCCACCCATGTCAAGGGGATTGTGAATAAGCGGATAAAATGCTACTACGATAGCGTAACAGCGTTACTCTGTACGACGTAACATTTCTGCCAATTGATTCTAAAATAGATTTTCTTTCATATCCGCCAGTAAAGATGTACACAAATTAAAAATCCCAACGCATACATTGTGAGGGGCAAATAAGGACAACCTTACTTATCTCATCTTGAAAACCCTAGCACATTGAAATATTTCTTTGAATGAAAAACTATTTTGACGCTCTTTAGTTCAACTTTTTCGAGCCGACATTTATCATATAAAAATTTCACATAAAGATTATTTTCTCTTTTTAGTAAACAATGGGCAAATATAATCACTGACGCTGATATATTATTACTGATATTTTGTTATCATTAGAACATTCCTTGTTATATCCGTTACTTTTTAGATTTTTTTTTAAAATTTTTATCAAAATAAATTTTATATAACAGTTAAAATTCACTGCAACTTAAATTTTTAGCAACTAAATGTTTCAATATCGAACCTAATGCCTAATGCTTTGTCACTTTGAATTTATATGCCTGTCATGTAATCGCATGATTTATCACCAAGCACTTGCTGTGTGATTTTTTTCAGTTCTTTTGTTTTTAGTGCTTATTCTCTACTTTTACAAGTTAATTTATTCAACATTTCAACTACTGTGCGGGAAAAACCTGACTGACCAGTTGAATTAAACAAAATTATAAAATCGCTATAATGAGCAGTCGCTGTGAAAAACCTTCGTTGCATTTTATATTTGGTTTTTTGATTGCTACTGACGACTGTGTCATCTCTATTTTGTAGTTACATTGTAATTCAATTGCTTTTTAATCATACTTTTATAAGGTTATTAAAAAAAATTAAAAAACAGTGGCGGTGCAGAAATAAAAGCTGTGAGCTTGAAATAAAGTTTTACAACATGTGCATTAGCTATGGTATAGTGGAGGATTTTTTGATTTCGATACGCTGGGAACTTTTTTTTTGTGAGGTTTGATAAAAAATTGCGTGAGCCAAAAAGTTAAGGGGGTGATTTTCATACAAATCAGCCCATAGCTGCTAAGGAGTAGGCCATAGAGCGGTAGGTTGTATGACCGACCCTCAATTATTTTTCATGGCCAACAAAGTTTGTTTGAAAAAAATGTTGGCCATGAAAAATAATTGAGAGTCGGTCATACAACCTGCCGCTCTATGGGCTACTCCTTAGCAGCTATGGGCTGATTTGTCTGAAAATCTCCCAAATTTTGTAACTTTGACCTTGATGAGACGCCATTTACCCCTTTCCAATCCCCTTAATTTTTCGGTTCACTATTTCTATTTCGATACGCTGGGACCTTTAATTTTGTGAGGTTTGATAAAAAAATTGTGCATTAGACTTATACAAAAAATCAACTCTCCATTAATTTTTCGCAAATTTTGTGGTCAGTTGCCTTCTGTTGTAGGGGACACACTCTCAAGTAATTGTATTATAATATAAATATTGAAGAGGATACTTTTTATTGTGACTTCATAACAATATCACATAAACAAAAAGCACGTACGGAAAGAGCTGAACGAGACGGCACGTATTAAAGACAAAATTTCACAAACAAAAGGCTTGTAGCGATATTAAACCGAAATTTTTTAACTTGGGTAAGTGCTTCATAGACAAAAATTACACAAACAAAAAGCATGCATGAGCAAGTGCTTTGAAGACAAAAATGACACAAACAAAAAGCATTCAGCAATTGCGAACCGAAAGTATTTTCCTCGCATTACGAAAAGAGCTGAATGAGTCAGCGCGTATTAAAGACAAAATTACACAAACAAAAAGCATGCATGAGTATGTGCCTTGACGAAAAAAATGACACTAACAAAAAGCATGCAACAATTGCGAACCGAAAGTGTTTTCCTCGCGTTACGGAAAGAGCTTAACGAGACGGCGAGTATTAAAGACAGAATGACACAAATAAAAAGCCTGTTATGATGGCAAACTGAATATGCTTAGCTTGAATAAGTGCTGTAAAGACAAAATTGCACAAACAAAAAGCATGCATAAGTAAGTGCCTTGACGACAAAAATGACGCAAACAAAAAGCATGCAGTGGTTGTGAACCAAAATGACTTATGTAGCTCGAATAAGGAAAAGAGCTCGAGCCGAGCTGGATTTATTTTGTTATTGCTATAAGAGCTGGAAGAACTTCGCCTCGCTATAAAGGTTTACCGAAAATTAAATATTTTATCGAAATTGAGGTTTCAGGTTTTTGATTTTTGAGATACCAAACTAAGTTTTTTTTTATGGATCATTTATGAGTAAGACTTAAACCCGAACGCTTATATCCGATTTTCCAAGATTGAACATAAATCGAATGCTACCGACGTATTCTATACACCGCCACTGTTAGTGATATCATCTCGTATAATTGTTTTTATCCCGTTTTGTTCAGAAAGTCACGAAACTTTTTTTTCTACATATCGGGTTTATTTTTTATCGCATAAATTGAATTTAACATTCGGTACGTAAGAAAAACAAAAGCAAATTTGACGTGCGTTCTGTTTTAATGTCAAGAATTGAAACCGCAACAATAACAAAAACAAAAAAAAAACCAAAAGCCGGAATAATGAAACACAATCACAATTAAACAAACATTTTATGACTTTATCAGTTAGCGCTGAAGCGCAGCTTTATCAAAATTCCACTTACGTCGTGCCGCGATATTCTCAATACCGCAGCTGTAGCCTACAGCATACGAATGAGCGCGCTTTAGCAGCTTAGCTCCATAATGTTGAAGCCAGTTATAGTGTAACCGCTTGAGACGCTACAACGTCAAAATGTTAAGAGTTTCCGCAAATTATTTTAGCGCAATATCGCTGTTGTTGGTGATAGTGACCATGACAGTGACCTTGTGCCATGCTGATGCATCACGTCGTGTTAAACGCATCGTTGGTGGACAACAATCAAAGGCACCACCACCTGATGATCCGGTTGTTTTTACGCGCGTCTACAATCGTGATGCGCGCGTTGAAGGTTTTCGTAATGTTCGCACCGGCATCTATAGTTTTCTTGGATTATACTACGCTGAACCACCGGTGAGAGAGTTGCGTTATGCACGTCCAGTTTTTAAACGTCTTGCTGGTGATATCAACGCCACAAGTCATGGACCACCATGTATACAGCCGGATTCACGTTCTCCACAGCGTGTTATTGGTGATGAAAATTGCCTCCTGCTTAATATCTATACACCACAAATGCCCGATGAAACTACGGGTTTGCCCGTTTATGTTTGGCTACATCCAGGTGGTTTTCGTTATGGTTCTGCAGCGCAATATGATGCCACGCCTATGGCACAAGAGGGTGTTATCGTTGTTACACCACAATATCGGCTTGGTTCACTGGGCATCATAGGTGATGGCACCAAGCAGTTTGATGGTAATTTGGCCATGTTTGATATGGCATCAGCGCTGCGTTGGGTCACCGAATATATATCGAAATTTGGTGGTGATCCAAAACAAGTTAAGGCCATTGGTCATGGTTCTGGTGCAGCGAGTGCAATGTACTTATCAATGTCACATTCAGCGCGCAGTGCGGGTGAAGTTAATGGCGTTGTTGCAATGTCGGGTACGGCGTTATCGCAATATGCAACTGATAAGGAGCCGGTGCAGAGTGTGGAGGAAGTGGCAAAAATTAATGGTTGTCCGACTACAAACGAGTTGACAATTATCAAATGTATGAGAGCGGTAAGTTTTTTATTGAAGAAAGTTGAGCTAAGTTTTTTACATTTTTTTTTCTCTTCAGAAATCTGCTGAGGAAATCATACAAAATGATTCGAAAGTGCAAACCGAACGTCTTGCTGGTCGCGCAATGGTACAAGGCCTATCAGGCAATGTCGGCTTTCGGCCGCATCTTGAAGGTGAAAATGATGGACGCGCACTGCCCAGCCTATTGGTCGGTGAGCCCGAACAGCAGCTGCGTAATGGAAACTTTACTCCAGTGCCACTAATGACGGGTACAACCAAACACGAAACAGCATATGCTTTCACCATCGATGCTATCAACGAAGTATTTGGTTCAGCAGAACAATTCCTTGGTTCACTCACAGATGTACTAAAGGATTTGACAGGTTTATTAAATGTTGACCAGCTAACAGGAGAGATAATAAAACCTGTGTTGCCAGGACTTACAGGCGCGCTCACACCTACACTCAATGAAGTGTTTAAAATACCCGAAACTCTTAATTTAGATCAAATACTTTCGAAAGTGATTGGTGCTACAACAGATATACTTTTTAATTTACCTGCAGTGTTATCAGCGCAGGTGTGGTCACAGAAGGCACCAGCTTTCATGTACAGTTTTGAGTACAATGGCACCAAATCGAAAGGTATAAACTTTTTGCGTGGCCTACCAATTGTGGCGCTTGAAGAGAATTCAGATCCAGAGATTGTGGCACATGGTGACGAACTTGGTTATATGTTTGATGTTAACGATATCTTTGGTAATCCACTGGAAAATACTCGTTTGACTGATGCCGCAGATTTGAAAGTGCGCAAAAATTTCATTGGAATGTTGGTGAAATTCGCTACGACTTTCAAGCAGGACACTAAAGCGGGCAGCGTTAAAGATTCACTTTTTAATAGTGTTACCGTAGGTGGTGGTATACCCTTCATTAAGGTCGATTCAGAAGTGAAATCTGAAAATGATTTTCGTTTTTGTGAGTTGTCGTTGTTGGGTGCTCCCTTAAAGCCGCTTACGCAATTAAGCTGTAAAGGCTTGAACTCTTTGCTCAATCCAGTCGGTGGTGTTTTGGATGGCGTTGGCGGCACTTTGGGTGGTTTGACTGATGGCGCTCTAGGAGGAAATACTGGTGGCGGCGGTAGTGGACTTATTGGAGGTTTAGGTTTAGGTTCAAAGAAACAACCACCGCCAAGAGGTTCTGGAAATGCTGCTGGTCTTGGCGTGTTAGGCAATGGAGGTCTTTTAGGATAAATTATGCAGTTAGTTTTTGATTAAAATTTGTGAAATTATTTTTAATTACTTTTTTACAAATAATAAATGTGAAATTTTCCTTCTGTAATCATTACGAGTGATTTATTAGACTGAATCTTATCTGGTGGTGAAGCAATTTCAATAATTTTAATCATTATGTTTTAAGAATATGCATATATGCAATTTGATTATAGCCAGATCTACATACATTTCAATTCAAATCTCGTTAATGGACTATATTATTTGCTTTTCCGATTTAATAATACCAGAATCCTGCCCGAAAATAGGACCTTTATAAAGCTGTTCTAGGTGCATGATTTTAAGCTACTACAAAATTTCCACAATTTAAGGATATCGTTTTTGATTATTTCTAAAAAATCTTCGGATGTTTGCTGCTAGCCTGAGTATGCTCTCCATTGCCGATAGCTATGCTGCCGATGGGGACTTTCGCAAAGTGTGTGCTATCTATATCCATTGTATTAAGACTCTTGATTTGGACGAATATTCGCATTGGTGATATTATTTGGTATTGGAGATGTTCGTAAACAGTACCAAAAAAGGTCTTAACTTTTGGCATCTCCAAAACCCTGACGAAATGAGATATACAATCACACTAAAAATTACAAAATTTATTATTTATTATCTCGAACTATTTTATATTCATTTACTAAAATAAAAAGGTCATTATTATAAATTGTCCAAATGTACCGAAAATGTACTGGAAATGTGCTGAAAATTCGCCAAATGTACTGAAAATGCGCCAAATGTACCGAATGTACTGAAAACTTGTCGAATATACTGGCAACGATTTTTCAGGACGTAAATATACCGAAAAAAGTACAAATGTACCGAAAATGCCATCACTGAGAGAGAGAGAGAGAGATTCTTTACCCATGAGCCCTAGTGCTACAAAATCACATGCGCGGGGGAGATGGAGTTCGGCATAGGTACGTTAAAGCCAACAAACATAGGTCAGAGAAAAGACACCCGAAATATTTTGAAAATTCAAAGATCGATTCAATTGAAATGGGTATTTGCTAATAGGTTATTTAAAATGCTATGTAATTCGCAGACAAAGGTGAAAAATTGATCAAATAGTTTTCGAGTTAAAATATAAATAAAGTTAAATAAAACAGATGTACAAAAGAGAAAAAAAATTTGCAATGTATTGGAGATTCCTAAGGAAATTTAAATAACTATTATAAGTATTAACTGATGTGTAATATATTGAGCTTTAAAATTAAAACGAAAAATCTATTGCTTATATAAAAATTTATAAAGTTTGATAAAATTAGTGAGTTTGACATCTTCAACCTCGCATATCTCGGAAAAAAGCTCTGTTCAAACAAAACGATGAAGATTTTTGAATTCAGCAAAAGCCAAAAACACCCGAGTACTAAATATTTTATTATCTTTTTTTTTCCCAGAGTACGATTTAGGAAAACAGCTTAAAGTCTTCTGGAGTCGAATAATACCACCTCCTTTTAAATAAAATAACTTTCAATAACCTTATAACGAGAGCATTAGTCAGTCATTACCCTAAATTTGTCGCTGTCGTCAACAGTATTGTCAAGGCAACAAACACAACGCATCCCATCTTTGAAGATATGAGACGGCCTGGTTGTTGCTGTCGATATTGGCCTAAGGATAAAATTTTGTGTTTTGCGTTTGTTTGCGTTATGGATTTCGTGGCAGCTTAAAGTGGCTTCGCGCGTTTTCGTTTATTTAACAAACTCACTCTCTTTTCAACACTGGCTGTCCCCCTGCTCCTCCTCCCTCTTGACAACAACACTATATCGTTTCTTTTGCTCAGTTAAATAAAAGGAAACCAACAGTTTGCTTAGGAACAACATTATGAGGAGTCAAAGGAAAAGAGAGAGAGAGAGAGTATCCTTTTGTTTGAACTTTAAGCTGAAAATTGCTTAGCCACGCATTTGCCTTGCTATTGTAATGGTAGTTGTTGTTGTTGCTGCTGCTGTTTGCATATTGCTTAAGCAACTCTTATCATTATGTTGGTGTAAAGATTTTAATTGAGGGTAAAAAGGCGCGCGCACCACTGACTTACAGTTTTTGGCCTTAATGTTAATCCTTATGCCATTGTTGTTGTTGTTGTTGTTGTCGTTTTTGTCGGTTCACATTGTTTCTCTTAGATGAATCCGTTAGGCAGTCAGCCTATATCGATGATATAAGCTTAAGGATTTTGTTGTTCGGGTTAATAATAATTAAATTTGCAAGGATTTTCTATTACTTGTGAATTCGTTTAGACCTTTGTTAATACCTTTATTAACGCAGTTGTTAATTTTATAACCTACTTGTTGATGGTTTTATTTATTGCAGAAATTTTGGTAAATTCTATGTTTGCGAAAACTCGCAGGGCTTACGTTTTTAAAGGAAAAAAATGGGATTTGTGGGTGCGCGTGTTCTATGGACTCCTAAGCCGATCAACCGATTGCCAAAAGAAAGGTTCTTGGCACAGTTTGGTTTGGAAAAATGGGTAATGCCACGCTCGCCATATAAAAGAAAAATAATTTTCATCATATCTAATCAACTATTTGAGAAATTCTTGGCATAATTTGGTTTGGTAACAATGGGCCTCCTCCCAAAAAAAGATTAAAATCAAATTCATCATATTCCATTAACTATTTTACGTAGATGAATGATATTTGCTTTTTTTATATATAAAAGATATGAGAAAGTAAGTTTCAATAAAAATTTGGGTGGTGACACGCCTCTAATATAAAAAAAACCAATATCTTTTATACCTCAGCAACTATTTACTGCAGATAGATGAGATTGGACACAGATGTTTCTTATAGTTTGTGGAAGATTCTTGGCATAGTTTAGGTTAGATAAAATGGGCGAAGTCACGCCCCCATATAACAGAAACTTCAATTACATCATATCTGTTCAACTATTTGACTTGTTAGGACAAAAGTAAGTTTCAAATGAACGTTGACACACCTCCTATATGAGAAAAACCGTAAGTTTTTAAATCGTTTCATATTTAAATACAGAATTTTATTTTCAAAGTTCAATGAACGGCTTTTAAGTTTGACTTATCATTACCAATGTTCAATTTTAGGCATCAAGCAGTTAATTTTTATTCATTGAAATTACCTGCTTATTAAATGCGTTATTTTTTCGGTCCCTTGCCTATCATCCAATCGCACCAAAACACTTTTTTGTCCAAACTTTTTTATACAAGAACTTTAAGAACATTAAACTTACAAAAAATTTCTATAAAAGTATAGCGAAGCTTGATGTAGAACACTACATCTGAATCATGAGCTTTATATTTTTGAAACAAGTTTGATCTTAAGGCATAAGCAATCTATAATTCTCTTATGTGAAAGTAAAATTTTTATATCCAAAAAAAGAAATCGATAAATCGCATGTCACAAGCAACAAACAGCAAAAATATCTCACTGAATAAGCGTTTCATAGCCAAAATCAATGTGTTTACCACTAAATCCCGTTGATAAACATTTGTAATGCTTTTTAACAACAACAACAATGAGTACCAAACTCGTACAATTTACTATAAATGCTTTTACGACTACTACTGCAGTAACAAATATTTATATTGCTTTCCCTCGATTCAAATAAATTGCAGCCATTGACGTCCTTAACGCTGGTGTCCTCATTCCAATTGTCATAGTTAAATGTGTTACGAGAATTGCAATAAATACGAATGTGGTTGTAAATTGTAATGGTGAATGCATGGATGTGCATATTTTTTTTGTATGTGTGTATGGGTGAATATCAATAGCTTGCTAGTCAGTTTAAGTTTGTTCTGGATATTGATTTTTGCCAAGTCAGTTTTGTGAATAAATACGAGCATCCGCATCCGCATCCGCATCCGCATCATCATCAATATCAACATTCGTCAAAAGTCAACAATTTAAGTTGTCAATTTTGTCTACTGTCTGCCTGCTGATGATGTCGTCTGGTAGTTGGACTATGTTTGTGATTATTTTCTTTCAATAAAAACTAAAATGTATAAGAAATTTTGCATAAAAACACGAAAACATTTCTCATATAAATTTGAGTCTTGCATCATTTAAAATATGCATGACCCAATGCTAAGGCGATTACTTAATATTCTTTGCGTCAAAATTTTGATTGAGAGATGAATAAGAAATCATGCTCTTATGAAGCTGATTTGCTTGCCTTCGGAAATTCTATGAAAATAGTACAAACTCTGTTGTTTTTCAATATTTTTTTCTTTCATATTTTTGACCAGTTTTTCCTTTAATTTAGAATGAAATATTTTTTAAATTAACCATTTCTTAAATTATTATTCTTTTCTTATGCTTTTAAAGCAAAACTACCCTCAAACTAACATAAATGCGCATCCCCCATGTAGCTGACGCCTTGAAATATGCAATGTTTTACCATAATCGTTAATCATTCGTGGATTATTAATTTTAAACTCATTTGAAGCGAAGTTATCGTTTTGCATCATTAATATCGCCAGCTGACGCGAACTGATTAACATCATTAGCTAAAATTGCAGAATGGAAAAAATTGAATGTTCTTATTAAATGTGAAAGCTGCTGTAGCAGGATGGTAGCTATCATTGCCAGTTAAATGGTAATGAAGCAGCAGCAGTTAATTTTGAATACTCCAAATGCAAATGTGCGCAATCATTAACAATGCCACTAGTTTTTGGCCAATTCATATATTTGAACTGGGGAGACTATTTAAGAAAATTGTCTTAATTAATGTTCTCTGCAAGAGTTTTGTTACTTAACTTGGACTTGAAAAGCATTTTTGCTGAAAAATAGTTGTGAAGAATTTTCAAATCGTAGCTTAGTGTTTCCAGGTGCTCCAAAAATAAATCTCGTTATGAAGGACTCTATTAGTCTTTAGATAGTATGCGTTCAGAGAGTATCACCCTTAACATGAATAAACATTCCCTCGAAATTTTTCTTCCTTTCTTTGTTTTGCAATCGTAGAATATTTTTTGGGAAAGCGAAAAATTTCCCTAAAAAATGAGAATTTTCGGGGGAAAAGGCGAACTTCCGGAAGTCTTTCAACATTTTGGCAAGTAAGCGATTTGTGCTCGCTGAATTGTTAATTGACATTAAGTAATCTCAATTCTCCGATCGAAAAAAGTCTTGCCGCTATTTTGTAAGTTTGTGTACAGGATAACTCATGAATAGTGGAAAACCTGCAAACAGCGGATGGGCGCCCAACAGACATGTACGCTTAAAGCAGCTGTTGTTGTTAGCACTAAGTAATTAGGCGTTCGCATGCATTATTGCTTAATAAAATTTGTAATTGACCTGAATTTGTTTGAAATTTAAATTCAATACCATCCGCCTCTTTGTCACTAGAATTGCTACATATGATGCGTTCAGTTGCAAATCCGGCCAGGTGTCTTTATCTTACTTTTCGAAAAACAACGAAAAACGTTTATCTTCATATATGTTCACTGAAAAAATAAAACGTATCATGATCATGAACGTCCGATCAGACTTTTCAAGTTTCATCTGCCGATGTTTTTGAGGAAACAATTTTGTACTTGGCCGGTTTTGATCCAATGAACATGGACTTGGCTGGTTTTGACATAGTATTCAACAAATTTTGTTTGAAAACAAGTGGGATTGGCCGGTTTTCATATCAATGTACTGGACTTGGCCGCTTTTGATTTCAAGGCTTTAGACTTGACTGGTTTTGAATACAATTCAATTGAAATAATACGCTCGGTGGACCTTTCTGTGAAATTATCCATTTATTGGTTGGCAATTTAATTTCGAAAGAATTCCAATTGTGACAAATTTCAGCTCAATTGAACAAAAAGTTGAAGTTTTACTTGGCCGGTTTTAAAAGCAAGTTCATGGACTTGGCCGGTTTTAAAAGCAAGTTCTTGGACTTGCCCGGTTTTGAAATCTATGCATCAAAATAAATTTAAAAAATTTTATATATCTGTCAAAAAAAATTTTTTCAATCTAAAAACATAGTAGAACGATAAAGCATGGTCTAGATTGTGATATAACTATGAAAATTTTATTTTTTTGGACTTGGCCGGTTTTGCAACTGGACGCCTCATATATCTTTGTAACCATAAAAGATATAGCTTATATTTTTACCATTTTAGAATCTGTATTAAATAAACTATTTTAAACACCCAGCTTGTCATATATTGTTTTTTTTACACCACACCAGAAGTAGAGAGCAAAGCAAAAATTTTAAATTCATCATCTATTTTTATAAAAAAACCACTATTTAAAAATATTATGAAAAAAAAATAATTGATAAAGACCTTCATTTGGGGCTATGTGACTTACGCGACTGACCATTTTCTCTCAATATTATTAAAATGTTAATGTGTTTACAAAATCTGAACCGTACTAATACACATAACTAAACGGCCACTTCTTCTCTATGTAATACGATAGAATACCAAGGAATTAAATACTTAAATGCCCAAAGCAATCAAAAACTATAACCCCAAATTAAATCAGTGGACATATTTTTTGAGGAAATATCAATTTTTGCAGCTATTAATATTCTTCATTCTATTTAATAAAGTTATTGCTCATTAATTGTTATATACCCCAGCTGTCATTTAATTTTTGCCCAAAAATAGCCACATAATTATTCTCTCAAACGATAGAGATATTCCAAAAATAAAACCACTTACCTGCAAAGCCTCAACTAATTCGTTTTCACTATGGCAACCAAAGTTATGCAGCCGACGACTGTCACTCAATGATTGACATTTGCTGTGCTGTGCTGTGCGCTCATGCCTCACTCACTTCAGCAGCTTCGCACTATTTGGCGTACGTAGACTGTCAGGCGGGGTCTACGAGACGCCGCGTGCCATTCGCTCGGTCTCAAATCAATTAAGGTTAATCATATTTATGACTTTTAACCCAATTGATATACCTACTCGTTTAACTCTGTAGCGTTATAAGAGTACAGCAGACCATACCCAACTACTATGCCTTTCCATCACTGCTGTGCTGCCACATTCACGCTGATTGCAATTTATTATCTTTAGCTTCGTTCACCGCCAACATTTGTGGTGGCAAAATACAGTTTCGCACGCATTCGTTTGGAATAAATTTTCTTGTGGCTGGCAACGATGGATCCTAGAAATGTTTTTTAACCCTTTCTCCGCCTAATTCAAGTCCTCAGACCTGACAACGCGTAAGTATCGCGTTCCACTTACTGTTTGTCCCAGTTTTTATTTGGCTCATATTCAAGACAGTGTTGTGTTGAGTTATCTACGTTGAGTTGCGAAAATGATATTTGTTTGGAATTATTATGATATTAGCCTAGCAATAATACAAATAATTTCACACGATAACACCACAGAAACTAAGTTTTTCTTAATAGCAAAGCTTTTTTTTTGAAATTATGCAGTTCATTTGAAGCCAATGGCGACACCTGTGGATGCCTCGTTATCTGATTTTTCCTGACTCAACATGATAAATTGAACTAAATTGACTTCAATTGATTTCATAGCTGAAATTGTTCAGACTGGTATTGACTTGACATGATATATCATATACATATATTTTACGTGTTGTAATTTTTCCAACTCCAATTTAAGGTGAGTATGTAGTAGCTGCACTATGGCGCGTTCTCCCCTTAGGCTCTGTATGACAATCCACGCTACACTACAACAATCACACAGAACACAGGATATGACTATGGTAATATAACCAATTTAAATCCACTGAACTATAGAATATTGAATTGATTTCAATTTAATTGGAAACCACTGATGCCGAAGTTTGTTGCTTCATGTTGTTGTAGTGTTTCGTTCTGCGTGCAAACTGCATTTTATTTCATTTCCATGCCATCGGTTTATGTCTCAACTTTATGTTGGGGACTTTTGCATAAAATCTGTTCTGTGTAATGTGGGCTTACATTGGGAACATCAGCGCAAGTCATGGGATGAGCTCGATTTAGATTCCTGTTTTGTTTTGTGCATTGAGGCTTAAATATTTGACTGCACTCTCAATGGTGTAGAGTGTGAAATTCTTTTAGCTTTGTTAATTATGAGTATTTCATGCATTTGGAATTTTAAGAATGGCGTTGATTGAATACATCACAGCAGCTAATTGATGTAGAATTTCTGTGTTGTTTATGGTATTGAATTATGAGAGAAATTTTGCATTTGAAGTAATACATAGTTGAAATAAATTAAATTTAATATATATATTAAATTAAGACATACTTACATAAATAAAAAAATATCACTACATTATGTTTTTCCAACTGCTAAAGGCAAAATTTGAGTTGATGAAGATAAGAGTGAGATTTCAACACTTTCACTAACTTGAACTTTTGCAAGCCCAAGAAGAATATGACCCATGGTGGGTGGCTTTCGAATGATAAAATTACTTGTAATATTTTCCACCGAGGTTATTAACAATAATGCTTCGACAATAGACCATATGTGGTGAAATCAAAAGAGCTTGATCTGTGCAATGCTATTGTCGGATGCCGGCGCCAAAGAAATTGATTTGGATAAAGCCGTGAATCTTATAGACGAGAGAGGCAAAGTTACAATCCAGCATGACAACGCCTAAACGTGCCAAATTTTTAGCTACCCTTGAGTGGCGCTATAGAGAGCCTCATAGAGGTAGAGAGAAACACAGATGCAGGGGCAACTAAATAGCTTCAGCAAAGAAAGCAGCTCCTATCCCAAACTGAATTGGACTCTACAGTATTACGAAAAAAGCTTTTGTGAATGTTTTCCACGACTTCACGTCCAATTGCTTGTAAAAACGGCGCAATGTTAATATCCGAACACGCACAATTAGCCAGATGATAAAAGCCACTAGCTGAATACTGAAAACATTGAAAATAGAGCACGAAATGCTATAAAAAAAAAATTCCACAATGGCACTAGCAAATACCTTCAGAACCATGTCGCCCATTTCTATCCTGTCAACTTTTTTTGCAGAAATAACACTGGCCATTCAACATCTTAATTTTAATGAAGCAGCAAGATACGACGATGTTCCAGCTGAATCAATTGGAGTTAATACCACCTTAATAGCGCAACTACATCTTTCTCTTTTTAAAGCCATTTGAAAAGAAGATCGACATGAAGTCCTATTTTTTGGATTGATATTTCAATGCTCTTTTGTTAATTTTTTAAATGAAAACTTTGCACTTAAGTGACTTTGGCATAGTGCTAACGATCTATAGAGAGTTAATTAGGATGTAGTGGAAAATGTTGCTATCAAACTCTTTATCATCACTAAAGTGCTCCACGAGAACCTTAAGAACCCTCTTGCTGTTTCTGATTGTACTGAATGATATGCTAAACCGTACTCTTACTTAGAGGCATTAAATTCAATGAAATTTTTGGGGATATCTTTCTTGTTTTGACGATATTGCCCGTTTGAAAACAGTATCGTTTCATTTACAATACCACCTCATGAAGTTTAGCGATAAGGTAGTCTTGGTTGGACTCTGCCTTAACATTGTGAAAACCAAAGCAAAGAAAGTTATATTTTCAATACTACGGTCGGCCCTCTCGATAATATTCAGCACTATTCAAATTTATTAGATTTTATATTAAGACTTTTAAGCACAATATGACACTTTTCCAAGTGTTCCAGGTTATTCAATGCGAAGTGCCTTTTCCAACTGGTTTGTTTTGAATGAATAGACTTTCTCCTGAACAACGTTTAATAATTATGGAAATTTACTACCAAAATCAGTCATCAGTTAGAGACTGCTATAAATATATAAAAATCAATGTATTGATGCAAATCTTTATTTGGAATGATAGTTCGGTTCCTACAACTTATTGTTTAAAAAATATTTCGTTCAAATGTTGCCCACAACTAGTTCTTAAATGGTCCATTCTGTGGCTACAATATTCGACAACTCTTTCGAGCATTACGGCCGGTATTCCTTGAATAACACGAGCTATGTATGTTGGTTTCCAAAGCGTCAATAGTTTCGGGTTTGTCGACATAAGCAAGTGATGTAACATGTTGCCAAAGAAAGTAATGCAAATCACATGATCTTGGTGGTAGGAAGCTCTTATTGGATCACCCTTTTTATACATTGAAATTTTTCAATATTCAAGGATTTCTTGTCGTACCATCTAAATTATTTAAAGATTTCCAAAACGTATTAAAAAAGAAAATTTAATATAAAAATCGCACGTATTAATTTCAAATAAATTTCAATCAAAATTGAATTATTTTTTCAAATACATGTACATGATATAATTTAAGATATCGCTTAAGTAGATAATGCTTCAATAACTGAAACGTTGATATCTACAATCACACACATTAATCCCACCTGCAGTCAGGTAGTATGCATCACTCATAAGTTCTCAACAACATACCGCTGCAGCCTTGAAGTAAATCTCAATGCCGGATGTCAGGGCCACATTAAAATGCATAACGTAATTTCCGGCAACAAAGACACACAGACAGACAGACAGAAAGACAGAAAGACATAAAGATCTTGGTATGCCGACGGAATCGGTTTTCGCTGTAAGCCCCCAACCTGAATAACGCCACGAAAATCCTTTGATTTTATTATGATGAATCGCGAATGCATTAACAATAATACAACGGATGTTTTTTCTTCTTCCTTATTTTTATTTTATTTATATATATGTATGTATGTGTATATATATATTTATATATTTATATTTCCGACTTGTATAATCCTTTGTAAATTACACCACTTAAGCGTAAGCAGTAGAAAAAGAAATGGACGAAAAAAATGTGAGAGCAGACAGCGATGATAACGTTGCACTATGGGATAAATACTTCCCTGTTGCAACTTAATTTGAAAAATATATTTCTGGAAGACAGGAAGATATTTTTAAAAATCAACAGAACAGGAGTTAAGATAAAGTTGACAAAATTCCATCAATGGAAAATTTTTTTTAGAGATTTTTGTTGAGCTTTGAACTCGTCAACAATATAGACAAGAACTGGTTAGCATAGTGCGCCAGATTGACATAGCACTCCTTGGTACTTCGGGTTATAGAAACATTTACTATAATGGAAAAACTGATGAGCCACTATAGAGCAAGTGTTAAAGTACCAAAATACGATTTGTATCAAACTAATCGAGAGTCCATTGCAACCGTAAGTGCTACTTTCCATTATTCCTTTATAAAATTCAAGATATGTATATTCTGTATCCTATATATGTAGAATTTTCCAACATCAGAAAAAGTATCCCAAGTAAAATGTCCCATTGTCCAAACAACGTCTGCTAGAAACTGTGCGACAAGAACCGCAGCAGCTGAAACAACTCAACATCAAATGCCTCTCACCAGGGTTACCGACACTTTCTTTTCCGCTATGCATGTCGCTGAAAATGAAAATGTTCTTGCTAGCACTATTACAACAACATTACAAAGGCCACCCGTGTTGTCATCGCTGATGTCTCTCAGCTTCGTTTGTGGTTTTTATTGTTATGCTTTGTATGCGTCTGTGCATGTATTTGTGCTAGCGGTACGTGCAAATATTTCTGTTATTTCATACATTTTCACCACAAAAACCCCGCGCGTCAAAGGACATTAATCATATTAAAATATCCTTGAAATGTTGGTGGTCTTCAATACACCACCACCGCCGCCATCGTCGTTTGTGCTAAAAGTATGCACACAACTTTCGTTAGATTTTCATTGCAGGTATTTAGGCGTCTTGCCATGTACATACTTTTGTGCACTTGACTGTGTTTTCTTTTTTCTTTTTGCTGGCAACATATATAATTTCGAAATCAAATCACGTATGAAAATTTTATATGATCTTCCAATTTTTGGCTTAATTCACGTGGATTATAGCAAATTCGCAGTTGTTGAGTTGCTGCTTTTGTACGCCGTCTGTTTGAGTGGTAAGGAGTTTTGTCCTGCAGCTAGAGTTGAAAACGTAAAAGTGTGGCATAGATAGAGTTTGAGGTAGTGGGGTAGCACTTCAGCGACTAATAAAATAAATATGGTTTGCAGTAAATATTTAAGGTCAACATTTTCTTAAGAATGAATTGTTGAAATAAAAAAAATGTTACATTATTAAAGTCAATGCTTTTTTTAGCTGAGTTAACAAAGTGATACTAAAAACAAAATAAAAAGCTATCGATTTCTGAAGCTATCAAAATTTCTTTTAAAGCAGCAAAAATCTTTATGGGAAAATGCTAAGCTAGTCGTAAAGATAACTAAACATTTGACTTTTATGTACATTGCAAAAATATTTTTCACATCTCCCTCTCGGAGGTGCGAAGGATCTCATTCTAAAGCTCATTCTTTGAATTTTCAATAAAAAATTTGAACTATTTAGCCAATACTGTTTTAGCGCGTTTCCAACTTGTTTCTCTTAAGAGAGAACCCCCAAGTTTCTCTTTAGGGTAGCTATTTTTCTATAACCTGATGTCTTTAGCTGTCTCCTAAGAATACTTTCTTAGAAGTGGCATCAGGTTCACTACGGTGCTCTTGCTGTTGGCTGGTCAGTGATCAGTATTGTCTTTAAGCATGGGTTAACTGAGGCTTGGCACAGAGATTATTAAGACCTCCAAGCCATTGTTATAGTAGACGAATATTTATGTGGCAAACAGAGATAACAGATTTAGCTTGGAGCTTCCTTCTTATTTATTAGCAAATTTTTGTAATCAGAAAGCAGGCGCTAATAAAATTTGGTAGTAAAGTTAAATCAACAAAATAGTTTTTTCATCTTGGGTTAAAAATACGCCTGATCTATGAATTTTGTAAAATTTCTGTCCCTTATGGCTACACGTAAAAAAATTATTAAAATTTATATCATTCACATCAGCAATTATATGGCTGTTTATCTTTTGAGTCCAATCAGTTGCACTCTTATTTAAAAATTTGGTTTCTAAATCAAATTCTGCACTCCTGAAACACAGCTAATAATATGAGTCTTAACCAGTGATGCCAGTAGTTCATTCAAAAATTTCCCACAATTTAAGAAAAAAAATGAGTTTTTTCTCTCAGCAAGCCATCAAATTTTCCCATAAAAGTTCCCTCGAATAATAAGGGGAATATGACCGAAAAAAAGGCCCAAAATGGTTTTGGGGATTGATTATGACCATGGGGTTGTGACCGGATACCATTTGTGATACGGATATACTGAAGATTTTAGAATTCGACTGGGATAAATCTTGCGACGATGATGAATTTAAAATTTTTATGATGTTATGAAAAAAGTTTTTGGACAAGGAGAAATCGTTTGGATACATATATTTTAATTTTTTTCTACCCCCAAAATACTTCCTAAACTGCCCACAGTTGCTCATAAGCTACTTCCGATATCTAGTGACCGGATTAGTCTAGAAAGCTAAAGACTTCCAAAATGACTTATAGAGGCTGGAAATTAAGAGAAAAAATTTTTCTGGCAGCTGGCAATGGGGCGGAGACGAAAGGGTCAAAGGCAAACGAGATATCATTTGATGTAGACAAATAGTGTAAGAGAGAGTTTAAGACCTTAGTACCATACAGTACTGCAATAGTATTTTTTTCTTCAAAATTTCGTAAAATGTTGATTATATTAATATTCCCTTTTATTCTTTGAAGGTCAGAAAATATTCACTTTCCGCTTTTGGCTTTATTTTGACTTGAAATTTCCCGCAAATCGGGAAATTTCTCTCAAACTGGCATCACTGGTCTTAACTTCTGGGAACTATCCATAACAAATTTTCCGCATATTACTTGGATTGGTAGAAAATGTTCTATGAGTTGTTTTATTAGATAAAGTTTAATTTAGCCTGTGCATAATTAAATATTTAGATTTATTAAAAGTTTCGAATAGTATTGAAAACGTCATTAATCGTCAACAAGTATTGAAAAAACATTGAAAACGTTAAAGTTATAAAATGTATCGGAAAACGTCAAAGAAGTAGACAAAAGCTGAAAAGTGTCAAATGGTACCTACCAAAATATATCAAAAATGTCCCTAAGTAGTAGAAATTTTCCAAAAACATCGTGTAAGTGTAAAAAAGTGATGAAGTATCTAAAAAACTCGAAAAGTATTGAGCAGAATCGGTAAACATTGCAAAAGTGAAAAGTTGGAGTAAGTTGAAATATTTCGAAAATCATCGAAAATTATCGAAAAAGTATATCGTTATGGTAGGAATATATCGAAAAGTATCGAATAATTTCAGAAATTATCAAAAAAGTCGAAAAATATCGAATGTTACCTATCGCAAAAGTTGTTAAAAATCCAAGGACGTCATATTTTATCGAAAAACAGTGAAAAATTCGAAAAGCTTCATATAGTATTGAGATGATGCAAGTGATATAGAAAAAATCGAAAAATCCATTAAAATCGATAGTATCAAAGAACGTAAAAATACGCGAAAAGTATTAGAAAATCGATCAAATTCTAAACGGAACAAATAATATCGAAGAACAGTCGATAACTATTAATTTTGCAGAGCGTTGCTACTATTTTTTTTTGAGAGTTTTAAAACATTTTTTAGTTATGATTTTTATGCTATTAATTCCATTCCAAAAATTGACCGTTTTGTAGATCTTCATCAAAATAATAGCTTTCACAAAAGATTTGTCTGGAGCTGACTTTTTCGCATCAAAATCTAATTCCCTTGAACTAAAAACAAACTTATTAATAGAAAAAAATAAATAAATTTATGAGTCCAGGGGTATCTAAACCAGGTCATATGAATAGGCAGTTAAGTCGATTTTTCCATCTACATACTTATGTACATATATTTTAGTGCTAAAATTATGCTGGGCCTATCTGCAACTTTCTAGTACCTTCATTAAAAAAAAACCTTCAACTTACTTTCCCAAATATTTAAATACTTAATGTACTGTCAAAACTTTGCCGTTTAAGTTATGTAAATTTGTTTGAGGAAATTCAATATTTTTATCATACGAATTCACTTATAAAAATAAATTTTCAAAATGGTTTTTATTAAAACTTTTAAAGACTCATAAAAAACGTTATTGTTACCATTTGACAAAGTAAATAAATCATAAAGAAAAAGAAAAACAATTCAAAGCAATAAAAAGAAAAGAAAAAGAAAAAAAATCAAAAAACACAAAACAACTCTAGCGAAAAAAGTGTATATTTTCGCAGTGAAAAACAAACAAATTAAAATTATGCAAATTATCCTTGCTTCCTGCGAAGTCCTCGTACCACCACCCACTGTCAAAAAGACAACATTAATACGAAGAATGAAACTCCTTTTTTAATGTTATGTTTTTTTTTTTTTTTATTTCTACTGCTGAATTGAGCTCAAAGCCCAAAACAAAAAAATATAAAAGAATCATCAAAATCGAGGTACCACACTAAGTTTATTTAGTTCGGCTGCGAGTTTCGTAGGTGGATCGCTTGCACAGGATTCAAAGTCAGTCGTCAGCGTCCTCCTCAACGTTCTTTGCAACGTAACCAAGCGAATTGTTTGCATAAACGATTTAATCGAATTCCAATGCAAATTCAGTTAAATTTCATTTCCGTTTCATGTGCTCTGCAGCAGTCGAAGATGCTACTCGACTCGCCCGAGCCCGCCTGAAGTCAACCGAACTGTACCGACATTGTATGCTTCCGCAGGAAATCAACACAACACTCGCGGTAATAAAAAACTTTGGTGGCAAAGTAGAAGTGAGCGAGTGGCGTTCGAATTTTCGATGTCGTCAGTCTCGAGTGGGTTTGAGAGTGAAGGTGTAACTCTGCTATAAAATCGCAAAAGGAAGTTCACAAGAAACAACAACAGAGACGGAAAGTATCATTTATATTTATTTGAAATGTTTTATCGTTGTTTATGTTTCCTATATATCGTTGGTGGAAAGAAATGCAGTGAAATAAAGGTGGAGCGAGTAGTTGTAATAGTTGTGTCGAGTTTTCGACATGTGTCGAGTATGACGAGGTGAATTTTGAAAAAGTATTTGAGCTAGAACGATCAGGTATTTTAGAAAAACTTTCTTATTTTTATTGAATAAATGATTTTCAGTCGAAACCAGCGATATTTTGAGAAGCTTAAGCGTTATCTGGGCCATTATCTCAAATATGCCGAAGTGTTTATTTTGGATCGTATATTCGAAAATGTTCTCATTGCATTACTCGTTTAAAAATTTAAAAAACGAATGAAACAATATTGGTCTGATCTGGTGCGGTCCGGTATCCTAGGGGTATTTTTTCGACATTTCATAACCAGTCAATCCCTGACTCTCTTATGTTTTTTTTTTATCAAACACAGCGAGCGAATCGAAAATTAACTTTGTACCTGACCGAATAAACCGAGCCACCATGGTTCCAAATCGAGTCTTTTTTGGCTCAAAAATTGCTACTGAGCGCAAGTTTTGTTGGAAATGAAAATTTTTTATATCAAATTAAAGCTTGCCAAAATTTCAAGAATTCCTGGGAGCCCGAATTTTCAAAAAAAATTTACGTTTTACAAAAAAAAAATTATGAGCCTATGATTCCAATTTTGATCTGTGAACTAAAAACTTACTAAAAACATTTCTTACACGACCATGTAAACAATTCATTTTACACAAATCTGATTATCCTTGAGCCAAAAAAAAAAAATTAAAATGAAATTTTTCTCTAGCTGGCTCAATTAATGAGGTAAGAATTTTAAGACTCCCTGACGAGTTATACCTTTTTTTTTTTTTGTGTCTCATTCTTTGGGTGCACAGTGTCAGGTCTTAACAAAATAATCCATTGGGAAAACGTTGGCTTAACTTTTCTTACCATTTTTTTTGTTTTGTTTTGTTTCTTCTACGTATAACTGATAGTACTAGCAAACAAACAGAAAAAATGAAAAAGGAAGAAAACGATAGACATCAGCACAAATGTCATTTTGGTAAAAAAAAACAAAAATGGCACTGTGTTTTGACGTTAAACGAAGAAACAAAAAAAAAAAAATACAACTTTAGAAAAAACTCCAAAAAAGTTTAAAATTTGTTTTAATGAAATCTTGACACGACCCGCAGGCTTCAAAGATTCAAACAAAAACAACAACACGAGCAATAATAAAGTGCAAAGTGGATGCAATGAATTTTATTTCGGGAAGTTTTATTTTGTTTGGCAAAAATTTTAATATGCATTTGCTTGTAAGGGTTGTTGTTTATAGTTAGTTCTTTTTCAATGTTTTCTTGTCTCTTCCATAACGTTCTCTTAATTTATGTACATTTAAGAGTTCATTAGTTTTGGTTTGGATTTTTTTTTATTTTTTTTGTGCGTAATTTTAGACAAGTAGCCAGTTTAGTTTTTTAATGAAATAAATTGGGTAAAATTTATTTGATTACATAAGCAATTCGTAAAGAAAATATTTTAAATTCTTTTCAGGATATATCATCTGTGGAAGCAAAACAAGAGAACCGACTAACGCCAAGTTTGAGTTAATAATACCTTTCGAACCTTCGATGTTATTTTTATATCCTATACTTTTTTTTTAAAAATATATTTTTACATAATAAGCGAATATTGTGGTGTATAGGAGCAGAAAATATTTATAATTATTTTACTTATCTTAAAATTGGCCAAAGCTATATAAATTAGTTTCGTTCATTGCTAAGTGAAATCATCAGTGACCGTTTAGTAAGAATATCTTAGTTTATGTTCTGTCCTTTCGGATGCACCACAATAAAAAAACCTTTTGGTGTGCTCACCTACTTATTTATTACACGTGTTGCGCTTACTACTTCGTTTGTCTCAGGCTAAGAAATTCCAACTAATCGACTAAAAAGTCGCTGATGATTCCATTAAGCAATGGAGGAAATTAGTACAACTAGCTTTAGCCGCTGTTTTGCTAATTAATCTCTGTTAAGTGTTATTTTTGTTGGTGTTGACACACACAGTACTTTTAGTTTTTCATAAATTTTAGAAATTTGTTGCACCACAAACAGGCCCAGATTAAGAAATTTGCCGCCCCTTAGGCCATTCACAAATTGCTGCTCTTCTGCACTGGTGAACATGGAAAAATTTTTTTCTAATATCAAAAGTGAGGAACTTTTTTATTTTTTTTTTGCTTCTCAACATCTTTTAGGTAATTTAGAGGGCGACATTCCAAGTATTCGCAGTTTTTCCACCTGTGTAAAAAAATTACAAAATAAACTTCCAAAGTTCCTAATATTTGCCGCCCCTAAAATCGCCCTAGACACTAGCCTAAAGTGCCTGTAAGGTAAATCCGGGCCTGACCACAAATTGTTTGCCCACAAAGAAAAAAAAAAAAAATCTGCAATAATAAGAGATCACAAGGTCCTCCTCCTTTCGTTTAGACAAGGACTGACTCATATGTATGTACATGAGTTCCGAAGCAGATTCGTTAAAAATGGAATTGCATCCTGCTAGCTAATCAGCTTTGTGTTCTGGCACTCCAATTAAAGTTGTGCATGCCAAAGGAGAATTTCAACCTGACTTGATATTTTCAGCACTGTTTAACTTTATCGCTACCACTCTCAAAGTTTTGAAGGCGACCTTGCTAACTTCCTGAAGTTAATATTATTATTATCTACTGACCTGCATGCCTCGAGATTAGAAAAAAGCATTAACTTTCAGCATAAAAACTTCCGCCGTGTAAGCTTAAGGCTTCAATAAAAGTTCGTTTTTTATTTATCTAGTTTAAAGCTTTCACAATGGCATTATCGCGTTTGTGCTGACTCGTTTTTGTTTGACATCAACTGCGTCAGCTCGTTCCATGGAATTTTTTGCTGGCTGCATCTATGTTATCATATTTTTGTATTTTAATTTAATGTTATGAAAGCCGGTCCCGAAAATCGATACATGATGACTTTTTAAAAACTTTTCAAATCTACCTCAATTTTACTTTGACAGGTCGTATAGACAAATGAAAAACGACTCGTTTTTAATGAAAATGTGAAAGCCGCATTAAAAGACTGTTTGGTCATGAACATCATTTCCTCATGGCAAGCAAAGAGGTCAACTGCACTTGGCTTGCATGCTTCGCGTACTAACTACTTAACGAACATTCATCGCAGTTAAAATCATTGTTAGAATAAGTGAATTTAATCGGGTTAATTCTAACAACTTCTATGGCTTTAAATTTTGTGAATTATTTTCCACCATATGAATTATCCGAACATCCGCATAAATATCGCTCCGACTTGCACTGACTTTTTGAAAATATATAAACCACATTTAAAATTCTTTGCTATATCTTTGCCATAACGACACATACATTTTTAACATAATTTTGTAATTTTGTAGAAATAATCCTTAATTTATGATTCAATTTTTAATGAAATATTTACATAAGCCAAACAAAAAGAATTAAAATCCACCACCAACTTGAAATCTCAAATATTAAATTTTTTTTTAAAGTGCAACCAATAAAAATGGGCCTATAACCGTCAGCAATTATGTGAGTAAGGCATCATAAATAAATTTATGGCATTATAAAAAAAGAAATTGTTGATGAACAAGGGGGGAATGGATGAGCGAGTAAAATATGGCAAAATATTAACCCCAATAACTGGCGGCGTGTTAAGCAAATAGCAGCAGTGTTGCTGCCAACTTAACAACGTCATAACTGCGTTTTAACGATTACAAATCGTTTGCACTCAAAGTAAAATTTATCATCTCGACCGATCTGATATTTAGCAATATAAGAACTAACAACACTAGAATACAGAGAAACAAAACGATTAACGAGTAATTAAAATAACGGACGTGAACGTAAGGAGGCTTAAGGATAAGGCATCAAATGCTAAGACTGACAGACAGACAGACATACCCTTAAGCGTCGTAATTTGAGACGTGTTATAAAAAAAAAAAAATTGATGAGCTCATAATGGCAACAATTAATAATTTTTGGACGATTCACAAAGTTTTTGGTAATAAGACACAAAATTTGTTGGGTTTGGCTTGTGATAAAGTTTGCTATCGGGGGCATTTTAGCCTATTCTTTGACTTTAACTCATTAACAAGCAATTTGCTTCAGAGCTAATGGCTTAGTTTCGTGTTGTGTCCTTTTCTTGCATCTGCTATTGTTTTTATTTTTAAATTTTAAGGAAATTAGTTTTTTGTTTTGCTGTTGAACGGTATCTTCTTGAATAGACTTCTTATCCTTATTTCTCCTGCCACTTGCTCTTCTTCGATAACTTGAGGGCTTTTTTTTGCTGATAAGCAGACAAAAACACAAGAGCTTTACCGTCACCTGTACGCTGCTACATTTCCTGTTTTTGTGCTGGCTCAAATTACACTATGCGTTCGTTCATTCTTTTTCATTCGGTCACATGCGCTCTTGGTAAAATTCTATGGGTCAAAGTTGCCTGAGGATGCTGCTTATGCAAAACATAAGTTTCACCAAAAAAGAAAAGACATGGTTTCCTTGCTGGTTTGCTCCTTGCTCCTTCTTTCTTTGTATCTTAGCATCCTTTTGAATTTTCCAATTTTACTCTTGAGTGGTAAGCGATTTTTATCAAATAAGTTGGTTGTTGTTTTTGTTGCTGCTCTACGTGTGCAACCTTTAGTATTCTGCTGCACCTTTTGAATCCTGACCTTTCTTTTAGCTTACCTGGTTTAACTTTATGTTCACAACTATTTTCGATAGCTTCTGGCTTTTTTCTTTAATTTTTCTTTTTTGTAAGCAATATATTAGATAAGCCATGCAATTTCGCAAAGTTAAAGTTATGGCTTGATAGTAAAAAAAAAGACTTTAAAGGAATATTAATGAAAATCATCATTTGGGTATTTTTTCTTGGAAAGGATTCAGTTAAAATCATTTACAAAATCCTGCTAAATTAGATCGTTTAAATTTTGTTTAATTTTGAAGCCTAAGACTAGCCTTACAATCGATTCATTTATCAAAATTATTTAATGATTGCCCTTTATTTAATAACGCTTAATTAAAAGCACAAAAACCTTAATCAATAAGTTATCAATGCTGGCATGCAAAAGACTGTCATTAACCCTTTTCAAAAGCGTAAAGTTAAAAAAAAACCTTTTGCCTAATTAATAGTTGCAACTGAATGTTTTTTAATTCATTGCTGTCGTTAATAATTTACCATGCTTTCCCTAATAAAGTAATTATTATGTACTCACTTATGATGAATAACCCCACCCCACCACCACCCTCCTCATAACATTACTCGTACACGTTTGTATTGGTCACTCTTTGTACAAAGTTCAAAACTTTTGACCCACTATTTGTGATTGTGCTCACCATTTTAGCACCCTTTAACATTTAATCACCAGTTTCATTTCATTGAGTTTAGCACCCTGCTTGTTGTCAATTAGCTACACGCAACATTGCAGTTCACCCGCTACAAGCAAACCCCAAGCAAAGTCACTCGCTGGACAACCCAATGTTATTGATTTCTTTCGTGACGGTCGTATTTTATACGTAATATTTCATATGCGTTGATATTATTTTTTCACCAGCTTTGTATTTATATATTTCGAATTTACCTTTTGTTTTTTTTTTGAGAAGGGGGAACTTCTATTTTATTTTTATATTTATATAATTGAAATATTAATTTTGACATTAATACTAATTGTAGAAAAAATTATATTGAGTAAATTTCTTTTTTGTCTTCATACCTTCTTAATGATTTTTTTTTTTTGAAAAGGTATTGTAGAAAAGTTAAGGGTATTAGTGAAGCCAATGGGAAAATAAAGAAAATAAAATGCTGCATTAGAAAAAAATGGTATTTAACAGTGGGAGAATACTGTAATAAAATGTTTTCATTTACCACATTGCCATTTGGTTCGGACTTATTTACATTTTTCTAGAATTCCCCTGAAAATATAAGCAACTAAAACAGGAAAAAATTGTATCGATCTTAAATCGGGAAAAAATTGGGAATTAATTTTTTAGGATGACACTTTTCGAAAATTTTTGATGCGGCACAGTGTGATTCGATAGGTAACAACGTAAAATTGATAACATAATTTCGATATTGATCATGCTTAATAGTGCTGAAAATCGGTAAAAGTCACATGAAAAAAGCACACATTACGAGATATGTAGGTTAGGTTAAGTTATTTCCGGGAGATGACATGTCATCATAACTTAGGCCACTGATGGGCCCATTGTATACCCGATTTGTATGCAGTCATTTAATCTAATTGAACCTAGTTCATCTTTGATGCTAGTTCATCTAAAGAGTCGAAGAAGTTACTGCCGAATGCTTTAAAGAGTCGTTGCGCTATAGAAGGGCATTCGCAGAGAAAATGTTTAATAGTTTCTTCAACATCTGGATCTCTGCAGCCCCTGCAAAGGTCTCCGATGTTGAGCAGACCGAGCTTGGCGGAGTGTTTGCCAATAAAATAATGTCCAGTTATAACATCAGTCAGGACTCTCAGATTAGTTCTGTCTAGTGAAGTTGCAATATAGGTTCGCTTAGCATCATAAAATGGCCAAATTCATCTTGAGATAAGTATGTATGCACAAAAAACTCATATGACACGATCGAAATCAAAAATATGACACAATTCTTAACACTGTGATTTTTATTTTAAAATCAAAAATAACACAGGCATACAAAAAATGTTTTTTCTTCTGTAGTTTGGATGCCAATATGATATTTCCATGCATTTTTTCTCGCAGAAACAGAATCCGAGGTCAGAATTGCTTTCGCACGTAATTTGCGGTGATACGTAAGCTAAAAAAAATGGTGTTTATTGTACTTTAAGTTAGAATATCTCAAAAACCAGACGTCTAGAGCAATTCTGACCCGGATTAGGTTTTTGCGGGAAAAAATGCATGGCAGTACCGTATTGACATCCAAACTACAAACCCAAAAATTTTTTTTTGCGGGCTTTTGTAGGTAATCATTGCTTTGGATTTTCGATCGAAAATAATCGTTATTTTGAATTTATATTTTTTTTTTATCATCGTTGTTTTGGATTTTTATTTTTGTTGATCAAAAATAATCGATATTTTGGATTTTTAATATTTAGATCACCAATATCCGTCATTTTCTATTACTATCAGCGGGGGGCATTTTGGTTCTTTTTAATTTCTACTTCACCGAGCTATGAAACTCGCAATAGATTTTGTTTAGCACCAACTCTGCACTGCTGTTCGGCTTATGCAAAGTCCTAAGGTAATGCGACACTCTTCAACTTTTTCATTGTTTTTTTAACACTTCTCGATGTTCTTCAATACAATTCAATATTTTGGAGTTATTCAACATTTTTCTTTACACATATTTCAAATTTCGAATATTATCGATTTTTTCGATTCTTTTTAATAAGTTCTGACATTAATCGAATATCTACTTATGTATGTTATTGTATTATTCTATAGGTTTGGATCATTATAATTTTTTTTTCGATAATTTTCCAAGGATTTTTTCTTTCGTTTGCTAAAAAATAGGAAATTTTTAACCAATCAAAATATAGATTTTTACGAAGTATAGCGTATCATCGAACACTTAATTTTTTTTTTGCATCTATAGTCAAAACTATCGAAAAAATCGAAACTTATCGAAGAAGACAATACTTGTTGAAAACTATCGGAAAGCATCAAATTTTTCGCGTACGTCAATAATCGTCGAAAGTTATCGAAACTCACCGAAAAGTCGAACTTTATCGAATAACATTGAAGACATCGAAAAATGTCAAAACTTTCGAAAACACTAAAAAACATTTAAAAAATTTGATACTTAACATCAAACAAATTGTTCACAAATTACCTAAAAAATTAGAGAAAGTCAAGAGCTTTCGAAATATCGATAAAAGTCAAAATTTATGAAAAAAATTTTATATGGTATGTGATAAAAGAAAATGTAAGTCCATAGAATAAAGAATAAAGGAATGGAAATCCAAAATTACGATTAATTTTGATCTAAAAACGTCAGTCATTTTGACGGGATCAAACAGGAGGCTTGCTACGGGACCCCGTTTGATGAACGTTATGTCACACCACTTAATGAGTCTATGATAAGAACACAATAATCTGCTGTCAAGATTAATTGGTCTACTAATAGGAGTAGCGACAAGCAACATTTCTTATGAATAAGCTATTAATTTGTTTTATTAAAACATTTTATAAAACTGGCCCACTGTTTCATGCCGCTTGTCAAAACAAAATCGCTCATGTGGGAGAATTCTAAAGATTTTGATTCCATTTATTTCTACCCTTATACCACATAATCTTCCCTTGCTGCCTTCGATGCTTAAGGTGAGCATCTTCATCAATTACGTAATGACATTTTATACGCGCGGTAAAACCCATGTCAAAAAATGCGTAAAAATAATGGAAAACTGAAACTGAACATGACGGCTGAAAATGACGGCGGCTGTCAATAAAATTACTGACATAAAAGCTATTGTAAAATAATTTGTTGTATGGGTACTTGGCAAAAAAGTAAGCAAAAAAAAAAAAATTGCGATATAAAAAGGAGCACTTGAAATCAATACATTGTCTTTTTATAGCA
Source organism: Meiosimyza platycephala (assembly GCA_963662105.1). Taxonomy (NCBI): domain Eukaryota; kingdom Metazoa; phylum Arthropoda; class Insecta; order Diptera; family Lauxaniidae; genus Meiosimyza; species Meiosimyza platycephala. Next base: position 15,251,493 of record OY759210.1, read on the forward strand.
AAAAAGAAAACTTTTCAATAAAAATGATGCAATATTTTCCATTGAAGTTTTACAAAATAAAAGCTGTACCTAACTCCATTCAAAATGACAAAATCATATTTTCACGTTAAACGTCCAATAAGTCTGTTAATGCAAAATACTCGTTCAAGAGTTACAAAGCCATAAAACGTTACCAAAAATGACGACGATGCGCTTGTACTCATAGTGTACGATGAAATCTTTACAGCTCTAACGAAAGCAAACAAATAATTTCTATCATCTATGCATTTTATTTTATATAACCTTATGTTGATGCATATATCCTGCATTATCCTTTTTTAGCACTGCATTTGCAGCGTAAGTGCGGTGTTGCTGTTGTTGCTTATTTGTTTCGGAATTCATTGGGTGTGCGTGTTTTTTTTTTTTTTTGTAAAATTTATTACAGAGCTGAAGGAAACTCGCGCGATTTTTGCTATTCATTCTATGGGATTTTTCCGTTCTCAGCGATCTTCTTTTATGTAGCAGCAGTTCAGCGCAACTTCGGTTGTTGTCAACCATTCTCATATGTTCTATGCTTGCCAGATAGTTAAAGTTATGGTATAATTTTTTATTAAACTTTCATATCAATTCATGCAGTGTTTTAGAGTGGCAATATTTAAATTCAGCTCTAGTAGTAAATGAGGCTTCCTCGCTTAACTAAGTAAGGTGAGGAACTTAGATATTACTAGATCTAGGTCATTGCTTTTGAAAATAAGGTGAGAATTAAAATGATAACTGAAAAGTTCGACCATGGGCCTGGAAGATTTGCAAAATTCTTGTCGCGTCAGTTTGTTACCAGAAAAGAGTGGTCAATAGTTTCAAATAAAGAATATGATATGCCAAAGAGGATTTCGGTTTATCAGAGATAGCTTTAGGCAAAGGAGATGTAGGAAAAAAAAAAATAGTGCTGTAAAAAAACTTCTGGCATCGGGTTAAAAACAGACAAACACTTAGGGTAGCAGGCAACTTCACCTCATCCTCCAGAGTAAATCTCACCATCAAGTCTAGTAAAGGCTGGTCGAATGTACATAAGTCCAACTCCTATTTGGGACAGTCTTTTACAAACCGAACAATTTTCGGACGACGCATTTTTGATTTGGCTGAAATTTTTTTTTATGGGTTCTGTGTCGAAAAAGAGAGACACATATTCGAGGATTTAAAAAAAAAAAAATTTTTCAAAATAGAGCGAAAACAAATTTTGAGAATTTCGTGATTTTTGGCTTGGAGGCTCACTTTCAAAAATGCATAACTCCGGTTCTGTTAAAGTTAGAAAGTTGATTTTATTTTCATTTTGAAGCTAAGAAAATTAACTTTAATATACAAATATTTTTTTTTTTAAATTATTTACAAATTAATATTGTTAGAAACAATTTAAATTTTTAAACAGATTTTTCGGAATTTCCCCCACCTTGTATCAAATTTTTAATACAACCATCGTGTTCTACGTCAAATTTCCTATCGAAAACGTATATTTTTAATGGTTTATAGATTCAAAAATTAAGTTGGACGCAATACACACCGTAGATATTACAGCACTAAACAAGTCTTATTGCGCAGGGTCAAAAACGATCCTTTCCAGGGCCCGGAGATATTCCAAGTGATGCTCAAAAGCCATTCTCAACCTTTTCCCATCGATTGTAGCAAAGAAAATTTTTATCAAAAAGGGATCAAGAACGGTCTTTTCAGGGTCCAGAGCCACTCTAAGTGATGTCTAAAATCTTTTTCAAGCTTTATTTATCGATTAGAATAAAAAAAAATATTCTCCGAAAAATGGGTCAAAAACAGTCCTTTCCAGGGTCTGGAGCAATCGGTGGGGTTATTGTTTTTTGGATTTTAGAAGCCCTGTTTTTTTGGGTTATTATTGTTGAAAATAAAAATTCCATCAAAATCAAATCGATTTTTTACGGCTTGACTCAATTGAAATTGCTGCTGAAGTTTGCTTTAAACAGAAAAATATTTCTTTCTAATCTGGCAACTCTGGCTGCTGTTCAACGCCGCACCAGAAAATAACTTACAGCTTCAATATTTTATTGCAAGCAATTTTTCTTCCATTCAAATGAACTGAACTGAAGTTGAAATGAATTTGAATTTTACTTCACTCGTTTTACTCACACCACCATTTTTGCTTAACACTCCCACGGTTTTTACAACTAGCTGTCACATGGTTTGCATGTTGAACTCCTTTTTGTATGCAATGAAAAATTACAACGATTGCAACGAGTTCTTTATGACGACATGTATTTCGCGTTGCTTCTTTATATTAACAAAAACTTACTGCAATTTGGAGCTGCTGTCCCCCCTTAAATTAAAATGGAAGAAGAATAAGAGAAAAAAAAAAAAAATGCATAGCACAACACCACGTGACAACCGGCAAAGTGAATTCACTTGCATTCACTGTAAATTTGCTTATCAACATCAGCGTTTTTCTTTTGCAGCGTAATTTCCCCGCCTTTCCGTTTTAATAAAATGCAGCTTTTTTTAACCGTGCGTCCTTTTTGGTGTCACCAGCTGATGTATGCGCACAAATGACGCTTTTAAATTTTTTTCCTGTAACACTTTTTTCTCAAATTCCATTCACTCGAATTTTTGTGCGCGTTCAGTTTCCTTTGAAATTCACTTTTGAACGCGATTTTAGCATTTTTGAAGACTTATAGTATGGGACGAAATGGGACCCATTTGTCAATTTGATGATGATGCAATTGTTGTCGTTAGCTGTCGTCGTATGTTGCTGCTGTTGCTGCTCTGCTATATGTGTTTGTGCAATTGCGTGCTTTTGGGTTGATAAATGAAAGTGGCATTACATTTTGCTGCGCAGTATTAAAAAAATCAATAATTTAAATGCGCCCCTTTTTAAGAAAGATTTACTACTTTTTCTTTAAAATTTATTAATATTACTATGTTATTATTTGTAGCGAAGAGTACGTGGAAGATCTTTATTATACTTCGTATTTATCTTCACAACATATATGAAGCTCTTTCGAAAAAGTCGCAAAGAGTACGCAGGATTACTTACTACTATATGAAACAGTACGAACTGTGGATTTGAGTTTGATGTCTCAAAGATGAAGCAATGATACCTGCAGAAGTGCGCTGAATACTGCTGTACCTTTCCACAGTAAAATGTTACTTAAACGTACACTAAGTGCGTACTCTTTCACTTAAGTTTATGCTCCTTTTCAAAGAACTTCTATTTCATATATCATCAGAGAGAAAGTACGCAAACGATTTAAACTCAATTTTCCAAATGCATTTAATTTGCTTTGATCATTATTTAAAACAAATATCGTTTAAAAATCTTTAAAAAACCTATAGAAAAATAATTTTATACTTTAAGCTCTTAATATTCACAATTGGAAGTTTGTTTTTTTTTTTTCACTTTCTTCTTTTAATTTCATTCAATTTCATTAAATTTACTTCCACAACATATCACCTGACCAAATGGACGTCGCGTCGTTGAAAAGCACTGAGCACACAGGGCCACAGAGCTCATCTTCAATTTACTTCATCTCATTTTACACACCATAAAATTTTAGATTTCCTATTTAACACAAACAGCAGTAGAGTAGTAGCCGGAAACGTGAAACAAGTAAAGATTTCATACCATTTGAAATTGGCCCCCTGCTGCTGGCGAGGCGAGGCGAGGCGAGTGAAAGCCACTATGCCCAACATCATAGCGGCATGTAAGTTCAAACTACTTACAATGTCTGCCAATATGAATGGTACGAGTAGCGACAGCAGCGTAGGTCTTTTCGCTTTTGTGCCAAATGGCAGAAGCGCGCCAAGGCGATTCAGACACCAACGAGCTGCTCGTATCATCTATCCATCTCACACTCGTATTCGTATCCATCGCTCGTTGTAGTCTTGTTTGCTATCGAACAAGACTATCAGCATGTAACACTGAACTAGACATTGAACTAAGTACAAGCGGTATAATAACAGGAAGAATAGAAGAAGTGCTAATGCTCAGGAGCGGTTTAAGGGAGATACATTTGGGTATGACTTAAAGTTTATTTTCTAACAATCTTACCAAATTATATTGATGCGTATGAAGACGATTCTGTATTTCAACGGACTTATCCTGGAACTTTTCGTAGAGATAGTGACGTACGAATTCAATATTTGCATTTTCACATTGATTTTTTTGCGTATTTGTGTGAAAACTATATTCCTCTGCAATGAGAGCAGATATAGAAAATTCAAAAAGACCCTGGCTTATGACGATATCGCTCTCTTGTTATTAAAATTATCCGATATATGCGATATGATTAAAACAAAGCCATAAGACATGTACTATTATACTTTGTATTAACACTGCGAAAACTGAAGCGCCTCGCTGAAATTTTAAGATATATCGCATATATACAACAACAACAATAAACACAGTAATATATCATTCTGCTGCTTTGGCAGTATTCTTATTATTTTTTTCATTGCTTTCAAAAATTAAAATCATTGTATCCCTATCCCTATCACCATCCCTTCCTTAGAGTTTAATATATGTACATATCTCCATGCCAAATGATCATTGGTGATGTGAAGTACAAATATCCGGCAACAAAGCATATTTCGGATATAAGCAACAAGGTCTCGAATTCGAACAAGTGCCTTTACATGGTCCTTATTTAGGATTGGAAGAAAATTATTTATTTAGGAAAGTTCTGCCTCCTTAAGAAAGAAAACCCTTCCTCTGAAGAACATATATATCTTTCAACATAAGTCTTCCTGAATTGCAGTTAGGACTATCTAATGACCTCGAAATTTGATGGTGCATAAATCAATGTAAAAATCTCCAGGCCCGCTAATTCCGCTACTGTGAGGGCTAACCACCCAGGCGTAAAAATGAAATTATTAAAACATCAACCAAGACGCGAGTAAAGCGGCCGCTCACAGCCTCCTGACAGCAAAAGTAGAGAGCAAACAAATAAAAAAAATATATATAGGACAATAGATTCACTCAGGCTGAAGTGGCACCATAGCATCATGGCTCAGTGCTGCCAATAGCAGGGGAGCACTATATACTGGCGCTGACTGACTGGCAATTGTAAGGCGCCGTGCTATTGTTCTTTTTCTGCTACCGCTGGCAACCATTTTCTTTTTTTTTTGTTTTGTCTTCAAGTGGAAAACTTGTAAATGAAGTTGATGGCAAAAAATGTTGAAAAGGTGTTCAACGGTTTATGAGTGAGTACTTTGACGTTGTTGTTGTTGTTGGCACATTTTTATGGTTTGAGTTTTTCTCTGCTGCTTTGTTGTTGACGCTGATAAGGCAGCATTTATTCAACCAACCAGCAACTTTATTGTAATAAGTTTTCAATGCCACCAGATTGGTATTTGAATTACCACCTATCCACCCACCCACCTGCCTGCCTATCTGCTGCTCGTAAATTGATATTAATAATTTTCCACCTTAATATGCTGATAATTAAAAGCGGATTAATTTCATTATTTGCGTTGACTGAAAGCCGAATTGTGTTGAAATGCTGCTGTCAGCAGCGATATGCTGCTGCTTCTGCTGCTGCTGCTGTATTATGCCATCATTAGACTTGTTTTCGTGTAATATGCTTCGGTAATTTGGTATAATTCGTTGCTCGAGTGCTGATAAGAAACATTTTCCATTTTCCAATTTTCATTTTAATGCGTAATACTTTAAGCTCTTCAAATTTCTGAAATTTTATTAGATGGAGGGTCGCGACTTCATTTATGCATGAGGGGTTTTAAAGCTTAAATGAGTGCGTGATCTGCGGGAATTAATTATTTTTCAATTAGGCTTTCCAAATTTTCATTGTGTGTGTGTGGGGGGTGGTATCGGCGAAATCATTTATATTCTAATTTTAAATTCATATTTTATATTGTAATTATTTGCAATTTCGATTGAGTTTAAAGTTTTATTTGTAATCAAATTTAAGTTTTGATTTCAATTTAATATTTTTTGGCCACAAAAATGTTGCTTTCATTCACTCTTGAATTGCAATAATACTCGTAATTGCAAATCAACGTACAATACAATACATTCACATGCGAGGGTGGATCGAAAAGAAAGTTTTACAAAACTTACACAAGTGAGCCGGGTCGACTTTGCACTTGACGTGAAATGGGCAATATGTGACATAAAACTTTTTTTAAATGGTTATTGCTTAATTTCTGGTATCTATGCTAGAACATATTTTCCAGAAACCAAAACCATGTATTTAAGGGTTAAGAAACATTAAAAGCTTCAGAGATTAAAAATGTCAAAAAAAAAATGAAATTTGACTTAAGTATAGACTATTAGAATACTGGGCACGCAATGTGCACAAAAACAGTTGCGGATCCGTTACGGACCAGGAATGGACTTCATAAATGTATCCATTACGGACTCGTTTTTTTAAACTAAAACGGATCCGTTACGGAATCGTTTTTCAAAATAAAACGGATGCGAGCCGGACTAATTTTTTTAACTAAAACGTATCCGTTACGAGCTCGGAACGGACTTCTTATACGAATCCGTTCGGGACTCCTTTTTTATGAATAAAGCGGAGGATCCTTCCCGCTGTTTGGAGGCGAATCACCCACGATTTCGGATTCGAATCGTATCAGAAACGGAATCAGTTTCGGATAAATAATACGAAGAAGCGGATCCTCAACGAATCCGAAACGGATCCGTGTGACACACTGGGCAGTGAATAAAATTTGTTCTGGATTGAATTGGTGGAAAAGTAACGCTGACGTCAAGCGACGAAATACTACGAATAACTCTTTTCAGACCTGAATAAAAGTTCTATGACTTTTTCGATCTCTGACTCTTTACATATGCTGTTCCAGTTAGTTCTGATACTAAGCATAACAGTAGCGGATCTGGGGGGGGGAGGAGAAAAGGGGGTTGCCGCCCCGGTTTTAACGAATTAGGGGTGACAAAATGATCATCGGTATTCATATCAAGAAACATTCGTAAAGAAAATCCGATGACCAATTTTTTAGCGGATGGGAGTGACAAGTATAACGTTTAGCCCTAGGCGCCAATTACCCTGACTCCATCACAGGGATATTATTTCATAAGGTGAAACATTCTTACCATTTTTGTCTTCCGTTTTGCGCTATTTCATCTTCAACTGCCCACAATTATGATCTATTTTCATTACAAATTATGCACTTTTTCTGGGATTTAACATCAAGTTTCTGAAACATATTTTTACCTGTGATAAACAAGATTGATAATCAATTTTTATGAATAAATGAAAAATAGAAAATATAAAAATTAAAAAAAAATTTATTTTTCGGCACATCCTAATGCCATACATGACAACACTGTTATCAAACTAAAACACGTCGCTTAAACTTTTGCAGCTCATTTAAGCGCCAAAATTCCATTTGCTACAAAATGTGCATTTTGAAATTCAACGCATTTAATTCAATTCAATTACACTCGCAGCAGGAGCACTGCACTTTTGCATTTGCGTATGCAGCATAAATGTGGCAAATTTTGTGTGCAACAAATTACATTTGAATTGGCGCTTAAATTAAGTGAAAAATTATTATTTTGTTTTACCCAATTAATGCAAGTATTGTCATTTATAGAAATTTACATAGTAAATTATATATCATTTGGATAATTTAAAATTACTCATGACCAATTCCATGGGAAGTGATCCAGAGAATTACATGCAAAGTCAGCCATTCTTGTAAATATGTTTGTGTTCTCTTAGGTGTTGAAAGAAAATTACTGAAATAATTTTTGAAAAATTCAAAAAAAATTGGAGATATTTAATATTGAAAATTTTTGGAATTTTTATTTTTAAAAGAATTATTACTTGGCTTCGTCTCAATATATCGCAAAGTTATTTTTAGAATCATACGTCAAAAATATATTTAAAAAAAAAGTATTTTTAAAATCTTTTTTGAAACCGATTTTTGAAAATCTTTTAATTTTTTATTAAGATCAAAATTAATGGCATGAATTTCTTTAGAACTCCCAGTAAATTTTTTCTGGTACTCTCACTTATACGCAACGCTCTGATGCTTAGTAAAATTTTAAAAATTTTTATTGATTTAAATTTTGAAAAGACTTAAGCTGATGAAATTCACAACAAAAAATTCACTAAGTGACATAGCATTTAGTGAAGCAGTGCTGTCAGTCTCTGGAGATTTGAGCAAAAGGAAATTTTTATTTTTTTTTTAAATTTTTGTGATGATATCGTTGTTTCATGGACTTTACTTGTTGCTATATTTGTTTTTTTTGTGCTTAGAGTATTTTCTGTGCATTATGGCATTAAATAAAATACAACAAAAAGCTTTTAGAGCTGACATCGTTTATTAAGTAACAATTTCCAATGTGCATATCTACCTGGAGGATACTTTATGATTTTGTGCAAACTTTTTCTAAGAAATATAATGTATGCGCTGTATGAACCTAAAGTTGAATTCTATTACATATCTGCAATATTGAAAATTTAATACAAAATTTGTCAATTCATTTCAAAAACATTGAGATTTTTAAAAAAATGTTCTCCAAATAAAAAATACAAAATAAAATAAGCAAAATTGTATGAACCCTAGCAAGCAATGCTAATAAGAATGGTGTTGTTTTGTTGACTCTTTCTCATTTTAGCCTACCCTACCTCCCAGCAAGCAGTTGTGGTTTTAACCAAATTTACTGTTTCACTGCAAGTAGGGAAAACTTTCGTTTTTCATATGAAAATTCACTTACAAAAATCACAGATTTTGAACTGTCTGATTTTTGAAGTCCTGACGGAATATCGTACCTCGCTGAAAAATAAAAATTGACTTTTTACTCATAAAAAAAGCAGTTCTTCGGACTTAAACTTTTGTCTAGGAAACAACACCCAGTTCAAATTATTTGCACCAGAAGAGAATTTTGCAAAATCTGATTTTAAAGGACATGACAACTACCCGTATAGCGAAAATTCACTTAATCGTGATGATTTTATTCGTTGATTGACTAACGAGTAAACCACGCCCAAGCCAAAATGTTTGCTAGAGGACATAAAATTCGAATTGAGAAATTTATATAAAATGCTAATATGTACTAAGGATGATTTTGATTCGAACTCTAAGAAGCTTGATAACCTCATAAAATTTCAATTTACTAAGCGACGTATACATTTGCTGAACAAAAAGAGAGGACGTCCCGGATGAACTTGATAATCGGGCGTGACACCTTTCATAAAAGAAAACAGTTTAAATTATCATCTCACGATGGTGTTCGAAGGGAATACAAGTAAGCTGAAGAAAGAAGTAGTATGTGATAAAATCACTTGTTATATGAAAAGCAGGCCTCAACAAGTGAGCATGGCACTACCTAAGTTACCATAACACGAAATTTTTCCAAGAGATTGCACAGCAACTCGGGACGGGAGCAATTACATGACAGAAACACTTTTCAATTTTCATTACGTAAGGTGTTTTTTTGAAAATACGGACCCTCCCTTGGTGAGAGTTGGTGAGATCTGGTGGGAACCGCCCCCCCCCCCCTTCCTTCCGTGAGATTTAAATTATAATTTTTAATGTAAATTCTATGTCCTAAAAAGTTGACATGAAGTTTTCCATGACCCCCTCCCCCCTTGGTGAGATTTGGTGAGATTTTGCCTGACCCCATCCTCCTCTCTTTTAACTGACTTAATTAATGGACGTCCCCTAGTGCGTTCAAAGTACTATAGTTCATTAGCTAAAATTTCGGCTTTTGGGTCTTGATGTCTCTGAAATTAAGTCTCAAATGACAAAACTATAATATTTGTTCTAAGGTTAGCCCATGCAAAGTTTCTGACAAATCGGAAAAGTTTATGAATAAGAATTTTTTAAATATCGCAGTAGTTTCGAAATTAATTCATATGCTTCGATATATCTACTATTAGCCTTATATTTTCATATACTGCTCAAGAGAGAGATTGGTGCTATATACTAGTTTCAGTCGTCATTCAATTTTTGTAATTTTGCTGTTAATCAAATCAGATGTTAGGCTTTTCTTGGGTTTTAGCTATTCTTGATTTATTCTCTTATATTTCGTTCGTCAGTGTAGTTTATTACCACATTATAATTTTAAGTACTATGAATGGAACTTTTTGTTAATAATATATCTGTATTACTTATATAGGTCAAAGTCATTTAACACTGCTTTAGGGTTTAAAAATAAGTATTTATTGAAAGATTTCGTGATTACCCAATTTCATTTTGTTAAAATATTTTCATTGCTTCCAAATACACACACATAATAGTAGAAATTTATCCTCTTCAAATATCTGTAATACATAAATACCTGAAGAAAATAAATAAATAGCATTTCTATCCCAATTTAGGTGAAAACTTTTGTTAATAAAAATTTACTGCACACGGCTGACTAATCCCACAAAATTCCATACAACTCAAATTAATTGCACTTAATTTGGTCTACGCAATCACTGAAATAACATAGCAAACATAATGCACCCTAAGTAAGATGCGGTGGCAACAACATAAGCACTAATGTATACCAGCAGAAAGAGAAATTTGCAGTAAGTAGCCAAATAATTACTTTCTTCATTACTTTGCAACAAAGCTCCCATGTTTATGCACTGAGAGAAAAATTATAAAATTATTAATTTAGTCACTGCTGACTTCGCGTGTGTTAGAGACATTGAAATACAAAATTTAATAAAAAATAAAAACATCAATAAAAAAAAAATTTACATAATTGAAAGTAAAAAAAATTCACGTAACTATAATGAACTTCTCAGGCACAGTGACCTTGTAATCTGAAAGTTGTGCGACCGATCCCCAGCCTAATAATTCGTTTTAATTTATTTTTTTTTCATTTTTCAACACTTTTAATCAAGAACCGAGTTAAAGATTTTGACTTCGAAACTACACATAATGTTATTAAGAAAATCAGTATAATTTATTTTTCTCAGTGTAGCTACTCCACCAAATTGATGGTTAATCAAAGTCTCTCAAAATGTGTGTGTCTGAACTGTTACATAAGAAATGATCATTAAAGTCATACAGAAGTTATGTGCAATCGGAGCGCAGTATCATTTCTCTAAAGGTTGCAAAAATTAACTTTTAGGGAATGGATTGTACACACACATGCACATGTGTTTATATGTATGTATTAGTTGAAGTAGCAAGTATAATATTTACTATAATGCACAAGTGCATAACATCACTTGTTCGTGTAAAATTTTGGGGAAGATAGCAACACATGACAATAAATGCTGAACAATTGACATAAATCAGGACACTTGATTGTTGGGTACAAATGTTACGTTGCTTTTATGTAGTTCATTGAAAGTGGGGTTAACTGGTCTTGAATGTGAGTAAATTGACAGACATGAAGTAGGTAATAAAAGTATATACTCGATTGCTTTAAGAATGTCACATTTTTATAACAAGAGTGCACAGTTTTTCACTTTTTGAAGCTTAAAACTATTTTTTTGCAAAGTTTATCTTTAACAGTTTTTTAATACAAGACAAAAAAGTATTAGATTTCTATCAAAAACAATTTGACAATTATTGTGAATAAACAAAATTAGTGTTCAAAATTTGCGACATAGCGTAATAAACTTTTTTTTTTTTTTTTTTGGAAAAACAGGATCGGGGCACCTCTCATGTTAACAAAAAGTTGTAAGCGTAGCAAATTTTGACTTTTTTTGTAATATTTTTTGACTATTCCAACTTTTTCTAATATAAACCATTTTTCTTTCGACTTTTTCAATTTCATAAAATGTATCAAGATTTTTCAATACTTTCAACCTTTTTACAATTTTTTTGAGATTTTCCAACTCCTTCAACTTTTCTTCAACCTCTTTCAACTTTGTTGAAACGTAGTCATCAACGTTATCAGCCTATTTCAACTGTTTCAGCATCTTTCGATTTTTTTTCAATATCTGTTATTTTTTTCGACTTTCAATCTTATTCAATTTTTTTTCGTAATTTTTTGGCCTTTCCCAACTGTTTCAACATGTTTCAACCTGTTTAAACTTTTTTCAATATTTTCCATTTCATTTGTCTTTTTCAACATTTACGACTTTCCAACTTTTTTCAATATTTTTCAAAAATTTCCGACACTTTCAACATTTTTCAACTTATTCAATATATTCCAAATTTTTTCGACTCGTGAAACTTTTTTCAATATTTTTTCGACTTCTCAATCTGATCAATTTGCTTCATTAGCTTTGACTTTTTGAGCAATTTTAAACTATTTCAAACAATTTTTAGTGACTTTTACAACCTCATTCAACTTTTTTCGAGTTTTTCAATCTCTTTTAACTTTTTTCAAAACGACTTTTTTGTATCGACTTTATTTTGAACGGTTTCAACCTAATTCATCATTTTTTACATTTGCCATAATTTTTTGAATTTTTCAACCTCATTCAACTTTTTTCGAGACTTTCAACTTTTTTCAAGACTTTCAAGTTTTTTCGAGACTTTCAACTTTTTTCGAGACTTTAAATTTTTTTCGAGTTTTTCAATCTCTTTCAACTGTTTCAACATTTTCAATCTCTTTCAACTTTTTTGTATATTTTCCATGTTTTTACGACTCCTTCAGCATTTTTCAGCGGCTTCAAAATTTGTTTAGCTTCTATGAGATTTTTTCAAGTTTTTCCATTTTTTTTTCGACTTGTCCAACATTTTTCGGAAACCCTTTTCAACTCTTTTCTACATTCTCCATACTTTTTTGATATTTTCCAACATTATCTAAATTTTTTCGCCTCTTCTTTCACTTTCCAACAGTTTTCAATTTTTCTTGATTTCTTAAATCTCTTTCCAATTTTATAAATATTTTCCATATTTTCATTCAATTTTTTTCAATATTTTACATTTTTTTCGACTTTTTCAACTTCAAAACGAAATACCATGGTCGGTCTCCTGGTACTTACAATATTAATTACTATAAATCATTAAGTAATGGGTGTTTGCTAGTTAAAATTAGGGGACGCAATTAATATATATTCATAGTTTTGTACACGTACACTTAAGTAACTTTAATAGTCAAATTAATTTTGATATGTAAACGAGCGGATTTCCCTTCCTTTGAGTTCTGACAATACACGGCAGTAGGTCTTCCGAATATTTTTTTTTGACTATTGTATTATAAGAAGCCACATCCATTATGAATTCGTTTCAGGAATACAAGTAGAAGAGACTTAAAAATTAAAAATTCAAAGAATTCTTTTAGTTTACCTGACATATTTTCTATAATATAGTAAAAAATAAACCTTTTAGGGGTTGAAATTGCCACAAAACACTGCCTCCTATTTAAGTAGGCAATAACCTCTCTTATTGTACCTATTGAACAATTTATATGATTTTAATGAAATAAATAAAATATAAATGTGCAACCTACAAAAGAAGAAGTCTATCTACTGTCATTCAAATTTTACCGGATTTGTGCAATTTTTGGGGTTTCCTTTCGAGAAAATTGTCATTAAATATTTACGACTATTTCATTTCCCATTTTATTGTATGCTGCGGCACACATGCTGAATGTGAATCTTAAGCAAATGCTGCCATCTCTCAACTTCCAACTCCGCCTCTTCCAAGTTCAGCGAAATTAGTTCCGCCCTTCGATTTATTTTGCCATTTGCCACAATATCACCCTGCAAGGCATTGAAAGTGAAAAAAAAAATAAAAGATTTTCTTGCAGCTTGTGTTGTTGTTGTTGCTTCAACATTAACTGTCACATGACATACAGATGTCAGTGTTTGTCGTGCGTTTTACAAGTGATATGCTGCAAGCCTATGTGTTATTCTATAAAGCAGAGGTGCGCATAAGAATCTGCTTCAGGAGCTGATTACAACAACACCTCTCAAAAACATTCCTTGAAGTTGCTTTAAACTTCTAAATCAAAGAACACAAAAGTTTCGCACGAACTTTTTAGAGACTTTTCGCAAGTACTCGCAAGAAACCTTCCTAAACCTTTTGGAAATACACCTGTAATTTATGTTATCTTGAAAGGGCAAAAAAGCCTCAGAAAATTGAATAAACTTCTTTGTGGAAATGCCCGTTTCATTCACATACATACATATGCCATCGGGTATACATATGAATACTCGGCTATGTATGCGTTTCACTTGTTAGATTGACAGACAGACACTGTGACTTCTGTGAGTAGCTGATTGCTGCAGCCATTGCAAAGTCATAAACATTAACTGCGACAACAGGAACAACAAACAAATTTAACGGCAACAGAAACAACATCAACATGTCAAACAATACGTAAACATTATCATTCATTCATTTGTCTGCAAAGTTCAGCTTCAACATTTTGAAGCGTTGAATGCAACCAATTTGATTATTTTTAAGGAAATGTTTGCAAAAAGCATTAAGTGCTCAATAAATTTGTTGATAAAAAAATTAATTTACATAAAAGCAATAAAAAAAAATAATAAATTGAATATTGAAATACCACGTGACCAAGCGTTTCGCTGCACTCCCTTATCCACTAAGCATTTTTGCATTTATCAGACGCTTCAAGAGTTCAAGAGTTATGTATATAACTATTTTTTTAAGAGCAGAACACTTGAAAATATTATAATTATTGAAGCTATTTATGTGAGAGGTAGTTATGATGTTCTCAAAACCTCTTCAAGAGGTCAATACATGCTATCTTAAGTGCCATTTAAATCTTAGTATCTCTTGATTAAAGGTCTTATAAAGACTTCTTAGATGTTATTAATTTCTTCTTCTTTTTCATGTGTCCTTTTTTTCCTCAAGGAGCATAAGGCCTCCACAAAACTATTCCAACGTGCGCGATTAGTAGCGAGTGCATTAAGTTCTCTCCAACATTTGCTTGATTTACGTATATCCTGTTCAAGGAATCGCTTCCACAATGATTTAGGAAATTTTGTTTCCGTATACGTCAAAATTGGCACGTAATATTTTCATAAAAATTTAAGAGCAGTTTGATAGCTGCTAAATATGCTGGAAAAATTCTTTGAAGGGCGTGGCACAGCCCACAATATTTATAAACGTTATAATAGGAGAACTAACAACGTAATCGTTATGAAATTTAATATGGCAGATATACCATACTTGAAGTAAGATATTTTAATACGAAAATTTCGCACAATAGCACCGGTGGGAGTGGCACCTCCCATACAAACGACAACCATTGAATGCTATTGATATTTTGCTAAGAAAGTAATCGTACTAAAAGTCTTGAAATTACATGGAATTCGACAGGATTGCATCAGTGGGCGTAGCACCTTCCATATTAACATAAACCAGCAATCGGTATGATATTTCAGATGGCGAGCTCTTTTTTTTTAGATCAACCGATTTCTACCAAATTTGTTATACAGGAGCTTTTAGCGTCGCCGATTACGAATCTGAGGCTATATATTAAAAATTTTCAAATTCAATATGGCGGAAGTATTGTTTAAAAATCAACCGATTAGAACCAAATTTGGGACACGGTTGTTTCTAGGCTCGCTGAATGCGAGTGCTAGGTTAGAAATTTAAAATTCAAATTGTCGGACCCAATATGGTGGATCAGAGTATTTAGTTTTTAGTCCGCCATCTTGAATTTTAAATTTCTGACCTTGTATTCGTATTCAGTGACCTCCGAAATCTTCGAATACCGGATTTGGTGCTAATTGGCTAATTTTTATACAATACGCCCGCCATATTGAATCCGCCATTTTGAATTTGAAAGTTATTGAAATATAGCCTCAGATTCGTAATCGGCGTCCCTAAAAACCCCCGTATAAATAATTTGGTAGAAAGCGGTTGGTTTTTAATAAATACGTCCGCGATCTTGGATCCGCCATCTTGATTTTGGAAAATCTGACTTTGGATACGTGAACAGTGACTTCCAAGACCTTTGTATACCAAATTTGGTGCAAATCAAAAATTCGGCCACGAAATTGAATTTTGGATCCGCCATGATAAGTTTTGTCAACCATCAACGCCAGCTTTTTAAGAGCTACCATTTGAGCCAAAAAACGATCCGATCGGTTGGGAATTTTAAATTTTATAAGCTTTTATTGCTGGACACTCGATTTTTCACCGGCTTCCGGCCGCCATATTGGATCCGCCATTTTGAATTTTGCAAAGGCGCGCACGAAATCTGAAAGTAGATGTTCTAAGCTTCAACATGAGCGAGGGCTCGGGCGATTTTTTTGGTCACTCCAAATTTTGGACACAGCACTGATCTGGTTGACATGCATCGTCCCTTATATGAGATCTTATGGAGCTTTTTAACGAAGGGCTCTAAATTATGCAAATACATGACGGTATTTCAGGTATTCAGCTCGTAATATTAATATTTAGTGGTAGCTGATTGAACTTTTTAGTTTCCCATATGAGCTACATAAAAAATAATGCTTTACTAGATAGTTTCGTCTATATCTCGTGGAAAGAAAATCTTGCACAAACGGGAAAAACCCATAAGAAAAGCATCAAATTTTTTATAAACAAAAAAATTTGAAAAAAAAACCAATTATAAAATTACTTACTCTTCTTCTCAATCTCTGAAATATTCCTAAACACTAAAAGCTACAAATTTATTTAAAGTAAATTATATTTTTTTTATGAAATTAAAAGACATTTTTAAACAAAATGGATATAAAGTTTTATTCCTTAAGTTTCAAGATATATCTTTTTAAAAAATTTGCATTTACATATTAAAAAAAAAAAATCAATAAAAACTTAAACTTAAACTTTTTTTGGATGTCAAATTCTTCCTAGTTTGCATTTTGGTCGATTATTGGTGTACTTATTGAGCCTGTAAAAAATATATTCTGATCATCCAAAATGGCAAAGAAAAACGGACGATTTAGTATAATTTTGATTGTACTAGGTCGAATGGCATATGATAGTGATGGTGATGGTGATGGATAGATGGCTTCAGAGGTCTTGGAATATGGTTGCTCAGCATCATAACTTTTGCTCGAACTGTATTTCACCTGGCGATTTCCAAATATCGATGCTAAAAAAGCAAATTAAAAACATTAGAACGTAAATTATTTTTTTTTTGCAAAACTCGAGCCAAGATTATTGCTTCACCGAGGCTGCGATGCAATCTCGTTCTCGGAACCGAGAAATAGGTTTAAATATTCTCAGTAACAAAAAAAAAAAAAAACAAAATTTTCAGTATCTATACACACCTGTTACTCCAGCTGCTGCTACGCCATTTTCCGTGACTTTCATATATGCGCCATGCTCAATAGCTTTAAGAAAACTATTTGGATTCATCGGTGTATAATCTGCATCCTTAGAAAATAGTTCTCCTATACCGATCTAAAAGTTTAAATTAAAAGTTACTTAATTATATAAGGCATGTTACCGGAAAAACAAGGTTTCTGGGAAAATAAACAAATTTTGTCAAAGCATTTTTCGGCCAAACTAGTTAATACAGCATTTCTACATAAATTTTTATATAAATGTCGTCATAGGGCATATAACGCTTGTCCTCAGTGTGGAGCGGAAGGGTAAAATGTTATTTTCTTTTTGTCACATTCCCAAAAACGCTAAAAACAGTATTTCAGCATTAAAGCCTCTAAAACTAGTTTGGCCTGATGTGCCTCGGGAAAAGTAGTTTTCCTTGACAAAAAGCTTCATTATTAATATATATACACACTGTTAAACTTAATTAAGGAAATACCCGTTGGATTAATTACAATTGTGGGAAACCTTAAATTTATGATTGCTCGAATTAAAAAGTATACTTTCTATATTGAACCGAACCTACCGTTTTACATATCTGAAATTTAACTCCAAGTCTGAAAAATGCCCAATGCCTTCAAATAAATATTCTTTACACGAACAATCTGAAAGTACCGAAATATTTCATTCAAAACTTTTCAGTAGGAAAAAAATCAATTTCCGCTACTGTGGGTTTTTATGGGTGAATCAAATTTTCCGCTTTAATTAATTTTTACAGTGCATGTGTATATAACATAATTGGCTACAATGCAAAACAGCATGAGCCGATCTATCAGTACAAAGTCAAACAGTATAAGTTATGCATGTGACTTTCGTATATAAATTGACCGACCTATGTGGTTTTGCCTTGAAGTCAGAAATATTCTTTAAATTGATAAAGAAAAACATTACATACATCTCCACACATCTGCTTCAATGGAATTCTTATTTTTTCAAAATTGATAACTGGCATCTGCAAATACACTTGTTGCTTCTCCGACTCTTCCGCCATACAGGTATCACCCTCCTCAATAGTGCGAGTACATCGCCGGATCTGATTTAGATCGAAGCCTACCAGTGTATCCGTTAAGTCACTCAAGCCGGTTTTATTTTCTGGCAACAATACCAGCATTGATAGATCGGTATTCTTAAATGGCAAGTCTATTGCTAAAACTTCTAATTCCAATAAATACCGATAGTGAAATTTATTAACTTGAATCATTGAATTCATTTTCGTCTTCCTTTCGCCATCTACATAGAAATCTCTATAGCCTGTATAAGTTTCATTGAATGGATTGAGCCATTCAGCGTTAAGGAGGAAGCTATTTTCCAAAACAATGCTGGTATCTCTCTCAATTTGTTTCTCCTGCACAAAATCTTTTATTTTATTATCTGTTTCGTTTCCTATAATCAGATTCATTTGTTTTGCAGCATTTTTACTTTCTCTGAAGTTTACAGAAACGTTTTTCGCAAAAAAGCTTTTTTTAATTTGAAAATCTTGTTGTTGAAAAATTGTTGAGTCTAATTTTGACGTTAGGACATCTTGTTGCATAGTAAAACAAGGTTGCTGAGAACAAAGTATACTTTGGCTCATAATTTTCTGTTTCGAGCTATCTGTTAAAGAATTCAGTACAAAACCCATTGAAGCGTCTATGGTAGCAGTTGAGATTATAACGTTGTGCTGTGTTTGGCTTGATATGATATTGTGAATATCATTCATATAATAAGCATCACCTAAATAAATACTATCACTTGTTGTACAAGTAAAACACAGCAGAAATATGTAGATATATACTGAAAAATAATAAATAAAAATTTTAAGAAAGTTGATTTAGCGACTGATTATTTTATAATTAAACATTATTTAATCGAACTTACAGTCATTAAGCAAAGACCAATATTGTAAATTTTTTACTTATTGATCAATGCCATTTTTCAACAAACATGACAAAGATAACAAATGGAACAATTTTAACCTGGTAATTTCCCATGGTTCGAGTCCCATGTACAGAATTAACCAAACTGGTCTGATGAGGCTATTGGTAATAGCCGAAACATGTCACCAATTACCAGGTTAAAATTGTTCCATTTGTTATCTTTGTCATGTTTGTTGAAAAATGGCATTGATCAATAAGTAAAAAATTTACAATATTGGTCTTTGCTTAATGACTGTAAGTTCGATTAAATAATGTTTAATTATAAATAAAAATTATATAATAAATCATCGAAAAATTCGAAAATTCTATACATTTGCGCATTTAAGATATCAATCTCACGTCAAAAAGACGTTAAGGTCCTTAGAAAAATGGAATCTGCTTATAACAAAGTAGATCCATTGCTTGAAAAAAAAAAAAAAATTATGTAATATTTTTTTTCTCTAAAAGTTCATAATATTTTTAACAACTAATGTATCCTTCGAAATTGTCGAAAAAAATTTTCTTTTCGAGATATGATTTTCCAAAAAAAAAAAAAAAATGATTTGAAATAACTTCATAAAAACACCTTCACTTCATAGGTCAACGTAGTTTTTACTCTTTTGTCTTTCCTTTTAAAGTTTTGGTAAGGTTTACCAATTTTTTTGCTCACCTCCCAAATTTTTGTTCTTCACCATTTTGTAATCTTTTCCTCAAAAACTTTCTTTGATGTGAGATCTTATAGATGATATGAGTAGCACTAGAAATATTTAACTGAACTAAATTATAACTTACATTTGCTTTTATAACTGATTACTTTATTTAAAGCGAAACTAAAATGATTTCATTTGGTTTCAATCGAATGAAGAATAACGAATGCCCATAACCAATTAGCACTATCATTCGTCATGTGTTCACGGTAAGTGACCATTTTTTTTTTACAGCATTCTTCATTATAGGACAGAATTGAAACTACATAGGTTAGGCTAGGTAATTGACAATTCATTAATTTTCTTAATAAATTGCCCATCAAAAGTCGGCTCAGCTAATTATGTGTATTATGCGTTCAATTTTGTTTATATATTGGTTATGAGAATATAAAGATATAACCGAATCTTTATACGATTCCTTCGATATATTTTCCGCAAAATTTAAAAAATTCATAAGCGATTGCAAAGTCTAGTAACTTGTATTAAAAGTACTTTTTAGTCCTTTTTCCCGAAGGGGGTGAGTTTTAGCTATCGAATATTTTTACAGTGTTGGTTAACATTTTGTGTAGCTTTTTCAATATTTATTCAATTAGCATACATTTCCAAAGATAGATTATACTATTTGCATACGCTAGCAGTGCCGTACAATGACGACCAATAACAAGGTACCTTTGATTTCTATTAAAAAAAAATTTTCCATATACTTACATCTGCCGTCTATGCTTGAAATTTTCTTAATTGGTGGTCTTACCATAGAATCAATATACTCCGGGTACATGTAAGCCCTACTTATATAACTCATCTTCCTTTTCGTTATCTAAAATATATATACAACCGAGTATTCAGCACCGGTTTTAGTGAATATTGTAGTGTAAAAATTTTCCTTAATCTAAGTTATTTTTCCTCATATTGATGAAAATATCGTTTTATTTAGTAATTGACTCCATTGAAATGAGTTAATGTTTCATTAAAGCAAGTCAAAGCTCTTCCTCAAATAGAGAGTTTGTGGTTTTAGTAAAACTTTCTTTTGAAATAGTAAATTTTTCTTTGGGAAGAATTTTTGAGAACAACTTGTTCGTCATTTTAGTAAAAATTTCCTCAATCTAATGGAATAATTTGTTTAAGGAAAATCGTTTTCAGTTTTAGTTAGTTTCTTCAAAAAATTTACTAAAACGTAGGAAAATGTTTCTTAATAAATGAGTGGCAACACTCTCTGCTTTACTCGCTGAAATTAATATCTATTCTTCTGGTAAGTATTCTGTTTTTTTCTTTGTCTAGCTCTTTGCTTACCAAAAAAAATAATATTATTATGCTGTTTTTTAAATACTTATAAATTAAAAAATAAAAAAATTTAAAAAAAAAATTATGTCGTCGCTGGGATTTGAACCAGGAGCTTCCGTGATTAGACAATTGTTGTTACATGCGCAGTTTAACAACATCATTTTAGTATGTCTTAAAAATACTGTCGGTGGCTGAGTTGGGTAAGATGAGCATCTTTGAACAATGACATGGCGCAGAACACAGGTTCAATTCTCTGATCGGGGTGACAGGTAAAAAAAAAATTTAAGCTCTCTTTTGAAGTTTTAAAAACGTATTACAATTAAAATAAGAATGACTGACAATAAGTACCAACAAATAATAAAATAGAGGGAATAGAGGGGAAAAAAAGAAATAGAGCAAAGAAAAATGTTTTTTGCGGATTTATTCTAAGTTTCAACAAAAACTTTAGTAAAATAAACAAATTTTTTTTGAAATCAATGAATTTATTTTAAGTAAATTTCTTTCATTTAAGTATACCTTCATCCTTAGAAAAAGTAAAATTTTCCTCAAACAAAGTAGATATATTCTTTCAGTTTTATAAATTTGTCCTCACATTGAGTAAACTTTTCCTTATTTCAAAGAACAAAACATTTGCTTCTACTAAGGAATCCAACTTACTTATTTTGAGTAACCAATGGTTTTAGCTCGTATTGAAGGACATTTTTTTCCGTACATTTAGGCATTTTTCCTTAAACGGAGTAAGTTTTTTTTCGGTGTACATACTACATATATTAAAAATAAAGAAATTTTTACGATAAAATTATTAATAATATTAAACTATGCATAACTTTGCTTGAATTCCATATATGATGTATAAATAAATGGTATATCGAATTAGCTTAGCCACAGTAATTATTTGTGTATAAGCGTGCGCTCAAAAAAACAATGAATTTCCACTGTTTTGTTCAGACATCAAAAAGTATACGAACTGGTTATATAATAGGCATGAAATTTTAATACTCGACAAAATTTTATTGCTTTTAAAATATGCAACCCCCCCCGTCCCCCCTTAAATAATATGCTTTAACAGTCGAAATGTTTTCTATAATTGTTCTTCAATATGGCCATCATCACTGAATTCTTCCTTTCATTCTAAACGAATGATCTGATTTCAAACAATCAAAAAAATGATTGCAACAAATCGATTCATTCTTCTCAGGTCTAGAAATGAAAGTTAAGCAAGTTTGGCTCTGCTTTACTCCATATATAGCAGTTAGATTTTATGCATATCGAATAAAAGTTTTTTGCCCATGAAGAAGTCGTAAATATTATGGAAGTATGGCTCAAAATAAAATACCAGTGTCTGAGTGTCTGTGTCCAGCGTAGCTAGGGTGCGGCCGAATCGGGCCTTGGTCGTGAAATATATCTTATTTTGCTAGGGTTTTTTGAATGCTAGAGTTTTTGTTTTTTGTGCTCGACAAAATTTTTCTTTTGGTACTTGAGGAGCGACATTCCCACCAGGCGCCAAAAATGCACGCTACGCCTCTTGTGTCTGATCGTTTTCACTAAGAACGAATTGCAATATTGAATTGATTTTTCCATTTTCCTAATATAATTTTTTAATAAAAAAAAAAAAACCCCTAATATATCCTTCGTGAAATATGTTAAAATTACTGCTGAAAGAGCTTTCAAATCCTTACTGCTCCTCTTATGAAAAATCAACATATAAACTTGCAACAGGCTTAAGCAACACCATTTTATTAAAAACCATTTCAAACAAGGCTGTGCCTAGTTTGCTTACATTTTTAAATTAAAAATTGCATTGCATGGTAAGAATTTCTTAGTTCTGCAATATTTTATACCTGTCAACCAACACCGAGTGTGTCACATCTGAAGAATTTGTGTTCATTTCTATAGTTACATGTACGACAAACTCACTTTCAACTTTGACATCAGCAACATTGATAAAGCATCAACAACAACTGTATTGAACGTCAGTTGGAAGCGTGTCAAAATGTAAAGGATGCACCACAAGGACCTCAACATGAAATAAAAAACAAAACGATTTAAAAAACAAACAAAAAAAACAATTTCTCAACAAACGCAGAAAAAATCGAATTGAAATCGAATGTATGACGAGGCAAACAAAAAAAAAAACACTCAATGTTTTTCTGTAACATTACTGATTTTTGCTTTAGGTTTGTTACTGCTACTCTTTTTTTTTAACGACACAACTACTACGTAGTACAACTCATTTTTTTATGCTGCAGAAAATTTGTATTTTTTTCGCTTCATTGATTTTTCGATTTTTCTGCACGTTTTATTCGTTCGCTTCATTTCAACTTTTTTTTTTTTTTTCTAATTCGCTTTCGTTTGTTCTCCACATTCCTGTCAAATTTAAATGGCTGTTGCAACAGAAAAAATGTTTGTATGCAAAAAAAAAAATAAAAAAAAAAAAATAAAAAAAGCATTCAGAGAAAACTGGAGATCTGCTGCTATGGAATTTCGTAACTGTAAACTGAATTTCAATTTAAAAAAATTTGATTTGATTCAACTTCGACTATTTTTTATTTTTTTGCTTTGCGCTCAACATTTTTCTGCTGATTGCACTACAACAACGATGCTTTAACTCCTGCTACAACATAAATACATACATACGTATGTACATGTAGTAGCGTGTGAGGCAACCACATGAGCTAATGCCAGCAACAACACCAGCAGCGTCATCGACAGCATCAGCAGCAACGACAACATGTTTGCGGCGACAGTCAGTTGAATTGTTGGCTTGTCATTGAAAATGCAACATTTTAACATGAATTTGATGATGCCAAAGGATTTGTTTAACATTTTATTGCAATTCTGCTTATGGGTTTTTTTTTTTCGTTGGCCATGTCTAAGGATATACATATGCGAAAATTCTAAGTGAAAATGTTATTTTTTTTTATATACTATAGATCCAAGATGCATTACAAACCATTCAGTTGGACTAACCTCAAATCTCGGAATTGGTTGCTGATTATATATATTGTTTTTCAGCGGTCATAAGGGGACACATATTCCCACGATTTGATTAAAAACCATTTTTTACAAAGTTATGCTCATTTAAAGTTTTAGTGTTAAAACTTGAAAAGCCGCTGAAAATTTATTCAAAATAGTCTCATTTTTGTCTATTGATTTTAATAGAACTTCCGATTCTCAGTCAGAATCCCTAAGAAATTTTGAAAATTGTTGAAAATTGATGGAGTTATAGCGCTTTTTATGAAAATAAAACAAGGCTGATTTTCTCAAAAATCCCAGATATTTTTACGCTTAAAATTTTACTGCGAATTCGTATTAATATGAGAGAGAAATGACTTGAGTTTAATGCGCATTAAAAGACATTTGAGGTCAGGAGATTTTTTTTCCAAAATCGAAATGTCATTTTTTTCATCATTGCCAAGGTACTTTTTTCAAAACAAAAAAAAAATAACAAAAGCAATATTCCAAATTACTTTCTGTAAATCGCGCTTGCATTCTGCATACTTTTGTCTTACCGTTATTTTCGTAATAACTTTTTATCATGGGAAATATATAAAAACATTGTCGCTGACTGCACTTTTGTGTGTTTTGAAAGTTTTGTTTGCTTGAATTTCTCAGCGAAAAAGTTATATGTGCGTACAATATTTTTATTTGAGGGTTAAAAATGCGCTTGTCTTATAAAAAAAGAAAATAATTTACTATAAATAAGTTTTATGATAATCACTCATACGACCTGTTGTGCGTAATTGCTTCGCAGGAGCAGAAGTACATAATATGTATGTAATTATTAGGGCAAACAAATTTCAGCTAAAAAAAAAATTGTCTTAAGCGCTATTTAAGCTCTAAGCTCTAAAAATTGACGAAAAATGTTCAAAAAAAGTTAACTATATGGGGATTCCACGCCAAATCAGACATCATTTTGCTTTTGCATATCTGGTTTTTTTGAAATTTTTTTTTCTTTTAATACTCGTTGATTTTTGTTTAAGTGTATTTGATATTTTTTTAGAATTTTATATAGAATATTGCATTATGAACTTTCCATCATAAAAATTATATATGAAATATTTATATTCTTTCTTGCTCCTCCTTTTCTTTTGTTTTTTCCTTTAATGATTTTCAATTATCTTCATCACTTAATATCTTAGCAGAAGCCCAATACAAAAAGCATATATTTTCCTCTCATTAAACATTCATTTCTCAAAACTTTAAATAAAAAATGTCAATCATTCATATTTAAAATCTCTAAAGTATCAACAAGAACAATGAATGAAAAAATGGGGAAAAATCTGGTAGCAGTACAGTAAAAAAAAAAAAAAATGGAAACGCGGCTGAAATCTGACAAGAAAATCTGCACTTTTCCGCTTACTGCTTTCATTGTCTACCATTTAAGGGATATTTCGATATTTTTTTTTTCGGTTTTTATCAGAGTTTTTTTTTCTTTTTGCTGGTTCTCATTCATTTCATTGCTTTCTTATTTTCAACGCATTTGCCTGCGTTTATTTGTTTGTCAACCGGAAGTTGCTGTGTAACATCCTGCTTGTTAGTGTGTTGCTAACAGCGACGACTGTCTTCATGCTGCTGCTCTCATACTCTTATGTGCACGCCCACTCATTACCTCAAGTGTAGTATAGTAGCAGCAGTAGTAGCAGCGCTGTCGGCAGCAGCAGTTGTGCGTGTACAGACCAAGTCCTTAAAATGACCTGCATTGTAAAGAATTAGAATCGACGACGAAATATAATCAATGGAATAGAATTGTGGAGCAATAAGCAACTTGATTTGTCTGAAGATATAATATTTTGCGCCACTGTTTCATAGTAACTGGTCTCCCACTCATCAATTTCATAGGGTTTCTTCCCCCCCCCTCCCCACATTGTTGGACCTGCTGGCTTTGTGTGAGTTTGAAAAGTACTTAAAAATTTATTCATGCAAAAAGCTTTTATGCGTTACGTTTGGGGAAATTTTTGTTGTGTCTTCAAATTGGGAATTCCCAATTGTTTGTATGCCATTGCGCATAAGTTGTTGTTGTTGTTGGAGTGAGGAGTATCTACTGTTCCGACATTCTGCCTTTATAATACCGTTTTTTGAATTTATTTGCGTAGGGGTTTTGTCTTCGCTTATCATTAGTGAAACAGCTGCTTTCGATACTTTCGAGAGTTTGGTATTTCTATAAAATTGTTAAACAATTGAACCCCATCCCCTTGCCTGCATGTTGATTGTCAGTGATTGTTGGTCGGGTGGGAGTAATACTTAGAACTGAATACTCTTCTGAGGAAATTCAGTAAGCATGACAACGCGTCGACTGACTGGGCTTCACTCCTTTGTTTATGACTTGTGTGTTTTCCGTGCTGATTTGCATTCAATAGTTAATCCATTTTAAGCTCTTAAATAACGCAAAACTTGACAAAGACTCTAAATGAATGTAAATTGCAAGAAAAATATTTATTTTTTAAAAATTGTAAATGAAAGTTAAATTAAATATATATGGTAAGATTTGGCTAAAGTGGTTATTTGACTTTTTTCATATGTTTAACGGGCTTCTGAACATTAGAAAAATTAACTTTTTCTGGAGTATTGTACTTAAACTTCATGACATTTTTTAATTTTTGCACTGGCAAAAGTATTGTCTCAAAAAGTAAACGAAAAAAATCACGGGAACTTTAATTAAAGTGAAGAGATCTCAGCTTTCTTTTCAGAATAGCAGAAAAAACATATAGGCATTTCCATAGTGTCGAACGGGACCATCGTACACATTTAAAGTAAAAAAACTCAAAATAAAACGGATTTTTAATTTGACAATAAGCTTAACTTATAGCTCTTAACTAGCTCTATAATTGGTGCTAAGGTTGATTTTGGACAATTTTTTGTTTTCAAGATAATTGCAAAAAACCAAGGCGGTCGCACGGGACAAAAACAGAAGCAGTTTTTGAGGCAATCAAAATCGGCGTACGCCGGTTTCAGCGAAACCTGAGGCAATATTTCAATGAGACTAATTTTAGAATGTTGTGCATTGATGTCTCTTAAAAATAGTTTTGATTTTGTCCAAAACTAATTTCTAGTTTTTTTTTTAAATTTAATTTTAACCATCATGATATTTATGTTGTTACTGTTGCTCTTTTACGAAATAATATATAAACAAGCTATGTAAAAATATTTTTAAGCTAACAGAAGTATTCAATGTATTTATTTAACTATGTAGTACAACATATATAAAAAATTTAAAACCATTCGATTTTGCTCAAACTTCGACACGTCAAAAAACCATGAAAGGTAGCCCCACAGCCCAAATTTCAGCTCTCTAGGTAGTCGGCGTCCTGAGGACTGTTAGGTCAAAGTTTGGAAAAACCTCTATTTTTACGAATTCGATGTCTAATATCTCTTAACTTGGTCAATTAATTTTACTGTGTGATATCTCCCACTTTTATTAAAAGTTGGTTAAAAACCACCGTGAATATGTCGCATTATTTATTTTCATTTATGTTAAAAACAATTTTCAAATTTTGAAATTTCACACTTAAGGTGTCGCACGGGACCAACTTTATATAAGAACCAAGATCACAAATTTTCTTATTTTTCAGCGAGGTTTTTATTATTTTAATTGTAAAAAAAATCTCTGTTTGTAATCGATGTGTTATAATCTTTCTGCATGTACTTTCGACGCACTGATAACAAATGCTGGTTTTTAAGGTCGAACAGGACATCGAAATAAGCGATAATGCAAAGCAAAAACTTACAGTTATTTACAATAGCATAGTTTCTTATGCATTATTTTTTGAATCTTTATACTCTCAGCAAGATTTAACTTGTAAATGTGTTGTGCTGTGAAAACGCTTACATGAACTGCAACTGTAAGACGTCTTCAAAACTTAACCTTATCCTTCCCTGCCGAAAAAAAAACAACAACACTTGTATAAATATTATATGAAAGATAAAATTACATACATGAAATACATGTATCCTCCCTGCCCCTTTTCCACTCTTTATTATGCTTTCAAAACTGCCATAACTTTTTTGTTTACATTGGGCTTATGCAAAAACTTTAGTAAACCGACGTAGGCTTATTTTTGCAACCCCCAACTAACAAGCATTATCCTATCTATCCATAATGTTGCTATTTTTGTATCCATTGTTTTTCGTTGCTGCTGTTGTTGTTGTTTGAAATTTTATGAATTTTAGTGTTTTGACGGCTTGCTACCTATGTTGCAACGCTAAACCTCTGACAGCCCATTAACATACGACAGCACAACAACTCATCATCATCAATAACAGCACGAGCACGAGTAGTAAAGGGAAGTTTGCAGTTATGTTGTCTTAAACAACATCATAAAAGTGCAACAACATCAGTTAGATATTGACTGACAATGTCATCCACCTTTTCTGAAAGTTTCTATTTTTTTTCGTTTGCTTCGTTTGGGGGAGTTTGACTGAGCGGCTTTTTGTCTTTTAGTTACAAAAGAAATCTTATAGAATAAGCATATCGAGTTTACAGAAAATAATCGTTACACTTAACCTGCCGTGCACGTTAGCTGTGCTTTCAATGCAAAGCGTAGGTGGTTGTTAAGATTTTCGATTTTTGTTTTTAAGAGGGTGCTAAATAGCAAATTATGTATGAGCTAAAATATAGCGATTACATCAAGAAATGTCATGTTCAGATATAGTATTTAGTTCTTGAAGTAGTCAGGTATCGTTGTGTTAAAAATTACGTATATGTTACGAGCAGTATATTATTAATTTCTATTATAAGTAATATTTCTGTAACCTCACGTATATTTCAAAACATCATAGAATGCAAATTTAAGATGAAAAAAATTTGTAATAGATTAATTTTTTAAATAAAATTTTTGTTTAAAAATTGCTTGAAGAATCACGGTAACTCGCAGAAGAAGACTATGAGGGCTAACAAATTATTGAAACTTCTTAATTCTATCGGGGATCTTCAGATCAAATAATTCGGATTCTACAAATTAATGAATTGCATGCATCAGGGCTAATAGATATTAGGGTCAGCCCAGGCCCGGATTTACCTCAGAGGCACACTAGGCCAGTGCCTAGGGCGGCAAGAAGTTAAGGAAGGCAAATATTGGAAACTTTTTTTAAGTGTTAAGACTTACACGGAGGGAAAAAAGCGCGAATACTTGGAATGTCGCCCCCCTAAACTCTACTATTGACAAGCAAAAAAAAAAAAAGGTTCTCACTTTTGATATTAAAAATTTTTTTCCCATATCCACTAGTGAAGAATGGCGGCAATTTGTGCTCGGCCTAAGGGCGTCAAATTTCTAAATCCGGGCCTGGGTCAGCCTGCTATTTAAGAGGTGCATTACAGTTTCCAATAGAATTTGAATATGGGTCTATAATTTCGGTGACGGCCTCTGATGCAAAGACTTGGAGAGAGGAGGAGGGCCTCACTAGAGTGGTGCTTGGTATTCATTGAGATTAAATTTTATTAAATTGTATTTTGATGATACACTTTTTGAATATGTGTCAATCAGATTGACCTTTTTTTTATGAAAACGGAAAATTTTTCTTCTAGGGCAGCGGACAGTTGATTGGTTTGTCGCCCGGGGCAACAAATGTTTATTCAAGCTACGCCATTGCTAATGACAGAACTTTCCACAACAGACAGCAGTACACATTTCAATCTATGATCAAAAATTATTGATAGAAACCTCGAGACAAAAAGAGAAAGCTCTATTTGCTCTGGACTATTTTGTATTACATTTTTTACGAAAAAATTAAAATTGAGTTATATAAGTTGTGTCTGTATACTCGCCTAAAGTTAACCCTTTGTTACCTAAATCTGCCTAACTTGAATCTGTTTACTCCAAAATGTAGTTAAACGGGAGCGTAAAAATGACAGAAACAAAAAGCTGTTAACTTTTAATATAATAATAATATTAACCAGGCATCTATTTAGAGAGAGAGAGTAATTTATCACCGATATAAAGCAGAGAACGTAAAAATCAATTCAACTTGATTTGAAAAGCACACAATAACACAATTACAAATGCATTGAAGAGCATTGAAGAGACTTACGTGTGTGGTAGTGCCCAGCTCTCATCAAAAACATTAATATTTAGTTCGAATAGAATCGGAAATTTGACGATCGTAATAGAAACTATTTTTCTTTTTTGACACTTGGCCAATATAGCCAAATTTGTTATTAATTCCTGTCTGTTTACTTTTGTAGTTAAATCTCTCTTTGAGAGCAATTTCCCGGTCACTCTCTCAAATTATTTAACTAATGATTTAACTAAAAACTTAACTACAAAAGTATTCACATACACAGCTATTGTGTTTTCACTAGCACAGAAAAATAATTTGTTTGTTGATTATTATATATATATATATATTATTATATTATATTGATCACTGTTCTGCACAATAAAAGTGAAACATTTAAAAAAAATAAATGAATAGGAAGAGAAATATAACTGAATCTTCTTTAGTAAGCTAGCAAAAAGACCATGTTTTCATTTCCTCCTACAGAGCTTCTTCAGTGACCTTACTTAATACAGAAGAAATCTTGCAATTTGCTTGAACTTGTAAAGAACCTTAGTAAAATTCAAAACAAAGCACGAGCAAATTTCTCTTTTGAATACATCATACAGACGTTGCAAAAGAATAATTTAAAGCAGATTTGCATTGATTTCTGCTATGGTTCTTTACAAGTTCATGCAAAAGACAAGATTTTTACTGTGTTAAGTAATTTACTAAAAACGAATTTTGAGGTTATGAATCAAAAAGCACCACGATGGTTTTTTTTCGATAATATATTTGTTTTACTTAAACTATCTTCGCACACACTGGCGTCGTACTTAAAATTTTTTTAAAAATTCTTATGCACTTCATTAAACATTTTGACATTACGTGCAATTTTATGTCAGCATTCAAATATTTTCTAAAGTTTATTGAAAAACTTTCTTTAATGCATTAAATTAAATCCATTAAGTGCCACATCTTGAAAGTGCAAGTGCACAAAAACTGCTAAAAAACTTTCTCGAAGTAAAAAACACCAAAGTGCATAAAGTTGGCAAGACTTTTGCAACAAAAATGATCATTAAATATGGCGGTGCATAACCGGCAGTGATGTCAAATAGCAGCAGACAACTTTATCTTCGATGAAAACCAACCAAAAAGAACAGCAGGTGCAATTCAAAATTTCACCAAAATGGAAGTAGCCATAAAAAATTGATATATCTAACTACGATACGAAATAAGAAAGAGGGGAAACTCACTGTTAAAGAAAAAAGAAAACAAAAAAAATTGCAGCAGTCAACTTTCTCAAAAGCGACAAACCGAAAAAAAAAATCTAACTGTCATAAGTAAAAAGTGCTAAAAAGTTTAAGTGCCTATAAATCCTGGATTTTATAATATTTTTTATACACACCACCATCACACCTTTGCTGCTAACTAAACTGAACGTTAAGGTTACACTTTCGCTTCTGTTTCAAAATACAAAAAAATAGAATAAAACTGTACAGAAAAGAAAAACTTTGAAATACGCGGTATCACATTTCGATATGCGATACACTTTCATATGATGATGTTGATTTTCCATTTGCGAAAACTCTAACGTGTGGAAAATATGCACGTCCATAGTAAAAACAAAAAAAAAAAAAAAACAACCATCAACACTACTACGATGCACAGTGGGTATGCTGTTAGTTTCATTAGACAAATCTAGTGATTTTCTGAAGATTTTATGAAATCACTTCTTTCAATCAACTTAAACGATTTCCACACTTTTCAAAAGAAGTTCGGCAAACGCTTTGTTTTTCTGTCGCAAACTTTTAGTTTTCGAGTCCTCGATTATCAATATCTCGAAAATTGCTCATTTGCTTATATCAAATAGTTTTCAGCATTTCACGAAATTCCAAACCACTGTAAATCGCTGGCACTCGCAAAAGTTGTGATTGTCGCGCCGCAAAATATGCTCTTATGACATTACAACAACTTTTAACTTTACTACACGTCGCACTTCTTTGTCATCATCTCTATCGTCAGACCCATCCACGGTTGTGTAGTGTCCCATTATACCGCGGCAGTTGTCATTTTAACCCTGCCTGTCAGCGTACAATTTTCATATTCCTGCTCGTATTACAAGTTGTGCGCTTCCGTAAAATCATCACAAGCAACGGTTCGGATGATGATAATGTTAGTGAAGGCAGTAGGAAAAAAAAAAACAAAAAATATGGAATTGGAACTAAAGCGACGATAGAAAATATGCTTGTCATCATTTAAGCATCATGGTGGAAGCATTGGCCGTGGCTGGCACAAATGACATTACCATAACTAGATGATATACACGGGTATACGACGAGTATGGTAATGTCTGACTTGCCCTGCCATTTAGTTTGAAAATTTTTTGCACTTTCACTTTTGGGCAAGGCACCAACGAGAATTTTTTTTGGGAAAGGTTAATGGGTTGGTTAGCAGTGTTTGCTATCGTATTTGTCGTAAAATATATAAAACGTTGTGTTTACATAGTGACATATCAAAGATTTTTATAGCTATATATGATGGTCTTATACTGAGAGTTATGTCATAATGCAAACAAAACTTATTGCCATTTTTTGTTGCACGTGATCCTTAGCCTTTGAATAATCTTACTGAAGTCTTCTCTTTGATCATATTAAACAACACATAGTATCAAAAATCAGAACTGTTTAAAAAATATTTTTAATTTGCGCTTGTAATCTATATAATTAAATTGACTTACTTAGTTATTGGAAATGCAAAAAAGTTTCACTTTCAAAAACAAAAATTCTTTTTGCACCAGTTGATAGATTGAGCTCGGAAATGGCTATTTTCAACCTTTGGTTGGATTGGTGCAAAAAAAAAATTTTATTTTGAACCACCCTAAAATTTTTTTTTGCTCCAACTGATAAGAAATGGTCGGCAGTGGCTTTTGGACGTACCTTAGGGCAGCTCTGGACCTGGGAATGCAACAAAAGGGTCAAAAACGGTACTTTGCAATGTCCGGAGCCAACCAAAGTGATGCCCAAAATTATTTTTCGAACTTTTTCAATCGATTGGAGCAAAAAAAAAAAATTTTCCGATAATGGTTCAAAAACGGTTCTTTCTAGGGTTCGGAGATATTCCAAATGATGTTCAAAATCCATTTTCGACCTCTGTCCATCGATTGGTGCATAACATTTTTTTTTCGAAAATGGACCAAAATCGGGCATTTTTGTGACTCGGAATCACCTCTGATGATGATCAAAATCCATTTTCGACCTCTTTCCTTTGATTGGTGCATAACATTTTTATTCGAGAATGGACCAAAATTTGTCATTTTTGGGACTCAGGACCACCTCTGGTGGTGGCCAAAATCCAATTTCAACCTCTCCCTATTGATTAGTGTATGAAAAAATTTCTAAAATTGGACCGAAATCAGACATTTTTGGTACTCTGGACCCCCATTGAATTATAATTGACAGTGAAAAAACAATTTCTTATGCATAATAGTTATGAATCAACGTAAGAAATATTTATGGAAAAATAATAATTATCGACAATTAATATAATATCTCTTATTAATAAATTAAAAAGCAATTGTAAAACAACTAAATAATTTTCACTTTTTTGCTGAAACATGTTGTTTTTGTCATTTACATTTTGACACTCAAAAAATGTTAATGACAAGTGAGGACATTTATGTAAATGTTATTAGTAAATTTGTTGCATTAATTTGCATTAATGTATTAATTTGTAATACAGGAAAAAAATCATAAAAAGCAATTGCTAACAAATGCAACAAAAAAAGACCGTATGATAATGTAATGTAACGTAATGTAAGTTTACCAGTAACGTAACGTTTACACATACGAGCACTCGAAAAAAAAACGTAAATGACCAAAACAAAGTTTACATTTCAACTTATGAATGTGTTTTATGTTTTATGCTAATTAGAAATTGTCTGCTGCTATATTTTTTTTTATGCCAATTTTACCTAAAGCATTGGCAACACTGTCATATAGTGCGCTACGGTTTTACTACCGAGCAGGCAGTTGTTGTGGGTGGTAACAAAATTTTCTATGAAACATTATACTGTTTGCGGTTATATTGCAAATGTGGTACGTTTTTTTGGGTTGTAATATGAATAATTTTCCTATTTGCATTTATCAAATGTTTTATTGCAATTGTTATTGTTGTTGTTGTATTTCTTTTAAGTTTATTTGTGGTTGTATGCAAATAATTGACAATTTAATTTATAAATACCACAAAATGCAACACAAAAAGTCAAACAACAATTAAAGTCAAATGGAAAAAAATTACAGTACAGCTGTTAGCAAATAAATGAGATATTTGTAAAACTTTTGGCTTTGCTTAAATCTGTGCACAATCAATGGGAAGTAAGATATTTATAAAGACATGGGGCAGAGATTTGAGAGTATTGCTCATGTTAATTTTAAGTTAGTGGTCAATTCATTAAACTAGAGTTCGCCCATTGGTTGAAATTCAAGCAACTTTTTGGTATTTAATATTACAAAACTGTTATAAGAAACAGCTATTTTTTGTCAACGCTTCCAAAAATAAAAAATCATGGTATCATGTTGCCCTATTCCTTCCTTAGAGTTCAATATACATATCTCTATGCGAGATTTCATCAAAAACAGTCGATTAGTTTAGCTAAGAAAATATATTTTCCTGTTTAGGGCGTGGCCTCTATCTCAATAGCAAATTTCATCAAAATCGGTCCATTAACTTAGCAGTGCAAATTTTTTTCCTGTTAGGGGCGTGGCACCGCCTACTCAACACAAAAATCTTTACTTACAGTCTCAGCGATTTTTCTTACTAAGAGTGGTTTCACGCCCACTTAAAGAATACAGAGCTTTCAATATCCTCCTTTGGACTCCTTTGGAGTTAACTATAAAACATATACCTTTCCTCAAGATTCAATCTATCTCTTTACCGAATTTCATCAAAATCAGTCCATTAGCTCAGCAGTGAAGACGATTTTTCCTATTAGAGGTGCAGCCACGCCTACTTAAAAAAAATTAAGTTTTTAGAAATCTTTTTAGGGTTCAATCTATACCTTAACAAAATTTCATCAAAGTTGGTTCGTTAGTTTAGCAATAACGACGTATTTTCCTGTAAGAGGCGTGGCACCACCCACTAAAAAAAGTAATTTTTACTAAACAATAAATCTATCTACATACCAAATTTCATCAAAATCGGTGGAGCGGCTCAACCGAGACAGCGTTTTTTTCACATTCAGGGCAGTGCCACGCCCCCTTAAAGAAATCAAAGTTTTTGATTACCTTGCTTAGGCTTCAATTTATCTCCAAACCAAATTAAAATCGATCCATTAGCTTAGCTGTGGAAATGTGTTTTCCTGTTAGGGGCGTGGCACCACCTACTATTAAAAAAATAAGTATACATGTCCCCCCTTCTCTTCACAACCTTTTCAACTAAAAAAAAATAAGCGATTATGTTGTGTAATGCCTGAGGAAAAGCGGTGGGACCGATTACCAACTGCGCATTTATGTATAGATCTAGCCAAAATTTCAGACCCTGAACCAATCGAATTCTATCAATCGATGAAAAAAATTAAAAAATAGACTTCGGCCATCAACAGTAGTGGCCCGATTTCAGCTCATTTTTTCCACCAATCGGTGGTAAGAGTTTGAAAGTGAACTTTTAACCATCACCAGGAGTGGTCCCGTGTCAAAATAGTGATTTTCAAAAATTTATTTTCGAGCTCTTGCTTTCGATTTCGATCGCAATTTGTATATAAGGTCTGATATTCCTCTTCAAATCGACCTTTGAAACCATTCACGATGTGCTTAAATCCATTTCCATAATCTTTCAATTAAATATCAATAAATATTTTGGCAACAGGCCTGGATTTAAGGTGTCTAGGGGCGGAAAATATTGGGAAAATTTGAAAATTTATTTTAAATTTTTTTA
Organism: Meiosimyza platycephala; assembly: GCA_963662105.1. Classification (NCBI taxonomy): domain Eukaryota; kingdom Metazoa; phylum Arthropoda; class Insecta; order Diptera; family Lauxaniidae; genus Meiosimyza; species Meiosimyza platycephala. Next base: position 15,287,434 of record OY759210.1, read on the forward strand.
ACTATGGTAATGCATTAAAAAAGGCGAATACTTGGAATGTCGCCCCCTAAAGTACCCAAAAAAATGTGGACAAGCAAAAAAAAAGGTCCTCGCTTTTCATATTAAACAATTTTTTTGTCCATATTCGCCAGTGGAAAGGGGTGGCCTATTTCTAAATCTGGGCCTGTTTGGCAATATAGTTCAAGAATAAACTTTCATGATGATTCTATTGTGTAAACATGAGCGTAAAAGGCCTGATACAGAGGAAGTTAAAACCAAGCAATATAAAATAGGCAGAGTGCAATTAAAATATTACTCCTGTGGCTTTTTTCTATGTATATTTTTATAAATTAAATCCAAGAAATGATATCATCGTTACAAAATTTTATTCATATTATTCCCAAAAACCAATCCCATGTCGTCTACAGAATTTAGGCAGCATACTGATTTTCGAAATCTGCTAAATGCCATTCACCGTTTAAATTGCATTTTGGTTGATGCTTTAAATGAAAACCAACAACAATAATAACAACAACAACAACACAACTTTCAGCAGCAACAATCTCTTCATCCACACAGCAACTTCAGAACAACAAGAACGACGATAATCATTGCACGTTTCACTAATTCAAATGCTGTGTTACTGTCAGTGTTGCTAATGTTTTTCATGTTGCTGAAGTAAAGTGCTATAGCTAGTTGTTTTTGTTGCTCCTTGTTGAATTCATAAACCATCACTACAACAAGTTGCCAAACTTGGCTTCCCTACGACGTTCTCAAGAGTGGCGACAATAAATTCAAAGTTAAAAATTACTTGCATATGCTTAGGCGCGACGCAGTGCTGGTGGACTTCAGCCAACTGTGCAATTACAGGATTATCACACACACATACACACACAAAAGAGACGGTGTTGATGATGACGACAACAATAAGAAGGTCGACGACGTTGTTGATACTTTTGACTAAAATAGATTACTTGAAAAACATGGCGCAAGCAAATTTTTTAAATGAGTTTTCTTTTTTTCTTTCTTTTTTTTTTTTTTTATTTTATTTTATTTCCTTGTTACTTTCTGTGCAAAACCACAAAATTGAAATGAGTCAAAGTCAGATCCAAGTCATGCCATACTATATAATTTAATTTCTTAATTTATCCTTTGGTCTGCGCAGCGTAACCTTAATCATGCCGGTTAGAGTTTGGCTAACATTTTCACATCAACACAGCGGGGTGACGTGGTTAACGATTATACTTACAGTGGAACTTTTGACTGAGCTGAATTATTAAATTTTTTTCTCATAAAACAGAGTGCTCGTGTTATGTTAAGAAAAGGTGATTTTGCCTAAGGAAAAAATGCCCAAAAAACAAAAAATTTTGTATGAAAGCATCATTTAACTTTAATCTTTTTTAGTAAAATGATGGCTGTGTCAATCAAGTCCGCGCATATAGGATTCAAAATTTATATATAGAATATATATTGAAACAGGAAACAGTTCACACTTACAAATTCGCGGGAACAGCTAGTGAAACATAAAACTCCAGCCAGAGTTCAAAAACAGATGCTGAAAGGTATGGGGAAACAACTACATTTAACAAGATCCTTGTATTGCAAGAAAATTACCATATGCTCCATGATATTAAACTAGATTTCATGAATTGGCTACACTGCAATATATCTTCCATTAAGTTGAAAAAACTTTTATATTTACCAAAAAAGGCGGACTATTTTTCATATGAAACATGGCTTAAACTTCATGAAGATTATTTGGCAGCAATACCATTTATTTGCGTGTTACTGTTTTCCTTAACATTTAAATATCCTTTGAGATTTTTAGCAATTTTTTTTCTTAAGTAAATAATTTCCTTTAAACTAAAATATTAATATGCTACACTTCCAAAAGCATACACTGTGCTACGGTCTACCAACTAATCGAAGTACAAAAAAGCACTGCTGTCGCTCATCAGTTGCGTAGAATGAGCGGTAGCAGCTGCCAGGATAATATAATTTAAGTGACATTTTTGTTTATGCGCTCAAGCTGTACGTAAGTGAGCCGCCGCCGTCGTTGTAACCCAACGCTGCTACCATCACTGTTGTCGCCAGCGTCATCGTTATACTTGCGGCGATTGCGATAAATTACTACTACAAATATGGCGAAACCCCATATTGTTAAAGACGCAATTTAAGCGCAAGTCAGTACCATGACAAGTGTGGTCTAAGGGTTAAGAGACGTTATTACACAGTCAGGCAAAGAGCATTTTGGAGAATGAACAAGGCAGCGACAACAAGGAAAACAAAAACGAAAATAAAACTATTAAGTGTTGCGAAAAAAGAAAAAAAAAGAAACCTGGTAGTACTGTCTGCACCAACACATACGTACTAACATATACAAATGCAAAAGTGTTGCCACTAGACTTTGCAATTCCTTTGGGTTGCAGTAGCAGCAGCAGCCTTTGCCTTTCGTTCGTAGAAATTTTATGAAACGTTTTATTGCACTAATTTGTATGGCGTTTGGTTGGGGGTTTTTTTTTTTTTTTGGTAACTAAAATGGCACTTTGCCATTATTATGCAGCCACACCAGCAACAACAATGCTAACCAGTATAATAACAAAAACTACAAGAATCAAGTATTTTATGGTACTTGAAAATAACAGCAACAACAAAGTCTGCTTTACATAGCCCCGTCGTATGTATGGAGTATTCACTAAATCTTTATAGTAAAGTCTCTATTAGCAGTCGTATTTAGATGATTTTAAATTGAAGCTAACACTGTTTATTATGGAATTATTTTCAGCAAGAAATTCTTTAAAGCAAAATTGATCTCAATATTGGAATAATAAAGAATAGCAAGTGCAATCACCAAGCTACTTAAAGCGGATTGAGTATTTCAGAACAAAGCGGTTTTCAGCGCTGCTAAGACTTTTAAGAGATAGGGCTCAAAGGTAGACCTTAACGTACAAGTACGAATACTTTAGTCAATAAAGTTAAAGCAATATACTAACTTAATCCAAACAAAGTTAAATAAATTTATCCGAAATAAAATATTCTGAACTGCGTCACTTCTCGAGGCATGATAATACACCTTATGAACAATATGTCCTTTTAGAAAACTCACTTTTGTTGACAGTCTAGTTCAGTAACTTCCTATAAGGGATATAAGGTGCTGAATCTTTGCACTTTATTTATTTTAAAAACCATTACAAAATCAAATGTTTCATGCGTTGAGTATGCTCCTTTCATGAATTCCAAAGTCATGCTCCAGTTATAAAAAAACACTCTATAAATGAAGTCACTCCTTCCCATTGACCCTACTACATTAACCCTAAATAGTTAAACTTCGTCATTTTGACGAACATCGTCAGATATTCACCTCTTAGCCCAAGGGCCCGCAGTAGTAATGTCGAATGTTCATGATTACAGGATAGATGTACGGAAAAGATAGTAATGCATTTTGGTGAAATTAACCAACCAGGGTTGCCTTGCCAATGCACATCCCAATTGACAAAAAAACCCGAATTTCGGCCAATTTTTTTTTTAATAAAAAGTGTGTTGGCTCGAAGAGCTTACATATAATATATAGGGTTGCCTTGTTGTTGTTGTCCCGTCTCAAACATGGGTTGCCACCCGTTTCTTGGGTCAATTATTTTTTAATGAAAATTGTATAAGATTATAGCTCGAAATATATGTCAAATGATAGAGCTCGATTAGCCTAAATATAAATCATAGGGTTGCTTTGTTGAACTTTGTCCCAAACATGAGTTGCCATCTGTATTTGGAGCCAATTTTTTTTTAAAAAAAATGTGTATGGTGTGAAATCCCAGCTTACAATGTGTGTCAAATGGTAGAACTTGAAGTGCCTAAATTTAATATGTATATAGAGTTGCCATATCAAATTTTTTGGGCCAACTTTTTATAAAAAATTGTGTATGGTGTAAGACTTCAACTTGAAATGTGTGTTAAATGGTAGACCTTGATGAAAATAAGTGAAATATATAAGGTTGTCTTGTCAAATCCTGTCCCAAACAAGTGTTGCCACCCGTTTTTTGGGCCAACTTTTTTTTGGAAATTGTGTATGGTGTAAGATTCCAACTTTAAATATGTGTCAAATGGTAGACCTCGATGAACATAAGTAAAATATATAAGGTTACCTTGTCGAGTGCTGTCCCAAATAAGGGTTACCACTAGAATATTAGGCCAAATTTTTATAAAAAAATGTGTATGGTGTAGGATTCCAGCTTGAAATGTGTGTCGAGTGATAGAACTTGAAGAGCCTAAATATAAAATATATCTAATCGCGTCCCAAACCCGCTTTTTGGTCAAAGAACTTATATTAAATGAAATATCAGTCGATAAGAAAAAAAAAAAATTGATAAAAAGTATACGACTTTACATTTAAAACAGAAAGAATTCATGTGTTCGTCAAAACGACGAATAGATAGCTTTTTAGGAGTATTAAGTAAGATTAAAGTCATTTCCGACAAAGACATTGAAAAATGGGAAGTATTGCTTTCTTGTTTATGTATTGATCAGTTTTTATGCTAATCGATGATATTTGGCACCCTAAAAACCCTTCAAACTACCTAGAACTACAGTCAACTTGTAATCAATCAATAAGCTTTTCAATGCAGCTTGGAGAGTTGTAGTACTATAAGTTTGTGAAGAATAGAACTTTACTTGAATCAGACTTGCACAAATTCTAAAAAAGCCAGTTAGAAAGTTAGGTATTATATGTATTACTTACATGAAAACTTTTGTTTTAGCTTACTATTGTTACCATCTTGACTTGAAATGAATTGATAACTTAAATTAATTACTAAGTGATATTTTCTTTCCGTGTAGGTGTCATTCAAATGGCTCTGTTTAAATAAAAAATTTTGCCAATTCTTAGACTATGGTTGAAGGGTCATTGTAGAAACGTCTGCCATTTTTATTTGCAACAAATGCATATTCCTCCTTCTCGTATGTTTATTTAAGCATTAAAATGCAAAATTTTACTTCCTCCGTATGAGAAAAAGGTAATCAGCCAACCAAACAGCCAGTTAGTTATGGAGACATGGAGCATTGTTTGGAAAATTAGCAGCGTTAAAAGGATAAAACGTTAAATTTGATTGTTTGAAAGTTGTTGCTTCTTCTTACTATTGTAGCTGCTTGGTTGATACCTTGCGAGCTTAGTGCTCCCCAGTTGATATTTTGTTGGTTTTTGATTAAAGTTTTACTGAATTAATTTTATCTATTTGCAGTGTGTACTTGTGCTTTTTGTGGTTTTTAAATTAAATTAACTTATAAGAGTCGTTTAGGAAGTTTAGCTAGAAACTTTATGAAACTAAAGAACATAGCTATCTTTTGAAAGAAATATATATAGGTATAACGTACGTTGAAATTTCCTCCCAATATATCGAGTTGGAATTGAAAATTTCATCAGAAGCATATACCCCTTCCAAATTTAATGTTTTTAATGCCATTAAAAAGGTAAAACTTTCTCTACTCACAACGCTGCTTCTCAAGAGACACAACAAACCATTAAACACAAAAATAACAACACAGACATCGGATAAACACAGTAGCAGTATGACTATTTGCGTACGGCATAGCATTTCAAACATTAAGAAGCAAAACAAACAAAACAAACCAAAACAAACCAAACAATTTGCATAAAGTGAAAGCAAGCATTACAATTTTAATATATGCGTCGTTGGACTTGAAGAAAAAACAACGCCGAAACTACCTTATCCCTAACTACGCTATGTATTTGACGAAAGCAACCCATGGACGTTCAGGACTCTTTACAGCGCTTGAAAAGCGCAATTCCTTTAGAAGACAAACCAATTTAATTTGAGATCCCATTGGGACCACGCAAGTCTGGAATGAAAATGTAAAATCCAGCAAATTTCAAATCTCACTTCCTTCAAAATTTTGCAAATGGCGTATGCAAAGGGGGTTAGTGTAATGCTGTATAACCCCCAAGTTTTGTTTTTTTTTAAATTTTTACTGCTGAAAAGCGGTGTAGCTCGATAGTCTAGTGATTAGTATGTTCATTTATTAACTAAAATGCTTGGGTTGGATCTTCAGTGGCTGCTGAAACAATAAATCAAAGCGGCCTTTTTTTCCAACGTGGTTGAAAAGCATAATTTGCCATATGCCCTGGTATTTAAAAAAATTTTTTTTTAAACCTACATGCCCATATTTGTGTGAGGGGAAAAGTTTGAGAAAGCAATACCGCCCACATCTTACCCTAAATAAAAAGTTAATTGCCTGCTCAATTTTTTTTATAAAAAGTGTAGTTTAAAATTAAACAAAACTTGTGAATTATCTTGATTATTAAATAAAGTTTTTGTTTTCTTACATGAGAAACTATGTTTTCGCTTGCAACACATTCCAGCAAACGTATTCGAAATAAAAAAAAGTCACTAATATAAAAATTAAATTTCGAAATAATATATCCTCTTGGAATTTTTTTTAGGTACGCATGTGTCCTTCCGTTCTCACCTCACGTCACAAGTTAAGCACTTAAAAGGAAAACATTAAAAAATTTATTTTGATTTTTAATATCCTGCTTTTCACTTTGGGTTGATTTCTTGAATGATATTGCAATAAAATGGCAACCCTGAGTTGTGTATTTTCCATGTCGCTTTCAATGTGTTGGCATTTTAACTTAACCACTTTTAACCAAACAAATGCAGTTTGTTATGGAATTTTTTAATTTTTTTGTTAGAGCAATGCAAAATATGAATGGGTTAATGTTTTTGTCGAGTAAGAATGCGCTATGTTTTGCATACATACATATTTTCTATTTATTTTTTGTTGTTGTTATTGTTGTAGCGGATGCTGTAGATATAATACGCAAGAGCATCGTCTCATTAAGCAGACAACGTTGTGTCCAATATGCGCAAAAGTCAGCAATGAGAAATGTCGGCATTGAACCTTGAAAATGCAGTTTTCAAATCCCTAGATACCTAACTTTCAGATAGCTTAAGTTAAACTGTAAAGTTAATTGCACGATTCTAGTTGGTTTCGCGTCGTTGGCATAAGTGTGGGGAGATTTTCATCAGACAAAATGAAATCAGAGTAACCTTAGAAATTTAAGGCTTTGATAATTTCAGCCTTAGAAAATATTAGCAAATATATTTATGTTTTTATCCAAAAAGCAAATTTTGCTAAAAATTAGTTTTTGATATAAAAAGTTGTTGTTCTTATTCTTGTAGCTTTAAGGAAAACTTTTCAAAAACCAGGCAGAGTTGATAAATGCCTAAACTTCTCGAGGTTAGCTTTTTTCGCCTTTTTCAAACAAAGAATTTACACAATGTTTTCTTTGGAAAAATGCCATAAAAAATATTTCTATAGGAAACGTCATAAAGGATAACAAGAATATTGAAAGCAATTTATTCAATAAATCTACGGCTTAACATACTTATCAGAGAAACTATATTCAGAGTGTAAAATGAAATCTTTAAGGGACTTAATTATTATATATATGTAGATGAAATAAACTTAATGAAAAGACTATAAGAAGACATTTGATATTCTGATTTAAAAACGAGTGATTATGGCAATTATCGAATAGAATTATTTTAACAAAAACTAATGGCCTCCTTATGTATCACGATTCGTCTCGTTTCGTCTCTAGTTTCAAAGCCGAAAAGTATGCTAGTACAATTATTTTATTTGTGATTAACTATTCATTAACCACAGGCTAGATTTTTTTTGTTTTCATTTATGTAAAATACAATAGCATACTTTCAGGCTTGAAAATTAGAGACGAAACGTGTGCCTCTCTAAATACATTAACGTTGCTAGTGGTGACATGTTTTATTTAAAATGCTAATGACGTGATGTCATTATTTTTTGAATGTTTATCTTATATTTGCTAGTAACACATTCATCACAATACTTCCGAATGTTCTATTCAAGGTCCACCTTTATGTAATATGAACGATTGATATATTATATCTTATGCTGAAATCGTTCAACCATAGTTCAATTTCTTCAAATTGCGAAAAAAATTAACGTCAAACGAATCATCTTTTTATGACAGTTTAATGTGAATGGAAAAAATTGATGATTGAAAATCTATGAAATATCAGCAACAATCTCATCAACAAACAATAAGCTATAAAACAACAACAACTGCAATAACAGTAGCTCAGCAGCAGTCTTGTTATAAAGATACAGAAAAAAAAAACAACAAAGTTAGCAAAAATATATGGGGGAATTCCATAAAGAAATAGTTCGACGTATGTAACTTAAATCTTGGCAGTCAGGAAAAGGATGTAGTGATAAAAATATTTTTCAAATGAGATAAATAAAGTAGATAGCGAAACTGAGAGCATTGATAAGTGAGAAATGATTGCGTGTTAAGTATTAACTTTTCTATAAGAAAATATACTTTTGTAGGAACGCTTGAACAAAGATTTTCAGTTTTGCCTTGTTTCTTAAGGAGGTAGGGGCAGTCAGAAATTTAACCCTGGAACGTTATACTTAGTCGAAACGACGACGCGCTCTATCTCTTTGTTCTTTCATTTTTTTAACAATGTTAATCTATGTCGAGAGCTTGTTGTTAACGGACGTTCGTCGCGCCACCAAACGTCGAATTCAGCGGTACAGCGTCGTCAAATTTGAGTTTTGTACATCCTGCTCAAAATAAGCTTATTAATGGATTTTTTTTTTTATATATTTTAATATGTAATATTAAAAGGCTGTATGTGTACTAAGTCAAATTTGTTTTTGGTTTCTTATTTTTCGTACTATGAAAAAGTTCTCTTAAAAAAATAACTACTATAAAACGTTAGTAAAAATACTATTGATTTTAAGCCAAAAAAGAAAATATATTTTTAAGTTTTATTTTTTTTTTTTGTAACTGAATAAATGAGTTAAGTGAAAATGGTTTTTGTGAATTTTTAATTTGAAAAGTTTACCCGTAATAATTTTTTGAAAAAGAAGTTCGTCGATTCGATGAAGTATAACGTTAACGTATGTGAAATAAGTATAACGTTCCAGCGTTAAAGAAATCTAATTTTTGCATTTTCTTAAAGTATAATATCTTAAAAATATATCCTGAATATTTGAAGTCAATCCAACAATTACTTTTGGAGTTATTCGGCAATAACCAAAGGGCTCTTGGTACGGTAGAGTACGGAAATTCATGTGTTTCTCGTCGGAACTGGTGACCAATGTAACTCGAAAACCACCAGACTTCAATGAAACTTACACCGTTTTTGAAAAATATAAAAAGCTAGTCCCTAATCGAAGATTTTTTTTTTTTGAAATAACGATTTTTTATGAAAAATTAAATGTTCGTTTTTGTCCCAGGACGTAAATTTCCTGAGGCCACCATTTGTTGATTAAAAAAAAAAAAACAATTGATCAGGCACTAGATTACTTATTAAAATAACTAATTTTTCTTATCTGATTGATTTCCGATAATTTTCCAAGGATTTGTGATGATCACCGCAAGGCTATAACTTTTTTTATTTTTAATTTTTTATTTAAACTTTCGTCAAGTCAAGTTGAATCATAATGTAATGATACCATATTAGCACTTTTCTTAAATAAATTAAAACCAAAGAAAAAATTATTGAAAATGCTCTATTTTTCATGCCTCTGACTGCCCCCGCCCCCTTAATCTAGGAACGGAGTAATTCAATAGAAAATTTCGAGTATATGAAACTTTGATTTAATGCCACTTTAAAATAGTGTATATATATATGTAACCAATCTTTGTACGCAATAATCTTCAAATTTTCCTACCAGAACTGTAATGTTATGTCTGTTTACATTAATCAAAAATGTTTACTTCTTGCTTTAATATTCAGAGCACAGGCTTAAAGGATGACTATATATTTCCTACTTAGTTTAATTAAGCTTAAGTTTGATCACCTGTGAGTCCGGAGCAATGGAGAGGGCTAGGCTATCGGTATGAAAATAAACGATAAATTTCAGTATGGAAGGTTTGCATGTTCATGTCTTAATCTTAGTAATATTGGTTCCAAATTTCAAGTGCCTAACTTTACTATTTGTAGCCAACTGAATTCTGCAGCATATGAATCTTCACTCTGTAACCTTGAGCTCTCAACAAAGCTTAATGTATAATCTCCATTGCTTACTAGTTGATGTAGCATGATCTAGGGAATGAAAAATGCTATCATACTTAATATCTCGAAAAAACCTAACAAACATCACTTTGGATGTGAACATTTTTATTATTTCAATCAATCATCAATATGCGGTATTATATGATTCCAAAATATTTAAATTTCTGTTTGTTTACTATAAATGGTTTTGCTTCATAAAAGCTCCTTTTCCAAGGATCCTGAAACTTCATTCTAGTGTTATTACTTTAAAAGCACGATATCCTCAGTTTTGCAAGTTAGTTCTGAGTCAATCTTGTCGAAACCACCACAGTTGAGAAAAAATCTTCATAAGAGCTAAAATGATAAGCTTTCTCATAAAAACTCCCGCATGCTTCAAATAAATTACAAAAAATATAAACAATCGACAGAAAGGCAACAAGAGTTGAAAGCAGTTACCAAGTCTCACATAGAACAACCGTATAAAAACTGGACAGGAACACTTAGATTTTTACGACCCGTAACGAATGAGAAGAGACTCAGCTGAAAATAAACTTTACTGTATTGCCAAAGATGCAAAAAAATAACTTGGATCCAGTGTATGTCATAAGTGTTTGTATAGGGTGCTTTAAAATTTGCGTAATAAAATGCAATAGCTGCCAAAAATTAATTATTTTCAAAATATTGCACAACAGTGAAAAAGCGTTGTGCTTTCGTGAAGCGCTGCATTTTTAATATACCTGAACTGTCAACTGACACTCTTTTTCCTTTTTTGTTTTTTTTTTTTTTCAACGACATGAGTCACTAAATTCAAATATTGCGTAAATTTTGGCACACCCTTTACATTCGTCACTCTATGAGTGTGTGTTTGTCTGTTTGCGTATGTGAAGGACACTTAAGTCCTGTATGCGAAATGCTCATATTTATGACCGTTGGTCATCTTAAGAGATGCTCGTTTTCTACTTTTAGTTTTCCTACGTCTTTTGCTGCTGATTAAACTTGATTGCATTCTGCTATAGCAAATGTTGAAGTTCAGGATCAAGATTCTACAACTTTGGTCTGTTTTTGCTTTCATTTTGACTTCCAATTTATTGAATGCAGAAGTTTTCGCATAAATAAATGTATGGATTTGATGGTCACATATTTTATATTACAAATTTGTTAGTAATTTGTGCATTTGGGGGGCGATGGTCGTCAGATGAAAAGACAACATGAAATCAAAAAAAATTTGCCAAGATAACGATTTCATTTTTGTTGATGAAGATGTTTTTTTTTTTTTGGGGTTGGAGCTAATTTTATTGCATATTTATGAGGGGAGGTATTAAAATAGAGATTGATTTGGGATAACTAAATGGTTTATGTGTGGCGTTAAGCTCGTAATAAGCTTAAAGAAACTGAGATAGATAGATGCCTTTATATATATCCAGTTATTATTATAATTAATAAATGTTTAATCAAACTATTTCATAACTTCTATTGATGACCATTTATTTATTTTTGCTGAGAATACAGCCTGAAACATTTCATAAAATAACAACAAAAGTTCGCATCTAACGTTTTATATTAATTATGTTTTATTAAGGCTATAAAATTTACATTAGGTACTATTTCGTACAAACAAAAAGAATATAGGACAATTATTAAATGCTTAAAACTAAGTGAATTTTGAAGTAAACATACTTAGTTGCATACTCCTTAAAATACTCATATGACAGTTTTATATAAACAATATCTAAAATTTTATACACAAAATTACTTGTCATATTCATAAAAGCTCCTTTGTATCGAATTATATGTAACTGCCTTATCATGTCAAGTATCCTGCAGGGTTTTTCTCAAAATACAAACACATAGGAAGCTTATATTATTCTTGTTAGTACTCGGCTGCTGTTGCTGTTGCAACAAAAATTGATTAACAAATGCTGTAACATGCTGGTATGGTAGTAGTTGGTCTTTGCTATTATCCTTTAACCATAAACAAAAAAAATAACAAAATAGCAATCGCCCGCCGCCAAGACAACAAGGACACTGGACTTTGCTGTTGCTCTGCTTGATCATGCTGCCGTGAACTAAAACTAAATTGAAAACTGATACTTTTATAGACCATTGAAGCTATGAAGGCGTAGACTGTCGATGGCTAGAAAGAAAGAAATGGAAATACTTTACCATACATGTTGAAAGGCAAAAAAAAAAAATTGTAGTGACCATCATCAAAAGCTACTGCAATGGCTAGGGGTTATGTATTTTATTATGGTAGGGTCTTGGGTGTAAGTTAAGTTCCAATTGAATGCATCAACGCCTACAATATAACGCATTACTCGTTACTACTTTCATGTATAACTTTTAGAGTTGCCAGCTGCTATAAATTTTGAAAAAATTCTAAGCATTATAAGTGATGAGAATTTTAACTTGGGGAAGTATTCAAGTATTCACTTAAGTCTTGTACAGTTCAGGTTGACTTAAGAAAATTTTTTTCATTCATTTGATAGAAGAGAGAAAAGCGAATGAAAAAAGTGTTCAACAGAAAATTCTATGTGTTTTATAATTATGATGTAGCTCAAAAATAAAAGCCAACCATTTTATCTAAATTCGTTGAGACAAAATTATCATTTAATTTATAGTAGAGATCAAGTAACCATTTCGGGTTCGAAAAAGATGTAAGGCGGCAGGGTATTTTAATGGGCATATGAACTAAGTACATAACATGTTGTGGTATCTAGTCAGTTCATTGCTGACATACCCTTGACGCTTTATTTTAACAAAAACTTCATCCTTATCATTCTTAACCTTTTTTGAGTATAACTATGTAGGTATATGAGCGGAAACGTCCGCAAACATTCGACTGGCCTCACCAACACCTACTCCATCCTAGAAAAGTTTATTGCGCTTAGCAGTTAATATCTAGCACTCGAAGGTATATTAAACCATTCAATAAATGGTGAAAACTAAATCCCAAATACAGTAACTGGCCAATCTAGTTCATTTAGAAACTTAAAGTGCGAGGGTAAAGCTTAACAAAACTGTTGACACTGCTCAATAGAATAATGAATGATATTCTGCATCACTTAGCAGATATCGTTATGTTCCAGGCAACACAAAACTTGACATCAAGAGAGGATAAGCTAATAAAGTATTTACAAAGTATTTAGAATTCAGACGTCACTTTAGACTGGCTCAAACTCAAAACCAGAATCTATTTGACTCTATACCGCAAATTGCAGTAGGAAAATATCAGAGAGTGGGGCTGATGTGACAGGTTAACGAAAGACAAGCGACTGAAAAATACAGCATCAGGTTAACTAAAAATATGTAAGCTTCAAAAAAAAAAAAAAAACACACAGACTGAAAAAGTATCCATCGAGTAAAAATAAAACTATGCGAAATAGATCTCACGGCGAATCGAGACCAAAGGACATATGGGGCAAAATACGTTTGGCCCGACTTTTTTTATGATCTGTGGGTCTTCTGCAGTGCAATCGAACTTTCAGCAAAATTTTTGGTCTGAACCCAGCAGTAAGTATGCTGTCTATGCACAGCTCTAAACAGCTCCATTCTCACATGCGCCCCTTTACTTGTTAGAATTTTGGTCCACTGTGACATCGCTGGCCTGATTGCAGAGAAGTCTGTGCTTGAGTGTCACCGGGGCTTTGAGTGCCACATCAGGTGACGCTCTGAATGATTTGCTTGGTTTACTTCCTTTTGACCTTTAAATCAAGAAGCAGGCAATGGAAGCAACGTGCAGACTCAAATTAAGTGAAGTCTAAAACGGTGAAGTTGATGTAAGGCACATACAGCTACACCATCCGACATCAGAGCTGTGTCCATTGTTCTCGATGCCAATCGTGTGACTTTCATCCGTTTTTGAAGGTGTGATAATTACAACCAGATCGTGATCAATAGTTAACTTCAGAGGCATACTTATATCTTCTATACGAATTGTTTCAAAACTTCTTTTGGAGCGGGTACCGGGTTGTATCTAGATGATGAGACTTTGTATTCTTTTGCTACAAGGTGGTAACGGTTTTTCTAACGAAGGTCTATGCCATTTTGATTGTGGCTTGCAGATTGTAGATAGCATGGGAAGTGCATTGTTGTCAGTCAGGTTGCGCTGAAGTCTCCTGCTAACCCGAAAACCAGCTGATCGAAGATTGTAAGGGAGTGTAAGGCAAAATACGCAATTGTGTAGCAAGGCACACTGAGTTAAGTCTTATTTTGGTTCCCGGACACTGTGGTGCTATGGAAATTGAACTAGCGGATAAATTATTTAACCATGCTTCAGCATACAATCCAATGAATTCGGAAACATTTATCGATATTAGTTTCACGGAAATTACGCGTTGGAACAGATTTTATAGTAGACTGGCAACTCTATAATTTAGGGAAAAGTTCAAAATTTCGTTATATGAAATTGAATGTTTGTAAGATGTGTGTGCTGGGCAAAATAAAGCCAAAATAGACTAATTTTATTGAAAATACCTGCGGGGCATTTTAAAAATGGAAAACTGTTAAAATTATTAAAACGAAACGAAATTTTAGGTTGAATAGCTTACATTGATTACAAGCACTCTACACACACACACACACACACAGACATATGTACCTACATAAATTGTTATCTCAAAATTACAAATGCAATTTGGGTAATTGCAGTAGCAACAACAACAACAACAACAACAACAGCATTACAATTGCAGTAACATCTGTCAGCCGTACAATGCAATTGCTTTTCCGTTGCAGTTTAATGAATTTCAGTGTTGCGTTGCCGCTGTCGGTCGGTCGGTCGGTCAGTCAGTCATGTTACTGCTACTGCTGCTGCTATTACAACTACATACAAACTAATTTAACATTTGTGACTGCGGTTTATCTCCAGGGTCTACTTTATAGAAAATCTCTGTGTTTCTCTCTGTTAATGTCTGTGTTTGTCTGTTTCGCCTTCCAGTGCGTAATTGAAATCTGACAGGATTATTATGTGGCATAGATTTGGGTTAATTTTATGATAGGCTAACAAACGCTTGAGGCACTCTAGTGGAATGTACATATACTCTGAGGTTTTCCGTGTTATTTGAAATTATTTTACATTTGTAAAATATTATTTTAAATTAAAATCTTGTTTATATTACCTTATTTATTTACTTTGCTATCATACAATAAAATCCATTGTGGAATCTAAGAGGATATATTCACTGTGCCGTCGACGTGACAGTGGCCAGCGGGTAGCTGAAATGGATACAAATTTAAATTGAATATTTTGATATTTTCAATGAATTAAAAGCATATTCATTGGTTGGACTATTTCTGAAAAAGCAAGCTAGTCAGATATATGTATGGCAACTATGTGAATACTCATATCTATGCATAATTTAGCAAAATTTCAAAGTCTCCAATTTTGAGCAAGACGAAAAATATTGGAAAATTTTCAAAAAGTCGGGAAGTGTTGAAAAATTCCAAACATTTTCGAATGTCTATAAAAGTGAGTTTAAATTAAAATTTATTTATTTTTCTTGCAAAGTAAGTTTCATCAAGCACTCAACGAAGCATTTTAAATTTTCATCAGTTGTGGTCTTTTGGAACATATTTCATACATCAGGGTTACCAAGTTGAATACAAGAAATTGACGGCCCTCTCAAAACAAAATAGTTTCTCCTGAAAAAGGTACCAATTTTTTTTTTTTTGGGTTAAGTGGATGACCTTTCAGATAGCCAATTATAAAATATTTTAGTGGGTAAATATGACAGAAACCCTCCTTTTTTTCCCACAAGACCCACGGCTATATATTTTGACTGCAACGCCCTCTATGAGGAAACTATTTAATTTGTTTCCAATACCAAAAACAAGAATACCCATTTTTAAAATCGGTTCATTAATCGCCGAAAAATAGTGTTTTAAAGCAAATTAAAAAAACCCGTTACGTGCTGTGGCTTATGAACGCCTGGTGTTTTGTAAAATTTTACATATTGAATTTTTTCATGGGGCGGACAAAATTCGCTCGCCGCAAACGCACGTAAATAATGTTGGTAAAAAGGAAACTATAACTCCTAAGCTACTGAACCGATTTTAACGGTTGGGAAGTCATTCTTTTTGTCTTGCAGAAAAGGATATCATTAATTTATTAAAGTCTCCAAAAATTGGTTATACAGTGCCCTGTGAGCACACAATGTATGATTCCTTCTTAGCTAATAACTATTAATTTGGGAAAAATATTTTTGGAGAAATGTCAAAATCTCTTATTGTACCAATCAATCAAAAGAAGTTGAAGTTGAAGAATTTGGCGGGACCCCCCTCCCCTTTGTAATATTTGGTGAGATCTGGCGGGACCATGTGAGATTTAAATTATAATTTTTAATGTAAATTCTATGCATTAAAAAGTTGATGTGAGGTTTTCCTTGACCCCCTCCCCCCTTGGTGAGATTTGGTTAGATTATGCCAGACCCCTTCCTCCCCTATTTTGAACGTCCTGTAATCGAAATTAATTTTGTGCATCACCAAAGGTGGTCCCGAGTCAGAAAAAATGCCCGATTTTGTCTTTTTTTCGAATTTTGTTTTTCTGCACCATTCAATGAACGATGTTGAAAATGGATTTTTGCCAACACCAGATGTGGTTCCGGTTCCAAAAAGTGCTTAATTTTGGTTCATTTTAGAATTTCTTTTTTTGCGCCAATCAGGGAAAGAGGTTAAAAATGGATTTTGGGTAAGTATTGCAAAGCAACTGTAAAGAACGGTGGTGGACATGTAATGGTTTGCGGTTGCTTCTTTGGTCATGGGATTGGACCAATTCATAGGATTAATGAAACTATTGATCGCTCCATATGAAAAGATGCCACTTAAGTGGAGGTTCCAATAGGACAACGATCCAAAATCACCCTTTAAGTTTTAAAGGTGTGGCTTTAGAGCAATAGAATTGAATTTCCTAGTTGGCCTGCCCTGACTTGAATCCTATTGACAACTTGTGGTAGATCGTTAACATGAAAATCAAGAGAGAAAATTGTAAATCCACGGTGGATCACGGTTTCAGTCCTTGAAAATGTCCTGGGAAGGGATATCGCATATCATTAATAATGAAGTTTCTTCTATACCAAAGAGATGTGCGTGTGTTGTCCAGAATAAAGGGTTTGCAACTAAGTACTAATTTTAAATATTTTTATTTACCATAAAAGGGGGGTGCTTAAATTTTCTGGCTAAAATGTTCCTTTCATAATAAATTTTTATTTATGAGACGCTGAATTTTTAAAATCTTTGTTTGTCAATGATAAAGGTATAATATACATATATAATAAATTCACAACATAGTTCAAAAACGTCGTTTTCGCAAAATCTTTATGATTTGAAAAAAAAAAAATGTATTGAGGGGTTGCTTAAGTTTTGGCCAATACTATAGGTAGTTGGGAGAAAAAAAAATTCGCTTCGCACTGAATTTAGCAAAGTATGAAATTAGAAAGACAGTATTGCTTTAAAACGCTTCAACGAAGCAATCATTTACCTTTGAATCATATGAATATATGAAAAAAATTTTTGAACTGTCATATGACGCACGTCGCCGCGTGATCGCTTGACCGCGATTATTGTCCTAATGCTAATATAAAATATGTTTAGGAAACTAACTGTCTAATATATATTTATAAAAATTGAAGAGGGCATGAATTATTCCAAGCTTATACTAAGGTATGCGCTGTATTTATTCTAAGTATCTTTATATATAATATTAGATTTTTAAAACTTTATAAAAGCAGACTGCAAGCTAGAGCAGCAATTTCTATTGGGGGGAGGGGGGGGGGTTGAGCTGTTTAGTTTAAAAAAATGTTGTATATAATGAGCTACAAAATATATGCTGCAAATTGCTTTATTGGTTAAGCGCAACGAAAAAGTGAAAAAAAGGCATTTGTTCAGATCTATTCATTTCTTTAATTGGTAACTAATAGAAATTAATTTAATATTTAGTAGTCTATATTTGATATTCCATGTCAAATCGACACGCAACCTATCCTGATATATCTCGCGATTTTATATGTAGTAAGTAGTGTCCTTTTTCATGAGCACTTAAAACATGCTCCTTTCTAAAGAGAGTGTTATAATATTGACTACGAATGGCGTTGAACAGGTAAAAACTATCTAAAACTACAGGAGCTTAAGCTAGATGATACTTAGCTTTCATGATATAGTATATATTTTAATTTTTCTATAGAAAGTCTTTGTTAAACAGTTAGATTGCTTCTTATAAATTCAAAGGGAAATATTACCTAAGGGTTCTGGAAAAATAAAAAAAAATGGAATAACTAAGGAAAATATCAATATATTAAGTAAAAATAAAAAAACTGGGTATTTTTTGGGATTAGCTTTATTACTATTTTTAATTTTTATTAGTATTTCATTTAGTTTTTACTTACAGTTTTCAGTAATTCTTTACTGGCGTATAACTTTAAGGCTAATAATTAATTTTATTTATATTTTGCATTTTTTTTTTAAATAAATATTATACAATATTTCGTTAATTCACTGCTTCTTCTCATATTTTGCTATAATTACAATTAGTACATGGCTCATAATTATTCTGATGTTAAGTTTAAACTTTTTTTTTACAATAACAGCCTTACAATTAGAAGTGTATCCTTAAGTTTTTTTCACGGCATATGTATTTTAGTTTTATTCTATTACGTTATATATAATGATGATTTTCTTACATATATCTTTATTTTTTTTTTTTTTTTGTTTAATTTTCTTTATGGAACATAAATATATTTGCGCTATTTATTTGAAAATATTTTATGTATGTATGTATATGTGAAAGTTATCTACATCTGAATATTACATAAATAGATTGTAGTTCAATAGGCGCCATTGATCTTTTTTATAATATGTATTGGTTGTATAACTTTTACCAGACTTTCTTTGTTATAATGACAGGCCCGTACCTACCATATGGGCAAGAGGGGAGTTTCGCCCGCCCCCCCTCCAACACGTTTCATTTGGTTGCAAATTTGTTTTTTTGGTAGGAGAAAAATAAAAAATCATGCTATTGGAATTGCATCTGCCCCCCCACGCAAAGTCGGATTGGTACGGTGCTGTATGATGATGTGTACATATGAACTCTTTTCTGCTTTCGTGCTCTATCCTCTAACCTAACAACTTATTTTGCGATATACAAATTTTTCTTAAGTTTGTTGAAGTTTGATGAATAATTTTTTCAGACATTGCATAAATAATATGATAATTCTGGAAAAATAATATTTTTAAAATAATTCCCTTAATTTGTATAAAAAATATATCAAAAAGAATGTTACATAAAAGATTTGTTAAGACCTTTTACATCTAGCCACGAACTCTTCAAGAGTTACTCTTTGACTCCGAGCTCAAAAACCTTAAGATCGTTTTTTTTTTCTTCTTTCAAAACGATACTCTCGAATGGTACATTTTTGACTTAGTAAGACCCATAATGGTCGCGACTAATTCCATAGTTTCAGTACTTTCTAAAGTTTACTCCTCAACAAATCGCCAAATCGGATGAGACAAGTGCTGTTGATGAGGTTTGATATTAATTACAAGCTTTGAGATTACTTGAGAATCAGTTGGAAGAAATTCCAAAAAAAAAGTTCTCTTGGGTACTTTAGAGTTTTGAGATATATTTGTATTCATATGCACCTTTAAAGTCTGATAAGAGAGATGCAACTGTGACTTTTACCTGCTTATTCGCTTGTAGTTATTTTTATTTAAAATTATTTTATGAATAATATTTACATAGTTTCTACTAATTTTAAAATAGGTATTCACATGATAATTGTTTATAGTTTTATTTTTTTCTTTGAAAGCAAAAATGCCATACAAGTTTTTACATAAGAATGGTATGAAAATCTTTGCAACACCGCTGAGTGTAACAGTAATGTTAAGAGTATTAAATAGGCGTGGTTATCTAGCAATTGCGGCGTTATGAATGAACACAATCAGATATGAGTATGTCAAAAGTTAAGAAGTATCGAGTAGTTAAAGATGGTTAAAAGTTATCGAACAGTATCAAAAGTTTGATAAAAACTAAAAAATATGTACTTACCATCATTAAAGTTCTACTTATAAGCAAGTTTTTCAGATTTAATCATACCTCATAAACTGTTAACTGTCACAGTTTTGTTTTCAAATCTTAAAACCTTTCCCCTTTACCTTCTTCCTTCGTTCACATACTTTGTACGCATTGCAGCAATCAATCAATTGTATTTACACATGGTCACTCTGACCGAAGCTACTGAAAAATTTACTCGATTGTGAGCCAGTATTAGCATTACTAATTGCAGGGTTCATTACATTGTTGCTACCATTATTTTGCATACTACTATTAAAACAATTGCTACTACTATTGCTAACACTACTATTACTACTATTGTTGAAACTACTATGCGGGGTATTCGGAGTTATTTTCGTTGCTATCGCAGCTACTGATGCTGCTACTTTTGTGACATCACCTGAGCCCACCAACAATTGTTGCTGTTGCTGCTGTTGTTGTTGCTGTTTTAAACTTTGATATGCATCCGTTGACACAGCCGACCAAGTGCCATCTTTTGATTTCACATAGAGATGTTGTTTACTGGGTTGCTTGCTGCCAAAATGTTGATCAGCAGCAATTGAAGAGCTTGATGCCCAATCGTTTAGAAGATGATTCGTTGAATTACTCAGCGATGCAGAAAAATCATCATTTGTATCGTTGAGGCTGCATGTTGTGCCAACGGTACCGGTGAGAAAATCCAAATGTGAACCACTGCTGTTGGGCACTGCAGTATTTGTGGCAGCGGCTGTATTACAAGCGACCTGTTTGCTATAGAGACTACTAAAATTTATATTGTTTTCACTTTTGAAAGCTTTAGGTTGACGTTGACGTCGCAGAGTGCCCACCCCACCACCATTACACATTTGCGCTGCAAGCGTTGTGTTGGCATATGCGCCAAGACCCTGTTTTAGGGCGTGGCTGGCAGTCAGCAATTGTTGCTGCTGTGTCAACAGTTGTTGTTGTTGTTGCTGTCGCTGTGCTGCAGCTGCTGGCGTGGGTGTAGAGGGCGTGCCGCCATTAAATGGATTATAACGTACAGGCAAATCAGAATTTGCTGCAATCATCGATGTCGATTTTGTTGCAGCAAGGCGTCCTAAATTATTCAATTGTTCCATTTTATTTTCCGTTATATTCATTTTGCCAACAGCAACATTCTTATACCCTGTAACGCTTTTAGCTGGTGATGCCAATATGGCGGTTGATGCAGTCGATGCGGTCATTCGATCCTGCTGCTCTTGCAATGGCAACAGTGATGGGTAGTAATGTGCGCTAGGGGGTGCAGAGTACATGCCTGCAGCACGATAGTCATCATTGCCATTGCCATTGTTATTGTTGCTGCTGCTGCTGCTGCTAGTAGTGCTATTGTTGCGTCCTTGGCTCGCCGCTGTCGTTTTAGCGTTGGTTGCATTTGTCGCATAGCGATTTTGATACAATTTGGCATTTGCCACAAGATTTGTTGTTGCATATGCACCACAGCTATCGTAGAGAGCGGCGGTGGCGGCCGCAGCGCCACCGGAAGTTTGCAATGCATTTCCGTTTGATGTAGACGATGGTGTTGCTGTTGTTGCCAACGATGTACCGTGTGGATTTTTGAATGTTGAACATGCAACTTCCGCATAGTCGGGCATATTGATTGGTGTGAGTCTGCGGAAGAGATAGAGAAAAATAAAACAAGAATTGTAAGGAGTTTTGTAAGGATGTGAGTACAATAATATTAGTGACGAAGATAATATGAGAGTAGATTTTTTATACTTTGTTTCAGAACGTAAACAAAAATATGCGCTCTATTTAAAATAAAATACAAAGAAATATTATATCTAATCAGGGCCGTGTTTAAGTATGTACGTGCTCTACCGGGAGAGATTCTTCCCTAAAAGATGCAAAGAAATTTTTTTAAGACATTTCTACGATTGTTTAATCATCCCATTCCTGCCCAAAAACAAAAGGTCATATATTTTGTGGTGTGGGCCCCTAGGTTGCAGCCTATGTAGCCCATGCTTTTACATGGCCCTGAATCCAATTTTTGCAAAATAGTGTTGATAAACAATGTTATTAATACCCGGTTGTCAATATACGCTCACAATTTTCCTGTGGCTGAAAATGCGCACAATATCTATCCGAAGTGTATTTTTTATTTATTTTTACTTTTTCGGGCCCATAGGCCTGTCTAGCATTGAACCTAAAAAAATGTTCCCAAAATTTCAGCTTTCTAGATCAAACCTGTGAACATACAGGTTTTAAACTCTTTCAAATTCTGTCGAGATTTTCAACCTCATTCAACTTTTTTTGAGTTTTGCAACCTCTTTCAAAATTTTTCAGTATTATTCACATTTTATCCATTTTTTCGTCCTTTTTCAACAGTGAGAACCTCTTTTATCAACCTTCCCATATTTTTTTTTCTTTGAATTTTTAAATCTCATTGAACGTTTTTGAGATTTTCAACTTCTTTCAACATTTTACACATTTTTTTAAAATTTTTCAGCTTTTTCAACATTTCTCAACTTCTCCAATAATTTTCATATTTGATCGACTTATTCAAACACTTTCAATTTTTTTCAGCATTTTCCATATATTTTTGACTTTTTCAACCTATTTCAACTTTTTTCGACTTTCTCGAACTCTTTGAACTTTCTTCCTAAGTTTCCATATTTTTCGAGTTTTTAGCGATTTTCAACATTTTTCAATCTCTTTAAGGAGGCAGGGGCAGTCAGAATTTTAAAGAAATCGATTTGCATTTTTTTAAAGTACAATATCTTAAAAATATATATTGAAAATTTGTAGTCAATTCGAAAATTACTTTGGAGTTATTCGGTAATAAACAAAGGGCTCTCGATAGTAAGAGTACGGAAATTCATATGTTTCTCGTCGTTTTTCTCAAAACTATGTTTTCGGAACTATTGATCACTGTAACTCGGTAACCGCTCGATATTTTTTAATGAAATTTACACAGTTTTTGAAAAACATAAAAAGCTAGACGCTGATCGAAGGAATTTTTTTTAAATATCGATTTTTTATGAACAATTAATTGTTGGTATTTTCCCGAAAATCTGGAGAAAAATTTCTTGAGGCCGCCATTTTGTTGATTTAAAAAAAAAATAACGATCAGGCACTAGATTATTTATTTAAATAACTAATTTTTTTAATTCGATTGATTTTAGATGATTTTCCAAGGCAAATCTGTATGGCAAAGGGTCCAACACAGCCAGCTATAACTTTTTTATTTTAAAATTTTTTTTAAACTTTCGTCAAGTCAAGTTGAAACATAATGTAATGATGCCATATTATCACTTTTATCAAATAAATTAAATTAATACCAAAAAAAAAAAAAAAAAATTATTGAAAATGCTCTTTTTTCGCGCCTCTGACTGCCTCTGCCCCCTTAAATCTTTTTCCACTTTTTTCGAGATTTTCAATCTCTTTCAACTTTTTTCAACATTTTCTATATTTTTTCGACTTTTTTAACTTCAAAACGAAAAATCGGTCGTTCTCCTGGTGCTGGTTATTTATTTCTTCATATCTACACAAAAACTAAGTGGGATAAATCTTGTTTGGCTAACCGGGGAAAACTGATATAAGTAACATTACTTAAAATAACATTAATATTGATTTACATTTTCAAATACAGAGGCAACTATTGCTGAACAACTTATTGGCAAAAATTGGCTAAAAATTCATTTAAAAGTGAATTCGACGACTAAAATTGTCAACGAAATTTTTTCTTATATCCACATTCTCAAAATCATTTGTTGATTTAAAAGATTTATGTGAACATATTGTAATATTTTGGCTTCTATTGTTATTTTTCTTTATGATATTGTTTGTTGTTACTATAAAATGTTACTGTTACGATTATCCCTGCTATATGTTTATGTTCCTGTTCATGTTGCTGTTGTTATTTTGTTTTTTATTACGCCCATGTTAGCAACTTTGATTTATCATTTGTGCTGCATGTTATTGTTGCGTGTTGCCGCTGTATTTAGTTTTTCCTGCCGCTGCAATACAAACAAAATTTAAGGCCACATACAGAAGAGTGTTGCATTTTGGTTAGCATTTTATTTCTATTATTTTATTAGTCCATTCGGTCTGGTTATGTCCTTAAGCTGATTGTTTATTCGCATGTTGCTGTGTTATGTATTTTAATTTTCTCATTTTAAATTGTTGCCGGAAATGCGCGCAAATAACTTTGCTGTTCGTTAAAAATTTCCAAATGTGTTCGGAAATGATGAAGTATTTTTCATTATCAATGCACCCATATGTACTTGAGGGTTGAGGGTTGCATATAAACGAGCATCGTTAATTACAGATTAGGTAACTGTTTATGAAGTTTGTCCGTGCTATAATCATAAATGGCAGGGAAATGGCGACATTGGACTATTGGATTTTAATATTTTTTTTAGGGCTCACAAAAAAAAAAACTCTAAAATTTGTTCAAAAACTAAACTGGGTGCTCATTATCTTCAATTATTTCTAAATTTTCGGTTGTAATGATAATTTAAAAAAAAAAAAAAAATATTTCGGAAAACCATTTCTCAATATCCGATAATCAATATTTTTGCTATTTTTATAGTAGAGCAAATATTTAGACTGATATCATCAACAGTTTGCTTTTATTTTAATTGGTTAAATTTAGTTCAAATGACGATTTTGCGAAGCATTCTAAAACTAAATGAACTGCTGGTTCATTCTTCAGTTCAACGTTAGAGTACAGAGCGCGATCTTTTTCATTATTTTTACTTCAAAATGTCCTTTCTAGGTTTTACCGAAAACCAAACAACGCTATAAACACACGAATTTTTTTGATATTCCCCAAAACTTAGTTTAATTAAAACAATACAACTCACTTTAATTTAAGCTCACAAAAACTTATGATATTTAAGAAAATAACCTCACACCACAACTTACGTCGTTCGTTATTATCCCTTTTCCATTTGAGTGGTTTTATAACCCATGCACCCCCATACAAACTATACTCTCCTTACAGCAATTCTTACATTGTATGAAAGTTGGTGAAAAAAGAAAGCGCGTGCCGCCATCTGGCGTTCGTATAGTGTAGCGCACGCTGCGTGTTTTTATTTAATTTCCATAAATGCGTGCATTTTTTATTCCACAGCAAAGTTTATGTTTTTTTTTCTCCTCTCAACATTTTCATATATTCACATTAAACGTAATTTACTTGTGTCTTCAGGTCTATCTGTCTGTGCTTCTGCCCGTTTTTTTTCCGTTTACCTTTTTGTTGAACGCATAATGAGCTGTTGTTTTCATGCCGTTCGTTTCCTGTTTATTTACTTACGTTTTTCTTTTCTTTTTTTCTTGAGTGATTCTTTCCTCGTTCTTAACTCATAATGTTCTGTACTTACAACAGAAGTGGTAATAACAAGTGGATCCGTTGTGTTTTAATTTTTTTCTTTTTTTCTTCTTCCCGTTATGTTCCCATCTTTTCATTTTTAATTTATAGCGGTAGTTTACAACGTTTATTTGTTTCCTTCATTATTTTATTTGCTCTTACATTATTCGAGCATCTTCAATTTAATGTTTTAAAATGTTGTAAATTTTATTTGCATAGAAAGAAAATTAAGTGCAGTAGTGGCTTAAGTGCGTACCATTAGACGCTGGGTAGGTACTTGTGGTGATTGCCAGTTGTCGCTCGTTTTGTTGGTTGGTTCTTCTATGTTCTTCTCTGCCTGTCTGTCTGTCTGTTTCTTTGGTTGTGTTATAAACATTTTCAATTAAAAATTTTTTTTATGTTAATTTTTTTTTATTGCCACAAAGCAGTTAACGCAATTGTTGCCATAAGCCGGAAATGCCACATTATTTGATATTTTTATTGGAAAGTGGCGAGTAATTTCGAAGTTGTGAATTCGCTTGTTAGCAGGAATTTAAGTGTAGATTTAAAGAAAGTGGCTATAAGATTGGTGTTTCCTTATGACTTTAGGCCAGGCCCGGATTTAGAAATTTGCCCCCCTTAGGCCGCTCACAAATTGCCACCCTTATTCACTGCTGAATATGGAAAAAAATTTGTTTAATATCAAAAGTGAGGACCTTTTTTTTTTTCCAAAGCTCCCAATATTTGCCTCCCCTAAAATCTTGCCGCCCTATGCCCTAAGGTAAATCCGGGCCTGCTTAAGGCGTCATGTTTTGCTGTTCACCCTTATACTATAATTGTTTCATATATTTCTTTCAACCGAAATTCTATTCTATTCAACCATCAAAAACACGATACACTTTTTGGACACCTTGTCTATATATATTAGGGTGGTTCCAATTTGGATTTCTTGCGAAAATCAATTGCAACCCCGCCCCCCTCCAAATCGTTTTTCTTAACATGATAAAAAAATTCAAAAAAATTATTTAAAATTTTTATTTTTAACCCTTACTTAGCCTATTTCATAGTCAAGTTTGACTTAAGCAAAAATCAAATAGTTCGCCTTCGCAATCGGTTCGAAACAAGATAAAAAAATTAAAAAAGTTTACTTAAATTTATATTTTTAACCCTTACTGACCCTATTTCATTGTGAAATTTGACTTAAGCGAAAATCAAATGCGACACCCTCCCAATCGGTTCGAAACACGATAAACAAATTTAAATAAATTATTTTATAAAATTTTTATCTTTAACCCTTACTTTGCCTATTTCAATTTTGCCTATGACACCATTAGAAAAGAAAAACATAGTAACAAATAACATACTGAATTAAAGGCAATTAATTGGGCTTTCTTAATACTGTAAAATTACATATTATTAATACAATTTTTAGAGAAAAGAACGGTCATTTGAAAAAAAAATTTACAAAAATTGTAATCATTTTTAAAACACTAATTTGATAGACTTTAAAATTACTTGCCGTATGACATTAAAATATTTAAAATCTATTTAGGAATTCCCAACTTATACGGATTTTTTGCAAAGCTATATCCGCAACTTTCCATGACTATATCTCGGAAACTAGATGCGAGCGACACTTTTTTTTTTTTGATATATTCTTTTTTAAAAATAAAAACCACGTAAGAAAAAGTGGTTAAAAAAATGGCGGCTTAGGCCAAACTTCACATTGAAACAGGGTCAGTAAGGGTTAAAGATAAAAATGTAAAAAATTCCTAACTTCTAGAATTTTTTTTTTTTATTTCGAACCAATTGAGGGGCCATCCTCATATTTTTTTTTTCTAAGAAACAGTAACTAAAAGGTGTCTAAAGCCAAATTTCACATTGAAATAAGGTAAGTATGGGTTAAAGATAAAAAATTGAAAAATACCTAAATTTTGTTATTCTATTTCGAACCAATTGAGGGGGTGTCCACAACGTTTTTTTTTAAGGACCACCCTAATGTACATACATACATATGTCTACTATCTAAGGCAAGTAAAAAGCAATTAACTCGTAATATTTAAATTCTTGAAAAATCTATAATTAAATCAGCAATACACTTTGCTGATTTATTTCTAAACGTTAAGTCAAGGCGCTTTTACAAACATGCAACAGTGAATGTCAGGCAATTTCCGTTTCCGTTCGCAAAACCTCATGTTTTTTTTTTCTATGCAAACTCTGTCTTACGTGCTATATATACTAAATCTACTCCGTTCTTCATTCATTGCCTACTTTTTACTTTATAAATATTTAATTACAACTTACCGCTCATAATCTGGTAACGCCAATGTTTGTTGTCCCGTTACTTGTGCGTAATCCGGAAGTTGCTCCTTTGTCGTACAAGTCGTTGCCTGTCGCCAAACACCACCGGTTGGATCGATCCAAACACCATTCGTATTCAATGGTAGCGTTGGGAATTTTCGTACCGAACCGATTGCGTGATTGCCTAGAATTTCAAAAATGAACAGGGGGAAAAAAAAGAAAGAAATAAAGACAGAAGAGGCTATTATAGTAGGAGTAAATAACAACAACAAAAACAATAAATAAAATTAAAACTAAAAATAGAAACTTACAATAAAAAGCAGTCAGCTTAATGAGCGTCAGACAGACAGACAGACAACGAAGTTCTATTAAACAAAATAACGTTTAAGACATAAAGGCGCTTTATCTACTCTTGTTGGGAGCTTTAGAATACCTCCTTCTTCATGTTGTTGTTGTATTATCTGTCGCTTATTCAGGTCATAAAAATTTCGACGCATTTAAACAAGATACCAAATTATAGTCACATTTTCAAGTTACCTTAACATCGCTCAATGCTCGTGTGTTCTGTCCCTACCAAAGGAAAATCGTGCGGTGCTTTAATAAATGTGCCCCCTTAGGTTTGATTAGACTTTTACGTGGTAACAAATAATTTTTTATTTTTTATCTATTTTATTGTTGGTTTTATTTGATATTCTTTTGTTGTTTATTTGTGTTATTTATGTTAAGAAAGTTGCTTGTTTTATTTGCTTTGTTTTAGCTTGACCCATGACCTTGATTCTTAATGAGGTAATCAAAAGAAGAAAAGTATAAGTTTAGTTTGTGAACTAAAAGTTCATACACGTACATATAATAAAAAGTCAAGTACAGTAATTTTGTATATCTGAAGTGAATCATAAAGGTGTTATTATTTAATTTAATAATGTTATGAAGTAACACCATAAGGTCGTATCGATAAAGGAACACGAATTGGAACACGAATTGGTCGCAGTATTAAGTATCCAGGAATATACACATGAACCTTCAAGGCATAAATATTTGTTTGTCATTCAAGTATTTGTGCTGTCTTATAAAAACAGAAGTTGCAAGAATATAAACATTGCTTTCCTTTCTAACAATCAAGCTGCCTTAATACTTATTATAGTATGCATAGTTTGATTTTGAATTAGTCCTTCAGATGCGAATATCTAATTCTAGCTTAAGCCAATCTTATTGTTCGCTTACATTTCGGCTTTTTAAGGCTTATGAGCCTCATAGTTTTATAGCAAATGAGAGCTTGCCAGTGTTGCCATACACTGGAAATAAGATGCTAAGAAGAAGAGGAAGAAGGCATGAAAATAGCTGAAATGTGAACACATCATTAAATTTCTAAATCATGCTGCAACACTCAGCCTTAACTGAGAACACATTGGCCTTTAAAAGCAAAGAGTCAGCTAAGGGCTAGATGGTGCTATAACACCTGCCGCCAATCATAATCATCAGTAAGACTTTGTGATTGCGATACTGATGAAAAAAAAGAGCATCATTAATTTCATAGGATTTTCAAAACAAAAAGTATTTGAGAACCATTTTTTTGCTCCACAAAACTTGAGCACATTAACAGGCTCAGGAGAAAATATATTTTGCCATAAATGAAATTATAATTTTTTTACTTCTGTAATAGAGGTCTGCAAGAATGCATTTACTGAGTCAACAGATTAATGTACTCGCTGTCGAGTACAATGGTTCTATTGATATTCTGAGAGTCATCAATAGACTCGTATAAAACAGAATAATCACACGATATGACTTTAATTCGTTTGTACTCTGACTCGTATTTCGCCGTCAACAATGTTCAAGTCGATCAAAATATTTACAAAAAAACAATGAATGCAGCGAGTCAAATATAATAAAAATGCGGTGCCAAATGGGCGATTGATTATGTGCTATGATTTGTTAAGCGTTCGTCTCTTAGCGGCACGCGTCATTCAAAGTGTTGTAGCTGAAATTCACCGCTGAAAGCAACATGGCCTAGCAAATCTGTTGTCTGAGCAAGCGCACTAAAAGACAACAAGCCATTCAGTGCTGAATGCAATAAACTACGAGTGCTTATACAAACAACGAATATAAAAAGAAAGTTTTAATAAAGTTCTTTACTTGAACCAAATCAACAATTCTTATAAATCCTGGATCGACAATGTCCGTTTTGCAATAGAACGTCAGTTTTTTTTCATTTAATGTATCTGTCTTACGTTTCTGATGAGCAAAGCCGAAGGAAAATAGACGATATAACATTTAATTTGTAATTGGCCAACACAGAGTTGATATTTTTTTTAGAGAGGCAATGGTCAGAACCTTAAATAAGATATCAAAGTTTGACTTTAATAATTGGAACTTTCGTTATGTATAAGAATCACGAATAATCTTCACCTAACAAGATGAAATTTTTGATATGGACAGTTATTTTCAAGCATTTGCTTTATAATTTTACTGCCAGCCAACCCGAATTGATATTTTTTCTCTTCCTTAAATTTTTCATCCTTTTTTCCTTTTTATTAATTTTTTATTAGAAAAATTTGGTTTCAACGAAAAATTTTGCAGTGTTTTTTTTTTCTATCAGAACCAAATCACATAAATATTTTTAAGAAAATCAGAAAGTCACATACAACAGCAATTCAGCTCTGCAGAAAATGAGTAGATTGATATTCCAATTTATTCTTCCAAATTTTAGTAAGCGCTTGGTATGTATGCACGCTTTGGCTTGAGACAACATATCACTATCACTATTTCAATTTCATTCCAAGTATTTGCAATAAATTTAACCTTAACCCTTGAAGGCTTTCATGAGTTCGAAAATAATATTTTCTTCCATTCTGATATCTTTGTTTAAGTTCTTGCAACAAAATCAATTCTAAATTCCATTTCACAGTTTTCTCAAAATCATAAAATTAAAAAAAAAAAAATCATAAGTCTAAAAAACGTTTCGTACAGTGAAACGCTTAACAACTTACTGTGTAAACTGCCCAACGATGTCTGCTTGATGAATTGGTAGCGCTTGAAAAGCACTAGAGCACCAAAAAGGAACACAATGATTGCAATAATGGAGCCCAGTAAAACTATAAACCATGTCTGTGTTAAAAAGTCATCGGCAATATCGCGATTGATTGGATATCTATAAGAGTGAGAAAGACAAAAGAAAAAACAAAGAAAGAGAGAATGATATGAAACTGTAAAAACATGTAGTAGTAACAACAACAAAGAACAAAAGGACCTATACTCGTACAAAAATCAGTGCAATGATGAAAATTGCCTAAATTCTGCTGTAGTCACAGCCATCAATGTTATGAGGACTAACAGTCAAATCAGCTACTGCATACAAAATACTTAATAACAGCGTGATTAGGGTGTAACAAATATTTGAAAACATTTATAAGAAACAAATATGCTTATTTAGTTTCATAGATTCTAAATTGGTACACCCTAACACTCAGACATACTTTATCACTGCATAGCACTAATGACACACGCACACAATAACATACCTTGTAAATCCCGTATCCAGTGATTGTGTTCTTGGATCCATACGCAATACAGCCGGTGCACTAAATGGCCCAACACCCACTTTTGTTGCAGCAGCCACAGCGATGTAGTATGTAACGCCAGAGGTGAGATTGGCCAATAGAAGTGTCGGTGATGCAGCATCGATGGTCATATTCTTATAGATGCGTGTTGTATTGTGTGAATCGAGTCCTTTAACAATCACATTGTAGTTGATCAAAATGCCTGTTGCAAAGGAAATGGAAATTAAAAAGAGAAATTCGAATGAATATGTGAGATAAAGTATGAATTTTGAAAAAAAATACTCTCTGTGGGAGTATTAATTATGTCTGGTTTTACTTCGATTTGAACTTTGCATTTGCAATTTGGTTATTTTGGCTGAAAAAAAGAAGAAGAGTTAACTGCAAATCGATTCTTACCATTTCGTGTTCGATTGGGCTGCGGTGGTAACCATTTCAAGAATACGGAGGATTTATTGAATTGTTTTGCTTCCATGCCGTACGGTGCTGCCTCAGGTACTGTAAGAGAGAATAGTTTTATTATGGCGTAGTTTGGGTGGGAAAGATTTTGAAAAGATGATTTGGAATCGGTTAAGCAACTCTAGGAAATTAATCTGGCTTACTTTAATGTGTTAAATGTAATAAGGGTACTAAAATAGAAAATGTGGAAAGACATAGAAAATAGTTTAGTCTTCTCTTTAAGCTCAATTTAAAAATACTGAAAATTGCGTCAGCTCATTTATCTATACCATTTATATAAAATTGCTTTTATGACAATGGTTTGTAACGCTTTGGCGCAAAATATACTGATCCAAATTGAATAATTTATTTTTAAGAACAACTAATTAATGTTAGTGAAGGTTATGGCATACTGATTTTTTTTTTGTTGAGTTAAATGTTCTAAATTTAATTAAATTTGGGCAGGAAATTAAGCAAGGATGTTACTTGAGATCTATAGTACATTACAAGTTTGGGAAAATTAATGGCAGTATTTTAGCTTGAAGTTTCATTTACATACATAACTACCATGCAATCTTTTTTATGTTAATTCTACACTTCTATCTTTTATTGCAGCTCAAACAAAACATTCCACATTCTATTTATGACCGAGTCAACTCATCTGCAATTTCCATTGTCATCAACTTACCATCTTCCATTGTTCGTGCATATTTTGCATTTGATGGCTTGCCTACGACGCTCTTGTAAAATGGCACAAGAAAAAATTCATACGTAGCGGCTTTCTCCAATCCATTCACCGTGCAAGCGGATGGTCCACCACTGCCCGCCGCATTCAATACAGTCATCATCTTGTATTCGGCACGATGTACCTCGCGTGCATAAATATAAAATCCTTCAATGTATTGTCCACTATCAATGTCCCAACCCAAACGTATACTGGTCGCATCCGTTGCATTCGCCTCGAGCAATTCAACGACATCGTTGGTGCTCAATAGAGTTTCTACTTCACCGAGCAGCGGATCTCGTGCTGCAGCATCCGCTGCTATTGTGCGCGCACCACCAACCAATTTTCCCGCTGTAATTGTCTCCGAAATAGGACTGGGTGGCGAGAAACCGAAAGTGTTCTCAGCTCGCACAATGAACATGTAGGCTGCACCATTAGTCAGAGCATCAACTGTATAAATTGGTTCGATTAGACGCGCTGCAATCGGTATCCATGTTTTACTTTTGTTCGTTGAATACATTTCGACCGCATAGCCAAGCAAAGGAGCAGCGCCCGATTTGTCACTCGAAGGCCAAACAATGGTCATCGCTGTAGCTGAAGCATTCAACAACGTGGGTTGACCTGGTGCCGAAGGGCATTTGCTGTGGTCGGGTGCACGATAGAATTTAATATTCGGATTAGTTGGCACTTCAATGCGCAAGTAGCCGCTCCAAGTGGATTTTCCAGTGCGACTACTGGCCACACAAGTGTAAAGACCTTGATCCTCCTTGCGATCCAAATCGGAAATGATTAAATCACCTGCTGATGTAATGTTCACCTTAATGGTGGGATGCACTGGTATACCATCACGATACCAGGAAATTGTAGGATTAGGTAAACCAATTGCTTTGCATTGAAGTGTGGCCATTGATTTAACAGGTAATGTTTGATTGACAGGACCGGCTATGATAATGGGTGGTGGTCGATCTTCTTGTGAATCGAGCGTTAGTTGGGCGCGTGCCGTTATGGTGCCCACCTCGTTGATGGCATTGCAAACAATAACGAGATCTTTATCGGTGCGTTGAAATTGTGTCAACGTCAGAATTGAATGACCAACTTCGGTATTTATGCTTTGAAATCGATCCAGTGGTGGTGCACCCGGAAAAATAATTGTGCGATTGTTTTTGATTGTCCAAAAAACAGTCGGATGTGGATTGCCAGTGGCGCGACATTCAAGTGAAGTGTCAGCGCCGAGCTCTACAGAGCGGCTAGTGGGACGTTGGACAAATTTTGGTGGTGCTAAAGGCAGGTGAAAGAAAGAGGCGATTAGAGGGAAGAGGGAAGAAAAACAAAATTTTTAGTTATAAGGTGTGCTTCTAAGGGATTAGCTATAACAAGATTGATAGACTTAATATAGAGAATTGTTCTGACTTACCATAAACTGTCAGTGTTCCCATGGCTGAAATGGCGCCTACAACATTATCTGCCTCACAACTGTACTCGCCCTCATCAGCTACTGTAACGCGTTCTAGGCGTAAGCTGCGATCTTCCAGCACGCTGACGCGATCTGTGGATAAAGAAATGAGAGAATTTATTAACACTTGAGAAAATAACTACATTTTAGCCTATGTATCATTATTAAAATTAATCTTTTTAGCCAAATATTAGAGTTGTTTTTATCGAGCTATCGATGTCAAAAATTAAAATTTTTAATTATGTAAAATAAATTACATGGGATTTACGCTTACCCTGAAGGCAAGTAAAACTCTAAGTGTAGCTCATAATACAGTCTAAGAAGACGACAGAGTACGTAGCCACTATTCGAACTATTATACTTTTCAAATTCCCCAAAAAATAAATCATAATTTAATTTAAATTCAACTTAATTACTTACCCAACGGCATATTGCCACCGGAAGCTGTGCGCAACCACAAAACATCCGGCATTGGATCACCGCCAACACGACAGGGAAACGTCACCGATGAGCCTTCCAAAACGGTTTGATCATGTGGGCCACGTATAATAAATGGCTTCACTATTACGAAAAACAAAAAAGAAAAACGAAAAATAAAATATCAAATGTTAGACAGCATGTTGCCACAAAGTAGAAAAAAAAAAATTACTTAAATAAAATACAATCCATAATTCGCAAGAAAAACATAGCTATCAATATTGTGCGCAATTTACTTAAGAGCTCTTCTACGAAATCGTAATGTTTTACATGTAATTTCACTAAATTAAACATGACACTTTGATTTTATAACATTAAACCCAAATATACCTTCCTTCCCTTTCGGATACTCACCATGTACCTTCAGCATGGCCACCGTTGATTCACGTACACCGACCGGATTTTTGGCAATACACTGATATTGACCCTCATCACTTTGACGTGCATCCTGTATTGCTAAATTGCCACCATCAACAATGCGTATACGCTTCGAACCTTCGAAATCCAATTTTTGGCCAGCTTTCTTCCACATGACTGTTGGTTCCGGAATACCACGCGGTGCGGCACATTCCAGCAATGCTGTATCACCCTGTGCGATGCGTGTGTTTTGTGGTTCCAGACGGAATTCATCGCGTAACACTGTATGTGTGTGCGTAGGAGACAAATTCCAACATCGAAGAATGCGAAATAGAAATAGAAAAATAAAAGATAACACATAAGAAATTGTGGATATATCATGTGTTTTGTTTTTTTTTTTCATTTTCATTTTCATAAAGGATTATAAATAATCTGTGATATAACGTATGATAAATGCGATTCGGTTTTGGTCAAAGCAATACCAAAGGGGAAAAGCAAATTTTGTTGTATTTTACACAACAAGAAAAACGTAACAAAGATCCAGACAATGCACGACCAGACAGTTCAAGTATAATTTAAGGGATTAGCTGTCCTGATGCAGTTTTTTTCGTTGTTGTAGTTTGAACTTCTTTTTTTTTTCTTTTGGCTTTTAGTGATGAGTTATTGTTTTTTATCGTATTTAAGTTCTGTTGTGTGGTTTGTTTTTGTCATATTGGAAAAACATAATACGGAAATAACAGAAATGAACAGGACATATCAATAAGTTATACTGAAATTTAATAAATAACGAGAGATAATTTAAAACTGCGGAAATAAGTTCATGTAAAAAGAAATGTTATAAGTACATATAGCAGGATCTACTAAGCCTTATAAAATTAGCATTGATCCAACGAAACAAAATAGTATTGCTTGTTGTCAGACTGACTGAAAAGTTCTCTATTTATCATTTTGTGCACTATAGCTAAGTTGGACTGATACTTTAGCAAAGTGTTTCTGCAAAATTCCTCAAATTCACTTTGATGAGATTTAAAAATTATATTCGTTGGGAAAGTCATTGTTGAGTTTTTGAGTCTACTTATGCCAAGAATAATTTCATCAGATTAAAAATAACTACTGCAGATTGGGTGCGCAAGTGATAAGCCCGTGTGAACCTTAAATTGAGACATCACTTATGGTCGTGAGTGAATATAGCGCCCACTTTTATAAAATTCTGTTAAAGGGCATTTAAGGTTAGCGGAACGAATTTCGAAATGAAGAAAATTTTTGTCAAAAGCCAGAGTAAGATAAAGCGAGGTGCTATAATGAGAGAGCTGTGGGTAAATTCGGTATTTGACCTCAGGTGACAGTTTCACGGCAACTTCAATCTAAGCAAAAAAACTGCATTAGGAACGTAGGTTTCATATAACCAAGGCTACGTCAATTCGGAGAGGAGAGGAGAGGAGAGGAGAGGAGAGGAGAGGAGAGGAGAGGAGAGGAGAGGAGAGGAGAGGAGAGGAGAGGAGATAAGTAGTATTTTTTCCCAGGTCCGCAGATCACAGAACTTGAAAAACTGTCTGTCAATTTTTCTCAGCGGCTAGGAGCTGCACTGACCCTAGATTTTAGTAGAATTTAATCTTTCTATTTTTAACAGGACTTAATAAGGCCATATAAGTTTTCACATTTTAAGTTATCGATAGGAGGTTATTACCCAACTTTGTTATACCTTCAGTTATAGAACCGTAACCATAATAAATCAATTAAGATAACCTTACCACGTCATATATGTGAATAATAAATTGATTAATGAGATTTTTCTTGAGCACAATGTTAAGAACTATACGATTTTTCTTTTCAAAAAAGTAAAATAAAAAATTAAAGCGTTTAAATAATTACGATGTCATTCAAGGCATTAAATGAGCAAACAAGCCAAGACACGTAGACAACTTTAAACAATTTCTAATTACAGTAATTGGATGAAATAAATGAGCAGCCGTACATTAAGTCAACAGCGTGTGTATGAGTATGAAAAGTCTGCAGTTTTTAAATTCAAAAAAAAAAAAATAAAATTGTATAGTATGTGTGCTTGCATTAAAACTTTAATACGCACATAATTGCTGTGAAGAAATTCAGGTACTTTAACCTCACGCCACTCTCTCGACGCGCTTTCACACTCGCTCTCACACCGTAACACTTGCCAATGTCAAGAGTTCAAAAGCTGCAGTCATTTCAAATTAATGTCAGTCTCGAGCTGTTGTAAGAAAGTTCGAGAAAGAAAGGGAATTGTATTGAATTAGGAAGGTGGTAGGTACAAAAATTAGATTGTTGCTCTTGCTGCTAGACATTCAATGCGTCTCAATGAGTCTGGTCGGCTTGAAGCGTTGCACAGTGGTTTGAGTGCATTATATTTATATGAGTTTAGAATATGCATTTTTTAAAAATCACTTAAACGAAATATCTTTTTCAAAGAATTTATGTTTGGATTCCAAAAAAAAAAATACTCAAATTCGATATTTGGTACAAGAGTTGTATAGCAAATATTTCGGCGTTTTGAGTTGACCTATTTAAAAATTGGTATTTTTAATTCTAATCATGTAAAGTTTTGTAACATTGAAGACTCTAACTAAACTAAAGTTGTTTTCCAAAAATAATTTCTGATCTTTATTCCAACAATTCTTGTTAAATTGTCAATTCATTAGCTTAGAATAGCTATACATTTCGAATACCTATAGCACTAATATTTAATTTTAACAAAATTCAAACCACTGTGCATCGCTCAGCTTGACACTGACATTTCTCATACATTTGCCAATGACTTCTTCTTCGTTCGGTATGTTCACGTTCGGTGATTAAATTTTTACACCAGAAAAATCAATTACAATAATGTCTGTCTAAGGAGTTAGTTGGACTATTGGACCATGGCCAGAAGCGAGACTTTTGCTTTCGCAGGACACTACAACAATACCAACAAAAAAAAAAAAAAAAACACACCGTCTTGCTAAGAATAAAATTGAACAGAAACGACGCATACAAGAAATAACAACAACAAAGAAAAAACAGCACAAAAGAAAATGAATAAAATGAAAAAACATCAAAACATATGGAACAAATGAATTGAAAGAAAAACAACAAAATTCGAAAATAAATAAAAATCAAATCTAACGAAGGACAGACAAATAGACAGCAATGTAAGTGTTAAAGTTTAAAGATGGCAGCAGCACACCACCATCAATGGAAAATAGAAAAAGTTCCTTTCAAAATTAATTGAAGTTGTTGGCAAAAAAAAAAAAGAAAGCGAAATGAACTCTTTGGTGTTCCTTCGTTCTCAATGCAGTTTTTTTTTGTTTTTTGAAAATGAGAAAAAAAACTGTAATTGAATGAAAAATAAAAAGTTTGTGAATGGGTGGGTTTTTCAATGCAAGTCGGAAGAGCTTTAGCTGTTAGACATGAGAGTAGATCTTCATATCTACATTATTTTTAATCAAATTTTCTTCTGAGAAAATTAAAGTGTTCGTAAACTTTATGATATTTTTTTTGTTGAAACGTACAGAATAACTATCCAATCATCCAGCTTAAGGGCAAACAAGAGATCTGTGCATTGTATCACAAGCTCAATTGATGTTACATCAACAGCGGCTATACTTAGCTTGGGATCAGGCCTCTCTAATCACAAAAATAGTGTTTACAGCCGTGTCCCATTCGGCGTATACAAATTCACACAAAAGAGGACGTAAGGAATTAATTCATTAAAGGGGACTAAGTTAGTTGGTTAGCGGCCAATGATTCTATGTACCGATCTAAAATAATTCTGCAATGGTATCTGCACTCTGCTAAATCTTTTAAATCCTCTATATTTCCATATAGTCAGCTGAGACTTTTTAATAATTCTGCTAATGTTGATCTTTTCTGACAGTTTTTTGATTGACAACTTTCTCAGCTGCCTTGTGGGTTGTATGCCAATAAGCGGTAGCAAACCTCGTCTTGTTTTCTTTGATCGATAGGCTCCAACATATCGAACTTTATTCCATAACTCTTTGTTGGATATTATGTTTGGCAAAAAGACTGGGGTTGACGAAAATTTTTGTGCATTGTGGGCAGCTTTGTTTCACACTGCATTTATTTGAGCTCCGGATTTTGTTGAGTCTGATAAGCGACCTTTGTTCTACCTTTCATATTCAAAATCCCATCCCTGCCATGCTATCAATATATTGAAAGTAGCTTTATCTTTTAATATTTTATCGTGAGAGTAGTCTCCCAATTGTTGTTCAATCGAATTCCTTTGATTTTGGCAATGTTTATTTTCCGACTTTAGTCGACATAGAGACCTAGTTATCCAGTTCTTGTTGAATGGCATTGCATCTATGCGCATTTTCTCTCTCATCTATGAGCGTTCTCTAAAAATTTGAGTCTTTTTGATGGTAAAATTATGTTTTAGGTTATACCTCTTAACCTGACTACTTGAAATAAAAATGGTGAAAACATCCTTATCGAAGGCTGGAAGTTTTATAGAAAGGTTCGGATATCTTACAAACTCTCAGAGTTTTTCTATTTCAGTAGAATGTCAATTATTCAACAAATATTTGTATCAGCAGGCGATTTTTCTAGCTGAGATTCTGGGCTCAAATGTGCACTGTTTGGTGCAGTGTCATGTCATTCATACAACGATCGTAAAATCTGTTCAGTTTAGCTCTGGTTAAAACGCTATGCCTAAAATGCCAAATTAATCAATGGGGTGTTTTTTCAGAATTTAGATATTTTAATATCATGATTTTGGTCAAATGACGGCCGGAACTGGTCAAAGTATACCGTAGTTTGAAGGTCAAATTTTTGATCACTTTTCCAGCCATATCACGGGCCTACTGGATTTTCAAAGCATTAATTATTGCTGATTCATTATCACAAGCCAAAATATACACATACTGCCCGAAAAATTTATCCAGTATTGTCAAATCACACGATCTTGGTGGCCAATTGTCTTCAAAATTTCAAGATATTTTGTAAATTTTGAGTGATTTCAATGGAAATAAATGCAATTCTTAAGCGTTGTTCTGACGTAGGTCTATTCATGGTGAAATGACAAAATATACAAAGTACAAATTATCTGTCAGCTGTCAAAATGACTTTCACTTAAAAGAATTTAAAAACTAAACGTCTAAAAAACACTCTTTATGATGTTAACGTCATTTATATAAAAGTTAAAAAAAATGCTACAATTAAAATTGAATCTACTAGTCCAAGCTTCAAACTTCCAAGCAGTTGCGAGCTATTTTTATTTTTCTTTTGGACAATGAAGGACGGCCACGAAAGCTTGGACTAAGATTAAGCTCAAGGAGACTTTAGTATTGTAGAAGTGTTATTTTCATATGTAAGAGATATTCCTCAACCACCACAACGTGAATAGCAATCTAAGTGAACTCGTTATTTTATGTGGGCAAAAATCACTGCTACGCTTGATTTTAGTAATAAAGTTATTAGCATTATTCAATTGCTAGATGTCAATGTTCGAAACCTTGAGCCCATTCAAAGCAAAATAAAGAGCTGATTGTTAAACCTACTGTGGTCCCTTATATGAAAGAGTCATGTAAGCTCTTCATAATGTCAACATTTTTTCATACAAGCGATTGCACTTTTTCCCTTAATCTTTTTATTAAAAATTGTTATTTAAGTCAATTAAAAACAATTCTTCCACATGAAGTTCATTTAGAAAAACTTTGCTCAAGCTGCTTGCAAAGTTTTTCACTTGACTTTCAAAAGATTTTTATTTTGTCGTCTAAAAGAAATTTAAACTGCCCAGACAAGTCATTCATTAGACGTCAACTAAAAATACATTTAAGTTAAAAGCTTACTTTCTCACACTCTTAAAGTTGTAGTCTTCAAAAAAAAAAAAAAAAAAAAAAAAACTACACTTAGAGAAAGCACCCACTCAGACAACTTTGGTATTCTTCCGCACAGGTGAGCATATCCTTTTGCATAACACACGATGTCTCAGTTCCTCCGTTTTACTTCACTCTTCAAAGCTTATCCATCCATCTGGTGCGATGTGGGAATTTGTAAATTGCATTTTAACTCTTTCTCCATGATTTATGAATTTATTTCTTTGACGTTGTTGCTATCTCTTTCTTGAGTTTTTCCTTACATAGTCTGTACTTTATCAATGACAGGGTGGCTGTTATTATAAA
The DNA here is from genome assembly GCA_963662105.1 of Meiosimyza platycephala. Taxonomy (NCBI): domain Eukaryota; kingdom Metazoa; phylum Arthropoda; class Insecta; order Diptera; family Lauxaniidae; genus Meiosimyza; species Meiosimyza platycephala. The sequence continues at coordinate 15,328,277 of OY759210.1, forward strand.
TACGTTGAAAATTTGGCTATTGAAAGAAAAGCCAGTGAATATTAAGAGTTCAATTCAAGAAAATAATACTGTGAAAGCTAGAGATAAAATTTGAACAAATTTTTTTAAATAACGCCCACCCTGTAACACACATATTTTACTAGGTTTTTTGGTATGCTCTTCTAATTCATACTCCTATTTGATTTTTTGTCTCTGTCACAAACAATTCATTTGAAATACGGAAAAAAACCCTAGTCATCTCTCTGTGGTCACTTTGCAAATCCTTGCATAGTCCTTTGTGAGTTGGATCATTTTTTTTTCCTTTTACAATTTGGTCTCACATTTTCTGTTTTTATGCATATTTGTCGAAGCTACAGATATGTACAGACTAAAAGACAGACGAACTTACGGTCTTTTGGACGGACAGCCCGGACAAGCGTAATAAATCAAGTTTAGCAAGTAGTATCCGTACATTCAAATAGAAAAAGTACGAAAAACTGCAGCCAAAGTAAGCACAACGTAGGTGCGGTTTTTAGTACAAAAGTGAGATTTTTTTTTTTTTTTTGGTCAACTGGAAGTTTATTTTTTTGCACCTACCATAGTGTTCAGTATTTTAAGCTTAAAATTCGTTTGTACTTTGTGTGGCGCGCGGTTAAAGTCTGTGTAGAGTTGTTCTATTCAATTAATGAATTTATGCAATTATGGAAATTAAATCGGTGGTTTTTTTTCTCTTTTTTACTGCAGCGTCAAAATTTATTGTTTATGGGATTATTTTAATTTTAACTCTTATTTTTATTTTTTTAATATATAGTAGCATTCGGGATTGTTAGTGCAAGTTATAAATCATCAAAAAGAGAGATGTAAAAATGTCTTAAATGACAATAAGCTGATTATAAATAGATGATATGGCATGTCTCGTATATGCTTTCTACTGTACAGTATATAGAGACCTACGAGACATGCCACCTCATGTCTTTATTATTTACACTATAAAGATACACACAAGACAAGCCATTTAAGCTTTAGTATGTGTCTTTAATTGTATAAAAAAGACCTTCATTTGTGAATGTGGTACCAAAGCGACTGACCAAAGGTCGCATTTTTTCGAAAAAATGAAAAAGGCCGATTTTCTCGAAGACGGTGCGACTTTAACTAAACATGATATTTCTTTTTCTGACCCGCCTTGTGGTCGCCCATCTGCTGTTAGAAGGTTATCTATTATTTATGGAATACCCTGTACAGCAAAGCTCTTATAAATACATTAGGTGGCATATCTCGTGTGTGTCTTTATACTGTTACTAACTAAAAGATTATAAAAACACGAGACGCCATAACTCTTGTGTGTCTTTATACTATTGACATAAAAGCCATTTAAAAGACATGGCGCCTCATGGCTTTATACTGGCCACATTTTGTTATTTTAAGACACTTTACCAATACAAATGTGAGAAAAATGTGATTTGTCTTTAATGTATAATATCCCTGGTAGATATCAAAACATTAAAACTGTTTGCTGTTTGGCCAGTTATTGGGCATTTTAAATGCTTGAAAAAAAAATGTCCAAAAAAATGCCGATTTCTTGGTTTCGTTGTAAAGTTAAATTCTACCTTCGAACAATTTATCAAAAAATGGCCATTTTATCGCCAGTAAAATTTCTAGTTATTCATGAACAGTTTTTGACCAAGGGGCCGTTCAAGTATTATGTAACGTAATTTTTGAAGATTTTTTACCCTCCCCCCCTTCCATAAACGTTACGGTCTCACCCAAGTGACCATGTTTACCTAAAAGTCACAATTATGGTGCGCAATATACCAGAAAGACATTTTAGCGACTAAAACATAACAAAAGTCTTATGTTTTAGTCGCGTTTGCGATAGTAATAAATAAAACAAAACATTTTTAACTCGCAGCGTAACGCGTTGCTCGAACCCCCCCACCCCCTAAATGCGTTACGTAATACTCGAACGGCCCCCAATTATTGAACATTTAAAATGCTTCAAGGAAAAAGCCGAAAAAATGCACGAAAACTGTCCAAAAAATGTCCCAAAAATGTCCGAAAAATGTCCAAAAAATGTCCGAAAAATGTCCGAAAAATGTCCGAAAAATGTCCGAAAAATGTCCAAAAAATGTCCAAAAAATTGCCAATAAATATCTAAAAATGATTTAAACATTTTTTCAATTTTTTTGTCTAAAAAATTTTTAGAACATTTTTTAGGCATTTTTCGAGTATTTTCTAGGCATTTATTGGCCAATAGTGACATATTTAATTACCAGTTTTAGAGCATTTTTCCGGCATTTATTGGGCATTAAATGGCCATTTCCTATTTTCGTTTTACTGGCCATTAAATGCTCGAAAAATGTTAGAAAAACCGTTTCATAAATGCCATAAAACTGGTCAGTTTTAATGGCCATTTCTTGGCCAGTGGATATTTTTAATGCCCAGTTTTTGGCCAATATATGCTTTTGATTTCTATAAGGGATATAGCCTACTGGATAGCGTATAGTTTTACGAAAGCAAATTTTGTTAGCTTATTTTTACATTTTCAAAAATTTCTAAAACAATGACGACACCGCGTTACTCCTGCCAGACTGCGAGTCTCTAACACTTAGTTTTAACTCTTCATCCAACCTAAGACAGTTGAAATCATCATAAGCAATACTTTTCTAATTAAAATTAACAAATTCACAAACATAAATCATTGTTTCTATTATGATAAACTCACACATTCATTTAATTCAATTAAACTGCACAAAGACCACAAAATTTTACTCCAGCCTGGGTCACTAATTTACGCTTCAAAGCAAATCACGGCTAATAAAAATTAACGTCATAACCATAAATTGCTGTTAAAATCAACTTAAAATGAACTCATAAATCAACATAAATCAGTGAGTAAAATAAATACCTTTTTTTATTTTGTTGGTTAAAATGAACTTTAAGAGAAATAACAAACATCCAAAGAAACAAAAAAAGAGCACAAACATTTCGACAAGAAATTGATTGAAGAAAAAACGAAAAGCGAAAAAAAACCACACCTTGAAAATTCACACAATTCAGACAGAGAAATATGTGAAAATAACAGAGTTTAACAGCAATGAGCGCATAAACACAAGCGCACCTTAAAATTAACACAATCACACGCAGACATGTTGAGCAAATACTCAACAATGTAAGGTGGGAAACGCAGAGGAACTTAGTTTTTCCAGTTTTGAGCCAAGTACCTACAGAGTGCGAAAGAAAAACACACGCCAACAATCAATAAATTAATCAAAATCAGCAGCGAAATGGAAAACAGGATAAAAGTTGAATGTAAGCAAAACTGAAGAAAATTGTTAGGGAAGGGCAGCGGCGCCTAAAAGAGCGCAACAAAAGAAAAAAAATTAAATTTAAATTTTGCAGGAAATTTGCAAGGAAATCACTTTAAATTGCGGTTGTTGTAACATGATGGGAAAAATTATACAGAATATACATAATAAAATAAAGCAAACCAAGTAAATGATATGCATTGCCATGGTATAAAGTCAGATTTTTTTTTTTTTTCTAAAGCAGGAGCGCAAAAGCAAGCAGGCCAATGAAATAGAAAAACCACAAGGCAACATGAGGCAAAGAAGAAATTTCTCCCCTAAAAAAAGAACAAAAAAATTTAACTTTTCTTTTCAGCTTTAAAGCTAAAAGTTGCTGGCACAATAGGGACGATATTCAAGTTGAATTGTATAAAGTAGGAAAAGAGGTTTATTTGTCTTGAAGTGGTTGCCGCTTGTGTTGCCATGACTTTGTGTGTTGTTAGGTGGTTGAAGTTGGGGTAGAGGGTTTGTAGTCAAAAAGTGTTGCCATATGAATTGATTTGATTTTTATCAATTTTGATGAAGGATTTTCTGCAAGCGGTAAGGATATGGTATCGATAATTGATAGTTATGATTACTGAGAATAAATTTATACATGCCATCGATCTACCTCTAGTTTTGTGGACCATAAAATCTGGTTGCGGCGATCACCTGGGTAATTTTTTGATGCATCTCATGATCTTTTATTTGATTTTCATTTTTCAAAATTGAGTTTTGGCTCTAGCATAAAAATATGCACCCATCGCTGCTTTAAGTAAAACAGGGTTTATTTGTTGTTCAATAAAATTATTCCTGCTGCTTTAAATCACAATCAACTGGCAACGATGGCAGTGAAGTGACGTGCAAGTGTTGGAAAAGAAAAACTTGTTACTTGTGTAAAATTATAAGTGAGTGCCGTACCGAGTGTGCATTTCTATATGCGTTTGTCTGATGATGTTCGTCGTAGAGGAAAAATCAAATCAATAACTTTATAAATTGCCTAAGGGTACAACGTGTTTGCTATGTTCTACGTTTCGGTGCTTCAACTCGTACAATGGTACCTATGAACAGTGGGGCAATCCAAAAAAATATTATATGATATTCAGAGTTTTGTAAGAATTTTTTATATATATTTTTCAACGATTTGTATGAAATATTTTCGGAGATCAATTCGCGAAAACTCAGATCAGTCTACTTCCAGTTGGAGTTTCCTTCCCATTGCAAGGTTTTATTTCTTATTTTTCGACTTCTTTCTGTGCTCTTAAGCCTTCCCACAGCAGACATGTTAATGATGTCGAAACTGGCTCTCTTTTCGATGCTTTAACCCACCGACAGGCATGGGTCTGGCCAGACCCATATACATATGTATATTATGGTAGTTTAAAATATTAAAGTTGCTTCAAACTTTGCGGGCACAAAAAGTTTCGTATTGGTGCCAATAAGAACCACGTAAAATTTGTTCCATTTCAAAAAATATTTGATGGTCCCACCACCGTTTTGAAAACTAGAAAATGGTCCTTAATCTACCAAAAATCATTAATATCTCCCCGAATTTTCCCCCTACAGGAATGAAATTAATGACAAGATCGCATTATTTTTCCCCTTTAACATTTTTTCCGAACTTACTTACCCCCTATCACCACCCCTTAGGGTGGCTTCCCTGCAAAAATGACATTCATGTGAAATTATGAAATTGACTCCACTTTTTCTCAGACGCCTCTGTAGGGATAAAATGTTAGACCAAAATCTATTATTTTTAACCACCCAAACTTTTCTCTTGACTCACCTACCTCCTATCTGCCACCCTTTTGGAGGTACCCATACAAAAAATTCGAAAATTTGGAAAAATAATTCATAGCTCCCCCGAAGTGACCCGTAGAGAGTTCATATGTAGCAGCAGGTCCTATTATATTTTCTTCTCCAATATATTTTTCGAACATAATTACCCTCTATCTGCCACCCTTTTGGGGGTCCCCATACAAAAAACACAAAAAGTGGTTAAAATTTCGAAAACAAATCATAGCTTTCCTGGAGTGACCCTTTGAGGGGTCAAATGTATTACCAGGTCTTCCCTAAATTTTTTTCGGACATACTTACCCCTACAAATTTCAGCATCAATTCTATTGCTTTTACACCACTGTCATTTTCACTATAACACCAACATGATATTAATAATTCAAAAAAAGGCAAAAACAAAAAATCCAAGATAAAAAATGAAAATGAAAAGAAAAAAAAAATTTGTCTACACTTGAGGACACGATGGTTACCCAAGAAACCCGCCGCAAGTGACTTGAAGCACCCACGTAGCGGCAAAAAAAGAAAAAACCCAAACTGAAATGAGGCAAACGATGTTCAATAATTTTAACACAATTTTTTTGCTTACTGCGAAAGCCGCACAACAACAACATATAACGCACTAGGAACTTTGAGGAAACCTCCGCCCCCCCCCCCTTCGACTAAATAAATCGAGCACCCTTTATACACCGACAACATGCCACAAATTGACGTGCTTTTCGTGATTTTCATGCAAATATGCCACAAAATACCCTTAAGATATTGACTCATAAGGTTCTACCTCGATCCACACGTTCGTTGCTTCCCAATCCATTTTAGACTTAGCAAACGTGCTATTAAAGGGTGTTGCCATATTGACGACGAGAGAAAAAAATTAGCTGCTCCAAAAACAAAGCAAAAAATAAAAATGTAAGTGGAGCTCAAGTCATACAAAAATGTTATTCCCCAACGCGTATCACATTGCAAACAGCTTTCCTGTGGAAAAGCGTGCAAGGGTTAAATCGTAGCAGAAGAAGAAGAAGAAGAAAAAAAAATAAGTAGGAAAAAAATTTTGTTTGCCATTTGGGAGCATGGTGCTTTAACGACAACACCTTTGCATAAATTTAATGTCACTGATGTTGTCGTCGTTGCTTAAAATGTTATTTCCGGCCTCAGTGGTGACACCCTTCCGTTTTGTTTCATTTTTTTTTTTCCAGGAAGATAACATTTTGTGGGTAGATGTTATTGGTACAGGATGTTTTGACTATCGATGTTTTATGTTCAATATCTTGAAGGTTTCAACACGATACTTTCGTGACAAATTTGTAGCTAGGGACCCATATAGAAATCTTACAGAGCACAAGAGACAAAAGCAGCAATGCGACAACATTTAATAAACATCAATATTTTATATATGGGACGATCCATGTCAACCGGATCAATGCTGTGTTCAAAATTTGGAGTGACCAAAAAAGTTGCCTGAGGGCTCATTTTGAAGCTTAGGGCATCTACTTTCAAATTTCGTGCGCGCCTTCAAAATGTCGGATCCAATATGGCAGCCGGAAGCTGGAGAAAAATCGAGTGTCCAGTAATAAAAGCTTGTAAAAATAAAAATTGACAACAGATCGGATAGTTTTTTCGCTCAAAGTGTTGTTCATAAAAAGTTGGCGAGGAAGGTGAACAGAATTCATCATGGCGCATCCAATATGGCGGTCAGAAATCCAATATGGTGGCATAATTTTTAAAAGTCATTCGATTTGCACCAAACTCGGTATACAGGAGTCTTGGGGGTCACTGTTCACACATCTGAAGTCAGATATTCCGAATTCAAAATTGCGGATCCAAGATGGTGAACGTACTTTTCTGAAAGTAAATGTTTTGAGCTTCAAAATGAGTCCTCGGGCGATTTTTTTGGTCACTCCAAATTTTGGACACAGCACTGATCCGGTTGACATGGATCGTCCCATATCTATATGGGTAATTCCACATAAAAATCTCACCCATTGCAAATTAGCATTGGGGTATTTAGCACATTTAAATGAAAATTTCTTTAAAATATTTTTTTTGAATTTATTAAAGACAAAATTTTCAGAGTTGTAAATGGAAATATATGACAGCTGCCTGTGACATTTTTATCGCTTAATCATAGTACACATTGCACAGTATTTGCAAGTAACAAACAATCTCTATGACTAGGCAGCGGGTTAACATTCAGCTCAGCTTATAAAAAAAGGGTCATTCAGAAAACCAAAACTGCTACATTAAGCTTTCTCCGAACGAACTTTTCAGACTCCGTCGAGCTGAGATTTTTTTTTTTTGCTCCATACAATTCGATATGGCTTAATGTACAGTAATATTTCTACCAAGAATCCACTATGCTCCATTTTTTTTCCTATTTTTTTCCCCCCTACAGGTTTTAATCGAAAAATGTAATTGGTGCAATCGTTGCTGTTGATTTGAGAACTCCTTGAAATATTGACTTATTATCGTTACAGTGTCTTGCTTAAGCATATGCTGTCTGCTAGTTTGAAAAAAAAAATAAGATTTAATTTTACTCACCCGCTACTTGCAGCGTCGCATTGCGACTCCTTGCCACGCCCAGTTCATTTCTTGCCTCACACCAATAGATGCCAGCATCGGTCTCACGTCGCGAGTTTACAACCTGCATTAAAAGTAAAAAAAGAAGAAGAAGAAAAAGCAATTTTTATAAAAATGCTTAACACTTTCATCAGCAATTTTTCGCTAGCAAACAAAAGATAAAGAAAGCAGGGAAAGAAACTGTTAAAATATTTACTTTAGCGTTTATTGCTGAGTACGCGAGTATCAATCTGTGTGTGTGTGTGTGTGTGCGAGCGCAAGGATCAACAACAAATCGTATTGCAAATCATTTTAATGCGCCTCAATTTGTTATTTTTCAATTTTTTAACCCACACTTTCTCTCACTTTTCGATTACACCAACAGATGGCAAGAAAAATTCGAAAATCACAAAATATTACGGTAAAGTGTGAAATTATAAAAATAAAATATAAAAAAAAATCAGCAAATAAAATTTGTGCAAATTTTTCTTGCCATTCATGTCCTGAATTTTTAATGGCATATAAAATTAGCTTCTAATGCTTTTGATAAATTGGATTTTTTTTTGTTGTTCGTTATGTTGCTCCAATGTTCGTAAGGTAAAAAAGGGTGTTTTTAAAAGAGGTCACAAACTTTTTGAGTAAATATTTAAATTTTATATATATGCGATACTTTTACTTAAAGATAAACATAAGCAATTAACATATGTATTAAGATTTAGATTCAAGTTTCTTGAGCCAGTCCAGAGAATATAATAGAATAAGAAAGCACAAAGAAACTTTATATAGCCTTTACAGCAAGTCAGTTCCATTTATATGAATTCAGGCGCCGCACAATATGTTCAAATAATTTCAGCTATAATTGGCAACCAAATCTTGGAAGGTCTCGTCTTAGCGCTGGCTGACTTCTTACACATACGAGTAGTATGGGTGCGGGTACAATTATAAAATGTTCTAGGGGTTCTAGTCTGGTTCTTATGGTAAATGTTTCAATGTGTTCTAGTGGCCAAAATGGGATGCTAAACGTTCGTCAGAACTGATTTCTCGCTCAAGACATAGTGTCTCGTCAGTTGTTGCAGTAATAACTGGACACTGCCTCTTTGGCAGACATGCGGAGAGATAAGGTTTTAGGCCTTCTGACTTCTGCAGAGGTTGCGGAGATGTGGAGGAGGAAGAAAACATAAAACATCTTCTCTGCTCCTGCCCCGCACTGGCTAGAAAATGCCACAATACACTTGGACCCTTTTTATTCGATGAGTATAGGTCAGCTATCTAGTTTTATTATGAAGTCTGGTTGGTTCAACGAGAGGGTATAGTCGGAGACCCTGTGGTATGACAATGGATCACATTTGGTCTAAGTGAGTCAGTTCTCAATTGACTGACTACTCCTACCTAACCTAACTTAACCTAACCTGTGTTCTAGTGGCTGATTTTCCTACGAGTTCTGGGGCCCTATTCTGTAAAGCGATGAAAGTAGTGCGATTCGAAAACAAATATGTTTCAATGGATTTTAGAGTACAGTTTATTCATTGCTTTCGCATCGCAATACTTCTGTAGGGCCCCTGAATTGTTATTACGTCAAAATTTAAAAAAAAAATCCAAAGGACATGATTTGAAAAAAAAATTCAGGTTTTTTGTCTAATGGATTGCATGATGTAAAGTAAGTTCATTACTCAGTGATCAACAAAGTTATTTTATCACAACCAAATATATATAATGCTTTACACTCACATATGTAAAAAATCTGTTTTTTTTTTTAAATTTTAATAAAAATCTACTTAATTCAGAAATTGATATCATCTGTTGGTTTTGCAAAGTATTTTGGTTTCATTCACAAAACGCATCTAAAATGTAACATAAGACTCAATTTTCAAAATTAAACAAACAACAACAAAACAAATAAAATTTTAAGTCGACCTGTACAATACATAGGAATATAATAGGCTCAACTTATAAGCCCAACTGCCTTATAATCACTACCCAGACCAAACTGTTTCTCTCAGAAACATAACATTTAAAATGTGTGTTTATTATGGGCCGTAGGCGTCACTTAAGCAAGAATTTTTTCAACTTGAAGTCATACAGACATATGTGACCCCTTAGAAATTCCAAATTTTGATAATTCTATACAAAAAAAGATAAACTTTGTGCAGTCGGCCAGACAGTCACAAAAAACATTAAGCTTGAGTGATGTCACTTATGGAAGAATCCTTAGAAATTTCAATTTTAAGTGGATCGGGTGCATTCCAAAAACTTTCATTCGTATATTTACGAAATTGCAGTGAAGCGTGGTCGTGATTATATTCAAGGGTAGAATAAAAAATGGGAAAAATTTGATCATAGAAGGCGTTGTAGGTAAAAACAATTGCATATGCATTAGGGTGACTCAAAATTTTTTTTTTATTTCAAACAGGTTTAATAAGTAGTAGCAGGTGCACAGGTGGATTATCGAGCTTTTTAGTTTTCCATACGATTTGTATGGGAAGAAATGATTTATTAGATATTTGTCTCTATATATCGTGAAAAAAAATCTTACAGAAGCGAGACCTAGCCCATCGAAAAGAGCATAAAACTTTCTACAAATAACTTGCAAGCACAGTGCATAATATTAATATTTACCAGTGACTCATCGAGCGTTTTAATTTTCCATACGATTTATATGAGAAAGTATAACTTATTAGACAGTTTTGAGTAAATCTCGCAAAAAAAAAAAACTCACATGAGCGAGACTAATTCCATCGGAAAGAACATGATGAAAAAAAAAAAAAAGAAAAACAACAAAAAAAAAATTTTTTTTTCTCTTCATCGAAAGATCCTTAAATTTTGAAAGCTAATAAATTAAGGAAATATTATCTTCACGAAAAGATAACTCCATAATTTTTAATGGAAAATTTTATGTTCTTTCTAATGGGCTCGGTTTCGTTTGTAGAGGATTATTTTTTCTCGAGATATAGACGAAACTGTCTTTGCTCTACAAATCGTATGGAAAATTAAAAAGCTCTATGAGCCATCAGTAAATATAATTATTATTAGCTCAAATTGCACCAGAATTTTTCTTTCATGAATCTCTTACCATTAAACCTCTAGAGTTCACTTTTTGATTGCAATCAGCTTTTGTACGAGAGTTGCCTTTTCAATGTTTTCGCTTACTATTTGATATTCCTTGCTATTTCTTTGGAAACTATTCGATACGGTTGAACTTATATCAACTTTTTCGATGGTTTTGAATACCACCACTACCTCCTATTTTATCGAACTTTTCAATCGTTTTTGATACTATTAGTTTCCTTTCGATTTTGTTCGACTTCTCCAATCCTGATGGATAGTTTCCGTATTTTTCAATAATTCTGGCGTACTTCGTTATGTATTGTACTTTCAACTTTTGTCGACTTTTTCTATGTTATTTTTACTATTCGACTTCCATCAACTATGTAAGAATTTCAATAATTTTCAATACCATTCGATCGTATTGAATTTTTTCGAATTCAGACTTTTATTGGCCTTACGATGCTATTCTACTATTATCGTTTTTTACGACTCTTAAAACTTTTTCTATGTTTCCCCATAATTTTCGAAGTTTTTCGATGCTATTCGACATTTTTTGATTTATCAATACCCATATTTTCCTCTCTCCTCCTCTTATCGACTATTTTTCATTTTGTTGACCTCATTCCATACTTTAAGGCTTTTCCCGAATTCAATTGTTTTTCGAAACGTTTCAATTATCGTCGACATTTTTGGTTCGATTCAATGCATTTAATTTAATAATTTTTTTAATGCAATATAAAATATAGTTACACACGAATTTTTATTAATAAAATGTTGTAGGTACTACCAATAAATAAGTTCTGTATTAATTTATTGTTAAAAATTATTTTGAAAAAGTATGCCTAATGCGCTTTCAGATTAGGTATCGCATACTCTCCTGTAAAATACACTAGTGAATGGAAAAAATTTAAATTATCAATAAAAAGCGATCACTCTATTTGAAGTTGTTGATCTTGACGTACGTTTTGAAGAGCTAAATTTGATCCGAATATACATAACATTATTCTGACTCTAACTATAAAGGCAATATTAATATAACAGTCAGGCCCGGATTTACCTTAGAGGCACACTAGGCCAGTGCCTAGGGCGGCACGATTTTAGGGGCGGCAAATATTGGGAACTTTGAAATTTTGTTTTTGTAATTTTTTAAATTTATTTACACAGGGGTAAAAAAGTGCATTTGTGTGCACAAAATTACCTTTTGATATTACAAATTTTTTTTCTATATTTACTAGTGAAGAGGGGTGGTAATTTCTGACTGGCCTAAGGGCGGCAGATTTCTAAATCCGGGCCTGATTACAGTATAATGAAAATATATTGCATAGTAATTTTACAAAAAAATTACTTCCATAATCTAAAATTATTTCTCGCTGTGCATAAGAGCTCTAAACACCAACAATAGCAACAAGAATGGGCTTAATGTAATGGAATAAGTCCCAAACAAGTTGTTAAGTTTAAAACCAAAAATAACAACAAAAATATAACTAACAACAACAACAACAACAATAACTAAGCAACAAATGTATCAAAAAAAAAAACAACAACAATAATATGAAACCATTTAGAAGTTTTTGGGCATATACACAAACACACGCAAAGAAAAGGGTTGTCTGCACACATTTTTGAAAGTATTCCACTACATTAAAACATATGAATATGTTTGCGATTGTGTTGTGTTGCGTGTGTGTTGTTAGCATTTATTTCATATTAAAATACTATGCTGTGTGTGTGTGTGTGTGTTGAGCTTCAAAAGTGTAAACTAAATTGCGTGCTTCATGCACAAAAACGCTAGAATTACACATGTTTTCCTCCCCTCTACTGAGAAAGCGAGGAAAATCCGCGTGCGCCTGTTACTCCAAAAAAGATTTCGTTTTTCATTTTTTTTTGTATTTTGTGGTAGCAAAAAAGTTTTTAATGCCACAAAAAGTTTTGGGCTGAAAAGATGGTTTGGGGCGAATTGCAGATGCTGTATGCTTGTGATTGTGGTTGTAAGCCTTTTCACATGTTTGCACACACACACGCACACGCACACCGATGTAACATTGCAACATTAAGTCGATAAATTTTGTTAAATTGTAAACAGCAAAAATGAAATTAAGCAAAAAAAAAAAGGAAAATGTAGGGACAGAATTTATTTATTAAATGAAAATAATGAAGTGCACAAAAAAAGGATATTTAATGAAAAGGATTTCAAATTAAAACTTGTCGCAAGGGAATGTTAGGTATGAGGCATGTATGCACATGAAATTGTTGTGGTTAAAAAGTTAAAAAATTTTATTCTACTTAGGTAATTTATAGACTGAGGTGTGTCTTTTAAGTTGTCGACTGCTACAGCTACAGCTGACTTTGCAGTTAAATAAAAATAGCAGGTGATTGAAAACACTCGCAGCATTATGTGTGAACTTAATGATGTTTCGTTATGTTACTTACTATTGAAAATTTTGAATAAGTAAAAATAAATTGAAAATGTTGAGAAAGTCATTTAAATTTAAAAAGTCAAAAAATTTTGAAACTTTGAAATATTGCAAGATTTTTACGAAGTCGAAAATAATTGATAAAAATAAAACTAATCAGTAGAAAATGATGAAAAATATTGCAATATTTTGCTTTGTTTAGATCCGAAAAATTTTGAAAAAAGTTAAAAAATTCGAATCAAAATATGTTGAATAAATTGAAAATTATCAAGAATTTTTCAAAACGTCAAAAAAAGTTGAGAAAGTCGAAAAATGTTAAAGACCAAATCCATATCAAACCATGCAGACAGACTAACTTCAAATCTCGGAATTGGTTGCCGATTATATACTACTTATGTTGTTTCTCAGAGGATGTTAGGGGCTTGTATTCCCCCGATTTGATTAAAAATCATTTTTTACGAAGTTATGCCCATTTAAAGTTTTAGTGTCAAAATTTGAAAAACTATTATTTTCATCCAAATCAAAATAATAAATTTTTGTCTTTTGATTCTAATAGAACTTCTGATTTTCTGTCAGAATCTTTAAGAAATTTTGAAAACCCCATATTTCTTGCGCTTAAAATTTTATTTTGGATTTGTATTAATATGAGAGAGAAATGACATGAGTTTAATGCTTGTTAAGACACATTTGAGGTCAGGAGATTTTTTTTTCCAAAATCGAAATGTCAATTTTTTTATCATTGCCAAGCCATTCTACGGTACTATTTTCAAAGCAAATAACAAAAGCAACGATTCAAATTTCCAAATTTTACCGTTATTTTCGTAATAACTTTTTATCATGGGAAATATATAGGTAAGAACATTGTACGCACATATAACTTTTTCGCTGAGAAAGTCAAGCAAACAAAACATTCAAAACCAACCACAAAAGTAGTCAGCGATAAAGCTATATTTGCGTACAATGTTTGCTCTGTGAATGGCAGGGACTGATGAGGAAACGAACCAAATATTTTGGTTGTGCATTCTTTGTTGGTTTTGAGGAACTAACCGATCTGGAGCTCACCAATATATTCTCGATTTCACCAAGGCTTCTGGGTGGTTCGCTTCCAATCAATAACATAATTTTTAAATTTAAGAAAATTCTTTTTTCCGGATGCATAAAAAAGTTTCAGTTCAGAAGATTTAAATAGGGTTTTCTAGTAAGTTCCAAAGAGTTACACGATTAAAAAAAATATAGGTCTAATTTTTAAATTTAATTTTTAATGTAATAGTTTTTCAAAGTTGGATATTTTTTTCTTACATAATTTTCAAAAGAAAGGTGAAATGTTTTCCTATAAGATCACCAATTTTCAGAGTTGCAAATTTATGAGAGTTTGAACTATTTACTGACGAGCAAAATTTCATCGTTTTTTCTTTCAAAAACATATCAATTTTCAGTAAAAATCACACTGAGAAAAATTTTCGAAGGATTGGTCAAAATATTCAGAAAATTTTTTTTTTTTTTTTATTGTAAAAATTTTTTTTTTATTGTAAAAATTGTTTTTCTATGACGTCATGAACTTTTTTCGTCTAAAATTAGTTTTCATAAAAAATTCTAGAGTAAAGAGTTCTAAAAATAGGTCAATAATCATACGCCCCACCCAGCTCAGTCCATATTTGAACAAATAAATAAATTTTTGGTGTGAGAAGTACCATCTTATAGGAAAATAATTAGCTCAAAATTCAGCCCTATTGGACAACTTTTTGTTTTGGTCGGGGACGTTCTGCGTGAGATTCGTAAGACTTTTCTAACATTGCTTGAAATTCCGGCGTGATACTGTTTCGAAACTTTAATACGTTAGTTATCATAATTTTAACGAAATACAATAATCCCCGATTAATTGCCTCTAATATAAAAGTATTTCTCATTTAATTGTGCCGAGCCCAATTCAAGACCGCATAAAAAACATTTCCAATTAAAATGCATCCCCAGACAACACAATTAACAAGAGACTACTGTATGTTAAAATGGCATATAATATGTATTAATTTAAATAATCCGAAAAAAAAATCAGGACACATTTAATAATAATTTTCACTATAACCTTGATCATAATAATGAAAACTCATTTTGATTAAATCCTAATTATATTTTTATCATACAGAAAAAAAATATTAAAAATTTATACAGTTTTGTGCTGGCGCGCTCATTTTCCGCTTTTTGGGTTAACCGCTACATTGAATGCCATAAATTAACCCACATTACCGCAACCAACAATGCACAAATTTCATTGAGGAGCAAGCACATACATACATACATACGTAGGCAAGTAAGTGGAGGGATATACATACTTAATCATAAGC
Source organism: Meiosimyza platycephala (assembly GCA_963662105.1). NCBI lineage: Eukaryota > Metazoa > Arthropoda > Insecta > Diptera > Lauxaniidae > Meiosimyza > Meiosimyza platycephala. The sequence goes on from OY759210.1 coordinate 15,343,730, forward strand.
AGGCATTAAATTTCACCTCATATAATAATAAAAGCGACAAATTTAAATAATTAAATTTAATTTATATTTGATTTCGGTTCAAGCAGCCAAGTGATATGTTCACGAGTACACGCATACACACACATACAAAGATACAGTATACGCATACATAAATGTTAAAAAACTCTACCAATATTCAACCATAACACTTTAATATAATGCCAATGCAAGTATTCCCAGTAAATATTTTTTATTCATATTTTAATCGCTGCGGCGATGATTTTAAACTCGAGCAAAATCATATGCTGATATTTAGAACTAATTAACATTTTATGGCACAATTTGATTGTTATGGATGTGGACGTCATGTGGTTACATTAAGACGTTACCACATTCCACACAGCCAATGCAACAATAACTTTAAAATAATAAATAATAATTTTTTACTAACTATTTTTATGATTTTTATCTAAATCGTATGGAATAAAACATGCCAGTTACATTGTTACACTAACTCTATGATGATTATGCGCTCGATCGAAAGACGTTTCAAATATTTGGACAGGCTACATGCTACTCATCGGGCTTGTAATGCTTTGGCGCAAAATATAATGAACCGATTTTAATAATTTCTTTTTTAAAATCACATGTTTATGCCAGAGAAGGGTACTGTATACAAATTTTTTTAATTATCCTTTTTTTGAGACTGAGTTTTTGCAAAACCTCACACAAAAACTGTCTTTTGATTTTTTGATACTTATATTAAACGCTGCTTCTTGAATTTTGTGTTGTTATTGTTGTTTTTTTTTCTTCACTCAAAGATTAAACTCTCTTTCAATTAATTTTTTTTGTCTGTGACTGAACTGTGACTTTTGCGCGACTACAAATGTTTGCTGGGCTACCACCTACAGCGCTGCTTATAAATGTATGCGCGTTTTATGCTTACGTGTCAGTGTGCGTAAGTGCGTATGCATATTTTTTTAAGGGCAACTCCATTAACATAACTTAACGATGTGTCACGTGATTATGAACAACCAACAAAATATAAATGGGAAAAAGTTGAAAACTTAAAAAAAAACTGAAAAACACAACGGCTCACAGGGTATTACACACATGTACACATACATATAACATGCCACAAAACGCACCGCCAAAGTGACAAAATGCTTAAAAATTGTACAACAAGCAAGTTAAACGCACGCACTTAACGCACACACGCACACGCTTTCATTCGCCTAATAGTAGACTATGTATGTATGTATGTATGCATATAAAAATTGAATGGTGTTAAAATAAACTGCTCTGTAGCCCCTTTGCAACGCGACAAGGAACAAGTACAACGCATTTAAATATTTAAAAAAAAAAAAAGTTTTAAATTAATCACATCAACACAAAGCGCAACAACCAGCAGACAACGAAAACAACGGTAACAGTAACAAAAACAATGTAATAAATAAAATTGCCGCAATTCTCTTACCATGCTCTTAACATAAAAACACTTACTTGTTAAAAGTGCGAATGTACACTTGAAAAAAAAAATGTTTACTTGTCATATGAAGAAGTTTTTTGAGTTATTGAGCTACTAACCCTCATTCGGCCGAACAGTCACCCGTGTGACTATTTCAACTTTTTCGATCAAAAAAATGTATTTTTTATCAATTCTTTTAATCTATCTTCCTTGACATCTTAAGCTAATGAATTTTAATTTTTGATTTGGTTGAAATTTTTTTGATGAGTTCTGTATCGAAAATGAAGAGATACGTGTTCGAGGATTTTTTGAAAAAATTCTCAGCACTATCTTCAACACTTACCAAAGACACTGTGCACGCATAGAACGACTCATATTATCAGTTTAATTCAATCTGTTAAACTAATCAGCTGTTAGTGTTGCCAGATATTTTTTTGAATAGGTCTAATTTTTTTCAAAAAATATCTTTTTAATTCAGAACTTTTGAACTATTCCCAATTTTCCTAAAAACCTTCTTCTATAAGCAAAATTTATCATATTTTCAAATATAGTCACTTCGGCCAAACTAGGGTTAAATAACTCCTAAGCTAACAAGAAGCACACAAGATAACCTGAAACCTTGCGACTTCTATTACTACGCGCTGTGAGGAACCATAAAATTTACCAAATGATGTTTGGCAAAAAATTACATAAATTTTGCCATTTATATAATAAAATAAAGATTTCTGACAAAAAACTTCAGAAGAAAACAACTGATCACTTTGTTTTCCAAAAGGAGTTTCTACCAACACGAACCACACCAAGAAACCAAGGCACAATAAGCTCAATTAAAGAAACGGTAGGACACAATCTCATGACTATGAATTTTAAAAAAATACAATATCTTGATTAACTCAAGTTTTCAAATCCATACTTTGAAATGAATACTACTTTCGAAACTAAAATGGTTCCGGAAATAATCGACACAAAAACGTTTTCACACTTTTTATATACCCTCTCTAAACTCTTGGAGCAATAGTTTCTCACAAATATCCAAAAAAAGTTTTATAGAAAACTGGAAAAAATATAGCAGAACATCATCCGACTGGGTGTTCAAAACTCATTTTAAACTTCTCTGCTTTCCAAACTGTTAACCAAATTGAAAAAATTTGTGCAGTTTATAAGTTTTGGACTCCTGGGTATTCAAAGCTCTGTATAAATGGTTTGTAGAAAGGTTTCGAAACGATTTTCTTATTATCTCTTTAGTTTGAGGTAAGCAGAATCTAGAGGTGTCAAAAAGTCATACTCAGGCCCGGATTTACCTTAGAGGCACACTAGACCAGTGCCTAGGCCGACACATGCATTGGTGATGGTGAGTTGGAATGTCACCCCTTAAACTACCTCAAAAATGTTGACAAGCAAAAAAAAAAGGTCCTCGGCAAATTTCCGGGCCTGGTCATATTCATATATTTTTATTCAGTAGCAAATTATGAATCAACGAATCATTTGATATGTTCCGCATTTAAATATTACAACTTTTACTTAGACTATGAAGTCATAAGTTCGATGCCAGAGACCCTTCGAGACAAAATATGATATTGTTTTCAGTGCTTTCTAGTAAAAATTTCTTTGTACCGATCGATAACGAAAAGCTGAGTAGGAATAATTGACATAACGAGGGTCTTCTTTAGGTATCATTTATGGCCCATTTTTAGACTTTTTTTTAGAACCAATCTGTGAAGAAAGGTCGATAATAGATTTTGACCATCGAAGTGCCAGAACTGATACCCGGATACAACCCTAGAAATTTCCAAAATCAAGTTCGACCTCTCATTCATTGCAACGACTCTAGTGATGTTCAAAAACAATTTATTTATTTTTTTCAATCTCATTTTCGGTCCCTATAACGAAGACGAGACGATATTAAAAAAAATATTTCTTGTATATATAACCGAGAACGAGAAGATCGGGCTGATATCTCGTTTTCGGCGATAGTAAAGATATCGACTAGATTTTCTCGTTAGAGCATTGAACGCGCATACAGAATACTCGTTTGAAAAAAAAAATATTCAGTTTTATTATTTTTTAAATGTAATGGTAACCAATGAAATTTGGTATGTATATGTACATATATTGCCTGTGTTAAGCTCCTCACATAATGTGGCAGCTTCCATGCAACAAAAACACTTAAAACGCTATATCCTGCTATCTATGGCAGCTACACCTGCTTGATTTACTCGCAAGATGTGAACAGGATTGAACAATGTGGCATGGCTCCTTTCATGCAGCTAAAAATTTGATACATGGACCCAATTGTCTGCAAAAAAAGACTGCGTAAAATGTAGATGGCGCACACAGGCAAAACCGCGAGCCCACTTAGTAATAAATATATAAATTTAAAAGAGAAAAATAAAGAATACTCGGTGATGAAGAGACGAGAACGATACAGGTTCAAAATTTCTCATGCGAGAACGAGTACGAAAAAGCTTAGCGCTACTAAGAGCACTACTAAGAGCAACTCTAGAAGCTACTATTACAGCTTTGGATAGGAAAACAAAAGTTGGAGCTTCTTGAGCAAAACTCTACGAAAACGAGACAGAAGTTTTCGTACTGATTGAAATATGCTGGCATAGCTGGTAGATGGTGTTGATGCAGGCCGAACACTTGAGACTTGCAAAAAAAGGCTAAGACATAGATGCTAAAATTTACAGACCGTGACAAGCTCCCTCATGCTCGATAATCTATGTCTCCCTCAAGAATAAAATTTCTCTCTTATTTTGAAGTTTAAGTTGACTTCTTTGGATGAGCTTTTGAAAAATTTTCAAATTCTTCAAAAATTTTGTTTTTTCATTCAATTTCTTTCAGTGTATTTCAATTAAATGACATTTTCATATCTTCGACTGCACCAGGTTTTCCCCAAATTTCAACGTTAGTTAGCACGCTTACAACACACACATAAATAGGTATAAATATGTACTAAAAAAACAACCAACTCACACCAGCTTGTGTAGCACTTTTTATGACTTTGACTGCAAAATTAATGCTCAACAACGAGTAATAAACTCATGGAAATTGTGGAAAATATGGAAAATTAAATGTACCAACACACTTGTTATGCGCGCGTAAGTGTGCATGTGTAAATAAGTGAGAGACGTTGTATTGCTACGGCAAGGTATGTATGTGTGTGCGCTTTTTATTGTCTTACTTTAAGTGCTAGAAAGAAGCGTAGGGAAGAGATGCGACAAAAAACCATTTCAAAACTTTGCTACATTTTGGGTTTTCTGCTGTTTTCGGTAAAAGTTATAAAGTTTTTATAACTTTGTTGTTATTGTTAAGGTTGTTGTTGTTGTTGTTGCTGTTTTTCAAGTTCTAAACAATGCTTTTGAATTGTTATCATTGTCTCTTCTGTTTGTTTCTTCATTTTATGTGAAGCTTTGATTTATGTCAACATTGTTAATTTGAAGTGGAGTTTGGGATATGACGGTATTGTTTGTATAAAAAAAATGGCCCAAATCAAATGACATTTTCAAAGAAACCTTAAATAGAATTCATTTCGTAATTCGTAATGATGAAAAAAGAATTTTGCTACTTTAATTTTCAGCACTTAATGTGACTTTGAATTTTCCACAATCATTTTTCAGGGTTAAATCATCAAAACGACCTACACTTCATCATTGATGATGTGCTCACACCAATAAGAACAACAACAGCAACAACAAGCAATAAAATCACTCCCCAATGAATGACCGAAAATTTATGATTATTTTAAATTAAAACGGAAACATGTTTTCAGCGCGCTTACAGACAGACACAGCAGACATTTGGCCAAAAGCGCGCGCAATTCTCTGGCTTTTGCTGCAGTGACAACCCAATAGTTAGAAAATTTTATACGTTAACACAATTGTAGCTACAAATACATTCAACAAACGAACAAACATACACATTCTAGCTCTCTCTCTCTCTTTATCTATCACATAATGATTTTACGGCATTTTGTTACAACGTAACGCATTACCGATTGTTGCCGCCGTTGCCATATAGCCAACCATCTACTATTTAAGTCATTAAGGATATAATAAATTCATTTGGCTTTCATTCGTACGTGCAAAATGCTAACTAAATAAATAAAATTTTCGTATACATAGCGGACGAAGTGAGTAAATTTTATGTTGTTGACTATTGTTGTTGTTGCTGTTATCAAATTTTACCATTCTGCCGCTTGAGAAAGGTGCTTAACCACTTGCGTTTAGGTAAGTTTTATTAGGGCTTCCAAAAAATCTAGTTATGTGAAGAACTTGCGAAAAGGGATACGAAACTCTAAGTGAGCAATACAATGTTAGAATAGCGCACTTACGTTGGGACACCTTAAATTGTTTACCGCACAGACACTGCGAGAGAAGTAAATACTTCAAATAACACCGTAAGAATTACAACAAATGTATATAAATGGATGAAATTGACAAAAAAAAAGTTATTTTTAAATAAACGATCACTTGAGTCTGTCAACTTAAGTATTTGTTAAACTTCGTCTACATATGTATGTGTACATATCGGTCATTCTTTTATTAAACGCACACTTTGTATTTTTTGAAATTTTTGAGCATTTTTTGAAATCAAATATCTCAAAATATATAGGAGATAGGATGAAAAATCTTTTAATCATTTTTGTTTAGAAATATTATAAGTTTATAAAAAAAATTAAAAAGACTTAAATAAATTTGTTTAAAGATTAATTTTTTTAATTAAAAAATTTTTTCTCAAAATATTTTCAACCTTTTGTTTTTTTTTGAATTTTATATATGTTATTCCTCAATCAATCCTTAGAATGCATAAGCTTTCATATCGAAATTCCCGCCATAACTTTAGAAACTACGAATTTTTTTACTAATAACGCGAACTAATGACGTTATAGTATTTCTAAACAAAAATTATTAAATGGTTTTTCATCCTATTTCCTATAGTTTTTGAGATATTTGGTTTCAAAAAATGCTTAAAAACGTCAAAAAATACAAAGTGTGCGTTTATTAAAAGAATGACCGATATAAACAAAATAACAAAAGTACTTGCGCCAATTACAGTTCATATGGAAACGCAAAAAAACTGTCTTTTGTTTTTCTGCTTTTTTCCATATGAATTGTAATTTGAAACAAACTGATTGCGCCGTTCACAGGTATGATTTAGAAAGATGAAATTTTGCGAGTATTCCCTTCGGATCCAAAGCTAAAACATAGGCTAAAATGCCCACAAATTTAACAAAAAAAAAAACTCCCCTTTTGGGTGTATGAATAGACACACCCTAATCTATATATTAATACGTGAACATCGAAACATATGGTACACTTTTTTAGTAGTTATTATAAAGAAAGGAGAATGAAACTTATATCATTTGAAAGGTACTATTTTGTAGATGTGCAGACAGAGAAAAAAGAATTTGTAATATGTGCCGTTAAGGCAGGTAATATAAAGAAAACATACGCGTATTATTCTCCCATACAAAATGCTTTAACGAACGCATTTTGATAGCGTTCATGGCTGGTCGCATGGGGAGAATTAGTTTTCCTTACCCAAGGGTTCAAGTTGATGAGCCAAAAATGTGTCCCCTTTTCAATATCGAACTGATAGGTAGACATGAAAGTAGCTTTGATCAGCTAGTGATCTGTACTGCTTTAAAGCACTGTTGATGAGCTCATGTTTATGGCGAGTTTTCACTCTTTCTTTTGCAAAATGCGACTTATAACTTTTTATCTCAATTGCAACAACAAACATTCCTGCATTTTTCTTAATGCTCAAAGCGTCTAGAATTTTCACTTTGTTTGAGCAAAAGCTTTCTTTCTTCATCCATTTAAAAAAAAAAATTTATATAATTCTACTGTAATATATTTTACTGTGTATAGCTATCAAACAACAAAACATATTATTATATAGATATCCTAAGCACATAGACATTAACTGATATTTATAAAGGTATAGCTTAGTTGCTTCTGTATGTACGTGTCTGTAATACGTAGCTATGTTATTGCTATTGAAATCATCTCATTATAAAAGATTTAATATATAAAAGCGCACTTGAATGACTGAATGAATAAGCGAATGAAAGAAATAATGAAACGCGAACGGGGCGCCAGCAACCTTTGCTATAAGGACATCTCAGTTACTCGGTAATCTGATGTAAAAGCTAAGGAACCTGCCATAATGCTGTCTATTCCTATGTGTGTGTGTTGGTTCGCTTGTATCTATGGCTTAGTTTGTGAGCGCAAAAGCAACTCTTAATGAGATTTTTCTATTATTATTTTCTATTCTTTAATTTTCTTTTTTTTTTTTTTGATATGTTGTCATGAAGTTAAGCCGATTTTTTTACAAAGAAAAAGAAGCAAATTCCATTTTAATGTTGAAATGCATTAAGGCTTTTACTGTTGCTACTCATAATTTTTTCAGGCAACTTTTCTGTCTGCAGTGAAATGAGTGAAATAATAATAATCTTTTGGCTTTATATTGGATTAATTGTTATGAAAAGTTTATGAAAAATATGAATTTCTTTGATATTTTTAACTTTTATGTTTGTTTGGTTATGGTGACGTATGAGTGACTTTTAATTTTTATGCATAAACAATGTTGCTCATACGTCTAGATGTTAGAGCTTTGAAGTATATATAAATCGTTTGGAATTATTCCAGTAAAAATATGTATTTTATGGAATGGGCACGCTTTTCATCAGTTTCTATGCCAAAGTAATTTGGCAATGTAAAAAGTAATGAGAATGTCGAGTGAAATGAGCATTCTCTTTGCAGTCCAAAGATATTGGAATGACTATTGCCAAAAAGGATTTAGAAAGGTATACCTATGTCGATTGCACTTAAATAAGGAAGAGGTATTCAAAAAATTTATGGTCATTCTGAAAAAAAAATGGCCGATTATGTCTTGGACAGATCTTTTTTGTTGAAAAGTTTGTTTTAATAAAGACCAACTTTGATTTCGGGTGACATTTTTACTGGTTACTTTAGGGGAGAGTGGATTTTTCAATGAACTTCTTTCAGCTATTGGGTGATAGTGATTTTCCAAAAAATATTACTGGCACTGCCAAAGAATTTATTAAAGAGAATTCTAGTCAACAACGAAGGAGTAGATGATCTCATGTCATTATACACAAAATTTTCTTAAAGCAAATAAATTTCAATGATATTTACCTTCTATCACGGTGAATAAAAAAAATCTCCCACCGCAACTGTCTGATTCAAATCGCCATCAATCTTAGCTGTAATGCTGGCTAACATTAAGGGATTTTTTTCTTAATTTCCTTAACACTTTCTGTCTGTGCCTTTTAGCGCAAAATTTACAGAAAACTACTAAATCACTTCAAACTGATTTTAGACGCATTGAAGTCTTTTTTGTTGTTGCTTTTATTGCAAGCAGCCAATTCAGCACGAACAGTTTCACTTTCCCTCTTTTCTTCATACTTTCTCGTACAAGGGAGTTTCTCTACTATTTTACAACTTATTTTGCTACTATTTTCTTTGGTCATGTATGTATCTTTTACTTTTACTACTTCAACAACTGGCAACTTTAGCTGCCTGTCGCTGAAATTTACGATACATAAGGCGCAGAACACGCAACTTGGGAATAACAGCTGCTTGTGGCAATAAAGCATTTCGCCTTTGCTTTGCTTTGGTGGCGTTGGTGTACGCTGAACATCAGTTGTGCCACAGACAATACATTTTATGGTGTTTGAGCACTAAATACAGCAATGCTGAGGTTAATTTTTTTAAAAAGAAATTTTACTTTTTTGATTCGGAGCCTACGAGAGATATTTAGTTTTCCAACTCTGTATGGTAGATATTTGTTTAACGTCCTCTAAAAAGAATTTTCAGCAGCACTTTATTCATCACTCAAGAAGAGTGTTCTGCTGCGCAAACATAACCAGACAATTTTTTTTTTTTAAATCTAAGTTGTAAGAAAAATTTCTCTCATTCATTATATGGACAGCTTGGTTTAGATTTTAAATCAATTCCATCGAACAATTCATTCAAGCAATTTAAAAGTATGTATATACCAAGGCACCTCAGAAAAACAAAGAAAGATTAAATTGTAGTCTTGAATTTCGCCAAAGTATTTTAGGTTGTATTGGCTCTTGAAAATTCTCACCAAAACAAGAAAGTAACTCGAAGAGATCGACTAAAATTTTGTTTGAATTTATATAAAATCAGTCGAAAAATTTTTGCTATATACTACGTACTACAAAGGAATTTTCACTCACACACTCGCAGAAATTTTTAGTGAAAGTCTACTTTAGGTATTATTTGCTGTTACTTTTAAAGCATTGTCCTTAGAGAGCATTCTTATTGTTACAGAGGAGTCCTCCCTCAGCGTCATTCGCCATGGAAATGCTACTTGTGTCTGAGTAAGTATATCAAATGCTTGTATCCATATGCGTCTGTTTATCTACGTGTTAGTGTGTGTTGTGCTCTTCTCAACAATGCCGGAAGTTGCAAAGTATAGCAAGCAGCGAATTGCAAGGATTAAGTGCTATAAAAGTGAGTGCTTTTAAGGTGCGCGTTGTTTGCATATACATTTTCACCTGTGTACTCATACTCATACATCTAAATGAGTTTATCAAGTTTGGTATGTGTTGATTTAACAAAGTGTCTACTAAAATTTAATTTGAGAATTAAAGCTTTTTAATCATATGTATAACTAATGCATGTCCTTGACAAGTGATATTTTTCGTAAAAGTTATACTTCACGAAAAAAAAAAAGATTTTATTATTTTTGACAAAAATAGAAAGCATTGAATATCGTGCAGTGATAAAATTGTTACTTTTGAAAAGAAAACGAATGATAGCAGAAAAGCTGAAGGTTGAGGGAATTCTTCACGTTCGTTTGCAGTAGTCATATAATGATAGACGTACAGGCCGTCCAGATGACCACTACATCACACGCAAATATAGCTATTTCACTGACTGTACTTCTGTGGGTTTTGAAAGTTTTGTTTGCTTGACTTTGAAAGCGAAAAAGCTATATGTGCTTACAATGTTTTTATATATTTCCTATGAAAAAATGTTATTACGAAAATAACGATGAAAAAAAGTATGCAGAATGCAAGCAGGATTTGCAGAAAATAATTTGGAATGTTGCCGTTGTAATTTTCTTTGAAAATAGTACCGTAGAGTGGCTTGGCAATGATGAAATAAAAAAAAATTGACATTTTAATTTTCGGGAAAAAAGTCTCCTGACCTCAAATATGTTTTAACAAGCATTGAATTAATGTCATTTCTCTCCCATATTAATACAAATCCATAATAAAATTTTAAGCGTAAAAAACATTGGGATTTTTGAGAAAATCAGTCTTGTTTTTTTTTTTTCATAAAAAGCGTTATAATTCCGCCAATTTTGAACAATTTTCAAAATTTCTTAAGGATTTTGACAGAGAATCAGAAGTTCTATTAGAATCAAAAGACAAAAATTAATTATTTTGCTTTGGATGATAATGCGACTATTTTGAAACAATTTTCAGCGGGTTTTCAAGCTCTGACACTAAAACTTTAAATGGGCATAACTTCGTAAAAAATTATTTTCAATCAAATCGGGGAACGGTATATTCCCTTAATTACTTTGAAAAACAACATATTTAATCGGCAACCAATTCCGCAATTCGAAGTTACTCCGACTGCATGGTTTGAGATGGATTTGGTCTACTATCAAATTTTACTGGATTAAGACCGAAAGAAATTTCACCAGTAGGCGCGGCAACTCAATTGAACATGAAAAATATTAATATTAAATATGCCACATAAAAGAATATCCTTAAACCACAGAAGACATCCTCATACATATATCTACCACCCGACTGATATGCAAAATTAAATGACTGTAACTTAAAGCATGCATGGTAACTCAAGCAAATATGGCGAGCTAAAAGCTGAAGCTGAAACTGAAAAAATGAAACGTTGAGTACAGCAGAGCTTTTAAGCTTAAGTGCAGCACAAATACACTTGCCACTGCAAATACAGACAGCAACTATGCATGTAATGGCAGCAGGACAAAAGCGGGTACAAATACTTAAATTTGCATTAAATAGCAGCAAAAAAATATACAAACAGCATTTGTTGTTGTTGTTGTTGCTGTTTATTAAATATTTTTTTAAAGTTTCTTTCTTTTTATTTATTTCTCTGCCTCTTACTTAAGTTGCCTTTAATGAAGTTGCTGTAATACGCAGAAAAATTGCTTGAAGGCACAATCAACAGCAAGAGCAGCGTATAAAAATACCTGTCTCTACAACAACAACAAAAATGAATAGCAACGCTGCTAGCAGTTTTTTTGTTTTCATTTTTTTTTTTAATGAGAAATAAAAGTAATTAGTTCGCTCATCACTCAACAGATGGCATCGTGGGCGTCGCCATTCTTTTGTTTACAGGCATCGCAAGAATTAAATGAAAAGGACTCAAATTAAAATTAAAAAAAAAACCGGGAAAACTGCAGCGCAAAATAAAAGAAAAAAAAAAATAAAGCAAATAAACTGGAGGCACTGAAAAAATACCAACGTTAAATGTTATAAAAATAATTTTGCATAATGTGGTGCTGCACAGTGGAAAGGAGATAGTGAAATAATATACCGGGTGTCCCATTTTAACTTACACAGCTGAATACTTATTATTGCTAGTCAAATGTTTCAAATAAAAGTTGGTGGGTATTAAGGGGGTGATCCAGCTATGACCTTAGCCATGACCTTGACCTATATTTTAAAGGTTATTTGAAGGTCAACTTTAGTTTTTCAAATGGAGACCCCTATTTTTGACCTCGGATTCCGGAAGAGCACAAAACTCTACGTTCAGATAGGTATTCATGTTAAAGGTCAAAATGACCTCTGAAGGTCATTTCAAGGTCGAATTCCCGCTTGGCGTAGAAAAGCTGCAGCCAGTTAAGGCAAGATTGTGCAGCGATTCAGCCAATGATTACTAGCTTTTCTGCACCAAGCGGGAATTCGACCTTGAAATGACCTTCAGGGGTTCCGTTTGACCTCTAACTTGATTTTTGACTTATTCAGCTGTGTAAGTTAAAATAGGACACCCTGTATAAGTTATAATAGAGGTTTTCATATAAACTCGTGTATGTATACTGTGTAGTGCTGGATTAAAGTAGGGCTAGAGGGGGCTATGTGCGCGTTTTGTTTCTATTTTTTGATAGCATTCTTAGCGAGCAATTTTGGCTTTATTGTTTCGAGATTTCATGATGAAAAAAGGGTCTCCAGGTTCATGCAATTCAGCGCCGTTGGACCTTCTGCAGAAAGTCGGGTAGCGAACATTTGAACAATATAATGATATAAAAATTAAACGAACTCATAACTTAAATTATAAAAGTTTTCGATGCAAAACACCCTACTGTGCATCGCGTAGTGCCTCGAGCTGTTTGCGCTGTGACCAACACCAGACACCACAGCTCAGTGGCGGTGGCGGCAGCAGTAACAGCACATCCTGGAGTATGTCGCTCGCGCTGTCTCACTTACACATAAAGAAAAAAAAATCACTTTTTTGTTTCACTTGCAGGATTCGCTGGTGTTTTTTTTTTTTGTTAACGTTCTGTTTTTATAAATATTTTTTTTCCTACTTTTTAATTTTTTTTTTGTTTCTTTAATTTTTTCCGCTGCTTACCTTGAGAAAAAATAATCCACCCGCTGGCAGTGTTATCCTGTGTGATCCTGGCAGTATCTTGAGCGGTACACCATCCTTATACCATTGTATTGTGGGTATGGGAGAGCCTTCCGCTTTGCAATTAAGCGTCGCTGGTTCATGACGTGGCACCGTTGTATCTATGGGATGTTCTGTTATTCGAGGCGGATGTGAACCTACAGACAGTCATAAGAAGAAGAGCAGAAAAAGAGAGAGATAATGTATAAAAATGTAAAGAATGTTGGGTTGCAAGAAAAAAAAGCAAAATATCAACGTGTAGATAGTAAAAATAAACTTAATGCGAAATGCAGGTGAAATATGAAGAGTCCTTAGCAGAAAGATCCTGCTGTTCTGATGATGATGATGTTGATAATTACTATACGAATGCTGATGTAGTTGTTGAGTAAAAGGGAATGTTGATGGTAACCATTGCATACTCGTACATAGATATTTCTTCATATGTTAAAATAATGCGAGTACATGCATATATGTATGTATGAATGTATGTTAATAAATTGCACGTGCGTGTGGGTCGCGTTTCCTGGCCAACACTGCGCGTGCAAGTATAATGAAGAGCACTTGATGCTCGAGCTGTCTAAAGGATTTAACATCCTTAGTTGCTTTAGATGATGCTGCAGTAGCAAGCAGTCTGTGATATGTGATATTAGTTTTGAAATTTATTAAATTGACTTTAAATAAAGTTTATGTTGGAAACTTATGTAAAATTGCTAAGTAATTGAATCATTTTACAGTATTATGTGCTCAATGGATGTCGTTGGCATTGTTAAAATTTCGGTTTAGGACTTAACTTGTTGAACTTAAACAAAAAACTCCGAAATTATAAGACTCCAGAGCTTTTACTTGATTTAAATTTTTATGCTTATGCTTAGCTAAGAAGACTAATAGCTGTAGTAGCTAAATTCTATTGCTATTATTATTATTATTATTATTAAATATCAAGAAATTATTAACTTAGGAACAATTTTAAATAAAGAAACTGTCATAAAAAGATACTGACTTTAAAACTCGATTTTGTGTTGGCTAAGTAATTGAACTAAAAATAAGAAATCGGTAATTATTTTTAGTTTTACGATTTCTGGCTCACCCTGAAAAAAGTTTTTGAAAATTTTTTATGCTAGATTTTTTAGAATAGATTTATTCTGTGAAAATGTATATAGAATTCAATGTAATCGCATAGAAAAATAGAAAATTATATGTAAAATAAAGATTTCGTCCTTTCAGTGGTCCGGTTTTAGTCATCATATTCGATCCGCATTTTGGATTATAGAAATTCGTTCGACTAAAGCAACTCGACTATTATTATTGTATATAGAAATCCAGTTCTGAATAATAATAGGGCTAAATTGCACCAACGGGTATGTCACCGCCCCAAATTTTATGATTAATTACGACATCTCTTGCAAATCATGCAGGCTATTCTGGAAAAATTTATAGACGGATTTCGATCATGAATGTAATTTATTAAACCAAAAGTGGGAGAAATTTGCAAAGTGGGCGTGGATTTTTTACACGTCTTTCAATTTTTTTCACTTTTTTAAATTTTTTTCACTTTTTTCTGGCTTTATCAACCTCTTTCAGCATTTCAACACGAGTTCTTTAACATCTTTCAACTTTTTTCCGATCGTTCATCCTCTTTCAATTTTCTTTCGAATTTTTCAACCTCTTACAATTTTTTTCTAGTTGTTTAGATTAGGTAGGAGTGGCAGTCAGCTACGAAGCGACTAACTTAGACCAGATGTTATCCATTGTGATACCACAGGGTGTCTGACTATACCCTCTAATTGAATTGTCTAAGGTCATCCAAACCATCAAATAAAAATGAACCAAGCATTTTGTGGCCCTTTCCAGTAAGTGCGGGGCAGGAGTAGAGAAAATATTTAATGTTTTCATCCTCCTGCACATCTCCGCAACTTCTACCGAAGTCAAAAGACCGCATGAGACACCATGTCTAGTGCAGGATATCAGTTCTGAAGAACGCTTAGCATCCCATTTCGGCCAGATTTGCCTAGTTATATTGCAAGTTGACCTTTGAGTCCATATTTTGTTAGCATTTTTTACTATGTCTTTTTTAAGCAGAAGCTTGCAGGTTGCAAGTGACATGCCAGCATCTTCCCTGTCCTGAGGAATTTGTGCATTAGTCCCCTGACTAGCAAGTTAATCAGCTTTGCAATTGCCATCAATGTTCCTATGACCTGGCACTTAGATGAGGTGAATATTAAAATGCTGAGCCATCTCATTTAGAGACGAGCGGCATTGTTATGCCACTAGTGAGCTTTGGAAGACTGATTCTGGAATAACTGTTTATATCCTTTTGAATAAATGTTTATATCCTTTTTGGACACAACATTCATCCTCAGCCAGGATGCTACAACGTCTATCGCTATTACCTCTGCTTGACACTATAGTAGGCTGGTAACTTCGCAGCAATTCTTATTTTCATTTGCTTAGAGTAAATAACATAACCCATCTAGCTATTTAGCTTCGAGTCACCATGTAGAAATTAATATAGCCCCTTCTCTCCGGCAGTCCTCCTTTCCAGTCATCCCTAGATGTAATGTGAGTTATGTAATCCCTCTTAAATGAGATGTTGTTTAACCATTATCAACTTTTTTATTATTTTACATTTGCTTTCGACTTTTCAACATTTTCAACATTTCTCTGCTCTTTCAACCTTTTTTATTATTTTTCAAAACCTTCCGAGATTATTAAAATTTTTAATTTGTTCAATATGTTCCAGATATGTTGGACTTATTCAAACTATTTCAAGTGTCTTCAATAGTTTACATTTTTCTTCGACATTTGCAGCAATTTTCAACTGTTTCTGTTGAAAAATGTTTTTTCAACTTTTTTCGAGTTGTTCAACCTCATTCAAGTTTTTTAAACATTTACCATATATCAGCGCTTTCTGTTTCAACATTTTTCAACCTCATTCAACTATTTTTTACTTTCAACTTTTTTCAACATTTCCCACATTTTTTCAACTTCTTTCAACTTTTTTCGAGTTTTTAGCCGTTTTAAAAGTTTTTTCCGCATATTCCATATTATTTCGAATTTTCAGGCTTTTTCACCTGTTACAACATTTTTCCACCTCTTCAATTTTGTTCAAAATTTTCCAAATTTCTTCCATTTTTTTTAACCTCTTTCGACTTTTTTCAACATTTTCCATAATTTCTTTAAACTTTTTTAGCGTTTTGAACTTTTTTGGACTTTCTGACCTCATTCAACTTTTTTAAATATTTTCCATATTTTTCTTTCTCGACTTTTTCAATCTCAAAACTGAACTATGTTCGGTGTCCTGATACCATATAGTACAGCGCTACTTTCCCCTTAAAACTAAAACCTAAACACAAAAACATTATGACATAAAGCAATTTTAATTTCATGCAACTTTTCACTTCTGACAACAACAACAAAAAAAAAATATATAAATGACCTTGCAAAAGTTGCAACAGGCAACATGGCTAACTTTTAATAATTTGCCTGCAAGCAGTGAATGAAATAAGTTCCTGCAAGCCAACAACATAGAGCCTTGTAAACGTTGAGCCTAATTTTCTCTGTTTTTGTTTCTTTGTGCAAAGTGTGCAAGTGCAAGTTTTTTCTTTGTTTTGGCCAATTTTTTTTTTTTTTTTGCTCAACCATTTTGCACCGTGTTGCATGTGGCGCCAGCTTAGCACACTTTTTCTTACTTTGCACATATTTTACTTTTAACTTATTGTTGCCTACCTTTATTTGCATCGTGTCAGCCGTGCGCTTTCAAATGGCTTACTGACTTGGCTTAAACAAAGGCCGTCAGTGGTTGACTGAACATGAAAAACTAAGTTAACGTTGCGCAAATTTACACCGCTAAGTTGTGAAAATCAAAAACGCTTTCAAGACACAACAACAGGTCACGTATACATTGCGAGAAAAATCGTGTTATAATAAAGAAGACAGAATATTTATGAACTATTTTGATACGAATTTTTAGAGGTATGATGAATTTGTGAACATTTTTTTGCTTGCTTATGTTGATCTGATCCAAAAGCGGTTGTAATCGAAATTTTCGAAAAAATTAAATAAAAATTTTGCTTAAAAGTGAATAAAAATCAACAAGAAAATAACATATAATTTTTTTTTCTAATTAGAGAATTCACAATTTTTTGGTCAGTTTTGATTAAAAAGGACATCAGACAAAAACTTAATTGAAAAAGTGCTCAAAAAACTTGAATGACCAAACAGCATTTTTTATTATTTCTCAAATAAAGTAAGATCCAATGCAACCTCAGAAAGGCAGTTACATACGGACAAGGACATATATTTTAAATTTTTCTCAATGTAGTATATAGGTGCTCGAAATGACAAGTAAGCGTGGAAAGCAAGGAATCGTGGCGGCAAGTAAAGGAATCGCTTTGCCACTGCTTTTGTCATGCAAATTGTTCAACAAGCAGAAAGATAGCAATGCATTATTTATTTATTTATTGTTGTTGTTGTACAACTACAATACCAATGAAGTTTACAAAAAAACAATGAAGAAAACTTTAGTCAATCTAAAACTAGCACAAAGTTTGGATAAATAATGAATGTCAAAAAGAAACAACAATACAATTAAAGTTGCTAGCGATTTTCTTATATATAGACTACAAGGATATGCAAAATTTATGTTCTTGCAAGTATAATATAAAGTTCTTCACAATTTATTTGACTGAAACTCCATCAAGGATTGCAATGTTGCTTAGAAATTATATTGAAATTTTTTGGAGAAGTATGTACTTATTGTAATTTGGCTCCCATTATCCATGATATCGGGCGTAATATTTCCAATTTGCTAAGCGAAGAAATGTGATGTTAACTATCAAAGAAATATTCGGTTTTTTTCTTGTTCAATGTACCCGATGTAATGCAGTTAAAGGACTATTAGACTTCATAGATTTTATTAAGTCTTTGGTTTAAAGAGTGCTGTTTAGTAAAACATTTTTTTAATTTACAGCTCCACTTTTCAAGAGTATAATAGACGGTGAAAAATATTCCTTGAATATAGCTGTAGTCGGCGTTAAACTATAGGTCCTGCAATTCTATATTATCAAAAGGGACATAGTTGAATAAGTTCATAAATAAACTAGACAATGGCTTCTAAGGACTGTAACATTTAAATGCAAGATTTGTTTTTATACTTTATCTCCATATTTTCGCTCAAAAGCCGTATCAAATTGAATATAGACATAGACGGTTTTAACAAAATTAATTTTCAAGTATGATAGAATAAACTCTCTACTATATAGCATTTAAAATATCCATCAATAGTTGATTTTGTTGTTGCACAACATATGCTATCTTTCACTTTGCGCGCTGTTAATGTAATTTGATAATTGTGTTGTTCTTTAAAAATTTATTGCATATGCTTCGTGTCGAAAATATAGGGTCATCCAACCAACAAATAGCCCACATCAACAAACCCTCTTGAAATATTTTACACGACAGTATATAGCTATGGTATTGCGTTGATTGTAAAATTCTATGCTGCAGGCATTTTGAGTTTCAGCTGCAGTTTTTTTTTTTGTATTCTATGCTGAGTGTTTGCAGTGGGCGTGTGAAAAGAGGGTTGATTGACCCATGTTTGCTTAAAAATTTTAGTTTGTGTTATTGTTGTTATCGTTGCTGTGTGCTAACGATATAACAAACGCAAAAACAAATAGCTGCAATAGCAACTTAAAAATAACAACCAAAAACGCACAAAATAAAAAGATACAGAATTTTAGTAAAAAAAAAAACGTCAAGCACAGGAGTGTGTTTGCTCCGGCTTTGTCGCGTGTTTCTTGTCAAGAATAAAGCATAGAATACACTTATCAACAATGTTTATTGTTGCACCTATAGACAATAAGTTACTTTTGGCTTACTTTCCGCGTTATAGCGCAATGTTTTTTTGGCGGCCTCTCACAACCAGGCCCACCACTATTCTGGCCGCCAACGGCTATTTCGATTATCAGCTATACTTAAACTAGCATTTGAAAAAAAAAAAAAAATTAAGTGGGAGCGAATGGCTTCGAAAAATGAAACGCTGCCTCCCGGACTATTATGAATATTTCCCTTACATAAGCTTGTCACAGGCAAACATTGTATCAAAAAATATTTTTAAATAAAAACTTAAATAAAAAATCACTGAGGGTGGCACCTTTGGAATCATATTCGTAAAATTTTTTTAATTCCAATCAATGGCGAAATGTTGGAAAAGAAATTTCAACATCACTTGGAATGTCACAATACAATGGAAAAGACCGTTTGTGACCCATTTTCGGGAAATTTCTTTTTGTCCCAATTGATGACGAAAGCTTGAAAAAAGATTTTGGATATCACATGGAGTGTCTCCGGACCATAGAAAATGACAGTTTTTGACCCATTTTCGGAAAATTTATTTATTATTTTCAATCGATAGAGAAAGCTCGTAAAGAGTTTCGGATATCACTTTGGATGACTCCGAACCTTGGGAGGTACCGTTTTTGACCCATTTTCGGAAAACTTTTCAGTTTCAATTAAATTCGCATCTTTGCTTGTCGATTTGAAATATGTAGCTTAGTCCAGAATTTACATCATTTTCGCAATCAGAACCTCCTGAGGAGATTGCAATTTACTCTCCTTAATGTTCAATCACTGGATTTGGACAAAATGTTAAGCATCTCTAGTCATGTTAATTTTGTTGTCTAGTTTAATGCAATGAAAATGGTTAAAAACGTCAACACTGTATGGCCTTTCCCACTATATTTCTATTCATACTCTTATGCAGCAAGGACACATTCGGTTTTTAGCTTCAATTTGTTGGCTTTGCTGGACTTTTTCCCACTCCTGGTTTTTGTTTTGTTTTTTTTTTTTTTTGCTTAGTGTTAAACTAGGAGTGTCCTGCGGCCATGTTCAACACAAGACAACCAGAAACGTCGACTGAGGTGACACAGCATTTTTACACGACCTTTTACTTGCATTTGTGTGCTGCTGTTTTCTCCTTGTTATTCCAATAAAAAACCAACACATGACAGTTTTACGCAAGGACGCAGTTCAGTCGATACCACCAACACTGACACCAACGATGAAGTAAATAGTAGTCCTTGTGCTATTTGATGTTGTTGACACACGCTGCTGATTCTGGGTAAATTGAGTTGACAGTTAAATTGAAAACGAAAAAAAAAGAGAATCATTTAAATTCAAATTTGATTACGTGGAAAATTGTTGTTATCTGGTTTTTTTGATTTGTTATGTTAATTTGCAAGAATGTAAAATTTTATTTGTGGTCAATTTAAGCCAAGTTAATTAGCAATGTATTTCAGCGATTTGCAATTAATTGTAAATAGGCAGTTTTTTTTAATATAAAATGGCATAAGAAATTCTATAGAATTGAATTCATTGAAAATTCTTTGCTGACGGCATTGAATATAACTGGCAATTAATGCAACAACAAATGCTGCTATTTAAATTAATTGCCAGTAATGAAATAAAGAAGTAACTATGTATAAGGAGTAACATTACAACAAAAGGCCTTGAATGTTTTGTAACCTGCTTTTAGCTCAAAAAATATTTGCATATTTTGTAGCAAGAAATTTGGTTATGCTTAAAATGCACAATTTTCTTAAGGCTAAAAATTGCTAGCTCTGGTACAAAAATAACAACAAAATGTCATTTATCCCATGTGTTGATTTTCTTTTTTTCTTCAAAGACATTTGCAACAATTTCCGTTTTTGACATTAAAATATGCTGTAGTTTTGCATAATAACAAGCTCTGGAGGCAAATAGTCCAACAGGCGCACAAGAAATATACTCCCATATACAATATATGTATATATGAAAATATGCATATACACATGTATAAAATTTACATATATAATTACACAAACAAGCAACATTTAAATGGCAACGGATATGAGTAAGAAAGTAAGAAGACATGCACAGTAGGCTGATTGAGAATATTTACTAAAATCGACAGTATGGCAATGAATGTTATTTTTAAACAGTAAATCTATGCACAGAGCAGAACTCGTTGGAGCAAACTTGTTCGAACAAAATCGTAACTCACAACCTTTTCATAGCACCAAAGCAAGTGCGTTCAACTCAACTCAACTCAGTTCGTCTAGTTCGATGCGTTCGCTCATATCTCGTTATTTTGCTTTTGTTTATGCCTGCGTACAAATCGTTCGAAGAAAAGAAATGGAAATTGCAATGCACCATACAGTGGAAAAGAACTCGAAACTCGATCAAACGAGTAGCTCGGAATTCATGAGTTGCAATCGTATGATACGGGCAACGAACGGACTAAACATGAGTTGAGTCAAACGAAACGAGTTGTTAGAGTTTGATTCGTTGTGAACGGCAAAAGTTCGAACATGTTTGATCAGCTCTTTGCACCTCAGTCTTATAAAACAGAATATTTAAATAATCACAAACATATCAGCCAAGAGCATTTTTCGGCCTGGTGTGGAGGTGCGACACAGATATGTATATCTGAAGTAGAAAGATTTTCTCTACCACAGAGGAATACTGTGTTCCCTTTTATAGGCGGATAAGTTGCTGTAGAAAAGTCGAATGTATAAAATTACAGAATGCGATGTACAGAAGAGGGTGTTGCATTTTGGTGAAACTCGCTAACGAAGGTTGCCTTGCCAAAGCCGTTCCCGATGTTAAGTTAAAAATTTATAAAATTGAATGCTGAACACGATGGCGGTGCTTAGAATTTTTTGGAACTGGTAATTGGAAAAAATCTCACTTATACTCTATTTCTTATACAAATTTCGAACACCGTTAACACCGAATTTCAATTGCCTACAACAACAACAAAAAAAAATAAAAATAATAAAAATCATTTACATTTTAATTTCTAGCACATACCACTATTTAAATAACAAAATTTTATTAAAAAATAAAATTTTTTTTTTAAAAGTGGCCCAGTTGGTAAATTCTGACACATCTCTCAATTTCTTCTTTGAAAGTATCGGAGCACAAAGAGGACTATGGTTCTTCTTCTTCAGATTCCTTAATAATATTTCCACAAACACTCCATATCCCCGATCTTGTAATTGGCCCAGAACTCGTACTAGGTTGGAACGTAACTATTTCTGAAGAGGTTTCGGAATATAGCGGTAAATTAATTAAATTTGCAATCCCCTTTTTTGCCGTAGAAATAGTAGACTGTAATTGGAATGTTCGTAGTTTATATCGAGTATCAAGGCCATTGCTAAATAATAAGATCTTCACTTTCCAAAGTAAATCTTTTTTCAAGAGCCAATGGTTTTCTTTGCCTTTGATGTCCTCCATAACTTTTCGAAGACTGTTAACTAACGGCTTTGCTTATTGATTTTGTAACCTCTTCAAAATATTTCAAAATGTCTGCCACCTCCTCCATCCTGATCCATTCGTCAGTTGAAAGTTCTACTTTGCATTTTATGCGTGGCTTATACTGCAACTCGTTGCTCTAGTAGTCGCCTAATGCTCCCAGGAACATTTTTTTTGTATATATCTGTGTATCGGCAAATAAATATCACCGTTATCGATATATCGGAATATACCGATGTATCGGTAATCGTATCGGTGTCGGTTGCACCCCTAGTTTTTATATTCTTCCTCTTTATGATGGTCGATCGAAAAAGGGATTACTTTAGCATCCTCAGATATTCTCTATCCGTAAAAACATTTAACAGGGTATCGTGTATGTCACAGCTTCTTAACAATATTAATGTGTATGCTAACAAGAGAAGTACTCGTAACGCTTATCAATTATTTTATCCACCGATTAGTTAGTAGAACTAATTATTTGACTACAACTTTTTTCAAACGTTTAAAAATCTTGTTAACGAATTTTATAACATTTGCAAACTTAGCAATATTTTTTTTTGATGTCTTATTGACCCACTGTGCATTAGTTTTCCTACTACATAGGTGTACAACATATTTAATTTTACTGCATTTTTTTGTTGTATTTTATTTAGAATTTGCTCAAAATTGCTGACACACATAATCCAGCATGCAGTTGTTTGTGTGGGTGTTTGCATTGCCATAAAATTTAAGTCAAACTGCAATCTTATTTGCTTGTGTGAGTGCATTTTTATAGTATCTCTCTTTTTAATATCCTTTAAAACGTAAGCTTTAAGACATTGCTGCTGATTTTGTTGCTATTGTTGCTACTTCTTGAATAAATTGTGTTTTAATGCCAAAATATGCTGTAAGTTGGCACAATTATGTTATATAAACGTTATGGCACAAAACGTGAGGATCGATTTTGTGTTTGGCCATTTTAAACCAATTTAGGGCAGCAGCACTGCAAGCAAATTATGCAAATGCTGCTGCAAAGCATTTTGTTTAATGCAATTTTGCAAATTATGCTGCATGCAGTTGATGTTTGATTTTTGGCATCTCTAAGATATTACATTCAAGCAGCAACTTATGAAAATTTATATGAATAACTTTAAATGTTGCAGTATTAAAATGCAAAAACTTCCGATATCCGCTATATTGGGGATGATTTCTTTTTTCTGAGAATATTTAAAAAAATTTAAATTCAGATAGCACCAGCAATTCAAAGCAAATCACAGATCATAAATTGTTTGTACAGTAAAATTTTGATGACTCATTGCATGGTAACGGAATGACCGAACCCTGCTTTTAGTCTGCCCTAATGTATCATGATTCAAAATGTCTGGCCAAAAAAAAGAAAAAAATAAATAAAAAAAAAGTCTAGCGGAAAAACCAAAGGCAACCCCAATGACAGCAAAACAAAGTTATGTCAAACCTTAGTTTACAATAGCAACAATAACAACAACAACAACAACAACAACAATCATAATAAAGTTATGATACAAACGAGGGTGCACCGCATAACCAAAAAAAAAAAAAAAACACACAGAAAGAAAAACGCAAAAATTAAGGTGGAAAATCCTGTGTTTGCATGGCACAAACAATGCGCTCCTTTTTTTGCTTTCTTTCTATTTTTATTTCAATTTATTTTTTTTGTTGATTGTTTATCATTGATCACTCGACTGGACAAATGTGTCAAAAAAAATTATTTGGTGGTGTCAAATAGAAAATGGAGAAAATAAAAAAAAAACGTCACCAACAAAGCTAGTGGAGGAAAAAAAAAACACTGAACTAGACAAAAAGTAAAAGATAAAAGGACAGCAAATGTCAACAGCAAATAAAAACAGTAAAAAAGAAGTGGGAGTGAACGGGAAGTCAATATAAAAGGATAACAAGCATAAACAAAATGACAATGAACTATGCGGCGCAAGCAACAAATGCAGGCAACGTTGACAAAAAAACAGAAAAAAAAAAGAATTGATTATTCTACAGAAAGGATGCAAAATGCCTCTATTAAATGTCGCCAAAAAATTCTACTTAGGGTATAAAATCGTTACAGAAAAGTCTCGATTGTTGGAAACTGTGTAAGTTTTTCTGAGAATCAAAAAATTCATCATCCAATGTGCACTGTTTTACATAAAGAGCACATCATGAAACAAACCCCATGACTAATAGCAGATGGGAAAATTCATTGGAAAGAAATAATTGGAATCTAAAAACATGAGCTGAATCACTATCTATAGACTCAGTTGAAAATATATTATCACCCTAAAGTGAATAACTTGCATTTAAATCAAAGCTACGCTTACGTAAAGAGTTTTGCTTTACAAGTAGCCTAACAGCGTTATTTATTTTGAAATATTTGCATATGTCCTTCGATGACTTCAGATATGAGAGTCCAGTTGCAAAACCGGCCAAGTCCAAAAAAATAAAATTTTAAGGTATTCTCATATATCGAAATCTGTACCATGCTTTATCGTTTCACTATGTTTTTGGATTGAAAAAAATTTTTTTCACATATATATAGATTTCAAAACCGGCCAAGTCCATGAATCCAATTTTCCATGGCTCCAATTTTTTTATAAATTCTGTTCAATGGAGCTAAAATTTTGTCACAATTGGAATTCTTTAGAAATTAAGTTGCAAACCAATATGGGTATTTCCACAGAAAAGTCCACCGTGCGTATTATTTCAATTGAATTGTATTCAAAACTAGTCAAGTCCATCAATCAATCAATCAAAACCGGCCAAGTCCAGTATATTGATATCAAAACCGGACAAGTTCACATTTTTTTAAACAAAATTTTTTGAATACTTTTTCAAAACCGGCCAAGTCCATGTTCAATGGATCAAAACCCGCTAAGTCTAAAATTGTTTCCTCAAAAACATCGGCAGATGAAACTCGAAAAGTCTGATCTGACGTGTTTTGAGTAAGAAATTTTATTTTTTCAATGAACATACATAGATGAAGCTAAACGTTTTTCGTTGTTTTTCCAAAAGTATGAAAAAGGCACTTGGGCGGTTTTGCAACTGGACGCCTCATATATTACAGCAAGTTTAAAAAACTATTAAGTGAGAATGAAGGTTTTCGCATATCAAAAAAATTCTTAAGAAAATTCAAGGAAATAATGGCATTCGTTCCAGGACTTAAATAATCTTAAAAATTAGAAATTTTTACTCATTTTAAAGTTTTTTTTTTCTACAATAAGTCAAGAAGTTCTCTTAAATTTCTTTTTGTCATTAAAACATGTAAAAGCTCTTTCTTAAAAATAAGTATATTGGTTAATCGTTTTTAGTGATATTTTTCTTTTTTTCATAAATTTATCCCAGGAAACATGAAAACAAATATTTGTTTGATTAGAAACTTATCTCGATTCAAGTAAATTATTCCGCAAACTAAAGAAATTTTTTGTTTAAAGAAAATTTTTCTAAACATCGGTAATTTTTTTTTAGTAGAACAATTTTCCTTTATTTAAGGTCGCTTTTTCTTGTCTGCTTTTCTGTGGTATATTGATGCCCTACAGTTAGGGTATATTAACGCATAGAAGGGGCGTGACAAGTGTAACAAAATCGATCAGCATCAACACTTAAGTCCATTTAACCATGTGCGTCTGTCTGTGTCGCTAACTATTTGCCCGTCTTTCACAAGAATCCCGACAGGCTACAGCTTCAAACCAGCTTCTTGAGGTACAAAATAAACGACATCAGTTCATGGACAGCATAGTAATCAATTTCTTTTAAATATTACAAATAATTTGGACATGCTCTGGGGAAAAAAAAAACTTTCGACCACAGAGCGTGGCACATCCCATGCAAGCAAAGCGCAATTCTGAGGGAATTATTTAAGGTAATGCTAAGAAATTTCACCCAAATGGAAGAAATATTTTGGTCTAGTATCAGACAAATAGTTGACATATTTCAACTAGAGGGAGTGGCACCTCTTTTACAAGAAAAATCTTCTAGACACGAGAATTTTTTTTTAGTCAATAAGACCAAGTTTCAAACAAATAGTGCGAATACAGCTGGAATTATTTTCACAACAAAAGTTATTGTATTTGGCTTATTCCGCAATCTTACAAAAAGCCGAAATTAAAATTATTTTTTTTATTTCTTGTACATCCTTAATTTTTCTTTAGATTTACCAGACTAAGGCATTTGCTACGAACTGCTTACTAAATTTGCTAAAACCTATAAATGTCACATAATGCGTTTTAACTTGGATGACTTAATATAATGCTGATAGTACATATGTCTGTTTAATTACTCTGCAAATTAATACATAGTAGTTTTTCTCACTCCTCTGAGATTATAATAGGTACTATTAATTAAGCAGTATATTCTTCCTATACAGAAAAATCCAAACTATCTTTTGAAGGATAATGCGATGTAAATTTTTCTAATTTCTTTGAATAATACACTTAAAATTACGCATTCAGCGACCAGGATGTGTTTTCGCTTGGAAAGCTTTAGCAGTTTTCCATTATAACTACGAGCTAAAGTCACAGGTGGCAGTGTGTTTGGGCGATGTATCGATAGGCATTGAAAATTAAATTAGAAATTTGGGTTTTTAATTGAATTTTCAACTTAAATTGTGGAGATCATATCAATCGAGTTGCTGAAAGGATTTAGGCTGTGATCAAGATATTGAGGTTCTCATCAGCATTTATTTCGGTAGATATAATATTGAGGTTTATAAAAACATTATTTATATTAATGTTTTCATAAAGTGGATTTTTCTATTCAAATCTGAATGCAGCATCGAATTGAAGTGTACAAAATACCTTAAATAGCACAACAAGTTACTTTTTTTTGAAAATGTAATGCGATCATATATCCAAATACGCTACTTTAAAACTTAAATGTGATATTTAAACATATTAAAATATCTAAAATAAAAAAAATATAACTCAGTGCATACTTATAAATCCAATAATTGTAGCTCCCTTTCAACTGCCTCGGCCTCTTTGAAAGTACTCTATGTGCGGCCCTGTTACTTAAAGAATATTTGCTTGTTTTTATTAAAATAAAATATTAAAAAGCATCCACCAACATTAATTTAACGCCAAGAGATTTTCTTAATTTAATTTTTGACAAAATGGACACGCAAAAATGTTACCACTTTGCACACACACACAGACAGGGGAAACCAACTATGAAGACCAAAATTTATGTAGCCTCACAGCGGTGGTCAACAGAACAAAAAAAAAAAAAAAAAACTGTCCACTGATGACCTGAAAAATATAAAACATTTCCCCGCTGACTACCAGTGGTTTGTGGATAGATGGATGTAGCATGTTAAAGTTCATGTGAGTGTTGGCCAGAGATATGAAATTTGCCATCAAGTGACAACAACAACAACAATAAGTGTTGTTTTTCTACAAAAAAAAAATATAAAATGTTTTTTCTTCACTTTTCCCAAAACGGAAAGCAAAGCAACTAAATAGCAATTTGTAAATGTATATATCTGTATTTCTATATACATGTGTGTGTGTGTTATAGTGTGAGAAAATATTCCAGTATATGTAGTATTTGCATGTTGTTGCTGTAAGCTTTTAGTGTTAGTTTGTGTGAACACGTGGTCATGTTGTTGATGTTAACTGCTAGTTGTAGTATAATTTCTGTTCTTGTTGTTGTTGTTGGCACTTTAAGGACATAATTTATTGTTGCAAATTTAGAGAGAATGTGCGCGGTGCTTACCACCGACCCCTAGCGGCAATTAGTGTTAAGTTTCGGGCAACAAAATGCCAAAACAAATTTATAAAACTAAAAAAAAAAAAAATAGAAAAAAAAAATTAATGCGCACAACAAGGATTAAAGCGTGTGTTAAAAAGGACAACAAGAAAGTAGTTAGTTGGGTGGCACATAGTTTGAGTGCCACTTAAAGTGGCACAAAATGGAGATTAACATTTTAGACAGAAAAAATTTATGTGCTCAAGTTTATGTTTATGAAGCGTTCATAAATTAAAATCTCAA
Source organism: Meiosimyza platycephala (assembly GCA_963662105.1). Lineage (NCBI taxonomy): Eukaryota > Metazoa > Arthropoda > Insecta > Diptera > Lauxaniidae > Meiosimyza > Meiosimyza platycephala. The sequence goes on from OY759210.1 coordinate 15,372,116, forward strand.
CAAAGGCAACAGTGGTACAAAATACGATAATATCGTTAATATTTTAAATTACTTCATATTTTGATTGTCATGCCAATGGAAATTTCTAAGGTCCTCTAAGTTTTTTTGACTCAAAGACAGTCAGACGGATATAGCTAAATTGAATCGGCTGGCAATGCTGATTAAGAATATATATACTTTTCTATATCTGTCACGCCTCCTTCAATGCGTTACAAACGAAAGGACAAAGTGAATCCTAGTAGGGTAGAATTAAAAACAACCATTTTAGTTTCCGCATATAAATCAAGTTTTTATATTTTTTAACATCTAAATCTACAATTTGTGCCACTGTACGAAAAAACCACAGTAAATGCGTCAAGCATTAAAATGAAAAAAAAAAAAGTTTATTAAATAAACTACATATGAAAAGGATATTTAATATGCAACTTGAATTTATAATGAGCTATGCAAGGGTATCCGTAAATTAATTTACAAAAAGGGCTTAATGTAGTGGTTTAGGGCATAACTATGTAAATTAATGAAATATTTTTAATATTCATTAAGGATAATTGAAAAATATAGCCCAAACCATAAAATGTTTTTGAGATATACCTTATTTAGTGCAATACATATTTACCAAAATCAAAATAGCAAAATTTTACTTTCATCATCCACACCTACCTACCTACCGACAAAGTTGCGATTGACATCTGTCAACTTGCAATTAAGAAAAGTGAAAACATATTTTCGTCCTTTAACGCCACCATCACCGTCATCACCACCCAAAAAATAAACTTCCTTCAAACTTGTAACTTTCGCAACAACAACGTGACTTGAAATTTATTAACGCACATAGGTATAGTCGGTCGTAGTCGTAGTATTCGTAGTCGTAGTAGTAGTAGTAGTAGAAAAGTTAACAAAAAAGATAAAAGAGAGATACACACACAGCCAACATATCCGCTTAGTCCTTTGTATCACTTGTGTGTATCTCCAGTAAATTTGCCTAAATATTTTGCAATTAAGTTTAATTGAAAATTTTAGCTTGAAAATAAGATGATGAAGTAAACGTGCTGCCTGCCCACATGAACCCACCTACCTACCGGTTGATGTTACTCGTTTCTATCGCCAGCATATTAAGGACGAAACAAGTGCTCAAGCGACGACGCAACAGACCGATAAAATCCTTCAAAGTGAAAACGTACAACGTTCGAGTGTGAAAGAGAAAGGTATAGGGTAATAGTAAGCGCATGGTATAGGGCATTAAAGTACCAGTGGTGTTGTACAGTTTATGTACAGATGCCAAATGGTTTAAGCGGCATATTATGAGGAGGTAGGGCGGATGATTGCAAAGCAGCAGTTGAAGTAATTGAGTTTTATTACTAGACAAACAAACTGCCGCATCCTCTGCTTAGTATACTGATTGCGCTTGCCGTAACGCTTTAAAATACTCTGCTCTTCCCTAACTACGCTTGGAGGCAAATTTTGAAAAACAGGGTTGCGAAGGGGAATGTGGATAGGAAAAAAAAAAAAAACAACGTCATTGTGGGTGTGGCAAGTTAAAGCAATTTATAGATGAGAGTGTTTGAAAAGCTCTGCTCTCTGTGTATTAAAATATCCAGCGACTTTAATTAGTGACTGTCAGCGCGAAGCGTCGTTATTTGGGTTGGCTTGGGTTGGAAATTTGTATGCGAATTGACAGCGACAAGACAGTGAAATTAGTGTAAGATAGCTATGGGTGGGTGTATACACGTAATTGTCAAGACTTAACCTCTCAAAAAATTGTATCAAAGGTCATTTCGGAGTGTCGGCGTGGCAGCTGAACGACAGTGATTGCCAATAAGTGTTGAGTCATTCAATGAATATTTTATGTTAAAAAGGAGACAAAGGTGTTTTTTTTTTTGTATGCAGTATAATAATATAATATGTATAGTGTTTATATATTAAAACTATAGAGCATCTTGTATTTAACGTTATGAGGTACGTGTTGCGCTTATCTGCGGATCGTTAGTTAAAAGCCATTGAACGGGTCACAAATGACGCGTGTTTAAATAAAAAGTTAATCTAGGAACAGGGAGAGCATTTACAAATACGCAAAGATTCAATATCTAAACAAATATATTGATGACACATTGACCTCTGAGATAAAATTGAGTGCAAAAATTTTTTCAGATAATGTATCAATCTTTTAATAAACCGCTCCAGAGAAAAGTTACATCAATCAATGTAGATTACTTAGAAGCGAAAATCTTGATACTAAAAAACCACAAAAAATATAAAAATATTTTGAAGGAATTCCTGAACTTAAGCCTGTGGCAAGATATAATTACCAGATTAAAATGTCGACAAAATTCTTTAAGATTTGATAGATATACTTTACATACATATTTTGAAATTGTTGAATAAAACGGGGCAAAGTTTATTTATCAACATATGAAAACCGTTCCTTGGGTCCCATCGATTGACACCTCTCTTGTCCAGATCAGATCAGCTTTTGGTTCCACCTATAAGCGCTTTTTCATATGGAATATTCACAACTCGGAAATCCAAGCACGAGGTTACTCATTTTATTTACTGACCCCGTTTCTATGACAATTACTAAAGACCTATCATCGATTGACACCACTTGCACTTGGACCAACCTTTAAGTTTATATATTCCTATATTTCTCCTAAATTCCTTTATCAGCCTGTACTAGTGCGCCACACACAGGCGCCAGGCAACATTCACAGATCTTTACTATGCACATACATTTGATGTCGTATATATCTTACCGGCCAAACTAGTTTTTAGGCCAAACTAGTTCCGTTAAACCTAAAGATATACAATGAAATTTTAATGCAAGAGCACTGTGGTTAGTGAAGTCTACGACTGCAGCAAAGTCAGACAACAAAATTTGGTAATTTCATTGTATACTTGGCAAGCCGTAAGTGAGGGTAATTGGGCCGCGGTTCAGGATTTACATCTTCTAATATATCCAACAGCGTGGCTTAGCCGCGGTTCAGTCTATAATATGTGCAACACTGGCTTCTCTATTCACAGTACTTTTACATCAAAATTAAATTGCATACTTTTAGGCTTTCAAATAAACTAGTTTGGCCTAGGAAGAACTCGTTTATCCTAAGAACTAGTTTGGCCGGTGACATATATACAATTCTGAAAGCAAAAAACTAATAACGAATCATAAAACATTATTTAGTTTTCATTCAATACATACGCCGAAAAATATGCAACATTTTCATTACAATGAAATCTAAATCTATATACGACATCAAATTTAGATAAATTTCTCGATGTTTACCAGCGTTGTTGGTATTTCCTTTTAAATTTATAAATTTCCTTGCTAAAAATATTGAAACAAAAAAAAATCTACTAAAATAAAGCAAATTGTAACATTTTAGAACCGCCTCATTATTACATTTTTTAAGCCTTACTTCTTAATTCTTAATTGCTATTTCCATCGATAAATCCAACTTATTGTAAGCTCATACAATATTTACTTAATAACACATTCGTGCTTTGTTTATTAATAGACGTTGAAACGGAAATCTTTCGTTGCCTTTCTCAATCGCTAAATAATGAAAAGCTTTGCTTTTGAATCCAGTTAACATGCTGTAAATTAATTACATTATTTATACCACTGAACTGCGTCTGCGACGTTCAACTCCTCCAATTCACGCAGTCACGTACACAAATAGCGAAAAAGTAATAAATTTTCACTACCATGCTAAAGAAACATAAAATTACGCTGACATTAAATCAAGTCAAAAGCCAGAGCAGAAATCTACCCAAAGCACAGAACCAAATCACTAAGCACCCCAACAGTAGTACGTCACAGGCAGACCAACCAACTCTCAAACGATAATGTCTACTTGAGCTGCACAGAAAATTACTATTTCCAGTGTTGCATTAACGGTTTTTATTTTTTTGCCTTTTGGTTTTAGTTTTCTTCTACTCCCTAGTGCAACATTTGCATGAGTTGCAGTTTTATGACTTTGCCAAATTATGCCACTTTTACTCACTGCTAGTGACTGTTTTAATGTGCGTGTGTGTGTGTTGAGGTGTTGCAAGTCCTAGTAGGAAATTTCTTGTTGGTATTAGTATAGCTGCCGATAAAAGCGAAACTTAACAAAATACGCCACATTATTTCCAACTGGGATGTTATGCGTCTGATTATGCATGCATTTTATGCTGCTACTTTCGCTGTTTTTAAATTATGACAAAGTTAATAATTTTATTATGTATGCTGCCAGGAATATACTCCTTGTTGTTGCAACTTTAGCTGTAGTGACAGTTTTCAGCATTAGTTATTCAAGTTGTTGTTAGTGTTGATTTAAAATGCATTCTCATCATATCGTGTCGCCAAGGTACAAACGTTTGTGCTTAACTTTAAGCTTTTTGTACGAAGTTTACGCTTTAAATAGTTTTGTAATACGTGCTGTTGAGAGTCAAGCAGTATGCAGTTTTTGATTTTTAGCTCTGGAAATTATTAATGAATTTTACATTATTTGTAAGTCAAATTAACGCACATATTTTATCACTTACATGTGGAACTACCAATCCATTTTGGATGATCACCAGAGCACTGCAGTGAGCCACTCATCATTTTTGGCATTCATGAATCTGTTGAAACTTTCAGCAGATTCACGCAGATAATTTTGTGAAACGCGCCACCATTCATCTCAAGCCAAAGTCTGTGAATGCGAGTGTGTTTCACAATCACTTCTAGTGAATGCCGTTTCATTTCGTTTCTTTTCGTATGAGTATATGTGTGTTGCGTGAGCTACTCATGAAACACGATTGTATAAAAAAAGTTTTTTAAAAAAATATGAGGAAAGATCGAAAATGGATTTCGGACCTCACTTGGAGTACCTCCGGACCCCGGAAAGAACCATTTTTGACCCATTTTCGGAAAATTTCCGTACCTTGGAAAGTATCGTTTTCGACCATTTTGGTGCTTTCCAAGGTCCGGAGCCGCCCTACGGTATGTCCAAAAGTCATTGTCAAGCATTCCTTATCGATTGGAGCAAAAAAAATTTTAGGGTGGTTCAAAATAAATTTTTTTTTGCATCAATCAGTTGATAGATTTAGCTCGGAAATGGCTATCTTTGACCTTTCCCTATCGATTGGTGCAAAAAAAAAAAAAATTACTTTGAACCATCCGTTACCGTTAAGCCTAAGGATGTATAAAAAAAAATTGACTCAAAAATCGGAGAAGCAAATTGCACCGATATCAAATATACAGCCCGAAAAGGAGAAAAAATATAACATAAATGACCGCAAAAATAGAATTGTAAGTTTTGGATTACCAAATTTGCGCGGTATATGCAGTGGCGTCAATTCGGTAGGGCTGGGAAGGGCATTGGCCACCCAAGGATTATTCAATACAACAATTCAATAAAACCATCTAATAGTGGTGGAATTATAATTATTGCCCCCTCCCCCCCAAGGTTTTGGTGAAGTGACGCTACTGCATATATGCAAATATAGTCTTAATAATATACACCATAAGGGATCGAAAACATCTGCCTTCAAAAAATCAGCACTTGAATCGTCTGCCTTCTCTATATTCATGTTTTTTATAAGTAAAGGAACCAGTCAACCAAGAGGCAGACGCTATAAATTGACTTAGTACTAAATTTTTTTACACGTTTATAATTTTGCAAGCTTGCAATTTTTAAATGCGGCAATTATAAGTGGCAGACGTTGTTTTTCTGTTTCTTATGATATAAACTTTGTAATAATCTCAAACTGCCTTACGATAAAATCACTTAAGTTTGTATATATCATAAAAATTTGAAAACAAAGTTTATTACTTTTAAGCACGTCAGCAAAAACGTCTGCCTCTTACATTTGTCTGATTTTGTCTGTAGACGTAGTTTTTAATAGCATAGGTAGACGCAATAAAACTGTTAATAGTACATTTTTTTATAGTTTCAAAGAGCTCTCATTTAATAACGCAGAAGCAACGCAATGCAAAGGTTGTTCATAATATTTACTATACTTAGAACTTCAAGTTTTTTATCCTCTATCGCACGATAAAATCATATCGAAATTTAGACCACAGGCTCCCTGGCCTTGATATATGGTATTTCAAATATTCTAAAAATGTTATATTGTCAAAAATGAAGCAGTCAAAAAATTTTGAAAAATCAAAGATCTCATAAAACTCGATAAATGTTGAAAATTTTGACCAGATCGAATATCTCCGGAAAAGTCGTATTAGCGAATCCATTTACTCGACAACCAATTAAATCCAGAACAGAGTTTTTTCTCACCCGCCAGTAAAGATGTTCACAGATCAATAGGAAAAGTACATAGACTACACTAAATTTTTTTATACTTTTCGGAACACTACAACAGTTTTGACATAATACCAATACGTTAAATTCTCTTGAAGAATATAAGTCAGATAAAAAAGCTACATAGAAATATAAACTTCTTTATATTATATCTACTTATATTTTGATTAACGATCTGCTTTCCCAATGAGAATAGATTAGAGAACAGAGAATAGATAGTTTAAGGGACTTTATTTACTATTCAAATTATCAGAAATAAAGTCATATCAGTTGTTCATTTCAAAGTTACCAGTATGACACATTTATTAAAAAAATTAAAAAGCCCCATTTTTACTACAATTTTCGCTAAGAAAAACACACAACATTAATAGTCGCAAACTTTTCGATTGCATGACAAAATAAAAAATTTCCGCAAAATTCAAAAACCAATAGAAGCCAACTTCTTCTTGTGGCATATGTTCTGGCATAATCTGGAAAAAAGCCACAAAGTGTTGGCATAAGTAGTAAGAAAAGCTTTTCCGCATGTCACCCATAAAATGCAAATGCAAACAAAAATTCAAAAAGAAATTGCAATAAAAATGAAAATATAAGTAAAACAGAAATAATATAAATAAAAATAAAAGAACCAAAAAGCCAAAAGTAATACAATGAAAACTAAACTAAGTTGCAATAGCACACAATAACACATCTGCTGCTGCCGTCCACCCACACATTTGCCACAATTATATGTTGTGTGCGCACTTTCAAACTCATACATACAACCTTAACTTAACTTTTGTTTACCTATTTGTTCCCTTCTGTTTTGTCTTCGTTCACGATACTTTTGTTTTCTCACCTGCATTTTCGAAATGACAAAGTTTTGGCAGCAAAATTTATTGAGCCAAAAAATTCGATGTAAAAAGTTTTTATTTTTTTTTTTTTTTTTTCATTACACACCATCACATATATTCACATGCAAACACAATTACAACTGTGTGTGTGTGTGCCAATACAAATACATAGAGAGATACATGCATGCTGCTGGCTTGTAAAATGCTGTGCATTCAGCAGCATGATCGCTTGTGAATACTGGCAGATGTGTGCAGGAAATAGGGCTGCCAACTTTATCATATTTCTTTCAGAAATATATTAATGTGAGTTGGCATTGAGTTTTGTTGCACTCATACGAATTAAGAAATCGAAGTTAAAGAGGAAGAAAAAAAAAACGATTTAGAATAATGCAAACTTTTATAAAAAACAGCGTGTTGCTCAAAATATTATTCATAACGTTCTATGGAATAGTATTTTTATAAACTTTAAGATAAATCGATTTTTGAAAATGTTTAGCAAAAAATAATTTTTATAAAAAAAATTGAAAGGCTCACAATTAATTAATAAAATTGTCTTTTGTTAGCCTTTAATTTTAACAATCCAAAAAAGTTGGCAAGCTCTAGCCAGTACTTCGGTTTGCAAATGTTAAGTGAAAACTTCAATGAAAATTTTCAATGCATTTATTTGCATTCCAAGTGCACACAGACACACACACACCTACAACAATTCACATAGAACTTTTGCTAAAACAAAACAGCAGGAACAATTGCAAATAAATAAAGTTCGTTTGTGCTGCTCAATGTTTGTTTCCCATTGCCGACTTTAAGGCGCTTAAATAAAAACAAGCGCTAAAGGCTTTGCATTTGAATTACCCAATTTAAAGTTTTGGAATTATTTTTGATTTTCGTATTTTCGTTTAGCAAAATCTCTCAATCGGCTTTTAATTAAGGTTCGTGCTTCAAATAATCTGATCATTTTTATTAGAGAAAAATAAAATTTAAAATATTATCTGTCGCATACAGCTAGGAAAATTTCGCAATTATAAATAACTAGTTGCAGGAAACCGAACGTAGTTGTATTTTTGTTTAGAAGTTAAAAAAGTTCAAGAAATATGGAAAATGTTGAAAAAATTTAATGAGCTAAAAAAAAACCAAATAAAATATGGAAAATATTGAAAGAGGCTGAAAATAAATGTGTGTATGTGTAAAAAATTTGGTTGTATTGCTTCAAGTGATTTTATCAGTAGTGTTTAAATTTTTTTGCTTGTATGGGAAGTGCCACAACCTATTGTCGAAATTTTCCTAATTTTTGTCCGCAGTTTGTTCAAATAATTCAAAGTATTTTGAACAAATTTTGGTTTATTATTTTAAGCAAAATCCTCAAGGAGACAAACTGACGGATATGACAAGATCGACCTGTCAGATAGTGAAGGTTATCAGGAAGCATTCAAGCAAACTGAATTACAAATTCATTACAGCGCTTTGGTTACAAAATTCAAATATTTTCAGAAAATGTATTTTATTTTTTAGGAAACTTTCTGCTTAAATATTGTCATCTTTTTTTGAAAGACTTCATTAATTCTCTTTAAAAGTCTCACCAGCATGTTAGTAAAATGTCTCATTCCCAAATGGTAATAACCTTTTCAATCAATGCAATACCCACAGCTTTCATTTCCTATTCATGCATACGCTATGCTCAAGTGTGAGTGTGTGTGTAGTAAAGAGTGCGTTAATCCGCTTGGAAAATCACTTCAAAGTCTTCACAATACACCCGCTAACTCACGACGACGGCGGCAGTGACAACGACGACTGTTGACAAATCGCTGTCAACGCAGTATTTAACAAAAAACACAAACATACAATTTTCTCATGCTATGCATATACGAATACAAACATACATATGTACATATGTATGTGTGTATGGTAAGTGGTTACCTCTGCAATGGCCATAATTTACCCTTTTCAATTGAATAATTATATGTATGCATATGAGTGGGTTTTTTTTTTCCTTCATCTAACAATTGCCAAGGAAAAATGATGGGGAGCATTTTTTTGAAAATGACATACAACCACCACCATCATCAATAACAATCCCCTTAGCCGCAGGTAACCTATGACAATTACTGCCTTTAGCACTACGGCTATTGATAAACATATTTACCTTTAGTGAAATGCTGAGAAAAAAGGACATTTTATAGGCTTCTTTTGCTAAACAGCAGAAGAAGGACTCTTCGTGTGTGTGTGCGTGTGTGTGTGTGCGTGTATTAAGTTATTAAAAGCATATTAGATAGGGTTGAATAGCAATGTTCAATGCGTTGAATGTTTGAATGTTGAATAGTGAATGAATGCTATTAGTTTTTGTTGTATTTTAATGAGTTTAGGTTGTGTGTTTGTTGTTGTTGTCCTTGTTATCTGTCGTTACTTATGTATGAAAATCAATTTTTAGTTATTTAATACACGTGTGTGTTTGTGTGTAGCACACTAGTTGGCGTATGTTAATACATATGTGTGTATTGGGGCAATTCCATAAAGCCGAACGGACTTTATTTGCTATTTCTCGCTACATTTTTTATATTAAAATTTTTCTTTTATCACTTAAAATGTTTTTTTAATGTTACATGTCGAAATCGGCCTAGAAGTAGTTGCCAATCTTTACTTTTTACTTGAGGTATATATTGAATTTTTCGAGGGCGCCTTCAAAAGACCCAAATCGAACATGAAATGTGATCTACGTATATCGTCTGATCAAAACGTAGTGTACTTGCAACAGTGACAACATTTCAATTGCCATTCATATTGATCCGGACAGTCCCGCAATGGATGATAAATTCTTGGAAAAATAGTGCCTAGAAAAAGCACTATTCCATATCGAAAACAACTATTTCATTTCCAACAGCATAATATTTAGATCGCTAGAGTTCTTTATGCGAGAGAGCTAATGGCCATTTGTTGATCAGCAAATTATATGTGGTGGTATTAAAACGGATTTTTCGATTATAATGTTGAACACAATTTTTTGAATCCAAAATTTCTTTTTGTTATACTATATGAAAATAACGGAATATTATTTTGCGTTAACAAATGCCAGCAATTATCAGGCTAAAAAAATATTCATCTGTGGTTTTGTGATGTTTATTTAAAAAAAAAATTATTCAACGAATTGTAAGTTTACCAGAATATCTGTCTATGTTGAAGACTCAAATTTTTAATATATAATATATATGGTATTAAAATATTTTAGAGTTGAACAGCCACAAAAATTGATCAAAATAATAGATAATTACGTTGGCTTCAATGATCTCGAACTTGCAGTTCTATTAACCCTAGATAGCTAACCTTCGTCATTTTGACGAACATTAGTAAGATAGTCACCTCTCTAGCTCTAAATATCGCGCTTAGTTACATGTACTCTCACACCCACTCAGTCACCGCCGAAAGGTTGCTTGTGGTGGTAACGCGCAGTCAGCGCGATTTTGTATTTTGAAAGTGAGACTTCTTGTTCGTCATTTTAACGAATGGTTAGCTTTAGCGTTAGTTGTTTTTTATTATACGTTTTTTAAACGTTAAAAACACATTCCTACGTTTTAAGTTTCTTGAACTTGAAGGGAGACGCCAAAAAATTCGAATTATAGAGTTTTCGACTTATGGAGGACTTCGACTTAAGCGAATTTTGTCAGGAAATATTCGACTTGTAGAGGTTGTAGATTGTAGGTGATAAACTCCTCTATCATTTCATACAATTGGCTTATTGCATTATTGTACATAATAAGTTGATTTCTAAGAAATAATGATGTCCATTGTCGGCATATTCTTAAAGTCGGTATCTTATTTTTCTTCGAGCTATAGAGGTAATTCGTTTCAAATAATCGAGTTGTAAGGGTTGTAAAATCAAGCATTGCTTTGTTCGAGATGCAGAGGTCAAATTTATTTTTTCGAGTTATAGTGGGAAAATATATACTGAATTTACTTGTAGGGACTCACTAATTATTTCGACTAATAGAGGAGACAGATTTCCAGAAATGGACGTTTTGGGGCTTGAAGGGAAGGGAACACAACATTTTTTCAAGCTTGGGAGGTTTTCGACTTATCGCGAGGTTCGACTTAAAGAGGTTCTACTGTATTTTATTTTGAATGTTAATATAAATGAATGTAAAACAGAAGAATAAAAAAGTTTTTTTTGAGTCAAAAATAAAAAATTGTTATTGCTCAGATCTAAGCTCAGCTAAATACTATCTAATAAAATAATTTTTTTAATAAAATTTCTAATAATTTAATTTTGTCATAATTAATTAACTGATATTAAATAAAATATAAGTAATTAGCAATAAATTTATTTACTGAAAAAAAGTATTCCACTACGTATATAAAACAATAAAAACTTATGTGCGCGTCAAAATGACGAATGGTTAGCATCTAAGGAGTATTAAATAAGGTTAGCTATCTATGGTTAAAGATTACTTAGCTGTGCAATGTGAAGTTTTTTGTTACTATTCTTTGAGCGATTTTGTCTACATAAGAACTATTTCAAAATAATTTTGATTTTTTTAAGGTGTTGTTGAAAATTTGTTGTTTAATTTTTCCTAAACTCATAAAAAAATGAATGCTACTTATGGAATGACGCTTTGTATTTCTATACGCATAATTAGCTGCGACGGCATTATAATGAGTATTTTGTGCAGGGTGACGATATTTGATATGAAATGGGTTATGTTTCAATATGCTAATATTTAACAACCCATTCACTATTTATTTATGTTAAAGTTTTCAATTATTTTACGATTTGTTTAATTACACTTTTCCATTTGTTTTTGCTGCTTTGACAAGCAAATTAAGTCTTAAATACATATTGTAATGTTATGCCTGAAATTAGAGTTAGTGTCGGAAAAAGTTATAACTACTAATTGTGTGATTAAATTCTTTAATGATATTATTAAAACTTATACAATTTATTTGTTTTTTTATTTACTGAACGTAATTGATTTATAAGTTTACAACAATGTCGCTCTTTGCTGTTGACAGTAAGTTCTTTTCAAATTTGTTAAATTTTATTATACAATAAGGATATTTGAGAAAATTATTTTGGGTCAAAATTGCAGCGTCAATATTTTATATTTTGGAAAAAATCTAAACATCAGTTAGCATACAACTAAATCCTTATGCTGATATATTAACAAAAACAATACCTTTTGCACAGCATATCACTTTACAACTACACCTTTAAATTTAACATATCCAACAGATGCCTTTTGTGAATCGCATGCCAAAATGTAAAACTTTTGTATATTTCGTCCTACTTATTTTACAGCTCAACGAACTTTTTCAACTTTTTCAATTCAATTTGCTGCAACAATTGCATAAAAGTTTTTTGGCAGCACAACTTCAAAATAAAAAAATAAAAAAAAGTAAACTAAAATGCACTGCAAACTTCGCTAAATTAATATATCAAAATTCATTTTGTTTTTTCCTTTTTTTTTCATTTGTTATTTCCAAAAAACATTTGAATTTGAATGACATGCATTTGCTGAAAAAAAAATTGTGTCTTCAAATGCAATTTCAACTGCAGCTGCTTTGCATGCTTGAGCTAAAGCCAAAAAAGTTTTTACTCGATTTTGAATATAACATTAAAATGAAGAATAAATTTAGATACAATTTCAGCAGAGTATTGGGAAAATAGTAGATAGTTGCAAAGTGTGACAGAACACTTGCAACATTTTGTTTAAAATTCATTTTAGTAACTGAATTTGCGATTTGGAGCGAATATATTTATATAAAGTTTTGGGCAAAAAGTATTACAAAGAGCCTAAAGCGATATGACAGTGAAGCACGTTCCACAAGGAATTTAAAAATCTAGGTTAAGCTAGCAGCAAATGAAAATCGCAAATCTCTAGGACTCACTAATAATTGAAAAAGTTTTTAAAATCACTCTCAAATATTTTATATTTCTCAAAATAACACAATAGTCTGCGAATATGAATTCTCCTTTGACACCACGCACTTCCTAAATAATCGCACTAGCCACAATAGCATAAACGCTTCAGATTCTTACAACACACATGCAGTTTTTGACAGACTCAAAGGACAATAAAAGCAACCGCAATTTACACAATCCGCCTTGGACTGACAACTCAATGAAGTCGTCCTTTAATTGTTTGTAAATACGCACAGGACAATAATCAAGGAATACTTAATATAACTGCTGTGTAGCGTAGTATCGGAGTACTAAGCCAACAATATAAATCATAAACACGCATATGGTTACACACACACACACACACACACACACACACACACACGAAAATATAAGGTGAGTATGTGCTGTACCGTCACTTAGAAATAAAATATTGAAATTCAAAAATATTCAGAAATTTTATGAAAGATCTTACTGCAGTTAAATACCATAATTAAAAATTAAACAAAATTTTTTTTTGTATTTTAATGAATTGAAATCTTTAATCCCCAAACAAACTTAAGCATTTTACCCTACACATTCAAACAAAAAAAAAAGAAAAAAACAGATCAAAATCAAAATCAAAGCAGTGCGACCATTTTCAACTGTCCATTAGAATTGCAAAGCAGCAGCGTAATGACATTCGGATATAAGGAAGCAGCAAAAGCCATTCAGCTACATAGCCAGCAAACATCGAGAGAGATATCAATGAACGTATAAATGTGTGTGTGTGTGTGTGTGTTTGGACACTCTTTGATAAGTAAATCCTTGCTTCAACAACAACAAAAACGAATCCTTTCGTGCGTGATTACGATTTTAGATGGTTTGGTCTGCATGTCGTATGTCGGTGGGTGGGCGTTGGGCTTGTGACTCGTATTTGTTGAGGTTTGTATGTGCATTATTTTAGGGTTGACTGCATTTTGTGTTGTTAAGCTGCTTTGTGGCTAAAATAGTGAGGTTTTGCTACGGTTTGAATTTGCTGCTGAAGATAATGGTGTTAATTTTTCACGTTAGTCATTGGCAGACATTGGTCAAAGGAAGAATTTATAAAACTATGTCACATATTATGGATTAGTTTGGGAGTTGCTGGTTTTTTGTAATGTGCAATCATACATAGTTAAAATTTTTATGTTGGCTTTCAATTCATGAAAATTAAATTTTAGTACTATGAGTTTGAGTGCTGCTACCTTGCTGCAGATAAATGGAACATTCACCAAATAAAGATTTGATATTCTAGAGGTAGAATGAAATGTCTTCATCTGCTTTTTAAAAATTTTATAGTTCTTTACTTACCACAATTATTTTAACTAAATTTTCTACTGTAAAATTACCTGAAAAAGAAAAAGGAAATTATTTAATTTTTTATTATTATTATTATTATTTATTGAAGAATAATTATAAATAATTATACTACAAAAGTTAAAAGACACTAGCAATAGTTCTCTTAAAATACCACTTCCAACATTATGTTAATATGGGAGGTGCCACGCCCACTGATGAAATTTCATCGAAATTTATTTAATTTTATAGCTTATAATAATTGACATCTATGCACCAAATTTTTTGAAGATTACTCTCATTGCACACTATCTATATCATTAAATGTTTTTAGCTTATATGGTAGGTGCCACGCCTACCGCTTCTATTGTGCCAAATTTTTTGTAATAAGATACCTTTTATACCTTTTTACGTTATTAGTTCTCTAATTATAACGTTTATAAATATTGTGGGCTGTGCCACGCCCTTCAACGAGTTTTTCTTGTTTACTGACGAAGCTTGTATTGATGACTGCTCTCAGTGGTATCATCCCTAAAATTTTTATGAAAATCGAATGTGCCAATTTTGAATTATACGAAATTAAAATTTTTAATTATTAAAAAATTGCCACGCCTACTATTCCAATCCCGCCCACTTTAAATAAAATTCAAGATATATATTATCAAAATCCGTGCACCAAATTTAATCATAATATCTTGCTCGGTTTGCGAGTTATGACGTCATAAAAGTTAAAATTTAGGGCTGCGCCACGCCCTTTTAAGTGCCTTTGCAAATTAAAAACATTTTGTTCACATGTTCAGCAAACTACCAAGTTTCATCAAAATCGCAGCAAATTTTTTCAAAATGGACTGAGGTATATTTACTTAGAGTATGGGCGGTAGGCGTGGTCGTGACCCAATTTCGCCCAGTATTATATGCTAGCAGCTTGCAAGAAGGTGGGATCTGTGTGCCAAATTTCATTGAATTAGCTTGCTTAGTTTTCCCATAAATTTTTATTTTTCTATATCTGCCATGCCCCCTTCTATGCGTTACAAAAGGAATGACAAAGTGACAAACCTAACTGATATGCTCAGAAATTAAAATAATCTTTCAGCTATGTTTTCTACGAAACGCTTAGGGAAGATGCCGGGAGATCACTTGGTATTTTGTTGCGATTTCCATAGATATTTCAATATATCAAGGCATCAGGTCTGAAAAAATTTAGCGTACAGCGACTTCTAATTACATCCATGTGGATGGACTCTTCTTTACCACGCTTTTCAAACCAAGACGAAATGGCAAGGTCTGCATGATGAGCAGCTAGTGGGCTATCAGGTTTCTAAGATGCTATGTCTATGCATGAGGGTCTCATTAAAGAAAAATTGTCATTTCTCTTCCTTTTTGTAGAAGAAAAATAGAGAATCCTTGTAACTTAATTCTTGAAAGAGACGCAATCAGCAGTATTCAAAATACTATCCGAATATATCGTATGAAAGCACGTTGGCATAGTCATTGAACTAAGTGCTCCTATTAGAGTCCTTTAACTACAAATATATTTCTATTAAAGTTCTAACATAAAATATCTTCTACACTTGTTCCATTACATAATCCTTTGCTCATGTACTGCAACAACACAACACAAAATAGGACAACGATATTGATGATGGTACTTTTTCCATTGTAATGATGCCATTTAGCCATAAGTCAATAAGCGTATTTCCGCCATTTTCGAGCACAGCAGCATGGCTACCAACATTCTCATTTCCTTAATTTTGCTATGCGTCCTCGTAGTATATTGGATTTTCGATGCCAGAAGGAAACACGTTTTCAATATAAAAGTACTCATACATAGTAGATACCACCAGCTCATATAGAACAATTCAAAAACATAATAACAAAAAAGGACCATAAAAATACAAATGCAAAAAAGGAAAAAGCACAACATTTTGATTTTTATGATTTAGCAGTACAAAAGAAATAGGAAAATAAAAACAGGACACTATTGCTGTGGGGTCAGCAAAAGCTTGTCTCTCTCTCCCTCTCCCTTCTCCACTTCCAATCGCATAGATTCTTTAGTATCATAGATAATAGCAAGGAATAATAAGAAGAAAAGGTAACTTACCATGAAATACGCTGAGTACGCTAAAGATCAAATCTTGCTGATTTGAGCTAAAAACATTCAAAACACATAAAATAAGCATTGGCCAAGCAGAAGTATGACGATGAGGACAACAAGAAGACCAGAACAACACAAAAGAAAATGGCAACATCTTATATTTTTCTTCTAAGGATATTCATATTTTTATGATGATAACACACAAAAGCAGCAGGACCAATACCGTAAGTAAAGCAGCTGTTTGTTTTGGGCTTATGATTTTTGCCTTTTTGAACTTTGACAATAGGGGGATAGAGACAGTGAGAAAGAGAGAGAAAACAAGAGATTTTGCGTTCATATTAAGGATTTATATTGATAATATTAAGTAGGGTGTTGTTATTTTTGCAAGGAAAAGGTATGTTTCATGTTGTTGTCTTCGATGTTATTTTTACTGCTGTTGTTGTAATATAGAAATATGCATAAATGGATCATCATAAAAACTATAATGAAAAATGTTGATTTTAGATTTTGCTGGTGTTTTTGTTATGCTAATGAAATTGCATAAATGCGTAGGCACGCATTCCTATTTTGCGCAGAAATCCTTAGGGGCAAAAATCCTTGTGGTTTAAAAAAAAAAGAAAATCTAACAATCAGTGCCACTTTATTGGGATATGTGCTTGTTGGTTTACAAAAAAAGTGGGGAAAGTAAATTAAAGGAAGCATGGAGGATAATATGACTAGTCAGATTTTAGATTTCATTTCACCAACTCTCTGTGAATTTAAAGTAGTTTATTATCTATTTACGCTTGATTCATAATCTAAAACAGAGCTGCACATTAAAAAGTGCTTCGAAAGCTGGTTACAAAAACATCAGTTTGGATAAAACACTCAAAAATAATTTGTGAAAAAAAACCAAGTGTTGCCACAGATTTTTGTAATAAGCAGCGCCGAGCTTCAGCTTGAAAGAGCTGAATAATCAATTGACTTCAAAACGAAATTACACAAACAAAAAGTATGTCACGATTGCGAACCGAATGTGTTTACGTCGAGTAACAGAAAGAACTGAACGTTTCGTAGCATTAAAAATAAAATTACACAAACAAAAAGCATGTGGCGATTGTGAACAGAACTTGTTTAATTTCAGGAATGCGTTGAAGTCAAAATTACACAAACAAAAAGCAGATGACGAAAGCGAAAAGTAATAATTTAACTTAGGGGACGACCATTAATTGCGTGAGCTAAAATAGGGGTGGAGGAGGTCCGGCAAAATTTCACCAAATCTCACCAAGGGGGGGAGGGGGTCAAGAAAAACCTCATTAATGCATAGATTTTACATTAAAATTATAATTTCAATCTCATTTGTATCGCCAGATCTCACCAAGGGGGGGGGGGGGCGGGGGTCCGAATTTTCAAAAAAATACCGCACGTAATTAATGGATGTCCCCTTAGCAATGGAACGAGCCGATGAGTTGAAAACAAAAATTACACTAACAAAAAGCATGCGGTGGTTGCGAACCGAAATGATTTAGCTCGATTAAAGAAAACAGCTCGAAAAGAGCTGGATATTTTTTGTTATTGTTGTACGAGCTGGAAGAGCTGATCGAGCTTCGAACTGTGCATCTATGATCTAAAACACTTAAATATATTTAAAAGCAAAGAAAATCATTTCTTCACAACTTGTAGAGAGATTTTTTTGTCTAAATAACAGAGTCATAAATGTCCTTATGATTATTATTACAAGCCTTAGAGTAACAGAACTTATATAGCAATAACAATAGTTAGCTAGTCAGACCATGGTTTCAACTTCATCTACAGAGTCTTCATCAATGGCCTTAGTGCCCTACATAGTTGGTGCATATGAAAATTTGTAAATATTCTATATCACCTTCTGTCCAAAAGAATCACGGCTATGTGAAAACTGAGCTATCTCAGTGATACCAGTTTGAGAGAAATTTCCCGTCATTTTGGAAGTTTTTAGCTTTCTAGACTAATCTGGTCACTAGATATCGGAAGTAGCTTATAAGCAACTTTGGGCAGTTTAGGAAGTATTTTGGGGGTAGAAAAAAATGAAAATATATGTAAACAAGCGAGTTCCCGAGTCCAAAACTTCTTTTATAACATCATTTTAAATTGATCATCCTCGCATTATTCATCAAAGGATTTATCCCAAACGAATTCTAAAATCTTCAGTATATTCGTAGCACAAAGGTTATCCGGTCATAGCTCGAATGGTCATAATCCCCAAAGCCATTTTGAGCCATATGTACGTTTTTTTCGGTCATAGTCCCCTTATTTTTCGAGTAAATTTTTATGGGATAATTTGATGGCTTGTTGAGGGAAAAAACTCCTTTTTTTCCTTAAATTGTGGGAAATGTTTGAATGAACTACTGGCATCACTGGTCTATCTCGGAAACTACTGAGCAAAAATTTAAACTGAATGTTATAAGTTCATGTGCTACCCTCGATTCGTTCGACTCAATTTATGTTCAGTTCATTCGTTATCCTTATAGTACGATTGCAACTCAAGAGTTTCAAGCTACTCGTTTGTTTGAGTTCCGACTTTTTTACTATTGTATGGCGTAAGTAACAGCTTAGAATTAGTACCTAAAAACTGTAAATTAATTGACAAAAAATTTGTGAACATTGGAGAAATTACATAAAATAAATTGAATATACATAAAAGAAGAACAAACACCAACTTGTATTTAATTTTATTCCACATTCCAGTTATCGAAACCGCCATCGTCAAATCACATACATTTTGTCAGCAAATATACATATGTATGTGGGGGGAAATTGGAAAGTCTCTAATATGTAAGTTGTCTCAGCTACTTCTTTAAATTTCGTACAAATTTCTACGCAAATGCTACGATTTATTTTTGGAACGCCGCTATTTCAATTTTACAACTTTGAAGCAAAACAAAAAAAAAAAAAAAAAAAAAAAACAAACAAGAATCGTAAATACCGTTATTGTTTGTGTCGCTTTGGTTTATTATCCTTTTGACTGCCAGCCTACACGCACACACATAGAGTATTTGCCACACAGCCACAATGTGAGCGTCATAAACGTTTTACATGTGTTACTAGACGTCTAAGCGGGGGGGACTCGAGTGTTGTAATATGTTGGGCGCTTTAAAGCGAAAAATGTAAAGCTTGTTGCTAACAATCTTAGTCGGCGGCATTACCTACCACCATCATTTACATACGCGTAGATGATTCACAGAGTACGCAAGAAATTTTATACAAAATTTTTGTCTGTGCCTTGAGTGTCTGCAAGAAATATAAAATTCTTTTGTTTTTTATAATTTTTTTTATATTTATTTGTATGTTGTTTTTCTGGAAATTTTTGCATTTTATTGTGTTTATTTTATATTTGCATTTTATAAATATGAAATTCTTTTACATACGCTGTACATTCCGCTTCAGACAATTTGTGTGGAGAAACAAGAAAATGTTCTAGAATAAATTAAATTTGAAAAATGGGAATATATCATGTACATACCTACTCGTAGATGAAGAAGAAGAAATAAACAGGGTAATTTTTGCTATGATAACAGAAAAAACTCAGAGGCTTTAGTCATAAAAATTTAAGCTCAAACTAAAATTTTGTATAAATTTTTTATTTTTTGTAAATGAAATAATTTGACAATAGCCATCTATAAATTAAGGAAAGAGAACATAATGAATTTGCCAAAAATAAATCAATTTGCTAGGAATAAATCATTTTATTCAATTTCAATTAAATGAATGTCCAGAATTTCTTTTTGCTGACTTTTGTTTTTTGAACAAATCCATGTTGCCAATGAGCGAAAAAAAGTTGGCGCGACGTATAACAATAGCTGCAAAAAAACATTTCACATGCGATTTTAAAGGACCATCCATCAATGACAAAACAGACAAAATTCAAATCATCGGTGGTAGCAGCAACTACGCAGTCATCAACAATGAAACATCATCAACAGCACAAACAACAATGCCGGCAACAGCAGAAATCAGTTACCAACGATAAGAAGAAATGTTTAAAATAAAAAAAACAATGAAATTACCAAAAACCCAAAAACAGCAGCAGCAATTACAACAATTACAAAAACAACTAAATGCAGTAAAATGGAAATCAAACAACAACAACAACAAAAACCACTCAAAGCCAAAAAATCAGAGAAAACACAAAAATAACCGCCATTACAAACAGAACATTGTGGGGTAGGCAGTACCTAACCAAAATGAAAACCAACAACAACCGCCCATCGATTGAACTCATGCTCATGCACCCAGCAAACATTTTTCATCTTGGATGCGTCAATATTTTAATTATCGAAGTGATGGTTTTGATGCACGTCTGATATCAATGATATCTGATATCAACCGATAGTTTTTGTTCGAGAGAAATCGTTCACTGGTGAGCGATTCGCGAATGAATGATTGATTGGGCAGTATTGCAAGCGATTATTGTAGCATTATACTCGAAATTTTGTTTCAACTACTTTGATATTTCCTTAGATTTTAATGTATAATTTAAAATGATTTTTCACACAATACTCAACAAAGCATGATAGCGGAGAACCAGCCTGAGAACATTGTTGTCGTACTTTACGTTAAACAATAGCTGCTATTTATGCGCCAACCGCGGCTAGCTATTTATAGCTAGAACCAATAAATGTAAGGGAAAGCAAAAACAAAATCACAAACTTAACGAGTAAAATTATAGTTGCTATCTATAGATGGCAAGTAGCTTAAGTGCTCGTGATACCCAGCATTGTGTTTTATCTATTGTGCATATTGAAATGAAACGAAGAAGAAATATTTCGCGGAAAACAATTGTATGAAATATCAGACGACAAAATGACGCAAAGGGGAATTGAGAAAATTAGAAAGAAAAACAAACGAGTACTCGTATTAGCAACGAGTAGAAAACTTAGCAACTTGGTCGTTTTATTCGCACATCGATAGCGAATTGGCGAATAGAACACAGCTAGTATAATGAAAAGCGCTGATCCAGCCATGACCTTAACCAAGACCTTGGCCTACATTTTCAAGGTTATTTGAAGGTCAACTTTAGTTTTTCAAATGGAAACCCCTATTTTTGACCTCGGATTCCGGAAGAGCACAAAATTCTACGTTCAGATAGGTATTCATATTAGAGGTCAAAGTGATCCCTGAAGGTCCTTTCAAGGTCGAATTCCCTCTTGGTATAGAAAGCTGCAGCCAGTTAAGGCAAGATTGTGCAGCGGTCCAGCCAATGATTACTAGCTTTTCTGCACCAAGCAGGAATTCAATCTTGAAATAACCTTCAGGATTCACTTTGACCTCTAACTTTACTTTTGACTTATTCAGCTATTAAAATGGGACACCCTGTATAATATAATATACAGTGTATATGTATATTCAATACCTTGTGTTCTAGCGTCACCATACAGAATCAAAACAACATTTTGCCATAAATTCGATTATCCGTCTAATTGATTACCCGTCAGGCTGTTGGTCCCGTGCCTGCCGGATAATCGAGATTCCACTGTACATTAAAATATATAAGACTAAATAAGTGCCTAAAAATATGCAACACAAAATAAATTTTAGTTTCAATCATTCTCAATCTTTCATCGCCTGAAAGTTGGCAGCTTAAATAATCTCTTAAATGTCGACTGGGCACATGTACATACATATGTATATAGCAATGAGTGAAAGTACTCGTCTCGTGTATGTACAAGAACTACAAATACTACACCAACACATATGCAGTACTAACTTTAATGACAGTATACTTTGTTGTTCATGTATTGGTAGTATTTTGTAAAATAGTTCGGAAATTTAAAAAAAATTGATTTATACACTGAAAAAATTATCGTTAAAATATTGATTCGCATTAAAAATTTTTTCCAAATTTTTTCTCAATTGATAAAAACTAAAAAAAACAGCATTTTTTTCGAATTCATATGACTTTTTTTGTAGAAATTTTTATGAAATTTTATAGGCGATTTTCCTCTTATTAGATAATTATCGCTATCCATTCTACTTTGATATATTCCTTCTTGAGTAGTACCAACATAGTGTTCCGACGATATGAAATTTTTTTTCTTCCAGTGCAAAACTAAACCAAAATTATTTCGTTACTACAAAATTCACAATTGAAGTCATTTTGCGTATTTTTGGCTTGCAATGAAATATTTTTTGTATGCATCATTTCAATCATTGTTGTAGTTGTTTTCAACATTCATACCATTGTATGTATGCTTTAAGTATATATAGAGTATTGCATTGAAAGAGTAGTGGCACTAACACAAATTTTGCAAATTCACAAAATTGAAAATCGAAAATATATATTTTTTTTTTCTGTCGACATTTTAACGGAAATTCGCTAAAATGTTGGAAAATCAAACCATGAGTTGTAAAAAAACCCACAAAAAAAAAACAACACATAAATGAACAAAATAGCTGTTGGGCATCAATAGACAAACAGACAAACTGATAGATTGATATAGCCAGATACTCATATAGTGGTATGGACAGCACACAGTCAATAGTCAATCGTATGTATAGACAACATTGTAAAGTAATCGCTTGGAGTGAGTGAATGAGCCAGAGAACATAGACAATATGTATTATTGAGTTGCAATTTCTTTGTTGCTTCTCAATACTTTTTTTTTTTTTGTATCAAAAATGTTTGACAGTTGATTGATGTTTTTTGCTACTGCTATACTGCCTTTTGCAAAAGTCTACTGTAAATTTTTTTGTTCTCAAAAAAAAAAAAAAAATTTGTAAACTACAACTATTTGTTTGTCTGGTTGTCTGTCTGGCAGACAGTTAAAAAATAGCAGTAGCCCCGTCAGTTATTGCATTCGCAAGGTAAATAATTTCATCAAAATTTATTGTGAATAAATGAATTTGTTTCGGGCAATAAATTTTAATGATTTTTTTAAAAAAAAGTAATAAAAAGGCGTTACAGAATGTTAAATAATTTTTAGTAGAAAGTTTTGTTTTTGATGAAAATAGAGAATTTCAAGTATTGTGGCATATTGTACATTACAATCGAAAATTATTAGATTTATTGTATATAAGTTTAAAAATATCAAAAAATTTCTTTCTTTTCCAAGCTGGCTCTACTGAAAGTTGTGTCATTGGTTTATATACGGCTGCTTTTTATGCAAGTTAACTTTTGCGTCTCTTCAGATTATTAATAAGGAGAGAGCGTGTTTCAAATGTTGCCTTTCCAATGAAATTTCTTGTCTTGAAAATTATACCGAAAGTATACGGAAGCTGCTTTGTTATATGTTTGAAGACTTGCTTCGTTCTGAATATCCTTTGAAGGGAGGAGCCTTAAGAATATTGTGCTTTCAAAGATCGAGTTGACATTATGATATCTGACGATACTCTTATGGATCAGCCTAGTAAGTAGTGCACGTTGCATTTCAAAGGACCTTATTTTTTCTTTTATATTATATTGCAAGACACGAGAATTTTTAGTCAAACATCAAAACTATCAACCTTGCACTTTTCTGTTTGCCAAACTACATAAAAAATAGGAAATTAAGTAGAGATCGGCAAAGGAACTGTAGACCATACCGACAACGTTCAATCAGTCCAGTGCAAATATAGTTTTCTGTTAGGAGCGTGGTATCGCCTACTTATAAACAAATACTTCTTCTCAGACTTCAATCTATTTTCATACCAAATACCATCAAAATCGGGTCATTAGTACCTATAGCTGTGAAAAGATATTTTATAGTGGCGAGGCATCGATTATTAAAAAAATATATATCTTTCCTAAGGGTTAAATCTAGCTTTATACCAAATTTCATCAAAATCGTTCCACAAGTTTAGTAGTTAAAAATTATTTTCCTGCTAGAGGCGAGGCACTTCTCGGAATAAAAATAATTTGACAACAGCAGGAAATACCGAATTTCCAAGGGTTTTTAGCAAAATTTATAAAGAGTTTCGTCGTGGTGCGTAGGCGCAAATTTTTTAAGTAAGATTTTGCATGAACTTTCATATGTGTCATAAGTTTTTTTACCAAAAATTAAATGTTGTCAAAGCATTCTTAAATCACTCACACTCACAATCTTTGAAAACTACTATAAAGCGTTCATCAAGAAATTTGCTTTTGCTTCCTTCTATATAATTACGTACAAAAAATAGTATGAAGTATAAATAACACAATTAGTGCGTACAGAATAAATCAATCAAGCCGTTGTCAAATAAACTTCCAATTACAATGAAAACTATTTACTATTCCTTGCATAGTTTGTATGTTATTGATTTAAGAATCCCTGCACTTACTTCATTTACTATTTGAAAAGTCTACACATTACGAAAGTTACTTCAATTAAAATGAAAAATCCTTTGCAAAGGCAGCGGCGTAGCAACACCTTTGTTTGCGTCACAGGACGACAACACTTTACGTGGCGCTCATAAATAAACTTTGTCAAAATTTATGTTAAATAAAACTTTTTTTTTATCTTAACTTTTAACATCAACTAAACTACTAACAACCACTACAGATTAAAAAATAGATATCCTTACGAGGGCCCTGTAAGACATTATATTGAGACCCCTTTTATATCCCGGCCTAAGGTCGCACTACCCTTGCTACTCCAGCGTGCACAGCAGCAGAATAACGATAAATACATTATCGTTAATTTTCGCTTGTGAAGTGATGCAGATAAACTTTTAACACACCAACACACAGCACTTTGATGAATTTGAAAGAAGTAGGTGCACCGAAAAATTAAATTTGGCCAAAAAGTAAATAGTGAATTTTGTACGTTAAATAAATAATAAACGAAACATTGACTGTATAGTGATCTTAAATTGGAAATTTTTTTATGTAGGCTTTTATTGACAATATGTTCTTACTTAAATGAAAAACCAAAAAAACTTGCGCTTCTTACGAAAAATTAAAAATTTTATGAAAATAAAAAAAACTCACATACATATGTATAGAATAAGGTATGAATTTCATGATATTTTCCAAAGTTATGTCGGGAATTTCGATATGAAAGTACATGCATTCTTAGGTTTGATTGAGGATTAACTCATAAAAAAACAAGATGTTATATTAAAGTTGCTTAGAGAAAAATTTTTTTAAATAAAAAAATTAATGTTCCAACAACAAAAAGACGAAAAAAAGATTTCGTAATTTTTATCCTATCTCCTATAATTTTTGGGATATTTCGTTTCAAAAAATTCTCAAAAAGGTAATAAAAAAACAAAGGGTGCAGTTATTAAAAGAATGGCCGATATATACATATGTATATACTATACACACATACGCATATATACATATATATTCATAAAAAAATGTTTGTATTTTTGTATGCTTTGTAGTCAAAAATACTTTTTTACGAACTTTATAACCTGACATGAAACAGTGATGGCATTTGGGTTTTGTGAAAATGTACTGAATCGAGACTTGAAATGTACTTTTTAGAGGCCGAATGTACTTTTTTGGCGTGAACATCCAATTTTATTAAAATGTACGAAATTTTTATAAAATTTTCTCAATAACCAAAAAAAAAAAAGGTCCTCACTTTTGGCATCTCAAAAACTCTAGAAAAATGAGATATATATATATGAAATTAAATTACAAAAACTACACCTTGCAATTATTTTTACAAAAAAAGGTAATTATTATATATCTTCACGTTGCAATTATTTTTTCATTTAATTAAACCGAAAACAGGTAATTATTATAAATTGTTCAAATGTACCGAAAAGGTACTGAAAATGTGCTGAAAATTCGCCGAATGTACTAAAAATGTGGCAAATGTACCGAATGTACTGAATACTTGTTAAATGTACTGAATACGATTTTTCAGGACGCAAATGTACCGAAAAAAGTACAAATGTACCGAAAATGCCATCACTGACATGAAATATCCGAGTTAACCCAGCAATAGCCAGCGTATGAAATTTCATACAATGCTATTTTTTACCAACAACCAAGGTAGTCGGTGATGACATTTTTGAATTTTTTGGTGCAAATATTTCAATAAACAAAATCAAATTTTTTTTTTTATATTTTTTTTTTTAGAAAAATGCATTGTTTTTTAGTGAATTTTCCAAAATCGCATGAAAAATTTTTTTTCTGGGGACTGCTGGGTTAAAACCCCCCCCCCTTGGATGATTTCTGCGCACAGGCCTGACTTGGGTGATACCGTAACGTTTAAGAAGAGGGGGGGGGGGTAAAAAAATCTTCAAAAATTGCGTTAAGTAATACTTGAACGGCCCATAAGGTCGAATATACATTTTGGCCGAAGTACGTTTTTCAAAACAGTTTTTTGCAACAATCGACATGGACTGACCCAAAATAGATCAAAACTTTTTTCCAACAAATAGTGATAAGAAATTTTTTTTCTGACCGGTGCTGTTGGTGATCAAAAATTACTGAAATCATTTTTGCAATTTTTTATTACGATTTCTAAGAATTTCACTAAAAAGATTCATAATCCTTGTTTGATTTCTAGAATGGAATCGAAAATGAATTCATTTCTTTGCCTTAGAATTGAGAATAAATGGAATCTTAAAGATATTCCTTGAAATGGTATAAGTTTTTCAATTTTAAATTTTGATGCCTTGAATGGAAGTGACACATGAATTAACTCCTTTCATTATTAAAATAAAATTTTTTTTCGGAAAATCTGCGATTGGAATTGCAAAGTACTTAGTCTCATTCTGTTTGTCTGTCACTAAAATCTGCCACTGTTGGTCTAGATCTATTCAGCCATTCGGCACTGGACAGAAACAAATTTGTTTGCAGGCTAAGTAGATCGTTGTGCACAACTTCGAGTAATGTAATAAAAATGTGCCAAAATAATATTTTATTTTACTGTTCGTGATTAAAGTTGAAAACAAAAATATTATTTTTTTTTAACATTTTCAAGATCTTTAGATTGCTTACATTTATTTTTTAAAACACCCCAGCCGTACGTTTAATTCAAACTCAAAATGAAACACTTTAATTTATACAATAAAACTTTCAAACAAACAGAATAAACAAAAAAAGGATACAAATTCACATACACTCATATGTATGTACAAAAACAAATACAACTGACATGCATTTATATTACTATACAAACACAAATGCATTTAAATTGCTTTTAATCAACGGCAAAGGAATAAATCAACAGCAAATAACAACAAAACGTTTAAAATTGTTGCTATAGGTGTTCATGTTGTTGTTGTTCTTGTTGCTGGTTGTTGATGATGATGAGCATGCAGGGAAATTTTACAACAGCAGAAAAACAAAAAAAAAAAAAACTTGACAGCTAAGCAGAAAAGACGAATGAATTAAATTGTAAGGATACAACTATCTGAAGGATGAATATGGAAGAAAGAAAAACAAACCAAGATGAACTCGTAGTAGTAGCAAATGTGTGTAATACAACAATACTATGTACTTCAAAGATAGTTTGATAGAGCGATAGAAATGTTGGTAGATTTAAGTAGCAAATTTCATAGTTTAGTGGAATATTTGACTACTGAAAATATCTAATAATGCTTGCATACTAAGAGCTAAGTATATTTTAAGTTTCTATAGAACTATATGAAGCTTTTTACAAGAGAAAAAGTTTTCTATTACACAAAAGCTAAACATTCGTCAAAATGACGAACAAGTAGTCAAAATATCAAAATACTCACAAAGAGCGCACTGCCGCTACAAGCAAGCTCTCGGCGGAGACTGAGTTGTTGTGATATTACATGTAACTAGGCGTGTTAGTGAGAGTGAGAGGGGTGAATATATAACTGATGTTCATCAAAATGACGAACGTTAGCTACCTAGAGTTAACTTTAAAACACCGCACAAAAATATTTTCAAAAAAAAAAACAAGCAAAAATATTACTCAAAGTATCGAGCATAAAAATCAGAGTTTCTTTAGCATGCACCAATTTGAGCCAAGCCCATAATTCCAGCAACCATGCTACTTAAATCGTCATCGTAACTGCAACATACGATTTGTTGCTGTAGTAGCTTTTGAGCCGTTTCATATCGTTACGTTTTTTAAGGATGCTTGTTAACATTTCCTAATTGCTGTTGCCGCTGCCTGAGGTGAGCTTTTGTTGCCTTATAATAACAAAAACAACATCATCAGCGGCATTGAAAAAAAAAACAACAGCAGGCAACAAGGACTACCTACTACATACATACAATAACAACACGAGAACAAAGAAAATTCACTTTCACGTTGTTAATTCGCAAAACATCCTTGCTGAGTAAGAATTTGCCAAGCGCCAAGGAAGTTGGCAAAAAAAAGAAGACCAAAGTGAAAAAAGAAAAGTAAATCATACGCTGCAGGCACAATTTAAATGACAGCATAGAAAAGAGCGGATAAAAATAGTGGGAAAGAATGAATGACTATGTATGTAGTAGGGCACGAAGAAGAAAAACTGCACTCGACAATGGAATTAAGATTGATGGCAGAAAATGCTGCTACAAATGGCACAGGGTGGTATGAGTTCGAACATATAAAATTTTGTTGAATTTGTTCAAATGAAAAACTGTTAATATGTAAAAGATCCTAGCCAACTTTTATCAAGTAAATCTGCTTAAATATTTATATAACTTAACCAACAAAAAAAAAAACATTTCTTGTACTAAAAATAATGTGTGCAGAGAGAGAGAGAGAGAGAGAGAGAGAGAGAGAGAGAGAGAAATTGATGACTATGAAAGTCAGTAATTCGCGAAAAATTTTCCTCTCTCTATGCTCTGGCCAAGTTGTTATTTTTCTGTAAGTCCTTTGTTGATATTGAAGATATGCCAAAACAAGAAGCTCAGGCGATCAAAAAGGAGAAAGCCAACAAACAATATATTACAAACGATTTTAATTTTGAAGCAGTAAGGAACCGACCATAGGACAATGAGCAGAGCAAAGCGAAAAACTTCCTAGTACCTTTAAAAATTTATTTAATTTATTATATTGGTCAGACAAATAACTGAGAAAATCAAAAGCGTACGTTTTGAGAAGTACCATGAAAATGCTATATCAAATAATAGGCCAATTTTAAGCTTCCAAAACTTTTTTAAGCGCTCAAAAACGTCTGCCTTCGAAAAACCTACGTTAGAATCGTCTGCCCTTTCTCTATTTTAATATTTTTTATAAGTAAACTCGTAGGCAGACGTGATTTTTTTTTATTTATTTGCTACTCAGTTTTTTGTCAGCATGTTTGTAATATTGCAACTTTTAAATGTAGCCATAAGAAAGTGGCAGAGCTTTATTTTTGGCGTTTTTTTTTATAAAATAATCCTCATACTCGCAATTATCGCAATCTGCCAGACCATAAAATATCTTTAGTTTGTAGCCACTTATATTTATCAATTTTTGTGCTTATACGCAGCATAAAATATATGGCAGACGCGATAAAATTGTTTATCGTATCTTTTTTTAAGTTTTAAAGTGCACTCACGAGTCCACGCAATGGCAGAGATTGTTCTTATTATTTATATTACTTTGAATTTAGTGATTATCAACATCTGCCGCACGATAAAATCATATAGAAATCTTTCTCCTCCCTAACTACATATAAGCATCCTCAAAATCTCCGAAAAAACTTTAGTTGGAAAAAATGTCCAGAATAATTTTACTCCACCATGTACAACACAAGTTTGCAACACCCTGTTAAAACTTTTAAGAGTTTATGCAAACTTTTTCATTAGGTTTTGTAAATTTTCACAACTTTCTTTTCTTTCCTTTCCTTTTGATTTTTTACTAAAACTTGAGGCAAAAAGTTCACGCATTGCTGCTGATGATGAAGCTGTTGCTGTTATCGTAGCTGTTTGCATCTTTCTACGTTGCTTTTGTCATTGTTTTCGCAACAATTTTAATCAATTCGGATGAGTTAAGCGAAAGAATAAAAAACGGATGCAAGGAAGCATTAGGCCAAAAGACTTGAAGCACTTTTGTGGAAATGCTGCCGCCACAAGAAGTGCAACAGAACACAAAACTTTTCTTAAATAGAACGTGAAAGCAAAGAACTCAGAAATGGAATTGCAAGAAAAAGAAAAGGGAGATAAAGAAAAAAACGCATTTTTGAGGAATATAGTAATTGTTTGCAGTAGAGCAAAAGTACGAAGTTGCAATTAAGATTTTAAAAGGAAAAACGCATAGCAAGATGAAATAAATGCAAGCAAATTAGTTTGGCAATTAATGGAAGATGCACAAAAATTACGAATAGTTTGGAGTATAAAGAGATAACTAAAAGTCGTAATTTTTTATGATGCAAATTATGCGATTCAGAAATGAAAATGTTAAATAATAAAAGCAAAATGGGGGAGAATCATAATTAAGAAATGTGGCATATTAAGTTGGCATTTTTGAAAATTCAACATAATTAAGTAACTTTAATGTTTTCATTGAAAATTTGAATCAAAAACTAAAAACAAAAAAAATTAATAAAGAAATTTTGTCATATTTACATTCTATAAAAAATTTAAACGAAATAAATGAAAAAATCTTGCGCCAAAATGAGAGCATAAATGTTGTAAGATATCTTGTGAATGAACGTCAACATTACAATGAATATAGTATGCTAAACTCTAGCTTTTGAAATCATTAACAGCTTGACTTGCATTTGGCTTGGTTATGTCCTTCAAATATTTATTCCACTGCAAAAAATAAAACAAATAACAAAGACCTCACCGCCCTCCAAACCCAACATTTCTAGCACTTAACATAATGAATGCCAGTAAAATTCTATGCTAAAAAAGTGACATTACATCTACATACATCGACACATACATTCACATTTTTAAGTTTTTTTTTTTGTTTAACACATCGACAATTTCCCTTTTTGTT
Organism: Meiosimyza platycephala; assembly: GCA_963662105.1. Lineage (NCBI taxonomy): Eukaryota > Metazoa > Arthropoda > Insecta > Diptera > Lauxaniidae > Meiosimyza > Meiosimyza platycephala. The sequence goes on from OY759210.1 coordinate 15,403,291, forward strand.
TTAAAGCTGTTTATTTTTGTTCTCTTTTACGCCTGTATTCATTTTTCATACGCGCTAACAAATGCGACACTTATGCTAACACATGCACACACAAACACACACATAGCGAAGCATAAAAATTTATGTGCTGTCAAGTGTTGCGACTGCCGCCGCTTTCACTTGTGATGCTTGTCAAAAAAAAAAAATAAAAATAATGGCAAAAGCAAACAATGAAAATGAAAAGATGATGAAAAAAAAAAATATTGTAGCATACACTTCAGCGTCAATTCGTACAAAATGTCGTTAGCACACCAAGTTACGTTTTATGTTGCTGTTGCTGTTGCAACGTTGACGATTACATTGAAGCGATTACAACAACAATTATTATTGCAATGTTCCGGAATGTTTTGTGGAATGTTTTCCAAATACTTGAGTAAGTGCAGCAGCAGCACATTGCATGAGTGTATGAGTTAATGTATGCGAGTAAAGCGGCATATGTTTTTGTTACGAATACATCTATGCAAAGTTGTTGACATTGTTGTCGTAAATCAACCGCAAAATGTAAATTAAGTTGAGACACACAGCGGCAGCAGCAATAGTAAAGGAAATGAGTGGCAGTTAAGAGTACATTAAATGAAGCGCACAATGGAGCAAAATACCTTAGAAAAAAAGTTTAAGTTTTAATTACGCGACATTATTCCTAATGACTTTAAGAAATAAGATATAATTATCCTGAAGATAATTATAATTATAATCTTTACTACTGATATAAAAATCTTAAATTGCGAGCTTAAGATTTTTACTTCTTGCGGCAGACAACAGTGATTTCAGTTCAATTAAGGAGTGAGCGAACAAAACAGCACATGTCCATGGTCGATCAGTTTGCATTTTTTTAATGGAATCCTGTCCATTCAACTGAACACCAAGTAATTTCAATCTCAGGCACTTCAAAAAAGCAATAGATTTCATGCTTTTTTGATATTAAAGTGAAGGTGTTCGTGCAAAATGGCATATGTCCTGCAAATATTTATATTTTTTATGTGTAAATTTTCAAAATGGCATGTATTTTATTTAAAAATGTTTAAATGGTTGAACAAAATGGCACGTATTGCATTTAAAAATGTATAAAGGGTAGAACAAAAAAGCACATGCCCAGTTGGTCACTACAAAAGAGCACATGTCCATTTTTTTTCTTTTTTAAACATTTTGAAAATATTTTTTTTGGGACTGAACGATTCCAAATAGTAGCGCAAACTGAAATAATTATAGTAAGTCAATGTGATCAGTTCAGAGGGATAAAGAGCTTTTCTTGCGATTTCTGAATATTTTTAGCATATGGACATGTGCCATTTCTCAAGCAAAAAAAATAAGCATAGAGTACAATATATGGCTTTAGCTTTTAAAAATCTTGAATAAAGCTGCCGAGTGCCTTAATTTTATAATATGCCTAAAAAGTTTTAGTGAAAGATAAAGTCTTGTTGGCTTATAAAGCAGAATCAACAGTTTTCTCATTTAATCCTTAAGAAAAGACCTTTGAAAAAGAGCTTAAGTCAACTGAATCGAAAGTTCTTTTCTTTTTTTTTTAAGTAGAAAATTTAATCCCTCATATAATTTCTAAAATAAAACTCAACAAATAAATAAGTAAACAGAAAAAAATAAAAAAACGCAAAGCATAGTGAATGTCCTTAATAATATAATAACAAAAGTAACAATAGTACAAAAACAACGACAACAACAAAATAAGTTGATAAGAAGTAAAATACGCCAGGAATGTAACAAAAAAAAAAAAAAAAAAACTTTTCCTTTTATTTTATTAGATTTCGTTTACTTTCGTCTTTTGTTTTTCTGTCAAGCTTCTTCAAGGCTTATCCACCAAGTACTATAGCGGAACACAGTAGATGGCGTAAGAAACTTTTAAAAATAGCGAAAAACTCCTACATAATTCACTACATATATAGAATAAGTTTCCTTTTTTGTCGCTATTTTTTTTTTTTTTGGGAAATTTTTCTTTTCCTTTTGTTTGTTTTAAGTCAGCGTGACTATTTTGTTTTTTTCTTCTTCTTTGTTTTCTCAATTTTTTGGAAACATTTATTCTAACGTCAACGTCAGTAGGTACCCCTGTGAATATCGTCGCTTTTCTACTGATGTGGGATTTCTTAAGCTAAGCATGACATAAATTTTTCTAAGAACTTTTTATAAGAAATACTTTTTTTTGTTTTCTTGGAGGTAGGTACCAAGTTTTTTTTGCTTTTGTTTTAAATATTGTTTGTTATTTATTATTTTAGTTTATTTTTGTTGTTTGTTTTAACATGTTGCTTTCTTTAAGAAATTTTTCAGTTTTGTATTTAATTTCTATTTTGCTCATGAGATAGAGAATTTTGTATTTTTTAAAGATATTATTCCAGTGCCTCTACCGTTTGAGGAGCAAACGTTTCACGTCAAGCGGATCACATTCGCGGCCAAAAATTGGCTGAACGTATGAGGTCTTAAAAGGTTCGTCTTATGAAAATTTTCTAAAAGCCGTTTGGCCCGTTCAGTATTTCAAAATGGTGGATCCAATATGGCGGTCGGAGAAAAGCCGGAGAAAAGTCGAGTGTCCAGCAATAAAAGCTTGTAAAAATAAAAATTCACAACCGATCGGGTCGTTTCTTGGCGCAAATTGTAGCTCCTAAAAAGCTTTCATGGTAGGTTGACAAAATCCAATATGGCGCCCAAATATTCAATATGCTGGCCAAATTATTGAAAGTCAACCGACTAGCACCAAATTTGGTAAACGGAGGTCTTGGTGGTCACTGATCACGAATCTGAGGTTAGATTTGACAAAATCAAGATGGACAAAAATCAACCAAGTTGTACGAAATTATTTACACGGGGGTTTTTAGGGTCGCCGACTACGAATCTGAGGCAATATTTCAAAAATTTTTAAATTCAAAATGGTGGATCCAATGTGGCGGACGTATTGTTTAAAAATTAACCGATTTGCACAAAATTTTTTCTGGGCTCGCTGAGTACGAATCCAAGATCAGAAATTTAAAATTCAAGATGGCGGACGCAATATGGTGGATAAGGGTATTGAGTTATTTCAATTTTCAAACTTAATGGTTCTGAGGCAAACAAATCGGCCTTTATAATGAGTCCAAGTCAGTCAGAAATAATGTAATGTAATAATAATAATAATCTAAAGATTTTATTATTTATCCATTCAATTCCAATTAATTTTTATTTAGCACACGGTTACTCAGTTGCAGTTACAAAGCTTTTGAAAAAATCTCGGTTGAAATTTTGTGAGAGATTTCACGCATATTAGAGGATAAGTTAAGAAAAGTAACTCTATTAATTGAGTTTTTTTTTTCCACATTTTTCTGTGCCCTGAAATTTTGTTTCTAGTCAATCATACAGAAAAAAATCACTTTAGGATTCGAGTTTTGAAACCTCTCTCCTTATTTGCTATTGATATTGTAAGCGAAATTCTCGACTCTGAATTTCATGTTTTCAATGTAATGATTTTAGCCTTAGCATTATTTCCTCGTCAACAGGTCAAAAAAAAAAAACAGCACTAAAAGTAAACTTTTACTTTTTAAGTAGCTGTAATACCCACCTTGAATTCGTCTTTCGAAAAATCTCATCTGGGTGTTGCAATTATATGGAGATATGCTATTTCAGATTTTCCGGTTCTGAGCCCCAGAGCCTTTATCCTTTGTCAAAATAAAAGGTGTTGTAATATTAAAAATGCGATATTATGAAAATTAGAAATTCGAAAAGTTCTGATTGTATGTCATTTACTCAAATTATATTTTTTTTCAAAGTTGATATTTCCAGGATAAACATTCTCATAGAAAAGATTATGCTGAGCACGATGGTGTTTCCAAAATTTTTCTATCTCATTTTTTGAAAAGCTACGACATATAAATTTATAACGACCCTTCGTATTATTTCTGACATTATATTGTATAATAGTCAATCGATCATTAGTTTTCAATGATATACCGACAGTTAGACTATTTAAACGTTAAATTTCGTAACTAAACGATAGTAACTTGATCGATAAGATCTTTATTTTTGACTCTACTGCAAAATGTTGTTCCTTTCCCATGGACGGTATTCGATTTTCGGACATATTGGGTTCTGAAAAGTGAAAGCGATACGACCATTTTCTTTTCGGGAGTGGAGAAGTGGGCGTGTTGCGAACAATTTAAATGTGCATACATGCTATGATATTATTCAAACATTGTCTGTACTAACTTGAAAAATTAAAGCGCTATTTTACTATATATGACTTAAAGTTTGAATCAGTATATATAGAACTAAAAGAGGTTATATCAATTACCTGTACTTTGTACTAGATTAGTTCCAACAAAATAACATTTTTAAGGTGTATAGATTATTTTGTAGAAGTTAAGAATGGTGGGGAAAAAAAATTTCGTATTAATCTAGATCCAGTTACCACTTGGCTTAAATATTATTATAACAAGACAAATAAACCCTCAATTGGATATGAAAAAACAAGTTCATCCCTGTTATGCTAGCGGACTATTTATACAACATTTAACAGACAGATTCTCATATATGTACTTAACCCAACTAATTTTTCACAGTTCTACGCTGAATATTTAATGCGGTAAAAAATCAAATTAGTACATTTCACATGACTCTCAAACATTTATTGCTCAAAACCTGCAATTTCAGAACAATTTTTTTTTTCTTGCAATTTGCATCAGCTATGAAACATGAGTTTTTGTTAAAGAAAAAATCCATTACGTGACCATTATAAAAACTTTTTTATCGTTTACTTGTTAACAATGTTGTTTCATTTTATCCTATTTTTTATGATATAAAGTTGTTGTTTTTCCTAACTGCGTGTGCATGTTACATGAAATCGTGTAATTAGTAAAAACATCGAAAATCTCGTGACTAGAGAAAATTTTAATTTCCTCTTCAATTTTAACGTTTATCGAACAAAAAGCAAGCAATGGACGGAAAAGCTAAATTGAAATAGTTTTTTAAACTAAACTAAAAAAAAAGAAAAATTGGATGGAAGTGGTAATAGAAAAGTTAATTGATTGAAAAGAGCAAAAAATAAAATAAAAAAAATACCTACACATAAAATGAAATTGCAATTTCCGTGCTACAAATTGAGAACAAATAATTACAAATTGCATGACGAATGAGAATTTAATGGTCAACCAACCCAGAGGGATGAGAAAAGGATCAGAAACTAAGCTGCGAAACAAACCAAACCAACGTCCACTATAGTGCTGTTTAGTAGCAAAAAAAAAATGTTTTGAGTTGGACAAGAACATCACACGTAATTTGGTCAAGTCACAACTTGTTGCTGTAATAAGGAGCAAATTTTGCACTACACTGCTCCCTATACAACAAAGGACCTCACTTTTTCTTTTCTACTGAAGTAAAATTAAAATGCTTGGAATGTAATTACTGCAAAAAAAAAAGAAGCTTGTTGATAGCAGCTTACAACAATAATAACAACAATATTATATAGAAAAGAACCATATGTATAACTCTATGTTATTGGCCGTAGTGGGCGTGTTATGGGAAAAGTATAAAAGTTCACACAAAAGCGTCAACACAAAAGCGCACTCAACTCAACTCCTGTTACCTCGAAACGTACGACATCTAAACAAAATGAGCTGCGAACACGCAAAAAATGAGTTCGCACATTTTGACATCACATCACGTGATTAGAAGAGCAAGCGTGAGGGAGGGAGAGAGAGAGGAAGAGAGCAACCAGCAATTAGTGTGCAATGAAATTGAGTCCCGCGAGTGCTGCCACATTGCTAAGTTATTTGATTTCTTTTTTTTTTTTTTTTGTAGGTAACTTTTTTTTTTTGTGATTTCATTGTTGTTACCACTGCCACAACGCATACAATAGAAGTCATTAGGGTATTTTTGTTATTTTATATGGGAATTTCACTTCGTTATTCCTTTGCACCTCCGTTATCATACACATGAATTGATTTTGCTTATCATCAGCGTCATCACTGCGGGAAGTTTTTATTTCATATTTTGACGTAGGGAAAAAATACTTAGGGGAAAATTAAATTAATAGCAAGATAAATTCACTGACGGCAGTTCAAGATGATTGTGGGTAGGTGCCACCAGGGTTGCCATTATTATTTAATTTTCGATATATAAATTTGAATGTGATACATGACCCAGCCAATGTCATAAGTATTTAACAAATTAGTTTGCTGGATATGAAGGGTACAAAGAAAACTTAATGAATGCCTGATTTTATTGACATTTGATAAAGCCAAATTCCATGTCCAAAAGTCCATAAAATTTTAAAGCGATCACAAAATGACAAAACAAAACCATGTGTGAGATGGCGCTATTGCTCATAATCGAGTAGAAGCTGCAGCTGAAAAATGAAATGCGATAAAGAAAAATGAAGACTTAAAAGCCCACTGTAGACCAACAACCAACCTTATATATCAAACGATAAATAGGAAAATCTGAAAACAGAAAGCGACTCTTAAATACTAAAGTACTAAATCGAACTGATGGAAATAGATATGCTAAGTGCTTATGCCAACCATTTCTCTTGAATAGCACAATATATTGTTAGGTGTTCTCCATAGACGTGATTGTCGTCCACTGCCAAAAATACTTATCAGACTCTGTTGGCAGCCCTATGGAAGACAAGTAATAAAAAAAATATTTAATTTAAAAAAAGTGCAAACGTTAATTTTCACATTTTGGCTTAGGAAGAACAAATTTTTTGACAAAGTTTTTCAGCACAGAAAGTGTGGCCAACTCAGCATTTTTTGTTTTGTTTGCGAATGGTTTTTTTTTTTATGCGATGAAGCAAAAAAGCTTTTATTAAGATTATTTAAATTGTGCTACATTAGTCGTCAGTAAAAAAGTAAATAGAGCACAAAATTTACAGAACCATACAATTTCATATGTATGCATGTGTAATAACATCAACACCAACACTAACATATGCCAAGCCATCCCAGTAGGGAATTGAGCAAGGCCTTCTTCGGAGAAGCCTTGCTAGCACTGCTGCGATTGTAAGATACCTTCTCAAAACAAAATTTTCATGCAAATAAAAATATGTACATATACTAATTTTTTTATTATGTTGTTTGTTTTTGTTTAGTAGTGAAATTTTAATTAGCAGAATAGTTACACTCCATTGAGTGTCTGTTTCATGTTATGGCAGAGTGTTTTGTATTCAATGTCAAATTATAAAGCAAGAAAATGTCACAACAAATAAACAAACAACGCAAGTGCAAGCGAGGTAACGCGGATAAAAAAAAAAATATTTACTGAGAGCCTCACGGCGTATTAAAATTTAATTTTTTCCGAGTACTTCTATCACCCCTGCTACGACAAGCGCTCTTAAAAGGCCTGCTTAAGAAGGCCTGTTTTATCGGGACATGTCATATAAAAAAGAAAGTAAGTTTGAAAGAAGGTTGCAAGGCCTTAATCTTACCAAGGAAGGCCTGCTAGAAGCACTGCTAGCTCCTGCCCTTGCCTACTGGGATACTTACACAAGCATGTGTTTGAAAGTGTGCATGTATGTATGTATGTAAAGCATGTTGACTTGGCAAATATGACAGAGTGTTCTGCATTATTTGACAGTTTTTTCTGCAACTCTCATACTAAAAATTTTTACTGCTACTGCTGCTGTTTTTTTCCTACTGCAAAGCTTTCTATCTTTTACTTGCGCTTATCCCACAATTTTCCAGTGTGTCCTTTTGCCAGTTAAGCAAAATTTTTTTTTCTGATCTTTTTCTTGTCAGTGCTTTATGGAGTTTCTAAATCGTGACATGTTCAGATATTAAAGTTTAATGCTGTGATAAAATGTTGTACGTTATAGTGTAAAGGGTAAAACTTTGAGATGAACAATATTGTTTTTGAATTGTTTGTTATTTATAAAGGGTGAGTTCTTAGTGTGATCGAAAAAATTATATTATTCAAAAGATTATTTAATGCATTTAATGTTTTTTTCACAAATTTCGCTAAGAAAAAGATTTATTCGTTAACGCATTATAAGATCTAACTTAGAATTTGTTAAATGCATAAGAGTTTTTAACGATAAAAATTTTATGAAAAACAATTAGTACGTAACTACGATACATTGTTAAAAATTATGAATTATTTTTGAAACATGAAAATCTCATGGTAAAAACGTTATAAAAAATTTTTCGCTATTTTTTTATAAAATGTGCGTTTAAAACCCAAAATTTCGATACAAAAAAAAAAATGAAATTTTACCGATTATTCGCGGAGTTATGAGCATTAAAAACAAACCTGATATTCCAAAAATTTATGTTTCTTAAATAGCTGCAAAAAAAACTTTAAAAAACCATGGTGAAACCAGTACTAAAAGAAAAACAATTTTCAAAAAAATCAGAGATGCAATAACAAAATGGTGTCTAATTTTGCATGGAATGTCCCATATATAAAAATTTTACCCGTCCTGTCAATGCTCGGGAGGTAATTGTTAAGCATAGAAGAAATTTTTACGTTATTAGAATCTTACTTTTATGAGAGACGTTTTTGTACATTCACCACGCCACGCCACGCCACGCCACGCCCATTTGTCCAATCTTACTTACTGTTTAGGTAGCGCTTATTTGTATAACTCATTCAGGCGTCTCAGACTTTTTCTTTCCTAAGGAAATTAACACATCGCGTTATCTAATCAAGATAGAGTCGTGCCTCCTGAATGCCATAAAGTGAGTGAAAAACGAAGAAGGATCTCTACTAGCGATAGTTTTTCGAGTTTATACTCATTGCTGTCAGATAAATTTTTGTTTTGAAAATATCCAAATAATGATTTATTTTCAAAATTATAATAATTATTCGATTGGAAAACCTTTTTAATAAGATAATTCAAGGCCAGGGCCACCTGTGCAACTACAGTCGCTGTTCGTCCACTTTATGTTCGGATATTTTCTATGTTATTTTGCATCTTTGTACAAAATTTCTATATATTGCGTTTGAATAATGACTGGATATGATATCTTCAACTTTTTATTTAAACGCCCATCGTTTCTGTAAATGTCCTTATTCCAAATATTATTATAGTTCGTTTGAATAATTTTTCGACAAGGTCATAATTATTCCGTATGATTACTGCGGCACAAAATATTCTTATGTCAGAATTCACTGTATTCATTTGGAAAAATCATTTGATATGGTCCCTTGTAAAAACATGTATATTTCTACAATCAAAAAATGTGGATGCTTCTTCGTTTTTAACTCAGAGCATGCTCAGGATTATGTGAGTAGATACGTAAAAACTTTTTGTTTTCAATCGGAAAATTCAGAGCTCAAAACTGATATTCGTTTTTGTGAACGGAATGCTATCGAAAGGTATTCTATTCCTATTGGCTCAGAATAAATTGTCTGAAGTTTTGCTTTTACGTAGAGATGGTAGATTATTCCTGAGGATTCAATTTTCAATAAGTTCATTCTATCTGACATTATACATATATGTATGTATTTCTCGAACTTTATGTTTCTGGGGTTAAAAGTTTGACATGGACTTGCACTTCTATTCAGTCAGTTCGGAAAAAACCTAATTTACAGTAAAAAAACAAATTTTCATATAGTCTGTAGTGCCGTTTTCCCATAGGACTTGAGTTTAAAAAATCCTATATAAGTGATATTTGTATAATATTGAGATCATAGTGTGACAAATGTTATTATTCTCTTATGTTTTCACGACTGTCACTTTGATCTGTGTTACGTTTCAGAATCAGCTAAGAGGAAAAAAAGCCAAGATATTTCTTCAATTTCAAAAAAATGTATTCTGAAATGACACTTTTGTTTCAAAACGAGCTTATGTACATATATTCTATGCTGCAGGTTTTTACAATGAACGATTTGCTTAAAACAGAGGCCTCACATACTAACTGACATTTATTTGAAAAGATCGAAATATAGAATTTATAGAAAATGTAAAATCCCCTTAAAGTTTAAGCCATACTTATGTATATCGTGAACACAACTTATGTCTTAAACTTCATGTTTCCAAGATAAATAGTTTGGACATAGACTATATATTTGGAGAATAATTAATATAACGACGTATTGATGTATTGATATCTTCTGTATTACATCTCATTTTTGGACCACCTCTTACTTTCAAAAGATATGTTAAAAGATCATAACCTTTTACCCTACTCTCATATATGATGTTTATGTAATTAAGCCTAAGCAAGCAACGATGTGACTGTGTGTGTGAAAGGACACACTTTATGTGACAAAACAAAGCTTTGTGAAATTATTCTCCAACCAAGTTCGTACTGTTTTTTTTTTTTTTTTTTTGCTTCCAAAGCCTCATATAAATTTCAAACATTTTGCAATTTTATGCAGGCTGTCAACTGCACAAAGCCAAAAAAAAAAAAAAAGTGAAACAGAAAAACTCAGCAAAAATATAAACCACATAATGATAAAGTTTCTTTTTTTTTGTAATGGCGAAAAAATAGCAGTAAACAAGCGATAGAGCACATAATAAAAAATTGTGTCCATTAAAAAATTTTTTAACCTCAAAATATTTGTTGGCACTCTTGAAAAGTACAATTATTTTTTATTCTCTGAAATATTTTGGTTTTTTAATACCAAACTTAAATACTTAGTACGTACTTAGAGTAGAACATCAAAAATTAACAACTACTTTTTACGAGTACCAACCAAGTGCTGTCAACTTTGGCAAAGTACAAGTTTGGCATAATTAATGACATCATTTGGCAGCACTGGTCAACAGTATAACGTCAATGACATTTTAATGTTGTTTGCTGTTACAAAAGAAAAAAAAACAAAATAAAAAATAAAAAATAAAAAAAGGAAGAAGTGCTTATGAAAAATTGATAGAAAAACTGCTTCTAAAAAATTGTGGTTTTTACTTCTTTTTTTGCAACTTGTGCTGCACGTTCTTAATTATGACCCAGTTTATGCAAAATTTTCGTAATTCTCTATTATTTCCTTTGTATGCAAGTCAAATGTCAATTTTGCATTTGTTGAGAAGTTGAAAGAAAAAGTGCGAAAGAAGCTGAAAAAATTGCACGTATTCGGGCAAAAAACTTTAATACCAAAAGTGCAGCTCTTTAATATTGCGTCCATGAGAAGTGAAGAAGTTTTGATAAGTTTTCAGGAGTAATCAAAACGAAATTTCTGTATAATAACGAAATATCATGATGAATATCAGTAATATATGAATGGTCACACCTACTTTACAAGATTCGTCCACTTTTTGGATTGTTTTATTGATCTGACACCTACGTCATCTTTAGATCTGAAAGCAGCTTTAATTTAAGCAAACGTTATTATGATCTCATACATTTTTATATAAAAAACCATTGTTGAATTTCAGAAATTTCATTGGAAGTTGATTTTAATCTATATGTGATATTTTTTGTCAAGTACCTACTATCCACAAAAAAATATCACCAAAAATCGATGATCTTTGGATTTAACTCTATATAAGCCATAAAACTATCATGTGAATTTGAGAAGAAGAAAACTCTCTGTATATGTGTATACTCAAACTGTATCATTTTTTTTAAACTAATTTTTCTGTAACCATCATGATAAATTTTATGCGTGAAATTGGCCAACGGACACTGTTATCACCTAAACAGATCTTAAATTTTTACGAAAATTTTTCCATTTGTGACTTAGACCCAGTTCTCATCAAAGTAAAAGACACGATGTTTATAAAAATGCACAGTATCGAACCGAACTAATCAGGTCTAACGTGAAGCAGATGAGGACTCTGTACCGGGACCTAATTCATCTCGAGCACAGTCTTCCAATATAATCCGACCTCGGCAACTCATCGCAGCCAGCTCCTCTTCCGATGAAGACGCGAGAACGAGACCTAGTTCGTCTCGGCTGCTTTCTGATGAATTGGAGAGTGCAGCAACAAGAGACCTAGTTCGTCTCGGCTACGACCCCAAGAATGCCCTGGAAGCACTAAGTACTCCCAACGTGATCATCGCAGCCAGCTCTTCTTCCGATGAGGACGCGAGAACGAGACCTATTGGAGAGTGCAGCAACAAGAGAAGAATAGTTTCTAATTTCTTCAAAAGCTTTAATTCGTATAGGCCACCGCAGAACGATATCTCAAACAGTGGTGCACCCCATATTCAAGAGTTAAGCTTGAAATTTCAACTGGTTTAAATGGTTCCGATATATGTATTTATAGACTTACAGAAATTAGAGACTATTTAACAAAAAAAACTACTCGAACTATAGAGTAGCTCGAAACTCATGAGTTGAAATCGTATGATACGAACAACGAACGAACTGAACATGAGTTGAGTCGAACGAAACGAGTTGTTCGAGTTTGACCTGTTGTGTTTAGAAAAAGTTCGAACATGTTTGATAAGCTCGTTGCACAGCCTTAATAATAACACCAAATTGAAGGCTTTTAATGACTGTTAACCTGTTCAGAATCAGAATGATATAGATAGCTTTTCCTTAACAACGTCTGCGAATTTGCCATAGTATACATATGCGGTTTGCTTAAGAACATTTAGAAATAAAACAAGCTGAATATTATCGTGCACAGAAAAAGTAGTGCTGCTTAAATTTTTAGCGTATTCACTAAGTCCTCAGTCCATTCTATAACATATACTCTACCTGAGCACTTATTCCTTATACAAATTTTTAATATAAATTGTGATTCACTCAAGTGAAAACTACGCCGATTTCTTAAATGCAACCTTAAGCTACAAAACCTTAATTGCTTCATGACCCAGCGTGCGTTCGAAATACAAACAACAATTATTGTTATAATTAATTTGACTTTAAGAGAATATTCCAAACTTTCCCAACGTAACTGAAATGTTGAGTTTTCGTATTGTATATTTTTTTTTTTTGTTTTATTCTTTTTCTCATTAAATTTATTGATATAACTTTATTAAAAATATTACGTGTCTGCGCATAATTATGCAATCTTTTTATTTAGCATATGGTCGTATGAGTATGCTAAGGAAACACAGGGATAAATAACAAATACCAAAGGACAACACAAGGCATATACACTAGGGTGTGTCAACAGAACGTTTTTTCGAGTTACGATTTTTTACAGTCTTAGAACTTTGCCAAAGAGACTTAATAATGAGCATATAAAATATTTTGTCCATGCATTGACCTCTGAAATTTGCTGCAAGTTTGCGTAAGGTACTGCTCTACTATTATTACTAAACCTTATATTCCTGACGTAGAGTTTAATGATTATAGCTAGCTTTGCATAAAAAGTTACGAAAGTTACCTAATAACGAATATACAGTCATCCGAAGTCTAGGCATATCTTTTCTAAAAATATATATGTATAAGTTGAGAAACCCTAAATCAATTTCTGCAATATGGATGTCATATCAAAAATTTTTATAAACTGAAATAATAATATCAGACCCAAGAGTGATATCAGACCCACAGTTTTCGATATGTGAGGACTTTTTTATGAATTTTTGAAGAACTTTTTTCAAAAATTTTCTTCTGTTTTCAAAAATTAAATTGTTGAACTGTACTTTCGACAAGTAACTTGTTCTATATTTTTCTTAATTTCTTAATTTTTACCGAAATTTGAATAAGGGACTCTCAACTTATAATGACTTTTAGAGAGTATAAATCAGGAATTTTGATAATTATAATTTTGAATTATGATTTATATATATACCAAATCGAAATTCAAAATAAGCGTTCCTATGACCCACCCTAATATACACGCTGACATGTACTCGTACAACTGATTGTATGTACATATAAAACGCCGGCACATATGAAGCCAACAACGAGGACAACAATTTGCACAACATCAATATTTTGATTAACTTAATTAAGCAATTTTATTTGTGGCGGCGAACAATGGGCCAACAACAGCAATAACAAGAAGAAATAATAACAATACAAAAAAAAAAAAACTACAAAAAACGATACAACGTACAAATTCAACAACATGTCCTTTCGTTTCGTATATTCTCATTTAAAGCGTTCAACAGCATACAAAATACGAAAAATTACGCTGCAATAAAATTCACATAATAAACGAAAAAAAGGAAGAGAGTGATGAAAAAAAAAAGGAATCACAACAGTAACATTACAAAAAAAAAGAACATGTATAATAACAACAATAAATTTGCTCTCAAAGGACATTCAATAAATAATTTCATCAATGGCAAAATAAATGGTGAATAAGTTTACGATACCATATGGACAGTACGAGCTGACATGGCACTACTATCCAACTTTAGTATAACGGTAGACATAAACAGACAAGAGTATACTATAGATAGACACACGAACACAATACAAATATGGTCAATAATTTCCAACTATGCGATTTATAATTTAAGCAATTTTATTGACACACAAATGTTGGTGCCTGTCCTACTGGCAGGATTGCCATATTGGAATCAATAAAATGATAATTTTTTAATAGCAAAAATATATATTATTAGTGCAGAGTTACTTGAATTTGAAGGAAAGTATTTTTTAAGCAAATAGGCCCCACAAACATCATTAATAAAAAATGTCCTGTGACAACTTGTTAACATTTTTAGGAAATTTTGTGCACACAATCCCAGTATTATTTGCACTTTTTCCCCCTGTGTAAATAAGTATAAAAAATATCAAAGTTCCCAATATTTGCCGCCCTAAACACTGGCCTAGTGTGCCTCTAAGGTAAATCCGGGCCTGGGAATAGATAACATATTTCTTGTACCTTTCACTCGTAAGCCTTTGAGATCAAATTTGAATTCATATGATCTATATGATCTTCATATTTCGTATACGTCCCCATTCACTGAGTATTCTTGCTGCTGAATTTGGTAGGCAGCTATGGCGAAATTCATTGAAATCAAAGACTTTTTCAGTATGCGGTTAAAGATTTCGTTAGCCTTCAAAAGGTTGTGTACTGCTAATGTTTGAGTATAGCTATAAAAATCAAGCTACTTGATCACTTCCAAGAATCATTGGTTATCGAAACTTCATATGATATTAGGACATCAATATTGTTAGGAAAATGTTCAATCCGTGTTGAAGACTACTTCGCATGAATGTTTTCCTGCGACATTTTCGGGCCAACTCGTCTACAGCTCCGATTTCTCATATAACGCTATACCTAGGAACTTAGCATAGCTCAGCATTATCATTTCGCTGAAAACCTAAGCCGTTCTGACATCTTGGTAAGACCTTTGATTTAGATCCTTGGAAGTGGATTGATTGTAAAACTGCCTGTAATTTTAGTCTCGGAGCAGTAATATACCTAATAAACTATCATTTTCTTCGCTTTCAGTTTTGATGGAATTGCTCTTATTGTGTTTTGGGCATAATGCAATGAACATCTAACAATTTGTAAACAAAAAGTGAAATTTCAGAAAGATCGAAAGATATTTTGGAGATGTTAAATAAAAATAAACGTATAGAATCGCCTAGGCAGACATCAAAAATATTACCTTTATTTCAGCATTTTGGGAGTAAAAAAAGGTTATCAATGAAAACAAAACTATTTTGGAATCAAAAATGCTTTTCGAATGAAAATTTTATTGAAAAAAGTTTGAAAGTTTTATTCTTATTTTGCCCCGGATATCACCCAGCTTAGCAAGGCTTAAATTTGTTTCTTAAGCTAGTAAGACCAGCTGACTTCAGTGGACGGTGCTACGCTCCTAACAGGAAAATATGTTTTCAGAACTAATGCTCTGATTTTGATGCAATTTTATATGGAGATAAACTGAAACCGAAGGAATGGTTAGATATAGGAATAGGGCAACATGATACTGTTATTTTTGTAATTTTTGACATCCAGGTAAATTGGTACTGAGCTGAGAAAAAAACGTTGATAAAAGAAGAGATAATTTTTTCGTAAAAACCAAAAAAATACAAGAAAGCCGAAAAAGCACCAATAGGCTTATGTAATGTATGTATATTGTATATTCTGTTTCGTCCTTCAGTTCGAAATTCGATGCCCTAACACAAACCACAACCGCAAGCACTGCACCTATACCCTAATCTCTAGAGCTCGGGGTCACTGAGCCCTACCTTAATCAAGCGCTGAAACTATATAATTTAAATAAAGATTGGTGAAAGTTTGATCACAAGACAAAGTGTTCAGGAAGTGCCTCAAAATTATTATATGAAATACATTGGACTAGTAAGGGTTACTCTAAGACGTGGTAAAGGACCACATAAGTTATTCACCAGGCGCCTTAATTGTATTAGGTAACTGCATTGTACCGATATTATTGCTGATACTAGTCCTATTCACAGTCTATAGTAAAATTGCCATTCGAAATACATAACTTTGCCACATTACAGCATTCAAAAGAAAGCAGCGAAGCGAACAGCGAACTAGTGTTATTTCATGTTTCCATAACAAAGCGTCGTACGAGATAGCGAATAATTGCAAAATTATTTCATTGTAAAATTAGCACAGTACAAAGTATAGTACTGTGAACAGCCCTATCATATTTTTATTAGAATATGCTTAAATTATTACGCCTTGGCATCATATGCACAATAAAGTTCAACGGCATAAGCCGAGTGCTTTTGAGCTTTTAGCTCGAAACACGGGCCCAAACCATATTTTTTGAATTCAGCCTCAGACGAATGGACTACTTAATGAAAACATTAAGTACGCTTAATACGTTGCTAAAATATGCATACTTGGTAACTCTACCCTACCCTTCCGTACTATGAATATTCTTATTATTATTTGTTATAGTATTTCCTGTTTTATCCAGTTGTTACCTTGTGCCCTTGTGTTTATATTGACCGCTGTGTATCCCTATCCCTATGTTTACATACTTTCGCGTTCCTACCATAGTCCTGGCAAAAATTACACAAATTGTGGTAAACACAAAATAAACATAAATTACAACAACAAAAGCAGGATAACAAAAAATTGCCCCAAAGCGTTTCTACTTTTTACAATGCGACGCAACGTTGCAGTCGCTGTCAACGTCAACTTTATTGTCGACATCAGCGCTGCTAGCAATGTAATTTTTGTTGCCATTTCCGTTTTTATATAAATATGTATGTAGGAGTATATGCGTATGTGTGTGTTTGCTGGAGTACGCGCTGTTGCAAAAAGCAAAAAGAAAAAAAAAATAACGTTTCGCTAACAAATGAAATTAAAATTAAAAATAAAAAATAAATGTAATAAAAATAGAAGCAACAGTAACAGTAAAAATAAACGCGCTAAAAAGTTCTATCAGCTAATTGAATGGATTCGTGGAGAAAGGCACAAAACGGAAGGGGAGCGACAAGCTGGAATGGAGATAGACTGACAATGAGACAGACAGACAAGACTGTAATGCAAAATTATTAACAAATTGATTTTTTGTTGACTTTCGCATTTTATGCTGCAGCATATTTTTGTTTTACTGCTTGCAGCATTTTAATCATTTCTGGTGAAAGTATTTACTCCCTCTCATGTGAGAACTTTCATTAATTAGAATATTATTTAAATAATTTTTTTTTTGCAATTTTTTTTTCGTATTGTTTGTACTTATGAAATAAGTAATAATTGAGGGAATAGCAGCGAATATTAGAATAACAACGTTAATTTTTTATTTTAATTAGAAATTTGGCATAAATGGCTGGATGCTGAAAAATCGACAAAAAATAATTTAAAATTTAAGTACCGGCAAAAAATAATTGTTCAAATTATTGAAAAATTATTTAAAGTAAACAAAAAATTTAAGCCAAAAACGTTAAGATAATATCTTATTATATTATGTAAAATATATACACTCTATTTCAAGGTGGCTGCCAAAAGGAGGCTTTCAACTGGGAGAATCGAGTTTTATACTCAACTACATATAAGAAAAAAGTCCTCAAATACCACTTCTCAAGCATTAAACTTTCTGCTGAACAATATGTACAAAATAATATTTCAGTTAAATGCTTAAGTTTCATAACTTGCCAAATTTGAAAGCAAAGTCAGATATCTGACAAAAAAAAAATGTTAATTGACTGAGCACAGCAATGAATAATTCATATGGTTTAAATAAACGATGCCAAAAGGACACCAAAAATTTGACAAGAACACAAGGCCATAATAATAAAAAAAAAAAATCCAAAATAAACAAAAATAAAGAAAAATATAGCAAAAACAAACACTTGAAACATAAAAGAAAAATATCGCTCATGTTTACTTGTGCGGTTTGAAAAATAACAAACAGAAATACACATACATACATACATATACATTAGAAAAAGCACTATATATACATACAATATTATCAAAAAATTTCTCACGTATCAGTTGTGGCACAGTTGCCAAAATTTAAAAGGAAATACAATATAAAAAATATTTAATAATAATAAGCAAAGCAACATAAAAATTGCATTATTTTATGTTTTTCTCAAAATATAAAAAAACGTAGGTTTTTATGACACTAAAAATTGAAGGAGCGAAGTTGTAATGATTTGAAAGTCGTCCTTGCTCATTGGATGCAAATCGGATCGCTAGTAAAAAATATAAGACTTTGCTGACACTTGAAACTTATATTCTTCTTTGTTGTTATGACCCCTTTTTGCAGGTCATAACAACAACGCAAGTTGCCGATAATGAATGGTAGCAAGTTCCCTCTGTTGGCATTTCGAGTTGTTCGAAAAATGCTTCACTTACTCAAAATGTGTGCCTCAAATCGAGATTCGTAGGGCTTTTTCTTGTTTTTAGCATATGTTGTGAGTTAATGAGTTATTGCGCTTATTATAACCAAATTTTTTTTTTTAAATTTTATTATGTTTTAAGAAACTATATCACTACAAAGCGTTAGCTTTCATAATTCGAAGCACTTTTACTTGATGTAATAGCGATTCACGCTAGAATTGATATCAGTTTGTTATTCAATTGTTGTGATTTGGAGCCTAAATACAGACGAAATCACCATTTTTTTCATACAAATTTAACAAAATTCTCGCGAATGTGCAGGCAAATTTCAGATGAACACTAGAAATGGCACCACACAAAAAAGATGGATTTTAGCAATAGGGCGTGCCACCTCAGATAAAAGCGAAAACTTCAAAATCTTTACTGAGAGAGTTATTTAACGCAATGCAACCAAGCTTAATATATACAATATACTAGGAATAGCTAAAGTAAGCATTGGACAAAGTGAGGAACGATGGTATTTAAAATAGGTTGTAACACCTATCATATAAACAAAAACTTTAAATAGCTGCTATTAAATTAAAAATAGTGAACCCAGCAAGCATTGACGAAAGAAAATACCATATTGAATGAATGAGTGCAGCATCTCCAAAAAAAAAAAGATACATTGAGGAAGCTATTGAAGTAAATGTTATAATCTCAAAACGAGTGTGTTTTGGCACTCTTAATATATGCAATGCTTTAAAAATATGGCTTAGCCCAACAGGGGATTTCAAAATTTACTCGAGCGCGGTAAATTAAGATATGGGGGATACCTTGCACCCAGGGCCGGATTTACCTTAGAAGCACACTAGGCCAGTGCCTAGGGCAGCACGATTTTAGGGGCGGCAAATATTGGGAACTTTGAAACTTTTTTTTCGATTTTTTTAAATTTATTTACAGAGGGGGAAAAAAGTGCAAATACTGGGATTGTATGCACTAAATTACCTCAAAATGTTAACAAGCCAAAAACAAAAAAAAAGGTCCTCACTTTTGATATTACAAAATTTGTTTAGGCAATTTTTGATTGGCCTAAGGGTGGCAGATTTCTAAATCCGGGCCTGCTTCCACCTTGTTGAGTACCTCTACCAAATCTTAGCCCTCTGTATAGTGCCGCGAGTGTAGGGCAGCCGGCCGATCAGAATAGTAAAAAAAAATCGATAGCTAGATTTACACGAGCGCGTCAGATTTAGGCATGCGGAAGAGTGTGCATTTCAATAATCTGACGATTTGACCGTGACGTAAGGGATTGGATTTTCTCTAGCGCAATCAAATTTTTTTTATTTTGTAGGAAATAATTCAAGGATAACGGAAAACATATAATCTGCCGATTTCCACAATCCGAAGCAACAAAAATCGTCGTTAAAGTTTAGCAAAGTTTAGCACGCGCAGCTGAATTTTTTTGTTTGTAGGCTCCAAATATTCGTCAGATTATGGATCAGCTTGACCAAGACATCAAGCTGAACCGTCTGTATGAAAATCTGACGAGCTCGAGTAACTACAAATAGCGTTTTTTTTTTGCATTTTCGAAAAGTGGCCACGAGCTTGCGTCACATCCGAATCGTCAGTCTAATGAATGGGAGCTTAACATCCTCTATGTATATCTGACGCGCTCGAGTAAATGTTTTTTTTTTGCATTTTTAACTCATACGTACGGCCACCCTCACCATCCAAATCGGTAGATTAATATACCTCAGAAGCATGCCCCAGCACTTACACCATCAATATCTGACACGTTCGAGTAAGTTCATGTGCCTGTTTTTTTTTTACATTTTTGAAAGCCTGGTGAAGGGTTAAACATTATATGAACTTTTTTTCTTCCTACCACCTAACTTTCAAAATACAATAGGTCCCCGCAACGCTTGAGTAAGTCCACATTTAGCATCGTGGGCTCCTCTACTATAACAATAATAATTGAAATAAAGAATAAGTGAACATATAATCGTAGATTAGCAGAGTACCCTTAAATAGGATCCAACCAAAAAATATGATAAAATTCCATTCTAATTAATAATTAAAAATTTGTTGCGGACTTCTTTTATATTTAATTTTTGGCAAGATCAATTAAAACATCCATCTTGGCTTATTATTATTTTTTTAATTAGCTGATGTTCCTGATATTTAAATGACTTTATAAATGTTTAACTTATTAAATGAAAATGCTTCCATAAGATGGAAATGTTGTGGAAACATTCATTTTTAAGATTTTTAACCCCAGTTCGGCCGAAGATTTTTGTAACTCATTTCATATTTAAAAATATGATAAGTTTTGAATATATGTAAATGAAATTTTTTAGGAAAATTGGGAATAGTTTAAAAGTTCTGAATTAAAGAGACATTTTTTGCAAAAAAAATTTGACTTATTCAAAAGAAATATCTGACAGAATGGTTATCAAAGGCCATATTTGTTAGAGTGCGGAGAGGAAACAGCGGAATTCTCGCAAGACTTGCATGTAATGCAGTCGACCAGTGTGCCAGGAGAACATTCAATCTATTATCGAATGCATTGATTGTTATGAGTAACATTTTGAATAAATAAACATAAAAACCTTTAAAAAATATATAGTTTTCATATATGCTGCTTCGGCCGGAATGAGTATAAAAAACTTCAACAGGAAACAACTTCAAGTATTTTGTGTTTTTTACATTTAAAATTCATTAGCTTAAGATGTCAAGGAAGATAGGTTAAAAGAATTGATAAGAAATACATTTTTTTGTTCAAAAAAGTTAAAATAGTCACCCGAGTGACTCTTCGGCCGAATGAGGGTTAAGAGTTTTTGTAGAAATTGAACTGTTATGCAGTCATCTCTTGAGGGTATATGTGGGCTTTTGGGGTCTTAATGGTGCGAAATCAGCGATGTCAATGGGAAGAAACAATAAAAAATTTTGATGATTCGCTTCGATTGACTACTCTCTAGCATTATATAAAGCTCAAAAATGTTTCCCCTTCGTTAAGTTTTTATGGGCTGCTTTTTCTTTTTGCCAATTTTCTATGAAACAAACTTAGAAATATTCAAAAAACTAAAAATCAAAAACTTAATAGAAATTGAAGAAATTATTTCCAACTGGGTATGGTATACGAGTAAAATATATAAAACATAAGTACTCAGTATTTGTACGTATTGCATATATTATGATATATGAATATGGCTTTTTTACGCGATTTCTGTCAAAAAATTTTAAGTAAGAATTGTGTTTTAAAATATAATACATAAAATATGTATTTATATAATGTAAATATATATCATTTAAAATTTTGTTGCCTGCTGTATTTTTTTTAAGCCTCCAATATTTTCCTGACTGTTGTTTTTTTGTGTTTATTTAATTTTTTTTCTCCATTCACTTTATTGATGTTATGGACTTTTTTATTGATGTTCTTTCCTTAGATTGTGCAGCAATGATAAAACAGGATATCAGACAACAAAATGACAGGATATTATTCAATTGAACTCGTTTATATTTACATGCATAAAAATAATAAAAATGCAAACATACACATGCAGACAAATGCCTATGTGTATGTATGAATGTATGTATGTATGTATAAAAATGGCATACACTTTAGGGAATTCATGCAACAAGAGAAGCATTCGTATAAGAGAAACTCAATTTTTGTGTTTTTTGTTTTTTAGTTTCAGCTTCATTTTGAACAGAATAAAATCAAATAATTCATAGTAGAACAGGCAACACTGACAGTAGCAGCGTAACGTGTGTGTAAATTGTAATCATATGTGTTTTTATTTGGTTCTGCATGTGTATGTATTTGTGCTTAAAATGGATTTTGCTTGAAGTCCTTAAAAAAGCAAAAAAAAAAAAAATAACCAAAATAATAAATAGCGCAACAACAGTCAAAGCAGGAAGAGAACGTACAGGAAAAACGTTGATCGCCCATGGCTACGACAATTGAATTTCAATATGTTGGTACTGAATTTTTACACGAAATTTTTTCTCCTGTTGTTGTTATTTTTACCGACCCACATTCCATTGCATGTCCTGTAAATATATTTTATTGATTGTGGTTTTATGAAGCTGTATGGATTTCTTTAGTTATGGGGTGTAAACTACAAACATACAAATTGTAGTTTACACTGATTTTCACTCAAAGCTGTAAATAAGTAAATGTATTAAAATATTCAAACGTCAGATCTACATAGTTCTGAATTAAGAAAATTTAAACGAATCTGTACGGAGAAAAAAATTCTCCCTTGGGTAAGAGTTCCTAAATTTTAGTTGAAACAAACTTTAAAACATATACACTTCTGTCATATTTGCTTGAAATAATTCACAAGATGTCATAGAGTTTCCAATCTAATGTTCCATTTTGAAGAAAATATGACATGTATGACACGAATCTCTCAGAAAATAATAATTTTTTTACAAAATTGTTACTGTCACTCTTTCTCTATACAACTCTCTCAGTTGGCAACTTTATCAAGAATTTAGTTTTGTTTGTTACTTTCAAAATAAGATGCACTTTTGATAGTCTTAACTTATTTTTAAATACTCCAGAAGAGTAACCAAATAAACCTTATGTCTTGGTAAAAATAAAAAAAAAAATTTGAACTAATACTAGATTCGAAATATGTAATTCGAAAACAATCTAGTCGATTTGAAAGTTTTGCAAACTTATAGCTCATAGAATTGTTTCTAAATGATGTAAGTTTTGTTCAAATTAACTCAAACGTTTTACAAAAATATAATATAATATAAGAAGACTTGCTGGGTTTTCTTTATTTTTGAAAAGAGTTATCGGAAATTTTATAGTTGGTGTTTTTAGATAAATTTATCAATTTTACATAAATCAAAACTCACTTTAACAGTTTTATAGTCTATGTATCACGATTTGTCACGATTCGTCTCAAATTTTCCAGCCGAAAAATATACTAGCAAAATTTTTATATTTCTTAATCCATTAAAAGCAGATTAGATATTTTTGTTTTCATTTGAAATATAATAGCATATTTTCAGGCTTAAAAATAAGAGACGAAACGAGATGAATCGTGATACATAAAGAGGCGCTAAGTCTAAACCAACACTTTAAAAAAGTTATTGCAATTAAATTAATAAAAATTGTATAAACTGTTGCCAGAAAAACTAGTTTCAAAGTAAAATTAATTTTTGTGTGCCTAAAAACATGCAATGAAATTGACAAATTTATATTTTTGTTTTGCTTTTCTACTGCACTACTTTTGCTTAAAACTGGGAGTGAATAGTAGGTGAAAGATAAAAGATTAAGATAATGCAATCAAGCGTTGCTCAAATACCAATTCGGACAATTTTTGGACATTTTTCGGAAATTTTTTGGAGATTTTCGGACATTTTTTCGACATTTTTCGGACATTTTTAAAACGGTTTCTTAACATTTTTTCAACAGTTTCCGGACATTTTTCGGTTTATTCCTTGAAGCATTTTAAATGTTCAATAATTGGTCAAAAACTGTTCATGAAAAACTAGGCATTTTACTGGCGATAAAATGGCCATTTCTTGGGCATAAACTATTCGATGGTAGAATTTAACTTTACAACGAAACCAAGAAATCGGCATTTTTTGGGTATTTTTTTCAAGCATTTAAGATGCCAAATAACTGGCCAATAATTGGGCGAGCGAACAGTTTTAATGTTTTGATTTCTACAAGGGAAGTTCTGCTTTTGTTTTTTTTTTTTCAATAATCACTACCATACACATTTTGCTTTTTTACTCGCAAAATAGAGTAATATTAATATCTGGGCCTTGGCCTAGCCCTGTCTCAAATTCATTCGATTGTAGTCATTTCATAGTTTAATGCTGTTTCTGAGTAGCGATGGATCAAAAACATATTTCTTGCAAACTTTACTTGCGAAGCATTGCTCGTGACTAACGAGTAAAGAAAACGTTAATAAAATATTCTCTGCTTGAAAGCTATAGCGTTTTAATACCAATAAGGAAAAATTCTAAATTTTAGGAATACTTAAGTGTAAAATTAATGTAATTATATGTATATAATAAACCGAATACTGATCAACACCTTTCCAAAAAATATTTGGTATTTGACGATCGGAAATCAAATAACAATGTTATGATAAAAAAATTAATCTACCGACTTTTATATGATGATCAGAATAACACTAACGCTGAAACACTCTCGAAGTAAGTCCTTCAAATCGGCGGTGACACTTTCAACTTTTTTTTCTTGATACAGTCTAGTCGGGCGGCCACTGCACAACAATAAAGTTAACTAAGAAATCGAAGTATAGGCTTTCAAAAATGTTCCTTATTTTTTTTTAGAATTCATGTCAAAAATTTCATAAAGAAATCAAAAAATCACTTTTTCTTAATAATCTGTCTTTTCTTATTAACCTGAGAAATAACCTCAAGCTTAGCTGTAAATATTTTTTCAATCTGTCAGTCACTGTTAAAGCTTAAACGGCTTTCAGAAGACGCCCCATAGTTGGTATTCCACAGAGGAGTAATTTCTTAAACGTTTATTTATTTTAAAACAAATTACCCTTAGATCATGATACCATTGTGCAAAGTTCCGCAGTATTATAAGTTAACCTTCATTTAGAATTCAAATTGTATATTTCTAAATATATATTGATGCTACAATTTTACTCCATTTCTTTTATTTTTAAAACATGCATATTGAAAACTAAGCCACACGACTACTAGTTATTTCTGGATGCATCATACCAAGAATTATAAAACAAGTCATTTCATTTTGAAGTACATATGTGGGTAAGTATGTTAAAAAAAGAATTTCATTAAAAATTTCTTTTATCGTTATTTGCGCAAGAATTTCAACTAGAATTGTAATAAAAAATAGGAAATAAATTACAAATATTTCATATTTGTGGAAGCAGTCCACGTAAGAGCTATACCACCTACCTTGTGCATAAGTCCACTTCAACAGGAATACGATGAAAAGCAGACGTAGATGTAAATCCAGTTTACTCCCACTGCAGCTGCTGCAGCGTAAACGTTGTAAAAACATTTTTTTTTTCTTTTATTTTATTTTATTTTTTTTTATTTTTTTTATAAAGTAGTAGGTACTTTAGGTTTTCACCTAGGTGTGTGTGTATTTTTTTTTTTAAACTTCCACAGAAAGTGGGAACAAGGTGGCAAAGAGCGATGTACACTTTTTTATAGGTGGTTTACGTTTTCAAGTGAATTCTATTTATTTTATTTCAACTTAATGAATCGCAGAATTTTACTTCAAGTAGAGTATCGTTGCTATTTTTATTTAACATTATGCGTTACGTTTATTTCTGTATTTCGTACGTATACTTTACAACGTTGTTATTTAACGTTTTAAATCATTGGCGTATTTTATGAGCGCTTACGTTGTATTTATAGTAACTTTTTATATTTTTAAGCGCACATTAAATTTACTGCTTTTCGTTTTTGCACACATTTACGCATTGCGTTCTGTTATTTACGTTACGTTATTTGCCTGCCACTTTTATCAAGCATCGCTTAAACACTTCCGGTTCCGTCGTTTTGGCTTTAACGTTTATAACATTGTCGTTATTGTAGTTGCTGCTGTGTGAATTTTCTTACGTTTAGCGTTGTGCTTAATACAAATTGGCGCTCATAAAGATTGCGCATTTACGATGTGAAGTCTTAAGAAATGCGAAGTGTGTAGCAATTGCAGAATGTACGTGTGTGTATGTGCTAAACACACACACATGCAGCACAAGCCTTAACGTAATTCAATTAGCAACGTTTAAGTCCCAAGAGCAGATAAAAATTTTGTCACTGATTTTACTTAAGTTATTTAGCTGTAATCGATGGCTCATACTTAACTGTAACGTAACAGATAACGTTGTCGTTGCCGTCGTCGACATAATTGTTAACGACATAACAGCATTGACTACTTAGCAGACCTACATACATACATATATAACGTTATTAGAGCGCCTCAAAGTATGCTTTACAAATTGAGTTACATGCAAAATGCATGTTACTCTACAATTGCGTTAAGACACCAGTGAACACACATTCCCATACGTAAGCACTAACGTAGCATACGTTATAGCTGCCACTAACGACGTAGTCTATAAAACGATGTTGCTGGTTGGCATTAAAATTTCAAACTTTACCGAACTTAAATCACCGAACATTATTTACACGACGACATTTTCAAAATCAAATTCGGCAACTCGATTTTACGACGATAACGAGAAGGACGATGCCGCTGGTACCGGGAAATTTTCACCGTTATTTGTTTAATCGTATGTGTGTGTGTGTGCTTTTGTTGGTCTGTCTTTCCTTTGTATATACTTATACAATATTATTTTGTTTTACGTTTTACATTTCGTTTCACTAACCGCGTATGCTGCCGTATCACATGAAATGCAAAGCTCAACTGAATTCGTATCCTGGCAGGAAAACGAAAGCAACTTCTCTGTGTTGTGTTTGCGCGCCGCGCCGCATTATGAAAAACTCTAAAGTTATGCAGCGTAGCAGTTGGCACGGCGAATTGGGAGCATTGAAATTGGAGTGCTTTCGTGAAGTATTCGGTAGTTAACGAAAGTGTGCAAAAATATTCGGAGAATGTTAGAGTTTTACTTGCTGGAATGTGTCGAATTCCGAAAGAGCGAAGTTAATAGAAAATTTCACAGTTGCATTGGAAAGCGTGGGAATTTGTATTGTTGGATTTTGCACGAACAGCTGATAACTGCTGCTGCTGCTGCTGCTGCTGCAATGGAGTTTGTTTTTGTTAAAGAGTTTGTAAAGGTGTTTCGAATAAAACTATAGGTAAAAAGGCAAAATTTATTTAAATATATAAAAACGAATGAAATACTTGACTTGACTTGACACTTTTTCCCGTTTTGGATTTTTCATGATTTTTAAAAATAAAAAACTTTAATTTTTTAGGCAAAGAATTATTTTTTTTCTTCATAACTGCCAAACTGTTGATCAATAGATTAAGGCTAATGGGATACGAGGCGGTTTTACGGCTTACTGCCGAGCGGTCGGCATTTATTTGTGTGTCTTTTCCAATTCAGTTATACACAAATAAGTGCCGACTCGGCGTGACCGCTCGGCAGTTCCGAACGTAAAACCGCCTCGCATGTCATTAGCCTAAAGCAATTGTAATTGTAATTGTTGCAGCAAAATCGGACTAGTCGTTCTTGAGTTATATCAAAAAAAAGACCCCCAAACGTGACAAGCTCCCCTATATGAAACTTACTAACTTCAAATCGATATATCTCGATTCCTAGACGTGACCCAGCGAAACGCCGGGACACGTATAACTTTTTTTTGACCGATATAACTTTTCCCGGTAGTCAGAACCCCCGCCGATTTTGGCGGTCGCACAGTGTTATCTAAATAAATAAATTGATGACAGACTTCATTATCATAGTGCAAATTTCTTAAAGTTATTAATGAAACTTAAGCATGGAATTGTAGATATGAATCTGTATCATCTGTGCGAAATTTCGTATAACATACTAAGCCTTTTGATTTCAATTCATTTGAAATCTGAACTTAATATTTGTAGGAAAGTAACTGATCTAACCAAAGTCAGCGCCGAACTCAGACAATCTATAGTCAACTATGGCAGCCTTAGGACTCAAGCTCAAGGGAGCCCCATTATGACTTGTTGAAAACAGAATATGAGGACCATTTATTATTATTATTTTTTTTGGCCACAACGTCAAATTAAATTTTAAATGCAGAGACCTAGAGTTAAGTGCTGGAATCAAATTGCTATCCATTGTTTGTTCAAGAAAGCTTTTCAGGATATTTTGAACGCTGTCCACTGACTTAGGAATGAGTGAAGATCAAATAAAGCAAAATTCACTTTATTGTCATTGGTTTGATAACATAGAAGTGCATTTCAAAGTATAGCCAAAAAGCATCCATCACTCATAGCGAGTCTGACTGACGACTATCTTAAAAAGGATAATTTATCAATTAATGGGATGTAAATAGATGACATGACATAATTTCAGGTCATTATTACCTTCTGTATACTTAACATGTTGACGACATTTAATGTTTCAATAGAACTCGGCATCGTCGCATGAAGCTAGTATCGAAAAAGTCAAAAATATCCGTATTGTATCAAGCAGTAACGAAAAAGTCGAAAAGTAGCAATAGTATTAAAAAGTATAAAAATATTCAAAAACATTCAAAACTTATAGCAAAAACTTGAAGTATACCATATATCTACTATCCGTTGTGGAATGAAACTGCATTTGCCAATATCGGCTCAATAGCTTAAGACCTCTAACTTAGCAAATTATAATTAATTTCTTTGCGTATAGCGCACCCTATGAATAGATATTTTAAATTTTCTTGCCATCATACTAACCGACTCAGATTTTTAGCAAGAATGACGTAATATAGCATCATATTTCTTAATAGGCCTAACAGTTTCGGAGCTAAGTTTGAGTCTCTATTTTTGTAAAGTGCGACAATGTGCAAAATTAGGGCGAAAAAAATAATGGAAAGGTTATCGGATGTTATCGAAATAAATCCGGAAGTATAACTAACTTAGTATTAGCTTACATAGCTCTGAGTGGCATATTTCTCTTTCGACATGTCAGATCAAAACATTAAATTAAAACTTGGAAGTTATCATCTAAAATGATTACTAATACCATAAGACTAAGTTTTTTGACAATAGCTTATAAAGCCTATGTATCTTCGAAACATTGACCCGACATATGAGCTCTTTTCGTGGGCTCTGCTACATACGATATAGGGCTATAAAACTGATACTGAAAACAAAAAAAAAAAAAGAGTTTTAATTTATTGCTGTTTATATTAACAGCTAGACTTATTTGGCCAAAATAGCAGTCTAGGAGCTTTGCTGTCATCATGTTTAATTTATTACAAAAAACTTATAAGTTTACAAGCAAGGTTTCTAATGTATTATAAGTTTAAGATACAAATATATGATACACAATACGTGAAATAATATATCATAAAATACTAAAATTGTTCTAGTTTTTTATTAAAACATTGATTTACATATTTCAAAATGCATTTCTCAGTTCACAATACTCCTTTTGTGGAATTAAATAAATTAACCTCATTAGAACCGGCAAAAGTGGTGAGTTTGCGCAGTGTTGTAACTTCAAAGTTCTTATCAGTCACTCACTAAATGGCAAGAGAGAGAAACGTTAATATTTTACTTCCACCCACAAAGTGTTAACTTGGAGCGAATTCCATTTCGCTGTTATGAAGTAACGAGCATTTGTTGGGAAATCAAAAAAAAAATCGAGCATTTAAAATTCGCTCGTTTACTTTAAAATAAAGCAGAGTAAGTATTTGACTGTGCAGAAGCAACAAATAAACAAAAAAAAAAAAAACACCAACTTCCTTTTGGGATAGCTGTGTATACTTTCAGTGGCTCGGAGCATAGTAGATATTATTGATATCTTTGCCAAAATAAATACGAGTATAGTTAATGAGCAGTTATACTGATTTCGATTATGCTTTAAAGTCTTTAAGAATTAAGACCATTTTATTAAACTTAACCTATGATACTGGTAAAAGGATTTAATGGTGAGTTGTTGAGTAACAAAAAATTGTCAGACCGTGATTGTACCTTGTCGCGATAGAGAAAAACATGATAGGAAAGAGGAAAGAAGAAAAACAGTTAATACTTATAGAACTTTTTCGATTTTCTTCAAGTACCAAAGAAGAATTGAATAGAGGAACGATATGAACTGAGCTTAAACTCAACGCTTTGAGAGCAAATAGTTGAGTTCTAGTTCTCGCTTAAGCTAACAACTATAAAAAGAGTCATTCTCCTAGAGAAATAACTCGTATGCTTAATAACGTCGACCATCGTTCAAAAATAGTTAGCAATTTTTGTATTCGGTTTTCTTTGCAAAGCACTTTGTGATCTGGCACGTATTCTTCATAAGCCATTTCTCTTCAAAACCAATTTTCAGAAAGTAAGTTATCACTATAGAATACCTTCCAAGCTCACAATTATGATTGATATCGGCTCCATTGGTACTCCATACCATCTAAGTTTCGATTTACATTCCCAAACGAGTTTTGAAAAGTTGACAGTGTTTTCAATGACCTTAAAGGCTACAAATTTCTATATTAAAATCGATAGTTCGTCCAAATACTAGACATCGTCAGTGTGTCTTGAGACCTTAGAAAAAGGTGAATATGTTGCAAGTATAGGTAAGGCCAAAATTTCCTCCGAATTGTTCTATTGGTTTCGCTGAGGGAATCTCACCTCATACATTCTTATTTTATATGTCAAATCTAAAATTCGGAAAAATGGTAACTGAAACAACGTAATATCAGGTACAATAAATCAGCTACCATTTGACTTGAGTCCTTATGTTACTTTCATTACTTTCTCATGAACAACAAGATTCAGGAGTAGTCGATTCAGCAAAAATTGAAAACATCACCAGGCATAGTACTTATTGCATCGGAAATGCTTAGACATACATTTTCCTGTAGTTTATTTAGCATAATACATGCCATTTCCATCAAAGTTCAATGTCACAAAGGCATATGTGACAATAGCTAAAATGAACGCCTATGATTTGCTTATTGATTTTTATACTAAAATTCAAGCTTTAAGCGAATTGAACCTTTACAATAACTTTTTCTTCTTTAAAAAACTTTACTCAAATAATATGTTGTAACACATTCAGTTAAAACAAATCCATTTTCATTGTCCTTGTTATTGGACCTCATTTTCGCATATTATCTTCGTGAAAAAAAGAAACAATTCCTTCGATGATGCAAAAAATACATTTTGCACTTACCAAGATTTTTCATGCTTTCAAGTAGAAATACTTAAGAAAATTTTGTGTAAAGAAAATGTGCTCTGCTGTGCTCTTCTTTTTGGTTTAAGCAGCAGCAGCATAAAGACAATGAAAGCAGAATATAACGAAAGAAAGGAAAAAAATAATTGAGTTTAAGCTGTTGTCCTGGTGCGTGACGATGATAATGTAAAAGTTGAAATTGTTATGAATATAAAAATAAGACGCAAAAAATATATTATTTTTGCTGTATTTAAATAAAATTTATATAAAAAATTTTAAGCAGAAGAAATTGGTTTATAGAAATTTAACAAAAATTGCTTAGGGTTTATATATCGTAGCATGAGCAGAAGATCACCAAGCAACTTATCAATAAAATCTTCACTGTAGAGTTCAACTATGCGCTCTAATGAATTTGCTCTATATAATGGCCATTTTGAGATATCCTTACCAACAAATTTTAATTTTTCTTATTATTTTTATTTAAAAAAATTATTCATTTCCGGCCAAATTTGCGCTCTCCAGCCATTTTTGAACCAAATAAGCAAAAGTTAAAGACCAAAAATAAAATATTCTTTAATAAACTTTTCCGTTTCAAAATAACTGTGCTCCGAAGACTTTTATAGTCAAAAATTAAACGTTTTATTGTTCAGCCTTAAATAAAACTACCTAACCCATTAGTGCGCAATTTGAAAAAAGAGGAAAAAAAAAACATTTCATCACAATTAGCTTAATTTGCCCGAGACTTTCATTTAACTTGTCTTACCATGTTTTTGTCTTGGCCAAATGTCGTTCGTTACTACTTTCATTCCATTCATAATAAATGTGCTCTCAAAAACTCATAGACATTCAACGTCCACAAAATGAAAAGCTGAGGTTGCGACCCAATTTCAGCTTCCTTAGCTCTACTTCTTTTTGTAAACAGTTTTTCTTCTTTTTAGTGCCAAGCTGCATGCCTGAACTTTTCTAAGCCACATTTACCACATCATGTTACGGTGTCTTGCAACACA
Organism: Meiosimyza platycephala; assembly: GCA_963662105.1. Classification (NCBI taxonomy): domain Eukaryota; kingdom Metazoa; phylum Arthropoda; class Insecta; order Diptera; family Lauxaniidae; genus Meiosimyza; species Meiosimyza platycephala. The sequence goes on from OY759210.1 coordinate 15,435,651, forward strand.
ATTTAAGGCAGAGCCAGTTTCCAGTTGTTCTTGTTGTTGTTGTTGTTGTTGTTGCCTTACACTTTTAATCCAAAAGTGAAAAACTTAAGCATGACAGGATGTTCGTGCGATGGTGCTGGCGTTGGTAAACTAAGTGTGCGACGGGCGTCTTCAACAGCCTCCAAGGTGTAAGTTTTATGCTGCTGCTGCTGCTTCTTGAATGTTTGGCAACAGTAGCGCGCGCGCTACAACGATGATGCAACGAAAGAACGATGATGAGTAGCGTTGAGTAGAGTGAATGATAAATGACACTCGTTATGCTTGTTGGGGGAGTGTGCAACTGATTGCACTTACAACTACTATATAGAATGGCTATTTGGGTGGCTGACGGACGGAGCGATTGAATGCCTGCTAGTGCGGTTTGTTGTCATAAGTTCACTTTCAACTAAAGCTCTGACCCCGGTGATAATTACAGTAAGAAATATTAGATGTTATGCAAGAAAACAAGTTAATTAGGGTGTATTGAATGAAAAAAATTTTAGGAAAACTTTAAAATCAAACAAAAAATAGCACTTGTTTAAATGTTAGGGATTTTTACTTTTTCAAACAGCCACCAAATCATAAAGACAACTAAATTGTTTTATTTAAATTTGTACCACCCTAACAGTTAAAAAACATTTAACACCACACTATCATAGTAGCCCCAAAATTGGAATGGCCTGTTGTCTTCGGCTCTACTAACTACAACTAAGTTAAGTTTGGGTGAAAGTTAATTTTTTCGTCCAACGCCACCTTGCGCTGCAATACCTCTTTACAAGTAAATCACGTTCTTGTTAAGTTTTTGCATTTTCCTGCATCCCCTCCCACTCCCACTTTACCACAAAAAATGTTCGCGTTGTTCCGTCATAGTTTTAGTTTTTCTGTTGTTCTTGTTACCCCAATTTCATTAAGGATATCCGTTGAATTATACAAAAAGCAAAGCAACGAGCCCCCTCTTACGGACTGACTGACTGACTAGCTAGCTGGATCGCAAAACAAAGCTGCGGGAGTTTCGACCATCATCTATTGTTGTGGTTATTCGTTGTATTGTTTGTCGATTATAACGCGCAGCGTGGCACATAGTCCTTCGCGTAGCGGCAGAACAATAGAGCAGGATTTTTGCTGTTGCTGCGCTTGGTTCCGGTCGTGTGGCTTTGGTGAAATAAATAAGCAAAAGAAAAACAACTACTGTACAAAAATTAAGAAAAGTGTGCCAGAGATAAGGGGGCGCAAATGTAGGGTAGGTACATAGTTAGGTTGTTTGCCATGGTTCATTTTCAAGTTTTTTTTTTCTTTTTTTTCTTTTAAGTGGAAACTTTCATGCAAATACAATTATGAAGGTGAAACAATTTTATTTGAATAATTGGAATTTTTAATTATAAAACTTTCAGTGAGGAAAAACTGTGAAAGTATGACGAATGAAGCATTTAAAATTTACACTCTTACTTAAAAAATTGGGTTAAAAGTTATAATTTTCTTTGATTTAGAAAAAGTTTTAATATGGAAAACCAGGGACCCAAAATAACTATTATTTGGTTTTTTGTGAATGAAAAATTTGCCCAATTTTAAGCGATATTTTTAAAAATTGCTTTTTAATTATTATTAATAAAATATATTATATTAATTGTCAATAATTATTATTGTTTACGTTAATGCATAACTATTATGAATAAGAGATTGTTTTTCCATTGTCAATTATTATTCCAGAGTACCAAAAATGTCTGATTTTGGTCCAATTTTTTTATACACCAATCGATAGGGAGAGGTCGAAATTAAATTTTGGTCACCAGCAGAATTGGTCCTGAGTCCCAAAAATGCCCAATTTCGGTCCATTTTCGAAAAAAAAAATGTTATACACCAATCGATGGAAAGAGGTCGAAAATGGATTTTGACAATCATCAGAGGTGGTTCCAAGTCCCAAAAAGACCAATTTAGGTCCATTTTCGAAAAAAAAAATGTTATGCACCAATCGATTCAAAGAGATCGAAAATGGATTTTGACAATCATCAGAGGTGATTCCGAGTCCCAAAAATGCCCGATTTCAGTCCATTTTCGAAAAAAAATATGTTATGCACCAATCGATGGATAGAGGTCGAAAATGAACATCATTTGGAGTATATCCGGACCCTAGAAAGGATCGTTTTTGACCCATTTTCAGAAAATTTTTTTTTGCTCCAATCGATTGGGAAAGTTCGAAAAATAATTTTGGACATCACTTAGGTTGGCTCCGGACCTTGGAAAGTACCGTTTTCGACCCTTTTGGTGTTTTCCAAAGTCCAAAAGCCATTGCCGACTATTCCTTATCGGTTGGAGCAAAAAAAAAAAATTTAGGGTGGTTCAAAATAAAAATTTTTTTTGCTAATTTTGGAAAACGGATTCTATTTTTGTTTCATAAGATTTATATGTAAAATTGGCACGGTGTGTTATCCATATGGTCTACTCTGATTTATCCACAAGTGAGGCAAGGACTGTCTGGTATCAGACAAATTTTAATATTGGTTGCTACAGCAGTAATAAGCAACTAAATTGACAAATGGCAAACTGTATTCATCAACTACATAGATGACCTTAATTCTAAACTTTTATAAATCAGCTTTCTATAAGGCTCTTTCATACATCTGAGATAAATTTTTATTAAAACCAGTCATATGCCAGATTTTATTTGAGTTTCCCAATTTGATAAAATAATTTAGACGAATCCACACCTTCAGGACACACATTACACTTCACTTATGTATGTTTACAACTCACTTTTATGTTTTAATTAAATTAGTACAATGAAATTTAATGAATTTTAAGTTAAAAAAAAACATTGCATACTTTTTAGCACAAACAAGCATATTTTTTTAGGATCATAATTTATTTTATATTTTTGACATAAAGCAGAAAACAACAATACTAATAACAAGCATAGATAAGCAAGCAAAAAAAAAAAACAAAAATATAATAAAAATAAATATTTAATTTAATTATATGAAAATAGGGAAATTGGCCGCATAATAGCACAAAAAAAAAAAAACAAAAGCTGGAACAGTGGCAATAACATCAATGCTAACAACATACATTCACACATACCATACAACGACAACAAAACAAAACAAAAAAATGCTTTTATTATAAATAAAAAATTCAAAGGCACGTTTCTGCTAACGCCAATATTACAATACTGACAATGACAACAACAACAATAACAAGAGCAACTTCAAAACAACAACAAAATCAACAGCACCCGCAGCCGCATGCATGGTGTAAAGTAACAAAGTGGAAAATGTGTCGCAGCGTCAGAGAAACGTCAGTGTCAAAATGACATTGACAGGCAGGCGCAGCAGCAGCAAAATAACACAAAGGCGTAACGTAACGTAAGACAACGTAAAGTGGAACAAAGTCAAAATGAAAGAAGATGAAGAAAGAAAAAGAAAAAACGTTAAGTATGTAAACTAAATAAAAAAAATGTGTCACACGTTGTTGCATACTTTAAGGCGCTGTTGCTTTTTACTGCTGATGGTGTCATTGCTGTTGATGCTGACAAACTCATGGCAATCAACAACAAATATGCGGCATTGACTGACAGATACATACGTAGTATGCGTATATATTGTATATATATAGTGGGTATATTGTTGTTGTTAGACAAACACAATCACACTAATTAGTTAGCAATATTGGTGACCTAGAGAAAAGCAAGGAGTTAGCTACATATTCATTTTATTTAAAGACATATAGTCACATAACACTAGGCAACATGTGAAAAGCTGTGATTGTAAATGTTTGCTAATTTTTCTATTAATTTTGGCCAAAATCTAATCTAATGCTTTTGGCCAATTGTCACTTTTAGCGCATACAGTTACCCAAAACAAGTTGCTTTGCAGAAGTCAATCAGCTCCGATTTAGCTTTTTGTTTCTCTATAGTATCTACCTACACATAAAGACTACGGCAACTGTAATGACTTTTCACTATTAAAGTTCACATCATTTGTTGCACAGTGTAACAGCAGGTATTTAGTCCTCTTAATATGTACATTTGTGTGCGAACTACCAATGTGTCACACGATGGCGGCAATGTTGTGATAAGTTGCCTTTTCTCTTTCTTTTCTACCACTAATATTTCATCAAAAAGGATTTCAGAGATTTTCCGATTATTTTTATTTGGGGTTGAATGAGTTCAGAGCTGGTTGTATCAGATAAGCGGCATTTTTGGCTAATTTGAAAGGTTGGCAGAGCAGCTTTTTCGGCAAACGATACACATGGAATCCTTTTTTCTTTTTTTTTTCTTGTTGGTCTACTGTGATGAATGCGTTGTTTGGTTTGCACAAAAAATGTGATGAGCATCTTTCCATGCAAAAAAACGGGGTAACAAAAAAAAAAGTCAGATGAGATTTCATTGATGCAAACAGCGATAACTTGGGCATTCAATTAATTAAAATGTAACAAGGGCTGCAGCGTGTTGTTGTTGTTGTTGCTGCCAGCTTAGCTCTTTATTTTAATGAAGTACAAGGATAATTTCACAATATACAAGAGGACATTTTCATTTACAGTTTTAACAAAATGGGCTACAGCTGCCATATATAAAGTTGATTTTGCGTATGATTTGCAAATTGAGCGTTGTTATTGGGTTCACTTGCAATTTTTCTTTGGTTGATTACTCTGTATGTTTGTATGTATGATGGGTCAAGCTGATCAAAGTTAAGAATTAATACTATGGCAATCAGGCATCAGGCAATCACAATCTTCTGTGTGGATAGAAAGTAAGTAAGATTTACGTTTTGGGTTCATTGGGTAAGAAAGTTGATGGTTTAAAATATTTGGGACTGATTGAATAAAAAAACTTTTATATTTCTTACAAGAATTCAAAAAAGTTTTTATGGTTTTTTGACACAAAGTTTCGATTGGGCTCTTGAAATTGAAAGATGATTAATTTGATTTTGTCTCTGCTCAAGAAATATTCTTAAATGAAATTGAGTAAAAAAAAATTAATTGAGCACTCCGAAAAACTTTTTCAATGTTCATTCTATAAAGCAGCGATGGGCAAGCACAGACACTTTCAGCCCTCATGGCCCGAACGGTTATTCGACGCACAAATCAGCAAAGCAAAAAAACTTTAAAATTTAGTTTGTTGTTACTTGATGTTTTTGTTGCGCCCTTTTTCTAGATTTCCATGCCCACCACTGACTGCTATAAAGGCTTACAGAAATATTTTAATTAAAAATTCTTTAACATGTTTCCAGCTAAAAGCTAAAATATTTCATTTCATATCTATTGTATATATCGATCAGCCCACTTATCAAAGGTGCTATATTGGAACATCTCCTTCTGGAGGATCCTTAAGTTTTTTTTAAAGAAAATGACTCTAAATTAAGTTTCCTAAGAAAATAAATACATGTGTTCCTACACGTTATATGATTGAGAAGGAATAAAACATGAACTTTAGTATATCAGTTAACAACTCTGATGACTTAAATACCGCCATAATGACATTTTGTGTCTGCCATAAAGAATCACTATATTAAAACATGTAACCATGCTCGATCGAGTGAATACCCGATGATTTCATTAAGATATCGCTCCCTGGGAAATTATTTTCAAATAAAAAAAAAACACAATGCAAAAACGCATACAATCATATTGTATACAAACTACAACCACAGCAGATAATCGCACACATAAACAATAATAATCACATGCTATCAAAAAATGAGAATTTCTTCGTCCGAAAAATGAAAATTGGGGGGAAAAAAGCAAAAAAAAAAAACAAGATGAATGAATGAACCACAGCAGAAGCAGCAGTAGCAGTAGAACTTGCGAATAGACAAACGGAAGCGGAAACGCAAGCAAGTGCAAGTGTATTATATTTGTATGGATGTATGTATGTATGTGCTACTTTATGATACTCCACTTGCTGACTTCATTTTTCAAATGGCGCGACAAACAAACTCGACGTTCACATCATCATCATCAACAGCAGCAGCATTTTGTATTTTCATCATCATTATTTTTCTGTACATCATTTGGATGCAATCGTTTATTTGTCTGTTTGTTAGTTGCTTTATTTGGCTTTCTTCGTTGCGCTTCCTTATAATTGTGCATATATACGAGCATATGTATGTATGTATGTATATGTGTTAGAGTGGTACAAACAAAGTAATGTTTTAAGTGTTCTAACTTCATACAAGTTCATAATTAACTGTAATAAAAATTTTTCACTGTAGCACAATAATATGGAGAAAATAATGGTGAAAAAACCGTATAAAATTTCATAAATTATCCATTTCTATAATTTTTGTAATAAAAAAAAAAAATTTTTTTGCACCACCCTAAAATTTGTGTGTGTGTAAATTTTGTGCTTAACGGTTCATTCTCTGTGCATTTGTGATTATTCGTCGTCGTTGCGCTTGTCTTCGTTTAAGCGCTCGCTTTCATTCCATTTGATAAATGATGTTCACCATATTTTGACACATGTCAGAGCAACTTAAGAATAGAGGGACAAAAAGAGAAAGATAAATAGAAGAAGACCTAAAGAGATAAAGTGTGCTTTAGAGAAATGCAGTGAAAGCTAAATTGTTTTGGAGGAAAAAAAAATTTTAACGCCATTTGGGAAAATTTTCTGAAATCAAATGTTATGAGGACTCTGGTTACTTATTCAAAATGACTCCATAGACTCCATTTTAAGATTTTCAAAAAAATATCCAACAAAACTTTTATAAGAAAAATTTGAGGCAAATTGTACCAAAAACTATTTCAAAAATTTAAGGAAAAATCATTCAAAAATATATCAAAAATTCCTGAAAAATCTTCAGCAAAATATTCTTATTAGAGTTTGTGAAAAAAATTAAAAATTACTTAAAAGTGGTAAAAATTACCCGAAAATATAAAACAGCTGGATAAATTGCAAACTTAGTGATGTTTCGCTGTGTTTATATCAAAATGTATCAATTAGTGTTAAAATATATCAAACAGTAAAGTATTCAAGAAGCAGGGCCGGTTTACGAAAAGTGCCGCCCCCACGCAAACATCTACTGCCGCCCCTTAGGAGGCAGAATTATCTTTATAGTTAATTGCCTAATTAACAAAAAAAGGGTTCTCACCTTCAGCAAAATTAAATATGTTCCCTTAAAACTTTCAAAATTTCCATCTATACATTCAAATTTCCTACATAGATTTACTTTCATTCACTAAAAAAAAGGTAATTTTTGAGTTTCAAAAACCCTAGCAAATTATGATATATTTCACGACCATTTTGCCGCACTCTCGGAAGCTGCCGCCCCTACGGCATGGCGTTGTTGGCGTAGGCGGTATCCGGCCCTGTGAAGAAGTCAATACTATCTATTAATATGTTAATTTGGACAAAGGTATCGAAAGCAAAAGGTATCGAAAGGCATCGAAAAATGTTGAACAATATCGAGAAAGTTGTAAGAAACTGAATAGTACAGAAACTATGGAAAAATTTAATTTGAAGCACATCGAAAAATACACAAAAGGTGGTTAGATCGAATCGCTTCGAAAAAAAGGACAGTATCGTGAAACATCGAGAAAGTGTCATAGTGTATCGAATTGCATAGAAAATCTTCGGAGAAGTTAATAAATAAAAATTAATGCATGGAATAGCATTAGAACCGTCAAAAATTCGATATGGTTTCAATAGCCATAAGAGTCGAAGGGCATCGGAAAATATTGGAAGTATCGAATATTCTGGAATAAAATCGAAACGGTTATATCGTAGTTAAGTTCGTTAAATATACATAGTTCTTAGCTCCAAATGTATTAGCAAAGTTTGTAAAGGTAAAATATTGAAGAAGTACTTACCCACATAATATTAAGAAACACATTGAAAGAGTCTAAAAGTATGAGAAAACATCGAGACAAACGATGAACATCGAATGGTATCAAATACTTAATAGAAAATATCAAATAATATTTATCGAAAATCATCGCAAACACATATAGTACATAAATGGTAGCTAGAAGTGGAACCGCATCGAATAGTATCGAAAATGTAAATGAAAGTCGAAATCGAAGAAAATATCAGAGTGCATTAAACTCTAATGAAAATCTTTTTAAAAGCCGATATACATACTCATGTTGCTGAAGCTGAAGCTTTAATATTCCCATGCTGTCCATTTCAGCACATATGAGAAAAGAGCACGTATGATTTCCGCTGAGCACGCCGGCGCTTGACGACGAGCGGATATTTTATGAGCAGAGAAAAGGGGTATGAAGCTTTAATGTGTGGCAGTATTGAAACGAAAACGAATGGGTACTAAAAGCAAAAGCAATACTGAATACGTAATACTGAAGAGCGTAACTCGCAAAATCGTAGAAAGCTTTGTGCAGTTGAGCTGCACGTCACTATACTAAGTGATCCCACAAGATTGCTATTTCATTACTTAAAATCGACTTGTAGGACTTAAAGTTTTGAGTTTGTATGTGTCGTGATGTGTCGCATTAGCGTTAAGGAATCTGCCAATTCACTTCAGTGTATATTTTAACTCATAACATACGCCAGAAAAGTGGTTTACACATCATAAGCCTGCAAAATATTCTCTCAAAAATTTGATAACAGAAAATCTCTAGAGAGAGAGAGATTCTTACCCTTTTATATATAGCACGTTTTTTTTTTCTGAAAGTTATCTAAAATAAGGACTCTTATAAAAACGATGCAATGAAAGCTAAAAATTCTGAAATATTTCAATCCACTATAATTTATTTTCAATTTTTTTTATTTATGCCATTACAGGTCACGTGCTGTTAGAAAATTTTTTTTTGTAATTTGACACATGTCAATTTTAGGCCAACGTACAAACCCCAGGTAAACCTAAAAGTAAAAGAGTTGCTCGCTTGCAAAAAATACCTTCGCCAACAACCTTGACAAAATCCAAATAACTTGAATGGTTTTGAAAATTTTTTGTTAATTTCATTTGAATTTCATTCAATTACTGGCTTTTCTCTACTCCCCTCTTCATTTGTATCGAGAAAAATGTGCTATTATATCATCCCCATAGAGTTCTTTGATTCTGTTCAATATTGTATAGAAAATGTCACTTGAAATGAGATTTTATTCTAATTGCTGTTATTGTTGATTTGGTTGTTGTTTTTTTTTTAATAGCTTGATAAATTTTATATTACGCTATTTTGAGTTTTCACCATCTAACCCTTATAAATGAAATATAAATGTCAATTGCAGTGCATACTTTTAGGTATAACATAGCTCTTGCAAATTGAAGTGGATACGTTTTTTTTTGGCTTAAGTTAAATGTTGAGGAAAATAATTGGAATTTTCTTTGTTTCTTTTAGTAAACTTTAAAATGCTAGAAAATTTAAAAAAAAAATATGGTAGGAAATCATGGAGAAATAAACTTCAAATCTGCTTTCAAGCAAAATTGAATTTTCAGAGAAATTTCATTCGCAACAGTTTGAAATTATTCAGTAAATAACAAAATCTGACTTCAAAGCTAAAATCCTATCATTTATTGTAAATTTTTTCTTGTAATTACTAAATTTCTTATATCAAGAAGGTTAACTTTAGCGCTTTAAACAACTCCTTAAAAATTAAGTTTCTTACACTAATATTTTTGCGAGTTACTCTATCACTGACTGTGAATATCGTTTGGGGGCATTTTTGCACTGCCATTAAAATGTTTGTTATAACGCTTTCACGCGTTTCTTACTGCGGCTGTTGCTATTTTTGATGTCACTCTCAGCAAGTGCGAATGACGCATTTTGCTTTTGGCAAAAAATTTTTAAATATTTTTGCTTCCATTTACTGGCAACACATTCTATTTCACTGACTTTCCCTTACTCTGTCTAACTCACTCAGTCAGACCAGTTGGCCGACAACAATTTAGCAATTCAAATTTGGTGCTTAAACAAAATTCAAATATTCAACTTTTAAGTGTTGAACAACCAATTTTACGCTATGAGTATTCATTGATAAGAGTGGACCAAAAAAAAAATATTTAAGAATAGCTTTTTGAACAAGCTAAATGACGGAGGTCATTGACAAATCTTTTGCTTTTCGAAAGCTCAGTGATAGCGTTTTATATACTATTGTCTCATACTTCTTCTAAACGATTATAAAGAAACCAGCATCTCAGTGATTGAGCTCACTTCAAGCATCTACTATGCCGTGAGTTCGAGCCCTAGAAAAAAAGTTAAACTTTTTTTTTTACATAAAACTCAGTGATATAAAAGAGAGTAATGTATCATGGAATAAACAAATATCGACGAATTTACCGCGACGTATCACTGCATATTACATAGCGAAAAATCAAATTAAGCAAACTTAAATTTCTTTATTGAAAAAACTTAATGGCTCACCCTAATCAAACTCATCCCTTGCGACAAAATGGCGCAACGCGCCCACAAAAGTGCAAATTCGTAATTACTGTAAGCGGCAAATATTCGTTCCATTCGTTGAATTGTGTTAAATTTGTTGTAAAATTTTAAAAGCATAGCCATTAATTTTTTCAATTGCTTCAGCTACTTACTTTTACTTCCTTATCGTTTCGTCGTCGCTGCCTTAATATTGTGCAATAATAGCAAAGTTTTGTGATTAAAAATTTATTTAAATTAAAGAAACTTTATTTGAAGTGCTAAATCTTAGCCACAGGCATAATATTTAATAAAATTTTGTAGTAAGAGAATAAATGAGCAAAGAGGGTTGGGTGTAAATTTGATTACATTTAAAATACACTGCAAAAGGACTGCCCGCTTTGTTTGAATTGCTATGTAACAATAACTACTCATTCGCGAATTCTGACAGCTATTTTCTTACTGTGCACATGATACTCACACGTGTTACATCAAATGAATACTCTTTGTCCCCATTGCTGTCAGCGCCAAATGCTGCATAATTATTGATGACACTTGCGCCTCCATGTTGTACAACATCATAAATCAGTTGAAATGTTGAAAAGCTGAATGACAATAAGGACAAGGACATTCAAATGTTAGCACATTCAAATTATATGCTTACATACATACTATATGGATGATTGTGATGCATGTGTGCGTGTGTAAATATTATTGACATTAACGGACATAAAAGTAGATTTTTCTGTGTTTTGATAAATGACAAAAGGTGTTGTTGCTGTCAAATTTATTAAATGGTTGTAAAATTAATTTATGTATAAAAAAATATATATCTAACAATTTAACAATTTAATTTTTTTTTGTTTCCCAGTAAAAAATGAGTTACTATAAAAAAAATTATAAAAAAGTGATACACCATTTCAAAGGGAAAAAATAGGCTTTCTTGGAATCTTAAAAAAATTATACTATGGTCATGTCTCGATAATTATACAATAAATTACATATAATTATGGTTAAATTTCATACACTATTTCATTATCCATCATACCTATACTATGGCATTCTGTTTAAAGGTTTCCCATTTATATTGATTTTTATAAAAGCCATATCCGTAACTTCTGATGGCTATATCTCCCAAACTATCGCCCAGCTAATATTCTTGATAACTTATTCTTTTTAAAATCAAAAACTACGTGAGCAAATGTTCATTTAAGGAAAAAACGAGGATTGTCCCCATAGTAAACTAAAGGCAGAATTTTAGAAAAAAATTAAGTAGGTCAAGTTAGAATGCAATTTTAATCAGTATGGTATAGTTCAAAAATAATGCAATTAAAAAGCAGCACTTACCCATTGATTTAAGCTTCCTCAAAAAATTAAAAACGTTAAGCTCCGAACAAAACATTTTAGAGCACTGAAAAAACAACAGCTGTTGCTGCAGCTTAACAACAACTACAATGAACTAACTCATATTTTAATGAATAATTTTTAATAAACAAAAGAAAACACTGGCAAAATTTTGAAAAATAATATTCACATATTCTTTTAGCATTTGATTTAATTTACTCTTATTAACATTTCGATTTACAATACCGAAAAAAAAAACAACAACAAAATAACGCACTTGCTGTGCGGAGCTCTGCTGCCGGCACCGCTTCAAAGAAGACTTTGCATTTTCATGCATTTTAATGCAATTTCATTGAAATGTTTTTTTAACATTAGCAATTAGAGCTCATGAAGATAAATAATTTTTGTCTTTTTAACGCTTTTATTAATAATTATTATAAAGAAATTCAAAATTAAACTTTAAACACTACCGAACAATTCACAAATTAAATAGAAACTAAACAACGAGTGACTGCTGATTAGCATTGCCAACTGCATAGGCTAAGGCCATACTAGCGTTTTTTCAACGCACGTTTCAGAACTCTACAATATTATGTAAGTGCGACACGATCAATGCGCGTTTTTATTCATATGCGTTGCAACGCTGCAATTATGCGCGATAAAAAAAAACGTTCGATTGGTCTTTCACATTAAATTTTCTGTTCAAAAAAAAGTCTTCCTTTTGTCATTAGGGGACGTCCATTAATTACGTGAGGTGTTTTTTTTTTAATATTCGGGGCCCCTCTCCCTTTGGTGAGTTTTGGTGAGATCTGGCGGGACCCCTCTCCTCCCTCTCGTGAAATTTAAATAATAATTTTTAATGTAAATTCTATGCATTAAAAAGTAGACGTGAGGTTTTCTTTGATCCCCTCCACCCCCTTGGTGAGATTGTGCCGGACCCCCTCCTCCCCTATTTTAACTCACGTAGTTAATAGATGTCCCATTACATTTTATGCTAAGGCCACACGAATTTTTTTTTAACGCGGGTTATTTTATAAAAAAAACTCGCTTTGATCGTGTGGCCAATTTCACATACAAATTTTGTAGAATTTTGAAACGTGTGTAAGCTGACGCGCGTTGGAAAATTCGCTAGTGTCGACATAGCCTTAGCAGATGGCAACGCTAATCAACTGTCACTCGTTGTTTAGTTTCTATTTAATTATTTGAAATGTTCGGTGGTGTTTAAAGTTTAATTTTGAATCTCTTCATATTAATTATTAATAAAAGCGTTAAAACGGCAAAATTATTTATCTTCATGAGCTCTAAGTGGGAATTTAAAACAAAGATTTCAATAAAATTGCATGAAAATGCAATATCTTCTCTAAAGTGGTGCCGGCAGCAGAGTTGCGGCCGCAAGTGCTGTATTTTGTTGTTGTTTTTTTTTCGGTATTGTAAATCGTAATGAAAATAAGATTATATTAAAGCAAATGCTAAATATTGTGAATATGTGAATAATTATTTCAAAATTTTGCCAGTGCTATGTTTATTTATTAATAGTTATTCATTAAAAATAGTGGAATGGTTAGAGTTCATTGTAGTTGTTGTTAAGCTGCAGCATCAGCTGATGTCTCTTCAGTGCTCTAACACGTTTTGTTCGGAGCATGGCATTTTACCAATGGGTAAGTGATTCTTTTTGATTACATTAATATTTTAAATTGAACTCCTTGATTTTTTTTCTAAAATTGTTTTCTGGTTTTATTTAGATTACAATGGAAACTATGGAATTTTTTTTCCACCTTTTTTTTCTGCAGGCTAATTGCTTTATAATATTGGCTATGATTTGTTTTACTGGTTTTTAATATTGTGTGCTGGATCATTTTCGTTCGATTTGTTTGCGTTCGGACTTATTGCCCACGGAAATGGTCAAGGAATCGTTTGCAATATTGCACTCTATCCCTTATGTGTTTGGACTTATGACCAACAATACTTCGACATCTAACATTTTGTTGCACATAGGGATATGGAATTGCCACCTCTAAAATGTCCATTTTGATGCTTGTGCAGTTTATAGTGGATATTTTTGAGGCACTGCCTCTTATCCATGCTATGTCGCCGTAAAGCATATTGCCTGATATGAAAAGACATTGCAAATTTGCATAAAAAAAATTAAATGACTTTTGTTTTTTCTTAGTAAATAAAAAAAATTTTTTTTTGGAAATTTTGGTGTCCATGAAAAAAAGTCCAAGTCTCGATTCATTACATTTCCACAAAACCCAAATGCCATCACTGATGTACAAAGGTACATTAGAGCGACAGGAAAAAATTGAATGATTGAAATGTTTCAAATACTTAGTTCTATAACACTTTACTTAAACCTTAATAAAATTTCTATTACGAATTAGAGTGCAGGAGATTCATTTGATGATATAATTTTATTTCTCTACCGTAAATTGGGCCATTTATGCAATCGCAATCATCTGGATTGGGCACAGGCTTGATGCGGGTCGAGACAATATCGCATTAAATAGACCACAGAGATCTATACTAGTACAATTTTGAAACGTTCTTACGTTTTTAATAAAAATAAACTTTAAAATATCATACGGTGTTCATTATAATTTTTATGAATTTATCTCTTTAAAATAATCCCAAATTGATTCAAGTCTTAATTAAATCCATCATTAAAAGTTTAAAGAAAACATATCACACAATTCATTTAAATATTCAATTGAATGTCAATCGTGCGCCCTGCTGCAGTAAGTCAGCAAACAGCGCATGATGATGCATCATCATCAAGATGAAAACTCAAATGAAATGGAATGAAATATGCAAATGCAAAACAAATTCATTAAAATCCCTAACGGAAAGTGTTAATAATGCCAAAAATCTACAGTTGCACACAAACACATACAGATTAACATTGAAACAGAAACATCAAGAAGAGCTAGTGAAAAAGAGACATAAAACAAATAAATGAAGAAATAAATTGTCAGTCTTTCAGCACAGTTTAACAAATGCACTGAAATCCTTATTTAAATACACACACACACACACACAGAAAGTAAAAATGGGATAACAAAAAGGATGATATACAAAATGCAGCAATGAAGCAGCAAAAAAAAATCTGCAGATAGATGTACAATGCAAACAAATACACAGACAAAATGACAAACAAATAGACAGAACAGAACAAAATAGAACAGCAGAGATAGACAACACACACACACTTACATGTATACAAGCAGCAAAAGCTTTTTAATCATCTTTATCAAAATCATTGCATACCACTTGGCGCTACTGCTGTTGCTAGTGATGAGAGCAAAAGCAAAGCAGACAAAAACAACAAAAATATTTTCATCATAATTTTTGAAGTAGCAGCATTTGTAAAACTGCAGGGAACTTTTAAAGTGAATGCTGGAAGACAGAATATACAGGGAATGCTACTCACAGTTGATTTTGCTGTTGTTGTTGTTTTTGTTGTTGTTGTTGTTATGGATGTGAAAATATGCACTTCATTGCATGAATTTATAATGAACACAATGAAGAGTGCACTTGCGACAGTATCGTAGTCAAAAAGGGCAAATTTTGGGTTAGAGAACTTTGGATGTGAATAAAAACTTTATGAACGCTTATGATTATTTTGATAGAAATCATAAATAAATTTTATACTTCTTGATATGTGGCTTCAGGTTTTTTCTGAATATGAAGAGCTGAGATTCAAAACCCGCCAAGTCCATATTTTGCGTAAGGAAAAAAACGCAAAAAATGTATACCACTGAATTCAATTCTAGTAAGAACTGGTTGGTTGATCCATTGAAATACTTAGTTGTCAAAAGCTATTAAAATCCTGATTTTTCATTACATTTTATGACCTTATTTATAAGAACTACTATAAAAAAACGTTTGGACTTGGCGGGTTTTGAAACAAAAAATATGGACTTGGCGGGTTTTGAAATTGAAACCTCGGGACTCGGGCGGATTTTGAAAAATAATAATAGTAAGTTGTATTTATGATGCCGAATCTTTTTTAATGAAGATTGAACTTGGCGGGTTTTGATAAAAAGCATTTATCAGAACTTATTGCAATCAAAAGTTTGTGAAGGAAAACTTTTTTTTTTACAATTTAGAGTATTTAGGCTTGTAGAAAAAAATTTTTTCCGTCCACTCCTACTATATCACACTTTTAATTTTTTGGACTTGGCGGGTCTTGAATCTCAGCTCTTCATATAATGAAATAGATTTTTGCCAGAAATCTGAAGCTTCTAGATTTTATCTCTATCAAAAATTTTCTGTAGGTCTGGGTTGCCATGGTCGATTTGTGGTCGTGTGACTTAGTAAACCGTAGATGTCATATATCTGGATTCCTAAATTAAAGTCCTAGAAGGCTCCAAGTTCGTCAAACGCTTCTTTAACAGTCTTGTCTTCTCTTCTCTTTGACACCAGTTACCATTCGTCTTTTTTTTTTGGATAGCTTTATCAGCTCTTACATTGATAGTACTTTTTAGTACTAGTAGAATTCTGAAGAAATTTAAATTTTCTCTCATTTTGCTTTATGTTCCTTAAATATATTAAGGTTTTTTTTACAATACATAAGCAGGCTAATATTTGACATTATTTAAATTCAATATTTTTGTATTAACGTGGCACTAACTAAGTTAAAACCGACTGCGGAAAGACAATAGTTAACCTTCGTCATTTTGACGAACATTCGTCAGACAAGTTAAATGTTTTCTCACATTAACTTAGTCGGTGCCGAATACTTTCTTGTGGTGGTAGTGCGCAGTCGGTGAACATTTTGAATATTGATATCTATTTAGGTTACTTGCCCTTCACTTTTACGTTTAAAGCGAATTTATTGCTATTTTTTTAGTGTGAATGATCTAAATTTAAAAAAATGCCAAGAAGAAGACAAAAAAACATTATTTCTAAGCTATTACTTAGATTTCAGCTTATCTAAATATTAATAAAAATGTCCTTCTATTTTCCAAAATTTTAAAAAAATGTTGCTATTATATAGCCACTCCACATTTAAAACAACACAAATTGATGTGTTCGTCAAAATGACGAATGTTTAGCTTTTAATGAATATTAAATAAGGTTAGCTATTATACTAAGAAAATCTTCGAACCATATGCAAGTCTCTACTTCCTCTATTTGTATGCAGCAAAATGGAAAGCTCTGCTGTTCGCAGGTTCAAACAGTGGCTGATTGAACTGGATAAAGAAAGAGGTCCTATCTAATTCTAGTTATGAATGTTTTAGGAGCCTCGCAATATGACTCGTATAGGAGAGCTTCCACGGGAGTTATGCTACGTTTTATTTGAAATTTTTTGATGAGAGTCATCTACCTAAAGCATAGGGGAAATAAAGTTCTTCTTCCAGTTATAAGACTTTTCCGATATCTTATGAGATGCGTAGATTTTTTTAAAGAAGCTGAAACGACTGTTGGCCAACTTTTGGTTTAGTAAAAATGCACAATAACTTACGAGACATAGCCTTCATATTTTGATATTTGAGCTCTTTGCTCTCAGGGATAGTAACGAATTATATTTTTGACCCTTGCACAATAAAGCTCAACTACGCTCTTACTCAAACACATAAACTCTGTATATTTATGTATTTGTATGGACGTATATTTGAAAAATGCTTACAGAATGTGATGAAATTTTGTATAATAAACAAAACAAATCAATTTTTGCAATCAAATCAAATTGCAAATTGTATGCTGAATACGAAATTAAATCGAAATCAAATGTACGAATGCATGAAAAACTCAAACAATTTGAAAACTTTAAAAGAGAAATAGAAAAAAAAAACGTAATCATGCATTTGTTTATGAAATCTGTCAGATTGATAAAAACTTTTTTTGTTATATGTATGTAACTATTTCAACTTTTTGCCTTAACATTAAAAATAAATAAAGTTTGCGCAAGCAAAAAATATACAAAACTTTACAAATAAACAATGAATAATCACACAGACAAATAAGCAAAATTTTACAATATCCTCACATGACATCCCACCGCTACTCTGAAAGTTAACGCTTTACCAAGTAACGTGTAAAATTTGCATTTAAACTTAAAATTCCTAACAGTTTTCGAACAGTTTAGACAGTTTCATCATTATCATTCTTGCCTTACTTTACCTTAACATTGAAATGCATCTCTATAGCATCCTTATACTCTTGTGCATTCACACATACATACTTACAAATGTAAGTATGCATGTATGTGTGTAGGAGCACCACATATGCTACTACTGCATCATTCATAATTCATGTTGAAATGTTTTCTAATTTCTTCTGTAACGCATGAATATTTCATCACCATCAGGTTTCATATTTCTAATAGATGCGTAAATGTTAGTGTTTTGAGTGTTGTAATTGAAAGTTTGGCATATACGAGTATAAGGTTACTAGACGTTGTTGTTGGTGTGAGTACTTGAACTCGGATTTGTGGTCAACTGGTAATGTGTACCAAGTTCTGACCATTGATGTTCGAATAAGTTTTTTGTAATTTTCAAGAATATCTTCATGCGACTACCATAAACTTTTTGTTTAAGGTGTATGGCCAGGCCCAGATTTAGAAATATGCCGCCCTTAGGCCAGTCAGAAATTGCCGCCCCTCTACACTAGTAAATATAGAAAAAAATTTTGTAATATCAAAAGTGAGGACCATTTTTTTTTTTTTTTTTTTGCTTGTTAACATTTTTAGGTAATTTAGTGCACACAATCCCAGTGTTTGAACTTTTTTCCCCCTGTGTAAATAAATTTAAAAAATTAAAAAAAAAAAAATTTCAAAGTTCCCAATATTTGCCACCCTAGGCACTGGCCTAGTGTGCCTCTAAGGAAAATCCGGGCCTGTGTATGGCTAAGGTTTTCGCTCATATTTTTACATAACCATTGCTATTCAATGCTTTCTACTTCTTCAGAAAGTTTTTATAACTTTTAATACCTTTTGATACTTTGAAACTATGTACTATATATTATTCGATACTTTAAAATGCTCAATATCATATTATACCTTTTGATATCGCTCATCATCCGATGAAATCAATATCAATCAATATCTTGCCATATCTTTTTGCAGACATTATCTGATAGAATAAAGTTTCTTCACGTGATAAGGAAAAAAAGTTCGAATTTATATAGCACACTTAAAAATTTATCAATAGGCGTTAGGCGTAAAAAAATATTAATTTTAAACTTCTTAGTAAGCCCATATTGACACAGAAAATATCAAATCAAAAAATAGAATATTCGTTACATATTGCAACCAAATATTGCTATCATGATGACACAATGATTTGCAGCATTTGTACTTTTTTTAATTCTACCCCCCCCCCCCCCTAAATGACAATCAATACTTTGAAATATTCTCCAATATCTTGTAACTCGTTGAATGTACGACTGCTGCTTCTACTGCTACGACTGCTTTTGACCAGATTGAATTCGTACCCTGTGTTCACTTACATATGGCATTTGCAGCTACTGGTGCTGGTGTCGCTTGGCATTCTCACTGCATTTGTTTCATAATTAATTATTTTGTTATACGATTCCTATCATTTTCACCTGTGTCTCCCACGTTGGTGGTTGCCATCATACAGTGATTCAGGTTTGCAATCGTTCTCTTACATCTGGACCAGACTAGATTTGGTAACGCTGTCGATTATTCATTGAAATCAAACAGACACACACGCAGCAGCAGACACACATAACACGATAAGTGAGCCGCATGTCGCACAGGTGAATGAATCCTTGTGATTGCAGCATAGTTGTGTGCTGCATTATAGTACTTTAAGTTGGTGATGTGAAATAATTTGTGTTGGGTATCGATACCTAAGTGCATACTACACGGGAAAAAGTTCTGATAGAATTTTATAGCTCTGCTTTTTCGAAAAACTTTTTGTTTGGGTGGATAATCAAATTTCGATAGCAAATTTCCTATTATCGTTAAAGCACAATATTACGTATGGAAATAAAATTTTTCGAATAGATCAAGGAATTCGAAAAAAAAAACAAAATATCGAATATATTGCAAGTAACTAAGAGGTAAAAATCATAAGAACCTTCAAAAATCGTCCAATTCCTGGATATTTTAGTAATTTTTGAATGCCTGCCAAGCCCCCGGCATTGACATGAAATTTCCTGCATTGCCAAGTCAATCTCGGTCACTTGGTAACGCTGTGTGTGGTGCAGTGTAAATATCTTCCAGAAGGCAAAATGGTAAATAGAGAGCATTACATTACATCTCTAAGAGCTTGCGTGAGAATGTCCTCCGAAAACGGTCGGATTTGTGGAATAGATTTTGCATAATTTTTATATAAAAAATTCATTGAATGCCAATAATCAAGCAGTGCTTGGTAAGCATTGCATTCATCTCTTATTGCCGCGTCTGATTTTTTTCTGTTTCCAAAGCTAAAATTACCACTTTTTCGAAGGAGCTTGAGTCGGTTGGAACCTCAAAAAAATTCGCTCAAAGAGTTAAAGTCTATTCCTCAATCAAACTACAAAAAATGTATAGCGAACAAGATCAACTGCTGGCGTAGGCAACAAATAACATTTTAATGTTTAAGTGGTTTCATTTAACAATTTGGGATTAAGTAAAAAGAGCTGAAAATGTAGATGGCACTTCACCAGGATCAGATCTGAACTCCGGAAGGTTGCGCTTTGGAAGAATATCCGTAATATTTACTTTTTGAGCAATTGATGGCAGAAGGTCGAAATTTTATTTTAGACAGCATCACCACTCTGGTGCTCTTAGGGCTCACTTTTGCAGAAAAAAAAATTCGACCTAAGGGTGGAAAGGTGGGAAATTGATTTTCGACATATTAGGACACTGACGTATTAACAAATTTTGCTGATATTTTTTTCGCAACAGTCAATGGAGAGAGTTCAAAAATTGACTATGGCCACCTACAGGATAGACCGTCAATCCTGGAAGGTACCGCTTAGAGTCTATAACCAAAAGTTTTTTCTTCACCATTGTAGAAATATCAACATTTCAAACTTAACATTTTCGGAATAATATCACTTTATTTTTAAAATCATATGGACTATATATTATGTTTATATTCATAAATGTGGTGGTCTTTAATGCATCACATAGGGTCGAACGAACCCGACTTTACGTGGGGGGGGGGGAATACAATTCCAATAGCATGATTTTGTATTTTTCTTCTTCCAAAGAAAAATGCAAATTTGCAAACAAATAATACGCGTGGGGGGCAAAGCCCCCTCTTGTCCTTATTGTAGGTACGGGCCTGGCATCATAGATGAAATCGCTCTCTGAGTGAAAAATATAGCGCTAAAAAGCAAATTTTGATATCGTTGATATTTATTCAATTGTATAGAATTTATCGAAAAAGTATCGAAATACAATACACCATCCCAAATGTTGTGCATGCGTGCAAAAAGTGATTTTCCATTAAATATTTTGTGTTCAACTTTATTATGTTGTTGTTGTTGTCATTCCTGTTGTATGTAACATGCGGGTCACTGTGTGCTCTCAGTGTAAAAGTGTGTGTGTGTGCGTGCATGCATGCATGCGTTAGTGTATTCAAATAACTTCATTTAGTAAATTTGTGTTCAATAATTAAATCTATCAATAACGCATCAATCAGTATTTCGTTTTTACCGTTGTAGCTGTTGTTGTTTTTACTGTAGCTGTTGTCCTTATTGTGCCTGTTATTGCTGTTGTTTTTCATTAATGATGCTACACTGCTATCCTTGTTATTCTTTTTTTGTGTAGCTGCTGTCCTGGCAAAATAATTTATGCTATTCGAAATATTTACCTATGTAGGGACATAGGTACGTTCGTGTTGTTTAAATTTTCTTAAAATTTATGACTGCTATCAATTTTGCTATTGTTGTTGTTGTTGTTGTTGCAACAGTTGATATTTTAGTAAATGATAATTTTGATGTTTTATTTAATTTTCGTTGAATTTATTTTGATAAATTGTTGGAAAATAAAAATTAGGTAACACGTAGTTGCTAATAGATAATAAATCAAAATAATTTTTTAATAAAAAAACTTGCAATAAAAATATATATACGAAAAATTCGATATTGATGCTTAGAAATATCGATTCTTCAGATGTAAATGATTTTAAAAAACTCACTTGTTTTGAACGAATTTCAATTTAATGGATGCCCAAAAAAAAGATATTTCTGACTTGACTAATAACTGTTTTCCATAAAACCATAATAGATATTTGTGCAAAAAGCATAAATTAAAGATAAAATTTACTAATGGAATAACTTTATTTATAAAATTTATGATTACAAAAATATTTTTCTAATTTTATCAATCATAGTTTCTGCAGCATAAATTTTTAAACATTTTTGTAAAGATTGAAATGAAATATCGTTGTTCTGCGTTTCTAAATCAGCTGTGGTTGTATTCATCATAGCTCTACCTCTTAAAACACGATCATGCATTGATCTTCGTCTCTCGAATTTTTCTCTGTCATTATCTGGTATTTCATTTTGCTCTATAGATATCTCTTCAGTAGTATGTAAAATACCAATATCAGCAATTTGCGTTTGTTCAGCGTCTAACTCAGCACCAATTGTATCCATAACATCTGCAGTTATTAGTGAATTAACGAAATTCTCATTTTGTACATATATAAATGCCTTAAAAATTTCATATATAATTAAAAAAGGATATTCATAAAATGAACGATTCGGATATGTAGCTATTAAGTATTTGCCAATACATTTTCCCAACAGCAATTCAGTTATATAATAATTATATAGTTCCATGAATTTAGCAAACATCCAACGTAGCGATCTAAACCAACTTTTAATAATTTTGCCAATATCACTTACTATAAGTTTTGTATGCGAACTGAAAATATAGTTACTAGTTTGTTATGAAATTTGCTATTTTAAACTTACTATTGTCTGGAATTTTGTGTTACATCATGGCCAAAAGCATACAACGCAAATTTTGTTATATCTTTGACAACGACAACAACTTGTTTCAAACCATATAAAGCGTATTGACTAAAATTAAAATCTGAAGCTCTAGAAATAAAATATATTTTTAATTGCATTTGAAAATTGAAGAATAACTCTTAAATACTACCTATTTTCAGTTTCAATAGCTGTTCTATCAGGCAGCACATGATCAGCTACCTCTGCAAAATTTGCAATACCTTCCAAGAACCATAAAAAATCAGTGAAGAGTTCTTCTGTAGACTCAATTGTACTCGAACTATCGAAAATTCTATAATTTTTGTTAGTTAAATTTTGTTAGGAAAATGTTATTTATTTTATTTTTTTTTGTACTTACGTTGACATTTCTGTAGCATTATCCGTTGCATTATTTTGTCCTTGTACATTGCCATTAAAATATAACAATGTCGCTAGTATCACAAAAAAATTATTGTAATTTTTGTTTGTCATTGGCATAGTCTACTTTACTTAACATTTGATGTTTTCTATATGACGGCTTTTACAACACTAAAAGATCCCTTGAAGGATCATCCTCTGGCCTGTGATACCTTTTTGTTAACGATTAGAAAACAGGTAGATTTCAGCACAATTATGTTAATCATTCTCAGAGAAGAGCACAGTTCATTCGTTGCAGCGAGTTAGAATTACTTTAAATCAGAGCTGTACTATATTGCAATAATACACTATTCCATATGTAGTTAGAAACCGATTCGTCGATAACTGTTGAGATGTTAAGAAAATTTCAAAATGTTTCAATTGGACCGAACGAATTTTGACAAAAATTGAACGACACATTTTTGATTTGGCTGACTTTTTTTTATGGGTTCTGTATCGAAAAAGAAGAGATTTTGAGGATTTTTTTAAAAAAATTTTGTTTTCAAAATAGAGCGAATTTAAATTTTGAGAATTTCGCGATTTTAGGCTTAGAGGCTCAATTTCAAAAATTCATAACTCCGGTTCTGTTAAAGCTAGGAAATTCGTTTTACTTTATTTTGAAGCTAAGAAAATCAACTTAAAAATAAAAATTTTCTTAGCTTTACAATGAAATTAATCTCAATTTTGTAGCTTTAACAGAACCGGAGTTATGAATTTTTTAAAGAGACCCTCCAAGCCAAAAATCATGAAATTCTCAAAATTTGAATTCGCTCTATTTTGAAAAAACAAAAATTTTTTTGAAAAAATCCTCGAATACGTATCTTTTCTTTTTCGATTTTCAGCCAAATAAAAAATGAGTCGTCTGAAAAGTGTTCGGTTTGTAAAAAACTGTCCCATTTGTCACCAGAGACATTTTTTGTTCCAAATTTTACTCTAGAACAGAAGCGAGAAATAGTTGCACGCCTTCAGTTCAGGGATCCATTTATAAATCTCTTGCATGGTCGAAAATTGATCAGGCCAGAAATTGTACTGCAACACAATTTGAATAATTTTTTACCTCACAAATCAAAAAATTTTTTTATTATAAATTTTGTTTGTCATCAGAATTTTTGGAGCTCGACCCATCCGAATAGGAATCTGCTGACGAATTTCAAGTAGCTCGTGCCGTCTCTAATGAATTACTTATCTTTAATGATGCCACAGTAAGAGGTGTTGAATTCATAAAAGATTATAAAAAAATCCTGGTGAACGATAAGGACGAAAAACAAATATGTATTGCGCAAATAATCGAAGCGTATCGGAAAAAATACTCATCATAAAGAAATCAGAACTGAGGTAATGAATGAAATGTTGTAACTTTCTTATTTTTAATTGTTTTCACTCCGCAGTATCTCGTTGGAAAGGTGATTAGTTTTAATTAAAATGAAAAGAAGGTATTTTTTTTTAACAATTTGATTTTTAATTTTTCGGCCGCTTTCCGGCACTATCTAAAATTATTCGTTCGACTCCCTATATTGCGT
The DNA here is from genome assembly GCA_963662105.1 of Meiosimyza platycephala. Taxonomy (NCBI): domain Eukaryota; kingdom Metazoa; phylum Arthropoda; class Insecta; order Diptera; family Lauxaniidae; genus Meiosimyza; species Meiosimyza platycephala. The sequence goes on from OY759210.1 coordinate 15,460,151, forward strand.
CGTACACTCTTACATATAATATAAGCTTTTCAGACTCTTGGAGCGAGGATCAAAACATTTTTCGAATTCTCCCTGTTCGTTAAAGCACCCTTAGTCTACATATATGTAGATTCGTCCAAAGATATACTTTACTCCCACTCTCATCTGATTTTTTACGTAATTATATTATCTATTGAATAAAGCACTTTGTGAAACATAAATGCGAATAAGGTTCTTACAGATATGTATCTTTGGACTGAGCGATATGTGGCTTGATCCAAATATTTCGCAAGTGATTTCTTATACAAAAATTATTTATGGTTTATATAATTCTTAAATCCTGATATTGCAAAATAAATCCATTTCAATATACTTTGAGGCTTAAGCTAAACATTCTAATTACAAATCTTAAAATTAGTAAGTAAATGTCGACTTTTTGTTGGTTTGTAAAACATTTATCAACACACACATAATTCACCTCAGTCCTTAAAGCAACATCTGTACCATTTCCAGCTAAATATTGCAACTTCAGCTTCATGTTTGCTGCCACACTGCCACTTTGACTCAAACTCCAGCTGCTATTGGCAACATCCCCAACTGATTTTGTCCACGTTGGTCGTTCGTCATTACGCATTAATAGCGATGCATTAATCATTTAGACGGCACAAAAATAAATGTTAATTCGGATTACACACCAACGTACACAAACACATACCACACATGTAGTGTTATATATACATATATTACATTAGATAACATAGAATTTCAATATCAAACTTGCAGTTAAATAACACTAAAATAAAATTGAAATTTTGTAGTACAGTGTCATCTACGTAAATTAATGTTAAGCATTTCCTCACATAAATGTAGGTAGTCCAAAAGAGTGTGAGTTAATTTTGCACGCATGTTACCAACAACATTGCGACCACCACCACCAATACAATTGCTACCGGAAATTGGGGGCTGCATGCTTATAATGAGCGCCAATTTAGTGCTATGCTACCGTCTACGTCGCATGCCATTCGTCGCGTCGTCAGTGATGAATGCGCCTGCTGCTTTAATGCTTTTTGTTTAACAAAACACACACATACACACATATGAATACGCATAAAGCCCACTATGTGCTTTGGTCCTCTTTTGCACTTTGATCCTTTTTGTATAGTCGTACTCGGCTCTGTCACCGTTGTTGCCTTTAATTTTACCATTCATTTGAGAAAATAACTTTAATTTGCGCCAGTTAACAAAGACATTCACGCTAATCTTGCTTTGAAATTCACAAACGGAGACTTATGAACATACACACATACGTATGTATGGCTAAGTATGTGTAGTACTCCTCTTTATTCATTCATTATGTTGCTGTTGCTTTTGTTATTGTTGTACTGTCGTTTTCGCTTTGAATTATGTTGCCAACATTTTCTGAAGGATATTAACTAAATTGCACAGATTAAGAGTTTCAATGCAATCGTTGCTCTCTCCTATCGCTCGTACTTTCGTTCTTTAAACTTTGATTTGTTGCTCTTGGTTGTTACATTTAAAGAAAAACTACGATGAACATTTTTTAATTATCATCAGTTATATAACAGAAATATGCACATACAATTTTAAGACAAAATTGAAGTTAAGGCGAACGCAATAGAATAGCAAACGATGCGATTTCCCATATATTTGTAGTGAGAAATTGTATTATAAACTTTTTCGTAAATCATGCGTACATGGGTCTGAGTAGACCCAACAAATTTTATCATACCACGATTATTTTTCAAAATTTTCTTCATTTTTGTAAGGGATCCTCCCAAAAGGGTTGAGATAAGTATGTCCGGAAAAAATGTTGGAAGGACTTGGTAATACATTTGACCCTTCAACGGGTCACTCCAGGAAAGCTATGAATTGTTTTCGAAATTTTCTTAATTGTTTGTGTTTTTTTAGGCGGTGGCAGATAGAGGATAAATATGTTCGGGAAATATATAAGAGAAAAAAATATAATAGGACCTGTTGATACATATGAACCCTCTACGGGTCACTCCGGGGGAGCTATGAATTATTTTTTCAAATTTTCGATATTTTCTGTGTATTTTGTAGGGGGACCGCCAAAAGGGTGGCAGACAGGAGATAGGTGTGACAAGCGAAAAGTTTAGGAGAGTAAAATTAATGCGAAATGGTCTAGCATTTTACCCCGCCAGAGGCATCTGAGGAAGGGTGAAGTCAATTTCATAAGAATGTTATTTTTTGCAGGGGAGCCCCCCTAAGGGGTTGTGATAGGGGGTATGTGTGTTGGAGAAAAAATGTTAAAGTGTTAGAGGAGAAAAAATAATGAGATCTTGTCACACATTTTATCCCTCTTGGGGGAAGCTTCGGGGAGATATTAATGATTTTCGGTAGATTAAGGAACATTTTCTAGTTTTCAAAACGGTGGCGGGTCCATGAAATGTTTTCTGAAATAGATAGACGGATGTACCTCATACGTACGGTTTCGCCTCACGAACGCAGAGCAGTCCGGACTGTTCGTAGTCGGTCACCGATCCGCACGACAGACGGATGCGCCTCTCGTGCGGTCAGGCGGGTAAGTGGGACCGCAGAGACCGATCGCAAAAAAAAAATATACAAAATTTTACGTGGTTCTTATTGGCAGCAATACGAAACTTTTGGTGCCCGAAGATGCTAAGTTTGGAGCAGCTTTAATATTTTAAACCACCCTAATATGTATGGGTCTGGTCAGACCCATATCTTTTTCATATAGCACCTTATCACTTCGCACGCTTTAAAAGTGCTCTCACGTATATCTTGTCATGTATCTCTCAAAGGGAAGGGAAGTAGGTGGAAAGATCGCTGAAGCAAAGTCGATTGTATAAGATTACAGGATAAGATGTACAAGAAAGATAGTAATGCACTTTAGAGAAAATTACCGAATTTTGGCAGGTGTTTTTTTACTTAAAAGTGATAGAGCTCGAAGAGTCTAAACAAAATATATAAGGTTGCTTTTTACTTAAGAAAAAAAAATCGAAGAAACGAGTTTGGGACAGAATTCAACAGTCGAACTGAATATATTCAATTTAGGCTCTTTGAGTTCGAGACAGCAAAGAAAGGGACAAAATGACCTTATTAGTCTCTGATATTAAATTTATTTGACATTGCTCTAACACACACGATGTCTAATACTTTTAGATTTCACTTTTTATTTGTTTCTCACCAGTGATATTTTTTTCTCTGTGTGCACTTGCAAATGCAACATATCGGTGTGTGTGTTTGCCTCCGTGCGATAGTTTAATGTTGCAACATTTTCTTACTGAATTTACTAAATTTTCATAAGCAGCAACAATCTGTGTGCTTTATAGTGTATATATGTCTCGTTTTATTCCTTGAAGGATGCATGCGGGCTTTATATATTATACATTGGTACATCCAAGGTAAACTCCGTTGTCGCTGTTGTTCATTTTAAAATTTCTTTATTTACTATGACGTTGTCGTTGTCGTTGCACTTTGCAATAAAGCACTTGACTTACAATTCACGCAGACTTTTACCCACACATGAACACGTACTACATTCGTATAAATTAAAAATAGCAGTGAATAATGGCACATCTTTATCAAGTGCTATACTACAAAAGCAAAAAGGAGCAACAACGTTTATAATTGCATTTTACTGTAATTATTTAAAGTAGTTGCGTGTGAAGATATGGGTACTGAAATTTCTTAATAAAAAATAACAAAATAATAAGAAAAATTAAACAAATTAATAACTTTGCTCATATACCAAGCAAAGCTTACTGCATCGTAGTAAAGTGAAAAGCATCATAAAGCGTAGCAACGCCTTCTTTATAACACTAAAGTCTTAATTTTATTTAAATAAAACTAAAGTCTTAATTTTAGCGTATCATTTGCTCCAGAGCTATAAGCTTCTCTTCATAAAGTTACCTTAATTTTAATGTTGCAATAACTCTCCAAGCTTTTACAAATTTTTTTTGAGCACTACATTCCACTGTTAGGCTATAAATTTTAACAAAAACAATAAAAAATGTGAACAAGAAAGTAACTTTATTTTAAACTTTAACTAAAAAATAACTGCAGGTACTATTATTATAGCTTATATTTGGATGCTGTTGCCATTTGTAATGCGCTTATTATTCCAGCTGTTTTCGTATGTGTTGCTTTGCCGACACTTTTGTTGTTATTAGCGGTATTGTACCAATTGTTATTGGTATCAAATGCTTGGAATCTTTCTGACAACCACCCGTATATATATTCATTTCAATATGATATGAAACTTTTATTATCGAATCATTCATGGAAGTAGGTGGTACTTCTGGTACACGCAGTTTTCCGTCAAAGTCACACTTTGATAAACGTAAAACATTTTGATTTGGCTGCTCAAACCGTACTAACGTTTTCTTATGTGTACGCGTCTTATAACTTGGACGGTGAGCCGTAAAACTATAGGTTTGTACAAGTTTCAGTATTATGCTGAACGAAAATCGGCTACGTGTTCGATTATCAACTTCTAGCTTGAAATTAATTTCCTCGTCTGGTACCCAACCACAAAAGGGAAGAGTAATCGTTGATATGACAGCACCCGAAGAGAAAAGATAAGAGCAGGGATATTTAATGTCTGCAGCTGTCAAAGGTATCTAAGAAAAAAAAATAGTACATATATTACCGAAATAAACAAATAATTGACATACCAAATACATTGGATTATGGTTTAAATTAAGTCGTTCCATAATAATTAGCGGTTGAGTAAATACTTTATCCGAACCTAATGGACGATCCAACCTTAACGATATTTTGTATTTAATTTTTCCATGTACAAGAAGATTTTTTTCAGTACATGATGATGGACACTCCAATGGCAATGGTATTTTAAAAATATATTCGTGTGTTCCGATCGGCAGTACAGCGTCACCAAAGACACGAGTTTGTGCATTTAAGTAAGTTTCGTCAGCTGTAAATTCTTCATATTCTTTAAAATCATTGCCTGTACTATTTTCTCTCCATAATACTTTCGCAATACCCTCAAATAATATATAGACTCCTTAAAAAAAAAATTAGAAATGAATTGCTCATTTAAGTAACAACAAATGACTCATAGTCGATTAATAAAAACTGCATCGTTTGCAAATTATAATAAATTTATGAAATTTTTTGATAATTTACTCAGCATGCGAATTATGATAATTTGTATAGCAATAGCAAAGTAATGATAAAAGCATTATATTCAATATACGTTTGGCAACCATGGCTTTATGGAAAAACTCGTTGAATTTTTACTGGTCAAACAGGTTGCTAAACAACAACAAATCCAATAGTGCGCATACAATTGCAATGAAATGACTAAATTATTCGCAAATGTTTGATGAAAATTGCTTGTACAAACTCACCATTTACAGTCTTTTCCTCAGTTGTACGCAATGTTATGTGTCCATTGATCGTTTCACCACCGCAATAAACGGGAGGCGTGCGATCAAATGCAAAAGTGCACGTTGTTGGCATTTCAAAATTTCACTGCAACTAATTATATTTTAGCTTAGTTTTTTTCGTCTTTCGGGATTATTTATTTTATAGTAAAAAAAATATTACAATTATAAAAATTATTCAGCCAATAGTATGTTCTTATAAAGTGCTATTGCAATTCAAGACTGAAAGTGCATTTTATAGATGAAAACTTTTAAATCACTGCGAACACAAAGCAGCTTAACAAAATTAATATATGTATGTATGTGCATAGCTTTGTTGAGAGTGAGCTATAAAAAACGGAGAGCATATTTTCCATATGATATCATTCGTGCAAGAGGTTGGTAACTATTTATGCAGAGAGTGGTTTAGTATTCAAGCGCATAATTATATAAAGGCTAACATTAAATTTAAATTCCAAATTCCAAATAGTTATATATAATTTTCAGTAAAATTTTGATTAAAAACTTAAAATTTTGTATGAAAATTGTTTCAACTTAAAGCTCGATGGCTCAGATTCACAAGAAAAATATTTTTATTCCAACAGTTCTAAGTGAAAAAAATAGATTTCACTTAAAGAAAAGCATATTTTGAAAATTTTATTCATAATTCCGAATAGATTTTTGCAACCTTTTTAATAAATAGGATCAGAATACGTGTAATTTGCTAAAATAAAATGAACATTGTGATATACATATATGGAAATAATGAAAAAATGGTAGCCAAGTCGCATAAAATTTAATTAATCCGGCTCCTTTACAAATATACAGTGAAACCTGGTTAAGCGGGAGCAATTGTTAAAAATTGATTTAAACATTTAAATTTTTTATAACAATATTAATTTGTTAATAATTTTAACAAAAAATATTTTTTTTATTTAAGTTAATTTTCTTAGCTTTATAATGAAATTAGCCTCAATTTTCTAGCTTTATCAGAAACGGAGTTATAAGTTTTTGAAAGTTAGTCTTCAAGCCAAAAATCGCGAATTTCTCAAAATTTAATAGTAATAATAGTTTGCTTTTAAAAAAAAAAATACATTTTCGATAGGAAATTTAACATAGAACACGATGGTCGTATTAAAAATTTGATACAGGGTGCAAAAAATTCCAAAAAAAAACAATTAAAAAATTTTCATTGTTTATAATAATATTAATTTGTAAATAATTTTTAAAACATAGTTTTATATTAAACTTAATTTTTTAGCTTCAAAATGAAAATAAAATCAATTTTCTAGCTTTAACAGAACCGGAGTTATGAATTTTTGAAAGTGAGCCTCTAAGCCAAAAATCACGAAATTCTCAAAATTTGAATTCGCTCTATTTTGAAAAGAAAAAAAATTTTTTTGAAAAAATCCTCGAATATATGTCTTTTCTTTTTCGATACAGAGCCCATAAAAAAATTTCAGCCAAATCAAAAATGCGTCGTCCGAAAAATGTTCGCTTTGTAAAAGACTGTCCCATATCTGGGATTTGATTTTTGAAAGTTTTGTGCGTTTTAACCTCTATAACATGGGCTTTTCCCTCTATAACTGGGCCATTTAGAAATAACACCTATAAGTGGGAAATGTGTGTATAATTTGTTATTTTGAATTTGAATATGCACGTTTTATCGGTCTGAGTATGGTTATTTGGGAAACTGTGTAAATGGGAAACCTCTTTGATTGAGACAAAAATTTTGGTCCCTTTGATATCCCACTTAGCCAGGTTTCACTGTAGTATCCACTCATATAAATTTGATAAAATATGTAATTTTTTGATTCCAAAAAAAAAGGTAAAAATGCTAGACACAAGTGAACAACAATAAAAATTTATTATCGTGTCATTTACCGTTACTCGCGTTTATTGTGAATATTTCTTACCAACTTTTAGTTGCTCATTATTAGTTGTATTGTTTTTGTTATAACGCTTCCATTTTATTTCTTGGATTCTTTTCAAATTCATGCAATTTGGTCTTGTAAATTTATGCATTAGCTTATGTGATAAGTGATTTCCAGCTCCCCTTACTCAGCTCTTCTGGCCATGCCTGCAATAGAAAATAACCAATTGAATTTTTTTTTTTTCTCTTAAAATTTATGATTTATTTACTTTGTAGAATCTGTAAAGATCCTGACGTTGAAGAGTCTGTCTTTCATTATCCTTGTGAATGCCCAGCGCTGACAAGTCAGCGTTATAAGGTATTCGAATTCATTTTTCGACTCTTTTGTTCGACTTTTTGTGTTCAAAATCCATTTTGAAGTTTATAAAAACGAAGTTATAAACAGGGCATACAATGGGCTCAACTGCGGCCTAAGTTATGATGGCAATTGTCATCTCCCGTGCTAACCTTACCTAACCTAACCTAACATTTACAAAGGAGGTATGTGAAATTCCACATAAGTTTATTGTTTCAACTTTGAAAATTTTGTTTAAATTTTTTTAACTGTGATAATGGTGGTGGTGATGGTGAGAGTTACACAGGGGAAAAAAATCCGAATACTTGGAATGCCGCCCCCTAAACTACCTAAAAAAATGTTGACAAGCAAAAAAAAAAAAAGGTCCTCACATTTCATATAAAACAATTTTTTTTGTCCATATTCACCAGTGAAGAAGGGCCTGGGTTTCAGCTCTAGGCATATTTCTACGAAATATCGATCCAACTAAAAAACAAAAAGCTGCGTACAATTTTTCACATTTAATTACAACAAATTCGGTGTCAAAGCGTGCTCAACGCAACAGCAACGAATGCAATCGAACAGAAATTTCTACTAAAATGTCACACGCATACGTAGCAGAAAAACTGGCTGTCAGAAAATGAAAAAAATGCTGCACACATGCAGCATGCAGCAGAGAAACTGTTGCAATGCAACATTAAGAAAACCAAAGTAAAACGATGCGTAGATGTGAAAAGCTGAAAAGTTGTATAATTGATTAAACAGTTGGAAAAGCCAGACAAGGTTGCGGTGTCATGGCTGAAGGTGTGTAGGTGAATGTATGGCAAAAACCGAAAGTTGTGTGTTTCTCATCGTTACGAAGAAAACTTTTAGCAACACAAACTGTCGATGACAAGACAAGGCAGCTCTGTTGTTGAGCTGGTTAAAAGGGTTTGTGGGTAAGTGGGTGGTAAGGGGTATGGAAAAACTGTTGAGAGAGGAAAATCTTTTGCAAAATAACGATTTTTTTTTTCTTTTTTGGTAAAAGGTTTTTCATTACGATATTTAGACGTCGCGTTGTAACGAAACTTAAATAAACTTTTAGAGCAACCGACAATGTTAGGAATGCATGAATTTGAGTAGATATGTATGAAAAAAATAAAGTTGCCAGATCGAAAATTATATAGAAAATGTATCATTTTCAAAGATGTTCTTAATGCAGCTTGTGGAATATAGCCAGACAGAAAGAAAAGGCAGCTACTTAACACTCTTTTTCTCGTGTTGGGTTTGAATTTAAGTTCAGATATTATCATTAAAGACTTCACCGTTCAACGTCACATCGTTGCTTAATATTGCAACAAAGAAAATTTTCTGCAATAATCTGGCAACCTTCATTTTAAGTGCATGCGTATTTATCTAGTGGTTTACGTTCCCCAAAAACTTATTCACTGCAATTGATTACAGCAAACAGCCCGAAGATGCACCACAATAGAGCAGCGCGCACTCACTTACACACACACACACATGCACTGAAATTCAAATAGAAGTTAACAGCAACAACAACAACAACAAAGATGCAATACAACCGTAATTAGTTTGTGGCATCACTGAGGAAAACGCTTATTAACCAAGTTGTTGATGATGCCGCCGCCGTCGCTGCTGTTTTTCAACTTGTGCCAGCGCAGTGTAACGAAACGCAACGCATTTGCTCTGAAATGCAAATAATGAAGTAATAAGTTGTTGACGTACCCGTTGTCAGACGAAAATTAATTAAATTTTGCAATATGAATTATTTGAGAAGTTCAACTTGGGGAAGGATATCGTAGTAAATTTTTAAAATCTTTTCCTTTCGACTTTTTTTTTAAATATATTTTGCAGATACATACTTTGAATTTTATATTCATAAGAAAAAAAAAAATATTTTTATGACTTTAACAATTTTGTATTTGAATTATTTGTCAGAACTTTATAAAAACAAAAATTAATTAATTTTGTCAAACTAATGAAAAAACGTATCAAATCTTAGCCAAGTTAACATCATTACAAGATCGAAAAATGCTACGCTATGCAGCTGCGCAAGTTGCCACCGCGCTGTGCCGTTCAATTGCGCCCAAGCAAGCGCCAACATTACCCAGTATAAGCCACATCCCACCCATCATAATGACAATACGAACGTGCAAGAAAAAATCCGCTAAAGACAAAGGAAAAGAGAAAGGAAAAAAGAAAGACAAAGAAGAAGAAGAATGTGATGAAGATGAAAAGAAAGGTAAAAATGAAAAGAAAGGTAAAACTGAAAAGAAAGGTAAAAATGAAAAGAAAGCTGAAGATAAAAAGGAAACAATCATAGAAATAGAAGGACCTCATGGTGTACCTACGACTGAGAAGGAAATAACAGCATTTTTTGTAAAATACTTTGATCGTTGTGATATTGATGGCTGGGAATTGCGACAAGGTATGAATAATCTAATGGGTATGGATCTGATCATTGATCCACCCATAATTATATCAGCATTACATGCGTGTCGGCGAAATAATGATATAGCGTTGGCTATACGATGGTTGGAGGTTTGCAAGGAAAAATGTGCCGGTGATATGAAAATTGCTTATCCCTATATAATGAAAGAAATAAAACCTACACTTCAAGAATTAGGCGTGCCGACGCTGGAGGAATTGCATTATGATGAGCCAGAGTTGGCATTGGAATCAGTGTATAATATGTAGAAAAAAGAAGACAGCTATTGTGTGTGTGTTATGTGATTTTCAAAAGAAAAGAGAAGGATAAATATATATTATTTTCTTTTTCGTTATGCATTTAAGATATTTGGAAAGACTTTCACTATGGAATTGTGCATGAGATACTCGAGTTATACTGTGCTGGGGTTAAATTTGTTTCTAGAAACACTTAACTTTCGAATTTAATATTCATTGTAATTTAAGTTCACATCAACGGGTCGATATCACACTTTATATCTTTCTGCTAATGCTATCAGCTCTACTGCTAAATACTTTATGATAATATTTTAAATGTAAGTAAGAAACTTCTCTTATTCCATTATTACCATACTCACCTAGATAAGCTCATTAAGTTTTACAAAATTTCCATTACGTTAATATGAAATGCCGTGAAGCACTTTCACCATCACAGACATACAACATCCTTGTACGCCATACGCATTAAATTTTATCTGATTTTCAATATGTTTCCAATAGAATCCTTTTACTACCATTCAATTCGCTTTAATTGCCAACCATAACCACAAAACATTTTTTTTTTTTGTTTTTGTTGTCTGAAGCACCCACCTCAACTTCTGCACTTCTGTGTGCTACGTTTAATGGTCGCAATTATTTTCAAAAGTAGTTATCAAGTACAACGACCGTCGACCACCTTCCATCGATGAATACAAATACAAAAAAAAAGGATCCAGTGTTTAGGTTGTTTAATTTAAAAGTTACAGCAAAGCGACAGTAAAAATCGCTCCATTAAGTCTCTCGCGCGACTGATGATATTTGGCACATGTTGCTAAACTGGGAGGGATATGGCTTGCGTGAAGGCGTGGTAAGAGGCGTAAAGCACTTACCAACAAATAAAATGAAATAAAAAAAAAACCAAATGAATCTGCAAAACCACAACCGAAAATGGCTATAAATGTGGACAAACGTGGTTAAGTGAATAATTTATACGTTAGAATTTGGCATTTAATTTTGGTGTATAATCAAAAGTACAGTGTAGTCGTTATAATTGGTATTGTTGGTTTTGTTCACGACTTTTTTTTTGTAAATTCCCAATGTGCACAAAAACGTATGCGGATCAGTTACGGACCCGGAACGGACTTCATAAACGTTACGGACTCGCTTTTTTTTAAACTAAAACGGATCCGTTACGGACTCATTTTTTAAAATAAAACGGATGCGAGCCGGACTCGTTTTTTAAAACAAAACGAATACGTTACAGAACCGGAACGAACTTCATAAATGGATCCGTTACGGAGTCGTTTTTTTTAAGCTAAAATGGATCCGTTATGGACTCGTTTTTTAAAAATAAAACGGATGCGAGCCGGACTCGTTTTTCTTAACTAAAACGGATCCGTTATGGATCCGGAACGGACTTTATAAACAGATCCGTTACGGAATTGTTTTTTTTTTAACTAAAACGGATCCGTTACGGACTCGTTTTTTTAAATAAAACGTATGCAAGCCGGACTAATTTTTTTAAACTAAATCGGATCCGTTACGGACACGGAACAGACTTCTTATACGTATCGGTTCCGGACTCCTTTTTGGTGAACAAAATGGATCCGTTCTGGATTCATTTTTTTTTAAATAAAACGGATCTGTTCCAGATTCCGTTTCGCATCCGATTCGAATCAGTTATCGTGCGCAATTCGCTTCCAAACAGCGCGAAGGATCGTCCGTTTTGTCGGATCCGTTTCGAACGCGGAACGGAATTCATATACGAATCCGTTTCGGATTGGTTTTTTGTTAATAAAACGGAGCCGTTTCGGATCCTTTTCGAATTTGTTTTCGTATGAAATTCCTCTCGAAAAAGCGGTATCCGTTTTGTCGGATTCGTTCCGAAGTCGTTTTGTTAATAAAACCAATCCGATTCGAGTCCGTTGTCGTGGGCAATTCGCCTCCAAGCAGCGGGAAGTATCGTCCGGATTCGAATCGTGTCAGAAACGGAATCCGTTTCGGATAAATAATACGAAGAAGCGGATCCTAAGCGAATCCGAAACGTATCCGTGTGGCACACTGGGTTATTTTCTAATGTTTGTTGGTGTTTAGCGTATGAGTGTGTGACAAGTGATTTGCTTAAATTTTTAATGAGCTGTTTTATTGTCTCGAGCGCGTTGTATATTTTTTTATAACTTGTGGTCTTATATACTAATACTTTTCATCGGGAATAATTTAATGATATGACTGTTAAGGGCTAAGATCAGTTATAGTTGAGATTGACAAAAAAAATGGATTAAATCTAAAACACAATAATATTATTTAGGATTCACCCAACTGAATTTAACTCCCTACAGCTTAAACGAATAATAAATTTTTCAAATTTTCTTAACTTGGTTTTTAGAGCGAAAATAAATGCATTTAACTCTTTAACGTCTAGCATCTTTCATAGCTACGAAAGTCAACTTTGAAATTAAGAAAATCTAAATTCATTTCTGCCATAACGAAGGATATCCATTTTTTTTTGTTTCTTAATTTTCTCAATCACACCAGCAGCAAGAGCGCGTCATAAAAACTTTACCAATCTAACAAATTTTGCGCTTTGACTGCTGTCGTTTCGTCAATGAACCGTTGCCACCATATTGGCTTTTATGTGTCCTAATGGCAAATTATTAATTAGTTTAGTTTAGTTTTTTTCGCACGTCGCTCCTTTCACCTCCTCTGCAATTGAAGCGAAGAAAAACTTTTGGGCTGTGCTTTTCATTACTACATACCAACTTGTTCAAAGAAGTTTCGAAAATCAACTTAATTTCATTTTATTGCAATGTGGGGTGATTTCACTAGAAGGTGGAATAAAATTAAGATGACGACGTTGCCACAAGGACATTAGCCAAAGTATCAAGTGGCAAAAATCCCTTCGTTCAATTAACGTAAATGGACGGCAGTTGAATAAATACTCGTTGATCATTGACCAAAGGAGTTGGATGGAGTAGAGCGCACATGTGTTTCATATGGAGCTAGACGCATTAAATACGCATTGCATTTGGTGCGACTGCACTCAAGTTTCACATTAACGATTCCGACTCACCCATGGAATTGTAAAATTTAAGCGCATAGTAGAATTGCAAATGAAAGTAAAAATCAAGAAAAGAAAAGAAAACTTTTGCCATTTCTTTTCTAAAGTGTGAAGTATGTGCGCCCCCATATTTAGAAATGAAATAACCGGAAGTTTTTGCCTCTTGTGGTTGTCTTTCCCTGGAGAGTTACCACTGGTTGAATTGTTTGGGAAGTTTCGATTTCACTCTTTGTTTGGCGTGTGCGTCTGCTGCTTCTTTTAGAGTTCATCTTTGTTGTTGTTGTTGTTGGTTTTGTTTTAAATTATATTGAATTTATTGGGTATTGATTGGCAAGTATTTCTTATTGCTGAACTGCTGCTGGGTAGAGTTTCGTTTGTTGTTGTTGTTGCAGTCTGGCAACAACATTTTTCACCAATGATTGGGGTATAAAAAGTCAATCACAATTCCCATTGCAATCACAACAGGATTTAATATTTAAAGAGGTCAATGTGCAGCAGCCAGCAACAGTCGTTAATGTATCGGTTTTAAAGTCGAAAAATTGCACAGTGGGGAAAATTTCTTTCGTATTGAAATTTCGGCAACCTTTATTTTGTTATAAATATGATGAACTTCAAAATCATTTGTTGCATCCCAGGCAAATATTCTAACAACCGAAATTTTCTTAAAATTTTGGAAAGTTTTATTGTAGAAATGTAAACAGCATAATTGATATGGGTCAGAATTTACCATTAGTTATAAAAAAAAATTTTATTTTTTTTAATGAAATTTTGTTATTTAGATTGTGGTATGTGCTAGAAATTAAAATGTGAAATGATTTTTGTTTTTAATTTTTTTGTTGTTATAGGCAACTGAAATTCGGGGACAAAATTTTTTCAAAAACATAAGTTTTGAACGGATGCGACGATTTTTATAAATTAAACAGTGTTCGATTTGTATTGAGTTTAAGTGAGATTTTTTTCAATTTTAAATAATATATTTTTCGATGTTTAAAACATGTTTATTTATTAAATGTTAATGAAAAACAGCCTACCCTGTGCGATCAAAAAAACGAAAAAAGTTATATGTATGTTAGAAAATATTAAAGTACAATATTCCGTTGAGAAAAAAAAGGATAGGTTTTGACGTAATTTTTATTTATATAGTTGTTACTCTGCACATTGGGCTTATTCTGTGGATTTTGTGAGTCGGTAAAAAACTTGAAAAATACAAATATTTAAAGCGCAATCAGTCCAGCTCCACCCCCCATTTTCATGAATGCTGTACATGATGGTTTTGTTTAAAATTCTTTTGGAAATGACCCCACCCCTAAAATGCCAAAAAACCGCCCCAAAATGGGGGAATCGAATATTCCGCGTCTTCCATCTGCAAAATATCTGTCACACCCCATTTTCGAAGATGGTGAACACGATGGCGGTGCTTTGATTTTTTTTGGAACTGGTACCACCCCACAAAAAGTGGCCAAAAACCATCTCAACAGACCCAAATTACCATTTTTTGCCATTTAGGGGCCACTTCCAAAAAAATTCCAAAATGGATTTTTTATACTTTTGAGCGATTTCTTCAAGAGAGTCGAAGAAATGGAATCCGAATGCCTTATAAGTCCGATTTGTCAGCGCTGGAGTTTCAAAAAGATAATGAAAGAGAAAGTCTTCGACGTCAGGATCTTTACAGCTTCTACAAAGATCCTCTACGTCAGAAAGTCCTAGTCTTGAGGCATGCTTGCCTATAAAAAAGTGTCCTATAATAATACCTACAAAGATACTCAGGGTTTGTTTGTCTAATGAGATCACGTTTAGCGTTCTATTAGCATCATAAAAATACCAGATTGCCCTCGACGTACAACATGTTGTCATATTAGACCATCTCATAGTAGTCCAATTTATACATTTTGAATCAATTTTGGTGCTAATAAGACTACTTGCCGCTTGGAAAATTAAAATTGATATAATTTGTTTGCGTATATAAATCTCAATATAATATATTTATATAAAACTGCTTATTTGGAAATGGTTTGTAACGCTTTGGCGCAAAATATACAGAACAGATTTTAATAATTTCTTTTTTAAAACAATATATTTGTGCTTAAGAGGATTATTGCATAGCTTTTTTGTTTTTAAAAATTAAATATCCTTTATTATAGAACTAAGCTTTTGCAAAAATTTACCCAAAAATTTTCGATGTACTTTTTCATTGCTTATGCTGCCTCTTGATTTCTGTGTTGTTGTTGTTGTTTGTTTCTTCTAAATTGTACCGTCTATATTTGGCTTCGAAGTTCAAAAAACAAACACTCTTTCAATTGTTACATTTTATTTTTTAAAAGATAGAATATACAATGTTAAGTTAAGAGAGTAATTTCACTAGCATAACATAAAATAGGAGTGACTCTCGAAGTTTAAAGACTATCAGCTTCATTACATATATTTACAGAATGGTAGCATTGAGTAAAATATCAGATTTTCATCTTCTATGCTAATGCTGCCGAAATTTTAAATTTTCCACAATTAATTTACAAAGCTATAGAAGATATTTTTTAATGCCAATTGTTGGGCAATTAGTCATCGGACAGCTTTATATATTTTACAATAAATCTTTACCACTGTGTGCAGCAACAGTGTAGAGCAAACAATCACATGCAATTTTTTTTCAACTTTACTTCTTGTTAAGGAAAAAGACTTCTTTCATGAGCAAATAATTCATATGTTTCTTACAATTCCAAAGCGCTGAAGGGGAATGAAACTTCACTCACACTTTCCACTTTGTACTTCCTTTTTTTATTACACTTTCTCGCCACTTATTGGTTTTGATGCATTTTTTATTTATGAGAATCTCGACAATTTGATTTGTATTTTTTTTTTCTTCTGCAAAACAAAGAACATACATACTCTCACAAACATAGACAGCTTTTTAGCAAGCTACACACAAACATATACTTACATGGATGTATTGCCAACAGCCAGCCAGCCGTCTAGCAACTTGATATTAAAAGTAGAAGGCATAAAAAATATTTTCATTGTTGGAACAGCAAGCGAAAGAAATGTGGAAAAAAAAGAAGAGCAAAAGTTAGCGCGTCTCAAGACATTGACATTGACAGTGGCCGACCAAGAAGAGGAGACAAACACACTGACGCAATATGAGTTACACATACTACAATGCGACGTTTAGTTCGATTCAATTGCCTTTTGATTGCTAGCAGACGGTTGTAAAATAAGTGTCATGCATGTGTGTTGGAGCACAAAGCAGTGTAAAAAACAAACGCATAACACAAGATACCCTACACTTTGTAGTTGCTTTTTTATAAAAGATTTTGTTCGATATTCCAAATGGGTTAGAAATTGCTACTTTTTCATTATAGACTATGTTATGTTGCTGAGCGTAATTGATGACCTATAAGCGGTACTTAATATTTATTCTATTTGAAACCGCACCTTTAATTTCCACATGGGTATCTAACTAAATGTACGTTAATGAAAAAGTTTGCTTTCTTTTAAAAGCCAACTGCTGTATTATGTTTGTAATTGAATGTTTATGTTGCACTTTGCCAAAGTCTACAACAAACATAACAACAACAACAACAACGAAAACTTAAAACTTAACAACAAATATGTTTTATGAACAAAAAAAAAATAGGGGAGACAGCGACATTTTTTTTTACTTATTTCCTGCACGCTGTCGTTTTTGCCAATTTAAGTAAAAGTCATCAATCATTTTAAGCCTGACTGACTGGCTGACTGCTTGTCGGAATGACTGGTGTATGCGTTTTATTTTTTCGGGATTTATTTTTCTTTTTTTTTTTTTGAAAGCTGAAAACGTGATGATTTGTTGAAGTAACTCATTAAAGTGTTGCAACAAAAGCAAAGAAGAAAAAAAGTCAAAACTTCCCTCAAATGGTGTACATAGTGTTGAAAATGACAAGCAGCATAAGAAGCAAAAAAGAACTTCCCTTAAAATATGCGCATTGATAAATACAACAATAATCTTTTAAATAAAGCTTAACTAATTAAATGTCATTTCTTTTCCAGGATTTTCTACTTTTTTTAGTTTGTTTTTTTTTCTTTTTACTCTGCTCTACTTTACTCTACCTACTCTGCTGTCTCACCTTTTGTCTTACAAGTGCTTTTGCTTTTACCCTCAGGGGTCATTTAATGCTGATTTGCGTGGACATTTCAATTTTAATTGCCTTTGTCGTTTGTGTGCTGTATGCCAAATCTTAAATGGATCCACCTTGAGATGTGTAATGGTGTTATAAATCTTTAACAATTGGTAATTGTATTGGTAATTTCATGCAAATCACTTTGGGGGTTGATTTTAAATTCTCAGTTGTACAGCTCTAAAGTCAAATGTTGAGATTTTGGAGCGTGTTTTTTTTTTTTTTTGAATTTCTTTCTAGGAAAATAAAATAAAATTTAAATTAAGTTGTTGATGGTCGAATTCGAAAATTTTCAATATTTGCCCGAAAAAAGTTCGGACTTACCCGTACCTAAAAAAATCAAGTCGTACGGATTTCAGACATCAGATTGAATGATCACTGTATTATTCAACTAAATACTTGCATTCTAACTTTGTACGTACTTATGTATGTATATAGAAGGTTTTGGAGTAGTCTGAAGCATATAGCAGACTTTGCATCAAATTAAATCATGAGTGGTATATTTGAAGCAGCCATTCTAGTACTACATAAAATACTATTATACCGGTGGACAGGGAATGATGATTAATAGACGTTATATTTGTATACGAATCTGCTAAAATTTGGACAGTAGCGGCCAAATTCTGACCATGTGGCTTGTAGGCGCGCTCTCTTACCAAATGTATGAAATTTAATTAAATTTTGGAGTCAAACATTTTGAAAAAATTAATTTTCTCTGGAAATTCATACTTTTTGTTATTGATGTGTAACTTATGTTCTAAGCTTAAAGTATTTAGATATGATTTTTGTTATTTTGTCAGACATTTTCAAATAATTTACAAAATCCAGAAAACAGTTGATAATTTTTAAAGCTATACATATCAGTAACACTTTTTCCAACTTAACTAAAAGCATGGCATTAAACATTTGAAACCAAAACTAAGAATCAGCTAAAAATGTTGCTTGAGCGGTAAGTCCTCTATGCAATTTATATATTTAAACTAAAGTACATTCCTCATTCCAAACAATACCACTTCCCATAGACCACATGAATACATACATACATACATACATACATACATACATATCTATGACTATACTACACAACGAAACTAACTTCATAGTTACTCGAAACGCGTACAAAATATCAGTTGCCAAAGGGCCACTCTGTAAAAACGAGAGCTGTAAACTAACTTGGGGAATTTCTATGCACGAGCAGTGGCAACAGAAATAGTAAAAACTTGTAAGAGTGTTATCTTTGGCCAATACAAAAACTAAATACCCTACACCACAACAAAAGTAGAAGTGCTTTTTGCACGTTCTGGCCTCGCACTGATAGTAATAGTTAAGTAAAAAGTTATTTTTTAAGCTTCATCTAATTTTGACTAGCATGGGAGGTAACACGCCTTCTTTTTCTCCAACAACAAGGTACCATCAAATGTTTTCATACCAACGTGGTAATATTATCTTATATAGATTTCTCAGCATAGCATTTAAAAGTTCTTGCAGTAATGGGGGATGTCACTTAAACTTAGCTAAGGAGCCGTCCATTAATAACGTGAGGTGTTTTTTTGAAAATTCTGACCCCCACCCCTCCTATAATAATGTCAATTCTCCGCATTAAAAAGTTGACGTGAGATTTTCCTTAACCCCCTCCTCCGCCTTGGTGAGATTTGGTGAGATTATGCGAACCCCCTCCTCCCCTATTTTGTCTCACGTCATTAATGGACGGCCCCTAACCCCACCTACGTTTTATTCAGTGCATGCGCATATAAGTTGTAAGGTAAGGTATAAATTTCTATATTCGCCACGCCTACTTCTACTCTACAAAAGAAAGGATGAAGTCAATATACACTTTGTGTAGGGCATAAGAAGCACAAATAACATGTACCGACCGTTATGCCCTTGGTGCAACACGAGTGCGTTTTTTCATGAAGTTCTATAACGACAACGAATGATTCTACGACTATGAGTGTAACGCCATGTACGTGAGTGTTTTTTCAAATTTATTGATTGCCAACACACGCACAAAATGAGAAGGCCCAACGGGAAATTATACAAAAGTGACTTAGTTCGTTATAAAGGTTTTTAACTAATTAACAATAAGGTTATATTTTTCGAGAAAAAAAAGGACGAAGGCAAATTAGTAAGTCAAAAAGAAAAAAAAATTATTAAAAGTTAATGGTGTATTTGAAATTTACAAAAATAATTCAAGTAATTTATGTGCGACTGACCATTTTCATGATATAACTAATGCCCACCTAAATACTTAATTGTGTTACTTACCGAACTGTAAATTTATAAGGCTGACGAAAAATTAACTTCAGAGAATATTTAATGCACCGAATCAATCAAATATGACCAGTGTTTACACAATTTGTTGAACCTCCGCCATATACTATGGAAATGGTTTCACTTTTGTCTGACATAAAAACATAGCTGTCCGATGAGTAAAACGATATTTGATGGTTTCATGGCTTAATACTCTCCCGAATTTAAGAGTGTAATGTTTATATATGTTATCGAACAAACTAGTTTTTGGCATAAACTAGCTTTTCCTAGGCCAAACTAGTTTATCCAACACGTTTTAGGATGAATCAATTAAAGCCGAAGGCCACGACTAAGGATTTACGTCCTCCATTATGTCCAACTTCGGCTTCGCGGCTTTGGTTCACTGTGGTATGTCTAACACCGGTGTATAGGCAAAGCCTGTGGTGGCCTCGAAGTCAGTAATGGACATATTTGAGTATGTAAACCCTGCGACGCGACCGAATGCCACCCACTTACCCTAATATGCTAAAAATTTAAGAAAATCGGAAGTGAGTTTTTTATTCAAGGCCCTTTAATGTAAATACTAACCTTAGTATATCCTAGGCTAAACTGCTTCATCCTAACACGCTTCGGATGAACTAGTTTGGCCTAGAAAAAACTAGTTTTTCCTAAAAATTAATTTAGCCGGTAACATATAAAAATCAATAAGAGAACTAATAAAGTTATCTTTTGTGTGAGGCAGTGATCCTTAAACAGCAGATATAAAAGCACCGTATCTTACAATTTCCAACGTTTTTCCTACTGAAAAAGATCTATCTATGAATGTGTGCATATGTACATACACTTAAACTTACATACACAGCGGAGACATTTTCTGGTTGTGCTTCGTTTGTTTTTATTCGTGTTTTGTTTTTTTTTTTTGACTTTTACTTCCATTTCCTGCTGCTGCATTTTTTGTGATTCTTCCAACATTTTTCCACTCCACACTAATTTTTACACTGCTACATTTCACGGAGTCACGGTTCCAGGTTTACATTTTTGTTTTTTTTTTTAACTCGTCCTTCTTACCCATTGTTTGATTTTAAATTTTCTGGTGATTCATTTCATCGTTTGTCTTTTTGTTTTAGTTTTACTTAGAGTGGGGTAAGATGCTTTTTCTCAATAAGTTATGCTTTAAATATATGAAATAGATCAGCTATGAATTCATTTGCTATTAAAGCTATAGTCATAATATATTCGATACATTTCTATAGTAGCTGCTCTGCGTTTATGTATAAATTAATACACTTGCTTTAGTTTTTATTTTATTCGTTTTTTACATTAAGTTTTAAGTTTTTAATTTTTATTACTCGAAAAGCTTTTATTTTATAAACTTATTATAAATTTAATATCCTAAAATTATTTATCGAAAACTCTTTAGAACTTCTTTACTAAAATTCAGCCAAATATGTTGCATTCTTAGCATAATAAACTTTATTGTCGTTTGCATTATAGTTCATGCCTTATCAATGCTATTAGTCGTAGTCAAAGTTGGTTCCGTATTTGCATTGTGCGTCGTGGTAGACGCTTCTGCTGTTACCATTGTTTCATCAGAATTCTCTACGGAATCGTCAGCATTTGCTGTTGCATTGAGGTCTGGACAGTCGTCTTGTTGTGTCTCCATTAGGAATGTCTGCGATAGTTTATTATCATCCATTACTTTCTTAGCGGCAGCAATAGTATCATCGCTGGGTTTTCGATCACGTGTCAAAATCCAAACGATTTCTGTAAGTGAATTAATTTGGAAATTTGGTTTTTGAAATTTTTCGATTTAAAATTAGTGTAGGCTTAAAAAATATGCAAAATTATCTAAGTTAATATATGCGAAATTAACTGAAAAATAAGAATACGTGTAGTGAAAATCAAAAAACAACTCTTTTAAACTTTCTCTCCGAAAAAAACGTCTCAAATCCGATACTAGAGATTCTGGAGTGCAAAATATGTCATGAAAGGTTCTTATTATATCCTATATATCCTTTAAATTTTTTAATTCACTAAATACAATGCTCATAATTAAATTATTAATCCAAAAAAAGTATCACAGCGATTTGCTAACTATTTAAATTTTAAATAATAAAATATTAAACAAATCAAATTCGTAACCACACTTTCTGTTTTTTGTATACCATAAACAAGGAAGTATTGAAATAATAAAATTCAAATTAATTAAGCTAATTACAGATATCGTTATTTGGTATGTGCTTTGCATACTTAATGAATTTATAAATGAAGCCATGAGGATTGATAACAATTATGATGCCGTAATGCATACTGAAATTCTTTCCAAATGAAATTATATTTATTATAAAAATAAACAAAAATGAGCAACGGATGAAGTGGTTACTCACTAAATTTTTATTTATGTATGGAAATTTTTTACCAAGTATGTAAACATATACAGCCAAAAATGTAGCATAACCTTGGATGTTTTTATCAGAAATAATTAAGCGTCGTAAAGATTTAACTGTCTTTGGTATGTATACTATAATATCGAAGCATTACTAAGCAAGGGCGTGCCCGACCATATATACGTGCAAGATGGTTAGACACGTGACGTTGTCATGCATTATATGCACTAAAAGTTCAGAAATAGAATGCGAGGACCTTATTTTTCTCATCAATTTCAAAAGCACTTTGGGAGAAAAATAGATCTTTTTATGGTGAATCCAGGATCCAAAATCATAATAAGGAAAAGGAAAACAGGAAAATCTAGTATGCCGCCGATGCTAGAGAAATGTTATGTGATATTTCCTACACCACATTAAATATATTAACAATACATTAATTTGTAAACTACCACTTCATGCATTACCTAATAACTTACTTGTATGTGCCACAGGTGTGAAATTTGCGCAGCTATATACAACAACAAAGGAGGTATAGTCAGTATCTAATATCAAATAATTTGCCTTGTCGTAATTTTCTGAAAATAAAAATTAAATAAAAAATATTTATTATTATATTATTTAAATGCATAATAAATGTGTGTACGTAGTAAATAATTAAGTAAATAATTAACGAATATTATTTTGCTAATCTCCCACTAACATAACTAAAAAAACAAATAGAATTCACCTCACTAACACAGCCTTTTGAAAATTTAAAGAATTTTAAATGGCACTCCAACCTATTTTTATCATATCCTAGAAAATACTTGAACCCAAATAGTTATAAAACACTTACGATTTCTACTTGCTGGAAAAACTACTGCAAGCTGTCCTGAACTGATAACCTTTGCTTTACCGGTTACATTTGATGCAGCACCAGTTCTACATATGATATAAAAGTTAATCAGCTACATATTTTGTCAAAATTACTTAAAATATTTATTGAATAAAATAAGAAAAGATGTGCTAAAAATTGCATTACTTACAGCTTACTTATAGCAGCATTCACTACTGAAACGAAACCATCACCAGTATTTTCATATGTGGCATACATGCATCTCTTGCCGATTTCAAAGACAAACGGATACTTTGCGTATTCATACCAAATGCCCATATACTAAATATAGATTTTGAAAAGTTAGAGTACTTAATTCAATAAAATGCTCAAAGTTTCTCGCAAGTACTTCACTACTTACATCATCCAATTTAAAATCTTCCACAATTTTCACTTCGGGACAATGATTTGGAAAGGGCACCTGAGCGCTGGACCAATGACAAAATGTCAATAAAAAAACTGACAGACTGCAAGGGAGTAAAACATTAAATTGAAATTAAGAATTTATTTTGTATTATTATTATTATTATTATTTATTTATTAATTATTATTTAAGCAACTTGAACATAGAATACATACTTTATATTGTATGCATAGCATAGTTTTAGAAATTAGTAAACGTGGACTTATTTAGTCACACTGATGTTTAGATACCTTTACTTAAAAAGTTCTTAGTATAGCATTTTTGCTTAATTACATAGAAATTTAAAAAAAAAATACCGACTTGCGAATATTCTACATAAAGGATTTCAGATTCAGATATATTATCATAGAAAGTTATACCCAAGTCTTGATAACACTCTTGTCAAAAAAAATATATCTTGAAATTTGACACTCCCAGAACAGAAGATATTTTAATAAATTATTCGTAAAATTTCAATGTCCAAATCTCCTTTTCGATGTTGAATAATTTTTCTTTTCTATTTACAATTTATTTTATTTTTTTCAAAACTTTTTTAGCAATATTTTATTGAACATACCAATTTCCTAAACTAACAGCAATAATTTGAAAAGTAAACTATTCAGATTTTGATTTTTGACTATAAAGAAAAACTTTAGAGAAGTAAAACAAATTTCTTGATGGATATCACAGCTCTACAAAAAAAAAAAAAATGTGAGCAAATCTGTTTGATCTGATTTGAACGCTCTGAGGTCGCTGAATCCGATTGGCTCTGCATATTTTCCCCTTAAATGCTTAAAGTTTAATTTTCGACCATAGTTAGAAAACTTTTTACCTTCTTTTTACCTTCTGCCTTTCTACAATTTAAATACATACAGTGAAACCTGGTTAAGCGGTAACTGAATAAGTGGGAAACCTCTACTAGTGAGACTCATTTCAAAGTGCCAGCACTTTCGCATCAAAATACCTCTATTACTGGGATTATTATACCTCTATATCTGAGATTATATTTTTGAAGTTTTTGTGCGTTTTTGCCTCTATAACATGAGGTTTTCCATCTATAACTGGCACCGTTTAGAAATAACCTGTATAAGTGAGAAATAATATTTATGTGTGTATAATTTGTTATTTTAAATTTGAATATGCACGCTTTATCGGTCTGAGTATGGTTATTTGGGAAACTGTGTAAACGGGAAACCTCTTTAATTGAGACAAAAATATTGGGCCCTTGGAGATCCCATTTATCCAGGTTTCACTGTATAAATTATTTATTATTACCAATTTATTGGTTTTTCACAGGCAAATTTAGGATGGTATGGCTTACGGGCAAAACAATTTCATTTAGTTGGTAATAATGCCAAGGTTTTCAGATTACCAGCGACAGCGTGCTATTTTTCGGTTAAATATCTGAAAATCTAGAGCCATTCCGTAGAAACGGCTTTCTTTTTCAGAATTCAGCAACCTAAAATTTTTTTATTATTTATAAGTGATCATTTGCTCGGAATTTTCTTAGTGCCCGAGAATTTCTATATTTGCACGCGGTGTCTCTGCCTGTTTTGACAATTAGCTAACACTAGATGCCATAACTGGCACAGTGCTAGTTCTTTTGCAAAGCTTTTTTCTGGCATATTTGGGAAATTTCTCGCTACTCAAAGATCAGCACAAAATGCCAAGTGTAAAAAAAATCAACAGTTCATTAAACTATGCACTCACCTTAATTGAAAAAACATTTTTCCGCTTAATGCAACCGTTGTATGATTTGTTGTTTTTGCTGCTACGAGTGCTCTATTAATCTCGCACGAACTTTGTTGTCAGTTAATTAAATAAAAAAAGTTTTAAAAAATTTGTTTTCTTTTTAATTTTTTTCTTTCACTTATGTAAGTTGTTTTTGTTACACTTTATAAAAGTTACATAGAACACATCCAGTATATATAGTCGCGCACTCCTATACGTTCTGCTGACAAGCATCAACTAAACCCATTTGATTTGATATGCTCGCACTTTATACTGAACTCTTCTTCTTCTGCTATCAGTAGTGATTTTAAAAATAAATAGATTCTGAATAGTATGGGAGAACAATACGTTGAGCTTTTCAAATTGATTGCATGTAGGGCGCAATATTAATGGGCGCAACGGTTGTAATTTCAAAAGGCGGCTAATTGCAAGAAAACGAGGTGTACAATTTTAATTGACATGGAAATTTTTGTAAGATTTTCTTGCAAAGTTTTATGAAAACCCTACGTATCTAGATAAGATGTATACCTTTTTCTGTACTCATTACTTGAAAACGATCACCAAAATTTGTCTTTCTCATATGAGTAATAGCGGCCGTTGCAGGCGGTAAAAAACCTGCATCGGATTCTGATCCGATTGCATATTAGCTTTATTTTACTTTTTAATATTTTCCAACAATTGCAGTGAAATTGTAACCTATTTCAATTATCAGCTGTGTAATATGAATAATAGAAAAATAAATTCGTATCACATTCGAATCATCATGTGCACTTTCTTTCCGCATTGTGGCAACAGATCGATGAATTGTTCTACTTATGGTCTGTTCCATATGGAGTAGTTTTTATGCTGATATCGCACACAAATACTGCGGCCAAAAGTCAAATTTGGTAATCATTGTAGCATTTAATTTGCTGGCTAGACTGACAGTCTAAGCATTGATTAAGATTTACTTTTTTGTAGTAATTGACAGTTGCGTAGTGACTTAAGTTCATACAAGCAAGATGTGGTAGTACGAGTGCAAGATGTAGGTAGTATTATTGGAATTCGATTTTTGGTACTAAATAAAATATTTCACCTTGAGTTTTAACTTTCGCTTACCTTTTCAAACAGTTAGCTTTTATTTGTTAAGCTTATAAAGGGTTTTCCGTCTTCATTTCAGTTTGAAGCTATTTAAATGGAATTATGTTCTGAAAAGAATATCACTGAAATGATAGAATTTGATATTCTTACAGACGCGTATACACGATGAGTCGAATTATCGACCACTTTATTCAATAAATGAGACCTCATTTCGGCTCCACTCCGCAAGCACCCTATCTGGCGAATTTTGATAAAAAAAAGTGCATCTAATAGGTCGCAAATCGGTCATAATTAGTCAATTAGTCCGAATAATTAGTCAGCAAGAGTACATTTTTTAAAGTGTATTGAAAAATTTCAAGATCATCTGCATATTTTGGCACCCCATCTGGCGAATTTTGAAATAAAAACATATGCATCTAATAGGTGCCAAAATATGCAAATGATCTTGAAATTTTTCAAAACTCTTTAAAAAATGTACTCTTGCTGACTAATTATTCGGACAAACTGACCATTTATGACCAATTTGTGACCAATTAGATGCACTTTTTTTTATCAAATTCGCCAGATGAGGTGCTAGCGGAGTGGAGCCCCTTATTTCACGAATTTAGTGCTCAATATTCAAGTTAAATGCTGGCTTATTGGCATAGACCAATAAATTTATTTAATCTCACAAGAGATTGCGTTAAATCACAACTTCTTGGAGGCCATTTCACAGCGACATTTCTTGAAAATATTTATCTGCGACCTTTTTACGATAAAATCGATTGTTATATAGGGGACGTTCTTTTACAAACCGAACGAATTTTGACAAAAATTGACCGACACATTTTTGATTTGGCTGAAATTTTTTTTATGGATTCTGTATCGAAAAAGAAGAGACACGTATTCGAAATTTTTTTTCCAAAATAGAGCGAATTCAAATTTTGAGAATTTTGTGATTTTTGGCTTGGAGGCTCACTTTCAAAAATTCATAACTCCGGTTCTGTTAAAGCTAAAAAATTAATTTTATTTTCATTTTGAAGCTAAGAAAATAAACTTTAATATAAAAATATTTATTTTCTAAAAATTTTTAACAATTTAATATTGTTATAAACAATTTAAATGTTTAAATTGATTTTTAGGAATTTCCCCCACCCTATATCAAGTTTTTAATATAACCTTCGTGTTCTACGTCAAATTTCCTATCGAAAACGTATTTTTTTTTAATGGGAAAACTATTATTACCATTAAATTTTGAGAATTTCGCGATTTTTGGCATGAAGACTCACTTTCAAAAATTTATAATTTCCGGTTCTGTTAAAGATATAAAATTGAGCTTAATTTCATTGTAAAACTAAGAAAATTAACTTAAATAAAAAATAAATTTGTTAAAAAAATTATTTGCAAATTAAAATTTTCTAGCTTTAACAGAACCGGAGTTATGAATTATTTAAAGTGAGCCCCCAAGCCGAAAATCACGAAATTCTCAAAATTTGAATTCGCTTTATTTTGACAAAAAAATTTTGTTTTAAAAAGTCCTCGAATACGTATCTCTTCTTTTTCGATATAGAACCCTTAAAAAAATTTCAGGCAAATCAAAAATGCGTCGTCCGAAAAGTGTTCGGTTTGTAAAAGACTGTGTGGCACGTAAAGCCGACTTGTTGAAACCACATGTTTATTAAATCAATATCTTCCGATTTCGACCATAATAAGTCCGTTATCATAGAGCAGTACACTACAACAAATGTATAGATTTCTCGAGAATTATTTATATGACAAAAGATATTGACATGCCATATGTGGTGACTTGTTCAATTTCTAAACGTATGAATGTATCACCCTTATTGAAAAAAACAACAACAAAAAAACTCTAATGAGTTAATAGTTTTATAATTTAATAATAAATCTGGCAACTCCGTGAACAATATTTATTCTATGATAATTTATAATAAATTCATTCATAAATGAGACTCACTTTTCATATGCTTATAACTTTATCTATTATAGATTTTGTTTTGTTATTAGTTTTATTGTTTTTTTTATTATTGTTGTTGTTGTTGTTGCACTTGTTTATTTATTTATTTGTTATTCTAGTCACTATTATACTCGCGCAGTTATTGCTGTTGTTACTGTCACGGCATTGCATAAATTATTAATTCTTCTTGGCACCGTAAATACTAAAACAATTTCGCAACATAATTACGAGTATTTTCTATGATAGAACACCAACTTAATATTTTTCCGTATGAAATATGAATGTGCTACATATTAGGAAATATTTGTTGTTTTTGTTGTTACCGCTATTTTTGTTGATGATAACGCTGTGATAGAACTGACAATATTGAGCTTATGAATTATGTAATGATTTCAATAAACAAGCGAACGAGCAGTTTGTATTGATAAAGGTGAAATTTCGTCACACAGCGCTTAGAATCATGACAGTCATTGTATTCAGAGTTGTAAAAGAAAGTATAAATTTGAGCACTAAAAACTTAGTTTCAAAAAATGGGTATTTCAATATTTGATTCAAACGTTTTTTGAAAAGAGATATATCTAAAAAACCTATGGGAATAAAAAAATTGTTATTTTTGTTTAAAAATGTTTGTCTTTGAGTCATTTTTTGATACTTTTAAAAAAAATTTTTAAAAATATTACTGTTTGTATCCCATTTTTCTATATCGATGATATTTATAGGGAAATAATATCAAATCCAGAGCATTTCCAGAGGTTTTCGAGAATACAAAGTTATCTAAGAACATATTATCATATTATTATTGTATATGAGAATATAAACTCAAAATTAAAGGATGTATGGTAACTTTAAGTCTGAAGTTCAGTTGAATAAAATCGTATTATTTGCTATAAAGTTTGCTACATAAAATATGTATTTGTAATGAAATGTAACACCATCTGGCTATTAACAGTATGTGGCAGCACTAATCTTAAAAAACAATAATAATAAATAATATAATAATACTGCTACACAGTACATATTAATAATAAGAGTAAATAAGAATTTAATATTAAATAAATAACAATCAAATAATTAATGTGAGCATGTTAAACAGTAATTTTTTAGCGACAGCAAATAGCATTTGCATTCATTTTATAATAAATTAAATAATTTACTCAAATGCATACATATCTGCATACATACGATATATGCATTCAATTTATTTATAATTTGGAAAAATTTGGCGTTAAAAAAGTGTAATCAAATTCAAAATCTACGAATATTCCATTTATTTATTTAGGCATTTTCGAATTAAAGTGTTCTTTCATTCATTCATCATTCTTACAATAAGTTTCCTTCCCATACTTAGGAATCAGTTCAAAATTACGAATCCATGATTTTCTTCAAAATTTCAAATATCGGACGCTACTCTCTTTTAAAGTTAAAAAAAAATCCTTGAAAAAGAATTGGGTTACTAAATATCTACTTAACCTTACCAAATCTCTCCAATTCACTCAAACAAATAGGTTTTTGGTTCTATAAGCAACACTTAAATTTCCAACTAAGGGCATAATATTATCTACTAAAATTTGTTTATTGCAAATATATATATTTTTGAAATTCATCCACCAATTTAAGCTTCAATTAATATTGAATTCATCGTGGTTAACTCAGCTCTTACTTAGAAAATATGTCCCTAAAAATTATATCGATTATCCACAATTTTGCTGATTAGTTTTCTGCAATGAACTCAAGGAGATACCCTGTGCCGTTAACACGCCCACTGCGTTCTGCACAACTTCATTCAAGGGATGACGCTGCCGAGTTAAAATCCAGACTTGCGCTGAAAATTAAAAAGTATATAGAAATAGATTTTTAGTTTTCATAATAAGGAGACATATTTTTACTCATATTAATCTAATCTTAATCAAAAAGTACGTAATTACCTTCGCCAGATGAGGTGCCAAAATATGCAGATGACCGTGAAATTTTTCAAAACGCTTTAAAAAATATACTCTTGCTGACCAATTATTCGGACTAACTGACCAATTTTGACCAATTAGATGCACTTTTTTTATCAAAATTCGCCAGATGGGGTGCTAGCGGAGGGGAGCCGAAATATTTATTGTGAATACTGAGATCGTAATGCAGATTTCAATATTAGCTTTTCGAAAATAGAGCTTTGAGTTTGAACAAAATGTTGAAAAAGGTATAGCTGTTGAAATTAATGGAAAGGTTCAATGTATTTTATATGAAAGCACTCGAGACATGCTCAAAAAACCGATAAATCGAAAAAGGGTTTGAGAGTTGAAGTTCAACAAAACAGTTTGGTCAGATCTTTCGCTAAAACAGCCCGAGGCAAAGACTTATTTGCCGCCCCTACCAAAAGAAATTTTTGTGTTTTTTATTATAAATTTCATCTACCATACAAAAAAAAAAAGAAAAAGAAAAAAAAGGTTCCCACTTTTCATTAAAAAACTATAGCAAAATGAGAGTTTTGAGGTATGCATATTTCACATACTTTAACTTTGAAAGTCACCACCTACACATTCAAATTTAAGACATCGATTTATTTTCATTACTATCTTTCAAAAATTTTATCAAAGTGAGATATATATCACGACCATTTTGTGCACCTCAAGCCTTGCGACCTTCCTCTCGTCCCCCTTACATACGCTACTATCTATTTAGTTGATAAATTGGAACTTAGTATTTTTTTTGTTGGTTCAAATATAGGCAACTTATTTAGTTTAGATAATAGTCTATTGTAAAAGTTTTTGTTGATTCAGTTATATAGGACTCGATTTAAGAAAATGGACCCTACACTGGTCTGCTTGCAAAATAGAATCCACCTTCTTTGAATAACATAAGTTGGTTTAGGCAGAAGAAGTATCTTAAAGTATTGCGTTAGCGCTTGCAAAAAGATTCAAGTCGAAAAGTATATACATATATGATATAATAGATCTTCTTCTCACTCAAAATTCAATAAGTTTCCAATAATTATTATACATTGTATATATTAATGTTATAATTCTATGCTTACTTGCAGTAACAGCTCCAAATATATCTGTGCAGGAGTAAACAACAGCGTAATTTACGTAGTCAGTGCTTAAGACCCAATATTTTCCAGCACCGAAATCTGAAAATAGCAACATATATAGTGGATATTTTTTAAATAAATGCACATGAACTGTAAAGCTCAAGAGTTGTCTCTATTTCATAATCTATGTATTAAATAATGACGTTTTAATATCATATATCTTTCTGTACTTTTACAACGACCGTTCTGCTTCTTACGCTTCTTCCTCTGGCACTATGCCGCCAAAACAGCACGAAGAACATAAACACATGATATAGTAAGCATCGTCTTTAGTAATATGTATAACTCTGCCATCTAGTGCTTAGACAGAAAAAACGTTGGTAATTACGAGAGTGAGCTGATATGATAACTAAATAAATGATAGGCACTACCCGCACGGTGGATATGTTTTGTTTAAAAAATAACATAAGTTTTCTAATATTATGAAAAATTAAACTACTCTCATAATCACTGACAAAAATATCAATTTAAGCAGTAATAAATAATATATGTATATGTGCATACCAGGAATATTATCAAATTTAACTTCTAACTTGCCAGGTCCAACGACTTTCGCTACGCCATTTATTGAACTTGGAGATGAAAGTCTAAAAAAAAATCCCATATATAATAAATTACAAGATATATAAAGAAAACAATAACAATACTTACAATTGATTAAATTGACTATTTAAAACATTGACATTGCCATCAGGCCTAAGTGCATAATCAGCAGTAATACATTTGCCAAAAAGTTCAAAAATGAATGGATATTTTGAGTACTCGTACCAGCGACCAAGATACTGAAATATAAAATATTTTGTTATTATATATCTACATATATATCATTCAAATCAATTATATGATACTTACTGCATTAACATTTAAATCTTGCACAGTTTTTCTGTTTGGGCAGGCTCCTAGGCCCAATACTTGCGCTTGCGTTGATGTTAGGAATGCAATGATTGGTAGCATAAGTCTAAAAAAGTTAAGAAAACCGAATTTAGTATCTAGGTTAAAAAACGTGTTGAATGAATTTTTGAAAATTCTGACCAATTCATATTTATTTCGCTCTGTTTTTGGAGGTGATTTCAACATGAAAAATAAATACGAGAGGAGATAGGATTTTTTCCATCTCCCTAAGTTGACACGCTCTCTAATGATTTTACCTAACATATTTTCAACATTGATTCTTCAAATTATTCAATGGTTTAAAAGTAAAAACATACAATCAAAAAAATGGAACTGTTAAATGATAACACTTTTATCGAAAAATGCAACAACAGCATGAATATGCAATTTTACACTAGCTATTAAAAATACCGGTTTTTAAGAGCAAAGTTAGGTAGCCATTCAATTAAAACTTTCTGTTGCAAATGTATATTTCATTATTTAGATAATGCTAAATACTAACATTAGCTGTTTACTTATTTTTGTTGCATTTGTAGCTGTCATGTTGATTAATATTTTATATTTTTTTTTTGCTTTAATTGCTTTAGTTAGTAACTCGTACTACCATCTACTCTGCTGTCTACACTAAAACTGCATAAAACTACTGCGGCATCTCAAATATGAACTAAAGTATCTCAAGTTCTCAGTATTTGGTATTTGTTAATTTGTTTATCTTTGCATCGTCATATGCTATTTTGCATCACCTTTGGCTTATGCGGGCTTAAAACTGGGCTGTCATAATTAAAGCCCATAACAAAATACTCATTAGAATGGGGTTTTCAGACGCCAGCTAATGAAATATTGAGCAAAACTTGTTTTTTAATGGTTAACATTTGCATAGTTTTGTCATTATTCAATTGTTTCTTATCTTTTGTTTACTATTTTGCACTGAAGTTTAAATTTTCGAAATTAATCTAATGCTAAAATGGAGCCCCTAGGGATGGATATGCATTTTGTGGTATTAATAGAAATATTTCTATCACCGGCTATGTACCGTACAGAGTATATCACGTAAAAGTGTTGACCATTATATTGAGCACCTTATACCAAATGTTTCAGTGCCACAAAATTAATGTTCTATTCACCATGTGAAAACTGACATATTAAATTGTTCTTTATAGCTATGATATCATATGCAAAAAATTTTTCGAGAAAATTTGACACTATATTCTGAATACAAGTTTCATTGGCCTACATTTAAACATGTGATTTCAAATCAAAATTAAAAATTTTATAAACTAAGATATAGCTTGGCATAACTCCAGCTGGCTGTCACGCTAGCGACTATTGAGTTTTGCAAAAATGTGGTCCTAGACACAATACCTATATTGATGATTGTTGTGACTGCATGTTCAAAGATTAATGCTTTCACATTGGCATCAAAAGCAGCCAGTTTTCACTTATATCGTTTTGTGTCGCGTTTTTAAAAAAAAAAATTACACACTGATATTATGGCGTTTTTGCTGACTGCTTTTTGTTTGACGCCAGCTTTGTCAGTTGTTTTGAAAAGATATAAATAAAGATAGTTGAAAATTTATATTCCTCACTTTAATTTTACATTTTCGTTTTAAATTATACACATACATATACGGCAATAAATCTACACTTTAATATTAAAATATGTACTTACATCGTTTTAAGATTCCGCTTTATATTTTCAACTTTTATCAGTTTGCTTACCTTCCGTTTTTTTTTTGTTGTAACAGCTGTTTGATTATGATGTATATTTTTTTCAAATAAATAATATTTTAATGACTATGATATTTCATTTACATTAGCACGTTAACACTATAAAAAAATAATGTTTATTGAATACAAGGTCCGAGATGCTTTTACTTTACGTTTGGTATGTATGGATAGCTAACCTTTTTTGCTGTTTTATGGCTCAAAAACGAGATCGATGGAAAACGTGCTGTTTTGGTGCCTGTGTGAAAGACACGAACATATCGATAGATGTTTTTGGAATGGCATAAGGATCTGTAAAATTTATTAGCTAGAACATGAGTAGCTAAAACTCTAATCATAAAGTTGAACTTTGTGGTCTTCAACTTTGCCGTTTCTTTGGTATTTGATTAGTTAATGACTCTTTATAAATAATTTTGGCATAAGTCAGAAAAAGTCATTTACTAAACTTTTTTAAAATTTATGAAAAATAATGGTATTAAAAAGTTTTGTTAATTAATATTGCAGAGTCGGTATATGATTTCATCGTCGCTGGTATTGATGGTGATGTAGTTCACATTTATGCACTGATTTTTTAAGAAAAGTTTTGTTATTGCTAAAAAATCTGTCTTTAATTATCTTAATGCGTCTGCCTCTGATTTAATGTGTTAATGTCATAAAATTGACACTTGTGTTGATGGTGACAGACGCGATAAAGTAATTTAAGACAATTTTTATTTAGCGATTATAAAATATATGCGAGGCAGACGTCTACACTGCTGCATTTTTAGGAACAGCAATTGTTATTATGTAAAAGTAAATCTATTAATTAATTTTATTGTTTTTAAAAGAACGTGTTTGCCACTCAAAGCTGACAATACAAGAGGCAGACGTGCTGGTCTCTGCTTTTTCGAAATGTGTGGGGTTTTATACTTCAAAATCGTAAATTCTGACCAACTTCGTGTATTGATTTTAGGAACACCAAATTTTTGTCGTGTATATTTATTTATAAATTTGAAAGCTTAACCTTTTTCTTTCAAAATCCGCTTTAAATTATATCAGCATTTCTTTTTCTCCGAGATACCGTAAATTTTCATTTTCCAGCTATACTGCCGTACTGGAACGTAGATCTGTGCAATAAGTTTCAGTTCCAATGTTTCGGAGAAAAAAAATTAAAAAAGTCTTTAAAAAAACAGTGCTGGTTTTACATAAATATATCTTTAATAGTATGCACCTAAAGTGCTAATATGTCTACCTTGGAAAAATCAGCACTGGAATCGTCTGCCTTCACTATTTCCATATATTTCAAATATAATAGAAACAGTCAGCTAACAGGCAGACGCGATAAAATTATTTATTACTTAATTTTTTTATTAACCTGTTTGAAATATTGCAATTTGTTAATGCTACAATAACTAAGTGGCAGATGTTGTTTCTCTCGTTCCTTAAGTCATAGTATTTATAATTTTCGCAATCTGCCTGACGATAGTGTCATTTTTGTACATGTTTTTCTATAGGAGAAATTAAGTGTTTAATGCTCTCATTTTTCACAACACCATTTTATGCAGAAGTAATTTAACACCGATAACTAATTGACTTACATATGTATATGGAGTCCCTAAAAAAATAAATTTAATATTAATATTTTATAAAACTCCCTCATTTCATAGTTGTATAGCTTATAAGAAAACAGTGCTGCCAACTTGCTGCTATCACAATTTTATTTATTACCTTATTTACAATAAAAAATATAAAAACACATGACAACAAAGCGCGTTTTAAGCGCAATGCAAACGCAAAAAATCAAAAAGCAATAAGGATATCCTGCATTGTATAGCATATATCCTGACAACAGCTGTGATGGTTGTTATTACTTTAGCTATTGTTGTATTAAAATAAAAAATAAAAACCTTAGCTTATACAATTTATATTCTATGCTGATATTTATGAGTTTTTCGCAAAGCAAAGAAAAGCGTAAATTTTTCATTCATAAGAAAAACGAATTCATACGAACACACACCCACACATACAAAAAACGCAAACAACAGGATTACGTAGCAAAATAAAAACATTAGAAACAGGTGGATTTATTAAGGTGATGCTGTCGAGTGACTTTGGAAAATATGAATTATTTTAAAGAGCTTATGCATAGCAAAAATATTTGCCACATTCTAAGGACAATTTTCAGGATGTTGTTTTTGCATGCCAGATTAACTATTTGCACTATGCGGAAAATTTTCGTTTATATGTTCATACTCATAAGTGCCGGGCTCTGTATGGAGTCTAAGATAGGTTATTTAACTTAAAAAAAAAAAATATGTAGATATGCCATAACCTTCTTGAGCATAAATATAACCCTTTAAAATCGAAATTATTAAAATCGGTTAAGCATATTTTGCGCCAAAGCGTTACATACATGGATATAGGACACTAAAAAAGTGACCTAATGACCTAAATAAAAAAAAATTCCAAAATTGGCAAGCTCTAGCTAAAACTTAACTCGTTTTCCGTAAAAATACCTCATATGTGATCAATGTAACAACAAAGACAAGACCTACATACATATATTTATTAGATTTGAGCACTGATCTAATATGTTCACAAACAGTTTTGCGAATGAGTAGCAGTAAAATTTTAAAATATTTATCATGTAACAAAGTGGCGTCATACCTTCATCGCCAACATCTTTCGCAACCCAGACTCTAGCCAGCCTTACTCCTTATTGGTATCTTTAGTATCATTTACTATTTAATATGCAGATGTATGCAGACAGTGTCTGTGTACAAGGATTTCAAGTATGTGTTGTTGTTGTTTGCGTTGAAACTGACTTAATTGTGCATGAAATAGGCTAAAAATGTCGTTGTCGAAGCAACGTTTCTTTCTTTCATTTCTACGGAATACATGTATAGGGTGCCCTTCCATTGGCACACATTTGATAACTTTGTTATTTATAAATATTTAAATAATTCATAACTTGCTGAAAATTTCATTATATTTGAAAAATGTTCGCGAATGAATTTTAACCATATGACATTTTTATATTGGAGTTTTCTCATGAATTTATAAATAAAATCTGT
The DNA here is from genome assembly GCA_963662105.1 of Meiosimyza platycephala. Lineage (NCBI taxonomy): Eukaryota > Metazoa > Arthropoda > Insecta > Diptera > Lauxaniidae > Meiosimyza > Meiosimyza platycephala. The sequence continues at coordinate 15,497,027 of OY759210.1, forward strand.
TTAAAATTTTGTTTATTCAATTATTACAATTTTTGTTTTGGATGAGTTTTAATTACATGATATATTTGCTCAGATAAAAAAGAAAATATTTAATTTAATTATGTAAATAAATATCACAATAATGTTGAAAAAATAAGGGAACTTCCATGAATATGTGAAAAAAAAATTTAAGCATATCATTGTTAAAAAAAACAAATATATTTCATAAGACACATTATGAAATATATGAGCGCTTTATTTTGAAAGTGGTACAAGTCACTCGTAGTTAAGAAGCAGAAATTAAGTAACTTGAAATGAACTATGAAAATTTATTTAATTTTTTCTTCTCAACAAAAAGAGATTTGCACCAGTCTCAGAATAAAGCGCTAATATCCTTTTTTGGAGTTTTTTTCTCATAATTTTTGATAGACTTTTCCGTTTTCTGTAGAGTTGGCTGATTAGTTTTATGTCTATAATGAGTTTTTTCTTACTTCAGTTATTTTCTGCGATAAAAGAAGGAATCCAAATTTTCTAATCGTATCACCAAAATATTTATATTTCGGTGACTTCATTTCAACTATTTTGCAAATATTTTGGAAATTTTGTTCAAGTTAATTTCACTTAGTTATGAATTCACTTAAACTTTTTTGCAATTTATTCATTTAGGTATACTGGAATGTTCTGCATACTATTTATAACTAATTATATATTTTTTTATTATAGTTGTGAACATTTTTTTTTTTTTGATAAAGTGTTGTTTATCTTTCATTTAGCAAAATTAGTTTATGCATATCATACATGTTTGCAAAACTTATTTTTATTTTAATATTTTAATTAATCAAAAGTAAATATCAACAATTTTAAAGAGTTTTGTTATTAATTTCTTTATATTTTTATTTTGATAAATTAATAAATATGTCGATACATTGTAGGTAAAGCCGATATTTGAATTATGAATTTTGTTTTTTTCAGTTCTTAGTACTTTTTAAGCTTCGTCATTATTAATTTAGAAATACTTATTTTCAAAATCCTAACTATGGAGAAAAAGCCTTCGATTTTTTTAAAATAGTAAAAGAAAAAGAAAAAAAATAAAACATATCAGCATTAATGATATTGTGTTGTTAAGCTAATCAAATTTTCTAGAGCATCAGCGTTCTGAGAAATTAACAACAAAAAACTTCCTGCTAAAATTTATGGCGAATTTCGATGATTAATAAAATTTTTTTTATTTGACCGACGACAAGAACGAAACTTATGATAATATCATAGTTTTGTCAGGATTAATTTTTTTCCATTGTCATTTACGGAACAAAAATTTTAAATAAATGTAGATCATTATGATAACAGTAAAGCTAATATACAGACATTTGACAACTGTAGATAGAGCTTACGTTAGAGGTCTGCGTGGTTGCGCTTGAAACGATCATCAAGCCATTCGTCACAGTTGCAAGCCTTATGAGTTTTTACGAACGCAAATCACGAATAAAATCAAAACAAAACAACAGACCAAGCTGCACTCAAAATTAAAATGCTCTGCGAGTCAAAGCGAGTGAGCTGGAGCATACGTAGCTTACATTCAAAATCATTTGACAGATTTGTTAAGAGCTTAAAAGATTTTGGTACAAAGCAGGAATAAAAGTTTTATATATGACTCCATTCCCCTGTTCGTGTCTATCGTTCTGAGCTAGATCCTTCGACAAAAATGAAAGCGCTTAAAAAAGACTTCCAAGTGAAGGATGTACTTAAAAATGGGAAAAAATATATAATGTTTCCGAAGTCTTCCTATTATTTTCCACCGAAGAAGAGAAACGTGATTTGCTAAATATTAGTTATTATATATATTATATTTTCATGTAGTATAATAAAAAAAAAATGTAACTTGCTATCATTTGAAATTTTAATTAAAAAATTACATTACCTTAATCGTTATCTCTAGAAAAAAAACCTTCTATCATAGTAATTTTACTTGGGTGTAGTGTTGACAGGAAGCAGTTTACTCATACCTTCACCTTTACTACTTTATCGACTTCAGTTTCAAGTTGTATGTGTACATTTAAAATGATACAGCGCCATCTTTATGTGGCAATTTTCTGATACCAAATAAATTCATGACCTGCGCAGAAATTTGTGTTCCACATTCCTCACAAGGGGGTGGTATTGCTGAAGAATAAATACAATGGAAAGTATTTGTGTTAAAATTCTGTCTTCATTATATTACAGGTAATGCATTGTCAGAGCTGTAAAATTTGTAACTACTTTGAGGACGTGTAAATTCACAAGTTCAGCGTAGATTTTCATTGTCTTCCATAAGTGGCTTGTGCAGAGATATAGAATAATTCTTATTTGGGGAATTTCATGCCAAATCAATAAATTCTTTATTTGAACTTTTTTCCTTTGATAATGTTTTTATATTAGTTGGTGACAACAAAAAATTTTTTTATTAAACAATAAAAACTAACAAATAACCAATTGGAATGAAAAAAATAATTATTGAAAATAAATTGACAATTTTCTATATTATTTAAACTTTCATTGCTCTTCGATATCATTCGTAAGATCCCGATTTTTATCGGCTATTTTTGAGTGTTCGATGGCCTTTGTAATGCGCTTATTATTCCAGTTGTTGCCGTATCTCTTGCCTTGCCGACATTATTGTTGCTATTAGCGGTATCGTACCAATTGTTATTGGTATCAAAGTTTTCGAATCTCTCTGACAACCACCCGTATATATATTCATTTCCAAATGATATGATACTTTTATTATAGTTTCATTCATAGAAGTAGGTGGTACTTTTGGTACGCACAGTTTTCCGTAAAAGTTACACTTTGATAAACGCAAGACATTTAAATTGCGCTGCTCAAATCGTGCCACCGTTTCCTTAAGTGTCCTTATCTTTTTAAATGGACGATGAGCTGTAAAATTATAGGTTTGCACTAGTTTCAGTTTTATGCGGACCGAATATTGTCTACGTGATCGATTATCAATTTCTAGCTTGAAATTTATTTCCTGACATGGTGTCCAACCAAAAAATGGAATAGTAATCGTTGATATAACAGCACCCGAAGAAAAAAGACATGAGCAGGGATTTTTAATGTCTTCAGCATTCACAGGCATCTTAGATGAAAAAAAAAAATATAAATTTTTTAGCATACATTTTCAAAAAATACAACATTTAATTAACATACCGAATACACTGGATTGTGGTTCAAATTTAGATGTTCCATAACAATTAGCGGTTGAGTGAACACATTATCAAAACGCAATGTACGAGCCAGCCTTAAGGAAATTTTATAACTAACATTTCCATGCTTCTCACTACATGATGAAGGACACTGCAATGGCAATGGTATTTGAAAGACATATTCATGTGTTCCGACAGGCAGTGTACCATCACCAAAAACACGAGTTTGTGTGTTTAAGTAAGTTTCATCAGCTGTAAATTCTTCATAATGTTTAGTATCATTGCCGCTGTGTTCAATATATGATACTTTCGCAACACCCTCAAGAATTATGTAGACACCTTAAATTGACATAAAATAAATAATTTAGAATTAAAGTTTTCATTTCAGATGTCTAATATTTGCAACTTTTTGTAAAATAATAGAAACTGTGTAGATTATGTAAATTATAGAATATGTAGATGTCAAATTTTTGATTCCTTATCATTACTTTTTAACAAACTGACTTAGAAGACCGACCCTCATCCAACACAGGTTTGATGACAGTACCGTCTATATTAAAATTATTATAATTCCATCGATAATTACCAATAGTTCTACTCCATTTATGGATATACATCCATAAATCATATTGAACTACCACTGTGTTTCACTGTTTGGCGCAGTCGATTTAGTTGAGTTGTATATGGAACTTTATTCTAAGACCAAGCATGCACAAGCAAGAAATTTGGTCTGATGGGACTAAAATTTATCGTTTCCAGCCCAATGGGCATACTTGGTATTGGAATAAATGCCCCTACAAAACCCAACAAAATCAACTGGGCCAAACAGTGAAACAGAGTGGTGGTTCAATAAATACACTAGCCGACTTTTTTGACATTTTTTTTTGTTCCGTGAACTTTCTCAATTTTTTATGATGTAAGGGGACGTCCATTAATTACGTGAGGTGCTTTTTGAAAATTCGGAACCCCCCCCTCCCCTTGGTGAGATTTGCTGAGATCTGGCGGGACCCCTTCCCCCCCTCCCATGAGATTTAAATTCCAATTTTTAATATGAATTCTATGCATTAAAAAGTTGACGTGTGGTTTTCCATGACCCCCTCCTCCCCTTGGTGAGATTTGGTGAGATTTTGCCGGACCCCCTCCCCCCTATTTTAGCTCACGTAATTAATGGACGTCCCCTAATTAGGTCCCCTAAGTTAAAAAAAATTTTTGATAGATTTTTCTCACGTTTAGTTTTTTAAAATTTTTTTTAGTGTATTTTCAGTTTTGAGGCTATATCTCATCCAAATATAAACCGATTTTGTTTGAATAAATTCTGAAAAAAAAGGTAATAATTCCCCACAACTCTTGTAAAGGAAAGTTTTGGATTTAATATATAGGTTACGAGATAAATTTGAAAAAATTGATTTTTTTTAAAAATTGTATCCAATTAACAGTAACTTTAAAAATATAAATATTTAAAAATACATCAATTTAACTCTTTAATTACAAAGAGAAAACTCTTCAAAAGAAAATAATACCCAGTTTGGATGAGATATAGCCTAAAAATGGAAAATACACAGAGAATACACTAAAAAAAATTTTAAAAAAACTAACCGTGAGAAAAATCTATCAACAATTTTTTTGAACTTAGGGGACCTTATTACATCATAAAAAATTAAGAAATATCATGGAACATTTTTGATGTCGGCTAGTGTTATTTATAGATATATTTCAATAAATGATACCTTTGGTACTCACCGAAGAAATTAAGCGCAAGAGCAGTATCCTTCGATCGTTCTAAAAAAATCTTCCAGGTGTAGGATTTTGCTGCCCAAAAAGTAAATTTTTAGTAATTTTTTAGGAAGACAATGACTCAAAAACCACTGCACAGGTTGTCCAAGCATGATTTAAAAGACAGATTTTTTGTGTTTTCAAGCGACCTTCATAGTCTCCGGATATGAATGCAATTGAGAATTTGTATTACTGCGCCAAATCACAGCCTGGGAGCGAACCAAGGAAGTTTGAAAAAATTTCTGCCTAATTTTGTCCGAAAATGCACAAACAGTATACCAAATTGTATTAAGGTGTCTTTAAAAAAGCAAAAGAATACGGTACTAAATACTTAAATCGTTTGTTTCTTATGGGTAAAACAATAAATGTGCAAAGGGTGCAAAATTGTAAAATTTTACTTTTTTTCTTCATTTTGTTGTAAGAACGATTTTTGTTGAAATCAGGCAGCCTAAATTAATTCGAGAGAGAGATAATAAGCGCGTCAACAACAAATCACAGCTGAAAAAAAACACTTTATTATGAAATTAACAAGGTAGACAAGGTGTTAAAATGAGAGTATGTTTTCCATGTCACCGTATTGCTCGTCACTGTATGAGCGTATATTAATAATATTCTGCTTCTTTTCTTTTATATTCATAAATGGAATATCATCTATCTTATTTTTAAAAAAATCATAATAATAAAAATTAAATAGCACTTTTTTTGCAAACGAGTATTATATCTGGCTAAAAATCTGCATACAGCCAGAATCGTCGAAAGTTTCTTAAATTATTATACACTTTACGTATCATCTTGATACATTATACAAATAACTTGGCAATCATGGTTTTACAAAAATCTCGTTTAACTTTTAGTGGTCAAACCGGTCGCTAAACAACAACAAATGCAACATTGCGCTTGCCACAATCCGCTCAACAAAGTCGTCTTATATTAGCCACTATCAAATTGCAAAATAATGAAAACTTTTCAATGAAACGACTAAATTATTCGCACATGTTTGATGAAAATTTGCTTGTATTTACTCACCATTAACAGTTTTTTCTTTAGTTGTACGCAATGTTATGTGTCCATTGATGGTTTCACCACCAAAATAAGCGGGTGGCGTGCGATCAAATGCAAAAGTGCATGTTGATGGCATTTCGAGATTTCACTGAAAATTTGCAAATATCTTTGTTCTCTTTTTGAACTATTTTTTTTATGGAAAAAACAAATTACAATTATGAAAATAGTATGTTCTTATAAAGTGCCATTGCAATTCAAGACTGAAAGTGCATTTTATAGAAGAGAACTTCTAAGTCACTGCCAGCACAATGCAGCTTAACAAAGTGAATACACATAGCTTTGTTGAGAGCAAGATGAATGAAAAATTAATAGGAGAAAATATGATTCATATGATGTCATACGTTGTAAAGGTTGCCAGCTATTTAGCCTTAAATAATATTAACATACTAGCGCTTGGTCTTAGACCTTAAGATTACATTAAAATTTCATATGGTTTTTTTTTTTTTCAGTGAAAATTTAATATTTTGATAAAAAATCAAATATAGAAATTGTTTTGATTTATATTTAATATTAATCTTTGCGCCTCTTACTTTACTCCCCTTACCCTTCAAGCGATTTTTAAATGTTAAACATTAAGAGAAGCTACACCGAAAAAAAACTTACTCCGTTTAAGGAAAAATGCCTAAATGTTAGGAAAAAATGTCCTTCAATACGAGCTAAAGCCATGGGTTCCTCAAAATAAGTAAGTTGGACTCCTTAGTACAAGTAAATGTTGTTGCTTTGAAATAAGGAAAAGTTTACTCAATGTGAGGACAAGGTTATAAAACTGAGGAAAATTTTACTTTTTCTAAGGATGAAGGTATCCTTAAATGAAAGAAATTTACTTAAAATAAATTCGTTGATTTCAAAAAAAAATTGTTAATTTTCTATTTCCTCTATTTTCTTATTTGTTGGTTACTTATTGTCAGTCATTCTTATTTTATTGTAATACGTTTTTAAAACTTAAAGAAGAACTTAAATTTTTTTTTACCTGTTACCCGATCAGAGAATTGAACCTGTGTTCTGCGCCATGCCACTGTTCAAAGATGCTCATCTTAGCCAACTCAGCCACCGGCAGCATTTTTAAGACATACTAAAATGATGTTGTTAAACTGCGCATGTAACAACCATTGTCGACATAATTTTTTTTTTTTTAATTTTTTTATTTTTTATTTAAAAAACAAGTAGAGAACTATAAATACATAGACATAGAAGAATAGATATTAATTTCAGCGAGTGTTGCCACTCATTTATTAAGGAAAATTTTCCTACGTTATAGTAAATTTTTTGAAGAAACTAACTAAAGCTGAGTACGATTTTCCTTAAACAAAACATTCCATTGGATTGAGGAAGTTTTTACTCAAATGAGGCACAAGTTGTCCTCAAAAATTCTTCCCAAAGAAAAATTTACTATTTCAAAGGAAAGTTTTACTAAAACCACAAACTCTATATTTGAGGAAGAGCGTTGACTTGCTTTAATGAAACATGAACTCATTTCAAAGGACTCAATTACAAAATGAGACGATATTTTCATCAATATGAGGAAAAATAACTTAGATTAAGGAAAATTGTTACACTAAATCGGAGGAAGGCAGTTCTTCAAATTTAGTACGGTCGTTTTTTTCGGTGTAGTAAGGGTTTCATCAAAAATTAAATGTTTTACAACTCATTAACAGTGAGAATTTGCGTAAGTTTGAGACTCTCATTATAAAGACATTTTTCTCACCACGCCACTTGCTTGCTTGCTCATAGTGCGGTAAATAGAGGCATTGAACTTCGGAAATATCCTCGAAAAGCTCGTTCACGGCCACTTTTAACGAAACATTAGTTATAATCAAATTAATAGCTTAGAAAGTTTTCAGCAAATAATATGGTATAACTTTTTTTTCGTTAGAATTCGGATTCAAAAAGCTCTAGCGCTTAGTAATCACTCCTCAAGCTTATGTGTGTGTGTCGTATATTTGTAATCAAACGGCTAAATACTTCATAGTGGACTAGACGGAGAATAATATATTCTGTAATGTTCTCGTACGATCGCTTTTCGTGACCTCGTGACCCCGTGTAACATTTGTAGTGGGGGGGGGGGATTTTTGGGATTTTGTTTAGTACCACAAAAGTTGGGTTCATACGAAAATCCAGTTTTTTTCGAAACTTTTCCTTTTTTTGTTATCTTTATCCCCTGAACTATTACGAAACATACTCCCAAGGCTGGATTTAACGAGGGGCCATCATATTTCGATGATTGAAAAAAATTTATAATACAGTGAAAATATGAAAAAAAACTAACAGTTCAAGAAAGTTAATGACGCGATTCCATTGATTTGTTATCTGATTATAAAGCGTAAAGAAATATTTATTATTAATGAAATCTTATTTTAGCAGTACATCCATGTCCTTTGAGTCGCAAAGTTTTGCCAGCTTAGAAAATGCTTACTATTGATTGTACATATACAGAATTACAAATATTGTTATTATACTATTGAAGTGTCTTAAGTTTCTTATTATATTTTGATCACCCACATGATATTGGCCTCAGGGCCTCAGATTTCTAGATACGGCCCTGTATACCGCATATTAAACTTTACAACACTAACGCAGGTTAGTGATTTTTATTTGCATATATGGGCTAGCAACGCCTTTTTTCAAAAGCTGCCAACTTTTGTCTAGTGCTTACCCGAACCATTTTTGATATTTGTGTGAATTTGGGTGCATTGCCGCAAAAAAAAACTCTTGCAGAAAATAATTTAAAATTTTTGGATTATATGGGACTTATTACGCCCTCTTGTCAAAATGTAGCTACTTTCTGCTTAGTAGGCACTAGTTCAAAACACTTCTAGTGTTTTTGTGAAACTTTGCCGCATTATTTCAAAGAAGTTCTTGCTGGCTTAAGACTTTTGAAGTTATTACTTGTGAGGGAGTTGCCAAGCTCACAAGTTAAAATAATTTTACTTATTATCTGTGCATGTCCAAACCATTTCTTGTAGATGTGTGCAATTTGGTTCAATACCTTTAAAAATTTTCTCAATATAGTGCTTTGCAGCATTTGCTTGTACGAGAAGTTTCCACGTCCTCTTCTAGAACTTACCCAGTTTTGGTCCAGAGCTTTTCAAGTCCTTTGCTAGTATAAATTTGTTGCGTTACCTTAAATAACTCTCTCTCAGTATTGTTTTTAAAATGCTCTATTTGTAAGGGACGCGGTAGGCGTTTCCATAAACCGATTTCACCTACTTCAATTCGAAAGAGCTACATATAATGAAAATGTAGCTAGGTTGCCATATTTCAGTATTTTATCTTTTCTTGGACAGACGGACAAACAGAGGTGTTAAAGAAGACATTTCTAATTGTAGACACATATCGTCCCATCTCTACCTTAACCTACAGTTTGTTTTTAATGTTTAATTTTTAAATTTAAGCAGTCAGTGTTCTTCAATAAACGTATAGCCAAACTTTTTTGTGGAAAAAAAAGGTCTAGTTACGACGGTAGAACAGAAGAAGGACGATATTTATACCAATGGGTGAGTCACTTCGATATATCAATGAGTCAATTTGTTGCATTGTTGTTAGTCATAAATTCTAATATATACTGGACGATAGCATCTAAACAACTTGCTGAGCACTTTCTAAAAAATTTGGCTAGTCACAGCATAGTTCAAAGCATAGATGCTTTAAAACCAAGTAAAGTCAAATTATCGCCTGATATTTCATCAAAGTTATTGTGCCATAAAAACCTTTTTTTTTTGGAAAAAAAATTCGCATGTGATACTACTTTTAAATTTATTAACCCAAAAAAAAAAAAAATTCCAGGAAATCGTCAAGATTGCCTGAAATTTTTCTCAATCCTCCAGGATTTTCGTTCACTTCGAAAGCTCAATTTCAAATGCCAACATTATATAACAACACAATATGCGTTTTCTTTTGTCTTTATAATGCAGCGCGTATATCCTTTTTTATCGCTTGAAACTTTAAGTAAATAGTAACATCAACAAATAAGTTTTGCTTAATGCAACATTGTAGAAGATAAAGCAAAAGAAAAATAGAATAACCGACAAATATCTGTACACTTGAGGTTGATTTATTGCATTTTTTTTTTGAGCAGCAAGAGTCTAAAGCCAAGTGAGTCAAGCAAACATTTTCGCACAACTGATCCTTGCTGTGCAACGCGTCTTATAGCTAGCTTATTCCCCCAAGACACAGCAAGCGTAGCGACAAGCAAACCGATTTCATGCAAAAAAAAAAACATAGTTTGCTGCGTTACATTTCGGTTTTTTTTTTTTTACTTAATATCCTTTTTTCGCGAACACAATTGTGTGTGTGTGTGTGTATTTGTGTTTTATAGAACTGCTCATTTATTAAATGCATAGCATTTCAGGTTTTAGTTTTTTTGCAAGCTCTCTATTACTTTCTTGCTTGCTTGGTTACTTACTTTCTGCCGCTTTTCACTCTACACTTTCGAGAACTCAGTCAGGACTCATGCTTACATTGCATGGCTGCGTTAAAATTTTCACAGATAAATAAAGAGTACTTGCAGCTTAATACAACGACATTTTGAAATTATTTTGAGTTTGCGTTTTAGCAGAATTTCTTTGCTGCTGGATTTATACAAGGCAGGATATGCTGCACAACGGGCTGTGAGGCTATCATGTCTTTCAGAAGTACTGTGTGTGTGTGTGTGCTTTTGTAAGATATTGCATGTTATATCCTTGAAATGGCATGGCATGCATTAACTGAGCTGGCTGGCGTACAAGCGCCAATGATGCCACTGCCGCTGCTGTCAGTCCCATAGCAAGGATATCGCATGTGAAATGTGAATTTTTGGCAAAAGCGCATCAACGATAATGCAAGTGAAAAGCACGCGCGGCAAATTGCAAACGAATTGCAACCATGTTGGGGAATTCCCACAAGCTGAAAACAGTGTGTATGTGTGTGTATGAATGCGGCTTTGCATGTCCTTTTTTTTTAGTTACATTGTGTGTAAGTCCGTAGCTGAATAAAAGCGGCAGCGAATGAAATTATATTGCAATCGAGTTGCTCCTTTTGCTTGTTAACTGTTGATTGCTATTGTTTAGTTTTGCAAAGACGGACGCACACATAATCCTGCAAACAGGCTATGAGTAGGATATATGAAATGTAGCTTAAATTAACTTTGATGTTGTTGTTGTTGTTGTTGGCTAAAATTCAATTTCATGCCAAATTGCTGCTCTAATGAAATCCAAGTGAGGAAGTTGGTGAAAAAAAACAAATGCATATCATATGCAAGGACATTTGTCGATAAATTTAAATTTAATTGAGCTTTCGCCTGAGTGCAGTAAAACAATGACAATTAAACTGTGAAATTCTCTTAAAATTAATGGATCGAATTGACTGGGAGTGCAGCTGCAAAGGACTTTAGCCAGCGACATACAGATGCATAGGTATGTAGCACCTGTATTGCCTTTGCTTCTGGCTTCACTCAAAAGCCGCTCGGACTGATGGAAAAATAAATTTAATTACGTCGGATACAACGCAACTGCAACCTGCAAATTCATATTCTGCAGATATCCTGCACGTACATACGCAGTTGAAGCAGTAAAAATTGCTACTGGGCATCAGCTGTAGTCAGCTATATTTGCGCAGCTATGGGTTAACCAGCACAATAATAATAAAAATGCATTCTTGCGTTTGCCGGCAACAGTGTGTGTGCACGCGCAAATGTGTCCTTTTGTTTGCACTATAATTTAATTTGCGGTTTATTAATTTTATTAAGTGAGCTAGCATTTATTTTCTCTTTTTATTTCTTTATTATTAAAATATGCCACATAAAGGATATCACAAGCTTATGCAGCTGGCAACAGGATAATGACTTTTATATGTCATTCGGCTGTTTATTTTAAAGCATTTTTAAAATTTTCTGTTGATTAAAGCCAGAGGAGTACTTAATAGTAACGTTGCGTTTGGGTAACTTTTATGGAAGCAGTCGTAATGCTTAAAGCTTGTTTTAGACCTCGGCTTGCATTCATTTCGGTAATAAATAGACCGGATTCATGACCAGTGATTCTAAAGACCCGCGTATATTAAATTTGGTGCAAATCGGTTGACTTTCGAAAATTTCGTCCACCATCTTGAATCCGCCATCTTGATTTTGAAAAAATTGATCTCGTATTCGTGATCAGTATTAACTAAGACCCCCGTATACCAAATTTGGTGCAAATCGGTTGACTTTCGAAAATTACGTCCGCCATCTTGTTTCCGCCATCTTGATTTTGTAAAAATTGATCTCGTATTCGTGATCAGTATTAACTAAGACCCCCGTATATCCAATTTGGTGCAAATCGGTTGACTTTCTAAAAATTCAGCCACCATATTGGATTTTTGACCGCCATATTGGATCCGCCATATTGAATTCTATCTATCTTTCCACGCTAGCTTTTTAGGAGCTACAATTTGAGAATTTTTATTTTTACAAGCTTTTTTTCAGGACACTCGATTTTTCTCCGGCTTCCGGCCACCATATGGGATCCGCCATTTTGAATTTCGTAACAGGCCATACGGCTTTCAGAAGATTTTCATGAGACGAAAATTTTAGGACTTTGTACGTCTTGATCGGTCCAGCCAATTTTTAGCCCCGAAGGTGATCCGCGTGACGGTGGAACAAAGACTAAATTTAAGAAATATAATTCTTTCCGAAACTATTTAAAGCCCCGGGCGTAAGGCTTGGGGGGAGGGGCGGAAAAATGCTAGTGAAATATAAGTCATTCTGCTAGGATTTTTGAAAGTCAAAATTGAGGGTCTCTTTTAAGTAAATGAAATAGTGCGATGAGGTAAATTCTAATGTGTAGGTGGAGATTTCGCGAATAAAAAGTGAGAAAAATCTCATTTTGCTAAACTTTTGGAATGTCCAAAAGTGAAAAGTTTTTCGATAATTAAAAAAAAATATTGGTACATAGGGGGTGGCATTGCAACATAAACATAAAAAAACATGCGAGAAACTGGCGCGTCGAAAGAAGGAGAGAGGGGGGAGGTGATGGGAGTATATTTTTTTCCCAAGCACGTAATCCTTTGAAGGGTCCACACAAAGTAGATACTCTGATTTAAAAAAAAAAATTCTAATTTCAATGAAAATATTTGATTCCCAAAGATCGCAGAAGTGGATAGTATGAACGCTACAGCCAGCGTTGTGAAGAAATTTGCTGACGACCAGGCTGAAGAATTATTGGCTGAAATCAAATGACGATACGAAGGCTGCTAAAAATTTTAATTTATTAAAAAAATAATTTCTAAAATCGCATTAAAATATTTTCGCTGTATTTACATGATAGATTCGTTAGTTCCTCCTACGCACATTAGCTGCGTCTACTAACAAGATGCATATTCTGTCGACTTACTAAGGGCTATTTAGTGCGCATCGTTTGCCATGATGAATGGGTCTCATTTAAACTTTGTACCATGCTCGCACATCTTACAATACGCACAAGCAAACCATTGTAGACACAAACATAAGCGCTCACACAATCATGTAAATAGCAACACATACACGCACACAACAACAGGGAGCAAGTACACAATACAACTTCCTTTTTAGATGTGACTGTTTTCAAATTTACTGCTAAAGTCTACGGGAACTAGTTGTAATGAAAGGAACTAAAGATCCTGAAAGAAACTGCAACAAAATGTGGTGACTAATTTAGTAAAAATTATTTGATATCAGTCAAGGCTCTGAAACTAAGGCCAGAAAAGTAAAATACTGGCTCGAAAGTAAATAATTTCTTTATATATTAAAAAGTAAATTTTATTCCCCAACAGTGGCCCTACCTCGAGCAGAGGTGTAGCTGGAGTTTTACCAGATTTTGTTCGAGTTAAAGGAGGCGATAACACAAACTCTCCACTTCAGTCTTATTACTAATCTCTGGTTCTTCCATTGTGTCATTACGAATGTCCAAATTGTCATAAGGCCGAAGAAACAATTCCTCTTGGGTATTTATTTCCAAGCAAGAGTTTCTCTAGCAAAACGCGCTTTGTAACTCTAGTGTGGTTAAAGCACGCGTGAGTATTAAACCGCAAGAGACAAACTTGGAGCATGTAGAAAATGTCAAGTTTTGACATTTAAAGGGTGCTAATAGACACTACCATTCAAACGCACAAAGACATACACACACATACACACGAACAGAAATGCTCATGTTCTCTTAGACAACTACATTTTCCGTTAAGCCAACAATATGAATTCCATGGCGGCGCCGATGTGGACCATACTTACATTACAACAACAGCAAACAGGAACAACGCATACTCGACATAATTTATGTTCGAATTTGTGGTTAAAACTTCATAGCCTTAAAAAAAAAGGATACGAGAAGTTGGATTTAGTAGATGGCAGGAAGACATGTTGTTTGGACAATTCATTTTGCAAGAATAAACCGAACTACTTTAGTTGTCAACGTTGTCGTTGTAGAGACAATTGTTTTTTTATCGTCTATACATATACACATACATATGTATTTATAGGAATATCCTCATAAGCTTGAAATATGGGCTAAGATGCACATTTGTTTGTGTGGTATGACAATTTTTGCCAAAAAGTTTGTGCGGCTTTATTTTGAAATTTAATAAATTACCATTAATCATATGGAGGAAAAAAACAATAACAAAACAGAATTCAAGAATCAGCAGAAATGTATGCAACGAAAAATTTAACGACAATTTTTGTGTAAGGTTTTGCAAAAACTAAATCAAAAAAAAAAAGAATATTTAACTTTAAAAAATAAAAAAAAAGTATGCAATAGTCTTCTTTAGCACGAATATGTTCTCTTAAAAAAGAAATTCTTCAAATTGGTTCAGCATACTTTGCGGCAAAGCGTTACAAACTTATTTCAATATAAACAGTATAAATGTCTAAAAGCAGCATTGCCCAAATATTTACAATTTTTCAAAATATATAAATACTTACTAGCTGTCTCGGCAGACGTTGTCCTGCCCTTTCCGGTAGATGTTCCGGATGTTGTATGAACTCATGCGATGGAATGTGTAAGCGAAACAGCCCTTTTTTTCCAGTGAAACTTACTTTTCCCGTACTTTTTATATCAAGTCCCATTCATCTGCGTTCAGCATTTGATGAGATATGATTAATTTGATTTTGGAAGGCGTGTCACTGCCCATTTTTCAAAAACAAACTTTGCAAAAACCTTCGATAGACTAAACGAAACATTTAAAAAACAATTATGAAATTTTCGTTAAAATTCTATTTAAAAAATACTTTTGTAATAGGGCCACCCTAAGTATGTGCCTCTAAATATAACAGCCACGTGGTGAAAATTCCATGCAAATCGATTGACCAGTCTTCGCGAAAATGATATTTTAAAAATATTTTTGTAAGAGGTCCACCCTAAATATGCATCCTGAATAAAAGTTTTGTAGCTTAAGTTAAGCCACGTGGTCTAAATTCCATGTGAATCGATTGACCGGTCTTTGTGAAAATACCATTTTTAAATATATGTTTGCATGTGGGCCACCCTAAATATGTACTTAATCGAAATAAAAACTGTCCTGTGTCCTAAGTTAGACAAAATTATATATTAAGATTAATAACTTCTCTTCTTGAATGAGTTAAAATTTTATATCGCCAATATAACGTCAGCGGGAGAGTCGGCCTGGAATGCTGCTTTTGATTTGCTTGATATTTTTATAATGGTTTCCCTGAATCAAAAAAAAAAAAAAAAAATAAATCCGATAAATAACAATGATCCAAGTATTTGCCAACATTGGTGCATTGATATATCTACAGAATAATACTATAAGTCGCAGAACAAAGAAACATTAGCCGCCGAGCATTATATTTGTTGATGCAAGTTAAACAACAGCAATATGCATTTAACATGCCACCATATCAACTTCAACAGAAACAACATTAACATCAACAAAACAACAACATTATCAAAGTTAACACAATCAACAACATTCATAACAACATCATCATCATTATTAACATCGTTAGCAACACATAACGTTATGCATTCAATAGATATGCCAAATGTTTTGATGATGCTTTCGCCAGGGATGACAAATGGCATTTTATATATGGGGCTAGGACCGGCCTTAAAGCTGCGGAGCTTTATGTCTAAGTTTGGGAAACAAACATTGAAATTTTTATTTTGTTTGGCAGCCGGTTCTGAAAAGACAATGCAGTGTTCGAGAATAAAGGTATTGAAAAATTCACCTGTCAGCTTCAGTATATCACTGAACATAACAAAAATAATTAGCTTGGGTATCAAATGAACTAATTTGTGTACTATTTTTAGTATTATCCTTGTGACATGTTTCCGTTTTAAAAAAACTTAGATTAACGAAATTTTTTTTTCACACTTCATCCCTGGTTATTGCTCTTGCCATCGGCGTTTTCACATTCGTACATTTTGGAAATAATCATGACTTCTCCTATTTCTTGTTTATTTGTGCGCAATTTTCGTCAAAATGCGGTTTCGTGGCTACGCTTAATGCAACCGCAAGTAACGCATATTTTGCATTGACAGCTAACAGCTGCATTAGTAGCAGGAGCAACAGCAGCAGCATCCTTTAGGTAACTGAGATACCTTAGTTTATAAGGGGTGTTAATGGGTAGAGATGGGGTACAGACTATTAATTAGTGCCACAATATAGCGACGACGAATGAGTGCGCATTAGTAGATAATGAACTGCAATGGTGTGAAATTGTAGACGAATGTGTTACTAACTCTGGTTGCTTCCCAGTGTGCCACACGGATCCGTTTCGGATTCGTTTAGAATCCGCGTATTATTTATCCGAAACGGATTCCGTTTCTGATACGATTCGAATGCGAAATCGTGGGTGATTCGCCTCAAAACAGCGGGAAGGATCGCCTGCGTTGTCGGATCCGTTTTGAACTCGGAACGGACTTTATATAAGGAATCCGGAACGGATCGTTTTATTTATAAAAAACAAATCTAGAACAGATTCATTTTGTTCACAAAAAAGGAGTTCCGAACGGATCCGTATAAGAAGTCCGTTCCGAATCCGTAACGGATCCGTTTTAGTTAAGAAAAACGAGTCCGGCTCGCATCCGTTTTATTTAAAAAGACGAGTCCGTAACGGATCCGTTTTAATTTAAAAAAAAATCCATTTCGGGTCCGCATCCGTTTTTGTGCACATTGGGTTGTTACTTTTCATAAGTATGAGGATGTATTGGTTATGCTTTGTATTGGGTACCCTCCGAAAAACTATGTGGATGCAAATAATTGATATTAAAAAAGATATACATATGTAAATATTTGCTTATTATAAGAGATTTAATATTAAACTTGTGGTGTTTAATTAAAGTTTCTTAAACACAGATAAAAAATGTGGAGACTAAGTTACAAATTAATATTTTCATAGAAACTGGTCTTACGTCCGGTAGTAGGAAAAGTCTGAGGGTACTAGCAGAGCTCACTCAGCCTTATTTTAAGGACAATTCAGTTACAAAGTAAGCTTACTCTATACTCAGTTATACAATACGTTTTCTAATGCCACAATGACAGTATATCCTATTATAAATTCCTCACGAAATCTAACTGATCTACTTAATATACTTATTCAAAAGTTTTGCAAATAAATCAAGGAAATCCTTGCAAACTTGTAGTGACATTAAAAAACCAATTTCGAAAATGGCAAATTTACGTGCTATGCGAAAAGACTTATTTTCGTCATTTCCTCTGTTGCATTTTATAGAAATTGAAATGGCAACTTGACGCAGGCATCAATTCTCGCCATACAATTTGATAGATTTGCGGCGAAATCCTGACTAAAAAAAGGATATACAGCTCAGAATTAGAAAATAGCAATGTATTAGTTACAACAGCACGTTCTTAGTTCCACTCGCCCCTCTCAATTGTTTCTCACTCTTCAGTACACAAACACGTAAAAATCGGGAAATATTGAAAAAGTGTTTTTCACAAAGCAAAACTTTATTTTACAGCCTCTCGTGTCACGTAATGCTGTTCCTGCTGCTACTTCTTAATTTTCGGCAACGAAATTTTTCTCTCGCCAAATGTCAAAAAATTGCCGCACATTTGTAAACGAAGTTTGTGCCACGCCCCCCGCATGGAAAAAGGGAAGCGAGCGTATACAACACAATATGGTGGTGTCCTAAAAAAAAAAAAATTGAACTTTTTGACTATTGATGCCGTTGAGCTTTGGCAGTAGCTACGAGTTTTCAACTTATTTTATTTAGGGTGGCATGCTAATATTTTTGAAACATAATTTTATTTAAATTTCAAAGAAAATTAAAAAAAAATAATGCGTGAAACAAAATGAAAGGACATTGAAAAAATACTGCTAATGTTATATAAAAAGGAACAATTTCAGCCTCATGAAAAGAAGGATATCTTAATTTTGTAAAGTTTTTCCAAATTCTACAATAAAATAAAATTAATCATTGAAATCATTTAAGCTCATAACAGCACCAATTCATTGACTTAAAGTTTCCGGCAAATATACCACCCTAACGCTAACCGCATTGTGTATCAGTGTATGCATTTGTGTGTGTCAAGGGTCACAGCTGTTGTAAATTGCTTTTGGAAATTTTTGAACTCAAAGAAAATCACTCATCATTATCGAAACGGAAGCCAAACAACTTCAACACAAGGACCTTCTTAGCTTGCCACTTTGAGATTTCAATACGGCCAACAACATCTAAGCATCAAACCTAACAACACGTTCTCAATATGATCCTTTTGGCGCAATACGCAATAAATTATGTTTGCCTTTGCTTCGTATAGCAGAAGCAAAAGTTTGGCTTGCAGCTACGGGTATATTGTGCGACAGGATATTTTGATGATTTTCATCAAAGAATTATTGCTTTCTGCAGCATGTTGGTATAGCAAGTATTAGTAGCAAACGCTAATATTATAACACATACAGAGCAAATAAATGTGTTAATATACATTTGTTTGATGTGATCCTTAAGGTTATTAGTTAGAAATAGTGAAATGCATCGCAATGCAAAACATACGACTGGAAGCTGTCAATCAGCTCATGTATAGTTTGCTAAATTTAGCATTGACTTAAGTGCTGTAATGCAGCTTTTGATTGACACTCCATAAGTTGAGTGAATTATGGACGAAATTCAAATCAGAGCTTAAATTGACAGTAAAATATTGTGTTTCCACAGTTTGAGGCAAGTGTACCTGTGATCGTTCAAAAAACATCCTTGCAGATTCCTTTCTCTTAGAAATGTATTACACGTATTCTGCTCCCATTAGAAAGAAAGTTTCATCTCCGAAAATCAAAATTTTATAGAAAATAAGAACACCAAATTTCTTTAAGTGCAAAACTGGAATAAGAATCAATATAACTCATCACTAAATTAGACTTAGGACTTCTAATGACATAGAAAGGTGGATCGATTCGAGAACGCCATAGAAAAAAGTTGGAGTTAGAGCTTTTAACCTTATCAGAGCAGTGTTCTCAAAAATTTCCAAACGCAGAAAAGTCATATATGGGACATGTCACGTCAAGCGGATCACCTAAACGGCTAAAAATTGGCTTCACCGTCCAAGACGTACGAGGTCTTAAAATATTCGTCTTATGAAAGGCTCCTAAAAGCCGAGTGGCCCGTTCAGGAATTCAAAATGGCGGATCCAATAATTGCGGCCGGAAGCCAGAGAAAAATCGAGTGTCCAAAAAGTGTCAAAGGTTGTAAAAAAAAATTCACTCCCATCGGGTCGTTTCTTGGCTCGAATTGTAGCTCCTAAAAAGCTTTCGTGGTAGGTTGACAGAATTTAATATGGCGGTCAAATATTCAATATGGTGGCCAAATTTTTGAAAGTCAACCGATTTGCACCAAATTTGGTATACGGGTTGTCACTGATTACGAATTTGATATCAGATTTGACAAAATCAAGATGGCCGATCCAAGAAGGCGGAAGTATTTTTTAAAAATCAACCGATTCGTACCAAATTAGTTATCTGAGGCTATATTTCAAAAATTTTCAAATTCAAAATGGTGCATCTAAGAAACAAAAAAGTTTTTTTGGACCACCCTTAAAACAACCAATATTGTTCTTTTTCCATAGCTTCAGTGGTGATCTCCGATATTTAAAAATTATATATTGTTGTAAGCGGCTCCGTGTGACGTCCGTTCTCAGGGTAAGCTTTCAAATGTATTGAATGTTAGGCCCTTAGAATGTCCTTTAATTTGACTAAGCGATCATTAATTGACTATTTCATTATCGATTAAATTACGCTCATCCAATTATTAGTTTAAAAATTATAAATCAGCCTTAACCTATTCCATAACCACTTCCAACCCTTTACCTTAGTTTTAATAAATGCACAACGCCTTTACGGTAAAATATGCGATTACAAAGTTTATTCCCACCGTTAGTATTTGACATCAAAAGTTTTTGCAACACGGTTTTCAATTTTAAAATCATTGCAGCACAACGCTGTTCCCAGCATCCATTCAACCCAAGCTTTTCTATTCACTAACATCTTCCTTGCTAAATGGCAGTCGGCCACACTTGCTCTTTGACTTTGGCTGTCACTATGACATTTGTTATCGTTATCGCCGTTGCTATACCACCCTCGACTTCGCCGCTCCCATTGTACAGCATCCAGCCGAGACGTAGTTATCACACTTGAAACTTAAAGTGATTAATACGCGCAACTTCCGTCCGCCACATTGGCCGGAAGTTGTACAGAATCAACTATAACAAAATACCTACACTGGCACACACTCTCTTATACATTTAACATTAAAAAAAAAAAAAAGAAACATTTATTTTATATATCGAATGGCAACATTGGTTAGGGTAACATGAAGTAGTCATGTGCACCAGTGCAACATATGTGACGCGATAACTTTGTTAACTTTTTCATATCACGCTGTGAATGTGACTACGTCTGTGTATCAGTGTGTGTGTGTGTGTGTGTGTTGGACACATTTTTCATATGTTCATTTTTCTAGGAAAAAAAAATGTTGGCTGTGTGAGAAAAAAACAACAACAACAACATTACAAAGAAACTTTTCTCATTTGTAAGATTTTTCCATGTGTAACATGCGAATTTTTCATCTCGTTGTTGCGGTGTTGGTAGATTTCCTTCCTCAGCTGGTAACTGCTTTAGTCACGTGGTACTGATGTCGAAATTATTTTCAAGTTTCAAAGAAATCTGTCAGAAACGGGCACGTTTATTTATTGTTGTTATTTAAGTTAATACCTACTTAGTAAATGGTTGAGGAGAATAAACGTTGCGCAAAGTTTTAGCTGAAGTTAAAAACTTAGAAAGCTTTAAAGGTGCGCCACGAAAACTTTAGTAAACGAAATGTTGCAGATAATAACGAATATTTGCTTAACTATTTAATGTAATATATATTTGTAAATTTTTCGTCATACTTTTCTTTTTGGTTTACAATGCTTCAAATGCTTAATATTAAAGTCCCTTAAGACTTAAACTTATACATACATAATTCCTTAAATGATATAAAATGTCCTTAATTAAAAGCTTTACATTGTCAGTGAACGTGACATTTGTAAATTTTCAAATTAATTTAAATCAACTGACCTAAAACGCAGACACACACACATACTAACACTTGTACCCAAAACAACCGCAAATATCACTAAAAATATACAGCAGACACACACTCTCTCGTACACATCAACATCAAAACTCCCCTATCACTTAAGTCAAAAGTCAATTGGAGAATTTAACCCTCGTTGTATTTTACATTAAGGATTTTGCTCGACAGGATTAAAACAACAAATCTGTTTAAATTTTAACTTTGACATGACTGAGACCAAAATTTTTAAAATTCGTAATTGCGTTGCATAGAGTACGGGTAGGGTAGGGTGCGCTGCTAAGGTTGACCACAGCCATAGAGTAAAGTACAAAACGAGGTTTGACCTTTCTTACTACTAAACATGCTGCTGGTAATGTCACATTGAAATGTCAATAACATTTATTAGATATAAAGGGTAGTGGTGGCTAATTTAACTCTTTCTTTCCTGTTTTGTTACGTGTAGCTTAAACATATTTCTTTTTTTTTTCAAATGCGTAAAGCGGAAAAAAGCAAGTTAAATGGAGACAGAAAAATCAAAAAAAAAACTTTGCATGACAAATTCAGCAAACAACCTGTCAACACTTTGAAACGCAGCTGCTAAATGTCGAAGAGAAAATTACAAGCTTTAATATTAGAGATGTGAAGTTGTTGGCACTACTATGAAATCGATTACTTAAAAAGTTTTTTTTTTAAATTCATGGTTTGTAATAAAATAAATATAAATTTGAATTTTGCGCAGACAATAGCGAAAGCTGAAGCACAAAGCTCTCACTGCTTGATAAAATCGAAAGAGTCAAAGGATTGAAGAATTCTTAAATCGAAGCTACGAAAAAATCTGTAATTAGGTCTATTTTGTCAAATCTTTTATAGAGCAGTTTTATTTTTATTTTATTCTTTTATTCTTATTATATTAAACTTCCTTAAACAATTTTTGGAGATAAGAAAAGCTGTCAATTTTTTCTAAAAACAAAAATCAAATACTAACGGATCGGTTATACAAAAATTTTCACATTAAATATAAGCCTGAATGATTCATTTAATTTTCACCATCACCAAAGATTTGTTAATATACATAACCTCAAAGAGATAACCAAAAGTTCTGGAGTGCATTATTAATTAAAGCCAATTCATGAAGTAGGTCCTACCATATCTTGAACATTTGCTATATTGAATAGTTTTCGATGTCACTAAAACTCTTTAGTATACACGGACGTAAACATTTTGACATATCGCTCATAAGCAAATGTCAGTTTTGACATTTTACTTTGTAATTCTGCTCAAATTTTTTTGCTTGTGCTACACAGAGAAAACAGAGTAGTACAGTTCGATGTAAAACATGTCAACATTTGCAAAAGCTCCATCATTTAGTACAATTTATTTGAATTAATCAAGAACCTAAAATAACTATTATTTTTTTCTGTGATTGAAAAAATTGCTCAATTTTAAGGAATAGAAGATATTATATTAATTGTCGATAATTAATATTTTTAAATAAATATATTTTACGTTGATTCATAACCAGGTCCGCATTTAGAAATCTGCCGCCCTTAGGCCAGTCAGAAATTGCCGGCCCCCCTTCACTAGTAAATATAGAAAAAAAATTTGTAATATCAAAAGTGAAGACTCTTTTGCTTTTTTTTTTTTTTGCTTGTTAACAATTTTAGGTAATTTAGTGCATACAATCTCAGTATTTGCACTTTTTTTACCCCTGTGTAAATAAATTTAAAAAATTAAAAAAAAAAAAATATTAAAGTTCCCAATATTTGCCGCTCCTAAAAAATAATTTTTCAATGGTGGTTCCGAGTACCAAAAATGTCCGATTTTGGTCCAATTTTAGAATTTTTTTTATACACCAATAGGTCGAAATTGGATTTTGGCCATCACCAGAGGTGTGCCGAGTCCCAAAACTGCCCGATTTTGGTCGAATTTTGGAAATTTTATTTATGCACCAATCGATGGAAAAAGGTTGGAAATGGATTTTGACCATCATCAGAGGTGGTTCCGAGTCCCAAAAATGCCCGATTTCGGTCCATTTTCGAAATAAAATTTTGTGAACTTATCGATGGAAAGAGGTCGAAAATGGATTTTTACCATCATCAGAGGTGGTTCCGAGTCCCAAATATGCCCGGTTTTGGTCCATTTTCGAAAAAAAAAAAATGTTATGCACTAAACGATGGAAAGCGGTCGAAAGTGGAAAGAATGAGATGGTTCCGAGTCCCAAAAATGCCCGATTTCGGTCCATTTTCGAAAAAAAATCTTATGCACCAATCGATGGAAAGAGGTCAAAAATGGATTTTGACCATTATCAGAGGTGGTTGCGAGTCCCTGGATAACTGCTTAAATCCTGTATACATCGCTGAATGCACTATCCTAAATGCATATCTTGCTAAATGTCTGGCATCGCCGGATGAAAGAAGGAAATAAATGTGATTGTTTTTGTTGATTACTGAACTCATGATGACGTAAATAAGGTCTACGAAGCCTGAAATGCATTTCACTTCAAGAGACAATTGAAAATGAAACTCTATGAAGATATTTTAAACTTAATTGGATAGTAAAATACTACTATCACAGAAACATTTTCTATCATAGACAAGTTTCTTATCATGAATTTTGAGGTAAAAATCTCAAAAACCTGAACGGTTTCAAGTTTTCTTATTGCATTTGCGTGATTAGAAGGTTAATATTAATATAAATGCAGTAATTTTTATAGGGAAATTTTTCGTAGTGCGCTTACATTTCGGTTGTGCCCCTTTAGGGCTAAAGTATATCGACAGAAAAAATAAATTAATGTTACTCTTTTATCCTTTCTTTCCTATTACCTCAATAACAGCTGTTTCTGTTGCTGTGACATAGTAAGTGAATGTGAAGTTGTACAAGAGAAAAATAATTGGAATAAAAGAATGGAAGTTGATGTTGCTTAACATCAATTATTTAAGAAGTAAAAGTAGAGGTTTTCAAAAACTTTCCTTCCATATTGTTGTTATATTGAGAAACAACATAAATATTTGATTGTTTCCTTTCCACTGTCAGTTTCTAATGACTTTGTAATGTTCAAATTCTGACATGTATACATATCGTGTGTGAGTAGTTTTCTACAAGATGCAATACTGCTTCTGTCAGGAAATAGTGTCAAGCAGATAGACATAGTAAATAACATCTCCAACAACTGCTCGATACTACTACCTAGAGCATCTTGTATATTAAAATGAAGGCTTTTGTTATTGTTCAAAGACTGATTGGCAATAATACTCAGCAAGACTAAGAAACTAAAAATGAAAAAAATATGCTCACTAAGAATACTCTTAACCATATTACGAATGGTATTAACTAAGCGTTTTTGAGCACGTTCCGGAGTTGTAAGACTTAAGAAAAACATAAAAAATTTGTAAAACTTTCTGAACTCTTTCATATTTTTGAAAGTAGTGGAACGTTTATCAAATTTTTTTATACGAAAATTAAAACTTTTGCGCTTTATAATTTAAAAAAGTGAAGCACAAATGCACACGATTTGATCTCGAGATATTCAAGCGATGCAAAGTCCCATGTCACAAATGTTAATTCGTACTATAAAGGTATCATAACATAAGACCTCCTGTTATGATTTATAAATGTAATTTTTTATTTAAAGAAGCTTTGTTCCCCTCAAACTTCAAAAATGTTATTTCAAAATAGTGACAAGCTGCAGACAATTTTCTCACACCGTTAGTATGTAACAACCATCATAATACGGATACCAACAATGTGCAATTTACGCGAATTTGATTTTCTAAATGTTGGCAATTTTTATTTTTACGCATTTTTTTCTTTGTAGTTAAAAAATAAATCAAAAGAAAATGCAGTAAAACGGTATAAGGACGACGGATAGAGATTGTGAAAGTGTCATTTTTTTTTCATTTATTTTTTTTACAATTTTTTCGCCCACAATTCGTTAAGAAAAAAATTAAGAAACTAAAAAATAAAATAAAAAAAAATTGCACAAAGTCATCAGCTGTGCCCCTGCAGTCACAACATAGACAGAGAGTGCATACGATACTGGAGGACATTTTTTTTTTTTTGCAACAGTGCGCTGGCAACATTTTAAAATGAATAAACGACCATAACACTCAAAATATTAAATTTTTTTTTTTTTTACAAAGAGTGCTTTTTGCTTTCTAGCTACTAGAATGAATCCTTTTACTATTCTCAGCCTCAGGAGTTATGAAATCTGAACTATTTATATAAAATTGCTTACATGGATATGCTTTGTAACGCTTTGGCGCAAAATATACTGAATCGATTTGAATAATTTCTTTTTTAAAACCACATATTTATGCTAAAAAAGGTTATTGCATACTTTTTTTGTATTTTTTAAAGTTAAGTAGATATCCTTTTTTTTAGGATAAAGTCTTAGCAAAATAAAAACTGTCGTTGACTTTTTTTTATATATACTTGCTATAAGCAAAAAGTTGGTCAAAAATAACATTTTTAAATATAAATTACAAGAAAATAATTTTTACCATATATAAAAAAAATTTATTTAAAAAATATTTTGGCGCACCGTCTGCACTGCAAATGTGTATTGGTAAGTGGAAATAAATAAATAAGCATACGACATCAACAAGAATTATGGTATGAACAAAAAACAACAACAACAAACAGTAACAACTTGACTAACGCGTTAACAACAAACAACAACCAAGTAGTTAGCAGCAGCGACAGAAAACCGACGCGACAACATTGAGCGATAGAAGATGAAGAATGCCGCAGGCTAAAAGGACATGTTGTCGCTATTACTGTATTTGTAGTCATAGTCGTCTGTTATATACATAGATGTTCTTGCTGCTGCTTTAATCAATGTTGTTGTTGTTGTTGTTGTTGTTGTTGACATTGGTGGCAATGACGCTGTAGTTGGCGCGTGATTTCAAGCAACAAAAGAACGTCACAGCGACATCATCTTAGAAACGTCGCGTTTTCTTCTACTGGCAGCGTAAAGAAATCGGCAACAACTGATGCCAAATTGTGATTTTTCTTTGCGCTCTTTGTTTGAGTTTCTTTGGAAAAATCAGCGGGTGCCGTATGTTAGGGATATTTGTATGTGTATTTGGCAAAAGTTATATGAAAATAAAAAAAATTTCTATTGCAAGATTGAAAACATTGGCGCAAATCTCTTTATAAATGATTTACAATGTTAGCAAAAAGTTCGCAAGGACTTTTTCGTAAAGGATAAGCTAAGCAGTGTGGGTGTAGGTTTATAGATATTGAAGGGAATGGAAAACAAAGTTTACAAACTCGTGCATAAAATATGACAGAGCATGCATGCAGCAATAGCAGCGGCAAAAGCCAAGTAAAAATTGAGTATATAGCTTAACTTGCAAAATAGTTTTAGCAAAAAAAAATGTTAGCATTCTATTTAATCTTTTAAGTAGTAGCTTGCGAAAAGCTCACACATACATAAATAAAAATGTTTACTTTTTAAAGCCTCACAATTGTTTTTCTAATGAAAACTAACATATTTAAACTTTATCCTAAAATATGCCACGCTTTAACACAATTAAAAAAAAAAAAACGCTAAAAGACCCACATCACGTGCCGCCTACATCGCGCAGCAACATTCGATTAGCATTCATTTACATTCATATGTCCAAAATCCTATTCGACTGCATCTACAACGCACAGACGGTTTTAGGTATCATTTGCCTTTATTCGATTTCGTTTCGATTTTTGATGCAAAATGTAGTCGAGCGGAAGCGAACCTGGCTAATCATCTGGAAATATTGCCTAATGGATAGTTAACACGATTTTTGCTTTACACTGACATTTTTAAAATTTTTCTCTATTTTTTTTTTCTATTCGTATCCTGCCTGCCGTCGCCGCCGCCGCCTGTCTGCAATAGTAAAACTTTAGTGAATATTTTCATATGCCTACAAATGGTGATATGTTGCATATGAATAGAGAGCGATATGTTTGCTATTAGGGATACGAGCGTGAATAACATATCTCTCGCCCCTGCCAAGCATATTGTGTGTGTGTGTGTGTGTGCGAATTAGAATTTATTGCGTACATTGGCAGCGTATAGTTTTTATGCATTTTGGCATAGAATGCGGCCAAAAATTTTCAACGTTAAAGGTACGCAGCAAAAATTGTTCATTGCTGACAATTTAATCTAGAAAACTATGTTGCAATGAAAATTGAACTATGCTGTTATGTGTACAGTGAAGAGCTAAACGGGATACCTATAAAGTAGGGGGCTTAAAATTTAAAGTTATTTTAAGCAGTAAAATTTTTGGATATCGAAAACGATCTGTTGATTCTTGGACTTCAACTAGCAGGGAGAACTCCTGATACTCATTTCTTCGGAAGTTATCTGCTGGCGTTAGAGGTTTTTCAGTATAATTGTTTTCGAATCAAAAATTCAAGAAATATCCAATATCAATGAAGTTACTGGTGTTCTGGTTTAAGTCCAGTTTCAGGGTGATTATGTCTAAGCTTTACTCCAAACAATTTTAGACCCTTATTCCTTTTAAAGACTTCCAGATTTCTACACAGCAGTTTACACTCTGTATCGTATCATGCAAATACCAAAAGTAGATTTATTGAAACTGCTTTAAATTATGGTGATTTATTGAATTATTATTGGTTACTTCGTTCGACATCTTAGAACCTTTTCAACATCAAATCAGACTATATTTAATTGGCACTTTTATGAGTGTGCACATGTTTGTTAATTCATAAACTATGAGACACCTTTTGACAGTTTAATATATGCTATTTAAATAAAATTGCTTTTATGAAAATGGTTTGTAACGCTTTGGCGCAAAATATACTGAACCGATTTGAATAATTTCTTTTTCAAAATAACATATTTGAGCTAAAGAAGGTTATTGCATACTTTTTTTTTTGATTTTGTAGAATTTAATATACTTTCTTTAGGACTAAGTTTTAGCAAAACCTCACACAAAAATCGTCGTTTTTCTTTTTCGTGGCATCTTCTTATGCTGCATCTTGAACTCTGTGTTGTTATTTTCGTTTTTTTTTTTTCTCATTTATACCATTTACAATTGGCTTTGAACTTCAAAGGACAAGCTCTCTTTCAGTTGTTTTTTTGTTACTTTTGAAGGGAGTATATTGACTATGACAGAAAAATATTTCATTATGAAAGAAATTAAGGGGCTTACGAGGCCGTGGATACCACTAGTTTTTTATAAGAATATTGTATCACGAAAGGGGCCGTTCATTAATTACATGAATCACAATAAGGGGTTCGAAAAAATCTCACCAAACCTCACTAAAGGGAAGGAGGGGGTAAAGGATAACCTCACGTCAACTTTTTAATGCATAGAATTTACATTAAAATTATAATTTAAATCCCACCGGAGGGAGGGGAGCGGTACCGTCAGACCTCACCAAATCTCACCAAGGAGAGAGAGAGGGGGGGGGTTCGAATTTTCAAAAAACCACCTCACGTAATTTATGGACGGCCCCAAAAGAAAATTATTTTTGAGAATACTACGAAACTTTTAATGAGGCCGGTGACGTAAACAAGGTAGGAGGAATTTTTCTAAGGCGTTCCAGAAATCAATTTGTATTATATCTAAGAACATCTTGTTAACTCCACGAAACAAAAACCTATGGAGAGATAAAGCTACTTGCCATATCGTAGCAAAAGGGTAGATGAAAAACGCGAGAGGAGATATATAGCGCGAGCAAGTGTCTAGCGGCAAGACAACGTCCGAAATATAGAAGTGAAAACCTTCTAAAAATAAGCTAGCGGGAATTATACAACGATCTTGCAGTCAAAGCTCAAGAAAATTGGTAGAACATGGTATTTCCTAAACTACCAGAAAGTAAAAAAGAAACTATATTTTGAGATTTTAAAATGGGAACACAATGAAACTTGTTACAGAGAAAATTGACAAAAAGCTTACAATGCTAAGTCGAGTAGGCTTGGCTCATCCCGCCAAGAACAATATACATGCATCCCACATATTTAACTAATTTCATTTCTACTTGAAAATCTTACGTGGGTAATGCTATGCCTACTCGACGAACTCACCCAATTTTATCTAATAATAATAATTTTTTGTGTTCATTATATGTATGTATGTATATCCTTTAAGATGTTGGTGCCACATCCATTTGTAAAAGTTCAACTTTGTTCTCTGAAAAATTGCTTAAAATACATAATAAACAGTGTAAATCAATTCAAGCATAAAATATTCTTTCAATTATACCGCCATTTCTTCTCAACACTGTGCATTTATGTAAATGTGTACTCAAAGGTGGTCTCGCAGATAAGCACTGTTGAAAGGATATTGTCACCGACAATGTGTTTGCATTTTGAATGCCCAGTGATAACATGACCATTATAATGCAGACATAATGTAATATTTTTGCAAACAATTAGTATTTTTGAATTACCTCGGAATGATAGAATTAAAAATTAATATTTCAAGGATTCAATGTTATCAAATTATTTGAAACAAAATTTTTAAAAATTGAAAGAAAGTTTTCAGCAGTCATGACACTTTCAAAATATATAAGACTCAACAATCTTCGGTTATTGCTTGTTTGGTTCATTGAAAAAATGCATCCATAAAAATTTAAACAGCAGAGAAAATAACATGTCGTATGAGTAATGTGATGCACAACACAAAAAATCAAAATTACCAAATAATTAAATATTCCCTACAATCCACGTTGCTTGCCAATATCGCTTGAATTCTTATGTATTAAATTTAAATTCTAAAAGAAAACTACAAATCACAGTAATTCCTTTTGTTTACACAAAAGTTTAATGCAAATGTTTACTACGCAATTACAATGTAAATTAGAAGTGAAACTAAACTAAAGAAGGACCTTAAAGGCAGCAGACTATAGCCAAATGTTTAGCATGCAGGATATATGTGTGCGATGCGTCGTTATGAATACTAATGCGCTTAAAGATCCTTTTTAAATACAACACGCACAAAGCCAAACAAAAGAATTAAATAGAGAAATGGACCCAAATTAAAGGAAAATAAAAAAACACACAAGCAAGCAAGGGTCAACATTTCAAGACGTGTTAGTGGTGATGGTGATGTCGGACCACAAAATCATTTAAACCATAGAGATAAACTTTTCCCTAAATTTTTAAATCATAAATTGAATTGTAAAGAATGTAAAAGTTTGTTAAAGAAAAAAAAAACTTCAAAAATCATAGCAAACACCCCCAAAAAACAAAAAAAAAATAAAAACTGCCATTAACAATGATGCCAACGACAAACAAGTTGGAGCTGTAGCACATAAATCCACATTTAAAGTAGACAATAGGAATCGGTCAATAGTACGAGATATGGTAATGGAAAAATACTCGAACACTGTCATAAGAGGGATGAATGAATAGGCAGGTATGTGGGATAAGTTGGTTTCGGAGGGGGGAGGAAGTGTGCGACGACTACGGTGTTACCAGAGGTCAGTCAGCTAAAAATAATGTGTCTCCATCAGATAGCAGTAACCTCAATGAAATATCCTTGAATATCCTTCAGGCCTTAAAATGTGTACCGCTGTTGATGATGTGTGAGTGTTGATGGCAACATATCTACCGCTTCATGATGCCTTCCTTGGTTTTAGGCATTGTTTTTGTTGTTGTTGCTGTTGTTGCTGCAGGTTAAATCCTGCTGCAGTCAAGGATGAAGAAATGTTTGCTATTGCTGTTGTCATTGACGACGATGATGATGATGATGTTGTTGACTACAGACTGACAGCTGATGTTTAAAGTACGTTTGTTTGAATTATTGTAGGTATCATATATGTGATAGTGTATATATTAGGGTGGCACTTGCTTAAAGGTTTTTTGTAGTTGCATTACTATAATTTTTATATAGCAAGAAATTAAAATAAAATTCTGCGTATTCTATCAATCTTTTCTTAAAAACATTAACGTCTAAAAGCAGCCAAAATAAAACATAAATTTCCAAATGCCAGATGGCGTTAATAAACGCTTTTAATATTGAATGCAACCGCGCACTTTGTGCGCCCTTTTTATATGCAAAATGTTATAAATTTGCGCGCTAATTTACTTACCATTGTCATTGTTGTCGCCTGCTTTTCCTTTTTTTATGCCTATTGAAGTCTCTTTTTCCGTTTTGTAGTTTTTGCGTAATTTTGAATTTTTAATACTTTTTGCAATAATGTACGGTGGCGTCAAGGATAACATCATACCGCGCTATAAGCACAACATCCTTTTTACTACACTACAAATGCTTTGTACGCGCTATAATTTTTATGTCCTTGTAATCTCTGAATCGTAATGTGCGTTTGCCACACACAAACTATGTTGTACATGTTGACAACACCGTTTGCATTGGTGGTTGTAATTGAATTGCTAAGGATATGAAATTCAATAGCTTAGAATTTTTGTATGCGCATAAAATTTATGAGGGAATTAAATGTGCATAAATCATGCTAATGGAGCGTTTAAAATTTAAATACATGATATAGGGTGGGTGGCTGAAAAACCACTAGTTATAAATGGACAAAAGATTGTGTCATCGCCATTGTAAAGCATGTGGCCCTAAAAAATAAGGATATATGAGTAAAATGGTAGAAAATAAGTTATGCTTTGGGTAACTACTGTGGAAATGCTGGTAAGATTTAGGAACTTTTTTTTTTCAGAATTTTATGTTTAAATTAAAGCCAGTGAAAACAGTTCTATTGGCTAAGTAGAGGTTTCTCCCTTAAAGCTTAAGATCCTTAATTGATATAAAAAATTGTTTTGTAAAAGTTTAAATTGAAAAATTACATTTTTACAACTTGTCAGCACCTTAACACTTTATCTTTTCAGCTTTCGATTTAAATTTAACTCGATTCGACAAATTGAAGTTTATGTCAGTCATTTGTGTGCTGGTTTTCAGGTCACCCCTCTAAACTGAATATATCAAAATATATAACATAATTGAGCTACGCGTAAGTGTGTTCAAGTGTGCATGAATTTTAAGCAGCCAAATACACGTACATATTTTGAAGTGTAACAAGAAGGCAAAAAAAAAAATACCTGCAGGACATGAATCCTTAATCAGCGCATATGAAAGATATGAAATAAAACACACGAATCTGATTTGACACGCAGATATTAAATGGGAAGTATATCAAATGCATAATATTTTGATGATGACGCATAAAAAGGATATGAAAGGATATATCAAGTACTTTTTTTTTGCACCCGAGGCAAAAGTAAAATTTGTTAAAGTGTTGCAATGTCAAATCAATTTAAAAATTTAAGTGAAATGAAAGCAACTAAGAGAATATATACTTTAACTTCGACTAGTAATTTTAAAGTATAACAAAAAATAATGGATGGACTATTGCAAACTTTTTAATAAAATTAAGCTGGTATTGTAATCACTTCGATGAAATCTTGATGAAAGGAATCTCGAGATAACAAATAAACTAAAGCTAAACGCTAAGCAAACAGGCTTCATTCAATCACAACACAAAGATAAAAGGACACTCACTCACTCAACTCAGCTCGCTAAATAAACAAGGACATAAATACAACTTTTCAAGTGTAATAAGGTACTGAACAGTTGCGAGAGATTGAAAACTTTTAAGATAAACGTAGTACAAACAACTTGACATTTTCTTCATTTGATTTCAATCATCCGTTAAAAGCAGCAGGACATTTACGCACAATAGCTGCTGATCTGACCAACAAAGTCCTTCAGACGAGTTTAGTTTGTTGTCTATACATTTGTGCGTTTTGTTGCCACTTCATAGATATGGTCGGTCGGTCATTCAATCATTTAGTGTTCTCAATGACTCTTATTGAACTTTCTTGCAATATAATCAACTTTCAATTCATACCTTTGCTTGACTTTGACATTTTCTTTTACTTCTTTGCTTTTGTAGTTACCTATTACCTCCGCCTACTTGTCTCTTGTCATAGACATTTTTTAATTACATTTACTGCTTTGCTGTGCAACAAATATCAGATACGGCAGCTAGTGTTGCCAGCTAGTGTGGCTCTCTTTGCTTTTACAGTTTGCGTCCTTGAAAAGTTTTTCTGATGTGTACTTTAACACTTCACGTAGCATAGAGTGCCTTTAATTTTATCCAACACCATCCTAAAACCAGCGCCGGATTAAGACAATGCGGGGCTGCTCTTGAGCAGCTTGGCACATGGAGTTATAGCTCTATCTAGGCATACCTTATTTCAGCTCTTGCCGAAAACCCTATTTTGTCGGCATCTGATAAGCAATTCAACATTGGAAATGGTCTTTGGCTATCCATCAATTATTTCGGAACTGAGTAGAATCGCTTCTACCTTTCAATTTTTCAATATGGATGCATTTATCGGTTCCGCCAACATGTGCTATTTCGTTGTCCAAATAAGTAAAGTTATGTGCTTGTATGTTTGTAAGTTTTGTTTTGCGTTATGCTCTAAGCATTTGCTGAGGGATGTAAATTTATGCAAACTTCTTGGCAATGCAAATCTAAAATGCTTGAGGAACAGCTTGGAATTATCCGCTAATCAAAGGATTACAGATCCTTAAATTTGTGTGCTATTATGATTATGTGATATATGATTCATTATTTCATCAATTTATTAGTTATAGCAACCATCAGTTGAATTTTCACGAACCTTAATCCGGGTACCTACTCATCAATCTTAGAGTTTATGAGTTCAGTAGTCTTTTAGATTATGCATTTTTGTTATTCAAGGATCTTATTCATTTTGTAAGATTCCGTTTCAGTTATTCAGAAAGCAAGTCAAGAACTTTAATGTTCAAATTAAAACATTTTTTTAAAATTTTTTTCAAAAAATTTACCAAACAATTAATCTGGCAACTCTAGCTATATCCCTGCAGTATAATTGCACACAATAATTAGTGATTGCAAAATTTCAGTTCACTTTGTGGGTCACTTATCGAGCGTTTCATTCATTATGATCTGTGTTCTTTTTCATCATCTTCTTTTACCTCTCTTTTACCGCATATTTTATTTAAACCTAATTGAAAAATGTTGAGTTGGCAATAATACTTGATTTGCAATCCATTACTGCAGTTGATGGTTCTACTGCCTTCTGGGATGAAGACATAAACTGCAACATTTTGTGGTGTCATTGCGGCCAAGTCAATTATCCTTAAATGTGCGCACATTCATCAATTTAATTATGATCATTATTATTGTCGATATTATTGTAAGTTAATTTGTGTTAGTGTACGTACATTTACGTGTACGTGTTCTGCATTAAAAGCTTATGGTTTTGATTTGTGTCAGTGTTGTTATACGATTCGATTTGATTCGTTTCGTTTCGGTTTTTGTGCTTCATTTGCATCATAAACACTTAATTTGATTAAGTTTTTGTTAGTTTTACTGGCAGCATGTCCTTTCAACTGTCTATCATTTATATGTCAAGTATGCTGGAATGTATTTTGTATGTCTCATATTATTGGCAGACATTTTTATTACATGATTTATCAATTTATGTACAAGTTTTAATAATACAATAGAAATATTGTTAAAATAGCTTTAGTTGCAGATAGAAGAGACACATCTTAAAGAGAATATTAGGTTTTTGAAAAGATAAGTTTCTAACAGATGAATTCAAGCGGTTATCCCTTTAAGTGTAAAAATTGTAAAAAAAGCATTTACGAAAAAAACTCTAAAAAGTCGAATGTGTTAAAGAATTATCTGGATTTCATCCATTTATATATCACGATTTAATAACCAATTGCTAACCGATTTGCCATGACCGTGTTGAGAAAATCGAAAAACCCGATTAGCATTAGGGTTGTAAAATATTTCATCGAATGATTTTGAATTTGAAAAAGACATTATCATTAATAAATTTAAGTCCTAGATAAAAATTTTTTCACACAAAATGTAGATGTCTATTTAAAATGTCATAGTTGATTTCGAATTGACCTTGAAAATTGGTCGCAAACTCAAAGGCAAGGTCATTGGTATTTGTCCACCTAAAAACCTTATAAATTTTGAATAGGAAATTTATCACTATCTCACTTAGTTCTCGAGATATTGGCCCGGAGAAATTAAAATACAGCATATATTAGATCATTATACTCCTGCTGCCTTATCTTACCTAATTAAGTCAATACACAAAAATAAAGCACGTATAGTTAACAAAAACACAAGAGATAATAGAAAAAGTCTTGAATGATATAATAAACTCTAGCCTTTTTGTCAACGGTAAATTAAAACAAAAGTCAAGATACCCAGCAACAACAGCAAAAGTCAAAAAGACAACAGTAGTAGATAAGCCAACTTAATGCCAAGGTGAAGTCAAGAAACTATAATCGGAGCAGACAGTCAGAATAAATGAAAAGATACTAGATGACATGACAACAAAATTAAGCAAAAATAAAAGCAAAGATTAAGAATAAGAGAAACTTTTGGTTATGCGACATAAAAGCTCAGCAGGGAAATTGAACAACGTGGCATTTGTCAAAGTTCGTTGTAAAATTTAGAGCAGACTGAGAATTCACATATGCGCCAAACTAATAAAGGTCTTACCTACTAAGTGTACATTTTATGAAAATTGTCAATTGTTTTCAAACTTGCATTATTAAAACTACATGAATTTTCTATTTCCTAGTGGCATCATTTCTTACACATGTGCGCTTACATTAAGGTTAACAATAATAATTATGTATTCTTGTTGCTGTAAACGTAAGTTTGGCTTTAACTGAATGACAAATGAAGACAAAAGGACACAAGTTTGTTAAAACAAACAGGCATAAGACAGTTAGACATAGGGACAGTTAAAGTAACACGTTGAAGATGGTGACAAACGCTACATGCTACTAAATATGTTCATATGTAACTAGCAGAAAAGAAAAAAAATCCCACGTGTCCTACTATATAATTAGCCAGCAGTGAAGCAAAAGTTCAGTACGAATATATCATACGAACTCATACTCAGCGTGGTAGCTTAATTTTTCGTTGAAATTATCAGTGAAAAAAATATAAGATAATTCCATGATACACTTATTCTTATGTAATGAAACATTTTTTATAAAATGTTAAGTCTGTTGCTAAAATTAAAAAAAAAAATTCAAAATATAGAGACCTCATTTTCGTTTTGGCTCTTTTTTCTGTGTAAATAAAAAAAATAAATATAAAAAAATAGAATTTCGTAACTTTAGTTAGTTTTCAAGTTAAACACCTAATGTCATTTACTCCTCAAAAGTTTAAAAAAATTGTATTCAAAGGTCAACAGATTCCAAGCATTTCATATTCTGGAAGATTTTGTTTTGTAAAATTCTTTTTTAATTTCTTAAAAATTGTAAAAACTGACATCAATGACTTAACTTATGCCGATAGAAAGAAAGTTTGGAATTTGGAGACCTACTCCATTCATTTAAGCAAAAAAAAAAACTACACCCTCTCGTCATGTAACGTTTCATAAAGCTTTCAGAAATCATTCACATGTTATATTGCAAAGTTCAGTACGTTTCACTTTCATTTCAGAAAGCTTACTACAATGTTTCAATATCAACTTGCATTGATGCTTAATATGCATTTTTTTTTTTAATTTTTAGCTGACAATATTCTATAATTATCATAGCATCAATCAGAGAATCATATGAAATTATTTCCATTTTATTAGAAAACTTCAGTAATTATTTAATTTGAAACCTTTCAGAAACGCTGCAGTATGATAACATGTGAAAAGTTTCGTATATAACGCGTCAAAAAGATTAAATCTGAGAAGTTCACAAAGTCTTGAATCTGGAATCTTTCAGAAACACTTCAGAATGATTGCACATGAAACATTAAGTACATTTTTTTATTTTTATTTATTTATTAATTAGAAACATTTCCTGAAATGTTCCATTTGCAATATTAAAAATTTAAGCAATATTTCTTGCTTAAAGTTTTACTTTAATAACATACAAACACTAAGCTCATAATTTTTGTTTTAAAGAAAGAAACTATTACTCTAAGTCCTTTCAAGCCATTAATTGTAAAAATAATTATCTTCACTTTCACGTGGAAATGTCCCATTAATTTATAAGCGAACTTTGTCCTTACAATATCTATATTTATAATCAGCTCTTAGACTGCCTAAGCTGATTGGTTAAAGTGCTGCCAGAAAGGATCCTTTAAGTTTATTTTGATTTCTGGACAATGTGAGAGAGAAGAGATACAGCGCTGCAAGAGATCGAGTATCGAATAACTAATAAGCATTGTTTAAATGACTTAAGCCTGTATTATCCGCCTTTGTATGCTGCTGGTCAACTTGCCAAGGCTGACAGCTGATATGTGCGTAGAGACGTGTGTGTTGGATTATATGCTTGCTGTATGGCTTGCTATTACATACTATACTCTCACTGATGTACACAGACATACGCACATATGTATGTGTGTATATATAATATGAAATTATAATTGGATTTTGAATGTTGGCAATTTATGCTCGTTTAAGCTAAGCAGTGTATGCTGTTGCTTGTTGCCAGCGAGCACGCAGGATAAAGTTTTAAGCAGTCCTTTGTTTCACGTATGTAGTTGTTTTTATTATTATACAAGCATGTAATGTAATTTAGAAAACAAAATCAATTTTTGTAATGAAATTATTTTGATAGACAATTAAAATAACTTGTAGAATATGAGAATATTCATAGATCAACATCATTAATATAAAATAAAGAGTTGTCTTAATTTTGCAAAACTTTTGTCTCATACAAATGTTGTTAAGTTAAAAAAATTAGACTACAAAATGAAGCAGATTATATTGATTTTGTCTTGCCAAACTTTCAATAATACCAATAAAAGCTGTAAAATGCATAAATTTAAATTTTTGTTGAATATTTGTGTACAAAACTCCAACTGAATTTATCACACACGAAAATTCTCTTGAGCGATATCAAAAAGAGAATCACATCACAAACTTTTTCTTTATGATTTAAGTTGCTGCTTATATGCCCCAAAACTACTTGCGCAAACAAAAGCCACTCAAAAACTCAAGCAGCTTTGAGGTCCTTGAACACCTACTTCGTTTCATAGAGTTTGCCTGACTGCGCCTTTCAAGTTACACATGAAATTCTGCGCCACTAGGCAATAAAATTGCATGAATTTTATTGCTTTAATAAAGCATCATAAATTCAAGTAGCTACAAAAATTTATTTGTCTAAGGACTTGGCCGCAGTTTGTTGCTATTGCTGCTGCCGTTGCTATGAAACTTAAAGAGTACACCTGAAATGCTTGGATGCTGCCGAAGAAATCCAATTGGTTGTTTTGTTTTTTTTTTGCAAAACTTTGGCGAATATTTTATTACATTTACACTTTTTTTTCAGACTAAGGATTTTCATTTCATTTTCTTTCATACTTTTGTGTTTTTATCATTATCCTTTCCAGTACATCCTTAGAAAACAATTTTTTTTTTGTTGTTTGAAAATTATAAGAAACGCTTACAATTCACATTAAATCAAGCACAAGCAGCAGCAGCAGCAGCAGCAGATATCCTGCCGTGTTCTGGTGCGCCACAAAACTGCTTAATTTAGCTTTCATTGCCAAAAGGATACAGCGAAAGCATAAGAACACAACTGCAAGGGAACAGCAGCATTTGTAACAATGATTAAGGAGTCTTTACTGTTATCCTGCTGTGTTAATGCGTTGAGGCTTGGCGGAAATTAAAGTTAAATTTAATGATGTGCAGCAGGCAAGCAAACAAAAAAAAAAATCGTGTGCGGGAGTTAAGGAAGAATTCCTTGATATTAAAATGATGTTTAAAAATTAAGACTGAAAAATTTCAGGTTGTTCAAGTTTTTGCTTTATATATTAATTTGCGTTTTCATACTCGTAATAATTACTTTTTAATTGGGAATCGCAGTTTTTTGCGGAAACAGTAATTAGTAATTGAAATTTAATCTTTAAGAGACATTACACGTGGCGATGATTAAACAGCGCCACATTTTAGGCAAAAATATTGAGGCGTAGAGTAAATTTTAGTAAAACTTTAGAAAACGAAAATCTTGTATTAAATTATCTCTGTTTCTATAAAAGATTTATTAATATGCAATTTGGCATTTAAGCTTTATTTTGTGCTAGACGTACAATATGACTACTTTAATCACTATAGCCTTTGGGTCCTTTCATCATTATCGTTGTTAACCTTTAAGGCGATTGCATTTTTCGATTAATGAAAATATTTTTATAAACTTTGTTTAGAAAACCTTTCAAAAATTGCGTTTTGCGTTGAACCCACGCTGTGAGAAATTCGTAGTTAACAGTCATACGAAGTAAGAAGGCCAATGCTAATAATACAAGATCACTGAAATTGAATTCCCACTCAGCGCTATGTTTATTTTCGATAACCAAACTGATAAAATAACGTTAGCGACTATTAAAACATTCGTTAACGAAACCAAAACGAAATCTTTTGCGTTCTTTACTTTCAATCTCTATCGAAAATGCCCAGCCTGGGCTTGTGGACTATTCTACTCTTGTCAAGACGTTCTTGCCTTTTCCCTTAATTTATCCCACTAAATGCTGCTTTATAATTATAGTCCGACCGCAGTAAACTAAGTTAACCAAAGTTTTCGTCTAAAACTCAAAATTGTTTTCCTTCACTAAGCTGCTCCATACTCCAAATGCCAACCCAAATGCTGGGAATCAATTTAATACAAAGGTTATAACATGATTTTGAATAATTTTCGACTAGAGGTCTGCATGAGTGCACTCGAATTAACCATCAACCTACTCGCCACATTGCGAGTTCATCGAACTTTTGTGCACAAAAACCATCAATCAAATCAAAACAAATTGAAAAACCAAAGCCGTATAGGTGAGTGATGCACTTGCAAGTAAATCAAAAATAATATGTTCTACAAGTTCAAAGACTTGAAATTTATTGCAATCTGTAGTTTATATGATGATCATTTCGAGTGCACTCATGCAGATCTCTATTTTTGACTTCAGTGTTTCATCTAGACTTATATCGTCAAGAAACTGCATGATGACAATATACAAACAGTTGAACACGAACAGTTGACCATGAAGATTATCTATAGCGATAAGAGCGTTTTAGAGGAATAATGTCAAATCTAATGATTCAGCTTGTTTAGAGCCCGAAAACACAGACAAAATGTTTGCATAGTCATTCTTCATATTCTCCTGAAAAGTTCTTCCTCGTATTAGTCCTCTTATGTCTTTTCTTATTGAAGGCTAGAAAGTTGATAGCTTTTGAACGGTGAAGAGAGAAATATGAGGAAAAGAGAGAATTATGGAGCGGAGCGGAGTTGCGTACCTTAAGGCTGAGGAGTATATTCCGAGGCGCAATCTAGATCTTCTTTGTTTCAAAGTTTTCTGAACTCCGAATTGATTGATTTCTTTTTTTTTGCAAAAAAACTGATGCTTTTTTTTAAAAAAAAACTACGAAGCAAAACTCTCATAACATTTTAGATATCAAGCTACAATCTCTAAAAAGGAATTTTAAAATGATAGCACACCAATCTAAATAACTGTCACCAAGAGAAAGGATAACACGAATGAATTTATGATTTATTAAATTTATTTTCATAAAAAATATTACATTTGTCACATCATTCTTTCGTCGTTACCAAAAGTTTTTAAGCTACATAAATCTTTATGTCAATTACAATATGTGCTCAACGCCGCTTGAAATCATCTGTTTCTTTGGCATGTCCTCGAGCGAGTGCAACAATCCCAGGTGTGGATTTACTTGTTTATTTGGGGGACAAAAACACAAATAAATAACATTTGAGACTAGGGACACCTAAATTCAAGGCTTTTTTCTCCCCCTCTCTCTCTCACTCTTTTTTGGGTCGTACGAAATTTTCATTCCAGAACGTTGCGTTTATCACCTGCTTATCGTCAATCTTTGTTTGCCAAATACATTTATAATAATAGCAAAACAACCACACATACGTACACGCACATGCACAAAAATAACACAATTATTGCAACAAAAAAAAAAGAAACACAACAAGAATATTATTTCGCCCATTCTTTCCCCACGGAAGACCCAAACAAACTTGACTATTTACAAAAGCGTAAAAAAAAAAATAAAAAAATTGCAATAAAATACAGTTACAATATCAAGGAAATTTTACACAGCAACATATCTGCTTATATCTCGCTCCCAGCAGGATATGCCCAAGTATCATCCATCAGACGCCACATGGCAAACACGGCATGTCGGAATGTGTCTATATTTCTTTAAGCTGAGCTGCTTTGAGTTCTCCTTTAGCGAGCAGTGAGCGCACCATTTCGTAGTTTCCATTATTATGATTATTATTAACTTAAATAGAAAACGATGTTGAATTACATAAATCTTGTCTGAAGCCTCAAGAGGGCAGAGAGAGAGAGAGATAGAAGGAGACTAGCAGTGAAGTGCTTTGGCGACTTTGTCTGTCTCTTTAGCTGTGCACGGAGAAAAATATTGAAGTTCCATAGAGAGAGACTTAGCTCTGCTTGAAACGCAGTTTAATAAAATCAGCAAATATAGAAAAGTCCTTTATTTAAAATTTTACAGAATTACTTAGTTGCATGCCTTAAGCTAAATTTAATTATCTTCTTTTACATTAAACATTTTTTTAAGTGTAAGCACCACGAATTATTTCATGTTTATTTTTGTCTATTTTTTAGCATAGGAAGGAGTAGTATAATTTTGTTGTTGAGACGCTGTGGCTCTTACGACATATCCTTGAATTCTTTAATATGCAGCAGCTACACACAGCGTTGTAATCGGAGTCAAATGTTGTTGAAATTATGAGCCAAAACCATCAAAATATGAAGCAAATTCCCAGGCAGGATATGCTAATAATTCGCACATGTTGGCATAATATTTTCGTGCGTAGCAGCGAAATTACCTGGAAATGCATACACTGAGAAAAAGATACGATTGATTTTGTTCTTTGTGTATTTTATAAAGATCGAGTGAATGTTTGTATTAGACATATTTTACTTGAAAAAAATAGCGCAAGCTTTGGTTGAAATAAAATAAATTTGTTAGATAAAAATTCTTATTTACTCTTTACCAAATGCCAGATGTTACACCGTGGCACCG
This sequence comes from Meiosimyza platycephala, assembly GCA_963662105.1. Classification (NCBI taxonomy): domain Eukaryota; kingdom Metazoa; phylum Arthropoda; class Insecta; order Diptera; family Lauxaniidae; genus Meiosimyza; species Meiosimyza platycephala. The sequence continues at coordinate 15,539,539 of OY759210.1, forward strand.
CATAGTGGTCTCATATCGAGATTTTCGGTTTAAGATTTTATGAGAACGCAAATCACGTCGGAAATGAAAAATTTTTTTTTCAATGAAGCTAACAGATTTCCCAAAAAAAAAAAAAAATCTCGGTGCCAAAACTTAAAAAAAAATTTGATGTGTAGCAAATCTCAGATTTTTATGTGTTTTTGCTCACCTAAAATTACAGATGACTTTTTTCCCTAACGAGCTCAAGAGACTAATTTTAGCATACGAACAGACCGTAAAAAAATGCATTTCCACGGCTAAGCTAATGTACCTATTTTTATAAAATTTGGTATAGAGATAGATTGAATCTTAAGAAAGGATTTTAAAAATTCTTTGTTATTTTATTGGCCTGTATACCTATTTTGATGAAATTTGGTATGGTCATAGATTGATTTCATACATAGGGAACGTCCATTAATTACGTGAGATGTTTCTTTGAAAATTCAGACCCCTCCCTTCTCCCCTTGATGAGATTTGGTGAGATCTGGCGGGACCTCTAAATTATAATGTTTAATGTAAATTCTATGCATTAAGAAGTTGACATGAAGTTTTCCTTGACCACCTCCCCGCCCCCTTAGTGAGATTTGGTGAGATTTTGCCGGACCACCAACCCCCCATTTTAACTCACGTAATTAATGGACGTCCCCTTACCATTATTTTTAGTAAAATTTCCTATTCCTTTTTACAGTACTTAAATTTTTATATCTCTTTTATTTTGATAATATTTTGGGATATTTTACTTAAACACACTCTTTTCAGCTTTTTATCCAGACCTTGCAAGTTCTACAAATGACACCAGCAAAGCTTATACACGACACCTGCCGGATACATCTGCCTCTGGTAAGTGAACATCTCTCATAGAAGCAAAAACTTTAAACTATCGTTTCACATGGCGGGCATTTCACGGGAAATAAAGTTCAAGTTTCCAATTTCAGATATATTTTGATAATATTTTTAGAATGGCAACACTGGTTTACAAAATATTGGTCTTTGAAAATTTGTGAAATCGTACTGCAAATGCCATTATTCAGTTAAAAAAAAATCTGGTAAAATGAATTAACCACTGGATTTTATACTTAATTTATTGGCCTTTTCAACCTCATAATTGGAGTTTGAAAATAATAAAAAAATACACTGGAAAAAATGAGAAATAATTTATTTTATTGTTTTTTACAAAGTTCACTTAAGAAAATTTTTTTTTAAGTGCATGAAAAAAAAGCTTATATTATGTTTATATTTCATGCAAAGTTTAATAATGGTCCGCCTCGCTGTTTTTGAGCTATATGCATTGCAATGCCGTTATGTAAGTCGTGCTTATTGACTCGACTCGGGCTTCGGCATTGCAATGCATATAGCTCCAAAACGGCTAGACGGACAATTATTAAACCTGGCAAGAAGTATAAACATAATATAAGCTTTTTTTCAATGCACTTAAAAAAAATTTTTTTGCTAGGCGAACTTTGTAAAAAACGATAAAATAAAATATTTCTCATTTTTTTCAGTGTATTTTTTATTTATTTTTAAAATCCAAGTATGAGGTTGAAAAGGCCAATAAATGAAGTATAAAATGCAGTGGTTAATTTATTTTACCAGATTTTTTTTAACTGAATAATGGCATTTGAAGTAGTGCATATCTTACGATTTCACAAATTTTCAAAGACCCTTATTTTGTAAATCAGTGTTGCCATTCTAAAAATATTTTGTTTCTATGTCAAAGACATATACAGCTACAACATATTCAAATATATCTGAAATTGGAAACTTAAACTTTATTTCCCCTGTCCACTTCGAGTGAAAAAATGCTCGATAAGTTTTCCAAGGAAGCGTAAGGTACAAAAGTTCATATTTTTTATTGAGCGTTCCTTAATGATACACTCAATGTCGCCATTGTCAATATCATTTTTAATGTCATCATCATTACTACCATTCTCGTGTTTGTTATCACTTTCATCATTCTGATTTATCATTGGTGTCTTTATTATCTCCATCGTTATATGAACCGTTTATTTCTGAAGTGGTGAAAGTTCATATAAAAAAAATTTAAAACTCACATTATTTAATTTATTAATTTATACAAGTCAATACCTATGAAAGAGGTATTAGTTATATTCAAATGAAAGTCATTTGTCATAAAAGTCATATTTAAAGTATTTAAACGACTACAATGCTAACCTTTTAATATATCAAAATAAAAAAAAAAAAAATGGGCCTCAACCATTTTCAAAATAATCGCTCCATATCATCGTTAAATTTTTTCAGTTTAAACAAACACAGTTTTTTCAGTGTACTTAGTCCTTGTAGCCATATCAGATTTTTCTAATACTTCTCAAAAGAATATAAGTGCAAATGCCTGATATAGAGGCCTCGAATAAAAACTCTTGATTAAAAATTTTTTAGTAATTATTTTTGGAATAATATGGTTCAATGGTTAAATGGAATAATATAATAACATACACTGTTATGCAAAATTAAATAAAAAAGCGCAGAATAATTTCATTAAATATATATTTTTAAATTTATAATTTTCTTAAATTAAATTGCCATATTTTGTAAAAAAAAAAAATGTTTTTGGTTAGCACACATTTTTTTCCATAATATATTAACAACGTTATTATGGCAAAAAAAACCATGGCAGTAAATAATTATATATATTGAAAGGAGTAAGGACACAATATTATATTACGCAGCAGCTTGAATTGCCTGCTTATGCATGTGGTTTTAACTTCTGTAGAGTCAGCTAAGTCTAGCAAAGTTAAAAAGGAGATATATTTGAATGCTATGCAAATTAAATCAACGAAATGAAGAGTTAACAAGAGCCTCATACGCAATAAAAGGACGAAGAAATGTTGCATGGTTATAGGTTCAACATTTAAAGTTATGACAAAAATGTTTGGTTTTTTTTTATAGTTGTTGACACTAGGGAGCATTTATATTATGTTATAGGAACATAAAAACTTTGTTTTTTAAATTAAAGCCACACAAAATAAATTGTGCATTGTCAACAATTTCTTTAAACTAAAAAAAAACAACAAAACTGAAAATTTTCACTAATTTTCATAATCCATTTCAATAGCAAAAGGTCATAGACAACAAAAACAAAATCTCTGCGCACACACACATAATGACAACAAGTGCAAAATTGTTGTCGTCGTCGTCAGCATTTAAATATGAAAACGTCGTTGACCTAAAGTGATGTGTCCTTTTTTGAAATATTTGCGTCATTAAAGCATAAAGCATGATGCCGCATTAAATGAAAGAAAGGATCTACTCAACCGTTGTTCTACAAAGTCAAACCATAGTAAACGAAATATACCAGTAGTGACAGCAGCGAAGGATACAGTAGGACTTGCTTAATCCTCTGAAATTTGAATAAATGCGTTCTTGCAATGTTGCGTCCACTTCATTTCTACACACCCAACAAAGAATGTACAATACGTATGTATTTGCAGTATTCATACTAATCTTTCGATGGCGGGTACATGGAATGGTAGGAATTTATAATGTTGACGGATGTCCTTTGTGCAAATTATAAGCAATTTGCTAGTCAAACCATCATCACCCACTCGACGACGATTCATTGTTTTGTGTTGCCAGGGTGCTCGTCAACGTTCAGTACCTTTTGTTTGTTATGTATTATCTATGTATATTGTGTCCTGGATAAATACAAACTAATTTTTCACATTCTTTTAAAGCTCATTAGCATCGTCATAACATTTGTTTTGTTTTGCCTGTCGTAGTTTGTTGTACTCTCTTGTTGTTGCTGTTATCCTTTTGTAGCGTAGCGTACTTCCGTGATTTTTCATTGTGGCATGAAAATTAATATCGAGATTAACGCGCTGAACGTGATCTCAATTTTGATTCAAAAATTATGTTAAATAAATTAAGATTTTGAAACAAAGTTACACTTTTTTCGTGAAGAATTAACCATTAAATATCAAATGGAATTTGGTTACTTGAAGTTGAGATTTATTGAATAATTTTCTTTTTTTGAAGAAATCCTTATCGTTTTGCCAGCTGACCGCTTTGGCATGGGACTGTTTCGACATTACAGCTAAGTTTGTTTAAATCGATTAGTTTACTTAATTAATGTTGATACTATTGACGATTTGCTGCCGAGGAGCAAGTTCGCATTTTTCTTCTTTGCATTAATAAGCCTATCGGTAAGCATCTGCATTGTATGTATTTTGTATGAGATTGCCTTAATCCTGACTTAAAAATTATCTACAATTTTCCATGCTTCTTCAATTTTTCAATAAAGTTTTTGGAAATTTCTAGTACACAAATTTGTTTGACAGGACAGTGAGTTATTTGCATAAGGACTTAAGCGTCACAGCGGCAATTTAAAAAGTTAGTGTTATCAAAAGTTTCTAAGTGTTCATAATTGAATCAAATAATTTGTTTCAATACATAAAACTGTAAGCTTAATAATTATAGAATTATAAAATTTAATTTTTTCTACCCGGCGCACAGTGGATTTTTGTGGCCATAAATATGAAAAATTTGAAAGTGCTCGGGATTGAAAAATTTTTTAAAACAATCGTCAGAGAATACTTTGGGACTGGAAAAAAAAACTATAAAAATTATAAATTTTTTTTGAATTTAGTGACACAGTGGGCTCAAAGTTGAACTTTGTACATCAAAAATGTTCTATACAATTTTTTATAAAAGCGATTGTTGTATAAAGCGCTCTAGTTAACTTGTTTGAAACAAAATGCTATAATGAAGCATATTGGCGGAAAGTACTTTGTTTCCACTTTATAAAAATCAATTTAATTTCAAAAATTTTATTGAAAAATGATAAAAGTGGAAAATTTGCAAACTTTGACAGAAAAGAGAAAAAAGTATATCTCCGGATTTCGAAAATTTTTTTATATGTAATGTGAGAAAGTACGGTAAGCTAAAAGACAAAAATTCAGCTACTTTTTTTACAATTTTTTTTTATCAAGTTTTTCCTAATGCTTTTTTAGAAGGAACAAAAAATACTGACTTTTATGAAATGCTCTTATTAATTTATTTGTATTGGAATGTACCAATATTGTATATTGGCATAAAGTTCATGGTTCATACTTTTCAAAAAATTTTTGTTTGAGCTTTTGTATTCTATGTGTGAATTATGCTGATTTTTTTAAAATTAGGGCTGAAAAAGTCATAATGAGAAAATTGGCAAACTTTGATAGAAAAATAAAAAGTATATCCCCGGATTTCGGAAATTTTTTAATATATTATGTGAGAAAGTATGGTTAACCAAAATCCAAGGTTACAGCTGCTTTTTTTCAGAACTTTTTTTTATGATTATTTTTCTACTGCAACATTTGAAGGAAAAAATATTTTTATTTCTTCACATTTTGCAACGCTTTACAATAATTTTATTGATTTTAAAAGCTTACAGTGTGAAATAAGTTGCTTAAATTTAGAAAGAAGTTCCTTTAAGTAGAAGGGAACTGAAAAGGACCACATTTTTTTATTTTTCTCTAATAACTTGAAAACTATAAAAGATATCGCAAAATTGGTAATATTTTTGAAATCAGCATTGCCAAGTAGAAAGGAATTAATACCCATTTCGAAAAAAGGTCTCAACCACATCCCACCTTTGTATGGGAGGTAGGCGTGTCCGTTGACCGATTTTTTCCATATTCACATGTTTTTGTTGCTTTAACCCAAAAAACGTCTGTGCCAAATTTCAAGATTCTAGTGCTATTGCAATGGCCATATTTTTTGGTTTTTCTCTAATAACTCAAAAACTATAAAAGATATCGCAAAATTAGTAATTTTTTTGAGATCAGCATTGCCAAGTTAAAGGAAATTGATACCCATTTTGAAAAAAGGTCTCAACCACATCCCAAATTTATATAGGAGGTAGGCGTGTCCGTGAACCGATTTTTTCTATATTCACAATTTTTTGTTGTTTTCACCTTACAAACACATGTACCAAATTTCAAGATTCTAGCGTAATTATTACTATATGTATATGGCCGCCGTTCCATACAAATCCATCCACTGTGCGACGTGTCTATCCATAAAGCCCGGTATGTATCATACATATATGTAGACCTAACGAACTTCGTTTATTTTTTAACATTTAAAATGAGAATTATATAAATGAGATGCTGATTTTTAATTTTAAAATATTTTTTTGCCGTTCGCCACCACCATATCTACAGACGTCAAAAAGTGCAAAAAAAAAAATGCAATCAACGTAAATGAAAAGCAAAAATTGTCAGGCGGTTGATGGGGAAAGCTATTAAGAAGTCGTTAAGTACACGCAGTTAGCATGGGTATATTTCTCTGTCTGCCAAGAAAAAGTTTGACATTTGAATGCGCAGCAGCGGCAACATGACAAGCGATTTCGAAATGGAAACGAAACTTTCCAATTTATGCAGCAACAACGAATAAATCAGTAAAGAGAGCGCAATATATATATATTTTTTTTTTTTTTTCTAAATGGTGAAAATAAGAAAATTTACAAAATAACATTACCAGAATACCAATTGATGACCACGGAAAATTTTTTGGGGGCAAAAAACTTTTGCGTAACTTGCAAATGTAAAACTCTCAAAACTAAGAAGAAATAAAAAAAAATAATAGAAAAACTCAAATTGTGCTATACTAATGAAGCAAAAGGAAGCAGAAAAATTTCAAAAGTCATCACTTAATGTTGCATTACTTAAGAAGGGAAATTTGAAAATGAAAGTTGAAGAAATTTCAAAGAGAAATTAAGGAAAATTTAAGTTGAAATTTTAACTCAAAATGTTTATTTTTTATAAGAAGTATCACAGAAATATTTCTTAGATATTCTCGAATTCGAAGATATCCTCGAATTCAGCTATATCCTCGAATTCAGCGATATCCTCGAATGAAACCTTGAAAGTCTCAGATTTCGTTGTATGAGAAAAGTTTCTTAGTTCGAATTATATCTAACAAAAAACATTTATCACCAGCACAAAACTAAACTCACGCTTAAGTTACCAACTTCCCCTTTCATACAATTCCCCCTTTCTTTTTACTGCAACAAAATTTGATTTCTCCGTTAACAAAGAAATCATAGCATCTTTCAATTTAATCTTTTACACTCGTTAGCGACATTCATTTTGCGCCAAGTGATTTTTCAAGCAGCAAACAAAGTGAAAGTTTTTCACTTTTGTTCAGAATGATTTTTCAAAAAAGTTCTTACCCTCTTAGTTGCTGCTGCTGCTGCCGCTACGGTTGCATTCTGTTCTGACTGATTTGTATTTCCTTAACAGCTTGCAATATCATACTTCACTATGAAGCTCAGCTCATCGCACCGTTATCGTACCAGTGAAAGTTTTATTTTGGAACATTTTTCAATGGAATTGATTTTGAAGTAGCGATACGTTTGTTCTTGGAATACAAGGGATTTTTGACTCCATTTCAATGTTAATGCTACTGAGGGGGCGTCAGTATTTGCTATGACTTTGACTTTTCTTTGTTGTTATTCTGTGATTTCTGCTATTTAATAAAAGCGTCCATTAGTTGATTTTCCTGTATTATTTTGTTAGTTTCCTTTTGTCCGCTATGTTTGCTTTTGTTCATGTTTGTTTTGTTATATTGTTAAATAAATGAAATGGAAATAAATAAGCTAAATAGCAGGAAATCTTGAAAAGCGCATAAATAGCGCGAAAATCAAGGCGAAATGTGTAAAGTTTACAGTGGGACTAATCATATTTCTGCAAATATTTCAAAATATTTCTAGTGCTCCTTCACAGGGCATATTATTTGAAAGTAAATAAAAAGTATTTTCTTAATGTATTAATAAAAATTTATGTTATTAATCCTAGATGGTTCAATCAGGTTTGTGTAGACCTTTGTAAATTTACTCACATTTTTAGCACAACTACCTATACAAATCCCATAAAGGTCTGCGCAGACCTAGTTGTGCCAAAAAATCCCTGAAGCTCGTAGGTTAAAAAATAATGGTTTTTAAAAAAAAAGTTAATCAGAAATTTAGAAAAACTGTCATATCTCTAAAACCTTAGCACAGATTTCAAACTTTTACGATTCAATATTATAGCGTATAATATTAGCACCTTTGATATGATATTTCCATTTCGAAAATCAATCTAGGCGTTTCCAATTTAAATGATTTTATTAACAACTATATCCCCGACTTCTGATGCCTATAGCTTCGAAACTAAATGTGGCCCCTAGCTACTGATTTCATATTTGTTTTCAGTTCTAAAGGCCTCGTAAAAAACAATGGTTTAGCAGAAAAAGGAGAGATATACTGCTAAAGCAAACTTATGCCTGTCACCATTAATTTAATTAAGAATACTTCGGACTGGGATAACTCTGTAATAACGTGGCAATTTTGTTTGTATGGTTTCCTACAGTCAATTTTCACAATAATTCTCCCCATCTAAATTACTACATTGAGCTTTCTTATGGAGGACGGTTTTTGGATTCACTGGAATTTAAGGGGGCAGGGGCAGTACTAATTTATGAGAAATCGATGTTTTTTTTTCAGTATAATATCTTAAAAATATATCCTGAAAAGTTGAAGACAATCCAACAATTACTTTTGCAGTTATTCGGCAATAACCAAAGGAATAACCAAAGGGCTATCGGTAGTAAGAGTACCGAGTGTAAAACTTTTCATGCGTTTTTCTCAAAACTATGTTTTCGGAACTGGTAACCACTGTAACTCGAAAACAGCTCGATAGATTTTAATGAAGTTCAGTTTTGAAAAACATAAAAACCTTGTACCTGATCGAAAGATTTTTTTTTAAATCTATTTTTATGAACAATTGGAGGTAAATATTCCTGAGGCCGCCATTTTGTTGATTTAAAAAAAAAACATCAATCAGGCAATAGATTATTTATTTCTCTAACTAATTTTTCTTATCCGATTGATTTTAGATGATTTTCCAAGGATTTGCGATGGTTACCGCAAGACACTCTATATGGAACAGGGTCCAAAACGGCCATCTATAACTTTTTTAATTTTTAATACTTTTTTTTTTAAACTTTTATTAAATAAATTAAATTAATACCAGAAAAAAATTATTGAAAATGCTCTGATTTTCATGGCTATGATGGCCCCTGCCCCCTTAAGATTTTTTGTTGCAAGAACTTCTATACTTCAGTCAGGCAGCTAAGTGATAAAATTACGTACTTTCATGTACTTTCTTCACCAAAAAATTATTCGGTCCTTGAATTCTCCAAAAATGTTGATTCTCATTTTATTGATGACTTATAATGAACATTACTTAAGTACGTTACATATATGTCCTGGACAAAATTGTGAAATTAGAAACTATTTCTTACGTATATTTATAGTAATAATTTTTAAGCGAGCGTTCACGCTATACTATATAATACGAGCAATAAATAATACTTCTTCGGTACATGATATATAATTTCTAATTTTTTTATATCTTTTCGTATTTACTTTTTGTCCCACTGTAACTAGAAAAGTGCATTCTTCAATCTCAAGTTTTATGCCGTTGGGTGCCACCTTTATTGTGTTTTGCCTTGTGTGTTGACATTTCAAATTTGTTGTCATTCCGGAACTCATTTGACATTTCATCACCATTTCCGCTCTAAGAGAAAAAACAATTCAAAAAGATAGGCGAACAAAAACAATTTTACTAACGCCCCCACATCTAAAGCAGGGAACTTCAAATGCCCGCAAGTAATTGTTGTCAGTAATTTTAAACTTTTAAGGCAGATAGCATTTTTTCATTTTAAACGCATTTATTTAAAATAATAATACAAATAAATGTATAATTTTTTTCATTCCTTAGCGATAATATTCAAAGAAAAATTTTGTTAAATTTAATGCAATTTTAAATTCTTAAACAAATGCGGCTTAAGTGAACTGAATGTTTTGAAAAAAATTTGTAGAACATTCTAAGTTTATTATCTTGTGATTATATCTCTTAAGACTGTTAAAGGCACATAACATAAAACTATAATAATAAATAATGTTAAATGTAAAATAATAGCCATTATTCATTTCATCTCAACAACAACAATTAATTAACTGACCTTTTCTTAGTAAGCGCCTGAAGTTATGCAACAATAAAGTTAATTTTTTCTTAACTTGACATTTATTTATTAATTATCACATGTAAGACTATTGTATAAGACAACATATTGCTTTGACACACAAAAGACTTGACATAACGTGTCCTTTTAAAGGATAAAGGTAACATTTTTCTTAAGATATAGGAAAGAAAAGAAACCTGCCTTGTGATAAGAAAATGATAAATTGTGTTTGTACTTTTATTGTGATTATTCGCATGAATTCATTTTGGGTTTAGCGTATAAGTTATATGGAATAAGGGCTAATTTTGTACTATAACTGCGGGCTCAAACCATACGTCATTTCTTATGTAACTTTATACAAAAGCTTCTTTTGAAAAACTTTTATTTTATTGCCTCGAAATGACAATAAATGTGATTTTGAGCTTTTGATTAATTACAATGTTACCTTCACCGATGAAGCAAAAAAAATGGTATATTGTTTGTTGAATAAATATAAGTTTTAATGGATTTAGAGATAACATTGATTTGACTTATTGTTTGAAAAGATATTGTAACATAAGTTACAATATATCAAATTGTTTTTAAAAAAAACTTAAATGTGCCAGTATAAAGGAGCCCTTATTATTCGTTTTATTGTTCTAATTATATTAAGGTTTAGCGATCAGGGAAGTTACAAGCTTTCGTTCCTATAAAAATACAAGTTAAAATATGCTACGCACCAAATTTTCAGTTTGTGTTTTTGTTAAAATTTTTTAGTACCCCTTCTTTAATGGTTAATAGAAACAGCAATGTTCTTAGAAAGAAATATTTTAATAACATAATGATTTGACTCTATGAATGAATGATGATGAAGTTAATTTGCTATGCGCCATTAAAATATCCAACAACTTTTGATGATAATCCCTTCTGTAAGCTAGTTATGCGTAAAAATAAAGGTTTTTGAATATCTGACTGATTCTTTTTGAAAAAGCTCGAAGTTTCAAATACACCTATTATGAAATTTTATTTCCAATACAATTCATTTGAAAAGCAGTTAGACGCGGTCAATGAGAAGGGGTGTAACATACCCCATCTGTGTTTGCCTAAGAGCCTCTCCTTCCATGTATAACGTTCGACTAAGCGTGCTTGCTGTGTCAGTTGTAGGATGTGTTCAGGGCCGGATTACCGCCGACGCCAACAATGCCGTTTCGTAGGAGCGGCAAAATGGTCGAAATATATCTAAATTTGCTAGGGTTTTTGAAAGTTACTTTATTTTAGTGAATGAAAGTAAATCTTTGTAGGAAATTTGAGTGTATAGAAGGGAATTTTTGGTAGCTTAAGTGAAATATATTGAAGATGAGAAGTGAGCTTCGTCAAAATTTTTTTTGGTAACTATAAGCATAATTTTTGGGCAGCAATTTATGTTTACGTGGGGGTGGCATTTTACGTAATTCGGCCCTAGATGTGTTACATTCAGTTACTGTGAGCGCGGTGGCAGATATTCTTGTGAGGAGAAAGTTGTCTTTGTTGGTAATCACGTGGGGTTTATTGCACCCCATCTTAATAACGACGGGTTAAGTATGAAAACATATAAGTCACGGTGGGCTTTAATCAATTTTTAATAAAAGTGTAAGCTTCTACAAAAACTTTAATTGGGGATTATTTAGGATGTAATTTGTAGTCGATTTTTGAAAAACATAGGAAATCCTTAGAGCTTTTTTTTAAATCCATATTTACGTATGAAATTTGATAAGTTTACGATTTTCTTCTATGACAGGTCATATCACTTTATTAGAAAGTGCCACAGTCCAAACTTCAACTCTCTAGGTGGTCGGAGTCCTGAGAAAGAGCCATATTTTGACCTGAAAATAGCCATATTTGGACCGTTTTAAAAATTTTAGTTCTAAATGCTCACAAATCTAAGTTTAAAGTTATGAATATCACTTTTTTTTTGTTACGTCATCTACAATACACAAAAAATAATTTTAAGCTTCTAGATCTTAAGACCTTTATTTACGACCAGATTAAGTGAAAAAGGCCTTAGTAAAATATGACAACTTTGCAAATGGTGTTCCATATCGAGATATCACTCATAATCTTAAATTATACTTTACATGGTTAACATTTTTATTCACTCAGTGAAAATGGTTAACCAAGTTCAGAGTTATTAGACATTGAATTCGGCTGTTTTAGCAAAAATTGAGTTTTATTCAAACTTTGACCCTATAGTACTCGGGACTCCGACTATTTCGGGAGCTGAAATTTGTGCTGTGGGGTCAACTTTTAAGGTTCTTTGATGTGGCAATCGAATGTTTTTTAAATTTCATACGTAATATTACTAAAACACGGTGGAATTTAAAAAAAAAACACTAAGGATTTTTTTCCTTTTGATTTATATTGACCATAAAAAACATTCCAAATAATTGCACATTCAAGTTTTTGTAGTAACTCCACTTGTCATTTAAACTTGGTTAAAGCCCACCGTGAAGTGTTTTGATTTTCTCTATAAAATTTGAGTGTTCTCATATCTTAAAATATTTCCATGATATATTATGATGATATTATCTTATTGTTGTGCTAAACGTTCACACGTTCATTCTACGCTGATTTCATCTCACAAAAATCAAATAACCGTCTCATAAAACTTTTAAATGAAATTAAAAATGCAATTTACATCAACATTGAAGCAAAGGATAATTACTTTCTAAATGGCATTTTTTTAACGTAGTAGCAAAAATAAAACCAAAAAAGTACCAAAGAAATTATTTTTTCCAATATTCGATACAGTGACTATTAAAGCAACACAACGCGACAGGATAATGCATTCAAGTGTAATTTCGTGCTGAACTCACAAGCAACTGTTAGTCAGTAAGTGTTTGTGTGAAACGAAGTACTATACACCAACGCTAAAGGATAATGGTCAAGTCTTCATGCTGTTATATATGTGTGTGTGTGAATGTGTTTCTGTGCGCGCTTAAAGCATACCATACCACAACGTAACACAATGTGTAACAACAACATTATAAAGAACAAAACGTATCAACGTGACAACGACGCATCACAATGTAATTAGCTGCACACTAACGAGAAAAGTTTTATGTGTCCTCTGTGGGGCAGTACAGGCAAGCGATGGGATAAACATTGACGCACAACGTGTTAAACAACTACTAAATACTAATAACAACTACAATAACAACAGCAGCAAGCATTTTTTTACGCCGATGTGTCCTCGATGTTGTGCGGGTTATTTCAATGTGGATAGCTGCAAAAAAAATTAAATTTTTTTTTGTAGTGTAAAAAGCCATTACGGCACTCAGCCGTTTCCGCCAGCTGTTGTCAGGCACAATGAGTAAAGTAGCATAGTAAGGATGTGTGAAAAATCATTAGCTAAAATTAAAAAAAACAATTTTTCTAAACTGCAATTTACAAAAAAAATTATATATATTTAAGTATAAAGCAAATTTAAAAAGCTATTTAATCATTAAATTTAAGTTTTTTTTATAGTTTATTCACATATTTTAAATTCAAATAAAATAATGTCTCTATCCAAAAAATGTCTAATACAAAAATAGTTAAATTATTATTTTTTAATTACCCACCATTATTGTTGTTGTTGTTGCTGTTGTTGCTGTTTTGATGAATTATTTATACAATTAAAAATGCATTAAAGTACAAATGAAATTTAAAATTCAACTCAATTTCAAAATAATTCCATTCAATTACAGCGCAACGTTGTGGCAACACAAAATTAAAATTTAATTACTGCCGTACGCCTAAAATGCTGCAGCAAATGTTGCAATAATCGCATTAAAAATCACTGAATTGTGATTAAAATAACATGCCAACAACACTAACAATGGCAAATGTTTCCGCCATTCTATATATGTATGTACTGTAGAAACATACACACACGCACGAAGCAACAAACTTATTTGCAAACATGTGAACAAATTTTTAATTAGTCCCAAAAAAAAAAAAAAAACGTACACCCACATGTATAGCTTTTATTATTCGTCAACCTTACTCACACTGCCATCAATTATTTAGTACAAATTTAAATACCAAACAATTATTTCCATACCAATTAATGACATTTACAGTAAAAGCAAAAAAAAAAAAATATGTCGTAACAACAACAATATAAAACCAAGCAATTTTTATCCAACGCAATGCCCCCCTTCTTACTGCGCTATTTGAATGTCCATAGAGTTCATGGTTCAAACTGCATGCGCATAAATTTGTCTGTTTGTGATTGTTAGCAGTGTAGAGTAAGTCGTCGAATGGCAAAAATTGGCAAAAAGAAAAACAAGCTTTGGGCGGATGTTTTAAAGTTTTTCATTTTGTAAAGGACACAAATTAATTGAAACAAAACTCAAATGAAATTTCATGATAGCAACATTTTTCGGTAAGTAACATGATTAGGGGCAAGCAAGTCATTTGTTAACAGAAATTCAACTTATTTGTTTGCTTAAATTAAAAACAAAATGTGAATCCTAGTTAACCTAAGTAGTTAAAAAAAGACATTAAAGACGAAAAGCTAATGAAAAGTATGCGAATAGGATCAAGGTTGTCTGATATGGCTCGAAGTATATTAGTTGATATAAATAGAAGCGCACATAAAATGCAGAAGCAGTTTTTGACTTGCCTTAACATTGTACCTAACGTGTTAATATATTTGTGAATTATTCTGAATAGTAAATAAAGCTCCTATATTTAAAATACTAAACGGTGTGTTTTTGATGATAATGCGTTCATGTTTTCTTTATTATTTTATTATGTGAACATCGTCAATTTAAAAACTAAATTATTAACATTTCCAAAAGTAGTTAAGATCCATACTTCTGTGATGAAGTTACTACTCCAAATAAGGCAGCTAAGAGCGTCTATTTCAAATGTCAAGGTTTCTTTTTTGTATTAAAATTGTAAAATTTTATGTTTCTAGATTTTCTAATTGAACTATGAGTTGAAGATGTTTCTTCAGATCTCAAGATGCATGAAAAGATGATGTAATTCTTGTGATCTTGACAATCATGTTGTTAAGTCTTTACGAACAATTTTTAAGAGTATGTGGGGGGAATGTTTCCATAATAATCTGGATTTTTGAGGGCTTTTGGTTACATGAACAATATAAACGCAGAACCAGCCATGCCGAATGGTCGCATTTGACGCGACCAGGCCAGTAATTTCATACCAACGCCGTAGGCCGCGTAGGAGGATGTTAAGCCGTTATTGTTAAGCAACATTGTTTTTATAGAAACAAAAAAAAAATATATATATATATATATTTTGTGCTCAAAAACTACAATGTACTAGATTGTAGAAATAATTTAATATGTCTGCCAAAAAAAAAGATCAAATTTTACCGAAAATTTTTTTTTAAAATTTTTGTCTTTTTGTAAGGCAGTTAATTTCTCATTTTCAACTTGGCAACCCTGCGCAGAACGAACATTTTGTATTACGTTAATTTTTGGGTAGCAACGGTGTGCAGTTGAAGTGGAATGTTTCAAGAAGTTATAATGTATAAATGCACAGCTTACTTAACCCTAATTCGGCTGATGACTTTTGTTACTCATTTCGGCCGAACCAGTCATCCGGGTGACTATATTGGAAAATATGATAAACTTTGGATATAGAGGAATAATTTTTTCAAAAATCATATTTTTATTAAAGTTCATTTTCTTAGTTTTACAATGAACATAATTTAAATTTTCTAGCTTTAACAGAACCGGAGTTATGAATTTTTGAAAGTGAGCCTCCAAGCCAAAAATCGAGAAATTCTCAAAATTTAAATTCGCTCTATTTTGAAGAAAAAAAATTTTTTTTAAAAAATTACTCGAACACGTATCTATTCTTTTTCGAAACAGAGCTCTTAAAAAAAAATTTCAACCAAATCGAAAATGTTTCGGTCAATTTTTGTCAAAATTTGTTCGGTTTGCCCATATGGCTGCTTCGGCCGAAATGAGAATAAAAAATTTCAACAGGTAACAATTTCAAGTATTTTGTGTTTTTTACACTTAAAATTCATTAGTTTAAGATGTCAAGGAAGATAGTTTATACGAAATGTTAATACAATTTTTTGGTCGAAAAAGTTGAAATAGTCACCCGGGTGACTGTTCGGCCGAATGAGGGTTAAACTTTATAATGAGCGACCTCGAGAACATTTTTTGATAATTTTAAGATGTTTGATTCGATTATAAGGGATATTTGCTTATCGTAGATGCCATTTTAGATCCAAGATGAATTTTCCAACACCAATTTTGACATCGTGTTAATTTTCAAACAGACGAAGGGGTTGTCCAGCTAACCTGAAATGTCCCATATGGGGCTTTATTTGGCAATTGCCCCAGGTCAAAAAAAAAAAAAAGAAATTGACCGACTGGGCTGAAAATCCAGCAAATTGTTGTCATATTGGATGGTACATCTCACACCAAAAATTAATTCACGTGACTAAAAATGGACTGAGGTGGATGGCTAAAATTTTTAGAATTTTCTTGCAAAGCCTTATTTTCAAAAGCTTCTTTCGAAATATTTTTTCCGTATCTTAGTTATGTTTTTAATATTTTTAAGCAATTTAACCTCTTCCTAATGCTTTTCTTCAAGTTTGCTATTACCAACTTTTTTCATAGTACCATTAGCATAGGCATCATATTTTAAACGCTAGTTTTGTTTCCGTTTCACCTTTCGAATAGCAAAAATTTCAGAGCAAACTTGGAGTAAAATAAAAAAAATATGTGCCTAGCTAAATTTTTTTGTTGCCATCTAAGCTGAGTAAAAAGCCGTAATTGAAAAAATTTGTAGAACACGTTTACACAACCGAGTTACATTCACCTCAACCACTGCACTATTTCACTATACCTAGTCCAAAGTGCTCTTAAATAGATTTCAAAAGAAAACAACTTTTTTTTTTTTCTATTGTTCAGAATTATGGCATTTTATTTATTTTTAAATTGCAATATCGATAGTTTTATAACTTAAATGTAAACGTATTATTTTCATATATTTATATTCGTATATATTTATTAAATTTAGCATAAATCAACATTTTAATAGTTTAATTTGAATTTTTCTTATTAAAAACATCATATTTTAGAGTCATCTTTTGTTTTTTTTTTCTACGTTTAGTTTACAGTTAATATGTTACAGTTTTTAAAATAAAATTGAAAATTTGTCAAATCTTTGTTTGAAAAAAAAAAAAAAATATTAAAAATAATTACAATGATCATTTACAGTTTTATAACAAAATCAAAAACTTTTAATTCAAATAATAACAAGAATATTTAAGTAAAAACTTAAGTATAAGAAAAGAATAAGTGAAACATATTTGAATAAAACTTCAAGCAGCAGCATTATCAGTCAACCTTTATTGTGTTGAATGCATTTTGTTAAAAAATTTTAATTTATTAAAATTATAAAATTATTATACTACATACAAATGTGTTTGACAAATAAATATTTGCATTTCTATATTTCATTGCTAAACTGCTAAAGTCTACTATTTTACTGTATGCTACTTATTTTGAGTTTTTTTTTTAATTTTTAAACATAAATCACTATATATTTTGTATATATTTAGTTTAATTGCTTATTTTTATAACACATAGAATTACACTTATATTGTGGCTATTTAATGATAGTTTTACTTTTATTTACAATGTACTTAGTATTAATATTGATACACCTAAGCATTATAGAAATATTTTTTTTTTATAATTTTCTGAAATATTTTCGTAAAAACTTTCTAATTACAATATTTATTTTTTTTTTTGTTTTTAGAAAGTTTAACAGCCTAGCTTATAGTTCGAATGATGCGCGCTTTATAGGATTTGATAAGATTTTCTAATTGTTTTCGAAATACAGAAAAATCGTTGAAATATTTAATTCAAAGAAAGACAATTAAATGAAGCCTTAAAAGTTGTGAAATTTAGAAATGATCTGTGGTTTTTATTTCAATACATACATCAGTTTTTATTTAGACCATACATATGTAGGAAAACTAAAGCAAGTAATTCCTAGACTTTATAAGCTCATCATAAAAACATCTGATACGATTCATTTAAAATATATAATATAATTGTAAGTCCAATAAATATGGGCCTGCCAAAGACAGTGGCAACTTTGTGACAGCAGCTCAAGGAAACGACAGTGGTTGCATTTTAATTGATGTTTTTATTTTACAATTGAAATGCTTTTTGTTTTTATATATTTAGGCAATTCACAAGCTGTCATTATAGCTTTCACAATAGTTGTAAAAATTATGTTGTTGTCTTCTATATGAAAACAAAATAAGACTACTCCCTATGTATTTTGAGTTTTGTATTCATTTTACTGTTTTATTAAGAGAATCGCAAAGAGAAAAGAGAGTGAGGTAAAAAGTTTTGTAAATAGCAAATTTTTACTGAGAGGGTCGTATCACAAATGTCATATTTTCATCAAATGATTTATGAGTCTATGACACATTGTAAATCGCCTATTTAGATTATATATATATATATTTTTCAAATAAATAAACTATCTAAAATATGCATAGAAGACACTATAGGACTTCGTTCCTTAACTTCACCGAAGCCATCAGATATACATATAATGATGGTTGACAGAAGGGAAAGAGAGAGAATATAAAAATATCGTCGATTTAAAACGACCAAGTAAAAGATAATTCCGTAAATATGTGAAAATCCTTTAAGTTTTTTTTATTTTTATATAAATTGCAATTTTAGTTTAAAGAAAATTTTCAAGCATAATTATTTTCTGCAGAAAGCTATAAAAAGGATCAGCTTCTGAGAATAGTACGTAAGCGTAATAATAAGCTTGTTAATTTTTTTTTTAAACTGCTTCTCTCAAAAACTATGAGAGGTATAGTAGAAATAATTACTAATAATTTTTGTGCAAAATAGCAATTAACGTTCGCAGCACATAAATGCCAATGCTAAAATAAGTAGTAATAAAAGTAGGATAAAAATTATTAGTCACCCGGAATCAAAAGACCGCAAAAGTATAAAGAAGAGCGGAGATCATTTGACTGCCTGTATTACTTTGCACAGACGCCGTTGGCTTGCAAGTTTGTAGAAGAGAAAAAGTGAGCAGATATAAAACAATCTTTAATGAACATTATCTTGTGATGAGAAGGAGAGTGCAGTATGCTAGGATTAATCTTCTTATAAAAGATTAATAAATTTTCCGCTGGGCTTAGCTTCAAATATAAAGTGTCAACTACGCAAGACAATAGAGGATGTAATTGCACACTCGGACAATACTTTAAACGTATGTACTTCAGAAAACCTGAGTTGTATTCCGTACATATTCATAAGAAGCTTCAATGCGCTTTAATGATAACTTTACTCGTTACAAGATCATTCAAGATAAGGCAACATCGTATCGTAATAAATACATCACATCAACCGCAAACAAAATCATGCACGATAATTGGGTGGATAGGGGCATAGTTGATTATAGGTATAATTTCAAACCACAGAGTTACGGAAACAACAGAACAATGAAAAATTAAAAAGTATTGTGATTCATCTCAAAATGATTTCTTGATTTTGCTATTAAGTCATCGAATTGCATTTCGTTTCTGATTAAACGGAAACCATCATTAACTGCATTTAACATGTCTAATTGTGAAGACCAGCGTAATTGTAGAGTTAGAATACTTGAACAATTAACACATCAAAATCATTTATCACTTAGTATTAGTAATTCATTGATGTATCTTACAGCATTTCGCTGAAAATCCCACTTGTGGAGTCGTTGATGAAGAAATTGCAAAAACTGGCGACATATCGCTGATTTACGATGAATATCCTTAGCTGACTGCTATTTATAAAAAGCAAACAACTGGTAAAACTGGTACTATCTTAACAGAAGCATATCGCTTCCTAGAGTTAGGTTTGCCAGCAGAAATAAATTGTTGCGACAACAAGTTAGTGAATAAAAGAGTTTCTTCTGGAGCTGAAGGATCATATAGAATACTTACAAAAAAAAAAAAATGATTTATAGTCCTTCAAATTAGTTTTTTTTTTTCTTCAGAATCTTAATGTTTTCAAAACATATTTTTATTCTGAATCAAAATTCATCAAACCAATTAGCTTGTGGAGCGAAACTATTGAGGAATTATTAAATTTTCACCATATAAGGTGAGAGACTTGGCCGGGCATTGATGAAGACGGTTATACTATCATCCCTCTTCTTAAAATTTATTTTAAAAAATCTGCGTATAACTCAGGTAGGAGTATAATTAATGAAAAATTAAAATTCCATAATTTAAGAGCTACCCAAAGACGACGTGGAGTTGGAAACTGGCGTTCTCCACTCCAATTTAATGGTAATAATGGATTTGGATATAATAATAATTATTATAATACATAATAATAATGGTCGAAATATTTCTAAAAATTTTCGTGAGCAGCCATAAACGTCACGTGAAAAATCGTGTTGTAGTGGCGGATACCGTAAAGGAGGTATTTCAAACAGACCACAAGATAACGTAAGGGATCCACTAAGGCAGCAAACTACTTCAGAATTAAAGAACGATCCTTTATATTTGGAAGCGTTTTATACTTCTCCGTCTAAAGAACTCTGGTGATAGTCTTATGCTTAACCGAAATGGGACTTGGATGGTTCGAGGTGTAATTTCAGTGGAACGTACTTAATGCTAGAAATCGTTATTGCTCTGGCTCCCATTAAGGAGACTCTGGTGAATGTCTTATGCTTAATGGAATTGAGAGCTTGATACTTCGAGGTGTGATTTCATCGGGACTAACAATAGCAATTGACTTATCACAACACACTTAATACTCGTATGGTCTTATGCTTAACCGGAATGGGACTTGGATGGTTTCAGTGGACTAACAATTGCAATTGACATATCATGAACTTGCTTTTGATCTGGTCTGTACTGCACCAAAACGCTATAGATGGTGTAATATTATATATATATATTTACACTATCATCAGTTGTTGTCTTCTCCAAAAACGGCGTAATGGATATAAACAAGGAGTTATTAAATGAAGAACGTAAAAATAAAATATTATGGTAGTGCAGTCTTTTAAGTAATAAAAATATTCAAGAACATGCTGGAAACTATAACATATATGTTAAATGTTGTACATCACTAATGAAGTACCGCTGGTATATAGACCACAAGTACTTAGTGACCGATAAAATAGAGAATACGTGAAATTAGGTATAGCATTATAGTAAACTGCTAACAAGGGAGAATATAAAGATTGCCAAATATCATAAAACAAGTAAATAGATTAGAGTAACAGCTCAACCCAATATCACAAGAGAGAGCAAAAGGTAGTGAGCTGAGAGATGAAAGAGAATTAAGACTTCGAAAACTTTAAAATATTAGACGTAGAAACGACTGATAAACGAAATTCTAAGAATACAAGAAAAAAGAATAAGGCAATGAACCACAAGGATGTGCGTATAATAACCACACAGTCGTCATTAATGGTACAAGTAGATTATAATATTTCAATAAATTTTTAAAATTTGATGTGGAAGAAATTTTATGGAATTAATAATATAAAAGTTAATATTAACTCAATTCATAATTAATCCTACAAAAAGAATTTTTTTAAATTAGATAAAATTAGAAAGGACACAGAAGAACTTTTATTTTCTTCGGTATATATGGGACTTTTCAAGTTAGAAAAAATTAGTAAAAAAAATTAAATCTTTTATGGCTGATAAAAAGTAAATGTAAAAATAAATAAAAAAAGACCACAAACACAACAATGACACATTTAAACTTATTTCTCTACTTCACTCCCTTCACTGGCCTTACTATCGCACCAATCCGTTATCATCTTTCTTCTATTAACCTATTCAAAATTTTCAATTGCACCCTTATTAAAACGTTCGCACCATTCGAGCAACTCTTTTACCTCCTTAGCATAGTAGTCTTCTTGTCGACCGCTGACATTCCCTACACTTATAGCCACCGTACCGCCATTATTGGTTGTTGTCGTCAACAACGGTCACACATTATGCGCTTGTTGTTGCTGTAGCTGTAGCTGCTGCTGCTGTTGATGTCCATTACTAAGTAAACTACGCTCACTGGCAACACTAGAGGGTGCATAAATCAACTGCTCCGTACCAGGATCAGCAGCGTTCAGCAGCTGCTGTAAATTGCGTTGCTGTTGTAGACGTTCTTCCAAACCTGATTCTGAGCAAGAACTTAAGGAACTGCTGCCACCTATGCTGCTGCTATTGGTGCTACTCTTATTATTATTGCTACCGCTGCCACGATTAAAATTGCTGCTGCTGCTACGGGCCGTTTGTGAGCGCCAATTTAAATAGGGTGATTGCGTTTCATTATTGCTATTGCTAGGATGTACTTGATTCGGTGGCAACAGTTGTTGCTGCTGTTGTTGTTGTTGCTGCTGCTGCTGCTGCAGCAGCTGCTGTTGTTTCTGTTGTTGATCTTCATCAACCTTAACATAAAGACGTTCCATATCACCATCTGCCGTATGGTATAGACCTTGATCACCATCATCATCATCATGTTGATGCAACATTAGCATAGCCATTGGTGACGGTGAGCCACCACAACCTGAATCGGCCATACCATTATAACAAAATGATGAAGAATCCAAATCGAGTAGATTTTTTGTATTCAACAGCTCTTGAGTATTCATTGGTTTCTTGTTGTTATCTGCAGCTGCAACTGTTGCTGCCACAGCTGAGACACCAATTGATGTTGGCGCTGTGACAGTGGGATGCATTTGATAATTTTGCGGTTGTGTATTGATAATTTTATAACGTGCACTTTGACCCGCATTAAGACGTAAACTTTGCCCACCGATGGAATTGAGGCCAGCAACTGTTGCTGTCACAACACCAACATTATCACCACCGGTGCCATTAAAAGTGTTATGGCAATTTGTCATGTTATTCAATTTATTTTCCGTGATGTGTATTTGTTGTTGCTGCTGTTGTTGTTGCTCCTTTGGATAATAATATTGCTCTGAATAAACTGAACGATTGCCAGCCATGTTGCTGGGATATATTTCATTGGTTGTAGATGACATTTGTTGGTATATGTTACCCATAGAGTGTTGATGTTGCTGTTGTTGTTGTTGTTGTTGTTGTTGCTGATGATAGTGTGGATGCATTGGCCGTTGTTGTTGCAGTTGATATTGATTGCTTGCTGCTCGTTGCTGATAACGTGTACTGCTGTTGTTGCCCAGTATGGTTGATGTTGCGTAAGGTGCTGGCGATGCATTGCTATTTCGTGAAATGCCATACTCACTGGGTGCTTTACCGAAACTGGAGACCTCAGCGTAATCGGTTGGTATATTGGAATATTCGCCTACGTATCTGGAAGAGAGTGAGAGAGAGAGAGAGAATATGGATATTGATTAATATGGGTTAATTGAAAAAAGTTTTTAAGAGATTTCCAAATTGATTCATTTGTCATTTTCTCTGTATGTTTATGGTGTTAAGGTGACCAGCTTTTTAGTGCGCATGGCTAAGACTTATAAAGCGTACAATTTCAGTTTTTTTCTAAGTAAATTATACTCTCAAAGCTTAGTCAATGACTTAACGTGCGTGGAAAATGTAATGACAAAATATTCTTTACTTAAGGGGGGATCCTGAATTTGAGGTGAAAAAAAGCAATTTATTTCTGTACAATTTCATATACAATATATGTACATACAAATATCATAAAAAGCTCAATTAGTTAAATTAATTTGATTATATAATGAATAAAATTGCAATGTGTTAGAGAGAATTTTCGAAAAAACTAGCAAAAGTAAATTCTAAAAACTTTCAATGACCACAGAAATTTACTTTAAATTATATAATTGCTTGTTTTGTATGCGCACAAATGGTCAAAATATTAAAATATTAATAGCATATGTGTGATGTTGTTGCTGCTTTTGCTTTTATATTTCAATTTTAGTAACTCGATTGCTGCAGTTTTGTGGCGAAATCAGTGGATAATTTGTGGTTAAATAGTTTGTGGCTGACATTATTTTTATTAGTTATTTTTTTTTTTTAATTTTAGTTCAACATGCTAATTGTTGGCAATTATGTGAACTATATGCACAGTTTATAAAGAAAGCTTCACATAAATAAAGTTGTCATTATAAATTTGAAAAATTAGAAAAAAATAAAGTTACTACGAATTTAAAATTTAACAATTAGTAGAGGAAAATACTGCTGGATATGCTGAATAACGTGCTTTTAGGAGAAAACTTGATAAAAACTAATTATTTTGACAGAGCTTACTGTTCAGTACAGCATGTGTCAACAACAAAAAATTACATTAAACAAAGATAAGTTAGACAAAAAGGGTTAAAACTAGTTATACTAGTTTCAGCCTAAGCGGAATCATCAGTGACCTTTAAGTCTATTAGTAAGAATTTGCTATTTTATTTTATTTTTTTCATAGATCTGTTGAGAAACCAAGCAAAAAGTTAAACGTGGAGTTCACACAGACACGGATTTATCATCAATTTGTTCCGGAATCATCAGTGACCTTTAAGCCTCTTAGTAAGAATTTGCTATTTCTTTTTTTGCATAGATCTATTCAGCGGAATCATCAGTGACCTTTAAGTCTATTAGTAAGAATTTACTATTTCTTTTTTTGCATAGATCTATTGAGAACATAAGCAAAAAGTGAAACTTGGAGTTCACACAGACACGGATTTATAACCAATTTGTCCCGATCAATCATGATTACAGAAATCAGTAAAAATCAAAAAAATCATTCGAATAGATGCGCCACTTGTTATTAGTTAAAAATATGAAAAGATTTATTTGATAACTATTATTTCACCAAAAGATATTGTTAAATGATGCTGTTCAAAAAACATTAAAGGTTTAAATAACTTTGCTGATTTGATTACATTTCAACCTGTAGCGCAACTTTCGCCAACAAGGTGCACTCAACTGTAGCTTAAATTAATACTTTTATGCCACATTACAAAAGGCCGCTTAATTTTTATTGCTGATAAAATCTCTTAATGAAATAGTAACTGAACTATTTAATTTATTAAATTCAATTTTACTTAAGCTACTATCTACACTCACACATATTTACATACATATGTATAACACATTGTGCCACCACCCACTTAATTAGTCATCGAATTAACATTAGCCCGGTTTCGTTGGCGTTAAAAGTACAATTTTTATATGTAATTTAACACAATTACAATATTAACAACAACATGACATATAAAAATAATTAATAATTATTAAATTTTAATTATCATTAAATACGATTTGACGCACATTTACACGTACACAACACACACTTGTGCACATCCATACATACGCACAAATGTCGCATTAAAGCTCATTAGTGTGGCAACGCTATATTAACAACAGTAACAAAAACTTAACAACAAAAAAGTATTTAAAGAAAAAAGATTTTAAGAAAAAAAAAAAAAGTATAATGAAAAATTTGTGAAATTTTTATTTTTTGCAACTTTCCTATTTAATTGTTGTTGCTGTTATTAATTGTTTTCATTTCCACAAAAAGTAAAAAGCTACATGCAACACCATCACTTAATCAGTTCGCAATTTTCAAAAGCTTTAAATTTATGCTCGCTACCATTAAAAAGTGCAAAATTTTAAGCCGCTTTTACTTTATGTCCGGCTATGGCTTCTTTTTTTTTCATGTCTGTGCTGCTACTCTTTGCTATAATATACCTTTTTTTTTAAGCCAAAAATGCTGGCTTTATTTTGTTGCTTTATGGTGGGAGTGTAGTTAGTGAATGTGTTGGTGCAACGTTTACTCCAAATGAACGGTTGACAATGAAATATATTGCACCATTTTACACCTTTAACCGGTTTAAGCTGTAAATTTATTTACGCATATAAATTGGGGATTTTTTTTTTGCGTCGGTAGAGTGACCAGTGCTTAAAAATAAATAAAGTGAGTGTTCACTTTTTGTTGGTGCAATACTGCTCGGCAGTTGTTAAATTTTGTATGTAGACTAAATTTTCAAGTAATAATGAGAAATTTAATTTTGCTTGAGTAAAAATTTACAAAATTTTATTAACAATAACTATGGTCTAGCTGGAGTATATTGAGAACTATTGATTTTAGATTTTTGACTGAGAGTACTTTCTTAAAGTATAATGCAGCTGCTCTTTGGGTTATATGCGTTGATAACTGGCTGGCTCCAAGTAATCTAATCAGAGGCGTACTATGCGTATCGGGTGCCCGGGGAAAATAACTTATTTGCCGCATCTACCGAAAAAAATTTCGTGTTTTTCAACAAAAATTTTCATATACCTAAAAAAATATACAAAAAAAAAAAGGTCTTCACATTCAAAAACTCTAGCAAAATTAGATATATTTGACTAAAACTTCAAAAATTTCCACAAACACATTCACATTTCCTACATCAATTTAGTTTCATTCACTAAAAAAAAACTTTTCAAAAAAACTATTTCAAAAAACCCTAGCAAAATAAGTTATATTTCACGACCATTTTGCCGTACCCCCTTCCCCCAAGCCTTGCGCCCGGGGCGTGTATAATAGCACACAATGCTTGATATAATTCTAGCAGGATACGATCATTGCTTTGGCAGGATTAGTCGGCAAGATTTACTACAGATATAAAGTTTCTCGATTTCTACACTGAGAAAAAAATCAACTAGAACCTGGTTAATTCAACTAGGAGACGTAATGCTTTGGTGCCAAGGTAAAATCTAGTTAATTTAAGCAGAAATCTGATTGAAAATAAAATAAATAAATCTAGTTAATTCATAGCTATATATGGTTAAACTTAATTGAGGCTTGTTAATAATATTAGACAGGAATCTATTTAAATTGACTAGGAAATTTCAAAAAATTAAAAAAAGCTACTTTTATATTTTACAGGCCGTTTCCGTTTACCATTCGTAGGACCCATCGATTGACACCTCTCTTGTCTATAATGGACCAACTATAATAGTTTCCATCTTGAAGCGCTTTTTCGGAATATTCACTGGACAAGCTTGGAAATCCATGCCCGCCCGAGGTTACTCATTTTATATTTATTGGCCCCGTTTTTATGACCACTTTCGGGACCAACTTTAATTTTCCATATTTGCCCTAAATTCCTTTATCAGATTGTGCTATAGGCGCCACACATAGGCGACCCAACCTGGCAACATTCACAGATCCTTATTATGTATCTATAGAAATGAAAATGTTGCATATTTTTCGGCGTATGTAATGAATAAAATCTAAATAATGTTTTATGATTCATTATTACTTTTTTGCTTTCTGAATTGTATATATACGATATCAAATATAGATGCCTAGTAAGGATCTGTGAATGTTGTCAGGCTGGCTCTCTGGCGCCTGTGTAATTGCAATACAAAAACTAAGCAAATAAGTTTTCATTAATCATCAGACCAGTGATGGCATTTGGGTTTTGTGAAAATGTACTGAATTGAGACTTCAAATGAGGCCGGTTGTACCTTTTTTTTTTGTCTTGAACACCCAATTTTAATAGAGAATCCGAAAAAATTTAAAAAAATGGTTCTTACTTTTGCCATCTCAAAAACTCTAGCAAACCTAGATATATTTCATAATAAATTAAAAAATCTACACATTGCTATTATTTGATTTGCTTTTTTTCATTTACTAAAAAAAAAAATAAAGGTTAATCATTATAAATTGTCCAAATGCACCGAAAGTGCACTGAAAACGTGCTGAAAATTCACCAAATGTATTCAAAATGCGACAAATTTACCGAATATTCTGAAAATATCTCAAATGAACTGACGACGATTTCTCAGAACGTAAATGTACCGAAAAAAGTACAAATTTACCGAAAATGCCATCACTGCTTCAGACAGGTTATGCAAACAGGTCAGCGATTTATTTTTACCCAATGCATCTTCTATTGATAAATATTGAAAACTAAAAAAACATTTTGAAAATTTATCTATAGATGGCGCATTTATCAAAATAGACTCAAAAAGTGTTGGCATAACTTCCATTAAAACACCAAACACCACTCACTCAGATGCCCAATTCTATTTCAAATACTGAATAAATTGCCTTCATTTGAGATATATAGTAGATATAGTAGTTCCTCACGAAAATTGCACAAAAGCAAAACAAAACCACACAAAATTTTTAACCTACGGCAAGAGATTTCCAACGAACGAACGAACGAGCAGCAGCAGCACTTGAGGGAGATCAACACAACACAATGAAATTTTCGCAAAATTTAAATACACAAAAAAAAAAAAGAGAACCAGTGTTGCCAGTTGTCATACAGTAAAAAGCAAAGTTTATTTTTGCATCAACTTTTAGCATTTGCATACACACACACACACACTGTGATGCTGTAGAAAATAAAACTGCTGCTGAAATGGAGACGTGGCGCATTAAATAAACGTCCTTAGGTGCCGTTATAATTACATTTGTACCCAACTGGATGCTGAATAGACTGTGGGGCACAAAACGAGTATGCAATTGTTTTGCGAACTGTGAGCGAGAGTATCTATCGTCGAAAAGACAAAAAAAAAATAATAAAACGAAATAAAGCGAATAAACCAAACCACGCAACCAGGACATTACATCGAATTGTGTGTGTGAAATTAAAAATGGCAGAGAAAAAACCGCCATGAGTTTCAGTGCGCTTCAGTTTGGTTTTCGTTGACAATGTCAACGTCAGTGATTGTGTGTGTGTGTGTGTAGAAAGGGATTACATACAAAAGAAAAATGACAATGGGGAAAAAATACTTGGTTTTTTCGTATCTTCATTTCATTGCACTTAAAACACAAAATTTTTTAATTTAAATTTCAATTTCACAGTTATTGCATTCCTTTATTGTGTCGCCTAAAAATAGGCTACTGTTTTTTAGTTTTTTTTTTTTTTTATCATTTATGTCACCTACCTTTGTTGCTGGCGCTCTGCGCCTACGCGACCATCACCTGCACCAACACCAACGCCACCGCCGCTGACACCATTCGTGAGACAAACAGGCGCATAGTCTGCAATTTGATCCTTTTGTATATCTAACGTATCACCACTGGGTGCGGTGCGCCATACCATACCACCCGTAGAAGCATCAAGCCAAAAACCATTGCCACCATTGCGGGATAAGCTAGGCATTTTGAGCACGTCGTTTGGATGAGCGCCTAAAGGTAGTTGCACGAAAAATTCACAAAATAGCGTTGGAGAGAGAGAGTGAGAGAAAGAGAGCAAAGAATAATATGTTAGTTTCAAAATTTGCTTTTAAAAATAAAGTAACTTTTTTCGTTAGGATTGGAAATTTTAGCAATACCTTGTTAGTTTTTTTTGTTATTTTCAGTTTTGTAGCATAGTTTGAGGCGTGAAAAGTTGAAATGTTTTTTTACAAATTTTTTTGTAGTATTTAAACTTATATTCTAAAATTAAAATAAAAATTAATTATTTGTTTAGGAATAGCTATCTCACTGCATAGCTCAGAACACATTACATTGTGTTTTCATCGATAGCAGCTACAGCTGACGCTTGAATTCTCATTGCTCAAGCAAACAAAGCAAGTCTAATAGTCGAACAAACAATGTTGCATATTTATAGGCGGTCATACATTCATTCATGTGTAAAACCACTTGATATGTAAAGTAGAAAAATAAATGCGCATTCGGCAAAGTTGTTGTTATTTTTTTGTTCATTGTATGTATTTTAATTTTTTTTTTGCATGTATGTATGTAGTTGTTGCTCTTATGCCTCTTGTTACTGTTGAGTGCAATTTCGTACGGCGAATAAACATTGTTCAACTGAAAAATAAATTCGTTGCACATTCATTGTAATAACAACAACAACAACAAGCAGCAGCAATATATATACGAACCGTGCAATATCATGTTACTGTCCACCTGGTTAGCAGCACAAAAAAAAAATAAATTATAGAATAAAAAAAAATTAACGAAATTCCAACAGGAAACGGCAAAAAAATGTTGCCGCTGCTGCTACTCCCGACAAAAAAAAAATTGCAGCAATAAAACACTTGGTTGACTCACTGTGTGTGTTGTATAACTGACAGTTTAATTGGTTCATTTTTGTTGTTGTTCTGTTGTCATTGTTGTTATTGTTGCCAGCGTTGCCATATTTAATGTCTGTCGCATTTTGTAGACATTTATTAAAAAAAATGCGCGTAAAGCGTAAAATTAACAACAATTTAAACAATTTATTTTTTTTTCATTTTGTTTTGCTGCATTGTCTTGATTGCAAAAAAAACAATAAAAAATATGCAAATACATCAGCCTAAGTGTATGCACCAAAAAAATTGTGCACTGTGAAACACAATTATTTTATTGAAATACTCAGTTATTTGTTTTTTTTTGTGGCTTTTTTGTTTGTTCTATAAGCTACTGAAGTTTTATGGTCAACATCAAACACAAGAGGCATTAAAATGTCAATTTTACCCCATAAGTATGCAACACTTTTTTTTTTTTCAATGGAATTTATATTTTAATATTTGTTATATTTGCACTGATCATATTTAGTTGTGAATTTTGTTGTAAAAGTGTTATATTTGATACATTGCGCTTTTTTATTTTTTTTTTAAATAAAATTACAAAGTAAGGACCAGCCTGCTAATATACTTATGTACATATATCAGTGCAATGTTGAAATTTGTCCTGTCAGTCATTTTATGAAACTTGAGAATGCTTATTTTTTCCAATGATGCCTATGCATGCGTTATAATTTGTGATATTTTAAACAGTAATACTTGCGGTATCTTATGAACTCATTTAGGTAATTCACAAGCTGTTCTGTCATAATGTTTTAAAATTTTATGACTCTCTTAAAAATTTTGTTGTTGTCTTCCATATCAAAATAAAATATATTTTATTATTTACATATATTATTATTTTCATTATTTATGTTATAAATGAAGCCTTAAAGCCGTAATACATAAATAAATAAAATAAGACAATTCAACTCTACGCTCAATGTTTTTTAAAAGTTGTATTCGTTTTTCTATTTTGATGAGAGAATCGTATGGAAAAAGAGAGTGACAAAGAGAGTTAAATATAATTACTGCTTATGTTCTCAAGCGTAGTATTTTTGCACAAAATTGACTTATGACATACATATGACCTTATGAATTGCCTGGTTATATTTGTGATATATCTGATATTCTTAATTTTTGTGCTACTGAGCATAATTCGGCAGTGAACAAAATAGAACAGAACCCCAATATCGTGAAATCTAAGTGTGTATTACACTACAGGGAGTCACTTCACTACGTTCAATCTGACAGCATACTAAAGAGCTCTGGTGGGTGCCCAATCATTAGATTATTTCCGGAAATGAGAAAGCTGACGGATGTGCTAAAATAGGATTAGAACAACCGGAGAATCCGCAAATGGCAAAAGTTCGGATAGTGCTGGAGGAACTACACCAGGCTTGCACAAACTATTTTCGATAAGGAGCCACCAAAAATCAAAAAGTATCATGGCGGGGGCCAAAGTTACGGTGTAAACGTGAAATTATATTCTTTCACCAATGCCAATTTGGCCCGCAGGCCATGGTTTGTGCATCCCTGAACTACTCTATCTAATCGAAGACACAATGAAGAAATAAATGAACGAAGGTGAAACTTTAATGCCGGATGCAGAACGTCTCGAAACATGTTGCCTAAACTGAACCTAGGAAGGACACAGACTTAAGGTTCAGTAGGGGAAAGTTAAGAGCTGTTCTAGGAGTGCTGACGGGGCACTGTGTCATTGCAGTTCCTTTCAGAAATGTTTGCAGAAGCTGTGGAGGCGAAGAAGGCTAATACAGTTAAATATATACTTTACGAATGTCCAGAAATGGGAAAACGAACTAAACATGTTTTACTATTTTTTCGAGTTTTTATCATAAGCATCCATTTGCCAACACAATTTATAAGTTTTTGATCTGAGCAAAATTATCAATTTTTTAACCGTTTCAAACACCAATGTACTGTGACTTGGATTTTGAAACTTCATGGATCGAATTGTCTCAACAAAAGCAACTTATATCCAAAGTTTCCGACCAATCAATTAAATTTTTTGTTTCGGTTGCTTTCAATTCGAAGTTCCCGACATAACTTTAGTAAATATGAATTTTTCATTTCAGGCAGAAAATTTTTGTATGAAATTTTTATGTTGACTTTATTTGCAATCGACTATATGATTACCTTAAGTGATAAACAAATGTTTCCTTGTATTTTTTTGTAAGGACAATTTCATCCAATGTTTTATCGCAAGCATCATTCAAAAAATTTAATGCGAATTTAATTTACATTTTATTTATTTTCATTGTATTCACGAATGTTCTTTTTGCTGCTTGTTTCAAATGAATGCTTATTTAAATTTATACAGAATTGTTGCAACAGCAGCAGCAGCAGCCGGCATGAAAAGTTAAAATAACATAAATTTGAATTGCACACACACACACACACACAAGTGACCTTCCGGTGCAGGTGTACGAGCTGTTTGTTTGAATGAATGAAAATCCTACAGCAGACAGGTGGCAGCAAAAATCAGGAAACATTTAGCAATATGTGCAAATACCAGACCAAGCGCGATGTCGACGAATACTCAACACTAAGAACCTACCTCCATAGCTACTTCAAACTCACTCAACCTTAATAAATCACTGACACACCCACCGCCCACATCAGTTGCTCTTAGTAAATACGAATTGTGCAACATATATTTGTTGGCTCTTGATGCTTAACCGTTGCAAGTCCTTGCAAATAACTGTAATTTTTTCATTGTTGCCACATTGAAAAATTTTCTGCGAACAACTTTTCCTTGTTGCCTTGTTCATATCGTTCTCTTCTTTTTTCACTTCTCACTAGAACGTTACCGTCTGCATCGGCACACACACGTTGCAAATAAAAACAGAAAAAAAGTTGCTGTTTTTTGTAAAGTGCTTTTTCTGCAATATTTTGTTGTTTTTATTGCTGTTGTTGCATAAGTGGTCCTACAATTACAACAACAACACCTTATTATAATTGTTGTCGAAGCGTTGTTGCAGCAACAAAAGCAAAAATTGTTCACTTGCACATCAAGTAGGTGCGAATAAATTTTGCCATGATTGCAATTTAAACAAAATGAAAAACTTTCTCTGCGATTTAATTAACATTGATGTGAATACACTGACATGGGTTTGGCAAGCACTTAAATGTGTGAAATTAAATATTTAAGATAAAAATTTACAAATGTTGTTTTTTTTTATCTTCCATTAAGTCGATGTGAAATCAATTTAAAGAATTAGTTGATTAAATAATTTGAGGTTGCTCATACCTCATGTTTACCACAAATCAAAATTTCGATAAGTTGGCTCCGATGTGAATGAGATGCATCAACTGAAGTGATTCTGGTTATTGCTGCAGTGGTCTATAATATAATACAAGTCTCCTAAGTGGTCACTATAATTTAAGTACGTAAGTCGACCTTTTAATGCTCAACAAATATATGTTAAGTCTCTCTCATCAACTGACCTTTTAAGTCTCTTTTATGTAGGTCTTAGTTAAATGTTTATCATACGTCATGATCTATCACCTCACATTTTCACTTTGATAATCTCAGTCCGATGCAAGTTCTAGTTATTTTTGTAACTTTTAATGAACACCGCAAAAAATGCAAGACTTAACAATTGGCCGTAAAAAATTTTTGAAAATACGAACAGTTTAGCTAGAAATCATTAGATGACTATGTCAATTTTTAGCTACAGCAAATTAAATTTTTGTATCATCAAACATTCAACATTTCACATTTTTCGCAGTAAAATTTCCAACCAAAACTATACCCGAAAAAAGTCAAATTAAACTATTCATCAACTATTTTGCAGAACGAGAAAAACTCACCCCTTATTGTATTCAATGCTGATTGCTTCATCATCATATGCTTACGTTTCACAAAAACCATGGCGCCAAAGGATAACATCATAACAGCAAGTATGGCGCCCAATAGTATAATAAACCATGGCTGTGTGAGCACATCATCCACATGATCCTGATTGATGGGGTAGCTGTTAAATAAAAATGCAAAAACAAAAAAAGTTTACATTTATTAATAAAATATGAATAATTAAAATGAATAAAAAAATATGTCAATTAAATCTTTTAAATACACACCGCTGATTTATAAATGGATCCAATCGTTTAGTTACCGGATCCAAACGCAATGTGGCAGGCGCACAGTATGGTCCAATGCCTGCATTATTTCCAGCAGCAACGCTAACAGTATACATAACACCCTCGGTGAGATTGGCCAACACCAGCGTTGGTGAGGCAGCATCAATGGTGACATTGGTGAGTATGCGTGAAAAATTGTGTGCAGTATCGATGCCACGCACAATAACGTGATAGAAAAGTAAGATGCCTAAAGTAAAAATTTAATAAAAATGGATTGTTTGGAAAAAATAAAGAAAACCATTGCTTACCATGCTGCACTTTCAAATCAGGCGCACGCCATTTAAGGAATACTGCAGAAGAGTTGAGTAGTATGGCCTCCATACCAAATGGTGCATCATTGGGTACTAAAAATTATCAAAAATGAAAGAAAATTAATATTAAATTGTAGCAATGTTTTTTTAATATAAACAACAGTATACGTTTGGCATATATATTTAATAAAGATCTTAGATATTATAAATTTGTGTTCAAATTCACGGATGCCCGAAACTATGCAATGTTCTTGTGTGATTGAGGTAGAGCTATAAGAGCTTTGAAGCTAAATAAATATGACATACATGATGCCATTTTTGATAAATGTTACTTATACGTCATGTTTACCATAAACTATATCCTCTATAACTTAGTTCCGATGCAATTTGAAGTTATAGGAAAAAGTGAGTCTTGTTAATGCTGACGTGGGCTATAGTAACTCGTTTGTTTTAACAATGGCTATAACATAACATGATTAAAAATATTAATTTTTTCAAAAGAATTGCATTGATAAGTGTAAACTGCTGTTACAAGAGTTATTTTTAAATTCAAATCAACGTAAGATTTTAAATTAAACTCTTAAAACTTCAACTTCTTACAGCACGTCGTTTCAAAACCTCCTTTATATTCTATTTTAGCTACGGTAGTGCTATCCAAAATCATTAAGTTGCTTAAATTCAAATTGCATCGAAGTTGAATTCTCAAAGCTTTAATTTTAAATAAAGATGATGCATGACTGACAGTAAAAAAATGTCACATACTACTGTAATTGAAACGAAAATAAAGTTTTTCATTGAATGCATTCCCTATTGTCCAAGCTGCAGGCAAATCTGCCGGAAACTCATCATCGTTTTGTTTTTTTTTTTCATCTTTTTGCTTATTGTTGCTACTCATTTATTTTTTCTAAATTTGCTTCCTTTCTTATGCCTTTTATCCTTTCTTTATATGCACCCCAATGAAAGTGCAAATTTTGCACAAAATAAAGCGATACTCGTTGTTTCTTTAGAAAAACAAACATATACATACAAGCAGTTAGACTCCTATTGTGATAGTGTTGTCTCCTAAATGTATGCAATAAAATTTTTTTTATACTTTGCTACATTCATATGAGCAGGTATATATGGCTGGTTGCCAGATGAATCGTAAAGTGCTTGTCAAGTTTTGTTTTATGCCAACTTTATTTTATGTTTATTTCTCCCCTCTTTTCGCTACCTTGCTTTATTATTATTATTACTGTTCGTTTATTTTTTGTTTAACTTTGTTTTGTCATGCTTTGCATTTGTTTTGCTTTTGCTTTGTTTTGTTTGTAACGCCTCTACCCTTTTAGCTCAATACGTCTTTTATTTTAAATTGCATACAAATTACGTACGAAGCGCTTGAGCTGAGTTGACAGTTGTGTTTGTGTCTGTACGTCGTTTGTTTATGTGTGAGTCTCAATGCACCTCAAAATAAACACTTGCACACGTTTTGTCTCACATACCCATACTTAAGTTAAAACTTTTTGCAAATACCATACATACTGCAATAGATAAGCGCAGTTAGTGTTTTTTTAATAATTTGAATTGAATAAAAAAACCGGTTAACCATTTACAATGTAGATAATTTGTCTTTGACGGACATTTTTTTTGTGGCTAAACCTAATACTGTCAAATTTCGAGATTTGCAAAGTTACAACTGAAATGCTTCTAAGCAAATTATAAAGTTTTTGTCAATCTGGTATGTTTCAGTATTAAAAATCGTTCAAAACTGTTGACAATTATTAACAAAAAAAAGTTTTATTATACGAAATGAGGAGTGGACGGACAGAACGGCACATGTCCAATTGCTAAATATGTTCAGTAATCTATTTTAACTCATTCAGACCCAAATATTTTAAAAATGTTCAATACTTTAAGAGAAAACAGGGGAAAAAATGGACATGTGCTCTTTTGCCGCGACCAACTGGGCATGTGCCATTTTGTTCGACCCTATAAATCTTTTTAAATGAAAAACGTACCCTTTTAAAAATTCACACTCACGACTGGTTAAAAAATATAAATATTCGCAGTACATATGCCTTTTTGCACGCACAATTTAAATTTGCTATCAAAGACGTATGACATCTATTGCTTTTTTGAACTGACTGAGATTGAAATTAGTTGAAGGTTAGTATAATGAACACGATTTAATCAAAAAACGCAAAACGACCGAGCATGTACATGTGCCGTTCTGTTCGGCCAACTCTCAAATATTGTTAAATAAGCGATAAAAATGGCAAAAACTAATTTCCCCACCAAACGAAAGTCAACAATTAATAAAAAGGACTCGAACCAACCTAATGTTAACAATGTATACGGTATAATAAAGCAGTGGAAGCTACTTAAAC
This sequence comes from Meiosimyza platycephala, assembly GCA_963662105.1. NCBI lineage: Eukaryota > Metazoa > Arthropoda > Insecta > Diptera > Lauxaniidae > Meiosimyza > Meiosimyza platycephala. The sequence goes on from OY759210.1 coordinate 15,576,294, forward strand.
AATTTGAGGTCGATGATACACTAACTTCAGTTGAAGTATGTAAGTAAATATGATCAGTACCAGCTTTTTAATTTGCTTAAAAACTGTTGCTGTTGATAGTCAGCTATTGCTATCTGCTGCATAAAATTGAATAACCGAAGCAATAGTTCACGAAAAGCTGCTGCAGTCGATATTCGGCTATTGCTGTCTGCTGCGTAAAATTCAATAGCCATACCAACAGTATACGAAGAGCTGCCGCAGTCGACTGTCGGCGATTGCTATAACAGTCGTAGCACTTGCTATTGTAGTCATTTCACTTTCGTTTATTGATTAGTAATTGCTACAACTTCTATATCATTTCAATTCGACTGTGACAGCTTTACGTGAACTGTTGTTGCAACTATAGAATTTTACGCAGCAGACAGCAATAGCCGAAAGTCGACTGCGGCAGCATTATGTGAACTGTTGCTTCGGCTATTGACTCGCTGTTGTATGCTGGATTATAAGATTAAACATGTTGACTCACAGCAATGTTTTTAGTGGCTCTGTAGGGTGAATACTAGATATTGCTTTACTCAGCTTCACTGGCCTTTGGACTGTTATATACTCCAAAATTCTGCATATCTTATGCTTAATACTATTGACGAAACGAATTGAAAAGAAGTTGTACATCTCATGCTCAAATGATTTTTCCCAGTTTTTCAATATAAAAATTTTCTAAAAAAAAAAATCCCCCAAATCATAAAGAATCCGGTTCAGTTTAAATATCCAAAAACTAAAAAGTATGCAACACTACACTCTACACTCGAGCAGCACAATCGTAATGCGGTTGCATTTCCTCTTCGCTTTTATGTTAAGGAATAAATTTTTGTTTAACTTTTGCAAAGATTGCAATTGCAATCCCATTTTGCTTAGAGTTCTTTGTTTTCCTTTTTTCTACTCAAGTGGGCAGGAATGAGCTGCATGAAAGATGAGCTAAGCTAAGAGGATGCTATTTTCGATGGGACTGAGACACATTTACTTTTTGTTAGAAAATCTTAATAACAAAATAGCAAAAAGTAGCTAAGTTGTGGTATATTTTCAAGTTATACCATAGATAGAGTTTCCACCGTTTTAGCTTTAGCTTTGGGAAGTGCAATGTTACCTTAAGTTTGATGAAGTGTTTATCTTTACTTTTGTCTGTCCCTCAATGTGTTTGGGATTTCGTTTTTCTAACAAATGTTGCGCTATTTACACTTGACTTAGTGGCGGTGTTTTTTTTCTTTTTACTTGTGCTGTAAGAGCGTTTCAAGCGCGCTCAGTATATTAAGGTTAAAAATTATATATGAAATGAAAATTCCATCAAGTTAATGAATAAACTTTACAGCTTGGAATGAAGAGGGTGGTCTTTTCACATGCAGTTTGTAAATTGTCTCTACATAGTTTTTGTTTATTGCTATATTATTCTGTAAAAGTTATATAAAGAAGTTAAACAGTTTTTTTTTTGTAAATTTTCTTTTAATTTTTACTAACTTTTGTCTGCAATAGAATTTTAGCCAATATGAATGAAGATAAAATTTTAGTACCTCGAAATAAATTATTAAGATTTTATAAAATATCTGGAGCCTGAAAAAGTTATTGGTGGCCATTAAATATTTGCAACATTAAGTAATACAACAACCATGTTTACATATTTTTTATAATTCTAACAGAATGTGTTGCAATATCTCAATATCATTTTTCTCCACCTAATTTGCCAGCACACATGTGACAGTGTTCATAAAATTTATTTCCTTAACAAATTTAGAACATTGTTGTGTTAGTTAACACTCATTTGCTTTATTGACACAATTTGAACACAAAATTTACAGTCGGTCGAAACCGAAATTTATAAGGTTACTTGAAATCATTTACATTAATTATTCGAAAAGAATATGCATAATTGATTACCCGGATTTGACTTATAAAATTTCATTCAATTTTTTATTCATAGAGGAGTTCTGTTTCAAAATAAAATTTTTTTACCAAAAAATTGAAGAAGACTTTTCAAATTTTAATAAAATCTTGATGGCATGCAACTCTATCATATCATGAAAGTGTTACAAAATGTGTAGAGTGTTCCAGAAAGGTTTATCTCAACGAATGTAGAGCGTGTAAGACTTTCCCTCTTTTGATACGCATGCATTGATTATAACCTTTATTTGCAATCAATATACGACACACTTCCTTTTCAATTCAAAAAGAATAGAAAAGAAACAACAATAGATTTTTATACCCTACAATAGGTATATTATTATTTTATTCAATTTGTTACACATAAAAAGGGTGTAGCAGGTAGAGAGTATATAATTCATGATGTCTGTCTTTAATAATGTATACAAGCTATATAGTTAATTATTGCTCGAGGTACTAAGAACTCACTAACACGCCTACAGCCCAAACTACCTTCAAGACGCTGTATATAGAAAACTATTTAAGGTAATGAAATCACATTTCATGTAGATTTTAGAGATGATTTGTACTATTATCACACAAAGAATGGGTACAATTTGACGAGAGGGCGTGGCTCATTATAAGCAAAAGCTTTAAAACGCTAAAAGAACCCAAATGTTACGCAAATACTTGAAATAGTTCGCACAAACACTTGAAAAGTAACTCCAGATTTTGACAATAATACTTTAAAGAGTCCCATAAAAGTAAAAACTGGAAAATGAGATAGTTATTAAAGGTAGAGCAACCAAATTTTGTACAAATACTAGGAATGGCTTGGATAAGCACTATGTAAAAAGAAGGTATATATGGGGCATGCACCTCTTATACCAATAAATATTCAAAGCTGCTATGATGAGAGCTATTTAAGTCAATGTTGCCAAGGTTTAAAATGGAACGTTATTTACCGGAAAAATAATACCATTTTAATACAAATTTTACATTTTTATTTTGTGTAGGGTATTAAGCTTTTGCATAGGCCATAGCAGCTTTATTCTTTACACTATGACCCAAAAAATGTATACTCTGCATCATAGACAAAAAAAAAAAAAAAACACTTATAATGATGTAGCTATAGAAAAACAGGGGATGTTGCGCTGCATTTCACAGCTGATGCCGATACTGATGCTGATGCGAATGTTAACAAATACAATAAGCAATACAAAAAAATTCCCTTAGAAAAATGAAAGAAAATAATAAAATTTACGTGTGTGCCAATATAAGAGTAGGTAAAGAGGAGGGTGAGTTTTGTGCAAACGCCTTTTTTCCTACCCAAAAGAGGGTTGCTATTTATTGCACATATTGGTTTGTATGTTAAGGAATTTATAACATATTTCATATATGCAAGTAGCATAAATAAGCAGTTTTTTTTTACAAATTTATAAATGTGCACTGTAAAAAAAATTTCTTTAAACATTGAAATTAAAAAAACGAATTAGGAAAAAATTATTTTGAATAATAGTTACTAGGCGATTAGGCAAAATAGGCATAAAGCTTAAATTAAGCAACCAAAAGTTCATGAAAAAATAGTCCTTATGATCCAAAAATTAAAATACCAAGTTTTTTGAAATAATTTTTTTCTACCAAACTTTACAGCAAATTTTCGATTTTACTATTTTTGAGAAAGAATAAAAACATTTCTTATCAAGATAGTTAAAAAAATATTGATACATCATGTTTTTAGCCATCAGAAAAAAATAATTTAATTAATATATGAACATATAGTTGTTCTGGCATACTCCAAAATAGCGGTTTTAAAGATTTCCGTAAAATAAATCCACCAACAAAATGAGGTATAAAGAACTCTAACCTTTTTTTTCTCCTATTCAATTTTAATTTATTTCAATTTCAATTTCTATGGATGGATGGAATATTATCTTATAAATTTAGCCATAAAATCATTATTGTAGAAAATTTCGAAAAAGCTAATAATATTTGAGTACATTGTGGAAAAAAAAAAATAAAGTTTTGACCCTTAGGCCCAACCCAGCTGATTTTTACTTTCGAACGTCACTTTGAATTTAACTTCAGGCTTATTAGTCAGCGAAAACTCGAAGCAGATCCTACTCAATTAAAATGATTCTAATAAAAATGTCCTTGGAGAAAACATGAAGCAAAGTACTTTTTCCAAAGATAGTAAACTACGGTTTTATTTTTTTGTTTTAATATAATCTGCCAGCATTCTGACGATAGATAATTTTGGTGAGTGCCAAAGAATTTATTCTTTAGCGACCACATTAGAAAATTTTCTGTTTTTTAGTTATAGCAAGGGACTTGGCTCTAAATGAGTTAACTGACGCTAAGTTTTGCTTAAACTCAAAGTTAGTCATTTAAAAACTCAACTTTTTTATTCAAAAAATGTACTAAACGAATTGTAAATTTACAAGAATATCGGTCCTTGTTAATGATTTGAATTAATGTTCAAGACTTAATTATTAATTTTATATTCATAGTTATAATTATCTAGGTCGCTTCATTTCACGATACATAATTCGGACAAAAAAAGGGATGCTATGCCGAAAAAGCTGTTATTATTTTTGAAACATAATTGTCATGAACCAAATAACATAATTCCGTAAAGAGCTCTTAAACTTCTCTCTCTAAAAAAAAACATTTATTTATACTAAGTATAACTTCACATACGGCTTTAATATTTGCGACAAATAACCTACTTTTTTCTAAGTGTACAATATATTGTAAGGCAAAATCCAATCAAAGATTTTATGAGATAGATTACAGCAAATGCGATAGTCCCGAAACGGGCCGCACAGCTGCACGAAACATATTTTACATTTTTCTTGTAATTTTGGCAAGAATTTTATTTGATTTCAATTTATGACTTCGTGGTTTCTTTAATTAAAAAAAAAAACACTAACGCAAACCTCCAAAACGCTTTGATAACGCTGCAGTGTAATTTTTCGCGTAATCGCTAATAAATTAAAATGTTCTATCTTTCAATATATGACAGACAGCATGGGGAATTTTTCATTATACTACAAGCGAAAATTTTCATCAAATATTTATGGTTTCTTTATAACTTTGACTCAATACAATTTTACCCTTTCATTTCATTTTATAAAATTAAATCCTCATTGAATTAATAATGTAATACCACAAAAAAACAACAAGAACACAAGACAAATACGAAAAACATCAAAAGCTCGCATAGAGACAAATAGAAGACAGCAAGAAACCCCTTTAAAATACCAAATCAGTACAAATAAACAGCCAAACTGAGAACGAGAACGAGAGAGTGAAAAAGCAAAACTTACCATCTTCCAATGTGCGCGCCACACGCGAATTCGATGGTTTTCCCTCGACAGTTTTGTAAAAGGGTACCATAAAAAATTCATAACGCGTAAACTGTAAGAGACCCGTTAGGGTGCATGATGTGGCGCCACCGCCATTCAAAATCGTTAACATGCGATATGTTGTTGAGACTGCTGTTACTGATGAAGTAGAAGAATCACGTCTGTTGCTGCCAATATTTGGTTTCGCTGCTGTTTGTGGTATCAGTGCTGCAGTCGATGCTGCTGACATGTCACCAATACGTGATGCTATCAATGGATTGCTATTGGATGATGATGATGATGATGTACCGCTGCCGCTGTCTGTTGTTTGTTGCGTGTCTGGCAATTGACGTGCGTAAATGTAGAATCCTTCCACATATTTGCCATTGATTACCTGAGGGGTTTTGTGGAGGAGAGAAGAGAAAAAGCGTTGGTTATTTTGCATAGTGGAAAAATTGGGTAAAAATCTAATTTTTTTTGTTTTTCTTTACTTTCTTGGCAAACAATTGCTTTTGTTCAAATTTCTACATACCTGCCATGTTAATTTCATGCTTGTCGAATCCACGACGCTGGCATTGATGAGCTCCACAACATCACCGGAGAGTAGGCTGGCACGTGCTTCACTTAAATCCAAACCGCTGTTGAAACTCTTCTGGGTGAAATTGAAAGTTAGTAAATAATTGCTTAAGAAATTTAAGATTTCGAAAGTTTTGACCAAGTCTTTGGCTCTAAAGCCTAAAGCTCAAAAATTTCCAAAACTCATGCTCCCTTCAACTTACCAATCCCACTGAAATCGGCTCTGACATTGGACTCGGCAATGATAGACCATGTGAATTTTCTGCACGTATGATGAAAAAATAATTCACACCCACCGCCAAGCCAACTTGGGTGAATGTCGTATTTTGTATGCGTGCACCAACGGCCACCCAACCATCTGTCTCATTCTTGCCAAACATCTCAACAACATAACCGACCAAACTGGATGCACCAACTTTATTGCTACGTGTCCATGAAATCGTCACTGTATCATCAGTTTTCTCCACCAGTTGCGGTTTACCCGGCGGACCAGGATAAGTTGATAATTCCGGTGCACGGAAGAATTTTATATTCGGATTCGTTGGCATATCGACGCGTAAATAACCGCTCCATGATGATTTACCATTACGATTGCTTGCCACACATGTGTACAAACCTTCATCTTCGTTGCGCTGCAAGTCGGCGATGGTTAGTGAGCCAACTTCTGAAAGATTACGTCGCTCATGTTCGGTTACATCGATGGGTATGCCATCAAGATACCAGGAAACTTGTGGTAATGGTGAACCCAGCGTACGACATGGCAGTGTAACTATTGATTTCACTGGCAATGTTTGGTTAACAGGACCTTGTTCGATTATCGGTGGTGGTAATTCAAATTGTGTGTCAATGGTCACCACTGTGCGACTGCTTACGCTACCAACAGCATTCAAAGCATTGCAGACAACCACCTTACCGGTATCTTCACGAGAGAAGTGCAATATTGAGAGTACACTACGTCCTTCCGGTGTCAATGTGACCTCGTTGCGTCCATCTTTGTAGCCTGGAAATAGCAATGAACTATTGCCCTCGACAGACCAATAGAGTGTTGGTTTTGGATATCCACTGGCTTGGCATTCAAAAAGTACTTCATCACCAATTTCGACAAGTTGATTTTTGGGGCGTGTGATGAATTTCGGTGGTGCTAAAGTGGAAGAAAGAAAAGTGGAGTGAGTAGGTGTGATGAGAAGTATTTTAAGTGCAAATTAATGATAAATATTGTGTTAGTGTATTTTGCGGTGTAGGCGTGTGTGTGCGTAGTTGAAGTGCAGCTAATTAATTTTTCTTATGGTCTGTGCCATATGCTCGAGAAGCCTGTGGCTATCATCATGTGGAATTGATTTCAATTCAACCCAATAAAACGAATTGTGCTAAATTAGAAATTATGCTTTAAAGGCGTTTTCTAGCTCTACAAGATGGCATAGTTTCTATGTATACTATTTATATAAAATTGCTTAAGGAAATAGTTTGTAACGCTTTGGTGCAAAATATACTGAATTGATTTTAATAATTTATTTCTGGAAACAACATATTTGTGCCAAAGAAAGTTACTGTATATTTATTTTCCTTATTTTTTAAAGTTAAAGATTTTTTTTTTCTCAGCATTCAGTTTGTTGTATTGTTATGTTTATTTTTTTCATTTCATTTCGTTTGTATTTGGCTTCAAAGTTCAAAGGACAAACTCTTTTTCTACTTTTTTTTTCTTTTGAAGGACAAAATAGAATGAGATGTTAAGAGAGTAATATAATTATGATTCGTAACCCAACCGTCCGGTTTTCATTTAAATGTATTTTTTCTTAGTTTGTTTGAAGTATATCCTTATTGAACTATTGGCGATATAGAAAACTGGAAAATCCTTCTCCTGCATTTCTAAACTGAAGTTTTATCCAATACTTAACAAGGCATACGTTCCACACATTTTCTTTTTTCACCTACAAGAACAGCGATAAGCACATACTTTCCGACCAGCTTCGTTCTATGCTCCTTTGTTCACTGGGTTGCTTTTATTCAGCTACTCAATTCACAGCACTTTAACACACACACACTTACACGCTATGACCAAACATGTATGTATATGTATTTGTATAAAGTAACCGCAATTAACTTACCATGTACTGTTAAAATACCCGTTGCCGTTATTGAACCAACTGCATTATCCGCTTCACAGCTGTATTCGCCCATATCCTCCAAGGTAACATCGTCCAATTTAAGGCTACGATCCTCGAGTATATGTACACGACCTGTAAAATACAAAAGCAACAACACATGAACAATGTTAATAACAACAACAACAACAACAAAGAAACACGTACACACACAAGTATGTGTGTAAATAGCAATGAAATGCAATAAATGTGCCATAGAAAAGTGCCAAAGGAGGTGAAGGAGAACAAAAAAAAAAAAAAAAGTAAAAAGTAAAGGAACAAACAAAGTGTTAAAGACGGTGATAATTGTCAGGAATGTAGCGTTGCTAAGAAGTAAATGCCGACGAAGAAGCTGAAGTACATAGTTGATTGGGTATGGAGTAACAAAAAAAGTAGGGTGCTAAAATGCACATAGCAAGGTGTGCAAATAGTTAGTTTAAGTAGTACAGGAATTAACCTATTTTGGACAGATTTTATCTTAACTAACAAGGATAATGTCTAGAAGATGATATGGTACGAAATGGTACGGTATTATAAGTATGCTATGTTATTGCATTTTTTTGAAAAAAAATTCGTTGGAAACTTTTGAAGAACCTTTTTTGGAGAATTATTGACTAGCAAAGCAAAGTTTCGGGCGTGGCACCGCCCCTTATAGGAAAATATCTGTGCACTGCTGAAACAATTGATCGGTTTTGATGAAACTTAGTTTAAAGACAGATTCTACACTGATGAAAGATATTTGATTTTAATGGGCGGCACCACGCCTCTTACTAAAAAATATGTTTTCACGCCAAAAGTAAGGGACCGATTTTGATGAAATTTGGTATGGAGAATCATAGATTGAACCCTGAAAAAAGGTATTTATTTTGAAGTGGGCAGCGCCACGCCTCTAAAAGGAAAATATGTTTTCACAGCTTAGCTTACGGACTGATTTTGAAGAAATTTTGTATTTAGGTTGAACTCTAAGCCTGGGATAGTGGTAGGCATGAAACAACATGATGCCATGATTTTTAATTTTTGAGACCGATACATTAAGTCAGTTAAAATGGTACTAAACTGTTTAGTATTGGCACTATAATGATCGAATTTCAACCAGGGGGCAAACTTCAATAATTTAAAACAAAAGGCTCGGAGCTCTCTTTTCAACGGGGACGTGAGTGTAGGTAAAGCAGCGAGTAATGACAATTTTTTAATATAAATTTTTACTTTTTTGATGAAATACATAGGTAAAAAATTAATATAAATAAGGGTTCTCCTTTTACATTACTCTCTAGATGGCACTCTAAAAGTGAGAGGCGGAGCTTTTATCGGCTAAGCACACTCTTTCTACATCGTTCTGTCATTTAGTATAACTTATTATGGACCAACAGTTTATTAAACGTATACAGATAGACGAAGGAATATATAATACTCTTTGTAATATAGACACTTAAAAGATATCTTATTGTTCGTCTCTGGCAGAAAATACCGCATACAATGGGTGAAAAATTCAGCAGTAGAAAAAATATATATGAAGCATACCTTCAATGACCATGAATGCAGCTATTGTTGCTTTTATTCCTTTTGGTATGCCACAAAAGTAAACCACAGGACTTATAAGTCCTTGCATGGGTAGCGTGCACAGAAAAAAAAAAACAAACGTCGTAAGGTACTTTAACAAATTCCTTCATACGTTCGTTTCGTTTACGTGAAGAGTACTTTACAGCATTCGTACGTAAAGTACAGTGCAGTCAGCGTTCACTGCTTGAGCGATTTCTTATTTTCACATGCTATATGAACTCCTTTTTTTTTCCTTACCCAATATTTGTTTCTTTAACATCCTTGTGGTTAGCAAAAAAAAAAAAGTATTAGCAAGAAAATGGTCATTTTGTCTATGATCAAAGTAAAGTGTAGTGGGGTTGTTTTTTCCACATTATTGTTGAATGATTTTAGATGTTTGTTTACTTTAGCAGCAATAGCAACTAACATACCAAAGCTACTATGTATGCGCTCGTTTTATTTCAAAAGTGTATTACTATTTTTACTATGAAGGTAGTTTTAAGCTTTTCTCTAGATTTTGTTCTATTTTAGTTATACCACAGACAGGTTTTCAACAAAACCATGTCCACTCTAACGACGTAAACTACTATGTTTGAGTGCTGTGCAAGCAGCAATACAACACAATACGTTGTCGTTGTTGTCGGTTACTTCCTTGATTGCAATAGCAACTGAGATTGGCAATTAACGGAATTAAAAGTTGCAGCAACAAAAGCGTAGTGGTTTTTTTTTAGGTGGAATTTAAAAGGGTGTTTATTGGAAAGCATACGTAAAAATCGTAAAAAAAAAAATTAAAAAAAAATTTTACGTATTAGAAAATTCACAATAAAATATTTCTTATATAAAAAAACGCACAAATTCTTTCTATAATTTTAGCGCTATTTTGCACAGTGTATTTAAGAAACACAAGCAAACAAAAATCACTGTCAAGCTAAGAGCACAATATAAATATAACTTCAATCTTCCAGACTGTTAGATATACAAGGCAGGTGAAGGGATCACTTGAGTCTGCCCACGCTAATAGAAATGTGATAAGAGTTTTGTTTTTTCTTTATAATAAAAAACTACAATGCATAGATTTTAAGTCAAGAGTAGTAATTAAAAATAAAGTAAATAAATAGTAGTATTAATAGTAGTATTGTGTAGTAGCTTCTATCGTATACTTACGTAATGGCATATTTCCGCCAGAAGCAGTACGTCGCCATAGCACATCTGGCAAAGGATCACCACCAATCCGACATTGAAATACCACAGAGCTACCAACGACGGCAGTTTGATTCTGTGGGCCACGTATAAGAAAGGGACGAACTGCAAAGAGAAAAAAGTAAAAGTTAATAATCAATTTCAAGCTATTGAGTTAACGACTTACGAATGCTGCAAAACCTTAAACATAACCATCGTATATCGTGCTATGAGACAAAAAGTGTTGAATGAGGCTAATTGTAATACTATTACCATACAGCATTTAATGTAATGGAATTCAAACTCAACTAACACTCATTATTCAGTAGATCAGTTTGAATTTCATTATCACTTAAAACTGGGAGTTTATAGATTTTGAATTCTGTTATCATACTACATACATACATACATACATACTATTGGCATTTGATTTCCACTACCACTAAACATTTGATGGTATTGCAATTTAAAACTCATTATCAGTCTGAGAGTGCGGGCTTTTAAGTACGCAGAATGGAGGGGGGAGAGGAGGGCCGAGAGTTAGAGATGTGTGAGATATTAATTTCATATTTATTAAGAGACTCATCATTAGTATTGATGCAGAGTCTAGGCCGAATCTGATAAGTGAATGATCTTCAAGTAAGCACGTCAGTGACAGAATCCATCAAATCTGGAAAAAATCGAACACCACACCGTAATAAAGTTCCCGGCAAGCCAAGGAAAAATCCATTTTGGAAGAGATGTCGTTAGAGGACAGTTGTCCAGCAAAAAGCATGGTGTATAGGTGGAATTTTTTATTGAAACCAAGCAAGGTATCACTCAAAGACTCAGAAGTTATCGAAAAAGTAGATGAAATCTTTCACAACCACCGAAGGTCAGCGCAAGATGGTTTCCAAGAATACACACACCACCATAAAAACAATAACGTACAACACTATGAAGCAGAGTTCAAGAAAGACTCCATGCATTAGCATAAGGGGACGTCCATTAATTACATGAGGTGATTTTTTGAAAATTCTGACCCCCCCTCCCCTTGGTGAGATTTGGCGAGATCTGGCGGAACCCCCCCCCCCCTCCCGTGAGATTTAAATTATAATTTTTAATGTAAATTCTATGCATTAAGAAGTTGACGTGAGGTTTTCCTTGACCCCCTACCCCCCTTGGTGAGATTTTGCTTGACCCCTCCCCCCCTAGTTTAGCTCACGTAATTAATGGACGTCCCCTAAGAAAGGATCGGCAATGCAAGATAATTTCAAGTTGTCTCAGTTGGCCGGAATATTTATGGCGACTATTTTTTGTGATACCGAGGGAATGTTACTCATCGACTTGAAGGCAAAGGGTGTTTCCATAATGGGCGAATACTACTACTGGTTGAGTTGCACTGGCTGCCCTGTACGTTACGGGCTTCGAAGTCTTAAACTACCCTACAGTCTGGATCTGGTCACCAGCGAGGTAAAAAGAACTGCGAGAAAGCAGTAGTGTTCTTAGTCAGGGGTCGAAGGGACGGCAAAAAGGTCGTAAAATATATCTTGTTTTGATAGGGTTTTTGAAAGTCAACAATAAGGAACTATTTTGTTTCTGGTAAGATGAAAAAATTTGTTACCAAAAAAAAAACAAGATTTTCTTTCGGTAGTGGGCGGCAAATAACTTTTTTCCCCAGGCGCCCGATGTCCACGGTACGCCACTGCGTGGAAACAAATTTTCAAGTTATCAAAAAGTGAAGGATGCAATTTCGGAGTATTTTACCGACATGCAGAAAGCATTATTTTTCGAAGGCATCCATAAACTTATTTAAAGATCCGAAGAATGTTTTATAATTTTGGGTAAATAGAAGACGACTATTTTTAAAGTGAAATAAGTCACTCTTTGTTTAGATGAAAATTCAAGTCAATGAAGTGACTTATTCCACTTTCAAAATAAATGGCTCATATATTGAAAAAGAGTCTTTCGTTTTGTCCGTGAACGAGTACAGACGTGTTTTCGTGTGTGGTCGCTCGCGTGGGTCTTAGTGTCGGACCCGTTCCACGTTTTTTTTTTCAAAGCTGTGGAACGTTTAGGTTAAGGACGATTTTGTTTAAAAGAAAGTTTTTTAGTCTTTTTAAAAGGCGACCGAATTTATTAGTGATTAACAATCACAATCTACGATAAGGACCCAATAAAAACCTAGTGTTTAAGTGGTCCTTTCCCCTGGCATATTTTAAGAAGGAAGGAAGTATATTGAAAAAGAAAAATAATATAAATAGGGTTGACTTCCACTATACATTTAGTGGTAGTAGGATAAAAGCTCCACCGTCACTAAATGTTTAAAATTAATTGACTAAATTTCAAATTATCGGTACAAGTTTTGGTGGCAATGGGTTTTTGTGCCACTATAATTACAGCCTATTAAATAAATGCAATACCTTTTCACTCCTTAGCTTATGCATGCAGCTATTGTATTTTTGTTGTTAAACAGGTTCTTATCAATGGCACATAGTGGAATATACGTGGCAGTACTTTATGAAGTGCGTTCGAATTATAACGCACTACTTATGTAAAAAATACTATGATGTAATTAATTTTCTTTACCTTATACGTCGACTTATCCCCATCGTGTATTTTCCATATAAATTTAGGCTTATCTTGATGTAAAATCTTTCATTACTAACCTCATTTTTACAACCTCATTTGTTACTAAGTCTCGTGGCTTCGACAATGCTTGATGCTTTTTCACATACATTTTTTAGAAATGAGCCTGAATTATAATTTTAAATATTTTTTCTGGTTTATTATCTTTCACTTTTAAATTATTTAATTTAAAGTTCCGTAACCAAAGTCGCTTATAGTTTATAGTCGCTGTGTGCTTTCGTTGAAACCAAACTTAAAATGAAAAGCACACTTAATTTCTTTGACAATTATGTTCGTATAAAACCTGATTTAAGCTACCATAGATGTATGTTTACAGAGTGATTCATAAAATAGCAAAACAAAAAAATGTAGTAGATCATGTAAATTTTTTTAAAAAACGATCACCCTATGTAGATTGACATTAGTGGCGTAGACAGCTGTTAAAAGCTGCTTTTTTATTTGTATATAACTAGGCGTTAAAAACTTTATTTAGAAGTATTTTTCTTATGAGATCAAACAAATGCTTAGAAAAATTAGCCTGGAGTGTTCTTTTCATCTTAATAATTTGAGGCTAAAAAAGCCTATTTAAAAGATATTTTAAGCTTATAATAATTGAATTGATACATTGTTTATACAGTGACTTATGATGAATAAATATAACAGTAACACAAGTTTCACCAAATTACGTTCATTCGGAAAAAAGTTATCAACAAAAATCAGATTTTTGATTGTAGCTACTGTTAAGGGGGGATTCTGCATTATGAGATCCGAAAAATCAAATTTTTTTTTATTGCTTAAGTCAATACCTTTGAGATTCAAAATATGTATACAAAGTTACAGAGGCCAATTGAAAGTATTGCGGCTGTAGTCGAGCGTATGTCCTGCTACAGTTCTTTTACTTTATATTGAAAAGATTTTCTGTCACAAAATTTGACGCGCGTTTTCTTTAGTTTTAATCTTTACGATCATATGGAATTCGAGAGAGTGGTTGAAAAAAAAAAACTGAAAGATCTATTGACTCAATTTGAAAATTTTTCATTTAGTATTATGTTTTCTTCTATTTGAACTAAAAAAATTGTAGACAAAGTAACTTTAAAGGACTTTTTTAATGGGTTGAACTGAGTTTTTTTTTTCAAAAAATTCTTAAAAACACGTTTTTTTTTTAAAAACACTTTTTTATTTCGAAAAATACTTTTTAAAAAAAAAATCACTTATTTTTCAAACCTTCAAAAAGTTCGATTTTAATTTATTTTTTTTTTGTGTTTTCTTAGTTCACCCAGAAAAAATTAAAAATTTTTTACATTTGTTATTTCAAGCAAGAATATCGAGCTGTAACTTTCGCGCCAATTTGATACTTCTGTGATGAGGTGCTTTATGAGTCTTCTTACAGCTTGACTTAAGATATTTTTAATGGTGTATAAATGTTTTTTTTTTTTAATTTAAATATACATGAAAATATTCCAAAAAAAATTCGTTGAGATTAGTTGTTTCCTTCCCCCTCTTCCCCTCTGAAAATGTTTCGCTTCTTTTGAAATTCATAATTCAAGATCCCCCCTTAAAGTCTTTTTTTTTGCAATAAGCACGATATACGTATGAACTATCAATTTGTAGACTAAACATAATAACTCATTTAACTTACCATGTACTTTCAAAAATGCTGTCGCTGATTCACGCACACCCACCACATTACGTACAACACACTGGTAACGTCCATCATCCGATTGACGCGCATCCTGTATCGCCAAATTGCCACCATCCACAATGCGTATACGTTTGTTATTGCTCTGATTGTTACCATTCAAATTCATGGTTTGACCATTTTTACGCCAAAAGATTTGCGGTTCGGGTGAACCACGCGGTGCACCGCATTCCATTAAGGCGACCTCACCTTGAGCGACGCGTGTATTTTGTGGTTCCAAGCGAAATTCATCACGTAAAACTGGCGGTAGTTTGTGGCAAATGATGTTGTTGTTGCGTAAAGTAAAAAAAAAAAAATAGATTACAAGTGTTAGTGTTGCCGTTAGCATATTTTGTAAATAAAAAAACCACGTAATCTGAAGCAAAGTCATAAGAAAACCTTCTAGTAATTGGAGTAGAAAATAAATTGTTTAAGGAGCACTTGCCTTTTTTAGGTGTATCAAATTTTCATTACTTGAAAAAGTAATTTAAGTTAAATAATTTTTTTATGCTTCAATAAAACTTGAGCTGAAACTGCTCATTATACATCAATGCTGTTTTAAAAAAGAATTTAATTACTAGCACTTTTAAAACTTTTGCATTTATGTGCGAGAAGTAACTTAATATAAATTTTTCATATTTTTTGAGAGCACACCACGCTTGTAATCGCAGGAATGTGGCTAGCTAAATAATTAAAAAAACATAATGGATAAATTTTACTGCACACTAAGCTCAAAAGTTGTAAAGGTTAACATCAGCGGTGGGCATGGAAATCTAGCAAAAGGGCGTAACAACAAAATTAAGCAACAAAAAACGAAATTTTAAAGTTTTTTTGCTTTCATTTCCAAATTCGCCAACAGCACAAAAAAAAACCCAATTGCACTATAAATAAAAACAATTTCTACATTTGTCGAGACAAAATGCTTTTGTGTTGTTTCTGTTTTCATTTGAACTCAAGTCAATGCTGTGCGTCGATAGCGTTGAAATTCTGCGAATTGTTTTTTGGTTGCTTGTGCGTCAATAACTGTTTAGGCCATGAGGGCGGAAAATGCCACTACGTGCCCATCGTTGGTTTTCATAAATGAGCGCTGTTATATTGTGCCCAATTTAGAAGGAATAATATGAGCCACAACAAATGGTGATTTAGAGTAGAGAGGTTGTGGCCAATTTAGAAGGAATAATATGAGCCACAACAAATGGTGATTTAGAGTAGAGAGGTTGTGGAATAAAGCGGATTTTGATAAAAAGTTTTATAATTGAAAAGGCCATAGGAGAGACATAAATGGATCGCAGAATACCAATATAAATAATAAATCGAACAAATAAGCTAACTTGGATTAAGAAAAGTGAAGTGATAGCTTAGTGGGAGAAAGCTATAGTGCGTCATAGGCAGTGTTGAGGAAGGAGCTACACGTATGTTCTTAACAGTGGAATAAAGCAATAATTCTGCTGGAAAGCATTTGTAATAAAATGTGAAATTGGTTTAGGTAATCAATCGCCGAAAGAATATCACTGAGCAAGAGGATGTAGGTAACGAGCCAAACTTATGATATGGAACAAGTAAATGTTATCGAGCCAACAAAGAGACCCAGTCACATTTACAACATTTAAGCAAATCTTTAACGGTTCAACTTTAAAATAATCAGTGGCGTTACTTAACCAAAACTTCAGAGGGGGCGGGGGGGCAGTCGAGATAGTTTTATTGAATTGATGTATTAAATAATAATTAGTATCAGATCCATGGAGGGAAGGGGGCGAATCACCCCCAGCTCTACTCCATTAAAGCAACTGAAAATAATTCTTTAATTGTTTCATGTTTATAATACAATGAAATTCAAAATATAATGAAATGATGTGAACGTGGTATGAAATGTGGTGTATCCTTTTTTTTATTTAATTTTAATATTTTCCGTTTCTTTTTAACAACAAATGCTATTCATTTGCGCTTATTAATTAAGTTCCAATTATAATGCCCGCATTAATTAAAACACTTCCTAATTGCTTATTACCTAAACACTTCTAATTATAAAATTAAACAGTTGAGAAGAAAAAAAACCGCAAAGAACCATGACAAAGCATCAATACAACTACAAAAAAAAAAGGACTTAATTTATAATCCCAAGGCAGCCACTTGAATGCATTATTTAAGGGTTTGCGCTTTTTGCCGCTCGCTATTAAGCTGAAGCCCAAAAAATACAATTATTTTAAAATTATTATAAATTCAAAAAAAGGAGAATTGGCCTTTTTAGATGCAGTAACGCCCCATTTAAACAAAAAAAAAAAATTGTGTGAGCAACAATGGGAAGCAGCAATGCTGCTTAAAACAATGCCAACACGAATTTGTTTGTCATGCTTGCAAGTCATCAGCTAATGTTGATTTAATTGCTAAATGGCAAGTAGTTACGTAACAGAGTTGCCAGCATGCTGTTGAAAAAAAAAAAACATGAGAGTTTACAAAATGCAACAGCTGTTAATTTTTTTATTTATTTTATGCTTCTAATTAAGTTGCTACCGCTGTAACTTTGCTCCTTTTACACTTTCTGTTTTAATTTATAATGTGTTCTTGAGCAATTTATCATACTATCATTTTAATTCAGAATAATTTTCTTTTATTTTTTTTGTACTGTCATGTTATAAAACTTAATATAGAAATTTATTGCATACTTACAGGCTACTTGTAGCGTTGCATTGCGACTGCGTGCCACACCAAATTCGTTTTTTGCTTGGCACCAATACGTGCCTGCATCACTTTCGCGCCGTGAGTGTATGACCTAGAAAACAAAAAAAGCAGAAAGTAACAAATATAATTCATCAATTTTCACAAAAAAAAGTTAATTTTATTAAAAAAAAAAAAAACATTTCTTCAATAGCAAAAATTTCATTCATTGTTACCACTTTTGGGCGCCACGTGTTGCCAACAAAGTTGCTGTTGTTCAATTCAATAAGGGTTGCAACAACATCAAAGTATTTTTGAGCTTACAACCCCAAAGCCGAAATCAACGCTGGCTGACCAAAGGAAATCAACATAGACGCATTTAATTTAATTAAAATATATATTTTTTTTTCAACTTTTTCTCCCCGGCTTCTTTGAATTTTCAGTTCAAGTAACCCTTGCAAAATATTTCCTTTCTTGTTTAGTATTTTTTCCCTATTACCATTAATAGATAGAATTTCAAAGCGCCACTCTAAATATGAACACACACAAGAGTTGCAACAAAAGCCAGCCAATTTGCAAAGATTTCGCAAGATGAGCAATGACTGCAAAGTGAAGTGCAACACTTGGCAAGGATATTGAGCACACGGCATGCATATTGCTACCATATTAGCAATAAACGATGTGGAAACATTAAAGTGCGATTGTTAAAATTTTCTTGTAAAAAACTAAATTTAAAATGAGAACATTTTCATCTTGAGAACGACTTTCAAACACGGTGGGCTGGAAGCAACTTTAAGTGCGAAAAAAAAGTTTCAACAAAAACGGAGTTAAACACCTTGTTGCTCGTGTACTGAGAAAAGACAAATGGTTTCTTCAAATAAATGTATTTGGTTGATAGATTTTAAAAATATTTATTAACTTTCAAACAGAATTTGAGTCGACTGAATTGACTTAATTGGTTCGAACATATATTTGATAATACATACTACATATATTTATTTGATTTTATTTCACATTGATATAAGACCAAATCCATTTCAAACCATGCAGTCGGACTAACTTCAAATCTCGAAATTCGTTGCCGATTATATATGTTGTTTTTCAGAGGATATAAGGGGATACATATTCCCCCGATTTGATTAAAAAAAATTTTTTATGAAGTTATGCCAAATCTTGAAAAACCGCTGAAAATTTTTTTAAAATAGTCGCATTTTCATCCAAATAAAAATAATTACTTGCAAATTAAAATATTAGGCAGATGGTGGAAACACCCACCGAAACGTCGGACGATAAAAATGAAATAAATTTGTTTTATTTGCACTTAAAAATTTATGGACCAAAAAAGCCTACTATTTTAATTCGCAACAAATTTTAAATTTGGTCGAATATTAAAAAAAAAAAAAAAATTACATTTTGTCTTTTGATTCTAATAGAACTTTTTATTTTCTGTCAGAATCTTTAAGATATTTTGAAAATTGTTGAAAATTAACGGAGTTATAGCGCTTTTTTATGAAAAAAAAAACAAGGCTGATTTTCTCAAAAACTCCACATGTTTTTACGCTTAAAATTTTATTGTGGATTTGTATTAATATGAGAGAGAAATGACATGAGTTAAATGCACGCTAAGGGACATTTGAGGTGAGGAGATTTTTTTCCAAAATTGAAATGTGAATTTTTTTTTTCATCATTGCCAAGCCACTCTACGGTACTTTTTTCAAAGCAAATAACAAAAACAACATTGAAAATTATTTTCTGCAAATCCTGCTTGCATTCTGCATACTTTTATTTTACTGTTAATTTCGTAATAATTTTTTATCATGGGAAATATATAAAAACAAAGTACGCACATATAGCTTTTTCGTTGATTGAATGTTTTGTTTGCTTGACTTTGTCAGCGAAAAAGTTATATGTGCGTACTTTGTTTTTGTAAAACAAACGTTTATAGAATGCAACACGATTTGCAGAAAGTAATTTGAAATGTTGCTTTTATTATTTGCTTTGAAAATAGTACCGTAGCGTACTTCTTTTTCGTTGACATTTTTGTCGCATTTAAATTTGCTTCCAGCCCACCATACTTATGAAAGTCAATTAAAACATCACACTTATGAAGTTGTTAACTGAATGTACGTATTTTTTGCACAAAAAATGTAGAATAAAATGTCTTTGACCTAGGAATGATCATGGCATCAATGGCTTATGACCTTGAATATGCAATCTAAGTCGATTCTAAACTATCATATCCAATAACAAAAGTCAATTCCGTGGATAACAAGTTTATAGAGTTTCAATGTCACAAAACCGGCAGGCATATTGAAAGAGTTTACAAAAAAGCTACCCGAGACTCAAAACTGTAACTCTAGCAATATTTCCATCCATCTACTACTTTCTCTCTCTCTCTTTCTTATTGTATACGTATACAAGAAAATAACTCTGCCACCCATGTGCGGCAGAATGCCGATCACTGATCTAGTGTAACTACTAAGAAATCAGCAAGTCATATTGATCATTTAAAAAGAAACACTATAGTTCCTGAATAGAGTTCTTTGTTGAGAGGTATTTCTACGGAACAAATATTATTCCAATTGAGGCGATCGTCAAAAAATTGCGTTCGATTGAAAGATCATTACACTTTAAGTAATAGATTATGGCTGCGATCTTGGACATAGAGGGGGTTTTCAATAAAATTCAACCTAAATCTATTTTAGAAGGACATTCTGAGTTGCCAGTGATCAACTGCATGAACATTATGTTGAGATGATTTTTCAAGAGATGATTTCCTCTATTTACAGAAATGTTCTTCGCATAGCTACATATTTAAATCATCAAAGCAGTGGCGTAGTAAAAGCATTTAATTATAACGAGCGTATCCAAAATGCTGTCTGTGAGAGAGCACCGGCTGCATAGCACTAACCAAAAAAGGCATTCAGAACATGAACATGGAGTAGCTAAGCAACTAAAAATTAAATGCACCCTTATTTGCAATATTTGCAGTAGAATATTTATGTAAGAAAACGTTAACATTTCAAAGAGTTTTTTCCTTCAGCCATCATCGCTAGCAAACTCACATATAACCATTATAAGCAACTTGTTAACTTGCAAAAATAATATAAACACATGAGTGCATATGCTGCACAAACATTAACAAGTGTATTCAGTGCTTATTCAGCGCACGCTTACCATTCTAAGAGTTGTTGCTGAATTCAAACAACATCTTTCGCCATAAGCACTTAAAAATGTGTGTAGCACATTGTGCGCATTCATTTGGAAGCAAATAAAACGATAACTGCGACCATAAACAAAGTAGTAAATTTATGCGTACTCAAAAGGATATCAGTATAACCATCCGTCTGTCTGTTTTTTTTAAAACTGTTATCCTTAAAATAAAACTTTCGTTATTAGTGTATCTATTTATAAACGTGGGGTTATTTTGCGAATGTTTCTCTTACGCTTTCACATACCGCTTATGAACGCATTTTAGCATTTTTGTGTTTATTTTTATTGAATGTAACGGAGAGCGTAAAGCCCACGTACACACTGCTATTCAGCAGTTGTTAACGTTCACATCATTATGCGTTTGATTGATATTGATATGTAGCAGGATATGGTCGGTCTTGTGTATTGTAAATTTAGCTGTTGAAATAACAAAGTTTAAGGGATACTAATAGCAAGCAAGTAGAGGTAAGAAAAATAAGTTTATATTGAAAATAAGTTTACTGAAGAAATAGCTGAATAAACTTTAAAAATAGCAGCTTGTAATAGTAATCCTATAAAAATGAAATTCTAACTTTAACAGCATACATAAATTTTTTTGCAAAAGTTCAACGCTGAATTGCAAATATACTACGCGTTCGCTGAATAAATGCAAGTTGCATTGAATTCTTAAAAACAAGCAACTAACTATGAATAGACGAGCATAGAAAAATGCCAATTGTATTAAAAGTTACCAACCATGTGGAATTTCTGCAAAAAAAAAAATTCACTGACCGTAGCGAAAAAAAAAATGTATGCTGAATTGGCGTAACGTGCTCTAGGTGCATTAAAACAAAAAGCGCTGAATTCATTAAAAAAAAAAGTACTGAAAAAAATCGGTCAGCGTGGAATTTTATTCTAAGGGTTCTAACAATAACCAAGCGTATTATTTTTTTTACGCTTGCCAACGGCCTAATTTTTTTTTTTTTTTTTTGTTTTTCTTTGTTTGAATGGAACACAATGCATTTAAAGCGTAGAATGTTATACATAAAAAACTAAGCTAGCTGACTCTAAGCGTTGTTGCATCGCAACAACCATGACTCACCTTCAAAAAGAACAAACCGCCAGCTGGCAACATAATACGATGTGAGCCTGAATCGAATTTCAATTCATGACCATCCTTAAACCATTGTACGGATGGCATTGGATTACCCTCAGCCTTACAATTGAATGTGAAGGGATCATTTTTTGGCACAGTCATATCCATTGGGTGCTCGATAATGCGAGGATTTTCACCTGAAAAAAAACAACAAGAAGAAAATATAAGAGATAAGTCATATGTGATAAAATTTTGTAATAATGATAACAAAGAGTATTTTTTTATTAACAAAATTATTTGAGTAGCAAAAAATATTATTTGGGCAGTAAATTAACAAATGACGTGAATCCAATAATGCTATATGAAATACGAAATATTGCTAGGCTATGTATGCGCACTGGCTTAAAATTGTCTTTAAAGGTTTTGCAATAAAATGCTGACCACCAAATCAATAACTGGCTCAATCTGCAGAAACTTCACAAATTCAAGTCAAAATTCGTTAGTGAATTTCATAAAAAAATAGAAAGGATTAACGCTCTATGAACACAGCTTTTAGGTATCAGGACATAATATTGGAGCGGTGATAAAGTCTATTTACAAATCCGAAGAGAGCCTTTAGCCAGACATGGGCTTTATGCCGTCTATGTCAAATTGTATCAAATATCTCCATGGCAAAACAGAAGCGGATACAAAGCGCTTCGAATGTGCTTCAAATGAAGCTGCTTTCAATACACTTGTCAGTGCTAATCATTTTTAAATAAGACGACGTCATTGCGAGTATGCACATCTTTGGAAGCATATTAAATGTGCTTTCTTGATTGCTAAATAGAAGCACATTTTTGGAAGCATAGATAGTATATTTAAGGAAGTTTTTATTTGAATTTAATTGCTTTGCTTAGGTTGAATGACTAGATTGAATGACTATATACAAATCGAGTATATGTATAATGGGCCCTTCCCTGGTCTAAGTTATGATGACATGTCATCTCACGGACATAACCTAACCTATTGCTTTGCTTTTTTTAAAATTGCAAAGATAACTTTTGTTTTAACTGTCACCAATCAGATTTGAACCTAAGCATCTTAATCATCTGAGCTACTCTTATTAATTTCGGTGAGACGTTTTCTGTCGCTAATGATAAGTTGAGTTTTCGATTTCTGTTGTTGCTACTTGATAAATCATATAATATGCTTTTCGGCAGTCAAAAAATAACAACAGGCTTGGCTAATGCACGGGTTCGAATCCCAGTGGATAAAAGTACTTTTTTTTTCAATTAAATTATATACTTTCGAAGAAGCAAATCTAACGTGCTCTTCTTGGAAGCTGCTTCTAGACATTTCAACGGGTCGCGTTAGAACTATTTCCCTCATATTGCTCGGCTGTGTAGTGTCAATGGTCTATGGAACAACTCACATGAGCTGTAAGCTTTGTATTTGCATATTCAAAAGGAAGCAACTCGGCTTAAATATAACAAAGCGTATTTGATCTGATCCGGCAGAATATTAGCCGAGTCACAAAGTTCTTTTGCAAATAAAAAAGAGAATATCTTGATGTCGTTTGCCGAGAAAAGATTTTCATATGGTTTATAGTATACACCACATTCAGAAAGCAATTGCTGAACTAACAAGCGAGTTCTGTCTCGAGAAGGGGTAAGGACGAAACCTTTGCTTTGGTACCGTTTAGGAAACACCAGAACAAAGGCTCGACTCTTTACATGACACCTGTGCTGTAGTGGATGTGAACTCAGTTCCTTCAATTAGCTTATCGAAACATATTTTTTTCATAAATTAAAAGAAGAAACTCGATAGTCCGAGCTCCCGCAAAATTTTTTTTTTTCGGTAAACTACCTCACCCTCATCCTCCACACATAATCTGATCTAATTTGAAGTAAAAAAAAACCCTTCTGATTTTTTTTCTTTTCAAAGCGAACCATCTTTCTGGTTTTTAGGGTGATGTGCTCTGTTGGTTACATAGCTCAATATTGTTTTTACCAAGAAAAAACTTAAATATGATACACTGAAAGCAAAGATCATCTTCTTAAAAACTAAGCATACATATGTATATCTCAATAACATGCCAATTATAGTACCACATCTGCTGTTTGTTGCAAACCAATTTAACGCATTAAATCGATTGACTTCTAAGTCATTAGTTATCTCCTCTATTCAGCTTTACACTTTTCATACTGATGAATAATAAAAATTTAGAGGCTACAAGTTCATAGTAATTTTAAAAAGATTAAATAAATAAATTAATAAACCATTGCTAAAATTCACGCAATATCTACAAAGTGATTTATCTCTAGAATCTTATATCTTCGCACATATTTTCCATGGCTCTAAAAGATATTATTGATGATTTCCATATTAAAACTAAGAATCTTTCTTTCAACCTCCACTGTTGTTTTCTGTTTTCACTGAAGATCTTTTTCGGTGATAAACGAAATGCTGTTGCCTTAAGCGTTTCAATTTTTTTTTTGCTCTCTGCTCTGTTCTCTGTTCAAAAGTCCTTTACGCAAATTTAAAGGCCACAATGCCAGCTGACTTTTGTTGTTGCTGTTGTTTTTTCTTTGACGGAGTAAAAAAAATTTTAATGAATATTTATGATTATTTTCATTACAAAAATGAAGGAGAAAAAAACAAAAAAGAAAACATTCACTCAAGGCAGCGGCAAAACGTTTCAGTTTTTTTTTATGTTAATGTTAATTGAAAATTATATTTGTGTAACTTTAACAGCTTCAGCGTAAGAGGGGCACAGTTAGTATGAAATTGGTTATAATATTTATTGTTATATTGCATGCGGCTTATTTGTTGCGTTTTTTAATTAACAATTCATTTTTAGTTTAATTTTCAGTCTAAAATATCAATAAATAAAAATAAAAATAATAGGAAAACACAAGGGACTTTGATTCAGCAGGTCATACATTTAATATCCACGTCTACGATCGAACTTTACCATATACAGTGAAATTCCCCATTACGGACAGCCCCCATAACTGGACAGCTCCCATAGCCGGACACATTTCGTCGACACTCACTTTTTATTAACTTTTCCATACAAAATTAATTCCGATAGTCGGACGCTTCAATAACCGGACGCGGACATTATATTCTATATCATTTTGATCAAAATATCTTTTTTAAACGCACAGAATTAAATATGAATTCTATTAAATTTGTACTACTTCCCTTTTTTTACAAATTCTTATTCGTTTTTCTTTTTTTTTGAAAGCAACGAATTTGGTGGTTCCCCTAATAATGCTAATGTACCTACACATTTATGTCAAAAATTTTGAGCAGAGTTGGACTTTTTCTTACATTCTGGTTCGCTGGTTTTGACGAATTTTCGAAAATCGATCAAAGTTTATTAATTTGAAAATCAAAGCGCCACTCCAGAGATAAGCGAGTCGAGATGAAATTAATGAGAAAATTGCTTACCCCATAACTTCATATGAAGCAAGTTGCCCGTTTGAAGCACGTTTATAGCATTTTATCACATCAAAAATGTAGAGTCGCCACTTGACACCCAACATTAGAAGTTGAGCCAATCGAAGTTAACAAAAATAAATTATTTTTATTCCATAACCGGATAAAAATACTGCGACGGTGGGTGTCCGGTTATGGGGAATTTTGCTGTATAGTCAGACCAATCCGGCAATTACTTTTGGAGTTATTCGGCAATAACCAAAGGGCTCTCGTTAGTAAGAGTACTGAGTGTAAAACTTTAAATGCGTTTTTCACAAGACTATGTTTACGGAACTGGTGGCCACTGTAACTCGAAAACAGCTCGATAGCTTTCAATGAAATTTACACAGATTTTAAAAAAACATAAAAAGCTAGTGCCTGATCGAAGGTTTTTTTTTAAAAAAAAAAATCGATTTTTTATGAACAATTAACTGTTGGTTTGTTCCTGAGGCCGCCATTTTGTTGATTTAAAAAAAGAAAACCTTCATCAGGCACTCGATTATTTATTTAACTAACTAATTTTTCTCATCCGATTGATTTTAGATGATTTTCCAAGGATTTGTGATGGTCACCGCAAAACACTCTGTATGGGAAAGGGTCCAACACAGCCAGCTATAACTTTTTTTATTTTGAATATTTTTTTTTTAAACTTTCGTCAAGTCAAGTTGAAACATAATGTAATAATTCCATATTATCACTTTTATTAAATAAATTAAATTAATACCAAAAAAAAAAACTTATTGAAAATGCTCTAATTTTCACGGCCATAATTGCCTCTGCCCCCTTAATCGGCCAAGCAGACTAAAAGTATATAGCCACCAAATCTTTAGTAACGGCAATCCAATCAGTGACGGTATATGACAATATTCAAGTCAAAGGTTCTAAGCCCAAAAATCGAACATATTAGATTGACCGCAAATTTGGGCAGAGTTTTGTCTATTGGATGGTTAATATATATTCTTTAAAAAAATTTTTCTGTTTCCTCAAAAACTGGTTTCCTGAACTTATTGTTAAAATCATGGTTCAAATATTTTTGATATATTGACTTTGATTGAATGGTCGTAAATATTTTTCAAACATTTTAAAATTTGACCTTGTGTTTTTAAATTTAGGAGTAACTACACATTGAACATATTGGCATTATTTTAGCATACGTTTCTTGGCATTATTCTCAGTAGATGAGCAACTCAAAAGTTCAACGCATTCAGAAAAAACTTTAAAATCAAACTTTTTTCGTTCTGTAAACTTGAGAGATAAGTAGATGCTATAAATAAAATACAAACCACATCAAAAATAAATAAAGCAAATGAAGAAATAAACATTTTATGTAAAATTTTTATTTCAAAACACTTTCAATAAAATCGGAAACAATACAATTAAATTGTATTGCATACTAAAAACCAAAAAAAAAAAAAATATTTAACAACTTTCGCATTTCTTGCTCGATATAAATTCGCATGTGCTTAACTTCGATTGTTTCATAAATTTCAACAAAACAATGAAAATCGGATAGAACGAACCCATGCCATGCCAACGTTCCCATAAAATAACGAGCATATAACTCACTTAGTCCATAATTGAATTAAGTTCAATATTATGGCTTAAAAATTATTACGTAAGGCATAAATTTTAATGAGAAATAGAGAAGATAAAAGGAAAAGGAAAAGGACAACCTAAAGTACCAAGTGATAAAGTTACCAATGCACCGGACAAAAACAACAGTTTGATATGAAACAAGAGACCAAGTTTCGAAGTAAACTGGAAAGGGACAAAAATACAAAAAGTAATTACAACAAGAGTAACGACAACCAAATGATAGTAGTTAACCAGAGACAGTTGAATAAAAACAGGAACAACAAAAACAATCGAAGAAGATGTAGAAGAAGTAATAACAACAACATTATAGAAAATAACATACCGTGTGATAAACAAAGAAGCAAGTGTGTTGAAGTGACAACAGGGGGATAGCGGATATTCCCAACGCCATTTAGCCGGAAATTAAATTTTGCAGATTTATTGAAAGCGGATAAATGGAGACATCATGAGTAAATGAATGAATGAATGGGCAAACAAAATGAACAAGAATGGAAAGCTGGCGTATACAAAATACAAGGTGACAACGGTGACAAAAAAAAAGCAAATGAAACGAAAACAGTGTTGCCAGTTTAGGAGTTTTTCAATTGCTTAAGAGTTTTGACATAAAAAAAAGAGAATTTGCGAATGTGCTGAATGTAGACCCTGTAATGTACTTTTTACATGTCGAATTTACTTTTTATTTTTACGATCAAAAATAATCATTATTTTTTATTTCTATTTTTTTCGATCCGCAGTATAGCTAGCGTGCGTGCGTTTCGTGATCGAAAAAAATTAAACTTAAAAATAACGATTATTTTTGATCGAAAAAAATAGAAATCCAAAATAACGATTATTTCTGATCGAAATGAATAGAAGTCCAAAATAACGAATATTTTTGATCGAAATAAATAGAAATAAAAAATAACGATTTATTTTCGATCGAAAAAAATTTAAATCCAGAATAGCGATTATTTTTGATCGAAAATAATTTAAATCCAGAATAGCGATTATTTTTGATCGAAAAAATAGAAATCTAAAATAACGATTATTTTTAATCGAAAAAAATTTAAATCCAGAATAACGATTATGCAGTGATTTCTATCATAAAATTCATAATCGTTACGGTCCCTCGCTGACAGTGGTCAAATCGGTCATATTTAGGAAAGGAAAGGCAACAACTTTATCTTTTGGTGCATCTTTTTACTTTGCAAGTACTCCCCGATCGCTATTTGAAAATTCCGAAACTCTTTAACTTAGCTTTTTGGAGCACTTCATTTTTTTTTCGTGACTTCTATATTCTATCCAATTGTTGTAAATTGCCAAATCAAGCAACTAAAAAAAAAGATATAAAAAACTTTTACTGTCTATTTTCTTGTTTTCACTTTGGTCCTGTAATATTCCAACATTTGGTCAGCTATATCCACTCCTTCCATTTTTGAGTTATATAAATTAATCGAGGACGGCATAAAAAACGGAAAACTTCGCTTTCAGTTTCTTACCCAACGAATCATCTCGCCAGCTAGGTTCTGCCCACATAAAGCTAACGCAACTGTAACAATTTTCATGTCACATCATTTTACTATGGTCATAGTGTTGTCTATAACAAATTTCCTAATCTCACCTCTTTCCATATTTTTGTCAAGCGGGAGATGAATTCTCTCCCCAATACAATTTGCCATCATACTTAGTGTCTGTTACTCTGAATCCATTTTCTTTCAGTTTCTCCAAAGGAGGTATGGTAGTAAAAAATGTGTTGAAGTAAAGCTTCCTTTTAGCAGGGAAGCTATCAAAAAATTGGATGGTCCATGATCACGGTTACTATCTAGAAAGGTACCAGCCCCTTGAAACACTTCAAAATCAACTATTTGTCCATCAGATGAAGCAGACTTTTTAAGCAACTGGTCGGGGGCTTACTTGTCGCGCTGTACAGATGTAGATCAGTAAAAAGAATCATTTACTCATCAATGGAATAACATGTTACTTCAGTGGTTAGTTAATGGCAATGGCATCTTGCAAAAGCAAGCACTGGCTGAACACTGCGATTATAAGAACTACTCTGCCACTGCAAATAATTTTACTTTGTTTAATTAAATTAATTTTTTTTTTGTATTTTTTTCATAACACGTTAAATATTTTTATGACATAAATCTAAACAAATTATTTTATATTAATGAACTTTTTTTAAGAACGTCTTCAAAAAACTTTTTTAAGATCCAGCAACAGCCGCTTTCGAGTCTCTCTGCTTCTTTAAGGTATAGCTATAAAATATAAATTTGAGCTACGGCCAATAATTTTAAGATAACTACAAATACGATCAGAACGATCGAGATAACGAGTTCGTATTTCCTTCTTTCAGATTTCAAGAAACTGAAGAATGTGTTGTCAATAAATATGATTCAATAACATATCGTTAATATGAACCAGACGTATAAACCGATTTTTGTTCTCGTATTGCGCTATACATGAGAAAGGATCCTGCGACGAAACCGATGAATTTGTTTAATTTAATTAATTTTTTTTTTTATATTTTTCATAAAACGTTAAATTTTTTTGTGACATAAATTTCAACAAATTATTTGATATCAATGAACTTAAGATCTGGCACCAGCCGCTTACGCGTTTCTCTGCTTCAATTGTTTTAAGTATAGCCATACAATGTAAAACTGAAGTACGACAAATAATGTTAAAATCAATATCGTTACAATCACGAGGATCAGGATGTTGAGATCGTATTCCCTTCTTGCAGATCTCAAAAAGCCGAAGAATATGTTCTCAATAAATACGGGGCAAAAACATATCGCAATTACGAACCAGACGTATAAACCAAGTTGTTTTTCACGTATTGTGCTATACATGAGACCGCATCCTGCGACGAAACTGACGATATACAACACCATATCCACATTTTCTCTTCGAGCTGAATATTCAACTATTAGTTGCAATATTAAATAATACACTAAGAATGGCATCGTCCAGATAAGCGCAAACGACTGGACTATAGTTCGCAACTCCAACCAGTTAGGTAAAGGCATTGGAAAAATTTAAGTGTATTCTTTGATATACAGATAATAAAAATAACTGAAAATTATTACAATTTTCTAAATTTACTTTTATTTTGAAAATTTAAATTTTTTTTATTTATTTTGAAGTTCTTTATATTTTTTACAATAAGAACACTATATACAAAAAAAAAAAAAATCAAATTAAACAAAGTTTGTATTCGGAAAGTAGATAATACTAGAAAAGGTAAATTGCTATTTTGGTAACGAAGTTTTGAGCGATTTTAATTTTAATTTATTATGATTTTGCTACTTTTTTTTTAGAACTGATAATGACATTTCAAAAAACAAATTTGTTTTTTTTTTATTTCAATAAAATCTGGCAATACTGCCAGATTGGAGTGAAATATAACAAGCAAAAATATTGTCATTCTTATAAAACAGCGAAAAAAAAATACAACCCGGAAGTAATCCTAAGGTTAAAAAGGATATGCTTAACACACTGTGTTGCGCTTAGAAACAAAAAGAAAAAAAGCATAAATTTAACGCCTAAGCGTAAGACGGTAGAATACTGTTTTACGTAGTAGATTAGTATGGCATTTAAGGAATTAACGCTAATTTTTATTGACATTTTCAACAAAAGTAAAGACTAACGGAGAGTCCTTAAATAAAGACGGGAGGGGGGGGGGTGGAAATGTGTTAATGAGGTGAGAGCAGAAATAAGGAAAAACGGCGCAAAATTTTTATGGGATTAATTAGTGTTAATAGCAGTGCTAAGCTGCAATAAGTAGTTATGCTAAAAGTGTAGTGAAATTTTAAGGAAACATTTAAAATCCAAGCTTTTGCAAAGTACTAAATATGTCAATTGACTGACTACAACATTAATAGCAGATTTTAATATCAAAAAAAAAATACTTTATTTTAATTTTACTTGATGTTATTTTTATGCAAATCCTTTTTAAATAGTGTACTGACTTTTTCGCGTCACATTTTGTGTGTGTGTTTTTTCTATTTTTTTTTGTTTCATTCATTTAATTTATCCTTCATTTACTCGTTTCCAAACATAGCAATAGTAAAAACAAATTTTATTTTTTTATTTTTCCACTAATTTTAATGCATAAAATTACACTCAAAAGTAAAAAAGGACGACTAAAAAATAAAAAAGGAGTGAAAATAGCAAAATCGTAGTAGCTATATTGCGCTCAACATGGTGGGTGCTTTTTCCTACAATAAACTTTTTTTTTTTTTATTCACAATATTTTTGTTTTTCCTGAGGTTATATACACTGCGCTTTACTTTAGTTATGCGAGTACGGGTGTATTTTTGGTTTTGTTTATACAAAAAGTAATGAAAAAAAAAAAACTGCAATGTAGTTGCCATGTAGCAGCATGCAGATTAAATTGCTTAATGCAAAAAAAAAGTTGTAGGAAAAAAATTTATGTATATGCCAGATAAATAAATATTCTGCATAGAAATGTTTTGCGCTGAATTAAATTATACAAAAAAAAAAATTAGTAGTAGAAAAAATAAATAAAAAGAAGAAAAATGGTAGCAAAAATTATAATGAAAGTGGAATATTACATGTTGTATTAGAAAAGCTTAATTAAAATTATGTTAATGTAGAACAAATAGAGAGAAAAGTAAGTGCTATGTATTAGTGACTGTTAATTTAATGCAAACTTGAAATTGAAAATAAATGCAGTTTTTGCAATTCAACGCTATTCAGCTCTTAGTTGGAAGATATTTTCTACTTTAAATTATAGTTAAAGTGCATTTTAAGTGTAGGTTTTAGTGCTTGAAATGCTATTCAGCCCATTCTTTAGGTTAAGTGGTTATGCCCTGTTAGATTGCCGGATTTTTTAAGGATTTGTTTTGGAAAGGCAGGTCTCCAGTCGTATGCCGCTATTCTGTTCCATTTTATACGATCAATTTATATACATACTAGCTAACCCGGTGAACTTTGTACCACCTAAAATTTATCCCTATCCCTATCCTTATCCCTATCCCTATCCCTATCCCTATCCCTATCCCTATCCCTATCCCTATCCCTATCCCTATCCCTATCCCTATCCCTATCCCAATCCCTATCCCTATCCCTATCCCTATCCCTATCCCTATCCCTATCCCTATCCCTATCCCTATCCCTATCCCTATCCCTATCCCTATCCCTATCCCTATCCCTATCCCTATCCCTATCCCTATCCCTATCCCTATCCCTATCCCTATCCCTATCCCTATCCCTATCCCTATCCCTATCCTTATAGTATTACTTCATCAGGATAGTATATCATGCTTTAGAACAGCCAGCACTCACTTTTCTTTAATTTCCAATATAGCATAATTAGAACTGAAAATGATCTCAGTAATCGGCTGTCTAACTTTAACTGATGCTGCTGCATTACAGGTAACTCTCTCATTCTTCGGCCGAAGCCCGTTTCATTATGCAAAAAATTATCTATTACCCACGTGATGACTTAAGTTTTTAAAGCAATATCGTTTTTTTACTTAGAACTTTAGAATATCAATAATTTAAAGGTCGATGACTTTGTCTCAGAAGTTGATATCACTTTAAACTCCGAAAAATCTGTGAATAATTTTCATTTCATTGTTTTAAACAAGTTCCACTTAACACTTGCTGTAGTACTCTGTCTCGAGTTCAACAAGGTTGCTTAAATATTTACTACGCCAGTTAATACCAGTGCACCCTGGCTGATTGTTATGCTGCTGTTTGGTACCTTTAGCACATGATTAAAAGGCACTCAAAAACAATATAAACAGAATGAAGCAAATAAGTAGAAACAACATGCAAAAATGAAAAAAAGAAGAAGAAAAAATATAGTAGTAAATAAAAGCAGTGTTGCAAAAAAACGTAACCCCTTTTGTACGTAAGAGAATTTAAAGTTAAAAGCTACTAACATACACAAAGGACTTAAAAGGATATGCTTGTGATAATGCACCTTATTTTTATTTCCATTTTAAATACTGAAAAAGTTAAAAATGAAAAGAGATAAACAAAAGATTAAAACATATGAGAATGCAGTTTCATAGTGATGAAGGTGAAATTTTGTAGAAAAAAGTAAAAATAAAAGAAAAGTTGAATGCTCAAGTAAAAATGACAAAGCAATAAAAAATGCAACTCTATGCATTTTGCTGTCCCATAAGATGCAGGCAAATTTTGCTGACATTTTGTTCCTGTGCAAGCAAATAAGTATAGTTGGTCAATACTTTAATGCTGTTTCAATACATTTTCTAATTAATATGTAATAAAAATTTACGAAAATCCTTGATTCAATCCATCGATTTTCTTTTGGAAAATTCCTTGTGTAAGTTAAAATGCGGACCATTATTTTATTTGCCTTGCTTTATACAGGGTGTGCTACAGCTGAATAAGTCAAAAGTCAAGTTAGAGGTCAAACTGACCGCTGAAAGTCATTTCAAGGTCGAATTCATGCTTGGTGCATAAAAGCTAGTAATCATTGGCTGGACCGCTGCACAATCTTACCTAAACTGGCTGCAGCTTTTCTGCACCAAGCGGGAATTCGACCTTGAAATGACTTTCAGGAGTCAGTTTGACCACTAACATGAATACCTATCTGAACGTAAAATTTTGTGCTCTTCCAGAATCCGAGGTAAAAAATCGTGGTTACCATTTGAAAAACTAAAGTTGACCTCCAAGTAATTTTTCGAAAAAAATTTTTTTTTTTATAAATCAATTTATTTCGCCGAAACTAACATACCAACGAAAGAGTAATAGCAAATTTAATTACCTTTAATTTGACGTATAATATTTTTATATATAACTATTAGTTTTTGAGATATTTGTAATTAAGTGGAACCAACTTTTTTTTTTGGTCCAAAAACCGAAAGTGACCGATATCTCAAAAACGACATGAAAGAAAAAAAAATAATGTGATTTTCAGAATCAGCAGCAGATTTTATATAAGTGATGAATAGTGGCACCTAATGTTAAGAAATTTTTTAATTATTTGTAAACAAGTGTAATCTTTAAAAAGTAAATGAAAGGAATTGATGTATCGCTCCGAATAAATATTTCATTCACTATTGCCAATTTTCTGTTCTTTTTTCAATTTTTAAAAACCAAACTTTTAAAAAATCACCCGTTTCGTAAAAGTTTTTTTAGAGAATGGTCTTTCATTTTAAAATTTAAATCCTAAAAATATGGAAAAAAAAAATTTAAATAAAACGAACAATTAAAATTTAATGAGTTTGAGTCATAGCATATCTACATAGAAAGAAGACTGAATAGTGAATGTGTAGACAAATAATTGAAAAAAGTGAAAATTTTTGAGGATATTTCGAAAACGGTACTTCAGAAAAAAAGGTTGGCGTTTTTGGTATCGACATAGAAAAAAGTCGATGATAAATCAGCTCTCGAGATAAAATTCTAAGCCAGTGAAAGTAATAAGCGATTGCATGCCAATGAATGAAAAATACAGAAAACAAACAGTAGCGAAAAGTAATAAAACTAAAAAAAGAGTGTTGAAAATATTTCTTAAAAAGACTCTTCTAGACAGTACTGGCGAAACTATTAATTACAGAAAAATGTAGTTCAATTAAGTCCAAGTTTTTCCACTCATGGTATGTTAGTTTCAAATGTGAAGATTTTGATCATGAGAATGAGTTCAAACTATAGAGCGATGAGAATGATAGTGATCTGAAGCAAGGATTAAGCTCTCTAACTTCATTGCACTTCCGTTTTACATGTTTTTTCAGATTTTTGCCTAAATATGAGACCAAAAAATCAATATTGCAAAATGAATTTTTATCATATGCGAATAAAATTTTCAAGCACAAAATGAATTTACACACGTAATCAATAAATCACTTTACAAGTTCAAGTCTCCCGTATTTTGTTATTTACTATAGATATTTTTTGCTCCACCAATTTTGCTACTTTCTGTACATTAGTTATAAGTGGATACATTTTTATATGGCATTTTTTATAATCCCATTTTTCCACTCTTCATAATATGCTTTTATGGAAAATGTTTTTGTTTATTCTTTGATTTAAGTAATTCATAATTTATAACTTGAACACCAGTGTCGCCTTTGTTAAGTGGTGATTTTTTAAACTTTCAATGTTTTTATAACAAAATAAAAAATTGACACCATTTTAAACAGAGCGATTTTTCACTGCTGTGGTTAAGCTAAGACACAGTGGCGTGCAAAAAGGGAGCTGCAAAAAGTTACGAATGCACACTCATACAACAAACACAGTTTTGACGACTAAACTGTAAAGTTTCTTATGTTTGGCGTTAACGCACGCCAGTGTTTCCTTTGTTTACTTAAAAGCTTAAAAAATTCACCCCGCTACAGCAATCTGAGTATTTCTCTGCTGCGTGAGAAAGTGAAAGCGTAATTTTTGTTGTTTGTTGATCATATTATTTTAAGCTGTTTAACCTTGGGAGTGGGTAACTTGGTTGGAGCGATTTCACATTTTGGGGGTTAAGTTTGCGAAGCACCCCAATTTAAAGCAAAGCATACTGTTCACGTGTGCATCACATTAAACGCTCGAGAAATTGTGTGTGAACGTGTTTAAAGCTTAAAGGTTTTTTCCCCCCATTTCTTCCCGCATAACAAGCATTTTAAATATTTTATTAGATTCTTATGAGATTTTCTCTGTGTATATTAAGCATATGGCGGGCAAATTTTCTTCATTTTTGTGAGATAATGGAGATTTTTTTCTTTGTTAATATCGTCGTACCCTTATTTTAAGGTTGCAGTTTTATCTTATTATGATATTTTTTTTTTTTTTCATTTGTGACACTAACAAGATAAGGATTTTTATGAGATTTATTTAGATATATTTTTTTTTCGAAGAAAGCAAATTTATATATTATACGAGCGGTGTGCTATTTTGAGACTACATTGCTTTTTTTATAAATATTTTAACACGTGATAGGCTTAATATCTTCAACTTCTCAAAACTTATTATATATGTCATCGGCCAAACTAGTTTTTAGGATAAACTAGTTTTTCCTAGGCCAAACTAGTTTAATTGAATGCCTAAAAGTATGCAATTTAATTTTAATGTAAAAGCACTGTAAATAGCGAAGTCAGTGTTGCACATATTATAGACTGAACCGCGGTAGCATAAGCCTAAGCCAACGACTTCAAAGTGTTTTGAGGTGATTTCAATGCAATCACAATTCTTCCAATCATGATTCCAATCGAAAATGTGACGTCACCAGAATAATTGCATTCATTTGAACATTGAAGTCTACAGGCGATTTCATTTTTAAATAGCTGCACTCTGAATGCAGGATTTCTCATGAATTAAAAGTGAAAATGATTGCACTCTTTTACAGCTCTGTTCTTAAGTAAAAACTGTCAACTTAGGAAAAAAAGTTTTGTCAAATAACTGTCATAATAAAAAATAATTATTTGTTGACTGCTCGTATATTAAATCGTCTTGAATTTGTTATTCAACCTCATACTCGTCAAATTTATTTCGTGTGTATATTTTAATGGGTAAGCTGCTGTTTCTTAGATTTTAGTCTCTAAACACATCCTTTAGTATTTAAATATCAACACAATTTTCTTTAAATTTATATCGTATGCATATTTATAATAAATCGATCGACATCACGCAACTTTAAAACTAAAAAAAAGGCTGGTTCCAGGAATTAAAGAAAGACACGAAAGTAAGTTAATATATCTAGTTATTGGATTAAGGAACAAAACAAAAATAAATTTCTCCTTACTACATACAGTCAGAGGAAAGAAATTTACCTGACTTTTTAATCTTAACAATCCATTTCACAGAAATATCCGATCACGTTTTCTGCAATCAAATCACTTACAATTTTTGAGTGAAATTTTGATTGTGGTCTGATATTTTCGTGGAGTGAGTACTATAATTGAGATTGGAAAGTGTTCTAACACTTATCTTTAGTAGTGCATAAATGAATATCCTGCAAATTTGCTCAGACTCTTTTTGGATTCAGATATGAAGTTTTACACTCATTATAAGTCATATAAGAAACTGATACTCATAGTTGCAGTTTAACAGTAAAGAGTTTTCGATAAATTGTGTGCGTTTATAGATTGATAAGGCTCTCAAAAGGACGTGGCACAACCCTAAATTTTAACTTTCATAACGCCATAACTTGTAAACCGTGCAAGATATTGTTATAAAATTTGACACACGGATACAGATCATATATATCTTGAATTGTCTTTAAAGTGGGCGTGGTAATTTTTAACAATTAAAAATTTTCATTTCGTATAATTCAAAATTGGCACATTCGATTTTCATAAAAATATTAGGGATGATACTACTGAGAGCATCGATGCAATCTTTGTCAGTATACTGGAAAAACTTGTTAAAGGGCGTGACACAGCCCACAATATTTATAAACGTTATAATTAGAGAACTAACAACGTACTTGCTAAAAGTGTATCTTCTCACGAAAATTTGGCACAATATTACTGGTGGGCGTGGCACCTCCCATATAAGCAAAAAACGTTTAATGCTATAGATAGTGTGCAATGAGAGTAATCTTCATAAAATTTGCTGCATAGATGTCAATTATTATAAGCTATAAAATTAAATAAATTTCGACGAGATTTCATCAGTGGGCGTGGCACCTCCCATACTAACATAAAGTTGGAAGTGATATTTTAAGAGAACTATTGCAGCAATTGGCATGAAATTCGATGTAAGTGGTTTACTAGCTATAATGTATGTCAGCATGTAAAGTGGGCGAGATAGCACTACTGGGCGTGGCACCTCCCATACAAGTAAAATACTATAATATAAGCAATCATACTGAAATTTGGTAAAAGAAGTTTCTTTATGGAAAACTATTTCTGGGTCAAACTCAGTCTCGATTGTATCAATGGGTGTGTCACCGCACTAAATTTTAAGGTTAATTAAAGCATATATCGCAAACTATACAAGATATTTTGCTAAAATTTAGTATGTGGATGTTAATAACGAATATAATTTATTGAACCAAAAGTAGGCGGAATTGGAGAAGTGGGCGTGGCATATCTGGTTTTCTGAATTTCTATTCTACCTTTTCGACATTTGCTACATTCTTTTGACTTTTTTAACTTTTTAATTTTTCCCAATATATTTCATATATAGGTATATTTTCCACTTTTTCAACCTCTTTCAACCTCTTTCGATTTTATCATGAATTTTGAATTGTTTCAACATTTCGACTTTTCATGTTCATGTCGAAAGAGTACATTCATAATCACAAATGCACATTTGAAGTTTCCATTCAGTACTTTTTCACAAAACCCAAATGCCATTACTGATACAGAGAAATGTGTGTGACTTATTAAATAACACTATTCTCTAGAATCTTCCATTTACTATGGGAAAAGCCTACTCTTGAGATTTAAAAAAAAAAAATAATTTGCGACCGATATTAGGATCTTCAGGAGATACTACAAAAGATTTTAATCTCTTATATTATTTATAAGATATTTTTATTTATGATTTATTTTATCTCTCTTCCATTCTATAGCGCTTCAACCGGTATAAAGTCTTGCTTGTTGTTTTCCTGCTTATGTTGACTGGGCTACTTACATTGTATGTTATGTTATATATAGCTGTTGCAAGTAATTTGCAACCAAAAAGAATAAAATTTCAAAGTGCGCTTTCTTTTGAGTTCGAAAACACGAATTTGCTTGAAACAGCAAATTAAATTTATTTTTTTGTTGTATGCAAATATCTTACTTAGATGAGTTCGTTATAACTTTATTATTTTAGGATAAATTGAAGATATAACTAACATTATAGACTGTAACTGCCGCTACCACCTGACGTGTAAACCAAAATCTGATGGCAGAATCGAACTCAGCGATACCAAATGTTGTCAGTCGATTTTCCTCCAAATTTTAAATCTCATTTATGCACCACGCCCATATTTTCGTATGGCTGAAAATGTGTTGAATATACATACATTCCAAGAGGAGATTTTTTTTTTTGGTCTGGTCTCACAGGCCTAGATTATTGAATTGGGCTTAAAGACAATTCTTCCAAAATCGAAACAACACTCTGTTTGCATCGCGTACAGGTTTACTCAAATTTTGTGAAATTTATTTTTAAACCACCTGCTAAATTTTCAAAATAATGAACCTAAGCATGCGCACGTAAGAAATTAAGGTAATCAAAACGTGGGCTTGGGAACAAGAAGGTTTTAAGTTCCAAAGGAAATGATGAAAATTAATTTAAAAAAAAAAAATACACGTTCCAAGAAAATTTGTGTTTTTGAACTTAAGAGAGCGAAAAGCGAACGGTTATCTTCTTGCGCACAAGATACTCTTAACATTATGTAAAATATGGAATCCTAACATCCATAGAGTGAACGAAATTTCTTTTTAAGTTACTTCATCGGCAGCTTTGGACATGGCGAAAATTCGGAATTCGCTATAGAGTGTGTGGAATCACATAATAAATTACGCGCACTGCATGGCGTTCAACCACTGGTGTGGAACCGGAAAATGTCTGCATTTGCCCAAGATGTGGCAGACGTTAGTTGGACACACGTAATGTTCGAAAGCTTTCTTTCAATTTTTTCCTTTTCAGTCAAACGGTAGAAACCATAAAATGAAACATAGCAAGGGATCGGGATATGGTGAAAATCTCTATGCGCAATTTAGTGGTGCTAAAGCAAAGAAGCCTTGTGCATTAGCAGCTAAGGCATGGTGGAACGAAATTAAACACTATGATTATAGTAAACCAAAATTTTCAATGAACACTGGACATTTTACGCAATTAGTATGGAAGAGATCCAGTCAATTGGGCTGTGGAGTATCGTATAGAAAGTGAGTATATTTTGTGCTTTCATTATGCAGGATGGTATGGCAAAGTATTTAAAGAATTAAACATAAATGAAAATAAAAAATCATCTAAAGTAGAAAGGAGATTATTTTTGAAAACGGCAACAAACTGGACGTTATTTTCTTGAGAAAATTCAGATCACTTTTTCATATGAATCCAAAAGTCAAAGTTTTAATTTTCTAATTTTTCTTTCTATCTTTTGAGTGTTTATGCTCTATGCAGCTAATAGAGATGAGTTTTGTTTCTGCTTAAATCAATTTCAGCTTTATGTTAGTAATTTTTGTTTTGTTTCAGAAAAGCCACGTGGGTAGCTTGCAGTTATAAGCCAGGTGGAAATGATGGTGGATACAAGAGTAATGTGATACCATTACTTGAAGGCGGAGGGACTGAAGGAAAACCTGATGGGGCACCTGCAGCGCCTCCCGCCCCATAATTGGAAAGAAACTTATAATTTTTAAAAATTGGAAATATCTAAATTGAGTTTTGGCCAATTTCCAAGTTTGACTCGCAATATCTATCATATGTCCATTCGTTTTTTGGAATACGTATTAAATAATAAAAAAAAATTAATTAATAATTAATTCCTAACAATTTATTACGAATGTCTTAAATTTTTACACAAAGGTTCCACTAATTAGAAAATTATTTAAATAATATTTTGATATATCGATAAAATATCACCAAGCCTAATATGGCGAGCAATTTTTCTTTATTTTTGAGAAATAATGGAGATTTTTTTCTTAATATCGTACCCTTATTATGATTTTTCTTAATTTTTGTTTTCATTTGTGACACTAACAAGATAAAGATTTTTATGAGATTTATTTATATATAAATATTTTTTTTTTCGAAGAAAGCAAATTTATATATTATATGAGGGGTGTGCTATTTTGAGACTGTATTGCTATTTTTATAAAAAATTTAGCACGTGCTAGGCTTAACATCTTCAACTTCTCAAAATTTATTATATCTCAAAGCACTTAAAATTCTTAATAAGCTGCCAACTTAGCTGCAGAAAAAGCATCCTCTTGACAACACTTAGTGTTGCATTTATGAAATGTTTAAAAGCTTTGCTTGTCATCCTTTTTTTTTTTTAAATTAATTATATTTAATAATGAAGCAACACTGTTTTAGCGAGCGCTTTTGTCCAACAAACAACAACGTTTTGTCCTTCAGTACTAAATGAGCGTTGGAAAAAATGAATTTTTTTTTTTGTTTTTTTTTTTTTTCTTTATTTTCACTTTTCTCTAAAGCCTGTACTAGTACAGCCCACACTTTTTGCCCTCAATTATTTGTTATCATTTTTAATTGACATTAAGTTGTTGACATTTTTTCTTATACTCGTAATTTTTTTCTGTTCTTGTTCTCTTCAATTTTTTACTACTTGTCAACCAGCTGCTCTGTTATCGTCTTTATCGCACATTTTTATTTTATTATGAAAAGAAAAGAAAAAAATTAAGAAAATGAGTAGCAGCTTAAATATGATGTCCTTAGAAATAAATATCCTTTTAAGCAGCAGCGTCTTGATGAGTAGCGGCAGCACAAAGTATGAAAGCGAATAAAAAAAAACTGCTTATTACACACTCATCCACTCATTTTTTTTTTTTTACACAAAGGATTACAAATAATAATAACAAAAACAACATTGAAAATTTATGTCTCC
The DNA here is from genome assembly GCA_963662105.1 of Meiosimyza platycephala. Lineage (NCBI taxonomy): Eukaryota > Metazoa > Arthropoda > Insecta > Diptera > Lauxaniidae > Meiosimyza > Meiosimyza platycephala. The sequence goes on from OY759210.1 coordinate 15,617,716, forward strand.
CAAACAGCAGTAGGAAGATTATAGTCGGTCTTTTTGATACATAACAAGCAGGTTTTTTGTTGGAATCGTCCATTATACTTAACTTCAACTAATTTCAATCTCAGCCATTTCAAAAAAAGCAATAGATGTCATACTTTTTTGATAACAAAATTAAGGTGTTCGTGCAAAAAGGCACATGTCCTGCGAATATTTATATTTTTTAACCGGTCGTGAGTAGATTTTCATTTAAAAAAAATGTATAGGGTCGAACAATAGGGCACGTTTTTCATTCAAAAAGTGTAAAGGATTGCATAAAAAGGCACATGCCCAGTTGGTCCCTGCAAAAGGGCACATGTCAATTTTTTTTCTTATTTTTTCTTAAAGTATTAAACATTTTTAAAATATTTTTTTGGGTCTGAAAGAGTTAAAATACTGGCACGAACTGATATAACTATAGTAAGTCAGTGTGATAAATTCAGAGACATAAACAGTTTTTGCGATTTCTGAACATTTTTGGGAATTGGACATGTGACGTTCTATTCGTTCGTTTTCACTGCTAAACTTATGGACCAATTTTAATGAAGTTTGGTACTGAAATACATTAAGCTCTGCGCCGTGTTTTAAAATGGACGGTGCAATGCTCCCAATAAGAAAATATCTTTTCACAGCAAAAATAATAAATCGATTTTTATGAAATTTGGTGGGGATATAGATTGAACTTTGAGAAAAAAAGGTAATTGTTTGGGTGGCGCAACACAGGATAATATGTTTTCGAACTGACTAAGCTAATCGGCTGATTTTTATGAAATTTGGTATGGAGATTTTTAGATTGAACTCTAAGGAAGGTATCGAGATAGGGATAGGGCAGCATGATGCTATGATTTTTATTTTTGGAAGCGATGACAATAAATAGCGCATTTTGATTAGTCTTAAGTACTAAAAAGTATTTTTTTTTTTTTTTTTTTTTTTTTTGTAACTAAATTTTCGCTACACTCAGAGATTTAAGATAAAATTTTTCAAAAATTTCTTAAAAATATTTAATTTATATACTGCTCATAAAAGGTTAAGGTAAATTTTCAAAAATTTCACATAGTCCTACCCTAAGAATGTAGGGTGCAAAATAAGGAAGGCGGCATCATCAGCAAAAGCTTTGTAGGCAACATTGCAATTAGCAGTAAAGCAAGAGAAAGACAACAACAACACTAAAAAAACATCAACACCAATATGAAAAAAAATTAGTGCTACTGATAAAGTTCCACAGATTTTCAACTAATTGTCGAAGCGCACATTGATGACACTTTGAAGGGTTTGTTATCCTTTGAAAGGATTATGAGAAAAAAAATATATATTTTTTTCTTCTTCTACTCTTCCTTCACTTAACATTAATTATGATGAGACACATTTAAAAAAAAAATTAACAGAGGTCATTCTGATTAAGATGAGAACGTTGTATAAAAAAGAATAATATGAAAAAAATGTAGAACAAGATTTAAGTGTCAAACGGAGTAAACGGAGAAGAAGTAGCTGGGAAAAATTTAATATGAAAAGCTTTTTAGATATTAAGTGTTTTAAGCACTTGCGAAAGGAACTTGAGAAATTTTCCTTTTTTTATAGAAATAAGTGACAACGATTTTATGCCTCGTAGAAGTTGAGAAAAATTTGGTATGGAAAATAATTTTAGGAGTTTTAAGTTCTTAGCCAAAAAAGTAAAAAGAGATAAGGTTGAAAAAAAGTACTAGAAATTGTAGCAAAAAAAAAAAGAAGAAAGTATGTAGGTATTTAAGTAGCAAAATTTCAGAAAATAGTTACGTGTCTATATTAAAGGGAGAAAATTTACGGCACATTTTGGAATGCATACGCTTTAGAAAAATTCGGAAAACTCTTTCGGCATATGCAAAATCTTTTAAGGATAACGATATATTCAAAAGACAAAGAAAAAATAGTTAAATCATATAAAATAATCTGCTGCCTCGGATAGGGAAGCAATAGAAAAAATCGCCATAAATTATATAATTTTTGGAAACAGCCTAATTCGCTCTCTGCTTATTACCCATAGAGATTTTTAAAAGTTTTGAGTAAGCTTGCCTTATAAAATAAACTAAAATACTCCACTCTTTCTGAATCAAAAATAACTAAAATTCCTCTGTTTCAATTGAAAACAAACTACGATTTTAAGCTCATGAAAAATAAATAAAAACAAAAACTTTTTGCTTTGTTTCAAAACTACAATGGAGTGCAAAAAAATGCATAATTTCAAAAAAAGTGAAAATCCTTAAGCACAAGCTCAATTTGCTTTGTCTATTGTTATTTTTTTTTTTTTTTCATAAAACTAAAAAGCCTGAAGCAACAGTCCAAAAATCAACCGGAAAAATATAACATAAGTTAAAAATAATGTTTGCAGCCAAGTTAGTTGCTCCATTGTTTGCAGTTGCTGCTACCAAAATGAAAAATCTCAATTTATTTAAAGTATTTTTTTTCGGCATTGTTTTTCAAATTTGAATAAAAAACTTTAAATCTCGAATCAACTGCGAAGAAAACCCATAAATTATGGCAATATTTATTTATTTTTTTTTTTGGCTGCTGCTACTATTGTTGTTACGAATTTTTGTATTAAAAAAAAACTACTTTTTCACTATACACTACTTTTTTTTGTGATTTTTGTGACGCTAACTAATCGAGCGCAACGCATGCAAAAGACAAACTTTTTTGCCATTGTTTGGTCACACAATTGTTAGTCAGTCAGTCAGTTTGTTTGTTATGTTATTGTTGTTGTTGTTTGTTATTGCAATTATTGTTATGGTTGTTGTAAGATTGCTTGCAGCCAGGCTGTAACAGAAAAAAAAAAGAAAAAAAAAGCAAATGCAACCAATTTCAACTTCACACCAATGCTGCTGCTCCTTCAAAAAGCGCTTTGCAAAAATGCATAAAAAAATAAGGAAAAACTGTACGTGTTGGAGTGCAAGATTTTTTCCCTAGCTTTTATTTGAAGAAGTGTTGTGTGTGCATTTATTTGTTTGTATATTTTTATTTACGTGTGTAAATGTATTTGTATGGAATTGTTTGTATTTAGACAGTGGCAAGTGCCTGCACACTCTAACGATTGTTATAGCTACGAGAAAATGATACTGCATTGCTATTTGATATCACTTCTACCCTCAATAATTGGGATCTGCAACTGTAAAAAGTATCGTTGGAACAGATCTGATGTATTTGAATATTTTTGTAATTATATGCTGGAGATGAATTTCTTAGAGAATGTAAGAGAGTCCTTGTAAGATTGAAACAAGTGAGATGACTGCTCTAGTCGTATACTTTTATTGAAACTGGGGTTTTTTTTTAGCAGCTGTGGCAATCAATATTTTGGTTATATAGAGAGTATTGAGATGTTGAGGAACTGGAATAATTTTTGGTTTTGAGACATATATAAACATATGGTGGTTTAAAAACGTCTGAAATACCGATTTTTTCACAGATGACGACAGGATACAAACCAATTGAATGCACCTTCTATTTCCCTCTTAAAGCCGGCATGTTTCGGCTTTGCTTATCGTTTTTATATGAAAACTAGCTGTCCCGGCAGACGTTGTTCTGTCCTTTCCGGTAGTTGTTCCGGATGTTATATGAACTCATGCGATGGAATGTATAAGCGAAACAGCCCATTTTTCCAGAGAAACTTATTTTGCCAGGACTTTTTATATCAAGTCCTATTCATCTGCGTCCAGAGCTTGATGCCCATTTTTCCAAACCAAACTTTGCAAAAACCTTCGGTAGAAACATTTAAGAAATAATTATGAATTCTTCGTGAAAATTCTATTTAAAAAATACTTTGTACCTCTAAATAGAACAGCAACGTGGTGTAAATTCCATGAGAATCGTTTAAGAGGTTTCCGAAAAAAAAGATATTTTAAAAATATGTTTGTATGAGGGCTACCCTAAATTGCTCATATAGGGGTATGAAAAATAGTTTACTTTCTATTCTCAGACCTATTGAATATACACACAAAATTTCATAAGAATCGGTCGAGCCGTTTCGGAGGTGTTTGTAGTCTAACACTGTGACACGAGAATTTTATGTAATAGAAGATGATAATAACAATAAACAAAGTCGATCGATATAGGCTACATTGCCGTTACTATTATCGATAAAATTTAGAAACTACGTACACATATAGCATTTTTAAGGTACATTATTAGTTTTTTCGTTTTTCCCAGCAAACCCTATGAGTTAAAGTAAACTTTTCTGATGCTTCTTTCAGAGTAGTGATGTCCAGCTCAACTGCTCAACTATATGTTAGACACACTAAAGACTTCATAACCTTTTAATCTGCTCATAAAAAGTCCTTCGTCGAGTGCCGGCGTGCTCAGATGAAATCATACGTGCTCTTTTCCCATAAGTACTGAAATGGGCATCACTCATACGTGCCTTTTTCCCATAAGTGCTGAAATGGGCATGACTCTAAAATTCAGAGTACTCTTATGAAGTGTTCATATAAGACCTATTAACGATCAAAGACTAGTATTTTAGCGGAATATTAAGCTCTTTGCTAGAGGATTAAAGTAGGATAATGACCTAAGGCGTTTTTAGGAGAAAAGAGACAGGAGTACCTTTTTTTTGGCTCACACATTCAAACACGTAAAAGAGCATATTGGGGGCTCTCTTTTCATATTTGTGCATAGCAACGGAAAAATTTATTTATGTTTTGAGGAAAGTTTTCTTGTTTTAGTGGGTGCTCGATTTTAATTTTTAACCACGGACCCTGTAAAGTTTTAATACGCCGCTGCTGATACGATTTTAGAGAAGTTGGAAGCTTTTTTCAATGCCATTTTCATTGCACATCGTGGAAAGCACTTTTGAATACTGTGGGGAAACAATGAGCAATATGAAACTTCTAGAGAAGCACATCATATGCGCTTTTATAGATCTTCACAAAAATTTAAAAAAATGTGCTTTTTTATAAAAAAAGACGATTTTGTTGATAGATTGATACTTACATATAGTACATGCTTCTATAACCTACTTCGCTTGGCAGCTGCTTCCATTGTTAACATCTTTTTGCGTCTTCATTTTGAACGTCATGATTTTAGACCTCCTATCTCTAAGCTTTGGTGCATGACTTCATTGTATTTAAAATTTGTATTTAATCTTAGAGAAAGACAAACTGTCTGACTTCAAGTCATCGCAGTCTTCGTTTGTCTCATTGTCAGTAGAGAACCAACAGACATTTATTTGAAAATTTGCATGAAACTCAACAATGGCAACACACAACAATGTCTGTCTGTATGCAGTTATGAGAATGGCTTAAAGCTGCAACAGCAATAATAATAACAAACATCAAGTAAAGATTATAATGCAAGTTGCTTGTTGTTGTATTGTTGTTGTTGTTGTTGTTGTTGTTGTGATGCTGACATTGTTGACAAGTGAACAATAAACACATACAGGTTGACAGGTTGAATGAGACATTTCTTTGAAAAAAAAAAAAAAAATTTGCGTTTAATGGGTTAAAATTTGATGTCTAAGCATTACGTTTTTCATTAATTTAAGCATTAAATTTATTATTTTTTTTATGCAAGTTGGCAACACATATGGTTAATCTGTGCAACACAAACTAAAGTTTTGTGAAAATCTCACTTTTTTTTTTGTTTATTAAACAAAAACATAAGCCCTGAATAACTACAAAAAGAACAAGCAACATTTTAAAATGCGGAAAACATTTATTTGTTTTTGTTGTTGTTCATTGCAACTCTTAATTAAATAAACTTCCTGCAAAAAAACAAAATTCTAAGAGAAACGCATTTTTGTGAGACCAAAGGAATTTTTCACATTTTTCACAGCTTTATTTTTTATGTGTTTTTTTTTTGTGTTAAATTTTTGTTGTTTTTGTTTTGCTTTGAGTTTTGAAACTTAATAAAAATGCTTAAAATATGTGAGCATAGTGAAATAGAAAAAAGTAAATAAATAAAAACAACAAACAAAAAATAAAGTGTAAAAAATATAGCAAAAAAAAAAAAAAATGAGAGAGGAAGCAAAATTTTTTTCACACCGCAGGCGAAGACCAATGCAATATTAACTTTAAAGCACACCTGCGCAGGTATTCCCCCTATACATACTTGTGTACAAACATATACATTCAAATATATACATATGTATATGCACACAAGCATAGAACTATAGCTGCTGCTGCACACCTCTGCAATGCGCTTTGTAGAAGCGCTTTTTGGCGCTAGAACCAGATGTAAGCAGTGCTTTGTACACTAAGGGTATTCATGACTTTTTTAATTTTGGTATCTTAAGTAAAGTTAATCATTTATTTAGCAAAAAAAAAAAAATTCAAAAATTATACCCCCTTCACCTCAGTTTATATTTTTTTAAATAAATAAATTTTTGGTGTGATAAATACCATGCAATAGGTAAGTAATTAGCCTAATTTTCAGCCTAATTAAACTTTTTTTTTTTTCCTGCGACGCTAGGCATATTAAGCAATAAACATAAAAACTGAGTACCCGTATTTGTTAGTATGTTTGCTTGATTAGTATATATGCTCATTGGTATGTATGTATGTATGTGTGTAGGCATGTTAAAGTTTAAATGGTATGTGCATGTAGTTTCACTGTGCAAAGAGTAAATAACAAACGGTGTTGTGAAATTCTAAGAGACAATAGCAAAGCCAACACCAACAACAACAACCGGAAATGCATTGCATACACAAACGTCATCGTCAATGCTGTTGCCGCCATGTTTGCGCTTTGCCAGAATAACCAGTGTTGCCGTTAAATAAGTAAAGCTTTTTGACTGTTGAGTGCTTTAAATACAGTGCATTTCTACTGATGTATTGGTGAAGTATTAATGTATTTTATATGCGCATTTGTTATTCAGGAGCACAAGTACTTTTGTGTGATGTTCCCTATTTGTATTGGTGATACTTGTCTATATTGTGATTTTTGGCACTACTGCTGCTTTGGTTTTTGATGTTGTTTTTGGTTTCCGCTTGTGTTTTATTCAGCTGAAAAATCATTGTGAATGTGAGTGGCTTTAAGTGTTGCCAAATCTTCGTTCTACTATTTAAAGATGCGATGAGATACAAAAATTTAAAACCTTCACAAATATTGTCGAAAAAATGATATAAAATAAAATAAAATAAAATAAAATAAAATAAAATAAAATAAAATAAAATAAAATAAAATAAAATAAAACAAAATAAAATAAAATAAAATAAAATAAAATAAAATAAAATAAAATAAAATAAAATAAAATAAAATAAAATAAAATAAAATAAAATAAAACAAAACAAAATAAAATAAAATAAAATAAAATAAAATAGAATAAAATAAAATCAAATAAAATAAAATAAAATAAAATAAAATAAAATAAAATAAAATAAAATAAAATAAAATAAAATAAAATAAAATAAAATAAAATAAAATAAAATAAAATAAAATAAAATAAAATAAAATAAAATAAAATAAAATAAAATAAAATAAAATAAAATAAAATAAAATAAAATAAAATAAAACAAAACAAAATAAAATAAAATAAAAAAAATTAAAACAAAATAAAATAAAATAAAATAAAATAAAATAAAATAAAATAAAATAAAATAAAATAAAATAATATAAAATAAAATAAAATAAAATAAAATAAAATAAAATAAAATAAAATAAAATAAAATAAAATAAAACAAAACAAAATAAAATAAAATAAAATAAAATAAAATAAAAAAAATTAAAACAAAATAAAATAAAATAAAATAAAATAAAATAAAATAAAATAAAATATAGACCAAATCCATTTCAAACCATGCAGTCGGACTAACTTTGCCGTTATTTTCGTAATAACTTTTTATCATTGGAAGTATATAAAAACATTGTACGCACATATTACTTTTTCGCTGACAAAGTTAAGCAAACCAAACATTCAAAGCCCATAGAAGTATAACCAGCGAAAAAGCTATATGTGCGTACAATTTTCTTAAATAATATAATAAAATCAACAGAATTGACGATGTGAGAGCAGAAGGCAATAGGCGTACAAAGTTACGGTTATAAATATAGCCGAGTCAGGCAGAGAAGAATTTTTCTGAATCTTGTGAAATGGTGAGAAAGGAAAGGATTGTCAGCAATGTGAGAAGTCGGGATCAACCTTTATTAAGAAATTTGTGCTATGCCGTTTTTCTAAGTGTGAACAGCAAACATAAAGGAAGATCTTTATTAGGATATTACTACAAGTTGGGTCATCAGCTTGTGGAGTATGGTCTCATCTTTACTGCTAACTTAATCAAATAAATGGGTGGTATATAAACTAAAAACTGTAATAATGCACATTTGACCTTCTTTGGTTTTTTCAGAGCTATTTATGTTTCCATTTAAAAAAAAAATCCATACTACATTCAATGAATTTGTTAAAGCTTCAGCCTTAAAGCTACGGTATTTCCGTAATTGGTGTCTTAAGCACAAAAAAGCAGCAATACTCGTAAATTATACTTTATTTTAAGATATATTCATTTAATACGTAATTTTTGCCAATTGTTCATGATAAATAATTTTACAAAATTCAAAAATTTCTAATAACTCACTTTGAGAAAATATACCCATAATATACAGAATTCAATATTATTTCACTCAGAGATTTCATAACAAAAGCCAAATAGGCAACGTCAGTAATTTGCTTCAATTAACAGCAATCAACAACTTAATTACCAGACTGCTGGTCTGTGTTTTTTCTTTCTTTCTGTCTGTTGACTGTATGTCAAAAAATATTCACTTCTAAAATATATAAACAAAAAAAAAAGCCCAAAATAAATAAAAATATTAAGTCATTGGGAATAATTTTTGCAGACAAATATCTCTGGAGAGAAAAAAAATGTATGTTTTCTTTCGTTACGTTTTTTTCTCATTTTTCTTTTTTTTTTTTGCTAATTTAACACCTTGCGGCATTTTGTCTCATTAACAAGGATATCAAGCAAAGCTTTGAGGCGCTGGACGTGCTAAAGCATAAATTTTTCAACACCACTCACTCACTCACTGACATTGACAATATGTGAAGAGCTGTGGGTAGAAGTAAAAGCTGATGAAAAACATAATACAAAAGAAAAGAAAAATTTGCAAAAAAAAAATTAGACGAAAGAAATTGCCTTGCGGTTATTTTGCGCCCACTTTTGAGAAGAAAAAAAAAAAACAACTTCTTGCGGTTATTTGTCTTTTATTGTTATTTTTGCTTTGCTATTTATAGCAACAAACAAACATTGCATATTTTTAGGGCGTTGCGTAGAATTAATTTCATTGTAAAGCATTGGTTTTCCGCAAACTGTTGTTATTTGTTTGTGTGTGTGTGTGTGTGTGGCGTAAATAATGCAAATAGCTAGGGGCTGACGCTTAAGCGTGCCCTTTCAAAATTTAATTTTTCAATTTATTGTTTTTGTTTTATTTGTGTATGAAAAATATTTTAAAATTATTTCTTTTTTAAATTTATAAATAAAAATATTTTTATTTAAAATTTTAAATAATTTTTTTTTCTTTTTTTAACATTTTAAAGCTATTTTATTAAATTTTTTTGTTGCAAACCTCAAATTATTTAGCATAATTTCGTCATTTTTTTGTTAAGTTTGTACATATTTATGAAAAAAAAAAGTAATTTTTCACACACTTTTGTAGTTTAAAATTTAATTTCTATTGATTTATCATTTTTTGTATATTTTGTCATAAAAAATGTGCATACTTTTTGTTGCTTTTGTTCTCTACTCTGTTGTGCTGTGCTGTTCCTATAATTCCCTTTGTGTCTATAATAAATCTAGACAACGCATAAATTTGTCATTATTCATTAAACAACATACAATTCATAGGAAAAAAAAATAAAAATTAATTTCATAGAAAAATTTTTTTATTTTGTCATTAGTTTATTTCAAATTTTTGTTTATAAACTTTATGATTTTTAGTTTCGTCATGTTAAACATAGCAACAAGATATTAATGTGCTTTTTGTATAAACATTGTTGCAAGCGCTTATCAGCTACAAGCACTTGGGGCATGCAACAGGGTTGCGATTTGCATGTCAATGTCGAAACAAAAAATTACTGAGAAAATTTAAGTTTTTTTTTTATTAACAATAAGTGATTTTTTAAAATGTTAAAAGAAATTTTTTATTATTACAATATATTCTATTTAAAAATTCGCTTTTTATTTTTTGTTGCTTTTTTCTGAAAATTTAATGTTGAAATTATTTATAAACTGTTTTAAGAACTGTACTGTTTCAAAAGTCGCATCGTTTTTTGACATGCTTGGTTGTATGAGGTTTCATGGGGTTAAATTTTTTTCCAAAAATTTAAATTATTAATTTTTCAAAATGCTATATATTGAGTATATATCATATTATTTTATAATAAAAATAGTTTTCTTTCACTATACATACCGAAGTTAACTTCATCGCAAAAATTTTAATAAAGTAAATTTAAGTTTTATTTATCACTGTCTGATATACCATAAATGAATCAATGACGCTTACCTGAAAAGAAAAGATATACGAGATATTTACTAAAAGTCAAAATTTTAATTTATTAGTTAAGTAAATAAAAATAATAAAACCTAATTACAAACATTTTAAAAATATGAAATGAAAAAAAGTTTAAATCAAAAAAATAATATAAAAAATATTTTGAAAATTGATGGATTTTGAATCTCATTTGCGTTTCACAATAAATTCGATCTTACGATATGAGTTTATATTTTTTTAAGTGAAATTTTCTTTTAGTTTTCCATCACTTAGATTTTCAAAATTCTTAAATACTTTGCCTGGAAGCGGAATTTCAGTTGATTTTTTCATAAACTTAAAAGTCTCGAAATAAAATATCTCGAAAACAAGTAAAATAAAAATAAGTGCGGACCGCCCCAGATATACATATAGAGTCAAGAGTTGTCATTTGGGTCATTCAATAAAAGGTGTCATTCCAAATCCATAGAAAAGCGCAATATTTTTGTGAAAACTATTGATATTTTTATTTATTTTAATCTCTGAGTTTGGTAATGGAATAGAATATCTCTCAAATATACGGAACGGCACTGCCTGCGTGGCACCTTCCATATAACAATAATGCCAATGAAAAAGTGGGCGTGATAAAATATAAAAGTAAGAAAATTTCAAAGGATATCTAATGAAATTTAATGAAAAGTTATAGTTCCTTCAAATTAGGGCATGGTAAGTCCCACCCGTTAAAGAAAAAATCTAAAAGCTGTTTATATTATAATTATTGGATTATGAATTAAGACAAAAAGGCATTAAACTTAAAACTTTATAGTTAAAGTGAAACTTTTCCCATGAAATTTGAAACAATGTCACAACATGACACATATGGGACGGTCTTTTACAAACCGAACACTTTTCGGACGACGCATTTTTGATTTGGCTGAAATTTTTTTTATGGGTTCTGTATCGAAAAAGAAGAGATACGTATTCGAGGATTCGAGGAAAAAATTTTTTTTTTTTTTTTCAAAATAGAGCGAATTCAAATTTTTAGAATTTTGTGATTTTTGGCTTGGAAACTCACTTTCAAAAATTCATTCATTTTTGTCAAAATTCGTTCGGTTTGTAAAAGACTGTCCCATATACTTTAGACACAAAACTATGGGAGGTTTGATTAAGAAAGCGAAAGATATATATAGAGCATTCCATGCTAAATTGGCCACTTTTTTAGGTCACCCCCTTCGATTTTTTTCAAAATCGAAAAAATTCATATCTATAAAATGGATGGTCTAAAAAATTTGAAAAAAATTCATTAATGCGTTTTGGATTGGGTGTGCGAAAAAAAAGTGGTCGATTTGGTATGGAATGCCCCAAATAGTGAGAATTAGGTAGAAGAAAGTGCGATGTACCTACAAAAGAATAGAGAAATAAAGGAAGACATTGATGTAGCAATTGAAATTGATATCAAAATATAATTTTAAGGACCTTTGAAGTCACCAACAATAGCTTGCTTGGAACAAGACTACTAAAAAGCCCTAAACTTGTAATTAATAAAAGTCTTTCAACAAAAAAAAAAATAGTTGTGTATTTAAGAAAACGCTTGTTTTCTTCTACACATACATTTAACTTTTTTTTGCTTTCTTTTTGCTTCACGAATTTGTATCAATATCTACAAAAATCAGATAATTCATCCCGCATCAAATCAAATTCCCTACCAAAAATGTTGCTAATTTGCTGTGGCTCCATCCAACAGCAACAATAAGCTCAATAATCATATACGTAAACAGTAGTTTTGGTGGCGTCTGTTGTTTGTCGTCATCATCATCGTCGTCTGTATTTTTGTGTCACTCTGATTAAATTGAGCGTAATGTGCGCAATTTTTTCCATCATTTTGCTGGAGCACGCCTTCACTTTAACTTCATACAGAAAGGCCGCCTGCCTTTCGTTTCTTACGGGTATAATTTTCGGCAATCAGTTACTTCTTTTTTTTTTTTTTTTTTTCGGCATTTGCTTTTTTACGGGTTTACTACCATTGGCAACATTGAAGAAGCAACTTAATAGCTCTAAATTTGTTGTTTTGTTTGGGAGTGATAAGCATTAAGTTATGGTAAATAGGGGGTACAATGAGGGTTTGGGGAAGAGCGTTCGCTCCTCACAAAATACTTGAAATCATTAAGTAACACTTGTTTCTGGCTGGCGGTTAAATTCGGTGCTTTTTCGTTCAATTGTCTACATAAATGGAAATGGTTGTTGGTACGGATTGTCAATGTACTCTTCGTAGTTGATTTCATTTTGCGGTTTATTTTTATGATTGCAATTAATATGGTTATTGTTGTTTTATGTTTAACTTCAAATAACAAGTTCATCTGTTGTTAGCGCTTTTGTTTAGAAATTAAGTTTCGAATATTGGCTAATTGAGACAAATTTTATATGGAACTATTGGAGTTGTTCTTAAAATAGAAGTAAAGAGTTTGGCATAGAGATACATTAGTCTACGAACCAAGGCTTGGTAACGTTGTACTTAAGTGTTTTGGAAAAATTTCTTCCTATTCGTGCTTTTCTCAATGAAAGAGAAAAATCGGTTAGCGCTGAGAAAACGGTAAAAATATACATTCTCTGATATCCATTTAAAAAAAATTCTGATTTTGTTTTGGTACTTTTTATTTCATTCAAAAAGCTTTTTAATAAGAAATCCTCTAAAGCCTCTTGCAAATAAAATAATTCAACTTTTTTTTGGCAGATATCCATCAATATCGTCCAATGCTGCGCCAAAAAACAACTATGAATAAAAGTGAATTTTGCTGGCACAAAAACTGATCATTATCGAAAACACAAAAGGAAAAACTATGGCCTACACAACGACAACTACAAACACTACTAATATTACTACAAAAAAAAAAAAACAACAGAAAACAAAATCCACACAGATGTCGTTTATTGAATATCGATTTACACGATTTCCCTTGCAAACACTCCCTTGTATGAAAAATGCAACGTCGCTTCAAAGTAATAGGGAAATTTTCTTTCCATCGAAAAAAACAAAATTTTTTTTTTCCCAACAGCGCATAATGAGGCAACATTGATATGACAAAAAGAACATAACAACAACAATAACATCCGGATAATATTTTTGGTTTTTTCGGTGAATTTTTTAGTTTTTTTACTTTAGTCATAAATATTTTTTTTCAATTGCTAAAAATGAATTTCAAATAAATTTTTGTTTTTCATCAAGTTGAATATGAAATTTTTGTGTACTCTATTGCATTTTCGATTGCACAGTGGTAGTATTTTATTATTATTGTTATTTTTTTTTTTGTTTATTTTCAATGTCAGCATACCACACATGTGTGTTGAAGCAACAAGGGTTCAGTGAAATAGCGCATGCACAGTGGGCACTACTATGGAATTTGTTGGATATAAATAAAATGTAATAATTGTAAGTAAGATGCTTATGTACTATCAGTGTTGTAAAGAATATGTATTCGCATTCAAAAAAACTAAGGAAAATAATATCTACAACTACAAAAATAACAACGTACAAAGAATAAACAAATTATTTGTATACGTATATCAAGATTTGCTTATATATATCAATATATTTGTATACATATATCAAGATTTGGCTATAATTAACAAATTATATATTTTATATCGGCGAAATAAATGTTTGTTATTAGTTAACATGTCACAAATTCTGCGAAATTGAAGAATACTATTGAATTAATCATATACTTGGTAATAATTACATAATTATAATTGGACAATTATTGTCTCAGCGTTCTTATTTGAGTGCCATTTAAAACTGTAAAAAAAAATTAACATGAAAAATTTTATCGCGTCTGCCATTTATATTAAAAAATACGTCCAGACGTAAAAACTGATAAATACAAGAGGCAGACGTTTATGCTGCTGCTTTTAAGTGTAATTTAATTTTTTTAAAAATATATTATTATAGATACGCAATTATGCGATTTTATCGTCTGGCAGATTGCGATTTTATCGTCTGGCAGATTGCGATTATTATAATGATTGATTGATAAGAAACGAGTGAAACAAAATCTGCCACTTAGTTATTGCTGCATTTAAAAATTGCACCATTACAAATATGTAATAAAAAATTGAGTACTAAATTATTTTATCGCGTCTGCCTCTTGGCTGACTGGTTTTTTTTACTTACAAAAAACATAAGAATAGAGAAGGCAGACGATTATAGCGCTGCTTTTTCGAAGGCAGATGATTTTGAATACTTAAACTGCATTATATATGTATGTATATACCGTGACCAATTGTGCTGTCCAGAATTTACTATACTATTTTTTCGTTCACATATATGTTATTTAATTTTTATGGCTTTGTATATGGGGCATTCCACGCCAAATTGAACACTATAATTTTGAAATTTTTTTTTCTTCGAAATATCGTTAATTGAAATTTATAGCACACAGTTGAAGTACGCAAGGGTTACTGAAAAATTTTAGTTTCAGAATTTATTGGAAAAATCTAAAATTAATATAAGAATTTGACCAAACTCGAGAATTTTAGACAGCCCCATATATTTTGAAAAATATATGTCTGTCTTTAGTATTTCAAGCTTTTAGAAGCAATGCTGAAGACAATGAAAACTGATAAAATTATTTAACAGTGTATTTTTTTTACATATTTACAATTGCTTTTATTAAAAATGTGGCAGTGTGGACGTCTGCCTTTAATATTTTCGTTATCTATACTATGTCCTTAAAACAATATATCAGAGGCAGACGCGATATAATAATTAAATCGACTTTTTTTTATTTTGCAACTTCAAAATTCATTTAAAAAATAAGCGGTGCTATCTTCACTTAACGCTTAGTTTTTAAAATTCGCATAAGCTCATATAAATGCCAACGACGATAACGTCTTATATGTAACAAAAATGTTAACCGGCTATAACAGAATATCAACAGTGCAATGTTAGGCTATGTAGAAAATTGTGCGCAGCGAATGCCTTAAGTAACCACTGTGCATTATGTCTCTATGTTCGTATGTTGTAGGCTTGCATGCCCTCAGGGTTAAAACTTTATAAAGCCGATGATGATGAAAAGTAAAATGAAAACAAAAAAATACTTGAACGTCATACTAAAGTCTCAGATCTTTAAGGCTGATAATGATGACTGGTGCACACAGTTCACGTCAAGCAAAAGATATGCAAGCACTCAGACTCAGTCCAGAATTGATGATTGATGTTTTGTTGATAATGATAGCAATCGTCCCCGAAATACGAACAACATACATACATACACTTTAGTTTTCATTTAAGGGATATTTTTCTGCTTGCTAAATTATAATAATAAATTGTTGTTGTATACGATTTATTGCTGGGGGGTTGTTTTACTTTGGGTCCGCACAGAGTTTAGTGAATCAATCGAAATTTAATTAAAAAGTCAATATTTGCGATAATGTTGCAAGTACTAAAGAATTTACTTGCACTTTCAATGCCAACATAAGAGAAAAAAAAGTCAGGGTCAGCGGAAGCTTTAGCGTCAGCGTAGCATTTGAAATAAAAAAAATAAATATTTTTGCAGAATTTTAAAATCACATTTTAACCTTCTCACAGCACAGTCATAAAAAAAAATAATTGTTTCCTGTGAAATTTTGCATTCCAATTTAAAAACACATAAAGCAACAAGCGAAATCTCAAAAATTATAATTTTTGCTTAATGGCTATAAAATTTTGGTAACATGGCAAAGGCAAAATCGCTAACATGCTATAATTATTTTGCAGTTTGTTGCACAATTTTGAAGCGATTTTATGGCAATTTTGAGCACTCAGTAAGGAAAACGAAAAAGATTTATTGCGCAATATTTTTATGAGATTTAGGCAATTATTATTAAATTTTTTAATTTGTCTGAGCCATAAATGCCGTTTGCAGTAAACGATTTGAAGTTCCTAAAGGAAATTTTTATCAGATAACCCTCCAACTGTCTGTGATATTGACAGTCTGGTTAGAATTAAAGCAGGAGCGCTAAAAAAATTCCTTAACGTGCAAAGTGAGTTGCACTTATACCAGAATTTCAATTAAGAAAGTCCTTAAATTAGTTCTCGAAAATTACTGGAACGAATATTAACACAATATGGATCAACACCAAAAAAATTAAACTACAGAAAGAAATTGACTGTAATGCAAATTAATAAAAATTTTAAAGCCTGACATGTATCCGTTTGCATAGATCTGTTGCTTTGCTTCTGTTTCATTTTTTGCTTGAGTCCCCAACAGATTGATTAAAAAAACATAAAATATATCAAACTTTGAAATTTTTCCTCGTCGGTATAAAAGTCTCTGATGATTCCGTTTAGGACGACACTGGTATGAGATTTACTCCATTTCTTTGCTTAACTTAAGTTGGTTCAGTGTGATTTTTTTGGTGTTGACACACAAAGTACTAAACAGGAAGCTCAGAAAATAATTTTAAATTATTATCTGTCTCGCTACGTTTTCATCTCTCATCATTCAACGCTCGTTTTGAAATTATCAAGGGCTGTATCATTAACAGCACCAAAATTCCATTTAAATTATTTTTCTCGCAGATATTTATAAGCAGCGTTCCATTATTTGGCAAAGCCTCTAGACAATAGTTGCTATTTGGGCCAGGAACAAGCCATTTATTTGTTCGATCATAATACCAAAATTGTGTACTTGTGGCACCAATTGCTGCATTTTTGTGTTGTTTCGGTACATCGAGACACTCAGGTCTAATACGCCAACGTAAATCTCGACTCCATCTTAATGTAAATAATTGATTTAAATTTGGTATACTAAGATTTTCACTGCAAGGATATAAGCCTGGTGACAATGCCTCGAAGGCATCAATACATAAGTGAGGTGACGCATCAGATTCGTGATATCATCAGATGCGTACTCTAATTACTCGATAGGTGATACTTTTCAAGTACATTGACAGCAATCTCATTTAAGAACCAATGAAATGATTTACAATGCAATCTTGCACGTAACGCTTTCTGTTTAGTCAAGTCTCCGGCGTCAATTTTCGCGAACATACTTCCATGGCGTTTATAAAAATATTTCTTATATTCATCCAACCAGACCTCAACCACACGTTTTTTATTCTAATTAAAATAAATTAATATTATCAGATAACTAAAAATAATGGGGTTAAAGTAAGGGACAGCTAACTTACTCTCTCAAGGTATTGTGGATTTTTTGCGTTTGGACCTTTTTGAAGATTTCCCCTGTAATGATGCGCCACTCTTGAACAAGGCACATTCAACAATTGACCACCGCACATCCATATTTTGAAACTTAATTCAAATTGCTCTGCGCCCCATATCTCAAGACCTTCATCGTAACCACCTAATTCCCAAAAAAAGTCTACAGACATGGCAAATAAATCGCCTTCCATAATAGGATTGTTGTAAGGTACTGCCTTCTCCATCAAATTTTCGGATGCAAATATAGTACCTTCATAAGTTAAAGTCCAATCGAAGCCACCTTGTGTTAGTATATTGAATTGATACTTCAAGCTTCTTGCATCAATGAAATCAACAATTGGGCACACAACCGTGTGTTTATCAAACGCTATGGGTTCTAACAATGGTGGCAACCAATTGTAATTGACTTCGATGTGTGCATCCATAATCACCAGTACTTCTGCGGTCATATTGCGCACACCAGCAAGACGTGCACGAATTAAGCCCATGCGCTCTGGCAACCGCACAAATTGCACTTTAGCAAAATGCCGAGTTACATATTCTTCAAGTTTTTTAAAAATTCCAAATCACTAAAATCATCAACGAGTATAATTTCCTTGAGTAACTCTGGTGGTGTCCGATTGACCAGACTATGTAATGTGCGCAAGAATGTGCTCAAATATTCATTGTGGAAGGGTATTACAATGCTGACAGTAGGCAATTTGGCAAGATATTTCTTATATAAACAACTGGAAAGTTGAAAGTATTAACAAATTTAATTTAAAAGTTAAGAAGATATATTACCCCTTATCACGCACATCTGGCACTGATCGATGGACAGATATTGCATCTGATAAAATTGCATTAAGTCCATGTTGCTCAATTGATTTCTCTCCCAATATGCGATCTTTTTCGTTTTCCAAGGTGGCCGCTTTGCCCTGTTCACCAATGCCAATACGTTTGTTGTCGATATACATGGCTTGCCAGTCATGCCAATCTTTTTTCGCCAGAATTTCATGCTTTCGGAATGAAATTATTGGTATTTGCGTTGTTATAAGTAGAAATAACATTGCCAATATGATGATTTTGACCAACAATTTCCAACTATGTGTCCGCATTTTAAGAGAGCAAAGTGCAAAACACTTTACACCTTACGTGCGCTAAACTTACGAGTAACTCTATTTAATCTTTATAACCAACTATTTGACAGTTAAAAAAATCTTAGCTTAAAACTATTGACAAAAAAACAATTGCTTGTTTGTAGAGATAAAAAGTATATTTTCGATCGTGACCGAAATTAAATTACTGTTAAATAATGAAATACTTTTTATCTCTACAAACAAGCAATTGTTTTTTTGTCAATAGTTTTAAGCTAAGATTTTTTTAACTGTCAAATAGTTGGTTATAAAGATTAAATAGAGTTACTCGTAAGTTTAGCGCACGTAAGGTGTAAGGTGTTTTGCACTTTGCTCTCTTAAAATGCGGACATATAGTTGGAAATTGTTGGTCAAAATCATCATATTGGCAATGTTATTTCTACTTATAATAATGCAAACACCAATAATTTCATTCCGAAAGCATGAAATTCTGGACAAACCGGCGAAAAAAGATTGGCATGACTGGCAAGCCATGTACATCGACAGCAAACGGATTGGCATTGGTGAACAGGGCAAAGCGGCCACCTTGGAAAACGAAAAAGATCGCATATTGGGAGAGAAATCAATTCAGCAACATGGACTTAATGCAATTTTATCGGATGCAATATCTGTCCATCGATCAGTGCCAGATGTGCGTGATATGGAGTAATATATCTTCTTAACTTTTAAATTAAATTTGTTAATATTTTCACCTTTCCAGTTGTTTATATAAGAAATATCTTGCCAAATTACCTACCATCAGCATTGTAATACCCTTCCACAATGAATATTTGAGCACATTCTTGCGCACATTGCATAGTCTGGTCAATCGGACACCACCAGAGTTACTCAAGGAAATTATACTCGTCGATGATTTTAGTGATTTGGAATTTTTTAAAAAGCTTGAAGAATATGTAACTCTGCATTTTGATAAAGTTCAATTTGTGCGGTTGCCAGAGCGCATGGGCTTAATTCGTGCACGTCTTGCTGGTGTGCGCAATATGACCGCAGAAGTACTGGTGATTATGGATGCACACATCGAAGTCAATTACAATTGGTTGCCACCATTGTTAGAACCCATAGCGTTTGATAAACACACGGTTGTGTGCCCAATTATTGATTTCATTGATGCAAGAAGCTTGAAGTATCAATTCAATATACTAACACAAGGTGGCTTCGATTGGACTTTAACTTATGAAGGTACTATATTTGCATCTAAAAATTTGATGGAGAAGACAGTACCTTACTACAATCCTATTATGCAAGGCGGTTTATTTGCCATGTCTGTAGACTTTTTTTGGGAATTAGGTGGCTACGATGAAGGTCTTGAGATATGGGGCGCAGAGCAATTTGAATTAAGTTTCAAAATATGGATGTGTGGTGGTCAATTGTTGAATGTGCCTTGTTCAAGAGTGGCGCATCATTTTAGGGGAAATCTTGAAAAGGGTCCAAACGCAAAAAATCCACAATACCTCGATAGAGTAAGTTAGCTTTACTTTAACCCCACTATTTTTAGTTATCTGATAATATTAATTTATTTTAATTAGAATAAAAAACGTGTGGTTGAGGTCTGGTTGGATGAATATAAGAAATATTTTTATAAACGCCATGGAAATTTATACGAGAAAATTGACGCCGGAGACTTGACTAAACAGAAAGCGTTACGTGCAAGATTGCATTGTAAATCATTTCACTGGTTCTTAAATGAAATTGCTATCAATGTACTTAATGAGTATCCACCTATCGAGCAATTAGAGTACGCATCTGGTGATATCAGAAGTGTTGCGTCACCTCACTTATGTATCGATGCGTTCGAGGGATTGTCACCAGGCTTATATCCTTGCAGTGAAAATCTTAGTATACCAAATTTAAATCAACTATTTACATTAAGATGGAGTCGAGATTTACGATGGCGTATTAGACCTGAGTGTCTCGATGTACTGAAACAACACAAAAATGCTAGAGTAATTTTCAATCGGTGCCACAAGCAAGGTGGAACACAATTTTGGTATTATGATCGAACAAATAAATGGCTTGTTCATGGCCCAAATGCCAACTATTGTCTAGAGGCTTTGCCAAATAATGGAACGCTACTCATAAATATCTGCGAGAAAGATAATTTAAATATGAAATGGAATTTTGGTGCTGTTAATGATACAGCCCTTGATAATTTCAAAACGAGCGTTGAATGATGAGAGATGAAGACGTAGCATTTTGAAAAGGATTTTACATTCGTTTTACATCATTTCCTAATAAGAAAACAATTAAACGTTGCGGCTTTAAAAAGTTGAAAAATTTAGCAATGGCTCAGTCGCTTTATTAAAAATTTCATTTGCTTATTGCGAAATTTGATTCGTCAATAAAAAAAAAAAAAACTTGATTGAAATTTAAACTTCTCTAATTATTTTTTAATTAAAGAAGAATGAACACTTTGTGGTTAAAATAATCTCCGGGAATAACTGAAGCGTGATGATTACCTCATTTCAATTGAAGCCTAAATAGTGTTAATATATACCATAGAATACCCGTACCCATAATGTGGAAATATGACTGATATTTTCAGTAAAACTTTAATGAAATTATTATTTTTCAAAAATTTAAAATTTTAATTCAGAAATAATTCTGGTACATTTTTGTCCAGAAAGTCTCCTCCAAATTATTATGTCATAACACATAAATAACAATTTTTAGCATAAATAAAAATTTTTACCAAAAATAACAATTTTTACGGGAACTAAAAATTTTCACAAAAAAAAAAAATTTCAAAAATTATAATGCCTCGTAAGCTGGCCCTCATTAAGAATGCCGTCAGATATAGTATTGAAAAAATAAATAAATTGAACCATGTCTTTCTATACGATTAGTAATTAATATTCATTCAATATTATGCATGTGAAAATGATTTTCGCAATAAGCACAAAAAAAAATCCTTTCTAAATTAATTACAAATGCAGCCTTTGGCCTTCTTGAAAGCCAATAAAATTTTCACCATTCACATTTTTCTAACGTACATATATAGCTCTCAAACTGTGCGCTTTCATCAATCATCACTCGCATGGATGCAGGCAAGAGCAGCATCTATTTTTACTATAACCATTTTCACAGGCAGGCAAGCACCCCTCAATTTGAAAACCCCCGCTCAGTACGCTCACTTGCCTCATTTATTAACTTAAATAATTTCTTTTACTTAAGAAAATAAACGAAACAAGAATTTTCCTTTCTAATTTTTTTTTTTTTTTTTGTTTTTCTGCATCACTCATCAGTTTTTCCACACATTGCTTGGGCATTAATAATAATAACAACTACAAAAACAACAACTATAATTTCTCAACTTATAAACAGGGTGGTTGTATAAAGAAAAAATTGAGAAACACCTAGTATTCGATTGCTAAAAATTATTTCAAAAGTTGAACTTACAGAAATAATTATAGAGTTTAGCTACTACTGCAATTAGCTTTCTTAGCTATTTAGCTTGAAGCTTTAAGTCAACTAAAATCTTTAATCTTTGTATGTATAAGGAAACAATTGAGAAACTCTTCATTATGCAATTACTAAAGATCATTTTGAAAGTTGAACGTTTAGCTATTAAAGCTATTTGCCTTTTTAGCTATTTAGCTTGGAGTTTTAAATCAAGTAAAAAATAAAAAATAAATTTTTATAAAAACTAATGAATGTAAAATGTAAAAACAAGAGCGAAATGTTACCATATTTAACAATAGCATATCTTAGCTCACCCTGTACTATCATAATGATAATGTTGTTGTTATAAGCTGTCATGCAAGCAGCATCACTTAAGTGTTGCTGCTTCGTTTTATTCTGTTTTTTTTTTGTTGCTTTCTTCATTTAATGTTATGACAGCTCATCAAAATGATGCCTTCAACTAATGACAGTTTTTCCACATTTTCCCTTAGACTCATGTGCTTATTTTGAGCTAACTAACTAACGTTTATTAACTATGTGCTTAAAGTACATACATACAAACATATACACACACATACATACGTACAACAAGTATATGAGAAACTAGTCTACTTTATTTTGAGCATGTTGTTGTTATTACATTTAATGGTTTCGTAATATATTGAATTGCTTTCATATTGCTTACTTAAACTATAGAAGTTTTTATATCTTCAAATCGAAAAAAATATTCGGAAAAAATAATTTCTTAATGAATTTTCGAACTTTCTTTAATGATTAGAGAATTTTGAAACTTTCCCTACCAATTGATGAAAGTTTTTCGGGAACGGTTAGGTTAGAGTGGTGGCTAAGCGAACAAATTTGAAGCCCTAAGTAGCACTGATTGTGCCGTCTTAATACCACATTACGTGAACAGGTGTATTGTTGGATGTTAATATAGCTATATCCAGTTAGTTTTATTAAGAGATCCGATTTCAACTTCAGCAAATTCGCTGAGGTCATTGAAGCAAGGTTTGCCAAGACATCTTAGCCTGATTCTTGCTAAAGCTGGACAGCTGCAAAGAAAGTGCTCGAGTGATTCAATCTCGCTTGTATTTTTGCAACTGCGGCAGGAAGAATTGAATGGAATAATTAATCTTTCAGCCTTCTTGTAAGAGGGCCAGATTGATCTGGCTTTTTTGCAGGTATGTAAAGACTTCCAGTGGTTGTCGGCTACAGATAGAAAATGCGAGAAAATCCTCTTTTTAACTAAACCGAGAGGAGTGAAAAGCAAATTCCGGTGCGGTTTTATTAAGAGAGGAACCACGCCAGAATTGCTATCTTCTTCTCTGAATTAATACAGCCCACTAATTTGCAGGCAACAAGAATGGCAAAAACTTCAGCCTGGAAAACGCTGGCTGAATCATTGAGAGATTTCAGAGTCTTTTGAGTAGACTCCTGCGCTTACTTTAGGAACCATCGGTTAATATAGTGGTTTCAAAATTTACAATAAGTTGAGAGTGCCCTCTTCCCACTGAACTTGCTCCGGAATTTTCACCTGAAAATTTTTTTCAAAACTTAGCGTAGAACAGATGTAGTCCGTTGGGGAATTAGAACGTTCGAATGGTAAGGTGTCGATTATAGAGCAATGACCATATTGCTTCGAAAACCAATTACCGGCTTCTCTGAGCCTAATCGCACTACAAACAGCAGCTGCTTTGATGAAAGAATTGGGAGGTAGCAGGTGTACAAGTACATTTAAGGTTGACGTAGGACATGATCTCATAGCCTCCGCAACATCGATACAAGTCGTCCTTTGCAATCTCTCTAGCTTTAACTGGTTGTAGCTGGCCACCAAACTAAAGCACCGTAAGTGAGGATCACGAACAGAATATAAAATTCTTGGACTTTCTTTGATGTTCAAAATATAAAAGGAGTCCGCCGGGAAGGTATGCCACTTTATTTTGCCGCCATTTTGATAAATATCAGTTTTGACAATTCATATTTGGCAGTTATAGAAACAATTCTGATATTTTTGCGAGGAATAACGTACCAACAAACAAAACTATTTATAATAAAGTGAACGATTTCGAAGAAAGAAACTCTGTAGCTGATAAGCTTAAGTCAGTATTACAGCGTACTGCAAGATTCGCTGAGATCATAGCTGCTGTTCAAGAAAGTGTTCACAGCAATCAATCAATTTCAATTCGACAGCCTGTTAGGGAAACTGTCAATGCTGAACGCTATTGTGATATGATTGAAAACTTTTTGAGGCTGGAACTACGTACTTTTGGTTTGATTAACATATAGTTTTAACAACGCGGTGCAGCAACTCATTAAGCCAGGAATACTGCGGAAATTAAGGAATTTGAAACTTCGATAGAAAGAAGATGAAAGTTCAGGACTAACATGAACGAGAGT
Source organism: Meiosimyza platycephala (assembly GCA_963662105.1). Taxonomy (NCBI): domain Eukaryota; kingdom Metazoa; phylum Arthropoda; class Insecta; order Diptera; family Lauxaniidae; genus Meiosimyza; species Meiosimyza platycephala. The sequence continues at coordinate 15,642,283 of OY759210.1, forward strand.
TTCTAATCAATTTCTTGCTTTTCAACAATTTACCCAAAAAATATCAAACAACTACGTGAAAAAAAAATGTTTCACCATCAACAGTTGACACAACCTGCATGTTGAGAAATACGCCACTCCCATATTTAAGTTATTAATTACAAAAATAATAAAAAAATCACCAATAATAAAAAAATTCCCAATAATAAAAAAATTTCCTTACAGTAAATTACAAAGAAACTCAAGCAATCGTTAAAGCAAACAAAAGCGCAACAAGTAGTTCTCGCCACACAGCAACAATTGAAATACCACTTGAGCGATGGTGGTGGTGGTGAACGCATGTAAAAAATAAACCACTTAAAGCCCAATTCGACACACTTTAGAGACAATAAAAAATGCGATGCCAAAAGAAAAAAAAAAAAAGATCAATTCCAAAATATACAAATAATATAAAAAAAAAGAAAAACTTCAAAACCAAAATATGTCAGTGTCCATAATGAAGTTAAATGAAAGCTTTTTCATTTTCTCTTATACTTAAACACTTCATAAAAAAAACTTAAAAAAAAAACTCAAAACACTCCCCCAATCGAAATGTTGTTTTTTTTTTACTAACTATTTAAATATTATGTCGCTTTATAATGCCAGAAAAGCAACAATTCATATGCAATACATAAACTCGTATGCCATAAAAAACGAAATATTTAAATATACATACGTTCAGACAAAATGTTATACAAAAAGGTCATCAATCTTCTGGCTAAATAAAAGCATAAAAATATATATGAAAAAAACAAGAAAAACTAATGTATAAAAGAAATCATCTACATATATAGTGTCAGCATAGTTCACAAAACATCGATATGTCGGTTGGTCTATCCCGTCTATTTGTCTCTTTGTCTATCGAAGAATGCGCTGAATAAAATTGAAATATATCAACTGCTAATTGATACAATAGATCTTTGAAATGGCAGCACAGCATCATGAAGATAACATGTGAGTGCTTCGTCGTAGACTATGGCTATGGAGTAAACAATAGAAATCAATCCATTATAAAATGTTTAATTTAACATCCATTGTGCTTTACTTTCAAAACGTTAAAATACTTACAGAGATGAATTGTATGGGTTTTGTTATTCTTAGAACTTAAGGCCTGTTAAACTTTTGAAAAATTCTTTAAAAAAATCTTATAATTGAGCCGATTTCGAAAATCAGCATATATCGCAAAAGAACATTCAATTTCATTTGTTATTCATATAAAGCTAATGCCTAATCCATTATTCTTTACCATGATATTGAAAATTTATTAATCCATTGCAGCAATGCTTACCTGAAAAGACAAGAAAAATATATTTTGTTAGTGACAAATTTTAAATGAATTGTTTTTAAAGTAAGGTTTGAAAATAATTTAATGTATTTAATGTAGATATTCAAATTAAATAAAAAATTACCTTAGAAAATGCATACATATTTTAATATTAACCATATGAATCATAGCAATTTCTTATATAAAAAAGTTTTAATTGGCTCTCCATTATAAAAAGTTATGTTCTATTAAAAAGTTTACAACTGTATTGGCGTAATGAAGATATGCCCACCACAGGATTTAAATTCTCCCTCAAAAGCAGAATAATGCATTAAGTGTTATGCACAGTGTACTTTATATAAATAAAACTTTGTCTAACTTAATTTTGCAAATCAGCTTCTTAATATTAATCTAGCTGTGTATAATTCCATCGTGAGCAGCCTTGTTTTAATATCAGCCTATGTCGGCTTATACAAAACCATCAAATGTTCTCGTGTAATCTTGAAATTCATAAATTTTTCCTATTGGCATTCCTATTGGATCTTGATGACTGGTGCTGCCCAGAGAACGAGCAGGCGCTTAAAGAGCGTACAAATAAGAACAAAAAGGCTTTTAAAGAGCGTAAAGATTCAACAACACATGCTTATCCTTTCTTGTGGTAGTGGGCACCAGAGAACGACATTGAGTGGCTCACTGAGGGTTTTGAGCCATTTCCAAAAATATGAGACATGAGTGTGCACACTGCATGCAATAATGAGCGTGAATTTGAGTCGAACTCACTAATAGTCAATGCGTAGATAGCATGCTGCTCAAGAAAGGTGAGCGTGTAAAAGTACCTCTAGGGTAGCTCCGGACTGTTTTCGACCCTTTTGGTGCTTTCCAAGGTCCGGAGCCGCCTAAGGTATGTTTAAAAGCTATTTTCGACTATTCCTTATCGATTAGTGCAAAAAAAAAAAGTTTAGGGTGGCTCAAAATACAATTTTTTTTTTCACCAATCGATAGGTAAAAGTCAAAAATAGCCATTTCCGAGCTTCATCTATCTATTGATGCAAAAAAAATTTCATTTTGAACCACCCTAAAAATTTTTTTTTATCCAATCATTAAAAAATGGTTGGTTGACAATAACTTTTGGGCATATCTTAAGCGGTTCCGGACCTAGGAAAGCATCAAAAGAGTCAAAAACGGTACTTTCCAAGGTCCGGAGCTACTCTAAGTGATGTCCGAAACTATTTTTCGAACTTTTCCAATCGATTGGGACAAAAATCTTCCAAATATGGGACAAAAACTGTCCTTTCCAGGGTCCGGAGCCACCTTAAGTAATGTGCAAAATCCTTTTTAGACGTTTTCCTATCGATTGGAGCAAAAAAAAAAAAGCCTTTGTTTCAAAAGTAGCTCACGAGACACTCATATACTCATTCGAAAGGAAACGAAATGAAACGGTATTCACTAGGAATGATTGTGAAACACACTCACATTCAGAGACTTCGCCATAGCTCGTTTCACAAAATTTTCTGTGAGCGGCGAATCTGTGTCAATCAGCTGAAGTTTTGAATGGAAAAAATGATGAGTCGTTCACTGCTGTTCTCTGGTGGGCACCACTGGCTATGACCCTTAAAACACTCCCAAGTTCTAGGCGAAGCACACTTTTGGCTTCCAAACTTGCTTTTACTCGAATAAAATTCAGAGCTCAGGGACTGATAAGTTTTCTCAAGACATTTCTTGGGATCTTAAATAGAAAATTATTATCGAGGTCTCTAAAATGGTGTTCTCTTGGAAGATATTTTAAGAAAACTCCAAAAAGTTTTTAAGCAAATTTATTACCTGAAGACTGTTACTTTTGATCCCCAAGGACGTAATCTTCTCCGAGCCAAAAATCTCTCTAAGAAATAGCAATGTGTTTACATTAAGCGTCTACATACTACAAAAAATTGCTATAACTTGCAAATATGTGGTAGTGAAAGTGATATGCAATTGATGAAAAACTAACAAAAACCTTAAAAGGCTTAAACCAAACGAGTTCAGAAAAAAACCAGGAGCCAGGAGACTTCAATTCAAAAAAAAAGTAAACTAACTTGGTGCAATTCGATATAAAAACTTATACTGCAACTAAACAATGTTGTTCGACGAAGAATAAATCAAACGCATAAATTATTTGAATCTAACAGCTAACAGCTGAATCTACAACATAAGCAATCAGTTACAGCCTAAAACAGAAATGTACAAAAATCAGTAATTGATCCTAATTTTTCATGTATAAATCAAAGTTTTTCCAAAAAAAAATAAATAATAAAAAATCATGTTTCTTGCTTAGAGTCAAGTGGAGCCATATAATCTATGAGTGGCCCACCGTTGGCTAAGAACATTCAATGCAAATTTTTGAGAGTAATTTGGGATTCAAGATTTTTATATGAAAATTAAAGTACTTTGATGTTTTTGGCAACCACAGCGAATCGGTCTTAGCACGTTAAATGGTACTGCTAACTAAAATAATATTGAGATACTTGCATAATTTCATTAGCATATCAATATATGCTATGTATATCATCGTTGTTGATTTTTATGGCCAATGCTCTTAAATACAGCAACTTTTCCAAGCACTCAAAAAAAAAAATCTATTTAAATTTCCAAAAAAAAATACAATATTTAACTGTCAACTGTGTACTGCAGCTGCGCCCACATACAGGTTGCCCACATACCGCATCCTGGTAGCAAGTACGGCATTTGAATAAATACCAAAATGCACATGCATACATACATACAAACGAATGAAATGAATGTATGTATAAAGTCGTAGCATAATTTAGGAGCACAAGTAAAATATTTACTTTTCCTAAGCAAACAGTGAATCCTTTTTATGAACACATACACACACACACACATAAATCTATGCAAACATAAATATAAATAATTATTGCTCCAGCCAGCCAGCTAGCGAGCGAACGAGCAAAAACATTTTAACAAACGCATCTCAAAAACTAAAAGAGTTGCAACGTACACAAAAACCGCGACTTTAAATAAACATCACCAGCAGCAGCAGCAATAGCAAGATTTTAAGCAACCAACATTTGCAGCAGCAGCAGCAACTTCTCAACACACACGGCACACACGAGTAGGAGCAAAATGAATAAAACAGCAAAAGGCGAAAGCAACAACAAAAACAAAAACAAAGAAACGCCTTTTTTCACAATGCGCCGCCGCACAGAGGAAACAGCTTAATCGATTTGCCCGTTGTTGCACAGCGCAACGTACAACTGCAATTTGTTGCTGCTGCTGTTGCTGCTGCTGCTGCCAAGTTTTTGTTGGGGGCAAAAACAAATTATTGCATATAAATTATGGTGAAAAAATATTAATTACCGCTGATATGTTGCGATGAGCCGAGTTAAGCATTTAGCTGCGCACTGAGCTGAGTGCAGGATATGTGCGCATTTATTTGCTTATGAAAGCCAACAACACATGAAAGATAGATAGACTTTTGTATATCTGAGAGTTACATTTGTAACTGGCAGTTACATTAGTTTTTTATGTATCTTTACGTTTGATTTGTTGTTTTTATTTTTTCTTTTTCAATTCTACACTGAAAAGATTTTGTTTCAAAAAATAATATATCTTTTGTTGTGGTTGATCTTAACTTGAAGTTTTTTTGCAGCGATTACTTTTCGAGATAGTTTATAGCAAAATACGAGTTCATGGTTTGATAGTTGGTTGTTCTTAAAAACTGATCCAATAATGACTAAATGAGCTCATGCACAAGATTGATGGATGAACTTATCAAGAGACGGACATAAGTTTATGAAACTAATGAACTTTCAGTTGTAAAGAGCTTAACGAATGGATTTGTAGATTCACGAATTAAAAGACCAATGAACAATTTATTGCTGGTTTAATGAACGAAGACTATTGATGATAATAAATATATCGATTGACTGAAGAACTGGATGATTGATCATAACTTTCGATTAAACGATTAAAGGACAAATGCGATAATGGAGTAGAAGCTTTAAAATCCTTAAGATTAATAAAGTGATGAGCAATTTAGTTCCAATATGAAATACATAAAAAATTTTCTTAAAATCCCATTTTGCTTTTTCCCATTAAAAAAAAACAAATTTTTAAAAAAAAAATATTAAGCCGTGGCAAAAAATTTAGAAAGAAATCAATTTTCAAAAATATCAATATATTGAATGCTGAAAAAAAGGGACATTTAAGGATAAGGATGTGAAGATATTTAAGGGAGCAGGGGCAGTCATGGCCGTGAAAATTAGAGCATTTTTAATAAGTTTTTTTTTGGTATTAATTTAATTTATTTAATAAAAGTGATAATATGGAATTATTACATTATGTTTCAACTTGACTTGACGAAAGTTTAAAAGAAAAATATTAAAAATAAAAAAAGTTATAGCTGGCTGTGTTGGACCTTGTCCCATACAGAGTGTCTTGCGGTGACCATCACAAATCCTTGCAAAACCATCCAAAATCAATCGGATAAGAAAAATTAGTTAGTTAAATAAATAATCTAGTGCTGCCCCTTTAAATAAATAATCTAGTGCCTGATCGAAGGTTTTTTTTTAAAAATCAACAAAATAGCGGCCTCAGGAATATTTACCTCCAGATTTTCGGTAAAAACCAAAAAATTAATTGTTCATAAAAAATCGATTTAAAAAAAAAAAATTCTTCGATCAGGCTGTTTATTTTTTTCAAAAACTGTGTAAATTTCATTGAAATCTATCGAGCGGTTTTCGAGTTACAGTGGTCACCGGTTCCGAAAACATATTTTTGGGAAAAACGCATTTAAAGTTTTACACTCGGTACTCTTACCACCGAGAGCCCTTTGGCTATTGCTGAATAACTCCAAAAGTAATTGCCGGATTTATTTCAAATTTTCAGGTTGTATTTTTAATATATTACACTTTGAGAAAATGCAAAAAAAAATTGATTTCTCAAAAATCATGACAGCCCCTGCCCCCTTAAGTCGCTGTTTTGAATCCGAAATCAATTAGAATTAATTTTTACATTGGTACTTTTATAGCCACTTCTACGAAATTTGTATACAAGAACTTTGCTAGTTACTGGATGTCTAGATTGATTGTCAAACAACAACAAAAAAAAGACTAAGCCAACTCCAGCGGCACCTACATTCTCTGCATAATTTTTAAGCTATTCAAGTGAATAGTCCTTGAAGGAATAGTTGCTTTAATGGTCTGAACTTGAGGTCTGCACGAGTGCACTTGAAACGACTATCAAGCCACTCACCATGATTGTGAGTTTATCGAGACCTTGTGCACGAAAATCACAAACCAAATCAAAACATATGAAAGCACCAATCAGGCAAGGTGAGTGCTGCACTCGCAAATAAAATTTTCTACGAATTCAAACACTCGTAGTTTATTGCATTCGGCATCGAGTGACTTGTTGTCTTTTAGTGCGTTTGCTCAGCGAACAGATTTTCTATGCCGTGTTGCTTTGCGGCACAAAAGCGATCAATAAAGTTTGCGTTTTGAATTTGAACAACAACAACAATTTGAATGCAGCGTTAAAAACTCTACCATCGCTCTTTTGGCAACGCATTGATATTACTGTTGACTCGTTTAATTTTTTACTTTTTCTCATGTTCGCTGTTGTAAATGTTTTGTACAGCTTGAACAACATTAACAGCGAAATACGAGTCAGAGTACAAACGAAGTCAAGCAATGTTATTGAATCGTTCTGTTTTGTGCAAGTCTATTGATGACTCGCTGAATGTCAATAGAACCATTGCACTCGACAGCGAGTACAATAATTCTGCTGACATAGCAAGCGCTCTCATGCAGACCTCTAGTCTGCACTTGAAACAGACAGAATTTAGAGAGCGACGATATTGCGTTGATCAAATTAACTCCTTTTGAATTGTAATCGAATAAGAAAGTGGTGGAAAGGCAATTTCGCAATTGTATTTGAACCGAGTTGAAAAATATTGGCGTGGCAGAGAAAATTGCGTCTATTATCCAAAGCAGCTACTTAAGCTTCCAGTGTTCGGTATTACACAGAAGTAAAATAACTGAACCTGTTCGATAAGGGGAACACTTTGAATTATTGGGCCGAATACAAAGGATAAGCTATGGAGTAAAGCTAACCAGAGCAATATCATATGTAGATCCTTAAAATTGGTTAGGGCATATTCTCCGTAGAGAAAAAAAGGAGGGTTTGATAGCAAGCATCAGTATATAACATGTAAAAGAACATTTGAAGAAGAACAATGTTGGCGGAAATAAATGAGCTATATAGAAATATACAGGAATTGAGGAAGCCCTTAAGGAAAATTATAAAAATACTTTATGCTGTGTGTGAACGGCGCTCATAGTCATTAGACACAAAACAAAGAACATATATTTCATTTTAGCGCTCTGTGCTCATTCTGAGATAACAAAACTATAAATTTTTTTTGAATATATTAAAATTTTTTAAATCATAAAGTTTCAGCTGCATAAAAAAAAATATACTGAAAGCGCAAACAATTCTGATGCGCATCCTACATTCCCTGCGTTTAGCGTAACAAATCATAGCCGCATTGTTATTCCAATTGCTGTTGTTTTCATTTGTTTTTTTTTTTGTTCATTTCTGCCCACATTTGGTTGCGCCCCCTTTGTGTTTTTTAAAAGCAGTAATCGCGTTTGTGGCGCAGCCTGTAGGAGTTATTTGCCAAGCTTAAAAACTCAAATCAAAGCTTAATTGAATGTTCTGTAGCATACAGAGCTGAGCTGTAGAAAAATAAAACAGAAGAAGAAAAAAATTAGTGCATATGTTGGCCAAGAACAACAACAGCAACAACAACAACAACAACAAAGCTCTAAATCATGCATGACGAATTGTCTAAACTGGGCAAACAAATGCGGATATGCAGAAAAATTGTCTATGGATATTTTGAGCGTAAAACTTCAATGATTTTAAGTTAAGAAAAAAATTATTTTTCGAAAAGAAAAATATCTCTAAATTTTTTGATACGGGAAGCTGCTATCGTTAAACTGTTGTTTAACTTATATCAAGAGCGCATTTAAGTACAACACACAAAACCTCTTGCATACAATACAAAGACAACAGCATCCTTTCAAGAGAAACTTAGCGCAAAGATGCTACGTTCTATATCTATGCGCTATATCGGCATATCTTAAGGATTGCATTTAAAACTAAAAGATACGCAAAGAATGCTCTTAGCTGCTGCTGGCATTTCTTTTTCCACGGCTGCTCTACTATTGCCATTGTTTCGGCGGCGGTGTTGTTGTTGTGCAGTTTTTCCTACTCTTAATGTTGCATAGTAAAGTAGCCCTTAGTCAAGCGCCTGTAGGCCGTTGAAAAAGAAAAAAAAAAAAGGTGATTTATTTGAACATGGTTATCAACTTAAGAAAAAACTAAAGTAACAGCAACGAAAACAACAAAAAGCATCTAAATAAAAATCTGTTGTTACTACTGCCTGTTGTTGCTTAAAATGCGCCGCCGCCGCCGCCGCCGCTGCATTCATGAGATGCATTTTTTGAACGAAAATGTTGCTGCTGCCATGAGATACTTTTAGCAAGATACCAAACTGATTTTTTATCTTTCGCAGAGTAACAAAAATGTTTTAGTAGCAATGGAATACAAAGCAGAAAAAAAAAGAAGGAAATATCAACGAATCCTTGAACATCGCCAGTTTTGTAATAATTGAATTGCATTGAAAATGTATCTTTGTATCTTGCAGTTACAATATTTAAAGCGAAAAACAATGCATATAGCTGGTAGTTATATAGAAAAAGATGGCATTGTTTTTTTTTTCGCCAAAAGCAAAGCAAACCAAATACATAAATAAATAAAATAATAAATTGTAATAAAAAATGGAAATGTCGAAAACAATGCAACATGTTCCAGCCACCAATGGTTGCTATTGCAATACATACTATATAGGAGGGCACAGTAGTTTGGGGTAGACTAAAAAGTAGTAGTAAGTATAAGAAAATAGCACACAAATTGTATGTTATATCAAAAAGTTGCATATAAAATATCGTGCAATTTTAGCCAAAGCAATAATGCCCATTTAAATTTCATCATTGAGAGCATTTTTGCTAACGCCCGAAAACTACAATTTAATGTTTCATTTAGCGGAGTTTTTTTTCTTATTTTTTTAGAGAATCTTTTGAGGCATTGTTGCTTGAGTATAACTTCCTATATGCAAATCTATCAGTCTAACATTCTAATGCGAATTTATGTTTATCAATGTCAGTGGTTTAAATCAGTGACGACAATAATGCTTACTAATTTCGACTAGCGTTTCTTCGAAAATATATCCAGAAGATTCCCTTGTAATTTGTAATAGCTTGAATATCGAATTTTCGTTGATATCTTTGCATAGCTGTGGCTCGATTGTAATAAAAGCTAAGGACTTCAAACCAATATTAATAATCAAATCACACGAACGTAGTAGCCAACTCCGATCTGCATTTCTTCAGATTTTACTACAGTGGTCGGCATATATGTTTTGACAAATATGTGCGTTTTAGTGTTCTTTCTGCAAAGGCTGACTGTCAATGCTAACAATTTTTATTCGCGATGGAAAATAAGCTAAAATATAGCCAAAAACCGTGTTTTTTTTTGCAATTTTAGGTTAGATAACTCGAGAACCTGACGTATAGGAGAAATTCTGAGCACGGATTTGGATTCAGCGCATCAAAGTCCTTCGGATATGATAGGTCTGGTACCTGGTTTTAAAAATTTTTTTTTTTTGTCGGCCTCTATTATCAATATTTGAAGCATTGTATTTCGCAATATATATGTTTGATTTTAAAGAGCGTTAATTCTGAATTCAAACCACGACGAACAATATTGGTACGATGGAAATATATTTGAGTTAAATACCTAATGAAACTCACTCATATTATTGCTTTGTCTCTATTGCTTAGAAAATTATGAGCTGATCCTCATTTGAAAATACTACTCTAAAAGAACTTTGTTAATTGCCCTGTAATTCAGAGAATATTCAAGATAGATTCCCCCTCCAAACAACTTTTTTTTAATATGATAATACTTAGCCGTGATTTTTTTGACGCGGTTATTCGCTAAAAAAAATTTTTGTATGAGAATGGCAGTTAATTTCTCATACAACTGTCATTTCTCATTAACTGTCATTCTCATACAAAAAATTTTTTTAAGCGGGTAACCGTTTCAAAAAAATTTAGCTACTACAACTCTTAGTCTTCTTATAGACTAAGAGCTGGCTACATAAAAATTAACCGATCGACTATACTCGTGATTTTTATTATAAGTTCCCAATAACATTGTCAAAACAAGCGTCCATTTTGCAGAAATCTGATTGGAGGGGGAGAGCGTGGGTGGTCGGTCAAACGTGTCAAATTTTCGTGAAAAAAAAAACCGATAAGATATAACTCTGAAAATCGGTATCAGTATTAGATATTGAGTATACAAATGACAAAAAAGTATTTGCAGAAGTGTAGGTGGGGGAGTAACCGCTCCCAGAAGTGATGAAGTGATAAGGTATATGTCGAAAAATAATTCATAAGATATATTTCTGCAAATTTGTTTTTCTGTAAGCTTACAATACAATTAGACAAATTACAAAATTTGCGAAGTAAAAAGTGAGAGTAATTGGCAAAAAAACGTATTTTTAACCGGGCGCAGCGGGTGGTTCAAAATATTAAAGTTGCTCCGATTTTCGTTCCCCGGGCACCAAAAGTTTCATATTGATGCCATCAAGAACCACGTAAAATTTGGTTCATTTCAGAAAACATTTGATGGACCCACTACCGTTTTGAAAACTGAAAAATGGTCCTTAATCTATCGAAAATCATTAATATCTCCCCGAAGCTACCTCGTAGAGGGATCAAATGTACGACTAGGTCCTATTATTTTTTCTCCTCCAACATTTTTTCCCAACATACTTACCCCCTATCACCACCCCTTAGGGGGGCTCCCCTGCAAAAATTACATTTTTGTGAAATTATGAAATTGACTCCCCCTCTTCTCAGACGCCGCTGGAGGGGTAAAATGTCAGACCATTTTCTATTATTTTTACTGTCCCAAACTTTTCTTTCGACACACCTACCCCTTATCTGCCACCCTTTTGGAGGTCCCCCTACAAAAACACAAAAAATTTCGAAAAATAGTTCATAGCACCCCCGGAGTGACCCGTAGAGGGTTCATATGTATCACCAGGTCCTATTATATTTTCTTTTTTAATATTTTCCACGAAGATACCTACCCTCTACCTGTCACCCTTTTGGGGGACCCCCACCTCCCTTTGGTGAGATTTGGTGAGATCTGCAGGGATCCCCTCTCTCCCTCCCCTGAGATTTAAATTATAATTTTTAATGTAAATTCTATGCATTATAAAGTTGACGTGAGGTTTTTCTTGACCCCCTCCCCTCCCTTGATGAGATTTTGCCGGACCCTCTTCCCGCTATTTTGACTCACGTAATTAATGGACGTAAAATCAAGTTAAAACTTTAATTTTTTATTAATAATATTTTTCCTTTTCACTCAAAATGAATCAGGAAATCCTAATTTTCAGTATTGCTGTTCATAACCTGACCACCCTGAATATATAATTTGGAAAATATTGTGAGCAGCGCCGCAGACAAATGTTTTGAACCAATCAATTTTTGATATTGTGACATTATTTACAGAACTAAAATTTCGGTTATTCAGCTCTAAATATTTTGATGGATGATTGCTATATTTAATCAAAAAACTTAATTTTTTTTTTTTTTGATTCAATGTCACGAATCTCCTTCTTCAAAAATGTGACCTAGACTTCAAATATTTCGCTATATTACATAATGCATTAATGATTACACTATGCTGGGATAACTTTGTTCTGGAATAACAATTTTATATGTGTAACTAAAACCGTATCGCCTTATTCGCCGCCGTTGTCGCAATACGATATGCAACTAAAAATTCATATAAAAAAAAAAAAGAAAATAAATTAATGAAAAAGTTCAAAAGAACAACAGCAACGACAACAACAAAAAACGTAACAACAAATCAATGCAATTTTCAATTGAATATCGACGAACGGAAAACTAAAAATTGCAGCAGAAAAAAAAAAACAATAATAAAAACCAGGAACAGCAACAACATACAATAAAAAAACAAAAAAAAAAAAAAAACATCAAACAGCAACATATCATGTTTGTTGCTGTTGCTGCTTCTACAGTTGCCGTTTGCTGTGTATTGCTCATGTTATGTTATTAACAACAACAACAAGTAGGAAATATCAAAAAGAATCTCGGGCTTCAAAAACAAACCTCTTCCTTCATCGATGTCTGTGTGTGTGTAGTTGCTGTATTTTTAAGCTTGAAGCTTGAAATTATGAGACCACCACGATGAATAAAGAGCTCACTGGACGAGCTCTGACTCACATGGGTTGATTTCGACGATGGATGATGATAATGATGATGCTGATGCTGATGTGGTCTTATGTTTGGCAGCATCAGCAGCAGTCGCAGTTACAATTGCAGTTACAACGATGGATGTCTGTTTTTTTTTCTGCTGCTGCTGCTGCTGCTGCTGTTGATGATGTTACTGCTGTTGCTGCTTCTGCTGTTGCTCTTGGTTATATAGCATGTCTCCACATGTGAACGGTTAGTTGATTATTTTACTATTGCTCGAGTACAATTGTTTCTTCTTTTTTGTTGTTCTTGTTTTGTTAATAATATTGGTTGCACTGACAACAGCAACTGTTGCTTCCTAGACTTCCTACGCTCTTTGCTACCTGAACTTAAAGTAAACAATTTTATTATTTCTAATAAAACTGTTGATGCAAAATTTTGTTAAGTATATGTGACTGAAATGCAAATATTCATTTTAAGTAAAAAGATTTTATTATTATTATTATTATTTAATGGCAAAAAAATTTGATATTGCTGAATAGCTTTAGGTGACTTACATATGAATAAAAAAAATACTATCAGCTGTTCTATGCATTTTATAACGATATTTCGGAGACAAAAAATATTATCGATATAATCTAAAAAAAGGTTTTGAAGGGTAAGAGTAAAACTTTCAGATGCCTTAACCAGTTTTGGAAAAAAAAATTTATACGCGATGTAAAATAAGCTCAAATATAGCCAAAAACCGTGTTTTTTGCACTTTTAGGTTAGAATATCTCGACTAACGCAAAGGCACCACTTAACGACCACTTATCGGCGCGTCTGTTTGAATCTTCTAAAAGATACATAAATATGTCATGTAATTTCACTAAAATTAACCTATTTATTGTTATAGATGTTTACCGTGGGAAAAATAAGTTAACAATAATTTAAATGAAAGTTTTTATTACTAAATTTTGTTTTTAAAAAATTGATACAAAAAACACAACGTTCACCATTTACCGACCGGCCTGTGATTATTTTGTCTGTTTCCGTCCACTGAAGCACCTTATTCCGACCGTTAATGTCGCAATAAGAAAAAGCTATAGTTTTTCAGATAGCATTTATTATAAACGTAAAACTTAAATGTAATTTACGATTTTGATCAAAATCTTTTAATTTTAAACAAACAAAGTTAACTTCTAAGTATAATTACCTATATATATCAGAAAAATTTCGATTTGACCAGATCTGATCCATTTTCATAATTTTGAAATTTTTAATGACCATCTCCATTGCGTTATTGGAGAAATTCTGAGCTCGGATTCGGATTCAGCGCATCAAAGTCCTCCGTGTATGATAGGTCTGATTTGTCTGGTTTAAAAATTTGTCGGCCTGTGTAATTTTTACAAAAACATACGACATATTGATAACCCGAAGAAGAGCTAAGCTTCCAGGAAAAGTAACTGGCTTCTAAAATTAGGCCATCAGGCAATAGCTTTGCAACGGGCGCACAAATGCTTTAATATGATCCTGTCAGTGATCTAAAACAAATCATACAAGTCAGTGAAGAGGAGAAGACTCTGAAACTAAAAAAGGTTTTTTTGTAGAGCAGTGCAATTCTTTGGCTTGAAAAATATCGCACTATGAGCTCTCTCGAAAAATACGCGCTTTGATTAGATTTTGCTAACACGAATTTAAATTTTTTTAGCAAATTTTTTTTCGAAAGTTTTGTTTGAAAAAAATTATGCATTTAAAATTTTTTTGCAAGCCCACTTCTGCCTTTAAAAGGTTTTTTTTTGCCTAATTGCACTCACGCACACGAAGAAGAATTTCACTTACATTACAACCTAAATCAATAACAATGGCAGCTTAACTTTAACATACATATGTACATACATAAGTAATACATGCGTATATGCACAATTACAACAGCGTACTCACTCAATGCACTTTATAAATTCTTTTTTTTTTTTTTTTATTTCTTCTTCTGCACTAAAGGCACAAAAAGTGTGAAACTTTGTTTTGTCTTCATAAATCTTTTAAAAGCCCAGTCAAGCGTTTTAAGCGCGCTGTGTGCTTGCTGCATGCATTTCTGTATTTTTTTTGTGTATTCACAGCATCACATAAAGTGTTGCTTGCTAATGAAAAACGTCAACAAAACGTGTGATATTTACGCATGTTGGTGGTACAAGTACTGCAATCTTCAATGCCGATTGTTTGAGTGTTCAATTTTTTTTTTTAAAGTTTTATTGATTTGTCAATATTTGAGTAAATTACAAAAAAAAAAAAAAAAATATTAAAAGCATTTTATTTGTTTTGTAGTTGGCTTTTAATGTTTTTCGGGAGTACAGTTGTCTGTTGCATATGAAAATTGAGTACATTAACGTATAGGCTTTAAGAAAACAATAGATTCATAGTGTAAGCTCTTGTCAGTTGTAAAGGAAAAATATTATCTTAATTAGAATTTTTATATTTTAATATACTTCTCCATTAAAGCGTTACAATTTACTGCAAGCGAAATTGTAAAAAATTTGCAAAGCAAAAAAATTGAAAATTTAAATTTAAAAGCTGCTACTAAATTTCTTTTTGTTTTTGTTTTTTTTTTTATTTATTTGATTTTATTAACATTTTTGCCTTGCATTGTTTTGTGAAATTTAAAATGCACTTAAATGTAAAATAAATACGCTAAAAGCCAGTCAGCCACAACCGAATGGCTTGCAGCAGGCTAGTGTGTGTTATTGTTGTCGTTGCTGGTGTTGTTGTTGCTGTTGTTGCTGTTGTTGTTATCCTTTTGTGGTAATGTAAGACAACGCTAATCAATACACATTCGGTTGCAAGTACGTTGAGGCTAATAAATGCACATTATGCAAAACAACAGTAAAAGAAAAAAAAACAAAGTTAAAAACCGTAAAAAAATACAAGGGGTCATTCCAAAAAGTGCTTATTTTTAGTAGAATTAGGAAAATAATAATTTGCATCTATGCTTATTTTTTGTACGCAAAGGTTATGCGACTTTTTTCAAAAAGTGCTAGCAGTTGATCCTTGCTCCAATGGCTTTAAAACGACGATTGTTTTTACTTGCCTTGTTCTTCCAGCACATGGAAAATAACAACAAAATTTTTATTTGTTACATGTTTTATAAAAAAAAATCAACTCAAACAAACAATAGACCACATCCATTTCAAACCATGCAGTCAGACTAATTGCAAATCTCGGAATTGGTTGCCGATTATATATTATATGTTGTTTTTCAGAGGATAAAAGGGGACACATATTCCCCGGATTTGATTAAAAAATATTTTTTACGAAGTCATGCCCACTTAAAGTTTTAGTATCAAAAGTTGAAAAACCGCTGAAAATTTTTTCAAAATAGTCGCATTTTCATCTAAATCAAAATAATTAATTTTGGTCTTCTGATTCTAATAGAACTTTAGATTCTCTGTCAGAATCTTTAAGAAATTTTGAAAATTGTTGAAAATTGGCGGGGTTATAGCGCTTTTTGTGAACAAAAAACCAGGCTGATTTTCTCAAAAACCACAATTTTTTTTACGCTTAAATTTTTACTGTGGATTTGTATTAATATGATAAGGAAATGACATGAGTTTAATGCATGTTAACCCACATTTGAGGTCAGGAGATTTTTTTCCCCAAAATGAAAATGTCAATTTTTTTTTTCATCATTGCCAAGCCACTCTACGGTACTATTTTCAAAGCAAATAACAACAACAACATTCCATATTACTTTCTGCAAATCCTGCTTGCATTCTGCATACTTTTTTTCTCCGTTATTTTCGTAATAACATTTTATCATAGGATATGCATATATAAAAACATTGTACGCACATATAACTTTTTCGCTGACATAGTCAAGCAAACAAAACATTCAAAAACCAACAGAAGTAGTGAGCGAAAAAGTTATATGTGCATACAATTTTTTTTATATATTTCTCACGATAAAGAGTTATCACGAAAATAACGGTAAAATAAAAGATATTGAGATGCATTGAAAACTGACGAAAGCTAACTGTTTTTAATGGGTTGTGCCACGCCCCCCAACTACAAAATATTTTTTCACAAATAAGTTAATAAACTGATTTATGGCGAAACTCGGCATAGAGCTAAATAGAACTCTCGGGAAGGTATAGAGCTCGGTATAAGGCAACATAATACTTCGTTAGGAGATAAAGCACACAAAAAAAGATTTGCCCTATACTTGATATTTAATTTTATAATTTAATTTAATAAATCTGCAAATGAAAAAAAATTTATACAGATTCTTTTTTCACTAAAAAAGTTGACCTTTTCAATGGAATACGCCCAACAAGAATTTAAAACTAAAACCTTTGAAATCTGTTTTTCGATCTTTTCAAATGTTTTGTATTGTAAGTATTTTTTTTTTATTCACTACACTCTATTGATGTTGCTGCTGCTGCTCTATGCACTGATATCTACGAAGCGCAATGTTACTACTAAACAAACGGCACATGTTATTGCCGCGCTTAGTTGGGGCGGCAGCTTCAATCGCCAACGCAGCAGCAGCAGCAACTGCTGCTATGCATCCGAAGAACAGCAGCCTTGGCGACGCGCATTAGATTTGGAATGCGATCAGCTCCCATACTGATCGCATCAACAGCATCATCTATCCAATGATGATGCATCCGCTGATCCATGCAGATCGCAGTACTTGCGAGTCGCGACCAAACAACCAAACAGCCAATCGATCGATGATGCATGCATGGTTGGCTGCCGGATTCATTCGACGATCGAACGAACGAATGGCAAAATGTTCGTTCCCATATTGCAACAGCAAATTGTTAGCTGGTTGCTGCTGCTGCTGTTTCTGCGACTTTCGTCTGTATTTTTTTTTTTGCAATGCGTTGCACACTGCATGGTGCACGATGATGCGATGCAGCATCGTTTTGGGCCACATGACCATGACCATTGTATGCAGATATAAATGGACATTGCTAGCAATTAAGGCAACATTTTAAGCGCATAAAAATACAAGTTAAGTTGCAGTGTCTTTTAAATCAGTTGCCAAATGTTGTTAGTGTTCTTGTTGTTTTGTTGTACGCGCGAACCTTAACAATGCGCAACAAATGCCGCGCGCATGCAAAAACGCGCTTCATGCGTATCACTAGCTGATTTTCAACGGTAATTATGTTGTGTCTGTGTTTGTCCACCACCGACTCGAGGGAAGCGAACAAAAAAAAAACAAAAATAGCAAACCGCAAAAATTCGCTTTAAAATTGTTTTGGGAATTAAATTGGTTGGTAACAACATACTGCTTACGATGGAGCTTGACAACATACAGTGTGTGTAAAATTTAAATTGACAGAGATTAACGAAAATTCAAATCAGACGCGCATTTTTTACGTGCTTACAGTGTACAGCTGACATTACAAGATATGTTGTTTTGTATAAAGACGCTAAAAGAGTTCCAGAAAAAACTTCAAGATATCCAAGATGTCATTCGCGCTGTGGAACAGCCTATTTCGATTTGCTTTTATATCATAGATTTTCTTTATTTTGCCAGAAAATGTTTCTGTTATTACAAAAATTCAATCACAGAGGGCGCTGAAAGCATTATCAAATTTTACGAGGCATAGCTCGGAACTTGGTCTATCAATTAGTATGAAATTTGGAGTGATTATAACTTATATTTCATTCCATAATATGGAATTACTGAATTTTGGATTCAACATTTCTTAGATGAAACCTACGACTACTTAAGCATCCCAAACGGTTTTAATAAAATTTTTAAATTCCTAAAGTATTGGTTCACATCAAAGAACAATATTAACAAGCGACACCGAAATCAGGACATACGCAGCTTAAGCAAAGGAGATAATGAAAAATATCAATTCAAAGGAAAACTCTTACAAAACTAATTTCGTAAAAATTGCACCTATAGAAAAAAAAAATATTTTGACAAAAGTGAACCAAGCATTTGTTTTACCTACAATACAAAATTTTCCTTTATAAAGCAACACAAAAAATTAAAGCCAACTAAAAAAAAAAAGAGAAAAAAACATTGAATAATGCGACTCAAAGGACATTTAACGCTTACCTGCACCTACACAAAACAACAAACGCACAGACACGCAATTATGTATTAACGATAAGAAGGACATCTCGTACATGCATGAACTACTCGTAGTACCTATTGGATGATACATTGTTTTCTGAGCCGAGATTATCCTTGTTACCTTGGTTGTTTTTGTGTTACTCTGCTCTCATTTTTTTGGGCGACGATATTGCACCCCGTCGTGTGTTTTTATTATGATTATGAAAACAGTTTTTCGGCGCGACAGGATTTTCCGGGAACAACAGCAACAACAACAATAACAACTATGCAAGAACAACAACAACAAAAAATAATAAAAATGAAAAAAAAGTGCAAAAACAATTTAAAGTTGTGAAAGGAAGAACATCATAAGCAATAAAAAAAAAGCAGATGTTTTACTTTAATTTTACTGAACTACGCACAGTGGTACAAAATTGATGTTTCATAAATTTGGCTTTTAGCAACTTTATTGCGAGAATATCAATTTACATATTTTTACAAAAGAAAATTTATGCTGACTGAAACATCACTGCACAGCTTCAAGCGCTTAAAGGCAGCGGCGAATTAAGTTATGTCTAGAGGGTGCTATAGCCCCGAGCTCAGGGGGCCTCAAAGTGACGGTATATTAAGCTATTTCGTAGGGATTTAAGATAGACCAAAAGAATCTTGTGGTGTGTTTAGGAGAAACGGAGAGACCTTTTCTTAGGTCTATTGAGAGTCCTTTCCATATTTTGTGCGTTGCAGCAGAAAAAGGTTTTTATGTTTTTAACTAACTTTTTTATTGTTGCTCTTCAGTATGTTTTTAATTTAATATATTTTAATACATACTTTTGTAAGAAACATAACTTGTTGTTCTCTCTTGTGATCATAAAATGTTTGTTCTAGTGAGTGTTTTTTAGCCACGATCATCACAAACAAAGTCTTAATCCGCCATCACATATCACGACACGTGACCACTAAGTGTTCGATTTCAAGAAAGGATATTGTAAGGTACCAAGGCAAGTTGGTTATTGGTTAATTAAACTAAACTTTTATTGTGAAATTCCACTAACTGCCCTCGACAAATATCATCTATGATGTGACGCTCTGAAATCTCACTACAAGTCTATAGGGCACCGGAAAGGCGGAATTACCTATCCGAATTTTCTTGATACTCTCTAGCTTATGGGGACGTCCATTAATTACGTCAGTTAAAATAGCGGGGGGGGGGGTTTCGGCAAAGTCTCATCAAATCTCACCAAGGGGAGGAGGGGGTCAAGGAATATCAAACGTCAACTTTTTAATTCATAGAATTTACATTAAAAATTATAATTTAAATCTCACGGGAGGGGTCCCGCCATATCTCACAAAATCTCACCAAGGGGAGGGGAGGTCAGAAATTTCAAAAAAAACAACTCACGTAATTAATGGACGTCCCCTATGGGAGATACATAAAATTTGAAAAATTGCTCAGAGTTTCGGAACACTTTTTGTATATAATTTTGGATGAGGTTCACCAATACTTAAAGGCTTGATCGATCGAAATCGAAAGATATTGCCGAAAAATATTGAAACATATCGTAACATTACAAATTATTCGTAGAGTTTGCCACACTGTGCTTCAAAAGAATATTAAATATTTTTGTGGGACACCAAAAAATGTTCCAAAGTTTTTCTCTCTAACCACACAGCGCGAAGTGAAGAGGGAAGAGTATGTAAAAAATTTTGCAATTGTGTGGAAAATTTGCGCCATTATTATTATTTTATTTATTTTTTTTTTTTTGTTTTTATCAAAACCAAGATAAAACAAGAAAACTTCTTAGATTATCTTGGTCTTGGAAAATCATAGGGTGTTGGGCGAAAAAATAGCTGTTGCCTAGATTTAACTTATAATTTTTTTCTATTTAAAATTATTGTTGTTTTTTGCTACTTGCCCCCCACTCCCCTTTATAAAAACTTTAGAATTTTATGATTATATTTGTTTTTACTACTTCTTTTGAGCCACGCCTGCATTTTTTTTTTTGTGAAATGCGTGAAAAAATTTTTGCCATAAAATGTACAAGAAAATGAAGATACTAACTACACACAGACCACCCAAAAAGTATTTGTTTTTCCTACTTTTTTTTCCATCATCATATGCGCCGCTTTGCATTTAAAATAAATATTGTCGAAATTGTTAAAGTTAAATTTTTATTTGCTCAACGTAAGCAATTGAAAAAATAAAGAACCGAATAAAGAAGAGAAAAACAAAAAACAAAAAGGAAAATAAAAATCGATGCAACATTAAAGGTTCTGCTGTTTGAACCAAGCCAACCAGCCAGCCAGCCAGTTAGAATCAAACAAGCGAACGGAACGAGCTTGGCAAGGTCAGGTCAAAGCGTTGTTTGCCGCTACCGCCGCTAACGTCAAAGTGGCGGCTTTATTGTTAAGCAAGCGAACTAACAGGTAAACAGACATTTTTCATGCCCTTTCATTGCACATTCCATGCAACAGTGCATGGGAAATGATATGAAAAGTTTTAACTATTGAATATTTTTCTTAAAAAATATGTTGTATACGGAGAATTCATCATATTTGAGTTATGAAATGTTCGAAGAGGTCTTATTTAGAGATACCTTTAAGAGACCCATGTTCAATGTAAAAAATTAGAATTTTTTAAGTAATTTTTTGTGTCGTTTTAATACTTTTTTGGTTACCATTTAATATTTTTTCAACCTGAACTAGTTATCTCAGAAAATATTTTCTATTTTTTTGAAAATATGCTTTACCGCATTTGTAATAAAAACGTCTGTCATATGTGTAAAGTCTCCTAAACAATACACGAGTCTGTAGGAAAAACAACATATTTTGTGGAATAACCGCTTCCTTCAATTGAAAAGCAACATTTTACTACTACTACTATTACTACGATTTTGAAATGCTCTTTACTTTTAATGCGCTCATCTATTTTCACATATTGTAAGAAATATTTTTCTATTCGTCTCTTTTCCTAATTTAGCTTATACATATACATACGTAGTACCTTATAACTGAAAAACTAAATAAAACATTTTTCCAACAATATATTGTTGCACCCTCCATCTATGCGTGTTGCCCTCAGCTGTACTTGTGCTACATTGCAGCGAAGGGCAAAAAAAAAAAGAAGGGAAAACGCAGATGATGCATGTGCTATCTTTCTCTCTTTTTATATCTTTTGCTTGCTCACTCATAAATTCTTAAAAATAATGGAACAACTTAGTTTTTAGGTAGATAGTATACAAGTAGTTGTAAAAATATTACAAAAGTAGTGAAGAAGCGCTATGCCGAACAGCAGGTAACTTAGCTATGTACATAAATTCAGCAATTGAGAAAATGGTGGTGTACAGCATTTTTTGGGTTATAAATTTAAAAAAAAAAGTAACATGAAATATAGAAATTGAAAAGAAGAAGATATTCTTACATTTTAATGGCAAAACAATCAATGAGATTTATTGTGGGAAAATATGAAATGTTTCTCATATTCTGTAATTCAGTTTTTATTTATACTATTTGGGTATCGCTAAATATTTCTTGGTTTCAAGATTTTATTCACGTAACGAAATAATTTTCTTATATGTATATTTACATACCGACCAATTTATAATGACATTATCCTTCAGATAATTAATTTCAAGTAAAAATGCTTACCTAAAAAGAAAAAAGAAAAATATCAGAATTAGTTTTTTTATAATGAAATGTATTTGATATATGCATTCATAATTCTTTTTAATATATTTAAAAGAAATATGTAAATGAAGGGATCTGGGAAAAGCTGCCTTATCCAACCGGTTTTAAATATACTGTCACACAGTATCGAGCCGTTTAATTTTATGAAAGAGGGATTTTGTTTAGTAAGTAACTCAAAAAGTAAATCTCAAATAGACAAATATAGCAATCAAAAATAGATGAAATTTCTGCATGAAAAACCTTCATACGATAAAATTTCACCCAATTCGACCATTTCTAACTAAAACTAAATTTTTCGAGCAAAAATAGTTAGTTTTCCGAAAAATTAGTATTATTATTGGAAATATTACAACGTTGAACGGTGGATTACATCGCTTTGTATGTAAGTGTTTTCGTCTCCTCTACAACTTTGCAGGTTGTATATTTTTATACCATATATTTATTTATTATGCAGTGAAACCTGGTTAAAAGGGACCTGGATAAGTGGGAAATCTCTACTAGTGAGACTCTTTTCAAAGTCCCACCAAAATACCTCTACTAATGGGGTTATTAAACCTCTATATCTGGGATTTGATTTTTGAAGTTTTTGTGCGTTTTCGCCTCTATAACATGGGCTTTTGCCTCTATAACTAGGACCGTTTAGAAATAACCTTTGCAAGTGAGAAATGTGTGTATAATTTGTTATTTTGAATTTGAATATGCACGTTTTATCGGTCTGAGTATGGTTATTTGGGAAACTATGTAAATGGGAAATTGAGACAAAAATTTTGGTCCCTTAGAGATCCTAGTTATCCAGGTTTCACTGTATTATATATAATCTATTTATGAATATGAGGCTAAGTTTTTCAGATATAGAGGCCTTATTCGGCCTCTTTAACTAGTTAACATTATTGCTTGACAAGTTCGATTTTTTTATGGGATATCCAGTTAGTTCAATAGCTTGCTTTTAAAATGTTACAGAAATTTAAAAAATTTTATTTAAGTAGTTTCCGGGCTCTTAATGGTTTTGCTACGGCACTGGGCTCTAGTACAACAAACTCCAAAAATGCCATTTCAGAAGTCGCGTTATACATAGATTATTGTTCTACTAATATCTCTTAACTTAAATGATATTGTGCGGTGGATTTCCGAACGCTATGCTTCACTATAATTCGTTATTTATGGATCTTTTGGATACACTTCGAAAATTTTCAATGCTATTGAACTTTAAGCGACTGTTTCGAAATGTTTTTCTACTATTATATACAATACAGTTTTACACGATAGCGTAGAAAGGGGGCTCCCCTTGTTCTTGGACTGGAACTAATATCAAATTTAATAAAAAAAAAAATGAAAAAAAGGAGCTTTACAACGAAAACTAATTTCACAGCTTACACAACCCTGAACTCGAATATTTTTTAATCTCAATAACCAATTTAAATTAACACCAAGCTAAACACCCAACAGTTTAATACAATCGACTGTTAAGTAGTTAACTGAAATGAAGGAGAAAGGGAAGTGCTATAACCCAACGCAACCAAACGTTTTGGCTCAGGCGACTTATGAAATAATAATCATTTGTCGATTCGCTCAATGAAAGGATGTCAATCAGCAGCCCTACGGACAACAAGTTGATAGTGCATTGTTGCAATCACTCAAATTTGGAAATGACAAGCTTGAATCAAGATTAATCGGAAAGTATTGTGATGAATCAAGTTTTAAAATTTTTCTTTATCAGAAAATTCAGAAAATTTCAAAAATTGTAGTTTGAAACCCTTTTGGGGAGTTAGAAACCCCTGTCCCAAATAATGGGTTGTTGCACCCCAATTCAATACTTTTGACTTTTATTAACTTTAACGATGTTCTTTCATATCATTCGATAACTTTCGAATTTTATCTGCTCACTCGCTTTTCTGTTATGATTTATAAATTTATTTGAGCTTCCCTTATTAAAGTTTCCCTTCTGGTGTTTGCTCGAGAGTTGCATGTTTTTGTTTTTCTTTTTTTATTGCATACTTTAGGGCTTCTACCAGACTTTCAAAATAAGTTTAATTATTTTCCGATATTATTCGATACTTATTGTCTTGTGGTTATAAAATTTTCAATACCATTCGATATTTTCTGGTCACTTCATTTTGTCCGTAACTATTTGCGACTATTACGATACTCTTTGACTTTTCGATACCTTTCCGATAATAATCGATTTTTTCGATTTGTTCAAATTTTTCGATGATCTTTGATACTTTTCGATGATCTTCGACGCTTTCCAATGATTTTCGAATTTAGTAGACTCATTCGTTTTAATCAAGTTTCACATATGGTGTGTGCTCAATATATAAACTATATTTTTTTTGAAATTCTAATTTATATATTTATTTTTTTCAGAACTAAGATTTTTATTTCCCAAGATAAGTTATTAGTTGAGTAAAAATTAACTTGAGGCAGATTTTAAGCTTTGGCTTTAATTCTAAACGGCTATTTGTTACACTAAACGCAACTAAATAGCTTAACATAAACTTTCATCAGAATTTGTAAACGTAAACTCAATACGATCGATCGTAAGATGTCAAAAATGTTCTTTCGCTCAAGACATTAAGTTGCAAATAAAAAATTTATTTATTACAAAGATCAGCCATCAATTAAACTCCACTTGTACGAGTTAACTTTATATTAATTACTATTTATTTTTATTTATTATTTTTTTATTTTTAAACTAATTTTACAAGCTAAATTTAAAACAAAACTTAACTCTACTGAAGTTAGATTGAATCTGTTCTTTCTGAAGAATATATTGAGTGACTTTTAATAATTTTCTTTTTGTTTTATTTTCTTTGTTTTTTTTATTCGTACCATATCAAAGTGATATGATACTCAAAGCAAATCGTACTACGGATGTGTAGCAGACGCTTGGTCAGCATTTTGCTGCTGTAAATTCTGAAGAAATATAATATTTTTGTTTATTGCGACACCGAAATGTGTGGTGCCAGCTCGGTAGGAATCGTTAACATCTGTTTCGTTAACTCTTCCCCCTTTAAATGTGGACGTCCTCGTTCACCTTTGGAATTCTCCGTTAGTATTTCTTGAAATCTTTCCTTATGATCATTTTCTGTAGATTTTAAATTTACTGTTTTTGATATATTGCATAATTTTCGCTTTATAAGGAGGCATCCCAGAATTATGATAACCACTGTTATGAGCGATGAATTTGTATAAAACTTCCACTCTATATCTTCGTTTATCAATTCTATTTTTTCTGTGTTGTTCATATTTAACTCCTTCATGAGTTCGAGGGACAGTATTTCTTGAGTTGATGAGTAGATTTCTTTTGTTTGAACAACGGCTGGCATTGGTTCGAGCATCACTTTATTGGAGGAGATGTATTCTTCATTGTTTACAATTACTGTGAGATTTTCATATTGTATGATGAATGTTCCGGTCAGATTAATGCTTTCGTTGTCAATTTTAATTGATCCATTAAAATTATTTAAAAGAAGAGTACCGGGGCTAAGTTCCTCTATCATTGGAATATGCTGGTTATTCGTTATCGAACATGAAGTCGTTTTTCCTTGTAAAAGTTGTACGGTGCAGCTATCTTTATTTAATGTAACAATACTATTCTTGTTGCAAATAGATAAATTATTAAAAGTCTTACAATTTTGTGTTATTCCGTAAATTTCATTATTACATCTTATGATATTTTCATATGGTATTTTCATAATGATTTTATTTCTTTTTATTGGTTTTAATTTTATTACCTTACAATTTTCTTTATTTGTAATAGGCAAATTAATAAGAAACATTATATTGGTTGTATTTGATGCAACCTTTACTTCGGCAAATTGAAGTGATTCTTCTATATTTATAATGGGTATTTTATCATTTTCAATAACTTTTTCCAATTCAAAGATTTCCTTATTTGATAACAAAAATGAGTTTATAATGTTGGCCTTTGCCCAATTAATTCCATTTTCAATGTTTGTTATTTCATTTCTTAACATTTGTAACTTAAATTTCAAATTCATTCCTATAACTAATTGTGCAGTATCACTGCTCTTAAAAAATGATATAATTCTATTATTACTTTTTGTTATGTTATTCATTCTTTCAATTAAATTTTTATTAATAACAACTTGTTCGTTATTATTGTCTAACAACTTGTTTATATAACTTTGAATAACGATAAGGTCATGGTGGTCAGGACTTCCTGCCAACCATTTCCATGCCTTTCCTAGTTCATCTAGGGCTCTTTTATTGGTTTTTGTTGGTCGGATGCGATTAATACAGGATTCAATTTGAGTTATTTCTTGCTGGATGAAAGGAAGGAAGGGATTGTTGATGTGGATATCGGTGTTGACAAAACTTGTTAAATTTTTTAAACTTTCTTCGTAGGTTGCCATTTCTATAACGTGGATTAATTTAAAAGTTCCCTTTTGGATCTTAGAAATTCCGATTTCGAAGGTTACTATTGGAGAATTCGTATAATCCAAAATCCGATATTCAGCTCTGCATAGAGCGAACAAAAATCTGAAATGTGTAAATTCAATTCCGAATTAAACTTTTGTGAATTATGTTCCCTTTCATTGTTAAAACTGTGCTTGGATTGTTTTCTTTAACTATTTCTTTTCTATATCTCGCTGAACCTTTATTTCTCGGTTTTTTATCTCTTCTCACATAAATGACTTGTCCTTCAATATAATCTTTATATGAATCCCGATCTCTGTTGTGGTAGTTTAAATCTGCTTCTTGTTTTTTCGTTAGGTTCCCTATATTGTTTTGTCTAAATTGCTCTAAAAGTTCCTGGTCAGTTGTTACTCTTGTGCCAAAAAATGCTTCTATAGGTCTTGCATGCGTCGTAGAGTGAATGGAATTGTTATATTTATAGAGTGTTTGGTGTAAAAGGTCAGAAAATGAGGAAAATGTTTTTTCCGCCTTGACGCATCGTAACATTTCGCTAAGGGTAGAATGAAACCTTTCCACTTGTCCATTGACAGTGCTTACATATGGAGGGGCTCTAAAGATCTCTATTCCAAATTGGTCTTCTAGCATAAATTTTATCGGGGCTGCTGCTAATGATTTCTCGTTGTCAATAACAATACTTTTTGGGAAACCAAATGCTGTAACTAATTCTCTTAGAGGTTCTTTAATATCTTCCACCGCTCGTGAATTTACTATTTTTGCCATTGCATATTTTGAAAACTTGTCGATAGCTGTTAATATCTTTTTATTGTCCATATAGTATAAATCTATATGCACTATCTGTCCTGGGAATTGAGGGATTGGAGTAGCTTTAAGTATTGGCTTATTCGGGTGTCTTTCGTACTTTTGCTCTTTGCAGATACTACATTGCATTACTAGTCTATTAATTTTTGTTTGCATATTGGGGAAATAAAATTTCTTTAAGAGTTGTACTTTGTTTTCTCTACTATTCCTATGGGCTCGTTTATGTTCCTTTAATATTTCAGTCTCCTGTGCTGTTTCGTCAGTGAGATCAATAATTTTATCTCGTGCATATCTGATTTTGTAATTCCTAAAATAAGTTGGATAAATTTCCTGGATTTTTCCCAAAGTTCTATCGTCAGTGTAGATTCCATTAACTACAGATGGGTTCAAGGATTTTTTTAGAACACTAATAAGATCTTGTTGTGAATATTCTGTTTGGGTTATAGTGTGCCTATGATATGTAGGAAAAACAATTTCAAATTTGTAAGTAGGATCATTGTCTAAGTTCAAAAATATTTGGTTTTTGAAAACGTTTATAGGTGCGTTTGCAAATTGAATTAGATTATGTGATGAACTCTCATCACTATGTTGGGTAGCTGTCAAAGAATTAATTTGCGGTGGTCTGGAAAGGGCGTCAGCAACAACATTTGTTTTGCCTGGTTTGTATTGAAGAACATAATTATATTCTTCCAATGTCGCTTTCCACCTTTTCATTTTGCTATTATTGTTTTTATTGCTAAGAGCATATGTCAATGGTTGGTGATCTGTTACTATTTTGACTCTAGCTGAACCATATAAATAATTTCTTAAGTTATTCAAAGCCCAAATTATCGCGAGCATTTCTTTTTCATTCGTCGCATAATTTTCTTCGGCTTTATTTAATGTTCTTGAAATAAAAGCTATTGGTCGGTCGTCTTGGGATAAGACAGCACCAATTGCATAGTTTGATGCGTCCGTGGTCAAAGTAAATTCTTTGCGAAAATCGGGATAAGCTAGTATAATATCTTGACTGATTAATGAGTTTTTTATTTTATCAAATGATTCAATGGCAACATCATCGAGAAAGATTTCTTTTTTCTTTGATTGATTCTTAGGCATATTGCCATCTTCCCCCCTTAAAAGGGCTGTCAGGGGTTTTGCTGAGGAACAGGAGGATTGGGGTTTAGGATGGGTGGCCGCAATAAATTGTTTTGATTAGCCATATTGCTCTTTGTTCTTTTTAACTAAATTCAAAACTTTGATTCCGATTCGATTTAAACCAGATGATCACTAGGGCAATTCTATATTTGAAAAATTTAATCAAGGACGTTTAATTTAAGTTCAGTTGTTAAACAATTCACATTGCTAAAATCACTTAAAAATTTATTGCTATTTGAAGCACTTTTACTCAATTTAAAAATTTAATTAAATTTAACTCTAGCTTTTAGTTTTAAAAAAAAATTAATCAAGGAAATTTAATTTAAATTCAGTTGTTAGATAATTCACTTTGATGAAATCACTAAAAAATTTGGTGCTGTCTGAAGCACTTTTATTCAACTTAAAAAATTTTAATTAATTTTAACTCTAGTTTTTAGTTTCACTTAAAAATTCTTAATTATTCTTTTTCATTTGGATAGTTCACTTAAATTCAAATTTTTCTTATATTTTTTTTATTGAAATTACTTAAATTCTAAATTTTCACTCTTAAGAAATAAAAAATTGTATTTTTCCTTACATTAGAAGTAACATTCTTTGTTGGACTCCACACCGATTCCTTCGAATAATCCTTTTTGTCCGCTGGTTGACGGTGACTCAGGTTCGTTGAAAATCGTTAATGCTGTGGCTCCTAAGGGCTGATAAGCTCCAAAAGATTTTGTGTCCTTTTTGTTTTAGTTGGGCGCCAGTTAACTTTATATTAATTACTATTTATTTTTATTTATTATTTTTTTATTTTTAAACTAATTTTACAAGCTAAATTTAAAACAAAACTTAACTCTACTGAAGTTAGATTGAATCTGTTCTTTCTGAAGAATATATTGAGTGACTTTTAATAATTTTCTTTTTGTTTTATTTTCTTTGTTTTTTTTATTCGTACCATATCAAAGTGATATGATACTCAAAGCAAATCGTACTACGGATGTGTAGCAGACGCTTGGTCAGCATTTTGCTGCTGTAAATTCTGAAGAAATATAATATTTTTGTTTATTGCGACACCGAAATGTGTGGTGCCAGCTCGGTAGGAATCGTTAACATCTGTTTCGTTAACTTACGTACAGGTTGATCATTTAAACTGTTGGTAGTTATATATAAACTTTAAGTCAAAATACAAACTTGTTAATAGTACCTCAAGAAATTTTTAGTTTGGAAAAACCACTGTATGCAAAACATCGCCATACCACGATCAACACACACTAAATGATCACTGATCGTATACACTTCAACTACTTGTTGGCACAAATTACTGACACCACTGGGGGTCAATTTCATATCAAATGTTGTACAATTTGTAGTCGGCTTGATCATGATGCTGACGATGATCAACGGCAGATCAGTTAGTAAGCGTTCAAGATTGTTAAAGCGAAAAAATGTACAAGTGCAGTCAAGAGATCGGGCAAACAAACGTCGTCCTACGACGACGACGACGTCATTTGAGGAAGCGTTGATTTTTATTGACAGCTCACAGCGATTTATTAATGATCGCGCTTTGAACGAACCAAATGTCTATCGATTCATCGATCAATAAGACGATCGTCGGTGTCTGTGTCTCGAACTTGGTCGATGTCTGAATTCCATGGCAGGTTTTGAGAAAACAAAATTCTATGCAAATGATGCATCAAAATATCAAAAGATGCCAGATTTTTTTTTTTTTCTTTGTATTTTTGCATGGCGATCAAGTTTGATCGTTGATTAATTAACTGCAGCCAACACAAATGATTTAAGTGAAGCAGTATAGTGACATTTTCTGATTTATGGCAATATTTTAAAAGGAATTTCACTTGAGCAGAGGACTTGAGTTTTTTAATTGATTTTTTTTTTTAAAAAAACACGTTCACATAAAAGCAACCCCTTCAGTATTTGCATACCAAATGATTACAATTCACACCAGGCACATGCACAGGCACAGTCACATTTACGTGAGTTAACTTTATATTAATTACTATTTATTTTTATTTATTTTTTTATTTTTTAAACTAATTTTACAAGCTAAATTTAAAACTAAACTTAACTCTACTGAAGTTAGATTGAATCTGTTCTTTCTGAAGAATATATTGAGTGACTTTTAATAATTTTCTTTTTGTTTTATTTTCTTTGTTTTTTTTATTCGTACCATATCAAAGTGATATGATACTCAAAGCAAATCGTACTACGGATGTGTAGCAGACGCTTGGTCAGCATTTTGCTGCTGTAAATTCTGAAGAAATATAATATTTTTGTTTATTGCGACACCGAAATGTGTGGTGCCAGCTCGGTAGGAATCGTTAACATCTGTTTCGTTAACTCTTCCCCCTTTAAATGTGGACGTCCTCGTTCACCTTTGGAATTCTCCGTTAGTATTTCTTGAAATCTTTCCTTATGATCATTTTCTGTAGATTTTAAATTTACTGTTTTTGATATATTGCATAATTTTCGCTTTATAAGGAGGCATCCCAGAATTATGATAACCACTGTTATGAGCGATGAATTTGTATAAAACTTCCACTCTATATCTTCGTTTATCAATTCTATTTTTTCTGTGTTGTTCATATTTAACTCCTTCATGAGTTCGAGGGACAGTATTTCTTGAGTTGATGAGTAGATTTCTTTTGTTTGAACAACGGCTGGCATTGGTTCGAGCATCACTTTATTGGAGGAGATGTATTCTTCATTGTTTACAATTACTGTGAGATTTTCATATTGTATGATGAATGTTCCGGTCAGATTAATGCTTTCGTTGTCAATTTTAATTGATCCATTAAAATTATTTAAAAGAAGAGTACCGGGGCTAAGTTCCTCTATCATTGGAATATGCTGGTTATTCGTTATCGAACATGAAGTCGTTTTTCCTTGTAAAAGTTGTACGGTGCAGCTATCTTTATTTAATGTAACAATACTATTCTTGTTGCAAATAGATAAATTATTAAAAGTCTTACAATTTTGTGTTATTCCGTAAATTTCATTATTACATCTTATGATATTTTCATATGGTATTTTCATAATGATTTTATTTCTTTTTATTGGTTTTAATTTTATTACCTTACAATTTTCTTTATTTGTAATAGGCAAATTAATAAGAAACATTATATTGGTTGTATTTGATGCAACCTTTACTTCGGCAAATTGAAGTGATTCTTCTATATTTATAATGGGTATTTTATCATTTTCAATAACTTTTTCCAATTCAAAGATTTCCTTATTTGATAACAAAAATGAGTTTATAATGTTGGCCTTTGCCCAATTAATTCCATTTTCAATGTTTGTTATTTCATTTCTTAACATTTGTAACTTAAATTTCAAATTCATTCCTATAACTAATTGTGCAGTATCACTGCTCTTAAAAAATGATATAATTCTATTATTACTTTTTGTTATGTTATTCATTCTTTCAATTAAATTTTTATTAATAACAACTTGTTCGTTATTATTGTCTAACAACTTGTTTATATAACTTTGAATAACGATAAGGTCATGGTGGTCAGGACTTCCTGCCAACCATTTCCATGCCTTTCCTAGTTCATCTAGGGCTCTTTTATTGGTTTTTGTTGGTCGGATGCGATTAATACAGGATTCAATTTGAGTTATTTCTTGCTGGATGAAAGGAAGGAAGGGATTGTTGATGTGGATATCGGTGTTGACAAAACTTGTTAAATTTTTTAAACTTTCTTCGTAGGTTGCCATTTCTATAACGTGGATTAATTTAAAAGTTCCCTTTTGGATCTTAGAAATTCCGATTTCGAAGGTTACTATTGGAGAATTCGTATAATCCAAAATCCGATATTCAGCTCTGCATAGAGCGAACAAAAATCTGAAATGTGTAAATTCAATTCCGAATTAAACTTTTGTGAATTATGTTCCCTTTCATTGTTAAAACTGTGCTTGGATTGTTTTCTTTAACTATTTCTTTTCTATATCTCGCTGAACCTTTATTTCTCGGTTTTTTATCTCTTCTCACATAAATGACTTGTCCTTCAATATAATCTTTATATGAATCCCGATCTCTGTTGTGGTAGTTTAAATCTGCTTCTTGTTTTTTCGTTAGGTTCCCTATATTGTTTTGTCTAAATTGCTCTAAAAGTTCCTGGTCAGTTGTTACTCTTGTGCCAAAAAATGCTTCTATAGGTCTTGCATGCGTCGTAGAGTGAATGGAATTGTTATATTTATAGAGTGTTTGGTGTAAAAGGTCAGAAAATGAGGAAAATGTTTTTTCCGCCTTGACGCATCGTAACATTTCGCTAAGGGTAGAATGAAACCTTTCCACTTGTCCATTGACAGTGCTTACATATGGAGGGGCTCTAAAGATCTCTATTCCAAATTGGTCTTCTAGCATAAATTTTATCGGGGCTGCTGCTAATGATTTCTCGTTGTCAATAACAATACTTTTTGGGAAACCAAATGCTGTAACTAATTCTCTTAGAGGTTCTTTAATATCTTCCACCGCTCGTGAATTTACTATTTTTGCCATTGCATATTTTGAAAACTTGTCGATAGCTGTTAATATCTTTTTATTGTCCATATAGTATAAATCTATATGCACTATCTGTCCTGGGAATTGAGGGATTGGAGTAGCTTTAAGTATTGGCTTATTCGGGTGTCTTTCGTACTTTTGCTCTTTGCAGATACTACATTGCATTACTAGTCTATTAATTTTTGTTTGCATATTGGGGAAATAAAATTTCTTTAAGAGTTGTACTTTGTTTTCTCTACTATTCCTATGGGCTCGTTTATGTTCCTTTAATATTTCAGTCTCCTGTGCTGTTTCGTCAGTGAGATCAATAATTTTATCTCGTGCATATCTGATTTTGTAATTCCTAAAATAAGTTGGATAAATTTCCTGGATTTTTCCCAAAGTTCTATCGTCAGTGTAGATTCCATTAACTACAGATGGGTTCAAGGATTTTTTTAGAACACTAATAAGATCTTGTTGTGAATATTCTGTTTGGGTTATAGTGTGCCTATGATATGTAGGAAAAACAATTTCAAATTTGTAAGTAGGATCATTGTCTAAGTTCAAAAATATTTGGTTTTTGAAAACGTTTATAGGTGCGTTTGCAAATTGAATTAGATTATGTGATGAACTCTCATCACTATGTTGGGTAGCTGTCAAAGAATTAATTTGCGGTGGTCTGGAAAGGGCGTCAGCAACAACATTTGTTTTGCCTGGTTTGTATTGAAGAACATAATTATATTCTTCCAATGTCGCTTTCCACCTTTTCATTTTGCTATTATTGTTTTTATTGCTAAGAGCATATGTCAATGGTTGGTGATCTGTTACTATTTTGACTCTAGCTGAACCATATAAATAATTTCTTAAGTTATTCAAAGCCCAAATTATCGCGAGCATTTCTTTTTCATTCGTCGCATAATTTTCTTCGGCTTTATTTAATGTTCTTGAAATAAAAGCTATTGGTCGGTCGTCTTGGGATAAGACAGCACCAATTGCATAGTTTGATGCGTCCGTGGTCAAAGTAAATTCTTTGCGAAAATCGGGATAAGCTAGTATAATATCTTGACTGATTAATGAGTTTTTTATTTTATCAAATGATTCAATGGCAACATCATCGAGAAAGATTTCTTTTTTCTTTGATTGATTCTTAGGCATATTGCCATCTTCCCCCCTTAAAAGGGCTGTCAGGGGTTTTGCTGAGGAACAGGAGGATTGGGGTTTAGGATGGGTGGCCGCAATAAATTGTTTTGATTAGCCATATTGCTCTTTGTTCTTTTTAACTAAATTCAAAACTTTGATTCCGATTCGATTTAAACCAGATGATCACTAGGGCAATTCTATATTTGAAAAATTTAATCAAGGACGTTTAATTTAAGTTCAGTTGTTAAACAATTCACATTGCTAAAATCACTTAAAAATTTATTGCTATTTGAAGCACTTTTACTCAATTTAAAAATTTAATTAAATTTAACTCTAGCTTTTAGTTTTAAAAAAAAATTAATCAAGGAAATTTAATTTAAATTCAGTTGTTAGATAATTCACTTTGATGAAATCACTAAAAAATTTGGTGCTGTCTGAAGCACTTTTATTCAACTTAAAAAATTTTAATTAATTTTAACTCTAGTTTTTAGTTTCACTTAAAAATTCTTAATTATTCTTTTTCATTTGGATAGTTCACTTAAATTCAAATTTTTCTTATATTTTTTTTATTGAAATTACTTAAATTCTAAATTTTCACTCTTAAGAAATAAAAAATTGTATTTTTCCTTACATTAGAAGTAACATTCTTTGTTGGACTCCACACCGATTCCTTCGAATAATCCTTTTTGTCCGCTGGTTGACGGTGACTCAGGTTCGTTGAAAATCGTTAATGCTGTGGCTCCTAAGGGCTGATAAGCTCCAAAAGATTTTGTGTCCTTTTTGTTTTAGTTGGGCGCCAGTTAACTTTATATTAATTACTATTTATTTTTATTTATTTTTTTATTTTTTAAACTAATTTTACAAGCTAAATTTAAAACTAAACTTAACTCTACTGAAGTTAGATTGAATCTGTTCTTTCTGAAGAATATATTGAGTGACTTTTAATAATTTTCTTTTTGTTTTATTTTCTTTGTTTTTTTTATTCGTACCATATCAAAGTGATATGATACTCAAAGCAAATCGTACTACGGATGTGTAGCAGACGCTTGGTCAGCATTTTGCTGCTGTAAATTCTGAAGAAATATAATATTTTTGTTTATTGCGACACCGAAATGTGTGGTGCCAGCTCGGTAGGAATCGTTAACATCTGTTTCGTTAACTCGTGCATTGTGACGCCTC
Organism: Meiosimyza platycephala; assembly: GCA_963662105.1. Classification (NCBI taxonomy): domain Eukaryota; kingdom Metazoa; phylum Arthropoda; class Insecta; order Diptera; family Lauxaniidae; genus Meiosimyza; species Meiosimyza platycephala. The sequence continues at coordinate 15,677,787 of OY759210.1, forward strand.
TTATATAAATGACAAAGCAATTTGGGTTTTGTTTCAATTTTATATTTTTTTTTTTTGCTCAACTCCTTTTTCTATTTGCAAATTAAACAAAACTCAACTTAATTAAAATAATGTTTCATTATGGTGATAAAGCAACACTGGTGCTTTTGTTGTCTGTCTGCCTGTGTGCCTGCCTGTCGGTTGGCTTTGTCACATGACATGAATTGTCAATTGTTAAATATTTACTTAAGTCTTTATTTTCCTTTAGTTGATTATCAAAAAAAATGAGAGAAGAAAAAAAAATTAAATTAAAGTGTTTTTAATGTACCGCAAAAAGTGCGAAAAACGGCAACACTGTTGCAATAAAATAGTGGAAAAACAGCGCAATGTTTGACTGTTTGTGTCTGTCTGTCGCTAAAACCAAACGTTTAATAAATTTTTATTTTTTATTTGTTTTACTTTGTTGCCTTTTTTGTTCACAAATGTTTTTGATGTCAACAGCAGCAGCATCAATACACAAAAGCAAGGGGGGAGCAAAAAAAAGGGGTAAAAAAAAGTTGTCATCAGTATGAGAATCTTGTCTGTCAAACGTACGTTCATTCGTTCGTTCGTTCTCAGCTCATTGTTAATGCACGCATTTGTGCGGTAACGTGAGATGCTTTAAGTTTTTTTTTGCCTCAAAAGTAGCCAGTGTTCCCTATTAAATTTGTTCGCAGCTTATTTTATATAATTTATTTATTTTTTTTTTTTTTTTTTGTTTTTTTGTCTCCCCATTTGAGTTGCTACTTTTTGCACTTTTATTTTCATTTATTTTTTGTAAATGGTTTTTTCCGTATTGACAGTTGAACTTTAAGCATTTTAATGAATTCATAAATTGTGCCTTTATGTCAATTTTAGTTATTAATGATTTACGGCGAAAAATATTATTATAAATGGATGATGAGATTGCAGCCAATCGCGCAGATATTGAAGGCTGCCGGTGCACTAAACTGCAGATGAGCTGAATACAACCTGCATAATGTATCAATTTTTTTTATCTTTATATACCACTGACGTTTAGTCGAAGAGATAGCAATCGATTTAGCTATGTGATTTTTTTAAAAATCATAAGATGAGGTGCTGAATAAAGATCACTCGGCTTGGTCATCATTAGCGAACGGAGTAATTATCAAGAAATTGGGGTTGAAAGATTTCAGTATTTTTATATATCACATCCTAAGAGCCAAATATGCCGATATTAAATTTTGTTGGTAGAACTAAAACAGGCAATTTCCAACAGAGGTTGGAAATTTTTATGATATTCAAGGTCAGACGGAAAAAAAGGGTTAAAGCCAGTTGGTTTTAAAAAAAAAAAAAATCGCTTAATATTTGTCGAAAACTTATTTATGTTGTAAAATCTTTCATTTTCTTTACAAAAAATATGTCCAAATAATCGACAGAATTGCCAAGTGACCAGGATTGAAACGTTCAATTCCATCTCAAAGCTCAGGGTCTGGGAAGAATTTCAAAATTTCTGAAAATTGGAAAATATTTGTAACATGAACTTAAAAGTTTTGATAAACGAGCAAAACAGTGAAGGTCGGGAATTTTTATTTTTCAACTTTATAACCCTGAAAATTGTACATTTTTATTATGTAAAGCCAAGATTATTAAATACTAAACCGTTAATTTTTTTAAAAAAATTTTTTACTCATACTTTTATTTATTTAATCATCAACAAATCATGTATTTGACGGAATATACATTAATATATTATGTTTTCTCTAACGTATGCATTTGTTAATATCGATTTGCGTTAAAACCGATGACGAAAAACGATACTTCAAACTATTCATAAATTAATCGATATTTCAAATTGTGTCACATCTTTATATTGGATGTCGTTCAGGGATACCAAGTCGTTAAATAAATTTTTTTTGTGTTTTTGCTCTTCAACAAAAAATTTAGGTCTATGTCGAAAAAACGTTCAATTACCAGGGCTATTTCAGATATTTTTTAATTTCTTACGACGCACAGTGGATTTTTATGGCCATAAATAGGAGGAAAAATTAAAGTGTTAGGGATTGAAAAGATTTTTAAGACAATCGTCAGAGAATATTTAGGGAATAAAAGTTTTAAATTTGTTTTGAGTTTAGTGACACAGTGGGCTCAAAGTTGAACTTTGCATACCAAAAATGTTCTATGAAAATTTTTATAAAAGCGATTGTTAGATAGGGCGCTCTAGTTAACTTGTTTGAATCAAAATGCAATATTGACGAAAAGTACATTGTTTCCACTAAGTAAAAAATTATTAAATATTCTTTGATCGCCTTTATATGTATTGTATTTTTTCAAAAACTAATATTGAAAAATGATAAAATTGGAAAATTTCCCAACTTGATGGAAAAAAAAGTATATCCCCGGATTTCGGAAATTTTTTTATGTGTAATGTGTCAAGCGAAATTCAAGGTTTCACTTTTTTTTCATGATAATTTTTCTACTGCAAGATTTGAAGGAAAAAATATTTTTATTTCTTCACATGTTGCAACGCTTAACAATAATTTTATCACTTGTAAAAGCTCACACTGTGAAGGAAGTTGCTTCAATTTGGAAAGAAGTTCCTTTAAGTAGAGAGAAACAGGTAAGGGCTATTTTTGCTCTTTTTATCCCCCCTTGGGGTAAAATATATAAACTTCAATGCTTTTCAAAAATATTAACAGTTAAACTATTTAAAATATTTTTCTTCAATTACTTGTAAACTATAAAAGATATCGCAAAATTAGTAACATTTTGCATTGCCAAGTCAAAGGGAATTGATACCCATTATGAAAAAAGGTCTTAACCACATCCCAACTTTGAATGGGAGCTAGGCGTGTCCGTGAACTAATTTTTTTCATATTCACAAATTTTTGTTGTTATCACCTTACAAATAACTGTACCAAATTTCAAGAGTCTTGCGCAATTCTTACTATATATGGCCGCCGTTTCATACAAACCTATTCACTGTGCGAAGGACAAAAGTCGAGCACGAGCTTATTTTACGATACCATTCATGAAGATGACAAAATTTTTAGTTTCCAGGATGTGCCACACCCTCTTAGGACTTGGACTTTTCTTATATCATATCATAAATTATGTCTATGACAATAAGGGAATATGTATTGCAATTTTTATGCTTGGATTTCGATATTTTTGAAATGGCATTCAATTTACTCAAATCATAGAGAAAACAATTTTTTTGAATATAACAAATTATATTTGATATAGAGCACATATATATTTGATTGAGTCAAACATAAATTGCTTCAACCAACATTGATTTTCCAATCAATCATATTTACAAGAAAAAATAATTTCTTTAAAAAATTCCACCAACGCAAATATTTTGAATTTTACTGTTGCTCGATTTTGATTTTATACCTAAAGTTATAAAAATAAGCTGTTTTTGTTTCCTTTAGTTCCTGCATTTGCATACCGCGCTGAGTGATTCAAGACGACTTTAATATAGCGTAAATGATGCCGTCTTTGGAAAATGTTTTCAAGGTCAATGTGTCCTTACTACAGTATCGCATTTTAAAGTAATAAATAATACTTTGATTCTATATAAATCGTGAAAACCAACAGATTACATATAATTTATGATCAAATATTAAGGTTTAAGAAAAAAATTAAAAAAAAAAAAGAATTATTTTGACTATATGAAAAAATAAGTTTCCAAAACTTTAATAATAATGCAGCTCCAAAGTTCAAATGAAACCCCCTGTATATTCCAAAAACTACTATTTTATCGTTGATTACCAAGTTTTTCTTTTGGAATTTCAAATTGAACGAGATCAGTTTTGTTGTGAAATTACTTAAAAATTCAATTGTTTATTTAACTAAAAATTTCAACAAAACGCAAAACAAAACGATCGTGAGAAGACGAAACTACAGAAAGGTCATAAAACAAAGTATTGAATTACATGACTTGTGTGGATGTCAATATGGTGTGCTGCAGCAGAGCAGCACTACTCGCATTGACAAATATTTACATTACCCGTATTTTAGATGGGTAAACAGTGCATAGTGCCTGCATGCGAGTGTGTGCGTTGCATGTAAACATTAGCCCAAAATGTTGTATACCTACAACAAAGTACAAATTCTTTGAAGTTGAAAGGTGCGTTTCTCAAGTGTAAATATAAAAGCGGCGAATTATTTTGTTTTTCAAGAAAATAATATTTATTTTACCATAAAAATTATAAAATTTTTTTTTTAATGATTTCTTTTGCTAAGCTTCTTGGAAATTTTTGCTCTGATAGTAAAGCAAATTTCTAACCTTATGCTAATATTTACATGGTATGGCATATGATTTTAATTTTTTTATTTGATATCTTGAAATAATGGCGTTTGCCGAATGATGTTTTTAAAAAAGCAGTAATGCAGGTTTTCTCAAAATTTTCCATTAACATGTATGTATGTTTCTGAAATGATATTTTCTAAAATAAATTCTTTCGCTCTATGTAAGCCATTAACTGGAAACGCCCACTTCAGATTTCAAATAAAATGTGCACACTCGCTTTCATATAACGCACCCAAAAAAAAAAAAAAAAAAAAAAATGCATAGGAAACGTCATTTATCCATCATTGAAAATTCATTTAACGTGCACACAAAATTAAATTCGACATTAATAAACATATTAATTCTAAACGTTTCTCTAACATAATTCAGCTTAAATTGAAAAGAAAGAAAAAAAAAAAGAGCCAAAGAAAACTCGAAAAACAAAAAAAAACATTTCACGCAAACACACTAAAATTAACACAGCGCTACGAAAAAAAAGAAATCCTACAAAAATAAACAGCTCAATTAATTATTGTCTATATCTGTCCAATATATTGTACTATGTGAACGCATGTTTTTTCTCTCTCATTTTTTTTTTTCAATTCCCAACTCATAATATATTTTTAACACACTACACACAGTCCATATATTTTCAATTCATGTTGATGATCCCGATCCACACTCCATGCAACATATGAATGCCTAATTAAGTGATGCGCTGTCGGACCGAACTTCCCTACCTTCATCGTACTCCTAGCCAAGTTTATCATCTACCTACACGAAAATAAAAGAAAAGAACTTTAATACCTCAAAAGCACAACCCTTTACGGCACTGCCGAATTGTTGCTCTTTTTTTATTTTAATTTATAGCAAATCATGCTGAATCAATTAGTAATCAAGTCAAATCTCAAAGAATCAAGTCAAGAAACCGACCGACTCATCACTCAGCACTCAATGTGTAGTATTGTGTCCCCAGCACCAGCAACACCACACATTGGGAAGTTCGAAAGTCATGGGATTTTTGTACTTTTGCTGTCTCGAAAACCTTTTTCACTTATTTTTTTTTTCTTTCATCATCTTCACTCTTTTCACATGTGTTTGTAGACACAGCGCGATACAACATGACTTAACATAAAATGCATATGCCACATATAATAAAGCACAATATGTATTGTGGAGCCTAAAAATTCTTTTAAAAGAGAGAGATTTCTTAGAATTTTCCATTAATAGGTAAGTTAAATTAAAGTAAGAAATTTTTAAATTCAAAAAACGTATAAAAATGAAACAACTATGAAAATATTAAACTTTCTTAGCGCTTTAGGAAAATTGAAAAATTTAACCCTTAAGTGCATGGGGTCAGCCCCCAATATGGAGACTATGCTTCCCTTATGTAAAATCGGTCGCTTATCACGAAATGGGCACTCATTTGCCTAAGAAATGCACTGTTTCTCCGGAATAGCTCAAAAAGTGTGATCTGTGATGTGTACCAATTATGGTACACTTTTTTAAGTAAATTTTTTTTTATTAGAAATGAATGAAAATATCAAGTGTGGTCATTTTATTGTAAATTTAATTATTATATTTGAACATGATGAAACAATTACGTTTATCTTTCAAAGGAAGTTCCACATTTCACTTTCTGCATTTGCATGTTGAACGGTTTTTCGCGTCTTTTCCACCACCACCAAATTTTCCATTATTGCACCGAGCACGTTTTTCAATAACAGGTAGGTGATCAATACCATCAATTCGCATCTGTGTCGGTTAATGTTCATCTTGGGCACGGAGGACGGGCAAAGGTACAGCCTCTTTTCTTTATCTTGTGAGCAATCATATTCGTTTGCCATGGAATACCTCCAGACGGAACGCCTTTTGGGTCATCAGGATTGCAATGACTACGAAAGTGTTCTATTACAGCGGTGTCACTTGTACGCCTTGAATGTTTTTTTTTTTGTAAACTCTACCGAAATGCTTTTGTTCATTTTCATCTTAGCCTGAAAGATTTATTTTATTCGATTTCGATTAATGGCTTCAATGCTGGGAATGCCTTGTGTTCGTAGATAAATCAATAATGGTATAGATGAAAATTAGTCATCCATCTAGAGTTCTAGACGCTGCAGTTTTCGATAAGGAATACTTCACAAGTCATACGTGCTACAATTGTTCTCAAGGTCAACTATAGTTTTTCAAATCAAAACCCCTATTTTTGACCTCGGAATCCGGAAGAGCACAAAATTCTACGTTCAGATAGGTAGGTATTCATGTTAGAGGTCAAAGTGACCCCTGAAGGTCATTTCAAGGTCAAATTCCCGCTTGGTGCAGAAAAGCTGCAGCCAGTTAAGGCAAGATTGTGCAGCGGTCGAGCCAATGATTACTAGCTTGAAATGACCTTCAGCGGTCACTTTGACCTCTAACTTGACTTTTGAGATATTCAGCTATGTAAGTTAAAATGGGACACCCTGTATATTCACATTTCTAATTTGGCTCAGAAGCATAAATATGGTACGTACTACGTATTAAAATACTTTAAAAAAACTATTTCAGATGATCGAGTTCAATCAAGATTCGTAATAATTTGCTAAAATAAAGTCCAATATTGTCCACTAATATTTTTTCCACACGAATAATAAAAATTATCAATAATTTATTCATTGGTGAATATCACTTTTAAAATTTTTTCTTAGCACATCGTCGAACCACTTCGACAGCTTACCGGGAATTGAAAATAAACGTCAATATAAAAGCTGGTATTGTCTGCATTAAGTTGGAGCAAAACTTTACACGATGCAGGTCAATTGGTATGATTATTGGCAAGGATCATATATATTACGCTATGCACTTAAGGGTTAAGCTCTTAAGACCTTTTTTTTTGCGTCCCGACTAAGTGAAATAGGTTTGAGTAAATTATGACAATTTTGAAAATTGTGCCCTTAACCGAGATTTTATTCACAGTATTTAAGACAGATTTCATTTTGTTTGTCTGTTTATACTTTTTTTAAATGAGATACCACACAGTGAATATGGTTGACCAGTCCCAGAGATATTAGATGTTGAATTCGGCTGTTTTCGCAAAAATAACGTTTTTTTATAAACTTTAACCGGACATTACTTAGGACTCCGAATACTTAGGGAGCTGAAATTTGGGCTGTGGCACTATCTTCCAAGTTTCTTTGACATTTCATGTTTGTTGCAAAATCGGATGTTTTTTAAAATTTCATACGTATGTTATACTACGTAATATGTATGTATGTACGTAATATCTTGAAATTTTGCGACTGATTATTTTTTATAATCAATATTATTGTAAATTTTTACTAATTGATCAATGCTATTTTTTATTCAACAAACATGACAAAGATAAAACAAATGGAACAATTTAACCTGGTAACCTGGTGACTGTAAGTTCGATTAATAATGTTTAATTGTACGTAATATTATCATTAAAAAAACAGCAAATATACAATTAAAACTAAAAACCTCTGGGAATTTTACATATGTCGACTATAAATACATAACATTCCAAATAATTCCCCATTCAAGTTTTTGTTGTAACTCAGCTTATCATTAAACTTTGTCAAGGCCCATCGTGGGTTTTTTCTAGGAATTAGAAAAGAAAAGCAACAACAATAAAAATTAATGCAATACAATGCAATATTTATGGGAAAGAAACAATGGAATAAATTATATTTATAATATAGTAGGTCACGCGCGCAAAGTCGCGTGAATCAGCTAGTATTATATACAATTAAACTCTTGCACCAAAATAATCAATTTATAACATTTAATAAACTTTGGTACACTAAATTTTTAAGTAAAACACTTAAATAAGAATACAACAAACACTTTTTTAGATCGTTCAAAAACAATTCACAGCAAAAAAATTACTTACCTGTGCAAAAAACACAACAACTGATGAACAATCTACCTCAGCGAAGGAACGCTCACGACTGATGCGTTGTTGTGAGAAGAAACCAGACTCGGTATATTTCTTCTTTGCAACGTTTCTCTATTATTAACAGTGGACGTATGAATGCGGGTGATCCACTGTTAAGTAGTTTACAAAACTCGTATAGTTGAATGGCATCGAATAGTTGGTAAGTATCGATTAGTGTCGAAGTAGTACTAACAAGTCTAAAGTGGAATAATTCAATAATTTCTATATAATAGATTTTCTATTTCTATTGAGCTAAAAATTTGTTAAAATATTCGAAATTTGCTTTGGATACTCCCCTCCATTTACCAAAGCTTAGATCCGGCACAAAACATCGTGACAACTAGAAAATTTAAAAAACTATGCGTTGAAAGTTATAACTACTTTTGCAAAAAAGAATTTTGTCTACTGTACGACGAAACTGGTTTTCTAATCTATAAATATTTTTTTTTTCTAACCCCAAGACCTCAAAGCAAAAACGATTCTAATAATGTGGGTTTTGCCAGAATAAAAATTCGCTATCGCTGTAAAACCAATCCCACAATCAAGTTAACTTTAAAGGCATTAAGTTCCAAGTCTGCTATGTACATACGTCATATATTTATAAACCTAAAGCGTATAAAGAATTTTTCAATTGCAGTTTATTATAGCATATGGTATTGATTTCAAGTTTATACATTTTTATGGTAAACTTCATTTAAGCACCAACAAACATCATCAGAATAATCAACAGCAACAGCCACAGCCAACCTTGTCTACTTTTTCAATTAAAGGGCTTTTCAATTTCAACTTAACATGCAGCACAAGTGCAGCAATGTTGCATTTTATTTGCTTATCTTAAATGCATTCTTTTGACATTTTTGTTGTGTCTGTTTGTGTTGTTGGTTTTTATTTTTTTTTTTTTTTTTTTGTAAAATATGATGATGTGCCAGAAGTATGGACTATTATTCTTCTGCTGCTTCGAGCACTTGATCATCATCATACACTTATTATACATGCGTTTTTGTCACATAAAAATCGAACACTGCGCACATGCGACACTTGTATGCTGCTGTCCAGAGCATCCACAAGCAACCAAATCGAGACTCAAGTAGGCAGCTCGTATTACAATTTAGTGGCAGCTTATGGATGAAGAGGCCCATAGAAAAATAATCGATGTGAGAAGAAAAAAAAATTCAAAAAATACTACTAATATAATAAATAAATAAAGTAAAAGAACTCTTCGTTTAAATGCAACAAACAAGCAGCGTAGTGAAGATGGCTGAAGAATGTCGCAATAGTAGTCGGAGACCATAGTAGTCAGCGACTGTTCTAGTTTGGCAATCAGCCGATAGTTTTAGTAAAACTAGACTACTTTGTTAAGCGAGTGAGTGTAGCAGTGGTGGTATCAAATGTTTCGCTGTACTTTAGTAATAGAAGAATTCTTTTGCAAACGCCACTGTTACTTTGTGCAGCGTCTTAACTGCTGCTGCACATATCGTAAAAATGTCGTCTCGCAATGAAGTCCATTTACTTAAACAAAGATTTAAGATATGCAACAAATGTTGATGAGCAACCAGCTTAACAGCAACAGCAACAACAACAAAAAGCACAAGCAACAACAGTTGATGTCTGCCACTAGATTTCACTTAAAGTTTTATGCATTTAAATAAAGTAGACGACGACGACAACAACAACAACTACATACTCGTCGTTTGAAGCCGAAGACAACAACGATAGAGATTAAAATAATTTAAGAACCTTTCAATGCAAAAGAGGCCCAGATAAGCCCTGGCTACCATTACAGGTTAGTGGTATTTAAATTTCAACCTCAAAAGTTTTTAACATATTTAAGCTTATCAGTACATGCATATATGTATGTTAAGGAGGTGGAAGAAGCAACATCAGCAGCAGCAGCAGCCGCATCAAAGGCAAATCCATAGTGACTTGGTGACAAGAGCAACAGCAAAGTTTTCACCGATGCGATCGTCATTGAGCCGGTATGCAATGCATTGAATGTGTATATTTGAATTTATTTTGATTAAATGGTGATTTTCTTATTTTTTTTATGTTAATAAATGTTCACTGTTAAATTAACAGTTTAGTTTGTAGATGATTATCAACAAGCAACCAATGTTAAAATAGCTACCAAATTAGCATTTTACAATTTGCTGTTAAAGCATAATCAGAAAATTAACAGCTAAATGAAAAGTTTGGTGTAACATTTACTTACTGTTACAACAGAAAGCTACCGATGTTAAGCAATTTACTTTAAAATTAATCGCAATTAACAGTTTACTGCTTACTTAACAGTTCACCACGTAACACCACAGTTTACTGCTAAATTAAGAGGTCACTCTTAAATAAAATGTTAATGAAGACTTTACTGTTAAATTATATTCATGATTCACTGGTAAGTTAACAGCTAACCATTTATTTAACAGTTAAACAGTTTTAACTGCTTAAAGATCAGCTAATTTCCAAACTAACAGCACACCTACAATGTTAGATCAAACAGTTTAGCACTATTGCGACAGGAAACTTAAATTTTAAAACAATTCTTCACTATCAATTTAACAGTACTTTAGCCCTGCTTAAATTTTGATTCACTGCTAAATGAAATGTTAAGTGTTAAAGTTACATTCAATGTTAATTTCACCGTTCATTGTTTAATTAACGTAAACAATTCATGTCCCTACTAAAATTTCAATACACTGTTATATTAAACGGTAACTGTTAAGCTTACAATCAATGTTAAATTCATCATTTATTGCTTAATTAACATTTCACTCTTAAGTTAACAGTTCAACGCGAAGCAACCAGTCCAATATCAAAGGAATAAGTTACTGTTAACTTAGCAGTCAACTGTTAAAATTTTATCTGTTAACTGTATAACTAACAGTACTCTGTTTAATTTCTAGTTCACTTTTAACTGAATAACTCGCTGTTAAATAAACAGGTAAAAATTAAATATATAGTCACAAGTAAAACAAAGTGAATTGTCTATTTTAAGCTTTAACAGTTCAATGTTAAATTAATTGTTCAATGTTCATTGACAGTTCACTGTTAAGCTAACAATACATTGTTGAATTAACAAATCACTGCTTTTATAGCAGACAAATATAAAACAAAAATTTAAATATTAAGCTAATACAGTGAAACCTGGATAGCTGGAATCTACAAGGGACCAAAATTTTTGTCTCAATTAAAGAGGTTTCTCATCTACACAGTTTCCCAAATAACCATACTCAGACCAATAAAACGTGCATATTCAAATTCAAAATAACAAATTATACACACTATTTCCGACTTATAGAGGTTATTTCTATACGGTCCCATGTTATAAAGGTGAAAATGCACACAAACTTCAAAAATCAAATCCCAGATATAGAGTTTCTATAATCCCAGTAATAGAGGTACTGGTGATGCGAAAGTACTGGGACCTTGAAGTGAGTCTCACTAGTAGAGGTTTCCCACTTATCCAGGTACCGCTTAACCAGGTTTCACTGTAGTTTCATTTTAAACAAACAGCTCACTGCTAAACGAACAGTTTACTGTCAAGTAAAAAATATAAAGTCAAGTTTACAGTTAACACTTTAGAAAGATTGTTATATTATCAATTTAATGCTAAACAAACATTACACTGTTAAATTGAGAGCTCACTTTTAGGCTAACAGTTACTGGTTTAATTTACAGTACACAGTAAAATAGAAATTTCACTGCTCAGAGAATCCTATTTTATAGACAATTTGATATGTTATTAACTGGAAATTAACTGGAAAATTAAGAATTTACAAATAAACTAACATGTTTCTGTTAAATGAACAAGAAGCTTTATATTAGAATTAAGTAGATTATCAATTGAATAACGATTTCACTATAACAATCTTGTGTGTGTGTGAATTTCACTGCTAAATCAATGAGTCTTTTGCTGTTAAATCAATAATAGTCTCATTGTTAAAATAATAAAATCCACTGTTAAATTAACAATTCATTTACATATTAACTTTTTGCTGTTAAATTAAATGACCCTCTGTTAATTTAATGTTAAATGAACAGTTCACTGTAAAGTCAAAAGTACACTGAATCTAACATTTTGCTGTAAAAAAACAGTAAAATTAATCAATTTCAAAGAAAAAAAAAATACTTTTAAGTTAACAGTTCACTGCTATTTAATCAGCTCCCAATTAACAGATGCACAAAAACTCAAGAGTTTTCTACTAAATCGCATGAAAATTTCTCTATGCAGTTAATTAAAATTACATTTTAAATACCTTTACAATCCTGTCATATTTCATAAGATTTATTAAATATTTCATGCATGCAAACACGTTTTGTGGGCCAAGAAAGTAGCCAACAACGATTTCAAATGACGACTATGAGATGACAACGCGGCTGCCGGAAAGCGACATGCGAACAAATTCAATTTTACTGTAAAATGAAACTTGTAGTCAACACCTTGTATTGGAGCAACCAAACCAAGCGACCAACACAACCATTTGCTTGAGCTTTAGCGCTACGCTACCTACACGAAAGCTACTCTCTCTATTCAAAAAAAAAAAAAAAGGAAAGAAAAAACGGACACAATATTCGCACAGCAAACAGCAAGTGCAATGCAGCAGGCCAACGTAAATGTTGCGTTGAAATTGTATGCGTTACCAGATGCCAAAATGCTGATATGCTTTGCGGGCTAAAAATGTCAACGTGTTCTGGCAACAAAACAGCAGCAGCAGCAATAGCAGTTACAACGACAACAAGCAACAAACATATGCTGCATTCAACATTATACAAATAACAAGATTGCTAAAATATTAGACGCATGTGAAATGCAGTTTCTTTTTTGGGTTGGTTAAAAAGAATTAATTGTTGCAAACGAACTGAAAAATTTATCTAAAATTTTTTTTAAATTCTGAAAACTTTTCAGTTTAAAATTACAATTGAAACAAAACTAATGGAAAAAACTTAAATAGTTTTCAAAACTACGGATTGAACAGAAGGTTTATGCCGATTAAAAATCACTGGGCTGTGAATATTGCTATATGCCAGTGATGGGCAAGCACAGGCACTTTCAGCCCTCATGTCCCTTTCCGTTATTCGACGCACAAACAAGCAACAAAAGGTCGCAGAATTTCAACGCTATCGGAGCACAGCGTTGAGTTGAGTTCTAATGCAAACAAAAACAACACACACAGGCGTTAGCGACGGCGTTGCATTGCGTTTTGACGAATGTAGCAATTGTTTTTGTTTATAGTGCAAATTGGGTTTTTTTTTTGCTGTTGGCGAATTTAGAAATGAAAGCAAAAAAATTTTAAAATTTAGTTTGTTGTTGTTTGATGTTGTTGTTTTGCCCTTTCGCTAGATTTCCATGCCCACCACTGCTATATGCAGCTTTGCTGAAATTGACGTTTTATCTTTTTTTATGGCAAAAAGTTATGAAATTATCCAGTTTGCCTTTCTTATTGACTTTTTTGAGATATGCGACCTTTTTTGCATAGGTATGCAGGCCAGTCTTTAGTTTGTTTTATGGAAAAGCCTTCAATATTGGTAAATAAGTCCGATATGTTCAACCTTTTCCTCAACCAACTTTTCTCAGTGTATTAAAAGCATAACTTTTGAGCCTTACTATATGAAATATTAGCAACTACCGGTGCTGCCTTTACTGCTACGCAATGCAATTTTTCAAAGTTACTGCGCATTGCTGGTGCGTGTAAAAACGGAGTAAATTTTACATTTTAATAGTGGAGCAACAGTTGGAGAACACAAAAAATTTCGTGTGGGTTTTGTAGAAAAAAAATGAAAAGTGCACAAACAGAAAATTTGCATTTGTTTTCCCTTTGAGTATCCGTGTTTGCTGTGGAGCTAAATTTTTTTTCCTGCCTGCCTGCCTACCTACTCCTATTTTTTCGTCGTCTCATTTTTCCTATAACTCCAAGAAACATTTAGTTTTTTACCAATTTTTTTTTTATTATTTTTCTTCATCTATTTATGTTTCTGCCACGCACTATTTGACGTTGCGGCATTTGCCGTAAAACATGTTTGATCGCTTGTTTGAAGCGTAAATGCAGCATTGCAAATGTGTTATTACGATTACGCGTTGCGCTGCATTGCATTGCATTTTGCATTTTCACGTTATTTAATAATAAATTTATTTTTTGTTTACATAGAAAACTGCAATAATTATTTGTTGTACGCGTTGAATTTTAATTGAGTTTTTGTGTACTCTGTCGACGAAGACTTGAGGGAAATTCGAGATTTTTGTGTTTTTTTAGTTTCTGGTATTCTTGGTGGTAACCAACTTTTTTATGCAATGCCATGTTTTGTTTTACAAGCAGTACATGTTGTGTGCTAATAGAGTTAGTTAGGGCTTGGAAAAGGAAGTTTACTTAAGCTCGTATGGCGCTGATGCTGGTTATGCATGGTGGACATTTAATTGGAAACTTGGTCGTAAATTGTTCGATTTGTGCAGAAAATAAATATTTTAGTTCATTGAATGGTTGTTACTTCAAGTTGTAGTAGTGAGATTTTTAAGCATGGGAATTCTTGTAACTATGTGATTTTTTTTTATGATATGTTAACTTAGACAGAGTTTATTTAGCCTTTGCCTTTTCTGCTTTTCATATTTGAGAAATATTAGACTTATGATATAATTTTTTGTATTTTTTGTTATAAGTTCAGTCGAGTTTTTGTTGTTTAGCCGGAAAATATAATAAACATATACCGCATTTCATGCCAAATGTCTTAAGTCAAAGATCGAACATAACTTATTGATCTCAAACTTGGGCAAGTTGAGTTGTAATATTGAACGATAATTATATTCCAAAATTAATTTTGTTATTTTATTCGGTCGATTATTTAAATTCACTTATATTCCAAAATATTTTTCGGTTGGCTAGCTGACCCATTGAACATTTCGGCATTACTTTAAGCGTTGGCTGAAATATTCAAAGTGCAGTTTCTCGAAAAGTAAAAAAAGTGCCTTCGGAAGTTTAACGTAGAGAAGAGACCTCACTTTATTTCTCGAATATCAGAAAAAAATCATTAAAAGATCATATCTCCAAATAATACTCCCCCTAAAAAATGCAGCTTGCATAATTCCATGGAAAAATCAATGACAAAATTCACACAAATAATAACATGCTTGCATGCTTGTGTCTATTTGCGCAAATAATTTTTTTAAGTAATTTTAAATCTTTAATAGATTGATATTTAATAGAAATATCATTTTAATATTTATTGCAGATGGAGTCAAGTGTCTAAGTAATAAAACTAAATAGATTTGATCAAAATGGATTCAGTAGTTTTTGCGTGATGTACGGACATCGAAGGACATAGTATTCATATTATAGATTTTTTTAATGCACCGAAAAAAAAGACCGTACTAAATTTGAAGAACTGCCTTCCTCCGATTTACTGCAAAAATTTTCTTTAATCTAAGTTATTTTTCCTCATATCGTTTCATTTAGTAATTGAGTCCTTTGAAATGAGTTCATGTTTCATTAAAGCAAGTCAAAGCTCTTCCTCAAATATAGAGCTTGTGGTTTTCCTTTGAAATAGTAAATTTTTCTTTGGGAAGAATTTTTGAGGACAACTTGTTCCTCATTTGAGTAAAAATTTCCTCAATCTAATGGAATGTTTTGCTTAAGGAAAATCGTACTCAGTTTTAGTTAGAACCAACAAATAAGAAAATAGAGGAAATAGAAAACTAACAATTTTTTTTTTTTAAATCAACGAATTTATTTCAAGTAAATTCCTTTCATTTAAGGATACCTTCATCCTTAGAAGAAGTAAAATTTTCTGACTATAAAGGTTTGGCGCATTTTTATTTCGTAAAGGCGAAAACAATTCATCGAGATATTCAACTTTTTTTGAGTTTTTCAACCTCTTTCAAACTTATTCAACCTGATTCAATTTTTTCGACTTTTTCGACCTTATTCAACTTTTTTCGACTTTTCAAACCTTATTCAACTTTTTTCCGATTTATTCAACTTCTTACAAATGTTTCAACATTTTTCAACCTCTTTCAACTTTTTTCAACGTTATCCAACTTTTTTCGAGATTTTCAACCTCTTTCAACTTTATTCAACCTCATTCAATTTTTCCGACTTTGTCAACCTTATTCAACTCTTTTTGGCTTTTTGAACCTCATTCAACATTTTTTAACCTTTTTCAACTTCTTTCAACATTTTCCGACTATATCAACATTGTTCAACTTTTTTCGACTTTTTGAACCACATTCAGCTTTTTTAGAGTTTTTTGTTTTCCATAGATCTTTTAGCTCAAAAAGCAGAGTAATAAAGTCTTATCACATACATATGTACATTATGTGTACCGCATTCATGTAATACATCTTTAAATACAAATTTATCTTAAAGCTTTAATCACAACACTACAATTCCTATAACGCTTATCATACTGACAAGCGTCAACCATGAATTACGAGATTTTCATGCATGCAAACACGTATTGCTGCATATCTTAGTGCAGTTAAGATTTTGTAATTTTATGACCACGTGTCCATTTTAAAATATCAAACAGTTCAGATATGTTGAAAAAATGTCATGCTTGAAACAAAGCAGCAAAGTCAACATAGTAGGATTAATGCAGCAGCAGCAAGTACGTCGTGTATCAAATGCATAGATAACAGACATGCAAGCGGGCGTCGTCGTCAGACAGTCAACCAGGTTACGCACGTGTTAACGTTTAACGCTCCAACATAATACCAACGTGTACTACGAACGAAGCATAAAAGTTGGAAACGTAAAATTAAAACATTTAACTTGCAGCATAAAGTGTGACACGCAATGCAGAAGTCAGTCACTGCGTCACTACAAATTAATTGAGCAATTCTCTATCTCTATCTTAGCGTTACTTTGCATTTACCCCCTTAAATATTCGAAAATTACACTTCCAAACCTTCCACAACTTTTAAGGTCAGTCAGCAGCTTGAGGGTGTTTTTTCACTGCTGCATGGTTCTGTTCACTTTTTACTACATACTTCTCATAAGCGTGCAGCATGTTGTACATAGAAAATATCTTAAAGGGCAATTTTCCGGCTAAATTATAGCTTTTTTTTTTTTGGTCTTACAACTGGAAGGGGTAAAAATTAATGTTACCCATGGGATCATTTTTTGGTTGTTTGTCTACTTTCTTCTTGCAAATTTTTTTTTTTTATTGCTTACCAACTGCTTGCTGCTTTGATTTTGTTAGGTGTTTTACCGTTATTCCATTCAAGTAATGTGTTCATATTAATCTTGTTACTTGTCTTTTTATGCCGTATCTTTGTTTTTTTTTTTGCTTAAGCAGCAAAAGCTTCAACATGCAACATTCAATTGCAGCAGTTAACTAGCAGCATATGCGCCTGGTGCGCGCTGGCTGCTCTCTAGGGAATTTGCTATGTAAAAGTTTAATTGCTGTTGTTATTTTGTTATTGTAGTAGCAATTGTTAACAAGCAAAGTTAGGTCAGTATCAGTATTAGATATGTAGTAAATTCGAGGTTGAGGTAGGAGGTTAAACAAAAATGTTGTTTTAGAAGTTCGATTCATAGTGGCCACGAAAACAACAAAGAAGAGTAGAAATGATTTTCAAGGTAGATACTCTCTCGATAGTCATTGGGGTTGCGAGATTGTCTAATGGTTTCCCCATATCTACGGGGAGAAAGAAAATTATTAGAGGTCGTTGTTTGACTAAAAAAAAATAGTAGAGTTCTTATATTATAATTTTGTTATAATTCATTGACCTCATATAATCTCGTATATCATTTTATTGTTGTAATTATTATAATTTAATTTTTAACTTTATTTTTGATTTACAGAAGTTCCCCAGCAAACATATTCTTGCAGTTCGTTAACATTTTGGATGCTGTGTTAAGTAAAGCTTTAAGTACTGGCGATTGCCTGATTTTAAATAAATCAAGCAATGAGTAAGAAAGCTATATACAGTAGAACCTCTGTAAGTCGAATTCGAAGGGAGACGCATGAAAATATCAAGTTACAGAGTTTTCGTTTTAAAAAGAACTTCGATCTAAGAGAATTGTGTCAGGAAGTGTTCGACTTGTAGAGGATATTCTTGTCGGCATATTCTTAAAGTCAGTATCTTATTTTTCTTCGCGCAATAGAGGTAATTCGTTTCAAATAATTGAGTTGTAAAGGTTGTAAAATCTAACATTGCGAGATGCAGAGGTCAAACTTATTTTTTCAAGTTATAGAGGGAAAATATGTACTGAATTTACTTCTAGGGACTCACTAATTATTCAACTTATAGAGGTATCAGATTTCGAGCAATGGAGGTTTTGGGAAGGGAAGGGAAGGGAACATAAAATTTTTTCGAGTTTGGGAGGAATTTTTCGTCTTATCGAGGTTTGACTTAAAGAGGTTCCACTAAATATTATAATGAGCTGCATATTGGATATCAATTACGTACAAAATTTCTTCGTAAAAAGCCAATAGAGGAACAGTTTATACCAAAGTCAAACAATTATTCGCAAACAGCTAGCATGATTGATACTTACAGATACGGTGCGCTGGGCTAGAAGTAAATTCAAGCCATGGAAAAAAAATTTTGGTGTTAGATTTGAGCTTAACTATTTATAGTTCCCAGAATATTCGCAGTCCAATTTCCTGTAATTGCTTCAATTTCTAAGAACATTTAGTTCCAAAAATATTGCTCCCACTCAATTCTATTTTAAAGCATTTTTGAGAAGTTATATTAAAGAAATAAACAAGTGTTATTACTACTAATTCGAATTCTCCCATTTTTTCGTGCGCCAATACGTATGCTTTCTATCTTCCCAACGATGTTTGTAATAATATTATAGTTCTCGAGATATCAAGTATTACAATTTTAATTTTCGAGCTATTCCACGCTCTCCTTAAGGATTTTACACATATCCTTTTCTTTTGTTTCAAATATATTTCTCATATTTGAATTAGTAATCAGTTCAAATTTCACCAAATTTCTAAAGCCTTTCAAAACTAATATCAACAAGAAATTAAAAGCACTTATTTAAGGGGATATATGTGTTAATAATACGCAAAATATATGTTTTCCGTTGAAAAATTAAAGTTCTTCTAAGCATATGAGAAACAAGAGCGCGTACTAGGTTTTCGTGCACATTTTTGTCGAATTTACGCTTGATTTTAGCCCACCGTGGCTCATTGATGAATCATCATCTCTTTCTTTGATTTGATGACTTATAGTAAACTGATTAGCTGAGAGTGTTTTGGTATTTCACTCTTTTTGAAAGCTACGTTTCACTGGTGACAGCGCTAGAGCTAACAATGAAGAAATGGAACAATTTGATTGCTCTGAACAGAACGTAGACAAGAAACTGCAGCTGCATTAGTAACTAAATGATAAATTCCAAGCAGTGTATGTATTATTAATAGGGATTGCATGAAAATCATGTTGGACTCAGCTTCAAGTGATCATCATCCAAACAAAAGAGTTTTCTCAAAAATTCAACTATGGAATAAACGAAAGATATCGGTGATATTCAATGATACACCAATAAGGGTCAAGGCTTTAAAAAAATGTTATTAATGTTTCAAATGATGACATAAATTTTATTTCCGTGGGCCAATCAGCACTTACTGGCTCCAAAGTCGATTTCAAAAATATTGCTGTTTTTACAAAGAAAGGCGATAAAATTGTAGCAGCTACATTAAAGGGAAACTTAGCTAGTATTTATCTTTGTGATCTTTCAAACAACATATCGTTGGCTTACAAGGAAAAATGACTATTGACCATTATTGAGCTAGGTGTGAAAAACGAATTCTTAAAATGATCAATCTCAGGCTTTTTAATAGCCCTTTTTGGGAAGCGCAGGAAATAACCTTAGTAAAAAGTTTTATGCCAGTGGTTGGAAAGGTTAAGTTTCGATCTGTGCATTAACGCTTTTGGCGAAGTTCCTAAAGAATATTTTTTTTTCAACATCAATAAATTTATGTTGACTATCCGCTTCCAGGAATAGTTCTGTGTTAAGCTTTTTTAAAAAATTAAAAACTGAAAAACTTTCTAAATTTTTTTGGAGGATATGGAGGATATTTGCAGAGATTATTCAACTTTGTTTGTCAGTATATTGAAATTAAGTGGTGAAATATTGCATTGCGTTAAGAATTCGTTGAGAAAACCCAATCTTTTAAACCTCAAGCGAGAAATAAAATTCACTGCGATTTTTCAAGAACAAAGTATTGCTATCAATTTTTTAAGAACTATTGTATTTTGGAAAACCTATTGGATTACTTTGTTTTATCGGGACTTAGTTCCGATCTTGAAATCAATTTTTGAGCATACATAAAACCGAGTTTTTTTAGGACTCAAAAGTATCACCAAGTGTAAAATTCTAAGATTTGGATCGCACAATCGCCAATGTAATGTAATTCAATATTACAGTGATAAATTTTAATCATTTCATTTTGTTCATGTGCTACTCAAATATCGAACTAAATATACATATGTTCAAATAGAATCTTTAATATCTTATACTTTTTTTCTCAGCTAAGACTACGTAATACATCCGAATAGTTCACAAAATACTTACTATATTTGACAAAGAAAATTATATCATATTCAATCATCTCATACTTTCTAGTTCTTAATTCTTGCAGCTATAAATTTTGAACTATGTCAACTACCCGCGCAGATTAGAAATTGAATATTCCCCATGGTTCTCCACTGTTGAATATCCAACGCCGCATTTCTCTGAAGAAAAATCTGTGACAAATTAATTTAAGACCATGCCCTAACAACCTATGTTGTCGCCATTTAAGTTAATGCCTCCCTAAGGTACTTTAACCAGGTAGTTTAAGTGCACACAGAGCGAGTGAAAATGGAAGCAACTGCAAACATACGTACTACATACAAAAATAAATTATGCTACTCAAGAAAAATCACAGAAAAGAAATCGGAACAGCACGCGAGCAGCAAATTATTAGTGGTGGCTGGCTGACTCTCAAGACGGTAATGGTAACGAATTGTACATGCAGCGCCAGCCATGTAGGATGATCCTTTGGCAATTTACGAGCATTAAAATTTGACATAGTTTTTGGAGAAAATTTTCAAGATTTTTCAGACAAAATTTTCCATATATAAAGAATGTGTATCTCATAGATACCTAATGTACCCTTACAATTTTCTGCTTCAATTGAAATTTACATCCTTGAGTTTTCATAGAAAACACACAACACATTAATTTATTCTTGCATTTGCTGTTTGCTGCTTGCTGCTTTCATTTACTAATAACGCATTTCCTGTGGTTACAGTATCTTCAAGATACAAAAGTATCTTTGGCTTGCCGGCTGCTTGCATTTCATATGTTTCGCTTGGGTTTTATGAAAATTCAAAATGAAATGTGGTTGGTTTTACTTTTTGATGTTCTTGTTCTTGTTGTTATTGTAACTTACCCTTGAGCGCTGCAACTTGCTTAAATCCATTTAAGCTGCATACAATGAGTCCTATTATCCATGCGATACTATGTGCAATTGTAAAAGTAGAACTGCAAGATATTTTTAGTTTGGCTGCGGCGGCGGTAGCGGCATTGAATTTATGCACGCCATATTTGTTTTTGTTTTTGTAAGAACTTTTACATTTCATGGGCTGTTTAACAAGCGACATTTTGTTAAATGTTGAAATATTAAATTTTCGTGTATTTTTTTTTTATTTTTTTGTTATTAAAATAAATATTTAATTTATAATTTTAAACTTTTTCACAGTTTTTATACGCTGCAAAATGCACTTTTATCTCACAGATACTTTTGATATCTTTCACTTGAGTTACTTTTATAGTTTTGAATATTTATTTGAAACACATATTTTAAATTTGGTATTTAATAAGTGTTGCATGTATCTAACAGATACTCTGGATTTATTTATCTTACGGATACTTTTGTATCTTTACGCATTTTTTACAATAATAATTTGTTTAAATTCAATTGATCTGCATAAGCCTATCACATTTAAATCAATTTATTAAAGTATCTCGCAGATACTTTTGTATCTTTAAACTGCATATTTTTAGTTATTTTTTCACATCGCAACACTAGTGCATTATCTACTCGCAGGCGCTTTTCGCATACGCGTTTCAAAATCCCTACAAAGAAAATCCTTTGTATTATCGTTTTAATGTCGCTTCCATTTCCATCCACCCGATTTACATTCGCCGCTCGCGCGTTTATACGTTGCGTTACAAATCCGAAACTCAGGTTCTTCTTCAACGAACAATCCGCTGCGACATCCAAACCGACCGGCAAACAAAATTCAACTGAATCAACCAACATTCGTTGCATATCGTCGTGCGTATCTTGTAGTTCGACGAGTCTGTCGGTAGTCGTGCAGCCTTTGGAACAGCTGCGTTGCATTTCATGGATTCGATGATGTCGTATATGTGTAGTGCGTTTATGGATTGTATCTCCAAGATTAATTTCTCGTCGTTCCCTCGTATTGTTTGGATTCCATTTTCATTCCCTCGCTTGTTGCTCATACAACGTGCGTTTTGGAATTGAAACACTGCCATGTGGTGGATTTCATTTAATTTTTTGTTTTGGTTCTTTTTAACGCCTTTTCGGCAGCTTATACTGTTTTTGGTTTTCCCATCCAGATACTCTAATTTGTTTTGTTTCAAGTTTCAGTGAAATTTGTTCCGTTTGCGGTTGGTTAAATGTTTTTGTGGAACATAATATATTTTTTTGCTTTTGTATGAAAAGGCAGAAATGTTTATATACACATGCGAAACACTTCGCTTTAGCAACATTGAATCTTGTGTTCTACAGTAGATTCATTTTCTTTTTGTGTAAAAAAAAAAATAAATACACAGGTAAAAATAAATCTCTGGATATATATATGTATATTAGTATCTTTTGTTTATTTCTGAGCCTTGATTCTTACCAATCCACACAGAAAAAAGATAGTTCTATGCTTCAATATCACTCTTGTACATGTACAGCTTTGTTAGATGGAACATTGTTGTGCCACAGAGAATTGTAAACAATGGGGTCTACATATAAAGTTCAGCAAAAATTTAACTTAATAGTGATAGTACTTTCAACAATGGTGATGATGGTTTGATTTAATTCAGCATCAGTTTTGAATAACTTGGCCCAATCCACTCATTTTGGAAGTATAGTACATACTAACATATGCTATGGACAAATAAATAGCACACTTTATGATAATTTGAAATATGTCAATTTTATTTAATATTTTGGATAAAAATGTTTGATTTATTAAAGTAAGAAATTAATTTTGAATACGTATTTAAGTTTCCGAAAAGCTGGACGCCGAAATAGCACATTTGCGAAGATCTTTAAAAAGGAAAACAACGTATTGTTAAACTTACTTGAAACAACACTTGGGCATTCCTGCCCAAAGTTCTTCTAAATTTTTATATGTATTTTTTTGTCAATCTTATTTTTTAACATCACTCGAAAAGTTTTCTATTGGGTTAAGATCAGGACTTTGAGCAGGCCAATCCAAAACTTAAATTTTTTTAGTCGCCACTCAGTTTTTAATGCTTATGCTTTGAATCATTATCGTGCATAAAGATTTAATTACGACTGATGCGCAAGCACTGATCACTCAAACTATTGTGGGCTATTTCTCTGTGCACGTACATAAATAGTTAAATGACCAAGAACAACAACCAACAATCGTAGCGGTAATTTTTTACCGTTAATTTCTTCATCGACTGCAGCGAAAAGTATAACGCAAATTTGTTTTTTTCGTTCATTTTAACTAATAAAAAAAAGATTTTTTGTCAAACAAATTATTTTCAAACTGTGCTATTTTTTTGTCCATAGCGATTCATACTTTTATTTGCCCGTTTTATTACATACTTTGAAGTACATGTAAATATATTTCTTTGTTCTTATTTGTACTACTTGAAATGTAAGCAGTAGAAAATTTTTTAGATATTATTCTTTTCAATTGATTCATGATTCTTCAATTGCAAAATCATGAAGCGATTGGTTTCTACGTTTCAAAAATGATGATTTCAGCGTTGTAGACAAAAATCGGTTTAGACAGTCATTCGAAAACGCAGAATTGGAGGCATTAAACGATAAAGATCTTAGTCAAATGCAATAGGAGCTTGTAGAATCTTTGAGAGTGACTCAATAAGCAGTGAAATACATGGGACTGATTCTAAAACAATGAAATCGGGTGGCTTATAAACTGAAACTGAGAGACATTAAAAGGCATTTTTTTTTTGGAAAAATGGATATTCTACGACAACTCCAAGTAGGAAAAATATTAAGCAATGTCCGATCAATCGTTGCCATCGACCTTAACTTCGACACAAAAGCCGAGTATTTATGGTTCCAAGGTCATGTTTTGTATATGGTGGGACCAACTGGGTGTTGTATACTTAAAGCCGTTAAAAACTGGCGAATTTTATGAAGAGCGATCGGTATCAGCATGACAACGCCCGTTCTCATATCGATAGTGTAATAAAAAAATATTTTGTAACGCTCAAGTGAAATTTTTTACCACACCCGCCGTATTCCTCGAACAATTCGCCTACTGATTGCTGGTGTATGAACTCTCTTAAATTTAAATTAATTTTTTTCAGCACATTAAAAATTTGATGTGGTTATGGTTTAATTACCTATTGTTCAAATTACAGTATGTGGTTTTCGTAGTAGTAGCGAAAACAAAGCTTTAGTATCATTAAATAAGTCAGACGGCATTGGTGCAATATTCATCAAGCGAATATATGATATTTCACAAATCAATATTTAAGGAGAACGCTTTTTGATCTTTTATATGTGGTGTCATAGGATCTGGTTTCGTTAAAAGTTTCTTTGATCGTTGAAGTATGGATCTTTTTTTTTAAAAAAAAACATTTAGTTTTTGAAGTAAGATATTTTTATTTTATGCCACCCGAGCACGTACGGTTTATTTTTAAGTAATTTTTTCATGCAAAAACTAGTTGGCATTCAAAGAATGGTTGAGAGCTTCTTATTCAATTGAAAATCCTTTAAGCCTAGCCGTCGAAGATGATCAGGAGATATGGTTTCAATCAGCTAGAACTACCGCAAAAACTGCTACATCACTATATCACTCAATTTTTCAGTGGCCAACTTATTTTAAGATTTCAAATCCTTGGAAATTTAAGGAAATTGAACTTATTATGCAGAAAGGATTACCTTAATATGCTTCATTATACCCAAAAAAAAAAGAAGCGTACTTAAAAACTTTAATTTTCAGAATGCAGTGGCCACATACTGTCTAAGTCTAAACCAAAACAAATGCGCTAAGATACATATTAGTCAGTTATTAACATCGGTACAGACTGCAGTAAAGTTTTATCTTTTTTTTTCATTTGAAGTTTTTATTTAAATGAGATTTACTCTTTCCAAGGAGCTGTTTCGTCTCGGATTCATAAAAATGCGACGGCATAGTTGGAAATTATTGATCAGAACCATCATATTGGGAATAATATTTATAATAGTTATAATGAAATTACCATCAATTTCAATCCGAAACTATGAACTTCTGAGCGAATTCTCTAACAATAACGTTGCAGAGCCATTAGCAAAAAGAGATTGGCATGATTGGCTAGCCATACATTTTGAAAGCCAACGTGTTGGCATTGGTGAACAGGGCAAAGCGGCCACCTTGGACAATAATACAGATCGCGAATTAGAAAAGAAAATGATTGAGCAGCATGGACTTAATGCACTCTTATCCGACGCCATATCCGTCAATCGATCAGTGCTAGATGCACGTGATAAGGGGTAATATATCTTCGAGACTTTTAAATTAAATTTACTAATATTGACACCTTTCCAGTTGTTTATATAAAAAATATCTTACCAAATTGCCAACCGTAAGCATTGTAATAACTTTCCACAATGAGTATTTGAGCACATTTTTGCGCACATTGCATAGTCTGGTCAATCGGACACCACCAGAGTTGCTCAAGGAAATTATACTCGTTGATGATTTTAGTGATTTGGAATTTTTTAAAAAACTTGAACAATACGTAACAGCGCATTTTGATAAAGTAAAATTTGTGCGCTTACCCAAGCGCATGGGTTTAATTCGTGCACGTCTTGCTGGTGTGCGTAAAATGACCGCAGAAGTACTGGTGATCATGGACGCACACATCGAAGTCAATTACAATTGGTTGCCACCATTACTAGAGCCAATAGCGCTTAACAAACGCACAGTAGTGTGCCCAATTATTGATTGGATTACTCCAAAAGAATTGGCATATTATGCTGTGCGTCCAAAACAGGGTGCCTTCAATTGGAATTTTGTTTATATGGAAACCGCTTTTTCACCATTGGTGGACAGAACAGAACCTTATAAAAATCCTGTTATGATGGGTGGATTATTTGCTATGTCGCTTGATTATTTTTGGGAATTAGGTGGCTACGATGAAGGTCTTGAGATATGGGGCTCAGAGCAATATGAATTAAGTTTCAAAATTTGGATGTGCGGTGGTCAATTGTTGAATGCGCCTTGTTCAAGAGTGGCGCATCATTTTAGGGGTAATCTTGATAAAGGACTAAATGTTAAAGACAAAACATATTTGTTAAGGGTAAATGAACTAAGTATTAATAAGAACATTTTAATTTCTAAATAATATAATTTTATTTTATGTAGAACAAAAAACGTGTTGCTGAGGTCTGGATGGATGAATATAAAAAATATCTTTATAAAAACTTCGATGGTGACTTAGAAAAACTTGACGCCGGTGATTTGACGAAACCGAAAGCTTTGCGTGAAAAATTACATTGTAAACCATTCAAGTGGTACATGAATGAGATTGCTGTCAATATACTTAGAGAGTATCCACCAGTACTTCCATCAGATCTCGCTTATGGTGCTATTCAAAGTGTTGCTTCACCGAACTTATGTGTCGATTCTTTCAATTCTAGGTCACCGGGCTTAGGATCTTGTAGTAAAAATCTTACAAGTCCAAATACTAGTCAATTATTTAAATTGACTTGGCGTCGTGATATACGTAGGGACAGTACAATTGATTGTCTTGATGTTCCGTCATATTACAAAAATGCTCAAGTGATTCTGTATCCGTGCCACAATAAAGGCGGTACACAATTTTGGTATTACGATCGAAAAAATAAATGGCTTGTGCATGGCCCAAATAGCAACTTTTGTCTAGAGGCTTCGCCGACAAACAGAACGCTTTTCGTGAATTTCTGTAAGGAAGCGAATGCAAATATGAAATGGAATTATGGTGCAGTTAATGATGCAGCACTTGACAAATTTTTTGAAAATATTAAAATTTAATATTTTGTGCCAAGAAAATGTTTCGTGTTGTCTTTAAGAAGGACTATGTCCTATGTTGTTATGTGCATTTTAGAACAAAATCGAAATAACAAACAACGAAAGTTATTAAGATGTACAATAGTAAAGAAATGAATCAGAGATATGAGTCAAGTAAGTTGTCGAAAATTTAAGTTTTTTAATGATTTTCGTGAAATTGACTAATTTTGATTCAAAAAATTCAAAATTCTTAAACAAATCGAAAGACCGTAGCAGGTAGTTACTAAAAATTGGCATTTAATCGTTTTTTATCGCTTTCAAATTATTTATTTTTAAGATGTCGATTTAATATCTTAACCATAGCTTTCAACGGTTCGCTGGAAAGCAATTTGATTCAGAGTGCGAAATAACTCCGATATTTACATATTAAAAAATGATAGCTGCCGTAAATACTTTCCAACTCTTTTTGAAATCGAAAAATCTTACCCCAACCAACACAGGCGACAGCATTTGAGGGGGCGGCAAAATGGTCAAAATATATCTATATAAAATATATATTTTGGATTTTTAACACCTTGTGATAAGACGATAACTAATTTTGTTGAATATAAACACAATAAGATACAAGGATGCGCTAGTGGCTGAACTTATCCGGTCGGGTGGATGCCTGCCCATTAACTGTGAAAAATATTAGATACATAATGCAAATAAGCTAACGAGTTGAGTAGGAATATTGTCCTGACAGCACGAACGGCTGCTTACAACCGGATTTGATGAAGTTTTTCAGCATCATCCACTTGTATTGATTATATGTATACCTCCCAAAAATAAAGACATTTGAACCGTACACATTTCACCTACATCAAAATCAACTAAAAAATAAAGTTCTGTACACTCTCAATACATCTAACAAGGCTGTTGTTAGAGCCTATAACCATGATAATAAAACATGCATTTTGGAACGGCTGAAGTAGCAAATAATTCGTTATGCATGTTTTCAAATGCAGCATTTCAAATTGTCTCAGTAGACGGTGAGGTGCACTACATGGTTACCCAAATGATACTCGCTAATAACGTTTCCATTAATAACATTATTTGAAGTATTTAGCTATTTAGCACAACACTAAAATTTTTGACAGATAGTAAGTTGTTAAGTTTTTATATATATAAACCGCTTTATAGTAGAGTAGAGTGTAGAGTAATAACGAATTTTTTTGGCAACATAACGGTTTTTTGAAAAAAATTCGGTCCAAATACCAAAAAAGTCGTAATATCTCGAAAACTAAGTTCCCGCTTTCAAACATTTTTGTATCAATATTGTAGCTTATCATATTACCTTTCATATGACACCCATATTTTGGAAATCAATACAGTCGTTTCTATAGATTTTTAGAAAAACTATATCCACAACTTCCAAAGTCTGTTTCACCGAAACCAGATCCTAGCGTCACTTTTTTGATTCCATATTCATTCTGAGAATTCAAAAACACATAAGAAAATTTTTGTAATTACTCGAAACTTCACCGAAACATTTTTTTTTTTTGTAATTTGATGAAGGAAAACGGGGTCTGACATACCCACAAAATAAATTTTTTAGGTAGCAATACCTTTTAAATTTATTGTCTCTACCATTTTTTTTTACCGTTGGTGCAGTTTTAGATATTTTTTATAGTACTAACTTATTTTTTAGCCTTTCCGAAAGATTTATAAAATTTTCTTCATACAAACATACTATAAAACGAAAGACTGTAAGAAATATTAATGTTCCATATTTAGTAGTCGCACACTGTACCCTACTTTTCACGAAAAAAAAGTGCGGTTAATATAGATATTAGTCTGTTAATTGCATTCGCTATAGTTCAACCATTATTCACTGTAAAAATCTATTCAAAAAAATTGGAGTTCACTTCCAGATTCTTATAGAATGCGGCGACGAAGTTTAAAATTGTTAATCAAAATCAACATATTGGCAATATTACTTTTACTAATTATAACGAAAGTACCAAGAATTTCATTCCAAAATCATGCAATTCTGAACAAACTTACACAAAGTTATATAAAAGAACCACCGGCGAAAAAAGATTGGCATGACTGGCAAGCCTTGCATATCGACAGCCAACGGATTGGTATTGGTGAACAGGGCAAAGCGGCTACCTTGGCAAATGAAAAAGATCGTATATTGGGAGAGAAATCGATTCAGCAACATGGACTTAATGCAATTTTATCGGATGCAATATCTATAAATCGATCGGTACTAGATGCACGTGATAAGGGGTAATAGATATATCTTCTAGACTTTTAAATTGTATTTGCTAATATTTATTACTTTCCAGTTGTTTATATAAGAAATATCTTGCCAAATTGCCTACTGTCAGCATTGTAATACCCTTCCACAATGAATATTTGAGCACATTCTTGCGCACACTACATAGTCTGGTCAATCGGACACCACCAGAGTTGCTCAAGGAAATTATACTCGTTGATGATTTTAGTGATTTGGAATTTTTTAAAAAACTTGAAGAATACGTAACTGCGCATTTTGATATAGTACAATTTGTGCGCTTACCCGAGCGCATGGGCTTGATTCGTGCACGTCTTGCTGGTGTGCGTAAAATGACCGCAGAAGTACTAGTCATCTTAGACGCTCACATCGAAGTCAATTACAATTGGCTGCCACCGTTAGTAGAGCCCATAGCGCTTAACAAACGTACAGTAGTGTGCCCAATTATTGATTCGATTACTGTTAAAGATTTGGCATATCATGCTGTATTATTGTCAGAAGGCGGCTTCGATTGGGATCTTGGTTACAGACAGACAGCAATATCGCCCAAGGATTTGAGGGGCAGTACAGAACCTTACAAAAATTCCATTATGATGGGCGGTTTATTTGCTATGTCTGTTGACTTTTTTTGGGAATTAGGTGGCTACGATGAAGGTCTTGAGATATACGGCGCAGAGCAATTTGAATTAAGTTTCAAAATTTGGATGTGCGGTGGTCAATTAATGAAAGCGCCGTGCTCAAGAATAGCGCATCATTTTAGGGGCAATCTTGATAAGGGACTAAATGTTAAAAACAAAACATACGCGTTAAGGGTAAGTGAACTATTAATAACAAAAATTTAATTTCTGAATAATATAATTTTCTTTTATGTAGAATAAAAAACGTGTTGCTGAGGTCTGGATGGATGAATATAAGAAATACTTTTATGATCGCCGAGGAAGTGCCATTGCGAAAATTGATGCCGGGGACTTGACGGAACAGAGAGCTTTGCGTGAAAAATTACATTGTAAACCATTTAAATGGTTCATGAACGAGATTGCTGTCAATATACTTAAGTGGTATCCGCCAGTTGAGCCCTTAGAGTACGCGTCAGGTGCTATTCAAAGTGTTGCGTCACCGAGCTTATGCATCGATAAATTAGATGGTAATTTCCCAGGCTTATATAGATGCGAGGGAAGTCCTACACTGCCAAATTATACGCAGTTATATCTATTGAGATGGAGTCGAGATTTACGATTGCATAGTTCTTCTATGTGTCTTGATGTACCGAAGAATCGTAAAAATGCTCAAGTGATTCTGTATCCATGTCACAATCGAGGTGGAACACAATTTTGGTATTATGACCGAAAAAATAAATGGCTTATTCATGGCCCAAATGGCAAATATTGTCTAGAGGCTTTGCCGAGTAATAGAACGATGTTCATGAACATTTGCGAGAAAGATAATTTAAATATGAAATGGAATTTCGGCGCTGTAAATGATACAGCACTTGACAGATTTTTTGAAAATATTAAACTTTAAAATTGTTGTCCAAACAAAATGTTTCGTGTTGTCTTTTAGAAGAGTTATGTCCTATATAGCTGTGTGCATTTTAGATCAAAACCGAGATAACAAAACAACGAAAGTTATAAAAATGTAAAATAGAATAGAACAATGAAAATGGTTTTTAACGCTTTGGCCGATTTTAATAATTTCATCTTTAAAACAACATATTTGTTGCAAAGAACGTTATTGCATACTTATTTTAAAATTTTTTTTTAATTAAATGTTGTTAAATTTTGCAAAACCTCACATAAAATATTCGCTTGATTTTTCATTGTTTTTTTGTCTCTTCATTTGTATTGTTTGCTTCGAAGTTCAGAAACAATCTTTTTCCACTTCTTTTTTCTTTTCTGAAGAGTTATGGCGTTATAAAAGTTAAAATTTAGGCTGTGCCACACCCCTTTAAGAGCCTTTGCAAATTTATAACCTAGCCCAATTTTAATTTTGTTCACACGTTCATCAAGTTTCATCAAAATCGCAGCAACTTTTTTCAAAATGGGCTGAGGTATATTTAAATAAAGTATGGGTGGACATTTTAATATTCTAGCCAGTGAAGGCATTTGTGTTTTGTGAAAATGTACTGAATCGAGACTTGAAATGTACTTTTTAGAGGGCGAATGTATTTTTCTTTCTTGAATGCCCAATTTTACTAAAATGTACAAAGTTTTTCCAACCAAATTACTAACAAAAAAAATTTGCACACTGTAATTTAAAAAAAATATACATTTACTATAAATCTGCACATTGCGACTATTATCATTTACTTAAAATAAAGGTTCTTACATATTATAAATTATACAAATGTACCGAAAATGTTCTGAAAATGTACCGAATGTACTGAAAACTTGTCGAATGTACTGACAACGATTTTCCAGGACGCAAATGTACCGAAAAAAGTACAAATCTTCCGAAAATGCCATCATTGAAGACACAGGTGTGAACTGTGTGCCAAATTTCATTGAATTAGCTTGCTTAGTGTTCCCGTAAATGTGATTTCAACAAACAGATAGACAGAGTGACACAGGCCCGAATTTTGAAATTTGCCACCCTTAGGCCGTTCACAAATTGCCGCTCTTCTTCACTGGTAAATATGGAAAAAAAAATTTAAATATGAAAAGTGAGGACGTTTTTTTTCTTTTTTTTTTTGGCTTCTGAAGATTCCCAGTATTCTCACTTTTTTTCCCCTGTGTAACTCTCACCAGTTCCCAAAACTCCTTGGAGCAACGCATTATGAAATCAAGAACACAATGAGCCTTATTGATCATTCTGTCGACATAACTAATAAACTTAATCGTAGTATCCATTGAAACCTCGAAATCATCAAAAAAGTTTAGATTTTTGAGGATATATGTAGTTAGTTAACTTACATATATGTATATATGTACCGAATATTGCGGTTTTTCGGGTAAAATGTTATTTATTTTTTTTTTTGTTTCGGGTAAGATTTTCAATAAGTTATTCTTTACTTCTCAATTTCGAAATTACTTTGAATATCAACTCTTCACTCAACATTTGATATGGTAATGGTTTAATATCAATTATATACATACTTACTTGTATAACAGTATGTGGACATCGAATTAGGAACGAAATGAACTTTTTTTTTATGTATAAGAAAATAAAACCGATTACAAATGTTAACTTCTGTCGGAAAAAAATTATGAAGAATTCTTTTAAACAATATTTTTAAAAAAAAGTATTAAGAAAAATCAGAGTTGCAAAAGCAAAATGGTTTCCGATTTGGCGTGGAATTTCCTATATGTAGTTCAATTTTATTCAAATAATTGTCTCCTGTTAACCCAATTTTGTAGCAGGCACATTCCCATACTTTAAGGAGGAATTTTATAGATTAAAAAGATCATTCCAATATGGAAAACTCAAAGTTTTCTTTGGGTGTATAATAATAGCTATAGTCAAGTCATTTCTAGAGGCAATAAATTAAAGAAACTTTGCAAAATCAAAAAAAAATGTGATTCTGCGGACACATTCGAAACTTCACTGAAAATTTTTTTTTTTAATTTGATGAAGGAAAACGGGGTCTGACATACCCACAAAATAAATTTTTTAGATAGCAATATCTTTTAGATTTATCATCTCTATCATTTTTTTTACCGTTGGTGCAGTTTTAGATATTTTTTTTATAGTACTAACTTGTGTTTTAGCCTTTCCGAAAGATTTATAAAATTTTATTCCTACAAACACACTATATAACGAAAGACTGTAAGAAATATTAATGTTCCAAATTTAGTAGTCGCACACTGTACCATATTTTTTCAAGAAAAAAAAGTGCGCTAAAAAAGATATTAGCCTGTTAACACGTTGACGGACAGTTGCGTCTATAGCCGTCAAGTTCAAGTTCACTATGTGACATGACGGCAATAGCCGTCCAATACGAAACGGTCGTTTTTAGACACTGCGGCTGTAGCAGCACAAATGTGCATTTACCAGCGTACAAGTAGAAGCCTAGTGTCATGTTTTCGAAAAAAAATTTATTTATTTTTGTTTGATCATGAACTAACATTTCGTGTAAAACTCCCAAAAATACTTTGTTGCTCACAAAAAATTGCTTATTTCAGTCATTAAACCTGTCATTTACGTTTTTAAATTTTTGCTGTTATAGCCGCCATCGTCCCATTACATAGTGTCTAGAGTCCGCTGGCGCCATGACGGTTGTAGCCGCAACCTAATTAAAGGTGCTGAATTAATCAAAATTAAGTGTATTTAAGCAGAAAGAGTAAAACTATACTTCTAATATTCTAAAAATTACAAAAACATATAGTGTCAATTTTCGAATTTCACTTGTTTCTACTGTCCGTCAACGTGTTAATTGCATTCGCTATAGTTCAACCATTATTCACTGTAAAGATCTATTCAATTTCTAAATATTTCAGCCAAAGTTGCTCTTTCCAAAAAAAATTGGAGTTCACTTCTAGATTCTTATAGAATGCGGCGACGAAGTTTAAAATTGTTAATCAAAATCAACATATTGGCAATTTTATTTCTACTAATTATAACGAAAGTACCTAGAATTTCACTCCGAAAGCATGAAATTCTGGACAAACTTGCACAAAGTTATATTGAAGAACCACCGGCGAAAAAAGATTGGCATGACTGGCAAGCCATGCATATCGACAGCCAACGGATTGGCATTGGTGAACAGGGTAAAGCGGCCATCTTGGAAAACGAAAAAGATCGCGTATTGGGAGAGAAATCAATTCAGCAACATGGACTTAATGCAATTTTATCGGATGCAATATCTATAAATCGATCGGTGCTAGATGCACGTGATAAGGGGTAATAGATATATCTTCTAGACTTTTAAATTGTATTTGCTAATATTTACACCTTTCCAGTTGTTTATATAAGAAATATCTTGCCAAATTGCCTACTGTCAGCATTGTAATACCCTTCCACAATGAATATTTGAGCACATTCTTGCGCACACTACATAGTCTGGTCAATCGGACACCACCAGAGTTGCTCAAGGAAATTATACTCGTTGATGATTTTAGTGATTTGGAATTTTTTAAAAAACTTGAAGAATACGTAACAGCGCATTTTGATATAGTACAATTTGTGCGCTTACCCGAGCGCATGGGCTTGATTCGTGCACGTCTTGCTGGTGTGCGTAAAATGACCGCAGAAGTACTAGTCATCCTAGACGCTCACATCGAAGCCAATTACAATTGGCTGCCACCATTACTAGAGCCCATAGCGCTTAACAAACGCACAGTAGTGTGCCCAATTATTGATTGGATTATTGCTAAAGACTTGGCATATTCTCCTGAAACTCCGTTTCAAGGCGGCTTCAATTGGGATTTTAATTACATACAGACAGCAATATCGCCTAAGGATTTGAAGGGCAGGACAGAACCTTACAATAATCCTATTATGATGGGCGGTTTATTTGCCATGTCTGTTGACTTTTTTTGGGAATTAGGTGGCTATGATGAAGGTCTTGAGATATGGGGCGGAGAGCAATATGAATTAAGTTTCAAAATTTGGATGTGCGGTGGTCAATTGTTGGACGTGCCGTGCTCAAGAGTGGCGCATCATTTTAGGGGCAATCTTGATAAGGGACTAAATGTTAAAGATAAAACATACGTGTTAAGGGTAAGTGAACTACTTATTATAATTAATAACAAATAATTAATTTTGTTATTATAACAAAAATTTAATTTCTGAATAATATAATTTTCTTTTATTTAGAATAAAAAACGTGTTGCTGAGGTCTGGATGGATGAATATAAGAAATACTTTTATGATCGCCGAGGAAGTGCCATTGCGAAAATTGATGCCGGGGACTTGACGGAACAGAGAGCTTTGCGTGAAAAATTACATTGTAAACCATTTAAATGGTTCTTGAACGAGATTGCTGTCAACGTACTTAGAGACTACCCACCTGTCGAGCCATTAGAGTACGCGGCTGGTGCTATTCAAAGTGTTGCGTCACCGAGCTTATGCATCGATACATTAGGTGGTAATTTACCAGGCTTATACAAATGCGAGGGAAGTCCTACACTGCCAAATTATACGCAGTTATATCTATTGAGATGGAGTCGAGATTTACGATTGCATAGTTTTTCTACGTGTCTTGATGTACCGAAGTATCGTAAAAATGCTCAAGTGA
The DNA here is from genome assembly GCA_963662105.1 of Meiosimyza platycephala. NCBI lineage: Eukaryota > Metazoa > Arthropoda > Insecta > Diptera > Lauxaniidae > Meiosimyza > Meiosimyza platycephala. The sequence continues at coordinate 15,713,654 of OY759210.1, forward strand.
TTTTGTTTCCATGCCACAATGAAGGTGGAACACAATTTTGGTATTATGACCGAAAAAATAAATGGCTTGTTCATGGCCCAAATGGCAAATATTGTCTAGAGGCTTTGCCGAGTAATAGAACGATGTTCATGAACATTTGCGAGAAAGATAATTTAAATATGAAATGGAATTTCGGCGCTGTAAATGATACAGCACTTGACAAATTTTTTGAAAATATTAAAATTTAAAATTGTTGTCCAAACAAAATGTTTCGTGTTGTCTTTAACCCATATCGTACCAAAATATTCAGGGAGCTTTTTTTAAAAAATCATTGTGATGGGTGGGTGCATTGGATGAAATAAACTGACCGTAATGAATGCATTTTCCCAAAATTCCAGATTGAAGATTGATTCGTTAGCGCATCAATGGTTACTTCCCATAGTCTCAACATCTATAGAAGAACAAGTCGGGTTTGTTACAATATTTATAACTCAAGAACGGCTGAGCCGATTTGAATCTTATATATTGGATTCCGCTCCGCCTCAAATAGATCATAGGCTATTAAACTTTTATTTAGGGTGCATATTTAGGGTGGTCCTCATACCAAAATCTTTTTGAAATAGCATATTCACAAAGATCACTTAAACGATTCACTTGGAAATTTCACCACGTGTCTTTTATATTAAGAGGCTTAAAAGTTTTACTAACGGCGCATATTTAGAGTGCTTCTCTTTTAAAATAGCACTTTCATAAAGACAACTTATTAGATTCACATGAAATTTACACCACGTGTCTTTGTATATATCTATATGAAAAACTGAATGAAAATCAATTTAAAATGATTTTACGAAATTAACTCATTTTAATTGTGTATTGCGTTATAAATAAGAGTATGTTGAGGAGAAAAAGTTTCAAAAAATGCATTCGAGGCAAACAAATATAAAATTTTAAACTACACAGAGAATGCTGAAATGTATGCATAATTGCGATGATACTCAACATTCGGAATGTAGGTTACAGTCGCTCATCCAGCAAAAGCATAACATTTTATTTTTGCACTCAACGCAACTACTACGATTTTTCTTGCCATGTCTCACCTTTTTCTTACGGGTGAAATGAGTTCTAGTTACCAATCGCTGTGTGAAAAAAAAAAAATTGTATTCAAATCCAATGTAATTTTCTTGAATGGATGTTTTTCTTACTGTTTTGGACACCACTGTCATGTAGGATGATTCTGTCTATTCTCTTTGGTTATTTCTATATAATATACCTATGTACATTAGGGTGGTTTTTAAGAAAAAAAAATTGGGGACGCCCCCCCAATCGGTTCAAAACAGGATAAAAACATTTAAAAAATTTATTTAAAATTTTTATTCTTTTTTAAATTTGTTTATCCTGTTTCGAACCGATTGGGAGGGCGTCGCATTTGATTTTTGTTCAAATCAAATTTCACATTGAAATAGGGTCAGTGAGGGTTAAAGATAAATATTTTAAATAAATTTTTTAAATTTTTTTGTCTTGTTTCGAAGCGATTGGGAGGGCTCGTATTTGATTTTCACTTAAGTCAAATTTCATTTTGAAATAGGCCGAGTAAAGGTTTAAGATACAAATTTTAAATTAATTTTTTAAATTTGTTTATCGTGTTTCGAACCGCATTTGATTTTTTTTTTTTAAATCAAATTACACATTGAATTATGCCGAGTAAGGGTTAAAGATAAAAATTTTAAATAAATTTTTTAAATGTTTTTATCCTGTTTCGAACCGATTTGGGGGGCGTCGCATTTGATTTTCGCAAAAAAAAAATACAAATAAGAACCACCCTACACGGTTCGCTTGAAGCAAGATCAAGATCGATGAAATTGTCAACCAAATCTGACAATGCACAATTATTATTTAGTGTTCGGAGATTACAAAAACATGATCCGTAAAATCGTGCCTGGTCATTTACTGGTTTTATGGCCATTTTAAGGTAAGGTGTAGTTTTTAATGCTTTTAAGATCAAGTGAAATTTTAAAATTTTCTATGATACATGTTGTTTATGTGGTTTGAGTCGCTGAACACGATGAAGTCACTTATTTTTGCAAATATGTAAACGCTTTTGTGTAATTCACCATTTTTCATGGAAAAAAACCGATACAAAAAATACAGTTTTTTTTGTCAACCGAAAAACTAGTGAAAAATAAATTTTTTTTTACTACATTTTAAAGGCTTGAAAAGTATTTTTGACTACAAAGCCCACGAAGAAAAAAAAATAAAAAAAAACAATTTTCGCGTTTTTCATGAAAAAAAAAAAAAAATTTAAAAAACTCTTTTGGGCCTAAAAACTAATGAAAAATAATTTTTATATATTTTTGTTTAATGGGTTCTAAAAGTATTTTTCATTACAAAGTCCACAAAGAAAAGCAAAATAAAAAAATTTAAATTTTTAGTGACTTATTCACAATTTTTCCTAGAACGCATTTTTATCAATATTATCGGTAAAGTTAAAAAAGTCAAAAGAGTGTAGAAAAAAATGAAATAGAAATGGAAAAAACCAAATATGCCACGTCCACTTCTCCAATTTCGCCTACTTTTGGTTCAAAAAGTTATATTCGTGATTGACATCTACTTACTAAATTTTAGCAAAATAAATTCTATAGTTTGCGATATGTGCCTTAACTAAAACCTTTAAATTTAGGGCGCTGAAACACCCACTGGTACAATCGAGTCCGATTTTGATCCAGAAATAGCTTTCCATAAGTATACTTATTCCAACCTCTTCACCCTTTTGAACGTAGGGTATGTGACTTTTGTTCGAAGATAACACGTTAACTAGTATTTTTATCAATTTATTTAAAAGATATAAGTTTTTGGAAACTATTGTTTTCCAACACTTTTTTTTCAACACTTATATCTTCGCAAAAAAATCTTAAAAAAAAGTAGATCTGAAATTTAGAAATATTGTCATATCTCAGAAATTATGACACGGATTTCAAACTTTCATGAACCAATATATATCTTACTAGTGGTACCCGTGGCTTCGCACTCGCTTGCCCCGTTGCTAATTTCATAGTGAAATTACTCTTGCAACATGACGTCATCAGCGTACACTTTAATTTTACAATTTTCCGATAATAATACTCTATTTCGAAATTACTTTGAATATCAACGCTTCACTCAACATTTGATATGGTAATGGTTTAATATCAATTATACTTGTTGCTCCTATAACAGTATGTGGACATCGAATTAGGAACAAAATGAAAATTTTTTTTTATACATAAGAAAATAAAAGCGATTTCAAAAGTAAACTATATCTCGGAAAAAATTATGAACAATACTTTTAAACAAAACTTTAAAAAAAAAAATTTAAGAAAAATCAGAGTTGCAAAAGCAAAATGGTTTCCAATTTGGCGTGGAATTCTCTATATGTAGTTCAATTTTATTCAAATAGTTGTCTCCTGTTAACTCAATTATGCAGTACATTCCCATACTTTAAGGATGACTTTTATAGATTAAAAGGATCATTTCAATATGGAAATTTAAAAGTTTTCTTTTGGGTGTATAATAAGCTAAAGTCCAGTTATTTCCAAAGGCAATAAATTAAAGAAACTTTGCAAACTCAATAAAAATTGTAAAACTGCGGATGCATTCGAAACTTCACAGAAACATTTTTTTTGTAATTTGATGAAGAAAAACGGAGTCTGACATACCCAAGAAATAGATTTCTTAGATTGCAATATCTTTTAAATTTTTTTACCGTTGGTGCAGTTTTATATTTTTTTTATAGTACTAACTTGTGTTTTAGCCTTTTCGAAAGATTTATAAAATTTTATTCCTACAAACATACTATAAAACGAAAGATTGTAAGAAATATTAATGTTCCAAATTTAGTAGTCGCACACTGTACCCTTTTCACGAAAAAAAAGTGCGCTTAATATAGATATTAGTCTGTTAATTGCATTGGCTACAGTTCAACCATTATTCACTGTAAAGATCTATTCAAAAAAATTGGAGTTCACTTCCAGATTCTTATAGAATGCGGCGACGAAGTTTAAAATTGTTAATCAAAATCAACATATTGGCAATATTACTTTTACTAATTATAACGAAAGTACCAAGAATTTCATTCCAAAATCATGCAATTCTGGACAAACTTTCACAAAGTTATATAAAAGAACCACCGGCGAAAAAAGATTGGCATGACTGGCAAGCCATGCATATCGACAGCCAACGGATTGGCATTGGTGAACAGGGTAAAGCGGCTACCTTGGCAAACGAAAAAGATCGCATATTGGGAGAGAAATCGATTCAGCAACATGGACTTAATGCAATTTTATCCGACGCAATATCTATAAATCGATCGGTGAAAGATGTACGTGATAAGGGGTAATATATCTTCTAGACTTTTAAATTGTATTTGCTAATATTTATTACTTTCCAGTTGTTTATATAAGAAATATCTTACAAAATTGCCAACCGTGAGCATTGTGATAACCTTCCATAATGAATATTTGAGCACATTCTTGCGCACATTGCATAGTCTGGTCAATCGGACACCACCAGAGTTGCTCAAGGAAATTATACTCGTTGATGATTTTAGTGATTTAGAATTTTTTAAAAAACTTGAAGAATACGTAACTGCGCATTTTGATAAAGTACAATTTGTGCGCTTACCCGAGCGCATGGGCTTAATTCGTGCACGTCTTGCTGGTGTGCGTAAAATGACCGCAGAAGTAGTAGTCATCCTAGACGCTCACATCGAAGTCAATTACAATTGGCTCCCACCGTTACTAGAGCCCATAGCGCTTAACAAACGCACAGTAGTGTGCCCAATTATTGATTGGATTACTCCAAAAGAATTGGCATATTATGCTGTAACACCGTCACAAGGCGGCTTCGATTGGGATCTTAATTACATACAGACAGCAATATCGCCTAAGGATTTGAGGGGCAGTACAGAACCTTACCATAATCCCATTATGATGGGCGGATTATTTGCTATGTCTGTAGACTTTTTTTGGGAATTAGGTGGCTACGATGAAGGTCTTGAGATATGGGGCGCAGAGCAATTTGAATTAAGTTTCAAAATTTGGATGTGCGGTGGTCAATTGGTGAAAGTGCCGTGCTCAAGAGTGGCACATCATTTTAGAGGCAATCTTGACAAGGGACTAAATGTGAAAAACAAAACATACGAGTTAAGGGTAAGTGAACTATTAGTAACAAAATATTAATGTCTGAATACTATAATTTTCTTCTATTTAGAACATAAAACGTGTTGCCGAGGTCTGGATGGATGAATATAAGAAATATTTTTATGATCGCACAGGAAGTGTTATTGCAAAAATTGATGCCGGGGACTTGACGGAACAGAGAGCTTTGCGTGAAAAATTACATTGTAAACCATTTAAATGGTTCATGAACGAGATTGCTGTCAATATACTTAAGTGGTATCCGCCAGTTGAGCCCTTAGAGTACGCGGCTGGTGCTATTCAAAGTGTTGCGTCACCGAGCTTATGCATCGATACATTAGGTGGTAATTTACCAGGCTTATATAAATGCGAGGGAAGTCCTACACTGCCAAATTATACGCAGTTATATCTATTGAGATTTAGTCGAGATTTACGATTGCATAGTTCTTCTACGTGTCTTGATGTACCGAAGTATCGTAAAAATGCTCAAGTGATTTTTTTTCCATGCCACAATCAAGGTGGAACACAATTTTGGTATTACGACCGAAAAAATAAATGGCTTGTTCATGGCCCAAATGGCAAATATTGTCTAGAGGCTTTGCCGAGTAATAGAACAATGTTTATGAACATTTGCGAGAAAGATAATTCAAATATGAAATGGAATTTCGGTGCTGTAAATGATACAGCACTTGACAGATTTTTTGAAAATATTAAAATTTAATATTGTGTGCCAACAAAATGTTTCGTGTTGTCTTTTAGAAGAGTTATGTCCTATATAGCTGTGTGAATTTTAGATCAAAACCGAGATAACAAAACAACGAAAGCTATAAAAATGTAAAATAGAATAGAACAATGAAAATGGTTGGCCGATTTTAATAATTTCATCTTTAAAACAACATATTTGTAAAGAACGTTATTGCATACTTAGTTTTTAATTTTTTTTTTTTTTAATTAAATGTTGTTAAATTTTGCAAAACCTCACATAAAATATTCGTTTGATTTTTCGTTGTTTTTTTGTCTCTTCATTTGAATTGTTAGCTTCAGAGTTCAAAGAACAATCTTTTTCTACTTTTTTTTTTACTTCTGAAGCGTTATAGCGTTATAAAAGTAAAAATATAGGCTGTGCCACACCTCTTTAAGAGCCTTTGCAAATTTAAAACTTAGCACAATTTTAATTATGTTCACACGTTCACCAAATCCACCAAGTTTCATCAAAATCGCAGCAACTTTTTTCAAAATGGGCTGAGGTATATTTACATCGAGTATGGGTGGACGTGAGCCGATTCCACCCATTTTTTTTGGGCTAGTACGTAAGTGATACATTTTGCTCTACTGTATCGCTAGTACTGAGTATATCGATGTGATATTTTGGTGAGAGGTAGAGGAGGGTCTCTAGTAAATATAAAGGTAATTTTCATATAAGAGACACTCCCACAAAAGTGCCCTTATTCCACCCAACTATTTAATTGAAATTGTTGAGTTGTTAATTTTTAAGAGAGATGCATTACTATACTTAAAAAAATTTTCAAAGTTTCCAACATTTGCCGCCCCTAAATAGTTGCCGCCTTAGGCATTGGCCTAGTGTGCCTGTAAGGTAAATCCGGGCCTGGAGAGACATAGCTATATCGACTAATGTGATGACGCTTATCAATAATATATATACTTTTCTATACCTGTCATGCCCCCTTCTGTGCGTTACAAACGGAATGACAAAGTGAATATACTCTCTGTGTAGGGTATGAAAATTCAGAAAACATTATGAAGAATACTCTCAACCAACAGTACTAAAGTGACAAAAAAATTCAAAAAATCAGAGATGCAAAAGCAAAATGGTGATGAATTCCTATTTATTTTTAATAGCACTATAAACTTTAAATTTTTACCACCATCTGATAAGATGATAACTAATATTGTTGGATGTACATACATATAATAAGATATAAGGCTGCGCTAGTGGCTGAACTTGTCCGGTCGGGTTGATGCCTACCATTAACTGTTGAAAATATTAGATACATAATGCAAATAAGCTAACGAGGTGAGTAGAATTTGTCCTAAGCGGCTGCTTACAACCGGATGTGATGAGGTTTTCCAGCATTTGACATTTGATCCGTTCACATTTCACCTACATCAAAATTTACTAAAAAAATAAAGTTTTGTACATTTTCAAGAAAGCTAACAATGCCTTTTTAGATATTTTTGTTAGAGTCTGTAACCACGATATTAAAACATGCATTTTGGAACGGCTGAAGTAGCGAGTAATTCGTTTTGTATATTTTTAAAAGCAGCATTTCAAATTGTCTCATTAGACGGTGAGGTGCACTATATGGTTACTAAATTGATTGATACTCGCTGATAATGTTTCTATTAATAATATTAGTTTAGTGGTATATAGATCTCAAAACTCTTTGGAGCAACGCTTTATGAAGTCAAGAACACAATGAGCCTTATTGATCACTCTGTCGAAATAACTAATAAACTTAATCTTAGTATCCATTGAAACCCCGAAATCATCAAAAAAGTTTAGATTTTTGAGGATATATGTAGTTAGTTAACTTACATACACACCTGCTCAAATTAATAGGTACACTTCTCAGTTTTTAGTTTAATCTCTTCGATGCAGCTTGCAGGTTGCTGAATATATCTCAAAATTTTGTGAGAAATGTATTTAAAAATAAACCGCAAAAAAAAAATCGTGGTAGACCATCAAAAACCGCTCCAACAGTTGATCTTCATATTGAAAGCATCAAAAAAAAAAGGCATATTTAAATCTTCAAAGGCAATTTTAGCAGAAATTGGGAACGCGGTTACCGCTCAAACAATTCGACGACGTTTACTAAAGGAAAACCTACCTGGGCGCATAGCTAAAAAAGTTCCTTTGCTACGTAAAGAAAAATTGAGCATGAGGCTAAGTTTTGCAAGGGATCATGAAAACTGGTCATGACCTGAACGGCAGAAAAAGTGGCGTAATATCTTAAGGAGAGCTGAAACTAAGATTAAGTTATTTGGAAATGATTCAGAAATGAATGTGCAACGGCCTAAAAGCAAAGAGTTTCACGTCAGATTCACAAAAAAAAAAAACTTACACACGGAGGCGGAAATATTATGGTGTGGTAGTGTTTTCGTTAATACGGGATAGGTCCTATATTCCGGACAACGAGTAAAATGACAGCAGCCGAATACAAAAGTATACTCGAAAACGCAATGCTGCCCTATTCTGAGGAAAACATGCCCTTGCTTTGGATCTATCAGCAAGATAACAACCCAAAACACAACTCTTGTGTTTGTGAAAAAATGTTTTCACGACAATAAAGTCAACGCGTTTAGCTGGCCGAGTCTGTCACAGGATTTAAAGCAGATAGAAAACCTGTGGAAGGCCTTAAAGAAGAAAAAAAGCAAAAAAAAATTTCACGAAAACGGAGCGATTGCGGGAGTGTGTCTAAGAAATGTGGTATGAGATACCCAAAGAAACCTGCCAGGCTCTAATCAAAAGTATCCCTAGAAGAGTTGCGACAGCTATCTAAAATAAAGGTGGATAAACTAAATAATAAAAGTGTAAACAAAAAAGTTCATATCTTTAGCATTTTCTTATGTTTTACTGTATATCTTTTCGGTGTACCTATTATTTTGAGCAGGCAAATATTCAGCAAATAGTATTCATTGACCTCAAATTTTGTACCTTATGGTAATACTTAAAGAACTTATACTTTTTTTATATATATAAAGACTACGAAGATATCTGCATTTTTGTTTTCTTAAATATTTTGAATAAAAAGTTTTTCCGTTGAGTTGAATTTTGAACTCTCCGGTGTACCTATTATTTTGAGCAGGTGTGTGTATGTACATATGTACCGAATAATGCGGTTTTTCGGGTAAAATGTTATTTTTTTTTTTTTTCGGGTAAGATTTTCAATAAGTTATTCATTACCTCTCAATTTCGAAATTACTTTGAATATCAACTCTTCACTCAACATTTGATATGGTAATGGTTTAGTATCAATTATATACATACTTACTTGTTGCTCCTATAACAGTATGTGAACATCGAATTAGGAACGAAATGAACATTTTTTTTTTTTGTATAAGAAAATAAAACCGAACACAAATGTTAACTTCTCTCGGAAAAAATTATGATAAATTCTATTAATCAATATTAAAAAAAAAAATTTAAGAAAAATCAGAGTTGCAAAAGCAAAATGGTTTCCAATTCGACGTGGAATTTTCAATATGTAGTACAATTTCATTCAAATAATTGTCTTCTGTTAACCCAATTTTGCAGTACATTCCCATACTTTAAGGACGACTTTTATACATTAAAAAGATCATTTCAATATGGAAAACTCAAAGTTTTTTTTTGGGTGTATAATAAGTTTTTTGAGCTATAGTCAAGTCATTTCCAGAGGCAATAAATTAAAGAAACTTTGCAAAATCAAAAAAAAAATTGTAATTCTGCGGAAACACCAGATCCTACTCGAAGCTTCACTCAAAATTTTTTTTTTTTGATGAAGAAAAACGAGCGAAATGAACTGTTAAGATTGCAATATCTAAATTGTCTCTACCATTTTTTTACCGTTGGTGCAGTTTAAGATATTTTTTTATAGTACTAACTTTATAAAATTCTGTTCATACAAACATATAAAACGAAAGATTGTAAATAATATTAATGTTCCAAATTTAGTAGCCGCACACTGTACCATATTTTTTCACACAAAAAAAGTGCGCTAAAAAAGATATTAGTCAGTTAATTGCATTCGCTATAGTTCAACCATTATTCACTGTAATGATCTATTCAATTTCTAAATATTTCAGCCAAAGTTGCTCTTTCCAAAAAAAATTGGAGTTCACTTCCAGATTCTTATAGAATGCGGAGACGAAGTTTAAAATTGTTAATCAAAATCAACATATTGGCAATATTATTTCTACTAATTATAACGAAAGTACCAAGAATTTCATTCCGAAAGCATGAAATTCTGGACAAACTTGCACAAAGTTATATTGAAGAACCACCGGCGAAAAAAGATTGGCATGACTGGCAAGCCATGCTTATCGACAGCCAACGGATTGGTATTGGTGAACAGGGCAAAGCGGCTACCTTGGAAAACGAAAAAGATCGCGTATTGGGAGAGAAATCAATTCAGCAACATGGACTTAATGCAATTTTATCGGATGCAATATCTATAAATCGATCGGTGCCAGATGCACGTGATAAAGGGTAATATATCTTCTAAACTTTTAAATTGTATTTGCTGATATTTATTACTTTCTAGTTGTTTATATAAGAAATATCTTGCCAAATTGCCAACCGTGAGCATTGTGATAACCTTCCATAATGAATATTTGAGCACATTCTTGCGCACATTGCATAGTCTGGTCAATCGGACACCACCAGAGTTACTCAAGGAAATTATACTCGTTGATGATTTTAGTGATTTGGAATTTTTTAAAAAACTTGAAGAATATGCAATAGCACATTTTGATAAAGTACAATTTGTGCGCTTACCCGAGCGCATGGGCTTAATTCGTGCACGTCTTGCTGGTGTGCGTAAAATGACCGCAGAAGTACTAGTCATCCTAGACGCTCACATCGAAGCCAATTACAATTGGCTGCCACCATTACTAGAGCCCATAGCGCTTAACAAACGCACAGTAGTGAGCCCAATTATTGATTGGATTACTGCTAAAGAATTGGCATATTTTCCTGCACCACCGGCACAAGGCGGCTTCGATTGGGATTTTAATTACAGACTGACAGAAATATCGCCTAAGGATTTGAAGGGCAGCACAGAACCTTACCATAATCCCGTTATGATGGGGGGTTTATTTGCCATGTCTGTTGACTTTTTTTGGGAATTAGGTGGCTACGATGAAGGTCTTGAGATATGGGGCGCAGAACAATATGAATTAAGTTTTAAAATTTGGATGTGCGGTGGTCAATTGTTGAATGCGCCTTGTTCAAGAATAGCGCATCATTTTAGGGGCAATCTTGATAAGGGACTAAATGTTAAAAACAAAACATACGCGTTAAGGGCAAGTGAACTATTAATAACAAAAATTTAATTTCTGAATAATATAATTTTCTTTTATTTAGAATAAAAAACGTGTTGCTGAGATCTGGATGGATGAATATAAGAAATACTTTTATGATCGCCACGAAAAAGCAATTGCGAAAGTTGATGCCGGGGACTTGACGGAACAGAGAGCTTTGCGTGAAAAATTACATTGTAAACCATTTAAATGGTTCTTGAACGAGATTGCTGTCAATGTACTTAGAGACTTCCCACCTGTCGAGCCATTAGAGTACGCGTCTGGTGCTATTCAAAGTGTTGCGAGCCCGGGCTTATGCGTCGATTCATTAGATGATTATTTACCAGGTTTATATAAATGCAATGGAAGTCCTACACTGCCAAGTTATACGCAATTATTTCTATTGAGATGGAGTCGAGATTTACGATGGCGTAGTTCTTCTACGTGTCTTGATGTACCGAAGTATCGTAAAAATGCTCAAGTGATTTTGTTTCCATGCCACAATCGAGGTGGAACACAATTTTGGTATTATGACCGAAAAAATAAATGGCTTATTCATGGTCGAAATGGCAAATATTGTCTAGAGGCTTTGCCGAGTAATAAAACGATGTTCATGAACATTTGCGAGAAAGATAATTTAAATATGAAATGGAATTTCGGTGCTGTAAATGATACAGCACTTGACAATTTTTTTAAAAATATTAAAATTTAATATCTTTTGCTAACAGAAATCTACTGGTTTGGCCAAAGAATGCGAATCGATTAATTTTTTCCTGAAAAAGCTAAAAAAAAAAATCAAAAATGTTTCATTCCATCAATAAAAATTATTTGCATTACCGATGAAATGCTACTCATTAATACTATATACTATATAATATTGGATCTCAAAAAAATATCTAATTTTGAGTTGTAAAGCTTTAGTTATGGAATATTTCACAATATTTATATTTTTAAAATTCTAGTACTAAGAAATATCTTCTCACCGTAAATATATATCATTGATATGGGAAACAATTTTTCCAAAAGATCAAATCGGCTATTCGGATTATTTTTTTATGATAATAAGGTCTTACAAAAGCGATTCCCCATCAGCCATTTTTTGAAAGCGAGGATCACCAAGCTATTTCAATGTATCCTTCTCATTATGTTTTACATTTTTCTAAAGGCAGTGCCTTTATGTTTATTGGCTACCGAGATCGGAAATTTGACATCTTTGAACTTTTTTTGTCTGCATTATTTTTAAAAAAAAGGAATATGCTACTAAGTAAGTAACAGTTCAAGTGCTATAGGATAAGATAATAAGGCACATTGATGAAATGGATGAGCAATTTTTACAGGATGTTATCGTAAATTTGCACAAACAGATTGATACATGCCACCGAAGCTATGTTGAGCATTTGGCCGGCATAACTTTTTCAGAATTTCTCTGAGTGTATTATCATTTTCACTGAAACTTGTTTGAATAAGTGTTTGACAATAGTTTTAATGTTTTTATAAGAGATAGAACTTTCTTCTGTTGGTGGAGACGTCTTAATAGCAAAGATCATTTAACCAGTTCATTAATCAAAATTACGTGGGCCCGTGGCTAAGTAACCAGCAATATCGAATAGTTTTGAACATATTATATATGATCAGGTCAAAATGTGCTGTAAAGAAGTCATAACCCTTTGAAGTTTGGTGTTCTAAGAATAACTTACATCTTACTCCTGATAAATGCCAAACTGCTATTAAGTACCTGGAAGAAAAATATCGTAGAGTTTGATTATAAATTAATAGGTAAATAAATTTCTCGTGTCGAATAAGTCAAAGACATAAGTATATATTTCGATGCTAAATTGACTTTAAATCAGCATATTAATCATAAGCTTATTTGTAAAAAATACTAATCTCTGCTAAGCTTTATTAAGAGGTGGACTAAAGAATATATTAGCGCCTTAGTAACGCTGATTTTATATGATACAATAGTGCGCGTTCTCACTTTTCAGTGTGATGGTACTTAAAAAGTTAAAAACACACGCAAAAATGTACTATAGTCTTCGTTGGGTGTTTTGGAAGAAATTGTAATCATTTTTGAAAAAAAAAAACATGGATTTAGAGCTTATTTTGAGAAAGATTTATTTCTAAAAATCAACTATGCAGTGCATAAGTGTAGTATTGACTCAACATTTGATATGGTAATGGTTTAATGCCAATTACATACTTTTAGCTTCTTTAACAGTATGTGCACATCGAATTAGGGACGAAATTAAAATTTATATAAAAAAATAAGTCCGATTACAATAGTTAACTTCTCTCGCTTTATTTTAATAACAGAATTTTTTGGCAATTGAGCTATACATCGCTAATCCTGATTGAAACGCTTTCTACCGTAAAATTGAAAATGAAAAAGTTATATTTAGAAATATACAAAAATATTCGTGTAAAATATCATTTAAGGGCGATAACTTTTTTTCTATTGATTTTTTTTAAAAAATATTTCAGACGTTTTTCGTAGACCATTTTATTGTAAACAATCTCCTATACTCATTTTTTAATTTTTTTTAATTTGGAGTGGTGTTAGGACGATTTAAAGGGATCAAACCAAGAGATAATCCGTACTTTAGGGTGATTCTGAAACAAAGAAAAGTTTATGAAAATCGTTATTCTTCAAGTATATTGTTCTATATGTCCTCCAAAATTGGTATACATTTTTTTAGAACTTTAAGAGACTAAATTTATTATCTTTATGTATTGTATATGATCTTTGGACCGCTGATTACATATTCCCAAAACCCCAATAAAACAAAACAAAAAACACCCCTCTTAAAGGTGTTTTTTCGTGATAATTTCAAAAATAATTAAACTAAATCTAATGAAATTCCCTTTTTTTTAATATTAATTTTATTAATAAAAGATAATCCGAGAGAGCTAAAGCCACCCCGAAGAGACTTCATATAAAATGGGCATGTTAGGGAAACCTAAATAATTTTTAGCCCTTAGGGGGGTCAATTTACTTCCTATCTATAGTCATTCGCCTAAATTGAAGTAGGATTTGCTAAATTTTTATTTTGAAAATACATAATAATATTGTATTTTAATTTTTATTTTATTTTTGATGAAATATTGCTAAGTAGGCAAATTTTCTCTAAGCATTTTATGGGAAGAAATCACATCTAAATTTAAATAAAAAAATTTTTTAAGCAAAAATATAGTAGCTGTATTTTATATCAATTAACGTACCAATATTCTTAGTAATACTTTACCAAAAATTCAAAAATGACAATAGGAAATTGTTTTCAGTGAAATGTTCTACGAAAAACGTCTGGAGTATTTTTTTAAAAAAATCAATAGAAAAAGTTATCGCCCTTAAATGATATTTTACCCAAATATTTTTGTATATTTTTAATTTTAATTTTTAATTTTAATTTTCAATTTTACGATAAGAAAAGTTTCAAACATGATTGTAGGAAATTAAATTTTCTACAAAAAAAATATTAAAAAAGTGTTTGTGAGACGTACGGTTTTCAAGATATCGCGGTAAAACGATTTACATCGATTTTCAAAATGGAGACCAAATGGGGGGTTTTCAACCCCGAAAAACTGAATTTTATACTCTCACTCAACACCCCTACACAACAAAAAAAAAAACTTGTCCAACCCAAAATGCAAGGTTCAACCAAAATTTTGTAACATTTCAATGGACTAAATACAATGTTCCAAATTCAGTAGCTACACACTGTATTATGCGTTTTCACGAAAAAGAGATACCTAAGAAAATTTTAGTTTGTTAATTGCATTCGCAATAGTTCAACCAAAGACTAAAGTTTTATTTGCATGTTTCTACAAAATGCGGCGACGCAGTTTGAAATTGTTGATCGAAATTATCATATCGGCAATATTATTTCTAATTATAATAACAACAGTATCAATTACTTCATTCCGAAATCATGAAATTCTGAAGAAACTTGCACAAAGTTATATAAAAGAACCACCGGCGAAAGAAGATTGGCATGACTGGCCAGCAATGCATATCGACAGCCAACGGATTGGCATTGGTGAACAGGGCAAAGCGACCACCTTGAAAAACGAAAAAGATCACATATTGGGAGAGAAATCGATACAGCAACATGGACTTAATGCAATTTCAACCGATGCAATATCTATAAATCGATCGGTGCCAGATGCACGTGATAAGAGGTAATATATCTTCTAATCTTTTAAATTGTATTTGCTAATATTTATTACTTTCCAGTTGTTTATATAAGAAATATCTTACCAAATTGCATGAAATTCTGGACAAACTTGTACAAAATAATATACAGGTACCACCGGCGAAAAAAGATTGGCATGAATGGCGAGCCATGTATATCGACAGCCAACGGATTCGCATTGGTGAACAGGGCAAAGCGGCTACCTTGGAAAACGAAAAAGATCGCATATTGGGAGAGAAATCGATTCAGCAACATGGACTAAATGCAATTTTATCGGATGCTATATCTATAAATCGATCGGTGCTAGATGCACGTGATAAGGGGTGATATATCTTCTAGACTTATAAATTGTATTTGCTAATATTTACACCTTTCCAGTTGTTTATATAAGAAATATCTTACAAAATTGCCAACCGTGAGCATTGTAATAACTTTCCACAATGAATATTTGAGCACATTCTTGCGCACATTGCATAGTCTGGTCAATCGGACACCACCAGAGTTGCTCAAGGAAATTATACTCGTTGATGATTTTAGTGATTTGGAATTTTTTAAAAAACTTGAAGAATACGTAACAGCGCATTTTGATAAAGTACAATTTGTGCGCTTACCCGAGCGCAGGGGCTTGATTCGTGCACGTCTTGCTGGTGTGCGTAAAATGACGGCAGAAGTACTAGTCATTCTGGACGCTCACATCGAAGTCAATTACAATTGGCTGCCACCATTACTAGAGCCCATAGCGCTTAACAAACGTACAGTAGTGTGCCCAATTATTGATTTGATTACTGCTGAAGAATTGGCATATTATGCTGTAACACCGTCACAAGGCGGCTTCGATTGGGATCTTGATTACATTCAGACAGCAATATCGCCTAAGGATTTGAGGGGCAGTACCGAACCTTACAATAATCCCATTATGATGGGCGGTTTATTTGCTATGTCTGTTGACTTTTTTTGGGAATTAGGTGGCTACGATGAAGGTCTTGAGATATACGGCGCAGAGCAATTTGAATTAAGTTTCAAAATTTGGATGTGCGGTGGTCAATTGTTGGACGTGCCGTGCTCAAGAGTGGCGCATCATTTTAGGGGCAATCTTGATAAGGGACTAAATGTTAAAGATAAAACATACGTGTTAAGGGTAAGTGAACTACTTATTAATAATAACATTTAAATTTCTGAATAATATAGTTTTCTTTTATTTAGAATAAAAAACGTGTGGCTGAGGTCTGGATGGATGAATATAAGAAATACTTTTATGATCGCCAAGGAAGTGCCATTGCGAAAATTGATACGGGGGACTTGACGGAACAGAAAGCTTTGCATGAAAAATTACATTGTAAATCATTTAAATGGTTCATGAACGAGATTGCTGTCAATATACTTAGCGAGTACCCACCTGTCGAGCCATTAGAGTACGCGTCAGGTGCTATTCAAAGTGTTGCGTCAACGAGCTTATGCATCGATGCTTTAGATGAAACTTTACCAGGCTTATATGAATGCAACGGAAATCCTACACTTCCGATTTATTCGCAATTTTTTCTATTGAGATGGAGTCGAGATTTACGATTGCATAGTTCTTCTACGTGTCTTGATGTACCGGAGTATCGAAAAAATGCTCAAGTGATTTTGTTTCCATGCCACAATCAAGGTGGAACACAATTTTGGTATTATGACCGAAAAAATAAATGGCTTGTTCATGGCCCAAATGGCAGATATTGTCTAGAAGCTTTGCCGAGTAATAAAACGATGTTCATGAACATTTGCGAGAAAGATAATTTAAATATGAAATGGAATTTCGGTGCTGTAAATGATACAGCACTTGATAATTTTTTTGAAAACATTAAAATTTAATATCTTTTGCTAACAGAAATCTACTGGTTTAGTCAAAGAATGCGAATCGATTAGTTTTTTTTTTTAAAAAAGCTAAAAAACTCAAAAATGGGTCCATGGGTCGGCAAAATCAAAAGTGCCATTGTGTTGGTGAGAGACGAGAGGCTGCACCGAAACAAATTTTTCACAGAAGTCGTTTCGAAATGAATGTTGCGGCAGAGGGTAAAAAATTATTAGAAAAGGCATTTTAAATCTTAAATTTAAAGTTTACTTTGTTATATGCCGTTAAAAGGAAATAATTAATTTACTATGAAATGACATAATAACACATAAATATTACATATTGCCAAAGGCGTAAAAACGTTGTGTCATTTGGCATAACTGTGAAAAAATTCTCTACAGATCTACATCAGTACACGATGTTGATTTGTCAGTGGTTTTTCGTCAACTGAATGAAAGAACGTAAGAATGCGTGTGATGTATTCCAGCTCAATTGAGCTATAGGAAATGCAATTTTGCCGACCCCTGGTTTAATGGCAATTACATACTTTTTGCTCCTTTAACAGTATGTGGAGATCGAATTAGGAAGGAAATTATTTTTTTTACATCCTTTTACATGCATACATAGGAGTAAGCGGAGCAAAGCAGCACAAAGGGTATCATTATCTTTGCATCACAACCCCATCTATATCGATGTTGCCGAAGTTTGACGCACACTTTCACCCTTTACTAAAGCAAGTTTTTCGTGCTAACTCAATAAAAATGTTAGTTTCGCGGAAAAATCAGGTTCCACTCGAAACTTCACTGAAAAATACTTCGTAATTTGATGGGCGCGGATTGAATCCTTAAGATTGAAAGGTCTCGTAAATATTTCGTCTCTGTCATTTCTTTGAAATAAGTACGTTTTTTTTTAAATTTATATATAAAGTATATACATTAGGGTGGTTCTTAAGAGAAAAAAAAACTCTTTTTTTTATGAATTCTTTGTATATACTATCAGTAACTATAACTGTTAAAAAAAATTATTTATAGAAATAAAAAGTAATATTATTTGATAATCAAATTGAAAAATAGCATTTCTTTTCCAATGTGTAAACTCATTATTGACATACTGTATGTGCGAATACTACATTGTTGCAGTTTGAGTGTATTATTTAAATAGTTCTTACTTGCATTTTATTCTTTGCAAAAGCAAATAACTTTATGTCAAATTTTAAAATTTTCTATATACAATACAATATACCAAATTCAGTAGCCACACACTGAATTATGCATTTACACGAAAAAGAGTTAAGTAAAAAAATTTTAGTTTGTTAATTGCATTCGCAATAGTTCAACCAAAGTCTGGAGTTTTATTTGAAGGTTTTTATAGAATGCGGCGACGCTATTTGAAATTGTTGATCACAATTATCTTCTTATCGGCAATATTATCTCTAATTCTAATAACAACAGTATCAAAGACTTCATTCCGAAATCATGCAATTCTGGACAAACTTGCACAAAGTTATATAAAAGAACCACCGGCGAAAAAAGATTGGCATGACTGGCAAGCCATGCATATCGACAGCCAACGGATTGGCATTGGTGAACAGGGTAAAGCGGCTACCTTGGCAAACGAAAAAGATCGCATATTGGGAGAGAAATCGATTCAGCAACATGGGCTTAATGCAATTTTATCCGACGCAATATCTATAAATCGATCGGTGAAAGATGTACGTGATAAGGGGTAATATATCTTCTAGACTTTTAAATTGTATTTGCTAATATTTACACCTTTCCAGTTGTTTATATAAGAAATATCTTGCCAAATTGCCTACTATCAGCATTGTAATACCCTTCCACAATGAATATTTGAGCACATTCTTGCGCACATTGCATAGTCTGGTCAATCGGACACCACCAGAGTTACTCAAGGAAATTATACTCGTTGATGATTTTAGTGATTTGGAATTTTTTAAAAAACTTGAAGAATATGCAATAGCACATTTTGATAAAGTACAATTTGTGCGCTTACCCGAGCGCAGGGGCTTGATTCGTGCACGTCTTGCTGGTGTGCGTAAAATGACCGCAGAAGTACTAGTCATCCTAGACGCTCACATCGAAGTCAATTACAATTGGCTGCCACCATTACTAGAGCCCATAGCGCTTAACAAACGTACAGTAGTGTGCCCAATTATTGATTCGATTACTGTTAAAGATTTGGCATATCATGCTGAATTATTGTCAGAAGGCGGCTTCGATTGGGATCTTAGTTACAGACAGACAGCAATATCGCCCAAGGATTTGAGGGGCAGTACAGAACCTTACAAAAATTCCATTATGATGGGCGGTTTATTTGCTATGTCTGTTGACTTTTTTTGGGAATTAGGTGGCTACGATGAAGGTCTTAATTAATTTTCAAAATTTGGATGTGCGGTGGTCAATTAATGAAAGCGCCATGCTCGAGAATAGCGCATCATTTTAGGGGCAATCTTGATAAGGGACTAAATGTTAAAAACAAAACATACATGCTAAGGGTAAGTGAACTATTGATGACAAAGTTTTAATTTCTGATTAATATAATTTTCTTTTATTTAGAATAAAAAACGTGTTGCTGAGGTCTGGATGGATGAATATAAGAAATACTTTTATGATCGCCGAGGAAGTGCCATCGCGAAAATTGCTGCCGGGGACTTGACGGAACAGAGAGCTTTGCGTGAAAAATTACATTGTAAACCATTTAAATGGTTCATGAACGAGATTGCTGTCAATGTACTTAGAGAGTTCCCACCTGTCGAGCCATTAGAGTACGCGTCAGGTGCTATTCAAAGTGTTGCGTCACCGCGCTTATGCATCGATGAATTAGATGGTAGTTTACCAGGTTTATTTCCATGCAGCGGAAGTCTGACACTGCCAAGTTATACGCAATTTTTTCTATTGAGATGGAGTCGAGATTTACGATTGCATAGTTCTTCCAGGTGTCTTGATGTACCGAAGTCTCGTAAAAATGCTAAAGTGATTCTGTATGCATGCCACAATCTAGGTGGAACACAATTTTGGTATTATGACCGAAAAAATAAATGGCTTGTTCATGGCCGAAATGGTAAATATTGTCTAGAGGCTTTTCCGAGTAATAAAACGATGTTCATGAACATTTGCGAGAAAGATAATTTAAAAATGAAATGGAATTTCGGTGCTGTAAATGATACAGCACTTGATAATTTTTTTAAAAACATTAAAATTTAATATCTTTTGCTAACAGAAATCTACTGGTCAAATTTGGTCAAAGAATGCGAGTCGATTAGTTTTTTTTTTTTTTTTTGAAAAAAGGTAAAAAACTAAAAAATGTTTCATTCCATCAATAAAAATTATCTGGAACGTGAAGGAGGTATGGAGATACATTTCCACTTCAGTCTTACTTGAAATCCTTTGAAGTTTGGTGTTCTAAAAATAATTTACATCTTAATCCTAAAATGTGATTATTACCGGGAAGAAAAATATCGTAGCGTTTGATTATAAATTGCTTGAGCGTTTTAGCAGTATGAGCGAAATTGTAATCATTTACGGAAAAAAAAAGTGGAATAACAGCTCTGAAATTTTTATTTTTTTTTATTTCGGGTAACATTTTCAATGTATTTATTCTTTATTATTAAATTTTTAAATTACTTTGAAATTCAAATATGCAGTCCATATGTGTAGTATCGACTCTACATTTGATATGGTAATGGTTTAATCCATGGGTCGGCAAAATCAAAAGTGCCATTGTGTTGGTGAGAGACGAGAGGCTGCACCGAAACAAATTTTTCACAGAAGTCGTTTCGAAATGAATGTTGCGGCAGAGGGTAAAAAATTATTAGAAAAGGCATTTTAAATCTTAAATTTAAGTTTACTTTGTTATATGCCGTTAAAAGGAAATAATTAATTTACTATGAAATGACACATAAATATTGCATATTGCCAGAGGCGTAAAAAACGTTGTGTCATTTGGCATAACTGTGAAAAATTCTCTATGTGCATAAAAGACGACAAGAGCTACATCAGTACACGATGTTGATTTGTCAGTGGTTTTTCGACAACTGAATGCAAGAACGTAAGAATGCGTGTGATGTACTCCAGCTCAATTGAGCTATAGGAAATGCAATTTTGCCGACCCCTGGTTTAATGGCAATTACATACTTTTTGCTCCTTTAACAGTATGTGGACATCGAATTGGGAAGGAAATTATTTTTCTTTTTTACATCCTTTTACATACATACATACATACATACATAGGAGAAGGCGGGGCAAAGCGGTATTCGGGACAAAGCAGTACAAAGGGTTTATTTATCCTTGCATCACAACGCTATCTATATTACATTATAATGTAACTATAAAAAATTTGTGAAAACTTCGTTTACTTGTTAGGCATACTTGTTGCCCCATCTTCCCCTACATACTTGCTTTATTTTAATAACTGAATTTTTTGGCAATTGAGCTGTACATCGCTAATCTAGAAAAACGTATTATCAAAACGTACTATCAAAAGTTAAAGCTAATAAGAGCTTGAAGGGCTTCACAAGTCAAATCTCTTTTTCTTTTTTGAAGTTACACCTACATAAATATCATGGCGTATGAAAAAAGTCACTAATAAGCAAAAATTACTAATAATGGCAGGCTAACGGCTAGTTCTCTAAAATTGCTATAAAATAAAACGAGATGAAAATGCAGCTTATCCAAAGAGATAATTTTTCTAATAGAATTGACGTAATTTTCAAGCTCATCTATAGACAAACCTGCGAAGAAATAAGAAAACGCTTCAAATACTGTAAAATTTAGAGTTTTTTAATAAAAGATGTCTATGTAGAAATCATTGAGATTTGTGGCGAGTCGATGTTGCCGAAGTTTGACGCACACTTTCACCCTTTACTAAAGCAAGTTTTTCGTGCTAACTCAATAAAAATTTTAGTTTCGCGGAAAAATCAGATTTCACTCGAAACTTCACTGAAAACTTTTTAGTAATTTGATGGATGCGGATTGAATTCTTAAGATTGAAAGGTCTCGTAAATTTTTCGTCTCTGTCATTTCTTTGAAATTAGAACGTTTTTTTAAATTTATACAGCTATGATCATATAAATAGCACACATCGGAAAAATAATGTCCAGTTTTGGAAAAATATACTTTGGACTCATGATACAAAGATAAATCAACTGCGGATAGATGGAAACATTTGCTAGTCGGTTGAAAAGTCAAACCGTGAACCCAAGGTTCACCAGGAAAACAGCACCGATGTTCCTTGGCAAAGAACAAACGCTTCATCACGTGCTTTTTTTCTTAGGAGCGACTTTTTTCTAGCAATACGCACATACAGATTTGCTGCATTGAGCCGTCTTGTGACACGCTAAGCCCATATTCTGCATTCTATGCAAACTTCTTGCATGATAATGACCCGAAACATACGGTCAATATCATCAAACACTGGCTTCAACGAGAGAAAATAAGTGTTTTGGACTGACCAGCTCAAAGTACCCACCATAATTCCAAAGAACATTTATGTGGTGATGTAGAGGCAAAACTATGGAATCAAAATATCAAAAATTTTGATGATTTGTGGACTGCAGCTCAAGAAACTTGATGTTCACTCCTAAGGAGTGATCGCAAAGGCTTGTGGAGAGCTTGAGCCGAAGATGCGAAACGTTCATGCAAAATAAGGAACTTAGTACAAAATATTAACTATACTTAATCATTTATATACAGATTTTTTTAGATTTCAACATTGAAAATAAAAAAATTTCAAAATTTTAGTATTTGCGCTATTTATATGAACATCTCATAATGGCTATGTCAGCCATTTTGATTAAATAATTCAAAATTTTTTAATTTTGATTTAAACCTTTTTTGCTAGCTGAATTAGTAATACATTAAGTTAAATTTATGTACATATATCCATAGTTCTGAAAAAAATAAATTCCTTTTTTAAACTTAAGAAAATGTGTGCTATTTATATGATCATGGCTGTATATAAAGTATATATATTAGGGTGGTTCTTAAGAAGAAAAAAAATTGGGGAAAATTTTGAATAAATTTTTTGAATTTGTTTTTTCTGTTTCGAACCGATTGGGAGGGCGTCGCATTTGATTTTCGAACAGATAAGAACCACCCTAATATACATATGTACATGCGAATACTACATTGTTGTAGTTTGAGTGTATTATTTAAATAGTTCTTACTTGCATTTTATTCTTTGCAAAAGCAAATAACTTTGTCAAGTTTAAAAATCTTCTATATACAATACAATGTTCCAAATTCAGTAGCCACACACTGTACTGTATTAAGCAATTACACGAAAAAGAGTTAGCTAAACAAAATTTAGTTTGTTAATTGCATTCGCAATAGTTCAGCCAAAGACTGGAGTTTTATTTGCAGGTTTTTATAGAATGCGGCAACTCAGTTTGAAATTGTTGATCACAATTATCTTCATATCGGCAATATTAACTCTAATTATAATAACAACAGTATCAAAGACTTCATTCCGAAATCATGCAATTCTGGACAAACTTTCACAAAGTTATATAAAAGAACCACCAGCGAAAAAAGATTGGCATGACTGGCTAGCCATGCATATCGACAGCCAACGGATTGGCATTGGTGAACAGGGTAAAGCGGCTACCTTGGCAAACGAAAAAGATCGCATATTGGGAGAGAAATCGATTCAGCAACATGGACTTAATGCAATTTTATCCGACGCAATATCTATAAATCGATCGGTGCCAGATGCACGTGATAAGGGGTAATATATCTTCTTGACTTTTAAATTGTATTTGCTAATATTTATTACTTTCTAGTTGTTTATATAAGAAATATCTTGCCAAATTGCCTACTATCAGCATTGTAATACCCTTCCACAATGAATATTTGAGCACATTCTTGCGCACATTACATAGTCTGGTCAATCGGACACCACCAGAGTTACTCAAGGAAATTATACTCGTTGATGATTTTAGTGATTTGGAATTTTTTAAAAAACTTGAAGAATATGCAATAGCACATTTTGATAAAGTACAATTTGTGCGCTTACCCGAGCGCAGGGGCTTGATTCGTGCACGTCTTGCTGGTGTGCGTAAAATGACGGCAGAAGTACTAGTCATTCTGGACGCTCACATCGAAGTCAATTACAATTGGCTGCCACCATTACTAGAGCCCATAGCGCTTAACAAACGTACAGTAGTGTGCCCAATTATTGATTCGATTACTGTTAAAGATTTGGCATATCATGCTGAATTATTGTCAGAAGGCGGCTTCGATTGGGATCTTAGTTACAGACAGACAGCAATATCGCCCAAGGATTTGAGGGGCAGTACAGAACCTTACAAAAATTCCATTATGATGGGCGGTTTATTTGCTATGTCTGTTGACTTTTTTTGGGAATTAGGTGGCTACGATGAAGGTCTTGAGATATACGGCGCAGAGCAATATGAATTAAGTTTCAAAATTTGGATGTGCGGTGGTCAATTAATGAAAGCGCCGTGCTCAAGAATAGCGCATCATTTTAGGGGCAATCTTGATAAGGGACTAAGTGTTAAAAACAAAACATACGCGTTAAGGGTAAGTGAACTATTAATAACAAAAATTTAATTTCTAAATAATATAATTTTCTTTTATTTAGAATAAAAAACGTGTTGCTGAGGTCTGGATGGATGAATATAAGAAATACTTTTATGATCGCCACGAAAAAGCAATTGCGAAAATTGATGCCGGGGACTTGACGGAACAGAGAGCTTTGCGTGAAAAATTACATTGTAAATCATTTAAATGGTTCATGAACGAGATTGCTGTCAATGTACTTAGAGAGTTCCCACCTGTCGAGCCATTCGAGTACGCGTCAGGTGCTATTCAAAGTGTTGCGTCACCGAACTTATGCATCGATAAATTAAATGGTATTGTACCAGGTTTATTTCCATGCAGCGGAAGTCTTACACTGCCAAGTTATACGCAATTTTTTCTATTGAGATGGAGTCGAGATTTACGATTGCATAGTTCTTACACATGTCTTGATGTACCGAGGTCTCGTAAAAATGCTAAAGTGATTCTGTATGCATGCCACAATCTAGGTGGACCACAATTTTGGTATTATGACCGTAAAAATAAATGGCTTGTTCATGGCCGAAATGGTAAATATTGTCTAGAGGCTTTTCCGAGTAATAAAACGATGTTCATGAACATTTGCGAGAAAGATAATTTAAAAATGAAATGGAATTTCGGTGCTGTAAATGATACAGCACTTGACAATTTTTTTAAAGATATTAAAATTTAATATCTTCTACTAACAGAAATCTACTGGTCAAAATTGGTCAAAGAATGCGAATCGATTAGTTTTTTTTGAAAAAAAAGTAAAAAACTAATAAATGTTTTATTTCATCAATAAAAATTATTTGCAATGCCGCTGAAATGCTACTCATTCGAAATGATTTTTGTAATGCTAGAAGCTTTAGAAAGGAGATGAGCTCATATTTTTTATATAATTATATAATGGATCCCAAAGAAATATAATAGTTTTGACTTTTGTTGAAATCTTATGGACATACATACCTACATCTCTCCAATAATCTTTAAGTCTTACATGGTTATACTTATAAAGATCATTTTAATTTTAAATGTTTTAGTTCCAGAGTCATGCCAACTCATAAAACTTGAAAAATAAACCACATTTACAAAGAATTAAACCAATTTTGATGCAAATAGTTAGAAGCAGAAAATATCAAACACAAATAAATAACCCACATCACAAAACAACTTTTGGGTAAGTGCATTAAGAATAGTAAATCCTTTCGAGTATGCCTACTACCACAGTAAGCATCTGATTAATTTAATATACAAAAATTGTGGACAAATATAGTTGCTAGCCGAAAATGTCAAAAAGTAATCAATGATCAGCTTTATTAAAGGCTTTGCTTAAAACGAAATAATGAACCTTTCAAAAATATGATTTGTGTTTCTGAGCAGCAAAATTAACAAAATTCTATATCAAATATGAATTTCGCAAAATGATGACATGAAAGAGGAATATCACACATATCAGACCATCCATCTAATGAATCGCATAGTCAGCACAAAAAATTGATGTGTTGCCATATTTCTTTGAACAAGTACCAGCACGTATGTATTTGAAAATTTTCTAAAATCTATAAAAGAACTAAATTTGGCCAATTATTGATAGTAAATGAAGAGAAAAATTCTATTTTTTTACCTGATATTGAATGCAACTCACACACGCATTTTGAACAACAAAAAAGAAAACCTTAGGATCGTAAAATATTACCTGCATGCAGATACCAAATGATACGTACATACATGCATACATAGCTACATACATTTTTCGTTACACACACTCTTGTAAAAGCAAAGAATAAAACCTGGTGCTCCGGTTTTAACACCTGCCCTTAACAGTTTTTTTTTTTAATAGGAATATAAACCGAGAAAATGAAAATGTTGAAACATAAAAGGTATCATTAGAATCTGAAAATATTTCAGTTTTACTACATACATATGTACATATACGAGCTAGTTTAATATATGTACATATGTATGTGAGAAAATAAAAATAAAAAGAGTCAAAAAAGAAAAGGAAAATGAATGAAAAACACTTGAACAAAAGAGTGACCTTCTAACTTTGCCTTTTTGAAATTAATACCTGATTTTTTCTTTTATTTTATTTTTTTTATTTTCTTTTTGGTAAAGCAACCCATTTAGAGCATCAAAAATTCCTATAATTTTTATTTTATTCAAACTGTAATTTTAAAAAAAAATCTTATTGGCGTAGAGCGAGTTTTAGTATTAGCGAGTTTCTATAATATATAGATATAAGTAGACAAAGTTGCTTCTATACTAGACATGCTACGATTATTTTTTTAAAAATCTATCAGCTTTTGTTCAAGAGTGCTTTATATCCTTTTATTATATTTCTCCAGAAAATGAAATTCTACGTATATTTCAGGATCATACAAAATAGAGCATTATCTGAGCTATAAAAACTCAAGTTCGATGATCAAAAAAAAAAACGCTTCATAGTAAATTCCAACCATTACATTTAGAAAATTTATTTTCATTCAGCTTCAAACTTCAATATCTACCACTTCCGATCTAAATCGGAATCAGAACAGTCCTGAATATTATAACTACAGTTGCTCTTATAGAATATGTCGCTGTGACTGTTTGAAATCTTCTCACATTTTGTTCGAACTGCTTTTGTATCATTTAAAACTCTTATAACAAAAATTGGTAAGCTTGGATATTGCTACCAACACTTGTCCCATTCCGTCGACTTATTATTCATATGGAGCTTTAAGCAAAAACATGATCCTAAAAATAATTATTTTCAAATAATATAATGATCTCAATTGATCAAGTTCTTCAGAAGTCGTACGCGATCACAACGATTATCGATATATATAAAGTTCAATGTAAAATGTGTCTGTGTATGTTGCTAATGGGCTCCTAAACCGTGCAACCGATCGCCGATAGATTTGGCACATATGTTTCTTATGGTCCGGGGAAGGCTCGTAGCACATAGTTTGGTTTGGATAAAATGGGCGATGCTACGCCCATGAAATAAATGAAACTTGGTGTGTATGTATAAAAGAGAGGCAACAGTAAGAATAAATGAAAAAATTGGCAGTGCCACGCCTCCATATGGGGAAAAAACCACTTTTTTTCATCTCTGCAACTATTTGACGCAGATGAATGAGATTTGGTGCATATTTTTATCATAGTTTGGTTTGGAAAACTGGGCAATGCCACGCCCTCCCATATAAGAGAACAATTAAATTCATCATATCTCATAAACTATGCGACGCAGATAAATGAAACTGGGTGTGTGTAGGTATAAAAGAGGGGCAAAAGTAAGATTTAATGAAAAAATGGGCGGTGCCACGCTTCCATATGAGAAAAAATCAACTTTTTTTTACATCTCTGCAACTATTTGACGCAAATGAATGAGATTTGGTATATATTTTTATCATAGTTTGGTTTGGAAAACTGTGCAATGCCACGCCCTCCCATGTAAGAGAACAATTATGTTCATCATATCTCATAAAATATGTAACGCAGGTAAATGAAACTTGGAGAAGAAAGTAAGAAGTAAGATTCAATGAAAAAATGGCTAATTCCACGCCTCCAAAATGAGATAAATTATAATTTATATCTCTGCAACTCTTTGACACAGTTGAAGGAGACTACAAGGACTATAACCAAATTAAACTCATTCAAAGGTGCTGATTTCACGCATTCCAATGATTCCCACTATTAGTTGTTCATTTATGCAACAAATGGAAAAACCAAAAACACTTTTATCCACTCGCATTAAGATAAAATTTCAATAAAAAAAACTTTCTTATTTAGTCCAACTTAAAAAAAAAACACTACATTTTATATTGGTTGTTGAGGCGTAGCAACGCGCGCCGGGATTTGCTAGTTTAACATATATCGGTCGCAAGCATTTCTGCTGCTGACAACAAAAAATTCACTTTACTAAAAATTTAATATACTTTTTGACTTTACCCTGCAATTACATATATGAACTACTCTGCCTCTGCGAATTACTTCGTTTAATTTTATTAATTTTTTTTTATTTTTTAGATAAGACGTAAAATCATAAATTTGAACAAATTATTTGATATCAAAACACTTTTTTTTTAAAAACGTTTTCAAAAAATTTTTAAAATTCGGAAGTCTCACTGCTTCAATTCTTCAGTTCCTTGAAATAAAACCAAACTATGTACGTTGCGCCAAGGACGGTTGATATTGTTAACACATATGTTACGATTACCAAGAAGTGGGGGTTTCGACGTTACAACATTCAAGTCTTAAAATGGCGCAGGATACATACATACGTACATCGAAAATATGCAAACCAGATGTATAAAGCATTTTTTTTTTTTTTTTTTGATCTTGTATTGCGCTATATAAGAGACTTGATCCAGCGATGACAGCGAAGATGGTAAAGAACGCAAACATATAGTTGGTTAGAGCTCCTGGATGATATGTTAAAGGTCCCAAAAACATCAACACCCAGATAAACCCAATGATTATGACGATCGTCTTCAACGAACAGCAGCGAATTTTAACAGGCATTACAAAAAAACATACATATATTCTTTCATATACCGATAATAAAAATATGTAATTAAAATTTATCAATATTTTGTAATATTGAAATTTTTTTTTGATTTATTTATAATGACGTTTTTATTTATGTACATATTAATAAAAAAAAAGTTAAACAAGGTTTGTATTTTTAAAATAATAAATTCTTTAAGATGAATATAGGTACATATGTATGTACAAGACCTTATTAGTGAAAAAATCATTAGGAGTAAACATTAATGTTTTTGAGGTTTAAAGAAATCAAATGAGTGTCCTTAATTAGAGCCACTATATGATGAAGATATTTACCCTTATTTTGTACGTCGTCTTCGTTTTTGCTTTTTGTCGTCTCTAATAAGTTATTGGCATCGACTAAGTCCGACTCTCGGATAACTATCGAAATCTTTGCCTGTTTTTGGTATTTATGTAGTTGCTTATTGACGAAAGTGATTCTCGCTGTCACGCACAATTTTAATTTCGTTGATTAAGTTCCGGTAATTTCGATTTCAAAGATACATCACAGTCTGGAAGCCTAACTGTCGAAAATGTTGATAAAATCATGGAAATCGTCAAGTTTGAACGTCACGATTGTTGCCTGTTTCGATTGCTCAAGAGCTAAATATGGCAAAACAAAAAACCTTTTGGAACTATTTGCACTAAGCTGGATACAAAATGAAGCTCGTTGTCGGGTGCCGCATTTGTTAATGCAAATAAATCTCATGTATCGATCGCTACTGAATCGCAAGAAAAAAAACCTATTCCTGAAACGTATGGCGGCTGAAAAGTGGTAGTGATGAAAAGTGAATCATTAACGACAATGTCAAGCGAAAACGGTCGTGATGGAATAGCGGTGAGGTGGCGCAAACTTTAGCCAAGCGAGGACTGACGATCAGTAAGGTTTTGCTATGTGTTTGGTGGGATTGGCAGAGAATCATCTACTATGAGCTGCTGCCTTATGGTGAAACTCTTAATTCGGACCTACTCTGTCAACAATTAAAACAAACCCCAACAAACTCGCCAAAAGTTTCGGAAGTTTGGTTGAGAAGTTCACAACACCTGGTACCTCCTAATACTTTCATCAAAGCAATAGCGTCTTGTAGAGCGATCCGACTTAGAGAAGCTGGTAGTTGGGTACCGAAGCAATACCGGCATTGCTCTATCCTCGACAAACTGCCAAAAGAACTGACTAATCTTCCAACAGATTATACCTGCTCTACGCTCAACTTCGAGAAAAATTTTCAGGTAGAGATTCTGGAGAGGGTTCAGTGGGAGGAGGGCTCTATCGACTTAAATTTTGAAACCGTCATATACACCGATGGGTCAAAGATGGACTGCGGTGTAGGTGCGGTGGTCTACTCAGAAGACCCAGCAATTTCTCAATCTTTTCGTTTACCGAACTCAACTAAAGTTTTCCAAGCATTTGCTATTTGCTATTTTATTAGCTTGTAGGCTATTGGGCGACACTAATGTGGGTAAGCTAGCAAACTTCTCCAATAGTCAAGCCGCCATCAAGGCTCTAAACTCGGAGACGTTAAAATCTAAATTAGTAGTACTATGCTAGGCTAGAACGTCAGCTCGATATAACCCTCATATGGGTTCCACGCCACAGGAATATTGAAGGTGATGAAAGAGCTGACGAGTTAGCAAGGCACGGTTCCTCCCTAGATGAAGCAGGAGCCTCAGATTTCGTGCATATTCCAATTTGTATAGTTAAGAAAAAAATCTTTTCGTTCTGAGGCCGCAAAGAACTGGAGATCCTTGCAAAGCTGCAGAACATCCAGAGCAATATGGCCATCATATAATAATTCAAAAACCACTGACCTATTGTCCAAGAGTCGCAAAGACATCGCGAAAATCACCGCGACTTGCACTGGATACTAGACTATCGGTAAGCATGCTGAAAAACTGGGCATCCCATTCAACCCTTATTGACGCAGTTGTCTGAATGTAAATGAGAAAGAATCTGTTGAGTACTTTTTCGGCATCTGTCCGGCCCTTGCCAGAATTAGACTCGGATGTCTAGGACAAGCTTTCTATAACAACCTCAGCGAATTGGCCGAAACTGAAATCGGATCGCTGCTTAACTATCTCAACAGGACTAACTGAATATAACTTTTATTGTTCCCTGGGTCATAATTAAAATTTCTTGACAATCTTCTTATCAGTTTTGTAGGGTCACTTATGTGGTTTTAAAACGGCACACCAGTGCTACTTAATGGCTTCTATCTTGGTTGCTAAGCCGCCAATCTAACCTAAGCTAACCTTATATATTTCGGAAGTGATTACCAACTTTTCTTGGTCATGGCGAACAATTTTGGTGGTAAAAAATTTGAGATTTTATATTAACAGAAAAATCATCACAACGACGAAATGGTTCTCTTGATAAAATTATTGCAATTTTTGGTTTTTAATTTTTATAAATTGATTAAAAAAATTCCCATTGAACGGGGTCTTGAGCCGGATTAAAATTTCTCAGACGTGCTGGCTATGTATGCTACGAAATGGGTAATTTTTCTTTGATTACTTTTGAGTTCCAACAAAAAAAAACTAAGGTAGAGACTTTGATGTAAAAACGCCAAAGAACATAGCAAGAGCATAAAATCATTAGGTTGGATATGCTCGACTTTTAGATAAGTTCGGGTAATTTTTTCGTTTTGCGAACGATCAAAATATGTTTCATGCTACTCGGTGCACATAAAATGGAAATACTTTCGCAAGAACTTTCGCTTAGAACTTTTTCAAATTAATGCAAGATATACCCATGAAATATAAGTACGTCACTTAAGTTTCACTCGCTTTGTATAAAAGTCATACATTTGATAATTTTTTTATTACTTAGTAAATTGAGTGAAAGCTTAACATGTAGCTAAGCTATAAAATACTAAACGACTTATTTAAAAAGCGACAATTTTTATTTATTTTTTCTTTTTGCATTTATAATTAGTCAGCTGTCAACGAGTAATAAAAATAAATGTAATGCCACCACAAATATGCAAAATAATGACTAACCAATTTACATATCAATATGATGAAATAAAAAATACTCTTGTTATTTTTATAATATTAAGCTACTAATTTTAGTAGTAGCTATGTATTTTCAACAAAAATTTTAACATCAATAAATTTTAGGCTCAAATATCTAAATTATGCGCTACTGTATACGGGTTAATGCAAATCATTTACGTCTTAATGCTAAAGCTTTTAACATTTCTTTACTTTACCGCACTTTCACCGCCAAGTGCTGCTGCCAACAATTTATTGCTGACAAAAACCTATTCATAACGTTTTTCTATTTAATAAAATTTAAATTTCATATTCAATGCGTATTGTCTGCAAAGTTTTTAAGAAAATACAATTTTTTTTTTCGTGTTAAGTTTTTGTTAACAATGCAGCCAGTGTGGTTGGCTTTTGTCTTAACAAACTTTATGAAGTTTTATCTTCCCCTATATAAAAGATTTTGAGAAATTTTACTTTAACATGGCTATGACATTTTATTGCCTCCCAAATCAGTAGCAGCGCATTTTACTTTGTGTTTTGTAAGAAAAAAAATTATAAATTTATTTTTGATATAAGCCAACTAAGTATTTAGTTTTGGTCTTTTCATGCTAATTTAATTGGTCAGCTTATGAACTTCGTAATTTAATATAATCCAGAGATGAAATTTTTAATTGTGGCTTTTATGTTCTAAAATTTCTTGAAACCTTACTGCATTGCCTTTTCATCGATTGATTTACTATGCACCACTCTGCCTTTCTTTCATAAATCTCTCCATTGTCTTGCAATTTTTTGCATTCTTTCACAACTTGACATAGAATTTGCCTTTTTGTTCTTTTTCTTTTTATTTGTTGTTTTTATTATTTTCTCTTTCATCAATTATGACATAATTTTAATAAAGTCTCAAGTATTTTGTTACAATCTTTTTTACCATCTAAAATATTTTTTATGGATTCATTTTGCATTGCAAATAAAACGGTTTATATCGAGGATTTTGTTTTCGTTGTGAAAGTATTTTCTTTTATTAAAAAATTCATTATAAAATATGAACGTAATATCTTTGTTTTCTTTACTATGAAGAATATACTTATAATATAAAATAAATGCAACAAAATAAGAGAAATATTTCAATCAATTTAAGTACTAAAATAAAATAAATAAATAAAAAAGTTATGATATTTAAATTTCAGTTGAAATAAATACATATATACATACTACATATTATGTAGTAGTAGATCTCTCCATTGTATGAAGAATGAACTAAATAAAATAAATATGGCTTTATTTTAACTATAATAGGCCCATATCTGTAGAACTAAATAAGATAGTGATAAATGTTTTAGGAAAAATAGCGTTATAGGGTTTCTAGAGGCCCATAAAACAGGGACCTTTCCTTTGACCTTGAAACGAAATTTCAAATGCAATTCGGGGTCAACTGTGATTTTTTTATAAAGACATTATTATTACTAAATTTAAGTCCATAAAGAAAACATTTTCCATACAAAATATATCAATTTTTTCCCAAGAATACAAGCAGAGTTGCTAGGTGGCCATTAACTGAATGGTAAGGCCGTTCGCCGCGGAGGGGGCCGTTAAGCCGTTAATGGACGTTAATTTAAGATGACCATTATATTATTTTTATTGACCTAAAAAAAAAGTGTCCCAAATATTTTTGAACGTACATAGATTGTCGTAAATGTGTAAACGTAAATGTTTTTTTTAGTGTTAAGGAAGATGAGCAAAATAATTTTATAAATACCACCTCATTTTAATATTGATGAGTTTTCATGAAAATTAAAATATATTTTTTTTTTTTTCGACAGACCGTTAATTCTTCGATTTCAACCTGGTAACCCTGAATACATGTCTGCAGAAAAAAATTTTGGTGTCTATTTAAATAAAAAACAATTTTTCACCCTCATTCTACTTATATTTCTTACTCATTGGAGTCAATATTGGCAATCACTACGTAATCTTATGAATGTCTTTTGCACGAGTTGTTTTTTGAAAATAATCAGAGGCTTTTCCAAGCTCAAAGTTATGAAGCAGACCGTATAATTAGAAATAATAATAATAATTTTCATTACTGTAACGAATTTTCTAACGAATATTAAATTTTGCTTTGTAAAATTATCGTGTGACGCATTACATCATAAAAATTCCTTAAGATACCTGCATGTCAGGGCTGTAGCGTGAAAGTCACTCTTTAATCACATCAGGCTTGCCAAAAATTTTCCAGTAACTAAATGTAGCAGTGAAGTCACTGCCAAAAAGCTCACCCTTTACTACGATAGGCCATCAATTGCCCACTATTTCTCGTAAGGGCGCCTAAAAAATTCTTCTAACAATATTAAGGATAATTACTTCTAATTACCCTACGACTATAGTTCACATTCACATCACATACTAAAAGCATAAATAAACTGCCTCTAAATATCTCTATATCTACCTCTATTTTCGACAAATTGAAAAAAAATCTGAGTAAGGCCCTTTCTCTGCTGAAGTCATTGCACTATTAAATATTTCGTTGTCATGTCATAAGATGACATTTTTTCATTTTCCCCTAATTTTGAAAGGTTTCTGCAACGCTTCAGAAACGTTTCAAATGAAAGCAAAAAGCGGACATTTAGACCTTGCAGAAAGCTTTCTGAAACCATGTATGATTTCTTGTGAAAGATTTCTGAAAGGTTTCAGAAACGTTACATGTCGAGTGGGTATGGTAGCGGTCCTTTAGTAATCACGTGAGAGAACTATTCATCCGTGAGCTACAATTTTGGCATACTTTTTCCAGCATTTCGGTGAGATACCAATGGCAACTGTAATGTGGTTTTCCAGGGCTTGCTTGTCCCTGTACACGAGAGACTTCACGTAGCCTCACAAAAAAATACTCTAGTGGGGTGAAATCGCATGATCTTGGCAATTAATGGACTGCTCCAAAACGTGAGATTAATTGCTCACCCAATGAGTTCATGGTATCGCGTGCCGTGTGGCATGTGCCACCCCCGTCTTGTCAACCAACATGTCTAATTCTTCCATTTTGGGCAAAAAACAGCCGGTAATCATCGCACGGTACCTTGCTCCATTGACTGTAACGTTGCGATTTTCATTATTTTTGAAAAATTAGGGTCCAATGATTACGCCGGCCTACAAACCGCACCAAACAGAGCATTTGTCAGGGTGCATTGGCAGCTCTTGAACTGCCTTTGGCTGCTCTTCGACAAATTCGACAATTTTGTTTGTTGACGTACCCATGCATGGGCCATGGAGCGAAAAATGAGCTTTGTTACTGAAGAATATTTTTCGATAAAAAATTGAGTCAATATATAGGCGTTGACACATGTTACGAATCAGTCATCATTTTTTTAACTTATCGAACTGCTAAAAGCGAAAGAGCTTTTCCACGCAAGCCTAGGCCAAAGAAATCTAATAGCCTGCAAATGCGGCCCTGCATCTATAGATACACTGTGGCTAAATAACTAAAGATAGCAGCTGACCTTATTTGCAAAATTATTGTAGTTTAGTTTCTAAATTTAGATAGCCAAAGGTATAACGTGATAGCATCTATATATTGACCATATACATATTAAATGAAGTTCACAAATTTATTCCAGTCTCCGGAATCGGGTACTCATACATTTTTTTTATTACGTACTCTAAAAATAATAACTCTTTTTTGTTTTAAGGTGCCATTTTGGGTCAACGACATTTACAAATTTTTATGCTTTTCACAGCGATAGTCATCAATTATATACAAAGATACAGCATCAATATCACAGTTGTGGCCATTGCTGACGAGGCAACAGCAAACTCTGACAATACTGTAAATATAGTATCATTTCCTTTTGTGCAATTAATAATTTAATTTATTTGCAGAATTATAAATGGACTCAAATGGAAAAATCATATGTACTCTCAAGTTTCTTTTGGGGTTATTGTTTAACACAATTTCCTGGTGGTTATCTTTGTCGACGATTCGGTGTCAAAACGATACTGTTAATTTCAACATTCGGCTCAACAATAGCTACTTTTTTTCCGCCGACTGTTGGTGGTCGTTGGGTAGCATTCTGCATAATACGTACCATACAGGGTCTCTTTCAGGGCTCGGTATTTCCGGCAGTGCATGCACATTTGGCTGTCTGGTGTCCAAAAAAAGAACACAATCGCTTGGGTGCAATTGTCAATACTGGCATTGATAGCGGCATTTTATTGTCAATGTATGTGAGTGGTATGATTGCAGCCAGCAGTTTAGGCTGGCGCAGTATCTCATATTTCTCAGCAACGCTAGGTTTAGCTTGGTGCGTATTATGGTTACTATTCGCAGCTAATACACCAAAGGAATCGCATCTAATTTCGGCTACAGAGCTTCATTATATTGAATCATCTAAGGCCGCTGTACAAAAGATCAAAATGAGTACGAAGGAAACTACTGATATCAAAATACCAGTACCATGGAAAGCAATACTGACTTCATGGCCTTTCATAGCTCTTATTGTAGTACGTGGAGCAGAATCATGGGGATTAAATACGCTGATTGCTGAAATGCCATCATACATGAGTGCTATTTTGGACTTTGAAATGAAAAACAATGCAATATTTTCGGCATTGCCGTTCCTTGTTATGTTGTGCATGTCTTATGTCTTTTTAATTTCTTCCGATCTTTTGATGGGCTATCGAGTTGTTACCTTACACACCTTACGCATGACATTCAATTCAATAGCACTTTTCTCACCAGCAATTGGTTTGACTTGGGTCGGCTTTCTTGGTAGAGATCAAAAAATATTGGCAATAATATTGTTTACAGTAAGCATAAGCTTAAATGCTGGCCAAAATATTGGTAGTGCTCTGAATACACTCGATTTGTCGCCAAATAATGCAGGTATTTTGATGGGAATAATAAATACATTTGCTGCCATTATTCCCGTAGTGACGCCGATAGTTGTAGGCGTAATCGTAGATGATGAGGTAGGTATTGATTATATTTATTAATTATTTATGTTTAGGCATTTTTCATACGCGATTAAGTTAGGAACCGTGGAGTAGATAGAGGGAAATCAAAGGGGGCCATCAGCCCCCAAATGTTGAAAGTACGGCCTTGGTTAGGAAGTGTTATGGCTTTGTAAATTTGCCTCCTTTGCTCTATTGTGCTGGTAGGTATCTTATCAGAACTGTTATTGACGCGCAATCTATTATATAAAGCAGTTGAAGTTTTGTCTTGTTGTCAAGTTATCTTACTGATATCGATTGCTTTCAAGTTTCTGCTATCGAATTTATTAAGTAAATTTTTATCTTTCTTAGCTCTGAAATGAAGATTTGTTAAACGTTCAAGCTACCATAGTCGACAGTTGCAAGTTTCTGAACAGAATTTTACTCTCGAAAAAATATTTTTTAAATTTTAATCGATTTATTTACATATACATATATGTATTTATATCTATATTTTCAGACTGATCGTTCGCAGTGGCAAATAGTATTCATAATCTCAGCTGCAATCTTTGCAGTGAGTAATATCTTTTACATTTTTGTTGGCTCCACAGAATTACAGCCATGGGATGCTCGCGACTTCTTGACAAGAAATGAGAATATCTCTCCAGTAGATAAAGATAACAAGCAAGAAACAGTTGATGCAGATCAGTTAAAAAAGCAACAGATGATGAAAGAGCAGTATCAAATGAAAGTAGAGAAATAGCAAATATGAAATGCCAGGCAATAACTGCGGCAATTAGCTTATTTATAGTAAATATAACCTTAGGTATATGTAGCTAATTTTTAGAAAATAAATTTTCTAACTCTAAGCCCCATGCAAAAAATAAGGGCAAATTAAATTAAATGATACAGAACAATGTTTTAAATTAACAGAGTGGACTTGACTATCATGTTTAAAGTGATTAAATATTGTAATTTCTTAGGAATAATTAGTTATGAATCAACATATGAATTATTTGTTGAAAAATAATAATTAACAGCAATTAATATTTTATAGTATTTCTTAGCAATAATTATTAAAAATCCCTGATTTTGATAGATTGGAAATACCATGTTTGCCTTGCGTGCTCTCTTAAGTTACTGAATATCATTTTCTTTATTTTTTACAGTGCAGCTACTACTCTCTGCACTCGCTTCTGTACTTCTCAAGCTTTCGATCTGTCCAGCCATTTTATGCACTATTTAATTTTATAGTATGTGCATATTAATAAGTAATATAAAATTAATCACACCAACAGCCAACGGTGATGCCCCCTCTTCTGATCGATTCATTTTATGGCGCTGACTGAATTTCAGTCAATCAGCCAGCCATTCAGTTAACCAGCATATGCAGTAATAAAAGCGACAGCACAGCAGCAGCAGCAGTATCGCAAAGAAGGCAGTAGCTAAGAAATAAAACAACGAAGGCGTCAACAGCAGCAGCAGGCGGTCGTCGATCGAGCTTATCACAGCGCCACGATCAGTACAATAAATAAAAACAACAAAAATTAACAGCAACAACATATGGCAATAATATTGCGCTAAAGATTTTGTTGCTTTTTTGTTGTTACATTTTTTTTTTTTTTTATTAATTATTGCATTAATGTTTGCTACTCATTTTTTGAGTGTTGGCTGATCTAATCCACCCTTGGGAAGGAGAAGGAGAAGTTCACACATTCGGCGGGATTCCTTGAAATAATTAAAATTTGCTTTATTTCACAGTTCGTGTTGCTGCGTAATAAGTCGTAGATAGTCACAGAATTAATTTTAATTAATTAATTTTTTTTTTTAATTGAACGAAAATTTTTAAAAAAGTTTGTAAGCGGAATTTCACTTTCGTTTCATAAATATTGAAAAAATTCTTTGAATTGAAATTCTTATTTGAATTTTATGTTGCTAAGCTGAACAAAGAATCTAAATAATCTAAACAAATAATCTAAACAAAAAAAAAAACACTAAAGCTAAAGCTAGCTATACTGATTTTTTTCAATTGCTAAATGAAATCATCAGTGACCCTTAAGCCAATGAGTGAGAATTTCAAAGCCTGATATGCTTTTGCATAGATTTGTTGAGAACCAAAGCAAAAAGAGAAAGAAAGCAGAGCAAACGTTTTAGCACTTTTCTAGCAAGTTTTCTTGGTGAGCTCACCGAAAGGGTATTTCACTCATCAGCTTAAAGGTCACTGATCATTCCATTTAGCAATGAATGAAATAAGAATGACAAGCATATGAAGAAAAACATTAACCAAAGAAAGCTGAAAGCTTTTAATAATGTAAATGTAAAAGACATAAATCGTCACAAATAATATCATCTTCAAGGAAGAAAGAACTTCCATCGCAGTGATCAAATAAGTGCTCACAAGAAATTTGGTCAAAAAAAAACTGGGAAAACTGGTAATAGTTCAAACCGTAACCCTTGATAGGCTGAGAATCACATATGTGTGCGTTTTTCTAATAAGCTGCAATTATGCAGGTCATTTTATTACAACGGAAATAATGATTTGCCATCTATAACTTTACACCATATGATTATTTGTTAATAGTTCTATCCTCCCCTCTCACTCAGTTGAATCGTCACATGTGCGGTGTAAGCACACCTACCTTACAATTGCAACACACGCTACCCGCACACAATGGTACGCATGCGTTTGCAGCCCAACCCTAATGAGTGGGCAACAACTGCATTTACAAGCAAAAACAACGCATTTGGTCTGTTCTATACCTTTTTTTTGCTTACGATTTTATATATCAACGGCGTTAGACAGGTTCCTGAAAAATTGAAAAATAAAAAAAAATAAACACTGAAATACTCATAAAATAACAAGAGGATGATATGCTGAGTATCAAGTGAGAGAAAGAATATAAAAAAGGAAAAAAGAATGAGGTGTGTACGCGTGTGTCTCACGGGATCCACAATTGATGTTCACTTTACTATAGTCTTATTATTTTTATTTAGCTTTCATTATATGTATGAATAGCATTTGATATTTATGTTGACTTTGCGCATGTGCACAGTGCTGCCAACCAACGCATTCTTTTAGTGTTTGACACTTGGAAAAAAATTTCAACAAAAATAAATATATATGAATATGAATATGAATATTAGTATGAATATGAGTATGAATATGAATATGAATATGAATATGAATATGAATATGAATATGAATATGAATATGAATATGAATATGAATATGAATATGAATATGAATATGAATATGAATATGAATATTAATATGAATATGAATATGAATATGAATATGAATATGAATATGAATATGAATATGAATATGAATATGAATATGAATATGAATATGAATATGAATATGAATATGAATATGAATATGAGTATGAATATGAATATGAATATGAGTATGAATATGAATATGAATATGAAGGGTACAAGACCGCGAGGCAGCGCTACAACGATATGCCATTTATTTTTGCCAGGAATCAGCCACGTACTTCCCAAATTTTGTGGAGTTTTAGCTTATGGGGCCAAATTACGTTGAGCTACAAACAACACACGTCCACACGAAAGCGATATTGGTCCGATAAAGGCCCTCTCCCTGAAGTATGTTCGTCACTAGACATCAAAGGTCTATCTGTTTTGCCGGCCCTGCTCGAGGCCGAGCTAGAGGTGTTTCTGCAAATGGTTTAGTGTATCATTGTAATTTATGTTTGTTTTGAAAAATACTGGTATTTTTTAAATGAGTTTCAAATGACAGCTCTATAGAGCTCAAGCGATGCTATGAACGAACATTTTTTTATAAACAGAAACAACATTTTCTCTCAGTGAGCGTATTCCCCCACAACAATAACAGCCACACCATTAAGCATATCTTTTTATGATCTGGCAAATCATCGCTGACTTTTGTACCACAATTTTTTTTTTCTTTTCAAGTTAAACTGAATTATTGAATTGATAAGATATATAAAAAAGAAAAAGAAAAAATGATTACAAACAAAGTAAATACAATGAGTGAATAAATAAAGATATTCTAATGAAGCATGAATCACCCATCAACTAACGTGTGGGCACTGTGCAACAAACACTTGGGGAATTGACTTTTAAAGGTAATGAAATGTTGAGCCAAGTCATGTTGCTACATACGAGAATGCTTAAATCAAGCGGGCTATTGATTAATTGTGAAAAGGATTTTGAGAAAAATGCATGCAAATAAGAATGCATAAGAAATATTATTCTCATAGTTTTCAAGAACTTTTTAGGCGATCTTTCAAATAAAGTGTTTGCGATTTTGCAAACGAAAAATGATTTTGAAACTCATAATATGTTATACATATACACCATAAGGATATTTATTCCAAATTTTTGTACAGACTGCTTTATTGTCCCTCTTGACTTGACTAAAATTAATTTTGAATTAATGCGTACGATTACATATTTTTTCTGTTTGAGCTTAATTGACATAAAAGTCAATATGTAGACAAAAACTCATTAAAGGTGCTTGAGCACAAGCATACGTATACACTTTCACAGACATAAGCCAGACAGGTTTATGTACACAATTACATACATACATACGTGTATGTGTTATGGCACAAGCCTCAGGTTATTACTGATTTATGTGCTTTCAGTTGGTATAACACAGCTCATTTATATTTGAATGTATAGGTGGTGTACATGCAATTCTGTTGCAAGGGTTAAGCCTCGTAATGACATGTGAATCCCGTCTCAATTGAGGATTTCAGATAATATTAATTTTTTTCATTTTATTTTCATTGTGCTGTTTTGTTATTTTTTAATAAAAATGTCAATTAAATCACGTGCATTTCATGCTGCAGGCTAAGTACGAAGTATTTCAATTAATTTTTAAATTTTTTCACATAATTTATAATTTTTATGCTTTAAATTCATTGCACCTTTTTCTCACATAGTAGATTGTATACAAAAATGTTTGATACCTAAATAAATCATGTTTCTAAAATTAAAAATGCAAAACACGCATGTTAACCGCTGGACAGAGTTCGAAAATGACCCGAAATTCCTATACGGATATACAGCACCTTTTTTCTAATTTACTTCCCTACGAAAATGTATAAATTCTTGAATTTTGTGCCCAAAACACACATGTCCTTGGTATGCTAATTTGTATAGTAAACAAATTTACACATACATGCATATTTTGATCCTTAAACCTTTTCTCACATAAACTCTCTTACATAAATTGCTATGAAAATGTATGCTACTCAGCAGTTTCAGCTGCAATATGTAGTGTCATCTTGTATACTGTAACGAATCCTTATTTCAAAAAAAAAAAAGCGAGTCCTTGACAAATTCAACGCTACGCTTAAATGATTTTGAACTCAATGCTATTGAGCCACAAAATAACCATAAAAACGCAGGAATTTACTTTGATTTTAACGCTACCTCTACCGTTGCAGGGATTTTTTTTTGTGTGAAAAAGTGTTGTTTGTTCCTTATTTTGTATTAAAAATTATTGTTCTGTATTTTAAATCATTTCGGGGAAATAAAAGTTGAAAGATGGAGTCAAGATGCGTTTGGATTCACTTTGCCTCAATTAATTTTTTTTTTTTTTGTTTTGTCTAACGATATTTGGCTACATTTTTTGTCTGTGTTATGTTCTTATGATTGAAGCTCTTCAGAAACGCTAAATTATTGCCGAAATATGGTAGCGTTCTTGCGACTTTTTCAGTTTAATATTGTCGTCTGCTGCAGCTTAATTTTGCGCTGTCATGCCTTGCAGAGTTGCCAGTTTTCCAACATTTATGTGTACTTGACTAAAAATTTTTGATTGGGGTATTTCCGGGAGATGACGGTGTAGTTGTATTTTATGGAATGTGCCATTTTATACCCAATTCACATATAGTCCTTTAACCAAATTGCGCCATTTCAATATTTCCAAAATGGATTTCTAATCCGAACTTTTCCCAGTCTCAAATCAACATTTGCAGCTCTACAGCCAAAGCCACCAATTAAATAGTGCTCAGTTAAAACAACAGGTCGAATTCTCAGACGAACTATTTTTCGAAAAGATCTTCGCTTGAGATCAGGAGCTAAATTGAACTATCGCTTGCGAGCCGGGAGTCAAAGGAGCGCGATTGAGCTCAACGAGAAAGGAGAGCTAGCGAGTCCGTTTTTTATTTTTTAATTTTGGATATCACTTGGAGTGGCCACGGATGATGGGAACGAACATTTTTGTTGCATTTTTGGAAAAAAAATTTTTGCTCCAATCGATGGGGAAAGCGCGATTTAATGAAATTTTGATTTCTCGTTTTCTGGTGCTGGAATATATTCCATCTTTTCTCTGATTCAATGTCATGCTCGCATAAAAACATCCGGCAACCCTAGCGCCGATCATCCCTTTTTTCATTCAGTTCTGCTTAAATAGCGTTGCGTCTGCCGCTTTATTTTTCGCTAATTTGAGTCAAGTTTTTATGTGCCGAATTTTTTTTTCTCCGGTCATTATTATATCAACTTTATGCCACCTTTTTTTTCTGGCTGGTTATTGCTCCTTTTTTTTTTTTGCCATGGCGTTAAACGCTGAAATGAGCTGAAAATGTTTCATTTTATAATTTTTTATTTGCTTGAATTCTTTTGTGGTTTTATGATCCTGCGCTGAGCACGTTCGCATCAATAGTCTCTGTTTTTTTGCTTCGTTTGGTTTGGTTTGTGTAATTTTATTTTTATGAGGTGAACCACAATAATCGGACCAACCACTTCTTTCCGGCAGTCAGCCAATCAGCCAGCTTTTGTTGATCTTTTTTGCCACTGCCAGAAGTTTTTTTGCGCTGTTGTTTGCATATTCTACTCTGCTGAGGTTGTGTCTTCAGTTTTAATTTTTATAATTTTATGCGACTTTATTGTTTTTAAAGTCAATTTAAATGTTTTTCAAAAGCCATTTCGTTTATTATCAGTCAGTGGCTATTTGCCATATTATGATGGTTGTATTTTAAGACCACAAATTAGGTAGCGCTTTTGATCTTTTATGGGCAAACTAAA
Organism: Meiosimyza platycephala; assembly: GCA_963662105.1. Classification (NCBI taxonomy): domain Eukaryota; kingdom Metazoa; phylum Arthropoda; class Insecta; order Diptera; family Lauxaniidae; genus Meiosimyza; species Meiosimyza platycephala. Next base: position 15,757,878 of record OY759210.1, read on the forward strand.
AAAAAAATGTTTTCCAGTTTTATAACTCTTCATTTCGCTTTAGCTTTTTTCTGTTTGAGTTTTTAATTAAGTTTTGAATGTAAATTAATTAGCAGTTAATAGGCATTTAGCACGAAATTGACTTAATCTTAAGAAGTTTTTAAGTATAGAAATTTTAACAAGAACAAAGAACAGTTTCGAAAGTCAATGTTTCGGATTAAGAACTTCAAATTAGTGGAGCGCACAGTGATAACCCTAAACTAGTGGGTATGGATTGGAATTCACTTGAGCAGGATATACGTGAAGCAAGAAAATGTTGGAGAGAATTGAAGGCTACTGATCGCTGTAAGAGTTTTGTGAAGGCCCTATGCTCCGTGAGCCACAAATCATCGTATGGTCAAGAGCATAAATCGCAGCTTAAAAATAAGGTGAAGTAAGGAAACTTTGAGGCAGTTGTTGCCCCTGAAGATCTTCAGACGCACTCAAGAAAAGTTGGATTTGCTTATGAAAAATTGCGGCAGAGATTGGCAACCTGTACCAAAAATAAAGAGGCCAGGAAGTTATCAAACCCTATGTTAACAACACGGACAGCATAAAGGCAGTATCTTCAGATGAACCCTCAGCACGATAAACCAGCAACTGCAATGATTTGCTAGAGAATTATCATTGAATTTTTTGACAAAGTGTTTAATCAAAAAGTATTGATAAGCTCTAAAGTCAATCGAGGGCTTCGTAAGTTAATAAAAACCAATAATCATAGCTAACCAAAGACGGATATAGAAGTCAAGAAAAAAAACGAATTTTTCACAGATTTCTAAGACAGCAAACTCCGGGGATAATATTGACGACACCTGGAACCAAGTAAATAAATAGGCTTGAAAATCATGAAGCTCAGAGTAATATATTTATTATGAATAACCAAAGCCATTACGTTGTCTCTGCATTACTAATTGAGAGCACTTTAAAACTGCAAAAAGAGGTACCCTAAAGAGTTTCATCACGTCTGCCACCAGCCTTTTATATTAAAAAGTGTGTCTAAACACAAAAACAGCTAAGTGCAAGAGGCAGACGTTTTTGTTGCTGCATTTAAGAGTATATTATTCAATTTTAAATATATTTTTTATATATGTATACAAACTTAAGTGACTTTATCGCCAAGTAGATGGCGATAATTAAAAAGATTATGTCATATGAAACGAGAGAAACAACGTCTGCCACTAAGTTATTGGTGCATTAAAAAATTATAATATTACAAACATGTAAATAAAAAATTGATTGAATTGCCTCTTAGCTGACTGATTTTTTTACTTACAAAAAACATAAAACTAGAGAAGATAGACAATTCCAATGATGATTTTTCCAAGGCAGACGTTTTTAAGCACTTAAGTTGCATACTATTAAGGATATATGTATGTATATCTATGTGTTTGTATGTATATAAAACTAATATCGAGTAAATTTTGTTACACAAAGTTTAATATTTTGCTATTACGACATTTATACTATTTTCCTTTATTTTTCTGGCTGTAAACATGTTGCATTCCACGCAAAATCGGACACCGAAGTTGACCAATCGACGATTTTGACATATGCGAACATATAGTATATTTATAAAAAGCAGAGATATAACACGTCTGCCTCTTTACATTTTCAGCTTCTAGGGGCATTACTGAATATTATTAAAAATGCAGCAGCGTGGACGTCTGCCTTTTATAATTTCGTTACCCATATTATGCCTTAAACACAATATAACAGAGGCAGACGCTATAAAAAAATTTTAAAGTATTTTTTTTTCAATTAAAACTAATATGGAGTAAATTTTTTTACACAAAGTTTAATATTTTACTTTTAAGACATTTATCTTATTTTCCTGTATTTTTATCGGACACCGAAGTTGACCAATATCGACGATTTTCACATTAACAACCCCACATATTTTGAAAAAAAAGAGACTTACACGTCTGCCTCTTGCATTTTTAGCTTCTAGAGGCATTACTGAAGACAACGAAATTCTGGAAAAAACCGAAGCAATTATTTAATAGATTTTAATTACATATTAACAATTGTAGTTATTAAAAATGCAGCAGCAGAAGTTTTGGGACGTCTGCCCTTTATATTTTCGTTAACCATACTATGTCTTTAACAAAACAAAACAGAGGCAGATGCTATAAAAAAATTCAATAGTTTTTTTTGCTATAACAAAATTTCACGCTTAGATTTTCTGATTCGCATAAAGGTGAACTACTTTATATATCAATATCAACGACGATAAAATCATATACCTTATATGTGGACCGGCTTCACCTCTTTTAACTAAGAGTTTGTTTAAACCCAGTTTGTTTTTAAAGAAATGAAAAATACTAGAAACTAAAAACTTTAAAAATTAAGTTCTTGAATTGCTTATCACCTGCAATAACAACAATATATTTCCTCAAGAGTCAAACTAAGCAAAACCAAACAAAACAAAATCTAGCAAGGATCATACACAAGAGACTGGGGAATTTTGTGTCAAAAATGCAATGCTGAGTTAACTAATAAAAAAACAACCAACTGACAGTTCAAAGCAAGAGCGACCAAACCCAAAACTAAAAAAAAAAAAAAATCATAAAAAAAAATATTAGGTTTTGTTAATAAAAAATCAATGCAATACAATGAATGAAAAATGTAATCAATGAAGAAAGAATGAAAGGAAGAAAGAAAAAGGTACCAAAAAACATATCTTACGCTTTATTTCATAGAGACCCTCCTTGCAATACAAAACACCGAAACCGAAATCATATCTTTGAACTGCTGCTATATGAAGACGCCCTGACGCAAAGGCGTCGATAAAAAAGCGACAAAACCATAGGGGGTCATAAATTTTACAACCTCTATGAAGGTTGTTCTGAGTGCGACAAATTTTTTTTTTTTTGCTTCTTCATCTTTGTGCCGCTTACCACTGTATCAGAGTTTCTTTTTTATGTGGCTTCCTGCTGCACTTCAAATGATTTTGAGTCGATGAAAAAAGATTTTTATTTCTTTTACTCTTCACTTAATTCTTTAATTCAATTCGATTTCTTTTGCTGAACATTTAGAAGAGGCTTTACTGTATTAACTGCACAACTTCAAGTTTTTCAAACTCTCTGGAGATTCAGTCTATGTACGTCTTGCGTGTTGTTCCCACTTGCACTTACAAAGCTGATAAGGTTGTCACTTGTTGGTTGTCTCAAATGTATCGTACTCGTATGCGGTGTTTTTTTGGGCACATTTTGTGTTTATTCCTGCTGCTCTGTGTAAATTCGTATAATTTTGGGGATTTTGTCATTGGATTTATTGTTTTTGTTGCATTTTATAAAAGAAGATTCATGTTTTTTTCATTATCTGTAAATTCAGTTGATTTCGTTTTCTTTTTGTTTTTTTTTTTTTTTTCATTTTTGTGTCATCAATTTTCTGTCTGTTATTTTTAAAGGGTTTTCGAAAGGGTTAATCTTTCCCCATAATTGATAATACATAATTTATGGCTTTTTGTTCACCTTGTTAATTTTATTTTTGTTGTTTTTTTTTTTGTGTCGAAAAAAAAATTTATAATAAATTTCAATTGGATTTTTTTATTTGGTGTATAAGCACATAAATAAAGTGTCAAGGCAAAAGATTTATTTGTAAATCGATCACTTTGGGCACGCGTTTTTATTTGATATTTTGTCATTTGACAGCAGCATTCTTTTAAACTTGTAATGTTCGACATTTGTAAGAAAATTTTATTTCAAGAAAAAATTGTTATCTCATGCTCAACAATTGTTCCAATTTTTTACTGACATGCCCATTTTAGAAATTATGCAATTGCTAGATAATCGTTGAAAGAAGTTGTCATAATCCAAAACATACATCCGGAATTCTACTTAAAAAGTACAACTTTGAAGCATAGTGTAAATAAAAAAAAGTTTCAACTTAAATCGTTTCTTGCAATTTCAGTAAAACTTCGTTTAATCCAAAATTATGATAATGTCAAAATTAATCCCTTACAAGTTAAAATGCTGACCAGCATAATATAAAAAAAAAAAGTCTACATAAGAGTTAATCCAATCCATAACCGTATTTTTTAATTACATTTGGCAGAGGACGAATAAAGAAAAGGCTCATAACTGCGACTTAATTCTTATGCAAATTTTTCTTTTATTAATTTTTGAATTCTAAAAATTCACATCATAAAATATGAATTACAGCAAAATTTTAAAGACCAACGTCAAAGCACCAATGTGTCATAAGCAGCGCCATAACCAAACGTTGCGTTTAAGCATTCACGTGCATCATCTTCCTCGGGCAACAAATCGATTAAAGTTAAAAAGTCGTAAAAAAATTAAAACAGAAATCATAATTTTAATTTTATTACCACTTGGCAGCAAGTAACTTGGTTTTAACATTGGTTAAAGGTTAGTAACGAGCAGAGATGTGAGGAATATTCGCATTTGGAGCTTTGATTATTTTTCAGTTTGCCTCGATAGTTGGAGAATCGTATCCAAAAATACTTCAGAACAAGACATAAAAAAAGCGAGTGAAAGCATTTGCGGTATGATATAGTACCTAAGTACTTAGATATGTTAGCAAAAATAAGTAGTCAAAGGAAAATATAAAAATATTGAAAAAAGAGTTAGAAAAATGTTGAAACAGGTGAAAAATGCTGAAAAAGTCGATAAAATATAGAAAAAGTTGGGATAAAGTTGACATAGGTTGAAAATTTCGAAGAAATTTTAAAGAGGTTAACATATGTTGAAACAGATGAAATAGACTGAAAGTCGATAGTATATATAAAATGTTGAAGAAAGTTGAAAGAGGTTGAAAAGCTCGAAAAAAGTTGGAAGAGATAGAAAAATGTTGAAACTGTGTAAAATCAATGAAAAATTCGAAAAATATGGATATATAGATGATGAAAAAAGTTGAAAGAATTTGAGAAAGTATGGTAAGTGTTGAAAAAAGTTCCAAAAGTTTTAAAAAAATTAAAGTCGAAAAAATATGGAAAATGTCAAAAGACTGAAAAAGTCGAATAATTCAAAAATTGTTCAAAAATAGTCGAATAATGCTAAGCCCACTTTTTCAATTCCGCCTACTTTTGGTAAAAAAAAAATTATTTTCGTGATTGGCATCCGCATATCAAGTTTTATCACAAAATCTTTTTTAATTTACGAGATACACCGCAATTAGCTTTAAAATATAGGGCGTTGACACACCCACTGCTACAATTCAGCGCAATTTTGATCGAGAAATAGATTTTAGTTAACAACATTCTTAAACCAAATTGTAGTATGATTGCTCACATATTTTGCTATGTACATATGTACTATGTCATTTAAGCTATTTTAATTGTATGGGAAGCGCCACGCCTCTTGTGTAATTTTGCCTGCTTTCGATTCAGATATAACTTATAGCAAGTAAGCCATCTATATCAAAGTTTATACCAATTGATGCAATATTAAAATAACGCTTACAACTTTTTGTTTATATGGGAGGTGCCACGCCCACTAATTCAATCCTGTCGAATTCACTTTAATTGAAAAGTTTATAGGTGCCGATAGCTTTACACCGAATTTCATTAGGATACTTTGATACTACACTAAATATAACATTCAACGTTTTTGCATGTATGGGAGGTGCCACGCCTACAGGTATTGTTCCGCCTTTTTTTTTAATTAGTAGATAGTTTAAAGCACGTAGATCTGCCACATTAAATTTCATAACGATTACGTTATTAATTATCTTCTTTTTTTTTGTTAATTATCTTATTTCGTTTATAAGTACGAGTATAGCGAGTTAGCTAGTATTGATGACTGCTTTCTGTTAAATCATCTATGAAACTTTTTTGAAAATCACCGTTTTCGCGTAATATTGAATTACAAGTTTTCGATTGTTGATAAATGCCACGCTCACTTTTTCAATTCCGTCTACTGTGAGTACAATTCAAGAAATTTGCTGCTGTCTATCAAATTTGATCACAATATCCACTACCGATTTGTCCGATTTCGTTTTTGTTGTATGTATTTGTAACTGTTAGGACAAAGTTTGTAATAAAGAAAATTTTATTAAGCCTGCATATTTAGGGTGGCCCTCATATAAATATATATTTAAAATTACATCTTAAGATATTCAGAGTTGCTTATTATGTAATGTTATTTATATTTACAGTGAATATCTAGGGTGGTTCTCATACTGAAATATTTTTAAAATCACATTTTCTTGAAGTTCGCTTTATTGATTCAAATGGAATTAACAGAACGTAGCAAAAGAATTTAAAAAATCTACGGGAAAGGTCTGAAATTTGAATAGTACTTTATATGAAAAAATCTTCTGAGCTATCGAGGGTTCTAAACCATATTTTATCTATTATATATATATCGAATTTTCGTATTAATTGACAGAACAACGACTGTCGGGTCATATAGTGAAATATATTTTTACTTTCTTGTAGATGATGTTTTTCAAAAATTTTGAGACGTGTAACTATTGCCTCTTTTTTAAATTCATAAACATTGCTAGTAGACTTTTCCAAATATCAAATACTGACATTACAGTAAAAATCTAAATCAACAAAATATCAAATAAATGATGTAATGAATAATGGAAAAATTCAATTTGTCTCTGTATATCACGGCGCTACAGAAATATTTTCAACTTTTCAAATCTTGGTGTTTAGGATTTTTAAAATTAAAAGGGATCAATTAAGTTATCTCTTCTGAGAACTCAAAATTATATGTTTCAAAAAACGATAAAGTTAATTTGAAGAAAAGGCCGAAAAATCAAAAAAAAAACAACTTGCAACTTGGCTTTGAATCTCAATATCACATGAAAATTGAAAATATATTTGCAATGCTATTATATTTAAACAAAAAATTAGGTCATAAGTCAAGTACCAGTGAGTTCTACGTATCAAAATAGGTTGAAACTATTCCGTGTTATCGTAAGCAAATAAGCAAAAGAAATTCCTCAACAGCAATACTTGAAAGCCGAACATACATATTTCTGTAGCGCTGTACATTGCGATTCAATTTCATAGTACGATTACAGCATAAGAGCATTTGCAACATTTATTTAATGTTCATGGAGTTCAGTGAAGCACAAGGATGCTATCTGCTGCTTAATTATTTAAGCAAAACTATGAAACAATATCACTTCATGTATAACCATGAAAATATACTATAACAGCTGAGGTTTCCAAACTGCGAAAGTCTTTCTATGATACAGCTTGCTGCTCAGGATACACCGTACAAATGAGGGACAGATCACATATGAATGTTTCGGTAACGCTGATAACTACCTCTATCTGTTAGTTTCGCTGTCAATTTGATGCTATTGTTTTTTTGTTTTTGTTTCTATGTTCCATCAGCTTCGTTTACAAGAGCAACAATCAAAATTTAAAAATTAATGAGTTTGTTTTTGGTGCTATTTCCTGCATCTTTTCATGTGTGGATTTTTTTTGCGCTACTTTAAAAAGGTTAATTCACAACAAATTTTTCAGGTAAATTTTTAAATTTTATTATTTGTTCTTTGGTCGCATCGCAGATTTTTCCGCTTGAGCTATACAACAAAATTCATTATAAGTCTACTTTTTGAAAAAAAGGTTTCTACGCATCACCGCACTTGTTTTGCAACCTATAATTACACTGTGTTTCAGGCTTTGTGTGACTTGAGCACGGTTAGAAATCTTGGAAGCAATTTTGATACAAGCGAAATATTACAAGGATTTTTAACACAATTTTAATTATATTTAAGACTTTTGAATGGATTACAAAATTTTGTAATAAATTTTAATACATAAGTATTATATTTGATTTGTAGACCATACTTTATTACATTTTAATACGTCAATATTGAACTTTCATTTTACGTTGTTGTCAATATGAATAAACTTTCAGCCAACCAATAAATAGCACTACGTTGGCTGATATCGTTAAGCTGCGCATGCAACCATTATATTAAAAGGCAACCAGGTTCAAATCCCATTCGAAATTAACATTTTTTTTTTATATCTTAATACAAACGAGTAATAAATTTTAATACAAATTTGTATTAAAAATTAATTTTAATACTTAGGCAGTATTACATTTTGATACAATACTGGTGGAGTCATATATGTATATAAGCCCAAAAGTATTAAAGTTTAATCCAAAATTTCTATTTTATATATTGTGCAATTAACAAAGTTTGAATAGACTATGCCAAAAAACTTTTTTTCGTATCCCATAAAGGCCAAAAGTACTCCCCAGAAGAAGATAATTTGCTAATGGTGTAACTTGGAAGGACGGACTTAGCCATGCATGCTGCTACATCAACATAGACACATCCAAAATAGAACAGTTTATTGGGAACGTTAAATAATACAAACAAACTCGTGAGAAGTAACGGACGTTAATAAAGGACTTTGTGTGAATAATAGAAAAATATTCAAATTCTTATATTCGTATGGTATTTCTGAAGTTTTCGTATTTTTTTTTAGTATATTTTTCATTGAATTTGTCGTACAGTGTAGCTTGTGTTCTTGTTTCTACAAATTTTTGATAAAATATCAACTAAAGTTTTAAAGCATATACACGCTTCCAAGGTGTTTCTCTATCATCATTATAATCTACTAATCTTTCCCACTCTCAAATCGCAAAACACATTATAATTGATGATTGTGATGTTTTTCTAGCCGCAATTTTGCACCTTTGACATATCTACGCACATAGGTATATATCATAAATCCGAACTGAATGCAAAATTGACTACCTAAGTTAAGTGGCAATAGCTGACTTATGTCGCATATAAACGACACTTTATAAATCTTTAATGAAAAAAAAAAAAATAAATAAAGCCATATACACAAACAGCACAAGAGGTACGAGTAGAAATATCAAAAAGATCACGACGGGACAACGCGCAAAGTACGTAACATTTGACATTTTTATTAGAAAAATTTTAATGCTCTCTACTACATCATTTTTCCATTCGACTTATTTCACCTTGCTAAACATTTGCAAGACTCATAAAAAATCTCATGAAGATAAGAATCTTAAACTTTGCTATCACATAAAGATGTGGCTACAGAAAAAAGTACAATACAAATTTTTTGCTTTTTTTTTCTTGTTCCTGTTTTGTACCTACTCTGAACTGAAGGCAAATGCAATTTTTTAAAATGTTATAAAAATTTTTGCGTAAGATTAAGCGTAAGGATAACGCGTATACGACAATCGAATTCAAAATAGCCTAAGCTGACCGCAGTGATCCTATAAAAGGTAGCAGCGTCTCTCCTGCCACTTGTTTTGCTTCATATCATACAAATGTGTTTTTCCTTTTATTTCTTTCAAAGTTATCAACTTAAATAAATGCGGGATTAAGTGAATTTCTTTATAATGAGACCTCACACCGTTGCACTTGTGTCGAATTTTTATTTTTTTTTTTTTCGTTTATTTTCTGATGGTTCCCCTTTTTTAAATACCGTACAAGTATTTGTTTTATTGCGTTCACAACTTTTTTCCGGCTTCATTGCGATGCTTATCGTTGACACCTGAAATGTGAGCCGCCGCCACTACCACCACCATCTTCTACCAGAATGACGATGACGATGACTACGACGCCGCCGCCGCCTGTTGGCAACTTCAGTGAACACTTAGCTGTTGTTGTGTTTTTTTTTTTTGGTTTTTTCTCTACTTCGTTGACCTGTTATTATAATTTTGTTGGGTTTTTGTTTTTATTATTTCAACGCTATTTCCCCAATTCAATATCTACTCGTAAATTTTCCCTTCAAGGTTTTCATTTCTTGCTTATTGCATTTGAACTTCCTTATTGGACGTTAGCAGTTACCTATGTAGCTGTATTTTGTCTGGGAATACTCTGACACATATGCCACAAGTAGGTACTTTGATTTCTTGACCCAATTTTGTTTTTGATACCGCTTTATTTTATTTGCCTATATTGAATTTCACACATGTTGTAAGCATTGATTCTAATGTTGTTTTAACAATGGAAACTAATAAAATTTAATATTTTAGCCATTTGAAGTAGATTTTGGAGTGATAACGTTTTTTTTCTTATATAACTTATGGCTTTGTCTCTCAAAAGTAATTCAATATGAATATGAAATCATTTAGAATTTTTAATGGGAACAATTTGAATGAGAGGTATACTATATGTGGGTAAATTAATTATTTCACCACTAGTTTTATCCGTTATATTTTTCATTGTTTTTTTCGACAGTTTATGTCAAGCTGTTAGAAATAGCAGGTATTTTTTGAAGTGAATTTTGTGATAGAGGGAGCAAATTAATGTATCGGAAATAAGTAATAACTTTTCTATCGCTAATGACCTCTATATGTATGAATTGATTGGCTTTTTGTTGATCGGAGTAAACTTTTTGACTGCTTTCCATCTGGGGATCGCTAGAGCGATCTTCGAGCCAACCATTAGGGGACGTCCATTAATTACGTGAGGTGTTTTTTTTTTAAATTCCTTCCGTTGGTGAGATTTGGTGGGACAATGGTGATTTAAATTATAATTTTTAATGCAAATTCTATGCATGAAGAAGTTGACGTGAGGTTTTCCTTGACCCCCTCCTCCCCCTTGGTGAGATTTGGTGAGATTTTAGCGGATCCCCTCCCCCCTTATTTTGACTCACGTATTAAATGGACGTGACCTTAGCAAGTTGACACACAACCTCCCCGCGGCTCCATTTAGGTAGCTATCTTCGCATCCGCTGAGATAGTGAGGGAATATGCGCAGTGTGACCTCTCTGGAAGTGAACTAGGTAGTGCGCAGAGTTTGGTACCCGCCAAATAAAACAAATAATTCAATGAAAACTAAAAAAGCTACGGATGAAGAACCCCTCAACGTTGACGACCACCGCAAACGAAAAAAGGATAATGATTAAAGGATATGCACCCTCCATAGGGAAGGTGCCTCCATCGTATTGGCGGATGCCCTCGCCATCCAGGATATAAGATGGATAGGACAAGGTTGGCCTTACCAAGCAAATTGCAAAATTTACGACAGCTGTTATGAGGAGTGGTACGATTTGGGTGCGGATTCGTAGTAAGCAGGAGACTTTGCCACCACATCTCCTGTGAGCGAAAGATTATCCACGATCCGCATCAAGGCTCGATTCTTTAACATCAGCTTGATTTGCGCGCACGCCTCGACGGAGGAAAAGGATGATGCCGTCTATACAAGACTCGAGGAAGTATACGATTGCTGCCCAGCCCACGACGGGGATTTCAACGGAAAGGTCGGAAGAGAAGGTATATTTGATCCCACTGTCGGTCAGTTCAGTCTCCACGAGGCCACCTCGAACAACGGTCTAAGGCTGATCGACTTCGCCGTGGCGCGAAACCTACTATGTTTTCGTATAACACCGATAACGACATAAATGAACCATTCGAAAAGACCCATTACGATTTCTCTAGCATGACTGCGTTTTGAGAAATATCATTCTAAGTTTCACAGGGAAAAACAAATATATAAAAATGGCATTTTCGGATATAAAGGTCTTATATGGGTTAAGTCACTCAAATGTTTAATATACTATAAATATAATCCCACATTAATTATAACTTTCAATCAGATTTAAACAAATTATAAGTTTACAGAGCGTACAATTTTTAAGCGTTAGACATCTTGAAATGTCCTGATGAGGCAATTTCAATTAGCTAATTTTCATATAGAATAGTAGGAACCGGTCAAATTTATAGTCAAAAAAATGTTAAGTATTTATATCTCTACTCGCGGGTAGAGTATATTGGTTAAATGTAAAAATTGATTGAAGCTAACATTGATGGCTTGATGGCCATATAAACTGAAACACATAAACACGCAAAGTGGCCAAGAGACTTAGACACAAGTCAACTTCAGCGAGAATCACTCTTTCAAGGATTGTAGCGTTTCGGGAGAAAGAAAATATTGTGTCAAAAAGTTTCGCTCAAATCAAGCTTTGGAGATATATTTAGTTATCGAGGATATAGCTTATCTAAAAATCAGCGTAAAATAGGAACCCCTCGAGCTTCTCTAAAAAGCTGTACCTATAAGTTGGGAACACGTTCAATGGTAGTCACAAAATTGGGGTCATATGAAAGCTGCTTCTAAAAACTATAATTGGGTAAAAAACTTGAAATCTGGCGCATGGTTTTCAAAATCTGACGATTTTTTTAGAATTAATTTTTAGAAAAAAACAGAAAATACTCAAATCTCAAAAAAAAAATATTTTATATAAACTGAATACAGTTGACAAAAATAAAGTAAACATAAAAAAAATATGCACTACATTGCATTTACTGATCGACAGCAAGCGGAAAGACGCCCATGTGATTGCACAGTGTATCACTAGTAATAAGAAAATCAAAATCTTTAAAAATACACTGATGCACTGATGTTAAAAACTAAAATAGAGTAAGCAATTAGATGCGTGTTGTTTGCATAGATCTATCTATCTATCTATCTATGCATCATACAACTGGATTAGTAGCGTACGAGGGGGACGAGCGGCAAGGAAGGGTGTAGTACAACTGGCGACATAAGGAAACGCTTTGCTTATGTGCCCATCACTATGAGTTGACTGACGCACGACGACGATCACATCATCAAACCGCCGCACAGATTAAGAATGACACAAATGATACTTTTTCTTGGATTTTTTTATGTCTCGTCTATTTTTTCCGATTTTTGTTTTTATTTTAGGGTGGCACCACTACGGCAGCTGCTCAATTGTTTTCCATTTATTTTGCACTCAATTTAAATTAAAGAATTTTTTGCTTTCGATTTTTTTCTTAAGTTTTATTTTTTAGTTTCGTTTTCATTCTTGCTATTGCGAGTGATCGCATTCATTCCTTTGCATATGAGTCACAACTTTTGCGGCTTACGTACGTATGTATATAAATGTCAAAGTTTTGTGGAGTAAAGAAAATACTATTTAAAATTTAAAAATACAAACATATTGGTCAAATATTATTTATATATGATCTATTTTTATATAGCCACGAGACTGAATGATCAACCAAAGTTTTGTTAAATTTTTATCTTACAACTCAGGCCAAATTTTTGTTCAGTTTTTTGGTTAACTAACTTCTCTTTTTGGGAGATATTGCTAACAGTTATTTTTTTGTAAAAAAAATGTCGGCTATTAAGCATCGTTGAATTATGACTTTGAGGGGCTGAACCCTGGAAAGGGGTCTTTTTTAACCAAATATATATAAAGAAAAAAAAAATTAAAATATAATATTTGGAATATTTGTTTTCTAAAACTTGAATTAAATAAAACAATTAAATTAATATTGATGACCAAAAAAAAAATATGAAGATGCTATCTTTGAACTTTGGACTCTATTTGTTTGATGTTTGACCGAACAATTTTTTTTGTATTTGTGTGAAATTTGATTTCTTTACTTTAAATATTTTTCTCTTCGAAGCGTTTTAAAGTCTACGCCCACCAAGTTCTTGTCCAAGGCTTTTCCGAACTATTCCTAAGTGCTATTTGTGTGAAACTTGGCTCCATTAGCATATATAATCCTATCAGAAGAGCATTTTTGAGTTTTCGCTTGCATGGGAGGTGCCATGCCTTTTTGTAAAATTTTACCAACTTCTTATACAGAGCTTCTCTTAGTATTTCTAAGTATTTTTAAGAAATGTGGTTACACAACAACAGAAACCTCTCTCAATATATCATTTTATATATTTTACTTGTATGGGCGGTTGTCGTGTCCGTGAAGCAATTACTCCCATTTACAACCCTAATAAGCTTAAAGGTGTGACCTGTGTACCAAATTTCATTCAATTAGCTTTCTTGTTTTTCTCGTAGTTTTAATTTTCACAGACATGGCTAAATCGACTCAGGTGGTGACGCTGATCAAGGATATGCATATATACTTTTTATACCCGACAAGCCCACTCCTAGGCCTTACAAACGGAATGAAAAAGTTGTCTTTCCACTATGCTGGTTGGTGGCCTTCTTGAGTATAGGGCTATAGCCTATCCAGAGCTGCTATTTAGAGTAGGTCGTTGCTCAACTCTCACTCGAGTGTATTGAGTTAGATCAAGGGGTTGATTCATTATTGCTTTTTATGATTCACTTAAAGTATTACCAGTTTAAGTGAATGATACTTAAAACCTACCTTAAGTGCTGCCAATGTAGACACCACATATGGACTTTCGGCAAGGGCCTGACTGAGTCAATTGATATAGTTTTGGAACATCGAAACTCCACTCTTAAAGGACTATGGGGTTGTACGATGAGCAAAGTTGTGAGACTGTTTCGGGGACATTCCGGAAAGAAATTGTTCATATAATATACTACAATTTATGCAAAGGAGCGGTAAAACTCAATCGAATGTATTGGCATTATACTGAGAAAATAAAAGCAAAGAAAATATTAAAATCACAGTAATCATTTTTGTATAAAAATAGAATTAATCATGCAAACTTTTGTTTGCAAGACCATATGAAAAAATCTTAAACATGATCGAAGAAGTTGGAAGACACTAAATGAGCATTAATAACGCTTGATTAATCGCAAATGAGTAAAGTAATTATTAGGTATTATTCAAAAATTCCTGAAAATCCAAAACATTTGCACCATAACTGCAGCTTGATTCTCACAGTTATAATCTTTTTAAACAGAAATTTCATGATAAGGTGAACCAAGAAGTTTCGAATACCTTTGCAAAAATTAAGAAATCTACATAGAAAATAATCGCATCTATAAATTTTTCATTGAGTAACAAATAATTGACATAACTTTCTGAATGCTTAGACCAGACCATGGAGGCTTCAGTAATCTGCAGTTAACTTTAAGTTTATGGCTTGTTTTAAAAGCTGAACATAAATATTTATATTCATATTCTGAAACTCTTCCGAAGCAAAAATGAAAATAGAAACTGAAGTATGAAAATCAAAAGGATTTCTTCAAGTGTATATCGCATACACTTCTTATACAAAAGTTTTCCATATACAACACATTGCACTTTTTTGTAGCGTGATACAAATTGCATTTATTTGTCATTGCTATTTTATGCAATTTATTGTAAAACCTGGACTTAATGCACCCAAGATAAGCATCAGAAACAGCAAAAATCAAAAAAAAAAAAATTATCATAAGAGCGACACACATGTAATGACAAAAAAAAATTTAAAAAAAAAAATATCTTACAAATGTGCATATTAAGCAAAAATTGTTGTGATTTCTAGTGTATTCTTTTTTTTCGCAATTGCAATTTATTATTTGCACGCAACTTGAAAGGACTTCTTCACAATAAAAAAAAAACTTTGGTGTGGTAGATTATTCATATACCATGCAGCAGATATATGAGGCTGCGTCTTGCCTTGATGTAAAGATATGAATTTAGATATGTAGTAGATAAAAAATTTTTGTTTTTTCATCTTATTCGTATTTGTTAAATAATTGCGTAAATTCGTTGACAAATTATTGTTGTTTTTTTTTAAAAATTTACGATGTAACTTTTGTGTTATGTTAATCTATCACTTGGCTTATGTTTAAAGTTTTTTAAAATATTTCAGCTAAATGGCAGCTTGCCATTAAGGAATGATTAATTTGGTCACTTAAATGTGTTGCCAAATCAAATGCCTCTTAAAGCTTTTTAATGCTCTACTCTGAGCGCAGTCAGGTGATTAAAATTCAATTAAATAAATGAAAGCGAGAGTGAAGAATTTTCTGATGTATTGTCTGTTGTTTAAATGGAAATATTGTCTGGCATTGACAAAACGAGACTAATGAACCATAAAAAATGTTTCTGCCTTAAATAATTTGAATAATAACTTAATTTTTATCTATAGGGTAAATAGACAATGTAAGGCTGCATATGTATTTTAATTCAATATTGCTGTGAATACGTTGCCACAGTAAAATTTAGCTCAAATAAAGTCATACTGCCTCATATCTTACAAAGTATAAAATTAAGACTTTTGGTACATTTACCTTATAACAATAATATAACATATGCGTTGGCTATGCAAAGCAAATGTCATAACGTTGACATGCTTTTACAAAAAATTGACACATAAATGGCTACTTAAGAAAACAACATAATTTAAAATAAAAAAAAAATATTTCCAAGTAACAAAAACAACATGCTTCATTTAACACTTCAGGTATATCCAATATATATTAAGAGCTTAAAATAGATATCTACATTTGTGACAAATTCTTTTACAAAGAATCATCTAAGTGTCCGCAGCTTTTAATCCACATAAAATAGTTTTTGACGACAATTAACAAGACAGAAGAGGAAACTTCAATAGCATCCTACTACATGTTTTGTTCCAAATGTCTATACAAAATTTATTTCGATTTTAAGTAGCAACGAGATGATCGTTTGTCGTCTCCCAAGAAAAGTGAAAAAAAAAACAATTCTTAATGACTGCTTCGTACGCATTAACACAGCCAATATGTACATATATCGGGTATGACATTTGTGGGCCTACAAAATTAAAAACAAAAAAAAAAAAAAGAATTCCTTTTTAAATTTTTGAACCTTAAAATAACTTGTTCCCCTCCGCACTTGTGTGCATACTTTCGCCTTAATGTTCCAACACACCCTGTTCTAGTAATCAGTGGCAAAGTTTCGATAAAGTCACCGCACAGCGTGCACTTTTGTTCATTTTTTGATTAAAATTAAATTGTTATGGGTTAATTTTGAACATAACTACGAAAATCAAAGTTCTGTGTTACCGAGATATCTTTTTTTTCGTGGTTAAGATATATATTTTTTCGAAAAGGTGGTTTCTAATTGAAGAGACTATAACTAATGTGAGTTCATCTTTATTTTCAAAAAAATAAAATTTGTTCATTAGCACATTTGCACAAAACATGTCATTTACGAAAAGTCGCTAGGACCAATAGTTATCGAGATATAATGGTGTCCTATTTTGACTGACATAGCTGAATAAGTCAAAAGTCAAGTTAGAGGCCAAAGTGATCCCTGAAGGTCATATCAAGGTCGAATTCCGGCTAGACCGCTGCACAATCTTGCCAGAGGTGGCTGCAGCTTTTCTGCACCAAGCGGGAGTTCGACCTTGAAATGACCTTCAGAGGTCACTTTGACCTCTTACATGAATATTTATCTGAACGTAGAATTTTGTGCTCTTTCGGAATCCAAGGTCAAAAATGGAGGTTTCCATTTGAAAAACTAAAATTGACCTTAAAATAACCTTGAAAATGTAGGTCAAGGTCATGGCTGTATCAGCCCTTTCATACCCACCAACTTTTATTTGAAACATTTTTTGAATGATTTGCAATTTTTTGACTTATTCAGCTGTGTAAGTTAAAATGGGACACCCTGTATGAATGAGAAAAATTGTCGTAAGTCACATACTCCATTATGTATTACGTACTGTAGTGTTTACGAGATTTTTTCTTCTTCTTAAAGAATCTCAATTTTTTTATCAACATCAATTTCACTTCTTTAAAGCAATCTCCCTCAGACATAATACATTAGTGCCAGCAATTTTTCCAATCCAGTAAGCACTTTTGGAAGCCACTCTTCGGTCCATCAATATCAACAAAAAATCACAAAACTTTTTTTTTTTAAAAGAAATTCCTTGATAGTTTGGACATTTTTATTTAATTTTTCCATATTTTAATTCACAGAAATCAATCGGGCCAGTTCTGGTTCCATTTTAGTTCGGAAGTGGAATTGAAGTCTGAAGTTGAATGTCAATAGTCAGGCCCGGATTTAGAAATCTGCCGCCCTTAGACCAGTCAGAAATTGCCGCCCCCCTTCACTAGTAAATATAGAAAAAAAAATTTTTAATATCAAAAGTGAGGACATTTTTTTTTTTTTTTTTTGTTGCTTGTTAACATTTTTAGGTAATTTAGTGCATACAATCCCAGTATTTGCACTTTTTTCCCCCTGTGTAAATAAATTTAAAAAATTCAAAATAAAAAATTTCAAAGTTCCCAATATTTGCCGCCCCTAAAATCGTCCCGCCCTATGCACTGGCCTAGTGTGCCTCTAAGGTAAATCCGGCCCTGTCAATAGTTCACCTAAAGCTAAGGGAATTTTCGTTGAAATTCGAACTTGATCTACGATATTTTGATGGATATTCCTTTTTTGTATGATCTTGGTATAAACTTCAAACTTTAATTCAGTTTTCAAAGCAGAATCAGGAATATATAGTTATTTGGACTGATTTAAAAATATAATGCGAAACGAGCATCCCAAAACTTATTTCTGAAAGCTAAGTTCAAATCTTGTGTTTTATTTTAACTTAAATAAAACATGGAAATTTTTGATTTTGTTGAGACATTTTTTTTAAAAAGATAAATGAAAGATCTTAGGAAGAATCACAATGGTACAGAACTTTGATTGAAGAATTTTATCTTGAGAAGCTCCTTCCGCTGGAATTTTATTCTAGAAGTGAGCAAAATGTCACACTGTTCGCCACCGCCTTCTTGGAATTTTTAGCGCAGGAATTTTTTCGGTATCTTAATGCGTTTTTCCTCACTACTTAACTCTTTGTGTTGCCCCATCGCCCCTCTCTAGGACCTTTACAATATAAACATTTTTTTTTTTTTTTATTACCCCAAACGTAAGTGTTGAGTAATGAGCTAATCTGTGTTGATTAAGTGTTGCTCTTTACTGATTAACTTCGTGTGCGTTGAATTTATCTTTTCTTTTATGTAAATTTTAAAAATCTTGTCATATATTTTCCTGCTTATGCTTTGACTTAAGTTTGGTTGCTTGTTTTTGTGGTTCAATGTGCGGAAAGTCTTGTCAAAAGTGATTTTTCGATAAGTCCATAAATACATTCACAAATCAAATTATAATAGATAATTTGTGAGAAATGATATATAGGGTGTTTATTTTTTTAGTATTCTTTTTTAATATTAAGAAAGATTTTTTTTTTATAAAAAAAATTGCATTCACAATAGAATGAACTTATTTGTTAAGCATTTAAAGAAAGAGCTCAAGAAAATTAGCAAAAAGCATTAACACCTTAAAATATTTTTAATAAGCAGCGCTTTTGTAAAACGGTTACTGTTCTGTAACAATGCTCGATTGTTTTAAAAAATAAATAAAAATACAAATTCTTGTCATGCAACTATACCACAAAAAAAACTCAAAAACAAAATCAAAAGTACAAATAACATGAAGTGTTGACAGTCGCACATGACAGGATAATAAATTAATCACGCCTCGATTAACAACAACAACGAAAATTACCAAAATCTTAAGAACAATGACCGTCATTTAAGAAAAAAAAATTCCAAGGAATTGCACAAATTACAGAAAATACAAAATATCTACACACAAGAAAGAGTAAAAAAAAATCTGATCAAAATAAAGTTCATAAAAGATATAAAAATAATTCAGAATAAAAGCAACCGTATTGAGGGAGAAAACAAATTAATGCGAAAATAATTTTCAAACACATGAAGTAATTAATTTCGAACATTAAGTGCTAATTTCACGACAAGACGATTATTAGTCTCTGGAAGCGGCGCACAAGGAATCATGGCAATGGCAAGATCGCAGTGCCAGAAATGCGCTCGCTCGCAGACGAAAATAATATGGTGTTACTGAATTAAAGGCCAAGTATATAAAATGGAAAAAATAAAAGCGACAAACATTTTGCGAATATAGTACAGTAAAACCTCGATAAGTAGAAATTATAAAAAAAATACATTTTATGCTAAATTTAATAGCGAGATCTTACCATGCAAAGAGTGAAAAAATGTTGATATAAAAACGCCACAAAATTGACTGCAGGTTAATTTCATAAGACAGCTGCCTCAGCGTCTCCACAGGGATGTTGTCAAACCTTAAAAACTTTAGTGTTTCGATTTTTGTCGTAATTTTTACTGTCACAACGATTTTGTGTGAAAAGCGCATAAAATTCGCAACAATCGCATGAAACAGCGCGATACCGCAAGATCAGTGAGTTTTGTCTGGAATGGTTGGCTATAAACGCGCACATTTGACGCTTCTGTTTTTCTGTGTTTGGTTTTACCTTGTGCGAAAATTTATTTTGAATTTGTATTTTTTTCATATTTTTTTTTTTATTTTTTATGGGTTATGTGATCTTTTTTGTAGATTTATGTGCCCTTTCATTTTTTTTTTTTGTTTTTTGTATTTATTGTAAGATTATTAATTCTTCTGAAATTTATTTTGGCCTATTGTTAGCACACATTTAAACCAGCAAAAAATCATTAGCTAAAAGTTGCAAAACAAAAATAAAAAATAAAGCCTGAAACAAAACTTGATATACAATATGCTTCAATATCCACATACCCAAAACTTTTGCAGCAGCAAATTTGACACAAAATCCACGTTTTCAACAATGGCAGATCGAGGATGCAATAGTTGCTGAAGTTTGAAAAAAGTGAAGAATGTGGGTTTAAAAAATACATACTTAGTTTTAAAATAATATGAAACAAATTACACTGCAAATATTTTCTTATTTGCTTTTGAATTCTCAAAATGAACATGGAATTAAAAACTGACGCTCGGGTCTGGTTTCGGAGATGCAGCCTTCGGAAGTTGCGGATATAGTTTTTCTAAAAATCTATGTAAATCAGAAACGCATGCATTCAAAAAGTGGGTTTCATATGAAAGGAAATATAATAAGCTCGTAGTTTTCGAGATATTACGACTTTTCTGCAATTCGAACCGATTTTTTTTTTAAAAACCGTTATTTTTCTAAAAAAATTCGTTATTACTCTACAGTTTTATTAACATATTTATAAAGCTCAATTATCCCCTTTAAAATTATATAACATTTAAAGAGAAATTTTTGACATTAACCCTTTCTAACCGAAAAAGTTTTAATTTTATTGGGAATTTTGTGCTCTAAATTGCCAAAAAATGCATCCAAAAGGTCTGATTTGTTATTGAAAGTTGTAGATATTGAAAAGACAAACAAAATCTCAGCACCAGATGCAATAAACGTCAGTTTGCTTACGAGATATATCGAAAAAACCAAAAGAATCTAGGTGCAAAATTCAAATGATCATTTCTCAAAAATTTGAGCCAACTTGAACAAACTGAGCAAAATGGTTTTTTGTTTTGGCCTATATTTTCACCCCGCAGCGTCAGACCCGAGTAGACTTTTGCAAAAAAAAATTTGTTCCACAGTGTTATTGTATCAGTGAAGTGTGAGAAATGGTGTTCGTATATTCATGAGTATGTATAATAAGCATGGATAGAAGCAAATACCCTAAAGCCAACGTAGAGCAGGCATGACCTCGGGAGCTGAATAAAAGAGCCAGAAAGAGTACTATACATGATTAAATGAGCCAAAATATAAATTTGTTAACTTAAATTCTAAGAATTCAAATATAACACAAAATCAATTAAGACGTCCATGTAAGAATTAATAAAGCGAAAATAATTTTTGCACAGCTTCGTTATTTCGGAGCTGGAAAGTTTTTTTGAATCGAATGTGATTTTTTTTTTTTTTTTTTTTTTGTATGACAGTGGAACGTTCACAAACAATAGCATTTTTCGCTGAGCTCTGAAAATTTGTATTCTCAGGGTCAGCTGCAATATGGAATTGCCGATATTGATGACCCGATTTTCATCAAAGTCATACAACATAACTACAAACGAATTAGTTATAGACAGTTATTATTTTTTAAAGCAATGGGGGGAATTCAGCCTCTACAGTCCTCCTTAAAGATATGCCACTGTGAACTCGAGCAGTAGGTATATATTGTACAGTTGCGGTTCAATAATAGTAGTGCATTACCATTTTTGAATTCAAAGAAAATATTTCGAACAAACTAAGTTTTTTTTTTCTTCTACTCTTTCAAAATACAGTTACTTGATAAGTACACAAAATAAGCGCATGACATTTTGTTCCAAAAAAATAACGGTACTTTCTAAGTTTGCTATTATATTGAAGAAGAATCAGGGAAAACAATTTGAATGCTCGGAGTCCGCGACGAGTTCCATTGTTTATAAAAAAAAACGTATGACAAAAAGATCGGACTTTGCGCGCGAGTACTTGGTATGGCCACTTGCAAAGTGGAGAAGGATTATGTAGAGTGATGAGAGTAAGATCGTATGTTTTGATGGAAAAATTACTCGTCAATATGTAAAGCGCAGCCCAAACACGAAATATGATCTCCGGAGTGCGCTTTCTCTCATCGCTCCACAGGTTTCTTCACTTGGCCATACCAAGTACCCGTGCGCAAAGTCCGATCTTTTTGTGATATGTATTTTTTTTAACAATGGTACTCGTCGTGGGCTCCGGGTACCCAAATTGTTTTCCCTGATTCTTCTTTTAACGGTTTCTAAACTCGCTGCTACATTGAGCACTTTCCTTATTTCCGTAGTAGGCACAAACGGATTATGTTTCAAAATCCATATTGCACGATTGACGTCCCGAGGGGACATGGAAAGCTTTCGTCTTCGTGGTATCGCACTACTATTATTTTGACCGCAGTAATTTATTAGGTAGCTCTGGTTTATAACTCTTTTTTTTTTTTTAATTACCCTCATAAAAGAACCATAAAAACTGCTGGCGAATATGTCCATATTAAAAGAGGTAGGTACCTTATTTCACTGTTAAATGAGCCTCGCTTTATTAATGTCCTCATAAGAAGGAAGTCATCAGTTCTTTAGAAGATATGATTCCGGCTCAAAATACCTATTTATGTTTAAAAATTAAGAACCTCATTGAAAACTTTAAAAGAATGAACAATGGGTCAGATTTTGTCATTAAATATTAGTAATAATTGAATTTCTGGCCTTAAAAAAAAATTCCCGAATTCAATTCCCGAATACAATTCTTAAATTCAATTCTCGAACTCAATTCCCGAATAGAATTTCCGAATACAATTCCCGAAATGCTAAGATTTTCTTTTTCCAAAAAAATTTTTTTTAATTCCTATTGCTACTAATAAATTTCGAGAGTGTGAATCACAAAAATATATCGCAGACAGAGCAAGAATTTCCGCTTTTTGTAATTAATCATTTCTTTAAAAATAAAAAAAAAAAACATTCTTTAATTTATTTTTGGCTTTGATATTTTTATAAGCAAAATTTTCTTTACGATGCCACAAAATGATGCATATTATAAGCTGATATAGTTTGTTTTATTATCCAAAAGTGCCTCGTGGTATCAAAGTAATAAAGCGCTAACTAACTGACTGACTGACTGACTTCAAAGGTGCGACACAGGAACTCAACTGAACTGCGGTTTTTAAGTTGTGTTGTGTTGTCTTCATTATTTTGTTTAAAATGTTGGTGCTAATTATGTCGGATTAGCATAGATTTTGTAGTGCTGCTGCTGCTGTTTGCAGCAAGGGACTTTATGATGAAAGTGAATTTTTTATTAGTTGTTGCTTTTATTTGGCATATATTGTGTTCATAATCATCAATTTCGTAGATATTTTTTGTTTTTATAGTTTTCACTAATAAGCTACTTAGTGTTTTCTTTTGTGGGGCATAAAAATTAAAATTTAGAAGTTTTACTGATCCATATGAATTACTGTACTTATTATGATTTGTGGGGATTTTATTTTATGAGCATGCTATAACATGATTTTGAGCGTAAAATAATAAAACTTTTTTTTTTTAATTTGAAAAAGTTATTTTAAAGCTTTGCAATTGAAGTCGTTGCACCTAAAGTCAGTGAACTTTTTGAACAAAACCTCATGACGCCTTTCTTTGTAGGGAGCTGATTTTCTTCAAAGTCCGTGAAAGCACCGACAATCGCAGTGTACAGCAAAATCTTGTGATTTATTTATTACTTAGTGAAGGGTGTTTTATTAGTGTTTATTTTTAATTTTTCAATTAAAAAGCTTCACAACAGAGCAACACTAAAAAAGAATTTTAAAATGTTCTTTTAATTTATTTTTATCTAAATAAGAAATCAACTGCAACTGCACAATGTAGAATCGAAAAGTTAATGCTTCAAAAAAGCAGGCTATCTTCATTTAACTAAAACAAACAAACATTGACAGTTAAAATAAAGAAAACAAACTGCATTAAGCAATCATTTAAAAATGTAATTGAAAAATTAAGGACCAAACACAAGGAAGGCTGCAACTGTAGTAAAAAAATTTCAAGTATAAACTAAAGATAAAAGAAGGGGAAAAGTAAACCATGAAAGCGAAAAAAAAAACAACACACTCCAAGTCAAAGTAAAGTAATACTTTAAAGGATAACTGACAGGATATCAGTGACAGCTAAAGCTGTGCTAAGTAGCAGCAGCAACAAAAAGAATGCAGCAAACGAATGAAACTGTAACTAAAACTGAGAAACCTGTGAGAAATGTGCATCAGCACCCAACAACTGTCAACTGATGGTAATCTTAGTCCTTTAGCAGCAGCAGCAGCAAGTCCTTTTTGTTGTCGACGTTTGCTGTGCCAGTTGTCAGTCAAGTGGCAAATGCCAGCTATGTTTCAATTTCAATTTTGTTAATTTTACCAACTAAAAGTCTATCCACTAACCACTTTGAGAAAATGTAGCTGTTAATGCTTGGAACTATTTTAATGTAACGCTTTAAATTGTCGTAGAAGTGCTTTTTGGAGTTGTCCGCTACTTTTCTTCTACACATTTCATTTGTGTTTTTCAACTGTCGCCACTGATAAGATATCAATTGGCGCCAACAATGTCACGTCATTACGTCATCTGACATTTCTTTACGTTTGTGTTTTTTTCCTTTAATTTCATTTTTTTTTTTTTTTTTTCCTTTATAACTTTGAGTTCTTGCTCGTTTTCTTGGTATTTAAAAGTTTTATAGATTTAACAGAGGCTGTTTGTCATTCAGTTAATCGCTAAATTGATCATTTCTGTACCGCAGGTTTCTTTTTTACCTTTAAAACACACGCTGTCAACTAATTTTTCTTAAGTGTTTTTTCTTGTATAGGTACTTTACGTTTACCTCTTTGTTGTGCAGCAATTGTTGCACGTTGAAATAACTTTCATCTTCTGTCCTTCATGATGTGTCTCATTCAGTGATTGACAGTCAATTGCTTTTTATGCTGATTTTATAATGCTACATTTGCACCAACTGTTTTTAGGGAGATCTTTCAGTTGTACTGCTGTGTGAAATTTTGTCATCGATGTCAAATCGGAACTCATCAAAGTATGCAACAAAAATGTTGTACTAAGCAATATATTATTCTTTGATGATAAGTTTGGCTAACATAGCTTTAGAGGCCTCTGCGCAACTGACGGAAGATACTATGATTAACTGCAAAATTTCAATATTCATTCAAAAAAGATGTGCCTAGGAATCAAGGCTAAAACTAAACCGTTTGAACTAGAACATCGAATTCGCAGCATAAGATCCTCACCTTACTATCCTATCTTTGAAACTGTACCGTATCGTGGGGTTGCAAGTGCGAGGTATTTTTTCACGCCCTGCACTTTTAAACAGATTGCGCTTCTTAAGAGATGTTCGGCTTTTGTTGAATTTGGTGTTTCTCTTGTATTTTAAACTCATCAATTGATATCTTGGGAAAGAAATGAGATGATCTGAGAAAAGAAATGTTTAAAATTATAAAAATCATTCGCCGCAGAGGCCATCAGAAAAATTATCTTCAATAAGACGCGATTTTCAAACTTCCCACATAAAATGTCGATGTTGAAACCAAATGTTGTTCAAGTCTATATTTTCAAAAATAGACCAGTTATCATTGCGCGGTAGCACTCACCATTCCCTATAACTTATCTTCGAAGAAAAATGGCCCAATGATATCGCCGATACAGAAACCAGACTAAACAGTTAATCGTGGAGGGTGCATTGGATTCACAACAATCACGTGTGGAGTTTCTGCGCCCCAGATTAGGTACATTTTCGAGGTGGAAATGAGCTCCGTCAGAACAGACTATTTTTCGCTAAAAGTGCTGATCTTCTTTTAAGCGTTCCACAGCCCAATTTCCCAACGTTGTTCCAGCATATAGCGACCCATTTCCTTAACCGAACATATAAAACAAACTTCCCGTCATTATATGAATGACATTAGAGTTGCCACACTAAAAAAAATAAACAATTAGTTTAAATTCTAAACGCTATGTGGACCAACCTGCCTTATCTAATTTGGAAAAAAAATATGTTTTTACGTTGTTTTGAAAATATGTTTAAAGTTACTCCCATTTTTGTAAATTTTATTTGCAAATATTAATGCGGAGGGAGAGTTGGTTCCGGGTCCCTAGATGCCCAATTTCAAACCATTTTCGAAAAAAAAATTTTTTTTTATCAAACGATAGAAAGTGGTCAAAAATGTATTTTGGGCATCACCAGAGGTGGTGTCAAAAGTATACACTCACCCGATTTCGATGGAAAGAGGTCGACAATAGATTTAATCTATCACCAGAACTGGTCACATATCCTTAAAGTATACAATTTCGGTCTATTTCTGAAAAAAATCTTTAGGTATTTTTGGGACCCAGGACCACTTCTGGCTTAAGCCCATTTTCGACCTCTTTTCAGCGATTGGTGTATAAAAAAATTTTGAAGATGAACCGAAATCGCACTTTTTTAGGACCCGAGACTACCTCAGGTGATGGCCAAAATCCATTTTCGACCGAGCGAATTCGGGCACTTTTGGGTACGATTCATGATGTTCTTAAAAATTCATTTGCGATTTCTCTCCATCAATTTGTGTTATAAAAAATATTTTCGAAATTGGACCAAAATGGAGTACCTTTGGGTCTCGGGACTACAAATAACGACTTGTGAGCGAACACATCGATCTAAATGAACTGAGTTGAGTCGCGTTAAATGAACTTGAATGGATGCTGAAATTTTGTTAAAAGTTCGGAGTAAATGAAAGTTATTGCAGATTCGTTAACTGACACATGTGCTGTCTTAAATAAAATTAGAAAAAACGATTCATCATTGTGCTTCGATTAAGGATCATATGTCAAAATTGCAAACCAGTGAACCAAAACCTTTTCATTTCTATATAAATTTTGAGAAAAATTTAATTTTTTATTTGCACAGTTACTCTATCAAAAGTTGATTGATTAATATAAAAATTCGCATATAATTGAACCCTGGAGTCATCGAAAAATTCCATGGCCAATGCGTTAAAAAATAAAATTTTCTGTGTAATCAATGGATAAATACAAATTAAGCGCTCTTTATATGTACCCTTAGCATACTTAAAAAAAAAATAATTTCTTGCTAATCATACAAATCCATAGATTGGCAAAATAAAGGCGCATCACCACCACTTCACATGTCCACTCATCAGGATAAAACTCGCTTATCAAAGTGTCTACAACACATGATTAATTATACAAATGAATGCGTGACCACCAAAAACAACACAGCAACAGCAACAACAATATCAACAACTATAATAACAAACAACAAACATTCGTAACCACATTACCAAAACTTGGTGGTCATTATTGCCACCACCTCTGACTGACGTTATCGCTATTTGCTCCACTCCAAAACGCATGAATCACAGAGATAATCCTTCGTAAATTATTGTTGAATGTTAAATGTTTCACATTAAATCACCTCATTATGGAGGTTTCGTGTTTTCGTAACCCGAAAAATGCAAAATCATTCGTGGAATAAAAAAAAAAGCGGCATGGATTTGCAATGAAGTTTGCAAAAAGTTTTATTCTTCTCACTGTTGGTATTACTGCTGATTTGGTGGAACAGACAGTGTTAATGACGTTTGAAAGGTGTCAATTAGTGGAGTCTGTATAGTAAAAGTGTTTGTTTTCTCCTTCCTCTTCTTTGCGTTTGTTGGTTATATCTCTTTTCTGGTTTTGGTTTGGGATTATTTATTGTCATTCATTAATTAACATTTTTGATCGTGCATAAATTAGTCAGAGTCACCTTACTGTCTCAACTGCCATGGCAGGGCTAAGCTTTAATTAATGGAGCTTGCGCGAATTTTGTATGTTCTTTATAAAAACTGTTGACATGTGAATCAGTAAAAGCTTTTTTTTTCTGCAACGTTTGTGGAAGTGTGGAACAGAATGTGAAAGCAAATTCAAAGCCTCATGTTTAGAAATAATTCTCATTCAATAATCTCCTCTTTTTTCATATTGGACAATCTGTCACTCTTACCACAATGATTCATCAAACTTTGGTCCACCGCATTGAATTGCTATCAATTCGGGCGGTTATTTGTCTTGCGGCATTCCACGCTATTTATACAATGTATGCTATAGGGATTATCCCTAATTTCCACGGTATCGTTTTGTGTTCGATACTCGTAATTTTCTATATTTCGTTTTTTTTCTCATTTTATATTCAGCATCAGTACGTACCACTTGAATTTTTATTTACTTACGTCACGCTGATTAATGATAGCTTTGTTTTGTAGAATTTTATTTTTTCCCATTTGCCAGAATAGTTTTTATCATTATGTTCTAAAGCAAAATGTATGCATACGAAGGATGAAGAGTATCCTCTTGACAGTATATATTGCTTAAGTTTGGATTACAAGCACTTAAATATATGTAGCTGCTGCACTTAATGAAATAATTGCGTGCGGCATTTTTTCTAAGGTTTTGTTTTTAGGTTTTGTTCTTAGGTAATGTTGGGCATTAAATGAGTTTTAGTTTTGAAAATATATATAGTAAGATTGAAAGTGGAAGAAGGTATGCATGCTTCGGTTGCTGTGTGTGTGATAACCTAATGCTCTATTATTTCTTTTCATACTATCAATATATAAGTGCTAAATCTATATTTCGGTTCCCAAAGACGGTCGATTTCGATCCATTTTCAAATATTTCGTTTCCACTAATCGATGGAAATAGTTCGAAAATGGATTTCGGCCGTCACCAGTGATTCTATCGGGTCCCAAAGGTGCCCGAATTTGGTACATTTTCGAAAAATTTTTTTTTCCATAAATCCATGGAGAGAAGTCGAAAATGAACTTTGGCCATCACCGCGGATGGTCCCGGATCCCTAAAGTGCCCGATTTCGGTCCATTTTCGAAAAAATATTGTTTCTTTTCATACTATCAATATATAAATCTGTATTCCGTTTCTCAAAGGCACCCAATTTCGATCCATTTTCGAAAATATTTTTTTTCACCAATCGATGAAAAGATTTCGAAAATGCATTTTGGCTATCACCAGGGGTTCCAGGTCCCAAAAGTGCCCAATTTCAGTCTATTTTCGAAAATTTTGCTATCCAACAATCGATGGAAAATGGTCGAAAATGGATTTTGATAACTATAATTATATTGACCCGGAACCGAATACAATACAAGCATACAAAATTGCGCGTAGAATGTTCTCTAATTGGCGAATCCTTTCTAGAACGGACATGGACGGCTATTTACTGCAAAAATATTTTTCTCAGTTGAACTTCAGCATGCGCAATTGTTATAAGTTGATCATAAAATATGGTATTCACATCTCCATTGTCCATTCAAGAGAGATTTTACTGTATATCCTTTTGTCATAGGTATGGCTGATTGCTCAAAAAAAAAAAGATGTCTCAAAAAACAAATTCAAAACGGAAGCATGGAAGCAGGCAAATCTCAGAAACTTTATGAATCAGCCATTACATGTTCAGCGATTTTCGATAGTTTCGGAGATAAAGTCTTCTGAAATATTACATCAAGGATAGAGCTGAATTGAAACTTTTGCGTATGATTTTGTAGCTTACTTCTTTAGAGAGTAATTGTGTCATCCGAAAACAGTAGTTTTTAATTGTTTCGGAGCTAAAGCCATCTTATAAATCGAAAACATCGTAAAAAATTGGAAGTTAAGTATAATCACTTAATTACCAATTTGGCTTTAGCTCCGAAACAATTAAAAACTACTGTTTTCGGATGACACAATTACTTGGCACACTCCAGCGCGTCTACAGGGAGATTATTCTGAGTATTATGATACACCTGGAGAATTCTTTAAAAATTTTACTAAGTCTATGACGAAGAGAATAAAAAGTATTGGCGTGACGCCCTCGAGATTAAATGAAATAAAAAAGATTCAATATGCACCTACAACATTTACCACAGATATAAACAGTAAAGTGTCATCAAAGGCATCAAAATATTTATGCATTTCGTCCAACATTTTAAAAGTTGAAGCAACAGCACTTAAATAATGAAAATACTTTCTAAATATTTAAGAAAATATTTATAGTTTTAGTGGCATTTTCAATTAGTTCGCATCGAAAATTTTGAAGCAGCTGATCGAAATTGAAAATTTATTACAATTTTGATTTTGAATTCAGTTGTAACTTTGACATTATTAAACAAACTCCTTCCCCCAGTATACAATTGTGTTAAAAATAAATTTTAATTGCTGTAATTTTATTGAAAAGTCTCATTTGCAACGCTTGTCGCTCATAATTACAGCGCCTGCAACATGGCAACACCTTCTGTTGTTGCCAGCTATAAAACAAAAAAAATCCTACGAATACGAGTGCAGCACGCACTGCAATTTTTATTTTATTTATTTGCTGTTCGTGTTCATTTTTGAAAAATTCATGTAATTCACGCGCAATTAAATATAGGGCAAAAAAAGAAGAAGAACAAAAGTGTTTGTTTATTTGTTCAATTATAGCGAGCGGTACTTTTCATCGCCGCCCACCATGTTTTGTTGCAACAGCACACTTTGCAACACTGTTATTATTGCAAGAGCACAAGCAACACTCTATTGAAGTGTTGTTTGTAATTTCATTTAGATTCTCCCCAAAAAAGTAGATGATACTCGTAGCTTGTCATAAAATTTTGATATAAAATTTTAGGGGACAAAAAAAATATTTGTATGATTTGCTGTGCTGCGCCGATTTCAAGAACACTTAATTAAAAGCGGCCAAATATTTTTTTTTCATTTTCCCCTATACAAATTTTGTATGAAAAATTTGTGTTAATTTGTAAAAATTAATGTTATTGCAATAAAAAATAAAAATAAAAACAAAAACGCGGGTGTCGTTACTCGTAAAATTTTATATGCAAGCATCAAATATATATATTGTATGTTTTTCTTGATGGCAACACTACTACTTAAGGGACTTTAAAAATTGGAAGCAAAATAAACTTAAATTTAAAGAAGGTAAAGAAGGGCCTTAAATTCGAGAGCTATCAACGCGAACAATCAATCATTTTACGATATTTTGACGCAGAAGAGAGTTGGATTTAGAGAGACTTTATTTTACTCTATTTGAGAAACAAAATAGAAGCAAGAGGCCTAGCAAGGAAGCCGCTCAAAATAGAATATTTATTGTTGACTCGCTAAATTCGAAACTTATCATCATCATAATTAAGTTATACAGAGTCCAAAGGAGAAATCACAAGTAGTTTTAATGGGGAAATAAGATTGAATTAAATATGGAGGAGAGAGCTATTCGTCAAGCCATCTCGGCATGTGTGGGATTTTCGTTTCTTGCATAATATTAGGTTGGAATATCTTAAATGATTCGTTCGTATGAAATGTGAAACGCCGTCATGACGAAATTGACTTTATTTCTGTTGAGCGGTTGTCCGTACCATTCACAGTGTTTGTGTGAAATTTGAATACTCTTCCTTCAAGAACTCCTTCAGTACAGCCTTTGAAAGTTTGTGCATTTTTTTTTTATCCTTCTTTAGGCCATATCTAGTTTTGTGTGAAATTTGGTTGCATTACCTTATAACCTGCGCATTAAATTTAATTTGAATGGGCGATAGGTGTGTTTACGAATTTTCAAAATGGCGGTGATTTTCAATGGGTAAACTTTTTAATTTATAGCAATAAAAACCCAAAACAAACAAAAATTATTCAAATGTATTCGCTATATGTAACTGAGTTCCGCCATTTTGCATTTATAATGACTAATTGCACTGAACTATTAGGCATCATTTAAAGACTATAAATTTGATTGCACAAATCGAGGGGAAAAAAAATTCCCAATCAACCCAGAAGTTTTCCGAATCTAAGAGGATGCTTTCCTCGATTTTTGGATACCAAAAATGTATTGCACCAATCGAATAGAAAACTACGAAAATGGATTTTGAATATCCCTTTAAAATTTGTGCCTCAGAAAACCTTGCACTTACACATACCATACCGAAGCTTGACAAAAGGGTGAGAGGGGAGGAGTGGTGGTGTGAGAGGATGGCTTCTGGGCCCGTAGTTCTTCGAAAGAGTCTCTTTATCTTCAGAAGCATTTGGTCTTTTTTTCAAAAACCCATGGGGCCTTCAGCTAGTTTCGTGAAGAAATAATATGCTGACGACGTGGTTCAAGAATTATCGACTGTAACATTCAACTGAAGCATATTTATGGGACGAACTTCAGGACTTGTCTTCCTCCATTTCAGTAGTTAAATAAGAATGCTTCGAAGAAATATGATTCACTTTTTTTCAAATGATTTTTTTACTGTGCGCAAATTCTGCAAATTGACAATCTCAATTGCCAGTGCTGAACGCTCTTTTAGCGTTCTTGCAAGAATAAAAAGCCGGTCAGGATTCGCAATTCTTTGTTTGGTATCGGAATTGGCGAGGAAATCGGATTTTACTGAGGTGATCAATGTTTTTTGCATCGGCCAGAGCAAGAAAGGCATGATATACAGATAATATCGCCCGCAAAAAATATGAAATTTTTAATCATAAAAGCAATTTTCATATTCATTATCTTTAGCTCGAGAAAAATTTTAACAAAATTTTCAAATACTCAATTAATTTTCATCAAAGTCCGCAGTATTTTCCCACAACTTTCAACATTAAATTAATGAATTTGTGTTTCGCATCCTTTTCTCCAATTGACAATATACCATATAGTGAGTGATTCAGTTACAGAGATATTCCCAATTCACACAATAATCATTTTTGGTCAAACACCCTCATGGGAATTTCGTTACCAACTGAACTCACCTACGCAATCTCACGCCCATACAAGGAACCACAAATAAAATCAAATACCAGCAGCAGACGACCGACGTTTAAGCAAACTACCCAAGAGGAAATAAAGAAAGCTGCTTCCAAAGGAATTTGTCTAGAAGCATGGAAGTGGTAAACTACCGGCAAAATCGAATTGTTGTTTTAAATGAACCATTTAGCATTTTATGAAAAACGTTTAAAAAGTGCCTGTCCAATAGATATTTTGTGCTTCTCTTTAACATTCATATGTGCTTTTGAGGTTGTGCTTCCTCGTAATGGCATACAGTATTAAAAAAGTTATGCAGTGACAATGACATTGTAAGCAGCTTTTAGCTTCTTTGGAAGCACATAAGAATTATTTTTAAAGTGCAACTATTCCCGCTGGGAACGCTTATGTACAGCTACATATGATTATGCGAAGATACACCTAAAAAAAAACATCAAAATCCCGACACGCACACACTCGAAAAATCACAAACGTAATCCATTCAGGATAATGACATTTCTTGTAGTTGCACTAAACATTATGTGCGCATTAATCTGCACTATTAGTGTTGTTATTTTTGTTGTTGTTGCTGTTGTTGTTGTATTATTGTTGCATGCATAGTATGTTGGTGTGACTATTTTTGCGACATGTTTCTCAGTAGATTAAGTAAATTGCGTTGTGTAAACTAAGTGTTTGTATGTAAGTGTATCTATGTTTGTCTGTCACTTCGTGGTATTAAACGCGGCGTGCATTTCCGTTTTGGTCATTCTGCATTTTAAGCGGGCTTTATGTTTTCTTAACCTCTGCTTCCGTTGTACATCATCAATCATTTGTCACCCTGTAGTCTTATGTTACAAGATTTGTGTCAAATATAAGGATTAAAGGATTTTTTTTAGCTGATGGCATTTAATGCGTAAAACCATGTACTTTTCGTAATTAGGCTTTTGTATATCAGCATAATTTCATTATTTCAAGAAAGTACCTTAAAAAATTATTCCACGAATCGATGGATAAAGGCCGAAAATGGATTTTGGTAGTGACAAAGGAAGTTCCCGGACCGTCTTAAGGGGGTGTTTTGAACTTATTTTTCGAAAAAAAATCTTACGGCACGAATCGATGGGAAATGAACAATAATTGGTTTTGGAAGCCATAATAGAGGTTCCAGCCCCTCCTAAAGGGGTGCTTTGAACCCATTTTTTGATATTGCACGAATTGATAGGAAGATTCCAAAAATGGATTTTGGAAGCTATAGGTCCCCGACCCTTATTGCACGAATCGATAGGAAAAGGTAGAAAATGGATTTTGAAAGTGACAGGAGAGGTTCCCAACTCTCCTGGTGGGGTGTTTTAGATCCATTTTTCAAAAACGAATTTTTTTTGTGGAATCGGTAGGAAAATTCCAAAAATGGATTTTGAAAGTAGGAACGGTTCTCCTTCGATCTGCTTAAGCCTCATTTAAGAAAAATAAAGTTATTGCAGATAAAAAAAATTTTGGACGAATTTGTACTTCGCCGTTCTCTGGCCCTATTTAAGGAAAATAAATAATGGGTTTGGCCAATAGATGGGAAAAAGTGGAAAATGATTTTAGGATGTAGGAGAGAACAAAGAATTTTTTTTGACAGCAAATACTTTTAGGAAAACAGTTTAAGATTTTCATATATTTTAAAAGCCATAGAATTCACCAAGGTTGTCAATTTAACCAATAGCTTTTCATCAAAATATTACGCTTACAGTCTGCATTACTGCTTAGATATGTACATCAACTTAAGCGTTTAGCAAACATTATTTTAATTTTTTTAAGCTCTCCGTTGTTTTTTCCATTTTTAAGGTTTTAGCAGAATATAAAATCTAACCGCAAATTATTTAAATCTTCTCTAATAATGAGGCTTTAGTAGCGATTTAAACAAAACGCAGAAAATCGCTGTCAAAGTTCACACTCAAAAAGTGCTGCTGTATATCAGTGCTCATACTGTGTGATGAAGCAAATTCTTTTGCCAATGACTAAATTTGTTAATGAACAGAATGGTAGCCTCATAGTGGTTCTTCATGACATAACACTTAAATGCGTACTTTGTTCAATTCCCAAGGGAAAGGCCTCTGTGGCCCTATTCAGACACAAAGCGCCAAACATAAATCCGCTGTTGCTCACTTGAAATACAAGCACTCATACACGTACATACGTACTCGTATGTGTTTTTAGGGGCACAAAGGCGTAGAGTTAATGAATTCACTTAATGGGACATTTGTCTTCCACTTCATCTACTACTTTGGAATGATCTTGAAAGCATAGCGAAACATTCAATGAGCCAAGAAATAAGAAATCCGACAAATGCACGAAATAGCATACGCTGCTAAAATGTGAACTATCAAACGTCCAGACAGACAGACGAAAAGAAAAGTGAGACTAACAGCTGTAAGAGCTGCAATGTTGCCAGAGATTTTTTTTTTTTTTTTTGAAAATTGACTCTTTTTTTCAATTTGAACGAGCGATGAAACTTCTCGCATGATAATTTTTGATAGTGCAATATAAAAATTTGCCAAAAATCATAATAGCTGACAGCTCAGTCTGGCAACGCTGCAGCCGCCATCAGCATGACTTTGTTAAAATTTAAAATTCAGAAAAACGCAGCCTATGCGCTGTCGTCAAAATCGTCATCGCCGCTATCGTCAACTTCAACGGGTGTGGGATCCTTTCTGGAGGCTGGCATTTCTAGGGCAACACTTGCTGCCACCGCCTACAAGTCAACGCGTCGCTATCGTACATATATGCAAATGAGCTGAGAAGCGTAAAGTCTGCTGTCTTTACGCTGTCTCAGACAATCAGACAGAGAAAAAAAAAGAGGCCTTACAGCACTAAAAAGGGCAGCCTTAACAAATTTGTAGTGTCTATGAAAATTACCCATATACATTCGTTGTATATTGTACGCTGCAAGTTTTTTTGACGGGATTGGGGCTGAGGCTGGGGAGTGTCGGTGTGTAGTGCGATATGTGGAAATAATAAATTTATGCAAAAACAATTAAGCACTTCACATCGTTTATTTTGTGTGCTCTTCGTGTTGAATCATTTGTAAGGAAGTGACTTGCAGTTGAACTGACTGACAGACTGAGTGAGTGTCACATGTGATGAGTATCTGTCACACATTTCATATCATCATTTATCAATATAAAGTGGCAGTTACAAAAAAATTAGCAAAATTAAGTGCCATGGTGTAATTTTCAGAGAGCGCATAATATTGTAAAAAACATCAATAGATTTTTGGTCATTTAATGTTTATCAAATTCAATTAGTCTTAATTTGTATTAATGAAGGTCACTTGTGATTCTGTTTATATGACCATTCAGTTCAAGGGTGTTTAATAAGTGTTAGACTGCTTTTTTTAACGATGTTGTTACGAGTACATATATGTATGCAATTTTTGTTATTGGTTTTTATTCGTTTTATTACATAAAAATTAAAGAACATTTAGCAAAAAAAAAAATTTTTGAAAATAAACGTAATTTTAAATTTTTATTTATTTCGATATAAAATAATCGTTATTTCGAATTTTAATTTTTTCGATCAAAATAATCGTTATTTTGAAATTA
Organism: Meiosimyza platycephala; assembly: GCA_963662105.1. NCBI lineage: Eukaryota > Metazoa > Arthropoda > Insecta > Diptera > Lauxaniidae > Meiosimyza > Meiosimyza platycephala. The sequence continues at coordinate 15,794,171 of OY759210.1, forward strand.
TATATTTTTCAATCAAAAAATAATCGTTATTTTGGATTTTTATTTTTTTTCAATCAAAACTAATCGTTATTTTTTCAGTCAAAAGTAATCGTTATTTTGAATTCGTATTTTTTACGATCCAAAGTAATCGCTATTTTAAATATTTATTTGTTGCGATCAAATATATTGGATTTACATTTTTTTTATCAAAATTAATAGTAATTATGGATTTTTAAGTTTTTAAATTAGAGGTGGGCATGGAACCATAGCAAAGGGGAAAAAAACAATATCAAGCAAGAACAAACTAAATTTTAAAGTTTTTTGGTTTTCATTTCCGAATTCCCCAACAGCACAAAAAAACAAATTGCAATACAAACAAAAACAATTGCTACATTCATCGAAACACAATGCGGCGCCGTCGCTAATGCCTGTGTGTGTTGTTTTTGTTGTCATTGGAATTCAATTCAACGCTGTGCGTCGATAGCGTTGAAATTCTGCGAACTTTTGGTTGCTTCTTTGTGCGTCGAATAACGGAAAGGGCCATGAGGGCTGAAAGTGCCTGTTTTAAATCAAAATTAATCTTAATATTGGTTTTCTATTGTGTTAGATCCAAAATAATCGACATTTTGGATATTCACATTTTCGATGTATCGATCACAGAATTCATAACCATTACAGTCCCTGATGAGGAGGCTGTTTTCAACAGCAAATAAAGCAGCTATTTTAATTGCATTAGGAACAGTGGTTTAAATGTAACTTAATCCAGTTATGGAACATGTTATAAACAAAGATTACAAATTCAAAAATCAAAAATAAAACCATATAAATACTATAGTGTATATGTTAACGGCCAAACTAGTTTATCCTAGACCAAACTAGTTCATCGAAAGCGTGTTAAATAAACTAGTTCAGTCTAGTTTGGTGCGGCTCAGGACTTACATGCCCTAATGTGTCCAATACCAGTATGTTGGCGAAGCCCGTGAACCGCAGAGGAAGACCGCTTCGAAGTCGGTGTTGGGCATATTGGAGGATGTAAACTCTGAACCGCGATCGAAGCACGCCCACTTACTGTAGTTCATCGTAGGCTTAAATGTTTCGGATGAGCTAGTTTGACCTAGGATAAACTAGTTTTGGGGAAAAACATACATGTTTATTCATGCTACACACTTAATATATTTAAAAAAACATTTTTACTACTTCTTCATTGGCACAAGTATCACCAATCAAAGAGGATTAGCTTTAAAGTTGCCAAAATGGGTTTGGGTAACTTCATAATCCAAATTCTTGTGCTCAATATAACATTTTCATTTTGCAAGACATTTATGTAAATTAAAGTTTTTTTTTTTTATTTTCCACATACATTTATACTCCACATAAATCTCAAGTAATGATGTAGCAGCTGCCATATGCACTAAAAAATAAAAATAAAAAACCGGCACGAATAGTTATGACAAAAAAAATAAATGCCTGAAGTGTTTTCTCATCTTAAATCTTCAATGAAATAAACGCCTCTATCTATTTTTTTTTTCTCATACTCTCGAACTGCACTTAATGATGTGTCAAGAGCATTGATGGTTAAAGTCATTCGCTTAGTCTACAAAATAAGCATTCGTCACGTGTGATAATCATGCACTACATTAAAAATTCTTAAATCAAAAAATAAAAAAAAAATGATACTACAAAACCTACACGTAAAACAGAAAAAGGATTCAATATCACACAAAGCATGCCGAGGTTGTACCCTCATTTTCAAAGTGTGTAAGTTGATACTTTTTTTTTTTGTAAATTTTTTAACTTTGAGCTCAATCGACACTGTAGCTAATTAAAATAAATGATCGATCGTTTGCATTTGTCCAAATAACAAAATACAAGGACAATGTAGGATAAGGGATAAAAACAGTATAAAATATTGCACAATAAACAAGCAACAACCCTGTGTCAATAACAGTGGCAGCCGGAGTGATACTTTTTTGAAAAACAAAAAAAAAATTGAGTATAAACCGAACTTTGTTTTTGATTGCAATCGAGAAAGGACACACGCAACTGGGATTTAAAATGATAATCGAAATTGGCTTAAGTTGAGTAAGGCTGTGAATAGAAAATTTTCTCATTGCCAAATGCATTGTGTAAATAAATTTTAGCTAATCTGGCTTAGAATTTTACGCTTCTCATAAAAAAAAATTGGTGCGGTATAAGGCATAGATGGGCAAAATTTTGAAAGCATGAGCCACTTATAACAAAAGCAACAACAGAAAAAAAACCGATTCCAAGAGTCAAACAAGAACAACATGAGTATAGAAACAAAAACACAGTGATCAGACGAAATGAGAGCTGTCCTCAATACACAAGTCCCGTGCATTCTGCGGGAGCTAAAATTGGCTCATTTTTCGCATTTTGCCCATCGCTGGTATAAAGGAATATATTAGAGAATCACGATTATGTTATCTAATACGTCGTTAAATAAGTCAAGTAAAACTCTCCAAATTTCATATATAATAGAATATTGAGCTAATATAGAATATTCAAGCCAGAACATCATCTTGATAGAAAATTTTCAATAGTTTTATTGTCAAAGGATTTCTGGATAAACAAACTTTCAGACTTTTTAAAATCAATTTAAATCTATATTGATGGTTCCGAAGAGGACTGAGGAGAAGTGAGAGCTGCTGTCTACATTCCGACCACTAACGTTAAATTAAATTACAAAGCACCTCTGGATCGTAGTATCTTTTAAGCTGAGTTGGAGACGATAAAAATGACAATGAAGCATGTGCTGTCTGGAGAATACGCAGATCGAATACATTTTTGTGTTGATAGCCAAGCAGCACTCAAATATCTTATTAACAGTACAATCAAATCTAAATCGGTTCTTCAATGCTGTAATATGCTATAAAACCTCAGTAACAAAGTTGAATCATGCCTTCCCTGGGTGCCTGACCATCGTGGCTTTGAAGGCAACGAAACAGCAGACGAACAAACAAAACGTGAGGTTATCCTTAAAGGAGACCCATGAAACGTATCACTTTCTCTTCAACAGGTTAAGTTTATTTTTCAGAAGTATTGGATAAATTCCATTTCGAAAACAGAAAAAATAAAACTTTTTTCCTACCTTCTGCAAAACCAAAATGGATTACATATGGAACTGCTCATGAGTCATGACAGATGTTGCTGTTGCAATGAAGACGAAGAGGAAACTGTAGTAGAACAGCTATTATAACACTTCCCTGCCTTTGGCAGACGAAGACCAAAAGCACTCGAACAGATGTTCTTCAACAACCTTGAGGAAATAGCTGGTACTGGCCTGAAATTGCTAAAGGACTTTGCCACAACATCTAAAGCCTTCCGGCTTCAATCAAATGTAAATTAGCTCTCAGTAAATTACTTTCATCCACGTGACTAACGTCAGACCTTGCTATTTTGTCTGTCTGATCCGATCCTTTGCTTTGACGTTTAAACGTCGGGGAACATAACTCCATCAAGTGGTATTTTATAAACTATTTTGAAAGTTTTAATAATATTAAACAAATTTCATGTGACATAACGATTTATAAGGACTTCAGGTTTAAAGTTTCATATTTAAATATAAATTTTGAGTTGTACAGGCAATAAATTTAAAATTTAATTGTATCAAACCAAAGATAAAAATAAGGACGATAGCATACGATAGTAGTAGCAGGGTAAGAAACTGCTTTCACGAACATTACCTGCTTTGGACATTTAACAGAAATCAAGGGCAATTAATGACGAAGAGTTGTAGAAAAAGAAAGCAGATCAGACATGGGTCAGTAATGCAGCTAATGACGTTTACATTTGAAAAATAAATAAAAACCAAAAATAAACAAATGAATACAGCATTTGAATAAAAGGGTTGGGAAAGTGTTAGAATCAACAATTTATGTTTATTGAAGAAAGAGTCCTTGCGCGTTTTAAGCACGTTTTTTTATTTATTTCTTTGTATCAATTCTTTATTATCCTTATTGTTTACACACATAAATACGACTTTATTTGCTCGATACTAAGCCTCATTTGCATATTTCCAAAATACAATTATAGTACGATTTATAAAGGATATTGTAGGAATACCCTACACTTCAATGATTGAACATGTTTATCTTGACATCAGCCTAAGTATAGTTATGTACTTTTGAGCAATTTTTGATCAAACTTAGAACGTTTCGTTCATGCGAAAAGCGTATTTATTGGTCAAAAGACAACATTTCACACATAACGCATTTAAGCTTACTATAGTCGACTTCTGCCGTTTATAGTTGATGTTAGTTTTCTTTCACTTTTTTTCACATTCATATATCTTTTTTTTTATTCTCGATGTCCTTACGCTCTTTATTCTCTGTGGCTGAAACGCAAATCTCTTGTGACAACATAAATAAAAACATGATTTAATACGAGTACATACAGTGCGTATGCAGTACAACTGACATCATTCGCAGGATCAGCAGAATATTTACAGCTGGGATTACAAGTTGTCCTGCATCGTGACACGAGGGACATCAACTACCTACATATATCACATAGGGGTTACTTTATAATTTAAAATAGAAAAAAATATAACAAAAAAATTATGATTAGCTAAGGCGGTTTTTGCCGGAAATGGGTTGTGCGCGCGTACGCGTAAAACGCACTTTCTTTGTTGTAATCATAGTGTTGCTGGTTTTAGGGATATGCGCGTAAAGGATTTTATACGTTTCAATGCGTTGGCAATAAATGTGAGTTTTTTAGTGCTCTGCTTTTTTTTCGTCTTTTTTGGTTGGTTGCTATTGTCATTCTATGGATTACAAGGGAAAAATTGTGTCAATTGTATGTCCTGCGGGGTATTTTTCTCTTTGTGCAATGTGATGAATAAGCTAAGGAGCGTACTAATGAACATAAAAACAAAAAAGGGCGCATTATCAAATATGATCATCTTTTACATGTGCTCTCTCTCTCTTTACAATCATGAGGAAGTGACGCGGTGGAAAATAATGTTCGTCACATTTTGAATTTATTATTGCGCAAATTTATATTTTTAAAACTTGAAAAATCTAATTTTTTGGATGATTTAAAAAATTAAAATGTTGTCAATTTCTAACGCTAAGTTCGATTTCAACTTATCGAAGTTCATTTTAGTAAATTAATTTCATTTTTAAAACAAAAAACTTTTATTTGTTTCTGGAATATTATCTAAGATGTACTAGGATACGAGTATAAGTAATCCTTTTTTCAAAGGCGAGAGGATTGCGTATATTATTTCGTAAACAATCATTCAGTAAAGCAAAAATAACAACAACAGCAAAATAAATTTTAGTATGTGAGCAGATTGAAAAAGTTTATGTCCAAACACTTATTATATTTTTCAGTTTTTAATATCCCATTCTACGCATTTGCAAATTTTTGTAAAATATCAAAAGACATGGTCAAATATAAATAATGACCCTACACAATTTTTTGGTGTTTCTTATCAAAAATTGTGTAGAGATGCCAATGGTATTCGATTTATCTTTTTTGAATAATAAATTTTTTATTAAAATTTTTTTTTTTCTTGAAACCTAGGAAGTTGAAAATGCGATAAAAAGTATTCGGAACCGAGATTCCCGCGGTGTGGTGCATTTTCAAATCTTTGCTGAAGATCAAATGGCAAATAAGATACATATATTACTAGTTAAGACGTCATTAAGAGCTTTCTTGCAAAAGTGCATGGAAAATGGTCAATTTTGTTTAAGGAAAACTCTCAGATTTTGCACTACGACAATACACCATCGCAAGAATTCAATGAATGTCATACACCATGCATCACTTACTTTGGATAACACCGTCTGAGATTTTCCATTTCCCGAGGCTAAAATTACCATTTCGGTAAAGGCGCTTTGAGTCGGCTGAAGCCATAAAAAATCAGCCTACAAAAAATGTATGAAGGACTGAATCAAGCGCTGACATAGGAATGCAAGAGATGGAGCCTACTTTGAAAGCGACTAAATAAATATGGATACATTTGTTCTATTTAAGAATTTGGAATAGTTTTTATACAGAACATAGAAATTTTTTCTATGAATTTTTGTGTTTGGTGGCTGCTTACAAGAATTAATCTTATTATGTGGGCGTATATATAGCACCTGTCAAAAAAAAACAAAAATCTTCAAAGCAAGTGGGTTTGTAAAAAACAAAGATTTTGAGATGGTAGGGAAATTAGAGTTATGGATATAACAGTTAGCACTAAGTTTGCAGATATTCGCGAATGCACAAGACAAACCCATTCTCATATCAAACAATATGCAAACAAGAGACAAGCATAAAAAATGTAATCTTCATGATATTTTGCAAATAGGAGCACTATCGCAGGACACAATAGGACACAATATAGCACAGCAGTATGGAGAAGAAAATTATGTTTTGAATATTAAATAATTTGCAGCTATTGTTTGCTATGATGTTCGTTTGTTCGCTTGTTTGTACGTTTATTTATTTATTTGCATTCCTTGCCAAAGATAAACACAGAAGAAATAGACAGAGGAATTTTACTGGCGCACAGCAGCACGCTGGACGAGACAGTAGCACGTCGTGTCGTCACCATAACAAAGATTATTATGGAGCAACTATATGTAGGGCTTGTAAAAACAATATCAGCATTGTGAACAACAAAGACAAGCAATTGCAGTAATGTGGCAATACGTAATGTGGCAATACGCTGTAGGAGTTGTTGCGAGCAGTGATGGTAGAGTCGGTACAATTGTACTTTCTTTTTTAGGTACAATTTTAATTAAGAAAAATTTTTATTTGGTATAAAAAGCACCACTAAAAGGCAAAAATGGATGGTATTCTCGATACACTATTGACTTTTTAAAGGATTCCATTATTTCGTTAAGAACGTTTATGCAAAAATTTCTTCTGTTGAGGCGAAAACAGAAAACGAACCTACTAACAAGTCCTTACTTTGTATTCGGTTATTTCGTTACATTTGGAACATCGTACAATATGTACAATTTAAAGTATTCAAATTCCATCGCTGATTGTGTGGATGCCAACACACAAAGGATACGCGAATAACTGAGTGAGTGTTGACAAAAAATACATGTTAATTGCAAATTTGTGTAGGCGACAAATAGCGCAAATATTTGCACAACTATAACACATAAAGGAATCATAAAGGTTCCTTGTAAGAATATGTCCAAAAATATTTTCTTAGTTTCGTTGCAACTAAGAACCCTATTTATTATGGTCTGCTGCAATACGAAAGGGTTTTCTTGTCATCTAGGAAACGAAATTGTTGACGTTAATTTTTATGTTAAGTGTGGTGACGACAAAATGGCAACATTTTTCATTTTGCAATAAATTGTCGCTAATTGCAGCCTACTTCAAACTTTAAGTCAAGCTGTATACTAAACCTTAAGCACATTATTTACGTTCCACTAAAATGTCAAATTATCTGAGTATACACATGAAATTATGCAGCAAGTTGTCTACTTAAAAAATAACGGCTTTATAAATTCAATCATAAAAACAAAAATGTTTATGTTAACAAAATTCCGTATGAAGGAACATAGCACACGCTTGCTGCAAAACTGTCATAACTTAAAAAACTTAAAGTGGGAGAAAATCGAGTTTTCAATAAGTGACTTTTTATATGAAAATTAAAAAAAGTACGTCTATATAAACTCTTCTCACAAGACAAGTTCATTAGATACTTATACTGATATTTTTCACACAAAATAAGACATGAAACGGCGAATATTTCTGCATAATTAACTCGAAAAAAAAATTTTTTTAGTTATGACAGTCTTGCAGCAAACGCGCGTTATGTACGTATCATTTGAACGTCAGCACAACATTTTTTGTTGCCAACACTTAAAAAACATCAATAACAAGCTGAAGTACAAAATACTAAAGCGGCACCTGTGGAGGCGTTCTAACAACAGCAAAAAGTATGTAGAATTTTGTAGCAACATTGAAAACAAGCAACTATCATAATCAATAAAACAGCGCCTATAACAGCTAGCTTTTCTTCATATAAACTCCGCTTGAATATACCTGCATCATCAAAAGCTAATAGTTAGACTCAATGGAAAGCACAACAAAAAAAAAATACGAAAATTAATTCAACATGTGTTTGACAATAAAATAAAAGTTGCGTTCTTGCATGAAAAAGAAATATGTTGCTTGTTGGTTATAAAACACAATTTAATGATCGGCAATATAACAGAAGAAGCAACAGCAGCAGCAGCAGAAAATAAAACAAAATGACTAAAATTATGACGTTAACATTTTTTCTCTGTATATTCCGCGAATACTGCATGTTTGGTCAACATTTTTATGACATGTCGGATGTTCGCTTAAAACAATGTTGTATTTGTCTAACGTTTTTTTAGAAGAAAAAAAAAAAAACAATTTTCCTATTATCATCATTTTTATGCAGACGTGTAGCTCTTTAATGCAACATGATCGTTAAGTGATCGTTATATCAACATAACTAAGTTGATTTGAAGGTCATTTAGCACGAACTTCTTATGAAATTTTAGATATAGAGTTGTAGTTACTTAATTGTCTGTTCTTCCACGAAATGCAATAAGGAACTTTTACAGAAATATATTAACGGTTTTGTTTTTTCCGCAATTAAAAAATGACTATTCCTTTTTCTTCTTTTTTGACTACGGCTTAAAAGTCCTAAAAATTAGGCAACTGTTCTTGACACTAATGATCCGGCATGTAGACAACTAATCAGAAAAAAAAACTGTAGTCCTAATAGATTTTCCTTTTCCGACTGGATTGCAAACATCTTAAAAGTCACTTATATATATACCCATGAAATATAATACGCATTTTGGCACCGAAACATGAGCTTAACTACCAATATCGGTTTTTTTTAGCAAGTACTAACTTCAGACCATTATATCTGTCAACATTTCCGAGACAATGGTGGAGAAGAAGAGTGCACACTGAAGAGAATATTGCATCCATTTAGGAGAGTGTTGAAGAAGATCAAAATTTGTCGATTCAACGTCGCGACATAACAGCTTGGTTTTTATCCTTCCTTTTTACGAAAAATTTTATGCAAAGTTCTTAGTTAGAAGGCATTTAATTTTAGAAAGAAAACATTTAATAACTACATACTAATAACAACAAAAACAAAAATCCCAACCACCATTTAAACCAAATCAAATCACCGCAGACATACACATACATATATAGCAAAACCTACTCGAAAACCAATTGTGCGAAACCGTTCAGTATCATTGAGGATGATGGTCAAAAAATGCAATACACTGCACGCAATTAATACGCACCACTCGAAAAACACATTAGAAAAATTTTGAAAAAAGTCCTTTGCCATTCACATACAAATGCGTGCACTACAGCTGAATGCAACTTTAAAATTTGTAACCCCTAATCACGCAGGGTAACGTATGCAGGGATGCTGTTGTATGCGTCGCTTACTCGAGTATGGACAATTTCGAAGAACAACAATGGGTTCACGAATTACCCGGATATCCGTGTGTGTAGCTACTTGATAACCGTTAGTTTATGATGCGGCCACTGTTGCTGCCGCCACCGGACGAATATTTGAATGTTTGACCATTTTTTCCTGTTATTTGACTCTTAGTTATCGGGATAAAAATGTACCGAATTGCATTTACGCTGGTAAAATTCCAGCAAAACTGGACGCTTCCATAGAAGCGAATCGAATGAATTTTGCAAACAATTGAAATTGAATTTGTATGCGTGCGTAATGCAATTGTATTGAATTAGTTTCAATGGCATTGATTTTTAGTGGAGGTATAAATTGCACTTCAGCTGAAAAAGGGACAAGAGAGGGTGCCTTCTGAGGGTTTATTTATGATTTATATATGTTGATTTTGTGAATTGAGTTGTTGAAATTGAAATGAAATGAATTCGAATTGAAATGTTTTGGTTGTGCTTCGTTAGGGTAGTCAAGATTAAATTGAATGGTATATAATGCAATGGCAGATGTATTGGAAATTTGTTAAATTAATTTATTGTAACATATGGTATGGTATGGTATGGTATGGTATGGTATGGTATGGTATGGTATGGTATGGTATGGTATGGTATGGTATGGTATGGTATGGTATGGTATGGTATGGTATGGTATGGTATGGTATGGTATGGTATGGTATGGTATGGTATGGTATGGTATGGTATGGTATGGTATGGTATGGTATGGTATGGTATGGTATGGTATGGTATGGTATGGTATGGTATGGTATGGTATGGTATGGTATGGTATGGTATGGTATGGTATGGTATGGTATGGTATGGTATGGTATGGTATGGTATGGTATGGTATGGTATGGTATGGTATGGTATGGTATGGTATGGTATGGTATGGTATGGTATGGTATGGTATGGTATGGTATGGTATGGTATGGTATGGTATGGTATGGTATGGTATGGTATGGTATGGTATGGTATGGTATGGTATGGTATGATATGGTATGGTATGGTATGGTATGGTATGGTATGGTATGGTATGGTATGGTATGGTATGGTATGGTATGGTATGGTATGGTATGGTATGGTATGGTATGGTATGGTATGGTATGGTATGGTATGGTATGGTATGGTATGGTATGGTATGGTATGGTATGGTATGGTATGGTATGGTATGGTATGGTATGGTATGGTATGGTATGGTATGGTATGGTATGGTATGGTATGGTATGGTATGGTATGGTATGGTATGGTATGGTATGGTATGGTATGGTATGGTATGGTATGGTATGGTATGGTATGGTATGGTATGGTATGGTATGGTATGGTATGGTATGGTATGGTATGGTATGGTATGGTATGGTATGGTATGGTATGGTATGGTATGGTATGGTATGGTATGGTATGGTATGGTATGGTATGGTATGGTATGGTATGGTATGGTATGGTATGGTATGGTATGGTATGGTATGGTATGGTATGGTATGGTATGGTATGGTATGGTATGGTATGGTATGGTATGGTATGGTATGGTATGTTCAGTGTCTGTCATTCTTTAAATTTGTGATAAAACTTCGAATATGATTTCTTGTTCGAAACTATTTACTGGACCAGAATTTAAAAAATTAGATTTCGCATAGGGTATAAAGATTGCTTGATGTGTGGCACAATATATGTTATGACCATTTTCCTTTCAAATAATGAAAAAAGATTTCTTTGTTTTCGAGTGGCTAAAGTAAATATCATATGTATTACTTGTAATATGTTAATTATTTTGCTTTCAGACAAAACTTCAAGGATTCTACCTATGAAATGTATTTACATCAAAAACATTATTATCTCAGAAATACTTCAGAAGCTCTTCTATCACATACAGCCAGCTGTTACCACCAACATCAAAATATTTTCAAGAAAAAATGCATATCCTTTTGTGTCTGCACATGAAAGTGCAGCAAGAAAACGATGATGAAGATGATGATGTTTATGTTGTTTTGAAAATATTATTTCCACACAATATGCAACCACTTAAAAAGTAAAAATTTTATAAAAATATGTATTTAAAGCCAAAACAACAATATTAGGCAAAGTAGCAAGGAACAACAGCAACAATATGCAAGAGAGAATATTTAAGTAGGCTCTTCACTCAGAATGCACTCGTGTGTCGCCTGTCAAAGTCAACAGTGCAGCAAAATACACATATGAGACGCTGTTTTACAAAACAAAATCACATAAGGAAAGAACAAAATCACAAACAAATGACATCATCAACATCACCATCAACGGCACCAGTAACATCATTGCTAGTAAAAGTAAGTAGCAGCAGCAGCATCATCATCATCAGTTGACAACAGACATCAACCATATCAACATTTTCATCGACAAAATCGTTGTTGCAAGCATCAACAAAATCAGCAGAATAGGCAACAAAATGTCAAGGCGTGCAAATCAAAGCCACCAAGCGAAGTTTCAATAGAAAAAGTAAAAATGTTTGTAAAGAAAAGGCTTACAATGGGACTGATCTTTATAGAACATTACAGAAATTTAAAGTACAAGTAAGTAAATCAAAAATAGTACCATCGCAGTCAATAGAAAAAAGTCAAGAAGTGAAATTTAGTTAACGTTTTATTCTAAATAGACTGGTAAAAATCGAGGCACCCGATTCTAAAATTTAGGCCTTACAACAAACAAGTAACGTAGTAAGACCTTGTTAAAATAAAATTATATTCAACAAAAACTTCAACTAATCCCATGGTATAGTGTTAAGGTTATCAGAATAAAATCTGGATAAAGTGAAAAAGCACTGAGCTAAGTAAAGAGCAGCAGCTCATGTTTAAGTAATATGGCCAATCAACGTCGTCGTCATCATCATCGTCATTGACGTCGTTCGTTTTCGTCCACTTACGATTTAAGTACCGACAGCGTCCACCGTCTGTCTACCAGAGTAACATTGGCAGTAACAACAACAACAACGACATGGAATTGTTGGCTGCTGCTCTTGCTATACCACTGGGAATTGCAAAATTTATTAAAATGAGGCAAACTCTTTCGTGAAGTGCATTTCAAGTGCGCCTTTTATGCTGCAAGAAAAGAAAACGAAGAAGCAGCAAAAGATGTGGAACATGTTGGTACGCAACGGCGTATGTTGCATGTGTACTCGTAAGCGAAAGGACTTTTTTTTTTGATCGTGAATACACTTTCAATTTTTAAGAAATTTTTTTTCGTCCTTGTTTAGTTAGTGAATGGGTTTGGAGTTATTTTCCCCTATGTTTCTCTTTGTCGTTTTTATGAACATATTTTGCTTTTTTGTTTGTTTTTTTTTTAATTTCTATTTGGATTTTATAATTGAGATTTCCCAGATTGCGCAAATGTGCAATGATGTTGTCAAGTTTCGTGCAAAAAGTCACAACATGCTTGGCTTGGTTTACTGCGTCAATTAAGCAAAGTTTTCGCAGCTAATTTTTAGATAAAGTGTTGGATATAGGAATACAGCTAGTTTCTGAAGCGATTTTTATGTGGTAGTATGATTCATATGAAAAATGCGCCAGAATTTTAATAAGCTAAGCTTCTTGGAATCGGTTTTAATTTTTGATGATGATTTAATTAGAAAAGTTGCCTAAATTTAAATAACTTTTCTAAGTTGATTATTGCGAAGTGTTATCTTTTTCATTTTCGGTGAAAGTTGTAAGTTTCAAGTTGTAAATTACTTCGAGAGCATTTCTTGTTAGAGCAACTTAAGCTTCAGATCATTCGATTAAATTTTTAATGGTTGGAAACCAATTCATTGAAGATGATTTTCAGATCTTCCAAATAAAAAACCTTAACTACTCATTTTGTTTAACGTTAGCAAGCAAAATACATCTCCTTTCTATTATAACCGGTCAACTTAGTACGTAATTGTAAAAATAAAAATAAATTCCATCACTCCTTAGCATTTCCCCAACAACGCCATCATCAACTTCAGTGATTAACGATTATTCAATTTACTCATTTCATTTCATATTTTTCATTTAACTGGCAATTTCCTGCCCAATTTCAGCACATACACATCCCCCCCCAAATATAAAAAAACATATTAGTTACAAACCATTTTTCCCCTCCTTCTGTACCTGGCCCACCATATGGCGCAACCTACACTTTGAGTTTCACATTTTGTTCTAACAAACTCAATGTATTTTGTAATGAAATCACAAACCCTACTACAGCTGTTAAAAAGAAAAATGTCCTTCATATGGGAAGAGCTTTTTGTTGGTACTTCATACAGTAGCCTTCTGTTTGATGAATGAATGTTTGTTTTAAATTGCTGGCTATTGCTCTACTCAAACGTTTCGTGTGAATGAAAAGAAAAACCCTTTGGGGGTACAAAATCGTTTGAAACTTATGTTCTATACCCTTTTGCTATACTTTGCGTCAGACTGCGCCGCATCATCATTTAAAACGTGTCGCGTCGTCATCATAATTTTTTGCAATTTTTTTTATAGATTTTTTCTGTTTTATTTATTTAATAATATCGGAAATTGGCCATTTGTTGTGTTGATTTTGTAGTTTTTTCAAAGCCAGCGTGATGCAGGCATGTTTGTCTAACTACTTGAGACAGCATATTAAATTGTTTATAAATTTAATATGGTTAGAATTATACTTTTGTAGTTAAATTTTCACATGAAATTGTGCATGCAAATGCTTTAGCTAATTGTAGACTCAGCTAAATAGCTATTTGTTCAAGTAAAGTTTTTGTGAGCTGAAAAAAAGGTATCGAAATCATAGGTAACATTAATTGAATACATTTTTTTTTTTGAAAATAAATTATCATAATTTTGGTCCTCATCCTGGTGTGTGCATCATTTTATCATAACTCAAATGTTGAAAAAAACTACAACACGGATGATATGTGTTATGCGCTTACATACTGACATTGATTTATAAGTAATTACAACGACAATGCACAATTATTGCACATGTAAACAAGCAACATTCAATCCATTGTTAACCGATTTTTTTCATTTCTCTCTTGGAGTTAACTAAAGGCGCCGACAACATTTAAAATGCATTCTACCTCTTTGAGCTGAAATCAAAAGGACGAAAGGTATCTACCACGTAAAATGAGTAACAAAAACCAAAGCCAATTGCCATGGCAGCAGCTGTCTGCTGGGCTGACTGTATCCCAAAAGACGCAACACACGGGGTGGTGACATGCGAGCCTGTATGCTTGAACACCCTTTTCAAATGCACAACTGCAATTTATACAGTGGATAAAAGTTATTAATTTATTGCGCTAAGTTACTTTTCACAATGTCAATTCAAATTTTTCCATATTTCTTAAATAAAAAATTAGTAAGTATGTATATCCAATATAATCGTTGATTTTAATAGGAATGGCATAAGGAAATGATGCTCATCATTTATACATTATGTGAAATCAAAAATGCAATCCCTATGGAATGTCATTTCCTTTTTATAATGGAATTCGTTTGAAAATGCTGATTCCTACTAAACTCTTTAAAGAAATGGGTCTTACAAGGCAGCAGGTACATAATGGAACCTTCGATATGCTAATATTCCTTTTGCAACTTATCAAAAAAGAAACGCATTTACTATGGAATATCTTTTGGGAATTCAATTTACTTAAATCATTTTATAATATCAGTTTCATAAGATCGGATTACTGATGACTTAACGGTCTGTTAGATTTATAAATAAACATTTTAGTTACCTTTGTCAAAGTGTTCATTGATTCATTTTCAGCAAACAGAATTCGGTCTTTTCGGTCAAATTCTCGCCATGTGGTTCTTTGAGGAACTGGATTCTTAAATTCGCACTGTTGTTGGGACATTGAATATTAAAAAGGCGCGTTTTAACTTAACCACTTAAATATGTTAAAAATAAGCCACTTTGTACACCGTAACTTATCAAAAAATTATCTCGTATCTACCAACATTGAAAAAACCACTTGCACTTTTAAATTTTTTAATAATTGAACAATTATATAAAAATAAACTAAGTTAAAAATTTAGCAATACATGAAATAATCAGCTGTTTCGTCCTGAAACTGAATCGACGCGTTGCCAATTGGATAAAAACCAACGGCAGTGTTCATTTGTATCGTTATTTTTGCAAGCTTGCACACTTACGACGTATTTGCAACATAGGCGGAGAGCTCGCTGTAGAAAGGTCGAGTGTATAAGAATATAGGATAGGAAGTACGTGAACATCCAGGAAACCAGGGTTGCCTTGCCAAGGCCGGTCCCAATGTTCGAAAATTTCTAAGTTTTGGTGAATTTAGTTATTTCAATGAAAAGTGTATAAGAGTACAGCTTGAAATGTATGCCACACGATAGAACTCGAAGAGCATAAACAGTATATATCGTCGCTCTCGGGTAGAATGGCCCTGACTCATATTCGTAAAATTTCACAGCAGGAGAAAAAACTTTATTTAAAACGATTTGAATCCCATAATAATATTATGGAATTTTTAATTCTACATACAAGGCAAGCATTACATACATTACTCCACTGTGCAACATTACGCGCACAATTGAATGCTCAGCAAAAATCTCTAAAGGACTCATCATCATTGTTCTCATTCATCTCGAAATAATTACTTTTTGAATAACCTTTTTTTTTTGTGAGTTTCAAAAGGGACTCGCGTACTCGTAATCATCATCATCAGCAGCATTGAAAATTAAAAATTGCCCATGTTAAAGATCGAGAGAGGGTTGAATACGGGTTACGCCCGCTCACATATGTCGCAAAGAAGTTTCATTAGGAAAATGAAAAGAAAAAAGTCAAAATCATTTTAATTTTGAATTTATGCAAACATCAGGTTAAATCTTCTATGCAAATTAGAAATGGAAAATAAAAATTGTCATCTTTGGGTGAGCCTTGAAAACTCTTTTACGTGCGCAGTCGTTCACAGCCCCACGTAGTACATGCCATATAGAAAAATTTGCGCTCTCAACTCTATTTTGCTTTAGTTTTGTCATCAACGCAAAATAAATATTTGCATTATGTCCGCAATATGCAACATTGTCGTCATCATTTTACCTACATAGATATTGTTGCTGTGCGGAGTGAGGGTGTCACAGTTGTTGTTTTGATAAAATGCACCCTTGCGGCGATTGTCCTTGCGTTCTTGTGTAAACACAACAACACTACGCAACAAAAATAAGCGGGAAAATTAATTTGAAAACAGTTGCGGTTTTTCAAGAAACTCAAGTGACAGTTAAGTAAAAAATACAAACCATAAAGTAAAATATTTAAAATTCCAAATTGGTTTTCGTCAACACTTGGCAAAAGTTTTAACATACTGCCAATTTAAAGTGAGGTTATTTGTGGTCGATTCATCATTGCATTGCTGGGGTGCGAAACCTAATTAAAATTAGCTTGATTTTAGTTTTATCACAAATCACTTAAAATTTTTATTGTTTGTGGCATTTGCAGAAGATGATGGGATAACGTTTGATAGGATTTAATATGGGTCTCGCCCGGTAGGGCATAATATGCACCTATAAAAGAATAATTAAAAATTGAATAAAAAAAATGTATCCGGAGTTGTCAAATAAAACGAAGCAAAATCTCTATTCATAAAAATTTATTTCGTCGCCTTCAAATTAAACCCCACCGCTTCCAATAAACTACTACCTTCGCAGACTGATTGTGGAATAGCATTCAGCGAATTAGATTTTTTTTAGCTTCGACTCGTTTTTGAGGCACCATCCCGAGACATGGGCTTAGGGGACGTTCATTAATTACGTGAGGTGTTTTTTTAAAAATTCTTACCCCCCCCCTCCCCTTGGTGAGATTTGGTGAAATCTGGCGGGACCCTTCCCGCCTCCCCTTCCGTGAGATTTAAATATTAATTTTCAATGTAAATTCTATTCATTAAAAACTTGACGTGAGGTTTTCCTTGACCCCCTCCTCCACTTGGTGAGATTTTGCCGTACCCCCTCACCCCTATTTTAGCTCACGTAATTAATGAACGTCCCCTTACGAGAGCATTACGTGGGGGACTTTTTATTAGTGATGAATATTTGATCAGGGGTCTTTGATCTTATACCTCAGTACGTCCTTTAAAAGACGCAAAGAAATGTTTTGGTGCGGAAAATAAGCAGTTACCCCAAAAGTGGTAAGTTTTTGAAAATTAAAAAAAAATTGGGTGCTACCCACTGATCATCATAGTTCTCATAAATTAATTAGTCAATTTAGTCTTCACTATTGATTTCAGCAAATACCCCAAACGGTGTTGTCTGGCGTTGATAGCAACACTCTATCAGCGGCACTGCGCTTGTATCGATTTTTTCTCATAAGAATTCCCAAATTTCCTTGGAAGATATAAGCTATAGAATATTGACAATTAACATCCCAAAGAAATTCACAGAACACATCATTAAACGGAAACATCAAACAAAAAAGATAAACCTCAGTACCTCAAAAGTGATGAACTAATCTTTGGCAAATTGTCATATGACACGCTGCTGTCGGCGTAGTTGCGTGCATGTGCTCATGTAGCACAATCAACACAAAATCATCATGCAACATTGCAATGAAATCCTTAGCTGTGCTTAATGCTGCGCGTGATCAACCCATTGCAGCAAACGCCACCACTCACTGTTCAACGCAGCGCATTTGAAATATGAACTTGGCAAGTTTGTAATTTGATGTCAAGGGTCACATCAGAAATTTTTACTTGCACTATTTGGGTTGGACTATTTACCAAAATGATAAAATCAGCAGATTAATTTAACATAGAACTTTTTTTTTTGTAAATTTTGAAAAATGATCGAACTATTGAGAAAATATGAGGGAGGCAAAGGCGACAGCACTTCAAGGACAGTCAAAAACCTAAATTACACTAGTAAACAAAGTAAATTTTCAAGCCATACGGCTGTGTAAATTATATTTAAAAATCTGTTAACGTGTGTGATTTTTTTAAAACACAACTTGTGAAATCGAATTGAATTTGGTTTCAATTGTCACGTGACAAACGCATGTTGTAACAATCCGCTTAAGAAAAAAAAAAGAAAAAAAAATTACACATTAACAACAACAAAGTAGCATTTGCAACAACACTAATAATTGTTATTGCACGTGATGCTGCGTGACGCACGATTAAATTTCACAAAAAAAAAAAATACTAACAATTTTTCAAAAATTTACCGCCTTATCACTGAAGCAGGACAACGAAGGACATGCTTCGGTTGATGATTTCATGTGGAAGTTAGCGCTGTTTGTAGTTTTACACATAATCATGGGTTAGCATCGATGTTCTTTCACTCTACTAAAACATATACAATAGTAGGTAAAGGTCCTGCCACAAAGTTTTCAAATGTTTTGATAGAATTTCTCAATGTTATCTTTGTGGTCCATAAGGGTAACAATATTTTTATTCTCTCTTTTTTGTTTTGTATTTTGCAGGTTGATTATGGGGGTGTTTTTTTTTTTTTTGAGTTCTATGTATGTAATGTTGCTGTTGTAGGGTTTCATTAACTTTGCTGAATTATGTGAGGTAATTATATGGTTTCCTATTGCAATTTTGTTATTCTTGCAAAAGTTTATGTTACAACATGTCATCTTTGCCACTTTTAAATGATGATGTTAACTTATGAGACCTGAACAAACTTTGCATCATAAAATTGAAACTTTCTATATGCGTGTATAGTTTGATGTGGGGTCTAGATCTGACTATCGTACATTATTTTTGCAGTATAACAACAATAACTTTGATGGAAACGAGATAGGAAATTTATTTTCAAAATCTATTTATGTATTTTTTGTAGATTTTAACTATTTCTTCATAATAAGTAGGTAAAACTTTAATTTGCAATAAAGTTCATTTTCCATTGAAATCTAAATCTTTATATTGTTTTATTGAGCTTACTGTTAAGTATAATGTGATAACACCATAAAAATATCAACTTCAAAAAGCAAAACAGAAAAACCAGGCAAAAGTTTGTCATACTATTTAGTTCCATCCATTAAATGGAATCATCAGCGGCCTTTGAGCGATGAGTGAGAGTTTCTAAGCCTGATACGTTTTCCTTTTTACATAAATTTGTTGCGAATCCAAACAAAAAGTGAATCAAAGTAAAGCCAATATTCTTCTTTCTTCTTACCTACGTTTTTCTAAGTATGTTTTTTTGACAAACTTCAATGAAATGAGACACAAACTCTGTTCGCGCCGTTCACAGCTTTGATTTAGGCTGATGAAATTTTTTGAGAACTATATGGAATCCCAATATGCTAAAACAAAGGGAAAAATATCAACATAATTCTCAAAATAATCACCAGTTAAGCCAGTCTTGAAGTAAATGAGCGATGTGTTCATATGAAGCTTTCAAGTTATGAAATTAATTTAAATTTCTTTATATATTTTTTCTTTATGATACATAAAAATACTGCAATGCTAGTAGCCAAAAAAAAAATCGCAAGCAAATAAAATTAATATTTCATATGTAATGAAGGAAATCAACAAAAATTTTGGCAAACGTTCATTTTATGCTGTTTTAATAAAGGATATTCAAACAAATACTAACACACATGTAGGCATAAGCATAAGCACATACATAAGTACGAATACATATGTATGCCAACTTACATATGAAATTGTAAGCTTAGTTATGACAAGCAGCCCAAAAGCATCTCCATAAACCAAAAGCAAAATGTTTAGATGATTTTAAAAATTTGAGTTTTGACATGAAAATGAAAAAGATTCCTACTTGGAGTTATCCTGTAGCAGAGAGAGCTGAAGTTTTCTCATCAAATAAAAATATACTTCTCCAGCACGAGCGTTTTCTGTGCTTTTGAATTGTATTATTAATTAATTGCACCTTCGAAGTCAATGAAAACTAAATTTTTGGGGCAGATCATATTAATTACGATGCAAATTGCAGTCGAGTACATACATATATATATGCTCAATGGGATTTTACTTCTTGATAAGTACCTTTTGGAAATAAGTTATCTCTAATGCTTTAATCATCATATCCATGCTTTTAAGTGTAGAAAAATGAGTCGAATACTAATGAAAATAATTGGGTTCTGTTTCTAATATCTTGACTTAAGTTTTACTTATAAGACAGACCTACATATGTATATACATTATTTCATCAGAACATGAAATGTCATTTTCGGATCAACTTTAACTTGTACAATTTTTATGCAATTCTTTTAAAAACACATCTTTACAAAAAAAAGTTACTGTCTTTTTAACCAGACCATATTTTCCTATGTAATTTGATGCCTTGAACTCGAATTTGAGGTCTACATACCTCTATCACGTCAATATTAAGGTCATTTCAAGGTCAAATTGACAATAATGCAATATATACAACGGAAAAGTTTATATACGTTTTTAGGGTCACTCAATCCCAACCCATGGTTTATTACAGCAGTTGTAGATGTCTTTAACCCAAATTACAGATTTGAAAGTCGTAACCTTTATACTGGGTCAAAAAAGTGATTTTACAAAATTCCCATGTTTCTTATGCGAATCGGACAGTAGGGCTCGTGAGGAGCATTATGAAAAAAAAAAACTTGACGTGATAGAGCTATGTTGACCTCAAATTCGAGTTCAGGGCATCAAATTACATAGGAAAATATGGTCTGGTTAAAAAGACAGAAACTTTTTTTTTTTTGTAAACCTGTCTAATATATACAATATAGAAAGTTATCTTTAAGAGTGTTCCTGTTGAAAATTGTTGCTTACAATTTGCAGTGGTATTCAAAAGTATTCGTCGTGTGGAAACCTACTAATAAAACAGAGCTCATTTGAGTAAATCGACGAGATGAGAACTACAAATTATCCTATCTCGGTAAAAAAAAAAGATATCTGGACGATTCAGAATTGATTTTAAAGGTAAAAAACCATACTTTTAGATGCTGTTACAAGTTTTTTGAAAAAAAAAAAACACCTTATGATGTTACATAACCTTCAATATGACAAATCGGAAGTAAAATTTATATTCAGCGCGTCAAAAGTCTTCGTTTCTGGGTCTGAAATTTTGTCGGCCAGTCTAATAATATCGACATAATATATAATATTTCAATAATAATGATAGCTACAACTAATTTCCCAACAAATTTTTAAGACTAGACCCACCCTCCTCTACTGATGAAGCCTTGGACGATGAAAGTCGATTCATCTGAGGTGCTGAGAAGTGACTGAACTACCACTGCAGCTCCGAATTCTCCAATGGTAGCTACGTCACTGACGAATGGTGTAGAAAATGTGGAATGGTATTGTTCATTTCCGCAGTAATAGAAGCTTTAAGCATCCACATATTCTCCAGTACACAGTACTAAGCTCTGTGACAGCCAATATATGACAGTCTAATTCATCGATATGATCAAAGTGCGACAAACTTTTTTCTTTGGCTGTATTTGACATTGGCATTGGCAATGCAGCTTTCAACGCAAAATGAAAATATGATATCCATTAGAGAAATTGCATTTATGTAAGCAATGCAGTCAGTTTATTTGGAATAAAACACTTGTGATAGCATTGCAAAATGATATCAGTTTTTGGCAACAATTTTCTGTTTAAGCTGCTTTATAACTGCAGCTGACTTTAAAATTAAACAACAAAACAAACATAAATTAAATGATAAAATTTAATATCACTGAAAATTACTTCCTTAGATTCTAAAAGGAAAAGCAAACAGATCAAAGGCTATCTAAATGTGTAGTGTAAAAAAGTAAAATCTGTCAATTAGAAAATTTTACAACCGTTTTTCTTCCCCCTTTCACTCGGTAGCTTCAATATAGCGCTATATTTAATATTCTAAGCACCGATAAGCATCAGCTCAAATAACATTTTCATTGTAATTTAGTAATTTTTCCGTTCCTTTCCTTACAATTTTTTATTTTTCATCAGACACAGTGTCTGAGAGTTTTGTCTATGGAATCCATAAATGAATGACTGAACGGAAAGATGGCAGGACAGACTTAATGTCATATGTCAAAATTGTTATCTAAAAGCAGATTTGGTGGTGGCATTCATAGAAAAAAATTGAAAAATAAAAAATCAAAATGAATTAAATGCACATAAAATTTTAATTAATGGATAGCAACTACTATTCAAACGTTTTGTTGTCTGTCTGAATTATGTGATTTAGTAATAGATGGCACTGAGGATTAATTAATGTGTTATGGGAAATAAAAGATTATGGATAATATTAGTTGTTTAGAAAGCAATAGCATGAATATTCTGTTCGATTCATTTTTAAAAACTTTTTATACGTTTTAATTTTCGAAAAAATTTAAGGAAATGAAAAATTCTATTCAATGCACTAATTAAATTTTAATATAGCATTTTTTTATTGTTAAAAGTTATAAAATATTGAAAATAAATTATACATATATCTATAAACTTTCTAAACATTTTCAAATAAATACCAATAAACTGCAGCGTACACACCACCCGCTGTGGACTCCCTCCCATAGATGTCCCTTTCAACTAGCGGCAATATTTATGAACTTTATTATTACATATGTTATGGACCAACATTTTGTTTATTACTCTTTACCTAATTTCCCTTAATAGCCAAAGAAAAAGTAGTTTACCATAATGGTCGTCGATATGTCCATAATTTATTATTCCCTCTTTAAGTGTTCCATAATTCAAATGCAGCAACACGGCGACATAACGAGGTTTCACTGCCATGTCGTACGACGCGTGTGGGCAAAATGGTACCTTAATAAAAAAAAAAAAAATATGAACACCAAATGAGAATAATTACGTGGTAGAGAATAGATTTGTACAAATCGAATTTGTTCTGTTTGTTGTTGGTTTGATTGTTGAATTTATTGGACGATATGTTGCCGCTCTCTTTCATCTCAATTGACATAAATTCTCATTGGCAAGCGCCGCCTGCTGCCACAGCGATACAGTGGAGAAAAGTTAAAACATTAGGTCTCAAGACGTTCAATAAGTTACATGTGGAAGTGCACGAAAAAGTCGCGTTTCGAAGTTTTCTTCTTAAAATCTCTCACTCAGCTACATATTTTCTGAAAACTGCGTTCCATTTGAAAAGCATATGACCGCTTAAAGATAAAAACAAATATCGGTTTTCCAATAACGCGAATAGTAGGCCTCAAAATATTTCAATCCAAAATTATAGAGTTTATGAAATTACATTGATTTCTAGCATAAAAAACTGCCGCACGGCAATGAAATTTATCGTCGAGAAAATGCTGCGTCAATATCACCCTCCCAGTTGAACAGCAGCAAATCATCCGTCATTGAGCATTTTCAGTACGATCTCTGCTATCCTTATCCTTTTCGGCAATGTACATTGTTACGTGAACTCTGCCGAACAAATTTTGTCCCTCAGGGGACAGAGTAATTACTTAGACTCTGCGCTAATTTTAACCTAGAGGTCCTTGCCGTTTCTGTTGTCCATTGCTCTATCTCTGCTGATCTACTCGTTGTACTTTTTAAGGCTTTTGTTTTGTCGTTTTATTAGAAAAATTATGAATTCATCCTCTATAGCTGGGGGGCAAATTCACATCATTCTTCAGTCCCCTCTGCCTTTTAACTTCACTCATTATCTTTTTTTCTCCAGGATGAACCAATTAGCGTCGGTGATCTTAGGAAATATAGGGTTACCTTGCCGAATCCTGTTCCAAGCATGGGTGGCCACTCATTTAAGAAAAATTGGCTCTAAAATCGGGTGGCAACCCATGTTTCAGACATTATTCGACAAGATAACCATTAGGGTGGTTCAGACATTTCAGAAAACATTTTCTATTATTTTTATTGTCGCCAAAGGGTGGCAGAGAAAATGGTTTAAAACTTTACCCCTCCAGAGACGTTTGAGAAGAGGGGGGAGTCAATTTCATAATTTCACAAGAATGTAATTTTTACAGGGGAGTCTCCCTAAGGGGTGGTGATAGGGGGTAAGTATATTCGGAAAAAATGTTGGAGGAGAAAAAATAATGGGACTTTGTTTCACATTTGATCCCTCTTTGAGACAGCTTCGGGGAGATATTAATGATTTTTGATAGATTAATGATCATTTTCCAGTTTTCAAAACGGTCGCGGGTCCATCAAATGTTTTCTGAAATGGACCAAATTTTACGTGGCACCAATAAAAAACTTTTGGTGCCCAGGGAGCGAAAATCGAAGCAACTTTAGGCCCGGATTTAGAAATTTTCCGCCCTTAGGTCAGTCAGAAATTGCTGCCCCTCTGCACGAATATATATGGAAAAAAAAAATGTTCTAATATCAAAAGTGAGGACCTTTTTTTTTTTTTTTTGCTTGGCAACATTTTTCAGGTAATGTTCCAAGTATTTGCATTTTTATTCCCCCTGTGCAAATAAATTAATAAAAATTAAAAAAAAAAATTCAAATTTACCAATATTTGCCGCCCTAGGCACTGGCCTAGTGTGCCTCTCCGGCCCTGTGAACCACCGTAGTAACCATATAAGTACATATATTCTTTTAAGGCTCTCCGAGCTCTATAATTTGACGCACATTTTAAGATTTTATCTTTATTAATGAAAATTGACCTAAAAAACCTGTGAAAACCTATGTTTGGGACAGGATTCAACAATGCAACCCCATATATTATATTTAGGCCTCTTTGAGTTCTATCATTTGGTATACATTTCGAGCTGTAATATATAATAGTTTTAATTAAAACAACAAAATTGGCTAAAATTCGGGCTTCGGCAAGGCAACCCGGGTTGTTTAGTTTCAGCAAAATTCATTACTATCATTCCCGTAAATCTTATCCTGTAATCTTATAAACTCTACTTTTCTACATCGGGTTCTTGGAGTAATATACTTCTTTAACAAGAATAACCACTCATTTCCTTACATCATGAAAACTTTGAAAACAAAAAATTAAATTATTCCACTGTGTACACACTGTCGTAAACATCTACCTAATTGAATATAGAAATGAAAGCATTTATTTATTTATATATTGTATAGCACCTAACGCCTCCCCCTATAGGTCATTTGTGCTTAAAAGCTTATGCTGGCTACAAATGCTCTTGATTGCGTTTTACCATTGATTGTATGTCATTCATTTAGTCGGTCAGTGAAAAGTGGGTGGACCACGACGCGCTGGCATTAGCTCGGGAGTCAGTCACTACACCCAAAATTAGTTTATTGCTGTTGCATCTCTGTTTCGCTGTTGTGAGACCAATGATCGTGGTTTACTGGTTCCGATTGATTGTGGTTTTTAATGCTGTGACAAATGTTCTTCTAATGTGTGATAAAGTGCTTGATTTTATTTGTTTGAGCTCTATTTTTTTTTATTGATATTAATGAAAATGATTTTATTTGTTGGATTTAAATTCGCCGCACTTAAGTTCTTATACTGGCTTGATTTTGGGTGTGGTTTCGAGATGGTACATTTGTGGATTTCGCATATCAAAGAATTAATTTCTTAAAATAGAAAGGGTCCTATCTCAGCGTAAGAGTTATTTTATTACTATTGCATCGAATTTAAATTATATTTATTAAAAGTATTTTTTAATAATTTCATCAACTGTTAAAATAAAACCAGTAATCATTTTGTAATTGATAAAATTAAAACATTTCGAATTTAATAAACGTAATTGAATAGAATTTATTTCTTACTCTAAGCGCTCAACAATGAATGCATTCACTTTTGATTACCATGGTAAATCATTTGACAGCAACGTTTATGCTGACTTTTGTACCACACATCACATCTGTCCAAAAATATATTTAAGAAACTAATTAAATTTCCAATGGTTTTCAAAATTCCAAAAATGAATCGTACATAAGTAGTAGAGAAAACCTTAAATGTGCACATAAAGTACCGAACATTTTTGTTTGATGGATGATGATGAAGTGCAATATGATGATGATGACGTGGTTGATGGGTAGATATGCAGCAATAGCAGCCGTCATAAAGAAATCCGAATCAACCAGAAAAATCATAGCTATAGAAAATTGAATGCTTTGAAATTGAAAATGAAACGAATAAATCAACGGAATGTACGAACGTGGGTGCGTTGAGGTTTAAGAAAAAACCGCATAATGAAATCGAGTGCTATCAGGAGAAATTCATAGATAAAAGTAAATGCATAAATGTGGTAAATTTACCCAGTTAGGAAATCCGTATATGTGACTAATGTATATTATATAAAAAACAAAATATCATATAAATGAAACACTGTCGTCACCTTGGGGGGGGGGGGACGAGATTTATAATTCCACCACTATTAGATAGTTTTATTGAATTAATGTATTGAATAATAACTGGTATCAGATCCTTGGGGGAGGCAATGTCCTCCCCAGCCATACCGAATAGACGCCACTGGAATGAAACATCTAATTGTGCAAGATATTTTAATAAAAGCAGCATTGGCATACATAGTTGAAATGATATATAATGTATTCTTATTTTTCTTGCTTGGAAAACAGGAGGACCTAAGTACCTAAGCAAAAAATCACTAAGCCTCAGGAAGACCCAAATGAAATCAAAACGGTCGATTGCCCAAAGGTTGTGCTCGAAATACCTTAGATAACAAAAAAGAAAAAAGTTGGAACATCGTATGGAGAAGTATATCAGGTCGAAAGAAGTCCACGTAAAGTTTGTTTAAAAAAAAAATAAATTATTGTAGTTTTAAAGTCACGAAAAAAAAGAATAAGAAATTGAGATATATTTCACTTAAACTTTTCAAAATTTCCACATACACATTCAAATTTACTACTCATTTTTTTTTATTAACAAAAACAAAAGGTCCATCATGTTTGACTTTCAAAAACCTCAAAAACCCTAGCAACATGAGAAATATTTCACAACGATTTTGTCGTCCCCAAAACTTGCGCCCTGGGCGACCGCACCCCCGGCCCCCCCCCTAGATACGCTGCTGGCTGCCAGTTCACTCTGATTTTTTCACAAATCACTTTTTACGATGTTCCAGGACTTCCTCTGTATCCCTCTCTATGTGGGCTCCAACAACACTGATTTAACATTTGATTCAAATATTCGCAGTTTGGTCTGTGTTGAGGTTATGTTTTGATGTTTTGATTCCATTATTTACAGAGTCAATCAAACACATTTCTCACTTTATTGATTCCTACTGCTTCGTTTACAGCGGTACCGCCTTAAGAAGTCAGAGCGTTGCGAAGAAATCAAACAAAAAATATATCGTATATATACGATATTAGAAGTAGCTGCTTCGTGCAATTTGCATATCGGACGATCTTGATGATAATATAGCGATATCAACGGCATAAGTAAGTTTTTCCAATTGACCCCAAAAGTATCACTGAATCCACGATTTCCGGTAATATTGCGATTTAGCAATACAATTCGAAATAGCATGGGATATATCAAGCAACCCAACTTGACGCCTATATTTTATTCCATTAGCAGAAAGCGATTGCTGTTTTGGACGATACGGTGTTTAAAGCTGCGGTACTTTGCCATAATGATGTTATTGAGTTTGACAGGTCCATTTCTTGTTACCAATTTGTTTCAAATTAACTCTCTATATATGAAGTAGTGAAGTCAATGGAGCGAGATATATGCAGCAGTGACGCAACAGGACATTCATATATATATTATAGGACAATATGGAGAGTGACTATTAGACGTTCATCGAGATTTTTACAACTTTTTTTGAACTTTTATTAAGTGCTATTAAAATTGGACTTACTGTTAAGACTTTGGTTCGGATATTGTCACAACCTGGTGCTTTGTTAAACCTAGCCAGTGTTATCTGAAGTCTGGAAATAGACGAAATGTTTCAGAAAGTGTTTCTTAGTGGTACTGTGGAACTTTCTCTAGTGATATTTTCAATTCTATTTTAATATTGTCAGGATTTAGCGTTCTGGTGAAGATGTCATACCATCATACGTCAAAAGTCAAAATAGAGCTGAATCATGTGCTTTTCCGCTGAACACAATACCTAACAGAACACTTTTTATATTTTCAATTTTTCAAACTATCAAAAGATATGATAAGTAAATTCTTATCGTACTCACAACCCATTTACTATTGGGTATTTAACTTTTGCGGTAATATGGTAGCGATAATAAATACACTAAAGCACACATGCAAACACTCAATTTTATAGCTTGAAACATTTAATCCACCTAAATACACTAGGTCAAACATTGCGTTGAAAATCGCAGGACAAATGTATAGTTGGGAAAATAGCATCCTAGCAACAGCCAACAACTAGAAGTACAGCAATGAGATTGATGGCATCTCGTTAGTAATGAAGAAATGATTGATTTATGCACAGCAGCAGTAACAAATACAATAGAAAAATATTCGTAGCATCAATTCAAACAAGATATTTGCAATTAGAAATGAATTGAAAACGAATTACAGATTTAAGAAGACGTTCATTTCGAAATAGCGAACAATTCAAATCCTCAACGTTATGGATTGCATTTTAAAGAGGTTCAACGCTTATACGCTGCAGGAAGTCAAACGTAGCATTCAAGCTATCAGACTGTCAAGACAAAAGAAGACACAAAATGAATCCTTTGAAATGTGAAAAGCAGCAGAGAGTTGGTAGCGTTTTGTGTTTGCATATATGTAAAAACTGTATTAGATAAGGTAGATTTTTGTGTAGAAAATTCAACTGTGAGTGTAAGCTTTAGAATGCTCGTTTAAGACAAGATCGGACTTTTTATAGCAATCCATTGAGAGTCCTTGCTAAAACTAACGCTCTAATACTCCTCGATTCCGGGCCAGATCTTTGTAGTTAACTGGACCAGTGACCTGTCGTCAGCGATCAGCTGATCTATGATAGAAATGTGTGAATGTCTTTTTGATGAAGAATAAAGATTTCTTTAACTCGAGTATTGACTTCCAATCGCGTGAAAATTCTTTTGTTTTCTTGAAAAAGTTGAAAAATGAGACAAATCTTTTTCATAAATTCATGACACTGCAGAAAACGTTGCACAACACTGCAAGCGGTTGCTTAAGTGCATCACGTTTCGTATTGACAACGCGTGCGCTTGCAATTGCATCGTTAACGTTAACATAAACGTTAACATTTTGAAGTGGCACCATGTTACACGGCAGTTGCTTTAACGCTGAGCGCGCATAGTATGATGAAGAAAAGAATTGTAAAAAATGTCCCGCGAGAGCGTTAAGGACCACGGCGACGGCGACGTCGATGGTGATGATGATGATGAGCACGTTGCTGTTGTCACTTCGCGGAAGTCGTAGTTTAAATGGCAGCTGGTGCATTGTTTGCATAACTAATTTTGACATTTTAACAGATTTACGTAGTTGAGCTGCTGCTAAGAATGGCAAGGATTTTACGTTAATTTCTTAAGGATTAAGGGCGTTGTAAGTTTCCATGGTAAAGTTTTGAACATTAGAGCTGGTTGAGTAGATAAAGATTACCTTTTTTTATGTCTGAAAACTAAAATTATAAGTGGAGCAAAATGTCAAAAGTTTGATTGGTGATATAGAAAAAATTACGTGGTTGGTTACATTATTAATTGGAAAACTGTTACTAGGTTTTCACTGAATGAGTAAAAACCGAATGGAGTGATGTATCAAAGGTTTTAATAGATTTGAGTGGTTAAGCTTAAAGAAATAATAATTTAAAGTTACTCTTTCTCAAGTATCACTATGAACCAAAGTGTCTATGTGGGGATTTTAATCCACCTCTATAACCTGACATACTCTTCCTAATACTTTTTCGCTACTTTCAGAAATTTCAAAAGTAGAGGAAGAAAACAGAACACATGCCGCGAGGCGCACCGAAAAATAAACGAAAATAATTTTCGGGTTTTTTAAAAAAAAATTTTATTTATCTCACCAAAAGAAAAGAGTCCTCACTTTTAACATTCAAAAACTCTAGCAAAATCAGATATATTTCTAAGGGGACGTCCATTAATTACATGAGTTAAAATAGGAGGGGAGGGGGTCCGCCAAAATCTCACCAAAACTCACTAAGGGGGGTGAGGGAGTCAAGGAAAACCTCACGTCAACTTTTGAATGCAGAGAATTTACTAAAAAAAAGGTCCTTATAACAATATCAATGTATTTCACGACAATTTTGTCGCTCCCTCAAGCCTTCCGCCCACTCCCTCAGTCCCCCCTAGGTCCGCTACTGCTCATGTCCAAAACTTCGCTGCCCAACAGCATTTTCTTGCGAAAGCCGAGCAACTACAGCGGTAGCGCTCCATAGTATCGTCATCCTTTAGGCTCGAGTTTCGGCATGTTGAATCGGTGATGACAACTATGCAGCCGATTTGTTTTATATTATGTGATTATCCCAAGCAGTAGTTATAGCTCCTTTCTACCTATGCAGTAGCGTGCCTAGGATGGTGCCGCCCCGGAAGCAAGGCTTGAGGGGGCGGCAAAATGATAGTTGATTGCTAGGGTTTTTGAAAGTCAAAAATGAGGACCTTTTTTGTTTTTTTAGAGAATGAAATTAAATCGATGTAGTAAATTTGAATGTGTAGGTGAATTTTCACAGTGTTAGTAAAATATATCTCATTTTGCTAGAGTTTTTTGAATGTGAAAAGCGAGGACCG
The DNA here is from genome assembly GCA_963662105.1 of Meiosimyza platycephala. Taxonomy (NCBI): domain Eukaryota; kingdom Metazoa; phylum Arthropoda; class Insecta; order Diptera; family Lauxaniidae; genus Meiosimyza; species Meiosimyza platycephala. The sequence continues at coordinate 15,825,075 of OY759210.1, forward strand.
TTTTTTTTTGCTTGTCACAAATTTTTTTTTGATACTTAGGAGGCGGCATTCGAAGTGTTGGCCCCAGGCGCCAAAAAAGCACGGTACGCCTCTGTACATATGTGAAGAAAAATTTCGCTTCTTTCAAAAAAATTTTTGCAATTTTGCAGCATCAGACCACCTACTTGATAACTGACGGTGATGGTCAATTTCATCGTAACAAACTTCATTAAATTTGAGCCTCCATCGTGATTTGGTTTTCCAGAGCAAGCAAATCAAGCAAAGCACTTAGAGCGTCACTGGTACTCATAGCCCCGGTAACCCACAAAAACACATTCCTCTGCAGCCCGGCCAGTGGGGATCATACAGAAAAAGAATACGATATGGAAATCAGAAAGACTAAACGGTGAACTTTCTGTGATAAAATTGATAGATCTTCTGTTTCGAAGTTACAAAATAAATGGCACTGGTTGGGTTGTAAATCGTTCAAATTTTATACAAAAAATAAGTTAATTTTACGCGAAATCAGCCCAAAGGAACTAACTTACGAACTTAAGCGGCTTATGTTATACTTTTCATATTATTTTCTTCAACATTATCATATTTCGAAGCAGAATTAATCGCTTTATCTGTAAACACTATAACATTTATTAACATAAAGTACAAAACTTAACTTAGTAATTAAATGTAATTCCAATTTAGTCCGATTTTCATTGCAATTTGAACCAGAAATTTGTGGTGAAATTCGCAACATAAAAAGTTGTAACATATTTTTCAAGGATATTCATAAAAATCAATTGAAGGAACATTAAAGCTCATAAAATTTTCACTGCAGAAAAAGAAGGAAAAATGAACTGAAAAAATATTGTAATATTTTTGACCTAATTTTGCCGCAAGTAAGCAACTTCATATGCACAGCATGTTCACAATTTTGTCTACTGATATTGTTGTTTTTCTCTTGGTTTATTTATTTTTTGATGTCAACGTCTTTATGTTTATTTTGTGCTTAAATTTTATATGATATTTACAGGATATACCATACTCTCTACTACGACGAATAGGCAGCAAATTTCATTTTGATAACAAGATTTGCGTGCTGTACATGAGTATATTTTTATGAGATTTTACGAAAGCAGATGCCTCATGTACTCAGGCTCTGACAACGATGCACTTGAAACACACATATGTACATGTGTGAGTGTAAGGACATACGAAGAATGTATTTAATATAGGCACAGAAATAAATAGGATTTAGCGCTAGTGCAAGGATGGCAAGCATTACATTGTGTTTGATATTTTTTTCTGTGCATATAAAATAAGAAATAAGACTTAGTTTTTAAAGTAAAAATAAATAACCCATTAAACTATTACGTCGCATGAGAAAATCATTTTCTATATAAAATTTCATAAAAAAAAACTTTAATATGCTAAACATTGATTTTTACCAAAAAGCATCCATAACTCATCTGCAATTCATAGCCGTCAAATACAAGCTCGCATAAAAATTGAACTCGCGTTACTTACTACTACCCCAATTTTGTCATGCAGCAAAAGTTCCACTTCAATACTCATCAAATTCAGAACACCATATCAACCACTTGAAAAAGTCAAGATTCTCGACATAGGGTTACCAGTGATAGAAAAAACAATTAAATTCGACAAATTCTCTCATGAAAATCACAACTTGGAAAATTTACGAAATTTTTCATGCTTTTCATAAACAGCAAGAAATTTAGCATCACCCATGTCACCCACATATTTCACAGTTGAATTTCTTACAAGAACAACAAGAAAAACAGGGAAAGAAAGTTGAATGAGTGTCCTTGGCTTAGCAGGCGCAGCAGCATTCTATTTGCCACTCGACGTCGTGCAACATTTTGCAACGGAAATGAACAATAAAAACACAACGCCACATCAGCAGTGCACAACTGTCAGAGCTGTCATACCAACGAATGTTTCGAACACCCCCCCCCCCCCGCATGGCAAAATCGTGGTATGGGTAACTATTTCCTCAACTCACATAATACATAACACAACGTAGATATGAGGAAAAATTAATGCCAAGCGGCGGAAAAAATATGCAGGAAAAACTAAGAAAAATCATGATTGAAATCGTTTTGGCGTGAAATCAATCATTGCACATTCGTTAAGGATCTCAAAATTTCATTAGAGTCCTTAATGTGATTTTGTGTCAGTTTTTTGCTTTCCTTCAAAGTCGTTGTCGATGTTGATTGTCATCACTTCTAAAATATTTTGTATGTTTGGTGGAATGTTTTAGAAACAAAAACCGAATAATTGGATTTTATGAAATGAGATGGTTTTGTTTTATGCTCCAGATTTTTAAACCGATTTGTATATAAGTCTTGATTATATTTTTTGTCATCAGATTCCATTACTCAGATTAAAATTTTCTTATTGATAAATATATCACGAATATGGGTCAAAAAATAGCCAGTTCATGTTAGGAGTTGGAACCAAACTTTACGCTACGTTTTCATTATCTCAAGCCAAATGGAGCACTGATATGTATAAGGGTCTCAAACTTCTTGAATACCTCGAGTAAGGTATAACTGAGACACTGGGATATAATACCATAACGTACCAGTGAAATGTACCAAGCACTAACCGAGTTTGATATCTGAGCGAATGTTATATTCTTAAATTAATTTTAGAATAAAAATCTAGCCAGACCAATATAGTCAGAGGAAAATCTTCTTATCAGAGTCAGTGTGGTAAACCAAATTACTTATTATGTGTACTTCAAAAAATTTTCTTTTGAAGCTTAGATTAAACTTCTCTGAAGGGTGTTCAATTTTAACTCACTTATTCAGGTATAAGTCAAAAAATTGCAAGTCATTCAAAAAATGTTTCAAATAAAAGTTGGTGGGTATCAAAGGGCTGATCCAGCCATGATATTAACCATGACCTTGACCTACATTTTCAAGGTTATTTGAAAGTCAACTTTAGTTTATCATATGTAAACCACTATTTTTGACCTCGGTTTCCGAAAGAGCATAAAATTCTACGTTCACATAGGTATTCATGTTAGAGGTCAAAAGTGAACCCTGAAGGTCATTTTAAGGTCGAATTCCCGCTTGGTGCAAAAAAGCTGCAGCCAGTTAAAGCAAGATAGTGCAGCGGTCCAGGCAATGATAACTAGTTTTTCTGCACCAAGCGGGAATTCGAACTTGAAATGATCTTCAGGGGTCACTTTGACCTCTAACTTGACTTTTTGCTTATTCAGCTGTGTAAGTTAAAATGGGACACCCTATAAAATCCACTCGAAATATATTCTGCGTATGAGTAGTGACTTCAATCAAGAAATTGTACACACGACAACCTTAATCATTAAGGGAATACCTTCAAATAAAATCGAAATAGGAAAGTTGCTGATCATAGTGATTAGCTTTTTTTCCCTAACTATTATTTTTGGTAACTTACCTGAACTATAATCCTGCACTTAGGACTTTGCGATGATCCAAATATCAGTGGCGTAAAATTTTTCGGCGTCAATTATCTGTGCCGAGTTTTTCTCTGTAGCCGAATGTGAAACTGCATTTATCTTAGTGATCGGTTACTTTGTACTGGGTCCTGCACATACTCTTTTTCACTTGAAACTGTTAACTATAATTTCCGTCAGTACTGTTAACACACGAACGATTACGGTGCTGTTGCAATTTGATTTTTATGCGCAAGGCTTTTGCCTTCAAATAACGGTACTTTTGTTACATATCGGCCATTCACTTTGCATTTAGATCGCACTATCGTTTGATGATGTCGTTGATGCGTATTGTGTGAACGCGCTGCTATGCTGCCTGCGTTTTTGTTTAATAGCTGTTGGTACAAGGGCTTCATGGCTGTTGCTATGTTGTTTTCAATGCTGTTGCAATGTTGGTTGTTGTTGTTTTTCTTGGTTCAAAATTCGAATAAAACTCAGTGTTGAAAGAGTTTGACTAATGTGGAAACATAGAAACATCAAATTCATAAATTTTGTAACAAAAAGTGAAAAATAGTTAGAGAAGATTTAAGAAAACTCATGAAAAGCCCAATTTTTTAATTAAAATATTAATTTTGTTTAGGGCAATATTTGGGACTAGACAAATATATAAAGCTATAAATTGTAATATTGTTTTTTGTCGCAACTATTTACTTCTCACCAAAATTTTCACTACACTCTAAGAGTAAACTATATATTGTTTTCATCATGGTATATCTGGCAGTAGATCTGCTTACTGTAAGTGATGAAGAGGAAAATCAATGTCACCACTGTCTTCGTTGTTAGCATACTTTCTGCAAAATATTGGTGTTACGCTTTGAAAAATAACTACAGCACAAATCGTTGTTTTCAAATATAAGCTTCACGATCCGAGAGAAACCCATCATGAAATCAAAGAGCAAAAATAAAACTAGATATTGATTTTTTCATCATTTTTGTTATGAGAGGGAAGATTGTTTTCACCATTAGTCACTGATTGATTTCACCTGCATTAGCTTACCACGAGAGAAAACTATACATTATTGTAACTGCTGCATTTGTTATAAGGTAAATTTGCTCCACATATATACTCATTATCCTCACTCTTCGACCTTAGAATGATTCTGAAACAAATTCTTAACTTCAATTGAATGAAGAAAATTCATGCTTGTAGAGGCATTTCCTTCCATCATACTTATTATCATTTCGTAAATCGAAGCACTTCTTCAAAATAATACAAGTAATCGGGTTTGTATGTCAGGAATAATAAAACATACCCATTATTATTTTTTACCCCATAAAAAATGTATTCATATAAATTAGAAACGAATGCTCATGCTGCACAATCAACACATAATCAAATAAAAGCACAGAAACAGCATGTGAAAGTCAAATAGATTGGATACGAAAGTTTTATACGAATCAACCTCTTCAACATTTTAAGGGCTTTAATATCGCTCGAACAAAGATACCATTTAAACGGCATCAGCATAATTGTAAGCTCAGCAAAAACTAGATGGAATATATTAACTGAATGTGTGGGGCCAGTTTAGTGCTTAAGGTTCTTTATTCAAGTAGATTCTCTTCATTGGATTCTAGTCGTTTGGATATTTTATATAAACGCAATTTTAATTTAGATCAATATATAACAAATTATGTCGTTATGATTTGTGTGAGCAATAGCAATCGCAAGCTTTTAAATTTTAACTTACTATGTTTTACAAACGCTTTTCTACAACTTTCTTATTTCGAAGTCTAAGAGTTTTGATGTCTGAGAAAACGTTCTTTCTCATGAAAAGTAAAAAAAAATCGTTGCTCTTCAAGCATTACTTCTTAACCCACTATGGAGCATTTAAGTGAAATTTTAGCCTCAAAACGCATGAGTAAACTCACAGTCGTTAATCCTGTTGGAAATTTTTTTCAGAAAATTTAACTAAAATGTTTCATAGGGGTATATAGAGTGGGTGCCTAAGGGGTAGTGTAGATAGACAAATATTTGTCTTTTACTGAGGAATAAGTTTGATGAGAATCCTTCTCAATTATAGTTTTTGACTCAAACTCATGAATAAACTTAAGCTTTATCTCTCAAAATATATATACATACAATATACAAAAAAAAAAAACAAATTCATACAAAAAAAAAAAATTAGCAGAAGGAGTGTAGTGTTTCGAAAAAATCCATTAATTTCGAAAAACATCTTTAAAGTGCTTCCTGCGTAGGTTGTGCTAATTGTTGCTTCTGTTATTTCTGCGTATGTACTTATCGTGCAATAAATAAGCAGGCAATTTGCAGCCACAAATAACAAAAACAAAAACAAAAAAACACAACAACAATTAACTACAATGGTGTTATGTATATGGAAAACAACCATAAGAAGGCAAGCAACATATGCGAGGACTACGTTGCAACTACTTAATGTCAGCACAGTGCAAACCCGCTGGAGCGGAAGCTCACGAAAAGATTTCGACTTAGCATCGACTAAATGGCAAAACACGTCGACGCTCATAATTAAACGTCGAAGTCAAACCACGTTAGCCGACGGCGAGTTAAATGAGCGAAAGGACCAACGGAAATAAGTAGCTGACTTGCAATTATTATTTGAAGCAGCCCTTAAAGTAGTGATGAGTGGAGTGGAAGGTTGATGGGGGGCGAGGAGATCAAAAAAGGAAAAGTAGGCGGGGCACTTTTGTGTTGCGGCAAGAGGTTTTACAATAAACAAAGCAAGAAAACAAATTAATTTTCGAAACACACAAAAGAAACTGCGTTCTATATACATTGTGAAATGGCGAAAATGGTTGGTGAGGCAAGGTTGAGAGGTAAGGGGGGTTGACCTCACACTACGCCCACAATTTAAAGAGCAACGAGTTGCAGTGCAATCAAATGCATAGAATGAAATTGAAAGTTTTATTCGAAGGGTAGAAACAAAGTAGACTACTGCAACAGTACAAAAAAGGCACATAAAATTAAAGCATACTTCAAGGCGGTATAAAAGGCATACACACGCCATACATTTGAGATGAACAATTTTGATAAGTTCTGTGAAAAAATGCACCGCAATAATGAAAACAACAACACAGTAAAGTTCACTAGTTTAAAAAAAAATAAGCAAAAACAATAAAGAAGATCTTTGAACTTAACCCATTCGGGTTAAAAGTTCCGTTGTAAGATATTAAGACAGAAGTTTCTTATGTAGATAGCAACATGCAAAAACAGTCTGAAAAATCATTTTTAAATTTTTTACGGAACAATTTTTTCAGCTTGCTAGAATAAAAGATATGATGTTAAATTGAACTCTTATTGCATTCCATCAATTTCCTCGCTTTCAGAACCAAATATTTCCCACAAGACGATTTTCTTTAACTTTTTTTTCCAAGATTGTAGTTTGAGAATGATTGAAATTAAGTAGTTCTTCGCTTGGATAAAATATTTTTGATTTAAAATTCCCTCTAAGCGATACAATTCATATGCTATGAGAGGTAGGCAACGAAATTTCTTGCAAAACACTGCAACATGGCAAGTGAACATTTAAATTTTTTCTCTTCTACAATCTGCGATGAACTCATTGAGTTCATGGCCAAAGAAATATTGACAGAAGTTTGTACTCGAATGAAGAAAGCAAAGTACTATTCAGTTTCGATTGACTCCACTCCTAATGAAGGACACATAGATGAACTGACGGTGATAACGAGATAAATGGAAGAAATCTGACTCTGACGCTTTCTGACTCTGATCTCCAATTGTGGATCTGCTGGTGAAGAAATGACAACAGCTCTCATAGAATGTTTTGAAGATCTCGAAATTGAAATCAAAAACAGCAAAAATCAATCTTATGATTATTAGCTCAACATGTCTGGGAAGTAAAAGCCTCGGTTACTGAAGTATCCGCTTACACTATTTCTGTTCCATGTTGCGCACATTCATTGAATTTATTTGGCTGCTAGTACATGCTCTGCTGCAGTCCATTTTTTAAAATTCATTCAACAGCTTTTCGTTTTCTTCACCGCACCGACTTCCCGATATAAAACTTTGAATGAAATACTGCATACAGCAGAGAAAGTCTACGCCATAAAGAATTTGAGTGTAACACGCTGGTCATGCAACTATGAAGCAGTCAAATCCCTCACTTACGGTTAACATCAGATCCATAGAGCCTTGACAGCGATTACCATTGACGAAAATCAAAAGCTTATTGTGAAGAAGGAAGCTTTCGGACTTATTCAATAAATGGATCACCTTCAAAGAGAGAGAGAGAGATCATCCTCCAAAATGAAACTGATCAAAGTTGAAGGTTTTGAATCCGAATACGCCATCGTGTTGATCATACATCTGGGGATTGCATTATTATGCATCGTAGGTGTCACGAGGTATGGCCATACTTCAAAAAAAGTGCTTTGATATAAAATTATTTTTCCAAATTTATGTTTTAAAATCATTTTACGGAAATAAATATGAAGCAAAATTAATTTGTATTACTTGCAAATATATGTAAATTTACACCGTTAATTGAAGATCGTTTTATGCAAAAAACATACAAACAAATTAAATTAAACAAAATGGCTGAGTCATATAATCGCAACATTGTCCATCGTTAGTATGTAGATGAATCTTTGTGCGGCGACCTATTAGATGTTTTGTGTCGAGACGAAGTCGAGGCAAATTATATTTCAATTCTTTTATATAAGTCATGATTTAGTTTGGATATATAGCAATGATGTTGAAATTTTCCATTTTGTATGCAATTTAGATAAGAACAAAAAAATATGTAGAAAACTGTACATAAAAGGTTAAGCAAAAGCAGCCTTCTCTACGCATTTTGTTGCATTTGATTACTGACTGACTGCAAGTAACTCTAAGTTACTACAGCAAAAAGGTTGTACCAAGGAATTTACGCAATAGAACGCAATAAAAATTGCGAAAAACTACGAGTACAAGGAATCCCCCTCTTGTGCTCGGAATGGTTTAATAAGTTGTATACCAGTAAACAGTAACAGCGACAGCTGTGCGCCATATTGGTTCCTTAAAAAGTAAAGGAATACAGTGCTACGAAAAAGTATGTTACTTACAAGTAGGGTACAGGCAATAAAATAATTTGACTAAGTGAGGGTTGCGTGCCAGAGCGCGTATTATTGTAAAAAAGATTCTTTAAGCAGCGTGTGCTTTTTTTCTTTTTGAAAGTACTTCAAAATTTTATTAGCTCTTGAACCCTTTTCCTTTTTATCCTTTCAATACATAAACGCTGATTAGCTTGGTTCATTTTCATCATCACATTTGCTACTACTACTTCGCAACATGAAAGAATCTTTATTCTATTAATTTATAAGGAATTCCATGCTCGATTATTTATGAAATTTTCGGCATCATTGATTTCATATCAAAAGGTACCAATCTTGTCTAGACTATCTGTTATGTACAAAAACAGCATTTCTATCTTTATATATAAATTTAATTATTATTTATTATGTACCACAAAAAGTAACTTTTAACAAAATTACGTTAAAAATAAAAATGGCATATCACCACGATTGCTGCTAGAGATTACAGTTAATACGTCTTTTAAAAGTCACCGATGCATGAAATTAGAAATTCAGTTATACGTTAATAATCATCATTATGCAAAAAATACAACAACAATAATTACAAAAACAGCAAAATTAATAAAGCCAAAATACAAAAAAAAATATCATCATTACAAACATCAGTGATGAAAATCGATGACAATCAAGTGAAATGAAAAAAAAAATCTGCAGTGATATTTTACAAGATTTTCCAATACTCGTAATTCAATTATAACTTTAATTAATTGATTATTCAGAAACAACAATAGCAACAATAAATTTTCATAAAACTTTTCGTTAAAGGTGTGAATTCCTGCTATAAGAGTGATATATTGCTGCTACAATAAATTATAGCCAATATATCATAGAGAATGAATGAATTTATTAAAATTTTATATTTGTAGAAAAATTTTAAAATCCCAGCTCATATGTTATTTTTGCCAATCGAATTAAATGCTGTCAGGACACAAACGAGGATGTGCCTGAATTGAAAAAATAATATTTTTAAATGTGTGAAAAATCGTTCAACTGGAACATAAAGTTGAAATGCCCGTACATTGTATGTGTATACAATGAATCATTGTAATATTTGGGTGAATTGAGTTCGATTGGCCAAAAAATCAACTCAAGTGGAATGCATGACGTCGGTCGTCGATATATATGTATGTACTATATATAGTCAGCTATCGTATTTCACATTCACATACTGGGTGCGAAATTCACGACGTATGGATACTGTATGGGCTAATCACCTGGAAATAATTTTGCTGTTAAACGCCACAGTCCAGTGGAGTGGTGTTCTATTTTTTGTTTTCAAATTTTTTTTCAGAATGTACAATAGAGCAAAATGAGCTGTTGCTAAAATTTTTTTTTCGAATATTTTAATCAAAATTATTGTGTCATACACATATAATAAAATGTACTACTAATACGCCAAGTAAGGATTTTTCAGCAACCCAGAATACTTCTAAGCAGTACTCGTATTATGTTCAAGTCCGTAAATTTCTTCAGCATTGTGGTCAATGATGTAAGATCTTAGGTGGTGTCCATTAATTACGCGACTCAAAATAGGTGGGAGGGCGTCCGGCAAAATATCACCAATTCTCCACCCAAGAGGGAGGAGGGGGTCAAGGAAAACCTTACGTCCACTTTTTAATGCAGAGAATTTACATTATTATAGCAGATAATTATAAGGTAAACCTTACCAAGGGGAGGGGGGGCTCACAGTTTTCAAAAAACACAAAGAGAATGTAAGCCTTAATCGTTAATTCCAGGAATTCATAAATTTATCCAACTGTGCAACGTTTACTATTTGTGTGCATTTTTCAGGATCAATGAGTATGGTTCTGAAGGTCTTTCTTATGGTAAATGATGTTATTGCCGTTTGACTTTTCAATTTTTTTTCTTTTTTTTGTTTTTTACCGCTCATGTCATATAAATTGGCAATTTATTGATTTTGTGTTTTTGTGCGTTTTCCATATTTGTTTTGAAAGAGACCCAAAGTATTCTAAAGAAAAAAAAAAAACTCTCTTTAACAACTTTAATTTTTCTTTTTAATTTTATTTCAATTTTTTTTGCGTTTTCTTCAACGTGCACGCTCTTGTTATTTGAACATTTTTGTTGCATAAATTCCAGCGCAACAAAGTTTAATTTAATTAAAAACTTCGACGAGAAATTCTTGCCATGTGGGTTGGCTCTTTTTTTGTACTTTATTTTGAATTTTTTTTTTTTTTGTTATTTTGCTTTTAATACATACACACCACACGTACTATATACATATGTACGTATCCTATTAGGTGTATTTACTTGTATGTGCATGCTAGTGTGCGAGTAGATGTTAGTTTTTGCTGTTACTGATCAACATCAGAACTCACATCACATCACATCGCATTGTTGCAGTTTTCAGTTCAAGTTTTCTCGTTGATTTAACGTAGAAATTTGCCGCTTACGTGGGGAAATGTTTCAATTTGTTTGAACGGCTGTAGCTGCAAAGTTGTTAATTTGTTGACGTTGATTTTCAGCTGAGTTTTGTTAGGTTTCACTTGGAAAATTCTTCTTATATTTTGTTAATGAGCAGATCTTAATTTTTTTGGATCTATTTGATTTTTCAATATTTTTTTTTTATTGATATAAAGATTAAAATGTTTATTAAGTACTGGTCATAAGCTTACAGCTCTCTTAGTTGAACTTTTAAGTTTTTCTTTCTGGGGTTAGCCGCATTCTTATGCAATATATTGTGATAAACTAACTAATACTGAACGGCTAAGCCACAAGATATATATTTTTAATTAAAGCTCTAAATAACACTGTTAGCCTGGAAAAATTATGATTAAGGGAGGCGATGTTTTTCAGACCATTTTCTTGAGACTTGAAGGAATATGATCCATAATGCTTACTTTTGTCCAGAAGCCTACACAGGCATATATGGTAACGGTTATGGTTATTGTTATGGTTATGGTTATGGTTATGGTTATGGTTATGGTTATGGTTATGGTTATGGTTATGGTTATGGTTATGGTTATGGTTATGGTTATGGTTATGGTTATGGTTATGGTTATGGTTATGGTTATGGTTATGGTAGTGGGTATGGTTATGGTTATGGTTATGGTTATGGTTATGGTTATGGTTATGGTTATGGTAGTGGGTATGGTTATGGTTATGGTTATGGTTATTGTTATGGTTATGGTTATGGTTATGGTTATGGTTATGGTTATGGTTATGTTTATGGTTATGGTTATGGTTATGGTTATGGTTATGGTTATGGTTATGGTTATGGTTATAGTTATGGTTATGGTTATGTTTATGGTTATGGTTATGGTTGTAAAGTGTGTTCTTTTCTTCTTGACATATTTTCAGATCTAAATAAAATCCAATAAAAAGCTGGAAAAATAGCGATTTAACGAAAAAATTCGTTTTTAAATGACTTAACGATAAAGCTTGATGCAATCTTATCGCCCTGAGATATCGTTGTGACTTATCTAAGTGTTTTTTTATTTTTATTTTCCCTAAAATTTTGTCATTAGAATATTTTTCAGTTTAAGGCACATTTTTCGATTAAATGACAAAAATGTTAAAAATTACTGATGTTCGACCGCCTTTTATTCAATCAACTATTATATTAAAGTATTATTACAAATTAATCATATTTCTACAATAAATGCAAAGAGAAATATAAACTTAATATGGTTATGCATACAAGGTAAGTACTTATTTTAATATGCATATCAATCTAAAATTCTCATTAATTTTCTACACATTCAATTGTTTTTAATAGGCATTAAACATTCTTTAAGTTCGCTTTTTTAGTACTCGTATCAAATGGAAACTATTTTTTTTTTTAAATAATCATACAAGAATGTTTATAACTGCCAACCATTAACAAATATAGGTATTAATGACGTACATACTAACTAACAACATCATGTATTATATTCACCAGGTCGCCAGCGAAGCAATGTACATTCAATAGAAAAAAAAAACTTTAGTATTAGCCAATTTAGTGGCACTGCTTAGCTAAATACCAATATTGTCGACATCATCATAAACTGTCCAGAGCCACTGCCTACATCGTTAAAACTAATTGGGTGATAAATTTGTCGGGGAATTTATTACCATACAAATTGCACATTGATTCGTTACGTGAGGTAACGTACTCGTAATGTAACATAACGTTTACACTATAATACGTTAGGTTATGTGCTGTCTATTTTCATGTCGTGGTAGCGCGATGTCGTGTCACATTTCCTGAAAAATCAAATGGGCTGTATATGTTGGTTGGTCGACTAACTGAATTGGTTGATTGTAAATATGGACATATAAACTGACAGTAGATTTAAGCATTTTATTTTTTTCGTTAGCCATTTATATGCCAATTCTAACTGTCTAGACAATAACAAAAAAAAATAAAAAATATCACAACAATAATAACTTTCAACTAAAAAAAAATAACATGAACAAAAAAGATGCACTACATAGCTACAAAGTTATCACAGGTAACTAACTGTTAAGCTTTGAAATTGTTTAGGTGTTGCACAGGAGCGGTTGTTTCAAAGGTAAAGTGAATAAAATTTCAAGGGGAAAGTTGACAAATTTGGATATACTTATACTACAATTAACAGTTTGAATTGAATTGATATATTGAATATTGACCGATTTACAAATTTACCAGAAATCGACCTTTACCAATGACTGTTAAATCAAAAATGCAAAAGATAACCCCAAAAATTTAAAAAAAATTATTTAAAAATTATTTGCATATGAAGTTTTCATTTGTAACATTTTTCCTTTGCACTTGTTTTCTTTTCCAGCCAGCCCCCATAAATAACTCTATTTGTTTAGACCTTGCAAAAATAAAAATCAACATAAACAATAGCAATATGGCGCAAAATCATGGGTTAAATGTCGGCTGTCTGTTCGCCAAAAAATAAAAAGAATGAAAACGGCGAAAAATCCGACAACATCAACGTCGTTTATGTCTGAATAATGTGAACTAAAGTAGTTTATGGTGGTAACGCGACAACTACAAATGGCAGCATAAATGGTTATGGATTCCCAGTTTGGCGTGTAAAACAAGGCCATGACGACAACGACGTTGAAGTCTGTTGACGATAGATGGATAGCGGTGTATGCCGTTGTTTGGTAAAAGGTGTTGTTTATACGGTGCATTCTAGACTGGTGGCTTACGTAAAACTTCATCAAAATTGTATTGTAGTAGGGAGAGAGAATGTAGTCAAATGTCGTGACATAAAAGTGCAGCACAACAAAAAAAAAAAAAAAAAATGTGCAATCCGCTGTTTGACACAAAGCTTGGAAAGAGTAATAGTAACAAATGCAATATACAGTAATAAAAATGGCAAGTGTTTACGGATTTTACAGCTGTTAGTTGGAGTTATCATGGCTGTCGGCATGAAGTGATTTTAGCTTGTTATTGCTTATGTTTGACATTTCACTTTGTGGATTTAATAATTTTGACACTTTATTTTTTTTATAAATCATAAACGATTTTTATAGAGAATGTTTAAAATATTTAAATTTTCACAAAAAAAAGAAAAAATATCGTAGAACAAAAACTTAATGAAATAAAAAAAAATTCACCGCACTATTTTCTCAACAACTACATACATAGTTTTGTTAAACTTATCGCTATCGTGAAAGTATGTAAATTTGACTTCCGTTGTTATTTCCGTCTTTGTTTTGTCAATTAAGGTACGAAAATATTTTGCAATAGTTTTTTTCTCTATTTTTAAAAAAAGGTTGAAAAAAATAACCGTGTATCCATTAAGAACAAATGATAAATATAGAAAAACAACGATTTTAGATTTTGAGTGTCGATCAAGTCAGCAAAATTTGAACCCAAATGCGGTGTTATTTTGATAACAAAAACTTTGGCCCAAAAAAACAATGGAAATGTTAATGAGAGACGAGAGGCTTAACCCTGAAGTTGTGAGCAAGTCTTAGGTATCTGAGACATAAGTATTCTGGACTAGTTGATTTTTTAAAAATAACACATTGAGAAAAAGATGTTATCAACATGATGCTGGATCTGCTGTCGAATTGATATACATAAATCCAATATAAACGTATAATTTTGGCAGGATACCTTTCTTGATGAACAATGCGCACGCAGAAAAACAGTCTGGACCAAGTGACAGCTATATCACAAAGTGTTTTTGCCAAAGAGCTAGTGAACAATGTTAATTGTAATCACAGAATAATAAGAAAGTGGCAACCATATAAGTAAGGTGAAGCACTGCACGACGCATTGACTGCGTTACTGTTTAGCAACCGCGAGAACAAGGACTCGCCTGCATGACTTCAAAGTATAGGGCATAAGCTCAGTACACTACATTCCCAATTGATTTAAGCATCCTCTATTTAGATTCAATCGAGTTATGATCTTAGAATAATAATAGAATTGTTTCAGATCCACACTAGTCCTCAGTGCTCGATTCAAGACATAACGTCTAAGTAAACCAGCAATCACTAAGGACAATTTTAGAACAGCGTTATTTGCTTAAGTCTAATTCTTTCTTTTCTTCACTAAAACTTTCTCTACATATTTTTCTTTTATGCAAAACTTCATTTACCATCAGTATTGGTCAACAAGTACAGAATTACGAGTCTTGAAACTAGATAACAAATTTATTTTTATAGTTATTTCATCGGGATCTGTTATCAGTACAATTGCCTTTTTAATTCTATAAAAGCTGAAATATTAAATTAAATGTTTCCAATCTTTTTTTGAATTATGTACATATACTATAAATAATTTTTTAACAGAGTTCATAGCAAATGGCAGAAATTCATCAAAAACTCGAACAATTTATTAATAGCTTTAATTATCTTTCAAACATATTCATTCATTGCTAAATGGAATCATCAGTGACTTTTAATCCATGCAAAAAGCGAATGATATCACGCATAGAATGCATATTAATCAGCTTTGAAGTTACTGATGATTTTATTTAGCTAGGGATGAAACTAGTATGACTAGCTTGACCCCTTTTATTGTTGAATATATCTTTGTTCTGCGGAATTTTTTTTGATCTTGACACACACTGTATTAAAAATTAAGTTCAGTAAAATTATTATAAATTATATAAATATATAAACATTCAGCTAAATATTACTGACATTAATTTTACTCCTTCTGTAATTGTAATGTTCTTGTTTAATTAATACCATGCCAACTTATCCAAATCCCCCACACTTAAAAGTGTTTGATCTCAATTATTCAAATAGCTTCTGTAATGAATCGTTTTAAGTTAATGTTTGTACTGTAGCGCCACGCCCTTTTGACTCTAGCCGCCCATTTATTGAGCAGTGGTTGTTTAGTTAACTTTTCGCAATAATTTCGTTTTTTTTTCTTCTATATTTTTATTAATAGGTATAGCTTATAAAAGTTTTTGCTTGTAGGGGGCAACACTACCTCTTATGATATCATGATAAAGATATTTACTACATATTTTGATTCAGTTTTATAATTACAGTGGTCAATTTATGGGCGGTAAACGTGTCTGTGAACCTATTTCAATCCCTCTCCATTATCAACCCCTTTACTTATATGGCGAATGTTATCAGAACTGAAACATATTTGATAGTTGTTATTGCATTCAGATGCCATTTGTTTCGCTGTGTTTAAGAGCTAAGCGAAAAATTATGTAGGAGTCCTTCCACATAATGTGTCACTTTAGTGCCTAAAACTTTTTTTGCCATTCCATTTTTCCACTTTCATATGAGCTTAAAAAAATTTCATTTCCGTTTTCAGGAAATGTAAATTAAAATCATATTTAATCCTTTTTAAGAACAAAAGGAGTGAATACTTAGAGCTTTAAATTTTTTGAAAAATGAGGGCTGATTTCTATTGCATACAAACCATACTGCAAATGCTTTGAAGAGTCTTTTGAACTAATCATAGAAATATTCAGATAAAAATTGCGTCTTCAGAAATGTGATTGATAGTACCCTTTAAAATAAACATATGTTGTTATAAAAATCTGTAACTAAAAATATTTTGACCAACGAAATTTAGGCCAAAACTAATTAATTTGTTGCATATTTTGTAAGTTTTGATTGATTTTATTTTTTTTTTGAATAAATAAAATGAAATGATGCAATAAAAACATATTAATACAACATTTAATAGACTGCTAATCCAAATATGTTGATGTAGGCGTACAAACGCTTCAAAGAAAACACAGAGGACTAATAAAAAACAAAACTACAAGCAATAAAAAACATCTAAATGAAAATCCTCCCTCACCTCAATGAATTCATTTTTATTACTCGTAAGGCCACAAATGATTTGAATGTTAATCCAGTTTAAGTGGAAGCAAATCGGCCTAATCTTTGTCATTGGCTGCATATAAAAATACATCAATAATATGTATGTGACTTTTCAGTTTGAATGCTGCATTTTTGTGTTAACCCATTGTCAACTGGAAATGGGTTGAAATCGAGCCATAGAAAAAGATATCTCTATTAGTGAAAATTAAAAAAAAAATATGGTATGATTTCCAAAACAAAACCAAAATTGACAAAAGTATTAAATGAAAAAATCGTAAGTTATTTAACTCGATCGTTCCTTTTAGTGCTTTAACGGCCAAAGGAGAAAGTGATCAAAAATGTAGAGAAAAATAGCCCTAAGCCCATCTACTGCAAAAGGATCTCAGTTATTTCTTCCATAAAAAGACTCTCAAAAGAGTTTTATACTTTTATAGCAGATTTTTTTTTGTGTGGTTTTTCCTCGCTTATTTGTGGAGCACTTTTTTTTTTCTTTAAGAGCCATTTACTTTTATGGAAAATCAGAATGAAAAAAACTGTTCACAAAAATTTGAATAGTTGGAACGACATAATTTTATTTCAATATTTCATGAAAATTTTGTCAACGACAACGAGTTAAAAATAATAAAATTTAAAATTTTCATTTTGCTACTACAAAATCTTAACCCTCTGTTTACAACATGACATTTATGTCATTATATATTTTTATATGAAAAATTTAATTTATGAGCCACACACACACACACACTTTCATTTTTATACTAAGTGAAAGTTATGTAAAAATTTTATATTTTGAAATTTAATTTTTTTATAGTTTTTATGCAACAACAATAAAAATATTGCATTCTTTGATAAAACGTACGCACGCACGCACGCACGATTCCAATGTTGAGTGTTTTTTTCTCGGCAGAGTTGTTAAAATATTTGTTATTATTGCCATTATGGGGTTACACAATAAAATTGACAATAAAACTGATTTATAAAAAAATAGAAAATGAGAATAAAATAAGTAGCACAAAAATGTTTTGCCACATGGAATTAAATAAAAATTTACGTACAAATGCACTTTCAGGAAAATTAGAGAGTATAACAAATGACAACGACAACAAAAACAACAACAATAAAACTTATGGCATAAAAACAACTTTATCCAACTATTGATAGCTACAAATCAATGCGCAACAATTTTCTATCTAAAGTTTTTAAAGTCAATTTATTGTCGATTGAATTCTTTGTTGTGTGTGCTCTTTTCCAGCTTAATGTGCAACGTTAGTGTTATCGAGAAATGATTAAATTTAGATACCAATTACTTTATTTTTATGTATTTTAAGTTTTGTTGAAATCGCAATAGAATAATAACGACATGCAATTTGGCTCAAAATAATTCTGAAGAACGGATATCGATTCTAAGATTTTTTTTTTCCTAGGAAAATCTGCTCGGAATTTATAGTAAAAGAAATCTAACTTCAAGCGAAGGAGAAACAGTTCCATCCCTTTTTGACTGCCATAACACAACATAATCTTTAAGTTTGTTTTTGTTTTTTGCTGGAAAGGTTGTCAAGAGAGACAGTACCGAATGTCACTTTTTTTTCAATACTAAGCAGTACCACGCCTCCAGCAGGAAAATTCGTTTCCACAGCTAAACTAATGAACTGCTGTTGATGAATTTGGGTATGTAAACAGATTGAAACCTAATAAGGAGTATGAAAAATCCTGCATTGATTTAGTAGGCGTGGCACCACTTACTAAATGGCATAAAACGCTGTCACGGCTGAACCGCTGCATCGAATTTTGTTAGATTTTGCTATGAAGATAGATCCCTGATGAAAAATATTTGCTGTTCAATGGCCGACGCCACGCCCCTAACCAGAAAATACATTTTCATAAATAATAAACTGATTTTGATAAAATTTTATATGGAGATAGATTGAACCCTAAGAAAGTGATACAAATAGGGATAGGCTTAGGGCAACATTATACAATGGTCATATCGTTAGATTTCTTAGAAACTTCAAACTGACGTAATATTAACTCAATCATTTGAACCAGAAAAAATCGTATGAATATATAACTTTTGATCTGAATGACATTAGTTAAATTATTTTTCGAATGCCCTGGCAGCTAGTACTTCCCTTTTAGTATTTGTAATTATTACTTTGCTAATTATATTAAATAAATAAATATATAAATAAATAAATAAACAAATAAATAAATAAATAAATAAATATATAAATAAATAAATAAATAAATAAATATATAAATAAAAAAATAAATAATAAATTATTAAAAGGTGAACTGAAAAACATTGGGGTAAATTCTTTTGAAACTTAGGTACAGTGATAGCTCCCGTGGGCGGACACCCACGTTTCCAGTGAAATCGTCCGGCCAAGGAAGCGTCCGTCCATCGGAATGTGTTTTGTTCTAAAAACATACATAACTAAAAACTTGGGACCAAGAAATTCGTCCGGCCACGAGAGATGTCCGCCTGCGGGAGCTGTCCGCGACGGGAACTTTCACTGTAAATCTTTTCTGAATCAAAGTAATGTCATACTTCAAATCGTTACAAAAACCAATTACTGAAAAAATTATTTAGCAGGCAACTGCATCACTATGCGGACCTCACAAAAAAAAGAATAGAAATTCACTTAAAATTCCAGCAGCAACATTTAGGTTCGGTTCGATTCGGTTCCTGTCCTAACAATAAGTCGTTGTGAGGCCACTCATATCCGAAGGCAGCGCATTTGCTTTATCTTTGTCGCGACAGACGCGTTGTTCATTCACTTGCATTGTCTACCAAAATGCTCGGACAAGATGAAGGAGGTATCCAAAATCGAAGCGTGCTTGAGCTCGTTATGTGTGAGTGTGGAGAACCACAGATGGGTTAATACAAAAGAAGCTCTTTACCACACTGGTGAGAAGGAAGGCATAAAAAGGTTGCCAGGTTGTCGTTTTCTTTTTACCTTATCCCCACTGAATTCATTGTGGTTAAAATATTTAGTTTATTTGAGCAATTTTATATCATAAGATCTTTTTTTACGCGAACATTTGAAATTGAGTAATTTTCAAGCTACTTATAAAGCAAAAATATTTTGAAATATTTTCTTTCTATTTATCTGGCAACTATTTGAAACAAAAATTTAATAGCTTGGTGTGAATTATAGTGAGCAGGTATGTATATGTAAGTGATAATTTATCCCCACACAAATACAGACACATAAATGGAACCGTTCAATAAACAACGCCATGCAAGGCACAATAAAATGTTTAACCCTATACCATTAGCCTTTACGTGGCAATTATCATCAAGAGGTTGCCTTGTTTGCCAGCCTTTGTATTCGTATAGCTTTAGTGCCTTCCTACTGCACCAACTTGCTCACATTCATCGTTTTATCACATGTGAAGGAATATCGAGATGAAATGAAGCGAAGATTAATTATTTCAACCTTTTTTGGGCCTCACCAACCAAGCAACTCGCTACGTTGGTTATGCTATGAATTTGAGATAAGGAATTTGGTAATGAGTGGCTGAATAGCAGCAGCCTTGCAAACGGATTTCTATACTTATTTTTTTTTGGAGAAGTGCGAGAGCTCCTTTTTAGCTCACACTTTGCTGCAATATGCGTTAATTTATATAATTTAAGGTGTCACCGTAGCGTTTTGCCGATTACACAATAAATTTATAAGATTAAGATTAAGAAAATACCTGTCTGTATGACGACTGACTATCGTGCCGTTTGACTGCTGTTTAAATAACAATGTACGGATTAGAGTGGTTCTAAAACATGCAAGTGATTTACTTAAAGGCTAGAGTATTTAATTTTATAAAGTTTTTGTGTGCTTAACAAACAGAAGGTATATTTAAATGAATTGGCAAGAAACATTGTATTGTATCATTTATGCAATTATCTCTGAAATGTCTGATATATCCAACTGGACAAAAAGGACTGAATTTTGAAAAAAAAACTACACTCTCTAACAAGTGCTGACGAGAGAGATTGGATAAGAGGTCATTTTTTTGTGAACCCGTAATGTTTTTTGAGATTATTACATACCTTCCTTATCTGCCTTTTAGTACATTTCTTCAGTATCCTCACAAACCAAGCGGCAACCTTCCTGATAAGTAAAGTAAACCTATTCTGAGGTATGCAAATTGTATGACTAAGGGGAGGTGTTTTTTTTTGAAAATGCGGACCCCCCTCCCCTTGGTGAGATCTGGCGTGAGCCCTCCCGTGAGATTTTAATTATAATTTTTAATGTAAATTCTATGCATTAAAAAGTTGACGTAAGGTTTTCCTTGACCCCTGCCCCCCTTGGTGAGATTTGGTGAGATTTTGCCGAACCCCCTTCCCCCTATTTAAGCTCACGTAATTAATGGACGTCTCCTAAGTGGTTCCTTAACTAACTTAAGTATTTTTATTCTGATAAGATCCGAAAGCTTAAGGTTTTGACTCAAACTTAGTTCGAAGTAGGTAATTGCGTTGCTAGGATCCCCTCATGTTCCAAATTAGTAATCTATATTCCGTTTCAAGCTTCTTATGATATTTGTTTCGTTCGTTGAACTTCATTTGTGCGAAACTCTAGTAAGGTCAAAAACTCAAGCGAAATTTCCTTATACAACGAAAAACGAAAAATTTCGACTACTATTGATTAGTGCAGCGATGGGCAAAAAAATTAAAATGAGTTAATTTTAGCTCTTTATAACAAATACGTTGCTTTTCTTAAAAAAAAATATCAAAACAAAAAATCGCTGCTACGCAGATTTTTATCATTGTGTTTTTTTATACGAGCTATGTACGGTATTTGTGTTATTGTTATTGTTGCATTAATCAGAAAAAAAAACAAAACAAACGAAACGAGCAAACAATGAAACAACAATGCGCACATTGAGGGCAATTTTGTTGTTGTTTTAATTGATGTTTTTGTTGCTTTTGTTGTAAATAGCTCCTGCATTAAAAATAATGCCCATCTATGGATTAGTATATGCATTTTCATATATCTGCAAAGTCATCAAGTATATGGCGCTACACATAAAATTTGAATTTTTAACCCACTCTATAGAAGCCAGCTCATATAGGAGAAGGTGAAAAAGTATGCGCTACAGCGTTTATAAATGAATTAAATCTGTGAGCTGTCATTATATGAAAGAATTATGTTACATTTATATGAGTTATTGTTTTTATCGTTTTTGTTGTCTGTTGGCAGCAGCCAGTACAGTAACAGCAGCAATTAGCGCACGCATTTATAGCGCACATGTGGTAAGACATAAATTTCTTTTAGGTCCATTGTTTTGTGCTTAGAAAAAAAAAAGAAAAGAAAATTTTGTAACATACCATAAGTAAGTTTTGATCTGATTTCTCCGACTCTTAAGCAGCAAGAAACGTGAGCCGTTGCGTGGTTGACTACAGTTTTACTGGTAAAATATTAAGCTGCTCCCCAACATACCTACTACACGTATTTGGTTCTTTGTCACTGCTAATTAAATTTTGCTGTCAGACATAAATGATTAATTAGCATGTGGAACGTTGTGGAATGTACCTATTGTATGTTCGATTGGTTATTGTTAGCCAAAGGTTTTTTTTAGAAATTATTTTTTCTACAGTACTTGTATTCGCATATGAGCTTAAGATTAAACATTGCATTGCATGCAGCATTTTCTCAAAATCTTTAAACAGTAAATGCCAGCAACTTTGTGAACGAATCATTTATTTTCATCGATAAGTTTTGACATAAAATAATGCAATACTTCATAGTTTAAGAAATATTAAATACCACCCCTTTTATCACCAATTCAGACCATCCAAAATATCATCGTCCACCCTGAAGCATTTTAACCGCGTGCAGCACGTGGCGCCCATTAGATTTGTAGCTGCAACAGCGCGTGCAATTTTATGTGTTCGATTGCAGGACCCCCCCCCCCCCCTCCTCTCTCCCCTTCAGGGTCATGCGCTGCACTATGCATAACCCATTTTTGCCTCTTTCCTTCCTCTTCTTCAGCCATTTGCAATCTCATAATTTTATTTATCTTTAATGTGCCAAGTGTAAGAAGAAAACGCATTGCAATTGACTCGGAACTAATCCACAAACACGACGAGTTCGCATTATCGAACAACAACAGCAACAACATTCACGTTTGTTGCAAAAGTTTATGTTGTTATGCGATTGTTTTCATACGACAACGACACTTACGTAAAGTGCACATCGTAAAAGTGCTGCGCGTCGTAATGATTAGTATGAAGCATGTTGCACCACGCGAGACACGCGCGTTGTTATGCAGCTTAGCGTCGTGCCGAGAGAAAAATGAAGAAGTTGCCGGAGATGTTCAAAGATTTTCACATTTGTCAATTTGTTGGTTTATCAAGGAAACGTTTTTTTTTTTTATTTTCTATTGTCCTTTTGATCATTTGTAAATGTTTATTTATCGTAATGACTGATATTTTTTATGCTGCATGCTAGACGCAGCAGCGATTTTGTATGGTATGCATCGAAGTAATTATGGGAGGGGGGTAGCTTAGCCCATCTCAATTTAAAATTTAAACAAAAAATTCTACGCAAATTGCCAAATGTCATTATCCTTTTTGTCATACATAATAAACCATTTATTTTTATGTTTTATTTGTATGCTATTCCTTATTTTTTGAAACATTTATTTCGTCACGCTTTATTTTTGCTCCTTTCTCAATATATTTTACTCTATCAACGATTGTCATTTAAATACGCTCTAATGTGTTTCAAATTCTTTATGAAATCCTTTTTCAAACAAACTTTATACCTTCGAATTCTCCTCTTCACTTTCTGCAAATGCTTTCGATGTTCATATTTTTGTGCTCATCGAATATGCGTTTGCCATCACTTGGCATAATTTTCATATAAAAAGGATAATTCAATGTTATACAGCAGCTGGCTTTTATAGCCATTACTGGAAAGCCATCTTGAGTATCCTTTTCAAAAGCTACTCTTTATGCGTTCTATGTATGCGTGCATGTGTGTTGTGTATGTATTGTTTTGCTGTTAAGCTTATTTTATGCTGTTTCCAAAGTATTGATATTTTTGCAGCGTATGTGAAGAAAATTAGATTTTTAGTAATTTATTAGATTTAAAAAAAAAAACATATTTTGAGTGCGTTACTTAAAATTGTTTGAATTTGTTGGAATTGTAAATAAATGTCTGCTGAAATGTTGAAATATTGGTTATTATTTCTTATTGAGTCTAAATAACTCATTGCCTTTTTTAAGCTTTATAGCCTTATCTTTTATGTGGAATAAAACAGAGGTGCAGCCGCGTTTCTCGGGGGAGAGCGTTATTGGAGCTAAAGTTCTTCTTATGAGTACTGCAAAGTGATAACTAACTAGCAATGCTTTGCTTTATCATGAAAATCTTTTCCCAATTATAACCAACTTAAGTTGCCAATGAACTGTAGGAATTTGGGTGACTGATAAGCAAGACCGCAGCTCTTATGCGCTGCTGCGTCCAAATATTATTATTATTGTGCAAAAATAATAAGGTACTACTACTCGAGAGAAAGACTGCCAATATCTCGTTCTTGGCGATAATTTAGTGTTTATCATACGTATCGTTGATTTTTTTTAGGTATCGTACAATAAATACTACATTTTCGCCGAGAACGAGATATCGGCCAGACCTTTCTCGTTCTTGTCCTCGGACATACGAGAAATAATTTTTTAATATCGTCTCGTTATCGGGACCGAGAATAAGAACGATATTTATCGGTTCTCGGTGAAGCACTAATCAGCATCTATTATATCATCCTATATGCAGTATTATGTCTTAACCCTTTGACGACCATTGGGACACCGGTGACCCTTTTACCTTCGTATTTTTCCTGGAAAAACTAAGGAATCGATTTTCGTCAACAAGGTATTTTTCAATAGAGAATGAATGTTTCTTTCACAAAGTACCTAATTTTTAAAGGTATATTCGTCCATTTACTTACTAGACCACTCGAAAGTCAAAAAATCTTAACTTTTTCTACCCCTTTTTCATGCTGGAATATTTTAAAGGTGGGTGGAGCTAAAGCTCTAAAATTTTTGAACACGTTGTGGGCAACCTTCTTCTTTCCTCCAAAAATAAAATAAAAAAGATTGTCTTCTTTGGCCGCCCACGCGACCAACCACCCAATCTGTTGGGACCTCTATGTCCCAATTAACGACCATTGGGACATATAGGTCCCACGATTTATCACACCTTTGCAGGTAAAATATTTTTTTTTCGCGACACTTTTGTTTAGTAATTTGGGGTCGCTGCACACGAATCCGGTGTCGGATTTTAAAATGTCCCCACTGTTCAGGAGCGGTCGTCAAAGGGCTAAAGTGTTATCGGTTCCTATTTATTTTAAAATAAAGAAACCAGCTAGAAATAATTAACAGACCGCTATATAGGAGGCATGGCTCCAACTGGATTAAGCTACTGTAATATACTGCTAGAATAACGATGAATCAACTGCTGATTTTATTTAACTTCCGAGCCTCATAAATATGAAGACTCGAAATTTTTTTTTGTTGGAACTATTTGAAAGAATGGGCTTACTACTTTAACAAACCTCTAACAAAACCAGAAATTAAGGAAGAACATTCAAACCGAAATCCGATATTTGGGACCTGAAACTTGCATAGAGTGCTATAGTAACTGTGGCAAATGCCTGTATTTGTGATATGTAGAATTATGATAGTTTGAGGGATATAAAACTGAAAAAGCAATATAGTGCATATCGAAAGAAAATGAAAGCTTCATAAATGCTATTTTTGCTTCCCATCATTCAGTCTTTCTTTATATCCTCCGGTCAAAGGTATTGTAAGAACATGCTGGAGCTACCAAGGCATGTCATTATTAAATTTTGTGTGCATGATCCTGTCCGTATAATGTGCATATAGAAAGTTGCCCTCCACCATACTGATCAGTCAATCAGCCCCAGCATATTGATTACTGATATTCTACTATCTATTAACTATTTGGCTGAGAAGTCTCTGCTGAAACTTGTTGAGTACGAATCTGAGGTTATATTCGGAGGCGGATTTGGTTATTGTGTTTCTGCCATATTGGGACCGCCATATTGAATTTTAAAATATGACCTCAGATTCGACTTCAACGACTCCAAAAACTCCCGTATACCAAATTTGGTGCAAGTCAGTTAATTTTTAAACAATACGTCCGTCATATTGAAATTGAAAATTTTGGATATATAACCTCAGATTCGTAATTGGCAGCCCTAAAAACCACTTTATATCAAATTTGGTATTGGTTGATTCTTATAATATACGTGCGCCATCTTAGAATCGCCATTTTGATTTTATCAAATCTGACCACAGATTCGTGATCAATGACCCCCAAGACCCCAAATTTGGTGCAAATTGGTTGACTTTCAAAAATTAGGACACCATACTGGATTTTTGACCGCCATGTTGTATTCTGCCAACCTACCATACCAGATTCTTAGAGGCGTTCATCAGCTACAATTTCAGCAAAGATATGATACGATCGGTTGCGAATTTTTATTTTTAAAAGCTTTTTTTGTTGGACAATCGATTTTTCTGCGGCTTCCGGCCACCATATTGGATTTCGCGGAAATTCAATAACCTAATCCACCATATTGGGTCCGCCATCTGGAATTTTATATTTCTGAATATATGGATTCGTATTTAGCGACGCCAGAAACCCCCGTATACCAAATTTTTTGTGCTAATCGGTTGATTTTTAAACAATACGTCCGCCATATTAAATCCACAATTTTGATTTTGAAAATTTTTTAAATATAGTTTCAGATTCGTAATCGGCCACCTAAAAAACCCCCGTATAACTAATTTGGTACAAATTGGTTGATTTTTAAAAATACATCCACCATTTTGGATCGGCCATCTTGATTTTGTCAAATTTGACCTCGTATTCGTGCACAGTGACCCCCAAGACTCCCGTGTACCAAATTTAGTGGAAATCGGTTGACTTTCAAAAATTTGGCCACCATATTGAATATTTGACCACCATGTTGGATTTGGTCAACCTACCATACCAGATTCTAAGAAGCGTTCATCAACTACAATTTCAGCTAATTTATGATCCGATCGGTTGCGAATTTTTTTGTTGGACAATCGATTTTTTCTGCAGCTTCCGGTCGCCATATTGGAGCCGCCATTTCGAAAATTTCCAAAAGGCCACACTGGCCCATAAAGAAGATACGAATAACAAACAATTTAAGCCCAAGATCATTAAAATCCATCAACATGAATTTTGGACAGAGCTTTGTGCCGTTTGACAAAGAACGTCCCATATATATATTTTATCGTTAATACTTTGCAAATTCATTGTTTTTGAAGGTGCCACGGGACGACCCTAGTGCCCAAAAAAGTTTAATAATTAAAATTTTGTAGTAGTTCAAAATAGAGTCAAAATAATTCTTAAATTTTAATATATTTTTTAAAAACTTCTATAGCAGAATTTCTCACGGAAGTTGTTACAACTTAAAAAAAAATTAGTAAAGAAATGTCTTTAAATAGGCAAGTTACACTTGTTTCCGTTAGTCATAAAATTAAAACCGCAACAAACACCTGCGTATCCGCCATTCTGATAGCCTATCATTTTATATATCAACCTAACTCATTGACCAAAATTTCCTTCAAAATTAGTAGGCAAGTGGCGTTTCATATCTTGTGTGTATTTCACTCCCACGCTTAGGCGTTGCTGCCGTTGCCGCCAAAAAAAAAAACCCGCATTGCATTTATATGAAATTTTTTACATTTCCCTTAAAGTAAAATAGAAAATATCTACATAGGTATTTATGTTAATTTTGTATATTGGTAAATCTTATCACGTTTGCGTTAAAGTCGAATTTTGTCACCAACAAAAAACCAAAAAAAAACCAAAAAAAAAAATTGTTTCCTTTTATCCAATGCTTTGTGCATTGAGTAGGCAATTAAGCAATAGATAGACTAAAAAGGCTTTAGGTGCTCAAAAATGCCAAGGGTTAAGGATAAAAGGATGTGTTGCGTAGTTGCATGAGTCATTGAGTCAACGTGCTATCGTGAAATTTTAAATTTTTTTGTGAATTAATTTATGCTTTCATTGTGATGGTTAATAGCAATTTTATTTGTAAGTAAATAATAGGTTAATATTCTCATACAAATTAATTACAATTAACTTTTCTTAGTGCTCACATTAAAAATTTTCCATAATTTCCGACGGATGCTACAATTTATTTGTATTAAATTAAATATTTCGAATTTCCAGCTATACCGGAAATTAAATATGACGTTTGTAATTAAAACTTACACGCATACGCACACGTCAGCAGCAAAACACACTTACGCATACACACTAATACGACGACAACGACCCACACTTATGTAATTGTCGACAAATAACTTGCAAAATATCATTTAAAAAATAATTAAACATCGATAATTATTTTTGTCATTTTTATGATTTTTCCCAAACGCACACACACAAACACAGCACCACACACACACACAAATACAGCAATAAATGAAAAGAAAATTTTACGCTTTTTACACTAGCATATGTTGTTGTTGTGAAAATATATCCGCCAACTTTGCAGTACGTTGTTAATCCTTTTTTTTTTTTTGGACTTTTTTCTTTTATTTTGCTGTTACTTTTCGATTTATAAAAACGGAAATTATTTCGCATGACGGAAGTTAAGTTAACGCCAGTATCTCCCTCGCTCTAAAAAAATATGCACACATTTAACCAGGGATACCACATGCATATTTTTATCAATAATAATTTGTTCTCAATAATATAAAATTGGTTTGTAAAAGGGAGGGAAAAATAATTCCTATTTAGGACGTGCAGGGTGGCGCTAAAGACATTAAGGGGTTTGAATAATCAATAATTTCTTTAATAATTGTTTTTTTCTTCAGATTTTTGATTTGTGTAAAGAAGGCTTTGGGAATTTAAAATTTTACTACTTTCCGATTTTTAATCTGAGTTCTGGACCGTCGAAATCAACGACAAATCGTCTGATTGTTCGTTTCGACAACAAGACAGTGCCTCGGACCTTCCATGAACCGAAAGACCAAAAACCGCTCTCACTGAAGAAAATATTCAGCGAGTGCAAGAGAGCGGGCCCGAAAGCCCAACAACTTCAATAATGAGACGTTAACGAAAAATTCAAGTTAAAAATTCTAAAATGTGGTAGCCCTGCACTATTTTGACCCTACACAGCGTGCACTATGTAACGTTATGTACGAGCATGTGGGTATTTCTTGTACCGTCTCTATGTCTGTCTGTCGGCCTGCCTGTTTGTGTGTGTGTGTGTGTGTGTGCATTGGTGAGGGTTCAATAAAGTTTATTGCAACTGCAAAATGTTTCAATTAAAAAATTTTCCGGTATGAAATGCGCCACTTTTTCATTGTTATTTTGCTTTATTTTGCCGTCCCTTTCAATAATTCAATAAAATTTGTTGAAATAACTTTACAAGTTGGCAGAAACAATTAACAAGGAAAAGTTACAGCAGAGATTGTTTTTATTAAAAACATTCCTTAGATTCTTTCAATGAAGTATCTTCTTTTTTTTTCCACATGACATATTGTATTCGTACTTGTATGGAGAAATGTATTTTATTTTTATTTTTTGTAACTTTTAAAAGAACAAAAATTCGTCAATAAAATTGATAAATTGTAACAATATTGATGATGTTGATTTGAAAAACAAATGCACCAATAATAAAATGAGACCACACACTTGAAGTGTTAAATATTCATCTCTGCACAGAGGCCACTATTGGTTCTGGTTCTGGTTTTTTCTTTATTTGCATTTTGTGTGATTTGTTTATTTGGTTACCCCTGTAATTCATAGTGAACTTTTTAGCACCTCTCTCTAAAATCTAAATCATTTTGTAAACACGTCTGTCTTTGCGCTAAGAACATCTGTCGTTAGTGTAAGCCCTATGGAATAAATGTAACCAATTAATCAGTGAAATCTTTGTATATGCGTAGACCACACAGTGCGTTAGAAGAAATGATTAATAAGTTAAATATGTTCAATGAAATCATATATGTATATCATATATTCTTTATGGAAAATAGCTAACAGCCATTTGTTCAAGATTTTTTTTCTTAAATCTTAAGAGTTTCGTTAACTAAGTCCGCTTACCGGAGTGGCAATTATTGTGAGGTGGCCCAAAAAAAACTGATTTTTGGAACCGAAAGAAACTTTAACTTTGGACTTTATGCTTTGATGGCACTAATCGACTTTGGGGGGTCTATCGGTTCTAAATTATGCTATCTTTTGATTCAAAAACAAGTACTTGCTATCCAAAAACACACAAATATATGTATGGTTACTATCTGGGAATATTAGATAATATCAAAAACTATAGTTTTGAGATATTTAAAAGGACAGCCGACCTTAGATTAAACGTATATTCTACAAGCAAAATATTGCTGGATATCATATCTCAGACAACCGATTAAGTTTTGAGATATTAGTTAGCTGGGCTTAAAACTTCTCTCTGGAGATACGGAGCTATTGCTGTTTAATACGCTGAATTTATCTATACGAAGCTAAATGTTGAACAATGTGCAAGAGACAAGTGAGACAAATTCTATAGACTATAGAAAGAAAAATCCTGCGTTGAATTCTTGGCCTTGCATGAAACGAGAGATGAAACGAGAGATCGAAACTATATCAAAAGTTCTATATATGAGCTATCTTAAGATTTCTATTCAGCAGTAAAGGTGAAATTATACCGGAGGTATTTACTTGGTCAGGGAACCAAGATAAGATAATTATAAAGTGACAAGCCCTAGTTTCGGAAGGATAAGGCATCAATTAAAATATCACTATGTCCAATCGTCTGGAATTGAAAAAGTTAAAAAGTTTAGATTTTTTAGAGTATGGCTCATATCTGTCCGCGTGTTTTCAGAGAGTTAATTCAATCAAATTTTTGATCGGTTTATCCTTTAAAAGGTAACCAATGAATCTGTGTACTTAATTTTGGCTAGGGGATTTTCTAACTGACATAATAGCTATGATACAGGACTCATTATGCCAGCTACGCCTGCAAGTAGAACATTTTCTTGCTAAATATTTATAATCTTCCAAACGCAGACTTAATGTTCAATGTTAAGCTGTAGCAACTAAAAACTATTTTGCTTCTCTTAATTTTAATCCGATAACGAAAAAATCAAATTAAAAACCACATTATTTCTGCAACTGCCTACTTCTTTTCAATAGCAATAAACTATTGAGCTTTATATATTTTCAATTAATATAAATATAATAAGCCATTAATAGCAAGCATTAAAAATAATGTTTTTTTTTGTTACCTGCAAATTGCATTTTTTATTTAAAGACGCTCATCATTAAAATGAATTTCATTGTAATTTTTCACAGCCGTCGTCGTCGTCGTCATCGCCACTACCTGCTGCAGCAGTAGAAACCAATTTTCTTATTTACTGTCACATTTCGTGCGTTACTTATAAACATCGTTATTTCGTTTACGAATATTTCCTCAAAGCAACATCACGTTTATCCTTTCTGTTTTCGTTAGCCAAGCCAAGCCATCTTGCTTGCCGCCAACTTTATAGCCTGGCTGTAACTGAAGCTGTTACTGATCCCTTAACGATTATTTTCTCATGTCCCAGGTGCTTTTTATACAATGTAATATCGTTTAGGGTTTAAACGTGCGAAAATAATTTTCGAATATTTCGTTTTTTGCTTTTTTTTTTGCTTTTGTTCAATCTCACCATTCATTTTTATGTTATTTGTTGAAGATAGTGTAGGATTTAAGTGAGAAAATCTGCAAATGCTTTAAGTTACTTCAAGTTTTTTAACAGATACTTAAGAATGTATCTTTAGAGTAGGTGTTATACACTTTCTTTTAAGATTTTATATATTTTTTTTGAGCTAAATTAAG
Source organism: Meiosimyza platycephala (assembly GCA_963662105.1). Classification (NCBI taxonomy): domain Eukaryota; kingdom Metazoa; phylum Arthropoda; class Insecta; order Diptera; family Lauxaniidae; genus Meiosimyza; species Meiosimyza platycephala. Next base: position 15,856,750 of record OY759210.1, read on the forward strand.
ATCCTTAAAAATATGTTGTGATACTATTCCTATTTTTATTGGGAGCTAAGTTTTTTTTTCAGATAATATCAGCAATCAATTATGAATCATTATACGATAAGGCTGTTTTGGAATGATTCCTTGGCCGCCAAATATATTCTAAAGTCCATAGAATTTCAGAAAATCGAACAGCAGAAAGAAATCTAGAATTGGAAAACGTTGAGAAGTTTTGAATCGACAAGTTTATAGAAATTGAAAGTTTTGGACAGTTCCAAAATATATGGAATAAGCTTGTAAAGGACTAAAAGAAAGAAGTCAAAGATTTAAAGTCGGTAATATACAATAAGTCTTGAAGAAGTCGATGTAAATATATGTATATGCATAGAGCGAAAATTTCAATAAGTCTCAATTAATTCCAAAATATATTGATATAGGTCTTGCGCCAACGAATTATATCAAAAAAAGTCGAAGTGTAGCGATGGATAAATATGGAAAATCACGATTGAAAAAAAAAAAAAAATGAAACGATATCAAAAAATAAAAACGATAAAAATGTCATATAATACCGTATATCTTTGAAAAGTATTTAATAATTCAAAAAGAGTTCAAAATTATAAAAAAAAATTGCTTAAAGTATCGAAAAGCTTTGAAATATTCATCAAAGTCGAAATGTGTCTAGCAGTATCTAAAACTTCTATGAAAGGCTTAGCAATTTTGAATTGTAACGTTGAATAGTATGGAGAAAGTTATTATCAGTCGAGTGCTGTCAAGAAATATCGTAAAGTTTGGCATGACGTCATCACAAAAAGTATGATCTAATAAAAAAAAGTTCGATATGTGAACAATGTACATACATATAAAATTTTGTCTCAGTATTTGCTCTCCATTACCATTTGATATTTGTAGTGTCCAACTATCGTGATGTTATTTGGCTAACATCGAACAATGGAGTTTCATGCAATTGAAATCCATTTAGTTCGTGTAAATAATATTTGAATCAAAATGCAATCCTTTTGCGTAAATACAATAGTGCTCCCCTCTGAAGACATGCAACTGAAACTTAATACACATGTGTGTGCACGTAAGTAATAGTGTTCCATATGTATTTCAATGGCGTTATTTATTTGTGTTGACAAATGAAATGGATCAATATATCGCAATGTTTTGTGCATACAAATAACAACAACGATTTGTATTGATTTCTTGATATTTGTGCAATTGATACAGTGACACAAACGCACACTCACACAATTACACACACACATATGTATGTATGAACAACTGATCCAATTACTTGAGTATATAGTGTATGTTTGCACAATCGTTGGTATCAACGATAATATGCGAACAAAACACTATATTCCTTCAATTAACTTAAATGTTTTTGTTATGATTTAAGATAGATTTGCGTAGTATGTTATGTAAGGTCAAAGGTAAAAGTCGTTCTTTTTATTGAACAAATGACTTAATACACCAGTAGTGGGATATAATGTATAATGCGACAGATTCAAGCGCTGAATAAGTTAAATTATGAATTATCGAAATAGAGTTTTTCTTAAAAGTTCTACTGACTGTCACCTTATTATCATTTTCTTATTTGCTCTTGAAGTCACCGAAACAAGCATCTATTAAATTTTTCCAAATTCGCCCAATGTTCTTGATTATAACCTTAAATAACCAAATTTCCTTTACCAGTGTGCCTTAGAAGATCGTGGGAGAATTTTTTATGGTCCTCACCATCTACCACCCCATCCCTGAGAATAAGCAACTTCTTTTTAATGCCGTTCAAAAACGATTAACATTCCATATGATATGAAAAAGACCTCAGTTTGAATATCAGACAGTACTTTGCTCTTACTGTGCTCCAAAGGATAATGACGAAATTTAAAAATAAGAGCGCAATCTTTTAAGGGGGCAGGAGCTGTCAGAGGCATGAAAAAAAGAGCATTTTCAATAATTTTTTTTTTTTGGTATTAATTTAATTTATTTATTAACAGTGATAACATGTCATCATTACATTATGTTGCAACTTGACTTGACGAAAGTTTAAAAAAAAAAATTTAAAATAAAAAAAAGGTATAGCTGGCTGTATTGAACACTGTCCCATGCAGAGTGCCTTGCGGTGACCATCACAAATCCTTGGAAAATTATCGGAAATCAATCGGATAAGAAAAGTTAGTTATTTAAATAAATAATCTAGTGCCTGATCGTTGGTTTTTTTTTTTTTAAATCAACAAAATGGCGGACAAAAATGAACAATAAACTGTTCATAAAAAATCGATATTAAAAAAAAAAATCCTTCGATCAGGGACTAGCTTTTTATTTTTTTCAAAAACTGTGTCAGTTTCATTGAAATCTATCGAGCGGTTTTCGAGTTACAGTGATCACTAGTTCCGAAAACATAGTTTTGAGAAAAACGACGAGAAACACATGAATTTCCGTACTCTTACTACCAAGAACCCTTGCGTTATTGCCGTATAACTCCAAAAGTAATTGTTGGATTAACTTCAAATTTTCAGGATATATTTTGAAGATATAAAATTCGATTTGCTGCCCCCCCTGCCCCCTTAAGCAAATAAAAATACATTAGAAACGATGTCTCCCAGGATGGGCGGTAAAATAATATGGGCCAATTTTGCAACTTGAAAGTAGAAATTCGGAATTTTTTCCCGGTTAATTTTCAATTTTTTATAAGAAAAAAAAGAAGAAAAAAAACTAATCACGGTTTCGAATTCCTCGATTAAAAATAGCCCGAAAACCATACCCATTTTGTTGGAAAATTGGATAGCTTCTTTAACTTGCACCGATTTTTATATCAATATTTTCTAAAATGGGGGTCGCCAATCCAGTTTCATTGGTATCGATGGTAACACTGGTATCGATGGAAAAAGATTGATGCTTTCTGTGCAGTTCAAGGTTTTTTTGGATTATGGCACATTTTTTCTGTAAGAAAATATGATCAAATGCGATCTGTGAATATTAACTTTATCTTAGTGGAGCCAAATTTTCTGAAAACCCAAAAAGTCGTTTAGATCAAAACCGACGATTTTACTAATGAGCTAAATTTCGACGCTGGGTATCGAAGGTTCACTGACTGAATGTAAAAACGTGGTTTTATATCAAAATTTTATACGACAAAGCGAAAAACTCGAAACTTCTAATGATACATTTTTTTAGGCTTCTTTTATTGTTCATAAAAAAAAAACATCGCGAGAGTTTAGCTTTCAGCAAAATATTACAATCAAGTCAAACTTAAGCCATTCTTTGTTGCTAACGACTATAAATACCATTGGGAATTATTTTCTGTTCCGTGCAAAAACTCAAATCAAAAATAAAACAAAAAGAAAAAAAGTTTCAAAAATTGAATAAACCGCAGACGCCTGGTAGACGCTGATAAGTTCATATGACATCGACAACGATGATGCCGATGATGTTGATGATGATGATGATGAATTCATATAAGAGCGCTCCTCAATGCCACACTTTTACTAACAATCATTCAGTCAACCAAACAGGCTGCCAGACAGACAGACAAAAAACCAAGGACATATAAACTTATTAACTTTATAATTTAAATCCTCTGTGTCTGTTAGTATTTCAGTGCGAGTGTGTGTGGGTATGTGTGTTTGCAAAGGAATTACACACATTATGCGCTCAATGCAGCTTTACAGTGCAAAAGTACTGGGAATTCAAAAGCTTTTATTTTAAAACAAATTTATAAACTCATACATAAAACTTTTTGACAAAAATTACAGCTGTAAGGATATCTATGTATGTGTGCAAGTGTGCTTATGTGAATGCTGCGATTTACCATGCTACTCAAGCGGCGCACAGCTCAGTTTCTCCCAGAAACAAAAACAACTGTAACTACGACAACAAAAACGAAAACCACAAGAGGAACAACAAATTCCATCTATGTATATGTAAGGGATATGATTTAATTCAATATTCCTGATGAAAGCTAAAATTACACAAAATTCATCAAAACGTAAACAAAAATAGCAACAGTTTATGGGTAGAGTGGGTGGAGAAAGTTTTTAGGTAGGTACGACATTGATTTAGAGTTGTCAGAGTGATTCGCGAAACTAATTGTTTATGATTTTGTGGAATGAGGGAATTGTCCTGATTCTAAATATCAATGAAAATGCTTTCAAAATCAAAAAAAGATTAGTCCATCTGGATGATCTCGAAAACTTATTAATATAAAGACAAATGTTTTAGGTAAGTGCTTTGAGATTTCTAGTAAGCCAAGTAACAGTGACCTTGCCTTTGATCTTAAAACCAATTTTCAAGGTCAACTTGAGTTCAACTCGAGGCCAACTGTGATTTGTAAAATGAACACCTATATTTTTTATTGCAGATTTGCATTTTATGGGAAAAATATATATGTTTTGTTTACAAGACAGCCCGTCTTACCCCATTTTTTTTTTTTCGAACTGGACGGCTATGAACTTAAGATTCTCTTACACAGAGCATTCGAGCATATCCTAGCGTGTTTGTATATGTACAATAATGCCGAAGAGGATTGGAGAGGTCCATTAACGATCTGAATAGAATCTTTTGAATAAACGTTTCCAACCTGTCCGGTTTTTTCATTCTTTATTTGCCTATCATTACAGGCTATAATGAACGCATAGTCAAAGTGCCGGTTTGGATTTTCTTTTTATTACCATAACCACAGCAAATCTATAAACTTTGGCGTCGTTAGAAGAAAAATATAAAATAAAAAATTTTTACTTAGGCACAATTTTGTAAAAAATCCCTATTTCAAATTATCTGAATTTCAGACACTGGCAACTCTGCCTTCGAAGTAAATTTTTCAAAGGATTCTGCTTTTCAATGGCAACAGCAGAATACTCACTTGTACTCGTGCTGCTGCACAGCACTCATGGGAGTTGCTGTCGTTATGCCTGTCGTTGTCATCAACGTCATTCATTTCATAAGCCTTACTAACTATCTACTGCTCATATCCTTGCTGTGTGCATATAGTAGACTGGTATTAAATTTGCTGAAAATTACTAAGTTGTGTCTTTTATTTGATAAGCGCAGCTAGGATAAATACACAAAGGACTCATGCTTTTTTGCTAGACACAACTGATTGTCAAAGCTATGATGCCTTGTAAATTTGTTGTATAAACTTAAGGAATCAACAAATACAACATAATACTCCTCATAGATTAGAAAATTTTTCAGTAACTGTATCCCAGACAATGGTCAGTATATTAACAATATGCAGTTTAGCTGTTGAATTGAAAATTTATCAGTTAAAAAAAATGTAGTTGTTTTTTAGTATAAATAAGTAAGCAACAGGTGCGAACCTACCACCTGTTGCTTAAGTTAAAGACCCACCTTAAATAACTTGAATGCAGAAACATTTAATAACTTTGTATGTACCTACATACCTAAGTGCATTTCTTCTATAAAACCAATACTTTGTTTAGTCTTATCTTTAAATGTCAATTACAAATAAAGCACATTTTAACTTTCATCGCATTTAAGCAACACTTAATCCAACACTTAAGCCGAAAAATAGAAAATCTAGCGCCAACATATGAGTCCCGCATTTAAAATGCCATCCCATAAAGAATTCAATTTGATTGTATTTGCATTTGAAGGCAGCTTTCATCTCCTTACATAGTCTAAAGACCACATAGAACAGTGCTCTTTATGACATCTTATCAGCGACGCAATAAAATCTTCTAGTTGAGTGCTTTCAAGTGATGGCTGCCTGCTCTTAAGGCAAAAAACTCGTTTTCAAGTTACAAGCTGACTGCCTCTGTTAGTTGATTCTCCTATTTAATGCACTCGTTTAATGTGTGAATTTGTTAATTTCAAGTTTAGTTAATGAAACTTGTTGGATTTCTCAAGGGAGTTCTATACCGCACTTTTATTTTCGGGATTGTAGTGTGGGATTTTGGCATATATTCGAAACTTGCACAATATAGTTCAATGAAAAATTGTTTCAATTCAGTTAGTATTCTTATATATAAAATGATGCGTTGAAAATTAAAGCTACATAAGGATTCTTAAAATAGTAAAATGATTACACTTAAGTTAACTAATAATTTTTTAAATTATCCACATCGAGGAAGAACAAAACCATCTCTAAATAGTCGAAGAAAGTGCTTCAAAATCTATTTTTCCCCAAACACTCCGAATTTTATGTTTTTACGGAATAAATGTCTTGCTAGTCCTTGTACTTAGAGAAATTTCCCATAACTTTTTTTTGTAGATGCTCCCATTTCAACATAAGGGATCTTACAATCTTGTAAAATGATTTATTTGCGTGAACATGAACTAAGTATATAAATAAAATGATAGTTATACCCATCGATGTTCGGGCATCACGTCAAAACTACGGAATCGATTTTCACGAAATTTATTTAGTTTTATTCCTCAGACGCTAAATCTCAATCTCTAATGAAAAATTATCACTATATTCCTATTAAATAAGTTAAAAGTTATCAATTGTTTTTGAAATTTATTATTCACAGCCATATTTATTTTGACACGGATGTCTGTCATAATTTGTATGATGGTATACCTTATTTTCTCATAACAAAAATTCGTTGATAGAGAAAGCTAAAAATTCCGAGATACCAAATTAAAGCTTCCCAGGGATTTTACTCCCTAGCTCCAATGCCATGCGATGCTGTTTTAGTGAAACTTTTAAATGCTGGCAGTTTGTTGGTTAATTTGGCTCTTTTAATTGAGCGCGGTGATTGCTTTTGAGTGTAACTAGAAAAAATGATCGGCAGGTGAACAATATATTTAATAAAAATTAATATGTTTTTTTATTTACATACATTGTATGCAAAAATATGATCTATGTATGTATGTATGTGTTGGACAACATCGACTGATATAAACTTAGGTTAATGTGAGGTCGCTTAGTTCGATTTGAATTAGATTTCTGCCTATACGTCAACGTTTCAAGATAAAGGTATATTAACCTTCCAGCTCCAAAACTTTTTTTTTTTAAAAAATCGTTTTTCAGTATGCTTTTGATTAAAAATAAAGTTAGTTTTTTAAGAAAATCTTTCATACATGTACTACATGGTTCAAAAAGTCCCAGGAATTTTGGTGGGATGGCACCACCACTCTCAAATCTATATGATTTTTCGAAATGGAAGCATTTTAAAGAGGAATGTCAAATTTTGATGACATTTCATCAAGTAGTTTTGAAGCTATCGCTCTATGAGTGAAGCTACTTTTGGTAAAACATTGCTTTGTGATCGGAAAAAACAAGAAATAAACATTGGAATGGCTCCAAAAACATCACAGCACATCTGCTCCGTCGAAAACAACTAATTACAGATGGTTTGCTGAACTTAAAATGAATCGTACGAGCACCAGTGACGCACCACATTCGGGCCGGCCAAACGAAGCTACCACTTCAGAAAACATCAAGAAAATCCATCTGATCGTTTTGAAAGACCTCAAAGTGAAAGTGAGAGAGCTAGCAGATATAATGAAGTTGTCGATCGGTAGTATTTCTTATATTGCATGAGCATTCTCCAATGAAAAAGATGTGCGCGCGATCGGTGCCGCCTTTGCTGACAATTGATCAAAAGCAACATCGTGTCGGTGATTTAAAGCAATGGCAAAATTGAACGAATTGCAATACGAATTGCTGCCCACCTACCGTATTCTCCAGACTTGGCCCCCAGCGACTATTATCTATTTCCAAACTTGAAAAGATGGCACCAGGGAAAGAGATTTAACTCAAATGAGGAGGTCGAGTTCGAAACTAATGCCTATTTTGATAGCCACGACGTCGACTTCTATTTAAAAAGTTATCGAAATGTTGGAGGATCGTTGGATGAAGTGTATCTCCCTCGAAGGGGGACCTATGTTGTAGAATAAAATAGATTTTTATCAAAAAGTTTGTTTTCATAATTTTTCCCGAGACTTTATGAGGTCGTATGAATAGACCGCCTACAGGCGTTCTTGGGTAAATAAGTAAAAAATGTTAATGATTTAATAAGCTTTGTTTTATGTAGTATACATGTCAGCACTTATGTATGTATATGATCTTTCAAATCACGAAAATTTACCAAGTAAAATCTGTTTTCACGTTTGATCTGACAGTGAATCCATGAAAAACTGAAATGATTCCTTCTGTGAAATGCAAATCCATAAAATGCACAATTTTATATTTATATAACATGCAAATGATAGTAAATACGCAAATATGAAACTTGTAATTAGTTAATGATTTAATATTGATTAAATACGTAAATAATTTATTGGCTTAACACAAAATAAGTAATCCCAACAACTCACTAGCATCGATAGAGTTTCAAACCCATACATATACGATTGAATAAATAATAATGTAATATTTATGGCAATGCACAACAGCGCCATTTGCAAACACACTCACACACACACACACACTTACAGAATTGTAAATTATGTAAACTTAAGATCTTATATTTATATGCTGAGACTGTTTACTTGTTATTTGTTATCCTTAATGTTCTTTATAGCCAGAAACTGCGCTTTGGCTGTGCTGTTTATTTCATTTATAGCAATTAAATTACTGCATTTCATTGCATTAAATACAAAGGGATTATGAATTTATGCCGAAAGGACGTATACGAATAGATGAAGATATTTATGCCTTAGGTCAAATTTAGTTGGTTTCATTACGCATTATGCTGTCAGTCAGTATTTGGTAGTCTTTCAAAGCTGTCAATATGCAATTCGTATGCAGCAGTTGATATATTTATGCATGTATGTAATATTGCTTAGGTGATTGTGTTGATGATTATGGTTTTGGTCATATCCTGCGGCTCAAATTGGTTTATGCAGGGGTTACACAAAATCATAAGTGTATTTAAAACAACAGTTTCATAATTTCCACATAGGCAAAGAAATTTTAATATTTGTTTGAGAAAGGGTTAGTTGGGGTTTCTTACTCTGCTAAAATGTGTTGAGAATGTATTAAGAGAATTGACTAGCGTTTGAAAAAAGTTGAATGTGATTTTTTTCTATAGTTTGAATGTAGAATGTGATACTAAAATTTTTTATCCAAATTTTCTTTTCAATGAAACTTATTCGATATAAAGTTTTAGACAATAGAGGTCTGCGCAAAATAACTTGCTATGACGTCAGACTATAGAAGTTACTGTTAAGTCTTCTATACTACAACTCATCAGTACTGGTAGCATAAAAGACAACGATACAAAGAAAATCACTTAGCTGCGTTTGCTTGTGAGTTGTTGTCTAGAGGTCTACTAAGTTTTTGTGTACGCAAATCAGAAAAAAAATCAAAACAAAACAAAATGTTCTACAAGCTCAAGTCGAAAGTTGCGGATATAATTTTTGTAAATTTCTAATTTTGAAACCCATAGATTTATATCTAAATTATGGGTGTAGTACAGAAAAATATTGCAGTGAGCCACTCAGTATTTTTGCTATAGTGGCTCCGTATCCTGAATAGGACGGCTCCGGACCTGGGAAGGGAACAAAAGGGTCGAAACCGGTCCTTTTTCCAAAAATGGGTCGAAAACAGTCCTTCGCGGATATTCCAAGTGATGTTCATAAGCCATTTTCGACCTTTCCCCATCGCTGGGAATAAAAAAATTTGTTTTCCGAAAATGGGACGAAAACGGATTTTTGCAAGGTCCGGAGCCACCCTAAGTGATGTCCAAAATCCTTTTTCAACCTTTCTCTATGGATTGGAACAAAAAGAAAATTTCCCGAAAATTTCAAAAACGGACCTTTGCAGGATACGGAGCCACTCTAAATGGCAAAAATGCTGAGTGGCTCACTGCAGTTCTCTGTACGACACCCATAATTTGGATACAAATGTAGGGGCCGTTTCAAGTGCGCTTACGCGGACCTCTACTAGACAGATACTTACGTATGTGCGAAAACTATTAACCCATAATCACTCTGATAAATACGAGCTTTTAGAGGGGAAGCTTACATGCCTAAAGATTTTGTTTCAGCAAAAATATTATCTTTTAGTTGGTGAGTGGTTTGTGGATTATTCATCGCCGTAGCTCTATGCTCTGTATAACATTGCATCAGTGATGAAATTTTTAGTACATTTATACTTTTTTTTCAGTGCATTCACGCTGTTAAGTACAACGGTCTCTCTTTTAGTTAGTACATTCGGAGCCTTAGGTTTGCCATAGAAAAAGTACCCAAGTACAACGGAGCAATTTTTCGTACCTCCGGACTATTTTTAATAATTGATCAGTGAAATGTTTCTAAAATGCCAAAGCTGGACCTCTTTTTTTTTTTTTTTTTTTCTTTCATTCGTTTTACATTCGCCATCTAAAAAATAAATTCCTAGTCTAAATTCAGCATATTCCCAAAAAATCCCAAATGGCATTACAGCCTGCCATATTAAAAGACATATGCGGACGTGTCACTTAAGAGGGCAGGGCAGTTTTGATTTTTGAGAAATCAACTTTTTTTTACAATTTCTTAAAGTATAATATCTTAAAAATATATCCTGAAAGTTTGAAGTCAAGCCGACAATTACTTTTGTAGTTATTCGGCAATAACCAAAGGATAGTAAGAGAAAAAAAAAATTCCTCAGAGCTTGCAATATAATAGGACAATGGAGAATTGGGGAGTTGGGGGATACTTGAGTCTTGGACACATACAAAAATATGGCAAATTTTGTTATGAAGCGCCGCGCAGTGATATCAATCCCAAATCTAGGTGGCCAAAGTTGAGAAAATCAAAGCAAAGTTTTGTTGGGTTCCATATTTTGTCAAGTATCAAGTTTTCAAACAACACACCAATTTTTTTAGTTAAAATCCTATCAGTATTGTATACTAAAAAGTTGTATTGAAAATTTAAATAAAAAAAAGAGTATAATTACAAGTTGGTAATTAAGTTCCACTTAATACTAAAGCACGAGCAATTAGTTAACTACCCTAGCTAAATTGCAATAAAAGGTTAATTGCACTAACTGCATGACTGGCCAAACAAAAAAAAAACCAATCTCTAACATTCAAAATAGTCAATGACGAATACAAATTGCAAATTTTAACCCAGAAATTAAATGGACCAATTGAGAGCGCAGCAGCAGCAGCAATTAAACCAATAATTGTAATGGTGAAATGGTAAAAGTTTATTTTTTTTACAACGTTGAAGGTTAATGAGTTGAGTAACTAATAAAAAAAATGAAAGGTAAAAGTAAATGTGCTTCTGTATTGAAGCTTAAAAAAATTCAAAAAAAGCTAAAAAAAAATAAAGGATACAGTTCCGAAACATTTGATTACGTTCAAGTTCATCAAAGACATGCATGCTAATGAAACTTTACAAATAAAAAGAAAAATAAATAAAATTGTAACTAACGCCAATGACTGACCCAGCTATGATAAAAACACACTAAGCCAGGGTAACAAGGGTATAAAGTATTTTATGCGTAATCTTAAGGACTTAGCGCGGATTTTCGTTACATTAAAAGTAAACAACAAAATGTCGATCCTTAAAAGTCAAAAAAAAAAAATATACAAAACAAATAAAATAAGTTTTAATCACAATTCATTTGCGTGAGAAAGTTTTCCCTCTTATTTTCTCTGCTTCTTTTTTATGGGCTTCAAAGCTTTTATTAGCTTTTTGTTTTTCCCTTTTCCATGACCCTAAAAAAGTAGTTGAGAATTCTACTGTGCGCTATTGCGTTGGAATTATTGATGGATTACTGACAAAACTTTTGAATTATTGCAAAAGGTGCGTCAGTAAGACAAGTATGAAATCTGATTAAAACCTTTGTTTGAGTAGATATTTTTTTTTTGCTAGGCGTCAGTTTGATGGTTATGTTTTGTTAAATTATGAATTCGTGACATAGAAAGATTGCTCAATTTTAGATATAAAAGATTCTTAAAAAGATTTTTTTTGGTGCAACAAAAAAAGTATAATTTTATTCATAATTGAGATTCATAAATAGAAGCGCAAATAGCCTAAATTTTGTATAAAAAAAAAGTTGAAAAAATAATTAATAGCACTTCTAATGCAAAGCCAGCTAAGCTAAAGCCTGTTTTTCCTTATATCCCATTTACTTAAAATTTTTTTTATGCGAATTTTAAAAAAAGCCTCCCACCGCTTAAGTTTTTGCTCATTTTTCAGAGTTTGTGACATTTTATTGCGTTGAAAGCTTTTAAATCTATCAATTGCCACAAAGTGTGACAAGTTTTACAACACTGATTATTTCTTATTGTTGTTGCTGAAAATTTACAACTTTATTCAATCAGCATATCAATTGCCATACAAACTCGTAGATCCTACTGACAGCTTTCGCTATTACAGAAGCAAAGCAAAAAATAGAAGCCCTTTACAACCTGACATCAACTTAAGTGTTGCCACACCGCATTTGATGTGCATGTGGCAACGATTTATCAAAATAAAACGTCAAGCTGTGAAAGTAACTTTTCAGTTTATAATTTTTTTTCTTTTTTTTTATCCTTTTTTTGTACCATGAATGAAAAGTTGCATGCAAGACTTTTAGAAGAGGGCGCATTTTAATTGAGTACTTTTAACATAAAAGGGAAATCATTAATTTTTACTGCTGTAAGGTTGAAGTTTATTTAGATAAACAAAATCCATTTTTTCATGGAATGTGCAATTTTTTTTTTTTTTTTTTTGAAGAAAAAATAAACAATTTACTGAAGGAATTGAAGGCGCTGAATACTATTCCTCTATCAGCCTACGAAAAATGTTTGGAGTCAAGCGCTGGAGTAGTCGTATAGCAAGCGGTTGGCCCAGACCCGGATTTTGAAATTTGCCGCCCTTAGGCTGTTCATAAAATGCCGCCCTTCTTCACTGGTTAATATAGAAAAAAAAAATTTAATATCAAAAGTGAGAACTTTTTTTTTTTTGGTTGTTTTTTAGGGTAGTTTAGGGGGACTAATGCATCACCACTTAAAAAATTTAGAAACAAATTTCAAAGTTCCAAATATTTGCCGCCCTAGGCACTGGCCTAGTGTGTCTCTAAAGTAAATACGGGCCTGGGTGTACCCTACTTTCAAGGCGACAAAATAAATTTTGATGAAAAATTATTTTATTCCGTTTTGTTTATTAATAAAAAATAAAATAATAAATTTTACAGCAATTAGCTTTGAAGTTGTCACCTTTCATACGCTTACTACAGAACAGAGATGCAATCGCTCCCACCGCATTTTGTTTTTTATGATATTTTGAATTCCTGCAATTTGGCTTAATAAATTTACGCTCTCTTAATCAAGTGATTACAGGTTTCTAGCTCCCGTACTCAGCTCTTATGGACATTCTTGCTATATAGCATAGATGGGCAAAATTTTTGAAGTAAGAGCCACTTATAATAAAAGCAACAAAAACAACAATTGTAACAACAAAAAATTTCCGTACAATAATTTTTATCTCGATAGCAAAAAAAGAAATTCAGCAATGAATCAAAATCCAATTCCAAGAATCAAACAAGAACAACATTAGTGTTAAAATAAAAGTACTACTGATCAAACGAAACGAGGGTAGCTGTTCTCAATGTGAGCAATGTAGTTTCCTTTTTGCTCTCTTAAACTTTTTTGTTTTTCCTAAATGATGCAACAATAACAATAATACAAATCCCATGCACAGTCCATATATAAATAAAAACACATTGATAAAACTGTTCGTAGCAGTGGTGAGTGCATGTTTTTTTTCGCTTGTTTTCCTTAAAACTAGGTGTTTTGGCTCCTTTTTCGTATGTTGCCCATCGCTGGTATAGAGCATAACATTTTTTAACGCTCGTTTTTTTAGTTTCTAAATTTAGATTACGTGGTTTGAACATTTTCTGAGCTGCTTACATTTGTGACATAAGACGTAAGTTGAGAAAAATATAAGATGGCAACTTCTTTCATCCACTGATGTCTTTAATTACGTTAAAATGTTCGCTATCAAAGTATTATGGTGGTAAAAATTTTTTATTTTAAACATGAGCGAGTATTCTTCACAAAGAAATTTGTAATTACCCTTATAGAAAAATAGTTTGCACTTTCTGCGTGTGTAAAAGCATCTGCTAGGAAATGTTATTTTAAGTATTCAAAGATTTTAACTGAGAAAAATTTTAAAATTTTCAGCAAACTTGAGAGCTTTTTTGATTTGTTTCAAAATTATAAATCTATGCAAGATAATGGATATTGTCAATATAAAACCACATGTTCTTATTATAAATTCTTCGAGTTGATTACAAAATTTTTAATTCCTAGTAGGTACTAGTAGATACGAATGTTAACTGGTAAAGGTATTTATTTTTATACCTTTTCACAGGAGTGACATACTGAATTCATGTCACATGCACGCATTCATTGCGTTGCTACTTTGTTGGACTTTCTTGCAGCAATTACAAAGAACAACAAAAGAACATCCCTTTTTGCAAAATAGTAGTAGTAGTAGATGGTTGGAGAAAAAGAAAAGCAGCCTCAAGAAACAAAACATCGTTTGAAAAGAAGTCAAAGATGAATTGCGAAATTATAGTGAAAAAGTTTTTTTCTTTTTTTATGCAGTCAGCGCAAAATGAGTAAATGAAATAATTACATTTAATTAACTAATTAATTAATTGTTTAACTTGTGCAATTTAACAATAACGAGTCTCTGTTAAGTTCAAGAGCAAAATATGAGGGAAAATTTTAAAAGAAAAACGTGACTAACTAACGATAAAGACGCAACGCAAAGAAACTTTTCTGGAAATTAATGCGCAGAAGATGTTTTAGTAGGAGTAGTAGTTTTAATTTATCAAATTCATTTTTTTTAGAGTAAAATCTAATAATTCATTAATAACACAGGTATACAAGTGTTAAACCAAAAGGAGGTAACTAGCTTTTTGCACGCTTAACACAAAATTGAGCTCAAAAGTTGTACATCAGTTGCTTTTGAGACAATGGGGCTTGAAACCCCCAAAAAAATGGGTTTTTAGCCAGATAACTGTGAGCACTATGTTCGGAGTCCTAGAATCTTTCCAAATGTCTTGAATTGAAACTCGTCACTTCCGCTTTCAACCACAATAAACCAAAAATGAATTGCATCTGAGCTTGAAACCCTATACTCAATGTAAGAAATGTATGATTTTTCCCACTTTCGAAAGCTGAAACTTTAATTCAATTTCTAAGAATATATTCATTATAAACTTAATATACTACTTGCTCAAATTCGTTTTTTTGTGCATATTTCATTTTATTTATTATCTCTCTTGAAAATGCTACAAATTGTGTGCTAATAATCCAAGCATTAAATAAAATCGTCTATTCAAAGGCAGTGATAAATGGTTTTGCTGTAAAGTAATCGGAAAACTTATTTTAAAGTTACGCAAGGAGTCACAAGGAGGAAGAGAAATGAGCACAAGTATAAAATCGTAAATGACAAAGAGTTTTATAAAGTTTTCCCAGCGACAGCTGTTTCCTACTTGTAAATTTTTCTTTTCAGATAACTTTTTTAAACATTTTTTTGTTGTTTTTGTATGTGTAAAATATGAGTCAATGTGTTGGAAAGTTTTAATAATAGTTTTTGGCTCATAAAAAATTATTTAAATTTATTGGCTGTAATCTTTTTATGCTTTAAATATGAAGTTAATACATATTTCCAAAACTTTATGCCATTTAAATGATTTTTAAAGGTATTATTTATATTAAATAGGTTGATGGAATAATATTAAATTTAAATTCAGAATTTGACTATGAATGGGTCTTGAATTTGGATGTGAATAATATTGAAAATTTACTTTAACAATCTTGAAAAAATATTTAAAAATTTAATCAAAATGTGCACAGAAAAAAGAAGGATTTGTATATATCGATATTTGGTAACAATTAACAAATAACATATTTAAAATAAGCGAAATAAATATTTGGTATATGTTAATATATCACACATTCCGTTGAATTGAATAACACTGTGGAATAAATTTTTTTGAAATCCGGCTCGGAGTTTTCGAGATATTACGACTACTCTGCAATTCGGACCAATTTTTTTTTTCAAACAACCGTTATTTTTCCAAAAAAATCTTTATTACTCTACACTTTTACTAACATATTTATAAAGCTCAATTTATCCCCTGTAAAATTATATAACATTTAAATAAAAATTTTTGACATTAACCGAAAAAACTTTACTTTTATTATGAATTTTGTGCTCTTAGGTCTGATTTGTTATTGAAAGTTGTAGAGACGAACAAAAACTCAGCACTAGATGCAATAAAACTCAGTTTGCTTACGAGATATATCGAAAAAACCAAATGAATCTAGGTGCAAAATTCAAATCTTTATTTCTCGAAATTTTGAGCCAACTTGAACAAACTGAGCCAAATGTTTTTTTGTGTTGGCCTATATTTTCACTTAGCAGCGTCAGATCCGTGTAGACTTTTGCAAAAAAAAATTTTGTTCCACAGTGTAATATTATTGAATTAAACATATATTTGGTAATTAATAATTATCAAATCATACCTTGATTGAAACAAAAATTTCATTGTAGCAAACATTCACAAAAACATAAATTTGGAGTCAAACCAGTACTTTTGAACGGCTGTGAAACCTTTTTAACCACCAGCACTCCGCTACACAATTTACAAGGAGTTTCCCAACAATTGCCTTCATCATTTCTGAGAACTTGGTAGCCTAAGGCAATTTCCAAAATCGATTTACTCACCTGATGCTGTCAAGATCCGATTTTTATTGAAATCAAACGACGAAAGTGGAAGTGGATTGGGCATACGTTGCTGAAATAACCGACTGAGGTCTGCGGAAAGCATTGAAGTGAAACCCTCAGGGAAGCAGAAAACGCAGCCGTTGTACATTGTCTTGGGAAAGATCGCTAGAGCTGGTCACTTGATACTGATCGCACGTGTTAAAATAATTTTGTGTAGGGCCTATGCTCTGTGAGCAGATAGAGGACACACAAGGCGTGATATGGGAAGTAGGGGTAACCCTATTCAATTTCCACAATCTTTAAGCTAATTTGAAATAAAAACAATTAATACATGACGATGTAGATTTAATAATTTTAAAGTGAATCCGAAATCGGATCAATTTCATTTCTTTAAAAAATACATAGGCACACAAAGCTGAAAACCTTTTTTTTGAAAGGTACTACTTACATCATTTGACTGCGAATATATTGAAGGAGACGAGTTTTTTCTCTACTACCATGTTTGATTTTCTTATATACAAATTTTGCCTTAAGTGATATGTGAATTTTTGACATACAATACTTTACAAATATTTGAAAAATGAATTGAATATGCAAAACAAAAATACTTCAAAAAATAAAATTATAACTTTATTTCATCATAATAAAGTAGTTAGTAGTACGAGTATGTAGTAAATAAAGCAAAGAAATAAATAACCAGAACCTTCAAACGACTAAAAATGCAACAAATAAATTATTTACGACATTAAAAATTTATTATAAAATTGCGAATGAAAACTTGACGTTCTCATAATGTATTGTATGTTGAATTAAAAAAAAAAAAAAAACATAAAGAAAAATTACAAAAGTATTTTACTGAACAAATTGTCTGTAATACGGAAGTTACAACAACTTTTAGCATTAAGGATAATAGAAATTTGCGCAAAAGTCGTTGCGCGCGCTACCTTAACGTTCAACAGCCAGTCTACTCACTACGGAGAAAGTTGCCAAATATTTGGTTGTAAAAAGTTAACAGCAGCATCGTTAAATATGTTAAAATATTAAAAACAATAATAATAGAACAAAGTAAAAACCTAAGTCACAATCAGAGTGCACACCAAAAGCGTGCAACTATAACGATTGGGAAAATGTCACTTTTGATTTTTTAATGATAAAGTCATTTTGACTGTCTGCATCCTAAGGTTGCGATTTAAGAAAACTCAAAATTTCAATACGAACTTAACTTAACTGCAACCTTAGCACTTACATACGCCTCTGGCTAACTGCCTGCTGGTCTGTACCATTGTCCTCCTGTCTGTCCACGCTGTTGCATTTTTCATGACCCTTTCAATTTTTATTGAAATTGTGTGAGCTGCTGAAAAGAAAAGACAGGAAAAAAAAAACTTAAATAAAGCAAAGAAAATTGAAAACAGAAAATAAAAACTAATGCAACTGATTTTCTATTTGTTCAACTTTTAACACTTGAGTGCATTTGTTATAAGAGGACCTACAACGAGAGGAGTTATAACAATTGAAATAAAAAAATCCTTAAGAAGAAATCATGTTTTTTTAAGCAAAATTGCCGTAGAAGACATTTTAAGTTTTCGTTTCTTAGCTAAATAGACAAAAAGAAAAAAAAAATTGCAGAAAATCACCTAAGAGATTAGGTGAAGTATGGACAGAAACACAAAGTACAGTGTGCCATGTTGACATTTTAATAAAAATTGCACTTTTTTTCGCAGAATTTTACGTTCATATCAGTATATAATCCCTAGTGAAACATTAAACTCTTGCGTGGCTTTGATCATCTTTAACCAGTGGCGTCAATTCGGTAGGGCTGGGGAGGGCATTAGGCCCCCCAAGGATCTGATACTAGGTATTATTCAATACAACAATTCAATTAAACCATCTAATAGTGGTGGAATTATAATTCTTACCCCCCTCCTCCCCAAGGTTTTGGTGAAGTGACGCTCCAGTCTTTAATCAATCCGGATTGAGACAGATGGACCTCAAGGACAATCTATCTTAACCTACAATCTCTTTCAGAAAGATCGCCAACTGAGATTCACTTCTTTCGAGCCACATGAACAGGTTTCGAATGAAGTAATCGTTATGAGATATTCTGAGATTAAAATGGTGCATGTTGATTTTTCGGCGGAATAGAAATACTCAATGAGTTCACTCGTTGCTTTATTTTATATATAGGTAAATACATAGCTATTTTAATGGTTTTTGGAATGAAAGCAAAGTTGTAAAATTGTACCGAAATGTTGGATCGTGTTGTAGTTAGTGGGTAATAAATTCTGATTTCGAGTTCAGTTAAGTTTCTAAAGTTGCAAAAAATTGACAAAAATTTCTCAGTAAATTTTGAGGATTTCTTAATTGATATTCTTAAGAGCTAATACATGAAAACCACTATTTACACATAGTTATTCATTAAATATTCATACACATATGTATGAAAGTATGTATATTAGGTTGGTTCTTATTTGGATTTTTTGCGAAAATCAAATGCGACGCCCCCTTAATCGGTTCGAAACAGGATAAAAAAAGTTTAAAAATTTATTTAAAATTTTTATCATTAACCCTTATTTAGCCTTTTTCAAAGTGAAATTGGAGTGAGGCTAAAATCAAATACGACTCGCTCCCAATCGGTTCGAAACAAGACAAAAAACTTTAAAAAGTTTATTAAAAATTTTTATCTTTAACCCTTACTGACCCTATTTCAATGTGAAATTTGACTTAAACGAAAATCAATTGCGATGCTCTCCCAATCGGTTCGAAACAGGATAAGCAAATTTAAAAAATTTATTTAAAGTTTTTATCTTTAACCCTTATTTAGCCTATTTCAATGTGAAATTTTACCTAAGGCACCAGTTTGTTCATTATTTTTGTATATAATACGCTTAGAAATAAAAAAATTAGTAACAAATAACATATTGAATTAAAGGCAATTAATTAAGCTTTCTTAGTACCGGAAAAATATTACAAATTATTAATAAAGTTTTTAGAGAAAATAAGGGTTATTTGAAGAAAAAAAGGTAAACAATTTTTAAAAACAGCCATATCACAAAATGTAAGCAAATAATTTCAAATTTTTTTTGCACCAATTTGAAAGACTGTAAAATTACCTGCCATATGACAATAAAATATTTAAAATATATAAAGGTATTCCCAACTTATACTGATTTTTAGAAAAGCTATATTCGCAACTTTCCATGCCTATATCTCGGAAACTAGATGCGAGCAACATTTTTTTTAAAATTAAAAACAACGTAAGAAAAAGTGGCTTAAAGTGTTGGCGGCTTAGGTCAAACTTCACATTGAAATAGGGTCAGTATGGGTTAAAGATAAAAGTTTGAAAAAATTCCTAAAACTTTTTATTCTATTTCGAACTAATTGAGGGGGCGTCCCCAACTTTTTTTTCTTAAGAATCACCTTAATTTATATATAAGAAATTTACCATACGTAATACATACAGTGGTTTAAACGCCGCACCGTTAAGACACAAGCAACATTGAATCAACAATGGAAAACAAGCACAGGAATAAGTAAAGAAAGTCCTTTTTATTGTTAAATGATGCAATCAAATGTATGATATTCGAGCCGAGCGCTGCAGCTGTGAGAATATGTGCTTTTTTTTTCTGCCCACTTCTGTTACTATCCCATTCATGCAGTAGTGCTTACCATAACAATTTAAGTGACTACTGTCGAATTGACTGAAGGATTGACCAACTGACAGTTACCGACTGCTCTGTGTCATCAGTACGAGTAATAGTAAATTTTGGGAAAATCTTTCTTCAGGACTTCTTTTTTCTAAATTTTACTACAGTTTTTTTTTTTATTTTTCTACAAAAATTATCAAAAAGTCTAGAGCTGATTTGCATTTGTAGGGTTTTTCACTACATATATTTTAGTTACTTTTAATCTCTTTAACTTTTAACCTCTTTGTGTCCCCCCCCCCCCTCTACTTTATGTGCAGCAAGTTTATCATATTCTTTTTTATCAACTGTAATACTTTTTACAATACATTGCATTTCATTGTGCTGTAAATTCACTGGCATATCCTTTTTGTGCTGTTGTGTCATGTTCTTTGTTGTTGTCGACTTCATGTCATTGTGGTGTATTTCTAGTGACATAGTCAATTTTACACAGATACAAGCATTTGAAAACTAATACATGAACATATCATTGTATGATGTTTTGTCCTGGTACATGCAAAGACTCTCTGTAGCCTTGCTTTATATGAAAAACACTAAGAATGTAGGTCAATCATGGTTTCACTTTATTTTTTATTTTAAATCCTTTTGTTTCTTTTAATCCTAATTTTTGTATGGTGTGCAAAATAACTTTTTGCTATTTGTAACTTCAATTTCTTTTGTGAAGAGCTTGAACATGTTTCAAGCTTCACACGCGTCACATATTATTTAGATTTTTTTTTTACTTTAAATATTTTTTTAAGGAGAACTCGATATTCAAAAACTTAAAAAATAAATAACAAATGGTGGATCTAAACTTAACAAAATATAAGTGAAAACTAAACGAAAAAAAATGTAACAAAGCTTAAGCTAAATCTGTTAAAATACGGACAAAAAACGGATAAAAAATGGATAAAGTTGTATGATAAAAGGATATAAAACGGACAAAAAATGAATAAACGAATAAACTTTCTTTGTTGAATCTGAAAATATTTCTTATTATGCGAATGCAATTTATTGTTGCCAAAACGTCAAAACTATATCACATTCAATTCATTCAAATTATTTGAAAACAAAATTTTACATTCTATTTGAAACCTTCACATATTTCCTGCATAAAACTAAATGACTTCCATTGCCTTAAGTATTGCAATAGTACACGAGCAGTTTACTCATAAAACGGCGGAAGTCATCATAAACTTGTGTTTCCGGCATTAGTGACAACTTTTCAAACGCAACAACCAACGTGCGCACAATCACACATGTACGCATCCTTAATGCATTGAAAGCATTAAAAGGACCAAACATTGAGTATCGTCTACAAGAGAAAAAATTTTAACACTGTAAAAATTAAGGGGGTTACAAAAAAAGTAACACAGCATAACAAAGTGGCAGCTAAATGCCATTTTACGATTTGATGACAACTCAAGTTCTGGAAAAATTTAGTGCAAACTTTTGAGCGTTGGGGATGACTTGCGTTGAAAAGAGAGAAAATGTGTGGGTCTAGAAAGAGAGCGTGAGTTAAAAGTGTAGATAACTAAATTTGAATTTCGATATATACAAAATAAAGTTCACAGCTTCCTTATAAGAACATCCTTCCGGAAGATATATTGGAACTACCAATTTAGCATTAATGAAGAATTGTTTATAGAGTTAAGGGTTTCTTTTTCTCAGATCATAAGGAATTCAGTTGCTAAGTCTACTGCTTCGTAGTGCCTTCCATCAAAAGATGAATTGAAATCAATAGCTCGATTATGTCTCTGCTTAGAGTTTAAAGTTTAAAAAAACAAAAATAAAATTCTCGCAAAAAGAGCAAAAGCTGAACAAAAATTGTAAGAGTATTGGAAAATTTCAAAAACGTTTCTATAACGTTTCAAATAAATTCCAAAAAATATCGATATATTCCCAGCAGCATATTTCCATCTGCATACATATGTACAATAAGCAAAAAAGGATAACATAAGGATCAAATGATGAGTTGCGGTATAAAACACACGTACAGCCACATGACAACTGCAAGCGAGCGCAAGAAGGCTTTAAAATCTGACTTGAGCATTATAGTGATGATACGAGTACCAGGGACTTTAAGGCAATCGAAGGAGTAAATAGCGAATAGTGAAACAGAAAAATTACGATGATGGGAAAATAAGCATAGAGCGACAATGATGAGGATGATATGCAGAATTGAAGTTAACGCTGAATGTTGTTGTCGGTAGAATATGAAAGGATAATGTTTGGCATTGCATGTGTGTGTTTTGATGTTGATGTGTGCTTTTTCGGGTCGTCTGAGTTTTTACGAGTGTGTATTATGTTTGCCGGTAAAAAGTGTTGCTGTTATATTTACATACGTACAGCTGTTTACTCAGCTGTGAGTTAATTTGATTTTGCATTTCCGTTGACGAATTTGCTGATGAGGATGTTAATGTGTTTTGACTTCTCAACAACAACAGCAGAAACAGCAACATTGAAGCAACAGTAGACTCCCAGGTTGTTTATGTCTGCTTTGGCTTTTAAAAAGTTTTGCGCCAAAATAGATTTTAAGTAGACAAAAGTTTTAACAACCTGTAATCGTTGTAATTGTAAATACATATGTACATATATTAAAAAGGGCACATTGTTGTAACATTTTAATAATCCGTTGTGTAAAAGCTTTTCACTTTTATTATTTGAAGATTACGAATGTAATGTTTCGTTGCCTGGTATGCTAAAAAATACTAAAGGATTTTTGTGAATGTTCTACATCGAAGCACTTTAAAAATTTTAAAATATTTTAAATTAATAACAAAAAAGAACAATATATAGACACAAAGTTCAAGGACAATAATTCACAATAAGCAGACAGAAAATTACTTATAAATTAGACGAAGAAACGCTTTATTAAATAGTTGAAAAAAATTTTGAGAAATTAAACAAAAAAAGTTTCAAAGCATAGTCGAAAGAATAAAAGGTATTGAGTTCAGTTTACTAAGTACACACATTGTATGAATCAAATTAAATTCTTATTAAAATTCACTAGAAAAATCTTTTAAAGAAATTTCCATAGAGTCAAGTAAATAATAGAGAGTTATGAACTGCATACAAATAAAATCATGACTTACTAGGTGATTAATATGAGAAGCCACTAAGTTTCTGAAGCAAAAAATAAAAATTGACAATTAAAATTTAATAAAGGATATTTGGAAAATTTTCTCAAAATTAAAAATTATAAGCAATCTAGAAAAATTGATTGAAAACTTGTTTTCTGGGACACTGCCAATGTTGAATTGTTGGTCAGATACCAAACAGATCCAGTTTTCATCCAAACTATACATCAAGAATTGCACTGAATTGAATACATCTTGTGCAAAATACCATCTGTAGTCTGTCGACAAGCATTGGGATCGATTGATTCCCAAGGAAGCAGTAAGTGCAGCCGTTCCGAAGCATCTTAGAAATGCTCGCTGAATAACACAATGTCCAACAATTCAGGAAATATTTGAATAAATTGAGGTCACATGCTAATAAACTTTTTCAAACTTGCAGAAAGCCCGGTGCTCCGCTATTTGAGGAGGTATATCTTGAAGCATGAAGTCATCTACACAGAAAGCCTCGCAGAAATTAATCCTGAAAATCTACTTATTTCTCTGAGCTGATGTAGAGATGCGCTGAATCCGAATCTGGCAGCAGAATTGCAGGTTTTTGAGATATCCCAACATAAAAGTGCTATAAACACTGTTTTTTGACATGTGTGGGATCTTAAAGTACAAGTCTTCTTTTTTTAAACACCGTTGAGTTTGCTTAAATCCCATTTCTTTTCGCCGAGATATATATGAAATTTTCTTGATTGTGATTTTCCCCATACCTGAAAACTCATTAAGAACACGTGTATATCAAAAGATTTCAAAAAATGCGATAACTTGGCGAAAAAAAAAATATATAACAAAAAACTCAACGCCATTTGAAAGAGAATGACTTGTACTTTAAGATCCCATATATAGTTTATTGAAAAAAAAAAATCATATGACTAAAAAAGTGTTATTTTTACTATTAGGTTAGGATATCTCAAAAGCCTGACGTGATAGAGCAATTATGCGCACAGATTTAGATTCAGCGCACCCTTGACCCTTGTTGATATGTGTTGTCTATACGAAACAGAACTTGTGGAACAATAATCTCAAATTATCATCCCCCCCTTCCTCAGCCAGTTTTGAAGAAACAGAATAATATTTTGGTATATAACTGCCATACACTAGAACAACACTTTGCCCAAGTTTGAGGTCCTATCGGTTATGTTCGATTTTTGACTTATGACATTTGACATGAAATCCATCGTATATCAATCCAGAAAACCAACAGCTTTTCTTGAAATACTGATAATGTTTGCTAACCCACCAATGGATTGATATTTATATGTTGATTCAAAGTTAGGAAACTTAAAAATTTTGGTAGATTTATTATTTTTAGTTATTTTTCTTAGCTAACGACATATTTTGTAGATTTCGTTTTATTTTCAATAATGTTTAAGTGCTGTTCTAAAATCGCTGCCTCAATTATAGGCTTATTACCTTTCCTTAATATTATTATGGTTATTTTATAAAAAAGTTATCAGGAGATTTATACATTCGCTGATCTATGCATGATTCTTGATTCATATAGCAAATAAGTCAACGTGCACTTATGTAAAGCCTTCAATTTCGGCACTTAATTTATTTATTTATTAAATTAATGATGCATTACATATAACAGAACTATTTATAGTGTCCATCAAATTAAGTCAAATTATATTTTATAATAAATTGCAATTAACCAATGTACTATGAAATGAACAATGTTAACGCCTATTATGCCTAATGTTCACTAATTTGAAAAGAGACTTTCAATATAAAAAATCTCAAGATACGATGACTTAGATGACTCAAAGGCAATTCCTATGGAAAACACTTGATTAAAATACCATTAATTAAGCATTAAAGCTAATTGAATCGATCCACCCACTTTACGGTTCAACACTTTCAACAACATATGAACAAGTGTATCTTGGTTTTGTCAAATTAGATTTATAAGTATGTGGCAAGAATTTGCATAGATATTTCAAGACAAACTTCATACATACATAGAGTACGAGCAATTTCAACTTTAAAACCAACAAGCATTTCAATTGATTTATTGCAATTTTCTGCAGCATTAATTATGAAATCATCATTAGCAGAAGCAGTGGCAATAGCAATGAATAAGTTGCTTGCTGTCTCTGGTATTTAACGAGAAACTATAGAGTCATACAGTTGCAACAAGAACAACAACAGCAGCAGCAATCAGCGAACTCTTTAGCGCTACTGCATGCAACAAACTTCTGTCTGTCTGTTTGATTT
The DNA here is from genome assembly GCA_963662105.1 of Meiosimyza platycephala. Taxonomy (NCBI): domain Eukaryota; kingdom Metazoa; phylum Arthropoda; class Insecta; order Diptera; family Lauxaniidae; genus Meiosimyza; species Meiosimyza platycephala. The sequence continues at coordinate 15,882,377 of OY759210.1, forward strand.
TTGCAGTTGAACTTTGGTGAAGTGCATTTTGCGTTGGTGTGCCGCATTTACATTTACATTGCTAGGAAGCAAAAATCGACCTAGTCACATTCATCTCTTCCTCCTCCTCCTCCTCCACCTCCACTACCGACATGAAGTTTAAAGACCTTAGCGTTATATCACCTTGTTAGCGAGGAACATTTTTGTTTAATATTAAAAGTATTCGATACTTTCTCAAAATATAAAATATATATATCTTAATCGATACTTTACGGTCATTTTGTGTATTAATAGCAGTATCTAATTATAAAAATTTTACATTCTTCCTAAGGTCGCTTATTTCAAAACTTTGCTCACCTTCTAGAAATTTCAAATTATTGTCGGAAAAAATAAAAATTGTGTTCAAGTCCACCGGAAATAACATAACATTTTTTAGCAAAAAAAAAAAAAAGATTTTTTCTTAATCTTCGAAGCATACTTAACTCTGGAAGCTATCAAACTGACAAAATATTAACGTCTGGAAAAAAATTACTGAATGCTTTTTTATGGAAAATTTAATGTTCTTTTCAATGGGCTTGGTTCCATTTGTGAAAGATTTTTCTAGCACGAGATTTAGATGAAACTGTCCAATAAAGCATTCTGTCCCAAAAGCTATGAGAAGATAAGGTGAGGTTTCGGTGGCGACCGCAAATCTTCACATAAGCTACAAGGGTCTATAGTGTTACCACAATCTTTTTGTTTCAATCTTATTAGTAAATTTGGGTCCTTTCATTGTGTTGCTCGTTCAAGAAGAAGATGCGCGTTGTAACAGCAGATCTTTTGATTAAACTAAGGAAAACTTTCTTCAAGGAAAAGAAACATGGCTGTCCGAAGTATTTTAATCTATTTCTTGCCAAGGCGGGGCAAGAGCAAACAAGATGTTTCATACTTTCCTCTTAGTCGGGTTCAAGGCAATTTTTACTCCAGCCGTTGGATATTATGCCCAATCTAAAAGCATGATGCTCAATAAGGCAGTGGCCAGTCACAATCCTGGTCAATAAGCTGCAAACACTCCGAGTTAAGGATAACAAATATTTTGTATCCATTTTATGGAAACAGGGCCAACAATGTTTGGTCATACTGCTAGTGGAAGAGCAATCCCACCTCTTTTCCACTATTGAGAGTAACTCTTTATTTTTTAATAGATAGTAATGTTGGAGGGGTGCTTAGACCCCTTCTATAATTTCGCAACGTCTAGGTACACATTGAAAAAATAATGTATTCTATCCACTTTGTGTACACAAAGCATAAAAGCATTCAAAGAAGGTTCTTGATTTGATGTAATTCGATCGAACGAATATATAATTAAATTTAGTCCTACACTCGCCTTCTTATATAAAGTACTGTAAAAGGTATCACTCCAAAACTGAAAGTATTTAATTTTCGATACTTTTCAATAGTCCCCACTTACAACTAATACTTGTTACACGATATGCAACAGATTAATCATTGGAAGAAAAAATTCATTATTAATTGCACTGGCTCCAAATCTACATGCACGCTCATTGCAACGACCGAACGACCCAGTGTAATGATGATGCTATTGGTAACCCTGAAGTGTTCTTCAGGGATTAGTTTTTGATTTAATGGCAAATTTTATTTGCGTAATTGTGTGCAGTTTGCTACGCGCTCGATAAAACGGATGAATGGGATTAATGTGCTAAGAGCATCCGTTTTACAGTGAATTTGCAATATAAAATTTAAATTTTAATAGCGTGAATATTTCGGGAAATTTTTTACTAGAGACAGAAAATTATAAAAATATTTCGTAAAAAACATCAGCGATTTCCTTTGCAGCATATACTATACCCTACCAACTTAACAGTTTGAAGCGCAAAAGAGCACTATTTATTTGTGCGCTGAGCATTTTGTGGATTGTGTCTTACTGTTTCATTCCTCACTGTTTCGTTTCATTTATAAAAAATTTCACTATATCTCTTTTGAAATTGCTATTGCATTTTCCACAGTGTACCAACTTAGACATAGTATGGTATTGAAACCGAAACATTTTCCACAACATGGTGGAATGTGAATTGAAACGTTTTTGTTTTGTTTCAAATTTCTGTTTGTTTCACAACTCAATAAGATATTATCCACAATGCTTTGTTGCTAAGCATGTGATAAATGCTGCTATAGGCGATGGCAACATGTTGCTGGTGCACAGTGGAACACTTGTATAAAAATCAAAAGAATATAAACAGAAAATCCACTTGGTTAAAAAATCAATATATGTACTTTTCCCTCATAGTATTTTAGGAACCAAACGTATATGTAACAGCTGATCATTAAATAAAAAAACCAGGACCGGTCGCCCTTAAGCTAGTCAGAAATTGCCGCCGCCGTAAATATTGAAAGTGAGGATCTTTTTTTTTTTTTTTTTGCTTGTTAACATTTTTAGTTTTTAGGTAATTTTGGGCACACAATACCAGTATTTCCACTTTTTTTCCCTGTGTCAATAAATTTAAGAAATTACAAAAAAAAACTCAATATTTGCCGCCCCTAAAGTCGTGCCGCCCTAGGCACTGGCCTAGTGTGCCTCTAAGGTAAATCCAGGCCTGAGCTGTACACTTTCAAAAAATGCATAAAATAAAGAGATTAAAATAAAAATAATGACGAAAAAGAACAACATCAATAACGGTTTCAGGTAGTATAGCAAAATTTACTGAAATAGATGATGGGGAATACAGGGCCCCAAACACGTATAGAAGTTGTGTCGCCTCAAGTTCCCTCTCACTCAGCCAGTCAAAAACTGTAGTTGGATTTCACATTATTCACATAGCTAAAGGTGCAATACATCAAAAAGCGAATAGAAAACATAATGGTACTGACGAAGAATGGCTTATAATTCTCTTTTGAAAATCGTTTGGGGCCTCCAGTACCCCATACACGGCTCTAAGGTTAAGAGAACTTTCAAAGGAAATAATTGCAACTTGTACACGCAAAAGACTGCTGTCTCTCAGAGGAGGATACTAAATGCCACGAGCAAATACTGAACTAAAAGTACACAGATTTAAAAATAGGGAAAGAAAAATGAATGGAAACTTTCCAATGAGTAATTACTTAGAAAGATTCCGCGTACAAGGTCACGGGCAAAAACTCATCTATTAAAGCACTTGCCCATTTCATGTAAAGCGGGAAGTTGGACCGACTCACCAAGTGAAATTTTCGTTAAATTTCCCCAGGTGCCTTTTGATTTCAATTACAAAATTGGACTCACCGTGCAAAAGCAGTTTTTAATTCCAAAATTATTATTAGAGATAATCACTTACATTTTTCTGCAGTATTGTCGGTCTTTTCGTGATCTATGATCAATGCTCAGAAGTTATGAACTTTCGAAGCGAATTTGTAACTTCATATATATTGAAGAAACCTCTAAAGGTATAAGGTTCTTTAGAAAATCCTTAACTGTCATGTACCGATCATAGTTCTTACCAGGACCACTAACATCGCCGAGGACTATAAGCAATAATCTCTAGCCATTTTAAAGATGTGAACAATTTTTTGTCCATTGGTCCATATCGATTTTTTGAAAATCACAAAATTTAAATCGTATTTTCGAAAATAAGTCCGGAAAATCTTTTTGCAAAAACACGTATTAAATATTTTTAGACAAAATATCGGAAAATAATTGATTTTGAGAAATCTAAATTTTGAATGTAAAAAAGAGGTAGAATTACCCATATGCTCTTTACCTGTATGGCAGGATTTTAAGATATCTCACGGCTACAGGAAGTTGATGTGTTTATTTTTTTTATGCTATAAGACAACAATAACTTTCTTCTTTAAATTGATACAACTTCTGTATTCAAATCAAGCGCATTTCTAGCGAAGAGCTCCAATGGCAATTAGGTAAGCTTTTCGTTATTTCAAAAGCGAATATGCTTGTTTTTATGGGTTACTCTGCAAAAGTAAACAAACTCAAACAAAATTTCAAGCAAAATAAAAAGAAGTTAAGTCTTAAAAATTTAAAATAAGTATTGCCAATCGCAACTAATATCAATAGCATGACATGCAAAACCACTGAACTCATCAAAAAAATAACAAGTGAAGTTAATTAGCTAAAAAATTATCAACCACATTATTAAACACAACTTCAACACATAAGTACTATACCACACTCCAAATAAACATGTCAAAATTTAGACCGGAATTTTAGAAATTATATAAGAGAAAAAATTAATCTCAAACCACAGCCAACAAAATTTGAGCACAGAGTGGCGTAAAAATTCGAAATAAAACCGCAACTGATTAAACGCGCTAATAGCAAGTAATCAGTTCAATTTATGAGCCACACTCTGTGTAAGCTTAATAATAACATTATACACTTGGAAAATAAATGTACATTAAAATGTGAAATCAACTTAGTACGTTTAGATATACATACTTTCACCGCTAGAAAGTAATACATTTAAGCACTTGTTTGCAAACGTCCAACCGGAGCAATCAAGAGACCTGCGTAAACAAATGGTATTTAGCTACAAATCATTTTTTTTTTTTTTTGCTTTTTTCAGTGTATTACTGCGCAACGCAAACAGACCGCGTTGAGGCATATGGTTTCTATATAAGAGACCATTGTCATTATTTGGCAGCATCGACCTAACGATTCTTATCAGTTTTTCCAATGGAATCAAAATTCTAACCGACCGCAAACCAACGAACCTACGCTAAGCTCTTGCAAAATGTTTACTATAACACCACACGATAAATACGATTATGCCTGGTCCAGGCGGCACTGGTCAGCAGCGGCCAATGCACTATTTATTGTTTTAATTTATTATTAAGTATTAATTTTGTATTAATTACATCGACAACGGCAGCAACTGTGGCCGCTGCCGCATCAACAACAATTGATAACGACATCAACTAAAGTCATCTAACTATCGACAAGTGAGTGGTTCGTCTGAATGCAGTTTATTGCAACGGGAAGTATTGTGGCGAGTGCTTATCTAATGCCAATTATTGCACTGACAGTGAGTGGATTATGGATAACGGCGAACATGGGGAAGTGAGTATGAGTATTTATTTCCCTGTCTGTCCACCACGTGTGGCGCCTAAGTAATGAAAATATTTTCGTTATAACTTTTTTGCAGTTCATCAATGTGAGAGTTTAATTTATGAAGAATTTAGTTAAGCGCAAAAATTAATTAACACGAATTCATTCATTTTAGTGAGTAAAATATTCTGCATCACTTAACGCTTTTGCAATGATTTTTAATAGAACTTAAATAATTTATTGTTGAGAATAACATCAAAATAAAAAATGCATACTGAAGCAAATAAGGTCAAAGTTATCATAAAAACAGAAATAAGGTCAACATATAATACAATACAGTGGATTGGGTTATTGAGTCTCAGCCATATTGGGTCCACACTCTTGAATCTTAAAAATATGACTTCGGATTCGTGATCAGTGATTCCCAAAACGCTGGCTTAGCAAATATTTTTAAAAAATATGTCCGCCATCTTAGATCCGCCATCTTGAATTTAAGAATTTTGGAAATCTAACTCCAGATTCGCAATCGGCGACCCCAAAAACCTCTGTATAACACATTTGGTACAAATCGGAATATTTTCGAAAATTTTGTCCGCCATTTTGTATCCGCCATCTTGATTTTGTATTCGGATTCGGATTTCGGATTTCGGATTCGTGATCAGTGATCAGTGATTCCCTAGGCCCCTATATACCAAATTTGGTGCAAATCGGTTGACTTTTAAAAATTCGGCCTCCAAATTGGATTTCTGACCGCCATGTTGGATTCTGAGCTCAGTAAAGACCCGATCGGTTACGAATTCATATTTTTACAAGCGAATAGTACAAGGTGTTCGATTTGAAATACTTGGTGGTACACCTGTACCACCGGCCGTTCATATATGATTAAATTTTTTGCCATCCCACTAAGGTTAAATGAAAATAAATTTTTTTCTTGAATTATTTCAAAAGTTTTCAGCAGGTGTTTGAAGCTAAAACAAACAGTCAGATTGGCTAACAATCGATAATGGTCATTCAACCACTTATTCATTCATACATTTACTCACTCAATTCATTCATTTATTTGATCAAACACAGAAATCATCAATTAAATCAATTTTCCAATTAATTTATATTTTTGAAAGGCATCACACACATTCACATGCATTTGCATTCATTGTGCACACTTAAAGGGCTTTTACTTTTGCGCACCCAGCAAACATTTTAAGTTGCGGATGAGTTATATTTCAATCGCTGATATGTTGGTTTCAATCGTGCGAGAATCCCTATACTCATTTCAAGCAGTTGTTTGTTCGGGAGAAAATTGTACGAAGGTAAAAATTCACGTATGAATCTTAAGAAAAATTTTCAAGGGACTGTAAGTTTTGTTGAACAATGCAAAAAAGTAATAACGAATCATAATGTATTTAAATATAGGAAACTTAAAAAATATCTTAAGTGCCTCTTATAGAAGAATTATAAATTCAAACGTCCAAATGTCCGCTGGGTTGTGCGCTGCTATTCAACTTCCGGTGCAGTATTTCGAGTGCTCATTTGCATGCATTTGCATGTGTGGGCAGTATGGAGTGTTTTTTTTTTTTTTTTCATTTTTGATTAACTAAATGCTAAAATCATGTATTTGAGTGCATTTCATTATTTTATTGAGCATTGCATTTTTGTGGTAACATCAACGTCAATAAAATTTTCATTTGTACCACACTAATTTAAACGAATTAAATGACATTTCGCGTGTGTTCATTAATTTTTTAGCTAAACATTTTGATATGGGGTAATTTTTCGCACCCCCCATTTGTATTCTCTAGAGTTTTTGCACGATTAGGTTAATTTTTTTATAGACTTATATAGAGTAAGCAAAAACAGTTCACAGTCTTATAAAGATTTGTATGATGAACTAATAAAAAATTAATATTAATAAAAATTGTAGTTATGCTTCATTTGAAATAAATTTTCCAAATTTTGATATAAATATCATTATATTTATTTTAAACAAAATATATTTGACACAAATCAGTCTTTATTGCCTCTTTCCTTAGATTATGAAGTCAAGGGTAGCGGTCACATACAAGAGTCCACATAAGTAAATGACGAATGAATAAACATTGGCCAAGTTGAATCCATTGCTTACTAATGACGAGTAGCAAATATGGTTAATAACTGTTCAAAGACACCACTGGGAGAACTAACCTTAAAATTGGATACCTCTCTATCAGAGTAAGAATCCCGCACAGACTTGCTGAACATTTTTTGGAAGCATGCTTGCTACTGGAATATACGAACCCTCTACAAATGTTAAGTTACTCAATAACTTGAAGCCGTTTATAAAGCGTTATTAGAAGAAACGTTTGCGTTTGATATATTTGCAATAAAACACTGAACATTTTTGGATGCAAATACGAAATTAGACCTCGACTACGATCTAAATTGAAAGAAAATTAAGAGTCTTTTTTGTCCAGAACATGTCAAAGAAATCGCCCTCAGTAACTTGAGTGGTAAACAGTTTATGTCTGTCAAATATGTTGATCCTCTGAAAATATTTACTTAAAATAATTATTAAAATGCAATACAAACGGTACGACTTAGCTCGTACATAACTTATATCTTATCGAATAATGTAATGAAAGTAATGAAACTTATAAGCTTCTTGAGACTAAGAAGATGTAAATTAATTACTTACGTGAATCAAAATAGGTGGGGAGGGGCTCCGGAAAAATCTCACCATGGGGGAGGAGGGGGTCAAGGAAAACCTTACTTCAACTTTTTAATCCAGAGAATTTACATTATTATAACAGATTGTATCATATCAATTATTTAAAAATTATAATTTAAATCTCACGGGAGGGGAAGGGGTCCCGGAAAATCTCACCAAGGGGAGGGGAGTCCAAATTTTCAAAAAAAACGCCTCACGTAATTAATGGACGTCCCCTAATGACAAAAGTAGCATGATCAGATGATTCTTTGAAAACGCCGCATAGGGGTTGAAACACCCCAATTTCTCGAAATTTTAAGTAAGTAAGTATATAAGGAAAATAAAATAAAGTCCTTAACTCAAATATTAGCTCTCAGTAATACCTCTTGCTCCCGTACTATGCCTTGCAAGTTGCTTATTTCTTCATATATCTGGATAAATTTCATAATGAAAGAACTATGATATCTAAATTTCTTCAACTAAAGAGTTATGGCATCATATGGATCTTCGATACATTCACAAATAAATAAACCCTTACTTACAAACTCTTTAATTTTAAAACCCAAAAGATTTCAGAAACAAGTAAGTTCATGTTCTTGCATGAATGAGTGCAATACTTTCAATTGATTTTGCACTTAAAGTTTTTGCAGCAATTAAAGGGACTTAAAATAAAGTTTACACTCGAACTCAATGCCAATGTGAACCTTTTGTACTTTCTGCATTTTTTTTTTTTTTTTGATTTTTACTGTATGTATTTGATTTGCGTATTGAACTTCGAACATGACCGCAGCAGCATCGAGCCAATCAATGTCAATTAACGACGCGCACAGTGAACATTTTTTTGCCTCTAGCTATTCAAAAATCTATAACTACTCAACAGCTGGACACGCTTCATTTTAATTGATTTTATTTATTATTTTTTTTTTCAAAATTAATCTGGCTATTATATAAATATATATATATAAATAGTTACATTTATATTTAGTGCTTGCAAGAGTTTCTGCATTTAGTTTTTAAACGTTTTTTTTTTAAATATATCTATACTAGTAGTACCCACACGGTCTGTTGTTTTTTCATTATGAAATAATTATCTTAAAACTTGATCCTAAAAAAGGATATTTAGCTTTAAAATAAAAACATTAAGTATGCCATAGCTTTCTCTAGCTTCAATGTGTTGTTTTAAAAAATAAATTATTAAAATCGGTTCAGTATATTTTGCGCCAAAGCGTTACAAACCATTTCCATATAAGCAATTTTATATAAATAGTATAGATATAGATGAAAGGCACTTTTCACAGCAAATATCTAAATCATAAGGTACAACATTTTAGATAAATCGCATACCACATATCTCCGAAACTAAAATAGATAGAGACAAAACCTAAACTGATTTCAGAAATTCAATCAATCACTATTTCATATAAAAAAAATCAAAATTTGAGCACAATTTTTTGAACAGTTAGCGCCACCACTGCCTACACTATGCGACTGGCGGTTGCTGTTTTGTGTCAACCCGTTGAATGGTGACGAAGTGGCTTTTTTTTCCTTTGATTAAACAGCAACAACAACAATTCAAAAAGTTAAAAGTTTTGGAAAAAAATGCGAGACGCTGAATGTAAATGCAAACAAAAGGGCGCGCAGCAACAGCACGCGGCCAAATTTAAAAACCTTTTAATTGTTTAATTAGCAGCATTCAACTTTTTCTCTCGAGAGTCCTTGTTTTCTTTTATTTGCATCATTTTTTCACAAAGGACTAAAAATGCGCAAAGTTTATTTAATGGATTTATTAATTATTCATAACTTTTTCTTTTCAATGGCTGTAACGAAATGGCGCCAATTTCAAAGAATTTGGCTAGAAAGTTCGATTTCGGGAATTTTATGCTGTGAGAAATTTTTAATTATGTCTGAAAAGTTTTAGTTCTTGCTTTTAATAATATAATATATTTTATCTTTTATAAAGAAAAAATTAAAAATCCTCAAGAATGTTATGTTAAAAATTGTTTTCCTTTCATCTGCAACATCACATATTTCCTTGCAATATCCCAACTATTTCTAAGTAACGAACCGTGAAAAACTCAAATAATCAACCTGAACTTTCCACCCCCCCCCCCCATTTTTAGCCAAACTTGTTAACCAAACAACTACTTATTCAATTTCTTAGTTAACAACCCTGCGGTCACATCTTTGTAATGAATTCAATTTACCAATTTCCTTATATTTACGAGTAAATGAGCCAATGTCCTGCGGCTTTCAATTGATTTTTGTCAATTTGATTTGTTTGATTTGTCGAAAAAAGCAAAAGGAAAACAGTAAAATTTTTGACATAAAGTTTTTCTAGCAACAACAACAACAACAACACGCACACAGAGCAGACGTGACAAAGTCATTTTTTGGCATAAAATTGTAGTGAAAATTTTATTGTGACCACAAATCAATGGGGACTAACTGGCTGGCTGGCTGACTGTATTATGTTAGTGCGATAAAGCATTTCAATATTTTATTAGTTTTCTTTATGTTGGCAAAAACTATCACATTTTTGGTCTCTCCTTAGCAGCAACTAATAATAAAAACAAATGCTAGAGTATCTCATAAAAATGTAAATTTTTGTATGTAGCACGCGATTAAGTCAAAATGATAATTTGACTTTTGCAATCGAATTGTCTAGCTATCTGTGCCAAAAACTTATAAGAATTATTGGACAAATTTTCGAATTTTAATATGTGGGTTTCAGTTCAATGCATTTTTAATGACCTCAACAGTGGTAGTAAGACAACAGTAAGTATGAAATGCAGCAACTATAATAAGGACATTGACTTGACTTTATGTTGTATATAAAATGAAAGAGCTCTTAAATGTTTGGTGAAATAGTAAAATATATTTCATTCTGTTGAAACTTTTCTTTCTAAGTTTTAGATCGTCTTAATAGATACATAATTGCCAACACTTGTAGTAGGAAGTGGTGTATGTCAAAAAGTCAAGTTTTGAACAATTTCTTGTTTTTGTAGAGTAATTATGAAATTTATGTTTATATATGGGACATCACGCGTCAACCAAAACAGCAATAAAAATAAATTTGTGAAACACTTTATGTACATAAATAGCTGCATTTAATAAAAATTGGCCCAATAAGAAAATAAAGATTTTTAGTTTATTTTCATATGACGATAATGCTTTCTTTTATTAATCAAATATTTCTCCAGATCGCATCGTTGGTACAAAAAATCTTTGATATATCGTTTTCTGTGTAAAAAAAGATTTCCAATCGATTGCGCATAGTGCCGTGGCCGAAAAATATAAAATAGGTATGGTTTCGAACGGGCAAAGTGGAAGTATGTCAGATTTTTTAACATTTTTCACATTCGTATCAATTAATCAATACTCAAATTTGCGGAGATTTTCTGATTTACAATTTTCACACATATTTCACATCATACTGAGTCCGTAAAAAATGATAACCACGAATATACCTCGAAGTTGATATTTTTTTTAATTAAAAGAAATAATACTAAAAAATCGTCTCGAAAATGTACAAAAATCATACAAATCGTCCCACTGGCACGCCTTCCTATGTATGCATGTATGTTTTCAGGTCTGAGCACCAAAAATTTGACGGCTTTTAATTTTTCCATACGATTTTGAACCAACCTAATGTGTACTCATAGTTCGCTTAAAATAACAAAAAAAGTTAGATTGCGAATATCGACAACATACGAATTTACGGATCGCCAAATTTTGAAAAAAATTAACATATTTAATTTTTTTTATTTTGAATTATGTTTCACAATAAATCAAATATGAATGCATTTAGTGCATTCTTAATAGTGAGGGATTCATTTTTGTTTTAGTTGAATAGTAAAATGCTATTTTCGTTTTTTTTTTTATGATAAAAAATATAATTTTATATCAGAATTTCAATATCTGGTGCCCTCTCCGCGCTGATGCTCTAAGCCTGTGCCTAGTGTGCCTACCTATAAATCCAGCACTGGTTCTCATGAACGACAAACAAACTAATACTACAGGAGGTAGCGTTGCCTTTTTCATAATCATTTCCTCCCGCTTAATCTCATCATTATCGTAATGGGCCTAGCAATGAGATGCCAAAAAGAAAAGTAAGCCTTAAGTAAAAAAATATATTAAGACCAACGTTCTAGAGGAGACGAAAAAACATCGATTGCATGCCCGAATAATTTCCATATGACAAGATTTGACTATATGTATGTATATATTTTCGGAAGAAATACGAATTCTTTTGAAAATTTTAAATTAAAATTACTCGTTTAAATCTGAAAAGAGCATTTTTGGCCCGAAATAACTATTTTTGATCAAAATTACAGTATTTATTGGAAACTTTAAAACGGTAAAATGTGAGTCAAATCTTGTCTTGTGGAGATTTTTCTGGCATGAAATCAATGTGCTTTTATCTCCACTTGACATATTTTTCTACATGTTGCTTACTTTTCGAGTAATTGTGCGAATTTGTTTTCGTTGGTCTCTCACAACCAGGCTCAGCACGATTCTCGTGACAGACGTTTATTTCGATTATCAGCCATACTTCAACTATCAATTTCAAAAAGAACTTAAGTGGAAGAAAATGACTATGAAAAATGCAGCGCTACCTCCGGGACTATAAAGGATATCTTCCAAAAGGAATACATAGGTACAAATCATAAGTATTTAAAAGATAGTCTGTATTTGAATTATTCATTCGTAAAATTTCTGTTAATCTATCCGATATTCATGAAATGTTTATTGTGAGTCTGTTTTAATAAAAAAAAAACAAAAGCCACTGCAGTCGAAATGGAGTACATATTTGAAAAAAAATAAGCAGGAAGTTAGTTAATATTATAATGAGCATTCCGAAATCCTATCTCAAGTTTCGGAGGATAAAAAGTTTAAAATATTACCTATGACTTGAACTAAAAGAGAGTGGGTGTGACATCTTCTTTGAAAGCAAAAAGCAAGGGAATAAAATTAAATTTTTGATGAAAAGTGAGCAGGATTATTAAAGTCGGAGTGGCATCTCTAATACATGTAAAACTGTCTATAAATACATATATTCTATATCTTCAGTTGTTCGCATCGCATAACAAGTTTTCAATACCAATTATATGCACCTCATTTTAAAGGTATTGTTTAGTGCCTACATGGTATTAACTAAGTTTTTGTCAAAAATGTTTGTTAGAACGATATTTTTGGCAGCTTTATAGAATACTAGGGGCCAACACAATAATACGTGATAGTTTAATTTGAGTAAACTTTATATGTGTTTTCAATTAAATCTGCCTACCTTGCTTGAAAGAAATTACACAGATCATCTATTTATTTTCGAAAAGTAAGTATGTCAAGAATTGTTCACATATAATGGCTATTGGTTACTATAGGCAAAAAACGCGTAACTTTAAGGAAAAGATGGTGAAAAACTACTATATAGGACGTTATATTAAAATTCATCTTTGATGATTGTTGAATTGGCTAGAGCTATATCAAAATAAAGGGTGTTTTTTATAGAGTGCCATAGTTTTACATTGCATTTAAATACAAACGGCTTGAATTTCAGCTTCAGTCTATGGATAATTTTAGACATTTTTTTATCAAATATGATTTCTAGCCTATAAGCGCTGTTACTACTGGCTTTAATATGCCACAATATGAAGGTCTATAGGCCTATTATGGACAAAAGAATATTGCTTACTTTGAACAATACTTTGAGAATTTTTTAAAGAAGGTGAGCAAAGTTGTAAGAAAATTAGTCCAAATAAATTAAGTTAAAGTTTTGGTGTTTTAACGCGAAGAAAGAAATATTTGTTACCGCAAAATTTCACTTGGCTTATCTAAGAAAAAGCGCAAAAAAATCCGCGAGTTTTGCTGAAAACTTGTCTAAATTTTATTCCAATCTATGTGGTAAAACTCTATATTATTTGGTAGTACAATTAGTATAAATAATGATAGAGATATAATTTTCGAGCCCAATAACTAACTAAATTAATTATTTATTCAACAAATTGGGTTTTGTCACATACACTTAAGTATATACATACGTGTATGTATAAGTAAATCAAATGAATTTATTTTTCCATGAATTAATTTATTAAATCAATTAAATGTAATTACTATGTAGCACTTCCGGCCATTATTACTGTGAAATAAAACACCACATAAATATTTAATAAACTTTTGAAAGGCTCAAACAATGTAAAGTATTTCGGTGCAATATATTTTTAAATAGTTAATTAAAATGGCAAAAAAAGAATTTTAATAATTTAAAATAAAATATTAAAATTACAAAAGCAATGCAACAACAAAAAAAAATATTTCAACAATATAGAATTACAATATTTACCATTGCAATTTTTAAATATTTAATAAAAAAAACAATAAAAAACGTAAAATTTTTTGTGCTGATTTGACTAAGAGGCAAAAACGAAAATCACTTAATTTCAAGGTTCAACAACTATGAACAAGCCAAAGCACCAGCTGCTAGTGAATTTTTGTATCACTGATTTCGGTAGCAGTTTTTTTTGTTGCAAAATTTTCTATTTTCTTTGATTTTTTTTTTTCTTCTGAAATTTATTTTTTTCAAGATTTGCACAACAAATGACCCAAGCACAATGCGCTCATTTATTTGATTTCATTTTGTTACAATTTCTTATAGACAAAAAACGTAGCAAAAAACAGAGAAAAAAAAGGAACAAACGCTACTGCTACACGAAAAAGGACAATTGGAAATGGCCGTTGTCGCTCTTTAGTATGCAAAGTTGTACGGCATAGAGTAAATTTACCATTTCAAATTTATTTATCATGATTATGCAAAAATTGATAAAAATGAATAGAAATAAAGTGTACCTACTACCTACAGTGTTTGCTACCCTTTTTTTTGTTTTTTTTTTTTTAGTCGTTAAAGGCAAACTAAACATTCAAAATAGGTTGGCATGGGTTAATATTCAGAAAATTGCATTTATAGTTAAATTTTTATGTTGGGTTGTTCTGGAGAAGAAAAATAAAATTGATTGCTTCGAACTGGGAGCTCTTAAATTTTAAGTTAAAATTTTACTAATGCGATATGTGTTTTGCATGCAAACATAATAAGGAAAATTTTTATATAAATTTTACTATAATTTTTTTTTTTATAATAAAAAGGACGCTACTTTTCTTAATCTTTTCTAAGAAAATTTCATTTAATGTGAAAAAAAATTCTTTGTTCAGACAACAAAGCATGTGAGCCCCAGCTGTTTGTTGTCTGCATAGCGTGACATTTAAGATTTGAATTAAACTTGACATATGTGACATTTTGATATGTTGACATTTTGCTATTGCGTAGGTACGGCAACATGGAAAACGTTCATTTTCAGGCGTTAAATTTTCAGAGTATTGCATAAAAATAAAGAATTATGCTTTAAGTTTAAAATACCTGAATTTTAACACATGAATGATTGTTATGTAACATTATTGTTCATGGCGTTACAAATGAGATTTAAATAAAAATATCGATTACCCAAATATTTTAATCTTCATATACGTATATGAACGTTCATGAGACTTTAACTTCCATGTCCTCGAAACTGAGTCATTGAGGTATTGTTATAGAATATATAGCTGATGAACACGTTGGTGTTTTCAGAATATATGCCAGATAATTTGAAAAGTAGTGCCAAATCGTAGAGATAAATACTTCATAATAATACTTCATCTTCGGAGAAAATCCAAATTTAAAACTATGCATTTTTATTAAAAAACTTTTCTCAATTCTCATCATAAGCCAAAAAACAACTCCATGTAAAATTAAATAAAACGAAAAGTTAACTCAATTAAGCACTAAACACAAAAATCAGAAAAATTCTTTTATATAAAATAACTAAAAAAAAACAAAATGAAGAAAATCTTTTTAACAAGCAGAAAAATACCAAAAGTATTACAGAGGTCGCCACGACAAAAGGACACAGAATTACATCAAAGCATAAAAAAACACCGACAACAACAGTAACAATTGAAACAAAAGCGAAATGACAACATAACAAACTAACAACAACAATGCCATTGACTCTCCGACACATACGAGTACATGCACTTACACGTACATACTTACATACATATGCACACAATTAAGTTGAAAACAATTTCCTTCTCTATTTCCGCTTCATATTCATTTCCTGTTACAATTTCAACTTTCGACAAGCAATTTTCCAACAATAACAACAACAGCAGCAGCAACAAAACTTTTCAATGTTGATGATTACGAGTACAACGAGTTAAATTTTTTGGCAACAGCACAATTGCAATGGCAACTGAAATGAAAACAACCATGTGAAGAAGGTGAATCGGAAACGTAAGACTACAAGTTGTGATATGAGACAATTGCAGTGACAGTGATGCCATTTGTTTCTCATCGCAATTTCAAAATTTTCCGTATTAAAATTATGTGCTGATGATTTACGATTCTTTGCAGAAGGCAGCTACCAAAAGTGTTGCAGCAACTACTTTCATTTAGGTCAGGCGCAATCGGCAAATTCTTGGACGTCTAGAGAAATTTTTGAAAATTTGCAAAAGGATAAATTTTCTATTCTGTTTCATAATATTCAAAACTATTCAATTTCCATTGAATTCTCTTTGACTTATCGCCTTTTTTTGATCATATTTTAAGCTTCGATGTTGATCGACTTTTTCAATGCTATTCGATAATTTTCATTTTTTTTATCTGTTTTTCCAAGCTCAGACGACTTTTTTAATGTTTTTCTGAAAGATTTGAAATTTTCAGATTCTTAGACTCCTTCGAACTTTGACGACACCTTTATATTTTAATTATTCTAACTTTGATCGAATTTTTCTATATTTTTCGATACATTTTTAGTTATAATCGACTTTTCAAAAATTTTGGATATTTTCCGACATTTATCGATATTAATCAATACTATGCGATACTTTTGAAGTTTTAACTACTTTTTTATGTTTTTCGATACCTCTGGTTGCGTTGGGACTTTTACAACACTTTTCAATTTTTATCAAGTTTTTTGACACATTCCGATTTTCATGGACTTTTTTTGATACTTTTTTGTGGTTGTATTAACGCACTAATTTTTATTGATTTTTTCGATATTCTCCGAATTTTAATCAATTTTTTTTTCAATATTTTTTGATAATGGTCGATACTTTCCGACTTGTATCGACTTTATATTCCGACTTTTTGATGTTTTGTTATGAATCGATATTATTTGAAGCCTTTTAACTCTATATTATTCTATTCTTAACTAATTTCATTGACTTTTTATTGTCCTTGGATACTTTTTACTTTTGGGAATATTTTTGCGATATGTTTTCATACAAATCGGCTTTTTCATAATTCTGATGCAATTCGTTTTCATCGAAACCTAACAACTTTTCTTTTGTTTTGCGATATATTTTCACTTTTATTCACTTCTGCTATTCAATACGTATCGACCTTTATCAACATTTTGGATAATTTTTGACAACAAAAGTTGGTTTGAAGATTATATTTGATATTGAAAGTTGAATAGCATCGAAAATAAACTCCGCACACCATCAGAAGTCCGCCGGCAAGCAACTACTACCGGTATTTGTTGGACGCTATTGCTTTCGTTTTACTAATGTTGATTTTGAGGGATACCTCAACCGAAATAAAACTGAAGTCGGAAAGTTTGGCCTTCATGTTGAATTGCTTATTGGCGATGAAACAGATGACATTTGCGTAAATCAGGTAATCCAGAAATCCATTGAATATCATACTCAGTTTATTCCAGAGCTTTGCAAAGTATGACGTTTGACATCATCCAAATCAAAATTGATTACAGCAGATAACCTTCGCAGATGGAAAAAATCATTTTGAAAACTTAATGTGACACGCAAACTGGAAGCTGCTGTAATCAAATAATCTCGGCGGTTAGTTCCTTTACATAAAAAGATGGGAGTAGCTTTGTATTTAGCTGTGTCTATGATTTTAGTCAATTTTTCAGAGGTAATTTGGATACTTGCCCTTATCGCCAGTTCCTCATTCTTGGTTGGTAGGTCATATCTAGCGTCATAACTTGTCACTTTTTTCTTAAACCTAAAATTTTCTCTACAATTGGCATCACTGTTTGCAATATAGAAAAATTAAATAACAACTACAACTTTTGTTATATGTTACATGTAACATGTAACATGCAAGAAACTTCAGACAAAACTCTTGTAATTGGTGAGTTGTCATGCAAACAAAAAGCAAAACTATATATAAAGTTTCATAGTATTTTTTATATATAAAAAAGGATTAAATTTTTTCCACAATTTGTAGTTTTTTTTTTCCATAGCTTGTTGTTTTTTTTTATATTCCATAGAAGGATTTTATGCGAATAATGATGCAATACCGCAGAATGTGACATGCCAATGATTATGAAAGAAATGACATCAATTTGGTTGCAAAGTTTTTACGTAAGAAGTTGTTTTTATAAATTAAAAACTAAAAATTTATAGTAAATTTGATTTGGAAAATTTTCTTGCATAAATTGGACTAATGTATGTATGTTAATCTCAAAGGGAGATGGGGTTTTATTATCCATATTCTCGAGACTGCATAATTGTTGTATTCTTATAGAAGAGAATTTGCTGAAATTTCTTAGCTAAATTTGTTGTAAAGTTATAACGTCTAGAGTTTTTAAAATTCTTCGCTAATATATTGAAATATAAACGTTGTTTTTGTGATTTTTCTAGTAGTTTTGATGATATTCCGTTAAAAAGATCTTTGCATTATTAACTATCGAACGGTCTTTTCTTAATTTTTGGCTCTCTTGAGAACTTTTGTTCGGGAAAATATGTTCTATTTTTTTAATGAACAATCATATGTTTTTGAAGTTTTGAATGATTCTTAAAATTATAAGTTTAATTTTGTTAATTTTCTTTAAAATCAAAATGTTGCATATTTTATTATCCTCCTAATTTCATTCATTTTTTTCTTGTAACTTCTTTTGCTCTTTATTTATGTGCAAATATTTTTCTTATTTAAAGTCACATATTTTCCATTAATAGAACTTTGTAATTGATTACTTTATATATTTACGTAAACAAAGTGTCGAATTGAGTTGAGTTTCAAAAAAAAAAAAAATATCACTTTACCCCATGTTAAACTTCTAGAATACTTTTGAATTCTATTCGAACTCATTCCATCATTACCCAATGGCTGTTGCTCACCTAACTCAAGTAAACATTTCAATCACTCGCAGTGACATTTAACAATTTTTACTTGTTTTTTAACAGCCCCAAATCAAAAGCTCAACCAAACAATTCAATTGCGATAAAAAGAAAAATCGAAAAACTTTTGTGAGTTGAACGAATGAAAAACTTTACAACTTTATTCAATCAACAGCAAAATAACAACAACAACAACAACAGCAGCAGTTGTAGTAGTAAGAAAAAATATTGGTAGCAATGTTTACCAAATTTCCGTTTCCGTTGGCGTATTGTACACAAATAGGCGCAGCAACAATTTATCACAAATAAAAGAAGAAAAACAAAAAACAACGACAGAAAAACTTTATATTCCTTCAGAAGAAGGAAAAATTCACCTAGAAATCACCTCAAGGAAACATTAGCAGATACACAGAAAAAAATTGCTATTGATATATTTGGAAAGAATTAAAAATTAATGCTAATGTTTTGTTCCAAACGGTGAGCTGATTTATTACTGCATATAATGTATTGGAAAAGTGTGGCTAAGAGCGATCCTCAGATTCTTGTATGTAGAATTAATTCAAACTTCACTCAATATAATTTGCCTCTGTGTAACAATGCTGTCGAAATGTCATAAAATCAGTGTCGATACAACTAAACAACAAATAAAGGCGAAAAAATGGCGCAACAGTGCTCCATTCCCCGCCCCCCCCCACCCCCCTGTTCGCTTCATAGTGCCATATAGTACACCTTTTTTTTTTCTTCTTTTGTTCTTGGTATTGTTGCCGAAAGTTTCGTATTTCGTCTAAAAGAATTTCTTAAGGTTTTCTTTTTACCCTGTCAACGTATTATAGAAAAATGTGTTTTTCATGCAAATGGGAAATGGATTTTCCGTTGAGATTTTTTTTTTTTTCTTTCAATTTTATTAGATTGGCTTCGCTTTTACTTTGTGCACGTTGCATGCAAAAATGTCCCAAAAAATTTTTCAATAAAAATGACTTTATCGGCGTTTCATTGATACTGTCGTTGTGTGTGTGTGTGTGTGAGTTGGAAATATTGCCCTTCGGGGAGTGCAATACTTAAGAAAGGTAACTTTTTCACCAAGCTCACAAATGGATATTTAATGAAAAGTATACCTTGCTATTTTATAGAAAATTTTGGTGATTTATTAACAACTAAAAGAATTCAACTTCAATTTTCTTTTGTCCAGCTTGGTAAAATATATACATAAATCACGAAAACCAATGAGTATAATAAAATTAATCTGACATCATCAATTTTATTAAAATTTCATTTGCTTTAAATCCTTAAAATTATGTGATTCAATCTGCAGTGCTTCTAAAATCCAACTAGCTGTCATTTACCCACACAAAACCACATCCATCTAAAATGTCCTGTTTGACATACGTCATCCATCAAATATAAATGCACATGTACGCTCGCTGAACGCTGCTAATTTGATATTTCAGCAGTTCACCATCGAATGGTTCAGTAATTCAGCCTCCCATTTGGTATGGCTGACATTTCATTTGGTTCGGTTCGGTTCGCATTAACAAGGATATTTAATTTCTGACCATAATTTCATTACAAAAATATACTCAAAAATTTTATATAGTTACTGGGTGCACTAAAAATTAAAAAAAAAAAAAAAAATTACTGGAAATTGACTATTTTAAAAAATATAAGATTTTCATTTTTAACAGCCGATGATAAATTTATGAGTTTCTGGGTTGAAATTGAGCCACTTTCTTTAGAAATATTTTTCCACTTCCTCATATAAAAAATTAACCAAAAATTTTTCATAATTGGGGGATGTGAGCAAAATAAGCCAAAAACAGTCACCACGTACGATAAAAGACCCATAAAAAGCATAGGCAAGCAAGACCAGTAGTTTTTTTTGTAAAGAACAAATTATCAAAATCAAATCTCTAAACTTTTTTTAACAATTAGTGTTCGAGGCATCGATTTTTTAGTAAGCTGTACACTTGTGCCCATTTTTCACGGTTCATTTATTTTCGACCGATCCATTTCTTTTATTATTATTATTTAAACATCAAGAAGAAATCTGTTGGTCACTATATACATTAGACTTAGGGCGTTTGGGCACTCCGAAGTACGAAAAAAGCTGACAACAAACTCATCATAAGTGCTCCTAGTAATTAGTGAAAATGTATGTATCTCGCGGAGCGTTAAGGAAGAATAGCGATGTACATATTTGTATGTAAATTTCAAATCAAAGCAAATGACCTTATTTAAAATCGAAAAATTTGTAATACACCCTATTCGAATGGTCAACATCACTAAATGTATGTGATTGTTGTTGCTGCATTGCATTGCAGTTTATCACAGCCAGCTGTCGTGCAGCAGGGACAACGTTCCGTAATAACGGTTTTTGAGGTTTTACCGCGAATGAGCCACAACCAGTATGTGATTTTTGACGGTGCTGCCATATTGTTTGTGCCTGTGTGCCTATGTGGTTTTCTATGTTTGTGCATGGGCTTTTAGTTTATTTAGTTTGATTAATGCTGTTGTAGCTCCTCCAGCTGATGTTGAATATTTCAACTTAATTTCATTAATGCAGGATTTTAATGTAAAATTTTAAAATTATAGCAATTTAAAAAAATTAAATCAATTTAAGATTTGTCTAGTCTACCGAAATCAACTTTAATTTGATCAATCTATGGAAGTTCAACAACATCCTCTTTTTAATTCGATTGCAAGAAAATATTGCTTGCATGTTTTACTGGATGGCAATACTGAGTTCTATTTCATCTTTTGTTATGGTGGACTCTACTTCTATTAAACGTGAATTTTGATTCATCAAATCTGATGAGCATGCTGCTGAAGATTTGAACTTACCGAACTCCAATATATTTGGATCAATGAGAGGAAGACACTTTTGCGAAATGCTAGGCATGAGTCTGGTAGGTGGCGCAACCTTTGGTGAACAGATAGGCTTTTTCGCAGTCAGCCTCGATCTTACCATACAGACGCTTTTTGTAGTCATTCACTTTGAGTGAAGACGCTGGTCAAAAAGCCACCTAATCTGATTTAGATGCTTTCTGATCAATTTCGTCATCTCTCTTCAAAGGTATAATTATAATTAATTCAATGAATGATTAGAATTTCTACAAACCGCTGGCGTTTCATCAGTTGAATTTAAGTTTGTTAATAAAGAGTGCGTACTTTATCTTTGTAAAATTTCCAGCAACACATACACATAACGCTCAGTATATAAATAGAATATCAGACATAAAGAAACACAATATTTTAATACTCTTTGTACATAGCCACAAAAACGCAAACGAAAATCGGCTTAAAAAATTAAACGGTTACCTGCGTTACGCTCCATATTGATAATAGCAAATATGATTCAATTTTCGAAGCCTCACAGTCTGGTATTTGATAACTTCTCCCTCCTACCATAGCCAGTTATTATTTTACAGCAAAGTATTTAATTACAAGCACAAAATATAATGTACATAATTATTAAGGATTTGTATAAATAAAAGCAAAGCTTTTACAATATTCTCATATTATTTTTGAATTGAAATTTCAACAGCGGAAGTATGAGTACACACAACATTTTGCCACCCCCGCCCCTTTTTATTATGATTAATTAAAAAGTTTGCTGGCGCTTTTTTTAAAGCGCAACTCATTTAAAGCATATTTTTGTAAATGTTAATTAAGTATAACACTTACAACATAAATGTTAACTTTTTACAAAATGATAAAATGTTGAACATGCAGCGTACAACGAAAGCATCCCCCCTGGGATGGGAGGAAGTTTATTTCATTCAGCGCCACCATTAATAAAACAAACATGAAAAAAAAAAGATTTAACTTTTATTTAAAATAATTTGCTCAAACAGTTTGTATGCTTTTACATGTCTGCTTATGTTTGTAATGAAGTGTATTACGATTGTATGTGGCAAGCTTAGTGGGTATTATATTTTGCTCAATGTACAACAACTCGTCACTGTAGCACTATTTTGCCTTAAGGTCGAAATTTGCTTTCTTTGTTATGGTAACATCGTTTTAAATTTAGATTTCGCAAAACATTAAATTTCCTTTACATTTTTCAACATATCAATTTGATATTTGTCATATTAAATTGATATTTATCATATCAAATTAACGTTTTGAATATTAAACACTAATTTTCAAGCAGTGATGTTAATATCACAAATAAATCATATCAAATTCATCACTTCAAAGTGAAACTTTAATATTCCTTGAAGGTTATGTATTGCAGAAGTGCTAGTCAGCTCAAGTACCGACTCACTTAGACCAAATGATATCTCATTGTGATGCCACAGGGTATTTAACTAAACCCACTCGTTGAAAGAACCAGATTTCATAATGAAACTAAGTAGCTGTAGCCAAGTATTATGTGCCGTCTGGTAGCAGCAAGTTCGGAGCAGGAAGAAAGAAAATGTTTGATGTTCTCCTGTTGCTTAACATGCCTACAACTTTCACATACAAAAGTCAAAATAACAAACTCTTAATGTCTACACAAGCAACAGCTGACAAAATCTTATAACTAGAGCTGGATATCAGTGATAAAGACTTGCAATGTTATATTGTATTTATGTTGAGCCTTGGGTTAACCTATTTTAGCATATCGTCTTTCAGTAGCACCTTGGAAGTAACAAGTGGTAAGCGACATGCCAACACCTTCTATATCCGTCCTTAAGAATTTTTGAAGTAGTCCACTGCCCTTGCAAATTCATGAGATTTCCAATTGCCATCAGTGTCCATATGCCCAGGAAAACATATAAAGTGATAGGTAATTTGCTGAGCCATCTTATTGGGAGTCAAGGTCACTTATGAGTTTAGCAAGATTTATTCTAGAGATTTCATAGCAACCTTGCAGTCTGAATAAATGTTTATGTCCCAAATTTTTATGTAGAATTGATATTAATTAATATAAAATTTACATTTTTACTATCAGTAGCTATTCCTTCATGTAGACTTGTAGTTCTAAAGTACTAAAGCGCTATTACTATGGAAGCATTTTTCGAGCCATACCCTAGTAGCAAACGAGAAAGTAATCAAGACCAAAAATATTTGTAGCTTACAAAGCAGTTATGTAATTAAAAAGATCAGACGCTTTGTCTTTAATAATACTCGTATCTTGTTAGAGCATGATATAAAACCACAATAAAGGGAGACATAAATACATATTTCTTTAATATAAATTTTTAAAGCTTATAATATGCTTATTGTAAAGACATTAGGAGGCAGGTCTCCCATGTGTCACTATACTGTAATGTATAAAGACATTTCGCCACATGTCGTTATAAGCAATTTATTCTGTACTGCATAAAGACACATACGAGACATGCCACCTAATGCGCTTGACAAAGTGTTTATACATAGTAAAATGGTCCATTTTTGTCTTTTTAAGGAGCTTTTCCAAGACAAATGTGAGAAATATATGACTCGCCTTAAACGCATTATACAGGGTGTCCCATTTCAACTTACACAGCAGAATAAGTCAAAAAATTGCAAGTCATTCAAAAAATGTTTCAAATAAAAGTTGGTGGTTATCAAAGGGCTGATCCAGCCATGACCTTGACCTACACTTTCAAGGTTATTTGAAGGTCAACTTTAGTTTTTCAAACAGAAACCCCTATTTTTGACCTCGGATTCCGGAAGAGCACAAAATTCTACGTTCAGATAGGTATTCATGTTAGAGGTCAAAGTGACCCCTGAAGGTCATTTCTAGGTCGAATTTCCGCTTAGTGCAGAAAAGCTGCAGCCAGTTAAGGCAAGATTGAGCAGCGGTCCAGCCAAGGATTACTAGCATTTCTGCACCGAGCGGGAATTTGACCTTGAAATGACCTTCAGTTGTCGCAAGTTTTATTCAAAAAATGCATTAGATTCTCATTCAGGCTCATCTTGCCGGCAATAATCGTTTCAGCGGATGAGGAAATTGAGAAGACTCTATAGTGTAGGTGTCTAAGTCATTGGTGAATAAATCATTTTTTTTTTAAAACATATCATAATTATGATCAAATTCAATGTCTGTACTTTATCGTGTGTAGCCTTAGACACTTGATTAACGATATTGTTATATATCGATCGGAAAGTATTTGTTTGTTTTTAAATCATTACTTGGAGACTTATGTATACAATCGTGTTTGCGAGGCACTAAAACAAATAAAACCTGCAAAAAAAGGACATTCATGCAGAAGTAAGATCAATGTGCTCTTAAGATAGATCAAATTAATAAACAATAATACGTAAAAAAATACATTCAAAATACATTTCAAAGGATTCAAAGTTAATTTAGTTACTCACTTTGAGATAGAGAATCGTAGCTTCTATCTAGTCCTTAGAATAACAATTAAAATATTCATACTGTTACGATACATCCTTGGAAGAAAAATTTCAGAGACAACAGATTTTCAAAAAAATTTCATAGTTTGTGTCTCATAAATTCAACATGTTGTTAACCACAACAATAACCATGCAAAATGAATGAAGCACTCAGAAGAGCTTTCATTGTGCTGCATATGAGCTCATATTCGCATCAACCTAATTAAACAAATTAAGTGGTTAATTTACCTGTTGGTTTTAACTTTTTCAGTATGCGGTCGTGCTTGTAATATAATGCCATAAAATACGTGGTTGCTACACAACTCATAATTTATATAGTAAAAGTACATAGTTGAAATTCAGATATAAATTGTCATTTACTCTTAAAAATTTAAAGCAGAAATCAGAAATTGAAAAAAGTTTTAATAAAAATAAGTTCTTTAATGAAAAGTAAATTTCTCCTTTGAAAAGAAAAAAAAAAAAAACAGATGCAAATATTTCAAAAATGCATTCATATTATTTTCACTGCATCCAATAAATGCAAGTTCTTTTGAAGTTATGAATTTAATTAAAATCACCCGCAGCTCAGGTTGAATTGAGCGAAATGCCAAAGTGTGTGTTGTTGCTTTTGAGGTGTAACTTGGTATTTGTCACTTCAGAGTAAATTTTTGCTTTCTGAAAGTTATTTCTATGGCTAAAGGAATTTCTGTAGGTTCATAAAGATCTTTTGACTTAATTAATTTTCATGAATGAAAAATATATACATATAAAATTTAAAAAGAAAATTTTTAAAATAACACAAACGATTTGATGATGAAAAATCATAGCAAATATTTGAAATGTTTAGTTTCATTGTACTATTGATATTGAGTCCGTTTCATTTCAAATATTAAAAATGTCCTTAAAATAATAAAAAAAATAAAAAATAAAACTAAAAGCTAAAGAATATAAATGGAAACAACTTTGACATTTTTTGTGTGTCAGTAGTGTGTAAGCAGTTGCCGGAAGAAAAGTATCCTTTGACAGCAAAAATAAACTTTACTTTTTCATATCTTTGTAGTTCAATATGCAAATGTGACACAAAGGACAGCAAAGATACAACAAAAAAAAAAAAAAAGTTGTCCATAGCATAGATGCAACTATTTGAAAAATGAAAATGTCAAGATAAAAAGTTTAAAATGTAAAACTATAAAAAATAACAACATCAAAAGAAAGTGTTACGTTAAAATTTTATATTAAGGATACTAAAGTTTTTTGGTCGCATTAAAGCAAATAAAATTCAAGTTGGCTTCAAAGCCGCAAGCATTTGGTTTTTAATAACTCGTAATTGTGGGAGTACTACCTAATTTACTAAAACGTTAGATAGAATAAGGACGATCAAACCTTGTAGTTTTTATCCCGATTGACTAAAACGTCCTCGAACATGTCTGTTTTCTTTCCAAACGTTTTCTAAATCAAAATTTTATCACTTTTCAATGTCCAAATCAAGGATATAATTATAGGCATATTAGCTTAAATCGAGGATATTTCCAGATTTTCAAGGTCACAAAAGTTTCCGAAGACACTTAAGGAAATTTGCTGCTATATGTTAACTCAACGATAAGGAGTGTTAGATAGTGTTATGCCCGTTTATGTTGTTATTGCAGTTGTAGTATAGGTTGTATATTTTTGGCGTAGCTAATGTTATCAACTATTTAGTTCTATTCCTTACCAAACTCATTAACCCTTAGCAATGCACTTCGTACGACATTTTCTTTAAGGTGTTTGCTTTTCTACGAGTACATCTAACATATAATTACCATTATTTGCGCATACAATCAAGTATGCCAGCCTTTTATGGCTTGCAATTCTCATCCGTCTGCCTTTCTGCTTACTAATGCTCCCACACTAAAAACCAAATTCAAATTCAGTTGCATTGCATTTGTTGTGCAGCGCATTTAGTTTGCATTTTGAATGGGCAAAAACTTAAAAGGTAACTAACACACTTATACACAGCTATTTGCTAGGGTTTACCTTAAGAGTGTTTGTAAAATTACCACCACAAAAATTATTCGTGACGCATTACCTGACTTATCCTTTTTTGCAGCGACCGTAAATAATCGTTATTCTCTGTAATTAAATTCAAAAAAATCACAATGATGGAAAAGTGGAAATGTGAGTTTGAGTATACAGATGAATTTTTTTTGACGAGAAGCCAAGATATATGACATGATTTTTAATTATGCAATTTTTATTTTAAAAATCAAAAATAATTGTTTATCGGATTTTTATTTTTTTCGATCATAAATAATCGTTATTTTGGATTTTTATTTTTTCGATCAATAATAATCGTTATTTTTAATATCTATTTTTTCGATCAAAAATAATCGTTATTTTGGATTGTTATATTTTCGATCAAAAATAATCGTTATTTTTAATTTCTATTTTATTCGATCAAAAATAATCGTTATTTTAGATTTTTATTTTTTCGATCAGAAATAATCGTTATTTTTAATTTCTTTTTTTTTCGATCAAATATAATCTTTACTTTAGATTCTATTTAATTTCTATTCTTTTCGATCAAAAATAATCGTTACATTAGATTTCTATTCTTTTCGATCAAAAATCCAAAATAGCGATTATTTTTGATCGAAAAAAATAGAAATTAAAAATAACAATTATTTCTGATCGAAAAAATAAAAATCTAAAATAACGATTATTTTTGATCGAAAAAAATTTAAATCCAGAATAACGATTATTTTTGATCGAAAAAAATAGAAATCTAAAATAACGATTATTTTTAATCGAAAAAAAATATAAATCCAGAATAACGATTGTACAGTGATTTCTATCATAAAATTCATAATAGTTACGGTCGCTGCTTTTTTGCAGTGTATCACATTTCATGTAACAATATTGCCCAATATTGCCCAATTTAAATTGTATTCACTTGTTTAGGTCTTTTCCAGACAGGCCATGACTGACCAAATGACCATTGAAAAAGTGAGTGAACTGAAGTAGCACACAGCTGTTTTGTTTTATGCTCGATACATTCATCGTCATTATTTGCTCTTCAAAACCTTGCAGTTAATATCAAGTGGCATGAAACTATCGAAAAAAATTTCATGCAACAAAATTTTTATAAACAATTACCCCCAAATAAGGGACACTCGCATAATCAATTTGAATGTAAAAAACTTGCACCGACACAAGCACACAAAATACACCGACTCTCATTTACACAGGGAATTAGTATTTAAAGTCACGTTCTTCAAATGAATTCTGATGCTCAGATTTTCTGACTTTTGAGATTTGCGTTCCCTTTGTATTTTAAATACATACGATTTTATGCATGTACTTGTGTGCGCCATTGTAACTTAGTGTGTGTTTATTGTTGCACAGCAGATACATTAACACTTTTCAGAAAAGCGGTTATATGGCACGTAGCAAAATTTTAACTTTAACCTTAAGCAAAAAAACAACAAAGCAAAACAACCAGAGCAAGAATTTCTAAAAAGGACGAAAGCTTTTCTGTTGGCTTTTTGTAATTTACATTTTTAGCGATAATCAACCCAGTTACCTTGTAACGTAGCAGCGTATTTCACCACTACTGCTACTACTTACATTATGCAAAAGTGCGAAGTGCAGCGGCAACAAAATGTGGCAACATTTGTATGCAACAACATCAACAACAGGAATGGTAACACTAAAATAATACGAGTATTAAATGAGCGAAAATTTGTAGAAATTTAATTTGTTAGTTTTAATGTTGAAAATTTTAATTGAAAATGCGGAATTAAAATGTATTTTAAATTGAGGTTAGAAAGTATTGGAAGCAGTCCTTCAAATTGGTCAAAATGTTTAGAAAAATATTTTGTAATTTTTTTTATATTGTAACAGTTTTTTTATTCTATGACGTAATAAATTTGTGTATGCGTTCTGTAAAGAAAAAAAAATACACGAAAAAACATGTTTTTTTTTGACAAAATGGACCTTTTCCGAAAAAAAATTTGCAGAAATCGTTTTCAAGAGTCCTTCTAATTTTTCTGATCTCGTCGGTCTGAGTTTTTTTGTTCCATACAAGTCGAACCGGTCTTTATGTGTACATTAGGGTGGTTCTTATTTAGATTTTTTAGAAATCGGTTCGAAACAGGATAAAAAAATTCAAAAAAAATTATTATTATTAAAAAAACGATAAAAAAATTTAAAAAAATTATTTTAATTTTTTATCTTTAACCCATACTTATCCAAAGTGAAAATTGACTTAAGCGAAAATCAAATGCGATGCCCCTCAATCGGTTTGAAATATAATACAAATATTTAAAGAATTTATTTAAAATTTTTATCTTTAACCCTTATTGACCCTATTTCAAAGTGAAATTGGACTTAAGCGAAAATCAAATACAACGCCCTCCCAATCGGTTCGAAACAGAATAAAAAAATTTTAAAAATTTATTTAAAATTTTTATCTTTAACCCTTACTTAACCTATTTCAATGTGAAATTTGGCCTAAGACACCAATTTGTTCATTATTTTTGTATATAATACGCTTAGAAAAGAAAAAATTAGTAACAAATAACATATTAAATTAAAGGCAATTAATTGGGCTTTCCTAATACTGTAGAAAAAGTACAATTTATTCATACAATTTTTAGAGAAAATAACGGTTTTTTTAAAAAAAAAGGTAAAAAATTTTTAAAAACAGCCACAAAATATATAGAACTAATTTCAAACTTTTATTTACCAATTTTATAGACTGTATTTTTGTTACCTGTCATACGACATCAAAATATTTCAAATCTATAAAGGAATTTCCAACTTATACTGATTTTTAGAAAAGCTATATCCGCAACTTTCCATGAAAACTGATGTGAGCAAAACTTTTTTTGATATATAATATTCTTTTTTAAAATTAAAAACCACTTAAGAAAAATTGGTTCAAGAAAATGGCGACTTAGGCCAAATTTCATATTGAAATAGGGTCAGTAAGGGTTAAAGATAAAAATTTAAAAAAAACTACTAGAATTTTTGTATATTATTTCGAACCAATTGAGGGGGGTGTCCTCATATTTTTTTCCTAAGAACCTGTACAGAAAATTGGTGTCTAAAGCCAAATTTCACATTGAAATAAGGTCAGTAAGGGTTAAAGATAAAAATTTGAAAAAAATTGCTAAAACCTTTTTATCCTATTTCGAACCAATTGAGGGGGCGTTCCCAACTTCTTTTTTTTAAGGACCACCCTAGTGTACATATACATATGTACATATATATATGTATTTAAGTCATGGCGCGGTATCAAAGAGTCTTTACAATTAACTACAAAATACTTTAAGAAAACGCACTTCCTAGCTACAAAAATTCTATGGCAAGACACCATAACCTTCGAATCACCAATTTAAGACCGTTGGATTTATTAAACAGTTTATTTCAAAAAAATGTTATAGTAACACTAATAACAATAATAGAGTTAAGCTACTACAGCTATTAGCCTTTTGAGCTATTTAGCTCAAAAGTTTAAGTCAATTGCGCTTAAGTTAAGCTAATATTGTAGGCGTCGAAATAAATAAAATTCTATCTACTCGAAGCAGTTCAGGGCTCTGTAATGCAACTACGATCGCCGAATTCGTTCAGAGCTTGGTTTGGAAAATCCCGGCAAGTTATTTATAAACTGCAGACAATTTTCGAACTATAGACAATTTGCATTTACAAAATTGGGTAAGTTTTTATTGTTTTAAAAGTTTGTTTTTAATTTTACAATTTATTAAGGTCAGCTGAAAAACAATTCTTAAGGATTCAAATTCTATAGAAATCATAGTTTCATAAAAAAAAACTTAACAATTTGGATTTAGGCAACATTAAGTTGATTATCATAGAAACAATATTTTTCTTCAAGGAAAACAAACTCCCCCCAAGCACTCAACCAAACTGCTGCGAAATTTCCCTAAAGACCGTTTGCTATGCAAAAATCTTTTGTTTAAGCAAAGTGAAAAATGTCAAAAGTTTTGATTTTGCTTTCTAATCTTTGAATTAATAATATTTATTTGACAAACTTTTAATTCTATTGGTTTGAATATGTGGTACGATTTAGACCCATATCAAAAACTGACAAACGAGTAAAAGTAAAAGAAAGTTAAACGGAAATTAAGATATGGGAAATTCTTAAACAGTTTTTTTCTTTTTTTTGGGACAAAATAAATCAAAGTTTAAATGTCACTTTTAGCTAACGAGTATGTCAAAATTCAGGAAAAAAAAATAACTCCAACATTTTTTCTGATCATTTGTATGTACTAGTACTAGGTGTCAAATTTTATAGCTGGAGTTGAAAACACAAAATGGAATTCAATTTAAAAATCATCTCTTGGCTGTTGCTTAGAATGTTCTGAATGTTGTTGTATTTATTGTTGTTGCTGTCCATGTCTCACTCTAATTTTGTAAAAGCAATTTTCTTTGATTGCAAAATCGAAAATCAAGCCAAGTCTATTGTGAATTTGGTATCACTGTGCTTACCAATGTATGCGAAGTTCTTGTCTACTGTTGATTTTGTTGTATGTACGGGTAGTTTTTTTCACTTCGCAATGTTGAAAAATGATGTCTCCGCCATGGCCAGGTACACATCATCCATCAGTAGTAGTTGTTGTTGCTATTGTTGTTGTAGTCCTACTGTAAATGCAAAATGCTGTTACCACTACAATGGCACTTAAATGGAACACTGAAATCGCTCATAGGTATACGATCATTCATGCATGCATTCATTCATTCATTTGTATTGGTCATTCTATCAATAACTGATTTTTTTGTAATTTTGAAGCCCGAGAAGAGCCTATAGCGTGGACACCCTTGAATATAAAGATACTATTTATTCCTAAAGAGTTTAGGGTTACTATCTGAACTTTTGTTGTTTTCATTTATCGCAATAACTGAATAAGTAATCTAATTCAGCAACCACTTGATCTTCGAATGGTTAGATGGACCGATTTGCGCTTGTTACCAGACAGCTACTTGAAATTTCGCTAGCTAAGTAATCACGTATACAATTTGTTTTGGCTCAAATTTTCTTAAAGGTTTCACAGAGTAACCGCTGGGAAACAACAATGATATTAATGTAATCTGTATATCCTACAGAAGAAGATATATTTTCTGGGAAAAATAAGATATCCAAACTTATATGGTATTCCCAACGCAGCGATGGATTCACTATCATTCAGGCGGATCCGAAGAAGTTCGCGTTTGTGTTGACGTTCGCGTGCTTTTCCTACCTCTTGGAAACGGCAGAAGATAGTGCTTTTGTTGAACCCTGCAAAGAAAACTGTCCAGTAGCCTTCGTATCGACCACTTTATACGCTGAAATCGATGAGCAATTAGTATAAAGAATCATCACTAGCTGATATCAGGAGACGTTTGAAAAGCCGAATGGCTTATCTGACGCCTAACATGCTTTACAGACTATTTTGAAGACAGGGAATAGTACGCAACCAACAATGGTATGAAGCATAACCAGGTGTCAGATTGTACCACAGGGTTTGGTAAACGATCCTATAAGCGACAGTTATTGCGGTGGTAGTAGTGGGGAAAATCATAGATAGCAAGGCCAGGCCCGGATGCCCGGATTTAGAAATTGTCTGCCCTTAGGCCGCTCTTCTTCACTGGTGAATATGGGAAAAAAAATTTTTTATATCAAAAGTGAGGACCTCCTTTTTTTTTTTGCTTGTCAACATTTTGTTAGGTATATTCCCACTTTTTTTCCCACTGTGTAACGCTCAACATTTTCACCTGAAAAAAATTTTCTAGGTTCCCAATATTTGCCGCCCCTAAATTCTTGTCGCCCTAGGCACTGGCCTAGTGTGCCTCTAAGGTAAGGTAAGGTAAATCCGGGTCTGGCTAAGGCGATATACAGTTAACAGCTGAAAATACTAAGGATGGCCTACTGAGTGAAACTGTGTGAGCTATTTACTTTCAATGCGAGCGATCATAGGAAAATCTCTCAATACTCTTTAAGGGGCTTTCAGAGAGCCTTAAATTGAACCGATTGATCTCATCGAAGTCTTTTAATTTTTTAATAAGCCAAATTTCCATTATTAGCCTGTTCCTATCTACGAAATCATTAAGATAACCATTCAGCCAGTTATTTTGGATAATTTTGTTTAGTGAATACTAAGCTTTAACCTTACTTTTTCGTCCAAAGATGTCCAGCCATTTTATTTGATCAAAAAATTTTAATATATTTTAATTAGGTTTCAAGCAAGAGCTAGGCTTTCTCAGGAGCCATGTTGAAAAAAATCAAGCTACGTTAAAAGTAAGGTCCTATATCTCAAAACATATTTAGCTAAATTGCTTACTTAACAATGGAATGACTGACAAATGTGGTATACCATATACCATACTTCAGTAGAATTGTTTAGTTTTTATTATTGTTAGTGCTGCTTTTGTTTTTGTCTGGTCTTTTTTTAAATTTTTTTTTTTTTTGTTTTGTTTTAGCAAATCGAATTTGAAAACGCATAAACAAAGACTGAAGAACAACAAACAGACGGACAAACGGACATATAAGCATTTATCAATGTGCCACAACACAACATCAGCATCAGCATCAACAATACTAACAACAGCACAGCAGCAAGGACAGCATACACGTTAAAAGTAGCGCTCAAGGACAATGACAGTCAAATAACACCTCATCTCTAAGTGAGTGTTGGGAAAAAAAGAAAATTGAAGCGTTTCTCCCTGAGCTTTTAAGTGCAAATGAAATTTTTTTGATGAAATTGAAGATTAGTTTTTTAACGTTGAAGATTTTTGTGTATTAAGTTATGTTTAGCAGCATAACGTACATATATTAAATTTTCTAACTTGGAATTTTATAAAAACAATCTTAAATCTTTAATCTTTTAACTTTCAAACATTTAAATTATTGATTTGGCTTAGTGCATTCTTATACATGTTAGTAAGCGCATGCATTCAAAAGTCCTGAATTACAAGTTAATAACAAATACGTGCACAATTCAATACAATCATTGTTGACTTGTGTGACACAGTATACGTGTGTTAAATACTAGAAAAGGATTATCGTAAAGGACATACGGGAAATCGTACAATGTAAACTGAATGAAGCTCATAAGTAACAGACGTTGGCTGTAAAAGCAACAACCAAACAAGTTGATAGCTGCTAATTTACATTACATTAGAAACATCGTAATGTTGATGTTACCACTGCTCTGGTTGCTTATTACGCTGTTGCATCTTACAGGATATGAAACAGACGTATAGTTCAGTTTTAGTATGGAAGGAGGTCATTTTAGTACCGGAATGACTGTAAGGATTTCAGCAAAGTAGCTGACATGTTAATAAATTATAGTTGTATATAAGCGATTATGTATATCGGTCATTCTTTTAAGGCACTGAGCATTAAAATAAAAAAATTGAACGTGGCAGTTTTGAATAAATTGCATTCAAAGCTCATAAATTTTTCAAAAAACGATAACATTTGAAAATCTTTAAGTTCCATATATAGAATATTCCCCTTAAGGCTCTGCGCATTAAAATAAAAAAATTTAACGTGGCAGTTTTGAATAAATTGCATTCAAAGCCCATAACTTTTACAAAAATCGATAACATTTGAAAATCTTTAAGGTCCATATATAGAATATTCCCCTTTAGGCTCTGAACATTAAAATAAAAAAATTGAACGTGGCAGTTTTGAATAAATTGAATTCAAAGCCCATAGCTTTTACAAAAATCGATAACATTTGAAAATCTTTAAGGTCCATATATAGAATATTCCCCTTTAGGCTCTGAGCATTAAAATAAAAAAATTGAACGTGGCAGTTTTGAATAAATTGCATTCAAAGCCCATAATTTTTACAAAAATCGATAACATTTGAAAATCTTTAAGGTCCATATATAGAATATTCCGCTTAAGGCTCTGAGCATTAAAATAAAAAAATTGAACGTGGCAGTTTTGAATAAATTGCATTCAAAGCTCATAAATTTTACAAAAATCGATAACATTTGAAAATCTTTAAGGTCCATATATAGAATATTCCCCTTAAGGCTCTGCGCATTAAAATAAAAAAATTGAACGTGGCAGTTTTGGAAAAATTGCATTCAAAGCACATAACTTAAGTAAATTTTTAGCTTTTGGACAGCAATTTCAAGGATATTTGTTACATTTATGAATTGAAAACTTTTTCGATTCCTAACTTTCCAAAGCCATTTCAACCGAAATGGACTCCAACTCAAAAATTTTTTGTCTATTTTCTCTGTTTTAATTGTACGAAAAAATGTTTTGATTTTTTATTTATTTTTTTTTTTTTTTAAAGAAAAGTCTTTGTGACTAAAATCTTGTTAATTTTTTCGTTCTTTTGCCATAATTTTGTAATACAATAAATGCAAATTTTAAGTATTTGTTATTTATTAAAAAAAAATTAATTTTAAGACGTTTTTTATTTTTGGAAGTTTATGAAGATTTAAAAATTTATTCCATAAGAAATTTTAAGTTTTTCAGCTTAGCTTTCGTTAGACGCGAAGACTATGTTAATTGTTTATTTGAATTTTTTTTTTATAAAACAAAAGTGTTCCTCAAAAATTCCTCGATATTAGGGACTTTGTAATTATGTTCGTAAGCGCGAGTTAACTTTATATTAATTACTATTTATTTTTATTTATTTTTTTATTTTTAAACTAATTTTACAAGCTAAATTTAAAACAAAACTTAACTCTACTGAAGTTAGATTGAATCTGTTCTTTCTGAAGAATATATTGAGTGACTTTTAATAATTTTCTTTTTGTTTTATTTTCTTTGTTTTTTTTTATTCGTACCATATCAAAGTGATATGATACTCAAAGCAAATCGTACTACGGATGTGTAGCAGACGCTTGGTCAGCATTTTGCTGCTGTAAATTCTGAAGAAATATAATATTTTTGTTTATTGCGACACCGAAATGTGTGGTGCCAGCTCGGTAGGAATCGTTAACATCTGTTTCGTTAACTCTTCCCCCTTTAAATGTGGACGTCCTCGTTCACCTTTGGAATTCTCCGTTAGTATTTCTTGAAATCTTTCCTTATGATCATTTTCTGTAGATTTTAAATTTACTGTTTTTGATATATTGCATAATTTTCGCTTTATAAGGAGGCATCCCAGAATTATGATAACCACTGTTATGAGCGATGAATTTGTATAAAACTTCCACTCTATATCTTCGTTTATCAATTCTATTTTTTCTGTGTTGTTCATATTTAACTCCTTCATGAGTTCGAGGGACAGTATTTCTTGAGTTGATGAGTAGATTTCTTTTGTTTGAACAACGGCTGGCATTGGTTCGAGCATCACTTTATTGGAGGAGATGTATTCTTCATTGTTTACAATTACTGTGAGATTTTCATATTGTATGATGAATGTTCCGGTCAGATTAATGCTTTCGTTGTCAATTTTAATTGATCCATTAAAATTATTTAAAAGAAGAGTACCGGGGCTAAGTTCCTCTATCATTGGAATATGCTGGTTATTCGTTATCGAACATGAAGTCGTTTTTCCTTGTAAAAGTTGTACGGTGCAGCTATCTTTATTTAATGTAACAATACTATTCTTGTTGCAAATAGATAAATTATTAAAAGTCTTACAATTTTGTGTTATTCCGTAAATTTCATTATTACATCTTATGATATTTTCATATGGTATTTTCATAATGATTTTATTTCTTTTTATTGGTTTTAATTTTATTACCTTACAATTTTCTTTATTTGTAATAGGCAAATTAATAAGAAACATTATATTGGTTGTATTTGATGCAACCTTTACTTCGGCAAATTGAAGTGATTCTTCTATATTTATAATGGGTATTTTATCATTTTCAATAACTTTTTCCAATTCAAAGATTTCCTTATTTGATAACAAAAATGAGTTTATAATGTTGGCCTTTGCCCAATTAATTCCATTTTCAATGTTTGTTATTTCATTTCTTAACATTTGTAACTTAAATTTCAAATTCATTCCTATAACTAATTGTGCAGTATCACTGCTCTTAAAAAATGATATAATTCTATTATTACTTTTTGTTATGTTATTCATTCTTTCAATTAAATTTTTATTAATAACAACTTGTTCGTTATTATTGTCTAACAACTTGTTTATATAACTTTGAATAACGATAAGGTCATGGTGGTCAGGACTTCCTGCCAACCATTTCCATGCCTTTCCTAGTTCATCTAGGGCTCTTTTATTGGTTTTTGTTGGTCGGATGCGATTAATACAGGATTCAATTTGAGTTATTTCTTGCTGGATGAAAGGAAGGAAGGGATTGTTGATGTGGATATCGGTGTTGACAAAACTTGTTAAATTTTTTAAACTTTCTTCGTAGGTTGCCATTTCTATAACGTGGATTAATTTAAAAGTTCCCTTTTGGATCTTAGAAATTCCGATTTCGAAGGTTACTATTGGAGAATTCGTATAATCCAAAATCCGATATTCAGCTCTGCATAGAGCGAACAAAAATCTGAAATGTGTAAATTCAATTCCGAATTAAACTTTTGTGAATTATGTTCCCTTTCATTGTTAAAACTGTGCTTGGATTGTTTTCTTTAACTATTTCTTTTCTATATCTCGCTGAACCTTTATTTCTCGGTTTTTTATCTCTTCTCACATAAATGACTTGTCCTTCAATATAATCTTTATATGAATCCCGATCTCTGTTGTGGTAGTTTAAATCTGCTTCTTGTTTTTTCGTTAGGTTCCCTATATTGTTTTGTCTAAATTGCTCTAAAAGTTCCTGGTCAGTTGTTACTCTTGTGCCAAAAAATGCTTCTATAGGTCTTGCATGCGTCGTAGAGTGAATGGAATTGTTATATTTATAGAGTGTTTGGTGTAAAAGGTCAGAAAATGAGGAAAATGTTTTTTCCGCCTTGACGCATCGTAACATTTCGCTAAGGGTAGAATGAAACCTTTCCACTTGTCCATTGACAGTGCTTACATATGGAGGGGCTCTAAAGATCTCTATTCCAAATTGGTCTTCTAGCATAAATTTTATCGGGGCTGCTGCTAATGATTTCTCGTTGTCAATAACAATACTTTTTGGGAAACCAAATGCTGTAACTAATTCTCTTAGAGGTTCTTTAATATCTTCCACCGCTCGTGAATTTACTATTTTTGCCATTGCATATTTTGAAAACTTGTCGATAGCTGTTAATATCTTTTTATTGTCCATATAGTATAAATCTATATGCACTATCTGTCCTGGGAATTGAGGGATTGGAGTAGCTTTAAGTATTGGCTTATTCGGGTGTCTTTCGTACTTTTGCTCTTTGCAGATACTACATTGCATTACTAGTCTATTAATTTTTGTTTGCATATTGGGGAAATAAAATTTCTTTAAGAGTTGTACTTTGTTTTCTCTACTATTCCTATGGGCTCGTTTATGTTCCTTTAATATTTCAGTCTCCTGTGCTGTTTCGTCAGTGAGATCAATAATTTTATCTCGTGCATATCTGATTTTGTAATTCCTAAAATAAGTTGGATAAATTTCCTGGATTTTTCCCAAAGTTCTATCGTCAGTGTAGATTCCATTAACTACAGATGGGTTCAAGGATTTTTTTAGAACACTAATAAGATCTTGTTGTGAATATTCTGTTTGGGTTATAGTGTGCCTATGATATGTAGGAAAAACAATTTCAAATTTGTAAGTAGGATCATTGTCTAAGTTCAAAAATATTTGGTTTTTGAAAACGTTTATAGGTGCGTTTGCAAATTGAATTAGATTATGTGATGAACTCTCATCACTATGTTGGGTAGCTGTCAAAGAATTAATTTGCGGTGGTCTGGAAAGGGCGTCAGCAACAACATTTGTTTTGCCTGGTTTGTATTGAAGAACATAATTATATTCTTCCAATGTCGCTTTCCACCTTTTCATTTTGCTATTATTGTTTTTATTGCTAAGAGCATATGTCAATGGTTGGTGATCTGTTACTATTTTGACTCTAGCTGAACCATATAAATAATTTCTTAAGTTATTCAAAGCCCAAATTATCGCGAGCATTTCTTTTTCATTCGTCGCATAATTTTCTTCGGCTTTATTTAATGTTCTTGAAATAAAAGCTATTGGTCGGTCGTCTTGGGATAAGACAGCACCAATTGCATAGTTTGATGCGTCCGTGGTCAAAGTAAATTCTTTGCGAAAATCGGGATAAGCTAGTATAATATCTTGACTGATTAATGAGTTTTTTATTTTATCAAATGATTCAATGGCAACATCATCGAGAAAGATTTCTTTTTTCTTTGATTGATTCTTAGGCATATTGCCATCTTCCCCCCTTAAAAGGGCTGTCAGGGGTTTTGCTATTTTTGAATAATCTTGTATAAACCGACGGTAATAACCGGACAGACCTAAAAATGATCTAAGATCTCTGACGGTTTTTGGTTTCGGGAAATTAAGTATAGCTTCTATTTTTTTCGGATTTGTCTTAATACCGTTATCTGATATAATAAAACCTAAGAATTCAACTTGTGTTTTGAGAAATTCACATTTGTCTAGTTGAACTTTCATATTTGATTCCTCCAAAGTTCGAAATACTTTCGCTACATTTTGAAGATGTTCCTCTTCATTCTTTCCGAAAATGAGTATGTCGTCTATATAGACGTAACATATTTTCCCTATATGCTCTCGTAAAATATCGTCTAGAGTTCGTTGAAAAATGGAGGGAGCATTTTTGAGTCCGAATGGGAGTCTAGTGAATTCGTATTTTCCATTACACACGGAAAATGAAGTTTTTTCAACGTCCTTCTCTTTTAATGGTATTTGGTGGAATCCACTCTTGAGGTCGATGACCGAAAATAGTTTATTGTTCCCAAGTTGTGTCAAAACATCATTAATCTCGGGTATGGGATATCTATCTGCTATCGTTACTTGATTTAGTTTCCGATAGTCTATCACGAGCCTAAATTTCCTTATTCCGGAAGAATCTATTTTTTTGGGTACAACCCAAACTGGAGAGTTATATGGCGACCGAGAAGGTCGTATAATGCCATTAGAGAGTAATTCATTGATTTGTTTCTCTACCTCGTCTTTGAGGGCAACTGGGTAAGGGTAACTTTTCGAATAAACGGGATCTTCCGTTGAAGTTCTAATTTCACCTTTTACTCTGGTTGTGTACGTCAGTTTTTCATCTGGTTCTAAAAATAATTTACGGAATCTTCTTGTGAGTTCCTTAATTGATTCTTTTTGTTTTTCCGTCATATGATCCGTTTTGATAGAAATATTATTAACATCTTGTGAAATCTGTTGATGTATTTTAATTTTTCTACCATTTTTAATAAGCATATAATTATATTCGGTGTATATAATTGCGGATAATTGCTTAAGGCTGTCATTTCCTATTATTGCATGGAAGGATTTAAGTGTTGGGAGTAAAAAGAATTTAATTGGAGTGCTAGGTTCACCGAAAAGATTTGCATAAACATGATGTGAGATTTGAATTGGCCCTCCTATTGAGTTGGCAAAAAATATTTCATCATTTTCCTTTGGGTTTTTTATTAAATTTGTCTGAATGTAGTTCTTGTTGGAACCTGTGTCTATTAGTATCTTTATAATATTTCCGTTATCTAGCTTGCATTTTATAAAGGGTAATGATGATTGGTTTAACCTAAAAAATGTATATCTGTATATTCTTCTGTTTGCAATTGTTGGACTTCCTGAACTTGTTGCACAACTTGCTCTGGAATTTCTCTCATATAACTTTCTAAATTTTGTTCATAAAAATTATTGGTATTTGCCAATTGCGGTGGATATTCTGAATTTGTTTCGACATGATGAATTTGATCGTTGTTATTATCCACCAGATTTGATGGATGCTGTTGTTGAGTTTGAAAGTTATTTTGTGTGGTTTGTTCATAAATGTAATTGTTTGGAATTGGGAGTGGATGTTGTGGATAAACATGGAAATTCCTTTGCAACTTCGGTTGTTGCTGAAAATGTTGCGTAGGTTGTAAAGGCCTTTTCCCTTGAAATTGATTAGGTCTTGGATTGTTCATATAGTTAACATTTCGGGTTTTAATAGTTTGGTCAATTTCCATAGGTTCGGGTCTAGGTAGAGGTTTGGGTGCAAAAGGACGTGGTGGTGGTTGGTTATAAGCATAATTTTGTCTTATTTGTTGTGGTATAAAATTGGGATAATGGTATTGTTGGATTGGGTTAACTGGATAACGTTGGTTTGGAATAGAATTTTGTGGGAAATATGTGAGTTGTGGATAAAATGGTGTGCGTTGGATTTGGTTAACTGGATAATGTTGGTTTGGAATAGAATTTTGTGGGAAATATGTGAGTTGTGGGTAGAATGGTGTGCGTTGGATTTGGTGGCTACGTCGTGGGGGTAATGGTGGTTGAGAAGGTGTGTTGTATTTCTTTGTGTTAGTGTTTACATTGTGGGCGTAATTCGCTCTAAAATCTTGATTTTCTAATTTTTGGCACAAATAAAGAGCTTGAGGTAAATCTGCAGGCTCTCTCATTCCTAAAAGTCTGGGCATGTCTCCGTTGAGACCTCTAATGAAAGTGTCGAGGGCTTTGTCTCTATAAGTCTTTGATAAAATATTCATAGCTTCGGTACCTACTTCAAGGGACGCGAGTTTATTTAAAATAAGAGATAGGCATGAATAAACTTGCTGGTAGAATTCCTGCACAGTTTGCCTATTTTGGACAAGAGATGTCATTTGATATTCCAAAGTTGTGACGTCTCTCTTGTCTGCGTAGTGGGTAATCAAACATCTTATAATACAGTTCCAATTTAATGGAGTGTTATACGATTCTAGCACATTGTCTGCCTGTCCTGTGATTTTGTTTCTAATTTCGTTCAGTATTCCATAGTATTTATTTGTCCCCCTAATTGGTTCATATAGTTGTAGAACTCGTTCAACGCTTTTTTTCCATGAGGTGAATTCACCTTCATTTCCTGCGAATCCCCTAAGGCCTCGGACAATGTCTGGTATTTTGTCTAAGTCTCCCATATTTCCTCTATGCTCTACATCAATAATTTGATCAACGCCGCTAAATTGGTCTGCGTTTGGGTTTATTATTGACGAAACTAATTGTCTACCTTCTCTTTGTAAGGTTGCAAATGCTATACTTGCTATAGCTTGTTGTAATTCTTGAGACATTATTAAAGGTTGTGGTTGTTGATTTTGAGGTGGTTGATCTTGGGGTTGTTGAGGATTTCCTACAGGCGGATTAGGGTTTTGCTGAGGAACAGGAGGATTGGGGTTTAGGATGGGTGGTCGCAATAAATTGTTTTGATTAGCCATATTGCTCTTTGTTCTTTTTAACTAAATTCAAAACTTTGATTCCGATTCGATTTAAACCAGATGATCACTAGGGCAATTCTATATTTGAAAAATTTAATCAAGGACGTTTAATTTAAGTTCAGTTGTTAAACAATTCACATTGCTAAAATCACTTAAAAATTTATTGCTATTTGAAGCACTTTTACTCAATTTAAAAATTTAATTAAATTTAACTCTAGCTTTTAGTTTTAAAAAAAAATTAATCAAGGAAATTTAATTTAAATTCAGTTGTTAGATAATTCACTTTGATGAAATCACTAAAAATTTTGGTGCTGTCTGAAGCACTTTTATTCAACTTAAAAAATTTTAATTAATTTTAACTCTAGTTTTTAGTTTCACTTAAAAATTCTTAATTATTCTTTTTCATTTGGATAGTTCACTTAAATTCAAATTTTTCTTATATTTTTTTTATTGAAATTACTTAAATTCTAAATTTTCACTCTTAAGAAATAAAAAATTGTATTTTTCCTTACATTAGAAGTAACATTCTTTGTTGGACTCCACACCGATTCCTTCGAATAATCCTTTTTGTCCGCTGGTTGACGGTGACTCAGGTTCGTTGAAAATCGTTAATGCTGTGGCTCCTAAGGGCTGATAAGCTCCAAAAGATTTTGTGTCCTTTTTGTTTTAGTTGGGCGCCAATTAACTTTATATTAATTACTATTTATTTTTATTTATTTTTTTATTTTTAAACTAATTTTACAAGCTAAATTTAAAACAAAACTTAACTCTACTGAAGTTAGATTGAATCTGTTCTTTCTGAAGAATATATTGAGTGACTTTTAATAATTTTCTTTTTGTTTTATTTTCTTTGTTTTTTTTTATTCGTACCATATCAAAGTGATATGATACTCAAAGCA
This sequence comes from Meiosimyza platycephala, assembly GCA_963662105.1. Taxonomy (NCBI): domain Eukaryota; kingdom Metazoa; phylum Arthropoda; class Insecta; order Diptera; family Lauxaniidae; genus Meiosimyza; species Meiosimyza platycephala. The sequence goes on from OY759210.1 coordinate 15,925,700, forward strand.
AATCGTACTACGGATGTGTAGCAGACGCTTGGTCAGCATTTTGCTGCTGTAAATTCTGAAGAAATATAATATTTTTGTTTATTGCGACACCGAAATGTGTGGTGCCAGCTCGGTAGGAATCGTTAACATCTGTTTCGTTAACTCGCGCAACAGCTTATACGTATGCTGAAAATATTCAGCTCTGGGTTGTGACCTACTGAATTCTTGTTGAGGACTTATACTATACACTTAATGAAGATTTGATTTCACTATATAGCTTGGCAGATAAGAATTTACTCCAAATTATCCTTCATAAGTCAAATTGTACCTAATTTCCATAACAAAACTCTTTCGAGCTTTGAACTTAAGGCTTAGGAAATTTGTAACAATGCATGGGGGAGAAGAACACCTTATCATTGTTAAACGTCGCTATAAAAATGTTGAGTATTTTTAGAATTTTCAGTAAAATATTTGGACAAGAGTTTTCCAGTCAAGAGTCAAAATCCTTCACAGTTGTCTGACATTTTGTATCATACTTAAGCGCAATATTTGAACTTTAATTGTATATTTTGGCAGTATATTTTATTACCTTCAGAGTCTGAAATTACCTTTATTACAAACATTGGCAAAGAAATTTAAAAGATTTAAAAGTTGATAAACTCCAAACAAAGCAAAATAGCAAATATACTTAAAATGTTCAATTAAACATCTGTGGTAAAATAAAAACGTACGATGATATTCTTGAAAAAATAAATTTTCTTTGAGAATCAACATCAAAGCAAGTTCTTTCCATACAATCTTAATGAGTACGAATCAATGCAAGAATAATAATTAATTTCTTACTATAAGTACAAGCGTAAATCATTATTTGTGTCAGAAAAGTATCACAAATACAATTAAATTAATTATTTAAGAGAGAACATATTGGCATAGATATACCGGGTGAGCAATTTAATTTTCCTCAGCCTAATATCTCGACAACCAAGTAAGATCCGTATCCGTTTCGGATTCGTTTAGTATCCGCATCTTCGTATTATTTATCCGAAACGGATTCCGATTCTGATACGATTCGTATGCGAAATCGTGGGTGATTCGCCTCCAACCAGCAGGAAGGATCGTCCGCGTTGTCGGATCCGCTTCGAACTCGGAACGGACTTCATATAAGGATCCGTTTCGGATTTGTTTTTTATTAATAATCCGTTTTATTAAAAAAAACGGATCCATAACGGACTCGTTTTTTATTATTAACAAAAAAAGGCAGTTTTCAAGATATTTTCAATTTAGGCAAATACAGTTCTCTACTTCTCTTTGTTTTTTAAATACCTTTACATTAAAAAATTAAAAAAAATAAAAATAAAATGATGCCGTCGCCGGGGTTTGAACCGAGAGCTTCCCCGTTTTATTAACAAAAAAACCAATCCAAAACGGATCCGAATATGAAGTCCGTTCCGCGTTCGAAACGGATCCGACAACGCGGACGATCCTTCCCGCTGTTTGGAGGCGAATCACCCACGATTTCGCATCCGAATCGTATCAGAATCGGAATCTGGAACAGATCCGTTTTATTAACAAAAAAAACCAATCCGAAACGGGTCCATTTTGTTCACCAAAAAGGAGTCCGGAACCGATCCGTATAAGAAGTCTGTTCCGAGTCCGTAACGGATCCGATTTAGTTTAAGAAAATGAGTCCGGCTCGCATCCGATTTATTTTAAAAAACGAGTCCGTAACGGATCCGTTTTAGTTAAGAAAACGGAGTCCGGCTCGCATCCGTTTTATTTAAAAAAAGAAGTCCGTAACGGATCCGTTTTAGTTTTAAAAAAACGAGTCCGCAACGGATCCATTTATGAAGTCCGTTCCGGGTCCGTAACGGATCCGCATCCGTTTTTGTGCACATTGGGATATCACGAGGCCTGAAAATGAATTAGACCATCTTTTAGATTTAATTGAAATAGAATTAACCTAATGATAAAAGTACGCGTAACTACTAGTACTATTAAGCTACTCGCTAACAAGAGCTGAAGTAGTTGGCAATATTCATTAATATTCAGTTGTACTAAGTGAGGTAAATAGAATGGAGCAAACGTAACCAAATTCGGTAAAAGAGCACATGGATACACAAGCTAGGACTGAACAAAATATGAGCAAATTTGAAAAAGCTGTGCGGAATCTGCGATTCTATTTGATTCTTGAAATTTAGTAATATAACCAAAATAAGTAGATAGTTGATTTCGACAAGGCTATATAAATATAAATTAATATTCAAATTGGCATTAACCCTTGCATTACGCCAAAAACCACCAAAAATACCAAATAAACAAAGACAAGCAAATTTTTACTGTATATTCAAGCAAACAAAAATCAAAAACAATTCGAATAAGCAAAGAAAACAAATAAAAATCAGTTCATAAGAAACATCTGAGAAATTTAGAAATAAAGTTAAACATTAAAAGAAAATTTAAAAATCAAAGAAAAAAAGCATGACAGGCAGACAGCCTTGGAGGACCCGTCGATTACTTGTCTATTAACTCATTTCATTTCTTTGATGACACAAAATGCCAAAATTGTTTAGATAACAAAACATTGTACAAAGCCCCCCAAGTTAAATTCTACCATTTCATTGGACAAACAGACACACACACACCGAAACAAAAACTAACACAAATAAACCGCAGTGTTAATAAAACGGAAGCCACACTGTAAATAAAGATTGGCGCGCGCGTTCACTTTGATGTTGCATTGGTTTGGATGAAAATAAACTGAGGGTAAAAATATTGACTAAATGTATAGACCAACAATTGCGGAAATGAAACATTTTTCTTTTATATGATTGTTGTTTTTTTTATTCTTGGACTTGATAAAATGTTTAAGATGGGTAATTACTTAAAACACATAAAAAAAAACTCTTTTCAAATTTGTATATTGAAAATGTTGTAAATGAGTTGAATTCCTCCTGCATGTTTATTTTGTGGGAAGTTGCGTTTTCATGATTTAGAAAAATCACATTTTAATTGGGCAAAGTTTGTTTACATTGATAAATTAGCTGAACTAGACCAGAAAAGAAAATATGCGTTTAAGGCAATAATTGAATTGGATTGATTCATGTCAAAATGTTTGAGACTAAACATCAGATAAAATCATAAATAAACATTTCAAAATGCTTACGGAATAAGATTTGTTGCTGTCTACTTTCATACGAATACATCTGTATTTAGGTCAATTAAATTCTAATTTAATTGTAGGTTTTAATTTTAAATCGAAAACATTAAGAAAAATATTGAAATTACCTACACCGAAAAAAAAACGCCGTTTAAGGAAAAATGCCTAAATGTAAGGAAAAAATGTCCTTCAATACGAGCTAAAGCCATGGGTTCCTCAAAATAAGTAAGTTGGATTCCTTAGTACAAGTAAATGTTGCTGCTTTGAAATAAGGAAAAGTTTACTCAATGTGAGGACAAGGTTATAAAACTGAGGAAAATTTTACTTTTTCTAAGGATGAAGGTATCCTTAAATGAAAGAAATTTACTTAAAATAAATTCGTTGATTTCAAAAAAAATTTGTTAATTTTTTATTTCCTCTATTTTCTTATTTGTTGGTTACTTATTGTCAGTCATTCTTATTTTAATTGTAATACGTTTTTAAAACTTCAAAGCTTAAATTTTTTTTTGCCTGTCACCCGATCAGAGAATTAAACCTGTGTTCTGCGCCATGCCACCGTTCAAAGATGCTCATCTTACCCAACTCAGTCACCGACAGCATTTTTAAGACATACTAAAATGAAGTTGTTAAACTGCGCATGTAACAACCATTGTCTGATCAGGAAAGCTTCGGTTCAAATCCTGGCGACAACATAATTTTTTATTTTTTTAATTTTTTTATTTTTTTTTTTTTAATTAAAAAACAAGTAGAGAACTATAAATATATAGGCAAAAACAGAATACTTACGAGAAAAATAGATATTCATTTCAGCGAGTAAAGCAGCGAGTGTTGCCACTCATTTATTAAGGAAAATTTTCCTACATTATAGTAAATTTTTTGAAGAAACTAACTAAAACTGAGTACGATTTTCCTTAAACAAAACATTCCATTAGATTGAGGAAATTTTTGCTCAAATGAGGAACAAGTTGTCCTCAAAAATTCTTCCCAAAGAAAAATTTTACTAAAACCACAAACTCTATATTTGAGGAAGAGCTTTGACTTGCGTTAATGAAACATGAACTCATTTCAAAGGACTCAATAACTAAATGAAACGATTTTTTCATCAATATGAGGAAAAATAACTTAGATTAAGGAAAATTTTTGCAGTAAATCGGAGGAAGGCAGTTCTTCAAATTTAGTACGGTCTTTTTTTTTCGGTGTGTTTGTTGTTGCTTACTTTTTTGCGAAGATGAAAATATAGAAAGTGGAAATTACACAACTCTCAAAACGAACCAACGCTTACCAACTCGGCAAACCTGTGAAGTTTCACGTCATCTCTGAAGGAATCAAACTGATAACACTGTTCGACAGTATCTGAAACCCAAATATATTTTCCGAAGGTTTTCGACCTGATGAATTTGAATCCCAAGTCAGAATTTCTCTGGTGGTTTTGGTTTTCGAGATATTCTAACCTGAAAGTGCGTTTTTCAAGGTATTTGAGGTTATATTGCATCGAAAGGTAACTTTTATTTATGAAACCATTATTTGGATTCAAAAGAACTACTTTTTCTCTTGAAAATACACTTTGAATTATGTCGATATCTCACTTTTTCTCCGAAAATACCATACAAATCAAATTAAGTTTCAGTTAGAGAATGTGTAAAAAATTTCAATTTACGATATCTCGGAGTAAAAAAAAGATATCGATATAACGCTAAGTAGATTTTGAAGAGAAGAAGTAGATTCTTTTGAACTCAATTAATGATTTCATTACTAAAATTTATTTTGCGATTTTAATATAACCTCAAATACATTGAAAAACGCTATTTCAGGTTAGAATATCTCAAAAACCGAAACTAACAGAGAAATTCTAATTTCAGATTCGAATTCAGCACGTCGAAAACCTATTTGTGTTGCTGATACTTAGAATTGACCAAATTTTGGCGAACTGTGTAATTAATCATTGTAGTTTCTTATATTTTTTTTTCGTCGCAAAAAAGTAAACAACTACAAATGCATTGTTAACTAAATAAAATATTGTTCATCGTTGCGAAAGAAGTAAGCAACATTTACAAACTTATGATAAATTTTAATAGTTTTTATTGTTGCATCAAGGAAATGTTGTAGCGAAATTTCATTAATAGAAATAATGGAAAGAACTATCACCAAGTGCTTCAGATAACGATAATTTTTGCCGAAAAAAATTTGGTAAATCTTCTTACACAGAAAGCTGAATATAATTCTCCAAAGGTTTTTTTAGAATTTCTCTCTGATGACTCCGGCTTTTGAGATATTCTAGCCTAAAAGCGTAAAAATCATGATTTTGAAGGTGTTTGAGATTATGTTACATCGAATGTAATCTTTTTTTATATGAAGTCATTAATGGGGTCCGAAAGAAATACTCTTTCTCTTCACAAAACCCATTTAGATATGCACGGATATCATTTTTAATTTTTGGGAAATCGTATGTTGGAATTGAGTAGTTCTACTTATTTCTCGATTTTTGAAAAATTAAAGGCATCTACTAAGAACTATCTTCGCACTCAAAAAAAAACCCTACGAAAGGAAATAGAAATGAGGATTTCAATAAGGCCCAATTTATCCAACAATTGCTTAGTTTGGTGGAATGCAACAATTACATAAAGTAACGATAATACAGTGGCAAGGTATAAAATCTATTTTCAGTACGTATATACTACAAAGGATGCGAAAAGCATGTCGTAAGCTAGAAGTGTGCCTAAAGGTAACAACTGCATACTATGTTGAGTCTTTAGCCATGGCGATATCAAAGGGAACGAATCTGCGTATGTGTTGGCATGATAAGGTTAATCAAAGCACCCAAGCAAAGAAATCTTAAACTCAATACCAACGGTTGGCAATTGCTTAATATTATTGATAACATAATAAATAGTTTAAATCTCTTAACAAATACATAAATTTAAAAAAAAAATGTCATTCCAAGGATTTATTCCGGAAAAACGCATACAATATGCAAAAATAATTCTATTAATACAGTAGAACCTCTGTAAGTCGAACTTGAAGGAAACGCCAAAAAATTCGAGTTATAAAATTTTCGACTTATGGAGGACTTCGACTTAAGCGAATTTTTCAGGAAGTGTTCGACTTGTAGAGTTTAAGATTTATACCTCTAACATTTCATAGAATTGGTTTATTGTACACATACATAAGTAGGCTTTTACATTGATTTCTAAGAAATAATAATGAACGTTGTCGGCATAACTTATTTTTCTTCGAGCTATAGCGATAATTCGTTTTAAATAATCGATTTGTAAAGGTTTTAAAATCAAACATTGCTATGTTCGAGATGCAGAGGTCAAATTTATTTTTTCGAGTTATAGAAGGAACTGAATTTACTTGTAGGGACTCACTAATTATTTCGACTTATAGAGGGGTCAGATTTCGAGCAATGGAGGTTTTGGGACTTGAAGGGAAGGGAACACAACATTTTTTCGAGTTTGGAAGATTTTCAACTTATCGTGGCTCGACTTAAAGAGGTTTCACTGTATAAGTCTTTGTTTGTTGCGGTGTGTCAAAGAATTAAGATTAAGATATATGTATGTTAGAATTTCAAAAGTGTTTATGCACTTCAATTCAACAACATTATTCTTGCAACTACCAAGATTTATGCAGTTTACTGTAAAACCATAGAAAATACTCAAAAGATTTTCAATTATTTGCTCAACATTATGCACAGCATATAAATCCTTCAAAGAAAAGAAATTGCAAACGCTGCTAAGAATAAACTTAACGTTAATACCCCTTAATAATATCAATATAAATCCTTTAGTAATTGCGCAGGTATTTCTTTTAAGCGCCCGAAACTACGCAAGGGAAAACTGATTTTTACTACCTTTTAGCAGAAGAAGAAATAGAGAGAAAAAAGAAGAAAACGATTGAGTGGGTGTTTTTCACTTTACTGTAGTGACTTCAAGTAAGAGCAGGTAAAAGCCAAAAAGGACAATGACTGCGAGTGTGAGTATGCTGCACACGCATGCATGTGTGCATGGGACATTAAACGTTTGTAGGGCAATAAGCGAAATAAATTCTATGGGGAGCGTAAAAGCGGCTCAAAGGACATGATGCCGCCCAATAGATTGTCTTCATGTCTTTATTTGATATAAATTCGTTAAAGTGGACCTTATATGTTATATTTAAAGCAAATGATTTCATTCAATACATGTTGTTAAAGTCTTTCGAAAAGATTTGACACAGCGTTGGGTGTAAAAGGATCTCGTTTTCATACATTCGTAGATATACGAATTCAATAAACTTAGAAATTTTAGTTTATTAATTCAATTAAGTTCCATTCTAATACTGCGCGCATATGAGTCGATTATTAAACCACCGCTGTGACCATCGTCGTCGTCGTCATGATTGTGTGTTGGCTTATGAGCGCCATGTAGCTCTCTTTATGCGGTAATTTTAAGCTTCATTGGCCTAATCTCAAATAATCAATTGGAATTACAACTCAACTCAACTTTACTTTACTCTGTTGAATATGTCGCTATGGTATCCAATTTCAACTTTACTGCTGATAGCATTCAATATCAATGGTTTTATGCGCCTATGCAGTTGGGTTTACCACCCTGCTCCTTTTGTGGGGTGTTGGGAACTCATCCGATTTGCAACAGCGGGAGATTTAAAAAGATTGCATTTTACGCTGCCACTGCATGATGTCGCACAAAGGACGGAGGAGCAAAGTTTGTCTTTGGTAAAGAAATTGAATTCAATTGAAATACAAAAGCATCATAAATTCAATATTTATGAACAATGCAGCCGGTATTTTGTGTTTAATCAGAATTTCATTTAGGGGGGAAAGTTTATGCAGTGAAGGTGGACAAGACAATAGAAAGTCAATTGATTCGAAGATCTTTTGATTATTTCAAGTATAATAGCATTTATTTATCAATACAATTTGCTACAAAATTTTAAGAAACAAAAGTTTTAATTTTAAGAGGTTTAAATAATTCCTTAGAACTATGAAGAAAAAATATATTTATTATGTTCTGAGACACAAGCTGAGCTATGAATCACAGACAAATTTTAGCAGCAAATTCAGAGAGTGTTAATCGAGCAACTCCACAAGAAATTCTCGACATTTAATCAAGAAATAATTGACTTAGCGATAATTTAAGACTTCTGTAAATCAGTTTCATATTTTATTTTTCGCATATTCACCGGATTTGACAGTCCTTGACTACTTTCTCAAAGAAAGAATTTATGAGAAGAATACAGCAACGATCTAGAAGTTCCCGGAACTGAAATCTAATATGTAAGAATTTAATGGAAAATCCTCTCAAAAAAGCCTGCCCTCGTGAGCCCAAAGATTGTGGTAATTTTAAAGATATTGTTTTTCATATAATTTATTTATTTTTTTTCAAAGGACCTAGTGAATGTAGACTTGCCCGAAGTTTTTACAAAAAATATCAAAAAATTTACAGTTTTTAGCAATCACGGAACGGAAGATAGCTCAGGTAAACTGATCACAAGCATACAGGAAATACTGGATGTATCCAAGCGCTTGGAGCAAATTCTAACAGATCACTCTCAAATTGTTTGTTGTGGCAATTATTCACAATTCAGACATTCGCTACTATTGTGGAACATTGTGTATTGGCAAAAATATAGAGATATTGAATTACCTATAGTTTCATTCACATACCTAAAACTTCAATTGTCAAAGTCAAGCGTTAAATTTCACACCATTCCAACATTCCAACAACTATTGCAACAAACCCATTGGTGGAGGGATTTCTTTTATTTTTTTTCTCTATTGAATAAAACGCCATAATTTGACAGCTTAAGCCAAGCCTTTTAGAGCGCGTCAAAGTCACGTGAGTGCCTCAAGCAATATATATAGACTACAGTCGTTATTATGTGAAGAGTAACAAAATGAAAATTGCGTAGCTAATTAGTATTTAAAAATGCGATTAAATGCGTCGAGCTATTTAAAAACTGTAGAAGAAATACAAACGGAAAAAAGGGTGCAACAACTACTATCATCAACATTAGTGATATTTACTGAAGGTGTCAAAACAACCCTTAACGCACTTAAGTGCTTTTTGACCTTTGACACAAGCATTGAAAAGGGGGATGGCAAAAATCAGTAAAAAATTTTTGAATTTTATTTCATAATAAATAGGGGCAATATTTTACCCTCGCTTAATGCGCCCGCCATTCATAAAATGTGTTTTAAAAAATTTTCGCTTTGTTGCAACAAAACCACCACATGGTGGGTTCACTCAAAAACTAATGTACGACAATTTTTGACATTTGTTTGCTATTGAAGAATGTTTCCTCACACCCCTCCTTTAATATGGTAAGTGCGCAGTAAAACTTACATCCGGGATTAACTCAACAACTGTCACTTTATTGCTCGAGTCCTGCTTTTTTTCAAGAATTTGTGCATATTTTATAATTTTTCAATGATTTCCTGCGCAAATTTGTTACAAGCAACCCTCCTTCTTCTTGCATCCCGCTGTGTGCTTGCTGCTGTTGTTGTACAGTGTTCTTTTTATATATTTACTGTACGGTGTTTATACACTTGGAGAATTTAATGCACGCAGTTAAAGAATTTTTCTAATAACACTATGATATATGTAAGGGATGCGATATTTTTTTCAAGTGTAACTACTAATTCTTGTTTAAATAGTAGCAAAACAGAAAAAAATAATATTTCGCAGTAAGCAGTGCAATAAGTACCGCATATCCTTGGCAATCCTTGTAATCCTCTTGTATTCTCGAATACTGTCAATAGTTTTCTTTTGTTTCTTTTGTTTCTTTTTCACATACATATACCAAAAACGTTTTGTTCCCCATGATTATTTGTGCTAATTTTAGGGATTTACGTTGTAATCCTTTCTTTTATTTTGATTCTCAAAATGCTCTTTGACTCTTTTGTTTTGTATCGAAAACATTTCTCTTTGTACTTAAGCCATTTGTTTGTTATGGCAAGAGATGAGTCAAACAACATTCTATAAATTCTTTTGATTACATAGCAAATCAATGGTTCATTGTTTACTTAAATACGAGCATAAAAGACAATGGCTGGAAAATTGATTTTGTTATAAAAAAAATTGTAAACAATGCGAGAATAACTACATGGTGATATATGTACATACATATATCAAAATCATACCAAAATGTGATACTTAGCCTATAGGCGGTGATTTTAAAGCACCTTGAAAAATATTTCCATGCCAAAATTTGATAAGTAAAAGTCCTAAATCTATACTCAAGATAAGTTAATTTGTTTCCATAATATAAGAAAATTTCACTGCTTTCAAATAAGGCGATGTTCCTTTAATCGCATATGATATACTATTTATAACACAATAGATAAATTAACTTTATTTAAGAAAAAACTTTCCATCTGAACGAAACATATTTTCTCAAATAAAGAAAGTTAGGTATTAAATTTCTCAAAATCTGCTTTAATTTGAAGACAGAAATTCGTAAACACTTAAGATACATTATTAGTATAATTCCGTCAAGAAGTTTTTTCTCTCTATATAATCTGTGGTAATAAGAAATAACAACTAAAGTCGATCTATGATCCGAAGGCAAACCGACATAAGTTCAGTGTTATGTGGATGTCCATTAATTACGTGAGGTGTTTTTTGAAAATTCGGCCCCCCGCCCCTCCTCCCCTTGGTGAGATTTGGTGAGATATGGTGGGACCCCCCCCCCTCCCGTTAGATTTAAATTATAACTTTTAATGTAAATTTTATGCATTAAGAAGTTGATGTGAGGTTTTCTTTGAGCCCCTCCCCCCCCTTTGTGAGATTTGGTGAGATTTTGCCGGACCTCCTCCCCCCCCCATTTTAGCTCACGTAATTAATGGACGTCCCCTATGGTGTCTGTTCTGAAATTTGATATATTTTTATTTTTATTTGCCTTTGTTTTAGCCTTGAAATTAAAAAAAACACAGGCCGACAAAAAATTTAACCAACATTCAGGCTCAGAAACCAGTCTATATATTTCCGAAAGGTTTTGATGCGCTGAATCCAAATCTGGCCTCAAAAATGCCTTATTAGCTCTGGTTTTTGAGATATCCCAACTTAAAAGTCCAAAAAACACCGTTTTTGCCCATCTTTGAGGTTAATTAAAGGTTGGCTTGGTTGGTTGGCAGAAGTTTTATTTTTTTCATATAGCGATGAATTTGCTGAAATATCTTTTTTTTTCTCTGAGATATCGAATTTTGAAATTTTCATATTTGTGAATCATTCCTATACCTGAAAACTCATTGGGGTCATTTGTATGTCAAAAGATTTCATATTTCAAAATACGATAACTCGGCGAAAAAAAAGATATTTAAGCAAACTCAACGCTATTTGAAATAAGAAGACTTGTACTTAAAGAAGTCAACCTTTAATTTAGCTGAAATAAAAAATCCACAAGGCTACATAACCTCAAAGATGGGTAAAAACGGCGTTTTTTGCGCTTTTAGATTAGGATATCTCGAAAACCAGAGCTGATAGAGCCTTTCCGATGCCAGATTTGGATTTAGTGCATCAAGAACCTTCAGAAATATATTGTCTGGTTTCTGGGTCTGAGTTGGTGTCAGCCTGTGTAATTCTCACAAAATTTCAGCTTGCTAGCTGAAACCGAAAAATGGCACGAACAAAGTTTGTGTTCGATTTCCTATATCCTTACTTCAAGTCAAGGCAGTTTAGGTTAGCACGGGAGATGACAATGGATCCATATTACACCCTGTTTATCGTTTCAACCTATGCAACCCATTGCGAAATTTTTATAAACTTTAAAATGAATTTTGGACACTTTTGCGCGATGTCTTCAAGAGAGCCGAAGAAGTGGAAACCGAATACCTCATAACGCAGATTTGTCAGCGCTGGGCATTCACAAAGGTAATGAAAGACGGACTCATCGACGTCAGGATCCTTACAGCTTTCATAGAGATCCACTACGTCAGAAAGCCATAGCCTTGAGACATGCTTGCCTATAAAATAGTGTCCTGTAAAAACACTGACAAAGATTCTCAAGGTTGGTTTGTCTATAGTCAAGGTAAGAGTTGTAGCTTATTTTCTGTAGAATGTTTTCTTACTCTTGGGCTTCGCAACTTCTATCGGGGCATATGCTTGTAGTAAGTAATTATTGATTTTTTTTCCTAATCATGAATTATTTATTAAGGCAAAATTACCGCATTTGACTTATTGTTAGTAAAAAGAGCTTTATATCATAGCTAAACGGTATTAAAGTTATCCTCAATACCCATAGCCTCATACCCTCAATACCCATAGCAATACACATCTTATAAAAATTACCGCAAATACTTTTTCGCGTTCATGATGTTAAGCATTTTCTATAGATAATCTTTACTTAGGAATTTATGTTACTCTGCTCGTGAATAGCTTCGGGAAAGAGTGATGTATATATTGGCATTTTTTTTCGCAGCAAACCCAACTCTATTTAGGTTTAAATTCCCAATTTTAAGAAAGTACATTGCCTTACTATGTCACAAAAATTTTAGATTGTTTTATAAAAACAAAGAATTGCCATGCGAAAAAAAGGCTTTATATTTTTAACATTCTTTCATAAATTGGCATAAAATCAAAACAAAAATTATAAATTATTTATTATCTGCAATTTACTAAAACAAATCGTTCAATTCATTCTGTTTATCTCTACAAATGTCTTAGATTATTTAACCCATATGTTACCTCATGTGAGAAAATAAACTATTAGTTCTCTGTCCTAGCTGCCCAAAAATGATTTCATAAATTAATTTCAATCATTAAGCTCATAAAAAAAAAAAACTAAAACTTCTAGCTACCACGCCGCGGCATAGTTATTTTTGTCTGTGTCTGTCGGACGATTTAACTCTTTGCCTGCCACTCCATCTGTATGTACGGCCCGGCCCGTCTGCGAATTGTCAAGAAATTAGCGCACTTTATGTGCGACAAGTGTAAACGACACAAAAGACGAAATTATTTCCACATCGACTTTTATTTCTTTCGAGTTTTTGAGATGCTACTGGTTGCTAGAAATTTTTGGTTTTTCTTATTGTTGTTGTTTTTCACTGTTCTTTGCGAATTAATCTTTTGACATTTTCAACATTTGCACAAAATTTTGCTGATTTTTTTTTTCATTTTGCTGCTGGCTTTAAGCCAAGAAATCATAATGCGACCATAAAGATGCGGCATATTGCTATCAGGCATTGCACTTATGGCCTTCGACAAATTCATGACTCTAGATATAAAATAGAAAAATTTATAAAACTTTTTGACTATTTAATGGCTTAAGCTTAATAGCTAAGAAGACTAATAGCTGTAGTAGCTAAGCTCTGTTATTATTATGTTAAGAGCAATTAGTTTAAATTTGTTTTCAGAAAAAGTGTCCGTTTAGTTGGCAGTAGAGTATTCATGTACTATGTTCTACGAAAAATTTAGGGTGGTGGACGCCGATATAATCTTATCATAGGTACTGCTTGTCAAACAAACTCATATCATACAATTACGGGCTGTGGAATTTTCTGATCCCCATGGCTTGAATTAGATTTCTTAACAATAGATCCCCTAGAATTTTTTTGTATTGTATTTTTTCAAACTTTACTCCATAGTGAGTCTTAAGAAAATCCCCATGTGCCCGCAATTTTCCAACTTCTTCATTCTTTATATTTATAAAAGAAAAGAAGAAAAGCGCATAAAAGCGTTTCGTCTTAACGAGCAAAATTGAAATGAAAAAGAATGTCAACTATAAATGGAAATCTTCTCTCAACAGAATTCTTTCTAATGAAATTAATGGGTTCATCGAGTAGATTTAGCCATGAGTTTCTCCTACCGAGGATGTGAGCAGTTGAGGGTTGATGATGGGTTTTTATGGTGCAAATTAAATAATGACGAAATGCAACATATTTCAGATGTCACCACAGAAAGCCGAAAGAAGAAAAGCCAACTCTTTAGAAAAAGTGCATTTGCTGTATGCTACAACAGTGATACTGCTGACTGAGGCTGAATTCTTGGCTCAAAAAAGCATAAATGTGGCGGCATTTTTTTTTTTTTTTCATTGCTATATTTATGTTGTTGTTGTTGTTGGCTTAATAAGGCGATATTTTGCTATTTATACTAAATATACATATACATATATGTTTATTTGGGAAACAAGTGTAGGATTATGTTGGCTTATGTTATTTAGATTGCAATTTTTCATTTCAAAAAAAATTAAATTCATTGCACTTAAAAAACATTCGCATGAATGGATAACAACTAAATTTGTATGTAATAAACAATAGCTAACAGCATATTACATATTTCAATGGATTTGGTAAAATAATTTTAAAATAAAAAGATGATGGGTTCAATCATTCAAAGTCATTTAAAGTTGTTCCGACCTTCGCTCCACGGGCATTAAAAGTTTCGTATTGGTGCCAATAAGAACCATTGGTCCATGGTCTATGGTCCATGGTCCATTTCAGAAAACATTTGATGGGTCCGCGACCGTTTTAAACAGTGCAATATTTTCCTTAATCTATGGAAAATCATAAATATCTCCACGAAGCTACCTCTTAGAGGGATAAAATGTATGACAATGTCCTATTATTTCTTTTCCTCTAACATTTTTTCGGAACTTACTTACCCGCTATCACCATCCCTTAGGGGGGCTCCCCTGCAAAATGATATTCTTGTGAAATTATAAAATTGACTCTCCCCTCTTCTCAGACGCCTCTGAAGGGGTAAATAGTTAGACGATTTTCTATTATTTTTACTCTTCTAAACTTTTCTCTCGACACACCTACCCCCTATCTGCCACCCTTTTGGGAGTCCCCCTACAAAAACACAAAAAATTTCGAAAAATAGTACATAGCTCCACCGGAGTGACCCGTAGAGGGTTCATATGTATCACCAGGTTCTATTATATTTTCTTTTCTAATATTTTTCCCGAAGATACCTACCCTCTATCTGCCACCCTTTTGGGAGTCCCCCTACAAAAACACCAAAAATTAGGAAAATTTCGAAAAACAATTCATAGCTTTCCTGGAGTGACCCGTAGAGGGGTCAAATGTATTACCAGGTCCTCCCTACATTTTTTCCGAACATACTTACCACCTATCTCAACCCCTTTGGAGGGATCCCTTGGTCATATATGTCTTCTGCATTGAATGTATCGCGGTTTTTGCATTCAGCAGTCCGGCCCAATTATTTGATGGCACTCACAAATTAGAAGATCCCGTGTCAAAGAGCACCAGGAAGACTTGAGCTAGAGTACCAATGCAAATGAAACCACAATAAAGAGCATTGAAGTAGTATGAAAATTGTTCTGACGTGAGAAATGTGCCAGGGTTATATTTGCTCCGTAGTACAGCAAGCTCCGAGCTGTCAGGTTTCAACAAATGACGTTGAGTTGATTTCTGCAGCGGAATCCTGACTAAGGATGCATCGGCCAAGACGACACAACGTAGTAATGTGACAACAAATTTAAACATTTTACAGCAGTTATTTCGAATGTTCTTTCAATAAAAGTTAATTAGCGACTATGATATTTTGTGAACAATATTAGAGCTTAGATGTGACTTAAGTTTCGAGGAAGGGACAGTAGTTGAACTAATCGCTAAGTCTTTTATCAGTGAAATTTAAACGCTCTTGAAGTAAACGTTTATTTGAAGTTAAGGAAATCTTTTTGCCACATACACTCATGCTCATTATGCGATTCTTTTGTCAAGATTTGTTACGAGTAGTGAAATGACTTAATAGAAATATTAAATGTTCTCAAGCAAATACTTACACATAAGGTTTTTACAAACTAATTAAAAAGGGTAATGATCTTTCCAAGGTCTAATTGAGTTGCAACAATGTATGTATAACAGAGATTGGGTCTAATGAAGTCTTTTCTTGAAAAAATAAAAAGCAAAAGATAATGACTTTGTTGCGAAATGCTTAAAAAATAATTTAAAGTAAAAAAAAAAAAAATTATATTGTTCGCTTACAGAAGTTAATGATTGGATTAATATATTTTCCATTGCACTTGAAACTTATATAGTGATATCATTGATGAGTGTAACTCGTTTGTATGGTCTATTTTGCTCTGAAACTTCCATGCAAAGGCAAAGAGCTAAGAGATCAAAATTTGTCTAAGAATGGAAGGGTAAAATTAAAAAATTCTATTAAAGGTACACCAAATCAACTATTTATTACATCTGCCAAGCCCCTTTTCTTTAAAATGCTAAAAAAATGCACCACTTACCTACAAATTTCTAATTCTTAGCGAACAGAACGAATATCGATCAGATTGGGCCAGTGGTACCCAAGCATAATAAAATGTACATCGACCTGAAACCTGTACATTTTATTGTTTTAACATATGAATCCCTGAATCTATCAATCAAAAAAATGTAGTTATTAGTTAGCTTTTAGAGAGTTAGCTTTCTTTTTCTGTAAAATTTGCAAAATGGTGTTAGCGAATTTGTTTCTATACCCTTCAAGTATTCTTTGTTTTACAAGTCAAAAATGTTCGAAAGAAGTTTTCACACTACAGCTCATGTAGGGGAAGGTAGGGCATAACGGTACACGGGGCAAAGCGGTACAATGGGTATATTTATTCTTGCATTACAACGCCATCTAGTGCAATTACTTATAAGGAATTTGTGTTTGAGTAGTACTCTTGTAACTGTCAGGTTATAACAACGTTTCGACCTTCCGTTTTCGAGAACCATGAGGTTCTTCAAAATAAGTGCACTCGATGTAAGATTCGAGGATTTTCTTCTTAAGTAAATTCATTTCATATGAATCATTTAAAAATCGTCTTAGTATATATTAGCGACATTCGTTTTTATTGACACCGATTTGTTTATGTAGATAAATTTTTGTTTCGCAAAGCGGTATAAACGTAATTTTTTTTTGTTTTTTCACCGTAATAATAAACATTTTCTGTTGAGAAAATAATGAGTCTAACTACCTTAATAGATTCAATATAGATCGAACTAATAACTTACAGGTTTAATTGTGCGAAAAAAATTTTCTTTTTTTGTGAAAACTTGGTTTTCCCGTTAGGCATACCACTTTGCCCCACCTTCTCCTACATAGGTAGGTATTGTTAGAAATAATAATTTTTAAAATAGTTCAGTAACTGAAAATTGCTCTAGGCTCTATCTCCATCATGAACTAACTATTACCATTATTCCTTGCTCATATGGTAACACTGTTACTGGGGAAATAATTACTAACTGTTTTTTTCAGACAACTTATTTTTCGAAAGTTTATCATAGCATTTAATCCTTTTAGGAAAGATAAGATATACCAATGAAGGAAACCAATATATAAGACAAAAATATTGAATTCGTCACAGTACTTCTTAGCTGCCGCATCGTGATATATATAATATTTTTCAAAAGAGTAAAATAAAATGTTTCGTTACATAGTACTGCTGTTCAGTGTCGCACTTTTGACGGAAGCAACTTTAGTGAGGATACCACTGCAAAAGCCTAAGCAATCACGTATACGTCATATTAAAGACTTCCGCGCAGGATTGGCAATATTACATGGCAAATATGCAAATAGAGAAACCAGCGGAGTCCTTGCTATCAGTACAGAAATTTTCGCTAGCAAACTTACAACCGAGCAATTGACAAATTACTACAATGATGTATACTGTGGTAACATAATGATCGGTACACCGCCACAAAACTTTCAAGTTGTTTTTGATACAGGATCTTCAAATTTATGGGTTCCCTCAAGCAATTGTAATGTAACTGATGAGGCATGTCAAAACCATAATAAATATAACGCTAGCGCTTCTAGCACCTCCGTATACAACTCTTCAAGTCCAGTGCTCTCAATACAATATGGCACAGGTAGCATGGGAGGAATTCCATACAATGACACTGTCACTGTAGCCGGTCTATCAATATTATCGCAGGAATTTCTGGCGGCTACCGTTGAACCTGGTCAGTTTTTTGTCAATAGTTTTTTTGATGGTATTCTTGGCATGGGATTTGAAAGCATTGCAGCGGGCAATATAACACCACCTTTTTACAATATGTTTGCGCAACAACTTGTGTCTGCTAATGTCTTTTCATTCTATTTAAATCGTAATGAAACCGCAATGAACCGCAAACCTAGTGAATTAATATTTGGTGGTTCTGATCCTGCATACTACATTCCACCGATGACTTATGTACCAGTGACTAAGCAGGGCGCTTGGCAATTTCAAATGTCATCAGTTACATTGAGCGGTATATCACTATGTAGCAATTGTCAAGCTATTGCTGATACTGGCACTAGTTGGATAGCAGTACCAGCCACAGCTTTGGCTGCCATAATGAAAATTCTCGGAGCCACATATTGGGAGCAAGGTGTTTACAATGTGAGCTGTAATAATATTGGATCATTGCCGACTATGCAGTTTGTTATTGGTGGTGCAACATTTAAAATCACGCCTGCAGATTATATAGCTCTTGCTTTCGACGAACAATTTAATATCGTATGCGTCGTGGGATTTCTGGAAATGACAACAGATTTCTGGATTTTGGGTGATACTTTTATTGGCTTATACTATACAGAATTTGATATGGGAAACAATCGCGTAGGCTTTGCTAAATCTGTGAATAATAATAATTCTGCGTCGATGAGACATTTATGGTGTGGCCTGTTAGCTATTTTAGCTTTATTATATTGTATTATGTAATAGTTAGAAATGTGTTTAGTTCTATTTATGTACATATAACCACATATGTAGTATGTATATCAAACCTGCGTATATATTCGTTATGCAAAAGTTCATGAAATTAATTTCCAAAAACCTTTGTCCACCTTTTACCACAAAATATCAGTTCATCATTTATTAATATATTTAGGCTTTTTAATAGCATTAAAAATCTTTTTGAAAATAATTGCAAAAATAAATACATTTTTTCCTTTCATTTGCCGCATCTGTTGTACGCGAAATGCATCGTTTAACTTTGGCGACACCATTTAACTGACAGAATGAATAAATATGGCATCTGTCATTTGTCAATGCGAATACAGAGTAAACTAATTTGCATTTTTTAAAAATAGATATGGGACATTTTTTACTAGAATATTGACATCGTGCAATTGCAAAAAAAAAAATAATCAAAAAATGAACATACCAATACATTATATTTGAATACGTTGCAGTAATAACCCACTACTTGTAAAGTACGAAATTACTTTTAGCAAATTTTTTTCCTATACAAAGTTGCGATCTTTATAGATTTTTATTATTAAGAAATTAAGTGTATCAAGTAGTAGTAATGTTCTTACAATAATATTAACAACTATAATAGTAGTTTCATTAACACCAGTAATTGTCACCTTAAAGCACTAAGTGCGGACACATCGTAAAAATTTGTGGATTATATGAGGGCCTTAACTATGCAGCTACTTAAGGGACATTTATGTATGTATACGCAAGAATTTTTATGACAACAGGAGAAACCTATTACAGCAAATAAGTTTTTTATTTAGGGTGTTCCGCACTTGACAGAATTTTTGTGTTAATACCTAAATTTTGTTTGGTTTCGGAATTGTTTGCTATAGACTTATGGGACAGTTTCAAGCTAAATTCAAGTAGACAATTCTGCGAGAAATATTTGGTCTAATACGCGAGAAAAAAAGACGGAGAAGCAGATCCAATCAAGCATTGATATAAAGGTATATTCGACATGGCCCTTCCGAGAAAGTGAAACAAAATCACATGAATTTATATCAAATTCACTCGAAAGTAATATGTAGAAAATGCCTGATATTCAAAAAAAAACAAACTTTCGACTGCATTATCACAGTTATATCTAACACATAAAATACCGCACTTCTGAAAATAGAACTTTCAATTCACAATTGAAATGAGACACCCTAATAGACTTAAAAATGCCATACAAAAGCAACAAAAAAGCAGATATGCAAAATTTAAAAGCATAAAAAAAATAATTAAAACAAAAATAATTAAAGAGTAATTTCACTACTGTAAAGTGGCAACATCATAACGATGCATCATGAGTTAAACTCGTAAAATGCATTTTATGATCTCACGCAGCAGCAGGTTCCTTTTATGAAGTTAAGTTTCATGTACTCTACAGTGTCATTCTTTGTTTAAGTGTTGTTGTTGCTGTAGTTGTTGTTATTGTTGCTGTTGACATGTCGGCAGACAATAAACACATGTTTTTGCCAATGTTAAAAATTTTTCTTTCGCATTGTAAAACAAAAAAAGTTTCTTCTGAAGGCGTCAATCTCACTAATTATTGCCGTAAATGAAGCTTGCAAGACAGGCGACACTGGGTCGTTTTACATGAACAAGACTTAGATTATTTGTTTTTTTGCTAAAAGTTATAATGAATTTCTGGAATTTCAGAGAAATATTAATTTTTTTCGATAAATGTCACAATGTGAATTCGCAGTAGGGAATAAATAAATTCTTCCTTCGTCGAAAGCTAGACATTCATTAATTGTGCTCAGTGATGGTATTTTCAATACATTCGCGTTGTGAAAAATATACGTAAGTAAATTAAACTCATTTTTATGATATTCATCAATCTTAAAATCTCTGCATGAAAAGCCTCAATTGAAATAAACAAAAAAGCGTGGACCAAAAGATATATATTATTAATTTAATTTAAATAAAACACGCAGATTTAAGTATTTTCATAGTTTCACTGTGTTTTCTTGTGACAAGACACATTTTTGGAAAATGTCGCCGAAAAGTCAGTTTTGCCTGAACGATTACTCCTGTTCAGTCAGTGAGAGCAAAACTTTATTTAATAGATAAAGTGGAAATTTTAATCTCTGGGATTCTTATGACTGGATCTCTAAAAAATTCCAATTTAAATGTAGGATGTATCCGTAAAGAAACAAACACACTTCATTCATTTATATGTATTGAGATATTATTTTTTCAGGAGTAGTTGTGTTACAATGATCTATTTACCAACATATCATTGGTGTAGAACTTTAAGTTACTACATATGAGGCGCTCAGTTTCAAAACCGGCCAAGTGCCTTTTTCTTACTTTTGAAAAAACAACGAAAAACGTTTATCTTCATCTATGTTCATTGAAAAATTAAAAAGTATTTCCCACATAATAGCTTATAAAATTTCTTACTCAAAACACGTCTGATCAGACTTTTCTAGTTTCATCTGCCGATGTTTTAGAGGAAACAATTTTGCACTTGGCCGGTTTTGATCCATGGAACATGCACTTGGCCGGTTTTGAAACAGAATTCAACAAGATTTGTTTGAAAAAAATGCACTTGGCCGGTTTTGATACCAAGGTACTGCACTTGGCCGGTTTTGATACCAAAGTACTGCACTTGGCCGGTTTTGATACGAAAGTACTGCACTTGGCCGGTTTTGATACGAAAGTACTGCACTTGGCCGGTTTTGATACCAAGGTACTGCACTTGGCCGGTTTTGATACCAAAGTACTGCACTTGGCCGGTTTTGAATACAATTCAATTGAAATAATATATGTATAAACGTGAGAAATATTGTAGGAGTCACCGAGGTGAGTGAAAATCGCGATTTTGTAGTTAGCATGCGATTTTTAACGAATTCCACTATAACACCTATAGGCCACGTTAGTGCAAACTCTTATCGCACATAACTACGTTTTGCGGTGCGTGCGATTTTATTTTTATTTTTGTTGATTTCGTTACATTGCTTCCTGTCGTCAGAGGACGACGATATACTTAATTTTAAACAAATCCACTAAAATTCAAAAATCGCACGCACCGCAAAACGTAACTTATTTGCGATAATTTCTTGTACAAACGTGGCTATAGGTGTTATACCACAAAATTACAATTTTCACTCACCTTGGTGACTCCAAGCGACCCAAAGTGACTCGGGGTGAACCACCTTGATGAGTTGTCACTTATGGAGTGAATACCTCATGTACTTGGCCGGTTTTGAAACCAAGTTCATGCACTTGGCCGGTTTTGAAACCAAGGTACTGCACTTGGCCGGTTTTGAAACCAAATCATCAAAATAAATTTAAAAAGTTTTATATATCTGTCAAAAAATTTTTTTTTAATCTATAAACATAGTAGAACGAAAGCATGATCCAGATTTTGATATATGAGAATATCTCAAAATTTTATTTTTTTGCACCTGGCCGGTTTTGAAACTGAGCGCCTCATATCTTCATTTCCACCTTTTCGAGTAATGGCGCTTTTTTTTATACATTGTTCGGATAGCTCAATGTTATGACAATCATTTAGAATTAGACCTTACAAAACGATTGCAAGCAATCTCTCAGATTGGTTTGTAATAAATTATGCCTTGAAAAAATGCGTTCAACTCTCAAACTAGAATTCGGGATTACGAAAACTCTGCCACAGTTTTACAAAATATTTTCAAATTTCGTAAAATTCTGAAATCTATTTTTGATGTTTAAAGCATTATACCACAAATCACATATTTAAAACTTTAAATTGCTTCAGGTCTTCAGATAGAGTTCCCCAGATAGAACTTTACCTAAATTTATTGTTATTAAGTTCCAAATTTTAAAAGAGTTTCAAAAATAATTATCCCTATTCCCAGGCCCGGATTTAGAAATCTGCCACCCCTCTTCACTATTAAATACAGAAAAAAAAATTTGTATCTAATATCAAAAGTGAGGACATTTTTTTTTTTTTTTTTTTTTGTTGCTTGCTAAAATTTTTAGGTAATTTAGTGCATACAATCCCAGTATTTGCACTTTTTTCCCCCTGTTCAAAAAAAAAAACTTCAAAGTTTTCAATATTTGCCGCCCCTAAAATCGAGCCGCCGTAAGCAATGGCCTAGTGTGCCTCTAAGGTAAATCCGGGCTTGCCTATCCCTATCCCTAACCTAATCAGAAATTTCGATTGCATTGTAAAGAATTGGAATTCTCTTAAAGATTCCATTACAAGAATCAAATTTTGAAATTTAAAAATATTAAGGAATTGAAATATCAATTTTAATAAACCATTTTTCTTAATCAAATGTTTATAATGTTCAAGGAATTTGACTGCCAGAGCAATGATTCCTACCCAGCACTGGAAAGTTTACACTATGTAAAGCACCACTCATTGAATTGTGAATGGGGATTGTGCACGTAAACGTAGCACTTTTCATGAAAGACACAAGTAACTTGTAACGAATCAACATAATTAATAATGATCTTTGAAAACAATATCTCCATATAAATAATAGAATTCTTCTGTCTTACCTTGCTGTTGCGTTTCTGCTGGCGTCTCTGTCACTGCTAATTTTTGTTGTGGTTTTCTTAAGTTATTTGTTGTTCTTAATTTTGATTCTTTTTTCCTTTCTATCATTTTTCGGAATTGTTTGTGATTTATTTGTATTTTTTCTCATATTAATTACACAATACGCAATAATTTAAATTTCTTTTTCACTGAAACCGCACAAAAAATCGCGCACCAAAATCGCACAAAATGACACACAATGTACATGTATGTGTATATACATATGTACCCAACGGGAAATCTGGAAGCAGTTTCCAAGGGGAGCACGTCCGATGTGCTTCTCCAGAAGCATTTAGTTCAAAATTCTATTTTATTTTTTAAAAAAAAACTTTTATGCGCATCCACTGGGGCTTGAACCTAAGCATTCGGTGCTGTTACATGCGCAGTTTAACCACATCATCAACTCTATTGATATATTTAAGCTTGCTAAAAGTAGATTAAATGAATTATTAAGTGGCAACAATAGAAATCAGAAACTCAAAATTTCATTTTGACAGAAAACTAATATAGTAGAGTAGTATACATAGATATAGATGTGCGCATCTAAGAACACTGGCATAGCGCAGGGGAGGCCTGGGTTTGAGTCCGATCGACGACAAACAATTAATTTAGTTTTTTTTTTTTTTAATTTAAATTCAATGTGCTTCCACTCAACATCCAAGGAAGAGCATTTCATATGCACCCTAAGTATGTTTCTACTCAGCATCCAAGGAAGCATCCAATATGCTTCCAAAGATGTGCATCCCCGCAATGACATCGTGTGTTAAAAAAGATAAGTAGTGAGAAGCGCATTGGGAGCTGCTTCTGCTTTCCTTGATACACATCCGAGCGCTTTGAATGCGCTTCCGTTTCCCGTTGGGTATAATAGTTGCAACAATTTCACGAGTGCTCGTCGAACGGTGAACTTGTGTGCTTGTAAAACTGTAGTTAAAAATCAAAGTGAAAAAAAGAGAGCAGAAAGCAGAGTTGGAAAGCATATGTATGCAACTACTGTAAATGATTGCTTTGAGTGAATCTTCTTAAGTTGAACTTAATTTGCTTTGCCATTGCAAGAGTGAGATAGATAGTGTTTCTAATAAGAAATCAATTCTGCAGTTAATCGATTTGCAGGTGCTGCCAGCTATTGCACTCTGTATAAGTTCAGGGCATTACGAAAAAAAAATAATTGTTACATTTTGGTTAGAAAATATAATGAAAATGCTCCGAAAAAACGTGTTAATAGTAGTTATGTACTGTTCAAAGCACGAAAAAAGTACAAATGTACTGAAAATGGCCTGTAACTTAGACAGATGTGGAATGATTTTTCACGATCAAACTCAGTTTCTCTACAAATTTTAGCCATATGAAAAAAATGGAACGACTGACTTTTTTAGACCCATAAAAGTGGCTGTGGGGGCTGTGTTTTTTTTTTTTTTTTGTTTTGTGACATAGTGCGACACGAAGTGAAAAAAATCATATATTCCAAAAAATTACTTTACGTAAATTATAAAGGACCTTCCTCTGATAATAAACCCAAAATTAAAATAGACTAAAAACTCTGCACCCTATGGTTTTTGAAATGTGAGAATCGTATGGGTAAAAGAGAGTGACAAAAAAAATTTTGAAACAATATATTTTTGCTGAGAGAGTCGTATCATAAGTCATATTTTTTTCAAAATAGGACTTACGACATGACTTTATATTATATATTATAAAATAAATAGTATTTCACTCGTTTCAATATAAATTATACAAAAATATGAACGTTTCAGGTAGGAAGAATGGCATCAACAAATACTACTTACTTGGGTGGCCATAACAACCCGTTACCGGGTTACGGCCGACCTCAAAAGCTCTCTCCAGGCGCCTCTGCTTCGCGCGCGCCTTCTCCAATCAGGCACACCAAGCGTGGATAGGGTTTCTTCGGCTTGGTCTTTCCATCGGAGGCATGGTCTTCCTCTCCGTCGTCGCCCAGCGGCTTCCGCATCAAACACCTTTTTCGCCGGAGCTTCTTCGTCCATACGCACAACATGTCCCAGCCAGCGCAGACGAAGGATAGTGATGCGCTTGACTATGTCGATGTCATTGTAGAGCTCGTACAGTTCATGGTTCATTCGAATACGGTAGTCGTCGCCGACGCGAACAGGACCGAAGATTTTGCGAAGAATTTTTCTCTCAAACACCCCAAGTGTGGCTGCATCGGTCTGCGACACAACCCATGCTTCTGCGCCGTAGAGTAGCACGGGTAAGATGAGCGTCTTGTAGAGTGTCAGTTTTGTCGGGCGAGAGAGGTCTCTACTACTCAATTGCTTACTGAGACCGTAGTAACACCTATTAGCAAGAGTGAGTCTTCGCTTTATCTCCAAGCTGATATCGTTTTGAGTATTCACGGCGGTGCCAAGGTAGGTGAATTCCTTGACAACTTCGAAAGTATAGCTGTTCGCAGCAATGTTGGATCCAATGCGCCGCGTCTCCCTGCTTGTGGACAGCATATACTTTGTTTTGCCCTCGTTCACCGTCAAACCCACCTTCGCTGATTCTTTTTCGATAGCAGAAAATGCAGCAGTAACATCTCGCTTACAACGTCCAATGATATCAATATCATCGGCATATGCAAGGAGCTGGACACTTTTGTAGAAAATAGTGCCATTACGATGAACACTGGCTTTTCGCAACACCCCTTCTATCAAAAAGTTGAAGAGGTTGCAGGATAGTGGATCGCCTTGTCTGAAACCTCGTTCGGTATCAAATGGTTCGGAGAGGTCCGTTCCTACCCTGACGGAGCTGGATGTGTTGCTCAACGTCATTCTGCAAAGCCGCACTAGCTTCGCAGGCATACCGAACTCAGACATGGTGGCATACAGGCAATCCCGTATCGGGCTATCGAAAGCAGCCTTAAAATCGATAAAAAGATGATGGGTATCGATCTGTTTTTCGTGGGTTTTTTCCAGGATTTGACGTAGTGTGAAGATCTGGTCTATGGTGGACTTACCAGGTCTAAAGCCGCACTGATAAGGCCCAATCAGTGTGTTGGCGAACGGCTTAAGTCTTTCACACAGTACGGTCGACAGGACCTTGTATGAGATGGCAAGAAGACTGATTCCCCGGTAGTTTGCGCAAATTGTAGGGTCACCTTTCTTCAGTATAGGACAAAGGACACTGAGATTCCAATCGTCGGGTATGCTTTCTGCTAGCCATATTTTGCAGATGAGTTGATGCATGCACCCTATCAGCTCATCGCCACCGGTCTTGAACAATTCAGCAGGCAGGCCGTCAGCACCGGCCGCTTTGTTGTTCTTAAGTCGCTGTATCGCAACTCGTACCGCGTCATGGCTAGGTGGTGGTACGTCCACACCATCGTCGTTGATTGGTGGCATCGGGTTAGTTTCTCCAAAGGCGGGATTGGTGGAGTCATCGCCAGCAAGCAGCTTGGAAAAGTGTTCCCTCCATAATCTCAGTGTTCCTTGCGTATCCGTAACCAGATTTCCGTGTTCATCTTTACAGGTAGATGCTCCGGGCTTGAAACCTTGGGTCAGACGCTTGACTTGTTGGTAAAATTTTCGAGCATCATTCCTGCCTCGTAGCACTTCGAGTTTCTCACGCTCACGCCTTTCCTGCTCTCGTTTCTTGCGTCTGAAAAGGCGCCTCTCTTCCTTTCTCTTTTCCCGGTAGTTTTCGCGTACGGCTCGCGTTGCGGCTGACTGCAGTGTTCTTTTGTATGCGGCGTTTTTCACTGCAGTAGCTTCGCGACACTCCTGGTCATACCATTGATTTCGCGGAGGTGGGCGTCGGAAACCAATTACTTCCTCAGCGGCAGAGCGCATGGAGCGGGAAATATGCGCCCAAAGTCCACCGGCATCATCGGGTAGAGAGTCAGGTTGAAGGAGCAGTTCTGAGAGGTGAGCGGAATAGGCTTCGGCCGTCCGATGTGATTGCAGTTTAGCGACGTCCAGCTTTCGTTGCATACCAGAGCGTACATCCTTTGCATTGCACAGCCGCATGCGTATCTTGGCTGCAACAAGATAGTGATCGGAGTCAATATTGACTCCACGGAACGTACGAACGTCTAGCACGCTGGAAGCATGCCTTCCGTCGATCACAACATGATCGATTTGGTTTTGTGTTTTCTGATCAGGGGACAGCCAAGTGGCCTTGTGGATGTCGAGGTGTTGAAATCTGGTGCTACTTACTACCATGTTTCGCGCCGCGGCGAAGTCAATCAGCCGTAGACCGTTGTTTGAGGTGGTCTCATGGAGGCTGAACTGACCGACAGTGGGGCCAAATATACCTTCTCTTCCGACCTTTCCGTTGAAATCCCCGAGTACAATCTTAACATCGTGGGCCGGGCAGCGGTCATATACTTCCTCGAGTCTCGCGTAGAAGGCATCTTTGACAACATCGTCCTTTTCCTCCGTCGGGGCGTGCGCGCAAATCAAGCTGATGTTAAAGAATCGAGCTTTGACGCGGATCGTAGCCAACCTTTCGTTCACAGGTGTAAACCTGGAGATATGGTGGAGAAGTCTCTTGCTTACAACGAATCCGCATCCTAATTCGCGCCTCTCCGCATGGCAGCTGTAGTAGATATCGCAACTTGTTTGGTTAGAGCAACCTTGTCCTATCCATCTTATTTCCTGGATGGCGGTGATATCAGCCTTAATTTTTTTGAGGGCATCCGCCAATTCGATAGAGGCACCTTCCCTATTGAGGGTCCGGATATTCCAGGTGCATATCCTTAAATCATAGTCCTTTTTTCGTTTGCAGTGGTCGTCAACATTGAGGGGTTCTTTATCCGAGGCTTTTTTAGTTTTCATTGGATTCTTTTTTTTTACGTGGCGGGTACCAAACCCTGCGCACAACCCATTTTACTTCCAGGGAGGACGCGCTGCACACATTCGCTCACTATCTCAGCGGATGCAGAGATAGCTACCCAGATGGAGCCAGCGGGGAGGCTGGGCATCAACAAATAGGTGCCCATATTTTCTATAAATAAAATTAACTGATTTTTGACCATGAAAGCTGAATGTTTCAAAAACTGTTCAAGAGTTTTCCCCTGTATAATTAATTACCTGTTCTAAAATGTTTGTCTTATTTTTAGTCCGTCACTTTTCGAGCTTAAGAAAGCGAAATTATCACAATGAACTGATTTTTAGTGTGGAGAGATGTCGCAATGGAGCGCCAGGCCGGACTACCTAAATAAGTTCTATTGCAATATATGTACATAACTAGACAGGTAAATACTTACATATCTGTAGACCTTCAATTCCCGACGATAATTAATTAAAAAAAATAATTACTGTCAGCTTCCAAACTTTAGACAGTGAAAAAATACTCCAATTACTTAATAAAATTATTTTTATTTTGTTATCGTTAGCTTTGTGTACATATGTTTATAGTACACGTAAATATATTGACTTTAGAAATCTTCTTTGCAAGAAAACTGCAAGAACATTCTTACAATTAAAATTAATTACAACCATTCAGTTCATTGTTAATGTAAGAAAAGTATTTTAATTAATTTAACTGACAAAAGGAATAGAAACGTTTTCAATTTTGTATTTTTGTACATTCAGCAACAATAGTGTTATTTTATCTGTGAAAAACAATCAGCAAATGTATTGTGATAGATATTAAGCTTTGCATTTTGAAACTGTTGTCATTAACAAAACTTTAGGGGAAATTTTTTTTGAAAATTTTGTCGGTTCTTTTCAGAAGTTCAATTCATTTTTGTTCCATTTATGTCATATAGTGTCTAAATTTTGCTATATAAAAGGAAGGACAAAATGAATATATGAACGACACTAATTTATAGCTAACTTAATCACCAAGTCGACATCGGCAAGGAGTGGTTCATGGGTAGTCTTCAAAACCGTTGGAAAACTTTTCAGATATGATAATGTATGGTTTTAGATTTTATGGGAGGTTCCATTCAACAAAATCCACCCACTTTTTCTCTGCAAAGTGTATCGTGTGCTTTTTTAAAACATTGCACTTTCCAATAGGTATTATATATACAACAGAAAGTAAATCAAAACTGGAGACGTTGGTGTCATTTTTTTAGCTCTTTAGTAGCTATGTTTTATATTTATGCTCGATGTAGTTCATTCTACTTTTTTAATTTAAATTGCTTCTTCCATCTAACATTTTTAAGGATTGCTCGTCTTCATTTCATTTCAAATTGCACAATAGATAAAGTAGAAATCTGCTGGGTAGCACTGTCACTTTAGCAACTTGCTATGTTTGCGACATTGTTTTGACTTTCACATTCAACTATCGTTTCTAGCTATAGTTAACAAGCTGCGGATGGCGAATAAAACGCAGCTTGTTGATTGTCATTTAATCAATAATATAAATTATAAGAATTACCAAAACTCCCAAAAATATCAATTTAAAGTTTACCTAAAATTCTGATGATTTCTTGAAAATGACGTCAATTGGCACTAAACTATTTCACTCAACATTTGAGGCATTAGTGCCAGGATACGGTCAAGGGGCCCGCAGACTGCGCTGTATTTAAGCCAGTCGCGACTCTCGAATGCCCGAAATCAAAACCAAATGCTGAATGGCATAAAATTATCTATCGCATAAAGCCAAAGATCATGTCATCAGCAGAATATTTTCTTATTACTTATCAATTCTTCCTTCAAATATGTGTGCCAAACATTTTCGGAGTATAGGATGTCATACCCAATTTTTCTATAAGATCATGAAATTCCCTAAAAATGCTCTAACTAAAATCAAATTCCGTGATAATGGCAAAAGATTTAATTAGTTTAATTAAAATTACTTCAGACTAGATGAATCTTGTCATACCGGGGGGCTCTTTTTGCACCTATACCTTTGTACATTGAATTTTCACTAGAATTTTTCAAATCCGTAATGACGGTAATTTCGATGTCACCAGCTAATAAAATTAACATTTATAAGTATGTCAAGGAACTATTCGCTTTTTTTTTAAATATTAACTAATTTTAGCTTACAATTAAAGTGCATAAATTCATATTACTATTACTACAATTAAATCCGCTTATTACAGCACATCTGAAACCTGATCTGTGCCTCGTGCAATGTTGTCTTTTTAGTTTCCGGCAAACAATATATAGTTAAAACAGAATATATCAGCGAGACTACTCCCAAGACATAACAGAGCTTATAGTATGAATCTGCTGCGAGTTCAAAAGATGCGCAGAGTATTTGCACCAACATCTCTACAGTAAATGCAATAGCAATGCAATATGGTTTAACAGCCAATGGAAAAGCTTCACTCAAATAAGCAGATGAAGATGCTGTGACCAAACCAGCAAAGAATTGATAGAACAGTAACAAATAAATTGCTGCCAGCATTGTGGATTCAATATATAAAATTGATGAACCAGTAAAACAGATTGCTATTCCTATAGCAATGGCACCACTTGTGAGCATACCAAATGCCAATGGTAGCTTTCGTCCTATCGTATCTTGCAGTAATACACCAACAATTATGCCAATAAAACGGAATGTACCGTATATTACTGCTGGCCAAGTAGTATACCCGACCGTATAGCTGGAGAAGCTCATAGCAATTATAGCACGTAGTATGCAAAGTTTAAATAACGCTGGTAAACTTGCTCTCATAGCTTCACCGCGAGACATTTCTCTATTGCAGGCAACGTAAATTTTGAGTGCTTCCAGTTGTTCATAGGTTTCAAAATTCACCACACATGGGTTTTGCAAACGGCGTAAACATTCAAGAGCTGCTTGTTCCTGATTGCGCATTAAAAAATATACTGGTGATTCGTTAACCGAAAGGTATATAATCCGCAATGACATTGCACTGAAAACAATCAAGAGTATTCCATGTAATTGATTTTGATTAAGGGCTATTACAAAATCTAAGCCAACGGTATAGCTGATTTGTAGATATGCACCCAAACTAAAATACATTGTCGCAATAGATGATGTTATCATACCGCGAAACTCTGGAACTACTTCCTCGCCACCCATTATCAAGGTTGGGACTAAGACTAATCCCACGGCGAATCCATTTAAATGACGTGCTGTCATAATGGCGATAGTGTCGTTTGGTAGCGATAGAAAAAGTATGCCGCCAAGTAGCACCAATATTGAGGATAAGAGCTGAAATGATAAAGAAATATAAAGGTCAGTAAGGTAATGAAATGGAGTCAAAGTTCTTAGCAAATTTTTTATTTTATTTTATTACTTACCATAAATGTTTTCTTCTTAAGAACATTAGCAAATGCGGCACTGGCAGCTGCTCCAGCTATGGCCATAACAAACCAACAAACAGTCATGTAGATCGTCATTGAATAAAAATGCCAAGAAGGATTAAAGCCAAGACTCCATGCCATGCTCATACCACCGCTAGTAAAAATAAATGCAGCTAAAAATTATATACAAAAGCCAATTTAACTTTTATAGAACCGCAGATATCATATCTTTCAAATTGCATAAAACTATAATTTAAGAATTGTTTTAAGATAAATTGATTATTAAGTTAATTGAATGTAATTTCCGTAGCATTTCTTCGTGCCAAATCAAACAACCCTGTCCCATGATTTACTGTTATCTACTATATAAAATTCAGTTTTTGTCTGTCTGTCTTTTATGGACGCAGACAGTATCAGGTAGATTTCAATGAAATTTTTACAGCTTGTTAGTATCGATCAGGCAGGTTTCATAGGCTATAAAACTTTTGTTTAGAGTGGCCCTCATACAAAAAAATTTTTAAAATAGCATTTTCACAAAGATCACTAAATCGATTCAAATGGAATTTACACTGCGTTATATTAAGAGGCATAGATAAAGCTACAAAACTTTTATTTAGGGTTTTTTTTTTTCGTGGGGAAGGTTGTGGTAAATGTACTGCAATATCTATGCAATTCACTATCCTAAAGCTACCGTCATAGCTTCAGAGTGTGTCACTTCACTAAAACCCACAACCTTTGACCTCCAGGCCTTCTATCCTGGGACTGCGTTAGCATTGCTTCGGGGTAAACTTTTATTTAGGGTGGCCCTCATAAAAAAAATATTTTTTAAATATTATTTTCATAATACATAATTGTTTTTTACATGTTCTTTTATGGTCTAAGGAAGGCTGTTGCAAAGTTTGGTTTAGAAAAATGGGCGGTGACACGCGCTCCAAAAATAAATTATTCATAATCATCAACTACTGGAGGCAGATGAATGGAAATTGATACATATATAAAAGATACGGACAAAGTAAGTTTCAAGTGAAAAAATGGGCGGTACCATGCCTCTCATATGGGAATGAAATAACATTTTGTATATATCAACAACTATTTGATGCAGATGAATGAGATTTGGGGCGTATAATAAATAAAGACTCTAACAAATAAAACTCAATGCTCCACCTACCAGTAAGGGCATATCAACATCGGCCAAGTAGAGGCGTACCGTGCACACCGGGCGCCTCTAGTAAAATCTCCAGCTACAACATTGAAATTTACTATATCCACCTATTTTCATTTACTAAAAAAAAATTCTTTACTTTTGACTTTCAAAAACCCTAGCAAAATGATATATATTTCACGACCATTTTGCTGCTCCCCAAGCGTTGCGCCCAGGGCGACCGTCCTCTCGGGCCCCCCTAGGTACGCAACTGCTGCCAGGCTTGCTACACGTATGTAAAAGAGTAGGGAAAAAAGTTAGTTTCACTGGAAAAAGTGGGCTGTTTCGCTTTTAGATTCAATCGCATGAGTTCATACAACCTACCGGAAAGGGCAGAACAACGTCCGCCTGGACAGCTAGTCATCTTACATAATGAATACAGTGCTTCAAAAATTAAAAATTATTCCAAACTTTCATAAAGAAAATCACATAATCTATAACTTTTGGCAAACATCAATCAATGTCCGATCAATAGAAAAAGGGATATGTATTTAAAAAAGCACTTTTAACCCTTGACCTTGACTGTTATGAAAATGCTTGCGCTAACGTGACCAATGTACATAAAGTATTCTATGAAATATCAGGAATTCGATAACCCTAACTTTGATGTACATGAACTTTTGTATTAAATTTATCATTATGGGTTCAAAAAGTTTTTCGCCCAAAACGGCAATATATCTGATTTTTTTTTTTTTAGAAAATTCCACCAAGTCAGCTTATTTTTGCTAGGAGCTCGTAGAATGGCTAATTAAGCTTTTTTTTTAAACAAAATAAAAATTGTAAACAAAAAAGTGCATGTTTTTATGTCATTTATAATATGGCATGTGCAATCACAATACTTTTTGTGATAAGATTAGAAATTGTTGTTTGTTATTAGAAATGGCCTTATCAAATGTTCAAAAAAAAAGTAGTGGGTAGTACATAAATAAAAAGTGGCAAAATAAATATCAATAATGTGGACACACACGCATTAAGTCAGATCAGTTGATTTAATATTTAAAAACAAATACTTTTTATCAAATAGTTCCGGTTCAAAAGATTTATCGTATTAACATTTTACTATGGTGATAAGAAACTTTACATATTTATTGTATGTTTTATTTTTCTAAAAATAAATCATTTTTGTCAAGTAAGTACGAATTCAAATATTTTACCTGCTCCCACAGAATTTGATTGAGGTTTATTCTTTTGCTTTAGGGCACACCATCCTTTTTTGCGCGCCGAAATTGGCACTTTTTGATGAAAGTATTGTTTTTCTGTCTGCGGATAAGCTGTTTCTGTTGCTCCAAAATTATGGTCTTGTAGAGGAACCTTATTGTCCATTTTTATTACTTTCTTTCGAGTAAAACAATGAAATTCACAAGATTTTCATTTAATTAAATTAATTCAACTTTTTCTCTAACTCAATGCAAACCAAATATGTAGGCGGTTAAAATCAAACTAAGTTGGCAATGTTAGCAAATGAGTTTCAAAGCTGTTAAATCTTATCAAAGTAATCGTGATTAATAAACTTATCAGTTTCAATTAAGTACACAGAAAAAAGTAGGGTGCAATTGAATTGTACAACAAAATTAAAACTCAGTATAAAATTTTCTACTGAAATGAAATTGAATCAAAACTGTATAAAATAAAAAAAAAATGATTTTAGATATCAGTGTTGGCACTTTCCGTACATTTGCGCTTTAAAAAGTAGAAATAATTTTGTAAAGTAAGTTCTATCCAACAAAGTGCTTGGTGTAAAACTTTTTTTTTGGACTAAAAATTTTTCTTAGCTTTTCTTTCCCATTTTTTAGCGAACCGCTGCACACAAATCAAGTTTTTTGGTTTAAAAATCGCTAGAGACGGCAAATCTTGTCGGAAATGATAATTTTTTTTTTTTTTTAATTTAAATGTAACCCGAGCCCGAATTTTGAAAAAAAATGTTGGTTTTTATTATTTTAAGTTAAACGCCTATAAAAACTTTTTTTTAAATATTTTCCCTAGCTCGATAACTTCCAAAAAAATTAAATTTTTTCCAAATTTTAAAATGGTATGTGTTACTTAGCCGAAAACTTTAAGCCTTGGCTCAAGAAGTTTCTTGAAATTATTATCTACAAAAAAAAATTGTTGGCAATAAAACATACGTTTTTGATATTTTCAAAAATGTTGGAAGTCTAAATTAAAAATATCGTTATAACAGGCGGTTCAGATATTACTTAACGCACTTGGGTGGAGAAATATGGCAGCTTATACAATTTCATGTGTCTTTTCATTTAACATGTTGTGACACCGGAAAGAGGAGGTGGTCAATAATTTCGAAAAACAGCGTTACATCTTATATGAACAGTACCGAAAATGTATATTGAATAGTTGGAAATTTCAAAAACAAAAATTAAAAAATTCATATTATTCGGATTATTGATATGCCAAAGACTTTAATTCGGCAATACATATTCCGTAATGAATGTCGCTCAGATTGAGAACGTACGTCATCACCTTTCTTACTGTGTATTGAAGAGCTGAAATAAAAATTAATTTACAATAAGTTCAGATGATCCATCGACGTCTAAGATCTAAGCAAAGTTTTGGAAAATGTTTAAAAATCATATAAATGGAACGTGCCAATACTCTTGAGTTGACAACATGTCCGTGGAGGATTTACTCACTGAAAGCTTATGCAAAATACCTTTTGTGAGTCAAAATATCAATGCTACATGATAATTATAAATACTTATATTTAGCTGAATATAGTCTCCCAAAATAGTTGTGAAAACAATCAGGGGCACCGGAAGATTTGTTTCGTGTGTTTAGAACCTAAAACACTTGAGACTTCCCCATGTGGAATTCAACACGGGAAACTTTGATTCAACACGGGAGTTTTTCCCTCGTTGATTCCGAATTTGGGGTCCTTATTCGATATGTTTTTTTGTCAAATTGGCGCTGCAGCTATCGTCGTGGCTGCCCTAATTGAATTTGACGTAACGATTGGTTGTCACGACGACAACCAATATGAAAACTGAGCAAAAAAATTCATGGAATAGGGACCCTGAATTCGGAACAGAATCGATGCGGGTGAGTATAAGTTAAAGAATTCGCAGGTAGATGCATTGTAGTGTACATATGTAAATTAATATTTCGTGAAATATGTAATGTGTTATTCTCGCAGTGTATTCAATCAGCAACGTCTGCATTATGCATTGTGAGAATACAATAATATAATGTGGATGAGTTTACTTAATGAAATATAATACTATTACCGTCCGTCTGACGGCAATGATTTGAAGTTGCTAACTCAGCACATAATATAGCACTGCATGCTCTGCGTCTTAAGCTTTAAGTTTTAAACATAAGAAATAATACAAACAAATAATAAAGACATTCGTTTAACTATAATCAAACTGAATATAACGTGTTATTATTTTTAAAATAAATAGTCATATAAATAAATTGTTAAAATACATTTGTATCAACCTATCGGCTTGCGAGCCGCCAATCAGATCGCGCGCTGAAACGTAGCCGGACGGTAACTAACTGCCTAAGGACAAATGAATTTGCCTTAACAAAAGATGTACTATTGACGAAAAAAACGTTTAGCATATTATGAACCCCGATGTTGCCGCTTCGTGCTGTTACACCACTAGACTGCAAGATTTAATATATTCGTTTATGGCGCTAATTACAACAGTTTTCCAAATTAAATACTGCTAACAATTAAAACTAAAACTGCAACCCGATATCTGATGGAGATGAAAGCTAAGCATCCGAGAAAAGATTCCGGCATCGTCAATGATGATGGCATGCGACAGTTTTACCCTTAGGTTAGGTTGCTTAGCACAGCAGGCTCGTAGTACTAAAAGTGCCATTTTAATACCACATTACGTGACCCAGTGAATTGGTCGGTGTTAAGACAGCTGCTACATCCAGTTAGCCTTATTAAGATAATGCAACAAAGATCCGATATAAACTTCGGAAAATTCGTTGTGATCATTGAAGAAAAGTTTTCCAAGGCATCTTAGCCTAATTCTGGCTAAAGCTGAACAGCTTTAAAAGAATTGCTCGAGAGATTCAATCTCGCTTGCATTCAAGCAGCTGCGGCAGGAAGAATTGAATAGGATACATAATCTTTCATGCATGCTTGCCGATTGAACAGTGTGCAGTGCAGGCCACGTTGACTCTTGCGATGTCAAACTGGCTCCTAGACAGTAAGTAGGTGGTTCGCAGTTTATTATAAAGGGCGAGATTGATGTGACTATTTTACAAGTTTCTAAAGACTTTCAGTGGTTTCCGGTTATAGACAGAAAATCCCAGAAAATTCTCTTCTTAGCTAAACCGATGGAAGTGTAAACTCGTTCCGGAGCTGTTTCATTAAGAGAGGGAACACGTTTTGGAGAGGATTGCTAATCTTCTTCTCTGAATGCAAGAATGGCAGAAACTTCAGCTTGGAAAACGTTAGCTGAATCAGGTAAATGGAAAGATTGTGAGATTTCTGGGCCTTTTGAGTAAACTCCTGCGCCTACTCCACACTCCATCTTAGACCCATCGGTGAATATGGTGGTATCAAAATTTAAGTTCAGAGTGGCTCCTCTTCCAACTGAACTCGCTCCGGAAACTTCACCCGAAAATTTTTCTCAAAACTGTGTGTAAAACAGACATAGTCCATTGGGAGAATTTGAAAGCTCGATTGGCAAGATGTCGAGTATAGACCATTTACTTCGAAAATCATTTTTCGGCTTCGCTGAGCCTTATCGCACTGCACGAAGCGAAGTGCTCTGATAAAAGAATTGGTCGGTAGCAGGTGTAGAAGGACATTTAAGGCTGCCGTGGGACATAATCTCATAGCCCTCGTCACATCGATGCAAGCCATCCTTTGCAGTCTTTCTAGTTTTGACTAGTTTTAGGCTATCCTAATAGTTGGATACCAGACTAAAGCAACGTAAGTGAGAATCCGACCAACTACAGCTGTGTACATGCAATAATTTTTGGTTGAAGACTCCATTTTTTACTAAAATTTTTCTTACAAGCATACAAAGCTATGCAGGCTTTTTTGCCCTTAGCGGCCATAATTTCTTTGCTCTAGCCTTTCTACCACGCCCCTTCAATGTGAATTTACATGAAAACAACTTCGAGTAAAATTGGCATCAAAAACTCTCAATTCGACAGAAGTCTGAACTTTCTACAGGTTTTGGCAAACTCTTGATAATTTTATCTACGTAATGATTTTTCTTAAAATGAATTGAATTGTAACATTACTTTTAATGAAAATATATAAATTCCTTACTTCTGTTAAATTTATTTAAATTCAAGAGCTTAAACATTATGATCATCAAAGATTTCAGTGTCAACAAAATTCTTAGTTAAATTAACAAATTCATTTAATTAATGGTAAATATTTACCTAAATATTAATTAAAATAACAGCGAACACACAGAAAGTCAATAAATTAATTCAGCCGCAACAGCAGCATCAACAATAAAATGGTAAAAAAATGATTTATGTTGGCAACCCAGAGCAACAGCAAATCGTGCAAAGCAACAGACAACAACAGCAATAACAAGAAACAACATCATATTGATTTCATATTGTTTTTATGCCTCAGGTTAAGTTAATTATTTCAGCAATTAATTTTACAGCAAAAACAACAACAGCAACAGCAACAAAAACATTTACTGCATTACACCGCAAAACATTTAGTGCTGTTTTAACTGCAGGAGCAACATTTAAATGCAACAAAAACAAATATTGAAATAAAAACGCAAAATTTCTCATTTACAATAAATAAATCGAAAATTTACGTTTTTCTCTCTCATTTGCCGATAATCGAAATAAAATCATTTAATTTATTAAATTGTTTTCTTTTATTGTGGAATGGGCGGTTTCTGATAATTGCGATTTTTTTATTGCAGTCGTTTTTAACAATTATTGACAACTCAATGTTCCATTTTATTACCTGTTGCATGTACACAGAGAAAAATAAATACAAGTGAGGATCAGTACAGATTATTAATTTGTATTCAATACTTATATGGGTTTTTGAATTTTCTATAGAAAACAAAATCAACAACAGAAAATTCTAAAGAAAAATAATAAGGTACGACAACACTGCATTATTGAAATTATTTTTATATTGTATGGATACCAAACACAGTAAAATATGGATTTGATTTATTAAAATATTCACAAAAATTAACATTTTGCTTTAAAAAAAATCATCATAAGTTGGATATTTGAACCCTGTAACTGTATTCTTCGTCGAATCGACGAACACTTTTTGATCTCTAAGGTGAAACTAAAAAATTAGCTCAGCTGTTAATTTCAAATAAAGTTTCTAAGTCATGAATTAATATTAAATTTTTCATTAAATTATTGTAAAAAGTTTATAAAAAATAAATGCGTCAATAAAATATATATAGTTTTTCAGTACAACCAGCTTAAAATCGAACTTCGTCACTTCGACGAAGTTTACATTTAACGTATTAAAAATGAAAATACAGTTCCAGGCTTAATAATAACATATGACTCATTTAGAGACACTTTTTTCAAAAATAAAAATAAAGTTCAAAAAATTCAATTTTATCAGGTAATCTCATTATATCTTATAACAGATCTATGATTTACAATTATTTTTTAAAAAAAAAAATTTATTAAATTTTAACCGTAACTGCATCTAACTTGATCCATTCCTAAGTTTAAATTTTCGATGACTCTTTCAAGCATTTCGAGTGGTATTTGCTGAATTACAGGCCGACAGCACCTCAGACCCAAAGACCAGACTATATATTTTCGAAGGTTTTTGATGCGCTCTATCAGCTCTGGTTTTCGAGATATCCTAATCTGAAAGTGCAAAAACACCGTTTTTGCCCATTTTTGAGGTTATGTATTTATGATTTTTGAGCAATATTAACGCTTTATGAAAGAAGAAGGCTTGTTCTTAAAGAAGCCAACCTTTAATTTTGGTGAAATAAAAAATCCATAAGACTACATAACCTCAAAAATGCGTAAAAACGGTGTTTTTTGCCATTTTAGGTTAGGATATCTCGAAAACCAGAGCTGATAGAGCATTTTTGAGGCCAGATTTGGATTCAGCGAATCAAAAACCTTCGGAAATATATAGTCTGGTTTCTGGGTCTGAATGTTGGTTAAATTTTGTCGGCCTGTGTAACACACGTAATGTTGGCTATCGATTCCTCAATCGTAGCCGGGTTATCCATGTAGACTTTGGACTTTGGACTTTACCATGATCTAGGCGGCCAATTTACCGGTCCGATGCCTGAAATTAACTGTTCACTGAATTGTTCTTCGCAATAAAGTTATGGTTACATGAGCTGTGTGACATTTTTTTTCATTTTTAAAGATATATGTATCGATGATTCTACCAGCTCATAAACCCCCA
The DNA here is from genome assembly GCA_963662105.1 of Meiosimyza platycephala. NCBI lineage: Eukaryota > Metazoa > Arthropoda > Insecta > Diptera > Lauxaniidae > Meiosimyza > Meiosimyza platycephala. Next base: position 15,965,786 of record OY759210.1, read on the forward strand.
CAAACTGTTGTTTTTTCTGGATGCAATGGCAGCTGTTGTAACGACGTACTGACACGTCATATCTCCGAAACTCGTCGTTCAATTTCCATGACAGAAGGTAGCTGATGTGCACCCCAACAATATCAGTCATTAATCAACACGTAGCGCCACCATGAACAACGTGAAAGTCCTGTCCGGTTATTTAAAGGATACACTGTGTTTTATTGTCTAAGCTTTTTATCTCTTGCCTACGCATAGGGCCAATAACGTCATGCTTCTCTTTATTCACTATAATAGAATTTAACTTTTACCGGAATTAGAACGCTATTGGCGTTTCCGCAACAGATAACTGATTTTCATAGAACGTTTTGATCATATATTTGAAACTCCAAGTTCTGATGATTACAAAATTTTAATTTAATATGTTTTCCAAATTTCAACGAATACTGAAGACAATTTTTCCGCCTTCCAAAGAGAATGCAACTGGGGCGAAGAGGGTCTTCACTTAGTTTCTTCACATTTTCTTAATGGAATTATAGAATAGTACTAAATACTACTTACATGCATATATAGTATGAAGAACTTACATATAAATGTGTAAATACATATATCCACACAAATTTTGCGTAGATTTTTATATTTCTCTCTCTGTTATTCCTTACATGTAAATATTAAATTAACTTGAAGGCTGTTGAAAGTTCATTACATTTAGCAACAAGCACGGTTAATTAAAAGGCATCATTATTGTGGTGTACGAGCATTATTAAAATTCGTATAAGGCCTTAAGGACATATACTTTATATTATTTTTTATCATATAACTATATTAACAGTATATGATTAAAATAGTGTTTTATTCTCAGTTTAAAAAAAGATTCGATTCAATTGATTTATAAAATATTTATTGCTTCAAGCAAATAATTTTTCATTATATTGAAATGGTCTATGCAATAGCAAATATTTTAAGATACAGTCTATAATTTGCGCCGATTACAGTAATAAAACTCTACTCAAACACACAAAAGTTGTCACAACTAACAATGTGATTTGGAAAATAAATCTATTACTAGATGAACAAAGTTTGCAGTTTAAGTCTTTTGAATCAAAAACAACTTTATAATGCAAAATTCAACTAACACTATAATATATTGCTCAAAAACTTTTAAGCCGTGTGAACTATTTAAAATTAAATTTTATGTTTATCCTTAGCTTATCAGGGATTTTTGTAGTTTTATCCTTTTGACTGTTGTTTTTACCACCACCCTCTTCAATGCCGCCGCGAACGCTAATTTCCTGGCACTTTCTACATGCAATTTTGAAGACAAATGGCAACTCCTTGAGAAAAATCTGTGTAATTAGGCAAGTAATTAGTAGGGATTTTTATTTTTTTTAAATAAATGAAAAGCGAATCAGAGCTAAAAAGAATTGCTTGCGCACAATGGGAGCAAGTAAAAAAAAACTAAAAGAAGATGCGAGTTATGTAGAGGTATCCTTGTTTGTTGGCTTTCGTGCATCCTGTGGAACAAAGTAAAACAAATTGCGCTACTTTATATTGTTTTTTTTTCCACTTTGTTTTCTTTTTTTTTTTTGTGGACAGATTTTTCACATTGTTGTTGTTATTGTTGCTATTACAAAATTTTCGTTGGTCGTGCAAAATTTTTATTTTAAAATTGCATGCAGTAATAGCAGCATCAGCTGGCAGCCAGCACCTTAAGGCGAATTTGGTGGGAGAATGAGCGCAATGCTGCCAGATTGCCAGGAAATAGAAAAAGATTAACATGGGTCATATCAGGGTTATATAGTGCTTGAACGACGAAATTCGTTGAATTTTCGGCTAAAAACTCTGGCGCAATGATGGCTTTATGCGATGGTACATTACCGTGGTGCAAAGTCTATGTGTTATTCTTCCACCATTTGGACATTTTTGGTGAATATTCCCGCGCAAGTGCTTCATGATGTCTAAATAATAATCCTTGTTTATCGTTTCTTCTTCTGAAAGGAGTTCAGAGTGTACCATACTGTGGAAGTCGAAAAAAACTGTCAGCATAACCTTGATTTTTGAGCGACTTTGATGCGTTTTTTTTAATTTCGGCTTGGTTTGTATATGGTGCTCGTAAGTCCATCTCACGTTGCGCTTTATGCCTTATCCAATTCCGCTTCATTTTTTGTTTCCGGACTTGAAGAAATTTCAAAAAAAAAATTCAATGAAATTTTTATTTCGTCTGGGCTCTCTTCCTTGGAATAAAGATTTTCTGAAGATTCAAATTTCGGTTTCATGATCCCATTCACATTTCTGTTCATTTAATTTTTAAGCAAATTATCGAAATCTGGCAATGCACAACATCAGCATGCTATAGGTAACCGCTGCAATTTTTCTTACCACGGATTAAAAACGTAAAAGGACGAAACACAAAAACAACATAGCGAACGAAAAAAAAAGTGAGGCACAACTGAACGCCCACAGGATTTGCCAGCAGCTTTATTTATGCTACTTTTGTTTTTCTAGGTTTTTTATATCCGTGGTATATTTTTTTTTTTTGCTTCCTTTTGTTATTTCGGTTGGAGCGTCCATTATTCAAAATTACTTTCACAGGATTTGAAGCGTCATTTTCGCTTAACATTCACTCGTCGTATAGGCAAGCGGCTCAGCATTTTCCATTTGAGTCCATTTACAGATTCTACGATGAGTAGAGATGCAAACAGCGAGTGACAAGTAATTTGAATATCGATAGAGATACAATAAAAAAAAAAGTTGGATACTTGGAAAAGAGGCCAAATAACAATATGCAATGTGAGTGCAAATGGAAAACTTCTACTTCCGTGGAAAAATTGGCTTCAGACATTTAAACAAAACTTTTGAATCCCTACGTCAAAGCACATTTTTGTAAGTCACTTACGTTTCATGCTCAAAAAAATTAGAGTTTGATTAAGTATCGATACTCTTCAGCTTCTAATACTGAGATACGGCAAAGTATTTCCACGAAACAAGCTTGTGAAAAACACATTCTGGGTGGGTCAAATCCAAAAGAAATGGTGGCACGTGAGTTAACATGAATAAAATGGAAAATAATTCAGTCACTCAACTCATTTATTCCGCGCAAAGCGGTCGAGCAGCGGAAGCTCAGCTAAAGCAGATTTATGCGCTCTCGTTGAAAAACTCATTTGGTACTGTGTGTGATATTCCACGAATTTGTGCAAAGCAGAAAAAATAAAATCTTCTGCATCCTGTAGTGATGTTTACTTATGTGTATGCGCTCGCCTTATTTGCATCTATGCATGACGTAGCTCAAACCTAGTTTTTATTTCGATGTCTTTTTTTTTTTTGATTTTCAGATTCAGGCTCAGACGATGAAAAATGCGAAGAAGGACATTCTGCATGACACGTGCTTTCAAAATTTAATCGTCCTCGAGCGTCGTCTACAGCAACGAAAACGACAACGACAACGACAGCGACGACAACGACAACTTTTAAACGAGTAGCTTCTAATAGATTGGGTGGGTTGTGTTCTGGTTTTCCTGTTGGCCACCAGTAGTTGCTATGTCACCGGTTTGTATGCTTCATATAACAATTTTTGACGTAGGTCGCTTAGAGTGGCGCGCTGGATTAGGATACATTCGTTCTCTATTGTTTTCAATTTGGCAGCATTCCATAGTTGTTGCCTGTTTTAGTGCGATAGCATAACTAGCGGATTGCGTTTTAAAACTATTTAATGTGCATCGTAAAATTGGGCTTTTAAATTAGGATCCATTGAAATAACTTGAAATTATTTGGCACTATGTGGAGTGCTTAGCATAGGATGTGCTATCAACCATTTACCATTGAACTCATGAAAAAGTTGGTTTAATTTTTCACATGATTTTTCAATATTTTGAGACAAACATTATACCAAAAGGATATCTCTTAGAATGAATAAACGATTCCACTGGCATATGCTCCGATACAGCTCTGAAAGAGCACTTTCTGTAGCCCTAAATTATATTTGCAAGTGATCACTCTGCTCCTTTCAATATAACCAATTTGAACAATTCTATGCGTATACCAAAAAACAGATCTTATCATCGTTCATATCATCGTTTTCGCCGACAAATCCACCCTTTCAGCAAGAAGTCCACTGCTTCGGCTATGCCTAGGTCTTAGGTCTTGCTACGATGGATTATGTTTCCTATATCCTTATGAAACGGCGCAGTAAGTCCTTATCGCAAGCAGCGTTTTATTAAGATAGGGCTAGAGGGAGCTGTAGCCCCGGGATCTAAGTTTAAGAGAGGCCCCAGCCAGCATAAGATTATGTTATTAAGAAATCTGAGCTTAAAGTTTGTTTTCAAGTCGTGATATTTATTATTTTTTTCAAGAAGCATAAATTTATGTTAACGGCCAAGTTCTTAAGCATATGCTCAAATCTTTTTTCCAACATATTCTCACCACTGCTTTTTAAAAATCGTTTAACATACCAAAGTATTACAATAAAAATTCTAACAACTGTCTTCTTACCCCTCCATTTGCCACGTAGCATACTAAAAATTGAATCAAAAAACTTTTTTGTCAGAATAAATCCCAGCCAGCACTGATTTCGAGTCCAAATGTCTAACTTCCTGTTTTACTGTCGTCTACCTGTCTTTCAGCACATGCATATGTTACCAGTTTTCAGCAGCTATTATCATATATAATTTTATTGTTTGCGGCATAAACGAGCAAAACGTGTGGTGCACTTTTTTGTTTATTTCGGTTTTGCCTTCAACATTTTTATCCCCATGTGGGCATAAAACTTGTTATATTGAAAAGTTCCGAAAAAAAAAATATTATTATTTTGATATTATGCAAATTTTTATTGTTTTCCATTGAGACAAACATCATAGAGACAGGTTAAAAATGTATGAGTAGTCGCAGAGCAAACATCATAAGGATTTGCAACTTTTTGCAATATCCTTTCATACATTTGTATGCTGTCTGCAAGCCATCAATTTTTTGGTGTTGGCAAATCTTATATTCAGCACATTAAATTACAATAATTTTTCTCTAAAATGCTATGAAATTTCTATTGCGGTTAATGTATGTACTTAATATATCTGTATATTTTAACTGTGTGATGTGTGGAAGTGGTATACGCATTATGTTGTTATTACAAATTCGTTAATGGTCTTAAAATTAATATAGATTTCCGGACCATTTTTAAAACAATTGCCAATAATATAGAAATAATGGGAGTATTAACACTGCGTTAAGTGTAAAATTAAAACATCTTTGCAAATGAAATGTTTTCAGAATTAAAAAAAATAGCTAAGAACATAAGTAGTTTAGCAAATAGGGAATTGTAAACATGGTCGGTATCATCATTTTGACTACCCACAATAACTTTACCAAACTTCAAACATTTTTGGACTATAACTGTGCTCAACCAAAATTCGTTTACCACTAAAATTTAATTTATATCCTCACTAATAACTTGAACAAGATGTTAATCTTGACACAGCAAAGAGACTTTCTCACATTGCGGGCCAGGACAACATCATAACAATATGGCAGTGAAATAAACCTGACACAAATGGTGCACGGTGTAACCAAAACCTCAAAGCAATAAAGCAGAAAATTTAAATTGTTACTATAAATGAACGGACGGCAACGTAATTAAGAATAACAACTACGTAATGTTGATGTTGGATAAGTATATACTTGTGCGAGTGTTGCCAGACTTTGATTTTGACAAGCAATGCAGTTAAAGAATATACCAATTTATGTCATATCTGATCGAATGTAAAGCTTTTTGGATCGTTAGAACATGCCTGTAATATATAAATTCTAAAAATATTGGCAACCAGACTTCTCATCTCCGGCGTAATTTTCTCTTCGCATCATGTCACGATATCGAAAGATCTTTGTTTTAGAGTTTAAAAAATGTTACTTTAAGGCATATGTATTTGAAGTTATACCAAATTTAAAAGGAATTGTATAGCTTATAACTTTTTATGACATCAGTTCATCATCTCTGAATCTTTTCAATAAAAGTCGCGTCAGGCACTGGAAAATTTGGCAAATCGGCTTATTTCATCTTATTAGTACACCTTGGAAGATTAGCCTGCATATTCCAAGCTCAGATTAATGCCAGTACAAAGTTCAGTCTAAACATCCGGCATATGGGAATGTCCATTAATTACGTGAGTCAAAATAGGAGGGGAGGGGGCCCGGCATAATCTCACCAAATCTCACCAAGGGGAGGAGGGGTTCAAAACCTCACGTCAACTTCTTAATACATAGAATTTACATTAAAAGTTATAATTTAAATCTCACAGGAGGGAGGGGAGGGGTCCCGCCAGATCTCACCAAGGGGGGGTGGGGTTCGAATTTTCAAAAGTATACCTCACATAATTAATGGACGTCCCCTTAGAACAACCTTCAGCACAAAGGCTCTTAGCTCACGATAATCAAATCTAATTGTAAGGTAATTCCGGATTATGTTTTCAGTATGAACAAATACCCAAAAATTGACTTGGGCTTTTGTATAGTGGGGCAATTCCTGACAGTGAAGGATTACTAAAAAAAAATCAGTTTTTGTAAGTCCATTTTTCATTGGGTGATTCTTCATTAACCCTAATTTGGCCGAAGATTTTTGTATCTCATTTCGGCCGAAGCAGTCACCCGGGTGACTATATTTGAAAATATGATAAATTTTCGATATAGAGAAAACTTTTTAGGAAAATTGGGAATATTTTTAAGGTTGATTTTCTTAGCTTTACAATGAAAATAATTTCAATTTTCGAGCTTTAACAGAACCGGAGTTATGAATTTTTTCAAAAAAATCCTCGAACACATATCTCTTCTTTTTCGATACAGAACCCATAAAAAAAATTGCAACCAAATCCAAAATGTGTCCGTCAATTTTTGTCAAAATTTGTTGGGTTTGTAAAAGAAGGTCTCATATGGCTGCTCGGCCGAAATGTGAATAAAAACCTTCAATAGGTAACAATTTCAAGTATTTTGTGTTTTTTACACTCAAAATTCATTAGTTTAAGATGTCAAGGAAGATAGGATAAAATAATTGATAAGGAATACATTTTTTGGTCGAAAAAGTTGAAATAGTCACCCGGGTGACTGTTCGACCGAATGGGAGTTAAACACAATCGCCGAAAATTATGGGTAAAATTTTTTTTTTTTTTTTTCTGAGCTATTTGGGCAATTATGAGTACAGCGCGAGGCTTGACGCGACCAAACTATTTCGCTCCTTTTTAGACTTATTTTTAAAATAAAAAAATAATTAATAAAGTAAAGGAAAAAGATCCAATGAACCAATTTTTCAAGGTAATTTAATAAATTCATTAGAATCCTTTTCTTCTATTCAAGTGAAAAAATCCCCAATAAAAAAAATGCTCACAACAGTACGACACCACTTCAACAAATACCCAAAATATTGTCAAACCCACTTTTGTTTTATTTGCTGCTGCTTTCAAAAATTTCCATTTTTCATGGAATTTTCATTTAATTTTTCCAAAAAATTTCCATTAATATGCGCGTGGCTAGTCAAATTTCTAGGAGGGAACAAAAAGCCAACAAAAGTACACCGAACCGAACGACCAACCAACCATTAGACCAAAAAAATGTGTCTCAATTAAGTTTAAATGTCGACAGCGAAGCGACACTTTAAATGTCAAATCCTTGGCATATGATGACAATGTCCGGTGTTACCTTGTCGTCATCGTTGTTGTTTTTGTTATTATGTGCTTTCAGCCAGAACCTTTACTTGGCCGTTGTATCCTATCGACTAGCAGCACCAACCCAAATAAAAACCTTTACATGCTTGTCATAATAAAAACGCATTTTGGTTGACAGGGTTCAGGTTCAGCTCAGTCAGTCAGTTCAGTTTAGTCAGTCGGCTGGCTGTGCTCTCAAATTTATGTAGCACATGTTTTGCGGTATCGTTTTATTATTTTGCTATATTTTTCTATTTTTTCCGGTTGTTTTTTTTTTTTTTTTCTTGTAGTACCCTCTCTATTGTTAACATGGGCATCATGCTACCGCCTCCGTATGTTGCATTGAAATTTTATTTTATTATGGGTGGTAGACGTGCGTTTGATGATGGAATTTTGATAAGCTGACACCCTGGCTTGACATCAGGATTGAAAGTGTATCAGTGACCGGGTAATGGTAATGGATTTATAGACAAGCAAAAGCGCGCTGTTAACTGTAAGCCAGCATGTTTTTTGAGGGTATGTTAAGAATCATGTCGGTACGCAAAGTGGGTAAAGAATTTTTAGATAAAAGTTTTTATTTGAAATTGTGCTTCAATATGCTGGCAATAAAAACTTTTTAGTTTTATTTAAAAAAATGTATACGGTAGTACTTTTTTTAATTTCGATAAACGCTTATATTTAAAAACAGAAGTGAACTCTTACGAAATATGTAGCCGCCAGATTTCACCAAATATCACCAAGGGGAGATCCAAATTTTCAAAAAAAAAACACCTCACGTAATTAATGGACGTACCCCTAAGGAAATTTTAGTAAGATTTTCCTTTTACATATCAAATTTAATGTTGAAAGAAGGAAAACAATCATCAGCAAACGTACGTCAAAATTTCAGCTTCCAAATTTGGTGTCGATCAACTATTTTGTCAACCAACTTTCTTGTCGTCCAACTTTTTGTTATCTAAGTTCATCAAGGTCGAATTTTTTTGTCGATCAACTTTTACGTAGTCGAGCTTTCTAATCATTTATTTGTTTTGCCATCCAACATTTTTTGTCGTTCATTTTTGTTTCGACCAACTTTCATCTTGTTCACTTTTCATCTTCTTCTATCACCCACGCTTTTGTCGTCTAACTTTCTAGCCTTCAAATTTTTTTTTTATTTTCCAACTTTCTCATATTTTTGGCATGCAACTTTTAATCATCCAACTTTCTATCACCAAACTTCTAATGCGTGTAATTTTTTTCGTTTTCCAATTTTTGTTGTTGTGCAACTATTTTGGCGTCTAATTATTTTTTCGTCCAACTTTTTATCATCAATATTTTTTTGTTCAACTTTGTTTTGTAGGGATTGTTTTCAACCTGTCCCATCAATTGTTGCAGTATTTTTATTTTCGACCTTTTCCGATCGATTGGCGCAAAAAAATGTGCGGGTCAAAAACGATCCTTTCCATGGTCCGAGTCCTACCCTAGTGATATACAAAATTCCTCGTGTCTATATCCTTTACGCAAAATTGTTTGCAAAAATGTGCGCAGAGCTGTTTGGAACAGGGGCTATTTTAAAAAAACGAGCGAGTCGGATGATATTCAACATTCATTTTAAGCAGTTTATGCAGGCAAAACACACGTGTTAAATGAACTTTTAAATCTTGAGCAATTTTCCGTGCGCATGAACTTTAAGAAATACACGTGTAGTTCATGTTTTGAATATTCGTGTAGAGGAAGCTCATGTTGTCAAATTCAAGTTCGTTATTTCACATGTAACACGTTTTGAAATGTAACACGTGTTCACGTGTATTTTGGAGTTCTACTTCAAATGTATTGTAAGTTATTTTATTGTAGCTTGGCGCCAGTAAAGACAATTTGACAGATAACTTCTTTCAAAGCTTATAAGAAAGATTAAAAAATTCAAGTAGGGCATTTCTAACACCGACTTCTAATTTAGTACCTAAAAATATTATATTTTAATAGTACGAAGTGTGTTGTGTTTGTGTATTACCATATCTAACAATCTGAAGAAATCGTGAAGATTTTTGATATTTTCACACTATTCTATTATATACAAATGTAATAGTTTATAACAAACACCAACAATATTGACGTTCTAAAGTCTTTTGTTATATTGACATAAGAAACTAATTTTAATTGAGTTAAAATGATTAAAACATACAATCAAACAAAATGTACTTTATACATGTATGCATATTTTCTATCTTACCTTTATGTAGCTATTTACATTTTAATACGAAGACAATCATATCGCAAGTCAATTAAAACTTCTTTGAATAAAGTTTTGCAAAAATTAAAATAAAAAACATTTGGAATGTAAAGTTGCTCGTCTGTTCAAATTTATTTAGAAAGATATAATCTGTACTAATAGATTTAAACATACCCAACTGTAAATTAATGACAAAAGCGGTAATATAAAGATTTGCATAGAAATATATTGCGACTTGGTTTATGAAAAGGGAGCTTAGGTGTCAAAAAACTATTTTACACTTTTTTGCCGATTCGAATAGACGAAACAGCTGTTTTTTCGAAATTTTTTTTTCGCACTTAAGCCTCCTTTTCATAGACCAAGTGCCATATAAACTCTATTGACTTTAGAGTTTTGTAAAATTTATTTTATTCTGAAAATTGATAGATCTCATCTTCTTAAAACTATTGTCTGAATATTGAATTTCTTTAATTACTTCTGTTGTTTCTACTGGGTTAGCAATAGTGTAAATAACAAAAGGACTATAATCATAAGTGCTTTTCTGTTCATATGCTTTTCTATGTTCATATGTATGTATGTACCTATCTGATGTGTTTACGTGTGTTGTAATTTCTTAGTTTATAATTGTAAAATACAAAATATTAAGTTACATTTCAAAATGAAAACATAAAGAGATTTCATGTAAATATGTAGATAAACCAATAAGACAAATGTTCACCACAAATACTCACATATTGCATAATTTAGATAATACTCACTACCATACCATACAAATACATACAACTTATATATTCATTGGCAATTTTCAAATGTAATCAAATACGTTGCCAAAAATTTATTCTAAGAATATGAAAATTAAAAGTTTGTAAAATTAAATGAACGAAAAATTAAGGGATAGCAAATGGTGGTAGGGTAGGTAATAGCGTTGACACGCGTAGAAAAAATGAGATATTAGATAAAGTATTTTAAGAGCATACGGGTATTATGGTTAATTACTATATACAAAATTAAATCTCCTTGAATTGTAGTGGATTTTCTAGTGAGCTGATTTAGTTAACACTGTTTTCGAAGTTTTCGAGTTTAGGCCATATATAAAGAGGCACACCCATAATTAGTATTATGATAAGAGTGAAAGTACTAAACAAGACCTTTCCAATTAGATAATATATATGCTAGCGTCAAAACTTGTTTACAGAATAAACTAGTTTGGCCTAGGGAAAAGCTTGGGATGAGCTAATTAGAAAATATTCTTCTAAATATTCTTCTGTTTCGCCTGTGCCACATTCTGGCCTGACCTGTGTGTAAGCCATTGTTTTTTCTTCTGTATATCAATGCTAAAAATTTCCTTACTACCTACGATATTTATGCCATTATTTTATAATTTCAATTTGCTTACGCTTAAACTGATAGGATGTACTACCTTTCCTTCCTAACTTGCTTGATTTTTAATACCTTTTATTTTGTGGTTTTATTGAATATTTACATTGAAATGTTTTGATTAACATTCGAGTAGGCAATAAAATCAATACGAATGGAACAACAGTAAAAAAATAACAATAATTAAAATAACAGTCACAATAAATTCAACCACAACACACATACACACAGTCAGAGAAAGTAATAAAAACAAAAACATCATTAAATCTGTGAATTGTAGCAGCTGCAACAACAGCAAGTAACTTCCACATGACCAAACCAATGGAACTTAACTCAACTGACACTAATTTATATAAAAAGTAATGGTTAAGATATGTCAAAAAAAACAAAAGTTTAAAGAAAAAATTTTGTCAAAATAAAATCCTCATTATTCCCAATTTAATAGCCCACCACTGTTGCCGCCTTTGTAGACTAGACATGTTAATCTTTAAATTGATCTGCAATTGGCTCAATGACATCGGCAATGTCTGCACTCGTTTTTTATTAACAATTATAGAGTTTTTTATATAGCAATTGGCTAATTTAATGCTTCAGCGCAGCGCACATATGAAGCTGATAAAGACGTCGATACAAAAAAAAAGAGGAAGAAAGTAACATGAAGTTCAAGGAAAGTGCTGCAGAATCACTTAAGATTTTCATTTCTTGAAAGAAAAAAAAATATTTCATAGAAACATACTGTCATTTAGTTACTCCCTACCACAAGTAACTCGGTAGAAAAAAAAAAGCACAACAATGAAAAAGAGACAAATAATCAAAGACAACTCTAAACGAAAGGAAGAGAATCTACTTGGAATAGCAAAAAGAAAAAACGTAAGAAAACTTCTTGCGCGACATGTGCATAAATAAATGAGTGTGTGTAAGTTTCTTAAGGGAGGGTTAAAATTTTTATGCCCCACTTTGTGTCTCTATGAGTGAAATTCAATTACAACAACTACTATGTATGTACCAAACCGAAGAACACAAATTGCGGAAAATCGTTTTCTCCAAATTGAATGGGAAAACTTTTTTCCGCATTGGTATTTTTCTTCTGCAAATGATGTCTAGATTGTCCTTGTTATTGGTTTGTGTCTTCCTGATTTTTTTTTTTTTTTTGGGGGAAAGTTTTTGTAAAAGAATGGATAATAACTAAGGATTCTTTACAATGCAAAAAAGATTCCCTTTCAATAATTTTTTTGCTGTTGCAATTAGCATAGTATTTTAGCCATACACTTTTTCAATCAATATTTTATAAATATCTCTAGCTTAATTACTTATTTCGTGAGTAGGTAGATATAGTAGTCTTCCTTGAAATAAATTATCAAGAAGAAAAAAAGTGAACAGAAAAAGATTACAATATCGGACGAAGGCATTTGAATGTGCTGAGTCTGAGATGAAAAGTTATTTCCTATCATATACCAGGTTTCCAACATGTCGTATGAGTAACATTTTATTGCAAAAAGTAAAAATTCAAATCATTTAATGTTGAAGCATAAAAAAATTTAATTTTTTATAGAAAATTTCGCAACTCTCAATAAAAATTTTTCGAATTTTAATTTTTAGAAAAATTTAATTGGGAAATATATTAAAAGTAGCAGGGCAGGCAAATAAATAATTTGAATTATATGCGATTATCTTTTAAGAACTTAAATTAGTAGTAATCATTTTGCATTGCAAGAGTTGGAATAAGCTCGAGTTTTACACAGGTCCTTAAGATCCAAACCATTATCTACAACTTAATTCATACTGTTGGCATGGTAAATAAATATTGTGCCATGCTCCAAATAAAGGCAAAAAAGTGCCTCTTCCACATGTTTTCAAATGGCCAAAATGTCATGAAAATTTAACTTAAGTCTTCTGAAAAAGACTATGTATATGGGAAAAATTAAAGTTGCTCCGATCTTCGTTCCCCGACCACCAAAAGTTTCGTATTGGTGCCAATAAGAACCACGTAAAATTTGGTAAATTTCAGAAAACATTTGATGGGCCCGCGACCGTTTTGAAAACTGGAAAATGGTCCTTAATCTATCGAAAATCAATAATATCTCCCCGAAGCTACCTCGTAGAGGGATCAAATGTATGACAATGTCCTATTATTTCTTTTCCTCCAACATTTTTTCGGAACTTACTTACCCCCTATCACCATCCCTTAGGGGGGCTCCCCTGCAAAATGACATTCTTGTGAAATTATAAAATTGACTCTCCCCTCTTCTCATACGCCTCTGAAGGGGTAAATAGTTAGACGATTTTCTATTATTTTTACTCTCCCAAACTTTTCTCTCGACACACCTACCCCCTATATGCCACCCTTTTGGGAGTCCCCCTACAAAAACACAAAAAATTTCGAAAAATAGTTCATAGCTCCCCCGGAGTGACCCGTAGAGGGTTCATATGTATCACCAGGTTCTATTTTATTTTCTTTTTTAATATTTTTCCCGAAGATACCTACCCTCTATCTGCCACCCTTTTGGGAGTCCCACTACAAAAAAACACCAAAAATTAGGAAAATTTCGAAAAACAATTCATAGCTTTCCCGGAGTGACCAGTAGAGGGGTCAAATGTATTACCAGGTCCTCCCTACATTTTTTCCGAGCTAAATTAAAAAATTGAGCAGACTTGATTAAGTCATAGGTAACTAATATAAAATTCCAATAGAACTTATTGTACGGGTTTCACATTTTTGTTTCCGTTGTAACTCACGACCAGCATAGAGTGCGAAGACATTTTTTAGGTGAGATCATATTTCTATTCAAACATTTTAAAGAACTACTACCCATAGACAAAATTTATTCAAAATTTTCCTCACATACTTCATGTTAATTGCATTCGATTTAAATTAAATTACTTTATTTTAATTTTATTTGATTTCCTTCTTTTTTTTTTTTTTTTTGTTTGAGACACAAGTAAAGGAAAAAACAACAAAATTAACATAGCAAATAAACTGGAGTAGTTACAACATCAACAACAAAAATATAACAATTTTAATTTTACTTACAATGCGCGACTTCTGACTACTTGACTCCCTGGACACGTTCACACTGGTAATGAGCGCATTTTTCTTCAAGCGGAACCGGATGTGAAATTACTTTTGATTCGTTTTAAATGCGCGTTTAGGGAAATAAACAGAAGCATCACTTGTTTAACATTTTAATTGACACACACACACAATAATATTTGAGTGGAAAATTTTAACTTTTCAAGTGTTGAATTTAAGCACTTACATTTCTAACCACTTTCAATAGCTCTTTTAACATTTCTAAGAGAACATATACACACAAATTCGTATTTTTGTATTATGACTGATTTACCGGACATACGCACAATTGAGTATCAAGCACTAACTACACTGAGCGAATTGTCAAAACTGGTTGCCATGAATTTCTTTGCTAATTAAAGATATATAAGGAAGGGGGTTGAGTTTGTCGCTGAATTTTTAAATTTTTGAGTTGAGAACTATTTTATAAACACCCTGTTAATTTGTACTTACAAATTTATGGTTTGTGCCTTTGCTCTCATTAAATAGTTTAGCAGTTTAGACAACCACCTAATTTAATTTGTTTGAAATGCTATTGCCCCTTTGCTGTTATACTTAATAGTCCAGGAATCGTTGCATTTTTCAAAGTCATTTCCTCCCGGTCAACCGGATGGAAAGCAATAAATTGAGATCAGTTTCTCAACAAACTCGAAAAGCTTTCGAGTAACTCCATACTTAGATACAAATTATTTCTGTGCATTAAGTTTGTTATGACGTCATTTAATGGTCCGACGAACAGTTTGTGCCAATACAGTTTTCCCATGTTTGGTAAAGAGTTCAGCAACAAGATCTGTAGCACTCAAGATTTACTTTGATTTTTCTTACAATCCCTTCTTCTTCCCAGCTTTTTTGGTTGCTTTATTAAAGCGATTCTTCCTTCGTTTTTGAATCTTTGCACGATATCCCCCACAGTATTCATATTTAATAATTCACCAATTTCTTTGTAATTGCTGCCATTTTGATACAGTTTAAGGACCAGTTTTGATGAATTTTTTTCCTTTGCGACCCATTTTCCTTCGCACCTCAATGATTGACATTCTACTAATATTATTTGATAAGTAACATTCGTCCGTGTTATTTTTGTACGGGGAATTCCCTTTTTATGCGATTTGTGTACATTTGGAGTTGCCACAGGGAATTTTTTTATATGATTTGACAAATAAGCGAATATTAATGCTTAATATTAAGCTGAAATCTAGAACTTTACCTTGTCCTTATTAAATTTTAAATTTTTTATTTATCTTTACGTTTTGATTAGTACTTACAGATATTTAAAAAAAAACCGCATATTAACGTCTCACTGTATATGTATGTTCTTAATCAGCATCACCTCCTGAATCGAGCCACGTCTATTTGTCTGCCTGTGAAAATTCACATTTAGACGAAAATTAATAAATATTATTCGATTAAATTCGGTGCACTAGATCATAGAGGGGCAAAATTTTGCAAGCAGGAGCTACTTACAACAATAACAACAACATAATAAAAACCCCATCATAAATTCGATCTCCATAGCAAAAAAAAAATGTTCAATAAACCAAAAGCCAATTCCAAGAATCAAGCAAGAATAACAGCAGTGTAGAAATAAAAGTACACTGATCAAACAAAAAGAGAGAAACTGTCCTCAATGTGCGCGTTGTTGTTTGCTTGTTTGTTCGCTTCGGTTTTCATGACACAAACCCGTGCATAGCGCGTTTAAAAAAAAAACCACAACTATAAAAATGTGGAGAGTTGATGTGTTTGTTGTTTTGGTTATTTTTATTAAGAAAACAAAGTGTTAGTTATATAGAGCTAAAATTGGCTCATTTTTCCTATTTAGCCCATCGCTGTTTTTGATACTTATTTCTTCAATTATAGCTCATAGAATCAAATATGTGCGAAATCCAAAATTATCTCGAGATATTTCAATATTTTGCGGGTTATATCAGGTAAAAACAGAATACCGTTTCAAAGCGTGAAGGACTTGCATTTCTCCTACAAGTAAAATTTTCAAACCTCTATACTGAGTGTCCTATTGAAATAAATGCAAATGATATCATTGGTACAAGTGCGAATTTGAACAGGAAGGTGTGGCAGCTCCTATAGAAACACAAAATTTAATGTGCTATACTGAGAAAACTATTTGCTATTTGACAAAATATGAGGTGCCACTAAGAAGCCAGAACAGACAGCTTGTAAATAAAAAAAAAAGTAATTTTAATAAAAATTTAAGGTACTGCTGCTGCAAATGCAGTGTAGGGTATTTAACATTTGACCAGGCCAACGAAAACTGCCTTTCTAGCTAATCTCTTCTGTCACACAAAGCATAGAAGTGAACAGCCTTTTAACGAATGATTATTTTAATCTGATATTTATAATATCAGATCAAAATAATCATATTTTGTCAAATTGAAAGTATGATTTCAATGCAACGGTACAAAAATCAAAACAAAAATCCTAGTTGATAACCTATCTACCTACTGATCTCTAACAACCTAATCTGATGTGTGCAGACATTGGAAAACGTCATCAACAATAACAGCGAAATAGCAAAAAAAATCTATAAAATGACCAGCAAGTGACTTACCACTATTAGTAGTATTTTGTTTCCATAACCATTACCAGTCAATTAAAAGGTAAGTTATCTTGGAACCAAAGTTTTCCAAAATACTTATTTACACATTTCTTCTCTCTCCACGAACAGCAACATGTTGAAACTTTTCATCATTCTTGCCATTGCCGCTATGGCCAGCGCTGATCTGGTGCGTATTCCACTTCAGAAAAGTCATAATTTCCAAAAGACATCCAAAAATGTACTCGCTGAATTGTCCGTGCTGCGCAGCAAATACAACGCTCCCGTCGGTAGTCATAAATATGCTGGCGTTAGCCGCGAGGCGCTGTCCAACTACATGAATATGCAATACTATGGCAGCATCACCATTGGTACTCCAGCACAGAATTTTGTTGTGCTCTTCGATTCTGGTTCATCGAACTTGTGGATACCATCAAATACTTGCCCTACTACCAACACCGCTTGTCAAAACCATAATCAATACGATTCAAGCGCCTCCAGCACTTATCTTGCTAATGGTGAAAGCTTTTCCATTCAATACGGTACAGGCAGTTTGACGGGTTTCCTCTCAACTGATACAGTAGCTGTAAATGGATATACCATTACCGGGCAAACTTTTGCTGAAGCCATGAATGAACCAGGCACCAGTTTCGTTGATTCAAACTTTGACGGTATCTTCGGTATGGCTTATCAATCATTGGCTGTGGATAGTGTGGTGCCACCTTTCTACAATATGTGGTCACAAGGTCTACTCGATGCAGAGGTATTCTCATTCTACTTGACGAGTGATGGCACTGCTACCGCTGGTGGTGAATTGATCTTTGGTGGTTCCGATTCAACATACTACACCGGTGATTTAACTTATGTTCCTGTTTCCACCCAGGGTTATTGGCAATTTGAAATGACTTCTGCCACCATTAGTGGTGTTTCTGTTTGCAGTGATTGTCAAGCCATTGCTGATACTGGCACCAGTCTTATCGTTGCGCCAGAAGATGCTTATCTCTCTTTGAATGAGTACATCGGTGGTACGGCTAATGATGATGGTCAATACTATGTCGATTGTTCTACAGTTGCTAGTTTGCCAGATGTTTCCTTGGTAATTGGTGGCACTACATTCACTTTGTCACCCAGTCAATATATCGTTGATATTATCGATGATGACACAACTTACTGCATGTCAAGTTTCACATACTTGGGCACAGATTTCTGGATTTTAGGTGATGTATTCATTGGTGCTTACTACACTGAATTTGATTTGGGCAACAACCGTGTTGGTTTTGCACCAGTTGCCTAAACGTTGTGATTTAAGGTTACGAAAATAAAAAGAAATATCAACTTGATTTAAGTTAATTTGAGTTTTGCATTCATAAGGATTTTTATGTTAACATAGTGGGAAAGGACAATCAAAGCGACTTGGTTTGATCTTCCAAGCTGCGAAAACATAGCATCAAAAAAAGTTGTTTACTTTAGCACACAATTCTTTCAAGTCCACAGGTAATACTCGTAATTCCAAAACAAAGCTTATTATAAAATTTCTCTGTTCGAATTCGGCATCATACTATAGATCCATTTCCTAAGAAACACAGCACCTTCTCGTGGTTTTTGTGATATGATTACGAGAGCTCCGGGCTCTGAGCTAAACAGGCCCCATTATATTATTTAAGAAACGGATAATTAAGTCTCTTTTTTTGTTTGGCCACGTCAATATACATACATCACACAAGCCTACTGGGGGCGTGAATGTTCTTTATTGGGCCATCAAAAGATTTTTAAATTTTTAACATAAAAAAGGCAGGTCAGAGTTTTTGGCTACGGGCTTGCGAGATCGATTTTCCTTAGAGTGAAGATGCACAAAGTGATTTTTAGAATTTAAAAAAAAAATTGTTCATCTCTTGCGATGATGGCTTTAACTCCCGGGGACAGTTTGAACGCTAGTCAATGGTAAGTCATATTCTCCATATTCACTCTAAAGACTCGATCCCGCCCGCAAACTATCGAAACATAGCAGAATAAATTCCAAAAAAGTAGTGGTGGTTTCTCATGCAGTTTGATAGATCCGAGAGTCCCCAAGTTAAAGCAAAAAAGGACAGGGGTGCGTTTAATGTTCCAGGTCGATGTACATTTTATTTTGCTTTGATTTTGGGACTCATGGCCCGATTTGTTCGATGTTGGTTCTATTCTCTAGAAATTGCAAAATTGTTAGTAAGTGGTGCCGTTTTTTAGCATTTAAAAAAAAACTATGTTTTTAACATTTTTTGTAAATGTAATGCTAACCCTGACCCAAACTGTGCCATGTCGATACCGTACATAGTGCTAATGTCCATATAGTCAAATAATAAAATAAAATTATATTTCATTGAATAGTTATCAAACAATACATCGACCTGGAACATTAAACGCGCCCAGTAGGTAGCATATGTGTATGTATTCATTTTGTCCTTCCGCTTGTAACGCGTATTTGGTATATCTTTAATAGAATTTTCAATTAAAATATGTGGTTTATTCGGATTGTTTAATGGCTTTGTTCCTATACCCTCCATTTTTAGACATATTTTGATCTCTTAGCCCTAGCATTTGTGTAGAACTTTCACAACAAAGTAGACCTTACAAATGAGGTACACTTATCATCTTATCATCGATATCACAAGTGCTATGGCTCATTTTAATTTTCTTTTTTTTGTGCTTTAAATTATTTGCTAAGTCTGTTGCAACAAAGTAATTGTTTTTCCATTTTTATTTTTTCAAGAAGAGACTTCATTAGAACCAACCTGTATTTAACATTGTTGCGATTCAATTAGACCTTGGAAAGATCATTCCCCTTTTAAGTAGTTGTTAAAAACCTAATGTGTATTTGCTTAAGAACTACGCAGAAATTAATATTGAGGCACTTAATTATGATGTTATTGGGACTGTTCGAATTTGTACTTTATTGGAGTAAAAATTGTATCCTAATAAAAAAAAATCTGTGACCAATTTTAATTCCAAAAATTGTGAAATTTTGTTTCTTTTTTAATTCTTGTCATACAGCTGTATTATTACAAAAAGCATCGTTTTAAGCGTCATAGAACTTTGAATTGAAATAAAACACATTAACATGTAACATATCATTTGCATACGTAGAAAGTTCACTGCTTCATTTTAGAGCACTTAGAAATACCCAAATTCAATTGGTGTTCCTTGGTACAAGTAGGCAAAAATACTTAATGTCTTGCACTTTGACACAATTCACCACATTGCTTCGTGTAGAGTATGGCAAATGGCATCATCTTGCTGGAACCTTATATTCTCCATATCAAAACTATGGATATTTGAGAACAAAAATCATGGCAATTTGCCTGTATTGTAAGACATTGACGCATTACCGACAATATACATACATAAGTCACATTGTCGCGTCAGGGTAACACATCACGACGATACATTCACAATGGACGACCTAATTATAAAAGTAGTGAGATCTGATGATGCCTCCTGCACAATACAGTAGATTTTTAAGGATGCAACGAGCTTTGGAGGATATCTTATCGATTGCTGTCATACCATGACCTCTGGCATTTATGTGTACTGATAAAACTGTTAAGCCAGAAATGAGCTTCAACGCTGAATTTTGCGTTGAAAAGAAGTTGGTTTTCAGTCTATTCCCCGAAGTTTCGGTGAAACCGATGGCTTTTTGAATTAATTTTATCTCTTAAGAATGCAGACTTAGAGATCATTGCTCAAAATTCAATTATTGTATGAACAGCATTCCAGTTGTTATGAACAGCGGCGTTTTTCTTGAGAATAGCGATTTTCGAAAGTTTTGCTGTATGTTTAAGAATTTTATAGCATAGTTTCAATAAATTGTGCCTTTTTCGAGAGTGCACTACATTGCACGCCTTTGAAAAATGTTGTTTAAGTAAGACCCAAATAGATACTAATGTAACCAATTTATCATCACTAATATTAAAAATTTTAATGCCGTAATCCAACTGTAAATATTATATGGATATGCATTTAATTTTTTCATTGAGTCATTTCACTACTCGTTACAATTGTTGAAACACTTGAAACATAGACAATTGAAACGACTAATAAGCACCTGTTCAAATTCACTGATAAAAGGTTTTACGACTTATTCAACAACTGTCTCTTCCTCGACGTTTAAGTCTGTCTCATCACATGGTATAAAAGCCCTAATGTCGTTCACAAAACATCATAGTCGCTAATTAACTTTTATTGAAAGAACAATTAGAAATAACAGCTGTAAAATGTTTAAATTTGTTGTCGCATTATTGTGTTGTGCCGTCTTGGCCGATGCATCTTTAGTCAGGATTCCGCTGCAGAAATCTACTCAACGTCGTTCGTTGAAGCATGTCAGCTCGGAGCGTGCTGTGCTACAGAGCAAATACAATCCTGGCACATTTGTGACGTCAGAACAACTTTCGAACTACTTGGACGATTCTTATTATGGTACCATTTCCATTGGTACTCCAGCACAAGACTTCCTGGTGCTCTTCGACACAGGATCTTCTAACTTGTGGGTGCCATCAAACAACTGCGCCGGAAATGCTGCATGCAAAAATCACAATACATTCAATACAGAAGCTTCGAGCACATATGTGGCCAATGGTGAAAGCTTTTCTATCGTCTATGGTAGTGGCAGTTTATCGGGTGTACTAGCGCAGGATAACGTGCAAATCGGTGACCTCACAATAAATGGTCAAGTTTTTGCTTTAGCTAGATCAGAGCCAGGCAATACTTTTGTCGATGCTAAATTTGATGGTATTTTTGGCCTGGGCTACCAATCGTTATCGCAAGACTCAGTTATGCCACCATTCTATAATATGGTTTCACAAGGACTCGTCGACTCGTCAGTTTTCTCATTCTACCTAGCACGACAAGGTACTTCTGCAGCTGGTGGTGAATTGATTTTCGGTGGTGTAGATTCAGCACACTACACAGGTGCTATCACATATGTGCCTGTTTCCAGCCAGGGTTATTGGCAATTTGGTATGTCCTCGGTCGTATTAAATTATGTTAATATCTGCAGCGATTGCCAGGCTATTGCTGATACTGGCACCAGTCTTATTGCTGTACCCTATATTACATACGTTACTATTCAAACTATCATTGGTGCTGATGAGAACAATCTTGTTGATTGCAATGCCGTGACAAGCTTACCAGATGTTTCACTTATTATCGGTGGTACCACATTTACGTTGACTGCCAGCGAATATATTCAGCAAGTCGACAACGAAGGACAAGTCGTGTGTATGTCTGGCTTTGAATTTGGTGGCACAGATTTCTGGATCTTGGGTGATATTTTCATTGGCAAGTATTACACTGTGTTCGATTTGGGCAACAATCGTGTTGGATTTGCTCAAGCTGTTTAAATATTTCAATTTTAAATATTTCTGTAAACATATTAACATTTATGTATATAAAATAAATTGCAATTTTCAAAATAAGAGGTGTTTTACAAATTTATACAGAGAAAGAAATTGTATAAGAAATATTTCTGTTAAAAAAAAGGCATTTTCATTATGTAGTTTCGTCTTTCCAATATACAGGCTTATTAAGTTTCACAACCGTACAAAAGAACTGTCTTCTCGCTCAAGGCTCATTTTACACTTTTCATAATTTAAACTGTTTTATTTATTCGTCGATCTTTATTTGAAAAACGATCTAGGATGATATGAAAAGAATAATCTATTTTCATATAACATTGTAAAGGTTACAACAATTTGATAAAATCAAGTTCTCGATCAGACAAACGATTGAAAATCTCTATTGAGTAGAGTTTTCTATAGACCTGGGTTCAAAATTTTTTGACAAGTAGATTGTATTTCTGACATATCTAAAGATTTACAAAGTTTCTATATATAAAGCTAAATTGATATTCTATAAGTTATCAGTTCATTTAATTAACAATAAAATTTCGTGTGATAATGAAAAAATAATCCAGGCATAATACTTGAAATTTGTTTAATATGATTTTAAGTTAAAAAATGACATTGATTTGTTGTAATCAGATTTATGGCAAGTTATATCAAGGTGTTTCAAGTAAACAAACGTAGACTGGTATCAAAATTCAAGCAGCAGTAGATAAGTTTTGACACCTCTGAGGTTTGATAAAAAAAAGGCAAATTTGCAATACTAAGCATTGAATTTGCAGCTATATAAACAAACAGTTAAAACATTTAAGCTATTAGTTGTGATTGGTAAATCCACGCAATTAGAAGATACTCAAATTAAGGTAACTATTCATTTGCAGCTACAAATAAATATAATTTTTTAATATCCTTTATTTTCAACAGCAAAATGTTCAAATATTTCGTTTTCCTGACCATTGTCGCCTTGGTCACTGGCGACCTTTTGCGTGTTCCAATTAAGAAGTATGAAAACTTCAAGAAGTCACACAAAAATGTTAAAGCTGAATTGAATGTATTGCGTTCCAAATACCATATACCACAGTCCAAAGCATTGAACAGTGAGATATTGTCAAACGACATTAACATGTCATATTATGGTGCCATTTCAATTGGAACTCCGCCACAGGATTTCGAAATTCTTTTCGATACTGGCTCCTCAAATTTGTGGGTTCCATCTGCAAAATGTTCCATTTTTGACGCTGCCTGCCACCAGCACAACCGCTATTACTCAGTCAAGTCGAGCACCTATGTTAACAATGGTCAATCTTTCTCAATTCAATATGGTAGCGGCAGCTTGTCCGGTTTCCTGTCTCAAGATACTGTTACCGTTAACGGTCTACCAATTACTGATCAAGTATTCGCTGAAGCTACTAGCGAACCTGGCACCAGTTTTCTCAACTCCAATTTTGATGGTATTATGGGTATGGCTTACCAATCATTGGCTGAAGATGGTGTTGTACCACCATTCTACAATATGTTCTCACAGGGTCTTGTTGATGCTGATGTATTCTCATTCTATTTGGCACGTGCTGGTACCACAACAACCGCTGGTGGTGAATTGATCTTTGGTGGTATTGACTCAACCTATTACACTGGTACTTTGACTTATGTACCAGTCTCAACTCAGGGCTATTGGCAATTTGAAGTTGCTTCTGGTACAGTAAGTGGTAGCTCAATCTGCTCTGCTTGCCAAGCTATTGCTGATACTGGCACCAGTCTACTTGTTGCACCTGAAGCTGCTTATGATACCTTGGCCACTGCTATTGGCGGTGAGAGCTATGATGGTTCTTACTATGTTGATTGCTCAACTTTGGATAGCTTGCCCACCGTATCGTTCGTTATTGGTGGTACCACTTTCAGTTTGGCGCCAAGCGATTACATTGTTTCTATGACTGGTGGCCCAACCAACTGTATGTCTAGCTTCCAAACTATGGGTACTGATTTCTGGATATTGGGTGATGTTTTCATTGGCAAATACTATACTGTTTTCGATTTCGGAAACAATCAAGTTGGTTTCGCTCCAGCTGTCTAAGCAGTAGAGTTCGATGTATCTGAATAACGAAATATTTTTACTTTCAAAAATGAGTATCTTTAAGTATTTTTGTTAAAAATTTTGCTATGTATTTAAAGTTGAATTTTGTTATTAATTAAATTTTTTTTGATTCATCTAAAAATGTATGTGTTTAGTTTTTTGTTTAATATATGTTGGTATTGTAAGTACTGTGGAACCTCTTTACTCGAATAAATTTTGTGTTCCCTTCCCTTCAAGCCCCAAAACTTCCATTGCTCGAAATCTGACCCCTCTATTAGTCGAAATAATTAGTGAGTCCCTACAATGTGCTCTATAGAGACACAAGAAAGGTTCCATCGTACCGGATTTTCTCTCGCTGCACTTGGTCTCAATTTCTTTTGCGTCAAAACGGTGAAGGGCAATAAAAGGGTATATTCTCTGAGCGCTCGCTTAAACTTCAAAAAAAATGTAATTACCAACCATGTTTGGCCGAAAAGCTAAGAATTCCAGTAACAATTTTATTTCAACTTTTCATTGAATAAATTAATTAACGCATTTAGCGCAAAAATGATTTGGTCATACTAAAAGTAACACTGTTACTGGGACAATAATTACTAATTGTTGTTTTCCAGTCAACTAATTTATCAAAACTTTGTCATAGCGTTTAATCCCTTTTGGAAAGATAAGATATACAAATGAAGAAAACCAATATATAAGGCAAAAATATTGAATTCGTCACAGTACTAACTTCGAGTATGTCTTAGCTGCCGCATCGTGATATATAATATTTTTCAAAAGAGTAAAATAAAATGTTTCGTTACATAGTACTGCTTTTCAGTGTCGTACTTTTGACGGAAGCAACTTTAGTGAGGATACCACTGCAAAAGCCTCAGCAATCACGTATACGTCATATTAAAGACTTCCGCGCAGGATTAGCAATATTACATGGCAAATATGCAAATAGAAGCACCAGCTGATCTTTTGCTATCAGTACAGCAATTTTCGCTAGCAATGTAACAACCGAGCAATTGACAAATTACTATAATGATATTTACTGTGGTAACATAACGATCGGTACACTGTTATACTTAATAGTCCAGGAACCGTTGCATTTTTCATAGTCATTTCCTCCCGGTCAACCGGATGGAAAGCAATAAATTGAGATCAGTTTCTCAACAAACTCGAAAAGCTTTCGAGTAACTCCATACTTAGATACAAATTATTTCTGTGCATTAAGTTTGTTATGACGTCATTTAATGGTCCGACGAACAGTTTGTGCCAATACAGTTTTCCCATGTTTGGTAAAGAGTTCAGCAACAAGATCTGTAGCACTCAAGATTTACTTTGATTTTTCTTACAATCCCTTCTTCTTCCCAGCTTTTTTGGTTGCTTTATTGAAGCGATTCTTCCTTCGTTTTTGAATCTTTGCACGATATCCCCCATAGTATTCATATTTAATAATTCACCAATTTCTTTGTAATTGCTGCCATTTTGATACAGTTTAAGGACCAGTTTTGTTGAATTTTTTTTCCTTTGCGACCCATTTTCCTTCGCACCTCAATGATTGACATTCTACTAATATTATTTGATAAGTAACATTCGTCCGTGTTATTTTTGTACGGGGAATTCCCTTTTCATGCGATTTGTGTACATTTGGAGTTGCCACAGGGAATTTTTTTATATGATTTGACAAATAAGCGAATATTAATGCTTAATATTAAGCTGAAATCTAGAACTTTACCTTGTCCTTATTAAATTTTAAATTTTTTATTTATCTTTACGTTTTGATTAGTACTTACAGATATTTAAAAAAAAAACCGAATATTAACGTCTCACTGTATATGAATGTTCTTAATCAGCATCACCTCCTGAATCGAGCCACGTCTATTTGTCTGCCTGTGAAAATTCACATTTAGACGAAAATTAATAAATATTATTCGATTAAATTCGGTGCACTAGTTCATAGAGGGGCAAAATTTTGCAAGCAGGAGCTACTTACAACAATAACAACAACATAATAAAAACCCCATCATAAATTCGATCTCCATAGCAAAAAAAAATGTTCAATAAACCAAAAGCCAATTCCAAGAATCAAGCAAGAATAACAGCAGTGTAGAAATAAAAGTACACTGATCAAACAAAAAGAGAGAAACTGTCCTCAATGTGCGCGTTGTTGTTTGCTTGTTTGTTCGTTTCGGTTTTCATGACACAAACCCGTGCATAGCGCGTTTAAAAAAAAACCACTACTATAAAAATGTGGAGAGTTGATGTGTTTGTTGTTTTGGTTATTTTTATTAAGAAAACAAAGTGTTAGTTATATAGAGCTAAAATTGGCTCATTTTTCCTATTTAGCCCATCGCTGCTTTTGATAGTTATTTCTTCAATTATAGCTCATAGAATCAAATATGTGCGAAATCCAAAATTATCTCGAGATATTTCAATATTTTGCGGGTTATATCAGGTAAAAACAGAATACCGTTTCAAAGCGTGAAGGACTTGCATTTCTCCTACAAGTAAAATTTTCAAACCTCTATACTGAGTGTCCTATTGAAATAAATGCAAATGATATCATTGGTACAAGTGCGAATTTGAACAGGAAGGTGTGGCAGCTCCTATAGAAACACAAAATTTAATGTGCTATACTGAGAAAACTATTTGCTATTTGACAAAATATGAGGTGCCACTAAGAAGCCAGAACAGACAGCTTGTAAATAAAAAAAAAAGTAATTTTAATAAAAATTTAAGGTACTGCTGCTGCAAATGCAGTGTAGGGTATTTAACATTTGACCAGGCCAACGAAAACTGCCTGCTAATCTCTTCTGTCACACAAAGCATAGAAGTGAACAGCCTTTTAACGAATGATTATTTTAATCTGATATTTATAATATCAGATCAAAATAATCATATTTTGTCAAATTGAAAGTATGATTTCAATGCAACGGTACAAAAATCAAAACAAAAATCCTAGTTGATAACCTATCTACCTACTGATCTCTAACAACCTAATCTGATGTGTGCAGACATTGGAAAACGTCATCAACAATAACAGCGAAATAGCAAAAAAAATCTATAAAATGACCAGCAAGTGAATTACCACTATTAGTAGTATTTTGTTTCCATAACCATTACCAGTCAATTAAAAGGTAAGTTATCTTGGAACCAAAGTTTTCCAAAATACTTATTTACACATTTCTTCTTTCTCTACGAACAGCAACATGTTGAAACTTTTCGTCATTCTTGCCATTGCCGCTATGGCTAGCGCTGATCTGGTGCGTATTCCACTTCAGAAAAGTCATAATTTCCAAAAGACATCCAAAAATGTACTCGCTGAATTGTCCGTGCTGCGCAGCAAATACAACGCTCCCGTCGGTAGTCATAAATATGCTGGCGTTAGCCGTGAGGCGCTGTCCAACTACATGAACATGCAATACTATGGCAGCATCACCATCGGTACTCCAGCACAGAATTTTGTTGTGCTCTTCGATTCTGGTTCATCGAACTTGTGGATACCATCAAATACTTGCCCTACTACCAACACCGCTTGTCAAAACCATAATCAATACGATTCAAGCGCCTCCAGCACTTATCTTGCTAATGGTGAAAGCTTTTCCATTCAATACGGTACAGGCAGTTTGACGGGTTTCCTCTCAACTGATACAGTAGCTGTAAATGGATATACCATTACCGGGCAAACTTTTGCTGAAGCCATGAATGAACCAGGCACCAGTTTCGTTGATTCAAACTTTGACGGTATCTTCGGTATGGCTTATCAATCATTGGCTGTGGATAGTGTGGTGCCACCTTTCTACAATATGTGGTCACAAGGTCTACTCGATGCAGAGGTATTCTCATTCTACTTGACGAGTGATGGCACTGCTACCGCTGGTGGTGAATTGATCTTTGGTGGTTCCGATTCAACATACTACACCGGTGATTTAACTTATGTTCCTGTTTCCACCCAGGGTTATTGGCAATTTGAAATGACTTCTGCCACCATTAGTGGTGTTTCTGTTTGCAGTGATTGTCAAGCCATTGCTGATACTGGCACCAGTCTTATCGTTGCGCCAGAAGATGCTTATCTCTCTTTGAATGAGTACATCGGTGGTACGGCTAATGATGATGGTCAATACTATGTCGATTGTTCTACAGTTGCTAGTTTGCCAGATGTTTCCTTGGTAATTGGTGGCACAACATTCACTTTGTCACCCAGTCAATATATCGTTGATATTATCGATGATGATACAACTTACTGCATGTCAAGTTTCACATACTTGGGCACAGATTTCTGGATTTTAGGTGATGTATTCATTGGTGCTTACTACACTGAATTTGATTTGGGCAACAACCGTGTTGGTTTTGCACCAGTTGCCTAAACGTTGTGATTTAAGGTTACGAAAATAAAAAGAAATATCAACTTGATTTAAGTTAATTTGAGTTTTGCATTCATAAGGATTTTTATGTTAACATAGTGGGAAAGGACAATCAAAGCGACTTGGTTTGATCTTCCAAGCTGCGAAAACATAGCATCAAAAAAAGTTCTTTGCTTAAGCACACAATTCTTTCAAGTCCACAGGTAATACTCGTAATTCCAAAACAAAGCTTATTATAAAATTTCTCTGTTCGAATTCGGCATCATACTATAGATCCATTTCCTAAGAAACACAGCACCTTCTCGTGGTTTTTGTGATATGATTACGAGAGCTCCGGGCTCTGAGCTAAACAGGCCCCATTATATTATTTAAGAAACGGATAATTAAGTCTCTTTTTTTGTTTGGCCACAAACAACAAAATTTTTTTTAGAATTGATAAAAATCTCTATCTAGGAAAGTGGCCATTAAATTCGTTTACGCATCACCATACTTGCATGTTATCTTCTGCTCATATTATCAATCCGACAACTATATTAATATTGTTTGATATAAGTTCAGCCTATTTCAAGTTATTTTATATACACTCTAAAAAATGAAAAATGCGATGTGTAAATTTACTATATTAATTATAGTGAATTTACTAGTATTATTGTTGTAAAAAATACAAAAAATATGTAAAAATTTACAAGGAATGTGTATTTTTTAAAAATCTAGAATACACACAATAAATATGTAAAATTGCAGAAAAAAATATGTATTCAACCACCTTTTACTAATAAAAATATGTATTCTACTGTCTATTCCGAAAAAAAATTGTATTATGCTTTTATTACAAAAAATAATGTGTAAATAGTCTCATATTACAGATTAAATATGTATCAGCTGTCATTCAGTATTTGAATATTGATTGAAGTTTTCGGTAAATAAATAATTTTATTCCATAACGTGCTACGCTTGGAATAGGGATAAGTCACAAATAGCTCTGTCTCCAAATAACAATGAGATGCATATATACAAGCGGGACTCAGGATGATCTGCGGGTTATGGGCATGAACTGGGCTAAGGACACTAACAGGATTGTAAGCTGTGCCGCCGATCGTAACGCTTACTTTTGCACGCAGACTGAAGATAAAAAATGGAAACCGATTTTAGTATTACTTCGCATAAATCGTGCAGCAAACTGCGCCAAATTGTCTCCAGCTGAGAATAAATTTGCTGTTGGTTTCCAAGCCCGTTTGATATCGGTATGCTATTTGGAGTCTGAAACCGATTGGTGGGTATCGAAGCATATTAAAAAACCAATTCGATCAACAATTATCTCATTGAATTGGCATCGGAACAATGTTCTTAGTGTAGCTGAATCAACTGATTATAAGGTAGGAGTTTTTTCTGCTTATATCAAAGACATCGAGGACCAATCCTCACCTACCGTTTGGGGAAGCCGAATGGGGGAGGCTGGATAAATAATGTCAGTTTTTCAAGTGATGGAAATAAAGTTTGCTGGGTTGGTCATGACAGTTGTATAAATATAGCAGATGCTGTGAATAATGGTGTGGTTAGATGCAACCTGATCAGAAATAGTACCGTTTACAAATATAAATAAAAATATAATTTACAAGCAAGTAAAACTATAAATAAGCTGCTATAATCGTACAATATTGTAAAGTAAACTGTTATTTATGTTAATATTACAGCAAAATTAATTTCTATTTTTTATTTATTGTTATGTCACAAGTTTAAAAAAAAGATAAAAAATAAAATTATTATGTTTGCGCCAATATAAATCATGCATTTTACACATTTATCATAGTAAATTTGAAGGCATTAAAATAACATTAATAATGTGTATCAGTGATGGCATTTGGGTTTTGTGAAAATGTACTGAATCGAGACTTCAAATGTACTTTTTAGATCCCGAATGTACTTTTTTGTCTTGAACACCCAATATTGCACGAAATTGTTCTAAAATTGACTATCAAAAAAAAAAAAAAAAGGTCCTCACTTTTCCCATCTCAAAAACCCTAGCAAAATTAGACATATTTCACATTAAATTAATTACAAAATCTACACATTGCGCGATTATTTTCATTTACTAAGAAAAAAACGTAATTAATATAATAGGGTAATGATATTATATACAGGTAATTGCTATAAATCTACTCATTGCGGTATTTTCATTTACTAAAAAACAAAAAAAAGGTAAATATTATAAATTGTCCAAATGTACCGAAAATGTACTGAAAATGTGCTAAAAATTTGGCGAATGTACTGAAAATGCCCCAAATGTACCGAATGTACTGAAAACTTGTCGAATGTACTGACAACGATTTTTCAGGACGTAAATGTACCGAAAAAAGTACAAATGTACCGAAAATGCCATCACTGATGTGTATAGGTATACACATTTTTGCTGTATCTCTTTACACATCTAATGTGTATCTATTTTACACATTTTTATGTGCAAAGTTATGAATACATTTCGTGTGTAAAATTACTACATTTAATAATGGAAACACGATTACAACATTAAATATAGTAATTTTTTTTTGGAGTGTAGGTTTATTGGATATTTGAAAATTTTTAATATTTTTAGCAAATTTTTTAAAAAATCTCCAATTTTAAGGTTTCTTTGCACTCCCATTTTAGCTTTAAAAAAGGGCGTGGCATGACCAAAAAAAAATTTTTACGAAAAGCGAATAGATCAAACTATAATATCAGACGCATAAACTTTTTATTATACAGATATATCATGATGAAAAAACTTTGCAAACATTAGGCATTTTCGTGATTCGTTAACGCATCAACGGTACGATATGGGTTAATGTCTTGCACTTTGACACAATTCACCACATTGCTTCGTGTAGAGTATGGCAAATGGCATCATCTTGCTGGAACCTTATATTCTCCATATCAAAACTATGGATATTTGAGAACAAAAATCATGGCAATTTGCCTGTATTGTAAGACATTGACGCATTACCGACAATATACATACATAAGTCACATTGTCGCGTCAGGGTAACACATCACGACGATACATTCACAATGGACGACCTAATTATAAAAGTAGTGAGATCTGATGATGCCTCATGCACAATACAGTAGATTTTTAAGGATGCAACGAGCTTTGGAGGATATCTTATCGATTGCTGTCATACCATGACCTCTGGCATTTATGTGTACTGATAAAACTGTTAAGTCAGAAATGAGCTTCAACGCTGAATTTTGCGTTGAAAAGAAGTTGGTTTTCAGTCCATTCCCCGAAGTTTCGGTGAAAGCGATGACTTTTTGAATTTATTTTATCTCTTAAGAATGCAGACTTAGAGATCATTGCTCAAAATTCAATTATTGGATGAACAGCATTCCAGTTGTTATGAACAGCGGCGTTTTTCCTGAGAATAGCGATTTTCGAAAGTTTTGCAGTATGTTTAAGAATTTTATAGCTTAGTTTCAATAAATTGTGCCTTTTTCGAGAGTGCACTACATTGCACGCCTTTGAAAAATGTTGTTTAAGTAAGACCCAAATAGATACTAATGTAACCAATTTATCATCACTAATATTAAAAATTTTAATGCGACTTATTCAACAACTGTCTCTTTCTCGACGTTTAAGTCTGTCTCATCACATGGTATAAAAGCCCTAATGTCGTTCACAAAACATCATAGTCGCTAATTAACTTTTATTGAAAGAACAATTAGAAATAAAAAGCTGTAAAATGTATAAATTTGCTGTCGCATTATTGTGTTGTGCCGTCTTGGCCGATGCATCTTTAGTCAGGATTCCGCTGCAGAAATCTACTCAACGTCGTTCGTTGAAGCATGTCAGCTCAGAGCGTGCTGTGCTACAGAGCAAATACAATCCTGGCACATTTGTGACGTCAGAACAACTTTCGAACTACTTGGACGATTCTTATTATGGTACCATTTCCATTGGTACTCCAGCACAAGACTTTCTGGTGCTCTTCGACACAGGATCTTCTAGCTTGTGGGTGCCTTCAAACAATTGCTCCGGAAATGCTGAATGCAAAAATCACAATACATTCAATGCAGAAGCTTCGAGCACATATGTGGCCAATGGTGAAAGCTTTTCTATCAAATATGTTAGTGGCAGTTTATCGGGTGTACTAGCGCAGGATAACGTGCAAATCGGTGACCTCACAATAAATGGTCAAGTTTTTGCTTTAGCTAGATCAGAGCCAGGCAATTTTTTTGTCGATGCTAAATATGATGGTGTTTTTGGCCTGGGCTACCAATCGATGTCGAAAGACTCAGTTGTGCCACCATTCTATAATATGGTTTCACAAGGACTCGTCGACTCGTCAGTTTTCTCATTCTACCTAGCACGACAAGGTACTTCTGCAGCTGGTGGTGAATTGATTTTCGGTGGTGTAGATTCAGCACACTACACAGGTGCAATCACATATGTGCCTGTTTCCAACCAGGGTTATTGGCAATTTGGTATGTCCTCGGTCGTATTAAATGGTGTTAATATCTGCAGCGATTGCCAGGCTATTGCTGATACTGGCACCAGTCTTATTGCTGTACCCCATAATATTACATACGTTAAAATTCAAACTATCATTGGTGCTGATGAGAACAATCTTGTTGATTGCAATGCCGTGACAAGCCTACCAGATGTTTCACTTATTATCGGTGGTACCACATTTACGTTGACTGCCAGCGAATATATTCAGCAAGTCGACAACGAAGGACAAGTCGTGTGTATGTCTGGCTTTGAATTAGTTGGCAGAGATTTGTGGATCTTGGGTGATATTTTCATTGGCAAGTATTACACTGTGTTCGATTTGGGCAACAATCGTGTTGGATTTGCTCAAGCTGTTTAAATATTTCAATTTTAAATATTTCTGTAAACATATTAACATTTATGTATATAAAATAAATTGCAATTTTCAAAATAAGAGGTGTTTTACAAATTTATACAGAGAAAGAAATTGTATAAGAAATATTTCTGTTAAAAAAAAGGCATTTTCATTATGTAGTTTCGTCTTTCCAATATACAGGCTTATTAAGTTTCACAACCGTACAAAAGAACTGTCTTCTCGCTCAAGGCTCATTTTACACTTTTCATAATTTAAACTGTTTTATTTATTCGTCGATCTTTATTTGAAAAACGATCTAGGATGATATGAAAAGAATAATCTATTTTCATATAACATTGTAAAGGTTACAACAATTTGATAAAATCAAGTTCTCGATCAGACAAACGATTGAAAATCTCTATTGAGTAGAGTTTTCTATAGACCTGGGTTCAAAATTTTTTGACAAGTAGATTGTATTTCTGACATGTCTAAAGATTTACAAAGTTTCTATATATAAAGCTAAATTGATATTCTATAAGTTATCAGTTCATTTAATTAACAATAAAATTTCGTGTGATAATGAAAAAATAATCCAGGCATAATACTTGAAATTTGTTTAATATGATTTTAAGTTAAAAAATGACATTGATTTGTTGTAATCAGATTTATGGCAAGTTATATCAAGGTGTTTCAAGTAAACAAACGTAGACTGGTATCAAAATTCAAGCAGCAGTAGATAAGTTTTGACACCTCTGAGGTTTGATAAAAAAAAGGCAAATTTGCAATACTAACATTGAATTTGCAGCTATATAAACAAACAGTTAAAACATTTAAGCTATTAGTTGTGATTGGTAAATCCACGCAATTAGAAGATACTCAAATTAAGGTAACTATTCATTTGCAGCTACAAATAAATATAATTTTTTAATATCCTTTATTTTCAACAGCAAAATGTTCAAATATTTCGTTTTCCTGACCATTGTCGCCTTGGTCACTGGCGACCTTTTGCGTGTTCCAATTAAGAAGTATGAAAACTTCAAGAAGTCACACAAAAATGTTAAAGCTGAATTGAATGTATTGCGTTCCAAATACCATATACCACAGTCCAAAGCATTGAACAGTGAGATATTGTCAAACGACATTAACATGTCATATTATGGTGCCATTTCAATTGGAACTCCGCCACAGGATTTCGAAATTCTTTTCGATACTGGCTCCTCAAATTTGTGGGTTCCATCTGCAAAATGTTCCATTTTTGACGCTGCCTGCCACCAGCACAACCGCTATTACTCAGTCAAGTCGAGCACCTATGTTAACAATGGTCAATCTTTCTCAATTCAATATGGTAGCGGCAGCTTGTCCGGTTTCCTGTCTCAAGATACTGTTACCGTTAACGGTCTACCAATTACTGATCAAGTATTCGCTGAAGCTACTAGCGAACCTGGCACCAGTTTTCTCAACTCCAATTTTGATGGTATTATGGGTATGGCTTACCAATCATTGGCTGAAGATGGTGTTGTACCACCATTCTACAATATGTTCTCACAGGGTCTTGTTGATGCTGATGTATTCTCATTCTATTTGGCACGTGCTGGTACCACAACAACCGCTGGTGGTGAATTGATCTTTGGTGGTATTGACTCAACCTATTACACTGGTACTTTGACTTATGTACCAGTCTCAACTCAGGGCTATTGGCAATTTGAAGTTGCTTCTGGTACAGTAAGTGGTAGCTCAATCTGCTCTGCTTGCCAAGCTATTGCTGATACTGGCACCAGTCTACTTGTTGCACCTGAAGCTGCTTATGATACCTTGGCCACTGCTATTGGCGGTGAGAGCTATGATGGTTCTTACTATGTTGATTGCTCAACTTTGGATAGCTTGCCCACCGTATCGTTCGTTATTGGTGGTACCACTTTCAGTTTGGCGCCAAGCGATTACATTGTTTCTATGACTGGTGGCCCAACCAACTGTATGTCTAGCTTCCAAACTATGGGTACGGATTTCTGGATATTGGGTGATGTTTTCATTGGCAAATACTATACTGTTTTCGATTTCGGAAACAATCAAGTTGGTTTCGCTCCAGCTGTCTAAGCAGTAGAGTTCGATGTATCTGAATAACGAAGTATAGAAATATTTTTACTTTCAAAAATGAGTATCTTTAAGTATTTTTGTTAAAAATTTTGCTATGTATTTAAAGTTGAATTTTGTTATTAATTAAATTTTTTTTGATTCATCTAAAAATGTATGTGTTTAGTTTTTTGTTTAATATATGTTGGTATTGTAAGTACTGTGGAACCTCTTTACTCGAATAAATTTTGTGTTCCCTTCCCTTCAAGCCCCAAAACTTCCATTGCTCGAAATCTGACCCCTCTATTAGTCGAAATAATTAGTGAGTCCCTACAATGTGCTCTATAGAGACACAAGAAAGGTTCCATCGTACCGGATTTTCTCTCGCTGCACTTGGTCTCAATTTCTTTTGCGTCAAAACGGTGAAGGGCAATAAAAGGGTATATTCTCTGAGCGCTCGCTTAAACTTTAAAAAAAAATGTAATTACCAACCATGTTTGACCGAAAAGCTAAGCATTCCAGTAACAATTTTATTTCAACTTTTCATTGAATAAATTAATTAACGCATTTAGCGCAAAAATGATTTGGTCATACCAAAAGTAACACTGTTACTGGGACAATAATTACTAATTGTTGTTTTCCAGTCAACTAATTTATCAAAACTTTGTCATAGCGTTTAATCCCTTTTGGAAAGATAAGATATACCAATGAAGAAAACCAATATATAAGGCAAAAATATTGAATTCGTCACAGTACTAACTTCGAGGATGTCTTAGCTGCCGCATCGTGATATATAATATTTTTCAAAAGAGTAAAATAAAATGTTTCGTTACATAGTACTGCTATTCAGTGTCGTACTTTTGACGGAAGCAACTTTAGTGAGGATACCACTGCAAAAGCCTCAGCAATCACGTATACGTCATATTAAAGACTTCCGCGCAGGATTAGCAATATTACATGGCAAATATGCAAATAGAAGCACCAGCGGAGCTTTTGCTATCAATACAGCAATTTTCGCTAGCAATGTTACAACCGAGCAATTGACAAATTACTATAATGATATTTACTGTGGTAACATAACGATCGGTACACCGCCACAAAACTTTCAAGTTATTTTTGATACCGGATCTTCAAATTTATGGGTTCCCTCAAGCAATTGTAATGTAATAACAGATCCGGCATGTCAAAACCATAATAAATATAACGCTAGCACTTCTAGCACCTCCGTATACAACTCTTCAAGTCTAGCGCTCTCAATACAATATGGCACAGGTAGCATGGGTGGAATTCCATATAATGACACTGTCACTGTAGCTGGTCTATCAATATTATCGCAGGAATTTCTGGCGGCTACCGCTGAACCTGGTCAGACTTTTGTCAATTCTAATTTTGATGGTCTTCTTGGTATGGGATTTGCAAGCATTGCAGCGGGCAATATAACACCACCTTTTTACAATATGTTTGCGCAACAACTTGTGTCTGCTAATGTCTTTTCATTCTATTTAAATCGTAATGAAACCGCAAACCTAGGTGGTGAATTAATATTTGGTGGTTCTGATCCTGCATACTACATTCCACCGATGACTTATGTACCAGTGACTAAGCAGGGCTATTGGCAATTTCAAATGTCATCAGTTACATTGAGCGGTATATCACTATGTAGCAATTGCCAAGCTATTGCTGATACTGGCACTAGTTTGATAGCAGTACCAGCCACAGCTTTGGCTGCCATAATGAATATTCTCGGAGCCACATATTGGGAGCAAGGTGTTTACAATGTGAGCTGTAATAATATTGGATCATTGCCGACTATGCGGTTTGTTATTGGTGGTGCAACATTTAAAATCACGCCTGCAGATTATATAACTCTTGCAATCGACGAACAATATAATATCGTATGCGTCGTGGGATTTCTGGAAATGACAACAGATTTATGGATTATGGGTGATAGTTTTATTGGCAAATACTATACAGAATTTGATATGGGAAACAATCGCGTAGGTTTTGCTGAATCTGTGAATAATAATAATTCTGCGTCGATGAGATATTTATGGTGTGGCCTGTTAGCTGTTTTAGCTATATTATATTGCATTGTGTAATAGTTAGAAATGTGTTTAGTTCTATTTATGTACATATAACCACATATGTATGTATATCAAACGTGTGTATATTTTTGTAATGCAAAAGTTCATGAAATTAATTTCCAGATACCTTTGT
The DNA here is from genome assembly GCA_963662105.1 of Meiosimyza platycephala. Taxonomy (NCBI): domain Eukaryota; kingdom Metazoa; phylum Arthropoda; class Insecta; order Diptera; family Lauxaniidae; genus Meiosimyza; species Meiosimyza platycephala. The sequence goes on from OY759210.1 coordinate 16,003,550, forward strand.
ATACTTCAGTATTATTTTAACTATAAGACAAATGTCATAAATAAATAAATAAAAACCTACATAAAATTTTGAAACCGTCGTATTTGTCTATGCTGATACCTGTGTACGGTATATCTTTATATCTTATTTATTATTTTTCATTTTTGAGCTCATGAAAGACATGGCCTGAACTACTGCAGCCTTTTCTCTAGTCAAGGAATCTGACGTTACAGATAACATGACTTCTAAAATAAAAGTTCGGTCTTCACTTTTTTCGAACCATTGACTACGAATTAAAGACTATCGTTGCTGGATATCTCAGAAAATGTAGTCTGGACATCTGTCACTTGGGAGAAGGCAGTCCAAGCTCGAATAGTTTTAAAGTTAAAACGAATATAGTTTGATATAAATTAGAATTTGATAAAAATAATTTGCCAAATCCCATATAAATATTATTATACATTTATCAATTGATATGCAATTTAATGAGATATTAAATTACTATGCAAAAATAAACAGAAAATTCAACTATGAAGACGCAATATTTATAGAAAACTTTTGATTCTTTTAATAGTCAAAATTACGAGTTAATGTTTTTATTAAAAAAATAGTTTTTTTAAGTACTTACATAATAGCTACTCCTACACTTAATTTATTTCAAAATTACTTATACGTATTGATTTATTTGTTTCCTTTTTAATGTATGTTTTGAAATCTTATGTGAAGCTAAGGCAGATTGTAGATTATATGATTTACCACATATATCACATGAATACTCTTTGGCGTTTATGTGCAATTTAAGATGCTGTTTCAGATAATTCTTGCTTAAAAATTTGGAAGAGCAGTGGGTACAAGGAAAACGTCGTTCCTTTGAGTGTATATTCATATGTTTTTTTAAATGATGCGGTTCTAAAAATCTTTTTCCACAAACTTCACATTTGTATAGGAGAATATCTTTGTGACGTCTTACGTGTGCAGACAGGTGCCCGGTAGTTTTAAATGTATCGCCACATAAATAGCAAACGTATGGACGTTCGCCAGTATGCGTACGCTCATGAATTTTAGCCTCTGTGCTGGTGAAAAACCTTTTATCGCAAAGCATACAAGAATAGTTCTTTTCATCAGTGTGCCGCTGCATGTGTTTCTTTAAATTATCTTTATATTTGACAAATTTTCCACAAACTTTGCATTCATGCTCTTTAACATCGGAATGACTTAAGCCATGAACACTTAAGCTTTTCTTTTTTATAAAAACTTTATTGCAGATATCACACTTATGTACTGGTTTTGTCAAAGGCTTAAATTTTTTCAACAACGATGTGCTCTGAAATAAAAAGAACAAAAAATTAACATATGTATTAGGGTGTGTTTTTTTTAAACTTTTGTGGATGGATTTTATTTTTTTTTATCTATATTTTAGATTGAAGTTTAAAATAACTGTGGAAAAATTTGAGCTTACTGGCTCAAACCTGCAGACGGCGCAGACAGAGTTTATGTCCAATTTCCGACTTACTAAAGCGTAGAAAAAGTATGCCCTAGGTACATAGATATAGCGTTTTAGGTATTTTAATAGTATAGGAGGTGCCACCCACTGTTGTCAAACCATGCCCACATTTTTCATGATTTTTTTTTTAAATTTGCGATTTTATATGCCTATATTATAGAATCGGGTTTGATGAATATTCTCCCAAAATTTCAGCATCCTAGATCGAACCTGCGAACGGCGCAATCAGTTTTTTCCTATTACATGTACCTATGTATGTACTAAAAAGGCTCAATTTTAAAGTTACAGAAAATTTTTAGATTTTATTTTATTTTGACTATTTAAAACGATACCAATATTTCCTTATTTTCTATCAAAAACTTTTTTGATTTTTTCCTAAGGGACGAATCATTGCGCGTCTGTGTGATAAATTTTTAAATCTATATCAATCTCATCATTGCTTATGTGCTGAACTTCTTCATCACAATAGCTAACTACTAAGGTTTTTTAGAAAATAAATAATTATATACATACCTACTATGTACAAACATTAAATTAGACATCAGAAATTAGCGTTTAATAAAAAAAGAGATAGGATTTTTTAACATACTATTACAAAATGTTAAGGCCAAAGCCGTTATCAGAATTGCAAAATATTTGACATAGACCTAAAGACTATTCGGCTACATTTTATCGCTACACCAAATCGATAAAAGTTTTTATTACTCACCCCAATGCATATCTAGACAGCTTAATTTCAAATACATGGTCCCTTCTCATAGTCATTGCTACATAATACATATATTATTATGTAGGGGGAAGTTTTTTCACTACATTAAACTGCATAATAAATAGGTTCTCATTTTCATTCGAAATCTTTTTTTTTAAGATTTTTTTACTTCTAGTATTGATGTATTTTTTACGTTTACGACAATCATTAGCAATACAATTTAAGGTTTTACTGCGAAAAATTCTAAAATTCAAATTAACATTATGTATATAACTTACCTATGCATTTCAAACACAATTGTATAAAATTAAATAAATATTAATCATCTACAGCATCTAAGCAATCACTTTGGACGTAGTTTATTAAACATTAAATACTTATATACATTACATTAATCAGGCTTTTCTAGTTTTTTGTGATGATTTCTAATATGTGATACAAGAGCAGATTTTTGATTATATGCTTTATCACAAAAACTACATACATACTCTTTAGCATCAATGTGCAACTTAATGTGCTGTAATAAAGTTTTCCTGCACGCGAACTTGGCAGTGCAGTAGGTACAATCATAAGGTCGTTCATCTGTGTGTTTAATCATATGCTCTTTAAGCTCACACATTCCAATGAAACCTTTTCCGCAAACATCACATTTTCTTATATAAAGATTTTTATGTCGTCTTGTGTGACCAGATAGACTACCGGTAGTTTTAAATGTAGCATCACATATAGAGCAATTATATGGACGTTCGCCAGTATGGATACGACGATGTACTTTCACTTCCGTTCTTGTGAAAAACGATTTGTCACACAGATCACAATGAAAATTCTTCTCATTAGTGTGTCGTAACATATGTTTGCTTATATTATTTTTGTATTTAATAGTGTTGCCACAAATTTTGCATTCATATGCTTTAAGATCAGAATGACTCATAAGGTGAAACTTCAGACCACTTTTTTGAGAAAAAACTTTATCACATATATCACATTGGAATTGCAATGGCTTGCGTGGCTTTTTAGTAGCTCTGCAGGACTTGAGACGTTTTTTCGAAAGTTTGTTTTTCTGAAACAAAGAAAAAATAAAACATTAGTGGTTGGAAAAAATTTGATCTTGGGTGGTTATTTCACGAACTTTGAAATTTAACTTAAAAGGCAATTAAAATTTAATTTCAAAAATCATAAACTTGATTCAAAAACTTAACTTAAATTTTGATGCATTTAATTAACTGATAAGACACGAGATCAATTTTTTTCCACCATTTTATGTTTACACTGAATTTTGCCACTTCTTTTTAAAAATTTTTACTGCAAATTCTCGAGACACATAATTGGGTTGAAAAGTTGAAATGGCACTTATAGTATATTTCGTTGCACTATATTGTATCACAGAATAGCAATTCAGTCAACATAATAACAATGCATAAAAACAGAATTGTTTGCACACTTTTGAGTAAGAATATCTCAGGATCCTGACGTGATGAAAAAAAAAAAACTGCAATTGTGGTAGTATTCATTTTACAATAAACTCTATCTGTTCGAGTAATAGAAAATAACGAAATAAGTTACATTTTGAGCCTTTACTTATCTATTTTAGGGACACCTTTGGCCAACCTTTTGAAAACAATCACAAATTGTTGTTAATTGCAATTTGAAAAAGGAAATTATATGAATTTTCTGTAATGTTCAAACGTGAAACAGAAAACTATGAGATCTTTTACATTGAAGACAAAAAGTTGTGACTGTGATCGCTCGCATTATAACCAAGTTGTCATTATCTAAACATTTTAATTTTGAGCTACGACACTTATAGTAAAATCAATAATATTGTACAACACTATTAGTTACTTCTATGGTTTTGTGCTTGTGATTTAGAAAAAGTATGTGTTTTTATACTAACCTTTTTTTCAGTTTTTACATCAAATTCTTTTTGTGTCAGACTTTCTTCCTGGGACGATTCAACGCTCCGTTCGATAGCTCTCCAAGGAGAGATGTCAGATGTTACTTTATTTATAGAATTTCTCTTACTCATGGGTTCAGGTGTCATTTCATTTTTAACATTTCTCTTAATCGGATTAGATGTTATACTATTTATTGTTCTCGTCCTAGTAAATGGATTAGTTTCGTCATTCCAGGTTTTTTTCTTAATCGATTGCACAGACGTTTTTTCACTTATATCATGCTTAATATCCTCATCGATATCACTTATACCTTCCTCGAAAACAGGTTCGTACTCAGACCACGAATCTGCCGCCTGCGATGAAGTCTCTTCGGAATCATTTTCCTTTTCCTGTTTTTTTTCCGCTATTACAGTTTCTATCTGCTCATTCAGATGTTTAGCTGATATATGTTGCAAAAAGTTGAATAATGTTCCGTAGTTTTTTTTGCAATAAGAACAATGAAATACAAGCAAACGATTAGTTGTTGCAAAAATTTTTCCATATTTTTCATAGTAAGAATCATCGTCGGCCAGCTCAAACTCCGGCGGATCAATAAAATATTTTGGACTGAGTGCTGCAGTTTCCTTATAGTTTATTTTATTTTCCTTATAGTAAGTTGCAGCTTCCAAAAGAACATCATCTTCCGTTGACCACATTTTAAGTTCTTTTAATTTGTTAAATTTAACTTTTTATTAACAGGTAGCCTGTTCCAGTTCCAAACACAAATTTAAGCGCAAATGTCAGAAACATATGTTTTGGCATCTGACGCAAAGTATTAACTGTCAAAACCATTATTTTAGCCCTGAAAAAGACTCCCAATGAACCCATTCAGCTAGACTTAGTATTTTGATGGATTACAGTGGTGCATGACTACTGAACGCGATCACGCGACGACGGACAGCATTTGATAGTTCAACTGATATTTCATATATAACATTTTTACGCTGTTTGATCGATCGCTTGTTCGTTCTCTGGGCAGCACCGATCATGATTCAAAGATTTAAAGGCTCGATCACACGAGAGTTTCTTCAACGCGCGTAAGGTGACGCACACACAGCTTCTTTTCGAAAATTTTTTTGTTTGTGGGTAATAGGGGAAAAACAAAAGAGGCGCGTAACAAAATTTTTCTCTTGTTGCAAATGCAAAGCAAAAAGCACGAAAGAGAATAAACAAGAACTTCCATTAACGGAATTTCCTTGTGTAAACTATCCTAGCCCATGCTATATGTAGTTTGTTGTTCCATGTTAGAGGCAGAGCCTCTCAAAAGAGCTCAAAACGCTCTAGCTCTTTGCGAATTTCGGCGGTTGACACAAAATCCAATGCAAAATCATTAAGGAATAAACAAACTTACCATTTAAGTAAAACTTCATTTTCCAAAGTAATCATACATACATAATCACTTAAAATTAAATTATTTGTGGGAAGTCGCAATATACTCACTCCAATTTTTTTTTTTTTTAGGGGTAAAAGGGGGTTAAAAATAAATAAAAAGTATGAAAAAAAAAAGTGTCGCTCGGATCTGGTTTCGGAGATATAGCCATCGGAAGTTGCGGCTATAGCTTTTGGAAAAATTATTATAAGTTCGGAACCGCTGCATGGATGTCAAAAATATGGGTGTCCAAAGAAAGATAATTTAATGGCCTATAATAATGGTAAGCAAGCCTAAGAAATTTAACCCATAAATTTGGAGATATTACGATTTTTCTGAAATTTTGACCAATTTTTTTTTAAAAAACCGTTATTTTTTCCAAAAAATGTGTAGATGACCTATAACTTTTTTAGCTTCCTAAGAAACCTTATTTTATTCCCCTTAAAATAGTGTATCGTTTGTTCCAAATTTTTGCATATTTACCCCCTTTTTGACCGAAAATCAAAAAAATTTATTCCAATGAAAAAACAAAATAGCGTGCTTCTTCTTCAAAAAAAAGCACAAAAAACTGGGTTTACACAGCTGGAAAAAAAAAGCTTCTCCATTCTTGCTATTTGACGCTAAAACGGAAAAAAAAAGCTTCTCCATTCTTGCTATTTGACGCTATGAAAAAGCGCATGTCATTTCTTCTAAACTAATTCTAACTTCGTTTCGATGGAAAAATACTTTATTTTGCGATAAAAATTAGAAAAGAATAAACTAAAATCGAACGACGGTAAGTTCAGAGTACAATAATTTCTTGGAGAAATATATGAATGTTGACTTTTCTACAGCAACATGGAACTGGAATCGACATTGCATCCGGAAGACGATGGCGATTGACGGGCGAATGACGGACGACACCAAATCAAAAATAAAATAAAATTTGTGAAAAAATACTAGAATAAACAAATCAAAGATGTCACTCTTAGAACATTACGAACAGCAATACTCAACACTGATAGCTGAGATCACTGCATGCATTGGACGATTAAACCAATACAACGGACGTAAGGAAGGACTCCAGCTGGAAAGTATTCAAAGCCATAACTTTTTTTATATTGTACAGGTGAACGACGTGAGCACTGCACTAAAATCGATGCACAATTGACAGAATCACATGAGCTGCTGGAACAAATTGGTCTTGAAATTCGCGAGTTGAACCCGGCGCAGCGACAGAGTTTCACCAGCAAGCTCAATTGTTACCAAGTGGAACTGAAGCGATTACAAACAGAATATCGAGGTGCTAAGGATGTAAGGGAGAAAGCAACCGCAAACAACAATTGAGCTGGGAGCTGTCGATGAATTTTATGACGATGCCTGTATAAGCGATGATCAACGTCAGCGATTGCTTGAAAATTCGGAACGCATTGAGCGCACTGGAAATCGTCTCAGTGATGGATATCGTGTGGCGATAGACACGGAAACGCTAGGAGCACAGGTGCTAAATGATTTGCATCATCAACGTGAAACTATACAGGGTGCACGTGCTAGGTACGTGAAACTAATGCAGAATTAGGTCGCGCTTCTCGGACGCTAAATTCAATGTTGTTGCGGGCTTTAAGAGAAAAAGCTGTGCTTTATTGTGTTGGTGTGTTCTTTGTGCTTGCAGTGGTGATTAGTCTGTATCTAACGTTTTCTTCGTCTTCGTCATCGTCACATGAAAAGTAGAAACTGCATCGCGATTCACAACGGGCAATAAAAGCTCAGTTAAAGTTAAACTGATCCAATAATTGGACAGCTTCAAACAATAGCCATTTGACACTTGATTAGTCTGATTTTGTTTTTTACTAAGTTATCGGTTTGTCTAAGTTTTATTTATCTATCGTATTTTATGTTAATCAATATTCCTTAAGCAGTTTTTCCTTTAGGTTTTATTTTTCAAGAATCTTTTGGAAAATTTTATATGATCATAAGTAAAATAAAAAATCATTCCATTATATTGTTACATTTTATTTTAGCAGCTGACCATTATATTTGCTTTTTATTCTTTAATGATTGAAGATGTCTAGCAACAAGGAATATTATAGTTGTTTTTCAAAATAAAATTATTTAAAACAATTATTCAAAGTTCATGTTTGCATTTACTCATAATGGTGAATTTTTCAGGACGATAGACAGTAACACAGTGACACAGTAAACTATCCTAGCCCATGCATATGTAGTTTAGTTGTTCCATGTTAGAGGCAGATGCCCAATGGAAGCTCAAAACGCTTTAGCTCTTATAATGCGTTATACAGAATTTCGGCGGTTGACATAAAATACTTTGAGTAGTAGAACCGTCGTAAAATCCGTTCGAATAAACAGTATTTCGACGTGCGACAGCTTTTCACTCACTTCAAATTGACACTACAAACTTAAGTTAATAAATTGACTCAAGATGATTAGAAATACAACACTGATAAATCTGCCTCGACGGTAAAATTAAATCTAATTCTTCCGTCAGAGGTAGCGGCATTTACGTCGTACGCCGGAATTCTGTTGTAATTTTACGGCGCTTGCGGTATTTACGTCAACCGAGCCAAATAATTCTGTTTAATACATTTCATTTTCATAGATTTATTTATATTCTAGCGAAATTCTAACAGAAATTTACAGATTTCAACAAAATTTCAACGGATTAACAATTAAATACAGAAACAAAAAAATCCTACAGTGAGGAAGAACTCCTAACTAAAACAACAAAAATAATACAGCTAATGTTGGTCCAGAGCTTACTCAGTTGCCGCAGCTGATGGAGAACCTACTGATGTCACAAGATCGTCTGTGCCATTAGCCATTGGCCCTGCAGAAACTCCAGTTGCAGTAGCAGTGACATTTTTTGCTAACAGTTCACTAGAAGGCGTATTAACCATAGCTGCCTGTCGGGCGCACATATTTAAGCCTACATTGGCTGTGCCTCCGTTTCCGGGTGCCGTTGCACCGTTTCCTGGAACGCCTTGCGGTGAGGCTGTCGTTCCCAAGCCATTCGGACGTGCACTGCGCTGTTTGTGTTGAAACATTGCGGCTACTGCCGCAGCCTGCTGTTGTGTTTGATGATAAATCTGCTGTTGCAGCATTTGTGCGTAGACCAGACGCTCATAAATTCCTGTAGTTGTGCCGGTGACAGCACCTTGAGCTGTTGTACCACCAGTCAAATACTGCGTTTCTTTAAAGAAAGTATTCAGATACTGTTGCGTCGTGGTAGTCAACATTGGGTTGGAATAGAGTATGGCAGGAGAAGAGGCGAGCGCTGCATTTGCTAGACTGTTTGATATGAAGTTTGCTGTCGTCGATGAATGTTGATTATACACCAACGGCGGTGGCGCTGTTGGTGGTCCTGCAGCTACATAGGTGACTTTGTTACCTAAAAACATACCGTACGCAGTGCTACCAGCTGCAGCACCTGCAGCTGTTCCAGGACGGACTGACGGTTGTAGTCCATTGCACATTTGATAGTAAGCAGCGGTGGAGGCACCAGCGGCGGCGAGTTGTTTCTGAAAGTTGAGAAAATGGCCTCTTTTAGTAAAAAGTAAATAAACTATTTATTGTATGCAAATATAGTTCAAAGTTCTTTATAGCAAATTTTTTTTATATAAATAGGAAATTGTTCTCAAATAAATAATTTACTAGTCTAGAAAAATGTTAAATATACTCCTTGACTATCCTTCTTTCAATGGTTTTTGATTCCTTCGAATACTTGGAATATTTTACGACATTCAACGTTTGATATTGAAGTTCAATGGTAATGAGAAATGGTTAATTTACATATTTGGAAAATGTAGTCCAAAAATGGAAATTTGAAATATATGATGTATTGCCAAGAAGTAAAACCCGATAAGGTAAGGAACGTGTAACTTCTATATCTGGTGGCTATTTAAAGCAGGTTTGTGGACAATTTACTTAGAAAAAATGAAATACAGCGAATTATATATAGATACACAGGTAAAAAATACAAAACAAATCGCTTCCGAAACGAAATAATCGATTCCATAAAAATTTAAAAAGTTCGAAAAATTAATTTATCCGGCTATTTCTTACGAAATCATCCTTATGTTACAATTTCAAAATCAACCGGAATATACATATAACAAACTCCTCATTAAAAATGCATTATCAAAAATATCTGATAAAAATATCTATACTTTCATGGTGTTACTACATAATTTTCTACGATAAGAAGCAAAAGCAAATTAAATTCCAATCTATATTTACTTACGCCAAAATTGGTAAAATTAACTCCTCCCGTTGTTGTGGACTCTGGTGCTTGCGCTGTGGGTGTAGGATACAAACCATTGCCGTAGGAAGCGTTACTACCACCTATAAATGGTGTGTTAGACTCAGCAGCAGTAGTCACAGCTTTCTCATTGAGTAGTGGGGTTAGATTCTCAGGGAAATCAAGAAAATCTTTACCATAAATGGCATAGTTTTGTGCAGCTTGAAAGTAATCAGCACTGCCATTAGACGGATGGCCAGTAGTGTCACCATAAATTGCACGATCAACCTCCTGTACATATGAATTGCTGCTGCGACGACAGTTTGATTCGAGCTTTGAATTCCAATCATTTTCAAATGCTGCCTGTTCATATTTGTTGGGACCACCATGAGCTTGACGCCAAATGGGGTCGATCAAACGTTTGGCCGAAGGCGCTGAAAATATGTTAAATACGTTTATAAGCTTAGCGTTAATTTAGTCTGATGATAAAATACCAATTTCTCTAGTATTCCAGATAGGAAATGAATTTTTAATTTTTTTGATTTCTTTTGCTAAAGAATTTTTTGAACGTCCTTGTACTCCTGCTTTACGTGATGACAAATCGTTATCGTTAATGTGGCAAATTTCATTTTGTTCATCTTTAGCGCTCTCATAGGCTTCTTCTTCCTCATCATCATCATCGTCGTCATCATCATCATCTGCATCGCAACCATTCCCATTATCGTCATCGTCACATTCGTTGTTGTTATAATTATGGTTTTCTTCTTCCTCATCTGTAGATGCTAAAAATTTTGAATTTTCTTTTAAAACATGCGAATATTTTGTTGCTTTTGCATCCATATTTTTAGTTTTTGGCATTTGATAAAATTTTTTAAAATGTAAGGCAAATTTTCAAGAAAGAAAAAAAATTAAATCAAAACTTGCAAGTTTTTCTTCTTACAATCTAGAAATCCCAGCATTTCTTCGATTAGTTTTTCCGTTTGCTGCGTTTGAGTTGCTTCCATCGTCTCGTTGAAACTTAAAGTGAAATTCAGATTTTTGGAATTGGTTCCGCTGCTCTGTGGTTTATGATTGTTGTAACGGTTTTTCAAAATTTCGTTTCCTTTTCATAAATAAAAATATTGTGGAGATTTGCGCGCGCTTTTCAATCTATTTTTCTTTATGTTGCTCTCTCGGTTGTCCGTTATTAATTTGAATTTTTATGTGTTGTTGAAATTTTGAATTTTGTTTTTTTCCTTCAATTTATTTTTTGTTGTTGGCCAACTTTAACCCGAAAAGAGTGAAAGTTTACAAAGTGTGTTGAGTGTTGGAATTAGAATTTTTGCGACAAGAAATTAAAAGTTTTCGTGATTGCTCGTATTTTAAGGATGATTGGAATTTTGTATATGTTCTGAGGAGGAGCTTTCTTTTTGTTTGTAAAGGGATGCAAATTTCAAAAATATTTTAATAATAGTCGGAATATTGTTAGAATATTGTTAAGATAAAGATCGGTTCCGGTAAAAAAATTAATTATGTCATTTTCGCATAATTATTAATTGTAAACTACGAGCCACAACAAAAAAAGAAAAACATTTTTTTGACAAATTTCGAGCTCTAGTGAAGTGTTATCCTATTTTCCTTCCAAAATTGAAATACAACATAAGGGTTGCAACAATTAGACCATTTTAGGGTCACAATTTACTTGAATGAAAACATACTTACGACATTACCACACACTTTTATTATATAAAGCCATTTTGTTTAGCTGCAGGATGTTCTGTATTCAAGATATTTTATAAGAACAGATTTTCTGGCTATTGCTTTTTGAGTTACATCTGAACTTTCTATCGTCATCCCCAAAACACTCTTGAGTTGGAGTTCTCTACGATTATTGACGGTTAATTCAAGTTGTCAAAACACTTATACAGTTGGCATATTTTGAGAATATTTTGTACGTCTCTAAATGACCCAGTAAATAAAGTAAATACATACTTGTAATATTAAAAGAAATAGGACACAGAACCCAGTACTTTTGCATGGATTTGTCGATGGTGACAACTAGTTACTCATAGCAATACCACCGGTAGCTAAAAATCCTATTGAATTTCGATAAAGATTTTTTTATTGTTTAGCTCTCAATATTGATATATGATCCCAATGAAGAGTTCTTACAGGTGAAAGATAATTTCTGAGTGTTATAAGATCGCTTCAAATTTTTAGAAAATACATTAAAATTAATCTGCAAAAGCTAACTTACTAGAACTATTCACATGCATTATATTCAAAGTCACATGTTAAAAAAGATTTTTTCACCACTATCTCTCTTCCTATTAGCGGAACAAAAGTTCAGTAAGAACAAAAGTAAAGCATAGTTTTCATAAAAACAGTTATTGCAAAAGATTGCAAATTATTTGCGAAACGACAGAAATATCTCTTGTAGTTTACGGCTTAAATATGCGTTTGATTATTACTGACTATTAAGAAATCGGACCTTGTTAAAAAATTGTTGAATTTGTTTTCTAAATAAATAATTGGTTTAACTAATTCTAATACTGATTTTTTATTATATTTATAGAGCATTAGATATCTTTTAGACGTCATAAATTTCTCTGCGTTTCAATAACATTTAATAATAAATTCGTTCCAATGTTCAACGCACATGTAGAACATTTAAACTTTGTGCATTTTTTTTTTGAAGATATTCTGATAAAAAAGTTGTGCTATCAAAGAACAAATCTATTTATTGACTAGAGTTTGCATTTAAATATCACAAACAACATAACAAAAACCAGCGCCAGCACCAGCAATTTTACAAGATCCTGGTAATTCAATAAGCGTGGGTGAGTATCTAAAAAGACAGTACTTGTATAGTTAAAAATAAATAATAAATACACATTTGCACTTACAAATTTTCTGTTGAACCATTGCCACAATTGCCATGCTCATTCCAACCCCATGTATAGATAGCACCATCTGTACTTCGAACCATGCCATGTTCAGAGCCCAAACACAATTGCGCAGGTGTAACACCTTCTGGTAGTTGTAATTCTTCCGGTGTTGGCTTACTACTTGATTGTTCACCTATTCCTAACTGTCCATAAGAATTACGTCCCCAGCAGCAGATACGATGATCTTTTAGCAACACAGCACTATGTGTCCAACCGCTGGCCACCTGCTTTACATCCGCATCAAAATTAAACGCGTTCGTCTGTCCATATTTATTATCACCGAGTGCAATAACACTCTTACGACCATCACCATCCTCAACTTTAATTAGCAAATGATGTTGTCCACTTGCCATCGACAGAAAACGTAAGTCACTACCGCTGTCATGTCCTGTATGTGGTAAAATTTTTAACACTTCAGCACGATTTAGTGATGTCGCAGTCACGGTAACTTCCATCGGCTTTGGGTCATTAACTCTTAAGCGACCAAATATGTAAATTTTATTTTCATCTGTTAATATGGCACAATGACGCAACCCAAAACTAATACGGCGCGGCAAGTCACCGCGTGGCAATGGTACTGGCAACGGACGCCGCACTGCAGTAAAGCCACGCTGGCAAATGCCCAATTGTTGAAAGCAATTCGATCCCCATACATACAGTTTTCTGGTGACAGTAATACAACCGGAAATGTCCCAACCACAGGCAATGCTTTCGATTGGTACATCCTGCGCAAAGTAAAAAACAATTAATAAAATTAAATGTAGAAATGCAGCAAAAAAAAATATTTTAAGTTGCCAGTTGAAAAAATGTAGATAACATTTAAAGCTCGCATAGCAAGTACATGGGTTTACGAGTGTTTTGCCTTTGAAATACTAAGTATTTTTCCTTAATGATTAAGGTGCTTGCGATTAGATTAAATAATTATAAAATTCAAAAAAAAAAGTCAAAAAACGCTGTTTTAAGGTCTATTTGAATTCAAGCAATTTTTTAGTTAATTTTTTTAAAGACATAAGATGGAAGAAACCAAACTTCAAATTTTATCTTACGACTTTTTAAATAGGCTGCTCTCTTACGAAATGTCGCATATGTTTGGGCGAATTTGCTTACACCAATAAAAAGATTAAACAGACTGCTCAACCTTTTCGGTAATTTCTTCATTTTGATTTGGGTTACATCTTCAGGAAAAAGGTGCTAAGCATATCAGGAAATACTGCTAAAAATATGTTCTCTAAACTTGAAATTTTCGGTGCTCATTTTCGTAGGAAATGCTCAAAATTTAATATCACTGTTGCAATATATTCTTCTTTCTTCTCCAATTTTTTGGGGGATTTTTAATACTTGATTATTTTTTTTTTAATTTTGGTCCTTTTAAACTGTGATGACAACTCTTAAATAGGCAACATAAGAAAACCCACAGCTCACCTCGAAGAATTCACTCGGCACACACTGGAATTCATTGTGTAACTTTGCCGCTGAATCCAAACCTAATTGACCGCGATTATTCCAACCACATGTATGCAAACGCCCACAATTGTCCAAAACCATGACATGACCGCCACCACCGCGTATCGCACGTATACCTGCAATGCTAAAGGAGAACTTTGTCAACTGCTGTGGTGTATTGCAAAGTTCCGATTCAACGCCAAGGCCAAGTTGGCCATGTGAATTAGCGCCCTAAATAGTGTGAGAAAACAGCACAAGTTAGTCAACAGTCAAATTAAAATGCAAATTTGGCGCCGCACAAGAAGGAAATGCAAATACGTACCCAAGCGTAAACAGCCATTTAGTTGAGGGCCGGAAGATTTAGTTGCCTTCGCACCTGCCGCCTCCTTCGTAACCACCAGTTGATACTATTGTTGTTGTCACTTCCGCTTCGTGTTTGCCCGTTGCTAATTAGCCAGCAGCGGTAAGTAAATTCAGTGTCGTGCGCTTTGTTTTGGTCAGTAATTTGCACTTGCACTATTATTTTTTCCACAGTCGATTAGATTTTCCGTGTTTTTCGTCCTTTCGCTTGTGCTGCTAAATTGTGACTGTAATTTTATTAAAAAATTTTTCAATTACTTTGCGAAATTCTTGGTTTTGCGTTAACGCGAACAGCAGCAACGGCAGAGGAATTATTCATGTTTCAAATAAATATAAATTGTAAACAAAATTAAAGCAGAAAACAGCTGCTTTTTTTGACAGTTTGCAATGTGTATGGATAGTGCTGCCAAGTTAGTTTTGCAGAAACGTTATTTATGCGCATAAAATTATGCTATAATTTTTAACTGATTCAGCTCAGCGATGGTAGTGGAATGTACTAAAAACTTGTCAAATGTACTGAAAACGATTCTTTTCGATGCAAATGTATTGAAAAAAGTACAAGTGCATCGAAAATGCCATCACTGATGCACAAGCAAATTTTCAATTCGGTCGTTCTTTTACATATTATTATTATAAATTAAAATTAAATTGTCAAAACGTGATTATAATTGCTAGCGAATTATAAGTGTTAATAAAAATATAAAATTTACAGAATATAATTGCGAAAATTTGAAATTTGTGATATAAAAGCACTGCCTGCCTCAGTCACAGTAGTCTTCTATGTTATTGTTGTTATTTTGCAAAAAAAAACCGCTATATCATTGTCGGGGAGCATTGCGGTTTTGCTTTGAGCTTGTGTGACCGGGTCATTGAAAAATTAAAAACAATATTTCTGTGTGCAATTTCCTTGTGTAAATAAATAAATATAAATAGTAAAATATGTACGGGTCTTAAGAAATGCATAGGTTTTAAAACTTGATTTAAAAATGTTTTGCGTGAACTTTGTCGGCGGAACAATAGTGCTGTATGTAATCATTTGCAGTTTAGTTGCAATCGGCTATCGGGATTTTTATGTGATTTATATGTTGTTTCGAAATTAGTTTTTCATAACAAAAAACGCGAAAAATTATCGTTTTTTTATGGCAGTTTACTTTAGGAGCTCCTGTCCATATTTTACGAAGCCAAATTGGCTTAAATGTACTTTAGCTTACAATCGAAAATTTTTACACTGATCGACAAATTTTTCACCTAGAAAACTGAGTATACTTTTTCTAATAAGTTTTGACACGCTGAATTCAAATCCGAGGTATGATTTTCCCTGATGGTTTCAGTTTTCGAGATATTCTAATCTTAATGGTTTTATAAATAAAAATTACCTTCACCATGTTATATTATAACATCAAATATCTTGAAAAACTGTGATATTCGCACTTTTAGGTTAGAATATCTCGAAAAATGAAACCATTTGAAAAATTCTGTCCTTGGATTCGAATTCAGCGCATCGAAAACCATTGGAAAAGTATATTTCAAATATGTTCTGGGGTTCGATAAAACTCTGTCGACCTGTGTTATTAAACGAAACTTTCTTATGTGATTTTTTAATTTTAAGATTAAATATGTAAATAAAATATGTTGGGATCTGGTTTCGGAGATATAACCATCGAAAGTTGTGGAAATGTCTTTTCTAAAAAAAAAAAACGCTATAAGTCGGCAACCTCTGTATTGATTTCCATAATATAGGCTTCTTCAAATGAAAAATAATTTAATAAGCTACAATATTTCTGCGAAAATTTTTGAAATCTAACTCGTAGCTTTCGAGATGTTGCGACTTTTTTGAAATTCTAATTGATTTTTTTTAAAAAATACCTCCAAATCATGCAGACTGACTGACTTCAAATGGCGGAATTGGTTGCCGATAAAATATGTTTTTTTTCAGATACTGAGGTTTGACCATGTCATATCTTGAAGACACATATTTTAAATTTCTGAATATCAGCTTATATTATAGCTTATAAAATTATCATTCATATGGCACTCAAACTGTTGACATCGACCAACCTGTTACTATTTTCGAAAAAAAGCAATATCCAAACAAATCAAATCGCTTAAAAAAAATAATTATGGCAAACAAGAGCTCTTAAAGTTTACTTGCGTCTGTTTTTATTAATACTACAAATTTAAAAAAAGCGTTTTATTCTTTGTGTTCCTTTCTGATACGCAGCACCCATTTAATTAATAATAATGGGTCATCGAAGGCGATCATTCTAATCATCATCATCATTCTAAGACGACATAATATATTTGGTGAGTTTTTATTTGCTTTAACTTGTATTTAAAGTTTTAACTGTTTTTATCAAACCAATACCAATACATACTACAATCTGAAAAAAAAAGGGGGAAAAAATAAATTAATTTTTATACTCACAAAAAGATAAATGAAGCTTATACTCGTAGTAAAATAAACCCTCTATATACTACTTCCGTAAATCGATTAGGCTATGAACTCTGATAAAATTCGAGCACTTTGCACTTTTTTTTATAAAGGTAGCTATTAAGCTTTAAGTTAACGACTAAAAAAAATAATGTTTCCCGTCGAACTCCATTTAATTTCAAAGCTTATAGTAGCCGACCTCTCCACACCAAATTTTCAAAAGATTA
Organism: Meiosimyza platycephala; assembly: GCA_963662105.1. Taxonomy (NCBI): domain Eukaryota; kingdom Metazoa; phylum Arthropoda; class Insecta; order Diptera; family Lauxaniidae; genus Meiosimyza; species Meiosimyza platycephala. The sequence goes on from OY759210.1 coordinate 16,020,667, forward strand.
CTCTCATAGTACATTAAATACAACATTTAACGTTTTTTCTTGTATGGGAGGTGCCACACCCACATATGTTATTGCGCCCTCTTTCAGTCAAAAGATATTTTATAGCAATTATATCTGCCATGTTAAATTTCTTAACGACTGCGTTGTTAGTTCTTTTATTCTAATATTTATAAGTACTGTGGGCTGTCCCATGCATTTCTACGAATTTTACCACTATAGTGGCTTAGCTTGTTATGATGAGTGCTTCCAATGGTGCTATCTCTGAAATTTTTATAAAAATCGTAGATGCCGTTATTGATTAAAAAATTTTGAACTATTTAAAGTGATACGCCCACTACTTTAAACAGAGATTAAGATACATATTTATGATTTGCATCCGCTTACCGGATTTTAAAATAGAAAATCGGTATTTCTATTCTTTTTCGATTAATTCACGAATATTTTATATGAAAAAACTTAGATGAAGAAAAACTAATTACGGATTCAAATTCCCTGCCTTAAAACTACCCCAATTTTGTTGGATAACACCTTTAACCTGCAGAATTTTAAAAATCAGTTTTTTTTTCTTTAAAAGTTGACAACTTTAAACTAATGGCGCTAATATAGTATTCAATATTAATGAAAACTCGTCGAGGAGCTTTGTAAAAACGTGTAACTGTAAATTTTTTTTGAACCGCTCTAATGTACATAAGTATACATGAATAGGTTCTTCGACCAGGAAAGATGATGGAAAAACTCTTCGGTCAGAGTGTTTTTTAGTGCATCTGCTTGGATGACAGCTGTAAAAGACGATTCTGAACTTTTGTTAAAGCTCTTATAGAATATTAGTATTGACTTAGGATTAAATTAAGTATGTACATAAAAGATGGAGGATAGCCCCTTAGTAAAACAAAGCTATGAAAAGTGAAACTTAGCATGTACTTCATAATAGAGTAGATACAATGTTTTTACATAACTAAACTCAATGTTGCTAAAAGACTAAACGACCAGGAGGTAGACAAATTGCCGCAATAAATTTGCATATTTTAAATCTTCTCAATATCACTTCACATCGGAAAATAAATCCTTCGCTCTCATATTACAGCTCGTTATAAACTTCCAGCGGTTGGGTGTGAATGAACTCTTGGGCAGTTACTGATACCACACAGCTTGTTTTGGCACACAGAAAACTCTTAAGTTTTTGTTAAATAGCTTTGATAATTCCTTACAGATGAACGAATTATGACAGGCTTTAATTTTTGTAAAAAAAAGCGTCATAACAATTAAACCATTACAGTTACGAGTATATTCATATTATGGAACAAATCATGTCTAGCTACCTAACAAGGCTTCCAAATCGTGAGTCTATTTAGTGTTTTTCACGTTCACACTCAAGTGAAGGCAGACAGCCGAGCGGGCAAATAATTGATTAATTGCAAGTAAGGAATCGTTTCAAAAAAAAAAAGACCTTTAAATAAGACCAAAAAGAGGATTCACGTGCAGACAACGAAACCTGTGTGCTATGCGCTAGACGGGATTTAAAGTGCACGATTCGCAAGGAGGAGAGTGCTGTAGTAGAAAAACTTTAATAAAACTAAAAATTCAATTTCTTAAAATGGCAAACGCTTTGGTTGCCTGCCTGCCTGCCTGTATTAAATTTCATCAAAGCAACCGCATAAATCAACACCGTTGCTGCCACTTTAGTTGCAACAATAATATCAATGGTAGCAACAGCAACAACAGCAACAACAGCAACACTTTTTTTTTTATCCCAAACAAATCATGAATTTCTAACGGTAGCAGCTTACTTTTCATATAAATTTGGCAGTAGCTATAACTGATTTTGGTAGTAAATTTTGGCTCACGTTTTGTTGCTTTATTAATAATCCATTTTGTTGTTGTTGTTGTTGCTGTTGCGTTGTCAGCTTTTCCACTTTGTTGTTGTTGTTGCCATTCGCCTGTTACTGTACTGTTGCTGCTGCTATAATTTCATTCCTCTATTCATTTATTCATACAATTTTGTCTGATTTGTCTATGATGTGTTGATTTATGATCCTTATTTTTGAATTTTCAAAACATTTGGTTGTTTGGTTTGCTGTTGTTGTTGCTGCTGTTGTACTTTAAAGGTGCAAAGATCACGATTATTATTTGTTAAGATACAGCCTGTTTTGTTGGTATCTAATTTTACAGGTTTTGTTTTTTTTTTCCAGAGGGCTTATTAGCGGCAACAAATGAAGTCAAATTAAACATAAATTGATTTGATTCGAAATATCGAATTTTATTTGCATATAAAATAACAAATCACAAGAAATTTTCATTTCAGAAGGATCTTTGCTACGAAAGATCGTAAAAAAAAGAAGTGAGTTGATAAAGGGCTCATGTTTGATACTACCAATATATTGATTCTCATGTATTTTATGTATTCGCGAATCATAGAGTTTTCACAAGACTCTTCGAACGTGCACGATCAGTAGCGACTACCGTCCATTCCATTCAAGTTTTCCCCGATTCATATAGTATTTCTTGTTCTAGCAATCGTTTTGACAATGCCTCAGGAATACTAAATTTTCTGCTAACTATCACGCAGATTTGGCTCCAATGCTTCCCGACAACCATCAATTGTGATTTCTGAGGCTAGCGCTTAATACATAGCCGCCATTTTGATTTAAATGGAAATCAGATCTTGACTGCATTTGGCTAGCGCGTCAGCATATGTTGTGGTCCTGCATACAAAATTTTCAGAGTAACTTTTTGTTAACCAAGTTTTACAGCCATTTATAGAGGAACTGTTGATGCTGAGGCCAATTTCATTCAAAGAAGATCTGACGGCAGTGACTTTTTCTTGTATGTCAGACTGCTTGATGGTAAGCAGGCATATCTCATCACTATGAGCAATGTGTTCCAGATACACGCTGTAAGTTCCTCCTCCTCCTCTCTCCTGAGAACATCGTCCAGTTCAGCAAATGACAACAGAAAATCTTGCCGCACAAGAATTAGAAAACTTCCCCTCTTCTTATTTCAAAACTACGTATGTATGTATTGAGCTTGAATAAGATTAGTGATCTTGTGTACAGCAGCTCGTCTGTTCAATAAGATCCAAGATCCAATTGCGGTAAATGCTATCAAAAGCGGTAATGTAGTCGATGAAGGTTAAACGTAACGAAGTCTGCCACTAACTTATCTTTTCCACGATAATGCAAAGGTATCGATACTTGATCTGTTCGACCGAAAACATGCATGTTGTTTATGGTTAAATGGCTTTATTTTGATATTGAATCTGCTGAGAACAAATTTTATCTTGGATGAGATTGATAGTATTATGATGTTCCTGTAGCTCTGGCATAGCTCTAGGTCACATATTTTGTACTTTCACCAAGAATTCCATGAGTCATTCTTAAGGCTCATTAACGGTACAAGCCTGGACCTTGCATCATCATTAAGATTTCCATCTGTTCGGGAGGTATCATCATCGGTGTCATATTTCACCATGAGCCTTGACTGTCGTTTAACTTGTCCCAATCTACATTATTCGGTTGGTTTTGTTGTTTCGAGCATAATTCCCGAGTCCACCTCACTTGACGTTGAACTGCGCAAATATCCTTGAACCAACATATTAAATTAAAGTTTCACCTGTTCTGCCTCATATGTGGCTGTTGTTGTTTGGATATTAAAATGAAGCAGAACCTCAGCGGTGAGTTCCGGGAAAGCTTTGAACATTTCGGCAACTACAGAATATGCGCCTGTGAGATTTTATAACTTTTACTATCTTCGTTAATGAATGCAGGCAAGTACCTACTTGTTGTGGTGTTCTCAAGGAAAGCCATATGGCGAATGCTAGCGGATGAAGTTGAATGGTTAATGTTCTCCGAGAAATGTTTTTCCTGACGTGGACATTGAGCGACAAGAAGCAAATCGTGCGACGAAAGAAATTGATATCCTTGTGTGTTTGTTTTTATACTGTTCTTCCTAGCTTTTTATTTGAGTTATTCTTTGGGTCTTCCCAATAGAGATAAATTTTGAACACTCTTCGAAGCAAAAATAAAAAGTTCGATGTTATTTTCGTTATTTTTTAAAGACGTTGCTCCATTTTTTCTACTACCGGACGAGCTTAATGGCTTAACGTCTCCACAAGAACATATTACAGTACCTCGCCATAAAACCAGAAACTGCAGTAAATAAAATAGCTTAATAAAAGGAGGACGGTCTGTAGTAAATTTATCAAATGTGGAAACATTATGTCTTTGTGACAGAATATTCATAATATGACCAATATATGTATAATTTATATTTTACTAAACTTACAATCGATGGGCAAAGAATTTTTCTTTTACCTTCACATCTTCATTAAACTATTGACCAACTTTTAGTGTATCCTGCATGTCACAGTATTTTTGCAAAATTTATTGGAATATTTTACGCTGTAATTAACAAAAATGTTTACATCGATTTTGTTTTTTTTTTTACATATTAAAATGAACAGCATAAAAATTGTAATTGATTTCAATATTTACGCTTTCATAAATATAAAATATGATTACCTACATAGGTACCCACAAACGCAGTGTACGCATAAATGTTTTCACAATACACATTCACCCACATATGGAATGCGCGCCATATCCCTGACCCTTAACCCACTTGCAGTGGCGTATAATGTTGGCAACGTTGTCGTTGTCGTTGTCGATGTCGATGTGAATCAAAACGATCACGCTGTTCATGATGATAATGATGATCTTCAACCACAAATAATTAATTTCGACATTTCGAGTAACGTAAGTGATCCTCGTCGAGTGTATGAGAGAATGACAGTGGCAAAAACGTTCGTCTTCCCTTTTTATTATTATTCTGTAAAAACTTGGTTGGTTGGACCCTTTAGATGCTACATACTCCGAATGAAGAGTGCAGCATGTTGGCTGAATTGCTGGCGGCGGGCAGACAGGCAGCCTCCGTTTAGTGCTCGATCCTCGATCACTGTGGTGAAAGTTTCTTTTATTGTATTCATGTTCTTTTTAATGTTCACAAATGAATTTCATGAGTAGCAGTCACATAATTTGCGATTTCATTAATTTATATTTTAGTTTTATTTCTTTTATTGTTAACATTTTTATGTAGGTAGGTAGTGCGGTTTCTCATTTGCTTATCACTGCACATGTGCAACATGCGCAAGATTCCAATGTGCAGATTTATCACGATCGTTGAGATCTCGTTGCGCCAACAACTTTATGTTGAATTTCAAGTGATATCTGCTGATTGTGTTTGAGACTACAGGGACTTAAAGTTGATTTTTACAGCAGACAAATTAATATTAAATTAATTCTTATCGGCGTGCTGCGATCAGGCCAAGATCATGTCATGTTGCTCAGTATGTGCGATCTTAGTTTTAATATTAATTTATGTTTTATTTTACTTAATTTCTGTTGGTATTATTTTACAGCGTTGTGCCTCTTGTCATAATTAAATTATTATTAATAATTTACAACATTTTAGCGGCGGGCTTGCAGTAAGCGACCTCTGGTTCGTTTGAGTTGGCAGATCGTGCTGCGTTTGTTGATTTTCGATCCTCAACACCTGACAGTGAATAATTTCCAAGGGTTTGTCACTTTCATTTTTTTTGACATTGGTGCTGGAATTTATATTTTGAATTGGGACTTTTAATCATTGTAGCTATCTGTTTGCTAAAAAAGACTACAAGTGGGTTGTAACAGGTTGTAATTAGTTTTCGTGGAGATTATCGAAATTTCATTAACAAAATATATACGAAGGATAATATAATATAAGACATCCTACGTAAGACACCTTAATTTGAAACCACCAAAAAAATCGATTCAAATCGTCTGGTAAAAATTTTCTTTTAGAAATACAAGCTAACGTTTCTTAATTTCAATAAAATCAATTGTACCGAATTTTGAAATTAAAAAAAATTCAATCAAATAACTGTAATTTCCGCCTACTACTAGTTGTCCTGCGCATTCATGAGAAAAACAGGTTGATTTCTGATTTCGCGAGTCAGTCGTAAAAAATAATTGCAGACTACATAGTTAAACCAAATAAAATAAAACAAAATAAAAGTACTTATTTGATTATAAGCAGCAATATCCATTGCTGATCATGAGCGGTTCGCGGCGCACAGTGGAAAAATATTGGAAATATTTCTTTAAAAAATGTATACATATAAGCGTTGTTCATAAGCGATTCATATTCACATTGTTTATAGACATTGAAAATAAAAAACAATGTTTATAAACATTAATAAATAAAAATTAATTTATACATGTTAACGGGCCAAACTAGTTTTTCCTAGGCCAAATAAGTTCATCCGAACCGTGTTAGAATGAACCAGTTTAGCCTAGGATGAACTAGGGTTATTAGTAACTTTAACCGCATCACTCCAGATTTTCTTGAAATTTTAGTATGTGAAGGTAAGTGTGATGCCTTCGGCCGCGGCTCACTATACTTTGCCGAAGCCGCGAAGTCGGTAATGGACATATTGGAGGATGTAAACTAAAATTAATTATTATTATTATACATATATTAATTTTCTTAGGTTAAACTGATTCATTCTAACACGCTTCGGAGAGTAATGCTTAGATGCAATGCTAAACAGTGTTGTGTCTAAAACAATGTTGCTTGCGATGTTCTTTTTCAAAACGCAAATAAACATATGTTTAGATGCATTCATTCAAGGTGTATCATTTGACACACATTTCAGGCTGAAATCTCAAATCATAAACATTTTTCTGAAAAACCTTGGGCCAAAAAACAGGTGGCAACCCATGTTTGGGACGGGATTCGGTAATGCAACCCTATCAAGGTCTATCATTTGACACACATTTTATGCTGAAATCTCAAACCATAAACATTTTTCTGAAAAAACTTGGGCTAAAAAACAGGTTGCAACCCACAATTGGGACGAGATTCGGCAAGGCAACCCTACATATTTAATTAGAGATCATCAAGGTCTATCATTTGGCATACATTTCAAGCTACGATCTTAAACTATAAACTTTTTTCCAAAAAAAGTTTGCCCAAAAAGCAGGTGGCAACCCATATTTGGGACCGGATTCGGCAAGGCAACTCTATATATTTAATTAGAGATTATCATGGTCTATCATTTGACACACATTGCAACCTGAAATCTCAAACCATATACATTTTTCTGAAAAATCTTGGTCTAAAAAACAGGTGGCAACCCATGTTTGGGACGGGATTCGGCAAATCTACCCTATATAATATATTTAGGCTCTTAAACTTTTTTCTAAAAAATGTTGGCCCAAAAAACGGGTGGCAACCCATATTTAGGACAAGATTTGGAAAGGCAACCCTATATATTGTGTTTAGGCTCATCGAGCTCTATTATTTGGCATTCATTTCAAGCTGTAATCTTATACACTCGACTTTTCTACAGCCGGCTCTCTGCCTATAAGTTACTGTAAGCGCCAGCAAGCTTACGAGAATAAAAAGAATAAACTTTATTTATTCAATAAAGAGTTCTCTTGCAGTTTTCACTCCAAGTCCTAGATTAATATTCAATTTATGAATATAAGTTTCCCATTTTCGCCTCACTATGCAAGCAACACATGTTGCTGAACAAAAACAAAAACAAAGCCAACTAACGATAGACTCGCAGTCTATGGCAACTTCCTAAATGCACCTGAAAACAATAAATGTACGAATAACTAGCGAATAAAAGCGGCAAGAACAACAGGCAACAATAATAAGAGCAACATGGAGACAGGTCCACAATAGCAAATAAGAGCAACAACAACAACAATTGGCAGCAATGGAGTTATCTCAAGCTGTGTTGTTGTGAAAACAAATGTCCGTTGTTGTCGTCGTCATCATCATTTCTGTAGTTGTTGTTGCTGTTGTTGAAAAGCTATAGTAACAGCAACAACTGCCATGTCATTGTAATTATTGTATTGTTGTTGCTGTTGCTGTTGCTGCTACCTTAGTCTATAAAATGTTATTATTAAAAATAAATAGGATGAATAAATTCGAGTCCAAAAAGCACAACGAAACCTTTAAAAAAACTTAAAATGTTGCTGATGTTGATCGTCTTCGTATTGGTTACAGCTCGCAACTTCACCACACGATCGTTAAGATATGAAATGAATTTTGTCTTTCCACATTTTATGTAAACTATTTAAATAAAATTCAACAAATACAAAAGGGTATTGTTGGGTTAATCTCAAGAAATTAGATTATTAAGTTTATTAGATTTTGTTTGGAATTGTTGTTGTCGCCGCACGACCTCTAACAGAGTTAATCTTGAAGTTGAAAATTGTTGCAATTATAGGTTGGTTGGTTGGTTGGTTGGTTGTATAACTATGTTGGTACAATTTTTTTCATTTGTGGTATGCCATCTAACAGGTTGGCCACATTTTAATGTTTCTTTCGTTGGTAACTTGCTACCATTAAAATAAGGTTAAGTTTTTCCAATTATTAGTTGTACATTGATAATGATTTTATGCAAAAGTAAAACAAAAAAAAAAAAAAAAAAATTAATGTGAGTATCGGTCATGATTGTTGTTGTGGCTTTTGTATTGTTAGATTTTATATTAAACATGGCATAGTAATTTTTATACATCTCATTATTGTATTGTATTTTGGGTAGTTGCATACATAATTGTTCAATCTGAAAATATATTTTCATAGGTTAAAATCTTATGGAAACAGTTTTATTAATCAATTATTCTTCTCTATAATATCGTCTAATGTTTTACAAGTTAGCCAAAGACATTTTCGTAAAGTTTGGTTGGTTTTCTTTACAAGAAATTTTGGAATTTCGATAGCTTGATACATAAATAAAACATTGAAAACACTCTTACACCCACTTTCAACTTTGGGGTTGTGTTCATATATGTATATTGAATAGTTTCCTTAAATGTTGGTATACATCGATCCACTGCTACGCTAAAATTTTTCAAAGTTTATAAAAATATTAAAGCACCTACTTTTCATCTCTGAAAATATCAATTCCAAGGGAAATAGTCAGAACATAACATATGTGTTAGCAAACAGTTGGCTAATTTGGAAAATTATTATTTTCAATTTGTTTTTTTTTTTATAGGGTAAGTGATGTCTAGAGCTAAACTTGAAAAAAAGCTAAAAGTCAAATTTCGGTATTATTAAATTTTATTTAATTATTTATTTTAAATTTCAACAAAATATCTATTAAAACAAAAATGGTACCACAATTCCTTCTTTCTTTCTAAATTTTTTAGAAACTTTTAACAGAGATAAAATTTTCTGAAAATTTGGAAAAAATAGAAGTGTTTATTCACATCCCATTTCAGTTTTCACACTGTTTTTGTGTAGATTTAAAAAAAATATATAAAAATTAGGTCTTCAAAATATTTCAAGATGTTTGCCACCTCCCCCATCCTGATCCATTGGTCAGTTCAAAGTTCTACTTTGCATTAAATTTGTACTGCAACTCGCTGCTCTAGTAGTCGCCTAATTCTTCCAGGAACCTGCTTTTGTATATATCGGTGTATCGGCAAATAAATATAGCCGATATCGATACATCCGAATATACCGATATATCGGTAATCGTATCGGTGTCGATTGCATCCCTAATAAAATATTAAATGTTTAAATTGAATTATCATTTACCCTATACCCTATTTTGTATTATAATCATTTTCTTTGTAGAGTTGAAGAAATAAATTTCATAAATTGCTCAAAGTTTTTATTAGGGGTCTTCACGAGTAGTCTAGTATACGTATGTGCAAAAGTGTTAAATTACATATAGGGTATTTCAATAGGGATTGCGTCCGATAGGGATTATTGACATACAGTGACTGATAAAAGACTGCATACAGCCCCAATTTCTGCTCTGCTCATACTTTGGTATAAAGTATTTAGTTGTGATTTGGACGAGATATTTGATTGATATTAATTACTCCGTGAAAGAAAATTTCAAATGATAAGAGAAATTTTATTAAATTTGGAAAAAGAAAATAAATCCTGTGTTGAAAGATCTGGCGAGACCCCTCCCATCCCTCGCGTGAGATTTAAATTATAATTTTTAATGTAAATTCTATGCATTAAGAAGTTGACGTGAGGTTTTCCTGGACCCCGTCCTTCCCCTTGGTGAGATTTGGTAAGATTTTGTCGGAAACCCCCCCCACTCCCCTATTTCGACTCACGTAATTAATGGACGTCCCCTAAAGGCAGCCCAAAGGAACAATCTTGCAGAGATGTCAGCTTGATTTTGAAAGAAGTGCATGAAAATCCAAAAGTCAGTGCCTCAAAATTGGTCGAGCTCATAGCTAGTATATCAGATGAGCGCGTGCATCCATGCATATATCATATAACATAGAACGTCATGCAAAAATCCTCTCATTTCTAAGAAAACAGCAATGACGGCACCGAAGATCATCACATTACTACCACCATATTTTAAAAAGTTGTACTAAATCCTTTGAATTTATAGTCATATTTTAATATCTCCAAACTTTTGCATTCCTATCACTTTCAAATAATTTGAATTTGGATTCATATGAAAACAAAACTTGCTTCCATAAATCAAATACTTTCCTTTTTTGAAAAACCCTAATACTTTATGAAAAACATAGGAGCTACTTTTTTAAATATTTCTTAACTCTGTTAATATCAGCTCTACGAACAGAGTGAGCAAATCTGGCAAAAGTATTTTAATTATTTAATTTATATATGCTGAATATCTGAAAAACTAAAGCAACTGCCTTAGAATTATTATAAAATTGACCCCCTAAGCTCGTTCGTATTGCAAATAAAATCAAGAGATAAAACTTTGAACACATGAGAAACGAATTATAAAGGAGAGAACAGAAAATACTAAATAAAGACATATGGTGAGCATAGTAGAGAGCAAAGAATTCAACAGCTGAGAAAGATTGACGTTTTATAATACATATGTAACTCTACACTTGTTCTAAATCCACTGCAGCGACACTCCTCCAGTCAGTTCAGCAACGAAGTTTGACAAGTGCGGTCTAATTGAATAAAAATTCAGATCAAATCTTACGACATTCGATCACCTAAGGGACTAAGTAAAAATGGCAAATTTGATCAGAAAATTGATTAGTACCGCAAATGCTGCCAAGCCTGTGGCGCCATACAAGTCAGTTGAAATTGAAATTTATGCATAAAGCAATTGTGCGACAAAATTGACAAATTGTCAAGTGTCAAAATTAAGCATTGAAATATTAAAAATAGTAAAAATATAATGTACATTCACAAGTACGTACTTCATATTCTCCTTCCTTTCTGTTTAAAGTCAAGCTGTTGTTGCCGACCGCACCGTTTATGTCTCCGGCTGTTTGGGTTTAGATAAGTCCACCATGCAACTAGTGCCAGGCGGTGCCAAAGAACAAACTCAAATGGCATTGAAAAATTTGGAAGCTGTACTCATTGCTGCTGATTCAGGCATTGATAAAGTAGTCAAAAATACTGTATTTCTTAAGGATCTTAATGATTTTGGCGTTGTCAACGAAGTCTATAAGACAGGTGAGTAGTGGTTATGGAGTTAAGATAAAGTTTTTAGATCTTACCACGTACATACTTGACTCAAGTTCTTATCAGATTAACATATTATATAAGAAAATGCGAGAAATTACATAGCAAATTGATTGGATTCGACCTGTTTGTTGTTTGCTTATCGTTTCGTTTATAAGTTCAATATAAGTGACGGCTGATAAGATCTTGTTTATTATTTTTTGTTGCTATTTTTTGTTTTGTGTGTTTTTGCCAATCTCTATTAAGTACGCTCTCATTTCTTGTATATTTTTAGTATTCACCAAAGAATTTCCCGCTCGCAGCTGTTTCCAAGTAGCTAAATTGCCTATGGATGCTCTCGTCGAAATTGAATGTATTGCTATGACTGGCAATGTCACTACAGTTTCGCAATGACTAGAGCGTGAAGTGGAGACTGAAGCAAAAGTTCCTGTGGTTTCAAAACTGTAGATTATTTTCATTTAAAAAGTTTATTTTGTTAAACTGATTTGCTAAATAAAACTTAAGAATTATGTTGCCGAATTTTGTTTAGTTATTAGCTAGAAAGTTAATATTAAATTTTATGGGAATAAATTCGTGCTATGTATTTATGTATGTAAATATTTTCTATTGTGTTATGGAAACATATGTAGAATGAGATTATTACTTTTGACTGCCATAAGAGATGTTCTGATTGTGACTATTTTTGCTGGCGTGTATGAGAGAAAATATGTTTGAAAGTTCATGAGTGATGTAAAATGTTTTGCCTGTTATCGACATTTTCCTTCCTTTTTAAAACTATTCGGCCTTTTCGGTAATGATTTTTATCCCATATCTTTAGATTTTTAATGAGTTTTTTTATTATTCTTGATAGTTTTAGATTTTTCGATACTTTGATATTCTTATCAACTTCTTAAAATCTATTTGACATAAAGTGTGTTCTTCGATAATTCAAGACTTTATAAATTTTTCGATAGTTTTCGATATCGACAATCCATACTTTTCAAATTATATCGTTTTTACGATATATGTATGTATAACAATTTAGACAATTATATCGTTATGTTTATAAGTTTTTCATAGCTATTGGATATTATTCGACAATTTAGATTTTATCAACTTTTTCGATACTTTTTAGTATAATTTAGCTTTTTCGACACGTTTAGATTTTTATCAACTTTTTCGAATGTTTTTGATATCTACACACACTTAATATTAGCATGAAATTATTTTAAGATATCTTCAGCTCTCTATTGAATGTTTCAATGTTAATTGATAGATTTCTATATATCGTCTTTTCGATACTTTTAAATTTTGATCAACTTATTGGTTACTTTTCGATGTTATCTAATACTTTTCAACTATTATCAATTCTATTCTTTAAGAATTTTTTATCATTTTTTTCTTGAATATTTTTTGTTACTAAACCAATATTCCGAATTTTCCGATAATGCTTGATTTATATCAACTTTTCTCTTATAATACTATTTGGTACCATAATCTTATAGCTTTTTCGTTACTTTCCGACTTATACATATGTATGTATACTTTTTTAATAGTTTTCTATACCATTCGATACCTTTTGATATTATTATGTACGTTCTGCTTGCATCACTTTCGATACTTTTTAATAATACTTGACATATATTGACCTTTTTTAAGCACTTTGTGATACTTTAAGACTGAAAATATAGACTTTTTAATAATAATAATTTTCAAACTATATCAAATTTTTCGATATTTTTTGATGCTATTTTGAACTTCTGAAGTTTTCAATACTATTTGGTACTTTTTGAAACTATTTGAGTACTAAAATATTCGGTAGATCTGGGGAGGGCATTGGCCCCCGCAAGGATATGATACTAGTTATTATTCAATACTTCAATTCAATAAAATCATCTAATAGTGGTGGAATTATAGTTCTCGCCTCCCCCTCCCCCCAAGGTTTTGGTGAAGTGACGCCACTGGTACTAAAAATAACGAAGCAAAATTAAGTTCACACATTAAACCGTGAGTGCTTGTACTCACCATATCTTTAGAGTTTTCGGCTTAACCTTCTACTCACTACATAAAGATCGGGTCCCAAATGTTAGGTAAAAGGATTTTAAAAATTAGCTGCAAACATTGAGAAAAATTTTCCTGTTACATATTCATAAGCTTGAAAAACTTAATTCATTTCAAAAGATTAGCTTAATTGCAGTCTAAGGAAAAGTTTCTCTATAAATAGTTATATAGGTTTATCAATACTACAAAGTGTCATTTAAACCAGTGACCTTACAGCATGTCTTACATGTGCCTTAAATCAACTTCCTCCATAATTTATGCATGAGCGACAATATATTTTTTGGTGCAGAAAAAACCCTTCACTCTCAAATTGCAAGGTAGTAAATTTAATGCTTACAAGTTTTGAGATAACTCTCCAGACAATTTAAGAGAAAAAAAAACCAACCATAATGCTACCAAATTTTGAAATTGAATAAAGGTTCTATGACACTTCATCTGCACACCAATTTAAATTTGAAATAGTTTTATATGCTGTTCCCGCAACTAGAATTAATTTGAAAAAATTAGATTTTCTTATTTACTCTTTTATCTACAAAACCCATTTTACAAAAAAGCGGAGTTTCTATTAGATCGGAAGTTATTAAATATTTTTGGGCTCAAGTCACACAAAACACTACACGCGGCACGAGGACAAGTCGAAACATAGGTGTGTACTTCGACTCCTCGTGCCGCTCTAGTAATGTCCCGGATGTTGAGGTGATACAAGACCCCTGTCATTTTTAGACTTTAAATCACATTGAGCATTACAAATATTAATTTATTAATTTTAAAGACTTCAGAATATATTCAAAAAACTGCAGTGTCACATAGCCTTAAGTTCTGCATGCAATTGCAATGAGTAGGTTACAGCAGCAACGCCAGCGCTTCGAAGTCATGTTGTAACTTATGCAAATTTCTACAAAAACACAAAAAAAAAAAAAATCAAAAAAAAAATAGCGTACCTAATCCAATGCCAGGTTGCAATTTAGCGCATTTGCATATATGAGTGCATAATTGTGGGGAGACCTTAGATTAGACCACGTTATAAAGCTGCTTTCTGGGTAAGCAGCACAAATACAACGCTGCAATTTTGTCGCAACAACAATAACAATGGATTATAATATATTTTCTATTGTTGTTGCTGTGTTGTTGTTGTAAAACACCATGCAACATAATGTTGCACACCCCCAAAAACAAATGTCCTCATCGCTTGTCGCATGTTGTACGACGAGTTGGTACATGGCTCTTGTACAAGTAGTAGTAGTTGTTGTTGTTGTTATTGTTGTTGTTTTACTATTATTGTTCACATTAATTTTGTTGCTATTATTTTGTTCGTTGTTGTTCTGGCTAAGTTTTTTTTGTTTAATACGCCAAATTATGTTATGTCGTTAATCTGCGTTGTACGAGAGCGCGCAATTTTTCTAAAGCTATGGTCAGATTGTTACTAAGATTTATGATACTTAAGCTTTTGAGCAGTAAGAGTAAAATGTGTCTTCTGATCAGTTTGTCTTATGTGAGCTACTCTGGCTAATACTTTAACGCCACTTTGAGGAAGCTTGTATATTGTAGGTAGTACCGGCGCTCACTGGCGTCTTGTAATTTTGACTTCTTAAATGTCTTATTGTTCGTCATGTAGTAATTGGTCATTGTGGTCTTTTTTGTATAAATCTCATTACTTATAGTTAGCCTAAGATAGTATGTATTATAGAATTTTTTCCAAAGATAAAATTTCCAATTCCAGAGAAATCGAGAACCAGGAAAGCTATCAGTTGAAAAATTTGGAATTTACTTTTTGTTTTGAACAAAACTACCTCCGGCCCTGACCAATTTTGATAGACTTTGGTTAAAAATCACTTTGTTTTTTCAAAATCGGTGTAACGACTCAACCGTAGCAGCGTTTTTTCGCGTTAGGGGCAATGTCACGCTAACTTAAAGAATAACCTTTCTTAGGGTTCAATCTATCTCCAAACCAAAAGGTCTAGAAAAAGTTCCTTCATAGCTAAGTAAACACAACAAATATTCGATTACTTAAAGAAAATTTGAAAATTTCGATTAAATTTTAACTGAAGTCAAATCACCCTTTATATATAATTTATAACTTTAATTCAATAGGCATAAACTATATTTATCTCAATTCTCTAAAGACCATACAAAAAATTAAAATGAATGAAAGAGATTTTTCAAACAAACCTCCCCACATCCGTCACATATTAATTAGAGTCACTTTAAACATCCTTCTCCTCCTTTTCCTCCTCCTCCTCCTGTAGCTGCAATATGTTGCAAATGAAAAATAAGTGATTCATTTTGTACACTTGCATCCACTTGACATGCGAACATGTTAGGGAAGCTATAATTTGGCCCCAAACTATGGACTTACGGACACACCCAATGCAAGTGCATTCGAATGGGGAAATCAATTTTTCGTTTCATTTATTCATTTTTGACACAAAAATAATTCAATTAAAAATGGGCAACACTTGGTATTTTCATCAACTCATTTATTTTGTATTTTTTCGCAATTTTTCACATTGGACGCCACAAAGCCCTACAGTGGAAAGTGAAACCAATAATTAAGGTGAGATTAATTAGCCAACGTTTGTGGGGCGCAAGCGAGTGCAACCTGAAGCCAGGGCTTGTCACCGCCTTTGTATAGCAATCTATCTTTCAATTGCTCGCTGGAGTCTTTCAATAGTTCGTTTGTGTCTATCCAATGCCATCTGGCTATGTTGCTAGACAACCACCTAGTGGTAGTGGTTGCTAGTGTCATGGGTTGTTTAGCGAGATGCTACCTACTAAAGCAAGCAAGCGATCCAAGACGAACGAAACGGATAAACTTCGAGTAGAAATTAATGCTGCCGTGACAAAACGAGTCACAATAACAAAAATAGCCGATGAATGGATTTAATTACAATTTTCGAAGCTGTTAATTTATCAATTTTATGAATTGAGTAGCTCTCTGTGGTAGTGGCTGCTGTATAGTACATAAAGAGGCTTCCAAGTGTGGCCACACGCAGGCGCAAGATGCAACAAGCTGGTGATTGCTATTTTTAAGTTGCTACAGGTGGTGGTCGTTCGTGTAGTCTTAACATACAAGTCGTGAAAGGCTACTCTACTTGTGATACTCTATAGCTTTACATGAAAGCTGTACTAATTTTGGGAGGAATTTTGAAGTAGGGTCTTAGAATAGTAAAAAAATTGAACTCAAACTCAATCTAAGTATTTTATTTCAATTTAAAGTTTCATCACTCCTGAAAATGCGCCTTTATAAGAGGACATACAATTCCATTGGGTTGAACACATCAAGCTTTTGAAAGACACACTTCCAACTAAGAGTACCTTAGCTAAGGTTTGAGAAGCAGCGGATTTCTCTAAATACTAGTACCGGCGCCAGTACTTGTATAAGTTTCAGTACCTATAAAGTACCTGTATCAGTACTCTTACTAGTAACAGTACGAACGCCAGTGCCAGTACCAGTGCCAAAATTTACACTTAACAGTAACAGTGACAGTAATGGTAACGGTAATGGTAACGGTAACGAATACGGAAACGGTAACGGTATGGGTATCGGTAACGGTAACGGTAACAGAAACAGTAACGGTTAAGGTAACAGTAACGGTAAATGTAACGGTAACGGTAATGGTAATGGTAACGAAAACGGTAACGATAACGGTAACGGTAACGTCAACATTATGAGGAACGGTAACAGTACCAACGCCACTACCAGTACTAATACCAATACACCAAATAAAATATTAAAGACCAAACTTGAGCTTCGGATAAACCGAAAGTAAATCTAACGAAGCTAATTTTTTTTATCCAATATTTCTGTGAAAGCGTAATTGAAGTGGCGCCCAATGATTTATTTTGTTTTTGTATTTTTTGGAATAAAACAGTTTGCGATTAAATTTCAAATATAAAGTTAGTAATATGTATTTTATGTCACGCAGCTAAAAATTGACTAGCAAGGTGCAGCAACAGCAGCACCAGCAATAACAAGCTCTTCCAGATTACGTGTTACATTTGTGGCAAAATAAATGTCTGCTTCCGTACTATGTACCAACCTGTCAGCCCGCCTGATCGCGTGTTCGTGTGTGGTCGATGAAAATCGTTAGTTTTAATTTTCATGGCATCCCCACCCAATCAACAAAATCACCATCATCATCTACGTCGACCTCATAGTCCTCCACTAATGGCGATCGTTTAAATATGTGATTCTTGCCGCGTGTGGTAAGTGCTTAATTATCACGTGATTACGTTATAAAGTTCGCTTTGCATGTTTTCTTAATATTAAATGAACAACTACAAGGTGAATAAATTGGGTGTGCAGTGCATTTGTTGTGCAACGATGTTTATAATTAATTTATAATTGTTACTTCTATGTATGTGGTTTTCTGCGAAACAGGTAAATTGCTAGAAAAATGTCATTTCTGCTGTTAACCCTGAACTTTACTTTCGCGTTGTTTTTTAATTGAAATCAACTGTATTGCGTGCATGATTATGCAGAAAATGAGAAAACTCAGGCAAGAAAACAAATATGTACACAATTAATTTATTCAAGGTCGATATTTTCCTTTTTGCGTAACTGACTTATTAAAAAGTAAATTAAAGGTGTTAGAATTCAAGCGATTGTGTGGAACTTTTGTTAATAATTTTTTCCAAAAAATAGTTTTTTTATTAAAGTCTATTTTCTTAGCTTTAAAATGAAAATAAAATAAATTATCTAGCTTTAACAAAACCGGAGTTATGAATTTTTGAAAGTGAGCCTCCATTCCAAAAATCACGAAATTCTAAAAATTTAAATTCGCTCTATGTATTTTGAAAAAAAAATATATAAATTTTTTCAAAAAAATCCTCGAACACGTATCTCTTCTTTTTTGATACAGAACCCATAAAAAAATTTTCAGCCAAATCAAAAAAAGATTGTTTCTGCAAATTTGTTTTAAAATCCTTCCGGTTTGTAAAATAACGTTCCATATTTACTAGATTAAACTTGGTTATACAGGATGTCTCATTTTAACTTACACAGCTGAATAAGTCAAAAATCAAGTTAGAGGTCAAAGTGACCCCTGAAGGTCGTTTCAAGGTCAAATTCCCGCTTGGTGTTGAAAAACTAGTAATCATTGGCAGGACCGCTGCATAATCTTGACCTAACTGGCTGCAGTTGTTCTGCACCAAGCGGAAATTCGACCTTGGAATGACCTTCAGGCCTCACTTTGACCTCTAACATGATTACTTATCTGAACGTAAAATTTTGTGCTCTTTCGGAATCCGAGGTCAAAAATAGAGGTTTGCATTTGAAAAACTAAAGTTGACCTTCAAATAACCTTGAAAATGTAGGTCAAGGTCATGGCTGGATCAGTCCTTTGATACCCACCAACTTTTATTTGAGACAATTTTAGAATGATTTGCAATTTTTTTACTTATTCAGCAGTGTAAGCTGAATACGGGACACCCTGTATAGCTCAGGAGTTGACAAAAAAGTCAGGGTTTTTAACAAGTAATATTTGATCCATTTACATATAACTGACATGATTTATATTGTACGTTAGGGGCCGTTCAAGTATTACGTAACGCATTTAGGGGGGGGAGGGGTGGTGCTTCGAACAACACGTTACGCTGCGAGTTAAAAATCTCTTGTTTTATTTATTACTATCGCAGACGCGACTACAACATAACAAAGGTCGCTAAAATTACTTTCCGGTGCATTGTGCAACATAATTGTGACTTTTTGGTAAACATGGTCACTTGGGTGATACCGCAACGTTTAAGGAGAGGGGGGGGGGGTCAAAAATCTTCAAAAATTGCGTTACGTAATACATGAACGGCCCCTTATTGCCACGATATTTTTATTTCTGGGAATATTCTTTTTATAAAGTCTACTGAAAGTACTAATAAGTACCTACTCTGGAATCCAAAAAATAAATAAATTTTTTCTTGATTTATTGACAGCTAAATTTTAATCTACACAGCTAATCCAATTGAGTTCGATTCTTTTGAGGAAAAAAGTATGATTTAACTTTTATCTATGCATCGATTACTAGTTAAGTTTACATTTTTAGTAGTCAAATTAACATGAGTATACGTCATTTTGGCAAGAGTTGCTTACCCCTTTAATTTTTTTTTTACTTCAACTTTATCGCACTAGTATTTTGCTTGACACACGTTTTCTTTTCTTTTTTTTTTTTGATAATATGAACACCAATTTTTATTATAAAAAAAACGCCATAACATGATTACTGACAGCTTGTTCAACCAAATTTACTGGCAAATATTAAAGCAAATGATTTAAGCACCCCTGTCCACGAATAATCAGTCCATTTGTAAACGCCAATGGTATATAATTACAAACAATCAATAAAAAAAAACACTGTGTAATTGCAATAAAAGCGAAATGAAAAACCTTTAAAAAAATATTTGCCCGACAATATTTCAATGTTTTACTAACCCTGAACTAAAGGAGAAAGAACAATAAAAAACTATGGCTAAAACACTTGTTCACGTAAAGCACGAATACGACATGAGCTACCACTTTGGCAATCATAGCAATTGGTAACAGAATTTATGAGACGCTCGCGCAACGTCATGCCACCATTATTTGATTTTATTGCACTTTAAGTAATGGGTTAAAATGCGATTTCTTTGCTTAGCCCTTCAAAGTGTCCTACTTGCAACGCTTGACTTGTAACAGCGAAAATCGAAAATACAATATCCACAGTAAGGAATTCTACAGCACTACAAATTAGACGCAATTATGGCGTGAAATTTTAAAATGTCTCAATTTGTAAGAAAAAGTTATTGCTTATTGTTCCCGTTTACAATTTTACCAGCAATATTGAGTTGCTATTCGCAGCAGCATCAACAATGTTGCACTGCAATCAGATCCCTATAATTTGCATGCAATTTTATTACTCTTATGGGGCGTTTTGATATCGTTTCCTTTCTTAAATTATTTGATTTTAATTTGCGCTTTTAATTGACGGTTGTTGTCTTGGCTATTGGCAATTTAATTGAAGGTCAGTACTTTGGTCGCTGCTTGTTATTTGAAAGATATATTGGATTTGTAAGGAATTGTATGAAATTTTGCTTTGCTTTTTTTGATTGCAAATTTATTCTTTTATTGTGGAAAATGATTTTGGGAGTGGAAGATGGGGGGTTTGTACAGTTTAGTATCAGAACTGATGGTGAAACTGAAGCTGAAACTTTTCCAAATAAAAAATATTGAGGCAATCTAAGTCGCAGGACATACAATTACCGCTGGCTGCTCTTCTTGGAAATGCCTTCTTAGCTGCGGATAAATTAGGTTATTTTTGTTTAGGCAGAGCTGATTCCAAAATGTTGCTGAATGCAAACGAAACAAAATCTTAACAGACCCAAAGAATCCCTATAATAGAAATTTATTTTTTGATTTTTGATTTTAGTCAAATTTTATTCAATATCCAGAGCCCATCATTGCATCCACCTCGAAGTGATTGAGCTGAGAAAATCTTATCATTGCTGCATAAATTATGTATAATTAAAATTCTAAAAACGATTCCCACCAACTTCTTATTCTCTCTCTACAGCATTTTGTTTATTAATTTAAGTATTAAGATATCTACACCTCCTTTTTTTCTTCTTCCTAAAGGATGATCTCATGAATTAACATAATGCAAAGAAGCATTCCGAAAATGCTATAGTACCGTTAGCTAAACTTTCACTCAGTTCGCTTGCCACTATGACAGGCGGCAGCAGCGGCGGTGGTGGCATGACACTAACATTTTAGTTACACATTTACCGAACATATAAGAAAAATTAAATCAACCCATTAAATTATATGAAAAACAAAAAAAAAAAAAATTGATTTACAGCACAACGGTGAGAAGATGTCAGTTGAATTTAAGGTTACTTTTGTAAACATCACGTCAACACAAAAACGCCCTGAACTTCAGACTACGGCGCGCATACACTCCACCTCCTATTCATTCTCTTGCCAAAATTTGGTAAATTCCAAATGTGTAGACACTTGAAAAATTGCCAAAAAAAAAATATAAAATTAAGAAGAAAAGTAAAGCCCAAATATCGTAAAGACAGCAAGGCAGACGTAGAAGAAGCTTTAAACACTAATTATTTATTATTTGGCAATTGAGAATGTCAGGCCTGCCAAAATGTAGAAGAAGAAGAAAAAAAAATCCAATGTAGCCATAACAAATTTTATTTAACCAAATAATATAATTATATCTTAAAAGAAAGATACAGGTACAGGTAGAAATTGAAGAATCGAGCAATTTTTTATAAACTTTGATGTGGCGCTGCAAGAATTTAAAACACTTGGTACAACACTGCCGTTAGGAAAAGCATCAAAAGTTTATAAAATTTATTTTGTAAAGCTAATGTTATTTCTCAATGGGTTATCAGAAAGGAAGAACACCTTTTTCAGTTTTACTACAGAAAATTCCAAGTTGATTTAGGAATATTCAATATGTTTTTTGAAAAACGCAGATGAAATTAAATGACATGAAAAATTAAAATCAATATTTTAAATGATTCGAAATTTTGATGCTCTTAAACATTTTTCAATAGTCTAAATATAATTTTGATAATAATATAAGCGTATAATCTCATGTATAATAAAAAAACCTCAAAAACACTTGAACTTACAGTTCAGTAGCTAAAATAATATAATATTGAATAAATTAGTTTTAGAATAAGATCAATGTCATATTTTAAATAATTTCCATTTGGGTCATTCACATCCTACGCATACACAAACACCTCATTGCTGCAATTGGCAACATTGCGGTGGTGCAGCGAAGTGGGCGTAGGTGCAACGAAAAACTACAAAACAAAATTTCATTCATTTATTCAAGTAAATCCACACCCAAAAAGTTCAACAGGTACCCAAGTCAAGATTAAGAAGAAGAAGAAGTAGAAGAAGAAGTACTGGAAAGATTATAGTCAAGGAGACTACCACGCACTTTTCGAAGTTCTTGTTGTTTTTGGTTTTAATTTTTGAGCCAGAAATTTCACTTTGCACTCGATCATGAGTATTCACAGTGGAACAAAATGAAGTGATTGATCTAAAAATTTGAATGACTTATCTGACTTGGTTTTTTCAATACAACGACGGGTATCGACTGGTCTTCAATTTCCTATTTACCATACTCAGGAATATATCGTTATGAAATGCCATTGATCTTCATACCAATAAAATCCAATTTCGTAGATCTTAGATAGGACAAATGAATGAGATGATTTATGCACCCTAAGACCACCTGCCCTTATTCTGATAGAGCTGTAAAGATGCAGCTCTTATGCTAAGGAAAGTACGTGTTGTAAAACTGATTCAGCGTGAAGTCATGTCTCGTTCCAAACATGAAGCAATTTATCGCGAGCAGGTTCTGGATACTTCCGTAGGAAAAATCCTCCGGCAGGAAAGTATGATAACTTAACTGCAATTTCAGTAAATGAATTGGATCGAAAACATCTGGTTGACAAATATATATATATATGCTTCCATCAAGAAGTGACGGGAATAAAAAGAAGATCTACTCTTTCTTACATTCAGAGACCGGGTGATTTCTGCCACCAGATGGCTTAGCGTTTTGGTAATTTTATATTACCAACTACCACAGATTAAATATGAAATGATGTTATAATTTTTTATGATAATCTACAAGACTCTGCTGGAGAAAGCTCTTCTAAAACACGAACACCTTAAGGAAAATTGACAATAAAATCGCTTTTTGGCTACTTCCTTCGATTTTAATTTAATCTCTCACAATGGGGAGAATTAAGAGAGTAGTAAGTTACAAGTGAACCATTTTCCAAAAAAAAAACATGAATAAAAATTGCCGAACTGTACCTACGCCCAGGCCCGGATTTACCTTAGAGACACACAAGGCCAGTGCCTAGGGCGGCAAGAATTTAGGGGCGGCAAGAAAATTTTTTTAAGTTGTAATGCATTGGTGATGGTGAGAGTTACACAGGGGGAAAAAAGTGAGAAATTACCTAACAAAAAAAAAAAAAGGTCTTCAGTTTTGATATTAAAATTTTTTTTTATATTCACCAGTGAAGGGGCGACAAATTTCTAAATCCAGGCCTGCCTACGCCGATTTAATGCTCAAATAAGGGGACGTCCATTAATTACGTGAGTTTTATTTTTGAAAATTCGGACCCTCCCCTCCCCTTGGTCAGATCTGGCGGAGCCCCTACCGTGAGATTTAAATTATAATTTTTAAATAATTGATATGATACAATCTGTTATCTGCTATAATAATGTAAACTAGAATCGTATTGTGGTCGAAACTCGACCGTTCCCACCAAGTTTTAACTTTGGAAGAGTAGTGCAGACCTATGACAAAGAAAACGTCTTTGACCATGGACCATGATCTTCAATTTCACTTTTCACCTTACTTCATTTCACCTCACCTCACCTCATCTCACCACACCTTGCCTGTACTCATGCTGCCATGAATGAGTTGCTTAAAGCGTTTTGTATGGGGGAATCATGAATGATCTACAAAACAGTACTTTTCAAATGATCTAAGTTTCATTCCCCTCTCTTTATAATAAATGCTAAAAAAGTGTACCATAAGTTTCGATGTTCCCGTATTAATATATAGATTATCTGCATTAAAAAGTTGACATGAAATTTTCCTTGACCCCTTCTCCCCCTTGGTGAGATTTCGCCGGACTTCCTCCCCACTATTTTGACTCACGTAATTAATGGACATCCTCTAAGTCTTCTAAGTCAACTTTTGTTGACTTATAATTTGGTATTGTTCATTTTCCGCTGGCTCGAAATTTCACTCGTCGGGCGTGATTGGCACACCTCTAAAAATGGAAAAGTAATAATTGACATTGACTTTCAAACAACATTTTTGATATAATTGTATGACCCATATGTAACTGTCCCATTATAAATGGAAGTTGATTTAAGACTGCCACGCCTATTTTTGCAATATGTAGTGTTTAATTTTTAGCCAGACAAAAAACTTCATCAAATTTTTATTTCAGTAATTTTTCTTTATTTCGATATCCTTAATTCGATATTTAATAAAAACATATATATTATGCTTAAAAATTATTGTAGTCTTAACTATCGTTATATATGATCGTCGATATACTTATTTTAATTAAATTATTTACCATAGTTGACAAATTTGCTTTGGCCTCATAACTGTTTTTTTTTTACACTGAAAAGCATGCGCAAATTCACGCGTATTTGCCATTGTATAAACTGCCCGAATACTGGGAGGATCATGATCTTTGTCAACATCTTGACTGTCTAACTTCTCACAAAAAAACTGTGACAGACTTAAAAAGAACAATTTATAATTTGATAAGCTTGTAGAATGTGTATGATATCGGCTAGTCTTGCTGGTACGATCATTAAAAAAAGTTTCCATTACCAAACGTAGCCCCGATACATCAGCAATGCGTTCCTCTAAACTACGTGTTTTTTCTATTCTCAAACATTCTTTCCTTTTGGCGAAAACACGTTTATGACTGACGCTATCGCCTAAGATTGGAACAAAGTTACCAACTCCATCATAATATATACCGCCAGAATCAAAACCATGCATGAGCTCATGTCCCAAAATGAAACCAAGTATCGAAAACTGAAAGACACTATGAAGTTTGTGATGAAATACCGGTAACTGCATAAAAGCGTAACCAAAATATATTGTATTATCCAAAATATAGTAATAAGGGGTTGTATCAGTAAAGGGAAAATATAATTCATCAATTGCATCGTAGGAAACTGAATAATATTTTAATAAAAAATTATTACTCAAAAGCTCTAAATGATTATGATAGAAATTGGTTTCACTGGTGATATTGAAAGATGCCGAGTAATCGACTAGAAAATCGTTTGTTTTATTTGTAGGCGAATCACCAATTCTCAAACGTATTTTATCATTTTTAAGCTGTAGTTGTTCAATTTCGGATTGACTAAGTTCAAAATCATTATCTTCGATTAAGTCATTAAGTTTCGTTTTGAGACGTAGAAAAATATTGTTAATAACCAAATCGCTCTCAGCGCGTATTTGTGCATAATTGTGTTCTTCATAAAGTTGATTTATTATAAAAATTGTTAGCTCACGTAGATATTTTACGCAATTACGCTCTTGTTCACTTGCTGTGGTATTAACAGTAACATATTTGCTTAGTTTTGCAAGTAGCTTCGCCATCATATAGAGAGCCACTGTTTCACGTGAACTTTCATTAAGAAAAGTTATAACTTTTTGTATAGCCTTAACGTTATCTAATCTAAAAACTTTATTATTTGACAGCCATTTAGTCGTAGAATTTTTCAATAAGACATCAAAATATACTTGCCAATCAATATCAGGCAGTTGAAGTTGAAACTCTGTCAAATTTAAATTTTCTGTATACGTATTATCCGTTTGGTTTTCTTCTGTAACAAGCTCAGCTGAAGAGTTTTTCATATTGTCGAAAGTCGCTGTTGTTGTTGTTGTTGCTTCTAAAATTTCATCGTCTTCTTCTTCCGATGATTCATCATCTTCATCTTCCGTTGCACGTAATGGTTTATATAATTTAAAAAGTTTATTTTCAAAGTTTCGCAGCCTCCACTTCAGCACTAATTGTTGTGTATTTGTATAGTTTCCCATTGCATTGAAAATATTCTCGGTTAGTTGAAGTTTAGCAACTGCCTCATATATATCTACAAAAATCGTTAAATTTTTAACATCTGTATAAAATGCTATACTAAAGAATGCATCATCTAAACCGTAACTCTGTATTTTGGCAAACACTTTCCACCATATAAAATTATCAAAGTTCCATGGTATTGATTTGCGATTTTCATAAATTGGCCATTGTTGTTCTACTCCAGGAACAATTTCTTTCAATATATCACGTAAATTGAATTGCTTTAACTCACGGCAACTTGTGTAGTAATATAGTGCTTTCTTATAGGCTGCATTTATCTTGGTATGCGCACTTTCAAGCCGCAATTTCTCAAATATATCTACGATTTGCTTATTATAATTTTCAATCCATTCCAAATAAAAAGATGTAATGTTTCCACTAGACGATTTCCAGTTGCCACAGGCGTATTCGAAAAAGTTCTCACATGGATCTGCAGAAACGTTCATTGAATTTTCCATTCTACGCAGGAACTCTTCATTGAGTTGACGATCACAATTTTGTTCGTCAATGCAAGATGTATCCAGATAGCTTCCTAATTTCGAAAGAATATTCGTATAAACGCCATGGCATATGCTGATACTTGCAAGTGACACTGCCGCAAGCAGCAAAAAATTTTGTTGGCGCATTTTGACAACACTCCGGTTCAATTTCAATGTGTCGCTGATTGTGCGTTCTATTGGGAACTGTTGTATGCTTTCTTATAAGCAAGCAACTCTCTGTTTTTATTTTGCTAAATATTTGATTTGATATTCTTATCTGTGAGTGCAGCTAACACTCATACAACACGATGGTACATTTTTAAGTAATGCCATATTTTGCGAAACTGTGTTATTTGTGATTGCTGTGCTGTAAGCTAAAGCTGCCTCCATTTATTTGTTATATAGTCCGGGAGACAGCGTTGCATTTTTCATGATCATTATCTCCTGCTTAATTTTTTTTTGTAAGTTTAATAATGGATATAAGCGTCAGTCGCCAGCATCGTGGTGGTTCTGTTTGTGAGAGGCCGACGAAAAAAGTTTCGCTCAATAACTCGGAAAGTAAGCCAGAAAATAAGAAGAAAAATATGTCTAGACCAGTGTTGTAGAGTAGATGAAAGAAAAAACATCGAATTCTTGTCCAAAAAATGAGGGTATGACATGATTTGACCCACTTTTCATACAAGATACATCCCAAAAAATTCTAAACTAAATTTTGATAATTCCTTACAAGTGTTAATTCTAAACTAATAATCTGTCGTGCATGCTGTATGCTCTAAGATTTTTATTTCGCAATCTCCAATTGCGTTCACCTTTGCTCCCAATACTCTTCGTTGTTCACTAGTATTAAGAAAGTTGTCAAGATAGCAGACTGATGTATTGATTGATATTCATATTATTCATGAAAAGCTTTCTTGTTGATATTGATTCAGTTATTGTAGTGTTAATACAAGGCCAAACAGTAGCTACCTGATCAGTAAGCCTTGAGAGAAGTTGGTTTGCTTATCGGGTAATTTTGATGATAAGAGAGCGTTATTGTCGTTAAAAGACTGTTCTTCCAGCTGACTCTGAATTTCTTACAAGATCCCATGGTTCTTTCGAGTACAGTTTGACGCAGAGTCCAGCTCAATGAGATGAGTATAGAATAATTGAATTGAAAATATCGATAAAAGTCTCAAAGTCTCGAATAGTATCAAAAACTATCGAACAATTTGAAATGTTGTTAAAAATTGAAATGTGTCCATTAGAACTGAAATTGTGATAAATATCAAAAATAGTCGTAGAATACCATAAAGTAGAGCCAAAATGTATTTAAAATCATAAGAAAATTAAAAGTTTCGAATTTATCGAAATCTATCGAATCAATGTGTATCGAATCGCAAAAGTCACATAATATCAATTATATATTTAAAAAAGTTTTGAATGATATCAGAATATCGATATCATTCATTTAACTTTTTATTTATTTATTGTACCAACTCGCTTGGAGACTAACAATAACTGTATAAATCTTAAACTAAAATAACGTTAAACTTTTCTAAGCCATTGCTTAGAAATGTTGTTTTTTTTTTCAAATTAAAAGTGTCTAATAACTACTATCCAAAATATCAAAAAGTATCGACTTATTATCTAAAGGTATCGATCAAAGTTCCAAAATGCTTTGTAAAAGTCGATAAATATTGAAATAATTCGACTAACATTAAATGTATGCAAAGTACATATGGGACTATCCATGTCAATCGGATCAGTGCTGTGTCCAAAATTTGGAGTGACCAAAAAAATCGACCAAAGACTCATTTTGAAGCTTAGGACATCTTTTTTCAGATTCCGTACGTGCCTTTGCAAAATCCAATATGGCGGCCGGAAGCCAGAGAAAAATCGAGTGTCCAGCAAAAAAAGTTTAAAAAAATAAAAATTTGCAACCGAACGGGTCGTTTTTTGACTCAAATTGTAGCTACTAAAAAGCTGGCGTAGAAGGTTGGCAGAATCCAAGACGGCGTATCAAAATCGGACGTATTGTTTAAAAATTAAAATCAAAATCAGCACAAAATTTGGTATATGGGGATATCTGGGGTCGCTGAATACGAATCCAAGGTCAGAAAATTTAAATTTAAGAAAGTGGACCCAATATAGCGAAAACTCAATACCCTAATCCACCATATTGGGTCCGCCATTTTGAATTTAAAAATTTTTAGAATATAGCCTCAGATTCGTAATCAGCGTCCTTAAACACCCCTGTATAACAAATTTGGTACAAATCGGTTGATTTTTAAAAAATACGTCCGCGATCTTGGATCGGCCATCTGAATTTTATAAAATTTGACTTCCGATTCATGATCAGTGACCCTCAAGACCACTGAATACCGAATTTGGTGCAAATCAGTTGACTTTCAAAAGTTCGGCCACCATATCCGCCATCTTGGATTCTGTCAACATTCCACGCTAGCTTTTTAGGAGCTACAATTTGAGTCAAAAAACGACCCGATCGGTTGCGAATTTTTATTTTTATAAGCTTTTTTTGCTGGACGCTCAATTTTTCTCTGGCTTCCGGCCGCCATATTGGATTCGCCATATTGGATTTTGCAAAGGTGCGTACGGAATCTGAAAAAAGATGTCCTAAGCTTCAAAATGAGCCCTCGAGCGATTTTTTTGGTCACTCCAAATTTTGGACACAGCACTGATCCGGTAGACATTGATCGTCAATTAAGTTCTACCTGTCAATTTAGATGTTTAGACTTCATCTATTAGTCCTTTGGCTTATATATAGTTGTGAAGGATTGAGAACGATTCTAAAATTTTGTGATAATCTGCTGAAACTTTTCGTTCAGACTTCTGCATTTTGTACGTGAATATCTAAAAAAAACTACTGATATATGACCTCTATAGTAAAGCTGGATTTATACTGTCTTCACCTGAAGCCAAGAAGAACTTAACCGAACACAATTGTTTATCACAATAGTTGGTTTTTTTTTGTGGTTTTGCAGTTAATGCTTTAAAGAGGTTGAAAACAACTTCTTGGGAAAACAGCTGTTAAAGGTAAACAACACGTTTCGGCTATCCGAATCGACAAAAAAAGTGGTAAATGACACCTAAGTAGGTCACATATACTGCCTTGAACTGTGCTCGAATTGAAACATCGATAAGATGAAACAAAGTATCTGTGCTTAAAGAATGCCTACTAACTATTAAACTACTACTGGTTGTGAATTATTAAAAAAATGTTATATAGTTTCAAAACAACAATATATTGTAGGTAGCGTGTGGTTTCCAATTTTATATATCAATAGATCTTCAATTATAATTTTCTTTCTCTTCGTTTTAAGTTTCAAAAAACTATATATTGTCCCACTGTAAACCTTAGCCCAACTAATCCATCGCATTGTAACGCCGCAGAACCAAATGGAAGTTAATGCTGATGACGCTGACTATGACGATGATGGAAGATCAACGTGTGTTGAATTATAAATTTGAAAACCTAAAAAGAATTACCCTCGAGCGCTCTTATGTCGCATTTTGCGAATTAATTACTTTATATGAGGATCATAAAAGAAGTGATACATACGTTGCGATGCAACGAGGCGGCCTTAATTTTACAGAAGAAGAAGAAGAAGAACAAGAAGAAAAGAGAACTCCCCATGCATCATGATACCCAAGTAAAAGAGAGCAAAAGAAATTAAAACGTTTTGCCGAGTAACACATACGTCAGTTTGGATGACATGCGATTGTAGCGCATGCTGAAATTGGATCAGCCAAGTGGTTGGCTGTTTGCTTGCTAGCTGGCTGGCTGGCTGGCTGACTTGATGATGGTGGGTGTAATCGAGTGAAGTTAATGAAGTTACGTGCAGGAGAAAATCTGAGCATTGGAAGAAGAAATAAATGCTTGCGCACCACGCTGTTAATGTGGGCGCGCACACACAAAACAAATAAGTCGGAAGAGACCGAATTCAGCTTCCTTATTGCCATGTTGTTGTCTTATAAAATCGTGTGTATATAAATGATGAATATCTAATTAGTATTAGATATTAAAAAATTAATAAAAAAGTTAAGAAAGCGGTAAGTGATAATATTAATCTGAGAATTCTTATAGAAGTTGAAACCTTTGGTCATAAAAGTTGTGAAAAAACTCAATGCATAGCAGGTTCTTATACCTGAAAGCTCATAAGCCTTGAGCAATAACTTGTATTAACTCTCATGTTAAAGATCATCTTCCAAATTTTACCTCGAAATATTGAAATTTTTTAAAAAAAAAAAACAATTTATATTTCACATACTATAAACATAAAAATTTTCGAGGTCTCTTTCGTTGGTTGACTGTAGCAGCCAGTGGCTTAAACTCTTTACTCATATCATTTAACCTTTTGTCTTCAAGTGAAATAAGGCCGGCAATAATATTAAAGGATTTTTACGAGTTGACATTCATTTGTGAATCGTAAATCAATAAGATTGAATGTCGATATAATACAAAACGATTTTCACAAACGAAAATGTAAACGTAACTTATGCCGAAGTCGGATTGAAGTTTTTATGGCTACAACTTAAGCAGCAAAAGACAGAAGAAGAAGAAATGAGCTTAAGAGTCTCTAAGAAAAGCTTGTCGAAATATGGCAAAAATAAAATGAAACATTTAACTTTAAACTTGATGAATTTGTATAACTTAATAAAATTTTATTTTTATTTCTTTATGATTTATTTTATACGGTTGGTCTCCTCTGTCACTGAAACAGTGAAATTATGTGTTACGGCTGGTCTTATGGTAGTTTCTACGCGTCTTTTGCTGCGTCAAATAAAGCTATAAATTAATGGATTATTTAGTTAGATTAATAAATGTACAGGTTGCTATTTATAAATCAAATTTTTAAATTATATCTCTCTCTCTGCATAAAAAAATAAAGTGTTCCCATGGGTCTTATAAAAATAAACTTGTGTTGACAAGCGATTTTATTGGCTTTTAAGCTATTGTTGTAAAAATTTTGTATTATATATATATGTATGTATATGACAAAGAGTTTTTAGAAATAGTGATTATGCAAATTACCTACTTTTTTTAAGTAGTAGTAGCATTTTGAAGGAGTTGAAATCAACAAAAAGTAGCGTTTGATTTCTCATTTAATTTTATTTCGTTAAATAGTCAATGAGTCACTTAGCATAAATTTGCGCATAAGAGATCACACATTTTGTTAATTTTAACATCTTTCCAAAAAAATGACGAAACAGGCACTGTATTTGAATAAGCGACCTAAACTAAAATCAGTAACTAAAAATATAAAACTTTTGGGAAAAAACAACATAATTTGATTTTTGGTCATAAAACTTAGCAATTATGTGTTTGGAGGGGGAAGCTTCAAGGTAATTTAATAAATCTATGACTGACTCAAAAAGGAATGCAGCAAAATCTCATATAGGGGGAAGAGGGGGTCAAGGAAAAGCTCACGTCAACTTTTTAACGCGGAGAATTTACATTATTATAGCAGATAACAGATTGTATCATATCAATTATTTAAAAAATATAATTTTAATCTCACAGTAGGGGCGGGGGGGAGGTGTCCCGCCAAATTTCACCAAGAGGAATTTTTTAAAAACACGTCACGCAATTAATGGACGTCCCCTGAGCAGCACTTCGAATATCTTCTTAGCGAGTAACAAATTAATTCACTGCGAGAACCACGTTAACGAAAAAGTTTAGCCCGCAAGTTTTGAGAAGAAGTGTGAAGTAGTGAGAAGGTTGTGTGAATGTGTCGAATTATCACTCAAAACTAGTAGGCACAAATCATGGAATACATTTTGAAATTTTCATTTTGGGTGGTTCTTCAAAAATTCATGTTAATGCCTATTGCTAAAATCAGAAGCCCTTGCAAAATTTGATTTTTCAGATGCACTTTTGAAGGTCAAACTAAACATTTCTTAGCAGTTTTTAGCATTTTTTGATAACTTGAACAAAATTAAAATTTGAGCTTTTTTTTTTTTTTTTTTGAAAACCTGAGCTTTCTATGATATACTTCTGTAAACTTTCCGCCTCTCTGCAGAAAATTGGTTTTGAAAGATTTTTGTTTTTGATTTCTGTTGACTTTCAAACAGTTAACAAAATGCTGTTATTGATTATATATTAATTCTAGAAAAAAAATTCTGTTTTTTTCTAAAAAGACTTAAATCCTTCTGCAAACAAATTAAACAAGAAATGCCTAAATTGCGACTTTTTCCTAAGTTCCATCTAACTTTAATATTTTTTTGACATCGACTTTGTGAAGATATTCTTTAAAGTCATCTTTTCCAATTCAAACTGGTCCAGACGATAAGTTACAACGGATTTTTGAATCAAGTTTAGCCATTTTTGATATACTTACATATTTGAACTTAACTTTTTTTGGAAAAATTATAATTTGGCTAAAATAAATGAGTTTTAACTTTAAAACGGTGCTAAAATATTAATTGTCGCTAGTTCTAAAGAAATTTCAGTCATCAAAAAATAATTTCCCATGAAATTTCATTGCAGCGGAACGTATGAGCAACACATTCAGCTTAAAATAAGTGACAAATAAACTTTAAATGGCTACAACTTATGTAAAAAAAATCACACAAATTGTGCAAGTGAACAGAATGCCATCATCCGAACCAAATTAAATTTGTAAAATATAATTTCAAAGAATACCGTCAGAAAATTTTATCCAAAGAGAGTTTAAAGTAAAAGTTTGGAGGGTTTCAATATGGACAGAAATATCAATTTTAGCGTTTCTTGATAATTTTGCACCATTGCATCTTCATTGTTAAGAAAACTTATAAATTTCCTTCAAAATGATGTACCCTATGAAACATTTTCTAAAAAAAGAATATCTTTTACATTACTTTTTATATGAAAATATTAATAGTCAGCAGATTTGTGCCTTTGAGAGCAAAAAAAAAAAAAGAAAGTCTGTAAAAGAGATATTGAATTTTAAGCAATATTTCCTTGGAAAAAATTTCTTGAAAAATTTTGATTGGAAAATAATTTGATATGTGCAATATTAATTAATAATAAGAAAATATTTTTGAACATTTGAAGATCTCTCCAAAATGAAACATAATTTCTTTTTGTATTGAAAATTTGCATTACATACCGTCTTTGTAGAAAATCCAAAAATATATCATACGTATGTCATTAGTACAACAAGAAAAACTCCATTTTCTGAATTGAAAAAGAGTCATATTTTTTGGAAAAAGTCTGTTTTTGACTTTCAAAAAGATATCTCTGGCAATAAGGAAAATCAGCTTAGGTCAATTTTTGATGACAGAGTAAATTACATACATGCTCATACACAGAACTTATGTTGCCTTGTCTTGTTATTACAGATCGACTTAAGCTGTTTTTCTTTATTGCCACAGATA
Source organism: Meiosimyza platycephala (assembly GCA_963662105.1). Taxonomy (NCBI): domain Eukaryota; kingdom Metazoa; phylum Arthropoda; class Insecta; order Diptera; family Lauxaniidae; genus Meiosimyza; species Meiosimyza platycephala. The sequence continues at coordinate 16,054,656 of OY759210.1, forward strand.
TATCCCAGCTTTAAGATCACCTGAAAAGCAGACATTTGGTATAAGGTCCTCATTTTAGAAGCTTATTCACAATATTTTTTCACATTTTTTTTTGAGGTCACAGCTAAAATGAAGAAAAATGTTAGAACAATTAATATGAACAATTCAGCTTAAGTTCCAGTTTGATATCTTTGACACAGCGCGGGGGGCTTAGTGTAAAGGTACAATTTTCGATTTGTTACAAAAAAAAACAATGTTAAGTCCTGATATTAATTGAAAATTTAAACGAAATTATAATCGAATTGATTTCTTACAAAAGATTATTTGAAAAGCATTAAGAATATCATACAAAACTTTATGATATTTGAAGTAGACTTTGACTTAAAGCTATTTTTTCTCCATAAACAAAGTTAAAAAACTGTGATGGTATAACACGTACTACGCACACAAGTTAAAACCGCCCACTTTTCCCTAATGTCATTTTGTGACAGCAAATGTTATCATACCGCTGCAACTCTCATTTGTGGAAAATGTTCCACTCTTCGTCCAGTACTTACAGCTCATTATCCTGTAAAGTATTAGCTTTTTCAATATAAAGGCCTAACGTTTTAAGGATATGAAGCTTTCGATTATAAGTTAGATACCAAACCCTCTTATTAAAATTCACCAGCTTTGTGTCTTGCGCTAATCCGAACTATTCCGAGTATTTATGCGGTAGCATTATCTAAAATAATTCTCTCAAAATAACATTTCAAAGCATTTTCTTTTGCAAAATCGACCGACTTTCACCTTATGCTTGGATTGCATTATTTTGAAAAACTTTCGCGATAGCGTTTCAAATAATTATTTACATACATGGATGGTGCCACGCCTTTTTGTTTAAATTTGCTCACTTTATCTACGAAACTTTCCTAAAGCATTTGAAGTCTGTACTTGCATAAGTCACATAAGCTCTCTTGCTAAGATACTAACTCTGAGGATGATTTAGATATGTTTAAGCGGTAGGCGTGGTTAGAAAATTATTTCGTCCATTTTCAATTTCAAGAAGTGATGTACTAACCTTTATCATACTGTTCGTTTTCCCGTAAGTTATTTCTAATGATAGAATGTTACACAAGGCAAGGTAGATAGGAGTTGAAGCTACTCAAGCATATAATGAAGCTATTCAAGTAAATAATTTTTTATATCTGCCACTATATCATCCATGCTTTGAGATGGTAAAACAAAATGAATATACCCTGTATGTAGAGTAGAGTTTTTTTTTTCGCCACGATTCGAAAATCATCTTAGGTACCATAGTGTCCGTAAAGTCTTTGCCAAATTCTTTTGCAATGCTTACTGAGTATTGGTAACTTATTGTTAGAATTCAACTGATACTGATACTGATACTCGAACTGTGAGTATACATAATTCATAATTTTTATTGTATTCCTGTTCACCCAAAACGTAGGGAACAAAAAAAATTTTCCGAGAAAATTCTATAAAAGGAAGGGACCACTTCATGCTGTAAACTGCTCCGATTTTCTCTACCAGTTTGGACACGCTTTCAAGTAAATTTTTTTAGAACAAAATAAAACAAAAAAAAAAAAAATTATTGACTTCCTTTTCAAATAAAATCAATTAGGTTCAATCAAAGCCACGTTTGAGACGTGAAATCAATGAATGATTTGACAGCGTGCCTGCACTTTTAACGGTACTTGTTTCAATTGTTGTTGGTGTTATTGCTGTTCTGTAACTAGCCTACAAACTATAGCTTAAAAACTAACAGCAACAACAACAACAACCGAAATAAATCGTTACATTGTCTCGTGTTCAAAATGTTTGTCTGCCCTCCCTCTAACCGTAAAGAAAAAGGAGAATAAATAACAACAACAACAACAATAACAAAATGTAACCTGAAAAATTTCCAAGTGCAAAAGGTTACAGGTAAAAAGCTCAACTCCACCAACACCGCCAATGACAACAACAATGACAACATTAGAATTTCTCTACACTGAAAAAAATGCTCTGTTTATCCATGTGGTGCTATATATAGTATTTCAAACCAATGATCTGTTACGTTTGACTCTGAACATTTTTAATATTTCATTTAATTTTCGAATTCGGAAATTTACCTGAAGGTGAATTAATTTTTTATCAAATATTTTTAATAATAAATCAATTGAACAGCAGTGTCCAAAAATTTGAAGAGCTAAACTTAATATTTTTTTCTCAGTGTACAACACGTCATGAAGCTGATGAAGTAATGTCTATGTTGTTTATTGTTGTTGAGAAGTACCTATTTTTTGTCCAAATTTTATTTAAATTTTTTTTTTTTGTAATTTTCCATTTGGTCTTCTTTGAAATTTAAAATTCAAGAAATCAAAGCCAAAGGAAGCGCAAAGGCGCGCGCGCACGCGTACCAAACAACAAAGGTGACAAAGTCACGAAATTCTTGTCAATTTTCAACTAGCGACCAATTTGTTTTCTTCTTTCTTCTACAATTTCATATAAAGATTTGTTTTTTTAGCCTTTTATTTTTGTGTTTTTCCATCTACTTTGTTTGAGTTGTGAAAATTTCGTGACAAATCAAGCTACCAAAATTGGCAGGAAAAAATCATTCCTCCCGCTTGAACGTAAGATATATTTAGGTTTTTATTTTGTTTTGTTGTTGCTTTTGGGTTCCATTTAAATTTGACTTTTGTTTATTGGTGACTATTTCTTTCCCTTGATCTTTTTTTTCTTTCTTTTTTATTGTATGCTCACAGTTTTTGCAGTGAAATTTCAATTTATTGTCGTGGAATTGAAATAAAGTGTCGTTGCCGCGTACTACGCCCTTTGATTTTCTCCAGTGATGGATTTTTTTCTAAGGTTTGGTTACTCAATGTTTATGAGAATAATTTATATCAAAGCAAGTGACCCTATAAAATCTTATAGAAGTTCGTAGTATTGCGTTAAAATCGCTAATACTTGCGACTTCGCGCCTAAAGTTTATTTCCTAACTCATTTAACGAAAAATTATTCCATTTAAGAAATATCTTCCAAATGTACGGAAAAAGTATTCTTCAACATACTCTAGTCAAATAACTCTTCATAAATTTTGTGTTTCCAAAAATCATTAGCCATCTAAAAAAAATATATTTTGCGTCTAAATTCAGTACATAGCCCAAATGCTATCCCTGGTCCCTGTCGAAACCAATGTTCCTCAAAATTTTCATACATAAACTGAAGATCAATGTGAAATTGTTCTTAATTATATTTTTAAAAAGTCACTTGAAAACAATTTTTTTTTCTAAGAATAAACCAACGTTCATGGGATGGTCCTAGAGGGAAGTGGAATGGATAGAGTAGTGTTGGTCAACATTATAATTTATCGATATCACAGCACTCACAAGAAGATTCTTCTAAAACTTAATCGTAAACGATTTTTCTTGCTTCAGTTTCATGGAAAAAATATGGGCACAATGGGACTCCGGAGTGCTAAAAGATAAGTCCATACTAATAGAATTTACGTGATCGTCTATTTTTTTCTAAGGCATATCCCAGTGTAATATCTATAGAAAAGGGCTAAACACTTTACGTTTCATTGATGCTCAAGTGGAAGTGATATTCTCAACCATTTATTATCATCAAGTGAATCTATAGGACCAATGTATTATTTGAAGCCCCGGCTTAAATGTGCTTTACTTTGAGCCTTATGAAGGAAAATAGACAGTCTGAAGTTCAATAGAAGTAAATTATTCCTTATACCTTCAAAAAAAATTCATACAATACGCCGCTTCCTTCAAAACATCGTACACATGATTTTTCCACCTCAGGTGAGGTTGAACCGAGATTATTGAGATTGTTGTGATAATAAAAATCTCAGACGTATTCATATGAAACATTCTACATCAGAGGCCAGATTTGTTTACCGCTACCCTTGTAGAAAAAGGAAGTAAATGCGCAGATCGGTTATTCCAATCCTTGCTGAACAGAGGAAAAGTTCAGAGGTAGAATAGTGTTATTGTATTGTGCGCTATTAAAGAGATTCCTATGCGTATCCTAAGGGCATGAGATAGCCGTCAGTGCGATAAATACCACGTTTACTTACTGTTGAATGAAAACAGAATCGAATGACCTCTTCGCAATGTTGGTAGGACATATATCAGTTTAATCTCATTATGCAAAAGAATACCTATCGCTGATTTGTAATTGAACAGATATTACGTAAAGTTTGGTAACAAAAAATTGCTGTTCCATCATGACAATGTGCTAAAAATTGATGATACATTCGCCTTATACTCCAGACTAAACTCTTTCGAATATGAGAAATTTTATGGCTTGAATGACATGCTCATCAAATGAAGAGAGCATTGTCGAAATAGGGCTATTTTGCAGACACGGAAATAACTTACTCTTGGGAGCGCTTAAAAAAACCTTTAAAATCGATAGTGTTAGATTGAGGATTGATTGAGGAATTGAAACATGAAGAAGGTAGACAGCAGTATAAGAAGAAGTTACTTCTGTTCATAAAAACAGCACTTACGAATATTAATCAATGCAAATGTTTGACCAAATTAATGTACTCAGAATTAAGTATATGATTGTCTAAGGTCAACATCGAATACTTCAAAATTAAAATAACCACTGTTCCACACTACACTACAAAATAAGAAATGACAAACTTTATGCACTCGTTACTCTACTAAATCGCATTGCATGTTGTTACCTGTGAAAAAACACAACATTTAGCTCAGCTTTGCTCACCGTTTTTATTTTATTTTTTAGGTTGACTCCCCAACTTCACCGCCTATTTCATTTTGCTTCTTAGTTGGTAACATTTAAGCATAGACGAGGTCAATTTCGGCCATTTGTAGGAAGACAAGTGCCAACAACAACAACAACAACAACAACAAAAACTTAAGTGCATCACGTTAAAATGTTTCAGTTGTTACGCCTGTTGTGTTGTTGTTGTAGTTGTTTGTATTCAATTCAATTCAATTGTTATTTGTTACTGCAAGTTGATTTGTTGGCTTGCAGTGTTAGTGTTGTTATTGTTTTTGCTGTTATTTGTTAGAGTTGTGTTTTGGCAATGTGCCCTAAAAAACTAGCGAGGATAACAAATACTAACTAACCAACAAGAAATTTGGGATTTTTGCGAAAATTTAAGAAAACACAAGTCAACAAAATAACATTTTCAATTTCATAATTTTTAGAATTGTCAGCTGATCAGACAGTTCCCAGCTTAGGAACATTTTCTTTAATTCTATAACTTTCTCAAAGCTTGCAAGCCATTAGGTTATAGTTAGGTTAGGTTATTTCCGGGAGATGACATGTCATCATAACTTAGGCCACGGATGGGCCCGTTGTATACCCGAAAACCATTGAAAAACCTTTTTTGAATACTTTCATTTGAATTAAAAATATAGGCCTAAGCAATTAACTTCCCAGAACTTGTAATTTTTTATGCCAACAAAAAAAGATCTTAAGTATATGTACTGAGTTCTGCCAAAAGCGAAACCTCATCCAAGCTACTTTAAAAATATTTTATAATTTTATAACACTTTGCTTGTCAACCAGTGTAAATGTGCTCATGACTTGTTCAATTTCTATACTCCTTTTCAATGTTTTATCATTCTAGGCCACAGAGGCCAAAGTTTCAAGCAGCCGTAGAAAAAAAATATCAACCATGATGTCTTGACATTAGAACATGAGAATCTAATGGTCATACAAGACCAGCCATCGCCCTAAAATGACCTCATTTGCTAAACAAAAAAAAAAAAAAAGAAACACAACAGCCATATATGAGTATGAGATAAAAGCCAAAGTAACGAAAAGAAGCCATGAAAAATGTAGGTTATGCTCAAAAAAAAAAAAGAAGAAAATTGACACTTTGAGCTTGGTAACCCTTTATTCCAAAACTTGCAAATAGTTTAGACTATAAGGTTATTTGTGATGCCATCTTCAACTTCTTTCAAATTATTGGTACATATGCACCAGTACAGCGTGTTCGCAATGATTTTAACAAAAAATGCGCCACAAATTGCTTACAAGCCTGCTGAAATGAATGAAAAAAATGGGCCCCATACTGTGCCATTTTCAATGTAGATCAATCAATTATGTTATTGTTGTTGTCGCTGCCATTAAAGTTGTTCTGATTGGTGTTGTCTGTCTGTCTGTCTTTCAGTCTGTCTGTGTGTCTGCTTCTTATGACAATACCTTGTCATAAGCCTTATGATTTGACATTATGTCGTTTGTACTGACATTTGTTGCAACTTTACTTGAATTTTCAATATGAACGCAACATTGAATGCTGAGTGAGTTGCTGTAGCTCATTCTTATCAATAGAAAATGTTATATGCCAGTAAATGTTATATTTATGACAATATCATTTATGTGTTGGATTGATCTAATTGATTGTACTTTGATTTTTCTTATGCACATGATTCAATAAGCTGGTAATGGGGCAGTTCTAGGAGAGGGTATAGAATTTTAGGATAGGATGTGCTGGATAGATAGTAATGCATCATTTCCAAAGCTTGTTCTGATAGCTGAAAAAGCAGACTTTTGTCCGTACTTTTTTTAAATAAAAAGTATTTAAGTTAACAGCTTGGATTATATGTCAAATAATATAGCTCGAAGATCCTAAACAAAATATATATGGTTGCCTTGTCGAATACTGTCCCAAACATGGGTTCTAATCCGTTTTTGTGGCAGAATTAAACACGACAACCCTAAATATTATATTTAGGCTTTCCGAGCTCTATCATTTGACACATGCATATCATTTGATTTTGTCGAGCCCGACTGGCTAGCTCAGTCAGTGGTGGGGGAGAGATGGAGCGAGTGAAAGCATAAAAGTATATGAAGGAGGGAGAAGGTCTGGAAGGTAATGTTTATGGATGCTAGAATGACGTTATAAAATTTAAAATGGTTTGTCTTATTCAAAAAAATATAGTTATAATAGCAAAATTGTTGAGCCGATCTTACATCATTGTCGATCGCAAATATGTTTTCAGTCGACAGAGAACAAAAAATCTCAGTTCATTTGAACAGAATGACCCATTCGTATTTTTTCAAGAAATTCACATCTTCCCCCAAATTGTTCGCGGGCTCTGTAAAAGTTGCAAAAACATGTCCCTGTTGCTTAACAATCTTGCGCTGTCAAAATCATCTTTATAAAAATTGACAATCTTATCGATATCAGCGGTCTGACTAAAAGCAAATCGCTCAAGAAATTTAAAAAAAATAAAATTTTCAATGATCCAATTAATTGATCGAAAAATTCCAACTAAGATTTCCTGAAATAATCTGTTGGAGTCTTGAATTTCAAAGTTTCGGTTGAACATGAATCGAATCGTTTGAGAATTTTACGCATACAGGGCATTTGAACTTCTTCCAGTTTGAGTTCGGTAACAGCTTTTCTCCCAAATTTCTTCAAATTTGGAATCCAGAGACGCATTTAAGACATCAGCAACTACTTTCACTTTCTTATGCACTACACTAGCGAATATATGGCAACTGCAACTCAGCTGGCTCAGCAGTATGTAGAATATTACAAGTTCTCATCAAGTGGTCTTTAGAAAAATATAGGCGGCCGCTATTTCCATAACTGTGTGTCTGCATTCTTGGAGTGCGCTCAAAATTAGAAGTTAAACATACTCGATGATATAATGATTTTCGATTGAATTTCGATTAGGTTTTTACCCACTCGGAGTTTCTCGAGTGGGTAGAACTACCCACTCAACCCACTATATCTGTCTCTGGTAACGGTTTGGCTTGGAATATATCGTATGTATTTAATATTAGCCAAGTTTGAACCATGAGCCAATGTTACCAAAAAAGTTGCTTTTTGAATACGTCGTTTAAAATTTAGTAATTCTTTATCTATTGTATCAAGGACATCCAAGTTTGAAGAGTTTTGATCTCATCTAGAACACAAGTATATTAAACTCCTTCTCCAAATACCATTATTTGCCTTAATTTCCGCGATGTAAAGGAGTACGACTCTATCTTTCTGTTTCTCTACAAAGCCATGATCTACATTTTTGAAAGGATTTGGATTTATTTTTGATAACAATTTCACTCAGGGAGACTTTTTATTTAGTTGATCCAACAAGGTTTTCTTTTTGTGACGTAAGAAAATATTGGTGAAGAGATATTTTTTTTATCACCGATTTTTCGGTATATTTTTTTTTTTTGTTTCTATATTTACGTTTTTGAGTATAGAAAATCGTTTATTTGGAGTTATTTCAATTCCTACCCTAGTTATCCGGAACACATCCCGATAATTTGTCTTCCTCCATTATCTCTGGGCATTTCGCTAAAATACTTTGCAGTGTCCTCCCATGCGCTATCAGCTTCACACAAGGGTATATCGTTTAGGGGGTAATATTCACGTAGTTGTTCCACGAAATCTAATATTTGTGCACAGTTTTTATCATCACTGGAGCTGATGTTAGTTGAATGCTGAAAAGTAGTCCCTCTTCTGCATTTATGGCTGAAACTGCATTCATTTGGATGGCAATCAACATTAATGTGTGCATTGAAATTGGAGAAACATCAACTGATGTCAATGTAGGGTAGTTTGAGGTCGCTGAGCTCAGATTTCATCTGATTTTGATATGGTTACAAAAGCTCTTCTACTAATTTTTTTATTTCAAGTTTGAGAGATTTGGTGTTTGAGGCAAATTTATTCCTTAGGAAAATACAAACATTTTTTCTATCTACTCTAACCCTCTAGCATTACTCCTTAGCCGCGCTATCAGATGAATATACAATGTATTTATTAAACATTATATGTAATCTTGAAGTTCCCTCGAAGCGACTCTCGCAGAGTAACACATACCCTTTTAAATACGGTAGGGTTGAACCGCACATGCGTTATTTGAATGTTTCTAAATAAAACCATGCAGTGATTGAACTGAATTAAACTTTGCTAGCAATTAAATTCTTTCTCTCGATTCGAAGTTTCAATAAAAATAAAGCAACAACCTGTAGATATGATTTTCTTCATCACAAGATTCATCACAAGAATTATTGACGCTATATATGGCATTCTGACAGTTACCAACAAAGCCTCTTCTTCTGATGGGAAAGATTAATCACTCCTCATTTTTTTTTTGATTTGTTTATTGTAGTCAATGCTGTTGTTGCTGTTGACTTTTCTAAACATTTTAAAGAAAATTTAATGATTGATTAAGCATTTGTTTATTTGTTGTGCGGCTGTTGATATAACAATGCGTAGTAAAATTGTAAGCAGAGTAACAGAGCTGTCAAAGAGCACATATTTAAAAATTGCACTAGTTCTCAAAATAGGTTTGTTAAGAAGCAAAAAATATAATTTTCAAAAAACTTTTTAGTCTGTCTTAAGTTTATCTGTGACAGGTAATGACTATCATGAAACCTTTATAATAAAAATCACTGCTGTTCGAAGTAGGCAAATGCTAAATATAACATCATATTAGCATTATTTTTTTACATTCTTGTGCAGCTCTGCAAAAAAGATAGAAACACTCTGGGTGCTGAGAGAAATTTTCTGGAAACCACGCAAGATCACGCTTTTATTTTAGCAAAGATCCCGCACGTATGTACTCTCGACGACTGCTGCTGTATTATTAATATCATTTGTGGCAAATGTAATCAATTATTTAAAGGCTCTTTAAACTTGTTCGATGACTGCGTCAATTTCGACGTCATCAACAGGGGCGCTATTTGTCACACAAGCGCCTGACTTTGTAGACAATTTTTTTCTCAATTTCTAATAAATTATTTTGTTAATGTCGTATTCAATTAGATGAGTAAAATACAAACTCCGCACTTTTGAATTTACAAAAATTTTAGGAAAATTATGCAAATCTGATTTTGCCAGCCCTTGATATTATTTATATAGTTAAGAAATAGTAGTCAACAAAAACTTATATATGCAATCTAGGGCGGCCCCTTTATAGTTCACCACTTGCCTGACTATAATTTACCACTCGCACGACTCTGCTCATCATCATCAACATTGCTGAATTAAAGGTGTTTACGTTTGCTTAGCCTACACACATTTTAGCCATGATATTTAACGTTAGCAACAGTGGCGGCGATGTCGGCAACTGCGCTGTTTATTGGTTAAACATAACTTTTGTTTTAAGTTAATGTAAGAGACGTGCTCTAGCTGCTGCTGCTGGAATGTTGCAAAGAAAGATAGAAAAAAGAAAGCATTTCTAAATTTTGATTTGACATGACTTGACGCCAAGTCTTCTTGTCGGGGTTAAGTTAAATTTGTGTAATTTTTTTATATGAGGGTACCCCCATTTGTCTGCTCAGTCATCGAACGCACTTACTCATTCGATTCGAGAGAAAAAATGCTTCAGGTGAAATTCAATGTTTTACCCCAAAGAAGAAAAAGTCAAACAAAATTAATTAGTACAAGCTTGAAAAAAGGTGTTAACATCGCTTATACCTCTTGTTAGGAGAAAACAAACAAAAAAGCTGGGAGTTGGAAGAGGAGTTTCTTTGCTAAAGACTTTTGCGTCCGGTGAAAATCATTTTGTAATCACTTGTTTTGAACAAATTATTTGTTTTTGGATTCTTTACCCACTAAAATAAATGTGGCTGATTAATGATGTTATGGGTTTTTAATTTCGCTTTTTGGCCCTTCAATCAAAAGCCCATGCATGCATGTGGTTGTAAGAAAGTTACATTTGAATTTTCTACATGACAAGTAAACTCATTAAGTCACTGCGTTTAATGCAACACTTTGTGCCCACACATTTAGTTTGTTTTTTTCGTTTTGTTCGAACACTCCTTATTAGGAGATAATGCAACGATTGCAGTAAAGTTACTTGTAAATACCTACTACCTAGCGTTTTTTTTTCGTATGTCGCGCTGCAAAAAGAAAGCTTTTAATTATGGGCTTAAATGTTCATGCGTTAGTAATGAAAAAAAAAGATGTGCATTGCGTGCAAGGCGTCAAACTTTACATTATTAATGTCATTTCGTGTGAGGGCGGGTAGAACACATACATGGGTAAGTACATGCTATGGATCAGGATTTAGAATCTAAATAATTTTCAGTAATGACTTGAAAACTATAAAAGATATCACACAACTTTTAACATTATTGAAATGAGCATGGCCAAGATAATGGAAATTAATATAAGATTTGAAGAAAATGCATTCCACCTTTGTATGGGAGATAGGCATGCCCGGGGGAGGATTTTTTAATCTTTGCAAAATTTTTGTTGTTTTAACTTAAAAAACATCTGTACCAAAATTTAAAAGTCTAGCGATATCATCACTATTTATAGAGCCCGCTTTTGGTTTATCTCCAATAACTTGAAAACTATAAAAGATATTGGAAAATTTTTAGCTGTTTTAAAATGAACATTAATTACCAAGTTAACAGAAATTGATACGCATTTAAAAACAAAAAAATTTCACACACATCTTACGTTCTTATTTGAGGTAGGCGTTTCCGAAAGTCGTTCATTTTTCACTTTCATAAATTTTTTTGTTGACTTAACCTAAAAGTCGGAAAAATATGGAAACTGTTGAGAAAATTTGAAAGAGGTTAAAAAATGTTGAAACATAAAATGGCCCACTTACAACATTTTGTTATAATGGATAGTACCACGCCCACTGATGCAATCCCGTCGAAGTCCATTTAATTTCAGAGTTTTTACTAACCGACATCTCTATACCAAATTTTAAAAAGATAACTCTCCTAGCACACTAAATATAACACAAAACGTGTTTTGCTTGTATGGGCGGTGCCACGCCCACTGATTCAATCCCCTCAAAATCCATTTAATTTCAAAGTTTTTACAAACCGACATTTCTATACCAAATTTTAAAAGATAACTCTCATACAGGCCCGGATTTAGAAATTTGCCGCCCTTAGGCCAGTCACAAATTGCTGCCCTTCTTTACTGCTGAATATGGAAAAAATTTTTACTATTATCAAAAGTGAGGACCTTTTTTATTTTTTTGGCTGTCACCATTTTATAGGTAATTTAGGGGGCGACATTCCAAGTATTCGCACTTTTTTCCCCTCTGTGTAAAAAAAATTAAAAAAAGTTTTCAAAGTTCCCAATATTTGCCGACCCTAAAATCGTGCCGTCCTAGGCACTGGCCTAGTGTGCCTCTAAGGTAAATCCGGGCCTGCTCTAATAGCATACTAAATATAACACAAAACGTTTGTTGCTTGTATGGGAGGTGCCACGCCCACTTGCCTACTACCTTCCCGTCGAAATACATTTAATTTCAAAGCTAACATAGCTTTATGATCTGCAGCTGTGTACCAAATTTCATTACAATATCTTGAATGGCTTGCGAGATATGACGTTATAAAAAATTTAGTTTAGAGCTGTGCCACGCCCCTGTTATAGTCTTTGAGAAGTTAAAACCTACCTCGATCTTAATTTTGTTTACATGTGCGCATAATCCCTGAATTTTATCAAAATCGCTGCAGCCCCTTTCGAAATAAGGTTCAGCCATATATATATTTATTTATATATTTATATATATACATACAATTATTGCTCGTTTAATAATAGTAGATACATACCCATATAGTATTATTTTCTAGTAGTAACTGGTCATAAAAAGTCCCAATGACACCTTGATCATGTAGGTTTCCCCAATAAGAACGCCGGATTTAGCTTTTCATATTTAAAAACTTTATCAATCTCGGAAGAGTTCATATTCGGAAACTAGCCATCAATATATAGACCCAGAATAGATTGACGTACATTGTACCCTACACAAAGTTCCCTTAAATTATGACCCTCAAAATTCGTTACCAAAAGATCACTAAGCCATAGAGCTGATGATTATCTGTTTTCAAGGGCATCAAGATCAGATGCGTTGAATTTTCTGGAGCACTGGGTGTAGTGCCCATGTTTTTTCAAAAATGGCCATACATATTTTTCGGGATTTTCAACCCCCATTTTTTCATAAAACTTTTGAGCCGAAATTTATGTTCAGCGTGTAAAAATCAATCGAAAACAGCTAGTGACTTCACATTAGCACAAATCTTGTATACTAGTGTTATATACGGTATCTCATTCAAACATTATATGCATACTAAAGCAAAGTTTAATTGAATTAAGAACATGTTGCTTTGAGTTCTTAAAAAGCTAGCAAACAATAAATTAACCGATAAAGGTCAAGACTATACTTGAATAATGTAAGTCAACTAAAGTCCATTAGAGTATGCAACTTTTGTTAAACTTTCACAATCCTAAGAAGGTCTTTTAATGGACCTTTACATTTGGATAAAGACCAACCAACTTTCATTTAATTCTACTTTCCAAGCCTGCTGCTGCTGCTCCTGGTGTAAGCGGCTCTTTCGTCAACTACTTAAATCGATCAATAAAAATGTTGCCCAAAACAAGTAAACTAACAACAATTTTCAATTGTCATTTTGCGAACATTTTCGACCAAAGAAAAAAAAAAAATTTATTATCCTTAAATCTAAATGACCTATAGACAAGTAGGTATGTGAGACAGAAACTAACAAAGACGATGAGACTATTTGACGACAGTTTTTCAGTTGCATTTTCACTTACTGCATTCATGGCATTAAAGCGTTAGATAAACCGAACGATTCAATGACGCTTTTTTTTACAATTTTTGGTAGGCAATCATTAATTTAAGAAAAATAATGGAAATTGTAATGCGGTGGATGGAAAAATTTGCAGTAGGCGGTTTCGAAAACAAAAAAACTTAAATCATCTTTGGATATCAAATTCTAGATTAACATAGTAATTTCGAGATTTAAATCTAACAGCAAATTATAACACATGAAAATAATAAGAATTTAAAATGAGATATTTCATGCCTGTATTTATTTAACTTAAATTTCATATTTACTGCAATTTTTTTCAAAACACTCTTTATTTTTAACAATACCCTAAAGCAGCAATGTTTAGCCTATTGGCATGGCATGACAACTGCCTCCTTCGCATTGGACAAAAATCAATGTCAACAGAAATATTGAATCGTTGTTGGTTCAAGCAACAGCAAAGACAAAAGCAGGGGGCAACCATAAAACCTGATGACATTCAGAGTTCCAGCCACAGAGTCATCGTTGTCATTGTCCACCTTGCTGCCAGCAAACAAATACCACATGCAATGCAATTGCACTTCAGTGTCTTGGTGGCTGATGTGGCATGTGGCGCTCTGATCGACATAAGACAAGAGCGAAATTGTTGTAAAATGCCAACAAGTAGGTAACTAATGGTTAAGTACAACTAAAGAAAAAAGAAGAAAATGAGGACAAAAAAAAAAAGAGAAAAGTTTTTATTGTTCCTTCGGATGCCCGAAATTGTGTGCTGATCTGGTGGTTGTTGGTTTTGCTGTTGTTAGTGATTTTAAAATGTCTAAATTGGTTATAATGGTATGATGATTGTGTCGATCGCCTTAACTTTAGTTGCCATGCATGCATTGATGGCTTTTTGATGATAATTTAAGTTGAGTTTTTTTGATTTTGATTTATTTTGATTTGTTAAGAAAACTCTTTTAATAGATAAATTAAGTTATTTTCTTTTATTTTGCAAATTGACGTATACGATTTGTTGCTGAAATTGTAAATTTTATTAATTTAATAATGGGCAAGAACTTAGTATATAGTATATGTTACCGGCCAAACCAGTTTTTAGCATAAACTAGTTTTTCCTAGGACAAACTAGTTTATTCGTAGCGTGTTAGAATGAATCAGCTTGGCCTAGGATTATTATAAACTTTAACGGCCTCACATCTTAAAACGCTTCGTATGAACTAGTTTGTCCTAGGAAAAACTAGTTTATCCTAAAAACTAATTTGGGCGATAACATATATAAATGTTATACATATGTATGTTAATTAAATCGAACACATTTTTGATGTGTGAACATCTTGAATTTTGACTTGATTTACAACCTGATGATTTTTAACAAGGGCTATAATGCTCTTGGGAATTTACTACTTTACAAATACAAACTTTGTTTAATTTTTTTTTAATTATAAATCAAAAACAAAAAAATCCCAATTTTCAAAAGCAAAATCAATTTTCAAATTTTTTAAAAAATATTTCTAAATTTTAATTACATATTTTTATTATCTGTGCATAAAAGATTATATTTTTTTTTTTTGTAATGCCTGTTAAAATTCGCTGCTGTTCGTTGAAGACGACCGTCATAATCATTGGATTTATCTGGGTGTTGATGTTTTTGGGACCTTTAACATAACATCCAGAAGCTCTAACCAACTATATGTTTGCGTTCTTTAGCATCTTCGCTGTCATCGATGGATCAAGTCTCTTATATGGCGCAATAGAAGAACAAAAAATGCTCTATACATCTGAATTACATATACATATGCGATATAAAAAAATTTTCGATATATCCTGCGCCATTTTAAGACTTGAAAGTTGTAAAGTCGAAGCCACCAACTCAATAATCGTAACATATGTGCTACCAATAATAATCGTCTTTGGCGTCACTTACATAGTTTGGTTTTACTTCAAAGAACTGAAGCAGTGAGCAGTGAGACTCCGCAGCGGCTGGTTCTGCATAAAAAAAAAAAAATTTTGAAAACGTTTTTAAAAAAAGTGCCTTCATATCAAATAATTTGTTTTAAAAAAAATTTTACGACTTATCTAAGAAATAAAACAAAAATTAATAAAATTCGCAGTGGACTTTTTAGTCATCAGAAGAAATGCTTGCGACCGACATAGTACATACATATATAATCGTTGGATACGTCGTGTTTGTGATCGCAAACGACTTGACCGATTGAGGTTATGCTTTTTCTTAAATGTTTCATATGGTCTGGGAAATTCAGGTTTGTTCTGCTTCCTATTTAGATCGGAAGTGGTATTGAAGTCTGAAGTTGAAGGACAATAGTTTTTCTAAATCTAATGATTGGAATTTGCTATGAAGTTTTGTTTTATTTTCGAACTTGAGATTTTATAGTTCAGATAATTTGGCGGAATGCCATATTTTGTATGATTCTGAAATAATTTTGGAATTTCAATTCCGTTTCCTAAGCAAATCTAAAACGGAATAAGAGTAGGCCTGATTGAAAGTGCATTCTACGACAATAACTGGTGATTTTTTTGCTATTTATTTTTTTAGTGGACATTTTTTGGACACCTCATGCGTGATGCGTAACTTTTGTCAACATCATTTCACCGTGAATAGACTAACAAATAAACAGCGCTAGCAAATCATTGAATTTTATTATCAAAATTCGTACATCCACTTTATGGTCGACCCACTGAACAGGGTACATCAACAACAACAACAGAATTGCCGAATTTGATCTGAAGAGCAGCCAAAGGCAGTTAAAGAGCTGTTAATGCACCCTGAAAAATACACTGTTTGCTGTGGCTTATGGGCCGGTGGCATTATTGCACCGTACTTTTTCAAAAATAATAAAATGAGAATGGCACCGTGGAATGATTACCGACTTCTTTTCTGTCTAAAATGGAAGAATTGTACTTGGTTGACAAGATGGTGTCACATGCCATACGGCACGCGATACCATTGACCTATTGAGAGGCGAATTTGGTGAGCAATTAATCTCACTTTTTGGAGCAGTCCATTAGCTGCAAAGATCATGCGATTTGACCTCACTAGACTTTTTTTTGTGGGGCTACCTGAAGTCTCTCGCATACAGGGACAAGCCAGCCACAATTGCAGCCCTGGAAGATAACATTACAGTTGCCATAGGTGAGATACCAGCCGAAATGCTGGAAAAAGTATACAAAAATTGCAGCTTATGGATGAAAAACCACAGACGTAGCCGCGGGCAACATTTACATGAAATAATATTTAAAAAGTAAATGAAAGGAATATAATAAATTTATCAGATCATTAACAATTCTGATAACAAAAAAAAAACCAACAAAAAATCTGTGCAGAGTATTACGTTCTACAAGCACAATTCACAATTTCATTTTGTGTGATTTTGTAGTCCCGAAAAATTGTTTTCAAGCAGCATCTCCTTTTACTACCAATTGAAAAATTGAGGTGTCCGAACTTCGCAGATATTTTTTATTGAATTAAATGGATATATAGCTAACCTCCCTAATACTCCTCCCTTAAAGCTAGCCATTCGTCATTTTGACGTGGTGTGGTATACTTTTCTTAAGCTCAATGGTTTTGTTACTAAGGTACTTTGGTTAATATTAATTTATAACAACATTAAATTTTATTAAAGCTTTAGAGAATGAAATGATTTAAATTTCTTATTTCTAGGACGAAACTTTTGATTTTTGACACTACTTCACACAATCAAAATATTAAGTATTTCTGAAAAGGACCTCTTATCGGTAATTAGCAGTTTTTTCTCAACTAGTGGTTTGGTCTTAACATTCACTGTATCAAGATGTATTCATTGTATATGCGAGTTTTAGATGACTTTTTAAAAACCTCATTTCATAAATGTTTTTATAACTGCGAGATCTCATATACATAAAAAAATGTTACTTTTCTTAGGGATTTTTATATTCATAATTCATACTGGAGAGAATAATATTCTTGACTTATGATTTCGTCATAAGGATCAGAATATTTTAAACACGAGTATCTTTCCAAAAAAATCCTATTCACATGCTCGTGTGTAAGCGCTGCCTTAAACTCTTTGCCATGCTCTTAAATTAATGTTTATCGCATAAAGTCACTGCTGACTTTTTAACTTGGACTTGAACTTGAGTTGTCTCACCTTTGTAAAACTTTTAAACTAATTAGATTGTCAACGGCACGAAAGTAAGCTCATTTACTACGGAAGATTAAGCATTAGCGCGCCGCTACAGTTGTAGCAATAGCAGTAGCAGGAAATCCAAATATGTAGATAGAAAAAAAAAATCCGGGTGAAAAAAGGAAGAATTTGCATAGTCAAGAAATATTTTTGTTGTTGTTGTTGTTGTTTTGTTGAGTTCATTAACATTCTAAGGTTAATTACAACATTTCTAGGCAAAAACAAGGCAACAAAAAAAAAAAAAAAAATTCCATTTCAAGGAAATGAGACATTAACTTTAGACTTGGCCTAGAAGTTGGGATCTTCATGTCATGCTGATGCTAAAGCTAAAGCGCATTTAGTAACAGCGACAAATTTCGCCGCTTAAGCCACGTGTGTTATTGTTGTAATTTTTTGCTTGAAAAAATAACAACAACAACAACAACAAAAGCAGAACACAAATGGTAACCATTTAAAACTGATAAGCCACCATATGGGGCAGCCAGCCAGCCAGCCAACTGAATGAGGTCTCATTAAAACAAAAGCACCATAGCAAAGAAGGATTCTTTTAGCACTCTGGAGCGATCCGCGTGAATAACTAATTTCAACGGAAGCCTTTGGAGCTGCTAAAAGAAGCCCCAAACATTTATCACCATCACTTGAAGCAGAAAAATGGAGTGAAAAAAAAAAAAAAAAACAAAAGCAAAAATCTCGAGTCGTTTGTCGCTTAAAAGCTGGCTAAATAAGAATATAGTATCACAACTTGTATTGTTTGTTTTGATGCTCTCAGTTACAGCCAATGAAAAATGTTTGTTTAATGTCTTCGCTCTTCTTAAAAATAGAAGAATTCTTTGAGATTTATATGATTAAATTAAATAGATTATGTGCCTTTTTCATCCAAAGTAACTGAGGAATAAATTTTCTCTGGATATTCAATGACTTCGAAAGCAATTTCCGTCACTGACTTTATGATATCAGCTGAGGAGCAAAGGTTTTTGAGTTCAAATCAATATTCGTATATCGAATCCTTCTTTTGCTCAACTTGAAGTAACTAAGGCACTCTATATTGACATATAACGTATAACAAGATCAAAGAATATTTCTATCTTTGGGCATTTTTTAGACATTAGTTGGCAATTTTTCGGACATTTTTCGGACATTTTTCGACATTTTTCGGACATTTTTTGGACATTTTTCGGACATTTTTTGGACATTTTTCGGACATTTTTAAAACGGGTTCTTGATATTTTTTCAACAGCTTTCGGGCATTTTTTCGGCTTTTTCCTTGAAGCATTTTAAATGTTCAATAATTGGTCAAAAACTGATCATGAATAACTAAGCATTTTTTGAACACTTTTTCCAAGCATTTAAAATGCCCAATAACTGGCCAATAATTGGGCGAGCGAACAGTTTTATTGTTTTGATTTCTACCAGAGAACCAGAGCTGTAATTTTGGCATATAAGATAATCATTACTATTTCTCCAAAAAAACTTTTTATAAAATTTCCAACTAATAGAAAATAATGAGTGTATGGATTAGAACTTACCTTTAAAAAAAACTAACCAAAGCACTCAAAAGGAGCAACCAACAAGCCAACAAGTCAACCAAAACCAAGTTAATCTGCAACACGTCGTGTATAAATGAATAACGAATACGCGATCGGCTTGAAAATTCGTGCAATAGCGCGCTGCTTAGAAGAAAAAACACCTGATAACGTTGAAGAGGACAACGATGTCGCAGACATCGACACCGCCAAACTCTGACTATGGTGCACAAATAGCTGCGCTCTTAGTGGAACATTAGTGACAATGCCACCGACGCGAACAATGTGGCCCTTACACTATATTTATCTATATGGTTGCTCAGCACCAAAGAGACGAAGATCATTTCTTGTGTTTTTTTTTTTTGCCTTCGTTTCTAAACTATGGCTAAGCTTTAAGTTAGTAACTACAATTAGGGCTAGAAATTTCAGTATCGAATGCAAAGCATTAGAGAGTAGCTGATATCTTACAAAAATGCATTAAAAATTTTAGTGCAATTAATTTCTTTAAATTCTGAAAATATGGGGACTCAAAATTATCATCAATGTCGAACTGCTTAGCAGAAAATAAAAGATTCCAATTTTCTTTCAAATAAAAAGGCAAAAAAATAAATTTTTTGCACAAATTTGCGCAAATCAGCAGTTTAGTATGCCGACTAGCATTGGAATGGAATTTTCAGGATAGTGGTGAAAGTGGGCTTCCTAAAGGATCTTAAAAATTATCAACTAACTTTCGAAGTAACCTAACCTAACTTTCGAAGTATTGGAGAGAATCAAGCTTTGTTATGACGCTAAGTAACCGAAGAGCACACTATAGTATGCTCCCTCACAAAAAAAAAGGCCACCTAGAAGAAAATTATTGAGCGTCTATTTTTAGTACGGTAATGCCCTTATTATTTTAAAAGAAACTTAAGATTTTTTTCAGTTGAAACATATGACCAATATCTGGTGGTTTTATTGGAGATTTTTTTCGGTGATTATTTTTTTCCGAAAAATCTGTTTTTTATTTAATTTTGTCCAAAATTGCCGCTTTTTCGGGTAATTTCGCCAACATATGATTATTAAAGACAAAATACTCATCTAAAGTATTTATTTGCTTAACGATACTAAAACTTTAATCATTGCAATGTTGACATTGCTGGACACTCGCTTTAGTTAAGGTGGCACTTAGCAGCCTGCTATCAGCATGCGACTGGCTACCCAATGCAGCGAATGCATACAAGTGTGTTGCTGGTGCTGCCTGGCTGTTCAGCTGTACATAGAATGCTCACACAGTGTGAGATTAGTTTTGGTCCTCTTGTTTTAGTCAACATGGACCGTCTATATCTGTATATATATACATATCGTTTTTTTGCAGCTGTTTTATTTAGAAGCTTCAAATGTTGGCACTTTTTTTTTGCTTTGTTTGGTTTTATGGGGGAGCTTATCGCATCATTGTGCTTCCTATTCGTGTCTTAAATTAACCTTTTATAGCTGTCGTTGTTTTAGTTGTAGAGCTGCTGCTTTCTTTTTGTCGGTCTTGCGTCAACTGAACGTATGTTGCATATCAACTCTAGTGATGGCGGCGTTAAACAAGTTGCTCGCTCATCAAGCGTATATGGTTTGCCCAACTTGTAAATGGCGCAGGAAGTAGCTACGTTAAATCCAATTACTGCATGTGTGGGATCGTTAGAATCATATATTTCATATAAATATTCTTTGTTTTCTTTTTATATCTTAAAGAGTTGGTTGTTGCCATATTTTTCGCTTCTCATAGTTGCTGGATTTCTGACATTTGCTTTTAAAGTCGCATATATTTGAAGTATGCAACATTTAAATGAATAAATTTCTCCACAAAAGCTTCTCATTGTAAGTGGCTTTGTTAAAGTTTTAATTAAAAATTCCATGCACCCCATCATCAAAAAAAAAAAAAAAAAAAGTTGAAAAATTCATTGCAACACGACCATAAAGCGTGCCGTGGCACAGTTTTTAGCACGTGACAAGCGATAATCAATCATATTTAAATAGAAAATGCTTTTAAAATGCGTGCGATATTCGTTGCACTCGTAGTACGAGTAAAGGAAATTCAATTGAAGAATGAAAATTACTTTAAAAAAAGCCTTTTCCTTTTCTTTATGTGAGAGTGGAACAGCTGTGGAAAAACACACGGTGTGTTAGTAAGGTGCGCTGAAAATATGCCAAGTAAAACTAAAAATCGAAATGCACGGCACCTCCAAGACTCCATAGTCCAACCCAATTTTGGATTCTTTTGACTATATAGTTCAATGCGTTCATATATAGTGGCCATATGACAGTGGTCAAAATAAGCCTAAATCGAGTCACGGTATTTATGGATTTCACTACAAAAAAGGTATAATGAGCCTTTTATATGTAGTAAAGTTCATCAACTGTCAATTCGAAACTTTATTTAATTCCCTTTTCAGCACACCGTGCAGTAATTCTTGCTGCAAGAAAAACTACCATCAACAACAGATGCGATGCAACCAACACAATTGTATGCGCGCGCGCTTTCAACTTGATTGACACAATTAGAATCCAGAATTGAAGTTATGAAAAATGAAAAATCTTTATGATGTGACATACTTTTTCAGCTCGTTCGCTCCAATAGGTAACCAACCAATCCAACAAAAAAACAAAATTATGATGGCAGCAGGCATCAAAAGGCGTTCACTCATTCGGTCGCACTCTGGCTAAAGAAAGTTGGTTGAAGAGATACGATGCGTATCTAAAAAAAAAAAAAAAATCTCTTGTTGAGCTTTCGAAAAATTAACATACGATCCAAGTGTAGCAATATGTTGCACATTCCATTGCGACAAGAAAGCACACTTGCAACATGTGGCGGCTGCTGTTGCTGCTGCCGCTTGCATGTTGCATGTCTGCATTAGGCCAAGCGCAACAAAATGTAAATTAAACAAAATATCTTATTGTAAATAAATTAATGCAAAAATAGGTTCACTCAAATTGATTGTCACCTAAAACGAATTTGAAAGAAAACCTTTCTTTTTTTTGCACAGTTCACGCCGCGACTCCGCCTGCTTTGGCATTTGTCAAACCTACTCAGTTACACCTAATGTAATGTACATTCGTTTACACTATGCAACTATGCAAATTTTCCGTTTGTAGTTTAGCTATTGTAACAATTTGTACAGGTGTAGGAGAGAGTGGGGTTAGTCTGACTACAGTGTTGCAATGGCATTATAAATCCTTAATCATTTATTTGTCAGTCATGAAATCTTTTGAAATAAATTTTTGATTTTGCTTAAGTAATTTAAAATTCCTCTAGTCTAAGTCTTCCTTTTATTCCTGTGGCAAGTAAATTTATAGTGCCACAAAAATTTGGCTGGTGTGAGCACTTCTTTTATATGTCTGCCGCTCAGTTGAGTGTCGCACAAAGGTTTTTCATTCCCTAGTTCAAACTGAAATAAAACTATGTGGAATTGGGTACTTCGAAAATTGTGTTCGCTGAACATACATAAATTCTCTGAAAGTTTTTGATAAAAAGAACTCTGCATCCAATACTATATGTCCACTTTAATTTGAACACAATCAGCATTTTTTAGTTTTGGTCAGTTCACTCAAAAGTACGTCTTAAATAGAAGAAGAGGATATAAAGGGTGTTTTTTTTAGAGGTTTGTTTTTCGAATAGAGATAAAACTGGGATTTTGTGGTCAAATCTGGCAACTCTAATGTCATTTATATTCAGTTTGGTTTGCCATTTCATCATGAACAGGTTGACGCATGAACAACGCGTCCAAATTGTGCAAATTTATTATAGTCACTAAAATTTCAACTTTATTTTCACTCAAAATTCACATGATTTTTGCAATTATGAAGTCAAGAAGGCCGCCTAGATCTTGTGATATCACACCTTAATTTTTTTTTTTGGGGTTATGTGAAGCCAAAAGTATGCGTCGATAAGCCAGCTACGATTCAATACTTCGAAGCCAACATTACTCGCGTAATTCGCGATATACCTTGAAAATTGGACCTCCATTTTAGACTACGTCCGAGCTAGCCGTGGCGTTCATATGCCAGAAGTCATATTTAAATTATAATGCCAGAAGATTATCTTTCTAAAAAAAACACCCTATATAATTATAATCAAAATTGTAGAGTAGAAAAAAATTGTAATTTTTGATTAAAAAAAATTTATTTAGTTTAGAAATGATTGTGTTATCTATATTATTTATATAAAATTGCTTACATGAAAATGGTTTGTAACGCTTTGGCGCAAAATATACTGAACCGATTATAATAATTTATTTTTTAAAATAATATATTTGTGATCAAAAAGGTTACTGCATACTTAATTTTTTAACTTTTTGAATTTAAATATCGTTTTTTTTTAAGATTAAATTGTTGCAAAACCTCACACAAAATTGTTGATAAATTTTTCGTTGCTAAGGGGACATCCATTAATTACTTGAGTTAAAATAGAGGGGGGGGGGAGGTGGTCCGGAAAAATCTCACCGAATCTCACCAAGGGGGGAGGGGGTCAAAGAAAACCTCAGATCAACTTTTTAATGTATAGAATTTACGGCAAAATTTATAATTTAAATCACACGGGATGGAGGGGGTCCCGCCAGTTGTCACCAAATATCACCAATTTCCGAATTTTCAAAAAAACGCCTCACGTAATTAATGGACGTCCCCTTATGCTGCTTCATGGTTATGTTGTTGTGTTGTTATTGTTGTTTTTTATTTGATTTTCATGTGTACCGTTTGTATTTGGCTTCGAAGTTCATAGAACGAACTCTCTTATAAAAAAAAAAACAACAGGACGTGCGCGTGCGAAAGCGCGGGTACCATAAATAATGCTATAGAGTTTAAATTTTTTTATAATTATTAAATTTAAAGAAATAAATGATGATGTGATATAATAAAACGGGTACCGCATTTGAATTCAGCCACTCGAAGTCTAAGAGATAAACTCAATTCATTCCAAATAAAACAAATTATTTCTAAACTTTTAATGAAAATATACCAACTTCAAAGCATCATAACTCAATCAAATCTCATAAGCAGCTTTAAGGTTCATTGTTTTAATCCATTGTGTGCCACTGAGCGGTTCTGCTCCCCCAACTGAGCCTCAAATTGGCGGTTTCTTATTTAGGCAATCATGACATAAAGAAAGTAAGAAAAGTGACCAAAAGGCACATGCTTTGTAACGCTTTCTCCCGGACTTATGTGGTCACATCTGAATTTATTGAAGGAACGGGTTAATTTAAGCACCTATCTTCAACACGAAAGGTGAGCTAGCTTCATCCTGTCACAAAACAATCCAGAAATTAATTAATCCGTTGCATTGCAAATATTTATCCAGTTTACTCGATCTATTCAATTTATGCTGCCCTGTAATACTATTTTCTAAGCTTATCTTAAAGTATACCCTTATTGTATAGGTATAGTGTTCTGTCAGCTATGCTCCAATGTAGCTATCTAAGATTTGACATAATGCAAAAAAGTTTAAAGCAACTCATTACAATTATAAACGAACAATTTGATCCCTCCCTGAGTTTTTGCTTTGCATTAAAATTTTAACAAAGCACTGATCTCGTTTACATGGAACACCCCAACTATCTTATCGCTCATAGGTGACAGCTAGCAAATTCATTAAATTCAATTTAATAAAAATTTCTTTTTCTGTGTCAATCTTCAATCAGTCTCTTTCACTTGCGCCTTCATTCAGCGCCACATTTCCTTATTGCACTTTCATTCTTTTACATCAGAAATGATGACAATTTTGCATTTTTCTACACGCTGCTGTTGTGCTTTCATCTCATTTCATATTGTCAACACTGTTGATGGCGATCATGTTGATGATAATGATGATAATGGTGGTGGTGGTGGTGGTGGTGGCTACTATGTGCTGTTCACGGCAACTGCAACAGCAACAGCAACACGTTATATGTCACTCACTCATTCTGTTGCTTTTGAACGCATTCAACTGAACCGCTTGAACGCAGTCAAATGAACGCACGCCAAATGGACGAGAGTTGTCAGCAAAAAAAAAAAAAAAAAAAAAATGGGGAAAAAAAAGACCATAGACTGTCTGATTGTCAGACAGTCGCACCACATAACTTGTTGTCAACTGTTGTTGCTCCTGATCCGGTAGTCCAGTAATTGTTGTTGACAACTCTGGTGACGTGTTGTATGCCTCTTTATTTTTTTTGATTCTGCGCTGGTGATGAGCTATGTTGCCATGACTTGGAATTCGGTTGATTGCATTCATTTTGGTGATTAATGTCAGATGCTTTTCAATTCAGTTGAGATTGCGCACTGGCGACTGGTGAAGGGTGTTTAGTCTGGCATTTAGCTAATCGATTTAGTCTCCTTAAATAGAAATTAGCTAAAAATTTAAAGTGACCCATTGCATATCGATAATTTCACTTTTGGCATTTTTACTTAACGCCAAAAATGGGTGTGTGCTTCGAGGCACGATAATTTTCATTAAAAATTTCACCAATATCCTCACGACCAGACTTAGGATAAGCAAAACTAGTCCACTAGTCTAAATGACACCAATATCACATAAGAGGTCAGTCCAAAGAAAAAAAATATAATGGAACTAGTAAATCTGCTTCACTGATTACAACACGTGACTTACAATGAGCATACAATATATGTTGCGATTTCTATGCGCGCATGTGTTTAACTTAAAGGGATAAACGCCTGTCGTGGCAAAGATATAGCTTGCCTAACAATAGACTAAATACGGCGAGCCAAGTTAAAAAGAAAGAGACAATGAATGCGCTGAAATACACTTGAACTCTCGCCAGTGTTTCAGCTGCTGCTGCTGCTGCTGCCACTGGGTGGCGATGGTGGTGATCTTTGGCGTTAAAGTCATGTGTTACCAAATATGGTTTCAAGGAGCAGCAGCGCACCAAGTGGGCTCCATTTTTTTTATTTTTTTATTTTGCTTTATAATAACACAAGAGCACAGGCTTCTTTCACATTGAATTCAATTGAATTGAATGTAGTACTACATACAGCGCATCCATTCGATATTTAAAATTTATGACCATTGAAAGATTTTGGTCTGTTCATCGCTTTGGTTCGCATGATTTTGCTCTAGTAGATACAACACTAGAATTATGTTTTAGAGCAGCAGCAACTATTTGAAGTTGAGAAATTAATAGAGACAGCTGTGGTATTACCGCGTCGTACTTACATACATATACAAAGTTGTTGCGTGCTCTTCAGTGCTTGTTAAACAGTAGCCTTTTGATGGGCGGACTATTTGAGCAGCTTATTGAAGTTGGTAGCTCACATAAGTCAGCTAAGTTGACATTTCAATTTTTTCCTGCTACTTTGAAGTTTTTATGTCAGTTGTTGAAAATAAATTGATATGTTGGAAAGAAGTCTACTGCATGGCATTTTTTTTTATTGCAGTTCATGGAAAGAAAATTTTGAAGAACGCTCTCAGTTGTTTTATTGCAATTGCGCAGAAATTTTTGCAACACTTATAGTCATAGTTCTCATAGTTTAAGTCCCAAAAAAATGACCATAGTCAAAACTTTGCTGTGTGATATTGCAGATCATCCAAAATTTCTTAAACCAGAATATCACTTACTTATATTGCAATAGGAACCTCTTTTCGCTGGTAGTGCTTTGAAGGTAGCGCTACCGACATTAGAATCTTCAATTAACATTGGGTTCGAGGTGAAAAGGCAGCATATGGAACTTGTTACGGAGACCATAGGATCATCGACATAGGTCTTTTGATCTTTAATACTGGAAAGAAATCTAATCAAGGAGAATAAAAGATTTCATTAACTCAGCACATAACCCTACATAGATTACCGGTTAGTTAATGGGTCCGTACCTGTGCCAAGAGCACTTAAATACAATACAATGACTTCAGATACGTCGAACTTAGAGATTAAATGGATTAGATATTTTCCAGATTTAGTTGAACTCGTTTTTTGCTTCTTCGGTTCCTTCATCTCCCTTACAAAACCTTGCCATTGTGTTGGGTAACAAGCGAATTTATTGCAATCCCTCCAACATTTGACCGATTCACAGATTTTTTATCCAATCCATTTGCCATGTTATTTGAACAGAAATCAGATCCTTATATGTTAGAAATGGTCCTGGCTGTAACAATTGTTAATAAGTACCACAACGCTTCACAACTCTACACAGAACGTTGAGAGCAAAGAAATGTGCAATACTTACGAAGTTGATCAAAGCTTTTTTTGGCTTTTCTAACTCTATAAAGCGTTGTTGTTACCAATGAAGTGTAGATATATCCACCGTTGACACTGGTTGGTCGGCTGGACAATTTTTTAGTTAGTGATCGTCTATAAAAGACGACCGCAGCAGGGGAGAGGAAAAGGTTCGTAAAAACGAAAAAAGGGGACAATAGAAGAGGGATCGAGACCTTTTCGGACGTCCATTTATTTTAAAAATCACTTTTGAATTTTTACGTTTTTTTTTTGTGTTGATAGAACGAAAAAAATCAAAATGAGGGTGGCATAGTCCTTTGTGAACGTCCTTTTTGAAGAAGAATTTCGTTTGCTAGACCTTTTGATACATTTGATCTGTAACACTTTCTATAGTTTTTTATTCTTGAAGTATTTTCTTTTCATACTCTTTTTCTGGTTCTGTCTGGTTCTATTTCTCTTTATTTAAGTTTGAGTTATGTTAGAAAATTTTTTCTGTTGAACACATTTTCCTAACTTCGAACATTCTGAGAAGAAACAAAACACACAAATGTTGATAACTTAACAGTGACATGTCACTGCTGCTGTTGTTGAAATTTTCAATTATTTATGCCAGCACTCAACCACTCAATTTACGTTTAACAACAGCCCGACCGCACACATGTGTGTAACAACAAATGTAATAACTGTAGCAACCACACCCACTGCCCACAATTTTCCCCCATATCCTGTGTGCAACTTTTTTTACTTCTCATTGTTGATGGCGCTCTGATTCAAACAAAATTATTTATGGAATTCATTGCGCCGGCGCAGAGTTCCCCCCGTTGCGTCATCATAAGACCGCAGTGGGTGGTGTTTTTTTTTTTTTGCAGCAGGAGTTCAGCGCACTGTGCGCATTTGTTGAAGTTTTTTTTTTTTCCTTTTTTTTTAAATATGGCAAATTTATTTTCTTAAAGTTTACACAGTAGTTGTTGCTGCTGTAATTGTTGTTGTTGTTATTGTTCAATTGCTTATTATGTAAAGCATTCAACATTAGCGGAAAATTAAATTAAAATTTGTTCAACAATGGGCAAATTGCACGTCTGTGTGACGTTCTTTCTTAGTGGCCAACTGAATTTTGTGCTAAACAAGTGAACGGTGGAGCAAGTTTTCGTCTAGGTTCTTGTTTAGGGGCATGGACAAAACGGACAAAGCGTGGATTGTTTGAATTTTCTTTAATCATATGATAGAAATTTACCCGTAGAAGGCAATTTTGTCAGCAGCTCTTAACCCTTTAACGCATACGCAGTATTTTTGTTCCCACTCAATTCTTTATGTATAACGCAACGCAGCACAGCGGTAGATTTAGGTAATTTTTGTTATAAAAATCTGACACATGGCCAATTTATAACGAAATATATTGCAATTTGTGTGTACTGCAGCACTTTGGGAATTAAAAATGAAGGCCTGAAGTGGATATCCTTAGGGATAAAGCTTTATTTACAAATAACTTTAAAATTCATGCAAAATTTGTTTTGTGAAGTCCCTTTTCTGAGATCATAAAAAACTCACAAAATACCTTAAAACAAAAAGAAGAAGCGAACTAACAAAATTCACTATTCAAATAACAGCACGATTGAGATACGAAAATTAAGAACTGCATAGTCATGCCGAATACTCTATACCGGAAAGTTCAAAATTCTAAATTTTACTTGCTCCACTATGCACCAGTTTAGTAGTTCACTCGGTCAGTCTACTGCAATGATTGTGACAGCCAAATAACCAGCTAAAATAACGAAAAAATTAAAGAAAAAGAAACAGATAATAAAAGAAGCAAAAAAAAAAAGTCAGAGTCAGGAACATAGTAAAAATGCACCGTTGAGGACCACCCACTGTCTGAATTTTCAACAAATCCGCAGCCACTACCAATGCTGCTGCTGTTAAGGCTGCAGCGTAATCAAGCGCTGCCAACATACGGTACAAAAAAAACTTGCAAGTCCATCTATGTACTAGCTGTAGCAAAATCCGTTCCGTTGGTTACCGCATAGCATATAAATTGGTCTCATGCAACGTCACTGCACTCTGCTGTGCTGTGCTGTAGAGCAGCATGTCGACGTAATTAATAGATTTATCGTTATGTTTAATTTTACAACAAATTGCTTACGAATTAATCCTCTCAGGTGTGTAAAAAGTGGCCCAAAAATATATGGAAACGTTTATGGTGTGCTAAGAAGTGTAGGGCAGCAAAGGGGAGCAGCAGGATCACTGTAGCGCAATAAAGTGGATTTAATGTTGTTGAGTAGAGGCACCATTGGTTGTAGCTTAAAGATTTTAATCTGTTTATTTTTTCTATTTTTTCAAGTGAAGATATAATAATCAACGTTAAACACGATATAGATATTCATACAGGCAAAAAGATATGATTGGAATGAGATTGAGATTTGAAGATAACAATTTGTTATGGGTGCTTAGGATTTGAGTTGAAATGCAAATAAAATATATAGATTATATATTTTTGCTTAGTGAAATCTGAGACCCAAGTCTCCAAAGAAATATTATTTGTGAATTTCATAACACTTTTTCGTTAAATTTCTGGGGAAACTTTTCCACTTTAATGTTTTTCTTATGGAAAATCTACCAAAAACATAATTGTAAGAAGGATCTAGAATAAATGCAGATAATTACCAAACAATTTATATAGAAAGTATGCCAGTTTTTGGAGCTAAAATGATATGAGAATTATAAAATCGAGCCTTGTCGACTCTTACTATACTTCTTTATCAATAATTTTTAACATACCTTCACTTATTCGACATAAATTACACAGCTGTTCAAGATTTTATATCACGAACTTATTACAGTATTTTCAAAGGACTTAATATACTGAATACAAATTTGGCCTCGGAATTGCTCCAGCACGTCATTAAGACATATTAACCTAAACGTTTTTTCACTTTTAGATTAGGATATCTAAAAAATATGACGTGATAAACTAATTCTAAGACCCGATTTGGACTTAGCGCACCAAAATCCTTCGGTAATTTTTAATTCGTTCGTGATATAAAAAATGACCCATATTTTTGTTTAACTGTGTTATTGGATTAATTACGAAAAAATGAAGAAAACAGGAACGGTTCACTAGCAAAAAGTATTAACTGTCCCCAAAAAAATTTTGCCCAATTATCTCTTGAAAATTGTGTTTCACTTGATCATTGTATTGGTCAAAATAAGGGTGCTATTTTTTTTCTACATACTGTGACGTTAACGATAATATATACATATATCACCTTTGTGAATGTCTAAAAAAAGTCGCAGCAGCAAAACGAACTGTCCAAGCAGTTATTTTCAATTACAAAAGGGGTCTAACTGTTCAACGAAAATATGTTTCAGGCAGATAACCTGAATTTTCAGACCCGAAGTTAGTGACGACCGACGGTGAAGCGATTCTTCAAGCAGTATCCTAACAATTCAGTAGGTGATATGGCGGCTAGAGCAGATAGCTAGAAATTTGCTGTACACTGAATGAAGAAAAAAAGTAGTTTGAAGACCTACAGGGTTAAGAAAGAACCAGATCATTCTGATGAAACGCAGTTGGTGGCTCAAAAGCGAGCCCGAAAGTTATATGAAGACTACTTGTCGAAATTGGACTGTTGCGTTATGGATGACGAAACATACTTAGGTTGAGGCAGATTTCAAACAGCTACCTGAGCTTGAATCTTATATTTCTACAAAGAAGGTGCTTGCAGAGAGCAAATTTATAGCGAAGAAAATAACTAAGTTTCCGAAGCATTACATGGCTTGGCGGATCATATGAGCTCAGAAGAAGTTTTTTTTTGTTGCACAGTGCACATTAAACTTCAAAGTTTATATTGACGAATGCCTCGAAAAACTTCTTCAGCGATTTATTCCTTCACATGAGAGTACTGTGATATTCTGGTATGATTAAGCAACATCTCATTACTTAACCCTTCTGTGCGTGGCAAAAAAAAAAAACACCTTTTCTCAGATGACAGGGTACCTAGGTGCCCCTACACAAATTGTATGAAAGTTTCATATTTTTTGGCTCGAACTGTACAAGATAATGACATCTCTCGAACTGAGCAGATAAAACCTCTCATATGAAAATATAGTATTAATTTAATGTCAGGAGGTTTCGTGAAGTTGCAGAATTGTAGAGCATGTCCAAACGAAAAAGATTTGCTTGGAAAATGGAGTGGTATAAAAGTCAAAGGTGCAAATTCGTACCAAATCGACCTAACTGCACAGAGCTTTGACCAATTGAGAGTTATTGTGCACTAATAAAAGAAGATCTTTGAAAGAGTAAGAACTCTGGTTTTCATACATGTCACTTGGGGAGTTTTATTTGTAGATTGCTGATATTGGCAAACTCTTTGAAAAAATTCGTGGAAATGGAAATGGTTTGTTTATATCTCTCTCGCAAAAGTTTTACCTCCGTACCAAGGCATTCTCAAATTCAAAATATATGAGCAAGACTTACTGCTAACAACATTCTAGATCCTTTTATATACTGTACATATGTAAATACTGTAGAAAGCTATAGTCTCTTGGCCGATATGCTCTCGGGATATAAATTCAAGCGCAGTCCTTAAAATTGACTACACAAAAACAAAGTAAGTGAATATGTACATTGTTTTGAAAAATTTACCGCTGAGAAAAAGTTACTAAATAAATGTTAGATATGTTAGCAGACTAAAAAAAAAAAAAAAAAAATAAGAAATTTCAGTTAAAATTGTTTATCGGTGTACAAGTAAGTAAATGCATTAAAGTGATTGGCCGCATGTCAAACAGTTGATGTTTCATTTGCTGTTGCTGCAGTCATATTGCGTTGCAGCTACAGATCACCAAGCGCTAAACAACAATGCTTCCTAACAGCAACACTTTTTCCTATGACCCAAAATCGGCAAACATTAAAGCAGCGCGCAACATCATCAGCAAAAGCAGCTGCTGCTTTTTTTTCTTTTTTTTTTTTTGTTGCTTAGGTCAGACAGACCAAGAACTTAATGTGGAAAAATTGATTTTTTTTTTTTATGGAATTCGGCTATAATGGTAAAACACCGTCAACAACAACAACAACAGTGCAGTTAGCAACAACAATAAATCAATTGATGAACACAAAGTGTAGCGTAATGTTTTCTCAAAGTTGTTTCAGTTTCAGTTTTTAGTTTCAACTCTTAAATTCAATTTCAGTTGAAATTTTCCTCATCCCCAAAACAATTTTCCCCCAAATGGGAAAAAGTGCAATAATGTGTAAACGAAATTTATTGTTGCTGTTATGGTTGTTGTTTTTGTTGTTGCTGCTGTGCTACTTGCAACATTTATATGGAGCAATCAATCCCGTATATGGCTTTGAGACAAGTTTATTGCTTTTGCTTTTATTTGTATTGCTCGGGTTATTGTTGTTGTTGTTGTGGTTGTTGCTGGTTTTTTTATTTGTACAAGAATTTGGCAAATAGGAAGCGGCAAATTGATTTTTCGCATTTTTCACTTGTGTCTATTGAGTTTATTGCTAATATGGTGAGTAAATCGGTTGAGATTATCTATCGTTTTAGTTGTTATCTTTATTTATATGAGTTCTGAACGTGGGAAATTTTTGGCAACTCCTTTATGTGTTCTTCATTACTTCCGTTGTTGGACTTTGAAGTCCAATGATAAGGATGAAGAGTTGCTAAATTCGTAAAAACAAATTTTGAATATAGGATTACGTCTTTGACCCATACACTTGCTTGTGGCTCGCTTTCTTTTTTTATTGATCCCTACTTTCTTGAGGTGGATTCTATTGCTTATAGCGAATATAAAGAAGTTTAGAATGGCTCAAAATAACTGATCTTTAGACATCGAAGTTCCGAATATAATTTTAATAAAAATCGTATCGAGAACTCCTGATTCAACTTCGGAAATATTGGAGTGATATAAAAGAAAACTCATTGTCAATAAACTGCTGAAACTTAACGGTTTCCAACTTTTATACCCTACACTTAGTGTGCATTGATTTCGTCAATCGGTTTGTAGCGTATATAAGGAGGTGCGACAGGTATAGAGAAGTGAATATATTCTTGATCAGCCTCATTACCTGAATGGATTTACCAACACCAGGGAGAGTGTGTAATAATATTTAATTTGAGGGCTACACCTTTAAATGCAGCTTGTGAAATTGAACGTAGCCGAAATCGTTCTACGGACACGCCTACTGCCCATAAAAACAAACAAATTTTATATATTACAACCAAATTTCTCATATACACTACGAATGCCTTGGATAATATTTGAATAAAAAGTAAGCGAACTTTGACCAGAGGGCATGGCATCTTCCATACCAGCAAAAACTTCAATACGCTACACTGATTATTTAAGGTTATAAACTGAATTTCACACAAACAGTAGGAATGATTTGGAAAAGCTCTGAACAAGAACTATAAACGAATTTCTACAAAAGAGCGTGGTACCCCCATATATGCAGCGTAGCGTAAGTGTGTTCAGAAATGGCCGAAAATGCTTTTACTGGTTGATTTGATGAAAGATAATTTTGTAAGTTAAAGGGTGTCGCAAAAATTGTTCCAGATATGAATTTCACGACATATGTGCGAGATTTTCGTTAATTATTTTCAGGTGTATATAGCAGACAGTTCAGGATGATTAAAAATGGAGCGCTACACGAAAGAACCACGAGTTTTCATTGTTAACCAATATTTTAAAAATAATGTAGGTTTGGCAGCTACAAATTCACAATTTTCGTACAAAATATGAACCGAATAGTGATTTAAATTCAACAACTGTGAAGAGATTATTACTGGGTAGATACCCATAGATGGCATAGTTTTAAATACAGTAAGCACTACATTACTTTTTATACGTATTCGTTACAAATGGTAAAATCAAAATAAATGTACCACTAGACATGACGTAAAATATTAGGTAAATCCTAAAATATGTTGTCATATCCTAGACGCCTTTCTGCTTTCTAGCAGCACCGTAGCACATACTACATATATGTACATACATAAGTTAATGTGTATGCTACTAAAAGAGTTGTTCCACATTTCGCGACATGGCTCGTAATTTCGTTTGATATCTTATTTAATTCAATACAATTTCGCAAAAAACCAGAAAAAAATAGCAACAACGTAGAAAACATGTCACATAAACATTAGTTCACCTCTTGGCACCACACAAATAGAGGGGACAATGGCAGCAGTTGAAAAAAGAAGAAAAAAAAAAGTGGCGGCAGCACCTACATGATGCAGAAGAGTTGGAGTTGGAGTTAAGTCAAAAGTAGTAACAGCGTCGAAAGATTGAAGATTAGGGTAGCTCAAATGTATGTATAAAGCAGAGGGCATTATGGTTTTACTCAGAAATAGTTGCAATTATTTGAAATCACCCTAAATCAAAAAGGGATACCAACAATTACAATAACAAAGACATGGGATGCAACCAAAGAATGCATTTGGCAATACGATTTGCTTACAATAACAATAACAACAACAACAACAAAAACAGCAATGACAACGCCGCAACAACAACGTAGCCAGCCAACTTTTTTTGACACAAAATATGTCAAGAGGTGTTACATAAATTGCACATTTGCTTATAGCCAAGTTACAAGAAATAAAGCTGAGATTTTCTTTTTGTTTTTTTTTTTTTTTTTTTGTTGTGCTGCTTTTAGCCAATTTGGTTTTCTTTCAATTTTTATCCCTTATCGCTTGTGTTTGGTTCGTCGAAAATAAAATGAAATAAAGCCACGAGGTAAAAATCACCGGCAAAAAAAAAAAAAAAAAAAAAACATGTCAACAAAATTGCGATAAGCGCTGATATCTGCCCCTGACATAATAAATTTGTTAACTTGGCTAAATTTACACATGTCGTCCGCAGCAATGCAACAGTTGAAATCTTTAGTTGCTGTTACGGTTGTTGGAGGCGTTTGGTGTCGCCAAGTGACAAATGCGAAAGGAAATTTATGCAACGGCTAAGAAATTACCATAAATGATATAAATAAGCCATGGTATTAGCCACAATTTAAGCAGTGGCTAAAATTAGGTAATCAGGCTAAAATAAAATAACAGTTACGACTTTATTTTGCTTCCTTGAAAACAAGTTGATGTATTTATGGGGGATTTTCCTTTTAGGTTGGTGCACCTGTCAAATTTTTTCTAATTTTTTTTTTTTTTTTTTTTTAATTATTTAATAAAAGCTTAACACAAATTTTACAAAGCTAGGAACGAAGATACGAATATATAAGCAGTACGCGACTTAAAGCACACAAAAACTAGATTATAATGTCGCGATAGTCAGTACCTGACTATTATTGCCTGACGAGCCACATTTTCGAGGAAGAATGGTCCGATGATGCCTCCAGCCCAAAAACATTTGCATTGCATTTGTTACTCAACGATCATCGTGTTTTTTCTGAACCCTAAATTTTGAAGATTAACGAAGTCAATCAATCTAAATTTGGAAACCACCATCTTCACCAATGGGTCAAAGATGGACGGCGGTGTAGGTTCAGGGGTCTATTCAAAAGACAGAGAAATTTCTAAATCTTTTCGATAACCCAACTCAGCCAGCATCTTTCAAGCAGAAGTGTTTGCTATTCTAGAAGCCTCCGACAGCCAGGCCGCCATCAAGGCTCTGAACTCGGAGACGATATGAGGAGACAAACGAGTAGAACAATGCAAGAAGGAGCAAACTAAGCTGAGGCGTCAGCTTGACGTAACGCTCATATGGGTTCCAGACTACAGGAACATTGAGGGTAGTGAAAAGCCGGACGAACTAGCAAGGCGCGGTTCCTCTCTTGATGAGACTAGAGCTTGCGAGCGCATGCATAGGTCTTTTCGTTTTTTTCTTTCCGAGGCAGCAAACCTGTAAAACATCCTGTAAAACATCTAGAGCAATTTGGCCATCCTATAACAATTCAAAAACCACTGACCTACACTGTCCAATAGCCGAAGTGATATTGCGAGAATCACCGCTACTTGCATTGGACACTGAACTATCGGCAAGCATGCTGAAAAATTAGGTATTCCATTTAACGCTTTTTGCCGCAGTTGCATGAATGTAAACGAAAAAGAATCTGTCGAACATTTTCTCTGTAACTGTTCGGCCCTTGCCAGAATCAGGCTCAGATATTTAGGACAAGCCTTCTTCAACAACCTCAGCGACTTGACCGTATATGACATCAGATCGCTTCTTAACTACCTGAACAGGACTAACTGGATATAGCTTTAATCGCTGCTTAGGCTCTATAGATCCTTTGAGAATACTCTGAAGAGAGTTTTTCGAAATATTCTCTCTACAACACTGCTGCTTCGAATTTAAATGATTAACGATGTCGTTGAGACCGTATGGACCGAATAGTGATTTAACTTTATCAACTGCAAAGAGATTATTACAAAATTTAGGTAGACTGAAACAAATAATGATTCTGGATACTCTGAATCTTCTTTGCAATTAGTCTGACCGTGACGAGATGTCGATAACTGCAGCAAGGATTATTGTTTCCAACATTAAATTGAAGAAATCGCATGTACAGTTCAAGGTCAGTTCCTCAGTAGCTCAAGTGTTAGAGCGGCCGTCGCAAAAATATGCAATCGCAATGCACGAACGGTCAGGGGTTCGAGTCCATGTAAGTAATTAATGCATCACAACTAGTTTATGTAAGCGTTTCCGGTTTCAAATGTGGCCGAAAAATCTCAAACAAAACAATACAGATACCTTGTTTAGATGTTTTGTTTTTTATTATTTTCCACAATTTTATTTTAAACCACAAGGAAGACATATCAACTGGGCGACACAATATTAAATACCACTGTCGTAAAACTTACTTTATGCCTTCGAAATCAATTTTAAAATTAAATATTTATTGATAATCAAATGTTGACAACACACAGCAATAAACTGGCAAACAATGAAGCTTACGCTGGACCAACCTTGCGCAACGCCCAAGATAAAAAAAATCTCAAAAGCAGCCACTCACAAAATTAGTGCTTAATGCAAGAAACCACCTTAAAATAAAAAAAATCAATTGAAATTTTAACCAAAAATAAAAAAAAAAAAAAATTAAAAGAGCAATATGAAGCGCATTTCGGATGCAATGGGCGGCAACCTGATGCCAATGCGAAAGCAAAGATATGAAGCCGAGGGACTTTACTGTAAGAGTCCCTAAAATGCAATCTTTTATTTTGATTATTTTCATATTTTATGGTTTATAAAAGCAACATGACGACGACAGTTAACGTAACCAACATGTGGCATTACAATTGAATGAAAGAATATACAATAAAATATCATTTTTTTTTTCTTCTTCACATCATTGACATTTAATATATGGCACTGTGTCAGTGTGGCCGCCCCACGCCCATCAGTTATAAAAATTTAAGCTCAAGTTGTTTTGCTGAATTATTTGTTCCACTTTTAATTTAATGCAATTTTTTATTTTTTTTTTTTTGCTTTTGGTTGAGGGGAAAAAATGTCATGGATATAGAATTTTATTAAGGCTCATCGAAATATTAAAAAGAAAAAAAATTATTACAAAGCGAAGGTTTATTTCATTCCTTACGCACAACACATGAGAGGTAGGCTTTCACTTGACCTACGCCACTATGGCTGCATAAATTTACTGTTGAGCTGACACAAAAGGCCAAAATACGCGTAGCAGAAATTTTTTTAACACAAAATTAAAGTAACCAATGGCTTATAACAGCGAAACGGCCAAGGGGGTATAAAATGCGTCATTTTTCACTGTGCACTAATTTTAACTGGGGTACGACACAATTATCGTTAATCATATCGACGTAACAAGCTTGCAGTATTCCCCATGTAAATTACACGCGTTGAATAGGATACACAAAAATCAGTGATCGCTGCACTGGTCACGCAGTTAGTCAACCCAAATATCATGCGACAATTGTAGCACCTAATGTACGCATGCGCACAGCAGTTGCCGAAATGTTGATTTTGTTTCCAGTTTTAATATTCCTTCCTTTTACCTTAAGAAAAAACGTTCCAAAAGTAATCGCAGCGAAATTTGTCAAAATATTAACAAAATAATAAATTTGTTGTGTCATTTTTTGTTGAAAAATGTTTCGTTTATCTGTAATCAGCTTCATCGTCAGCAGCGTCAATGCTATGTCTCAGTTGTTGCAGTTGTCATTGCAGTTAATGTTTCTTGGCGCATGGCCATAATTGACGCAATTTCTGATTACGACAGCGATATGAAAATTAATTTTTCATTTAGTGAATGTTTTTGGCTTTTTGTGGGAGCTTGTTTTGTATTATTTTTGTTGCATGCAGTAAGTTGGTAATGTTAAACGCGCGTTAGTAAATTGTGCGTTAAATTTTCATACAAAATGAGACTTTGAAGTCCAGTAAAAAGTGCAGGTAAAGTAAGATATAAATTGCTGTTCAGATTGATGCATTTTACTAACAAGTAGATTAAGTTAATTTTTGAAAGCATTAAGACGGCGACATCAGTGATAGTTAACAAACTTAACTTAATTAAAAGAAATTTGTTTTGATACAATTATGCTCCTTACTATTAGTATACAAGTTCTCATGTTAAGGTATTTTCCTTTGCACTAAGTCATTTAGTCCATCCTAGGAAATTTTTATTTTGGTTTGTTAATTTTTCGTTGGATGAAAGAAAATATTCTTTATTTCAAGTAAATTTTTCTTTAAATTTGTTATCAGCTGACGTAGTCTGACTGACCAATATCTTAATTCAATAATTAATATTTACATAAATCTGTCAGTTAATTGTTTAGATGGCTTCACTTCATTCCTCGATCCTCTTACCACCAAACTTCTTTATACGTCTCTAGTGAAAAAATATGACCCGATGACAATTCCAGCATGAAATAGATACCAAAGGATTAGTTTTTCTGGATGTAATGGAACTTTTTCAAATGCATGTGGATTATTTTTATTCCAAATACGATAGTTTGTTAACGTATTTATTCAACCAGAAATGTGATTCATCTGAAATCAAGATTGATTGATAAAAGCTCTATATTCATGCTCAAGTAGATAAACGACGGTGTATGAAATGAGCATTTGTCTTCAGCTCTTGTGCCAAGCTGATGATAAGTGTCAATCTGCATGATGTGATTCTCGGTTATATCCCTTACCTCTAACTTCATACATTTTCTTATAATTTATTATTTTTTTGATATAAAGGCAACTCTACATATTATAGTCTTATCATTACATGTAGGCATTACGAACCATTGCATTTGCTTTGATGTCCTTTTTTTCTGGTCAAATAAAGAGCTGGAAACGGACAAAAAAAAAAAAAAACGAAATCCTTAGAAGACCAAGGAAGAAAAAAAAATTATTAATTATTTTAGAAAAAATATAGTTGATAGCATAAGTTATGATATAACTTCTCTATGTTTCAAAGTAGAATCATTAATTTATTTCCGTTGGTAACATAACGAATTTATTTCAAGTAGCGCATGATTTTTCAACATATTTTCATCTGTGAGCCTATCACAAGCAATGTATTTAAATTTTTTCTCAGTGTATCTTATTACAGTGAAACCTGGATAGCTGAGATCTCCAAGGGACCAAAATTTTTGTCTAAATTGAAGAGGTTCCCCGTTACACAGTTTGCCAAATAATCAGGTTTAAAATTGGGTTGTCCTATTTAAAGAGGGTAACACTAAGAGAGATAAAGATGAACCTTTTTTATTTAGTGGTAAAAAAATTCTTCAATAAAAAAGCAAATTTTATGTAAATGACCATTTGTAAATGACCATTTAAAGCCTACTTAGGTCAGAGATTCTATTAAATTGTATTAAAACAACCATTTCACAGCCTACTCAGACCGATAAGACGAGCATATTCAAATTCAAAATAACACAAATATTATTTCCCACTTTTAGAGGTTGTTTCTAAACGGTCCCACTTATAGAGGGAAAAGCCCATGTTATATTGGGGAAAACGCATAAGACTTCAAAGATTTTATCCCAGATATAGAGCTTTAAAAATCCCAGAAAAAGAGGGATTTTGTTGTAAGAGTGCTAAACCTTGAAGTGAGTCTCACAAGTAGAGGTTTCCCACTTATCCAGGTACCGCTTAACCAGGTTTCACTGTATATAACAAGTACTTTTACGCTTTTTTTATTATTTCGTTGGCATATAGTAACTGAAATGAAAAATACCATCAGATATGTTTTTGTCTCAAAACAAATAATTGCGCTCCAGCTCTTACCATAATTTGTTTCAATTAATAGGTCTGGCAAATAATATTCAGATTCATTCAGCTCTGCACTCATTCATTGTCTATTGACGATGTGAATGAACGTTATAAGCAACGTAACGCAAACTAATGCGATTCGCATTTGCGGTACATTTTCAAGGCAAAATGCGGAAAAGTTCGCACTTACGCAAAAGTTTGCAAATTATTCACAATCATTGAAATACATATAACGCTTATATTCTTTAGCAACATTTTGCGCAAGGGTGAAGTTTTGGCGAACATTAACTCAAAATATACACTTCTTCGGATTTTCTTTATGAAACCTTTCGCAAAAGACATGCGTTCTACATATATTGTTTGATAAGTATACCAATTATAATAATTATTAGTTGATAAGTTGATTAAAAACCATAATTTCTTTTATAAAATACAATAATTGTGTTTATCGTATATTGAACAAAATATCAATCAAAGCCACGTGGCAGCTATAGCTTTCACAAATAAATATTTGTTATAGTCAATTTAAAGTTGTCACAAAAATAAAAACTTTAGTTAACGTAAGCCGAAAACCATTGAAACTATCTCCCACTAAAAAAGACTTCCGCACATGTCACGCCACAGCACAACATGCCACGCTATGCAACATTCAGCACTTGTGCGCATGCGTAACGCAAACGTAACGTAACGTAACGTTATTCGTGCATGATAAAAATCAGAAAATTAATATGAAATCAAACGCATTCTGACAGACGAACTCACCTCGATGCAGTGACGCTTCATTGGATAGTTAATACGCTGAGCGGTTTGCAATATAGAGTTGCCAAATCAAAATTAAATTTAAAATATGGACACAAAAACATAAAACCTTCATGTCCCCATAAGTCTTAAGTAACTAAGTCTTTATTATCTATATAATCAATCTAACCAACATAAGATTAACTGGCAACTCTACCACACAATTATATATCGATTGAACTCCTTTCTCCATGAAAAAAGATCGTGAGCGCATGCGTGCTGCATGATCGCATATCAGACGCAAGTGTGGCAGCCAACGTAGGTGGCAACTAATAAGACTTCAAATTTTAATCACTTTTCTGTAGAAGGTACTATGTATGTATGCATGCATTCATCTTCGATCGGTCGTTCCAAAAGCACCCGCGCCACCCCCCCCCCCCCCCTATCACCCATAAAAAATATCAAAAAATTCAAAGAAAGATGAAGAGGAAAAATGCGCGCCCATAATTTCACTCGTGAACTGCAGCAGCAAGTTTGGTTTATCGTATTGGTACGCAGTCGCAATATTAATTTCCTCTTGTGGTTTATTTTTTCTCTCTTTAATCCACGTTGTTGTTGTAATTATTGTTGTATTTATGACTTGTGTCAATCGAATTGCATTTAACTGATACGCGCTGAGCCCGCCGCCGCTCCAATGAATTGAATGGTGATGGAGATAGAGATGGAGAGTTTCGCAGCATCAGAAATTGTAAAAGGTGCAGCTGTGTGCCTGCGGTTTATCTCTTCTGAAATGAGTTCAAAATGAAACACTTGCCACGATTTCCGATTAAAAGTTAAGATTTGAATTATGTGCAACACGGTAGCTGATATTTTACTGGGATTTATTTGTTTATTGGCGAAGCGAACAGGTTGCGACGTTGCGTGATCGGCATTTGAGAAAGAAGGGCATCTTGGCATTACATTTTATGCGTTTTAATCGAAGCTTAGGTGGGCGAATTGTGGTGTTTTTTTTTTCAAATAAAAAATTTAACATTGACTGAGCTTACAAATTAAAGAAAATATTAAATGGTTAATCGTGGGGAACTTTAAATTCAATAATGTCCGTTAGTTATGAATTGGAAATTATGAAACTTTTACAAGAGATAATGCGCAGTGGCGCATACCCTGATACCCTGTATCACTTGGCATGCGAACGTCCCAGCCTTTGCCTTTCAGATATGATGCAAAGGAATAATAAAAGCTACGACCAAAATTAAGTTTTTTTTTGAGAAAAATGGGCGGTGTTACGCCTCCCATATGAGTAAAAACCAACATTATTTGTATCTCAGCAACTATTTGGCTCATATAGACAATATTTTCTGCATACAAATACTATATATGCATGTTTTTTTATGGGTTGTCAAAAGTTTTTATCATAGCTAGGCTTAGAAGAAGTGGGAGATGCCACGCCCGCCATATAATTGAAACATCAAATCCATCATATCTCATGAACTATTTGACGCAGCTTTATGGATGTAGGCACACATGTAAATGATGCGGAAAAAACTAAATTCTGCTAAAAAAAAATGGGCGGTATCACACCTCCAATATAAGAAAAAATACAATTTTTTAGATCTCAGCAACTATATGACGCAGATGAATAGGATTTAGTGCATATGTATGTTTCTTTAGGTTTGCAGAATGTTCTTAGCATTGTTTCGTTTGAAAAAAATGGGCAATGCCACGCCCCTTCATATAAGAGAAAAATAAATTTCATCCTATTTCATCAACAGATGAATGAGACATGATACAAATATAAAAGCTACGGGCAAAAGTAAGTCTCAAAAAGAAAAATGGGCGGTGTCACGCCTCTCTAAAAGGAACATACAATATTTTTTTATATCTTAGCAACTATTTGACGCAGATGGGTAGTATTTGTAACATGTGTATCTTTCTTATGGTTTAGCGAAAGTTCTTAGCATAGTTTGGTTTAGAAAAATTGGCGGTACCACGCCCCTCCTATATAAGCGAAATCGAATTCATTAAATATCATCAACTATTTGATGCAGATTTATGAGACTTAGTGTATGTGTATATAAATAATACGGAAAAAAGTCAGTTTCAATGAAAAAATTGGGCGGTACCACGCCTTCCATATGAGAAAACTGACAAATATTATATCTTAGCTACTATTTGACGCATACAGATAAAATGTAGTATATATGATTCTAATAGTTCGGGGAAAATGAATGATGCCACGCCCCATATAATAAAAATTTCAAATTCATAATATTTGATTAATTATTTGACGCATATAAATGGGACTAGGACTTGCATTTGTATGTATGTATATAAAAAATACTGGCAAAAGAAAGTTTTAATGAAAAAATGGACAGTTCCACGCCTACTATATAAGAATAAAACGATACTTTTATATCGACTTTCAAGTTTTCTTTTTCAAAATTAATATACAGGATGTATGTTTGAATTGTCATTACCAATTTTAAACATTTAAAGTGGGTCCACAACTTAAATAAAAATTGATGCTCATGAAACCTGCGAACTTTAATTTTTCTACAAAAACTTTTTTTTAAAAAATTGTTCTTTATTTCTACACTCAGAGTTCAATGACTGGAATAATGTAAGCAATAACAAAAGCTCAATCACTTTTATGCAAATTAGTTTTTACCTAATAGTAAAGTAACAATAAAATATCAATAATTCAAAATCTGAGATAAAATTCATTCTCCACTTGGCACCTTAGATAACAATTCATTGAGATACATTTTACAAATGCAGTTAGGTTGAAATGAAACACTTTGAATGTACCTACCGATTGCATGTAAGTCAATAGATCAGAATATCATGATTCACTTTTGTATAAATAGCAGAGTTGCCAGGTTATGGTAAATGACAAATGTTATGGAAAATGTGTATTTTTTCATGTGAAATTATAAATGTTGTTTTCTAATTGCAATAATAAAAATAATAATTTCACTAATTTAGTTATGGAATGAGATTACCGAAAGTTTCGAAATTAAATTTAAAATACCTGACATCTCTATGGTACAGTGCAATGTCCAGAAGTTCTACTGCTCTACTCACAGTTCCGCTTGCAACACGCGAAATTTGCATCTGAATAGATTTTCTGTAACCGACCTTGTTCTGTGTTGTTTATGATGTTAAACTGCAGTTTCGGGTGTTCAAAAAAACAACAGCTCTCATATGCGAGCTTGCTCGCTTATAACCAGGTCGAATTTCAAATTTTATTTAATATGAATTTCAGAATTTTTGTCGTTCGTTTAAATTTCTACATTTTTTCGGTTTGGGTTTCCGAA
Source organism: Meiosimyza platycephala (assembly GCA_963662105.1). Classification (NCBI taxonomy): domain Eukaryota; kingdom Metazoa; phylum Arthropoda; class Insecta; order Diptera; family Lauxaniidae; genus Meiosimyza; species Meiosimyza platycephala. Next base: position 16,099,253 of record OY759210.1, read on the forward strand.
GCAAAGATACTCAATGTATTCTCTCAATTTCATGCTGTTAAAATAAAATGAATTGCAAATCTTTTTCTTTTTCAATAGATTGCAGTAAGTGCATTCATACAGTTTAAGGGCAAATGACTTTTTGAACGAATGGCGCACAGTTCTGTTGTTGTTATATATTATGATTATATTACAAATAATAAATATTTCATTTGTTGACTTGTTTTCAATTTATATAAATAGTTGGTAATAAATGTTAATGGACTTTATGTAAGAATAGAAACCTAATCACTTCCAGATTTGATGATTTGATAAATATCGTTCCATATTTAATAATCTGCTATCTAACAACCGTTCAAGTTTCAAAACTTTCAACAAATATATCTTTGATTTTAAAAATTTCATATAATGCTCAAAATGCCATGAGGTGTTGCCAACATCCATGGCCTAAGTTATGTTGGCAATATATCATCTTTCAGAATTAGCTTTATCCTAACCTAAACTTGCCATCAAATGTGACCAATTCAGAATATTCACACTTTAAAAATCTGCCAAGTACATACTCTTAGTTCAGGTCATAAGTAAATCCTAATTAAACAAACTAAAATTTGCCATAACTAATGAAAATTGTTCGAATGAGAAGATAAATTTATGACAAGTCATTTTTTCTTTTGATTACCCCGACACCAACAGCCATAGTCAAAGTTACCGCACATGCAGCTTAAGTCATATCCATTCCATTGGCTTCTAAATATAACGATGTTGAGTCAAAACAACGACAACAGCGTACCGCGTAAAATTTGCTTCTGGTGCAAATTTTACAACTTACAAAGTCATAAAATTAATTATTATTGCTGCACTATTAACGTTGCTAAAACACCAATAAAACTGTGAAGTCCGAATGTTATGTTCGGTTGCATCGTTGGTTGGTCGTTGAATCAATTTTGTCGTTTGGTTGGTTGGTAGGTTGGCTGTGTAAAAAATGAAATGAGCCAGGATCATAAATAAGGTTTTCTGCTGACAAAAAACTGCTTTAAGTGCTAGTTCTAAAGTAGTTGAGCCCCTTCCCTAGTTGATGTCTAGAATGCACAACACATGAAGATGCGCGTGCGCATATTTTAATGATGCTCGCTCATAATTTTAATATACTGCTGGACGTCTAATACAACGATTGCGGTACGTTACGACAGGGTTTGTTAAGTCGACTTTTGTTTGGGCACATTGGCGTGCTAAGTAATAGGGATCGAACACTTTCATTGGAAAAATTTTATTACTGCGATTTTAGGATTGTAACAGAAGAAGGTACTCAAAGGACTCGAAGGCGGAGAGCTGGCTGTAGAAAAGTCGAGTGTTTAATATTACAGCTTGAAATGTATGCCAAATGATAGAGCTCGATGGGCCTAAACACAATATATAGGGTTGCCTTGCCAAATCCTGTAGCAAATATGGGCTGCCACCCGTTTTTTGAGCCAACATTTTTTAGAAAAAAGTTTATGGTTTAAGATTCCAGCTTAAAATGTATGTCAAATGATAGAGCTTGAAAAGCCTAAATATAATATATAGGATTGCTTTGCCGAATTTCGTCCCAAACATGGCTTGGGCGAAGTTTTTTCAGAAAAATGTTTATGGTTTGAGATTTGAGCTCGATATGCATGTCAAATGATAGATCTTGATTAACTTTAAAAAAAATATTTCGAGTAATCTTGTCGAATCCCGTCCCACATGTGGGTTGCCACCTGATTTTTGGGCATACTTTTTTTGGAAAAAAGTTTATGGTTTACGATCGTAGCTTGAAATGTATGCCAAATGATAGACCTTGAATATAGGGTTGCCTTGCCGAATCCCATCCCAAGTCTGGGTTGCCACCTGTTTTTTGACCCAAATTTTTCAGAAAAAAGTTTGTGCATTGAGATTGCAGCTTGAAATGTATGCCAAATGATAGACCTTGATGATCTCTAATAAAATATATTGGACTGCTTTGCCGAATCACGTCCCAAATGTGGCTTGCCACCTGTTTTTTGGCCCAAGTTTTTTCAGAAAAATTCTTTCGAATTTCCAGAAATTCTATCTCGATGAATATTGACATTGAGGGTGACAACTTCCGAAGTTTTCTTGGCATGGCAGATTATTTCTTAGTCAGTCGATCTGAAAAAATACCATATTTTCTTATGTTATCATGATTTCAACCTGGAAAAATACTTCCTTTCTGATTTCTGACATTACATATATGATGTTTCTGTTTCTAAGACATACGATTTGGACTGCGATCATATGAGAAAATATTAACTCACCTGACAAAACAGCCTAAGTTCCTCCTGTTCTACGCTACTGATTGAACTAGTGCCATCTTTTACTGATCATTAAGCAACAAGTGATGTAAGATCACCCAAATTCTCATGTAAAGTAACCATTTTTTTCCCCCTAAACTCTCACAGGTGAATAATGACTGTTTGGGTCATTTACGTTAGTTTTGAAGTCAGCATAACAGCGGCAGTAGTCAATTGTTATTGCAATATTTTTATAGTTTATGAGATCAAGGTACAAACAAGTATTTCCAACGAATAAACTACGAGAAACTATGCAAAAGAATAAGAAAGTCGATCCCGCGCCTCCTGGTTCATTATTAATGTGACCATTGATGCGAACTGCTTAGACTGCGTAGACAGAAGGTGAAACATGCCATCAATTGCAAAGAGTTTGAACACAAGTGTTGTTGGAAGGCAGTGAGTGTCCATTTGGTAAAGTACTCCTCTCCCTCAGTGCCAAATAATGACAACAAGATCAGTAGAAACATTTTAACAACCAAAAAGCGGCAACTAAAAGAAAGAAGAAACTGAGAGCAAAAATATTTCACTATCATCACTACCACCACCACCGTCACAGAGGTACATCGAACAAACATTTCAAACAATCAACCAAGTATTGTGTGATGGTACCATCGATCGTCTCATTTATACGCGGCAAGTGAACTTGCGAACAAATGTGCGAACTACTCTTCTACGCCATAGACGACATCAATCATTTTTCAACTCTTCCACAGCATACAAGAGATCGCGTTAGTGGGAGCAAATGCTGCGCAGCATTAGCGCGCAGGTCGCTGTGTATCTGTGTGCCATGCGATGCCGCCGCACAATTATGACCAAAATAGCGCTTGTTTGAATGCAATTTAATGGGGCGCATAGTTGGGACCATATTTGCACGCCGCTAAACCGCCTTTAAGTGTCAGCCAGTCAGTCAGTCAGTTGGTTTGGCTTGGCTGGGGAATAATATTTGGTCTGCAATTGCTTGATCGGTCGGCTAGTGGATCGTACTGTTTACGTTTATGTGGTGGGAGAGAAATATGAGTATGATTTATTATTTTGTTTGGACACGAAGAGAGCCGGCTTTTGTGAATGCGAATGGAATTCGTGCTGGTTCAGTCAGTCAGCGTATAGAGTTGGATAGATGTTCATAGCTGTTGTTGCTGTTGTTTGTGTCAGAAATGTAATGGGCACCTGATCGAACATAAGATGACTTGTGTAAAGGAAGAAAATAAGTATTTAGAGTTTGGTTAGTATTGGTTACTGCGCCTTATTGTATGTGTGAAAATTGTAGCAAATTTTTTGAATTTATTATTCAGAAATGTATGACAAGAGGAAGTTTTTGATAGAATTAAGACAATTAGCAGTGTAATCATCTTAAGTAGTTTTTTTTTATATTAAGAATAATTTATCAAACCGAAAGAAAGTGTAGAGTGAACGTTGTCGCTAGCGGCTGAGTCAAGTCTTTTTATAGATTTAAAATTGAGTTCATAAATTTAATTTTTCAGCTGGTCAAATGTCTGCAAATATTTGGAAATAAAATTAGAAAGAGATGAGAACGAAAGTTCAGCTACTACTCTCAGGATTAGCAATGTGCGATTCATGCCCAACACATTTACTCTAATGTTGCAAACAGATTTTTTAGACATGTTAAAGTCCTGACCAGCTCAAGTTATAATTTTGATTCGTACGCTTTTTAAGTTAACAATTTTTATACCCTACACAGAGGGTATATTCACTTTATCATTCCGTTTGTAACGCATAGAATGGGGCGTGGCAGGTATAGAAAAGTTTATATATTATTAATCAGCGTCACCACCTGAGTCGATATAGCTGTGTCCGTCTGTCTGTCTGTCTGTTAAAATCACGTTACGGGTAACTCAATGAAATTTGGCACATAGGTCACACCTTCATGCAAGCTACTAGCATATAAAAATGGGCGAAATCGGGTCACGACCACACCTACCGCCCATACTCTATGTAAATATACCTCAGCCCATTTTGAAAAAAGTTTCTGCGATTTTGATGAAACTTGGTGATTTGGTGAATATGTGAACCAAATTAAGATTGGGCTAGGTTTTAAATTTGTAAAGGCTCTTAAAGAGGTGTGGCACAGCCCTAAATTTTATCTTTATAACGCCATAACTCGTAAACCGTGCAAGATATTCTGATGAAATTTGGTACACGGATACAGATCATATATATCTTGAATTGTGTTTAAAGTGGGCGGAATTTGAAAAGTGGGAGTGACACTTTTTTAACCATTTAAAATTTTGATTTCGTATAATTCAAAATTGGCGAATTCGATTTTCATAAAAGGGCAGCTATCAATACAAGTTTCGTCCGTATATTGGAAAATCTCGTTTAAGGGCATGGCACAGCCCACAATATTTATGAACGTTATAATCAGAGAACTAACAACGTAATTGTTATGAAATTTAGTATAGCAGATAAACTTGCCACAAAATAACTTATTATGAAATTTTGGCACAATAGAACCGGTGGGCGTGGAACCTCCCATACAAGCAAAAAACGTTTAATGCTATAGATAGTGTGCAGTGAGAGCAATCTTCAAAAAATTTGGTGCATAGATGTCGAGTATTATAAGCTATAAAACTAAAAACAATTTCAACGGAATTTCATCAGTGGGCGTGGCACCTCTCATATTAACATAAATTTGGAAGTGATATTTTACGAGAACTATTGCAGCAATTGGCTTGAAATTTGATGTAAGTTGTTTACTTGCTATCAGATATTTCAGCATCTAAAACGGGCGAAATAGCACCACTGGGCGTGGCACCTCCCATACAATTAAAATACTTTAAGTGGCATATCTATCGAAATATATGAGCAATCATACTGAAATTTGGTATAAGAGGTTTGTCTATGGACAGCCATATCTGGATCAAAATCAGTCTCGATTGTATCAGTGGGTGTGTTAGCGCCCTATATTTTAAGGTTAATTAAGGCATATGTATATCGCAAACTATACAAGCTATTTTGGTAAAATTTACTATGTGGATGTCAATGACGAATATAATTTATTGAACCAAAAGTAGGCGGAATTGGAGAATTAGGCGTGGCATATTTGGCTTTCTGCATTTCTATTTTAATTTTTTCAACATTTTTCAGTACATTCCAGTACATGGATTAATAAAAATTCTCCATAGTACTGACTATAAAAAATCATCGTAATGGAAGATATTCACAATAAATTTATAGAAGGACTACAAACAGACCCACCGCATAGATATTACAAACATACTTCAATAAAATTTGGTAGTAGGCAACTTTTCCATTGGACTCCGATTGACAAGATCATAATCTAATCAACCTGCCCTTATTAGAGCAGCATCTAAAATTTTATTCTACAATTTAAGGACAAAGCAGTAGTATAACATAATTTCGACCAAAAGATACTAAATTTTGACAATCAACACGATTTAAACTAGCGCTTTACTACCATAATTTGCATAGTTATTATTATCTTTCGAAATTTTTATGATTCATTGTAGAAAATATGGTATATCCTGACAACCCACAAAGTGCCATCAAGTAAAAAAGATAAATCCAATGAAGGGAAGTCGTCGACCAACCAAAATAAAAACGATGAATGGTATGAAGTTTTTATAGCAAACGACAAGATCGTTAATTTGATTCTGTCTCGTTTGCTGTTGTTGTTGTTGTTGTTGACGTTGCATTTTTATTTCACTACTTTTCAGTTCAGTTATCTCTTCGTTCCTCCCCATATATGTTAATAGTTTACCTACAATTTGGCTGACGTTGTGGGTTGCTGCAGTTATTAGCTCAGGCGGCAGTTTGCTGTAGTCTTGAAGCCTGTCGTTGGATAAGCGTTTGTCTGTCCTTATGTTCTTTTGTCTGTCCTTATTGCGCCTCGAACAGTTGATTATTGTGGCGGCGTTGTGAAATATTGAGGTATTTCAATTGAAAAGTTGGCGAAAGTAATTATATTTCATATACTCGTATACTCAGTAATTGCTTATAGTTTATATTCTTCGCTACAAAATAGTTACTGCCTACAAAATTTGTGTCACATTTTTACTTAAGACATGATGCATTGCGTGTATTTAAAACTTACACTTTAATATCAGCTAATGCTGATTTGTGCAAAAACTAAAATATTCTCTTGCAATCCTGAAATCTACCGATTTTTCCATCTGACTTGTGAATTTATGCGCTTAGCGTGTAACGCATTAAGGGACACACAAGGAAATTGTTTTGAAAAGTTTTTTAAACTTCCGGATATGCCCTGCTATTGCAGCATTGCTGGTCTGGGTATCGAAAATTCAAACAAATAGATTATTGTCTTGAAAAAAAAAATTGAGTTTTTTACCATTGATTGATTTGGTTTTTTTGTCTGATGTTGTATCCAGATATTGAGTAAAAATTTTAGCTTTTCAAAGTAGATTATCTCAAAAATAATGAAATTACTCCACTGTGCAACATTTCTTTTATTTTCTGTTTTATATTCAGCCAATTTTTACTCTTTCTTAAGCACATGTATGTATGTACTAATGCGTCTGGTAAGATTTATGTTGCTCTGGTGTCATTTTCAGTTAATGGGTTATTCGTAGTTTTTACTACTTTTTGCATATGTTCTTGTTCCGAAGGTTTGCTTTAATTTATTATTGATCACTCTGACAAGTTTGGGTACAGGTGAATTTTATTTACCTACAACATAGCAAAATCTGAGCAAAATAAAATTTGAAAAATGAGTGCTCTTTGAAATTTATGTTCATTCGGCGGACTTGCGAAGTTTATTACCAATGATCAAAGTTATTTTTTTTTTTATGATATGCCATAAGCTGTTAAGTTGCAGTTTTGACTTGTGATATTAAGACCTCAGAGTATTTTGGCAAAGGAATTGAAAATAAATGACACCAAATGGAATTCACGATTTTCTATTTTACGAATGGAAATGAAGATTTTTGTACGGCTGGCAGGGTAAAGTTAAATTTGTTCGAAGTTATTTAAGCATTTTAGAAACATTAATTATAGATCTTTACAGCGTATGTTGCACAGGATCTTGTTTGCTACACTTAACTCAAGTATGACTTGCTAGATCTTGCAGTACATATGAACGCATTTTTTTGTACAGCCCTAATCATGCAGCCAATCAAAAGGTCATGTTGACCATATTCCAACTGCATTTCATATTTGATGCAGCAATATCATATGAGACATTCCAGCATAATCACTTTACAAACATTTTATATCAGCTCACAACAGGTAAAATTTAAAAGGAGAAATCCCCAAAACAACTAACAACGAGCAACGAGTGTCAAGAACAATTGTTCATGTCCATATCCATGTCCAATTGCCATATCCATTGTAAAGTGCAAAACACTGACAATGAGTCAGTTGACACATGCTCGTAATTTGCAATCAACTTAAGATGACAACAAAAATGAAGCATTGACGGTTAGCACGGACTACACAGGCTCGCAGCGGACCACGGGAATTACCGCCTGCAGATGTGTTGGTAATACAACAATACGACGACGACGAATTATAGTTGTACGCACACCTATACTAATGTATGTGTACAGTATGGAGTTTATCTTCAACTATAAGTGTTGCCAGATTATTTGAAGTTATCTTTTGGTTTTTTATAGGGCTTATCATCATTTTTTTAGTATCTAACGATTGCTGTAGAAATTGTCATGAACCCGATGATGATGAAACCATGGCACACTTTCTTCGCTCTTGCCTTGCTTTGGCTAGAAATAGCTTAAAATACTTTGGGCAGCCACTCTTGAAGGAACTAAGAGAAGTTCACCTAAGTGAAATCAAAAAAATTCGCAGTAATAACCAGAAGAACCAGAACATTTTTATTAACACTATGGACTCCTGTGGTCTATATGAGGCTTTCCGGCCGCCAGCCAAACCTAACCCATCTTCATCTTTTTTTCTTTCATGCACAAGACTGATATAGTCACGCCTTGTTCCTTGTTAGATTGCCGATAATTCTATATTGAGTGTAGCGAGACCCGCCTTTAAGACATTCCCTTCTAACTTTAGCAATACTGTTGCCTTCCTTATGCACAACTCTTTTTTTTCTTCTCCTGAACCAAACGTAGATAGGCTTTATTTTGGCTTTGCACAGTACTAGCCCATCATTGGGAATTGTACTTAGCCGAATAATTTGACTTGTGTGCCCATGGTTGAATATTTTTCTGAGAATAAAGGGGAAATAGTATTCAACGAATGAACGAGTCTTAAAAAACCCGTTAGGAACTGATTTGAATAGTGACTTGATAGCTTTGATTCTGTTATTTTACCCTACACTTAGAGCATGCTCATTTTACCATCACATTGGTAACACTTACAAGCCCAGTAGGCAAGGACAGGAGCTAGCAGTGCTTCTAACAGGCCTTCCTTGGTAAGATTAAGGCCTTGCCACCTCCTTTCATGCTTACTTTCTTTTTTATATGAAATGTCCCGATAAAACAGGCTTTCTTTAGCAGGCATTCTAAGAGCACTTACCTTAGGAGGAGTACTTGGAAAAAATTAAATTTTACGCAATGAGACTCTGAGAAGCTAGTTTTTTTCCGCTATCCGCGTCACCACCTCAATTGCACTTTCGTTGATATTTTTAATACTTATTTGTTGTGACGTTTTCTTAATTTATAATTTGACATTGAACACTCTGCCATCACCTTAACATATCATGAATCAGAAGAACAACCTAACAACATGCACACCGTTCTTTACTTCCAACCATTTTTCTACTTTTGATGTCGTATATGTACAATGCAATGACAAAAAAGTAATGTCGAATCATAAAACATTGCAACATATGAAATGAAAAAATACGTGTAGTCCTTCTTTTTTCATTTCATTTCATTTGTTGCAATGTTTTATGATTAAAGTTTCATGACGTACACTCAATGGATTGTAATTATTCTCGAGTATACATATTTTTATTTGCATGAACATTTAGTTTTGAGAAGGCCTCTTAAAATCGCAGCAGTGCTAGCGAGGAAGGCCTTGTTCAATTGCCTGCTGGGAGGTTATGTGTCAGGTATAAAAGAGTGAATATATTCTTGACTAACGTCACCTCTTGAGTCAATTTAGTCAGTCCTTTCTTTGAAAGTCACGATTACGCGAAAATTAATGCAAAAATTTATATGATTTTGAAAACAAAATTCCCAATTTTAGCTTCAAAAAGGCCTAAATCGGCCAAATTTTATAATGTAGAGCGACAATAAAACTTAGAACAATCATAAGAATACAGCTCAATTGATAAAATCCAAATAAATATTATTTAAAATCTTTGATCAAAAATATACTTTTCTTAGGCTAATTTCCCACAATCTGACAGCTGTGTGATAAACTTTTCTTCACTTGCAAATACATATAAATATCTTTGGTTTACAATTACAACAATTGTATAAATTTGCAAAACAATAATTTCACCAACGCGCTTAACATCAAGTGGCGGCGGCCAACGACGACCGATTTCAAGCCAGAGCCAACCACCACTTAAACGAAGGAAGTTAAGATTTTATGGCAATGCAACAGGTTTACATTTACAAACTTGTTGAGAAATATTTTAGGCGACTTTTGCGACCCCCACAATAACGTCAACAACAGCGCGGAGACAACATAGCAACATGCCAACAACATCAGCAGCAGCAACAGCAAAGGGAGGAAGTGAAAATTAGACACATTTTATTATTAAATCCACTTGTGACGAAATAAAACACGACTTTCTGTGTCCGCCATAATGAAAATATATGGCAAGTTAATACCAAAATTTATTTATCACTTTGTGAATGGCCGGCCGTTCGGTTGGTTGGCTGGTCGTCTTGTGGATAACTTTACAGGACAATGCAACGTCCGATGATATGAAGTAAAAGCAAATGAAACGCATTCACTGGTTGCACATGCGCAAACGTATCGTTTTATTTTTCTCCAAAATGTTGTCGATGGTTTCCTTTGCACTTTTCTACGATTTTTTTTTTTTCTTTCATTTATTTGACATTTAAGGAAATTTTTGGTTACATTGGGCTTGCACATGCGCAGCACGCCGACACACGGAAATGTGTGTACCAAATTACTTGGCGCTGCAACATGTGTATAGTTAGTACCTACTTGCAACAGCAACACAAACGCCTGCACACTGCTATGACACTTTGTTGTTGCACTTCATCTCTCTCTCTCTCTCAGCACTTTGTATGCCTACTGGCAACAACTAGCTACAACAGCAATTGTTGCTGTTTTATCAATAATTTACAATTAATATGATGTCAGCGATTAAGCAACAACACAGCCAAAAAAAAAAAAAAATTTGTGTTGAAAAGAAAGTTTTAAGTTTGATTTTTTAGGGTTTTGTGCCGACTTTATCGTCAAAGTTGCTCAGATGCTGCATATGTTACTGCTAATTGGGATGACACCATATTATGAGCAATTTGGGAATAATGAAGTACCTCTGGAGGAAAGTTTTTTTTTTTTTGTAATGTTTTTTTTTTTTTATTAGACAAATTATTGTGGGATTTCTATATAGCAGCGAATAGAAGAGAAACGATTAAGCGTTTGATAGTTTTTCTACAATTTGGGAATTAAACAGTGAGTTCTATGTTTCCAGAAATTTTATAATGTAAATATAGAAGTATGTACTCTACTAGTCGTATATTTGGAACTGTTTGCGCCGTTAGCAGATTTGATCTACACTGAGAAAAAAATCAACTAGGACTTGGTTAATTCTACTAGGAAACATAATGAGATGGTGCCAAGATAAAATCTAGTTAATTTAACCAGAAATCTGATTGAAAATAGTAAAAATGAATCTAGTTAATTCAAAGCTATATATGATTAAACTCAATTGAGGCTTGTTAATAATATTAACTAGGCATCTATTTAAATTGACCTGGAATCTATTTAAATTGACTAGGAAATTTCAAAAAAAAAAAAAAAAAACATTTTACTGGCCGTTTCTATGACCATTCCCATTCTCCTAGGACCGATCGGATTGACACCTCTCTCTTGTCCAGATCGGACCAACTTTACTTTAATACTTTTTCATATGGAATTATTCATTTTCTGCTGCTCTGCAGATTGGACACAAACTTTGATTTCACTTCACATATTCCTTCAGTGTAGGAAGCTGAAATTTTGTCAGAATTTTCTTCAAATCCAATTACAGTAGCGAGCATAAGAAATGCAACTGCGGTCATTGAGACACAAAATGTGCAATATCTTTGAAAATAATTATGTTAGAGTATTATAATTTTATATGTACATATTGCTCATTTACTTCAAGAGTGGCATAACTCAAAAAACACAAAGTGGGAGAAAAACGCATTTAAAGTTTTCAATAAGTTACTTTTTATATGAGTATTCAAAAAAGTATGCTTACATAAACTCTTCTCACAAGACGAGTTTATAAGATATCTTTCTTAGTTTTTGACACAAAATAAAACATGAAATGGCGAATATTTCTGCATCATTAACTCAAAAATTACGTTTTTTGAGTTATGCCACTCTTGAAGTAAATGAGCGATATGTACATGCATATTAGACCGTACCACCTAAAAGGCAAAAAAAAAAAAAAGTTCACGGTACACCAGCAAATTCGAAGCATTTTTGCAGGGTAATTTCGAAAAAATTTTTTATTTTTTTTTTTGGCCGAAAATAGAGGTCGCGCATTTCAGTTTTTCATCATATCTTCGGCATTTATAGTTCGATCTTAAAGTATGATATATCATTGTTTTTGTCTTGATTAGACCAACTTTCTGATCCAATGATCCTTGACATCAAGTACACCGTTCTTGAATTTACCCACCAGATCTCAGTTCCTACCATCCTAATGTACCACTCTAATGTCAGAAAATTAAAGCTTGCAAAAAATCATTAAATTTTTCCAACTAAAGTATTTCGATTATTCCATTAGAACTATTTTTAAAAATGTTTTTAAAGTTTTCTACCGAATGTTGGGCTTCCTTTATTAAATTTTTCATCATATCTTTGGTATTTAGAGTTGGATCTTAAAACATGATGATGTTTTTGTCTTGAACATGAATTAAAAAATTTAAAGTAAAATCAAATAAAATATATTGGAGCCGTTGCCCAGCATCTCGAGAAGCTCACCATACGGTACAATTTCATTCGCTCTTCTTATCATTCAAATAAAACATGGAGCTTTTGTGGTGAGAAAACTTATGTATGTATGTTAAAACTTTAATTTATTTATCAAGCTACTTTTCTCTCAGCTCTACCGTTGTCTTTCTATCCAGTTTTACAGTGGAATTCGAATTCGTTATAAATAGTTTTTTCTTACAGGAGAATGTTTTAGCTTAAATGGCATTACCATTGTTGGCGATGACTGCACGAAATCTGGAGGACATAGGAGATCCATTTAGGACATTAAAGTTTCCACTGTATGTGGATTTTAAGCGTTATGTAAAAAATTTGCTATGCATATTTCATTACATAAGACTGAAGATTATTAAAAAAAAATTAGTGCATGGCGAAAGCAAAAAGAGCGGCATTAAACAGCGTTTATAATTGTTAAGTTAAGTACGATATCTTTATGAAATGTTCCATAACTTATTCGTAATTATTTATTCTAGCAGTTATGAAACAGTTTACTTTTCTGAAATATTTATTAAGATTTAATAAACTTTGTTTTTTTTATTTTCAACATTAATTTTGGTATATAAAAAAAAACTAATTTAAATTGATATATTTTAAAATAGCAAAGTTATTCAAATAGTTGTGTAAATTAATAGTTCTAGCAATATCAAAAGAATATATCATATTTGCAATTCAGTTCGGCCAAATCACCGGTTGAATGTCACTTTTTAATATTATTTTCCATAAACTAGAATTTCATAATTAAACCCATATCCTCTCTCACTGGTAAGTAACAATTTAATTCTTCTTGTATTAGTGCCACCTTTAAGTACTGTTGCATAAACACGTGCTGTTACAAAACTCGATTCATATTGTTGTTCAATTCGAACGGATGTAATTTTGGTGTGTTTGCCAACACCAGATATCTTAAAAAAAGAGCAATTTAAAACAAAAACAATAAAATTCAAAAAATGATTTTCAAAACTTAAAATTAATATTTGTACCTTGCTCAAATTGATCGATACTTCATCTTCGGTTGTTGTAGCAATCCATCCACCGAAAATATTTTTACTAGGTTTTTTTCGAACCGTGCGCCGTAGGAGTAGCTTATCACCATCAACACGGTCCCCTATTTCAAGATGATTTCGTATTGCATTATTACCTTCAGTCTCAGCAATAGATTGATGAAACTCAACGATCAAGAAAATAAGTATTAAACTGCTAAAAATCTTCCTCATTGTATATGTATAAATCCGCACAAGACGCTTGACAATATACCAACTGCTCTGGAGCATTAGTTAATTACGTTTAAATACCAATAATACAACACCTAATTGGCATATCGAATTCTCTTTTAATTGGCATTAAGTTTTCGGTTTTTATGGTAAACAAATTTTATCAACGTAACGGTTAAAATCAAACGTACCGACGCCATTGCCGACTCTTTATAAAAATCAACCGAGACAATTGCTATGACTGCAAATAATTTAGCCAGGAAATGTGGTTTAAACTGTAATTATTATTATTATTTTCATGCTTAGGGAACTTTTAAAAACGCCGATAGGCTTTCCATCTTTCGAGCAAACTTCACGTAAAAAATAATGTTTGTATGAATGGAATATAAAAAATTTAATGAGTCACCTTTCTGCAGTGTTTGCCGAAGGTTTAAGGGAAAATATGATTTTTTTTTTATTGAAAGCGCGCAACATGTTTGTACAAAGTATTATCGACCTAAAAAATTTTTTTTTGAGGTTTTGATTTGGAAATATTGCCACTATATGTATGTTATAAAGAGCTAAACTTGGCTCATTTTTCCTATTTTGCCCATCTATGCCTTATATCATACGACAAATAGCATTTGTTATGATACCTTGTGTATTACCTAAGACTAATTCTTTGTTACTTAAGACGGCTGCTGTGGCTTTAGACTACGAGTAACACGAAGCTATAAACTTTTAAAATGACAACTTACTTTTAGATTTATGTAGCAAATATAATTATATATTTATTAATAAAGTAAAAGTTCTTAAGTATACAAATAAGTAAGTAAAAGGACTAAATACACTGTCCTTAAATAAACTTAAACTTGATTTTTGTCTTAAAAATATTTCGTAAGGACTACATTTACTGATAACACTATGAGAGACGCTGATTTTCAAAAGACATTAAATTCATTTTGTGAAATTTTTCTTAATTTTTTTTTTAATAATTTTGAAAAGAATTGCATTTATCAATTGTGATTTTAAGACGGTTTTCACTTCAATCAAAAAATAAGAAGAATTTAACACCTGGCCTTACAAAAAGTTTTTTCTTTAGTTTCTCACAGAAATCAACGTCTCAATTATCGCTTCACACATTTGAATTTTTATGTCGCAATATTTTGTGTTTCGCTTTATTCTTCTGTAGAGTCCTGTGGACAATCATCACCTTAAAACAATTTCAGTTATGAATTTCAGAATACTAAACTTAAAATTTACATTATTTACCTTTCATGCCTTTCTCTCCTGGCATGCCTCGAGGACCATCATAACCAGGAACTCCTTCTTCACCTTTAAGGCCGGGAAAACCATAACCACCTTAAAATAATATTATTCAAAATTTTACGAATATAACACTATAGACTTAAGCTCTTTACCTCGAGGACCTTGTACACCTTCCAATCCTGGAAAGCCTCGTTGTCCTTTGGCACCTGCAGGGCCAGGTGAACCTTCATCACCTTAAAAAAAATTTAAGATTAAAATTTAAGTATTCTCAGTATATGCTTAATTTTTTAAACCTTTTATGCCATGTTCTCCTGGAACTCCAGGATAGCCATATGGGCCTTCTTCACCTTTAAGGCCCTGAGGACCATAATCTCCTTAAAAAAAATCAAAGCAAAAATTAAAAAGAATAATACAACTTGTGCTTAAATTGTTTACCCCGTGGACCTTGTAAACCTTCCAAACCAGGCGGACCGCGTTCTCCTTTTTCACCGTCACGTCCTGGAGGACCATAAATACCTTAAAAGAATTCAGCATAAAGATTTGAGAACTGGTACCACAATTTAAGCTTACGTTTCTTACCTCGTTTGCCACTCTCCCCTGGAAAACCTTGTTCACCTCTTTCACCTGCATGACCTTGAAGACCATGTTCACCTAAAAAGTAATCAAATTACAAATTTGGTAATAATGAGATTTAGGTTTAATTCATATCTTACCGCGTGGTCCTTGTAAACCTTCTAATCCCGGTAAACCTTAAAAGAATTCAAATTGAAAGTTTAAGGATATTACATTTCATATGTAAATTAACCTCTAATGCCTTTCTCCCCTGGTGCACCGATGGGACCTGGATGGCCGGTAAACCCATTTTCACCTGGGGGGCCCTGAGGACCAAATTCACCTAAAAAGCGTTATGGACACACTTGAGAATATTATATCTTGGGTTGAATTTTCGTTTTTACCTGTTTCGCCTTTATCGCCTGGACTACCCGGCAAACCTGGAACGCCAAAATAGCCCATTTCACCTTTGGGGCCCTGAATTCCTTGCTCACCTAAGCAGTATTTAAAAAAATTAAAAAAAATTTGAAAGTATTGCGATTTGTACTCGAATTTAAATACCTTGAATGCCCGGTAGTCCGGGAGGACCAATAAGCGTTGGTTTAGTATTGGTTATGTATTCCTCAACAACTGCCAAGCAAATATCACGTATTTCGGGTTCTTTCATACTTTTTTTGTCGGTATTAATTGCATTCAAATTTCGTGGAGCACTAGTTACTGCCAATGATTTATGATTTACGAAAAATCCTCCAAATGCTGGCCATAAAAAAAAGAAGAAGTTATAAACGATAAAGATTAACTGATTCAAGGTCAAAGATTCTTGAATATATATCTTTTTCTATTGATGGCATGTAAAAGTTGCATGTTATCTATTTCGTAAAAATAAATTTTAATTGTAATTTTGATTTTGATTTGAATTATATATATGTTAGACCATTAAGAAGCGATATATTCAGATATTGAAGAACTTATAAATTTGTGTTTGGGTGCCTTGGTAGCCAAAATTCAATTGTAAAAGAAAACAAATAATCTAATGTACATACATATATTCTACAATTAATATTTTTATTATCTTACGTGCATCTGGTTTTGGGAAGACCAGATATAAACCGTTTAAAAATAACGCTACGATTAGCACAAACTGCGGCTTTAACATGCTTAAAGTAAATCTGTTAAGTTTTGCTTTGCAGTTGCTTAAAGTTTTAAATTTGATTATTAATTTTTTGCAATTATATTTTTATATAAAACACTACGAATATCAGTTGTAAAACTTCTGTCAAACGTTCACTTTGAAATTTTTAATTCAAATAATCCTTGCCTTATTGAAATGACGATTTTATGCTTTAAAATTGGATTGCATAAAAAGACATGTTTTTTTTTTTATTTTTCAACGTTAATGAAAATCTAGTAGTAGTGCTTTATATTACGCCAGAACAAAAATAATATATACATATATGCTACTCTGCATGAATAATATATGTATGCACATAGTATGTAGCTCCAGTGAAAGCTGATACTTAAAGTCTATCCACAGTAACAACAACCGCTTGATGGTTGCTACACCTTTAATGTTCGTAGCTTCTGAATTATATTCAACAAAATTTCAATTCATCATTTGAAAATAATTTTAAAAGTTAAAATTGAAGCGCTGTTTTCTAAGCTACAACAATTCTTCTAAAACTTAAAAATAATAGAGTTTAGCTGCGAAAGCTATTTGACTTCTTAGCTAATAAGCTCGAATCTTTAAGTCTTGTGAAAAGCTTCCTAAAAAATAATGGCGAAAATTCTCAAAAAAAAATATGATTATTTTTTATAATTTTTTCTAAGCTTTTTCGTAATATCTTCTTTATATAAATAGCCAGGGTTGCCGCTTTTGGTCGCTTTTTACGTGACCTGGCTGTTAATGGCATGCACAAGCCGTAGGAATGCAAGAATTTTGCAAAAAGCCGTTAATTGAAGCGGTAAAAGCCGTTAATTGGAGGTAAAATCCGTTAATTGGAGCTAAATGCCGTTAATTAGAGGTTTAAGCCGTTATTTAGAGGTAAAAGCCGTTAATTGGAGGTAAAATTATTTTTAAACAGCAAAAAAAAAGAACGTCATACATACAAAAATAAATTTGCTGACCAAAAAAAAAATACTACATTACAAAAAAAAAATGGTCATCAGCTTTTTACAAAAGAAATTTTTTTTTTTTTTTTTGGAATGCCGTTAATTCCGCATTTTCAACTTGGCAACCCTGTAAAAGAAGTTATTATTAAAAGAAATATTTTGTAAATTTATTCGACTTTAGCTATTCAAAAAGGTATCCTTTCTAAAAAAAACTTTTAAATGAATTTAAAATCAAACCAACAACTACAACCAAAAGTAGTGAGTCGGACTAACTACTAGCAGAGATTATTCGTAAAAGCCTGCGGTTTCTGACATAGTTCATGATTTTTATTTTATTTTTTTGTAGCGGGCCTCGAACCTGGGCATTCCGTGTTGTAGCAATATAATTTAAGTTAAATGCAATACATATAACAATACGAGTAGCTCAGTTGGGTAAGATGTGTAAGTCGCTGAGCAGTGGCATAACGTAGGAGATCTAGGTTCAAATCTCGTAGGTGACGTGAAAACAATTTTTTTTAATGACATATAAATTCGATATTTTTGTGAGTAGTGTTTGTTACAAAAATATTATTATTTGCCACAACAATTTTCCAAAAAAAAAAACGTGAAGTAGTTTCATCTAAATCATTTGTGTTAAACAATATTTTTTTTGAGTGTACAAATAAAATTATTACAACGCATTTACCGCCAATTAGCAGTGATCTTATTAATTCATAAAATTTTACAATTAGATTCAAGACACACAACAGCAGTTTGGACACAGTTTTTTGTCTATTGCTTAATACCTGGACTCATCCGAAACAGTTGAATTGTCACATACATATGCGGTTAGTTTTGAACGGGTTACGCTGTTTTTAAATTTGCCATAAAATCTGAATTTTATTTGCCTGGATAAACATTTTTTTTTCAAATTTTGCTAATTTTTTTTTTTGTGAAAATTGCAATTAAAAACAAAATGTTCTCAATTTGCAATGTTGGGAAAAAACTCCCCCCACTTCACGTTCAATGCGTTACAAATGGAATGACAAAATTAATATACTCGGTGCCTAGAGCAAAGAATTGTAGGGTATAAAAATATATCTAATCACTGTATATATGAAGATTTTATTTCTTATATTATTGCATGCGAATAAAACTATTGTTGTTATTATTACGCCTGCATTATAGAAATCTGAGCCGAAAAGCTACTGCTGTATGCACAAAAGCCATATCGTCAGCATGTACTTAGTACGATATTAACTACATCATATCTTCTTGTAATGAGCTCTGAGAAATCTTTTTATCTCGTGGAATTTATATATAATCTTATTTCACGCGCTCGACATAAATTTTGACTTAGCAATATTAATTTCTCCAAAAAAATTTTTAATAACATCCACTGTATTGTTTACTAAATAAAATGCATTGAGTAATACTTTGCACATATCTTGGAATCCCAATTTTCAACTTAGGTAATTAACTGTACATTCTTGACTTTCTTAGGAAATAACTGGATAGCAATGATGGTAGACCACAAAGCTGTCCAAACATTACTCTTCAAGGAAATACTTAATTATTTCACATTGGATCTCTGTCTGAGATAATTAAACCCTCATCTTCGAGTGGTTGCAATTGTGTCACTAGGAGGGGAAGTGGCACAGAAGCCTGTGATAAAGGCTTCCGGAACAGCAAAATGTTCCATTAAGTTCTGGAAATCTATTCAGAAATTTTATTCAATTTTAATCAGAGGATGAACAAACTTTTAGAGCATATTTTAAGTAGGTACATTTTCAATAAAGTGCTCAAAGTTCGGTGGCTTTTTTCCAGTACATTTTGTTTTTTTAAAAGTCATAAGAACATCATTTGGATTGATCTAGAAATAAATTAATTCTAGAGAGTAGGAGACTTCAAAAGAACTTATGAGAGATGAAGTTTGGCTTGAAAAGAGAAGAAACCCTACAAGACTGTGTGGTCTCTGCTGTTAAATATATTGATAGTTCTGTTATATATGGGGGCGGGAGCTTCTAAACACTAAAGTTTTGTGGAAAGGCTATAAAGTTGAGTTTAAATCAATTTCACCTGTCAAAAGACGTGATATAGCGCACAAGTTGAAAATCTGCGGATATATTGAAATGAAAATAGTGAAACGAAAAAGTACATATTCGAGAACATACATACCTACATACATAAATACATACATCAATTCATATTTTTTTAGCATTTTTATCGATTTAATTGAAAAAGGTTTCATTCTTGTTGAATCACTTTGCAGATTAGTATGGAGATAGAAGAAGAAGAAGACTTATACGAGGATATGAAAGCTTCAAATAGGTGGCTTCAATCAGTGATGCCAGTAGTTAATTCAAAAATTTCCCACAATTTAAAGAAAAAAATTAATTTTTTCCCTCAAAAAGCCATCAAATTTTCCCATAAAAATTCCCTCGAAAAATAAGGGGACTATGACCGAAAAAAACGTACATAAGGTTCAAAATGGTTTTGGTGATTATGACCATCCATGACCGGATACCCTTTGTGATACGGATATACTGAAGATTTTAGAATTCGACTGGGATAAAGCCTTTGATGAATAATGCGAGGATGATGAATTTAAAATTTTTATGATGTTATGAAAGAAGTTTTGGACATAGGGAACTCGCTTGTTTAGATATATTTTGATTTTTTTTCTACCCTCAAAATATTTCCTAAACTGCCCAAAGTTGCTTATAGTGAACGAATTAGTCTAGAAAGCTAAAAACTTCCAAAATGACTTATAGAAGCTTAGTAAGCCTGGCAACTGTCTATGAAGCGGGGACGAAAGGGTCAAAGACAAACGAGATATTTGACCATACAGTACTGCAATAACATTTTTTTTTGTCAAAAGTTCGTAAGATTGATGATGATTTTATTTACTATTCGATACCTTATGTGTTTCATCAATTTTTCCGTTATTGCTTAATTTCATTGACATTTTCGTTGCTTTTCAATATTCGACAAGTTTCTACTTCAATTGATATATTTGTGACTTTATTTAAGCTTCTTAGACTCTTCCAGACTTTTCAATGCTGTACGGGAGAACTATACGATACTTCAATGATTTAGATGCTTTCGATACTCTCCGATATTTTTTTTCACTACTAAACTTTTATTGATTTTTTTGCTATTTTGTTTTTGAAATATCAATACTATTCGATGCTCTCTCAATTCTTCGTTGTATCTTAAAACTATGCGATATTTGCGACTTTTTTCATATACAGGGTGTGCCATTTGAACTTATACAGCTGCATAAGTCAAAAAATTGCAAGTCATTCAAAAAATGTTTCAAATAAAAGTGGGTGGGTATCAAAGGGCTAATCCTGCCATGACCTTAACCATGACCTTGACCTACATTTTAAAGCTTATTTGCAGGTCAACTTTAGTTTTTCAAATGGAAATCCCTATTTCTGAACTCGGATTCCGGAAGAGCACAAAATTCTACGTTCAGATAGGTATTCATGTTAGAGGTCAAAGTGACCGCTGAAGGTCATTTCAAGGTCGAATCAGCGCTTGTTGCAAAAAAACTGCAGCCAGTTAAGGCAAAGCGGTCTTGGATAACAATTTGTTACTTCGCTGTTAGCCATTATTTTGGCTAATAAGTGTAATAATTGATTTGGTTTGAAGGAACTGGAATTAGTGTCGAGCTTATGACTTCATATTGAACAACTAACTAACTAGCTTTTATATTGTAAAATGGGATATACCTATTGAGATAAAAATGACAAAGCGAAACTGCAGCAATTAATCTGCTGTCTTGCTAGCACGTGGCGCATGCGCTTGAAACGCGAAGATAACTTCTAAGCAAAAGTAAATAAATTAACAAAAAAAAAAATCGTGTATTAGCATAAGCTATAACTCAATATAGCAACAACAATGACAACAACAAATCATTTTGACTTGCAAAGTTTTGTTTTTTTTTTTGCAAACATTAAACGCGAAAAACTCATCTGGAGCAAAACGTGGATGTAAAGCTAAAAAAAAAACAGTAAAAATAAAAAGCAAAAACGATCAACAACTTAAAGAATACACAAAAAAGTTGCATGCATTGTTGCTATTTCACCCACTCACCAATAGTACATAGCCAGCTATGACGTTTTCATTTGGATGTCTTATGTTATCAAATTTTCGGGATTACTGAATACTATATACTGAATGCCAGAACCATCAAAAATATAATCAATAAATTTAACCTACTATAGAGTTTTTGTTGTAATACACAATCGACAAAAGAACCTTTCTTATGATATACCAAAATATTTTCATATATCTAATGAATTATTTTTGTTCTACACAGTTCTATATGAAAATGAAATCAAAAGTACATTGCAATGGTTTCTGTTCTGTTGTCAGCAACGTTAACATCAACGTCAACAACGTAATCATTTCATTCGCGTGATTCGACCATTCGATCGTACACACATTTTGCATTGAGGTTCAATGAACCTACCGTCGCGCTGTCAACGCAATGGCATTTTATACAGAATCAGTTCGGATGCAAATGTTGAGCAATCAATTGCAACAATGTATTGGCCACACAATGTAACTGAACGTGCGAGGACTGACCTGTACTACGTGGACAGAGTGTGCACGCCACGTGTTATTAACATATCATGTAGTCAGAGGGAGTTCCATAAGCAAAAAACAGACAGGATCAATGAACGTTACAGTGCAGAAATGCCAAGGATGATAGCAACAGCAGTGTCTGTGTCTTTGTCTGGATCTGATCAAGTTAGAGACAACATGTGTTGCTGAGAGGAAAAGCATTCAGCAAAATGAAATAAAAAAAGTTCCTCATGCAAATTTTTACAGCGGTAAATTCCATCGGTTCTTTTGTTCGCACATTGTTTGCACCTTTGGATCAACAACGATCATCGTTGATATATTTGCAATTTTAAGCGTATGCTTTGAGGTTTTGTTACTTTGCATCCTTCTACTGTTGCATCGCTGAATGTAAATATTGTTAATATTCAGCAGTAGCAGGTCTTTTTCCACAGAATTTCACTTAGTTAGTTCATTGGCTCTTATCAGACCTTATCAGAATGCAGTTAGTTCTGCAGTGACTGTCTGCTTTGTCTTTATTTCTTTTCTCGCTTCTGGTTTTTTTGAGTTCATTGATTTATTTGCTGCATTAAATTATCTCGTCGTCAAACATAAATATTTTGTCTCGTTGTATTTTGATCGTTAGTTGTGATTATTGTTTGACTTAGATTTTTTTTTTCTGCATACATTTTTTTGCGCAACAAATGCATTGCAGTTTGAACTGTAAACTATTTGGGTTGAATGAAGTACAAACTTTTTGAATAACAGTCATTTAAAATTTTGAAAACATACAAATTCGTAGCGTCAGCGCAAAGCACATGGTTGATGCTAGGCCTAAGATATCTGGTACTAACGATCAACTGATCTATGAAAGAACTGATGTCTTCAATACATATCGTTTGTCCGGAGCATAAGCCTCATGGCTTTATAAAAACCCAGTCTACGACTGCTGCAGAATATTGCTCGTTATGATTGAGGTTACTTACATAAGTGTTGATAAATCCAAAATCATCGTAATTTTGAATTTTTATTTTTTTCCGTCAAAAATAATCGCAATTTTGAATTCTTATTTGTTTCCATCATAAATAATCGTTATTTTGGACTTAAATTTTTTTTGATCATAAATAATCGTTATTTTGAATTTATACTTTATCCGATCAAAATTAATCGTTAGCTTAAATTTTTACTTTTCTCGCTCGAAAATAATCGTTATTTTGGATTTTTATCTTGTTCAATCAAAAATAACCGTTATTTGATTTATATTTTTTTCGATCAAAAATAATCGTTATTTTGGATTTTGAGTTTTATTTTTTTTTTCGATCAAAAATAATCGTTATTTTGGATTTTAATTTTTTACGATCAAATATAATTGTTATTTTGGACTTAAGTTTTTGATAAGTTTTTTTTGTCTCGTCATAATTAATGATATTCGAAAAGTGCATACAAGTTTATGGATATGAGCTGATATGGATTTCGCTTAGCGAAAACGGAATATGTGGAATATGCAAGTATTTCAAGACCGCGGTAAAGAGTACGAGAAATCTTTTTCTTCAGAACGTAAACACTATGAAAAATACATACATACATTAATAAATACATACAAGATAAGCAGTACATTAAGTGATATGAAATTTCTGTTATATTCTTCTGCGAGTCTTTCAAATTATATAGCCATCACGAATATTCTTAACGAGAGGTTTTCCATTCATTAAATGTTTTATTAGTAAGTCATAAAACGATGTCTTATGCCATTAATTCATAGTCAAAGCTAACATACCGCTCACTTGCAATTTGACTTTATATCTCGTATTGTCTATAAACCTTACCAAAAAGCGGGTGGCTTCACAGATCATAACCTGCAGATGTCAATACAACAAATTCCCCACACAATGTCTCTTCGCCTTCCGTAACGCAAGTAACTGGGTTCAATTACGAGTAAATTGGCAAATGGTTCACATGCTTCCAAAAATGGTTAACATTGGCTTGGATTGGATCAGCCTTAAGCGGCAGCAGCAGCAATTCAATTTGGCCGCAAAAACAATCAACGCATTTTTGTTGTCGGCTTAAGCCGTCAACGTTGTTGTCATCGTCGGTCTCTCACTTACGACAGACGTCGTCACTCGTCGCAGACATGCTGGAATTCAATTTTTTTTTTCGTTATAAGCCATCCATCGAAATCTTCGTTGGTAGTTAGTTTCAATTAAATGCAATTTGTTTGTTTACCGCGTTGTTGAACGCGGCATGCGCCAGCAATACTATGGAATATTCCACAAAAAATATACTGCTTGAATAGTAAGAAATATACAAAATTAAGAATTTTGATGAAATTTTATAAAGTGGTAGGTTGATTTGTGAATAAAAATATTTTTTTTTTTAATTGGGCTGTACCACGCCTCAAACAGTAAAAGACGTTTTCACTGCAAAACTAATGAACCGATTTTGTTGAAATTTTGTATATGGATATATATTGAACGCTGAGAAAAGATATTTGATTTTTAAAAGCCAGCGCCTAACAAGAAAAATTTATATATAGCGTTCAAATCCCAAAGGGGTGCTTTGAAAAATTTTTTGAAAAGATTTTTACGAGTAATATATCTCATCAGAATATATCGAAAAGGTATTTTGGATATGACAGAGGGTCACTATAAAATATAGACAAATTACATTCTTGCATGGAATTGTGCCAGTATTTTGCTGTTCATTATTATCATCACTGTCATTTTTATCAGTGTACTGCATGCAATTTGCAGCAAATTCGTATTAAGTGTGCGCACATTGTTGCGCGCAGCATTTTTTTTTGCTCCGCGCTTAAACTCTTTATGCTTTTGTTGCTGTGATTGTTGTTGTTGTTGTTGTTGCTGCAACGGTTGTTATTGTGTGCTCATACTGCTTGCTCATGTTGTTTTTGTAATTGTGTACGCTTAAGCGCAATTCTCGTTGATCGCAATTGAATTGGACATAAATAAAACAAGATCAATCAATTGATTTATATTGACATGTTGCAAAAACAACAGCAACAACAACAACAGCAACAGCAACAACAAGACAAGTAAACCAGCAGTGTGCAATAAGCGCCCCCTAGTGTACAACTAAACAGCAGAGTCTCTTAAGGTGCATGGTCCTAATTTTTTGCTGTACTTTTTTTTTGTTCAAGTAAATTTTCTATAATCAGCCATGAATTAAAATTCTATTACGTACTCTTAAGCAAATTCTATTGCCTATCATTAGGCGCTTAGCAGAAGCAATGTGTTAAAGGCTTTTAAGCATGTTTAACATGATGATGATGAAGATGATGATGATGTAACTTATTGCTTGATCTATAAATCACTTAGTTTTGACTAACTTCACTACTTGAGTTTCAGTCTTCTTATGCATGGGACCTCATTTACTATTTGTACTCGCGCATATGGCTACTTCACTTGATTTTGCAGTCGGTTTTGAGCACTCGATATCTGCATGGCATATCTTAACTATTTATTGAGTTACGGTCTGTCTATCTCTCTAGCTGAGTAGTTGGCCATATGTCTTTTTAGTCTGTTTTACTTGATTGATTGCTCACTTGTTTAGCGAGTGTTGAAATTTTGTACTCGCTATATTTTGTGTATCAACTGAAAGCTTGATTTTATTTATTTTGATCCAATCGAAAACTTGTAGTTTTTTAATTTATCAACTATCTGTCGTATGAAATTTTATAGTCTGGATTACAAACATAAATTTGTTGTATATTGGACAATTGAAAATTCACTTGTTGTAATAAAGAATTTGTGTCGCTAATACAAAAATATCATTAAATAGTTCAATATTTGCGATATCTGATTTGTTGTTATTCATTCTCCAAAATCTTTGCTTGAGTATGAAAAAGTTGGAACAAGCGGTTCAGATTTCATACAAGTCCACTTCAAACATACTGACTGATATTTCATGCTTGAAATGCATTTTCGCTCGAGTTGTGGCAAAAGATCTTAACTTTGTTCAAATAGAGCATCGAAACCAGGTTGCCAGATCTCTGATAACTCGAGCATCAACGAAAATAACTAACTATGAGCTATGGGTTATCGAGTGCGAACATGCAAATCGTCTTCGGTGTGGGGTCTCAAAAACCAGTCAAAAACTCAAAATAACGAGTCAAAGTTCTCGAAAATCTAAGTTAGGCTGACAGTTTTCTTCGATTACCGCGGTGTGGTCGACTGTGAATATCTTCTGGAAGGGTAAATGCTAAATATGAAATATTATTTAGGCATCATGTAGTGGTTACTTAAGAAAGTCCTCCGGAAAAGACTAGATTTGTGGGACAACTTATGAATTTTACACTACAACAATGCATCATTTTGAAAGAGTTTTAAGTCCAAAATTCATCAAATTTCAGCTGATATGGTACCGTTTAGTTTTTTTCTATTCGAGAAGCTAAGGCTACCATTTTGAAGAAGCCGTTTTGAGTCAGATGGAACCATAAAAAAAAATTTTGCTTAAGGCTGTTCCTCAATAATAAGTCTACGAAAATTGTAAGGAGGATTGTTTTAGGAGCTGGCGTAGTTGTAGAGAATTGCTTGTTGGACTTGGGACGTTTTGCTTACAGTTAGCAGCGAAATTGCTCTACAAGAACCTCAATGCCAACGATGGCTTACGTAATTTCGCTTCTCAATCATGAGACAATTTTGATGGCTACACAGAAAAAAAAGATTCGCTGATATCAAACAATTTCGGGTCCGATTTCAACGAATGTTGTGTATGATTTTCAGTCAAAGAAACAGTTTCTCTGATAAAACAAAAGATGATTTGTTGAAACTTAGAATAAATTAGTTGATTTCAAAAAAAAATTTGTTAATTTTCCTAAAGTTTTTGTTGAAACTTAGAATAAATTCGCAAAAAAAATTTTTCTTTTTTGAGTTTTTACTTTCCTCTATTTCTTTTTTTTTTTCTATTTTCTAATTTGTTGGTACTTATTGTCAGTCATTCTTATTTTAATTGTAATACGTTTTTAAAACTTCAAAGGAGAAATAAATTTTTTTTTTTACCTGTCACCCGATCATAGAATTGAACCTGTGTTCTGCGCCATGCCACTGTTCAAAGATGCTCATCTTACCCAACTCAGCCACCGACATCATTTTTAAGATATACTAAAATCATATTGTTAAACTGCGCATGTAACATCCATTGTTACATAAAAAAAATAAAAAAAAAATTATGCCGTCGCCGGGGTTTGAACCAGGAGCTTCCCTGATTAGACAATGGAAGTTTTTTATTTGCATATCAGTGAAACTTTCTGCTGATTACGCTAAAATATTTTGTTGTAAAATCAGTTAATTTGAATTTGCAAATCCAAAGAACTTTGTTCTTGTATGTTCTGGTATGGATTTCGCAAATTTTTTCTTTGATTCAAAGAAATTAATAGTTAAATTCCACAAATTTAAATCATAGAATTGCAATTCTTTGATTTTACCCATCTTGTTTTTTCTGTGTATAAGCAAGCGACAACTTCACAATATCGTAAGGTTAAGGAAGTTGTTGCCAAGCAATTGAAAGTCAATATGGTAGGAAAAGTAAACGTAAGATATGCCAAATTTGACCGGAATGGGATGTTAACCACTCTGTAGCACTTTTATCCCGCATCAGACGGAGTGTCTCGTCAAGTGCTACTGTGATAACTGGTCACTGTCTCATCGATAGATATGTGGAAAAACTAGGATTTCGTTCGTTTGAATTTTGTAGAAGCTATGGAAATGTTTCTGCCTCGCACTTGCTAGGAGATTACACAGAACACTTTGGTTTGTCCTTATTTGTTGAACTGGCTGATCTTAGATATGTTGGTATAGGTCAACTAGTCAGTTTAATTACGAAATCTTTCTGGTTCTATGAGAAAATTTAGCTAAATATTCTGTGGTATCACAATGGACCAGCATTTGGTCCAAGTCGTTACTACATGATACATTAGATTGCAGAAGCATTAAGAGCTCATCATCATGCAAATCTATGCGATTATGAATTTAAGTGAAATTCTGTTAACACCTCCAAGCAAATATCGCTCTCTGCTTTCAAAAATATTACCATGTTTTTTATTGTAATTAAGTCGAAACATTACTTGTGATAATATTTTCTTAAAAAATGTATAAGCAAAAATTTTTTTTAGGAAAAAGTACGAATATATCATTTCAGCTCAATGTTTCGCAATTGCAACATAATTATAATTACCGCTAATACAATCATTATTCCGTTTTTGCTTGTTAAAATACCGCCTCATTTTCAGTGATTAAGGCTGCGCAAAAAACAAAAAAAAAGTAAACCAATCGCTTTAATTGAAATTCTTCTGCACATGCGCCGCATTTTATAACAATTAAATGTGATAATTTACATTCTTGCCGTCATACCTGTTAGCAGCTACAGTTGAGTTGACTTAAATGTATAAAGCAACTACAACGATAATGTTTTTAAGAAGGAGAACTGCTAAATTCCACAAATAGAGGTCAGAAATAAGAAGATGAACTCACTTTATAGCTACAAAAAAAAAACTATGAAGTTCACTTAATTAATACGCATCCAAATGAACTTCACTGTAGCTACTAATGTACCTGCATTTGAAATTTTAACGCCGGCGCATTGCATTCGATGAAGAAATGAAAAAAAAAAATTGCAACCAGTTCGATTACCATTTTTGGCAGCTCATTAATTTTTATCCGAAATGTAGGAAAAAAACTTGCAGCATAATTGCGCTCAAATTGACAACACCCGCCATTGTCATGTGGCAGCGCAGCAACAACAACAGCAACAACAAAGTGCGCGCTTAATAATTTAGCAGCAATTTAATACGCGTTCAGCATTACATTTTCCGCATATGAACTGACTGACTAACGCCGAGTTGTTTTTCACTACGTACTATGAGTATGGCTGATAGTTTTTCCCTTGTTTTTTTTTTGCTGAAAATTTATCGCATGCAAGTTTTGATTGAAAATCTTTACAGTCAAAATTGACAACTGACAGAGCGACAGTTGAGGCTTGAACTGATGCAGTTGGCTTTTTTTGTTTTTTTTTTGGGCTGCTTTGGTACATGAATCACCGTTAAATTGCGTGCATGCAATGAGCCAAGTTAATAAGAGCCGGTTTTATTTTTTTCCCAATTTTCATTTTTGGTTTATGTCAATTAATAAAGTTTTTGGCATTTTTTTTTTTGTCAAGATATTCACTTGTCTTAAGAAAAACACAAAATAAAGTAAATGGAGTTGCACGCACGATTATTTGTTTTTTTTTTTTTTGGTATGAGAAATTGTATTTTTAACAAAATAGGAAATAAAAATATTTTATATATTTTAAATAAGTTGGCTTTAACAGGCTTTATTTATTGCTTTCTTTGTTTAACTTTTTGCTTGGGTTCTCAACAGATCTATGCAAGAAGTGAATCATATATGGCGTACAAAACTCTTACTAATCGGCTTTTAAGTTACTGATGAGTGCTCCCAGCAGAGGATGAAACTAGTATAACTTGCTTCAGCCCATTTTTACAAGTCTTCACAAATTTTGAATACACTTGATATCAGACAATTTCCACATAAAACTTACTTTTACTTTAGTCACAATGTTTACGCTACAAGGCAGTTATTTTAACCGAACTACAGCTACCATCACTATCATTCTCGTTTTAATATAATTTCTTTACATTTTCCGCTTGATGAGTAGCTTTCAAGCTAACCCTAAGCGTCAGTTCATATTTCAGCATAATTTGCGTTTACAATTTTAGCTTATGCCACCGTAACCTGTAACCCTTCTGAGCTCCTACTCGCGTTCAAATACGTAAATTTCCCCACACGCATATATGTCAACATAAGGCTTAATTTTTATATATTCCCAGTGTGCCACACGTATCCGTTTCGGATTTGTTTAGGATCCGCTTCTTCGTATTATTTATCCGAAAAGGATTCCGATTCTGATACGATTCGGATGGGAAAACGTGGGTGATTCGCCTCCAAACAGCGGGAAGGATCGTCCGCGTTGTCGGATCCGTTTCGAACTTGGAACGGACTTCATATAAGGATCCAATTCGGATTGGTTTTTTTGTTAATAAAACGGATCCGTTCGGATCCTTTTCGAATTCGTTTTCGTATGAAATTCCTCTCGAAAAATTGGAATCCGTTTTGTCGGATCCGTTCCGAAGTCGTTTTTTTTAAATAAAACGAATCCGTTACGGACTCTTTTTAAGACATACTAAAATGATGTCGTTAAACTGCGCATGCAACGACCATTGTCTAATCAGGGAAGCTTCGGTTCGAATCCCGGCGACGAAATAATTTTTTTTTTATTTGTTTTAATTTTTTATTTTTTAATTTAAAAGTATTTAAGAAACAAAAAAAGTCCGGCTCGCATCCGTTTTATTTAAAAAAACGAGTCCGTAACGGATCCGTTTTAGCCAAAAAGATTCCGTAACAGATCCATTTATGAAGTCCATTCCGGATCTGTAACGGATCCGTTTTAGTTAAAAAAAAGGAGTCCGGCTCTCATCCGTTTTATTTTAAAAAAAACGAGTCCGTGATGGATCCGTTTTAGTTTTAAAAAAACGATTCCGTAATGGATCCATTTATGAAGTCCGTTCCGCATTCGTTTTTGTGCACATTGGGTTTTAGTAAAAGTTTTAAACGTTAAACTACACAATTGCATTAGTGTAGTGGCAGTAAAAATTACGACCTTTTTTTAAGGAAAAAGAAAACATGCTCGCCTCGCAAGTTACACACACAGTTCAGTGCTCGAAATGGTATTATGTTGACTAATGAAGCATTTACGCCTAATATAAGGCGTAGAAAAACTATAACGTTAAGCAATAGCTTAGAAAAATACTAAATGCAATAATTCATAACTCTGCCAAATAAATCTGATAAATAGTTATGCGGCGGTGAGTCTGATATGCTCAGTTTTTGAGCTACATGGGATAAATAAATTATTAAGCAAAGTGCGTGTAACCAACTTTTATTTTTTTAGTTCTTAATACATATAGTCCAAGAGCCCGATGTAGAAAAGTCGAGGAAAAAATTTACGGGAATGATAGTACATAATGCATTTTGGGTTGCCTTGCCAAAGCCTGTTCCGATGCTTGAAAATGCGCGAATACTAGCCAATTTTGTTGTTTTAATTATAACTGTAGTATATTATATAGCTCGAAATGTACGCCAAATTATAGAATTCGAAGAGGCTGATATATAATATATGGGAAGGGCCGAGTTACCGCCTACGCCAACAACGCCGTGCCGTAGGGCGGCAAAATGGTCGTGAAATATATTATATCTTGATTTGCTAGGGTTTTTGAAATTCAAAAATGAGGACCTTTTTTTTTAGTGACTGAAAGTAAACCTATGGAAGTTGTAGGGAAATATGTTTAATATTGGTAGAGTTTTTGAAGGTGAGAAGTGAGGACCTTTTCTTTTTTTTTTAGCTCGTCAAAATTTTTTTTTGGCAATTTTAAGCCTTCTTATAAGGGGTGTCATAAGATTTTTGCATGAGGGCGACAATATTCATAATCCGGCCCTGTATATGGGGTTGCATTGTTGAATCCTGTCCCAAGCATGGGTTTTCACCGGTTTTTTTGGGTTAATTTTTGTTAATGAAGATAACAGCTTGAAATGTGTGCCAAATGATAGAGATCGAAGAGCCTAAATAGAATATATAGGGTTGTCTCGTCGAATCATGTCCTAAATATTTTTTCTTAAATGAGTGGCAACCCATGTTTGGAGCAAAAAAGACCAATGGCCAATGTGAGAAAAATGACAGCTGCTTTAAATGTAGAGTACTAAAACTTTCGCACATGCCATTCAAATTTCAAAAACTTTTGATTTCTTCATTTCAGTCATGGCGCTCCATCAATAAACTGTTAGAAAAAAAGAAATATCTCAAGTAAAAATAAATAGAAACTCTTGTTAAATGCGTGCAGATTCAATTAAAATGCTAATTTTTTTGAGCGCCAATTTGTTGCCCATGCTGTGTTAACTAACCGCCGCCAAGTCAACAATTAAAGCCTACATTTTTTTGAAACCACTGTAACGAAAGCAACAAGAACAACAACAACAACAACAACTGAATGGTTTGTTGTTGGTAAGATTTGATGGTACGTTACGCGGCGGCGTGTATTGTAATTTTCAGCACTTGTAAACGTAATTAGTGCGTAGATTACTTTATTAACTTGGCTTGATGATATGGTAATAAAAAAAAGGTAGGAGGAGGAGCTGAATTTCATTTTGTTGTAGCATATACATAGATAGTATGTATGTAGGAAGCTTTTATATGTAAAAGGTAAGCTCTTGAGAAACTTATAAGAAGCTTGAATTGAAGAACAAAGAAAAATTCTACTTTAAATAGCTGCAACAGATTGAAGATAAGTTTTTAGATGAAATAATTATACAGAATTAATTTTGACTGTCAAATAGTTCTTTGGTTGATGTTAGCTAAATATTTAAGAATAAAGAAAAAAAATCACTTAAACTCATACACGAACACAATGCTTTAAATTACAGGTGTTTTGTGAAGGCCGAACTGAAGACACTTGGGCGTAGCATGAATTGCAGAAAATGGACTTTAATGTGTACATTGAAAAGCAGCGAATATATAAACATTCACAAATGAATAGTAGATACTTAATAGTCTGTTTTGGAGCATAACCCTAGAGAACTTTCAATTGTTATCAAATTCTGTCATAAGTAGTTGAATGATTATGTGTGGTAGTGTCCATGAAAAGTTCAAATGTGTCGGGAAGCTTCGATTATCTAAAAAGCAGTGTTGAACGTAATGCATTAGCTTTTCAAAGCATTAGCAAATTCCCCGCTTTGGAACTATGAATAAGACTTGGACTTACCACCAGGATCCTAAACTGCGACAGTAAACTTCTGATTGGAATGAGTCTAGCTGTTCCACTCTAAAATTGGCAAAGGGCTCAAAATCTTTTAACTTTTTGTGATGCCAAACAAATTTTGTTGATCGAATACTCACAAGCTGGTAGAAAAATAACAGGAGAATATTGTTGCTGACCTTTAGAGTAGCTGGATGTTAAAAAATATGAGAATATACCTGCTTTAGTGAAGAAAAAAATTATAAATATATCATCATGACAATGCATCTGCTCACAAATGTGCTTTAACCGGCTCTAAACTTACCGAATTGAAGTATAAATTGTTGGTACCTCCACCCTATTTACCATATCTGGTTCCCTCTGACTTCCATGTATTCTCACACCTCATAAGATTTCTGCGTGGAAAGCGTTTTGCATCGTATGAATAAGTAATTGCAGCCTTAGGGAGGTTTTTTTAAGGTCTTCTGAAAAACTTCATCATGGATGGGATACATAAATTGCAGAAACGCTGAAAAAGTGTATTGAAGTTTATAATATTTAAGTTATAATACTGAAGTATATAATATAGTACTAAAATTATCCTGTGCGCTTCGCTTCACCTTAAATTGAAAATTTCGTCTTTATTTTTAAAGTGGTCTTTGTGAAAATGCTTTTTTAAAAATATTTTTGTGTGAGGCCACCCTAAATAGAAAATTTTTGTGCCTCATAATATAAGAGCTACTATATGCAGATTCGATGTGAATCGATTAGCCGTCAAAATGATATTTTTAAAAATATTTATGAATCAGGTCCACCCTAAATAAAAGTTTTATAACCTTAGCTATGCCTCTTAATATAAAAGACACGTGGTTTAAATTCCAAGTGAATCGATTCACCGGTCCTCGTGAAAATTATATTCTCAAAATATTTCTATGAGGCCCACTCTAAATATGCACCCTTAATAAAAGTTATTTTTATGAGGCCCACCCTAAATATGCACCCTTAATAATATAATATAATAAAAGTTTTATAGCGTAATCCATGCCTCTTAACATAAAAGACACTTCGTGTAAATTCCATGTGAATCTATTAAGTGGAAAATGTTATTTTAAAAATATTTTTGTGTGAGGACCACCCTAAATAAAAGTTTCGTAGTCTTAACAATGCCTCATAATATAAAAGCTACGTAGTGTGAATACGGTCTGAATCGGTAAACCGGATTTCGTGAAAATGGTATTTTAAAAATTTTTTTGTATGAGAGCCACCCTAAATATGCAACTTAAGTAAAAGTTTTGTAGCCTTAACCAAGCCCCTTAATATAAAAACTACGTGGTGTAAATTCCATTTGACTCAATTTAGTGGTCTTTCTGAAAACGCTATTTTAAAAATATTTTTGTATGAGGGCTACCCTAAATATGCACCCTAAATAAAATTGTTATAGCCTATGATACCCGCCTGATCAATACTAACGTATGTACTTGAAAAATTTCATCATAATCGGAGGGATAGTTTCCGCGTCCACTAAAGACAGACAGACAGACAAACAGACAAAAACTGAATTTTATGTAAGAGATATCAAAAACCAAACTCGTAGTAGTTTTTAACATAAAAATTGAAACAACTTTGTCTTACACTTAAAACAAACTCGTAGTATTTCACTTGTTTGCCTGAGTATTATTGACAATTGCCCATATTTTGAGAAAAACAGTTTGGGGTAAAATATATTAATTTTTGAGTCTCGACATGGTTTCGCTGGCAGACGAAATGAAAATACATAATTTTATTTTTTCCAAGAATTGGACAATTTTGAGACCCACTCAGTTCCAAAATCAAATTGCGATCTTCCGCCAGAAATTTGTGCAAACAAATATTTTACACAAATGGGATTAAATAGGACACTTTGGTTATCGGTGAGCGCTACTGCTGATGTTCAAAATCTATTTCCACCATCTCCCTATCGATTGGTGCAAAAAATAATTTACCTAAATTATAATTGCAAACTTTTTCAAACTTATACATCAATATTTTGTAGGAGAATATCGTGAAAATATTGCCACCTTGTAAAGATAAGTATTTTATAAGTGTGAAAAATTATCATTTTATTATTTATTTATTTTGGTTTGTGACTATACTTAATTGAAAGTTGGGTTGAGAACCTCACTTAGTGCATCAGATTCTCAAACTAAATTATATTTTTCTTGCAAGCATTCTTACTAGAATAATCTATCTACTTTATTAGAAAATTTACAACATAATCTAATAAGAAATTTCCCATAAAAATAAACGGATGTCTGTTCATTTTCACATGCTAAGTATTGACAAACAATCTCAAAATAAATAAATTAAAATTTCTCGTTCATCAAAATCCAATAAGCCACCTTTTAACCACAACTAAAGCTGACAATCCTGAGAAAAAAATTTATTCAATTTAAAATAAAGGACATTTGCATAGGCATCATCAGTGAATTGAGCAACTTCTGCCACTGTCACTCATATGATATGATATAGTCAACAAATGTTTCCGTTAAAAATAAAAATTTTCATATACCCTCCTACATCAACTTCAAGTGAATTACAATCAGATGTAATTATTACTATGAAAATTATATTGCATTTCCATGATGTCTCTGGAGTTTGGTGGAGACTCTGCTTTGTCTATGTTGAAAATTTATTTTGGTGTTTCTTTTGTCAGCTACCTTTCAGCATTGAATATCATGAATTATGACGATGACGATGCTTTGTCTTTGACTCCGATTAGTTGGCGTCAATAAATTTCTAATATATGCACGTTATTCATAATATTCTGGATTTTGTTTTCCTACTTGAAATGTTTATAAATAAATAAAAAGATTTTTTTTTTTCAACTACAAGGGTTAACATTTTGATTGATATCGATACTTGCTAACTAGATTTATGTATAAGGGCTGTTCGAAAGAGCGTTTCTTAAAAAAAATAAAAATAAATAGCGTGGATATACATAATTTAAAGGCATTCGAAAATAACTAAAAAGTCTCAAATAATTTCATGGACTCTCAGAGTTTCAAGAAAAAATCGATTCCTCCATACAAAAGTGCTAAACTTATACCCGAACTAATTACATTTGAGAAAGTTTCTATACCTTAAGATGACTTTGATAACTGAAAATATTTAATATTGGGTTACTTGTACAATTTCTTCTTTGTATCAAATTTTTAAAAATAACTCCTTGACAGGACAATTAAAGTTCACTGTAACTTATAGCCTAAAGATGTTATACCCATACGAGTAATGTTTTGTGATAAGTATTTCAACACCAAAGTCTTAAGCTTTACTAAGAAAGTAGCTGAACAAGTAATAGCTCCTAATTGACAAAAAAAAAAAAACGTTATGACAAAATTTGTTTGAAACATTTCGTAGAACTCAAAGAAACACGTCTCAGCAATAAAGAAAAGGAAGTTTTACAAATTTACTAAAACATAAACATCAAGTTATAAAGACCTACAAACAATCAAAAAGGTCAAAGCGTGTGCAACTGCCGCAGCACCTTCTGTGAGTTCTAAGTAAAAACTTTTAAAACAAAAATAATAACGGGCTAAAAACGTTCACTGACAATAAAAAGTTGTCGTAATGTCAAGTTCAAAAGGAAACGCGCTGCACGTTTAACCCATTGCAGCATACGCAATGAAAGACACGACAACTAAGCACAGGCCAAAATTGTGTAATAAAACGACCACAAATGACTTGAAGAAAGAGTTGAGAACGCGCCAAACTAGAAAATATAAATTAATGTGAACACAGAATGGGCTTTTTTCTGCAATAATAACTTAATACTTAAATACACATCATATTTAATTAGTTACAAACATTAAGCATGTTAAACCAGAAAAATTATTACCAGAATATAATTTAGTTGGTCAGAACGGTTTATAAAATACCCTATACAATGTTCGCTTAAGATGATCTCATTTCTTCTCTTCAGTAAAATTATGATAGGTCTTAGCCAAGAGTTAAAAAACCATCGAGAAAGATCTCTTTTACAATGATAAAGACATGAGTATAGCTAATTCCTACTTGGTATTGAATTTTACGGCATGTAAGAAGGAGCACATTAGTATCCGATTTCTGTTATTTCATAAATTCTTAGCTACGTAATTTTTAAACCGATTGCCAAGTATAGGGGCCACTTATAAAAAAAATTGATCTAAATGGCAACTTCAGTAGTTAACGGACTTTGACATAGTGTAAGTTACCACAAGTTAAACATTTAATTTGTTATTAAAATAGGCGATTTTAATAATTTTTCTACAATTTATAATACTTGTAACATATGGGACGTTCTTTTACAAACCGAACGAATTTTGACAAAAATTGACCGACACCATTTTGATTTGGCTGAAATTTTTTTTATGGGTTCTGTATCGAAAAACAAGACTCCCCGAATACGTGGATTTTTTAAAATAATTTTTTTTTTCAAATTAAGCGATTTTTGGCTTGGAGGCTCACTTTCAAAAATTCATAACTCCGGTTCTGTTAAAGCTAGAAAATCGATTTTATTTTCATTTTCAAGCTAAAAAAATAAACTTTAATATAAATTTTTTTTTTTTTTCAATTATTAACAAATTAATATTGTTATAAACAGTTTTTAATTTGATTTTTCGGAATTTCAATTACCCTGTATCAAATTTTTAATATGACCAGCGTGTTCTACGTCAAATTTTTTATCGAAAACGTATTTTTTTTTAATGGGCAAACTATTATTACTATTAAATTTTGAGAATTTCGCGATTTTTGGCTTGAAGACTTACTTTCAAAAACTTATAACTCCGTTTCTGCTAAAGATCTAAAATTGAAATTAATTTCATTGTAAAGTTAAGAAAATTAACTAAAATAAAAAAAATAATTTCTTAAAAAATTATTCACAAATTAATATTGTTATAAACATTTGAAATTTTTAAATCAATTTCAACATTTAAATTCTTTATAACAATATTAATTAGTAAATAATTTTTTAAAAAAAATATTTTTTTATTAAAGTTCATTTACTTACTTAGCTTCAAAATAAAAAAATATAATCAACTTTCTAAATTTAACAGAACCGGAGTTATGAATTTTTTAAAGTGAACCTCCAAGCCAAAAATCACGATATTCTCAAAATTTGAATTCGCTCTATTTTGAAAAAAAAATTTTTTTTTTTTAAATCCTCGAATATGGATCTCTTCTTATTCGATACAGCACCCATAAAAAAAAGTTCAGCCAAATCAAAAATGCGTCGCCCGAAAAGTGTTCGGTTTGTAAAAGACCGTCCCATATGCTGGCCATGACCGAGGTAGGGTGACCAATAAAAAGGTACTTTTTGATTACTTTTGGAATCGACTGGACCCATTGACGAAAAATTTCAACCATTCCAAATCATTTAGAGACAATCACTTAGTCCTTAGTAATATTGTTGGATGATAATCCTCAC
Organism: Meiosimyza platycephala; assembly: GCA_963662105.1. Classification (NCBI taxonomy): domain Eukaryota; kingdom Metazoa; phylum Arthropoda; class Insecta; order Diptera; family Lauxaniidae; genus Meiosimyza; species Meiosimyza platycephala. The sequence continues at coordinate 16,137,566 of OY759210.1, forward strand.
ATAGACTAACAACATCGCTACAGACTATAAGCGATTACCTCGAACCGTTTTGGAGTATAGAACCTTTGGGTTTAATTTACCCAAATCGAGTCCAATTTTGTAACTGAAATTAAAAGGTAACATTAAATAGCTCGAGCATAGCAAGCATTTCTAATGAGTGTTATTAATCGTTATATAGGCATTTAAATGGAATATTTAAATAAGAAACTAATAAATGAAAAAATGGTGTCTAAGACAGTAACAGAGCCGTCAGAAAATAGAGACCACTTTTTGAATGACTTTTTGTTCAATACGAACTTGGATAATTTTAAGAAATATCGTTGAAAATCGATTGTTGTGCCAGAGAATATCGAATAATTATGCAAAATTGGCATGTGATATATTACCGCAACCATTTTGAATAATTTAACAAGTGCCTAAAAAAGGCCCGTGTTGATTAGTGCAAAGAAATTGTCGACAAATACTACCATGGTGCATCAAATGCCATCAACAATATCTACACGAGCCATGAATCGCGTTTGAGCCAGCGAATCTCCTAGAAGAGCCAAGTGCAGCAAATTTTGTTCTTACAAGAAGTACTTCAAACCATATGGTTTTGATATTAATAGTCGTGTGGGAACAGTGCCACTAGAAACTCGTAGAAGAGTTAATTCTGAACTATTGTTTGCCAGAAGTCTTCAGTAAAACAAGGAAAACAAACAAGCCATTGTTTTTGCTTCCAAGAAAAACGTCGACATTGAGTCAAAACCAGTCCCGGATTTAGAAATTTGCCGCCTTTAGGCCATTCACAAATTGCCACCCTTTTTCACTGCTGAATATGGGAAAAAATTTTTCTAATATCAAAAGTGAGGACCTTTTTATTTTGCTTGTCAACATTTTTTAGGTATATTCCAAGTATATTCGCACTTTTTTCCCCATGTATAAAAAAATTTTCAAAGTTCCCAATATTTGCCGCCCCTAAAATCTTGCCGCCCTAGGCAATGTGCCTCTAATGTAAATCCGGGTCTGGTCAAAACTTTTGCAGATATTTTAAGACAGCGTGATCGCGCTTTTTTGCAAAAATTATGAAATCACAACTCATATTTTAATATCAGCTGTCTTCGGATCAGAGTTAGGTATTATTTTTTTTTTTTAGTTTTTGTATCAAAGTTCTTACTTCCCGAGAAATATTGATTTTCAGTTTTGAAAAACTTCGTTTAAGGCAATTATATAGCGCTCTACATTTTGAGAATTCCCCATTATGACATGTAGGTACCACAAAATTTCTATTAACTCCTTCGATCTCTATGTCTCGACCATACCGACCCATTTTGCTATACCGAATTCAAAAAAGTTGAATGAAACCTGCTCAACTCTGGCACAAAATCAAGTCGACTCGAATTCATATTCTTGTTGTTGTTTAGCAGGGACTTCAATTAAATATCTTAGAAATGACACTAAAAAGCCTGATTATTTTTTTTTTTCATTACGTTGTCGTTATGTTGTTTTTTTTTTTTTAATGCCATAACAAGTGGAGCAACTGCGTGCAGCCACTTGTTGTATACCGTATGCGGAGCACAAATTTAAATATAACAATAAAAACAACAAACACAACAAAAAAAAAAAAAAAACAACTAAATTGCCACCAGGTATATTGTCATAAACTGTGAAACAGGTAGCTACTCCAAAAAAAAAGGGTCACTTTAAAAGTAGCTCCATTTTTTCCAAGTACCATTAGCAATTGTTGACTTTACGTTTATTGTTTTCCTAGCCACTTGCAATATTGTGACGTATCTACAGTGGCGCAAATTTATTAAATATTTAGTTTATATAGCATTTGCCGTATCTATATGGCTTTCATTAAGCTTATACCACTGTGCCACTGTGTTGTATGGTAACTAAATCTAAATTGAATAGCAGAAATTGAATGAAATGAATTGCCCCATCTATTCCAAGTATACTTGAGGTGGCATCTAGTGGCGACACACATAGTCATGGCAGTGATATACAACAACTATATTTGGTTCAACACAAATGATGATCTTAACGTTTTTTTGATCTTAACAATCAGCTTTGTGCCGTTGGCCATCTCAAATGCAAAAGTAATGAGTAAGAAACTTCATTCCGAATCCAAAGCAACCAAATTTTTTGTTTTTTTGATCTGCGTGCGAGATATCAATCAAAATTCTGCTGAATTTTGTAGTTTATTCGGGAAATGGAGCAACAAGTGGATATATGTTAATTTTAATTAGTTTTTTATTTTTTTATCTTTATCTTGTGTTATTATTGTTGTTGTTTTTTTGTCGTTATTCTTATATTTTTTTATGATTTTCTTAAAATTATTTGAACAGAAATTTTAACTAGAACCAACAATATTTTCAGCGCTATGCATACGTTGTTTTTTTTTTAATAAATCTTGTTGTGATGAATACTAATTAATTGGTATTTGAATTATTAAATATTTGGTTTGATGTTTACTTAACTTTTGGTTTAATTAAAGTGAAAATTGTATTGCATAATTTATTTTGCCAACAATTACTTGACAGACTGCAGGTTATTGTCACACTCAAGAGTTAGACGTTGCGTGTGAAATAGCTACAAGTTTTAAATCGCCTAGTCATAATAAGGTTTTAAAAAATTTCTTATTAAAAACTATATATAAAATTTTCAAAACACTTTTCTTAGGAATATATATTTCCTTTCAAATTCACACGCTGTAATTTTTTTTTCATGAAAGATGACTCTTAAAACTAAAAGTGACCAACATTTACCAAACAAACAGGTAGTTTATTTTTTCTAACAAATTTCATTACAATTTTGGCAATAGAAATTAATGCGTATCTGCAGCAACAGGTAGCTCAGGGTGGTACATCCATTGTTTATTTGTGTTTTATTGTATTTCAGTTAATTGTTTTGCTAAAAATCTCTGCACAATTATTTGTGTAATTTTACTTTCTTCGAAGTACTCGCATCTTGCAACTACGTCATGTGCTCTTCAAGTAGCAAACAACAGGTTCAATTTCGACTATAATAGATATGTTACGGTATCTGTGTTTCTGCTTAATGCCCTTTGATTAATTTTTTGTTTCCATTATGGTGCTACATTTCTTTTGTTTAAGTTTTCCATGTACTATAGACTGGCTACTTTTTCGGTCAACTTGTGTGGCATCTTTTGTTGTATTTTTTTTTTTTTGGAAATTTGGTTTTATTTTGTTAATTTTTTTAAAGACTAGAAACAATTAAAAACAAAAAATTAATATGAAATTGAGATTCATAACAAAGAAAGTTGAGAAAAGATTTGAGTTGTAGAGTTTTTTAAAGACTCTCAGTGGAAAACTTAAAAATTTTGAAATAAAACATAAAAAGAAAAGTTTTAAAGTACTATAGAAATTTAAATTTAAAAGAAAATATGGGGTAGTTAACACAGGCCGACCAGACCTATCATGCCCGAAGGACTTTGATGCGCTCAGTCCGAATCCGAGAATCTCAGAATTTCTCCTATACGTTAGGTTTTCGGGATATCCTAACCTAAAAGTGCAAAAACACGGTTTTTGGCTATATTTGAGCTTATTTTACATCGCGAATAAATTTTTTTTTCCAAAACTTGTTACGGCATCTGAAAGTACTACTCTTACCCTTCAAAACCTTATTTAGATTATATCGATAACTTTTCTTGTCTCCGAAATATCGTTACTTGAAATTTATTACATAGGCCTACACACAGATCTACATTAATTAAAAAAAAAAAAAAATACCTTGAGGACAGGGCGCAGAAGTCATATGATATATGGGACCTTCTTTTACAAACCGAACACTTTTCTGACGACGCATTTTTAATTTGGATGAAATTTTTTTTATGGGTTCTGTATCGAAAAAGAAGATTTACACGTATTCGAGGACTTTTTTTAAATTTTTTTTTTTAAATAGAGCGAATTCAAATTTTGAGAATTTCACGATTTTTGGCTTGAACGTTCTTTTACAAATCGAACGGATTTTGACAAAAATTAAGCGACACATTTTTGATTTGGATGAAATTTTTTTTATGGGCTCTGTATCGAAAAAGAAGAGATATGTACGTATTCGAGGATTTAAAAAAAAAAAATGTTTTTTTTTTTGAAAATAAAGCGAATTCAAATTTTGAGAATTTTGTGATTTTTGGCTTGGAGGCTCACTTTCAAAAATTCATAAATCCGGTTCTGTTAAAGCTAGAAAATTTGTTTTTATTTTCATTTTAAAGCTAAGAAAATTAACTTTAATAAAAAAATATTTGTTTTAAAAATTATTAACAAATTATTATTGTTATAAACCATTTAAATGTTTAAATTGATTTTTAGGAATTTCCCCCACCCTGTTTCAAATTTTTAATACAAACATCGTGTTCAACGTCAAATTTCCTATCGAAAACGTATTTTTTTTATTTTATTTTTATTTTATAACTATTAAATTTTGAGAATTTCGTGATTTTTGGCTTGGAGATTCACTTTCAAAAATTCATAACTCCGGTTTTGTTCTATTTTGAAAAAAAAATTTTTTTATTTTAAAAAAATCCTCGAATACGTATCTCTTCTTTTTCGATACAAAACCTATAAAAAAAATTTCAGCCAAATCAAAAATGTGTCTTTCAATTTTTGTCAAAATCCGTTCGGTTTGTAAAAGAACGTCCCATATACGGAAAGCAATGGTCAAAATCAATCAAATAAAGTACGATAGTGGATAAATAAGTTCGTGCCTTTTGCATGAATTTTTTAGTAAAAAAAGTTTTAATTTTTCAACATAGTGTCCTTTTAGCTCAATACATATAGTCCAACGTTTCTCCAATTTTTTTATTTCTTCCAAAAAATAGGATTTCTCAAGGTTCTAAAAATATGCCTTTGTTTATGCAATAATTTAATAGTTGGAGCTAAATCTCTTTCCATCGAGCCATTTCTTTACGTTTGGAAATAGAAAATAGTCACTGGTGGCTAAATCCGGAGAATATAGTGGATGAGGTACCAATTCATAGCCTAATTCATGGAATTTTACCATTGAGACTACTCACGTGAGCACTAGAGCTGTTCAATATGTCAGCGGACTACAATAGCGTCTAGCCCCTTATATAAAAAAAACGCGGCTACATTTCAAGATTTGAGTGGCCTTGCAGTCAGAAGTTCTTGAGTTCTAGGTTTCGATAAGAGTAACGAAAACTATTCGAAAAATATGAAACATGATAAAGGGCCTTTTTCAACATGTTATCTAAAAGTTTTGGAATATCGTATGAATACTACAGTTCATAACTTTGCAACGAATTGAGCTATAAAAATTGTAGGAACTTCAATATTTTATTTATTTTTATTCCATTTTTATAAGAACTAGTATCCATTGCCCTCTCTTTATAATAACTACTAAAAAGTGTACCATAAGTTTCGATGTTCACGTATTACTTAATATATAGATATATAATATTGAAAACTGTAAACTGAAATAAACCACTATAGTGACCGATAACTACTTAATGGCCTTTCAAACTATGTTCTTTCAACTGAAACATAACTGATGATGTACCATTCAACGCCAACAAAAGCATCATGAAGAGCTTCATTTAAAACACTTGTCACTTAGAGACTACAGTAGAGTTGTTAACAGAGCAGAGCTGGCAAAACTTCTAAAAAAGTCAAAAGAATAAAAAAATTAAGATCATAATAAGATGATGAAATTTTTGTTGTTGCTGCTTTCATTACTTGCAACATAAATAAGAACACAAAATGATATAAAAATGTGAGTCGCTGCGTTTTTTGTTTTGACGTTTTTACACTGAAAAAATGTCCCTTACTGATTTGCTTTAAGCAATCAAAAAATTTTGATTAAAGCAATTTGATTAAAGCAAAAAAAAGATATCGAACCTACACCAGCGAGAGCGTCAATAAAATAAAGTTGACGCAAGTGGTGCTATAAGCAAATAAATGAAAGCAACACTTCTCTATAAAACATATTTTGCTCTGTGTAAATTTAAAGTTTTGCTTTTGATTTTTGTGCAAGTTGCTCAACGCGTTTTGATGATCTTTCAGCAAATTTTGACGGTTTGTTACCTTTTATCGTTTAATTTACAATGAATAAAAGCCGACAAGCGGGACATGACTCCGTAGCAGTCATAACTAAAAAACAGAAAATCACTTGCAACAACTGGAAAAACAGTCGAAATGTCCATCATCAAAATGAACTAACGAAACAAAAAAAAAAATAAAAAATTTGGGTTATAAAAATGTTTTAATTTACTGCAACTAACTGACTGACTTAAATGACTGATAAACCAGATGCGAGACAGGAGTCATTTTGTTGTCCATTGTGTTGATTTAATCAGAGTTTTTTTTTGTTTCTTCACGCTGGTTTTTACATTTGGATTAAGCCACGTTAACGTTGCTTGTTTATAATTTGCTTTTTACATTTATCACGCTATCTTAAACCTACGATGCAGTTAACTGTAAAATAATGTTTTTGATATACTGCTTGATTCTGCACGCCACTGTAGTAGCTGATTAAAGTATAATCATAACTTTTAAAATTGATTTGTTCAGAGAATAACTCCAATATATTATATTATATATTCATTAAATATATTCAGTATAAAACTTTTGTTACCGCCAAGGCTAAACCTTTGGTTCCGTCTTAACGCTTTTTTAATATAATTTTTAGAGATTAGATAACTTATCATCAAACTTCCCCAAAACAAAATAGCTTGTACATATACATGTATGTTGTATCTATCCCCTTGAAGATGTTATGCAATCGCATCCTTATTTTATAGTTGCAAAAATTGTTGTTGTTGCTGTTGTCGTTGTCACTGTTACTGTTGTTACATTTGCACCAAATTAGGACTCAAATGTTAAGTCAAATTCAATTGGATTTCATGCAGGTGCAGTTACAGTTGCTTCCAATTTTTCTGTTTGGTTTTAACTTACAAATACCATACACCGTTACCACTTCTATGGCCTAAACTTTCTATTACCAAAAAGAAAAAAAAAAGCTACAATTGTCAGTTGCAGAAGGCACCGCTAACATCGCGGGAGTGCTACAGTAAACATATGTTTTCCTTGCACCACTGTTTGTTTGTTTATTTGTTTCTATGTTTGTCTGTCTGTCTGTCTGTTTGTTTGTGTGCCAAACACGGTTCTGCTGTTTGCACTGACATGAGTCTCTCGTAAACCATACGAGTCACAAAATACTCGTACATGGCAATTTGCATATTTGGTTGTTGTTGTTCTTGTTGTTTTTTTTTCTTTCGATTTTTATTAAAATGGTTTGAAAAACAACAGCAACATCTATCGTAATAACAACAATAAAAATTTGTAACAAATTGTTGCTGATGATTTCTATTTGTTACAAATTGCAATTATTGCTCAATTTTTTTTTATTTTTGTATGTAAATATTTGGGTGCATTTGTCGTTGGGAAATTTTGGCAATTTGTTTAAATGTTTACATGATTTGGGTCGGGGGAATTCGGAAGGATAATTGCATTGGCGATAGATTAAAGTTATTAGATTTGTTAGTAAGGAAGTAAATAAAAAATGTCTAGAAAAGCATATTTTGGCGACTCTGTAAAGAAATTTTAGTAATTTCTATAAAAGAAACATATATTTCTAGGGACTATCTCATGGAAATTGAAAATTTATTGCAACCAGAGTTACATCATTTCAAGGATCATGTCAAGGATCAGATATGGATAGCGCTCTCAGCACTATTTCTGTTACTAAGCTCACAGTTTCCTTGTTTGATACTGTGACAATTGTCGACTGCCTGATCTGCTGTTTTTTTTTAATGTTCCTCAACACTTAAGACTGGGTCGCTTAATGTTTTACAATTCTGTGAAGAAGTGATAGAAAAAGCTAAAATTGATGGATAGAGAAATTAGATGAATGAGAAAAAAGACTGATGAGGTAAAGGTGGGTGTAATTTTGAAATTTTGCGTTTTATAGACATTCAGGAATACTGATGAAAGCAAGATATTCCAAATTTGCGTTGAGAAGAGGAGAAACATTCTCCTATTTACTGTGCCCAAAAACGGGTCAAAAAATGTAAGCAGAGATAAAAAAGTTCTTTATAATTTTCTAAGAAGAAAAATATACTTCAGGAGATAAGACCTCATTCATAACCAAAATTTATATTCAATATGTTTCCACAGATTGGTGCAGCTATATAACACATAGATGGAGAAGGTTAGGTAAGGTCAAAAGGGCTGCTTGTATAGCAAGATGTACTCGGAGACAGTTTGCCCATTATTTTACCCTAAATATATATAAAATTATTCGCCTACTTCTCCTTTAATAGTCCTATTGAATGAGGGTGAACCACCCAGAAGCCTTGGAGAAGTTGAGGATGCTGGTGAGTTCCAACTCAGCTAGTTCCTCAAAACCAACAAAGAACACAGAACCAAAATATTTAATTCGCCCCGGGCATTCGCAGAGCAGGTGTTTAACCGTCTCATCCTCTTCTTCATCGCCGCAGCTTCTGCAGAAATCTCTGAAAGCAGCACCATATCTGACGGCCATAGGACCAATAACACAGTGTCCCCTCAGTACTCCTACAATAGTCCTTAGCTCTCTTCTTCTGAATCTGAAGAAAGATTGCGTTCTTCCCAGATTCTGTTTAGGCCACATAATTCGAGACGTAAGTTTCCACCTTCTGTCGTTTGTTTCTTGATGACGCTCTTTATCCAATAGTATAGTTCCGCCAATGCTATCTTAAGGTCTACTATTTGCTGATTCTCGGGTTGTTCTGATCCTATTCTGGCATATTCGTCAGCATTCTTATTTCCGCAAATATCTTTATGACCGGGCACCCAGCAGAGCTCTATAACATGCAGACGGATTGAACGTAGTTAGATGGAGAAAAAACACTACCTTATGGAGATCTATGGTCCCTTGCGACTTTTAAAATCCATTATCAACATCTACTAATGAAAAATTTTCTTGGATTTGGAAACATTTTTCATAAAAACCATACTAAACCAATAGTAAACTAATTAGTATAGATAAAAAAAAAATTAGAAAAACATAGCTTGTTCTAATTTAAAGAGATATTTACTTGAATCAAGAAAAGATTTTCTATAAAAAATTATTTTCCCTTCACTCAACGATTTTACATTACTACTGGTGATCTTTATTTTCTCACGGATCATATGGCCCACACAAAACTATTCTAGCAATCGTTTACAAGATGACTTAGCACGGCTGCGCTTTCTGCTACCCTGGTGCCATTACAGTGCTTGTAAGAAGACTTCAGTTATTAATTTCTGTAATGCATTTACAATCCATTTCCATTATCACCCTTTGATGTGAACCGAAATCGATCTTGACAACAATTGGTCAGTAACTTCACATTGGACTTCAGAAGTCAAATTCGACGAAAACAATTTTTGGAAAACATTTGTACTTTACTATACCAAAGGAACATTTCACTGAGAACGTCCAACATAATGAAAAAAAAAGAAAAATTTTCATTTTCTTTAATGGATTTTGATGTCATTTCACTAGACTAAAGAAATTTGCTTTTGATGCCATCGGTTGACTACCGGATAACATTGCTACAATAGAATATTTTGACATCGATTCAAATTTCAATATCATGTGACTTCTTTAATTTTTTGATATTTCGTTTATATTTTTGATAAAAAAATTCCATGTAGAATTTTTGCTTCTTTGCAAAAAACGCGAAATCTCATATAGCTCATATAAATATGTACATCGATGATGTCGTCTATTAATGTTGCAATTCATAAGTCCAGACTTTCCAAGAGTAATTTCAATACTATCGATATTTTTATCACTAAGAATATTTTTGATGCCTTCAGCACCTTCAAATCTTTTGAGGCAGTCAGTATCTTTAGCTCCTTCTGTACTTAAAGTATAAATTATAGCTAAGATAATGCCGATATATTTGATACCTACAATATATTTAGTTCAATTGATTACTAAAATTTTATTAATTACCTACATCGTTGCTATTGATGCCTTACATCCTTTCACACTGAAAATACATTCAATATCATTAGCATAGATTATTTTTCCATATCCAAATATAACATGCCATCTATGTATTTCAAATTCAAATCAATAACTACAGCCTTAAAGCATCTGTGTAGCACTTATTGTTAAACGTCATTAACATTTTAAATGAAGTGCTGACAATTCAATCGAACCTACTAAGCTGAAATTTATTGATTTAAAGTAGTCCGCTTAAAATAGAAAATAATACGAAGTGAAGTTGTTAGCTACTTTCATTCTACTCTATGGACAATAAGACGACATTTGTTGCGTTTGCGTTCGTTCAAATAACAGAGTTTTGTTATTTTAATGAAGATCCAAAAGAGCTGTTTTACACAACGAAACATCTGAGTGAATATATGGCTTAAATGGTAACATGTGCGTGGCACACGTTTGATTGTATGCAGTGGTGGATCTAGAAAATGAGGCATAGGAGTAAAGGCACAGGGGCCCAGAACTTACACTAGATAAAAAATAATAATAAAAAATTTTAACCTTTTTTAACAATTCTAAAAGAAAATTAATGCACTAGGCTTGCGAATAAAAACTAATCCAAGAAAATTTCCAATTCTTGCTGACTTATCTGCTGATGGTTTCAGGTTTCACTTTTCATTTCATCATTTTAATGTTCAAACTTTCATTCAATAGGCACTGCTCGTATGAGAAGGATCTTGTTCTTGAAACAATTCACATTCTAGAAACGCCACTGCTGGTATCTGCCAGTTTTTTCATGCTAAGTATTTCAACTCATAGCAAATCGATTATTGAAAAATTCATTTAAATTTTCTACCAAATCAAATTAATTGTAACATTTTTCAACATCAGACAAGTTGTGACGAATTTTAATGTTTCATTGCTGACAAGGCGTAAACATTAAATGATGACTTAATTAGATCGGTAGCCTCATTAGGTTCAGGTAGATTGATTTTAATTTATAAAGAGTTCAAATAGTTCAACTTTTACATTTTCTTTTATTTTGAATTATAACTCGCTGGCATGCAACATATGCGGCAATGTTTCATTTGTCATTTATGCCACATGTGTTCCCGATAAACTTTATTGATTTGTGGTTATTGTCATTGGTATGTTGTTGTTGTTTTTGTTGTTGTTCAATGTCAATGTGACATTAGTTGGTTATTTGTTGTTGTTGTGAACAAATTTGTGCAAATATTTTTTTTTCGAAAGTAAAATTTCTACTTTCTTCTGTAATGTGGATCATAATTTTTGATAGAAGATATGTCGTTTTTATTATGGCATTAATCATTTCGATTTGTGGCTGTAGTTAACTGTGTGCTATCAGCTGATGCTTGTAGTGAGTAAGAAACTTTAAGTTAATATACGATGACGGAATATTGAACGAATCTGCCTAACCAATGCAAATGCTCTAAAATTGACTGAAATCAGTTTAACACAACAAATGTCTATTAGCTAGGCAACTTTACCTTTAGGCTAAACTTTTTTTTTTAAATTTTATTAAAAGTGAAATTTACACAAGCAACAAATATTTGAACAAAAAAAAAAGATCAGATAATAAATGTTAAAATAATTACTTTATTTGGTTTCATCATTTCTTTGTTTAGCCCGCATCTTGACAGGTGGTCTCAATCTAACAGATAATAGAAAATTCATTATCTTTTTCTTAATTTCTTTATAACTTTGGCTCACTTCTTTTACGTTATTCGTTTGTTTGTTTTTTTTTTTTTCAGTGAAAGTTTAATCCTCTTAAAAATAACAAAAAAAAAAAACAAACTGCTTTATTTTATGAGATGAAGATATTTGCGGTTCCAGGTGCAAAATGATGCTAATTAATTATTTTTTTTTTTGTATTTCAATAAACATGATTTTTTTCATATAAACTTTGCTACGAAAGTATTTGATTTAAATCAAATATTTGAAAGTACCACAAAAAATACAAAAGACTTAAGCAACAAACTTGCACTATTAATTTATGGGAGAGCTTTTTGCTGCCTAAAAAAATGCTTTTATAATAAATTTTAAAATAAAAAACTTTAAAAAAATAACAACAAAACCTAGAAATGCAATAATAACAAGAAATTTGAAATTCCAATTTGCACAGCATAAAACAATCTACCTACAACGTAACAAAACAATTTCATAGCGAATGAATGCCACCTAGAAAAAAAGGCTTCAACTTGCATTGATCCAAAGACAGCCAACTTCACACTTACATATATATATGGAATATATAAAAAGAACCTTAAAATAACATGACGTTCGACCACCCACGCAATTCAATTGCAGCCAGTGTCAATTTCATATATCTGTGTGGTTGCTCCTGTTGCCATTACTAGTGCTGCTCCTGCTAGTTATAACAATTGTTGCTATTGCAGCGGTTGCATTCATTGGAAAAATATTATCATATGGAAATTTTTAGAGCGATTACAAATTCTTGTGCACACAAGCAATGACCTATACGCTACGCTCAAACATATAGACGGGCAGAGAATTAGATAGACTGATATATTCCACATGTTGCTACTGAAATGTCAAAACCACCTCATGTGGGTTGAGTTTCTTCTGCTTAACGTTTGTATAGCATTTTTGCTTTATGCTTTTCAGTCTTTTATGTTACAATTGCTGCTGGCCATTGGCATCATCATCACCAGCAGCAGCAGCATGAATAGTAGCAATTGCAATAGCACCAGCATTAATAGACAGCTGGACAGGAGCAACAGCAACAGGTCACCAAGTTACCAACGGCTATGCTGTGGTGTGTTGGTTGCGTTTATGTTGACATTGAGAAAAACTCAAGATTTTTATTATTTATTTTCATCTTCATTTCTTTAAGTTGATGCTTTGAAATATGTGTATTTATATATTTACATATTAAATATGTATTGAAGCAATTATCTGAGTATTAGTATTATTTTTAACATCGTTTATCTAATCGAATAATAATAATAATAGGTTTGCCCCAAGAAAAGGAGACAACCCATATTTTGGACGGGATTCAGCAAGGCAACCCTATATATTTTATTAGAGATCTTCAAGGACACACATTTCAAGCTGAAATCTCAAACCATAAACATTTTTCTGAAAAAACTTGAGCCAAAAATCAGGTGGCAACCCACATTTGACACGGGATTCGGCAAGGCAACCCTATATATTTTATTAGAGATCATCTAGGTCTATCATTGGCCCAAAAAACAGGTGGCAACCCATGTTTGGGACAGGATTCGGCAAAGCAACCCTATATATTATATTTAGGCTCTTCAAGATGTATCATTTGACATACATTTTAAGCTGGAATCTTAAACCATAAACTTTTTTCTAAAAAATGTTGGCCCAAAAAACAGGTGGCAACCCATGTTTGGGACAGGATTTGGCAAGGCAACCCTATATATTATATTTAGGCTCTTCGAGCTCTATCATTTGACATACATTTCAAACTGTAATCTTATACAATTTTTATTAAAAAAAAATAGCCCAAAAAACGGGTGGCAACCCATATTTAGGACAGGATTTGACAGGGCAACCCTATATATTGTGCTTAGGCTCAACGAGCTCATCATTTGACATGCATTTAAAGCTCAAATCTTATACACATTTTATTAAAAAAAATGGCCCAAAAAACGGGTGGCACTTTAGGACAAGAGTTGGCAAGGCAACTCTACATATTGTGTTTCAGCTCATCGAGCTCTATAATTTGACAAACATTTCAAGCTGTAACAGCTGTAATACACTCGTCTTTTCTACAGCCGGCTCTTGGGCTAAGAGAAATATATGGTATTTACATACATAAAAATGGTTTGTAACGCTTTGGCGTAAGATATACTGAAACGATTTTAATAATTTATTTTTTAAAACAACAAATCTGTGTTAAAAAAGGATACTGCATACTTTTTTTATTTTTTAAAGTTAAATATGCATTCTTTTTTTCTGCATTAAATTTTTATAAAACATTCTACAAAAATTCTTGTTTGATTTTTCGTTACTAAGGCTTATGCTGCTCTTAAGTTCTGCTTTGCTATTGTTGCTTTTTTTGTCTTCTTCTCATTTGTACCATTTGTGTTTGGCTTCGATGTTCAAAGAACAAACTCTCTTTTTTGTCTGACAATCAGCAAAAATTGACAATGTCGTAAATTTTCAAAAACTCATTAAAAAAAAAATAAAATCATAGGTAAAAAATTTCTTCAAGTGTACGACACCACCAAAAAATTAAAAATACCTGTTCAGCGATTTCATTGATGCAAGAAACAAAAAAAAAAAAACGCCATCAGCAGCCATATCAGCAACGACAGCAACAAATGGAAAACTTTTGCTGCTGCAACTTTTATTCATAAATGATGATTGCGCTATTGTTGTTGTTGTTGCTGTTGCTGCTGCTGCTGTTATGGCTATTATTGGCTTCTGTTTTGCTTTATATGCCATAAAATGATGCTTCAACACTCTTGCGCTGTTGTTGCCTCTACTATTGCTGATACGTGATTTTGTTGCAATTGCTGATTTTACTGCTGCTGTTGCTGCTGCTGCTGCTTAGATTAACCACGTAAATTCACTTTGAAAGTTTTTTTTGTTTTCTTTCATTTTTCTCTTTCTATGGTTTAACAATTTAACATTTTGTTTAGTCGTAGGTGGGTGTGGCATATTGTTGTTGTTGCTTTTGCTAGTGTTACCACCAACCGTTGGTGGTGGGCTCACTACTATGATGATGATCAATCTTCATAAAAGTTTAATGCAATTTTGATGGTAGCGCTTAAATGATGATTTCCGTCAAGATTTGCAAAGTTTAATGTAGTAATGGGTTTTTTTTTTTGATTTGTAAGGCATTTGTTTTTCACTTATACAAAGTTGTTATTGCTCTAAGGTTGGGCTGGGCAGGGATTATCATAGAAGATGTTTGTGCTCGAATGCGCAAAAAGCAGTAGTTAAATAAAGTAAAATCTGTCAGATCAGTTAATGTTGAAATCATGAATATCATAATAAATTTAGATGATAATGATGATATGGGCGTGCCGGAGTGTAATAGAAATTGCTACTGTTTATTTACTTGAAGATAAGTAATAGGGTTATTTTGCGAAATTGAAAGGTTTCTATTATATTGAACTTGGGATATTTCTAAGCTAAGAATTAAGACTGACTATTGCTTGAATTTTCGTTAAAGTCCTATGATTAAGTTTAAAACTCAAATTAACAAAAATTAATTTTAGAAAATTCCCATACATTAAACTTTTCAAATAATTTTTTTTTTGTTTTCATTATAACCAAATATTTATTGCTCTTTATTTTGGTGAAAGCCATGTGACTACAGAAGAATTGTATGAATATGCAATCATAAAAGTTACAAGACACTCGTTATCAAATTCTGTGAGATTTTTAGGAAAATAATTTCGAAACGGCAGTAAGAACAAAAATAAGATATAACAATAAGATTTAAAATATGCTATTACCACGTTTCATCAGCAAAAATTTGTGCGAGTTCGCATGCCACAAATTTTCAACCTCAAAGTACAAAATAAATAATATCAGTGCTATGCCAACAATAAAAAGGATACAAATAATGACTGAAGGACGATTATGCTGTCATTCACTTGTGCGTTTAACTTAACAAAATTTAGCACAGTGAAAAAACATCAAAATGAAAAAAAAAAAAAAAACACAAATGAATAATCTGTGTTCCAACAGTTTTCATAAGAAAAATACACAGGTAGTTGCTGCAACAATAATAAAAAGCGAAACAAAACTAAGAGCAACAAGTGTGTAGCATAACAGGTATGTATGTGAACAAAGATTTTGGCCTAATATTTATATATATGCTTTGTATAGTATATATGTAGTAAAAAGGATAATAAAATATAAGGTTAAAAAACAGTGGCATTTTCAAAAGTTTTAAATTGGAGCAGAAAAATTTTTGTAATTTGATATTTTGATAAATTTCAAAAATATCTCTATTTCTATGAGATGAGGTTGTAATTCTTAATACCTAATATTGCATATATTTTAATATCGATAATTATGTGCTTTAATTATTCGGCGATGAATTAATATTTCAAGTTTATGTTGCTTAGTATTGATCATTTTCTTAACGAAATTTAAATGTATCTTAATTTCTTTGTATTGCTATCATTATAACTCGTTGTTCGAGAATTTCATAAATGCAATCAATCCATTGTTTTTTCTTCGCTAAATCGGCATAGACAGGCCCGGATTTAGAAATTTGCCACACTTAGGCCGTTCACAAATTGCCGCCCTTCTTCACTGGTGAATATGAACAAAAAAGTTGATTAATATGAAAAGTGATGACCTTTTTTTTTTGCTTGTCAACATTTTTTTTAGGTAGTTTAGGGGGCGACATTTCAAGTATTCGCATTTTTTTTCCCCTGTGTAACCCTTACCATCACCAATGCATTATAATGCATTACCACAGATAAAAAAAAATTGTAATATTCCCAATATTTGCCGCTCCTAAATTTTTGCCACCTTAGGCACTGGCCCAGTGTGCCTGTAAGCAAATACGGGCCTGGGTATAGTGAAGTTGATAAAAATTAAGAATTTCTAAGGAATTCGCACTTTATTCCAAGAAATAGATCAGAAGGAGCTTGTTGTCACCAACACTAAATGGGTGCCTAATTATTTTCTCTCATCAAAGTACAATATATAGTAGAGGGTAGAACGAAGATTTACTTTTCTTCATTAGTTATTATTTCAGCTAACACACAAAATGGGAGTTGTACCAGTCGGATATCGAGATATCTCTTAAAGTTCGGCAACACCGATTTTAAAATCCAGAAATCCAGGAATTATAAAAATGTATCGGCAGTATCAAATTGTATGAAAGTTACCACGAAAAGGTCTGAAAAGATATAGGAACTCTTAAAACGATTACTGTATTATTTTTTTTTTCGATCGGAGAAAAACTCAAAGAGCGATTTTGGTTCTCTTGTAGGTTGTTTCTTTGCAAAAAAGATAACCTTGTTTTCTTCACCTACAAAAGAGATGCAAAAGTAAGATTCAAAGAAAAAATGGGTGGTGCCACACCTCGAAAATTAAGAAAAGATCATCATTTTTCAGCAGCTTTAAACCCACGTGCATCAAAAAGTTGCTGAGATATAAAAAATTTTGATTTTTTCTCATATTAGAGGCGTGGCACCGCCTATTTTTTCATCTCTTTGTATATACGTACCAAGTTTCATATATATGCGTCAGATAGTTTATGAGATATAATGAGTTTTATTATTTTCTTATATGGGAGGGCGTGGCATTGACCACTTTTTCCAAACCTACCAAAACTTAGATACTTACACAAATTATAAGCAACATATGTACCAAATCTTATCCAACTGCGTCAACCAGTTGCTGAGATTTAAAATATTTAATTTTTTTCTCGTATTGGAGGCGGGGTATCACCCATTTTTTCAATGAATCTTACTTTTGGATCTACTTTTATATATGTATATACCAAGTTTAGTTTATTTGCGGAAAATATGATGAATTTTAATTATCTTTCACATGGTGGGGGTGTGGCATGGATTAAAAAAAAATCTGATGTGCTGGAGAAAAATCACGAGACACGTATATTTTTGTTTAGTGTCTATTTTCAGAATAGATGGAAATTTCTCATGAGTACAAACCTTTGTCGGACCGTGTAATGATAAAAATAATCACATATATGTATGTATGTATAAAAGATTCCGCAGAAAGTTTTATGTCAACTGTTCGAGTTTTACTTCAAAACTAAGACTGAAATTCCTTTATCGGAATTTCGAATTTACTTTTTTTTTGCCTACATCAACATTTTTCGTTTATTTTTCATTTTGAGACTTCTTTTCACTACATTCATACAAGTAGTTGAAATTTTGTTACAAAAACTTTTTAACACCTTCACTGTTTTGCTGCTCTGCTCTGTTCGAGCTACAGGTTCAAATTGTATGCTGTTGTCTGCTGGCGGTTGCCGCTACCATTTCCTTTATGAATGAATGAAATCGGAAGACCTGCTGCTGTGCATTCATTAAAATCGTACAAGCAGAGCGTGTGAACGTGATTTTTTTTTTCACTCACAATTGTTGTTTTTGTTGGCTTACTTTTGCTGTTTTTAGCCTGTGTTGTCAAAAACAAAAAAAATCTTTTTTTTGCAAATTTAAATTCTACTTTTTTGTTACCATAATATTGGTAGGTCACCTTTTATCCTTTCGTGGAATTTAACTTCTTTTGATAATAGAAATTCGAAATATTTAGTTTCACACAGTTATTTGCTTCAACTGATTACGTTTTATCTGAAAAAAATATTTCGTTTAATTTTTTAAATTATTGTTTTTACAGAATTCCTTAAGTTTCCCACGCAAAATTAAATTAACCGCTTAACATAAAAATTTATTTATTTTTTGTTACCAATAAACTCAGGTGCCAATTGTAACATTTGCGGTATTTTTTTTTTAACTTTCACGTTTTATTTTTTAGGTTGTTGATTTCAATATTTTTATTTTATGTTTTTTTACATTTTTTGCGAAAACGTGCCGCTTTGAGATTTTCTGTTGATATGACAATAAGAAATGATATCAAAATATTTATACTTTCTTTCGGTGCAAATAAATTTAATTTAACGTCTCCAAAAAAAAAAAAAAAAAAAAATGCGATTCACTTTTATTTGTAATGACGGTTGAAAACAAAAGAGTTAGGCAACGAACTTGCTGAATTAATAAAAAAGATTTTGAAACCTTTCAGTTTATAGCAAATGCAATAATTTTTTTTCAAATGGTTGTTAAAATTAAAAATTAATGCATTGTCATTATTGACAACAGCTTATTGCTAACTGTTCTTTAAGGCTCTAATCCTCTTAACTCAAATAATGTTGCTCATATACAATCATGTTGATAAACTCTTAATGTAGCAAGACAAATTAAACAATATCCCTTATTCCAAGAAAACCTGCCTGATAAAAGCAGGTCCTTAATAATATTTTCTTATTTGTAATAAGTAGTGCACACAGAGGAAGTAAGACAATTGAAGAAACAATCGTAAAATGCATGGCTACAGTTGTAATATTTATTTCTGTTGCACATCCTGCTAAGTTATTTTCGCAAGCGTATCAGCTTACTTCCGTTTTTCTTAAAAATAAAGTCTTCAAATTTTTTATTATCGCTGGAAAGGAATAGTAAAAAACTGTAAAGGTTTCTTTTATTGCATTTTTCCCTTGACAGGATTAGCAAATTTTTATAACGCTCAGACAAAAATGTCAGGTAACGCATTAAACTGATAAATTGTTCTATAGAATTCAATTTTATTTAAAAAAAAAAAATTTTTTTTTGCAGCCAGTGGGTTTTGAACCTGAGCATTCCATTGCTCTATAACAAGTATACATTTGTTATATCATATAACTTCAATCCACTATCAAAAATGTTCACGCATCGAAAATTCCTTTGCCAAAACTTTAGTCCAAACGCTTATAAGAACAGGTCAGTTATAATGTTGCACATGTTCTTACCCAAACACAAAATATTTTGTACAGTAGTTGACAAAAAGTCAAACGAGCACAACACATGCCAATTTAAAGGTGATCCTTACCGGTTGACTGCATGATCATTGACCGCATAAAAAAAGAATGATGAAAACTTAAAAAAAAGGAAACCCTTAAAACAAGCTCATCTTCTATTTTTTAGCTGTAGGTGCAGGGACACTTGTTCCTCTTCAGTGCTTACATAATAATTCTATGATCCATATGCCAAAAACTTAACCTGCATAGCTGTACAAGCCAGGATAAAATGAAAAATATTCAAATATGCAAAAACCGTGGGGTAGGAAAACCACATAAGAATATCAGACTCGGAAAAACTCGTGAGTGGCACGAGAATGACTGACTAATTATTCAAATTATGCGAGCGCAACAACAAAATGTGTTAAAACTCATGATGGAATGTTTAATATGAGACACACGAACGAACAAACAGCCAACCAACTTCTAACGAAAACTTAACCAGGAGACACTGACTCGCGACAGACGTCTGCCTGTTTGCTAGCTACTGCTAGAACGGAACGTGCGCCCAGTCGACCATGTCCCGTCATGCGGCAGCAATGAATGAAAACCAGTGAAGCAACAAAGGCTTCAATAGGGGTGCGCAGGCGCATATTAAAATACCTGCACATAACAAGTTCACTGCGGCGACCAAGTCTTAAAATAAAACAAAAAACTATGAATCGGAAATAACAGAGAAAGGTGTTTGCGGTACTTTGAAAGAGGGGGTGTACTTGTACGTAATGACATGTGCGGCCCATACAAAAGCTGGTAGTTATATGTTTTGACATTTTCTTGTCCAGCGGTTACTTTGAAAATTTATTAGAAAAAAAAAAAAACATTTAAATTTTTGTGTCGTCAGTGCGGCGCGTCATGACTTTGCTCTGAAACAGGTACTGTACACGGGCACGCGTAATGCATTTTTAAGTAGTGCTTGACTTTGAAAGTGTGCTTTATACGTTATCAGGAGTGAATTATGCAAGGTGCAAGGATGTGCACTGTACTGCCTGAGGTTATGCAAGCATGACATTTTTGTTTCAACTTTTTGGGTGTCAGGTGTGTTAAAAGGACTTTCTTACATTAAATTTTTATGTTTATTAATGTAAGTTTTGTTGCACACACCCGAAGAATAAGTTTAAGATTGGGTGATGTTATTTGACTCATTTGGGCGTGTATTTTTTTAACGACTTTGTATTGAATACAATATATTGAACATTTTGATCTTTTATTGAACCCAAATCATTTTGATGATTTAAGAAAGTTGGTGATATTCTAGAGTTGACCCGAATCACATACAAAATTTTTTACACCAACCCACCCCTACCCCACACTTCAGAAAATAGTATAGTTCTGATATACATATAACAAAAACTTGATCTCATGGTATCGAAATATATCGGTAGAGTTCTTGAAAGCTGAAAAGTATCGAATAATAATTGAAAAATTCAATAAAAGGCGATAGAAGTCCATGTATGTATATCGGAAAATTATCGAATCACTATATAAAATTCAAAAAGCATCGTTTCGAATCAAAAAATATTGAAAAAATTCAGGAAGTATCAAAAAGCAAAAATAGTAAATATATCGATTGTTATCGAATATTATAGTAAACATCGATCGTAGTTGATACATACCGACACATAGATAGATTTATCGAAGCATTTATAAAAATTAATTATAAATCGAAATGTATCGAATAATATCGTAACATACATATATCGAATTTCCTCGAAATTTTCTAGTGTCGTGAAATTCAAAAAAAGGGTATGAATTCGATACATATCGAATAAAAACTTCGATAAAAATTGTTAAATATCGATTAGTATCAAAAATATTAATTGAAGTTGAATATTTCGAAAAAACCAATATCGTTTCAAATTGAATCGGAATTCGAATCAAGTTGAAATATATTGGAAATTTCTATAAAAAAATTTCGAATAAGTTGATGAGAAACTTTACAAAAAAATTGCCTCGGAATTTTTTTTACCAAGCCAAATGAATCCCGAATGCTTCATCTCAAACATACACTTACACAGATATATATGCCATACAAATCTTTTGATCCTCTTATTTTGTATTTCAATTAAATAGAGTTCAATGAACTTCCTGCCATATCAAAAAAAATTATTTTAAAATCAGGACATGCAGCAATAATTTATTTCATTGTACTAAAAACTAAAAACAGGTGTGTTCTATGCTACAAAAAAAAAAAACAATAAAAAATTTCTGATCCTGTTGAGCAACGACGCACTTGCTCCATTTACGATGTCAGTACAACGTACGTTTTTGGAATTTCAATAGAGCACATAATCAAAAAAAAAAAAAACCATTTCTTTTTATGTCATTGCATTGAATATTTTATTAATCCCTAGTTTTCTTATATGTACTTGAGCGCTTTGACGCGATCGTATTTTTGTATTGCAACTATAGTACTTTGCTGCATTTATGAGTACGCGTACTTAAAGGAATATCCGGTACCAACAGGAAGCATATGCGCCATGCAATTTGTGCCTGTCTGCATTCACGTGTGCCGCTGAAATAATATATAAATTTGTATTACTCACGATCACAATAGTGTGAACACTATCGATCGTTTTGTTTGTCAGGCGGCTGCTTTCGTACTTAGCTGTGATTTGCCACTTTTGTTTGATTTTATCATTAATGGACTTTAAAGTACCCAAAATGCTTCTTAATTGCTTTGTAAGAAAAAGTCAGAGGACAATTTGCCGCTTAAAAATCCTTACTTTTGATATTGCTGATCGTGCGCAGAAGCTATCGATCACGTATGTGAATAGAACAGAATATTAAACAGAATTAGAATTCTATAGGAATTAAAAGTAACAAAATTTGGTATAGAGATGTCGGTTACTATAAGCTCTAAAATTAATTGAATCTCGAGGGGATTGAATCAGTGGGCGTGGCACCTTCCATATAAGCAAAAAACCTTTTGTGTTATATTTAGTGTGCTATGAGAGTTATCTTTTTAAAATTTGGTATAGAGATGTCGGTTAGTAAAAACTCTGAAATTAAATGGACTTCGATGGGGTTGGCTCAGTGGGCGTGGTACTTCCCATTATAACAAAACGTTGTAAGTGGGTTATTTTGTGATTTATTTAAATATTTTTTGACTGTTTCAACTTTTTTTAACCTCTTTCAACTGGTTTCAACATTTTCCATATTTTTCCGACTTTGCCAACTCAACCACTTAACTTTTTTCGACCTCATTCAATTTTTTTAGAGATATTCAACTTTTTTCGAGACTTTTAACCTATGTCAACTTTATTCAACCTCATTCAATTTTTTGGACTTTTTAACCTTATTCCACTTTCTTCGACTTTTTGAACGTCATTCAACTTTTTTTTAGAGTTATTCAACTTCTTTCATTTGTTTCAACATTTTTCAACCTCTTTCAACTTTTTTCAAAATTTTCCGACTTTTTTAACCTTATTCAACTTTTTTGAACCTCATTCAACTTTTTTCGTATTATTCAACTTCTTTCAACTGTTTCAACATTTTTCAACCTTTTTCAACTTTTTTCAACATTTTCCATATATTTCCGATTTTTTCAACCTTATTCAACTTTTTCGAACCTCATTCAACTTTTTTCGTATTATTCAACTTCTTTCAACCGTTTCAACATTTTTCAATCAATCTCTTTCAACTTTTTTCAACATATTCCATATTTTTCCGACTTTTTCAACCTTATTCAGCTTTTTTCGACTTTTTCAAGCTCATTCAACTTTTTTTGAGTTATTCAGCTTCTTTCAGCTGTTTCAACATTTTACAACCTCTTTCAATTTTCTTCAACATTTTCCATATTTATCTGACTTTGTCAACTTTATTTAACTTTTCTTGACTTTTTCAACATCATTCAACTTTTTTCGAGATTTTCTACTCTTTTGGAGATTTTCAACCTCTTTCAACTTTTTCAACACTTTTCATATATTATCGACTTTATCAGCTAATTTCTCTCAACTTTTTTCTGTTCCATTTTTTTCCGACTTTTCCAACATTTTTCGCCTTTTCAACCCATTTCAACACTGCAACATTTTTCAACCTCTTACAACTTTCTTAATTTTTATTTTCGGCTTTTCAACTCTTTTCAATGTTTTTTAGATATTTCAACTTATTCAATATTAATCAAGTTTTTTCAAAAAATTGCATATTTTTTTTGATTTTTTTGAACCTCAAAACGAGCACCAAAAGTACTCAAACATTCGTAACCAAATTTTCCTGCTTCCCCATAGCTTTTTTGACATTTTTGCGTTAGTGACGGTATGAAGGATAGGTAGCATTTTAAAAAAGACATGGTTCAATTTAAAATAACTCAAAAAACACCCTAATATTATAAAAATTATATACGTAGTTGCACCTTGCATTTTCTAATATATCATACATGCCATCAGGACTTTTCACTGAACATATGCTGCAAATGCTGATATAAATGAAAATGCCACATTCTGAAGCTAAAAGCCTCAAATGATAATGCTATGTATGTAAGTGTACGTATGCAACAACCAACTTCAGTGTCAGCAACAATATAACATACCACCCTTCATTACCACGAAGAACTTACGATATTTACATTTTCCAGTACAGCAGGCAGAAAGATAACTCGATCAAATGCAAGGTGTATTGACACAGACAGCACAGGCAGAAGAAGAACAAACTCAGTATTGTACAAGCGGATCAAGAACAAATATTTTCATTTAGTTTTGATATTCGCATACGCGCTTATATAGCTACAACAATGTGGAAGGAATACGTTTAGTTTTGAAAGAGTAAAAATTCCAGCACATGGCATTTTATATTTCCCTATTAAAATGGGGTTGATATGAGGTGAGTAGGAAGACTGACGTCTGCTCGTTTCCTTCATTATAAAGTGTGGCCTCAACTCGTTTGCATTTCAAAATATTTCATAATAATACAGTCGTCAGTCAAAGAGGCAGCTGTGCCAATAGCTTAAGTCTGTCTGTCTGCTAAATTCACTGGCTGTGTGTTAGTTAAGAAATCATTTCATAAATGCTTTATGAATTTTGAAGCGTATAAATTTTATGATTGTGTTGCTGTTGTCGCAAACTCTTATCAGTGTCGTTATCGCTGCACTATTGTTGAAAAACATAATTTATTCAACCTAACGTATTTTTTAACCCTTTGCTCAAGAGTACTTATTAGAACTTTCATAACGCCAAAGTGGAAACTAATCTTGTCCAAGGCAATGATATTTCTTATGATGTATTGATTTTTTCTAGAGATCTTACACCATTTTATCTGTTTGTTTTTTTTAACTATACATCTGGCAACACCTTTTTATATATTGCCTTCAACCAGGTGCGTCGATTACTTGATTTTAAATAATAAACGCGCAAGTTTCTTCAGTTTCCCTATTACACTTTAATTGTGTTTTATGTTTAAAGAAATTCCTTCCGTCCATTGTTGCACTATAGTGTGTCCTTAGCAATTCATCAATTTTACTTTACGGCATCTGAGCCTTTGTTGTGACTTAACACACACACCAGCTCATTTTTTTTTTTATTTTCTTAATTTTTTGTTATGCATCTGTAGCATTCTATGTGGCACAGGACAAAGGCTTTCGAAGCGTATCCTTGCTTTGTTCTCTTGATTTCTTTCAATTTTTCTTGCTTTCAACGACTTTTTTCAGACGCTTGTTAGACGAGTTTGTTGCTCTATAATTGTTTCCATTTTACACGTTTTTCGAACCTGACATTAATTTTATTAGAGCGATTTTTACAAAGCGCAATAGTGCCATCCATAGGTATACGAATATAATGTCAGTTATTGCTATAATGTGACCAATGAATGAATTGTTATTGCTTTAGCCCTATTCATTCATTTTGTAGAAATGCGACTTAAATCGAAATTCCAGTTTATTTCATTGATTTTATTGCTGTCTTGTTTTTTTTTTTACTGCGGTACAACTTTTGATTACACAGGTACACAAAATTCAACTTTCGATTAAATTTAGAGATCAAATTCATTTGTTAGGAATAATTGGCGCACTTATTTTCAGTTTTTCGAAAAAAATGTTATGCAGCAATTGCTGGAAAGAGGTCGAAAATGGACTTTGACCATCATCAGAGGTGGTTCCGAGTCCCAAAAATTCCCGATTTCGGTCCATTTTCGAAAAAAAAAATGTTATGCACCAATCGATTAACAGAGGTCGAAAATGGATTTTGACCATCATCAGAGGTGGTTCCGAGCCCCAAAAATACCCGTTTGAGTCCATTTTCGAAAAAAAAATATTATGCACCAATCGATGGAAAGAGGTCGAAAATGGGTTATGACCATTATCAGAGGTGGTTCCGAGTCCCAAAAATGCCCGATTTCGGTCCATTTACGAAAAAAAAATGTTATACACCAATCGATGGACAGAGGTCGAAAATGGATTTTGAACGTCATTTGGAGTATCTTCGGACCCTAGAAAGGACCGTTTTTGACCCATTTTTTTTGCTCCAACCGATTAGGAAAATTCGAAAAATAATTTTGGACACCTTTTAGGTTGGCTCCGGAACTTGAAAAGTACCGTTTTCATCCCTTTTGGTGCTTTCCAAGGTCCGAAGCCGCCCACAGGTACGTCCAAAAACCATAACCGTCCATTATTTATCGGTTGAAATAAAAAAAAAAATTTTAGGGTGGTTCAAATTAAAAAATTTTTTTCCACCAGCTGATAGATTGAGCTCGGAAATGACTATTTTCGACTTAAGCTTTAAACTTAAAACTACCATTTATGTTCGATTTTAAGCGGCATTATTGAAATCAGCATTATCAGACAGGTCAGACGATCAAGAATTAACTTAATAGGCATAAAAAGTGCGAAAATGATGCATGTTGTGGGGCGCTAAGTGATCTAGTTTTGTGATGCTATCTCTTGATTTCAGTAATCCATAAAATAACTCCACATCCACGCACGAGCTTTTCACGTTAGGTGTTACCTGAGCTCGAGGTCTGGGGCCCAAGCTCTCATCCCTAGTCTTTCCTTAATATCTCAAGCCACCCTTGGTTTGTGCCCACCTTCTGTCCTCCTCTTCTTAATCTAGCCATGTTGGTTTTCTTTATTTCTTGGAGAAAGCGTAAAAGGTTTTCTTTTTTTCTTTCAATCAAAATAATAGATTATTATGTTATACCAATTCAGTTCATATTATTCCACTAAAACATTTATAATTGAATAAAGCAAAACTTTTAAGGATCACATTGTACAAAATCACCTGCAAATGGCAGCACACACTTTCAATAATCAGTCGAAAGATTTTTGTAAACAAAATTTTAGCCTTTAGGCGACATGTGCATTACGTAAAAACCCATGCAAATAACTATGCGACATATTGAACTTTTTCATTAATTTGTACAAATATTTTGTGTAGATTTTGGTTTATGGCCATACCACGACACTAAACAAACGACGCCAAACCATGAGTTCAGGTGCCGTGTCAAAATGACGTTCAGTTTATCTCACTATTTGAATTGCACACGTAGTGTTGTTGTTGATATACAAATTGACAAAATATTTAGCTATGGGACATATTTCATTTTTATCTGTTATTTTTATTTAATTACCAGCTTAAAGCAGCAAGTGTTACATTTTTTTTTCACATATCACTTATCATCATCAGTAAATGCTTATGTCTATTTTCAATAGCTCAAGATATTAATTCCTTATCCTTTTGGTATTTTATGTGTTCGCAACCAAATATCACTGCTGATAAATTTGTGAAAAAAAAAATGCTCGTAAAATTATTTATTATTTACGTAGACGCATAGAGCACTTTACGCAATTAAGTGGCTACGTAAGGATAATAAACATGTGTCTGTTGCTTATCTGTGTTTGTTGTCTATGCAAGCAACTCTTATATAAAGTGTATCTTGCCAGGCCTTGGTTATCTGCGAGTTTTGTGTACTTAGCGCTGTGTGTGATTAGGTCAAAGTTTACAGTGATAAAAAAAAAGAAATTATCAGTGACGATTGCGTTGAGAGTTTCAATTGAAATGCACTTGAACAAATTTATTTTTTACAAATACAACAAGCCTTTGGTTATTGAGCTCAAGAGTGCGAGCATATTAAGTGCTGGTTCTCAAGAACAGACGTTAGGTAAGAGTGATAGATGGTGGCTAATGCTGCAAGATTCGTCTTTGTTGACTGTTAGAATCGTTGGAGATTAAGACCCCAAAGTGGAGGAAAGTAGAGAACGCAAACGCCACTGTGTCTCCAAATCAAAAAAATCAGAACTCTGAGTTGTTTTGGTTAAGCTGAAATTTCTAAATGAGCAGTACCAGCTTTGATGAGCATAAGCAGTCGACTTAGGTTGAAAAAAGTCTTACCTCCAAATGATGTAATGCTGTCACTAAAAGACCGCTTAATTTGACTCCCTACCTATAACGCCTACTACATAGCTTCAACTAAATAAATAACAAACTTCCCTAAACCACAAAATCCAACAAGTTCAACATATGTACGTCACAAAAGAACTTAACAAAAATTCGAACAGCAACATCATTCCACTTCAAATCAGTGCAAAACCGCTTGCCTGTACCTGTGCCATAACAGTTCCAAGAAATTGCAACATTTCGATGATGCAACAAGAACAATAACGAACGAAAAAACCTCAAACTGATTTGGTTTTTTTTTTTTTTTTTTTTTCTTGAACCTGCCATGGCACGAGTTTAATGTCATCTTATACGAGTATGTATACCGTAAGCTTACTGACATTAACGACAAACAACTGTTGTTGCTGTTGCTGTTGATGTTGCTGTGTTGCATGCTACAGATCGCGCTGATCGCTCAACAACTGTAGCCAAGAATGCTAATGTTGTTAACTTAGTTATATACCACAACATAAAAAATAATAAAATAAAATAACAAAATTGTTATGAAAAATCAACTTTAATCTGTGGCATACGAGAGAGAATAATAAAATTATGTTGCAATTTTTTTTTTCTTTATTTTTCTTGTGTCGGTCGGGGTCACCCGCGAGGTTATCAATAAAATTTTATGACCGCAAAGAAAGAAAAAAATAAGAGTCAAGTCGTTGTACTAAATTTTGTAAGGTTGCACACAAGTGTAACAATATCCAGTAGAATACTCGAAGGAAAAAAATCGAAAAATGTTGCTCAAAACTTTGAATGAAGCGGAGAATTTTAAGATTTCTTTTTAATTTTAAGCTTTTATATAGAAGAGCCTTTTTTTCTTAATTAAAGTTCGTTAAAAAAAAATTTCATTGTCTTCAATTCTTGGGATATGAATTTTACTTACGCCCGATTTGTCATTCTGAACTTTTATAGGCGGTATGGCAACGCATAGGAAGCCATTCATTCTTGAATGCTTATGCGTATTTCCAGATCTTTGACGAGTGGATAAGGTATCCTGATTGGCTGTGCTGCTAACGATCATCAAAAAAATCGGGTAGCATAAACATTGGTAACAGAAATGAATTTCTTTTTAACTATTTATTATCCTCCTAACAGTAATTAAATTCTTTGTCAAGAACAAGTTATATGACATATAAATTATGATCATATTGGGATCCAAATAATTCAATAGAATCAATTAGGAACAGCTTAGAAATACCCAATTCTAGAACGGGTGAACCAGAAAAATTTTGTTACATCTTGGCCAAAGCACGGACGAAAATATGAATAATTTTGGGATAGGGAAACAAAATTATAAGCTTAGCTTTAACACTTACAAAAAAACAACAAGGATAAACATAAATTAGATTTGTTTAATTTCTGAAGCAATTTGTAGAACTCCAGCGACGCTGCTAGGCGTCATAAGGATCAAAGCCTGCTTAGTTTTTTTTTAATAACTCTAGTAAGGTTTGTCGTTCTATATGCTTGGCGCACAACTTATGTTGCACATTTTCGCATGTACAGTACACCTCCTGTAAAATAAGACTCATTACAATATCATTGAAGCAGGTGACCGTCTAAGGACTTTATGGAGCCCGTGACCTAAAACTGAAAAAGGACCACTTCTAAAAAATCTAATAATCACAATAAAAAATTTATTCTGTTCCCATGTTAGGATCCCTCGAGGTCTGTACAGGTAGTCTTCGGGGACGTCCAATAATTCAGTGGGTTTAAATAGAGGGGGGAGGGTCCAGCAAAATCTCACCAAATCTCACTAAGGGGGGGGAGGGGGGTCAAGGAAAACCTTACGTCAACTTTTTAATGCATAGAATTTACATTGAAAATTATAATTTAAATCTCATAGAAGGGAAGGGGGTGGGTCCCGCCAGATCTCACCAAATCTCACCATGGGGAGGGGGGGTGTCCGAATTTTCAAAAAAACATTTCACGTAATTAATGGACGTCCCCTTACCCTATCTTGTTACAATAAATTAACGCTGATTGGTCCCTCGTTTGCATTTTGAAACGGGCCCCGTAGCTCCTTGCCTAAAGACGGCACTGAAGTGGTGGGTACATAAGACAAGGTTCTTAGTCATAAAATTGAAAATTTAATAATATGAAATCTGATGCCATACAAATTGGTGACTATATCCATACCCAAGAGGGTAATATGCCGGAAAGCCATAGACCCCACACTCAAAGAAAGATGCACACTTCTCGAATTAAAGTTTTGCATATCAGTTAAGAGCATTGAAAACAGAAACAGTATTAAATAGTCAAGACTTTTTGTTGTAAAAACGCTAAAAGTTATTAAATTGATCCTCGAAATTTTATCAGCTTGGAACCAACTGGCTACAGTTACACTTCAAGAAGTAATCAGATTCTTTTGTAAAATGCCGTCAGAAATCATATGCTGAATTGATTAAAGATAAAGTAGCTTGAAAGTTGCTTCAAAACCCTGGATATCTAAAAGCTTTAGTCGCTGGACATGGACGTTACAGTAACACTCAAGAAAGTCGTTTGAAGCTCATGCGAATGAGCAAAGATGGGCTGAAAAATAATGTTTTTAATTAATTTCTACTTAACAGTTCTTCTGTTTCAAATCCGAATGATCTTTCAATTTAAGTTATTCTGGAGATGAAACCAAATTCTAAAAATATGAAAGCTTGGATGCGCAGGACACAGCAAATGTCCGAAAATAAATGTTTGGTTGCGTGCTATTCGGAGATAGTGCAAAGCGCATATATGTCAAGTACTCTCTCGACCGTTTTTAATAGATGAGCTCAATGCGTTTGTCAAACGTTGTTTTCGTAAGAAATGCTTTCACTCTTCGCTATAATTTCTCATAAACATGAAAACCAAAATAATTTCAAGTAGACACATATAAAAAACTAAAAATTAAAATCACTAAAATACCTTATATTTTAGAATCAATAGGAGGGGCATTAGTTAAATTTATAACTCTATTAAGAACCAATTGAATTTCAGTCAAGAAAATTGAATAAAAAACTAAGTTCGCATCCTAATGATGTTCAGCAATGTGTAGCAAGGCGATAAAATTACAATGACAATAACAACGTAACAGTTGTAAATGGAGTAGCATCAGCTTCCAAGCAAGCAACCAACAACAATAAGACAAATTCTTAAGAAATTTAATCCAAATGCGCGCTGTTCCAATAACCATTACTCATAAAAACCGAACGATTTGACAATGGGAGCAGTCACAGCTTCAGCAGCAGCACCAAAAGCAGCCGCACACAACACAGTTTACTCGTATTTTGTCAGGTGTCATAAAAACCAAATTTATTGCGCATGCGTAGAATTGGTAGAAAAGAAGATGTAAAACGACGTAACTTAATGTTTTTAGGCTGATGAAATAAATCATTTTACGAGCGCACCGAATACAAAGACCAAAAAGTGTGATTTGAACTTGAAGAAGTTAAGGAGAGAAGCCGATGTATGGTAGATGCCTGTTAAAATGCGTAACAAAAAAAGTTGTTTCTTTTCTCATCAGTTCTCTGTATTAATTTCGTTTAATTATAATGAATTCAATATCAAGCAGACAAAATGTTGTGTTACAGATACGCACGAGTGAGTAAATCTCTTGGGTTTTAAACATTTGACACACTGTAGCCATTAAAGTGATGTCATTGAAGGGATATGGAAAATAAAGAAGATGAATGCAACATGAAGTAAACGTTAAATGTGCAGTTGTATTGTTTTTTAAATGAAAAACTTTACAATAAATAAGTTAAGGATTTCCATATAGAGATGTTGAGATTAAAATTATTATAGCTATACCATCATTTGTGGTTTATTGGCAGTTACTTTCCAGCTTAGAACAAAATTTCTAGCTTTATTGCCGACTGTTTTTCATCAACTCTTACGAAGTTATTACAAAATAAAATGGATGTTACCTCTCTGAATTTACTCGCAATTCTTGAATGCAGTATGCACATCTCTTTCGAACAGTAGGCGGTGCCACACCTCTTACAGGTGAAAATGTTTCCACGGCTAAACCAATGAACCCATTTTGATGAAGTTTGATATAAAAATAGATTGCACTCTAAAGAAGGGTATTAAATATTCTTTGTGTTTTTAGAGGGCGTGGCACTGCCAACTAATTGAATAAAACGCTCTCACGACTGAGCCGCTATACCGATTTTGATATTCTTTATGGAAGTATACATATTTATTCCAAAGGAAGATAATTTTTTTAAGTGGGCGGTGCCACGCCCATAACCAGAGAATAAATTTTTGCGAAACTAATAAGCTGATTTTGATGAAATTTGGTACAGAGATAGGTCGTATCTAGAGAAAAGATGTTTTTTTTTTTTTAAAGCGCTTAATCAGAAAATATGTTTTCACAGCCAAACTAATGGAATGATTTTGATGAAATTTTATATGAAGTTCGACTGAGCCCTGAGGAAGGATTAGCGATAGGGATACGGCAACATGATATCACGATTTTTATTTTTGGGAGCGATGCCAAAAAAATGTCATTTTATGTAATTTTTTTATGAGAAAAAACGGAAAACATCGTTTTGATTTGATTTTTGATTCGGTTATCTTTCACTCAAACGAATGCATAGAGTTGGGATATATACAGCTTCGTACTCTTCATACTCCTGTTAGTTCAACGTTCGACCAAAATATTTTGCTGTAGATACTACTCGCAGGCCCGGATTTACCTTAGAGCCACACTAGGCCAGTGTCTATGGCGGCAAATATTGGGAACTTTTTTTTAAAGTGGCATTACATTGGTGATGGTGAGAGTAACACTACCTAAAAAAATGTATTTTTTTCCATATTCACCAGTGAAGAAGGGTGAGCGACCTAAGGGCGGAAAATTTCTAAATCCGGGCCTGACTACTCGTATTGATAACCAAAATTATATTATCGTTATCCTAGGCCGAGATTGCCTCCATGTTAAGATCATTTCCCATTTCGTCTACAACTATTGTATAAACACAGGAAGATCCGGCAAGAGAATAAAATTCTATCTCAAACTACGCTGAATTTGATGAAGATCTGACAACTCACGTCCAAGACACGTTCCACGGTGTGGAGATAGTACTACAGCCATTTTTTCCGGAACAACAGCGCTGTAAGACAGTTCATAAGCAATTTATATGAGTACTGTCAAAGCAATTATCATCTGAGCAATTGCTGCTCATCCAAATGTATCAGCCAAACAATAATGTTATTCAATGAGCTTGACAGGCCCGGATTTACCTTACAGGCACACTAGGCCAGTGCCTAGGGCGGCAAGAATTTAGGGGCAGCAAATATTAGGAACTTTGAAAATTTTTTTTAAATTTTTTTAATTACGTTGGTGATGGTGAGAGTTACACAGGGGAAAAAATGCGAATACTTGGAATGTCACCCCCTACACTACCTAAAAAAATCTTGACAAGCAAAAAAAAAAGGCCTCACTTTTCCTATTAAACAATTTTTTTTGTCCATATTCACCAGTGAAGAAGGGCGGCAATTTGTGAACGGTCTAAGTTCGGCAAATTTCTAAGTCCGGGCCTGGAGCTAGATATAAATATTTTTCTTCTTCACAAAAATTAACCGTTGCAGTAACAGTAACTGCTACTAATAATATTTAGCAGCCGTCCTCGATTGTAGCTATCGAGTAATAGTGATTAAATTGCTGCTGCCAATATATAGACCAATACCTACACAGAACTCATTTACCATATTCATTATACCAATAAAAAGAAGAAAGATCTTCAGCAGATGTTACAATTTTTTTCTTTCTTAAAGACATAAGTCTTTACAAATGAGCAAAAGTAAAGTAAAGCGCTTCAAAAATTGCACAAACAGCACCTGATTTGAAATTATTGCGGTACACAAAGTAGTACCTACTAGCTTTGTCAAAAAAAAAGGAAGGAATAATGAAATTTTTACAATAATAAGAAGCGACCCCGTTGTGCCAAAAAAAAAAAAAGCCTGTGAACTTTTGTACAGGACAAAAGCCAAATAAAAGCCGCATTGTCACCATGCTAAAGTAAGATGAATAGTTTTCTAATGACTTGGCGAACAGTGCGCACATGACACATGGCAGTGACTGCTTGTGAGTCTGCGTCTCTACTTACAATTGACTTCAAGAGCAGGTGACATGGTGAACTCATATTTAAACCTTTGATATTTTTGCACATCAGGTCCTCTAGCAGCAAATGTCAAAATGGAAGAAGCATTGATTTCTATTGTAAGACATAAAGACATCTGCTTAATGTTCAATGTGTACGCAGGCGCAATTAATGGTGCACAGGTTTTTTCTTAATACATAGTAAAAATTACAATGGGGTCATTTAGGTGGGAATTGTAAAAAATGCTGGCTTCTTAAATTAATGGAACAAATTTTGGAAAATTAATAAATTGATATATCCCTTTTACGGAAAATATTTTGGATCATCTCTCATTTAAGCTTAGAGCTATTTATCTGAAGTTAAGACCACACAAAGAGCATTGGAAACGTTACT
Organism: Meiosimyza platycephala; assembly: GCA_963662105.1. Classification (NCBI taxonomy): domain Eukaryota; kingdom Metazoa; phylum Arthropoda; class Insecta; order Diptera; family Lauxaniidae; genus Meiosimyza; species Meiosimyza platycephala. The sequence goes on from OY759210.1 coordinate 16,171,882, forward strand.
TTGAAAACTTAAATAATCAATTTAAAGCGAAATATGGCTTAAAATTATATGGAACTTTTGTGCCACCCGAAAAATTCATTCAAATTATTTTAAAGATATAAAAAGTTTCACGATGCACAAAAGCTACTAATATTCATTAATTTATTTAAATGAATTGCTTTTGCAAATTGAATAAAAAATCAAGAAAGCGTTATCCTTCATAAATTTAATTAACTTTTTTTTTCCCCCGCTAACAAGTGTAACGACCTCTATATTTTTCCTTCTAGAGCTCTAATTTAAATCCAAAAACTAACGGTCGTCTTTCTAAAATACAAATAAAAACAAAAAAATTAAGCTGACAGCCGTTGAATATCCTTAAAATACACATAACGTACAACAAAATGTGAATAGGATCAACGCGCGTCTCGAAAGCAGATGCAAAACATTGGAATTAAAAATAAAAGATTCAAAATCAAAATTTTAATATGCCAACTAACACATGTGTGTGTGTGCGTGTGCGTGTGTGTGTGTATGCATGTGCGTACAATACAATACTTAAAACACCCTACTGAGTGTGTCCTTCTTTCCTACCGTATGTGTGGAGAAATGTTTAACTAATTTGAATGCATTAATTGTAGTTAAAAGGACGAACGCGCGCTCATATGTTGAGCTATTGCTTTGTTGAGCCATTGTTGCTGCTGTAGCACCAAGGAAGCGACAGACTCAACAGGGATATCTGGCTGGTGTGTGTGTGTATTTTCGCTTGAATGCCATAAGCAAAAGATCCTTTTACGCCGGCAGGGGATGCACTTGAAAATATATATGGTAGAAGCGCACGCGCATGAAATTTGAAACGCGCAGGATTTCATAGGATTTGTTGCGATAGCAGCAATAATTTTTGATAGTGCATTCAAAGTATCCCACCTGGCGTGGATGAAAAAAGTGAATGCATACGTTAAAGTAAGGTGGAACTAGCACTGAAAACCTGATTTTAAAAAAAAGGCATAAAAACTGTTTTGTTAAATAAAAAAATAAATTGCTTGGAGGGTATATGGTATTGTATGGAACCATTATCTCCACAAAGAACTTTTTAGCAATGCATTAACAATTCTTAAAAAGAAAATGTAAGACTATTTTCTTCAAATGAAATTATAAAAATTGTCCTTGTTTCCTTTTTATATTTTTCTCATATAAGAAAAATGTTACACAAATGACTAAAATTGGCATTAGATCATAATACTTTGACTAAAGGTAAATCAAAAATCATCATTTGATCTATTAACTAAAATTTGACAAAAAAGAAAGAACTCTACAAACAAGCTGTACAGCATTCAACTGTAAGCGGACAGGTGTTGTACATCTTAGCTTAGAGGGTTTGTTGGTTTTATGAACAATACACAATAGATTACAATAATCATGGATTCTTTAAGGGTTGCAAAGATAAATAGCAATTGCCAGCATTTTTTGCAATTTATTTTTTGTTAAATCTTATGACATTCAGCTGTAACGAGTTTAAAGATTGTATAAAGAAATTTTTCTTTAACCTTTTTTCTTTGCAGGATTTATTTTTTTCTACTTTTTCAAACAGCTGTAGTGTTTTGAAATAAGTTTTTCTTACAGCATTGCATTATTATTGCAAATGAAAATATTATTATAGGAGTACATAATACAAAAGCAATATAACTTATGTGTAGTGTGGAGTTAAATTTTGGCCTAACTTCGTTGATTATACAAGGTGTAGCAAGATAAAAAATAAGGCTTTTGTAGACGTAGGTTTGCTGTGCAGAAGTAATGAGCTTGTATAAAGTACAACCAAAGTATTGCTTAGAAATACTGATGAACATCCATTAGCCATTATTTTTGATCAAACCAAATCTAAAAATCCGATGCTACGATTATTTTTCATAGATAAAAATAAAAATCCAAAATAACGATTATTTTTGATCGAAAAAAATAAAAATCCAAAATAATGATTATTTTGAATCGAAAAATTACCAATTCAAAATAACGTTTATTTTAGATCGAAAAACATATATATCCAAAATAACGATTAATTTCGATTTTTAGAATTAGAAATCATGCCATATATTTGCGCTTCTCGTTAAAAGAAACTCATCTGTGTACTTAAACTCAAATTTCGTCTTTTCCATTATAGTGATTTTTTGACCTTATTAAAAATAAAAATTATTTACGGTCCCTGATGTGAACAGAAATCTGAGCCGGACAAGTCTATAACATGATGATTTTTATAAAATTCGTATGTATAATAAATAATTTACCGCTTTCAACTCACTACGGACCAGGAATTCGACTTGTGAGTTGGAATATCGACTGATATGATTGGATAAAACAGGCACTGAACACGGACTTTGCAACCAAAATTTCATTAAAAAAATATTTTGGTTATATTAAATACAAAAAATATTTTTGCAAAATTTTTGTGGTCACATAAAAGGTGCAAGATTTAAAAAAAAAAACAAAACTTAATCTTCTTATTCATTCAGATTTCTGATTACAATGTACGATGCACCACTACCATTAGGCTTATTTCCAAAATTTTGTTGAAACGACATCGATTTAATTTTTTTTTGTTGAAATCGTCTTAGACATATTATTTTTCAAAATCATTTTCTAGCGATTTCAATATCAAATTTATCAGGGTCGCGAGCGAACTTGTTGGGTTTGACAACATCAGGTAGATCGTACTTCCAGTTGCTTAGCTAACAGGATGCGTATTGGGCCGACTCTCCGGGCGCAAAGGTTTTAAGAGACGCCACAATGGTGATCGATATTCATTGAGATTTGCAAATAATATTAAGTATACGAAACATTATCCGAAGGACTTTTTTTTAGAAACTTTTAATGGTGAAGAAGATCCATTGTTTTCAATTGATTTCCAAACAAAACTGCTAATGACCATCTTCAAAATTTTTCCTAAGGCAGGGGACGCCAGATTGGTTCTTCGGCCCGGGTGCCAAATGTTCACGCTACACCATTGCTTATATCGTTGCTTCGCAAATTTCAACAAAAGTCGCTCTTTCAACTGCAATCGAGCAAACGATGGCCTGGATATATTTGGCTTATCAGCACTGTTTAAATTTCAATATTTTGACGTTTATTTTTAAAGCTATTCGACGATTTCGAAGCAATTCGCAGTACATCATAATATGTTTTGAGATATGCTATACTGTATAGAAATAATCCGAATGAAGTTTTCTTCGATTACCTCGGTGTGATGCACTCTGAATTCTTTCCAGATGAATAAATAATTTTCTCTCGTTTTATTGTACTTAACTATCCAAGATCATTTGTACATAGTATGGTATATTGATTTCTTCAATAATATTCCAAATGTTCCGTTTTTTATTCAATATTTTCCAGTATTAGATAATACTTTTCGACTTCTTGAATACCATTCGATTATACTCGATACATCATGATTTTGATTGAATCTTTCGATAATATTCAATATTTAATCGACAATTCCGATATTTTTCGGTACTTTTCTACTTCTCCCGAATATTTCGATATTTTTTGATTTTATATAAATTTTCGACATTTGTATATATGTTCGAAACGTAGTCATTCTAAATGATCTAGCGATTATTAATTAAAAGAAACCTGAATACGAAAACTTTTTGAGTTAATCGAAGGCACTCGCTACTTGAGGAGGCCTTATGCTCCGTGAGAAGATTAATGACACAAGACATTGTTTTTGATAGTTTACAATATTTTTAGACACTCGTAAGTTTTGCAATAGTTATCGATACTCTCAGAATATTTTGGTACTTTTTGAATTTAGTAAACTTTAAATAGTTTTAGAAATTACTTATCGGCAGTTATTGATTTTTCAATATTTTTCTATAGATTTTGATTTTTAGCGAAGTGAAATGTTACTAAGTGGGAGTGGTGGTCGGATAAGAGCGATTGCTCACAAAAAAAGTCTTGAAATTGGAATATGAGGTACCATACCTACCGTATGGTTTGGTTGGTGTGCTGAAAACACATCCGGGATCAAAATTACTCGATCACCGTGGGTGTTTGAGATATCCTAACCTAAAAAGGCAAAAAATATTTTTCTTTATGATATCTCGAAAATATGACGTCCTGAAACAATTTTAACTCCGGATTCATTTTTCACACACCAAAGAGCATACAGTATGTTACCTCAACTTTAAACTACTTACAATACTATTCTTTTTTTGTAGAGCTTTGAAAAGCGAGGACTTTTTCCACTCTTGAAAATTTTAGTTTTGCAGATATCTAAGTCGTCCATATGCTTTTGTTGTAATATCCTCATTTTATTAACAAAATTACTACCGACATTTTCACAAGATCACGTACATGACAAAGTTGTCGTGGCAGCAGCTATTTCGTGTTAAAGATGTTTTTGTAAGAAGAACAAGCCATGAAAGATGATTGATTATTTGGCAGGTGGCAATAGCTAAAAATTAAAGGCTTCACACAAGGAGAAACAATAATTTACACAACCCTAGCGTCAAGACAACAGAAAACAGAAACTTCGATGTTTATAGAATGCTTAATTTTTTTTAACAACCTTCTTAAAGAGGCTCTTTAACAAGAAACTATTTAACTTCATCCGCTGTAGACGCTGACGGTGATGGTGTTAAAACCAAAAATAAATATTTCTTTTATTTTTGAATCCTGTCATGTCTAAACTCTTTCATACCGAAAGAGTTATGTTCAAAAGGAAAGGTGTTGGTTTCACTCAAGTAGGCATTAAACACAAAAGGTTAAAAAGGATTTAAATATTTGATTTGTGTTTAAGAAAAAAAAAACTGAGAAGTTAAAAGCAAAAAAGAAGCAAGAGCAGAGAAAAAAAAAGAGGCAGCAAAAGTAGGTGTGATCCTTACTCAATCACCACAGGTCAACACAAAAAAAAAAAAATACCACATGTATACTGTCTGTTATTGGTAACAACATTGGTAAGGATACGTAGCTCCGTGCGTGTTGTCAAAGGGGCGCCTTTAAGTTGTTGGTAATCATGCGCTTCATTATGTAATTTGATGATGGTGATGATGATAAGTTTGGTGGTGCTGATTTAAACAGCCAGCAGCCAAGTTTGATAATGATGACCTGCCCTGATTGCTTTTGGCCATTGTCGGCATTTTTCCGCGCAGTGCAATGATAAAGGGTTACGGTTTTTTTCTTTCATTCTAAGATGATTGACTGTTTATGAGCATTGAATGAAGAAAGAATTTTCCTTACTAACAATGTGTTATTTACACCTTTTACTGCATCAATAAAATAATTATTTCAACGGCCGATAAATATGACTGGTAAATTTATATGCAACTTTTTATAAGTAAATATTTATGTCACCCAAATTTGACTGACACACTTAATCTATTCCAGCAAATTGAACACATAATTTTTTCATTACTGTTTTGACTTGAGCTGAAAGCTATAGCTATTGTGTCTATTTAAAATCAAACGGAAATGAGAACTTCTCTTAAATCACCGAACAAAAAACTAAAAGCACCGATTTAATAGCAGGTTTCACATAACCGTAAGTTAATTCAAAAAAAAAGATTAATAAAAAATGTTGCCACATTTCATTTCTTTTGCCTTCATTTAGTTCTACTTTAAAAGAGCTTTTGAGAAAATAAACGTGGCGCTCTCTGTGCCACAGCCACAGCATATTTTGGGATACTTTAATGACAGCTTATTACTTTATCAAGATTTATGACAATTAATAACAGGGATAAGGTTGGCAATGGCGGCAGCAGCACCGACGATGATGACGGCAAATGAAGCTGCAAACAGTGTTGCCTCAGCATCAGTGTTACTTCGGATCAGGTAACTTCAAACGTATGTAAGTGTTTCGAACTTCAGTCTTAAGCGTTTGTGTTTAGATTTGCTTAAAAAAATGGCTTAAGTAGAAATCAATAAAACTTAAGGGATTAAAAATAAAAGAGAAACTTTGTTAGAACAGCGATGAAATCATTGAATACAATTTAGTAAATAGTTTGATAATGAAAGAAAGTTTTGTATAAACTTAGCAGCAAGTTAAACAGTCGATCTTAGAGTTTATGCTGCTTTATTCCCATATCAAGATTATATTGAAATAAAAAGTATGAGCTAGTCATTAAAGCACTGCGTCTTGTGTCATTTTGATAAAATTTTATTTCAATGTGAATTTCTCTGAATATAAAGGAAGACAAAGTCTTGCTGTTGCCACACCAGAACAATGACTTAATGTATGGTGTACTTTCACTATTTGTTCACAGTGTTTTCGCATTTATGTACAATAACTGGCTCAAAATTTCTCATGTTAATTATTTTAGGTGAAAGTTTTAATTTAAGAACCCATAAAAATCGACAGCACTAATGCGAAGTAATCCTTCAAAAGTTTTTGCCGTCACATAAAAAGGAGGACTCTTTACACCAACGAAGAAGTGTTTTCGATGTTTCAGTTCGCAAATAACAAGCGTAAAAAAAATTTATTGCCAAAAACTGAAATTGCCAGAATTTAACTTTTTCTCAAGAAAATTGCAAAAACGTTGGCAATAAAGTTTTTTATGAGTTTTTACATCAAACTATGGAATGCGATCAGTGCAACAGAAATTAAAAAAAAAAAGAATTAACTGCAACAGAACAACAAATTGTTAGCGACATTTAAAAAAAACAAACGCCTTCATAAAGACGAAGAGAAGAGAATTTGCTCGACAACAAGTACTAAATACAGCATGAAGAGCGTCAGTGTTGCCAGATGGTAGAAGTTTCTTTAAAATTAGTATTCGAATAATTTTAATTTTATGAAATATTACTTCTGTTTCTTAAGATACCTGGCAAGTGAAGAACTAAAATGCTTTTCACACACGATACGATTAATAGCTATTTTTTTTGATCCTGAGGGCAAGATGCGTCAATGTACTTTTTAACCTCACAAGGACTCCTATCTACTGAGGAAGATCATAAATAAGTTTTTGTCATCACGATCAGTGTTTCCAGACACATTTAGAGTATAGTTGTCATAGTTCTCTTTTTAGGGAAATCATTTTTTCCTTCAATTGCACTGTAATTGTAATTAATCAATTTTTAAAAAATTTTGATTTATAGACATTGAAAATATATATATTTCTCGAAGATAATTTTGTGGTGATCAACTTTCCAAAACAGCAGTTTTGTTCAGCACGTTTCATCTTATCTCAAATCATTTTTTTAATATAAAAATCTAGCTGATAAATATGATTAAAGAAGTGATATATGTACGTTCTAAAGGATTTTTTTTGCGTTGAGTACAAATCTGGCCTTCAATATGTTCTTTTGTGCTTAGCTCTTAAGATATTGACAACAAAAGTTGTATAAAACTCAGCAGTTTATTGAGAGCATTCGATATGAAATAAACTGTAGAGTGTAAATATAATAAATTTCATTCAGTTTCAAGAAAAAGAGCCACAGGAAAATGAAGACGGAAATAGAGAAGTGACGAATTATCGTCTTTAAAGCGGAAAATTATTTCAGTAGGGAAATTTCTTGGGAAAAAGATCGAGATACTTGAATTTTGCACAGTTACTTAAAAGCCTCCGAGAGTTATTACAAAAACCGAAGAGGACGCGTAGCAAAGCCAAAAATATCAACGGCGGTCAACTTTGTGCGAAGTCTCTAATTTGCCAATGTCCGCTAGAAAATAAATCTAAAACTAGGAATATCAGGCTCTGTCTAAACTACTCAAACACAAATTATGGAGTATCCCTACCTAAAATGAAAAAAAAAAACGGAGGAAAAAGTCATATTTACTGGAACGGCACAGAAGTGCTCGACTAGAGTTTGCGCGAACTCACATAAGGGGTCGTTCAAGTATTACGTAACGCATTTAGGGGGGGAGGGGGGTTCAAAAAACGCATTACGCTGCGAGTTAAAAATCTCTTGTTTTATTTATTATTATCGCAAACGCGACTAAAACATAACGAAAGTCGCTAAAGTGACTTCCCTGTACATTGCGCAACATAATTGTGACTTTTAGGTAAACATGGTCACTTAGGTGATACGATAACGTCTATGGAGAGGGGGGGGAGGTCAAAAATTGCGTTACGTAATACTTGAACTGGGAATCTGAGGAAATTTGAGGATGAGGTAAAATATTGGCTCGATTTAAATAATTCTAACTTATCGTTAAAGAAACTTTTCAACAAAATTAGGCCATATTGGCATAAGCACTCCAGATGGGTGAAGAAGAAAATATAGTAAAATAGGATACAAAGTCAATCTTAATGATTTTGTAAGTATGGTTTGGGCACTGTGTAACAATTATATCATATTAATTTAAATTCTTTTTTAAAACAAAATATGGCAACATCATAACAATGCCACCATGACCACACAAAAAAACAAAAAAAACTCCCTAAGGGTTAAGACTTCAAAAACCCATGTAATAAGATTTGTCTTCTTATTGAAAGCAATACACAAAAATCGTGTAGATTTTAATATGTTTGGACTTATGTTATGTTATAACCAGAGTCGTCTCAAAGGAAAGTGAATAAAAATAACAATACAGGCCTTATGATTTTCGAGTGTACTGACGCTTATTGAAACATTTGATTGCCAAACTCGTTATAATGGTAAAAAGTGTTAATATTTTCGTTGTTCTTCAATTTCATTACTTTGGTATTCAAAACAAATATCAGCAAAAATTTTCATTAAAAAAAATTTCTATATTATTCGCCCGAGGTCCTGTAAACTCACGGTATGGCCCTGGTCGCAACACCACAAAAACGCTACCATTACAAAAAAAAATTTTAAGCCACAAAATAAGTTAACAAGTGTGTGTCGGTGTAGTCTGTTAACTTGGTCAATTGTTATGATTTTGGATAACTGCACTCATGAGTTATAAAATTGAAAATTACTCTTTGGACACATTTTTATTATTGCATTTTAAGGCTTTATGGTTTGTGGTTAACGATTGGTGTATTAAGCAAAACGATGTGACCATTCAAATATTGAGCTCCTCGGGGGTTAACATGAAAAAAAAAATCCTTTAAAATGAATTGAAGAGCTGAGATGCAAAACACGCCAAGTCCATATTTTGCGTTTGGAGAAAAATGCAAAAAAATTTATTCCACTGAATTTAACTATAGTAAAAACTGATTCATTGTTCCATTGAAATATGTAGTTGTCAAAAGTTATTAAAATCCTGGTTTTTCAGTCGCTTTTGGTCAGTCGGTCTAACTTAAAAAATTTTAGTTTCGAGAAAATGAAATAAATTCTATTTTTGTTATGACTCTCCAAAATTAAAAAATTATGTCTTTTTTGTACTTTAGACACCGCTTTCATAATTTGTTCTAGTGAAATTTACTGCTTTAGTAGTTTTTCCATTTCTGGGCATTGTTAGACTCTATTCAATTCATTAAAATTTTTTAACGAATATAAAAGGCTGGACTTTTTTAATCTTTACTTTTTTAAAAAACTTTTCTTTAAATAAATCAGAAACTGAATATGTTTGATTTCATCGAAAGTGTCATGGAACTCTGCAACATATGTCTTTTTTTCCTAGTGCAGTGTTATCTAAGAAAAAGTACCCTGACCTTAGCTGTATAGCTATAAAAGCTGCTCTATTGTCCCCATTTTATGGATTATGCTCCTTCACATTTTTATCGACCTTAAAGGTGACTAAATATTTATTAAAAAATTATCATGCGGATTCAGAAAAAACAAAACACCCTAATGTACATGTCTACTTTGAAGTTCTTATCTGAACCCAGGGTTGGCAAAATATGTCACAATTGGCTCCACTTGACTTGACTGCTATTGTTTTTCTTGGAAAAATTCGAAAACCACACTAAGCACGTTTTAAAAAAATATTTCTGCTGAAATGCAATATAACTATCGGGCTTCGAACTCAAGACAAAAGTTATGGATAGATTGCTCTTCAATAATCTGCTATAAATATGTAGCTGCAAAAAGTGACTCTATACCTTAAATTATTACTTTTAGCTTACAATTCCGTATAGTCAATTCAATTTTGGTTTTGTTTTAATTTATTTTTAAATTAATACTCACATCCAATTGTTTAGATCAGTGGTGGGCATGGAAATCTAGCAAAAGGGCGCCAAAAAACAACATGAAACAACAATAAATAAAATTTTAAAGTTTTCGGTTATCATTTCCAAATTCGCCAACAGCACAAAACAAAATCAAATTGCACTACAAACAACAACCATTGCTACATTCGTCGAAACACAATGCGGCGACGTTGCTCACCCCTGCTTGTGTTGTTGTTGTTGTTTTCATTGGAACCCAACTCAACGCTGTGTGCCAATAGCATTGAAATTCTTCGTACTTTTGGTAGCTTTTTTGTGCTTCGACTAACGTTTCGGGCCATGAGGACTGAAAGTGCCTGTACTTGCCCATCGCTGGCTTAGATTTTAACCCGCATATTAAAGTCACCAATTTTAATAATTAATTTCAAAATCTTTTGCATAACATCATTATCAAAATAATCTTATCAAATTACATTAAAATATGGCATACCAAAAAATTTTTGTAATGTAATTGAAAAAAAAAATTTTAGTAAATGCATAACACCCTTGAAATTATTGTGCTGTATATAAAAAAAAAGTACTGAATATATCATATAATTTGATATCTGATATTATGATGAGATCTGATGAATAATTATTTAGCCACAAATCATAAATGGCGCACGTTATACCCAAAAAAAAAAATTTATATCACCGTCCGTTTGGTTAGTTTATAATTAACACTTGAGTGTCCATTGGGTCTGATGGGTATAGATTTTACAATAGCTCAAAAATTATACGATAGCTGATTTGGACACTACATAATTGTTACGTTGCAATCATATTTATCCTTTGCCATCACAGGGTTAAGTGACTACTGTAAGAGTATTTCAACATTTTCTTGATATTACGTTCGTAATTCCATAGTTCACCCTTATCAAAAATAACTGCGAAAAAAAAGGTAATGCACATGCCGTTGCCTGAAATTAACGGCACCCATGTTGCACCATTTGACACATGCGCCTGCGTAGTAGCACATGTCAAAAATTCCACTGCTCATTCATCAACGCATGCACTTAACAACAAACACATTTGCAGAGACGAGGGGTTGCTATAGTGTCCAAGGTGTTGCTGAAAATTTAGGGTGCTTTTTAGGGTGATTTTACGGTAAAGTACAATAAAAGGTCGAGAGAGAGAGAGCGAGATAGAGCGATGGAAAATCCTATAATCAAATTTTAACAGCTACTAGTTTTCAGTTTATTTCTGTACATTCTAAGCGTGTGCACGCATGCGTGTGGCATACATCGATGAACGGGGCATTGTTAATTGAGTTAGTTGAGTGATGCACAAGTTGGGATGATTATTTTGTATTGCAACGTCAAATGCATCTGGTGAGCGAGAAGTTGCCGTATATGAATAAGACTCTTAGTGAATTTTAAGAGTAACATATTAAATTTTATGCATTTCAATAAAACTTTCAATATACAGCATAACTTTCAAGTTATGTATACAATACATATTTTGGTTTCTAAATTTAATTTTACATAATACTCATACATGTCCAATTAGCATATGAATAATTCATTTTTGAACAAAAAAAAAAATACTATACAATAGATGGGTGGTCCAATTATCTACATGTCCTGATTGTTTTGACTTCTCTTAACTCTAGCGTACCAATTACTTTAGCAAGTGCTATCTGCATAGTATGGTCTATCATTTGCTAAATGTTGTAGCCACAGCAATGCAATTAAGGACTCCAACAACGATAAGATAAGTAAGTTGTTGCAACGACGGGATACGAAAAAGAGCAAAAAAAAAATTGCTTGGAAATTATAAAACTCACAACGGGTGTTGTTCAGCACAGACTGCTATTGCTGGACCACTAGGCGATTGTAATTAATAAAAGTAAATGATCATCTATCAGCTGCAAAATTATGCAGGCACTAAAATTCACTTGTCACAAATTCCGTCTTGTTACGGCTTTTCGATATTTATAAGGGTATTTATATAATTTTATAATTTTTTAAAATTATTTTTAAGAAATCAAAGATGTTTGCAATAAAACCAAAGACTCTTTGATCACTCGCAGTTCGTCGAATAGTTTTCATCTTAAAGTTGCATTTCAGTCATATTTTCATAATAACTTTTTATCATGGGAAATACATATATAAAAACATTGTACGCACATATAGCTTTTTCGCTGACTGCATTTTCGTAATAACTTTGTATAATGGGAAATATATAAAAACATTGTATGCACATATAGCTTTTTCGCTGCCTGTACTTTTGTGGATTTTGAATAATTTGGCTGCTTGACTTTGTCAGCGAAAAAGTTATATGTGCGTATAATGTTTTTATATATTTCCCATGATAAAAAGTTATTACGAAAATAACGGTAAAACAAAAGTATACAAAATGCAAGCACGATTTGAAGAAAGTAATTTGCTTTTGTTATTTGCTTTGAAAATAGTACCGTAGAGTTGCTTGGCAATGATGAAAAAAAAATTGACGAAAAAAAAAATCTCCTGACTTCAAGTTCTATTAGAATCAAAAGACAAAAATTAATTATTTTGATTAAGATGAAAATGCGACTATTTTGAAAAAAATTTCAGCGGCTTTTCAAGTTTTGACACTAAAACTTTAAATGGGCATAACTTAGCAAAAAAGGTTTTTCAATCAATTCAGGGGAATACATGTTCCCTTATTGCCTTTGAAAAATAATATATTTAATCGGCAATCAATTCCGCAATTTGAAGTCAGTTCGACACTTCATGGTTTGAAATGGATTTGGTCATAAAGCGGAACTTCTAACTCAACTAAAACCATTAATTTTTGTAGTATTTTTCATTTCATGACACATAGTATGGAGCATAAGCGTACCTAGACGGAGGGGAGGGGTTGAAGGGGCCAGCTGACCCGGACGTAAAAGCTTGGCGGCAACAAAATTGTCATCGTAATATGAAATTCAATTTTTGTGTTTATTAGGAGAAGGGCCTTTGATAATTTGATAAAAATTATCACATTTTGGTAGGATTTTTTTTTGGGATGTGATAGTGACCTTTTTTTTTGGTTTTTTTAGGAAATAAAATTTTTTGGTGAAAAAAAAATTTTAATAAGTAGAGGGCGGAAATATTAGCTGCACTCCCAGGGTGCCAAATGTCCAAGGTACGCCACTGGACGTGAATAAAGAAGGCTTAAATATTTGTTTAGATCTGCATTAATACATCCTCCGAAGCAAACTTCTAATCCTAACGCCTTTTATTGATTTTTCAATATTTTTTGATTTCTTCAAATATTTTAATAAAATACTAAAACTACTCTTTTATGAAATTACCACAAATAATAAATTATTTGGCAAAAGTCTTATTGATTGAAATAAGGATAATGATACATTTTTATAGCGTTTGATAAATCATGAGTATAATACGCTGACATTGAATTCTGCAGTAAATATCGTAATATTTCATATAATTTCTCTTCTCTGGCCACCTGCTTCTTGGTACCCTAATGACCAATAAAATTTCAAAAGAAATTTTTGCATATTTCCTGCATAGTATGCCGTTATATTACTTAGAATTTTCATTATGAGTAAATCTTACCTCACTTTTATAGCACAAACAGATGCATTAAATGTAAACATTAACGAAAGATGGATCCAAACAACAAATGTAAATCTCTACAAAAAGACTCCAACGGAAGGAAATCAAGAGAATACAAAACTATAATTTTAAAATTTTTACAGTAATACAAAATCCCCAAAGTAAAATGTGTTTCATATCCTGTCCAAAGGTATTATGTTTCCTCAAAAAGTTATTGAAAACTCGCAACTAACGAAACCGTTGCATTAGAACACTTCACCCAATAACTGTAAAATTGTGGATTTTTCAATTTGGGGATGATATTTTTGTATTTACATTGAAATCAAAGTAGCAACGTTAAACACACTGAGACAGAGAATAAAATCAAAGCAAATAATAGACAAGGGCTCAATAAAAATTGAAGCAGACAACTGCAACAACTTACAGGATATCTCTTTTGTTTTTCTTTTGCTGTCTCGTCCCTTGGTGTACAAATGCACGCACGTCAAAGAAAACACAAAAAGGTGGTTACATCATCTGCGTATATGTGTGAAGATTGCAAGAAGTGTGCCATAAGAAACTGTTGAAAGATTAGTTAGAGATTTGTATGAAAAAAAAAAAAAATGTAATTTAAATTTGCACCAGAAATAGGATATATAGGAATATATGAGTTTCATGAAAAAATAAAAAAAAAAACCGAAGCCTTTAAAGAAGATATGTCTTCAACTCAACTTGTCTTTAATTGCAAACCTTATCTTACTGCATTCAATCTAATTTTGTATCTATGTACACATGTATCTCGTTTTCTGAAGAGACAACAAACACTCAATTTATCTGATAAAACAAGAAAATTGTTGATGTCATGTAGAGTGGAGAAAACTAACTGCTGAGATTAAAAAAAAACAAAGCGATGAAAACATAATTAATATGATAGCTAAATAAGGCAAGAAATAAAACAGATATACTAAGAACTGTTAAGGAACTCATCTCGAGAGCTGGTGGGTCTCAAAGTCTTCTTTCTGTTCCAAAAATTCCATCAATTTATTGTTTTCCATTAGAATTTTTTTTTTTAAGGATGAAGTTTGGGAGGCAGTCGAAAACGTTGTTCAGGGATTTTTGGCCAAAAATAGATGTAAGAACGACCACAAACTTAATCAAAAAATTATAGATACCTTCATAACATCGGTGTGTTAGATCAATGTTATTCCGTTCGGTACACAAAATGAAGAAGTTCAAGCAAAGATACGACCAGCATCATGAATATATGAAAATATTGAAATTACCATTCTTCATTAATTTCAAAATAACTTCTAAATTTTTTGTTTAGTTTGAGACAATATAAACAAACTTTAACCATTAAATCTTATTCGATCTATTTATCGATACCTTTTGTGTATATATGTATGTAAATCGGATCAAAATTGATCGAAAAATTTGATTTTTGAAGTTATCCTGAAAAGTATTCTTCAGAAGGAAAAAGTAATTAGTGTTATTGGAATCTACGCCCCAAAAAAATGAAATAGAAGGGATACAAAAAAACTATCATTTCTGAAATACTAATTGTTGTTGTTGATTTTTTGCCGTCTTTGTCCATAAATAACTACATAGTATGTATCTAATTTTAATAAGAATTCAATGAAAAATTTTTTTCTTTTCCGGCAAAAAAAAGGGGTGAATATGAAAAAATTTAAAACAAACTATATACCATTTTAAAGGAAATAAATTAGATTTTCTTAACATGTTAAAAAAATCACAGGTCATTAACACATTTTTTTGGAAAAATAAGGTTTTTTAAAAAAAAAATTGGTCAAAATTTCAGAAAAATCGTCATATCTCCAAATTTAAAGGTTCAATTTCAAAACATAGCTAAACGTTCTTGTAGATCATTAAATTATCTTTATTATGATACCCATATTTTTGACATCTATTCAGATGTTCCCAATTTATAATCATTTTTATAAAAGCTATATCCGCAACTTCCGATGACGCGTACAGGCAAACGCAATACCTGCTGCTAGCTAGACTGTCTCCATGCCTACCGATAAAAAACTAAAACTAGCCTTTCTAAAATAATTGGTTGAAAACGTTGCTAGCTCTTGTACTATATTTTTTACCTGGTAACCAGGCACGGATTTAACTTAGAGGCACACTAGGCCAGTGCCTAAGGCGGCAAGTATTTAGGGGCGGTAAATAATTGGGAACTTTGAAAATATTTTTAAGTGTGGTTATGCATTGCTGATGGTGAGAGTTACACAGGAGGAAATAAGTGCGAATACTTGGAATGGTTGCCCCCTAAGCTACCTAAAAAATGTTGAGAAGCAAAAAAAAAAGTACTCATTTGTCATATTAAAAATTTTTTTTTCCCAGTGAAGAAAGGCGGCAATTTGTGAACAGCCTAAGGGCAGCAAATTTCTAAACCCGGGCCTGCTGGTAACTGAAAGTACAATTTCAATATGCTGCGTCTTGTCAACCTAATTATTTGTCTTAACTTTTTAGCTATTAGCAGTAAATATGTATATATGAGTAAAAGTCGCACTTCATTATCTTCTTGCCTGACATATGCATACATACATACAAACGTACTGACTATAGAAAGCATAAAGCGCACACCTGGACTCATTTCTATTCAATACAACAAAGTCTGTCTCAGATATTAGATGAAAAAAAAAAAAAATTCAGCGATCAGTACCTTTAACAATAACAACACCGAGTCGTGCTTGCAAACATCGACGATTGACGACAGGGCATATGAGTCAACAAACGAGACTGATTGTAAAATTACACGACCATGTAGTTTCCTTCGTTCTTTTATGAGCACACAAAAGTTTTATTAAATTTACAAAGCGCTTTAAGAGATATCTTCGATGATTCGGGAGAGATGTGTAGTCATTATCTCTGCAATAGAAGGCTCCAATGGAAGGCCAAAAATGAAGAGAATGAAACTATGTTGAAACGGAACACTGGAATTACATTGAAGAGAGAATATAACATGATATCTCGAAAGCAACGTATTGACAAGAGTTTATTCGTTTTAATTTAATACTCTCTTAAAATTGTAAGATGAATATTAGCTTGAAGCAATTATGCATTAGTTTATATTAAATATATATATATATATCAAATATATTATTTGGATTTTAATTAAACACTTTAAACTTTTTATTATTATAAATTAAAAATATTCTAAGTCAGCTATCTGCTCGCATAATGTGCTGGCTGAAAGTGTGTGGTAAGTGAAAATTTTTGATTTAGGATATGTAAGTTCAAATATGGAAGACAAGTGGCTTATGTTCTGGATTAATACCCAAAGCCGGCACTTAGACCATGATGTTAGGAACTCTATTTCACAGTGTTTTTTTTTTTAAATTGTCAGATATCATATCTATCGTTTTAGTCATTTGAAATTGACTTTCGATCTTCAAAATTTCTGCAAACCTTTTTTTTTTTTTTGCTTTTCAACATTTTTTTTTGGCAGTTTAGGGCGCGACCATTTCAAGTATTCGCACTTTTTTTCCCCTGTGTAACTCTCACCATCATCAATGCATTACCACACTTTTAAAAATTTTCAAAGTTCCCAAAATTTGCCGCCCCTAAATACTTGCTGCCTAAGGCACTGGCCTAGTGTGCCTGTACGTTAAATCCGGGCCTGAATGCTTCACCTAACCACTAAGCAAGGTTTTTTTCTCTTTTCTCCAGGAAAAGGAAATTTTTGCTAAATGATACTGCTTTTATTGTTTGCATTTTTTTGGCAAACAGATTAAGTTCACTGAAAAAAATAATTGAAAAATTATATTATTTTCTCCCATTTCCTTAAAACTTCTCTTTATGTATTTTAGTTTGAACTTTTTGCGGTGTTTTATTGAAGACACTTTCCACTGAATTGAAAAAAATTAGAGCATCCTCATTATGGTTTGGTTAATAACATTTCCAAGATCATAATACCAGGCTATAATGTTAAATAAAAAAAAAAATATTGAAATAAAAAACCAAATGCATAGTGAAATTCAAGGCATACAAGTGCGTACACCTTTTGTAGCAGAAAAAAGGGAACATGTGAAGCTTTTGACTTTGCTAAAGTGTTAAATATTATATGGTATAAAATTTCGCGGTTCAGCCAAGACCAGCAGCAAAGTTTATTAAACCGCAAATTGAAGCATAAACAATAAGACTAATGATGGCAGAAAATAAATGTTTTCATTGAACCCAGTCAAGACATTGTTAGTGAAAAAATGATTAGGAGAAAACATTAATGTTTTTGAGGTTAGAAGAAATAGAGTGAGTGTCACTTAATTAGAACACCACTAACTTATACAATATGATGAAGATATTCAGCCCGATTAATATAGGCTTTGATTAAACTTGTACCATTTTTGCACCAAGCGTTGATGCTGTTGAAAAAAAAAAATTCATTATCCATTATCTACTTTGTTAAGTTTATTTCATTTTGTTTTTTAAATAAAACGATAATTAACATTAAACAGTGTAAATGTACATAAATTAGCACTACGAGTAACACAAATTCACTTCCGTTAAATTATTTTAAAACATCAATTTGAACAAAGAATTTTATATCAAAGCACTTTTTTTTAAAAATCGGCTTCATAAAATTTTTAAGATTTACTTTTTAGAACCAGCCGCTACGGTGTTTCCCTGCTTCGCTACGGCGTTTCCCGGCATCGGTACCGAGTTTCCCGGCAACGGTACCGTGTTTCCCGGCTGCGCTTCCGAGTTGCCCGGCATCGGTTCCGAGTTTCCCTGCATCAGGTCTTGACGGTATAGCCATACAAAGTAACTGAGACCTACGTGAATTAATATTGCAACCGCTGACGCCATGATCACCATGTTGCTGTTTTCGAATTTACAAATTTCAAATTTAAAAGAGATGCAGCATATTACCGCAAGAAACCAGATACAAGCAGATATCACATATACGAACCACACGTACAAACTATTTTTATGTTGTTTTACTGCGCTAAATAAGAGACTGAATCCTGCGATGAAAGCGAAGAGTTTGAACAAAATAAGCATAACGACAGCTGGAGCTCCTGGATTAAATATATTATCATATAATACATAATTCACTAACATCAACATCCAGCTAAGCCCAAGGCCAAAGATGAAACTTCTCAACGGCAGATAACCACAGCAAACTTGTGTAGGCATTGCAAAAAAATATACTTTTTTATGTATAGATAAAATAATAAAAATAAGTCATAAAATTTAAAATTTAATTCGATTAATTTTTTTTTATTTATTTTGAAGTTTTTTTTTTTGAACTAAATGAAATTATACAAAGTTCGTAGAGTAGAGTAGTAAATTCCTTTAACAATACTAGAAAAAGCAATTGCTATTTCGATATTTGCCAGAGCAAATTGAGTCGTTAGCAAAATCCTTAGAGAAAGGATAAACATCTTCGAACTTATTTTTACTGATAAAATTTAAAATATATAATGAAGACTATGCGGTTGTTGCAGAGGCGTACCGTGCATATTGGGCGCGCGGGGGACATAAATTATTAGCCGCGCCTACCGAAAACAATGTTCGTGTTTTTTAACAAACATTTTATTTATCTAAGCAAAAAAAAAGGGTCCTCATTCACATTGAAAAACTCTAGCAAAATGAGATAAATATCACTAATGAGATATATTTTACTAATACTGTGAAAATTTACACCTACACATTCAAATTTACTACAGCGACTTAATTTCATTCAATAAAAAAAAAAAACAGGTCCTCATTTTTGACTTTCAAAAACCCTAGCGAATTGTGATATATTTCACGACCATTTTGTCGCTTCTTCAAGCCTTGTGCCCGGGGCGGCTGCTCCCTCGGCCCCACCCTAGGTACGGTATTGGGTCGTGATTTTATGGGCCAGTGTAGATGACTAATTGTGGTTGATACTGAGGTTTTCTGACCAGAACTTTTAAATTGCAAAATTTATTAAAACATTAAAATTTTCAATTTTCACCGACGTTTCGTCACTTTTTTGGTGATATCTTTAGGATATAAAATTTTTTTATTTTAATGTAAAAAACAAACATTTAAAACAAATCAATGAAAATTACAAATAACACAATTTTTTTATATATAAGAAAATATTGTTGATTTCTGACAGGAACCAAAGCATATTTAAAAAAAAAAAAAACAATATTTGCTGCGACGATTTATTGCCATTTTGGTTGGCTTTTATTTAAAAACTCAATTGTCCATTTCCCATAAAATTTCCGGACGCTTTGAATTTTTGAACCAAAAAATATAAAAAAAATTTTTTTTTTTTCATTTGTCTTAAAATAACAAAAAACGAAACTTTTTCTTTCAAATTGGGGTTTGGCGATTTGTTGGCATTTAAATTAGCCCTCAGTTAAAAACGAAAATTGTTCGTTTCCGATAAAATTTCCGGTCTCAAGCAATTTTTGAAACAAAAAATATTTAAAAATTATGTTTGTTTGGCTTTTTCCAAAAATCATATTTTTATTTCAAAATTCGGGCTCTGAAAATTTGTTTGAATTTTGATAAGCTTTAATTAAAAGAAAAAATTGTTAATTTCTGATAAGATTTGCGCTGTCTAGCCATTTTTGAACAAAAAAAAAAAAATATTAAAAAAAAAAAATTTTTTCGGCATTTAACTTAAAGTAATAAAAAAATTTAGCTTTTTTCGAAATTCGGGCTCCTACGATTAATTGGCATTTTGGTTAGCTCTTATTTCAAAATATAATTGTTCATTTGCGACAAGATTTGCGGTCTCCAGAGCAGCGGCGCGCAGTATTTTCAGAGGTGCGCAGAAAAATTAATTTATTTAGGATAGTCCGTATTTGGCTACCACTCTGAAAAAGAAAGCTGATCTCTTTAGCTTTAAAACGATATAAAAAAATTATTTTTCCGTTAAACTTTACCGGAGATATAACTATTTGAATATGAGCGTTAAACACCAAAAAACATAAAACCTTTGACCTTCGCAACTCGATATCTCTCGATATATTCGATAACAAATCTATTCCTGATTTTCGTGTCCACTAAAAAAAATATGGACAAAAAAATTTGGAGCAATTCAAAGATGTGTCGGTAAGAAAGTTTTCGGTATGTAAAAAAACGTCTCATATTAGGTATCACTTTGGACTTTTTCGGCTACCGTGTGTTATTGCTATTTTAACAAGTTATCTACTCTAACATTGCCTAGGTCAAATGGAATG
Organism: Meiosimyza platycephala; assembly: GCA_963662105.1. NCBI lineage: Eukaryota > Metazoa > Arthropoda > Insecta > Diptera > Lauxaniidae > Meiosimyza > Meiosimyza platycephala. The sequence continues at coordinate 16,192,615 of OY759210.1, forward strand.
TGTTCATATGACGTCCCATGCCACAGTCTGCCATTCTTAAGTTAAACAAGAATGCAATAGTTTGCAAAAATCCTTAGCATTAATGATATTTGACTTTAATTAAATTGTGAGTACCAGCGAAAAGATATGCACCACTTCCATACTTCCATCTGAGCCAGCATACCACCACCTGTCCAGCACAAAATAGTACTCGTACAAAGAGCATTGTTATTTTTAGTTCCGCACAAAGTTCAACAGACGCAAAGGAGCACCAGATCCTGATGTTGCGTGTATCGTTGTTCTTGTAGGTGCCAGGCACTTGCACAAATCGTAAGAAGAAGACAAACAAAAAAGTTCAACAGAGCGGAACAATATTGAAAATTGTGCCAGACCAACAACGAGAGAGATAAAGACAATTATTAAAATTCGAGAGAACACAATATACATATTGAGAACTGAGAGTAAAAAGACAAGAGCTAAATTAAAACTCACATAATAAAGTTTTTATGTAAACAACAAAAGCCACAAGTGTAGCTTCATTTGTATTTTCTACGCAGCTGATTGGCGCATAACAAAGCTAAAACACATCAAACCAAAATGACCACACACACTGTTAACGAAATGATACACACACACACACACACACACGCTCACACACATGTTGTTGCACAAGTGAAGACAGGATTAAACAGGTTTAAACATAAAATCACTCAGCGATGGAACGATTGGTCGTACCGAAGAACATAACAAAAACATAAACATTAATAAATGTACATTACAATCAGAGAGAGCGAACATACAAGTGAGGGAGGAAGTCAGATACTGAGCGCAGAGCGAGCTCTTTTGCTCAGCTCAGCAATGATGCTATAAATGGTAGCGCAAAGAGTTGCATTAGCACAGTTCTGCGTTGCTTCCGCTTGCGTACACAACTCGCTTTAACACACGCTTACTTTTGAACTTTTGTTTAGTTTTGTTTTCTTTCGGTTGATTTTTTGTTTAATATTTTGAGAAAAAAAAACATAAAATGAACAAAACGGTTTTTACAACAAAAATACCGAAATAATTGAGAGTACGTGTCAAGTGAATAAAAAAGGATATTAAGAGACTTCAAGCTCTAAAAAAAAAAAACAGAAACATAAAGTGCAAGAGACCAAAAAACTCTGAAAGAGTTTAAAAAAAGAATATTAATTGCGTTCAACCAACATGCATACGATCGAGGATATGCTTGTGGAAAAAAATTACCACAAATGTCCTTTGAAAAAGCGCCCAGTAAATTATCAATTCAATGATCCTGTCGAAGATGTGCAATCATGCGAAAACAAAGAAAAACTCATCAATGATCAGCCAGAAAATTTGAGCCTGAAAAAGGACACTGTCATTAATATCACCACTGCGCCCAACGGCAACACCTCCGAGGATATCAACGTCAGCGATTGTTGTGAGGATGAAGGTGTCGATGTTGATCATCGCACTGACGATGAAGATATGGAAGACATTGACGAGGACATCGATTGCGATGAAGACGAAGATGATGAAATGATCGATTGTGTTGATATTGATGTTGCCGATGAAAATAGTACGACAACACAAGCTGCTGCTTTAGTTGCCGCAGCTGCTGCTGCCTCTGCAGCTTCGGCTGCTGCTGTCGCCAGCTTGGTAGTGCCAACACCCACCTATCCAAAATATGGCATACAGCCATGGAATTTCCATATGTCACCATACACTGCTGAGTTCTATCGCACCATCAATAACCCACATCTTGCTGCTGCAACACAAATATCACCGCTGCGCGGTGAACTACTTTCGCCCAGTTCCCCCTCCGATTCGATCGGCTCGCTGTCGCCACCACCACCACATTATATGCATCATGGTCGTGCCAGTTCGGTATCACCACCAATGCGTGCCGAGATGATACATCGTCCGATTGGCGTGCGTCAGTTGCCACCACAATCACCATCGCATCATCAACATCGTTTTATGCCATATCCAACACTGCCCCCTACTTATGCGCAGCATCATCATCCACATCATCCTCAACCACCGGCATATCCTTTGAGCTATCATCCAGGTACACACCCAGCGCTGGCGCCACATCATCATGCACCAATTTCACCAGCTTACTCTGACTCCTCATACTACTCGATGCGTTCGCTAACGCCTGAGTCGAATTGTTCTTCTTTGCCTGAGGATCTGTCAGTGAAGCAGCAGCCTGTCATAAGCGTCAAGTCAAAATTAACGCTTTTAACGGATGTACCACGCAAATCAATGGATTCATCAGCTAGTGTCATTAAAATGTGCAGCTCTGCTTCTACAGTATCCAATGGCTCCAATAGTAATCCTAGCTGTAAAAAGGATAAAAACTCACCACCACGTTATCAATGTCCTGATTGTCAAAAGTCGTACTCAACCTTTTCGGGCCTAACAAAACATCAGCAATTCCACTGTCCAGCCGCTGAGGGTAATCAAGTTAAGAAGTCCTTCAGCTGCAAGGATTGTGATAAAACCTACGTCTCGCTGGGCGCACTAAAAATGCACATACGCACTCATACGCTGCCTTGTAAATGTAACATTTGCGGCAAGGCCTTCTCACGACCCTGGCTGCTACAGGGACACATACGCACTCATACTGGGGAGAAACCTTTCAGCTGTCAGCATTGTCATCGCGCTTTCGCTGATCGCTCCAACTTACGCGCTCATCTGCAAACACACTCGGACATCAAGAAGTATTCGTGCACCAATTGCTCCAAGACATTTTCGCGCATGTCACTGTTGACAAAACACTCGGAAGGTGGTTGTCCTGGTGGCAATACAAGTGTTTCACCATCAGTCGGCAATTCCAACGACATGAGCAGCTACAACGCAATGTACGCCGAACACTAACGAGAAGAGCGATAAGAATACCTTCCGAGCTTGCCATTTGCACCAAAAATTAGTTCCTAGACAGTCAGCAGTAGTTTTGCACATCCTAAATGATACAACATACCCACCTGATTTGGTAAGGGGCGAAAGCTGTGAGTTATCGAAAAAAAAAGCACACGGTGCCACAATAAAAACAATAAACCCTAGTCAGTCTTTATGAAAAAAAAAGAAAATTTTTGTTTTTTGCTGAAACTCGAATATTTTTTTTTTAGTTTTATACCTTGCATTACTTTTTAGTTTTTTTTCTTAGTGTGGCTTTGAGTGCCTAAAATGAAGTTTTTGTAAAAAATGTAATTTTTCTTTTTTTTATTTTTTTTTGTTTTTAGAACGACAGTGTATATTTTGTTTACTATTTTATTTAAGTTAATGTAATTAATTTTTTAAAAAAAGCTACAAAACAAACGAACAAATGAAGACAATGTAACACTTAAGCAATCACTATTTTAATAAAAATTTAATATACGAAATATATGTATGTCTAGTTTTATATAAATATGTAAAAAGAGAACAATATTTTTGTAAGTGTATTTTTATACAGCAAGTGTTTTTTACTTCATAAGGAAAATAATTTATTGAAAAAACTAAAATCATTGAAATAAAAAAAATTAATGAAATTGAATACAAAATAAAATGTTTTTATTTTAAGTTGAAAAAAAAAATCTTAAAGTGGTGAGTATTAAAGTATAACTACAAAACAATAGGATACATTTGGAATGTATCATGGGTATAAAATTTTTTCGAATAAGTTTTAGTGCAGTCGATGAAGATTTTAACTATGTAAACTGAATAAACTGAAGTCAGGTTTTAAGTTCCGCTACCATTTAATTATTTTGAAGCGATGAATGATTGAAAGCTTAATTTGTTTAATAAATTTGTAATCAAATTGTAGCAATTTGTAGAATTTAATAAAAAAAAAGAGTTTTCACTTATCGGGCATTTAATGTGAAATGGACAACGAAAAGGCTTTGTTTGAGGCTTAGTTGTCAAGTCATGGACTTCTAAAAATTGAATTATTACGAACGAATTTTTCTGCAGCAGTTTTTCCAATAAAACAAATTTTGAATAAAATATTAAACCTCATGATTTTTATAAGAAATTTAGTGTTCTTTTCAATTATGAAATCATATTCAAAATTTAAATTTTTAATCTTGTAGAAAACCGGAAGCCAACATTTCAATTACAGAACTTAAACAATTTCGGCCTTTTTTATTTTTTTTATTTTAATTTTAAATAATACGTAGGTATGTATGTAGCTTAAAATTTAGAGCGTATATATTAAAATAAAAATTTCAAAATGTGATCTACATTAGCTTAGGAGATAAATGAATTGAAGTACATCTAATACCTGACCATCTCTCCTTGAATGAATTTATTTTAGCACAGCATAGTAAGCTTTTTATTTTATTCTATTAGCTTGGAATAGAAATTTAAAAAACACCGAAGAAGTTTTCTTTCAATTGTTTCACAAAAAACTTTTTTCAGTGCATATGATTTTTTTCGTAAAATTTCATAAAATAGTGAGTAAAATAACACCAAAGTGTTCTACATAGTTTTCGAGTAAAGCATTAAATTAAAAAAATCCTGTGCTCCGCAAACTCAAGCTACACTTGACAAAAATTTATAGATTATTAGATCAAAAATTTAATTTTTTTTTAATAAAAACATACATCGCCAGAAGTTCGGCAAGACATTTGGCAAAAACAAAATTATAAGCAATTATAAAATAATTAAAAAATTATGTCTTCAAGTGTAAGAAACAAAATTTTTTTTAGCTCATCATCTGCTATATATTCTCGGAGGTTTTTTGAAGCAGAAGTTCGTACTTTCCATAAAAATTCTTCCTTGTGACATATAAAAATTCCAGATCTTCAGTATAAAGTCATTTCTTTGAGGTTAGTGGGAATTGAAATAAAAGTGATTTTTGTCACAAAGGAAATAAAGTTACCTAGTGCTGAACTATGCCTAAATATATTGAATTAAAGTTTAAATCCTTAGTAAATTATAATCAAAATATAACTTTTCATTCAGTATGAATTTTAGGTTAAGCTTCTCTGTGTCATTTGTTAAGTTTTTAGCATGCAAAGTCTCGCTTACTTCAAAAAATAAGCCAAATATTAAACACTGAAGAAAACTTTAAAAATATATGCAGGCGCTTAAATAACATATGCTAAGAGATGCTAGTGGAATAATATTCCAAACTCTCAACGAAGTATCCTGCAAAGTACCGCTGGACAGCAATAAGCACATTTTTTCCTGATGAATCTACATACATACTTGATATTATTCAGACGATATAATGAATTGATTAGATTAGTTCACAAATGCTTTTCCAGACAGTTCCTTAAGAAATTTCTAGTAATAAAATCAAAGCCTGATTCCGATTTCTCTTTTTAATTGCAGCTGCTGCGATGAATGAAATTTCTAAAGTTGCGATTCGGATGATATCAAGTAATACTATTAAGTGAATATACAATAATTAAAGTGCTCTCAGGACTAAGCAGTGAGTACATTTTTTTTGCAATTAATTACGATTTGAAACTTTTGACAAAGTTCACAATTTTCTTGTGAATGCCGATCTGCCATTGGCGTAGGTATATACTCGAAAAGATATTCATAATTTTCACCAAATTTTGGGTTTCTTACACACTTGTTATTGAAATATTATCCATGAAAAAGAAAACTTGTCAAACAAAATTTTGGGGAGATCATTTTAAATTTTAAGCCATCGGTATATATCATTGCGTTACTTTCTGCAAGATCTCTGATAGTCTACATGTGAAGGATTTCCAGGGCATTATCCAACATGAAATTAGAGCTTATCTAAAATATTCCCAATTTTTGCTTTGGGTTCTCTTAAAGGTTAGTACGAGCCAAATATTTTGGAAGCTCATCAAATATTGGCAAACTGTGTAAAAGCTTAGAACTTATGTTAAGGCGCTCAAATTTAATTCTCTAAAAATATTCTACTTCGATTTTAATAATAAGAGGTGAGAAATTTATTTTTTGCATACTAATTTTAAAAAACATTGGTAAAGAAAACAGGTTACAGCTATAAAAAATTTTAACCAAACGGGTTGCATTTAACTGAATGTCCTTGATTTGTCTCTTTGATAGCTGGTAACCCCCTATTCTTACTAACTTAAATTTAAATAATGGGGTTAACTTAATTGGCAAATTATAAAGTAAAGACAGCAATTGTGAACATCAATTAAAATCATTTTGGCTTTATCGCGTCGTCAATTCAAACCGTATATCAATATATGTAAGCCACGTTCAACCTTTTTGTACCCTTTTTTCTTTTTGAACAAAATCATTATTCAATAGCTCCATGCGAACGAAACCTAAAACCCAAATTCATACACTTACATACGTACGTGTGTGTCTTTTCGACTATAAATCATGGTTCATTTCCTATGCGATCGATATGCGCGCAACAGTGATCATCTTGAAAACTTATTAAAATTTTACAAAACGACAAAACCAAATCGAACTAAACCAAAATCATATGAAAAAAAAAGATTCAAACTAAGGCAGAAGAGAAGGTAAAAAAAAAAAATGGGTGCGCTAAACTCATTATCGACGTCAATTGATCGCGAGCACCACATTTATTGACTTTAAATTGATCGCGCACTACACATATGGACTAAAATACTGCTATGTATAAAAAACATAAGGCTGCTTGCTTACCTACTCAAGCTCTACAAAAAAAAAAAAAAAAAACACAACAAAATTAAATACCCTCTCGCAAAAGGTAAACAGACCCCAGCAACAAATAAGACCAAAAAGATGCACGACAATTTTTCGCCAAATTAGATCATCAGCCCGAAAAAGTAAAGCTCACGTGTCTTTCAATGTGTTCGCTGTGTTGCTGCTGCTGCATTTGTGAAGAAAGTAGACGCTGTAGGATGTATAGAGGGGGTATCTTAATGGCCCCCCTTTACAAAAGCTACAAGCACAAAAATTAATATTCACGCATTTTACTTCACGGTATTCGTTTCGTCTGACTCGCTTTGTTTTCTCTCTGTTGTCTGTGCGCGCTGCTGCTGATCGCGTTTTAGCGATCTCGCAATCGATTTCTAATGCGGCGACGACATCGTTACCTAAATGGTAACAAAAGAGGGCTCGTTGTGCAAATTCACTAAACGAAAATAAAGGGTCCCCTTAAGTCAATGGGTTCTTTTTTGTTGGTTTCTTTGTGCTATTTGGATTCAATTCAATTGGCTTTGCGCAAAATATCGCGCTTTTCAATATTTCGTGACAAACAAATGCGCACGTTATCGCGACAATGATCGCGTTTCTCTTGCTCTCCGCACATGTAGCGGCGGTGCTCTCTCTTTTTCATCGGTTTTTAATTTTAAGTAATTTTTTTTTTCTTCTTCTTTCCGTTTACTATCGATCGTTTGGAAAGTTTATTATTGGATTTTGTGTTGGTGTTTGTGTGCAAAGTGTCAGTGTTTTGCGCGCCTCGTTTTTAAATTTGAAATTTAAAAGTTCAGCGCAAAATAAAAGCAAATATCTTTATCTTTAAATATTCATTAGGTTTGATCTTTTTAGAGGCAGGTATCTGAGCTGTATTCAAACGAATGTGTTCGATCAATATGTGTAGGCTTCTATTTTTGTAAAATGATCTTTTCAAGAAATTTTAATGCACATAAATTTAATTGTCAGAGTCGGGTGAATTCAGAATAAAAAAAATTTTTGTATATAAAATTAAATAAAATATATAAAAATTTTATATGAAATTAACTCTTCTACTAAGACTTTCATGTTTTAATGCAGAAATTCATGACATTATCAGTTCTTAAAATCAAAATCATTTCACCACAACTTATTATAAAGTATTGGCTACTTGATTTTTTGTTTTGCCAAAATATAAAAATACCCTTCTAGAATGTTATTGTACATAAGGACCAACACCGAATACCGAATAGCAATAGCTTCATTGGACCACATAAGAAATTTTGCCTCTGAATCATTTGAAAAAATCATTCTTTTTGAAGGCAAAGCCTTGTAAGTTCTTCATATGCTCGTGACACGGATTTATATTATATGTATGCAAAAAATTATTTCTGTGCAATAGATGTTTTCTTGCTCTTGGCCGAGGCAAATCTAATTTCCTTGCCAATTCCGATTCTAGAAAAAATATTGCAATTCCTGACACTCTTGTTTGGGCTGAAAAGAAACGATGAAAGATTTTGAACGCATTGGGAAACTAATATTGGCATGGATGGATGGATAGATGAAAACTGAACAGACAGAGACAATTTTTATGTCCGTAAACAAATCCGCCATAAACCCATCGATGACGTAGAATTTTGTTATCAGTACTAGGGGCCTTCAAATTCTGACGACCGAATATTTTCACCGTAGTTGATTTTTACAAAAATAATTATTTTTCTTTTAAATCAAAGTACAGTGAAACCTGGTTAAGCGGTACCTGGATAAGTGAGACTTACTTCAAGGTCCCAGCATTTTTGCATCAAAATACCTCTATTACTGGGATTATTAAACCTCTATATCTGGGATATAATTTTTGAAGGTTTTGTGCATTTTCGCCTCTATAACATGGGCTTTTCTCTCTATAACTGGGACCGTTTAGAAATAAACTCTATAAGTGGGAAATGTGAGTATAATTTGTTATTTTGAATTTGAATATGCACGTTTTATCGGTCTGAGTATGGTAATTTGGGAATGTGTAAATGGGAAACCTCTTTAATTGTGACAAAAATTTTGGTCCCTTGGAGATCGCAGTTATCCAGGTTTCACTGTATGTATTTCTGAAAATATACGGGCCTCTTCGAAGAATTACGAGCCCAAAGGAATTCTCCCCGTAACCCTCACCCTTTCGTCGACCCTGTCTAAAAGTGACCGCAATAATCTAAATAACAGCAATTTGCTAGATATTTACCCAACTCAGTCAAAACGCTAGTGTTCTGATTGTAAAAAAAAAACAAACTTCAGAATAAATAAAAAAATTAAAATTGTCATTTTAGAAAATTGTCATAAGTTTCAGTTATTTTTATTAGCGGTATACATATAAAAGAATACATTTTTCTTGCAATGTCTTGGTCTATGTCGTTGAGGGAAAACGTCATATCCACTGGAGTAGCAGTTTTGTTGGCTTTTTTCGGATTAACAATTTATCATCAAATATTTGATCCAAAACCAATAAACGTTCTGGATGTGTCATATGGCATCTTCACTGTCATCGCAGCATCCTGTCTCTTATACAGCGGAATACGAGAACAAAAAAATGCCTTATACGTTTGGTTTTTATATATGATATGTATTTACATCCTTTTTATTGTGTTTGTCTTCTGCGCCCTTTTGGGAATTGGTGGTTTTAAATTCGAATTTGGAGTCTTTTCAGTCGTAATTACGGTGATTTCACTAATATTCTTCGCAGTTATCACTTACTTCGTATGGCTATACTTTAAAAAACTAAAAATGAGGGACTCTGAAGCGGCTGGATCTGCATCTTAAAAATTTTATAATGACGTTTTTAGAAAAAATGCTTTGATATAAAAAAAATTTGTTTCAAAAATAATTTAATTTAATTAATTTGTGTTACTCGTGGTGACGATGCTGATGTTACGGGATAATTCATTTCTTGTAAATACGATATATGAAATTTACACTGTTTAACATATTAAACATTACTTAAATGAAGATTGTTGAAAAATCAAAATATACTTAAGGTTTGTGGCTGACTTGTTTCTTTTCCAGCGATGTCATACAATGATCGATCGATCGATCCTTATAACTGCTGATTTTCTCGACTAATAATCCAATTCACCCAGAAAATTTCTCTGCATGGATGAAACTCGCTGATGTTGCGATTAATTCGTCTACAGTTCTGGATTCCAAAGTTAAAAAATTTAACAGAAACCATCATAGATAAAAACGTGTACACACAAAAACTCAAGACACAAATAATAGGCGCTAGGTATTAATATAAAAAAAAAAATTTCTTTCAAATAATTCTATTGAATAAAACTGTTTTAAAATTCTCTCTCAGCTTTACAATTCATTGGTAATGAGAGGTAGGCATAGAAAAAGAGCGGTCAAAGTTTCTGAACAGAGCGCTAATTGTGCTAGAGCCGGTACTGGGTATACTAAAAGAATAACTGCAGAATTATAGAAGCCAGTCAAATGCCAATAATTTACAAAAAAGCGCTGATGCTTTTTCTACCTACAAAAATAAAGAGTTTCCGAATTCTGACTCATCTTATCATAAGGCCAGAGGAACACGAAAATAGCAATCACCTTTTCTAGTATTGTTGAAGGAATTTACTACTTTAGAAATACAAACTTTTTTTATTTTGACTTTTTTTTGTTAGTATGTAGTGTTTTTATTCTAAAATATATAAATAAACTTCATTATAATAAATAAAATAAAATTCAAATTGTCAAAGTCAAAGTAAATTTTAAAATTTCTTAGACAATAATGATAAGTTTCTTTTATTTTTATTATCTCTATATAAAAGAATATATTTTTCTTGCAATTCCTGTAAAAATTTCATGCGTTTATCTACCGTTGAGGACTTTTCATCATTTCTGTTGGGTTTGGCTGCATCTTAACGTTGTTGCATTATATAGCATTTTATATTATGATTTTATAGTTGATTCAGGAGCTCCAACTGATATTAGGCTTGTGTTGTTAGAATTGTTCACTTTCATCGCAGGATCCAGTCTCATATATAGCGCAATACGAGAATAAAAAAATCCTTTATACGTCTACTTCGTATTTGTGATATGTATGTACATATGTATTTTCATCGAATGTATTGCGATATCCTGCGCCATTTCCACACTACGATTTTGTATATCCGAGAACAACACCGTGAAGATCATAACGGCAGTGATTTTATTATTAATCTTCGTAGCTTGGACTAACTTTGTTGCTATACTTAAAACAATTGAAAATGAAGTGGCTGGTTTTGAATTTTAAAAATTTTATGAAGACGATTTTAGAAAAAGTGCTTTGATGTAAAAAAAATTTTTTCCAAATTTATGTTTTAAAGTAATTTAGCGGAAGTAAATATGTTTGTAGCACAATGTGTATTTTGGAATGAAAAGAAGAAGAAAAAACTAAAAAGAACAACCAACAAGTGCTCGCATAAGCAACGAGTAGCTAACTTAGCGAATTGGTCATTTTATACGCACCTAGGCAGCGACTTGGCGAACGATAAAACGCAGCTACTATTAAAGTTGTGAATATAATTTGCCGCTGGGTACTTTTTGTTGGCTGAGCGTGCTTTTCTTTTAATTTCTTACCGAAAATCAGCAAAAAACAAGCCTTGCAATTTTTATCACTTAAAATATAGAAAATGTGAAACACAAACGAAAGTTAATCTTTAAAAATCTTTGTCCAGTCGAAAAGTCATAAAAAACGATTCAATAAAAAAGTGATTAATTGAAACAAAATTGTTTTTTTTTTTTGGGATACCAACCTCTAAGTTAGCAATACCTAATAAAAGCTGACGCGGCGAAAATTATTCAACAGTTGATGCAGTTGTGGCGACAGATATTATTATTATTATTATTTTAAGCAGGAGTAGAATTATACAAAATAATTTAGATGAAAGTCAACTTAAGTACTGGTCCACGTCAAATTATCATGCTAGGCACAGCAAAACACAGAGCTGTAAAAAAAATTAAAATTTCTAATGCGTACCGCCAGGCCTTCCATCGCCATTGTTGCCGTTAGGCTTGCTACCACCATTGTTACCGCCAGATTTGCCACCGCCATTGTTACCGCCAGGCCTGCCACTACCATTGTTATCGCCAGGTCTGCCAGACTTACCATCGGCAGGTCTGCCACCACCATTGTTACCGCCAGGCCTGCCACCACCATTGTTACCGCCAGGTCTGCTAGGCTTACCACCGCCAGGTCTGCCACCACCAGGTCTGCCAGGCCTACCAGGCCTACCACCGCCAGGTTTGTCAGGTTTGACAGGCCTGCTGCTATTGCCACCTATTCCATCACCACCTTGACCGTCAGGCCTCCTCCTGCCAGGTCTGCCGCCGCCAGGTCTGCCACCGCCAGGTCTGCCACCGCCTGGTCTGCCACCGTCAAGTCTGCCACTGCCAGGTCTGACACCGCCAGGTCTACCAGGCCTACCACCGCCAGGTTTGTCAGATTTGACAGGCCTGCTGCTATTGCCACCTATCCCATCACCACCTTGACCGTCACGCTTCCTCCCGCCAGGTCTGCCGCCGCCAGGTCTGCCACCGCCAGGTCTGCCTCCGTCAGGTCTGCCACCGCCAGGTCTGCCAGGCCTACCAGGCCTACCACCGCCAGGTTTGTCAGATTTAACAGGCCTGCTGCTATTGCCACCTATCCCATCACCACCTTGACCGTCAGGCCTCCTCCCGCCAGGTCTGCCGCCGACAGGTCTGCCACCGCCAGGTCTGCCACCGCCAGGTCTGCTACCGCTAGGTCTGCCACCGCCAGGTCTGCCAGGCCAACTAGGCCTAACACCGCCAGGTCTTCCAGGCCTACCGCTAGGTCTGCCACCGCCAGGTCTGCCAGGCCTACTAGGCCTAACACCGCCAGGTCTTCCAGGCCTACCAGGCCTAACACCGCCAGGTTTGTCAGGTTTGGCAAGCCTGCTGCTATTGTCACCTATCCCATCACCACTGCCAGGTCTGACACTGCCAGGGTTGCCACCGCCAGGTCTGCCACCGCCAGGTCGGCCACCGCCAGGTCTGCCAGGCCTACTAGGTCTAACACCGCCAGGTCTTCCAGGCCTACCAGGCCTAACACCGCCATGTTTGTCAGGTTTGGCAAGCCTGCTGCTATTGCCACCTATCCCATCACCACTGCCAGGTCTGACACTGCCAGGGTTGCCACCGCCAGGTCTGCCACCGCCAGGTCTGCCAGGCCTACTAGGTCTAACACCGCCAGGTCTTCTAGGCCTACCAGGCCTAACACCGCCAGGTTTGTCAGGTTTGGCAAGTCTGCTGCTATTGCCACCTATCCCATCACCACTGCCAGGTCTGACACTGCCAGGGTTGCCACCGCCTGGTCTGCCACCGCCAGGTCGGCCACCGCCAGGTCTGCCAGGCCTACTAGGTCTAACACCGCCAGGTCTTCCAGGCCTACCAGGCCTAACAACGCCAGGTTTGTCAGGTTTGGCAAGCCTGCTGCTATTGCCACCTATCCCATCACCACTGCCAGGTCTGACACTGCCAGGGTTGCCACCGCCAGGTCTGCCACCGCCAGGTCTGCCAGGATTACTAGGTCTAACACCGCCAGGTCTTCCAGGCCTACCAGGCCTAACAACGCCAGGTTTGTCAGGTTTGGCAAGCCTGCTGCTATTGCCACCTATCCCATCACCACTGCCAGGTCTGACACTGCCAAGGTTGCCACCGCCAGGTCTGCCACCGCCAGGTCTGCCACCGCCAGGTCTGCCACCGCCAGGTCTGCCTCCGCCAGGTCTGCCACCAAAAGGTCTGCCACCGCCAGGTCTGCAACTGTCAGATCTGCCACCACCAGGTCTGCCACCGCCAGGTCTGCGACCGCCAGGTCTGCCACCACCAGGTCTGCCACCGCCAGGTCTGCCACCGCCAGGTCTGCCAGGCCTACCACCGTCAGGCCTGCCGCCATTGCCGCCTATCTCATCACCACCCTTATCGCCTGGCCTGCCACCGCCAGGTCTGCCAGGCCTACCACCGCCAGGCTTGCCGCCATTGCCGCCTATCCCATCACCACCTTGACCGCCAGGCCTACCACCGCCAGGCCTGCCGCCATTGCCGCCTATCCTATCACCACCTTGACCGTCAGGCCTGCCACCGCCAGGTCTGCCAGGCCTACCACCGCCTGGCCTGCCACCGCCAGGCCTGCCGCCATTGCCGCCTATCCCATCACCTCCTTGACCGCCACGCCAGCCACTGCGAGGTATGCCAGTACTGCCAACGCTAGGTCTGCCAGTAATGCTAACGCCAGGTTCGCCTGCGCTGCCGTTATTACCACCATTACCTCCTTGTCCATAACTGCTTGCACTGCCTATGTGCACAATACCAGCATTGGTGCCTCCACCATCACCACCTTTAGGGCTTCCTTTTCCATCAACGCCTGGAGCACCGACTTCTGAAAGAATAAATAAAAAATCAGAGCCGCTATAAATCAGTTGCTAAGAGAGATTAACTATTTGGTTCTTCACTTACCATAATTTATAAAAACGCATCCAAAAAGAATGCACAGTGCGACCGCTACTTTCATTTTCACAAAACAAACTGCGCTTAAAAATGCAATCTTATCGTATTTTAAGGAATTACGGTAAATATTTAACTAAAGCGCTGTTTTTCTGCAGTAAATTATATAATTACATTAATTATAATTTTCAATGGTTGTTATTATACCCTCAACTGTATAGTTACGCCTTATTTTCAAAGAATATTCAATTTGAAATTCGGTAAAGTCACAGCTTAAATATGCAATTCGTCCCAGTAGATATTGACCTTGAATTAAGTAATTAGTTCAATTAAACGGCTGGTAAAAAAATTGATAAGGATTACTATTTTACCTCGCCGTATGTTCTTTCCAAAATTTTGGATAATATGTAGCTTTCATTTAATTAATTAAATGAAATATATAGCTTAACCCAATAGCTTGACTATCAATTTTTCATTTTTCTTCTTTACAACCAATATAAAAATCTTCAAATGTCTAGGGGCTGACATCAGTTATTGCAACAATGAAACTTTTAGGTTTACTGAGTGCCGGTTTAAGGGGTGTTCGAACCATTCAACCGAACAGGGCGCTCTTTAGTGAGAAGTGCCTTGATGAAGTTTTTCTTTTGTTTCTACACAAACAGTTTGGATACTTCTGCGCTAGTGAAATTGTCAGCAATATGACCTTTGAACACTTTAGGGTTTTGCATACACCAAATTCTCGAGAGTTTCTGCTGACATTGGTGACTTGCTGCTGTTTCTTAACTTTGTTTCCTCTGTGCACTAAGTCAACTGCATTTGTTTTTCAATTCCGGAGACTAGAAAAAATTGGATACAACAAAACTTGCAGAAATTTTGAAGATCGAAACTCTTTGAAGATTGAAACTCAATCTCAAATAACTAAAAGGATACAGGGAAGCGGGGAAAGGTGAGAATTTTACCAATTTTTTTTTTTGGATCTCTCTAAGGATTGTACTAACGACCCCAGTTGCTATAGCAAGCGGGGAAAGGAGCCTTCCTAAGCTGAAACTAATGCAAACATTTTTGGAAACTACGATGAATTGCTTAGCGATTCAATACGATGACATCAGAAAAGATAAAACGGAATTTATACCGTTATTAATAAAAAAAATTATTTAAGTAATTCATTGCATAGAACTGTTCAGAAGGAATGATAAATGTTTTTGATTTAAAATTACCTCTAAGCGCTACAATTCATAGGTAAGTGGTAGGCATAGAAAAAGGACGGTCGAAGTTTCGGAACAGGGTGCCTGAGCCAACACTGGGTAAAAGGACAACTATAGAGTTATGAAAGCCAGCGAAATGCCAATATCTTGAAAACGGAGCAGATTTCAGATTTTTTCCTTCGAAAGTAAGGAGTTTTAATTTGATTCTGACTCACCTTAACTTAAGGTTAGAGGAATATCAAAAAAACAATTGCCTTTCCTAGTATTCTTGACGAAATTTTAGATTAATCAGTCTGAATATATTTTATAGGATAATTGTGTTCTAATTAAGTGACATTCATTCTATTTCTTCAAACCTCAAATACATTAATATTTTCTCTTAAAAATTTTTTCACTAACAAGGTCTTGTACATAAATATATTCCGCTTATGGTATAACCTTAACTAGGCTCAATGAAAACATTTTTTTTTTTTGCCATCTTATTGCTGCTGCTTTAATTTGCGGTTTTATAAACTTCACTGCCGGTCTTTGCTATGCCGCGAAATTTTATACCACATAATTTTTAACACTTTGACAAAGTCAAGAGCTTCACATGTTCCCTTTTATCTACTACATTTATACAGTAAAAGTTGTAGGGTAAAGTGGGGTACCTCGGGTACATTTGACTTTGCCAATTTCAGTGTGTAGACGGCTTAAAAGCCAGAAAGTTTAAATGCAGAATGGAGTATAATTTGACTTAAAAAAACATAATGAACTTTGACAGTTCTGCTTCTTTAACTCTCTTCAAAGAAAGAGTTTTTTTTTCTGTTTTCGCGGTCGCTGATGTAATTTTCGTATGTATGTATGTACATTAGGGTAGTTCTTATTTAGTTTTTTTTTGCGAAAATCAAATGCGACGCCCCCAAATCGGTTCGAAACAGAATAAAAACATTTAAAATTTTTATCTTTAACCCTTACACGGAATATTTCAAAATTAAATTTGACTTAAGCGAAAATCAAATAAGAGCCTTCCCAATCGCTTTGATACCAGATAAAAAAAAATTAAAAATTTAATTAAAAATTTATATATTTAACCCTTACTGACGCTATTTCAAAGTGAAATTTGACTTAAGCGAAAATCAAATGCGACACCATCCCACTCGGTTCGAAACAGGATAAACAAATTGGAAAATTTAATTTAAAATTTTTATATTTAACCCTTACTGACCCTATTTCAATGTGAAATTTGACTTAAGCGAAAATCAAATGCGACACCCTCCCACTCGGTTCGAAACAGAATAAACAAATTCAAAAAATTTATTTAAAATTTTTATCTTTAACTCTTACTCGGCCTATTTCAAAGTGAAATTTGACTTAAGCCGCCAGTTTTTTTTAATTAACTTTTCTTAAGTGGCTTTTAATTTGACATTTCACTTTGAAATAAACCGAGCAAAGGTTTCGAACCGATTGGGGGGCGTCCCCAATTTTTTTTTCTTAAGAACCACCCTAATGTACATATATTTGATATAAATGATTTTTTTTCGAAAAAGTTTAAAAAAGGCGGTGATACATTTTTTTATTAGTTTTTTCAAGGTTTGATTGCGAATAGTCAATATTTAAAAACAGTTACAATATTTAAAATCCATAATTTTTTTTTTTTGGGAAACATAGGTCTTTAAAAATTAAGTGTCAAATCGCCCCACTTCCCCTACGCACTTGTATGCCTTGAATTTCACTATGCATTTTGTCTTTTACTATAATATTTTAATTTTTATTGAACATTATAGCTTGGTATTATGATCTTGGAAATGTTATTAACCAAACAATAAAGAGGATGCTCCAATTTATTTTCAATTCAGTGGAAAGTGCCTTCATTAAAACACCGCAAAAAATTCAATCCACTGTTTATGTATTTTAAGAAATGTAAAAAAATAATATAATTTTCAATTATTTTTTTCAGTGCACTTTTTCCAATTGCATTTGTGCAGCTTCACTTAATCTGTTGACAATGGCAAAAAAAAAAAACAATAAACGCAGCAACATTAAGCAAAAATTTTCATTTCCTGGCGTAGGACGGTAGCAATTTCTAATTTGTGCGTTCGCTGACAAACTGGAAAAAAAACTTAAACAATAGGTGCATCCTATAAGATTGCTGCTGGTGGGGTATAATAAAATGTACCAAGACACACCATGTGTGTGTGCGTGAGTTACCTGCAACAGATAGCAGCAGTTGCAATAAAAGCGCTTGCGGTAAAAATATTATTTTTCCCAATTAGTAGAGTTGTTGTTGGCGGCGGTTGTGCTGCTGCATGTCAGTATTTGGAAGTTGCAACCATTGGAGACACACAATGTTTTAGATCATTAGAGAAGATGGTGTTATTATTTGCACGTTTTGTGTGAACAATTTTCCAACTATTCACTGCACTACGCAGATTAACATGTGCTGATAATCTCATGAAAGTGGATTTTCAGTTGTATGTAGTAGCACTAACACAAGCAAAACGAATTAGTGCGCATGCTGGGAAAAGTGCGTTTATAGCGTATGTAGTTTACTGCATGCATAATGGCCGCAGGGCTTTTGTTCTGAAAGTTCTGTAGTCCATTTCAAATCATGCAGTCTAACTGACTTTAATTTGCGCAATTGCTTTACCAATAAAATATATTTTCAGAGGACATAAGAGGATACGTATTCCCCCGATTTAAATGAAAAACATTTTTTATGAAGTAATTTAAGGCGTCAAAAATCAAAAAAACCGGAAAAATCTTTTTCTATAAAACAGTCATTTCCATCCAAATCAAAATAGTTGACATTTCTTTTTTGTTTCTAATAGAAGCTCTTATTCTCTATTAGAATATTTAAGGGGGCAGGGGCAATCAGAGACGTGAAAAATAGAGCATTTTTAATAATTTTTTCTTTGGTAATAATTTAATTTATTTAATAAAAGTGATAATATGGCATTATAACGTTACTTGACGAAAGTTTTAAAAAAAAAATTTAAATAAAAGTGCTAATTTCGCAAATAGATAACCGTAATAAGTGCCATTATCAATTGCATGAAATGACAAAAATTATGCTCTTCAGAGCGATTGAGAAATTAAACGCATTTATTAGGATATCCCAAGCTGATTTACGGCCTGTAATGTATAGAACAGACAAGGTCTCAAATCAAAACGACGGCTATCGAATACTATTTTCATCTTCTCACGTTAACACGATATTGAAGGCTTTAATCGGCACTAATTAAAAAATTATTTTTAAGCTGCTTCTGATAACGCACTCAGCTCTCTCACGCCTCTGGCTTTCGGAATTAATTTCTAGATGAATTTATTTGGATATCAGTTGTTCAACATTAAAAGCTCTTACAAAGTTTTTATCAATGCAACCTGATCGATTTTTTATGAAAATGAGTCGACTAAAAATTCTTTATGTAAATCACCCTTCGAATACTAAGTAATCCAAATGCCTAAAAAAAGTGTTTTGAAATCTACACTTCTTGCCAATACGCACCCGTTTTTTGTTCATCGTTTCTCGTATTTTGTGACATATTACCCTTAACGTTCAAGTCGATTCTTATGTTCGAGGTTAGAAAAACTTGCTTGATCTGCAACGTATTCGATTCCGTCTTCGCCTTTTAACAGTTTTTGAGATTTGGTTTCGATTTATTTCGATATCATTTGATGCTTTTCGAATATTAGCAAATTTTTTGTCAAATTTCTCGATACTTAAAATTTAATAATTTTTAACTTACACGATGTTTTTGTTTTGTTTGATAGCATACGATATTCTTCTTATTTCTTAATTCGACTTACGCGACGTTTTTCTTTACATATCGATTGTTTTTTTTTTTTATTAACTTCTTCGGTATCAGCTGGTTTCATTCGATGCTTTTTGACTTATTCGAACTTTTTCGATTCCATTGCATAGTTTTTAACTACTACCAACTTTTTTAATATATCTCGATAGTACGATTTCAATACGATTCGACTTTTATTGACTTTTTCGACGTTGCTTAATACTATTAGGAACTTTCTTAAATTTATTAATCTTTTAAATCGCTTTCGATATTACTCGCACCAATTATTCTGCAGTGAAAACGTATTTTCCTGTTACGAGCCTGACATCGCCCACTCAAAACCGAATATTTTTACCCAGGAATCAGTTTAATATATATGTATATAATATATAAACCCAAACTGTTGTTAACTGAGTATAGGGCATATTAGTTGGGATAAACAGAAATTGAAACTGAAACCTCCCCATACGCATATGACTACCGTGAACTACATATTTTCCCACAAAAGATTATTTATGTAAATGATGATTTGTTAACTTGATACTCTGCCCTAATGATATTTAAATAAAATCTTTGCCAACTGTCGAATTCTACCGGAAGTTCTACATTAATTTCTTATAATTCTATGTGAGAAAATATTACTTTCATAGATCTCCATTGACAGTCGTTAAGCAGATACCTTACTAACCACACCTAGCTCAATATTTAAAAAATTAATAAATACTCAAAATAAAAACAACATGCTCCACTTCCCAATGTTTATTAATTAGTAACCGAAAACAAACTATACACCCCAACCTCAACTAAAACCGCGCCTAGGTAAACCTCAAACACAGTCGCATGCATTATCCTGCGTAAGATCAAATAAAGTTTGATGCGCCCTATACGCCGAACAATGGACACATTGATCAATGCGATTACTTGTGTTGAACGGGATGATGATGATGATGATCATTAACAAACAAGGTGTGCTACATTAATTCTAATGCTGTTAAAAAGGGATCCCAGCTTATATGCATATCCTGTTGAGCATCTCCAATATAATATTAAATGAAAAACGGTTTCACTTCCGATCTTGCGTACAACAAAATCAAGCAGAAACCAAAAAGAGAATAACAAATGAAACAAAAATTTAACATTCATTCATTCACCCAACTCGTATTTCCCATAATAACAAAAAAAAAAAAAATTAAAGGTTTTGAATTGAATTAAATTAGAATAAGAATAAGCAGAGCATTCGCGACAAACAAGCATATGATCACGCCTATGGGAATTTCGGTATATTAAAAGGGCGACTGATCCTGTCAGACAGCAGAGATAGCGTTGAGCATCTGCTTCTGAGAGGAACTGCTTTCAATAGAAACGCACGTACAAGAAAGAATGTGATTGAAAAAGAGAAATAATAAAAGATTCACAAGTTTTTTTTAACAATCTATTTTTTTAAAAGGAGCGCTTGAAACATAAAAAATCAGAACAACGAACAGGTTCAATTTTGTGTGCGTGAAATTAGAGTTGCTTCATTTTTCTAAAAAAAAGAACACTCCTACTACTTTTTGTTCCTAAGTTCATTGTCCTTTTTTTGAAAAAAAAAAAAATAGTTATGGGAATTTTGTGGCATTAGAGTATATTGTAGTTTTGGCAACCATCGGAGTTAAAAAAAAAACTCTATAGCAAATTCAGACCATTAGATTTAGATTAGTTATTGACATTCAACTTCGGAGTTCAATTCTACTTTCGAACTAAATCGGAATCAGAACAGTCTTAGTTATGTAAAGTAGTTCGAAGCTTTAGCAACTATCTCTAACTAACTTTGTGAAACTGTGACACAAAATTTCAGTCCCTACCGTAGAATTAAATTAAAAATCTAAACTCAAAATGAAATTATCGAATGTGCGAGATTGATCAAACTTGGTACAGAGATACACCTTTGCTAGCTTATTTTTCCTGTGATTTTAACTGAGAAATCTCTCTTTCAGAATAAATTTTATTTCAGTAGTAAATATTTTTTTATTTAGTTTTATGGTTAGGAAGTGGACTAGTGACTTAAGTGTTCAGTTATAAAGTTGTTATTTACTTGCACTACAAACGTTTAGCATCTAAGGATGTATTTTTCTATTAAGTTTTGGATTAATTGTTTGATCTGTATTCTTCTACTCCATGGCAATGCATTGGAATTTAGGAGTAATAAAGTTACTTTTCCTTTTTTATACATATGTATGGTATGTATATCGATTGCCTTATTACTCAAAATTTAACTGTTTTCAGACACCAATATTAAGGGCTTCACGTTTACTTATAAGTTTTGCTTAGAAAATCAATGAACTCAGCGTCATAAAGTTTAAAAATCTAATGACCCAACTCTGTTTCAGAAAGGCTAGTAAATCTCTCTAAAAATTTCGGTTATATGGTACAAGAAACATTGTTTCAAACTAAGCTTGCGACAAATAATCATCTCATTATATGCAGCTCCATGGCTATCTAAAACTTTTACTTTGAAATTCTTATAAATATTATTATGTACTCTATGTGTGAGCTGACTACATGTCCTTTATTTTCCTCAGAACTCTAATGGAATACTGTTCATAGCGAAAGTTATTCCTCTGAAATATACAAAAATATCTGCAGTTCTTTTGAAAGAAATTTTCCATTTTTGTGGAACTAGGGCGACACCTTAAAGCTTATGCCTCTCAGAAGTTTATGGAAAATTGCGTTATTTTGAAAAAAAAAAAACTAATATATTATCAACAATCATCACACACAGTAGCGAAAAGGGGATAACCAAAGGAATACCCACCCTTCGAAGAATGATTAAATTAAATTAATATAATTTATTAAAAAATCTATTACTTTTTCCTTCATTTTTCAACTTTCAAGATAAAAAATATAAAAATATGATGTTTTATTCAGCTCAAGTGATGGTATACGTAGTGATTTTCTTGGGGGGTTTCTATTCAAAAATAAATTTCGCAAAAGCACATTTCAATAACAATAAGTAGGTAGCTAAGTTCCTTTAACTTAAATTTATCAATAACTGCTAGGAAAACAAATAACACGCGTTTACAAAAACCTTATGACCCAGCCACTTTTTTTTTATGCCTTTAACGCATAAAACCCACACAACAGTAAAATATTTCTGTTGAAAGAAAATTCCTCCACTTTCATTTTACTTTAACTGTGATTTCCTCCTTCAACATTTGCAATGCATAATTTAATCCTAAGTATTGCCAAACATGCCAGTTATATTGATAGGCATATTTTAGATAAAAAGAAGGAGCGACAAGCAGTCAAATGGTAACTAGTAGTAAATTGATACCCAAGGGTATTAAAATTGTCAATTGCTGCCACTGCTTGCTGCAGCATCTATGGCACAATACACTACCATTAAATCCTACTGAAACTAAAGTCTTAACGCTATCATCCATTCGTATAACCCACAACGTTTGGTATAAGAAAAAAAATTCAAATTTATTATGATCCATAAATGTCATCTTAGTAAAAAGAAAAAAAAAGTACGCAAAAGTGACTCAGTTTATGCAGCAATAGTTCGTCTATCGTTACATTCAAATACATAGGCACTTAGTGCTATATTTGAATTTAATTTTGGTGACTTTTCAGCAGCGATTGTGCACTTGATAATGTGTTGCTTTTGTGTATTTTATGACTGGTATTACACTCGTAACTGTCAGTTATAGGCTAGAAATGGATGCATAGCAGTGGTTTCTTTAGGGATACATCATGGTTATCCATATTGCTGTGTAATTTTGCATAAACTATGAAATGGCAATTGTAAATAAATTTATTTTATTATTTTTCCTAGTTAAGCCATTAGTAATACCGCTTTGAACTTAAGTTCTTATAAATGATTGTATCATTATATGGATTACAAAAACTTTTTTCATAAACAATTTTACTAATAAATTTTTAATAACTGAATTTAAAACGCCAAGATGTGATTGCAAATCGTAACAATCAAACTGTTCGGCGGTATCATTATTAAACAAAGATTTTGTAATAGCGTTAAAAAATTGTACAAAGTAATCGACGCTAGTTGTTGGCTAAAAGGAACTACATATAACTGAAAATTTTAATATTTGTTCATGCCTTAACCATTCTTCGTAAGTTCTTCAACGCATGACACGGCGAAGTCTATCGCAAGTAGCCAAAACAAATAAAATTCCCATAATCTACAGATGTAATAACTGCTGGCAAAAAAAAAACATTTCTCATTCACCAAACAACCCCATTTATACTTTTGAATGATTAAGAGCAACCAGTAAGAACATCAGCGGCAACATCATCATCAATAAATAACGTAACGTAACGCAAAAATATTGAACACTAACTACATGCAGCAACAATATAAATTGTTAAAATAGCAAATAATAATGACAACACTTGAGAAAAAAATTTAAAAAAAAAAAAAAAATTGTAGCACGTTTTTAGGATACGACACGGGCAATATGTTGCAGACGCATTAGTGGCAACAGCGACACTAACAATCGCAATAACAAAAGATTAGGAGTGAGAATGAAAACACAAAACACAAGGGATGATCTCTCGCTCTGGGGTTTTTGAAGGCGAATATATAAATAAATAAAAACCGAACTTACCAAGGGATGCAATTAAAAGTAAAGTGGTAGAAAAATGCAAGAGGTTGTTGGTATAAAAATAAAACACTTAAAAATGCAACATTGGTTATGGTACTTGGCAATGCTTCTATTTGTACTCCTGCCACTGACAGTGCCGCCGCCGCTGACATAAGTACAGTGAAAAATTAGATAATGTAAAACGGTTAGGATGAGTTTTGCTAAATGAATGAGGTGCACGGTAATTTTAGACAGTTTAAGGTGGATCTATATAAAAACTAACTTAATGATGTTTTGCTGTGATAGCATAAAAAATGTGAACTGTATTGAAAAGTCGCAAAATGGACCCCCCCCATAACGTCTTACGCATGAATATCAAAAACATTTGAAAAAATATTGGAAGACGTCGAAATAGAGTAGAAGTCCAAAATAACGATTATTTTTGATCGATATAAATAGAAATAAAAAATACCGTTTTTTTTTGATCGAAAAATTAAAAATAATGACAATTTTTGATCGAAAAAAATAAAAATTTAAAATAACGATTATTTTTGATCGAAAAATTAAAAATCCAAAATAACGATAATTTTTGATCGAAAAAAATAGAAATTAAAAATAACAATTATTTTTGATCGAAGAATTAAAAATCCAAAATAACGATTATTTTTGATCGAAAAAAATTTAAATCCAGAATAACGATTATTTTTGATCGAAAAAATAGAAATCTAAAATAACGACTATTTTAATCGAAAAAAATATAAATCCAGAAAAACGATTATGCAGTGATTTCTATCATAAAATTCATTATTGTTACGGTCCCTGGTCGAAAAACATTGGAAAGGCAAGAAATAATGAGCGAGTCGAAAAATGTTGTATAACTTGAGTGTTGAAAAATATTGAAACATTTTGAAAAACACCAGAATTTCAAAAAAGTTGAATTGTATTTGAAAAATCGAAAAATGTACCTATGTAATTCGAAAAATGTTGAAAATATCGTAAAATCTTGACAAGGTTGAGCAGGTTGGGTAATATCGAATAATTTTCAAAAAATTCTTAGAACGCTGTAAAATTTTTAAAACAAATTATGTATGTTATGTTGAAAATTTCGAAAAAGCTTTGAAAATGTTATCAAATTCGAATATGTTGAGAAATGTTTAAAAAGTCGAAAAATTATGAATGGAAAAAAAGTACATATTTGAAATGTCGAAATACAACTAGGGAATTCCCAAGGTAGGGATAATAGACTTGAAGTGTTACCAAAAAATTATCGTGTGGATATTTTCGAAAAAAAAATTTGACTGCAAAATACGATCTCTAAATGACAGTTTCTAATCAATAATTCTATACATTAATTCACAGCAACTACATTTTTTCAAAAATATGTAATAAAATTCTTTTAAAGAGAATTATTACCATAATGTTGCTGACTATAGCTTTCTCAAAATATCGCCAAGTAATGTTTTCAACAATTTTGCTAAACATTATTTTCTGAAATGTTGCTAAACATTGTTCTTAACATAGCTACTAATATTTTTTGCGTCACAAAGTTTGTAACCATTGTTTCTCAACAATGTTTCTAATTATTCATATAATAAGCATTACTTCCAACGTTGTTGCCAAACTTTAACAACAATCCAATAATGTTGCTAAGCATTATCACATTAATATTTAAGAAAACAATTATACTTAACAACATCCACCCTAGCAACTACCCTTAAACGCAACTATAACAATAACAGTGGAGACATAAGCAACACCATACAAAGATGCCTGAGGACGGTGCAAGGGAAACGTAAACGTGGGAACTACCAGCGAAAGAAAACTTTAGTGCTATCTACTTGCTACTGTTATTGTTTTTATTGGGATTAAGGATAAATCTGAAGTTGCATGACGTCATGTGCGTGCGTATGACGATGCGTTTGCATAACTTATTTACTAAATAAAAAGAACGATGAAAACATTATGAAATTATTCTCTGTACATTGGTTTTGCATAGGCTGAGCATAAGTTTTCAAAAAAAAAAAGTAAGCAACTCTTTCACTTTTCAAAATAAAGAACTATTGGCAAAATTCGAAGTTTAGTTATTTAAATAAAAAAATATGGATTTTCAACCTCAATAACAGGTCAACAATATATGTTAGTTGACCTCACCTCTTTTTTTATTGATATTAAAAAAAAACAGCATAATCAATTAGAAATGATATATTTTCTTGCAGTGTACTTTACCGACCTTATCGTCTACTTGTACACTTTACAAGCGATTTTTTGTGGTGATCATAAGCAGCCACTTTTGGCTTCCTCTACAACTCTTCAATCTTTAACTTCCAGTGTGGCGTGTGATTTGAGTGCTTCTTCCTATGATGTTTTTTTTTTTTTTTTTTGTTTGTCCTTCTCTAAATCACAAATTGTGTTTTAGCTGTTTGAATTTGTTTTATGCCGCATGCACACGCGTCGTTGCTCATCGTCCTTGTGGGGACGGTAAACATATGCCGCTCATGTTGTTGCTGTTGTTGTTGTTGTTGATGCTGCACTTAATGGGTTTTATCTATCTGTGATATTTTCCACATTTACTTGCTACTGTGGCTGCTTCAACTTCATTTATTATATCTCTCTTTTTATTATTAGGTCACGTGGCACATTTCTGGAACCTGTCACTACCAAGGGTTTTTTGTTTGTCAATGCTTATAGTTCGTAAAAGAGATAAGCAAATAATTCAAATTAATAATTTTTGTCCGCTATTTGTTATTTTGTTTGTTGTTGCTGCTGATATTGTTATTGGCCAAAATCAAAATTGAGATTTTTGGTGAGGCTTTTTGGATTAATGGGGTTTTATGCCGCACAGATTAAGTTGAGTGGGAGAATACACTGAGAGCGCGTTCACTGATTTTGAATGAAATGAAAATTGGGCATTATCCATAATTTTTTTCTCTCTTCTAATATTTGTTTTTTTGTTATCTTTGAAGAGAGCACATAGAATGAGATGTTAAGAGAGTAATTTCATTATGAAAAAAAAACTCGGGTACCACTAGTATTTACAAAATTCGACTCAACATTTTTCTCGGTGCATGAAAACCTAAGCACTCTAAATATACAAAATATTAAAATATTGAACAAGCGCACAGTGCACATCCTTCCTGTCGTCGCTATGTCTTTGCAGCAGAATCGTTTCCTTTTCGTATACATCCGGAAAGCACAAATACACACGGTTTCAAATGCATTAAAGCAAAGTCACGTGTCATCAAGCATACGCATCGATGATATGCGCATCCCCAAAAGATTTATCAATCTCAAACAAATGAAACATCAACCAAACCATCAACACGAACAACAGCAGTAGCAGCACGCTACCGCTGCCACTTGTGTTAAGAGCAAAACTTTAAGTTGAACCACAATAATAAAAGTTGCAATATATATATTTTTTTTTGTCCTAATTCAAACACTTGCAGCAACGCAGCAGGATACTGGGCGTTGCAGAGAGCTAAAGCAAAAAAAAAGGACTCTTGTCAGATGAAAATGCTGCCTTTTACCTCATAATCCTAGCAACGAATGCTCACTTAATGTTTCGATTGATATCAATTGTCATGGTTGCATGTGTTGTCATTGTTCGATGATGTTGCTATTGCTGTTGACGTTGCTTGGCAACTTAAGTAATTGTGGGTGTCAAAAGCAGGCTACATATTATAAAAAAAAGTGCAAACAAACCAGAAGTATGGACTTAAGTTTAAAGTTGAGGATTTCTTAGATGCGACGACTGCTTTCAAATGTTTGAAAATAAAAAAAGTTTTTTTTATTTCTTTTTCTTTGCTCATGAAAAGTAGCACTGAACGCATTTTAAAAAATCTATAAATTTTCCTTAAACGCCATAAATTTAAGCAACCACCACCACATCCACAGAGTTGACGTTTTAGTCTTAATTTTTTTTTTTTTTTTTTCATTTTCAATTTTTTGGCACGCTTTGTTAAGTACCAAATCACGTAACACCCGCGCTGATTTGTTGGGCATAAACAGCAAAAAAAAACAACAACAATTGCAGCCGCAACAACAATACTAATAAAACATCCCATATGAGTAGGCGTTGGTTTACAACATACAAGCGCCGACGCCGCCATTGCCACTTTGATAAAAAAAAAATTGTTTTTTTTTTTAATATCTCAACTCTTAAAACAACAACAATACTAAACCTAAACCAAACGACAGCGGCGACAAGATGTCCATTTTGCAACGCCAGTCTTGACTGTCTTTTATTCGTTTATCTGTCTTTTCAATTTATTTGGTATTTCTTTTTTTTGTGACACCAAACCCTTGAGTAAAATCGGGCGCAAATGAGATGATTTTTACTTGGCGCCACTTAAATATAACGTTAGAGATGTCAAATATATTTTGCCGATCGGCTCATTTAAAAAGCCGGTTACATTGCTACGGGTCTCTTTAACGACTGCAAGGTTTAATTTAGGCAACAGCTAAATGTGAGTAACCTTAAGTCCGTACATTTTTTTTCGAGAATATTTTCTGAGCCTAAGTTTAACTCGGAAATATGGTGTGTGAAAGACTGCTCAGTTTATATATTTCAAAAAATGGCTTCTTAGGTTTAAAAAATATGACAAGCTTCTAAGTTCTTAGTGTCCTGGATCTATTTTGTAGGATAAGCAGCTAGAGCTTTACCTTACACCGAGTTTTCCAAGTACCAATGTTGTTACTGAGTACCAATATTGACTTTGAGACTGTCAATAACATCAATTAAATAAATGAATTAATAAAATTTCCAACAAGAAAAGAGTGGAACGCCATCTTCACAGATGTAATTTGGCCTAGAAATGGGTGCCTTCTCGGATCATAAGGACATGAAAGTGTTTTGCAGACTACCCAGCTATTGAAACCTCTTAGGATCTAAAATCTATGCTATAGACCAAGTCCCACAGGTGATACGAAACAGGGAGCATACCCCCTCTGCTAAAAGCATATGTGTGGACACTCAGGTAGTGATCAAAGCACTGAACGTCACAATTTGAATTCTAGGTGTGTAGTTCACTGCAGGGAGTCACTACGTTTAAGTCGACAGCTCACTATGCTGGGTGCCTGGTCATATGAGCTTTTGTAAAAATGAGAAAGCTGACGAATGTGCTAAAATAGAATCCGAGCAACCGTACGATCAACTTGTGGTAGACCTTAGAATACCTCTAGCGGAACTACAATATCGGATAGAGAGGTTAAAGGGGCAGGTCCAGTCATGATTTTTGAGAAATTGAAATTTTTTTTTGCATTTTCTTAAAGTATACAATCTTAAAAATATATCCTGAAAATTTTAAGTCAATACGACAATTACTTTTGGAGTTATTCGGCAATAAGCAAAGGGCTCTTGGTGGTAAGAGTACCGTGTGTAAAACTTTAAATGAATTTTTCTATGTGTAACTCGAAAGCCGCAGGATAGATTTCAATGAAATTTACGCAGTTTTTGAAAAATATAAAAAGCTAGTCCCTGATCGAAGGAGTTTTTTTTTTAAGTCGATTTTTCATGAACAATTAACTGTTGGTTTTTTACCGAAAATCTGGAGGCAAATATTCCTGAGGCCGCCATTTTCTTGATTTAAAAAAAAAAACTTTCCATCAGGCACTAGACTATTTATTTGACTAACTAATTTTTCTTATCCGATTGATTTTAGATGATTTTCCAAGGATTTGTGATGGTCACCGCAAGGCACTCTGTATGGGACAGGGTCCAACACAGCCAGCTTTATTTTTAACTTTTTTTATTTTCAATATTTTTTTTTTAAGCTTTCGTCAAGTCAAGTTGAAACATAATGTAATAATTCCATATTAACACTTTTATTAAATAAATTAAATTAATACAAAAAAAAAATTTATTGAAAATGCTCTAATTTTCACGGCCATGACAGCCCCTGCCCCCTTTAAGCTCAGCAGAGGAGAGTTAATGACTGTTGGAGGAGTGCTGACGAGATACTGTTTTATTGGTCCTATGCCCAGGCCCGGATTTACCTTAGAGGCACACTAGGCCAGTTCCTAGGGCGGCACGATTTCAGGGGTGGCAAATATTGGGAAAAGGGCAAAAAAGTGCAAATACTGGGATTGTGTGCACTAAATTACCTAAAAGTGTTAACAAGCAAAAAAAAAAAAAAAGGTCATCACTTTTGATATTACAAAATTTTTTTTCTATATTTACTAGTGAAGAGTGGCGGCAATTTCTGACTGGCCTAAGGGCGGCAGATTTCTAAATCCGGGCCTGCCTATGCCTGTCATAAATGGGGTGTATCTAGAATTTGATTCGATAAAAAGATCCTTTAGAAGTTTTAAGGCTCTCGTTATCAACAATTTCCAAAAGTAACGATTAATATAAACTCATTCGGTTATGCAAATGAACTTAAAAACTTTGTGCGAACACTATTCACATTAGAAAGAAGTAACAACGTTGACAAACGTTACCAAAAAAACCACAACTCAGTTTTATGTCTGTCACCAATCAACTCTTTGACGTTTTGCTTTGAGCCTCTAAGCTAGTAGCTGCAAGCCCTTAGAAGGTGCTGCTGCTGCATTTGCCGCTTTTCAAAATGCGACTCCTCTAAAAACGCGACACAACGTCAAATGGCGTTTCGTTAACGCCAGGTAAAAAGCAACGCTAGTTAACTGTAAACTCTTTGCTTTTATTTGGTATGCTGCATTTGCATTGTGTCCGCATATATATTTTACGAACTTGGCGCACTACTACTTGGCACCATCATTGAGAGTGGCTTTTGTTTTGTGGGTGCTGCAAGAACAAAAAGTCCTTCCATCAAATGTCTTTTGTAGTCATGTTGCACTTGAGCTTTGAGTGCATTTGCATGAAATCTTTATTCCCACGCACTTTACCCTTGCGATTTAAAGCAAAAAAACTAATTTTGTTATTGATGGGTTAAGTTAATTTCGCAAGAACAAAAATAAAGAAAAAAAGTTGGGTATAAATTTGCATATTATTTCATTCGAAATATGGCTTCAAATTTCGGCGATAGTTCAAACTTTTTATGTCATGCACTTCATTTTCCATATAAAAAGTTAACAAAAATTTTGAGCAATTTCTTTTAAGCAAACAACGTCCATAATCTTGTAGCTTGAAAATATCACAATTACAGCGATAATTGCTTGACTTTAAAATTAAAGTTTCCAATAGTTAGTTAGTTTTTCTATGAGATTTGATTATGAAAGCAATCAAACCACAAAATATGCAACATTTCCTTTTATCATCTCTATAATGCATAATTAGATACATGGAATTTTCCAATTTAAAAGATACCATATACCTTAACGATTGAAAAATTGCCAAATTAAATTATAAAATTTCAAACATTTTTTTTTTTTTTTAAATAGATCATTAACCTTTTGCGGTTACCATAAGTAAAACATTGATTTCAAATGCATGGTGCACCGAAAAAGGCATTAAAAGAAATATCGTGCAGCCAGAGTTTTTTGTTTTGTTTTGCCTTTCAATAAAACCTCACAGCTCGTCTACAGTTGAAAAACCTCCATTCGCTTAATTCCTTCAATACACATGACTTACATTGTTTGTTTGGTCAAATATTTATATCAAATTTTATAGAAATTCATTCATCATAAGCATGCGCGCAGAGAGACAGTGGAATTCAATAAATATAATAAATACTTTTTCCCAAAAAAAAAAAAATAATAGATGTACTTCATGTGCAAATAAA
The DNA here is from genome assembly GCA_963662105.1 of Meiosimyza platycephala. Lineage (NCBI taxonomy): Eukaryota > Metazoa > Arthropoda > Insecta > Diptera > Lauxaniidae > Meiosimyza > Meiosimyza platycephala. The sequence goes on from OY759210.1 coordinate 16,223,934, forward strand.
TGCACATGATGCCAAAAAAGACAAGGAAAAAAAAAATCAAAATCTAAGCGCCTCTAAAAAAAAAACCCCACATTTACGAGCACGGTCAGTACCAAATCTGACTTTAATTCACTACCATTATGATGAAGAAATTGCAATAATGACTAAATTATTTATTGATAGAGTTGAAGTCGAAGTTGAAACTGAAGTCAATAGGATTGGATACGATTTCGTTTCGATTCTTGGAATGGTGATGGTATGACAAAAATAAAATAAAATAAAATTAAAAAAAAAATAGTGTGCGCATGCCATACAGTGGAAGGTTTTTACAGTTCCATAGCTGAAAAATATCTTTTAAAACTTGGCACATATTTTTGTATGTAAGATAGGTGTCGATGCCTTGCCTCCCTCACTTTATGGTAACTAAGAAAATTAATAAATTTGTGCCAACTCGTTCTCTTCTGAATTGAAAATTGCCTGCAAGCGAAAAAAAGGATACTGAAAAATTAAAATAGCCCAATAACTAACATCCTTAAAAAAAATTTCAATTAAAACTGTCCAAATATCCGGTCCGGAGCCGCCGTAAGGTAAGGTTGGAACAGAAAAAAATTTAGGGTGGTTAAAAAAAAATTTTTGCACCAGTTGATAGATTGAGCTCGGAAATGGCTATTTTCGACCTTTCCTCATCGGTTGGTGCAAAAAAAAAATTTATTTTGAACCACCCTAAAATTTTTTTTTGCTCCAACCAATAAGAAATGGTCGGTAATGGCTTTTAGACATACCTTAGGGCGACTCCGGACCTTGGAAAGAGCCAAAAGGGTCGAAGACGGTAGGTTCAGAGCCAACCAAAGTGATGTCCAAAATTATTTTGCGAACTTTCCCAATCGATTAGAACAAAAAAAAAATTTCCGAAAATGGGTCAAAAACGGTCCTTTCTAGGGTCCGGAGACACTCCAAATGATGTTCAAAATCTATTTTCGACCTCTGTCCATCGATTGGTGCATAACATTTTTTTTCGACCTCTCCCTATCGATTGGTGTATAAAAAAATTTCTAAAATTGGACCAAAATCAGACATTTTAGGTACTCTGGACCACCATTGAATAATAATTGACAATGGAAAAACAATTTCTTATTCCTAATAGTTATGAATGAACGTAAAAAATATTAATTGAAAAATAATAATTATCGACAATTAAATATATCTCTTATTAATAATAATCAAAATGCAATTTTTAAAAATTATCCTTAAAATTTGGAAATTTTTTTAATCATAATAAAACAAATAATAGTTATTTTGGGTCACTCCATACAATACATAAACAGACACAATTTGTTTCATCGAAATTTTGATAGTTCGCTTATCGAGTTCTTAAAAGCCTCATAATAAGTTTTTCTGCAATTTGTAAATTTATTTAAAATATTTATTTTAAATAATGTTACCAAATATACTACCACTGTGCCATACATTAGCCCACCCCTCAGCTGGCAGTTTGGCCAGTGCAGCGCGGCACCGTTGATATCTACGACAAAACGGTACATTTTTTTTTTCTTCGCTTGTTAACTTTATTTTTTGGGAAGCAAATGAAAAGAATCGTGACTCCCACATTTTAACCCTTGACCTCCTGAGCAGCACCAGAGCCGGCGCAAAATTCACTGCACGTTGTTGAATTGAGAGAAGAAAAAGCCCAAAAAAAGAGAGCGTTTTGCGCACGCGCATATGGTTAAAAAAAAAAACAGCACAAATTCGGCTAAAGCGAATATGTATGCGTTTGTGTGAGCAATGAACTTAAGCCATCTACACCGACACTTTACCGCAGCAGCAAAAAAAAAAAAGAAAAAATCACATTAATAACAATAACCAAAATAATAATAACAACAACAATTATTTATTGTTTTGCCGGTAAATTCTTAACTTAAAATGACAATAAATCATCAAAATAAAAAAAAAAAACACAAAAAACAGAGATACAAAGAAGAGACCACAAAACAAAATGCCTTTTGTATTAAGGAACTTTTTGTCGGAGGAGTATTTTGCAAAAACAAAAAAGTGAAATATCTACTTGTTGTTTCTCTTTTGGGGAAAGGAAGTTGTTCAGATGCCAAAATTTGTATATGCTTACGTAAGTTAAGGTTTGTCTTTGAAAAGTGAGGTGAAAGAGTTGAATTTTATTCAGTGAAAGCTTAGCTAAAAAGATTTTTTTTAAGTAGCTGGGAAAATCTGAGGCACTTGCAAGTAGACTTCATTTATATATGATAATATATGCCTAATTTGGTCAAACTATTTATAGGCATGTTTTCTTGAACTTCTGAGATTTTTATGCCCATCTAGCTTCTGATAACTTTTGGATTGAAAAAATTTTACCTTTCACATTTTCCTTGGTACTATCATCAATCGATGAATTCTGGGCGTCCAATAATGCTTTGTGAACTCTAGGTTGGTTGACCAACGTAATCACTACTGACTCGCTCTGAAGATTTGATAAATCTTTGGCATATCCCACTTAAAAAACAATGTGTATCGAAAGCGCTAAGTGCACAACAAGGACTACCTAATTACGGATATGAAACAAATTAATTACCATGAATCCTTCTAACAATTGAATTTGCTTGCTACTTTGGCAAGCCGCTTGTTTTAACCAAACCATTATAACGCGTTTGTATAATAATTTCTCGTCATTTGATGAACTTTTTTCTTGTTTCTTTTCATTCGCTCGCTTGATATGATCTGTCAAAATCTACATTTCATACAATAAGCTTTTCTTGACCAACATGTACCTGTCACAAGCTAAGCAATAATTCAATTCAAAACCAAAACATTTTATGCTTTTCAACTTGTTGTGCCACAAATTCTTTGATAATAGCAACAACAACATAGAGCATAAGAACACAACATAAATACTACAAACTGTAGACAAAGAACAAGACAATCCAGAAATAAAAAAAAGCTTAAGCTTCAACTTGACTTTGACTAGAGTCCATCAACTTATGGATATGAAAAGAGCAAATTCTGCATGTTGTTGTATGTAGTACCATGGATTATAGTTGCAATTTATTACAATGCCAAGGATGCTTGTTGTATTTTGGTTGCATAAGGCAAAAAACAACAGCGTTGCCATATCATAGCAAATTTTATGCATGAAAACAAAAAAACAACAACAACATCAAGAGTAAGTGGCAAGAGCGATGTAGACACAAAAAAAGAAAGGAATCAGAAAGAAAAATATGATTTTTATTATATTTAGTAAAGTGCATAATAATTCTTTCAGTTCTATCAATACATTAAAGATTTATATTTATATTGGATAATCTTTGTTTTTTTATGCCAATGCATTTTTGTTGTTGTTGTTATTGTTGTTGTTAAATGCAAATTTGTACGTACAAGAAATGAACGAGCGCGAACGCACTGTTGCTCGCCGCAGTTGTCGATAACGTCGTTGATTTCGAATATTGCTCTTGTTGTTGTTATAGTCGTTGCTGATGATGATGATGATGCTGATGCCAAAGACGACAATGATTCCGACGTCTCCAACTTGGAACAAAAGTGATGAAGTGAGCCCATCATGATTTGTTTGCTGCCCGAACGTAGGTGCGAGTAGGTTGTATTTAAATCGAAAAAGAATTAAATTCAGCTTTTGGTTGTACGCTGTGGAATTTATCCTTATGGAGAGGATTCGTTGATGGTAATGGTAATGTTAATGGTAATGGGTACTGGGTACTGGATAATTGGTACTGGATAATTGGTACTGGATGCTGGGTAATGATAATGATAATGGTAATGGTAATGGTGATGGTAATGGTAATGGTAATGGTAATGGTAATGGTAATGGTAATGGTAATGGTAATGGTAATGGTAATGGTAACGGTAATGGTAATGGTAATGGTAATGGTAATGGTATTGGTAATGGTTATGCTAATGCTAATGCTAATGCTAATGCTAATGCTTATGCTAATGCTAATGCTAATGCTAATGCTAATGCTAATGGTAATGGTAATGGTAATGGTAATGGTAATGGAAATGGTAATGATAATGGTAATGGTAATGATAATGTTGATGAGAACGATTTTTTATTTTTCTTACAAATAATTTAGGTACTCGAATCTGGTCGGTTTTATAAATAATTTAAAAATTAAAATCTGCAACCATGAAAAAATCAGAGTCCTTTTTATTCCAGAAAACTAAGCACCGTACAAAACTTGTCGACTGTTCCAACTCTTGCCAGAATTCAAATTGAAAGTATCTCTAGAAAAATGAAATATGAATAGCGCTCTAAAAGGAACCCAATTTGAACAACAACAGCAAAATTAGAAGCAACTTGTTGCACTTTGTGGTACTTGAGTTGTAGAAAAATTATTGACAAAAAAAAACAACGAAGAATTTTATTATTTTAACTTGGCACAAAATGCTTTCGAGTCAAATTATATTGGTTCTATATCTTTCTGAATTTATTTCTTTGTTGCAGGCGCATTCATTCAGACGCAACATTGAGGTGAGATTTATTGTTGTTGCTGTTGAAAGGTTGCTGACTGCCTCGCTGGTATGTTGTAGGCGGAGGCAGGGATGCAGTGATTTTGCATCTTGAAATTTTTTTTGTTTTTTATTTTTTTTTCCAAGTTCATTGTAAGCATCAAAAAGTGATGAAATTCTCATAATTCATAATGCAATAAATAAAGCAAAATTTGCCTAGCTGTTATGTTCTTTTGGTGTTGCAGGTATTTGTTGGATATTTATTGTGTCGAATGTTGTTGTTCATCATAGACATCATCCGCATTCTATGAACAATTGATATATAGGCCAGTGAGTGTAGTCATAAGTTGGCAATATCGATTTGTCGGAGAAAAAAAAAAAAACATATGCAGGATAGAAAGGCATCAATGTGGCTAAGAGTTATAAATAATGCGCCTACGTAAGTATATTATAATATGTAAATGTGCCTGGTTTGAAACTTATTCATCTTGCATATGAAATTTTGCTTTTTATGATTATGTCAAAATATTTTTTCAATTCATATTATACTGAATTTAAGGTTTAAATTAGTGAACGTTTAATTAATTCTTAAATTCACACTTAATTATAATTTCTTCAGAACTTTTTAAATAAACCGTGAGCCGACATTCATGATACGGAGCTGCGCTTGGGCATCTAAAAAATCAGCAAACGTTCCAAAATTCTTCAAGCTTATTGACAAGGCTTAGACAGCAAGGCCAATTTGAGACCATTCACGTTATGCAACTGGGAGGAGCAGCGTCCTTGAATTTGTGAACAAATACCGCTATGTTTCATATATCCTATTAACCTAACATTTCATCCTTAAATCTATATTCAAAATCTACTACTTTCTACTTTCATCTCAATAATACACACCCGCTTTTCAGGTCTTCATTCAATATAACATCATGTAAAGAAATTGCGCATGACGCCACCAAAGATCGCCACATGACGCGACACTACGCGATCAACGCGCAAAGTGAACAACATTAAGACATAAAATTTGAAAAGAAGTTCCACTAAATTCAAAAGAAGGGGTGCGGCTGATTGTTTAAATTAATTAGAATTAAAGTTGTTGATAATTGAAGCTACTTCGAAAGAAAAAATTCACTCACAAAAATGTGTAGAAATTAATAATAAATTTCAGGTGAAATTTTTACAACACTCATCCGCATGCTGAGTGACAGGCCGCCTCATGGGCTGAACGCTGGCTGCCGTCACTTTGAACTGATTTATTTTGCGCATGCGCGGCGTACGTTGTAACACTGCACGATCGAGTTGCCGCAATACGTCGCAACATTATGATGTGACAGATTTTCTAATTTCTATTGAAGCCAATTCCAAGTGATTGCATCTCGTTAATATCTTGGTGAATCGGCTGGATCCAAGTTGTTGGATTTGCTTCAAATTTTTTTCTTTATTTTTGTTATCTCCACCTCAGTGCTTCATTTCTTTTGTGTTGAAATTAATTAAAAAGTAATTTTTTTTTTGCACTCGCACACAGCGTGAGTGAAATGCAAATTTTTTATGCTCTTTCAATTTTAATTATTTCAAGTCATTGTTAATTTTCTCAAAAAAAAAAAAAAAAAGTATTTCACTTTACACCAAAAAATCGAACTATGTATCTGAACGAACGTAGATACCTATGTAAAATGTGATCGACAACTGTGCTGAGAAAGTGTTGCCAGGAAATTGAGGAGACTGACTGACTGACTGACTGATTTATGAATTGATGATTTTCTACTTTTTTTTTTTAATCTATTTTTTTTTTGTCCTGTCATTCAGTGTGAACAATGGCAAAGCTTTTTATTTTTCGCTTGTTTTTTTATTTGGCTTTGCATTACTTCTTGTGTACTACACATACGACCTATTCACCTACATCTACATCGACAATTTTGGCAATTGGGTTTTTTTTGTTGTTGTTGTTGGCTTTGTTAGTGTATGTAGAAATGTGTGGTTTTGCTCGTAGTGACGACGTTTTTGTTGTCGACAAAATGCTTCCTTAATTGTCCATAATTGGAATCTGCATAAATGCACGTGATCATCCATTGTAACAATAAGAGACAAAAAAAAAACCATACGCCTTAGTAACTAACATGCCATATTTAGTTGTCGCATTTGATAGGGACTTTATTTTAATGCTTCCGCTATCCTTAGTTTCTTCTGAGCTGGGGAAAAAATTTTTACAAGAATTTTACGTGATTTTTTCCGTTGTAGATGTCATCTTGAGGCGCTATTTTGAAATAGTTATTCAAAATTAAGTTAAACGATTGATACCCTGCCGAGCTAGCAGATGAGGTTACTGGAACAATACTCTCCGGAACCAATGTAATTTAACTTTAATAAAAAAAAACAAAGATTTCATACAATTTATGATTTTATTCAAGATTTAAAAAGATACCTCAAATTTGCACCCCATTTATAATGCTTTGTTTTTTATGAACTTCTTGAAATATAAGGGTACAGTATAAAAATTTTTCCTACTTATTTTTATCACTTTTCAATAAGAAGCCGACTTTTTCGACTAATAAAACGTCATTTTTTAAAGTTTTTTAAAGAAATTTTAGATCAACGTAGGAAAATGTTGTGCAGTCCCACTAAGCTTTAGCCTATTTCAAACTTCACAATTTCAACTACCAAGTTTGTACAATTGCTTATACGTTAGAACCTCTGTAAGCCGAACTTGAAGGCAGATGCCAAAAAATTCGAGTTATAGAGTTTTCGACTTATTTAGGACTTCGGCTTAAATGAACTTTCTCAGAAAATGTTCGAATTGTAGAGGTAAAGATTTATTCCAACTAAAAAATCGACAACAATAAAGTAATTCACTTAAGTTCAAATGAAATCATGTGTTCATAATTTCCTCTATATTTTCATAGAATAGGTTTATTGTACACATACATAAGTAGGCTTTAACATTGATTTCTTAGAAACAATGATGTACATTGTCGGCATATTCTTAAAGTGGATATGTATCTTATTTTTCTTCGAGCTATACTGCTCTCAGAAATGAAATGGACGTATCTGAAAAAAACGCATTTCGAGATAATTGATGTTTTGTTTATATCAATTTGTTAAAATACATGTAAAATTGCGATAGAGGAAAATCTCTTAGGACAATTTTTATAGCTTTGAACTACGATACCGCCAATTGACGTAATTTATTAGATGTGTAATTTCTTAAGCTATCCGATGCCATAGGAATCACGAATATGCATTTGTTTGAGACACTCCCATTTTCCTTCTGAGGGCAGTATAGAACCAATTCGTTTCAAATAATCGAGTTGTAACTGTTGTAAAATCAAACATTGCTATGTTCGAGAAGCAGAGGTAAAATCAGTAGCGTCACTTGACCAAAACCTTGGGGAGGGGGAAAGGCGAGAATTATAATTCCACCACTTAATAGTGGTTTGATTGAATCGATGTATTGAATTATAACTAGTAACAGATCCTTGGGGGGCCAATGCCCTCCCCACCCCTACCGAATGGACGCCACTGGGTAGAATTAATTTTTTCAAGCTATACAGAGAAAATAGATACTGAATTTACTTGTAGGGACTCACTAATTATTTCGACTTAAAGCGGAGTCAAGTTTCGAGTAATCGAAGGTTGTGGGGTTTGAAGGCAAGGGAACACAACATTTTTTTAAGTTTGATAGGTTTTCGACTTATCGAGGTTCGATCTAAAGAGGTTACACAGTCTTTCAAAATATTCATATCATTTCACCCTATTATACCCCATAACCTAAGCATATAAACGACAATTATTTTCTTATCAAACTTTAATGTCAGGGGTATAAAGATTACGTGCCGACTTTGTGGCGCAGTGGTAATGTTCTGCGCTAACAACTCAGAGATTCTCGGGTTTGATTCTCGGCTTCGATTCTCGTTTCTTTTGATAAACTTTCCATATATTCGAATTTTACTTTCTTCCTAATTATTTCCTTATCCACACACTCTTTACTTTTCTTGAGGTTTTTCCGAAATTTCCAAATAAATATTTCATTCAGCTTTATATGTAAGGTCAGAAAATTCATTATTTCGGCAAAACACGAATAACACAGGCCGACAGCATCTCAAACCCAGAAACCAGACTATATATTTCCGAAGGTTTTTGATGCGTTGAATCTAAATCTGGCCTCGGAAATGCTCTGCACCACTCGCATTCTCGTCAAAATTTAAACAGGGTTTCGAAGGGCAAGAGTAATACTTTCTGATGGCGCAACCAGTTTTGGAAAAAAAAAATTTATTCGCGATGTAAAATAACCTCAAATATAGCCAAATGCCGTGTTTTTTGCACTTTTAGGTTAAGATTTCCAGAGCTGATAGAGCATTTTTGAGGCCAGATTTGGATTCAGCGCATCAAAAACCTTCGGATATATATAGTCTGGTTTCTGGGTCTGAATTTTTGGTTAAATTTTGTCGGCCTGTGTAGTTCAAGCGCTTTGAGGCGCAAGGTTATAACACTTGCTTCAAACCACTATTATTCTAATCGCTGCGTCAGAATAATAAAAATTATTTTCATATAATATTTGAATTTAAAGTTTAAGAATTGTTTTGAATGTAAGTGGTGGAAAGTGTTCGACGAATTAAGGAAGGATCCTGATTTATGAATCCGAAGAATTGGTTTTCCGAATATTTTTGATTTTTTGGAAACAAACAAAACAACAAACTTATGTAAACTTAAAAAAAATTTGTGTAAGATAAAAAAGTTTACTATAAGCAAATTCATAGAGCACCTCCTCACTTAAGTAATTACCGGAAAAGATACCTACAGCTTCAAATTTTTGTCTGAAACAAAGTAAAAATATTTTTAATTTTTATATAATTTTCTTCTAAGTCAAAAAACCGAAAAGTCACTTAAATCTTAAATCTCTGCTTCTGGCAATAAAGTTGATAGCTTCATTTATATTTAACTCAAAGCTTTGATATTATAAGCTTTAAAATTTCTTAAGAACTTTTAACTTATTAATGCTAAGAAGCATTAACTATTTGTTTTATTTTAGTAAACCTTCCTTACCCATTTTATTAAATAATTAATTACTCAAATAACATTTTTCAAAGCTGCCAACTGTGCACCATAAAACAGTACATACGTTAATTCATTATTTAAATAACGGCCATAATTTCTTGTGCCCGCAGCCTAATCCAATTTTTTTTTTTTTTGTTACTTTACTGAACTGAATACTGAACTTTCTTTTAGGTTTACAATTTTTTCACTTTTTTTTTTTCACTGATGTCAAAAATTTATTATTTCTTAATTGACCAAAAAAAAGTTTCAAGTTTTTCCAATCCATAAAGTACATACATAGAAAAAATTTGAATTGTTTTTAAATATTTTGCTCGTTCAGTGTAATGTTTTGTGAGAGTTACTTTATGCTACTTTGTCTAAATGGTTTATACAAAAATAACAATAACAACAACAACAACAACTACAACAAAAGAAAATTATTTTCGTTGTTTATGCGTTTTAAATGAGTTATTTTTTCTAATGGATTTTGTTTTCATTTCAATTTCTTTCATTATTTATTATTTTTTGTTGTTCAAGTAAATTTGTTTAAAGAATTTAAATCAAATTCTGGGCCAAAGTACTTCATCATCATCATCATCAGCATCATGTGCGAGAGCACCCTATTAACAAAAAAAAAAAAAAAATGAAAACAACAACTTGAGAAATTCGTATTATGGCTAATATCTATCATGCGTTAGAATTGTGTTTGAATGACCGTTACATTTGATCTGGAGAAAAAGAAATGAATTTTTAATGTTTTTTTTTTTCTTGTTTGTTAAATTGATCCAGTTAAGGCACATGCCGAATTTTAAACGTGCAGAGTAAGGTGACCAGTCTTGTATTTGTGTGTTGGATAAACAAGTGTGTACTCTAAATTTCAAGACTTCAAGAATTAAACCACTTGCACGTGCTATTTTTATATCGATCTGGTCACCTTATTATGTATTTCTAGTCTAGCGGCTCAATTATTAAAAATTATTTCATTGTCTTTGTTCAGTTGACGTCCACTTCATGCAGGTTCAGTGGTCAGTACAGACAATTTTTTTTTTTTATAAATTTTCGACCATAGTCATAGGTACTGATGGTAGTAGCGTTATCTTGGTATGTATGTACCTGCCATGTGGTTGATCGACTGGTGTTGATGCTTCAATCTAAGCCAAAACATTTCAAAAGCACAACATTTTTTTTTTTGCTTTTTAGCCTTTAACTTAATGTTAAAGATATTTTCGGCGATACTTTTAACTCGATTTTTTTTTTTTTTTTTCATTTCTTTATCAACGATGAATATTTTGGTTTAATATTTAGCTGGCGGCGTTATCTGGTAGCTAACTGCCGCATAATTTCAAGAGTACTTCACATGGTATTTTTTCTATGCATAAAGTGGATTTGTGGTGAAGGTGTTTTTCTCTCTTTTTTCCATACCATTGCCTTCCCTTCTTCTGCGCCTTGTTTTTGGCTTTTGGGGGATAATGGTTGATGATATTGCAAAGTGAGAATAGAAAATAATAACAATAATAATGCAATGATAATATAAAAGTGGGAATAATAAAATAAATATTTGTTATTAGAGTAATGGTGTAGCGTGAAGTGAGTGACTGACTTTCGCCATTTAGAGATCATATTTCAGCATGGATTAGCTTCATATTGTAGCGTTTACGTTAGTTTGGTGTTACGATGGGATGGATGGCAGTGTTTAGTTGAGTTAGACAAATTATTATTGTTATGCACAACGAATATTTTTTTGGATTTTTTGATTTTTGAAAATTATGTATGTACATATATTTTCCTGGATCATATTTATAAAAGATCCGTAAAATAGCTTTAAAAATTTCTATATGTACTTTGCATTTATATACTTCATATGAAAATGGTTAGCAATCTTTGATGACTAATCGAACTTTATTTTTTTTATTTTTTTTCAGTCCGTAGAAAAAACTAAAGAATTTCAACTATCGACGAAACTTCATTAGAAGCAATTGCCCACTATCTGATACAATTAAAAAAATATGATTTCCTGGAGCAAAAATTTGTTCAAGGGAACTTTAAACGCGCTGAATCCGACTCTTTTCAGCACAATTGGCTATAGCTTTTGAGATATATATTAAGAAAAATATACCAGAAACCTAATTTATGGTCATCTTCATGAAATTATTTTATAACAAATGCTTTTTTCCAAATTTTTTTCCACTAAAAGCAGTTCAAACTTTTCCTCAACTATCTATGGATTATATTTATTTTTAACAATGAAACAATAAAAAGATTATAGTGCGATTTCGGAAAAATGTATATATATTCTTATAGAAGAAATTATAAACTAGCAATTTTATAACCCAAACACCACAAAATTGTTAAAACTTTTGAGGTTTTGGAAATAAGATGTTCAAAAACTCGAGTTAGAGAAAATCGACTCAAAATTTTTCTTTATTGGTGTCTTAAAATCGTACATTTCGCTAGTACTAAAAAATAGTTTTCCTCTACATAAAATTTTAATCTGAAAAACCTAAGTCCCTTTACTAAGATGACATCACATATTACACCTAAAGTGAATGATTGAATCGCCTCTAGGGTCTAGACCCGACCTCAAAGCAGCGCTCAAGTTGTTGTTAAATTAAATGTGTAAAGGACATAAAAATTCTTAAAAAATTGGGTAAATATTCGGACTTCATGGATGAAATTTTTAGGGAAAAAGCTCGGTTAGTAATTTACATATATAAGGAATTGTTTTATTTATCAAAGCATGTACCCATATTTTCTATAACTTTTGCCATTTAAGTGGCAGGTTATTCAGATCGGTGATATAAGACCCTTGTGGACGATAGTCAATCAATTTCTTGAAAATCAGTTTTACAGCATTGTCGGAATTAAATTGCTGTCCTGTCAAAAAATTTTTCACATTAGGGAAGATGTGGTTAGTCAGTGGGGCCTAAGATTGAATAGTATGATGAAAAAGTTCCAAATTAAATTAGCCCTAAGCTTGCATGGGAGTTACCAAAGCTAAGTCTGTCCAGATTTCACTCCTTAATTCAATTCACAAGATGTTCTCACACCGAATTGTGTTTTATTTGAGTAAACATCTCGTTCTTATTGCATTGTTTTCAGCCATTTTTATCTTTAGAAGATGCCACACCCTAGTCACGGTTGGTTTTAAAACTAAATTTTTTCTTTACCGCCCTTTCCACCGGTTTTTTAGAAATCTGTTCTGGAATGTATTCTGAAACAATCAATTAAAGTTTCTAAGCGCCACGTGACGTCCCACCCGTGTTCACGTCTAGTTTTTGAGAAAATTTTGCTTTTGTTTTAAAAATTTTTTACATCACATTAGGGTAAAAGATCGAAAATTAAAGTATATCTTCAGTTTTCGTATATGTTTTAGATTATAGTAGAATAGCATATATTATCTTCATCAAAATTCTATATTGCCATCATTTTTATTAGATTTGTTCAGTTTTGGAGATATAGTGTATCAAATATTAACAAAACGCTTTCAATTATTGATCTTAATAGCTGTCAAATTGTACATAACAAAATTTCAGTCAATTTTGCCGACATTCAATTTTCATAGAATAACACAGGCCGACATAATTAAACGAAAGTCCAGAGCCAGAGACCAGACTTTGCATACCCGATGGTCTTTGATACGTCAACTTTTCGAGATATCCTAACCTAAAAGTGCAAAAAACACGGTTTTTGGCTATATTTGAGGTTATTTTACATCGCGAATAAATTTTTTTTCCAAAACTGGTTGCGGTATCTGAAAGTACTGTTCTTCCTCTTCAAAACTCATTTTAAATTCGGATTCAGATTCAGCGCATCAAAGTCCTTCGGGTATGATAGGTCTGGTCTCTGGTTTAAAAATTTGTCGGCCTGTGTAATAGGCTGATTTTCATGATTGACTCCATTGAATGTTGGGACCCTATATTTTCAAAGCTATTCAACATACAAACATGTGCTCATATAAACCGAATATAAACTGTTTAGGATGATTTCAGTTACGTTAGTTATACTAAAAACTTAAATAAATCCACTGAATCCTGATTTTCTTACTTATGATTATTCTGATGCTGATTCGCTGGCCATCCCTACTTTAAACAATAGAACTCTACCAAATCTGAATTCAAACCTAACTGACTGGTCTATATAAAAATAGCTGTCAAATCTGTCTGAAAAAGTGAAATTAACTTACCGGTAATAGATTAAGCATGCATACATACATATATTCCATACATGGTACTCTAAATTAAATTATAATTTGACACGCCCAAATGTCATATTATCAGAACAACAATAATATTCACTTTGTCGGTGAAATTATTTTAAAACAGTATACATACATATGTAGTCTTAAGTACAATTCTTTGGATGATTTATTTGATTAACGCTTACACTCGAGCAAAAATTTCGTAGATTGATTGAAAAAAGTAAATCCTACTACACAGAACTTATCCAATTTCCTGCTTTTAAATACTACATTTTTCAAATGATATTTTTTGAGTTGCTCTAAAGTTAGGCTTTGAGCAAGCGTGTGAAGATGATGATTGACAGTGAAGATCAAGAAAATTGTTATAGCAACATATTTTGACGTAGATTTTTTGATGGCAGATGGGTAGATGGGCAAAATTTTTGAAGCAGGAGCTACTTATAAAAAAAGTTAAAATTACAATAATAGAATTAATCCCAGTCATAAATTCGAGCTCGTTAGCAAAAAGAAAAATTTTCAATAAACCAAAAGCCAATTCCAAGAATCAAGCTAGAGCAACATGAGTGTAGAAATAAAAGTACACTGATCGAACAAAGCGAGTGGAGCTGTTTATTTTGTTGTTTTTTTCTTGTTCGATCGCTTTGGTTTTTTTGTGGTGTTTATTTTTTTTTTTTTTCAAAATAACAACGTGTTTATTGTAAAGAGCTTAAATTGACTCATTTTCCGTATTTTGCCCTTCACTGATCTAGTGCATTTCACACACGAAAATGTTCGGTGATCACCTGTTACTGTGGTATTTGAGCAGCGTCTGAAAGTGACAAACATTTTTAATTATAATATTGAAATTTTATCGAAATATATTAACAAATTTTGCACTTGTGTACACATCTTTTAAGCTTTCTAATAGCAAGAAATCAGAACAAATCATTTTTTTCTCCTTCTACTCCCCATTTCAACCAGGTGAAATTCTCATGTCAAGACACCCGCTGTTTGCCTTCACTACAGTTCAATACACTTCAAACAAACTGCGCATGTGTTCGTCCATGCCGTACCTTTTCCACCTTCATTCGGCAGCGTACTTTTTGTATCCACTGTCAGCTATGACATTGATATTTAAACCAAATCCAATAACGAAAATCCAAATTCAAATTCCACATTCAGCCAATTAATAATTGTTTTCTCCCCATTTCGGCTTTTTCGCTACGCTTGTCTCGTTGTTGCCATTGTCTACTCCATTTAATGCTTTTTCTATATCTTACTATTTCGTGGTGGTTGTTGTTTTTACTTTTATTATTGTTATTATTATTATTATTTATTTATTTTTACTGCAACTACAAAAGCGTCGTCTTCTATAGTGTTTATCTTCCTAACAATCAAAAAAAAAAAAAAAAAAAAAGTTTCGTCTTTTTTTTCTTTCTCCGATATCTGAATACTTTTGTGCACTTATTATACAGGTATTTTTTTTTTTTTTTTGTTTCATATAAACTTTTTTGCCTTTGAGCTGTGTATTTAGTTAATTCAGTTAGCAATTTGGACAAAAAACAAAGCAACAACAACAAAGCAAAAGTGCCACTGTGAGCGACGCAATCATAATACGATCAAATTGTTTGCATTTGAAAGAAAGTTTTTATTTCTCAGCGCGCGTATAATCGCTTGAAGTTTTTGATGATCCCTCTTATTGTTGTATTACGTGGTAAAGTTGCTGCAACAGCAAATTGTATATCTTTTAATTTTTGAACTTTTAGCTCAAAACGAAAATTGACTTTTGCATGAAATATACTCTTTTTGATGTATGTACTAAAAGAAAACATTTTATTTAAGAAAAATCAACCCCATATATAACGAGCTTTAATAAATCATTAAACGCATGAAAATTGTAGCATAAACTGAGCAGTTTTGTTCTACTATGCTAAAATATCTATAAAGATTTTTTTTTAGAAAATAAGATCAGAAGATTATTTTTTTGTAAAAAAAAGGTAGGTAGTTTAATCTTGAAAAAATTTAAAAATGGTCTTCATTTGATTTTTGTATTGTACGTGTTTTCACTCGGAGGCAGTTTGCTCATTGTGATACCCTATATATATAAAAAAATATTTCCCTCCTTCTCTTCTTGAATGGGGGCTAACCACCCAGAAGCCTTTGTGAAGTTGAGGATGCTGGTGAGTTCCTATTCGGCTATTTCCTCAAGACCAATAAAGAACGCAGAACCGAAATATATGGTTTGTTCCCTCATTAGCTCCGTTCATTTGCAGAGCAGGTGTTTAACCATCTCATTCTCGTCTTCATCCCCTCAACTCCTGCAAAAATCTGTGAAAGGAGCAACATATTTGGCGGCCATAGGGCCAATAAAATAGTGCACTGACAGTACTCCTACAACAATCCTTAGCTCTCTTCTTCTGAATCTTTAGAGAGTTTGCTACCCACTTCTTGATTCCCCAGTTGTTCTGGTCCTATTCTGGCACATTCGTCAGCTTTCTCATTTCTGGAAATACCCTTATGATCGGGCACCCAGCAGAGCTCTATAGCATGCTGTTGGATTGAACGTAGTGTTTTACACACCTAGACGTCACGATTTTGGCGTTCAGTGCTTTAATCGCTGCCTGAGCGTTCAAATATATGGTAATGATGGTCCATATCACCTGTGCGGCTTATTCTATGGCATAGAATTCAGCTTGAAAAATGCTGCAAGAATTGGGTAGTCTGAAAGATATCTCCATACCCATATTATCCGAGTAAATACCCGATCTTGTGCCAAATTCTATTTTGGATCCATCCATGAAGACGGTCAGCCCCTTGTCTTCCAGAACGTTGAAACATAATACTCAAAGGACAAAGTATTCTTATACCTACTCCAGGCTCAAAATTTCTCTTCAGAATACTATGCCTTTGTTCTGTACACATTTGCCTACTTTATCATATTCGGTATTCTGGAAAGCAACCATTTGTATTCTTTTACTTTAGAGATTTTTTGGTTTTTAGCTTCCAAGAACCTGAAAAGCATGAACGATTGATTTTCCTGATTGATAAGCGTATTAGGTGATATAAACAGATCTGCATGTCAGTAATTTTTCCAATAACATTGAGGAGATAAAAGATGAGGCTAATTGTTTTAATGAAAATTCAGTAAAATTTTAATCACTTCTCGATGTACCTCGAAAGAATGTGCCGAAATAGTGGCGCATTACCCTGAGTGCTATCACTCAGCGTGCATATCGCCAGAAATATTGTGGTCATTCCGATGACCGACGACAACACAAAAAAATTGTCGCTTTTAGGGCATCGATTATCTTTACATAATCCTCGAAACATCATTTTCTCATTCTTCTTCAGAGCTGGTAACGAACGATATCGGTTGAATGCGTGAAAAAGGTCTGGAAGGTTTGGTTCCAACAAGATGGCACGACATGCCACACTGCGTGCTTAACAATACAAGTTCGCGAGACGTGTTGGGTCGAAAAACACCGATACTTATTGGCCACCGGGATTTCCAGATTTGCCGCCACCGAACTTATTTTTTTGAAGATTTTTGAAGAACAAGATTTATGCCAACAAACCAGCGACCATAAAAAAACTCAAACATAGCATTCGAGCAAAAGTTCTGAAAGAGTACTGAAAACGTCATCCTTGACCAAAAGGTATATAATTTTCTTGAACGATACATAATATGATATGTAAAATAAGCTTTCATTTTTCCATAGTTCATGTTCTCACTAATGTCCCTTTGTGAGACACGCGAATACAATATACTGCATATTTTTTTTTAACGAAATTCCACTTGTTTTCTTACATTAACATACAAATTGATAATCAATGTTTTTCCCATCATTTCGTTTGCATATCATGGCCAAGGATTGAACCTATGTATTTTTACTACTAGCAGTTTTTATGACCACATTATTTTACTTAATCTTTTTTCTGTTTTTTTTTTACGATATTTTACAACTGTTTTTGATATTGTCAAGCTACATCTCTCACTCGTAACACAGCAATATGATCGTGTAGCTGCTCTCTTTTACGCTCCTGCTGTTTTTTCCTTTATTATTTTGCTGAGCTGCCATAGCCGCAAAAAAGGAAAAATACACACATATCACAATATGATAATCAAGTCGTGAAGTTGTCATTTAACAAATTTTAACACGCTTCTTTAGCAAAAGTAGCTTAAGCCATGGTTGAAATGATCTTGCCGCTATCATTTACAGCGTTTTCACATTGAGATATACCAAAAGATAAAAGAACTAATAAAATGAAGTGAAATGTTTGTCATTTTGTTTCCTCAACATATTAAGTTAGTGAAAATGTAGTTTATTTTTTATTTTCGCTGGCAAAATATTTAGTGATCTTCAAGTGTGTCGCATAATGATCGTGTCACCTTTTTTTTTAGTTAGTTTCTTTTCTTCAATTTTTTTTTTTGTTTATTAAAATTTATGCATATAATTAATGAAAAACGTGCTTACATAGCGCATCGTTGGTTTCTATCACTTGGCCAGTATTGTCACATTTTAGTGTTAAAGCCCGAAGGGACGCAATATTATGACATAAGTTGCACGTTTGTGCGCGGTCTTTTTTTTTTGTCAATTTTGCAGCTTATTGACACTTAACTTCAATGTCGTGACTTTGAAAATACCTTGCTGGTTCTTCGTTTTTTTTTCTCATAACTAAACCCACTTTTCTACAAGTAAACATTTGTTTTTCCTATAACATCAAATGCGTCAAAATGGTTGTCATGAAGAACGCATTCATACTTTTTCTTCGGAACAGCGTTGGAAAAGTTTTTATTCGCAAAAGAAAGCCTTGCAATTTCAATATAGTGCCACTCTATGTTTTCCGGCACAGAAAGAAATCAAGTCGAATTTTTATAAAACTAAATCGTTGATGTTTAGATAATGCATTGATTCTTTTTAAGCAGAACATAACATAGATTTGTTCTAGAAATAAAGTTCTGTACATTAGGATTTGCCGAAAAAGACTATTTCAATATCAATTTATTAAGGCAGCAGAAAATTTCTCCCAGAAAGAAAGACAAGGTAGCCAAAAGTTTTATTGAAATAAATATAGATTGAATACCGTGCATTTCAGTTAAGCTTTTATTGAATAAAGTTTTCTCTTGAGATAATTTTTTATTACGCTCTCTGTAGAGAAATTATGTGCGTAAATCACTTTAAGAGTTGTGCTAGTAATAGTTACTAGTAATAGAGTCTATGGAAAAACATTGCCTACCAGGAAAATTTATTTTTAAATATAAGAAACATAGATATACTTGATGTATGTTAAATATTAAATTTATGTAATAGCCGCAACAGAACAGATTTAGAAATTATCCGAGAAAAAAAAAAATAAAAACTGAACTGATTCTATATGGTTTATTTTGGGTAAAAAGAGTTCTATTAATAAGCTTATAATTGGCATAGTTTCATCTGTGACATTTATTATAAAAATAGTTCACAGAGCGTTAGTTTCCAGATGTTATATTGAAAGTATTTTACTCCAGTAGATCACAACAGTCAATATTACCATTAATTTTAAGTTAATTCTTACAATGGTAACGTCGAACTGTTTTATGGTAAATGGATCTAGAATAGCAGAATTATTTCGATTAATAAAAGCCAAAAAAATTACGAGTACGATTAAAATGACATTTAAAGAAAACAACAAGATTACGAATTCCATCATCATCAGGTAAAAGTTGGAAGAGTTTAGCTGAAAGTTCGATTTGATTTTTATTCAAGTAAAATCGTTATGTCCTTGTAAAAGTAGTAGTAGTAAAATTTAGTACTGACATCAAATGAAATGATAATATACCTAACGATGATGCTGAGATTTGTTTTGGCAGACCTATCTGAAACAAAAAACATCTTGCCGAGGACAAATCAAATTTTTTACAGTCGAGGAGCGTCGGAACAAAAACCGATAAATCACACTTTCACTTTTTTTGATAATGATGTCAATTGGTTTTTTTCCTATATATCTTTCTTTATCGTTAATGTAACCTGGTCGAAAACTAATAAATCTGCTCCGAATCCTTACGTGAAATACCCGGATCTGAACATAAACCGATAAATATGCCAAACGTACCAAACGAAGCTTTTAATTTAAGTTGAATAGATATAATTGTTTAAGCTTTTAGTTTATGCTTTTCAAATACCTAAGAGAACTATACCATGATGTGCTTTTGAATAAAGTTGTTTGATTGGAAACTATCTAATCTACCGATATATACTGCAGTGTTTTATCAAAAACCGATATATCCAGTTGGTTTGGTCAAAAACCGATATGTCTATTTTGTTTTTTTTTTTCGTATATCTTAACAAGTACCGTGCACACGAATGCAGATTTTAGGTTTGCAAACAGTGATTCCAACATCAATAAATTAATAGATTTCGTTCAATTCCAAATTAGAAAACCATGAACTTGGCCATATTTTTACAATTTCCCACACATGTGATTTATCTGTTTTTTTTTTTCGACGCTTCTCAGTTAAGAAAACTTTATCTTTCACAAGTTTTTCAAAAAGTTTAGAAATAGTAGAGAGCTTGGCCTATGATTTCGAATTATTTTTATTTCCTGATTTAAGGAGACAAAACAGCCAAAAAGGAAAATTTATTGAACACCAAATAGAGTAAAATGAAGATGGTTTTGACACATTCTAGAATCTTATAAGAACTAGGTTTGTCAATGTCACATTTGAAGAAGTTTTTAAATAAACTATAATTTCTCAATGTTAAACAGATGCTCCTCTAGTTTGTTTGGATGTAGTTCAATATTTTTTAAATTACGTTTATCAAAAGAAAGATTCTGCTGGGTCAGTCAAAGAGTTAGGTACTTTAACCCCTTATAAATAAATCATCGCGAATAAATATATATGATGAAGGAGTGCACATATCTGCAAAATTATTTCGGATCACATTATGTGCAACTTTCAAGAGTTAAAATATAATGTTTATAAGGGAATTTTCTAGAAATCACGTTTATTATGACCAATTCATTCCTTGAGTTTTACAAAAGCTGTAGCATTAAATTTCATACTAAACTTTTACCATAGTGAGTGCTATACGATATATAAAATTCATTTGTTCTCGCTGTTTATAATGTGCATATCAATTGAAAGGGCTTAAGCACTTTAACTTTTGTATAAAAATAAATTATGTATGTCGAATATCTAAAACACATATCAAAATCTGGCCAATGGAAATATAATATTGTTGTGAAATTTGGTTTTTTAAATTATCGCCTTATGATGATAACAGCTCAATTTTGACTTCGATCTGTATGACTTTTTCAACAATATGTCTTCTGCAATTGGCTATAAGTCGAGAATTTTTCAATTTTGTGAGTATATTGTAATTACGAATCGCTTGACTATTGATAGAGGTTTCTATTGTCTATCTAACATAATATTTTTAGTTTTCTGGCTTAGACCCACATGTTTAAAAATAAAATTTAAAAATAAAGCATTTAAGTATTTCAGAACTTTTTAACTGAAGGCGGTAATTAATTCAAGCACACAACACGACGAGCTCTCAATGATTTAAAACAACCATTAGCTACAGAGCTGTTTAAAAAAATGCTAAGAGTAAATCTGCATCGGTATAAGTGTTCCATTGTATTAATTTGCTAACCCAAATTTCATGTAGAAATAGTACTTATAATAATAATAAATATTAGTTTCTCATAATCTGCTATGCTATTCAGTTTAAACTTTTTTTTAAATACTATATTATAATATAATTTTGCATAATAATTAACTCGCGAACATGTAAAGTATTTGAAGCATCTCATTGGTCAAATTTTGATATGAAAGAAAATTCTTTGAATATATTTTTAAATGATATATTCTTGCAAAACTCAATTATTGTGCTATATTTTCTAAGACACTTAGGTCGGCTTAAAAATCACACAGCTGTATAGGAAATTTTGTGATAAATAAAAATAGTCTAAGAGCTGGCAGCCACTTTGAGCAACCTACTAGATACAAAGCTAAAATTTTGTCTGTGCTTGATTTAGTACTAATAAAATAAGAAAATCAAAATCTGGCAGCCTTGATGCGGTCGCGAAGGTACACCCTAAAATTTTCGAATGTACACCCTAAAATTTTCAAAAATTTCTGTACAAATATTATAGCTTATTAAATTATCTTTCATATGACATCTATATTTTGGAAATCCCTTCAGCCGTTCTCCAGTTATAATGATTTTTCCAAAAATATTTTGCATTTCGAAACGTTCAGGGTGTACCTTCGCGATCGCTCCACTTCTGCCAGATATTAATTTTCTTATCTTACTAGTACTAAATTACATACACACAAAATTTTAGTTGTGAGTGTATGTTTTTTTATGAATAGTTTGCATTTTGAAAATTTTAGGGTGTACCTTCGCGACCGCTTCAAGGCTGCCAGATTTTGATTTTCTTATTTTACTAGTACAAACAAAATTTTAGCTTTGTATCTAGTAGGTTGCTCAAAGTGGCTGCCAGCTCTCCTACTAAAATTGTTGTTTGCTTGAACATGGCAGTTTATAACTTTTGCGGAACTCAACAGTAAATTTTTTTTTTAATCTCTTTAGCTCATCATATATGTATGCGTGGGAGCTGGATGAACCAATTTTTGCACTAGGTGATGTTTTATGCTTTAGTATCTTCTTTTGTTGAAGCTAAGACACCGGAAGTAGTTATTTTGAAAACCATTTGCTGGCGATTAATCGACATTATTTTTCAAGAAAGCTACAGATTTGATTTAGAAACATTCTATCAAATACATAACGATTATTAATCTTGCGAAAAAAAATTATTTATACACAACAGCGGCGTCAACTTAAGTAAGAAACTTCAAAACTTTAAACCAAATCTTGTGAAGGACAAAACCCATTATTTATTTTATATTTTTCCAAAAAAAATTGTGTTCGCTTTAACCACATTATTTGCTGGGAATATTTACAACAATAAAAAAATATGATGATGATCAGCAGCGATCTTGTTACTGCCGCTGTTTTTGTTGTAGTTGTTGGTTTTGCAATGTCAAAATCGTGTGTCAAATGAATGCTATTTTACCATTGTTTGGTCTTTAGAAGTTAAAGAAATAAATATGAAAAAATTATTGTTTTGCTGATCTTGCGTGCGGAGAAAGTTTTTTTTTTTTTTTTTTTTTTTTGTATACGCTGCTGTCAAAAAGTTAAGCACACGATCGTGCAAGGAAACACGTTGAAATAACAACCTGTTAAACTAAATATTTCACTAGCAATACAAAAAACAAACGAAAAACACAAATCTCTTTGCAATAAAATTGTTATTTTTTGCGTGTTCGTTCGTTCAAGTGATCTTATTAAAATATCATCAATAGTAACCAATAACAACAATAGAAAAATCAAATGATCGCTCGCAACCTGTCAATTGAAAAATTTACATAGTTTCACTCTCGCACGAATGTTTCTATTTTTTTGTGTTTTTCTTTTGTAACTGTTGCTGATGATCTTCCAAATGCGGGCATTTCACTTCAGACTACAATTTAACTGCCTTGTCATTCCAGCTACGTTGTGGCGATTGTCGAAGAAAGTGTTCGTTCAAGTGATCACAGACATCGGGTACGTAAGCGCACAAGCACCGCACAAATCTTCCCTAATGAAGTTTATTGACGATCACTTAAGTTCGTTTGCTACTGTTCACAATTGCAGCCAGTTCTGCTCCTCAAACAGCCGCAATATCTTCATAATAATTGTGAATTATGTTTTAGTTACAATTGTTGCAGACGAGGTGAAATCAGTAGTTGAGGAATGCGTTTGAGTGTTCGTCGTTCGTTTGGTAACAGAGCAGTAGATGACTTCATCAATGTACCAAGTGTAGCATGATGATGAGTGTGGCAGCTTAAATAGCTTATAAGTAGAAAAATTGTTTTAATGATATAAGCTAATGTTTAGGTTGATGATATTTTTATTTTAAAGAAAATTTGTGGAATACATGAAATTTACTTTATAAGGGCAAAATTTGGAGCAAGGGTTATACAGTTCAATAATAAACCATACTATTCGATATATTGATTACTGTTATGCTCCAAAATATCTATACCATGAGTTATATCTGATACCATCCACTAATTTGGTTTGTGTTGCATACATATTGACTTCATGGCAAAAAAAAAAAATAAAATCACTCCATCGGATTTTTATCCCAATTAATGATACCTTAAATGTTTTAGGCAAAAGCATAAAAACTCACAACCATTTCTGGTTACTAAAAATTCTTAAGCCAAAAATCTGAAAATTCCACCAACTGATTGCATAAATTAATAAATTGCATGCAACTTAAAAGTTCTAACAACAAATGTGTTGCTCCTTTAAAATTCACGTGACTAAAAAGCCAATTAGCGCAATTATTAAAAATCCATAAATTTTTCAAATCATTTGCCGCCATCGCGCACCCACAACAGCTACAACAACAACAACAGCAACAACAACATCAATAGCACACACTTGCAGTTGCTTAGAACCACCGTTCGTTTGTCAGTAGCAGGCGTTTAAAGTTTCGCAGTTAGAAGTTTTTTGCCGCTGCTGTTGTTCGTAACGAGTAATAAACCTTTAAATTTGCTAAAGTTGTTCGTAATTGCCTGTTTGTGCAATACCAGTTGAAAAAGAAGAGAAAGAGCGATAGAGTTGAGATTTGAAATGCAATAAGAAAAAGACAATTGCAGCAAGAGGGTACTATGGGCCGAAACTGATATTAATGGGGATATTAATAGAAACAGCAAGGATCTGGCAAATATTATTTGCTGCTTTATTTTAAAATTAATGAAAAATAAATAAAGGGTACATGCCATGCCCGGATGCAGAAATTTGCCGCCCTTAGGCCGTTTACAAATTGCCGCCCTTTTTCACGGTTGAATATGGAAAAAAAAATTGTTATTATCAAAAGTAAGGACCTTTTTTTTCAGCATTTTGTTAGGTATATTCCCATTATTTGCCGCTCCTAAATTCTTGTCGCCCTAGGCACTGGCCTAGTGTGCCTTTAAGGTAAATCCGGGCCTGGCTATATGCTAATCTGAGCAGAGCTTGAAAATTTACGAAAATTCAAATTTTAATATTTTTGATTTTGAATTTCTTTAAAAATTTGGGTGCATCAAGCAAAAAATTTCAATGAAAACTCAATATTTTTTATTTTTTGCTGAACTTTTCAGGCTTTATTTTCAAATATTCTATTAAGATTTCATTGTCGTTTTGACAATATTTCTTATTTTTGTGCAAATTGAAAAAAAAAAAAATAAAATTCAAGCAAAATATTAAAATTTCTGAAATTTGAGTTTTGTTGAATTTTTACGTTGAACTAAAAATATCATTTACTCCATAGAAGCTAAAAATTGCAAAAATTTATTTCAAATTTCGAAGCAATTTCTAACATTTATGTGCTAAAAAACTCATTTAAAATTGAAATTAATCAAATTTTTCTCTTGCTGTTATAGGTCCTTGCTCAGTCATATCATATTTTCCAGGACAACTCTTGTACTTTCTATTCATTCTGCTGAGTATAGCGTAAATCTAATACACCTGTTTAGTGTGATACTGTCAAAGAGAAGCAGCTTTGAAAATGATAATACTGCGCAATATAACTAAAAAGACAGAAAGTACAACTGGCTACATCACAGCGATGTAGATATCTCTCATGATGTATACGAAAAATGGGAATTCTTGCGATATATGTATGTACAAGAAGCTGTTTTATCAGGCAGTGCAAAACTTAAGTTCTGTTTAGCACTTAAGAGTTGCTGAAGAAGAGCCATGGCATGAGAGCGATCCAAAGCAGATGAAAAGTCTTGAACTATACATTCAGCACTTTTGGGTAAATTTTCCATTTTGATTTTAATGCCAAAAATGTTGCATCCCTTTTACAGATAGATTTTTTGATCGACCTTCAACTTTATTTCTGAGCATTTTCTTAATTTAGTTTGCATCGAATTTCAAATTTCTATATTTCATTTTCTTTTCAAATTTATTTCTACAGTTTTGTCTAAATTCAATTTATTTCTACCTATTTATATGCTTCTTATATCTTTACTTTGGAAAAACTATTATTTAATTTAAGCATTAATTTTTTGGGGGCCGTCCATTAATAACGTGAGGTGTTTTTTTTGAAAATTCGGAACCCCCCACCTCTTGGTGAGATCTAGCGGGACCCCTCCTCTCCCTCCTGTGAGATTTCAATTATAATTTTTAATGTAAATTCTATGCATTAAAAAATTGACATGAGGTTTTCCTTGACCCCCTCCTCCCCGTTGGTGAGATTTAGTGAGATTTTGACGGACCCTTGGTAGTTTTCAGAAATCTGTATCACAATTTTACAGTACTCTAACAATTAGAAATCATTCAAGTCAAAATCTACAGTCAAGGGGATAAAAGGGTGCAATATTTTTAGTTAGAGTGAAGCAAAATTAAATGAAATTTTTTAAAGCCTCTTTCTTTTGAATATTAATATATCTTCATAGTTTAAATAGAGAACCCACAGTTTTTCTATCATTTCCCAGATTCACCAATGCCCTATTCTAGCATTTATTTTCACTATGATAAAGGGCGTCCGCTTTGCCTGTAACCCTATGACATAGGGCCTATGTGTTATACTATTTTACTGACAGACTTCAGTTGATGACTTGGGCAATCTGTGTTCAAACCATTATTATTTCTATCATTTAAATCGGACGGTAATAGTATCTTCATAATTTTTTACCAAATTTCAACTTTTTTTCCCCGCTCCACTGTGCGATGTGCTTTCATTGATGGTGCAAGCCCACCTAATTGGCTTCCTTAAGATAAAAGCATTAATAGCAGCTTTTACCAATAGAGTCAAGAAGCCGCAGGTTACAGCATAGCAATAACAATTTTCAAAGAACCTACAACAACAAAAGATCATCCAACTAAGTGGGGAGTCTATTTTTTTGTAGGTATTAAAATCGAAAAAAAAAATAAATTGTCCACAAAATTCATTGCACAGGTTCAAGCTTAGAACAATAAAATTTTTTTTTTATTTATTTGCACCAAGTTGGGGGCAGCATGCACAGCAATAGCAGCAGGTTCTCAGGTTCACATGATGCTCTGTCCAGATGCGCATATTCGCAATTGTTGTGGTAGCAGCAGCAGTGGTATCATAAACCAGACAATTTTTATGATTTTTCTAGCAACTTTTGGGATGATATTTTTTTTTTTTTGTTGACAATCGGTAATAGGTAGTGCTAACTTTAATCATTTATCAGTTGTTGCTACTATTGAGGTTTAATATTGTGAATTTTGTTGTGCTGTGAATTGTTCACTAATGATGTGTTAGTTACTTGTGTGATAATATTAATGTTTTATGTATACAATTTTACTATTGAAAGTTTAAGGACTTATAGAAATATAAATATGTATAATAAAAAATTGCTGAAATTTAAAAATTTCGTAATATCAACATATGCGAGAACTTTTGCTCTCTCAACTTTAGCCAAATTAGTATTACTTGCTGGCCTTTCTATTTTATTGCTGCCCAATAAATATATTTTGCCGCTCATTTATTTATTAAGCTAACCATTAAAAAATTTATTTTATGAAATTAAATGCTATTTCTGCGTTTACTTTAGAGTCTCGCTACAGCTTATTGAAATTGGAGCTTTTTTCCATTTAAAAAGAACCAGCAATCTTTCAAAGAATGCGTTAAGCTTACAAAATAGAAACTTTTTTATTAAAAAAAAAATAAACAACAAAGTCGGCGACATCAATTTTATCACAAAAGTTTATCAAAATTTTTAATGGACTTGTCAATCGATCCATCCATCCCATGCCACATGTACTGTCATACGTTCACATGCAACATAATTAATTTTTAATCCTATTTTGTTTACGACAACATTTTTAACCTGCTACGCATACCACAATATTGAAATGACAAAAAAAAAAAAAAAATGCTGATATAGAAAAACAATTCAATGCAATTCAATTCAATTCAAATCAATTAATTGCCACATGAGTTCATTTTAATCCATACCACAGTTACTCTGTACACTGGCTGCGTTAATTCTAGACCCCGGATTTGTTTTTCTCTTGCATGCACTCTATTCGACAAGGAAAGTATCCTAGGTAATAGATGGAATTTGTTGAAAAGTTCGAATTCGATCATCTGTGGCCAAAATTTCGTTTAAGACAAACTTGAAGTTGAAGTTAATAAAACATAAATAGTGAATTCAACCAAAATGGTAAATTTCGCTTAAGAGGTGGATATAAATAATTTGGCGAGTTTGATAAAAAATGTCGAATTTTTTTATAGAAGGCAAATTTGCCTATAAGAATAAATTGGATCACAAATATCTTGAAAAGAGAGAATTTGATCAAAAGAGAGAATTATATCGGAATGGCGAATTTAGTCTAGGTGAATTCGATCAAAAAGGTGAGTTTTATCACGATACCGAATCTGGTTGGTAGGACGAAATTGACCTGAAGACGTACTGGATCGCGATGACGAATGCGATCGAGGAAATATTTGTTTTAAATTTGAGAATTCGATCACTGATCCGTGCTGTGTCCAAAATTTGGAGTAACTACTACTACTAACTACTTTCAGATTTTGTGCGCGCCTTTGCAAAATCCAATATGGCAGTTCGGAGAAAAATTGAGTATCCAGCAAAAAGCTTGTAAAAATAAAAATTCCCAACCGATCGGATCGTTTTTTGACTCAATTTGTAGTTCGTAAAAATTTGGGGAGGAGGGTTGACAGAATTAATCATAGCGGATCCAATATGTGGGTCAAAAACCCATATGGTGGCCAAGTTTTTTAAAGTCAACCGATTTGCACCAAATTCGGTATAGAGGGGTCATGGAGGTCACTTATCACGAATCCGAAGTCAGATTTTACAAAGTCAAAATGGCGGATGCATGATGGCGGATGTATTTTTTAAAAATCAGCCGATTTGTACCAAATTTGTTATACAGGAGTTTTTAGGGTCGCCGATTACGAATCTGAGGCTAGACTTTAAAAATTTTCAAATTCAAAATGGCGGATTCAATATGGCGGACGTATTATTTAAAAAGTATCCGATTAGCAGCAAATTTGGTATACGGAGGTTTCTGTGGTCGCTGAATACGAATCCAAGGTCAGAAATTTAAAATTCAAGATAGCGAATCCAAAACGGTAGATTAGAGTATCGAGTTCCGTCTTGAATTTTAAATTTCTGACCTTGGATTCGTATTCAACGACCCCAGAAACCCCTGTATACCAAATTTGGTGCTAATCGGTGGATGTTTAAACAATACGTCCGCAATATTTAATCCGCCATTTTAAATTTGAAAATTTTTAAAATATTGCCTCAGATTTGTAATCGGCGACCTTAGAAATACCTGTGTAAGAAATTTGGTACAAATTTCCTCATCTTTTACTACATCGTCTTTAGCTTTATCATTGCCTTTGGGAGAGGTTTGTATAAATTATTATTATAAAAGGTTACACATACCTGGTATCCCTACCTTGTTCGTCCAGTAATTTTTTTTTTTTCAAATTGACAATTGATCTCCGGATTGTGTCGAAATCTTGCGATGTGTGTGATGTGGGAACTGTCAAAAAGATCGACAAGTGTTGCTAGTGCAACAATAACAATAACAACAATGCGACAACATCATATTACCCCTCATCTACCGGAGTTATTTTTGGGACTTGTTTACTTAACGTGTGTGCGACATGTTGACGGGATTAGTATTAAAACCGTTTTTAAGTTTAATTTTAATCCTTTTCTGCTGACTTGTTCGCTTTAGCTTTTGGCTCTCAACTATTGGCTTGACTTTAATTTTATCTTTGACTTGGGTCAATTTAAAACTTTAGCCTGTTTTTTTTGAGTTTAGTTTTGATTTTGGGTTTGATCTTTTCCTCTTTTTGTTTTTTTGGTGCTCTCGTGGAACCTTGCTTTGCTGCTAATTGGTGAAGACATGTGTAAAATATTATGTTGTTGTTTTTGTTGGGTTTTTTTTATTCAAAGTCATTTGTTTATTATCATTGAGGAAGTGTCTCTAGTTTTTTTTTGTGTTGGTGTGTGGATTTAGTCGGCATTTTTCAAACGACGTTGATTTTTTTGATTTCTTGGAATTATCATCATACTGTAGTGTGCCTGGATTGATTTGTGTTGCTGCTTTTTTTTTTTTTTTTTGAACCAAACAAGTGATAGAAATTACCTGGAATATTTTTTTTTTGTTGATTAATTGATGACACAATAGATTGATTTAATATGAATTTTTTTATAAAAATTTTGGTTTAAAACAAAGCTTAGGGATTAGTTAGATTTACGCTATTTTTTGTTTATTTGGTGTGTTTTACATTAATTTCGTCTTTTTAACTACTGATTTTGCATAAGCCTTGCCCAAAATAAAGCATATGGTGTTCACAATTTAGTCACAATATTTAATTTCATCTAAACGATATTAGATTTAGAGATTGAAAGCAAAGTACACTTAACATCACGATCAACAACTTAAAAGCCCACTAGCCCAAGGAAGAAAATCAACGCAATTAAATTCTAACAAATGTGTTTTCATGGAATACATTTTATTTGAGTTATCAAAATTGCGCACCAACTCGAAAATCATCATGCGATAAACATCTCATTTCTACATTTAACGCCTTCAAGTTATAACCTTCAACTTCTTTTACTCGTATTCACTTCATGAAGATATGAATACCCCTAAAAACCATCAACTTTGATGCACTGATCCTTACTTTAAGATATGTCCATGCAACCTGCGCGCCGCGCCATCTGTGTTTGAACTTTAAAGTAGGCTACGCTAATGACGACTACTTTAGGGCCGCACAATGATAGCGTGCACGCTATGTGCCGGCTATTAAAAGAAAAGGAAAAATACTTTCCGTCTTAATTTTCGGGAAGTACAACACTTTATTGCTTTGAGTTTGTTGTTACAAGATAATATGAGAGTAAACATTAAGTCAAGTTAAGCACGCCAACTTAGTTAAGCAGCAGCTAACTGTTTGACCTGGCTATGTTTGTAATGGTTAACCTTTTCAGGGATTTAAGTAAATACAGTGGCTTTAAGTACTTAACGATTTATATAGCATGAAAAAACAAATAAAGGCAAATGCGCATTCATGGTTAAATGTGTGAAGTTAAAAATGTTACGTTATGTCAGCATATCAAACGTTAAGGGTCGAGAAAAATGGCGAAAAATTTTATAAAAATCCAAAAATATTGAAAAAGTGAAACCAAAATCTGAAATGATCGATCAATTTAATATAGAAACAAAATATGTGTTGGTAGGTACTGAAATATATAACAAAAAATCAGAAAACGCCAACTCGAGCCCAGAGCTCCTTTGTCTCTTAACTCGCATTAGCCTTCGGCTCGCGTTGGTTCTTGGCTCTCAAGCCAAAGAAGAGCTCTTGACTTCCACCTACAGCCGAGAGGCAACGCCAGCAGATAGCTAGAGGAGCGCTCGCGAGCCAAAGGTCCGTTCGCATCTATGACTCATTTCCAGAAAAATTTTTTTTTAACCAGTCGATGACGAAAAATCAGAAATGGATTTTAAATATCATTTGCGGTGCTTCCGGATCATGAAAGAGACCGTTTTTGACCATCTTCTGGAAGAAATCTTTCGCTGCATTTAATGACGAGAGCTTAAAAGTGAATTTTGGACATCACTTGGAATGGCCCGCATCAAGGATGCTACCGCTTGTGTTCCATTTTCATATAAACATTTTTTGCTCCATTCAATAGGAAAAGTTCCAAAATAGATTTTGAACATCACTTAGAGTGGCCCCCGACCGTGGAGAGACCATTTATGATCCTTTTCCGGAAATATTTATATTTCCAAAATTTATTTCCGACCTTCAGTTGAAGCAAAAATCAAATTTTCCGAAAATTGGTCATAAAAGGTCTAATTCATGGTCCAGGGTCACTTGAAGTGATGTCCAGAACCCATATAGAAAAAAAAAAGTTTCCAAAAATCGGCTCTTGAGCCGTGATCTTTTTAATAAGGAGCTGAAGCTCTCGGCTCGCAAGTGGAAGCCAAATTTAGCTCCAGTTCACGAGCCAGGAGCTTTTTGAAAAATTGGCTCACGAGCCAAGAACCAAGAACCAAAGAAAAAAGCGCTTTCGAGCGAGCTTTTCCAAACTCTGAGCTAGAGTTAATTTGTCCTCAAAGGAGATAAATAAACTTTCTTAAAGTAGTAACAGCTATAAAGCTTAACTGATAACCATAAGCTGAGTTAAGAATACTAATTATAAGTATAAGGCTGAGTGGTGTCTGAGACTTTGACTGTCACTTATTTGGTACTCATTTTTAAGTATAATAATCATATAGGGGAAGGCGTGGCAAAGCAGGACAAAGTGTATATTTATCCTTGCATTACAATGCCAATGTAATTATAAGGAATTTGTGTTTGAGTAGTGTTCTTGTAACTGCAAGGTTATAGCGACATTTCGACCTTCTGTTTTCGAGATTGTGGTGTTCATCAAACTGAGTGCAATCGATGTAAGATTCGAGGATTTTCGACTCAAGCAAATTCATTTCATATGAATCATTTAAAAAAGGCAAAGTATCGCGTCTTGATAGTGACATTCATTTCTATTGACAATGATTTGTTTATATTGATAAGTTTTTATTTCACGAGTCTGTTTACATAGGTCAGGGGGGCAAAGTGTTAGGGGCAAAGCGGTAGTGTTTATCACTTGGTTCCGTAATTTTATCCAATTTTCAGGAGTTTCGAAAAACAGAAAAGTCCTGCTACTTTTGGACGGCCATGCATCACACACAAAAAACACGATATAAAATAAATGTATATATAATTTTTTATGTATGAATTGCACTTCTTATACTGCTTTACCTTACGCGAGGGGCAAAGCGGTAGAAACGTAGTTTTTTTTTGCATCGTAATAATAAATGTCTTCTGTTGAGAAAATAATAAGCCTAATTACTTTAATAGATGCAATATAGATCGAACTAATAACCTACACTAAACTTCGTTTAGCCGTTAGGCATACCACTTTGCCCCACCTTCCACTACTTCCAGCCAAAGTACTTTTCTTTTTATTTATGATGTCATAATCGTTTTCGGGCAATGCGATTAATAAAACTCAAGGACATATCGCTCATTTACTTCAAGAGTGGCATAACTCAAAAAACACAAAGTGGGAGAAAAACGCATTTAAAGTTTTCAATAAGTTACATTTTATATGAGAATTCAAAAAAGTATGTTTGCATAAATTCTTCTTATAAGGCGAGTTTCTAAGATATCTTTTCGAGTTTTTGACACAAAATAAATAATGAAATGGCAAATATTTCTGCATCATTAACTCAAAAATCACGTTTTTTGCGTTATGGCACTCTTGTAGTAAATGAGCGATATTTAAATTGGAACTTTTAAGGATTAAATATACCATCTGGAAAAAATCTACATTGTCGATTACATAAATATTGTTTAAAGTTCTAATAATAGAATGATTAAGTAATGTGAAGCTTAAAAAATGCATTTAAGTGAGTGCTTAGTATCTGGTTTTAAAAATAACCCTATACTCGTGCCATTAAAGTGATATTTCTTAACTGCTTACAAAGCTTATAAGGACTTAAGTAAATATATTCTAATGCCGCTTTTAAGATTGTAAACCTCAGTGGGTTAACTGAAATCATTGCTGTTGTTCCAAGTGTTAGAAAGTGGGAGGGAGCTTGGCGCAATAAAACAAAAAAAAAAAAAAAAAACAAAAATAATTATTAATATTTTTTTAAAATGCGGTACAATTTTGCACAACGGCGGCTACTCTTTTACTAAATTATTTTGATTGTTTATGACCTTAAGTTGTCGTGCCGGAGCGAAAAAGGTCATCAGCAACTTAGTCAAAAGCAGCACCACAGACAGCAGCATCAAATCAGTTATTGCGCACTTATTTAATATCGCACTTACTGCCAGTTTCGTGCCAGTTGAAGCGGCAGCAACAGAAGTGGATGGCAAGTGCTGTTGCGCTGCCAAGGAGTCAGTGGTAATTGCAGCAGCAGTTTTGTTGCTGTTACTTGTTTTAAAGACAAATTCTGTTGTTGTTTATTTAAAAAATTTGTTAAGGAGTTAAGTAGATAACCAAGTTATTATAAAGTTGTCATTTTAGATAAAAACACTAAATAGGGTGTACTGCAAAATTGTTCATTGAAATCAAAACTATTGAGATGAAAGATTTTGAGAATGTTTGCTAACTATCTGAAACGAAAAAGTGCTACCGTAAAGTTTTTTTGAATAACTCACTTCCAGTTCAATAACAAATGATGAATCATTGAAAATTTTAGCTAAATCTCGTGCCAACTCTGTTCAACCCAAAACATTTTTTTTTTCAGTTTCCTGGCAATAAGTACCACTTGCCAATTTTATTTTTTTTTTTAAATTCTAATAATTTTTGAAATTAAATTTTGTCTTGCGCAATGAATAGTAGCACCGCAATATCAAGTTTGTCATTTAAATCTTTCGTTTTTACACCCACTGCTGGGCGGCTGCTGCTGTTGCACGCAATAAACAAATAATTTATAATGCAATTTAAGAAATTGTTGTTTTAAATTATGTTGTACCTTTTTTTTATTTTTTAACCTCATAAGCAAAAATCAATTAAAATTTATTTAAATTTACAATTATTGCTTAAATTATTGTCATTTTTTGGCGGCACATTGCCAGATCCTAACAGGTATTACAACGTTATACAAAACACGACACTAATAAACTATTTATTGCCAAAAATCGAATGCTACATATCTGAATCTGTTTTTTTTTTGTATTTATTTTCTGCCAATGCTCTAAATTAAGTTGCTTATTTTTTTTTTTGAAATTTATGATTTCTTTTTCGTTGTCTATTTAAAATACAGCACATGTGTTTTACTTAATGTATAAAAGACCGACCGAGGTTTTTTTCTTTTATTTTTTCCTTACTGTCAGCCAGCATTTACACTTACATACGTACGTTTTTTTTTTGGTATCGTGAGGTGCGAACGTTTTAACTGCGCGTTGGCATTTATCAAAATCACACATTTTCATTATTAATTAAATTGGAGTAAATGGGGCTTAAAACAGGCGCAAACAAGCAGGAACTGCATGTGCAGCAGTTAATTTTTGACAAAAATTTATGATAACGTTTGTTCAGGATTAAAATCAAATTTGCTTGATACTTGCTTCTCAGTGAAAAATGGAAACATATGAATTGACTTTTGAGTTATTAATTTGTCTGATTTAAGATGTACTCTGTAAAACGAGCATTGCTTATGGGGAAATTGACAGTGTGATAACAAAGTCAGTACAAGTAGTGCAAAATGAAATTTAAATTTTGAATAAAGATAAAGATAATGTACCTACATATTTATGTGGGAAATGTTGTACTAACATGAACGTCTTGCTGAACGTCCTTAAAAAAGTCTTATGCGCTGTCATAGGAAGAGGTTTGCGCTGCCAAGTTATTCACAATATTATTTTGTTAAACAAAATCTTTCTTTCCAATTCAAAAGCAGACTCTATTCTTTTTGTTTCATTAGCTTTCTCCTTATGTCCTTCAGCTCCTCTTAATTCTTTTGTATATCCTTGTTGCTTTGTTTCATTTTCAAAAATCTATACACTTCAATGTAACCACCCATGTTATGTATACCGGGAAAATATATCTGTGGCACTAAGGCAAAGCGAGCTAACTCCAGCGATTTTGAGATATTTATGTTCAAAGTTTCAAAGTAGCTGGTTTTTCCTCAAGTAATGAAGATAAATGGTAAAGAGATTCTGGAATTGTTGTGGCATTTTTCGCTAAAATCGTATAATTCAAAATAAATCGAATTTTGCACAGAAATAGAGCTAATTCGTTCTACCTTAGTGCCATAGATATATACTAGGCTGATTGAAAAGTCCCGTGCCTAACAAAGAAAAACACGGAAAATTTGATTTTATTCTTCAAAGATTCTTCAAAGGAGATTATCCTTTTAGCTCAATACAACGAGTATAGCGGGCTTCGAGCATTTTGATGCCATTCTTATAGTAGTCGCCATCAAGTTCCTCAAAATAGGCGTCCGTCTTGGCAATGACCTCTTCATTCGACTGAAAGCGCTAACCAGTGAGCCATCTTTGCAAGTTTGGAAACAGAGCATAGTCGCTGGAGGCGAAGTCTGGAGAATACGGTGGGTGGGACAGCAATTTGTATCGCAATTCATTTAATTTTGTCAGTGCTTTGAATCACCGATACGATGTTGCTTTTGACCAATTGTCAGCGAACGCAGCACATCTTTTTCATTTCGAAATGCTCATGCAAAATATTGAAAATACTACCGATCGACAACTTCATTATGTCTGCTAGCTCTCTCCCTGTCACTTTGTGGTCTTTCAAATAGACCAGATGGATTTTTCTTGATCTTTTCTGAAGTGGTAGCCTCATTTGGCCGGCCCGAACGTGGTGCATCACTGGTGCTCGTTCGACCCATTTTAAATTCAGCAAACCATCTGTAAATAGTTGTTTTCGATGGAGCAGATGTGCTGTGATGTTTTTAAAACCATTCCAATGTTTGCTTCTCGTTTTTTCCAATCATAAAGCAATGTTTTATCAAAATGCGAAATTCACTTTGTTCCATAGTTAAAAAAACACAGAGATGATGCCATTTGGACAGCTGTGAAAATCAAATTACTTGACAGATATTGATAAAATTTCACAAGCAGCCTTTTGAAAGATATTTGCTGTCAAAAATAATAAGGATTCGATATTTGTGGTGCCCTCTCGGTGTCAGGCCCGGGACTTTTCAATCAGCCTAATAGTTTCTTTTTTATGCGGTATTTATTTGAGTTAAAGTCTTTTTTTTTTGATTTTGTAAACGAGCTTTCCTTATTTGGCACTTACAAGAACGATTTGCTGTTTTCCGACATCATACTTCTGAGATTTTTCCTTTCAATAATTTAAATTTTTATCGATAAGCCTTTGAGGATCCAAGTCGTTTTTTCAACAGCTTTTTTGGGCTTGCTAAAGCTAATACTCAAGACCACAGTAGACGAACTGTCGCAGCAATTCATCAATTCTTAGTCTTTTCGATTGAATTCGAAATAATACCTCTCGGCTTATTTTCTATTATTCTTCTGGACATACATTCTTGTCGAATGACAAAATTCGTGTTAAAAAATGTGGACTTCCTATCACTGTTTAAAATTGACTACTTCAAATATAAGTGGCTGCTTCGGATAATAGATTTTTTTTATCTGGCACACCAACATTTTTCAGTTTACTCTATCAAAATATGGGGATTAAAGAAAGCATCTTTCGTAATTCACGAAAGGAATATATAATGGAGATTGCATTATATGTATAACTCATGTCGGAGTTAATTTGATTAAAACAAGATCACTTAAGGGATAATTTAGCCTGTGCCAGTCCTAGAAGTTTATCAATGTAAATACGTGAATAACTGCTTAATGACAGTGAGAATCACGGTGGTTTTCTATTAAATAAAGTTCATAAAGAGGCCAACTTAGTTTGTAGACTTAAAAAAATCGATTTTTTACGGAATTTGAAAGTATACCTTTTCAAAAACATCGTCTTCAAATTTCATAAAGATCCGAGGATATTTTTCTCAACTTTACTTAAGCGTTCTCTCCGACTCAATGAAAATATCTTTGTGCGCGTTTCTCTCGAGATCCGATTCTTATGAAATTTTAGCCACATGATCGTCAAATGTATGGAATATATTGTGGAATTTGAAACAAACCGAAATTTTGATATTTTAAATTTTTTGAACCAACAAATCACCCAAAAAATCTTTATTTTTCTAACACTTTTGCTTAAACAGCCGCCATTTGGTTTTTTTGGTTTTTTTTTGTTTTTGTATTTCAGACGATTCCTTGCTACAAAATCACCGGCTACGCAGATGCCTTATTTTTGATATAATTATCATTTAAAACTAAAAAAATTTTATTTTTGTATATAGGTAGTATAGTATCAAGCGCCTCCTATTTTTTTACGAATTGTTTTTTTTTTGACTTGAATAAATACAAGCTCAAGTTTCAAATATTTTATTTATTAATTCATTAAAAATCGGCATCACTGATCAACAGACGTGATTGGAAAAAACATTCGATTTTGCTGCAAGCCAAATGGCGCTAACAGAAAAAAAGACCATGTTGTCAAAATATTTAAACACCATATGACTACACATATGACTAATTTTTGTTACAATTTCTAGCCTTAAATGATTTATCTTTAACGCTTAATAAATCATTTAAGCTATAGCGCGCGATAAAAATTAATCAATGAACGGTGGTAACTTACGAAGAGAAAAAAAAACTTCAATATTAACTACACAAAAAGCCATTGGTCAAATGAAATTTAGTAAGGAACAAAAAAACAGTATTGGCAGCACAGCGTCACATGACAACTGCTGCAATCGTTGTCATGTGCTTTTATCATTTTATATTAAAAAAATGAATTATTAAAAATATAATAATAATAATTTCAAAGTTTAAATTGCATTTTCATTTATGGTGTGCTGAAAAATTGTTATGATTTTTATGATTAGCCTGCAGCGATAACAGACAAAAAAAAAGTTAAATTAACTGACTACGACTAGATAGCTGGCTGGCAGGCTGCATTTTTGCAAATTCAAAATATTTACCGTAAATTTGCGAATTTTCATTAAATTTTATTTGAAATGTCTTTTCGATTTCAGCAAATATTGGCATTAGTGTCATATATTATTGTCGAATTTTTAAGCAATTTAGTTCAACTGTCGTTACATGGTTTATTTTAAGTTTCTAAATTGCGCCAAAAACTGAGACGACATCTATAACAGCAGCTGTCCAAACAATGGTGAAATGTGTCTTAAGCGCTTAAGTCATATGAGATAATAAAATGCTGGAAGCAAATAGCAAAAAAAATCACTTGCGGTTGTCAGCGAAAGGATTTTCGAATTGTGTGTAGCGTCAACAGGTTCGTTGCTTAAGTCTTTCGTTTTGAAATTACATAAGCAATGGAGTGAAGTAAAAATTAAGAGATGAATTTGAAGAAAAGAAATGTATGTCTGATATTATATTATATTGATTTAAAAAAACTACAATGACCATTAAAAACATACAAATAATATAAGCATCCTATGTTTAATCAGTAAATTCGACATGTAAAACGTAACTAAATAATGTTAGAAAAAATCATTAGAGCACCACTTGCAAGTACTACAAACAAAAGAGCAACAACAAATAGTTACAACCAATATCTATTGATTGCATTTTAGAAAAAAAAATCAATATGTTCAGCGCCACACCAAAACAGGCTAACAATCGTCAGTGTTGCCAAAAAATAGACCAAACAAAAAGAGTTAACGCGCGCTAAATGGCATGAAAATAAGTTTTTACTATTTAACAATAAATAGATTAGGGTGGTTATAATTTTTTTTTCAAATTTATTTTTTCAAACTTCAAAAAAAAAAAATACATAAAACAAAAACAGCACAACAAAAATAACGGTAATTCAAATTTCATCCATTGCTAAACGGAATCATCAGTGACCTTTTGCGAATGAATGAGAATTTCTAAGAATGATATGTTTTAGATTTTGCATAGACTTATTGAGAGTCGAAGCAAAAAGTGAAACAAAGTCAAAATTAATTTTTTCAGTTATGTGTGTTTCTAATTTATTTAACACTATCTGTTTCCGCGGCTTTGCCCGCTCCCTAGCCGTTGTACAACGTCGCTTACATTTTACGCAGTCCTTACTGCAGAGTATTGCGTCCGTGCACCTTTCACAACTTGGTATATAGTACTTAAGTACCAAGAATAGCAATTTAAGTGTTTAATGTTTGTATGTGAGGTGCCACGCCCCAATCTAATATATAAAATTCTTGTGTCACAGTATTAGACTCCAAACTCTTCCGAAACGTTTTGACCGATTTTTATGAAATTTTGTGTGTATATTTAGTAGGTCTGAGAATAGAAAGTAAAATATTTTTCATACGCCTACATTTGCAATTTAGGGTGGCCCTCATACAAAAATATTTTAAAAATAGCATTTTCACAAAGACCATTTAATTGATTCACATCGAATTTACACCACGTGGCTTTTATAGTAAGAGACATATTTTAAGTTACAAAACTTTTGCTTAGGGTGGATATTTAGGGTGGCCCTCATACAAACATATTTTTAAAATAGCATTTTCACAAAGACCACTAAATCGATTCACATGGAAGGAAACTTTAATTTAAAATGCATATTTAGGGTGGCCCTCATACAAAAACATTTTAAAAAATAGCATTTTCACAAAGACAATTTAATTGATTCACATGGAATTTACACCACGTGGCTTTTATAGTAAGAGACATATTTTAAGTTGCAAAACTTTTGCTTAGGGTGGACCACTAAATCGATTCACATGGAAGGTACACCACGTATCTTTTATGTTTAGAGGCATGGCTTAGGTTATAAAACTTTTATTTAGAGTGGCCCTTATACAAAAATATTTTTAAAATAACCTTTTATATAGCCTTATCTACATATATATATATGTACTAATAAAACTATCATCTAAATTTAAAGTAAAATAAAAAAAGTAAGCACCCTAATAAATATATCTATATATTTTTTTGGTAAATGTTCAGTGAACCAAAGCAGAATTTAATCTTAGTTTTTTCTGCGCATACGCCCCGTTGTAATGTTGTAAAAAATTAGCAACAACATAGCAGGTAATGGCAAAACATGAACATGTGCCGTTTACAAAAAACTAAAGCCAAATGTAAAACTTAAACTTTTTTGTTTGCAAATTTTTTTTTGTTTTTTTTGCTGGTTACGATAACATCATCGCATAATAAATTTATTTTGTTGTTGCAATTTAATTTAATTTTTTTTTTCATGCTTTTGAAAACAAGTGTGATAATTTTTTTGCTCATTTTACTTTTTCAGCAGCACTATATCTCCATTTGTTGCAAATTAATTGCATTTTTTGTAAGAATAATTTTTTTCAACAAACTTTATAATGTAATTTTTATAGTTTACACTACATAAGTTTGAAGATTTTTGCTGATTTAATTTTTATTTTTTTATTTTATTTTATTTTTTTGCTCCCCCAAAAAATTTCAATTAACACTTAACGTTAAAATAAATAACACGTACTTTGTATCAACACTATGATTTTCCGCAACATTAAGGCGAAAATGCTGCAAGGTAAAAGAAATCAGCACAAACTTACGCCAGGCTGCTTGCTGCTGCTTATCAAAAGTTGAAACATTAGAAAACTTAGAAAAAAACTGATTATTATTTTGTTGCAGGCAATAATTAATTTTCAATATGCACTTACATTGCGCAGTGTTGCAATACATAGCAAACAACAAAAGGCGACACTAAGGATAAGACTGTAAGATTGAAAGCTTATATGATATAATGTTGGCTAATGTAAATCAAATAAAAAAACATGGGTAAATGCTAAGATAAGAATTTAAAAAAATGATTGATCGAAAAGCAAAATAACGTCTGATTTGGCGCAAATGCCTCATAAACGCAGCCAGAAAAATATAAAAAACTAGCTGTCCCGCGTTGCTGTGGCTCTTTTAATTTCTACCGCCATCTGTTAGAGACTTATGGAACTTAAACATAATTACATACTACTGTCCTAAATATAATAAAAATTTAATTTGCAATAAAAAAATATTGAGGTCCTTAATCGAGATAAAAACTATCAAATCTTTTTAATTAGACCAAATTACAGACAGTAAAACGTTTTCGAGAAAATAATCTGTAAAAAATATTTTTGTATGAGAGCCACCTTAAATATGCACCCCAAATAAAAGTCTTAAATCTGAACTATGCCTCTTAATATAAAAGACACGTGGTGTGAAATCCAAGTGAATCGAGTAAGTGGTCTTTGTGAAAATGCTATTTTAAAAAAATATTTGTATGAGAGCCACCCTAAATATGCACCCCAAGCAAAAGTTTTGTGGCCTTAGCTATGCCTCTTAATATAAAGGCAATGTGATGTAAATTCCATATGAATAGATCGCCCGCTCTTTGTGAAAATGTCATTTTAAAAATATGTTTGTATAAGGGCCACCCTAAAACTTCACCCTAAGTAAAAGTTTTGTAGCCTAAGCTTTGACTCCTAATATATAGGCAACGTGGTGTAAATTCCATATGAATCGATGCACCGCTCTTTGTGAAAATGCTATTTTTAAAATATTTTTGTATGAGGGCCACCCTAAATATGCAAGCTAAGCAAAAGTTTTGTAGCCTAAACTATGACTCTTAATCTAAAAGACACGTGATGTAATTTTCATGTGAATCTATTAGATGGTTTTTGTGAAAATGCCATTTTTAAAATATTTTTGTATGCGGACCACCCTAAATATGCACTTTATTGAAAAACAAAACTAAAGTAAAATTGAATAGTAAATTTTTCTTAACGAAATTTTGACGGTATCAGCTTTATACATATACATAAATATGTATATCCTTAATGGTATGCATCTTAAGTGCTCAAAAGCGTCTGCCTTTGAGCAATCAGCGTAAGAATCGTCTGCCATCTCTTCTTTTAGGTTTTTTTTTTTAGTAAAGAACCAGTCAGCAAAGAAGCAGACGCAATAAAACGATTTATGTAATACTCAATTTTTTTTTTTAATTCGTTTGTAACATTGCAATTTTGAAATGCACCAATAACTAAGTAGCAGACGTTGTTTCTCTTGCTTCTCAAGACATAATCTTCAAAATTATTGCAATCTGCCTGACGTTGGGGTCACTAAAATTTGTTCAATATATGAAAAAACTAAAAAAAAAATGAGTTACTCTTAAGCGCAGCATTAAAAACGTCTGCCACTTGCATTTATCTGTTTTTGTTATTGAGACATTTTTTTAAAATAAATGGCAGACGCGATGAATTGTATATTTTTTAGTTTCAAAGGGATCTAAATTAATCTAAAAATGACAGAGATTGTTCGTGATTGTTATTTATTTTTATGACTTTGATTTTCTCGATTTTCGTATAAAACTTTCGACCACCACCTTGCTCACTGTAAGTTGTTCAACAGTGGTCCAGCTCCAAATGTGGCTTACTTTGAAGGAAAATATGCATATTGATATGCATAACTAAGTTATATAAGTCTCCACTTGATATAATAAATTATTTCCGAGAGTTCACACCAGCCATACAAAATTCTAAGAAATATTTCTGAATTGCCTTAAAAATGTCTGTTAACATTTCCATTTTGTCATTTGATTAATTTACGTACATGCCCTTTTATGTTAAAACAACCTGTTACACAAATTGCGCTTGAATTATGCAAAAGTCTGGCAATTCGCCCAAAAACTTAAATTAGTGATATAAAATCGCACATGTTGTATGTTGTTGCTGTTGTTCACTTGTTCACCAACAATCGAACAGCAAACAAAAAAAAACTGTACAACATTTATTTGACTGTGTCATTGTTCGGAAAACATGCAAATGCGCTAATTTGGACGCAAAAGAAATTCGATAAAACACAGCAAAAAAATAAAAAATCTAAAAAATTGTAGCAAAATCGCTGCAGCCAAAAAAGGCGCAGTCCAAAAACAAAAACAACACAAAAAAGTGGGTAAATTTTTGCAAACGACAAAAATAATGCGAGACAACTCATAAAAATTTGCATACAAAAATTTAGCATTTGAATATGAAGGCAGCAACAACAACAACAGCAGCAAAAATAAGGGAATCTTATAAAAAAAAAAAAGGATCAAACATTTTTTTTTTGTTTGCTCCAAAAAATAACAGAACTCAGAATGGTTGCAACACCAAAAATAAAAACAACAACAAAAATGCCACACCAAACGTACTTATTTCATTTTGTACTTGACAAGGATCAAGGTTACCTTGGCAAAGGCTGCATTTACGCTATGCTGTTCTTGTTGTTGCTGTTGCTTTTGCATGAGCATGGGAGTTACGCCAGCTCATGCTAGTGTGCCTGAGCTTGGGCGTATATGGAAATGATTTTTATATCTTGTATATGCAGATTTTATTCTGGCTGCTTGCTGCCGCCTTCGAGTTGTTGAGTGAAGATGCTGCTGTTGCTGAGTTGTTTAAGGTGACCACATGTGATACAATATTGTGCTTTTTAAATTTAAAAAATTAGTCCCGACTTATTTCGTAAAAGTTTTTTAACCTTTGTTTATTTGACTTTGTATCTTTCATATAGTGTTAAGGATATAGTTGGGGTCCTTTATTGGAAAAAATATATAATATTTTCTGTTTAACAAATCGACTCTTTTCTTGTCAATTTCAAAGGATTAAGGTAAGGAGTCAAAATCTTTCGCAATTGAAAAATTTTAGACTTGAAGATTGAATTAGGAACACAAGGCACACGGTTTATGATTTTTGAAAAATTCTTAGCAGACATTACGGATGCCAATGGCAATAACTTTTGGTAATTTTTTCTAAAACTTAATCAAAATAATTATTCGAAAAAATCATAACATCTGACCACCTTAACTCTGCTCCTTTTTACGGTGTTTTCTGAAAAATTAAAATTTTCCATATAACTTTGCTGCCACAACAGGTTCAACTAAAGCATAAACCAAAATCAAAAAAAAAAACTTTTAGAACGTTTTTGTGGTAATTTATGCGCAAGCGCGTTGCGCATTACCTTTAGCTTCAACTCCTCACTAACGAGTACGCAGAGCAACTTCTCAAAAGGAGTTGAAAATCCTGC
The DNA here is from genome assembly GCA_963662105.1 of Meiosimyza platycephala. NCBI lineage: Eukaryota > Metazoa > Arthropoda > Insecta > Diptera > Lauxaniidae > Meiosimyza > Meiosimyza platycephala. The sequence goes on from OY759210.1 coordinate 16,268,245, forward strand.
AGCTTAATTCTTAAAATGCAAAGCAAAAAAAAAAAAACATAAAAGAAATCAATTTTCTACAGCATGAAATTTTGCATAACTCGCAGCAAAATTCGTGATTTCAATGAAAAAAAAAAAAAAAACTTAAAGTTCTTTTGCTTTCATTTGCGTTGCTTTAATTTGGTGTGGTTTTCCTATAGCTGTAGCCATTACCTTTATTGTTGTTACTGCATAATAGGCTGTTCCACCTGTTTGCTGCAGATTCCAGCAATGCGATTAAAATCACCTTCGCGCTTTGCTGTTGCTGCTGCTGCTGCTGCTGTTGTTGTGACTACGGCGAAATGTGCGCCCACGCATTTAGTTTGGATTTTGTTTTTTTTTTTAAATTTGTTTTTAATTTTTTTTTTTTTTAATGTCTGACTGTCGACTGGCAAAAGCCTGGCAGCTAAATGCTGCAATTGCCTTTTTTGGGTGTGGCGCAGTTTGCTGCATTACTTAATTTCTCAATAGTATGGCTTTGATTTTGATTTTTTAAGCTACACAAGCGCATTTTAGAAATTTATAAAAAAAGAAAATCTCGATTTATACACAAGGAACTTTATTTAAAATTTTTATCTTTAACCCCGAAACAAGATAAAAAAATTAAAAAAGTTTATTTAAAATTTTTGTCTTCAACCCTCACCTGGCCTATTTCAAAGTGAAATTTGACTTAAGCAAAAATCAGATGCAACGTCCCTCCAATCAGTTCAAAACAAGATAAAAAAATTAAAAAAGTTTACTTAAAATTTTTATCTATAACCCTCACCTGGCCTATTTCAAAGTGAAATTTAACTTAAACGAAAATCAAATACGTCGCCAGTTTGTTCAATATTTTTGTATATAATTCGCGCACAAAAGAAAAAAAAGTAACAAAAAACACACTGAATTAAAGGCAATTAATTAGACTTTCTTAATACTGCAAAAAATTACAAATTATTGATACAATTTTTAGAGAAAATAACGGTAAAAAAATGGTAAAAAATTTTTAAAAACAGCCATATCATAAAATATATGGAATTATTTTCAAACGCTTATGCGCGTATTCGATAGACTGTAAAATTACCAGGCATATGACAGTAAAATATTTAAAATCTATTTTACTGATTTTTGAAATTGGTGAAATAGTAATTTGAGCGATATAAATATGTCATTAATGAATAATATATTACGCATGAACTTTTATTTACTTAAATTTATGAAAAGGGCCGTCTATTAATCACATGAGTCAAAATAGGGTGGAGGGGGTCCGGCAAAATCTCAATAAGGGGGAGGAGGGGGTTAAGGAAAACCTCACGTCAACTTTTAAATGCAGATAATTTACATTATTATAGCATATTACAGATTGTATCATATTAATTCGGTTTGTTTGGCATGTCGACAATTAGTGTTGAACACAATAACATCGATTTAGAAGCTAAACACAACTGGGACGTGCGATTTAGCTTCTGGGTCAAATCGGACCAAAAAGTAGAATTTGTTCTATATCTCTGCGATAAATTTTGTAGTGTCAATTTTGTACTAACTTTTAACGTATAGGAAATATCTGGACGAAATCACACGTCCCAGTTGTGTTTAGCTTCTTATGGGTTGCAGATATCACGACTGACTGAACGCGAAAGGATGAAACTGCCCGAATGATATTTGACATTTGTACGGCGCATGTTTCAAATCGAGGGATAGCGGGCATAGGAAATATATGATATTTAATATGCCTGCGTGCAGGAGCGTCACTTCACCAAAACCTTGGGAGGGGGGGGGGGGAAGAATTATAATTCCACCACTATTAGATGGTTTTATTGAATTTTTGTATTGAATAATACCTAGTATCAGATCCTTGGGGGGGCCAATGCCCTTCCCAGCCCTACCGAAATGACGCCACTGTCTGCGTGTCAGTCAGAATTAGCGACAAAAAAATTGATTATAATCCAGGATTTATTTTAAAAATTTATAATAATCTGAATGAATATTAAAAAAGCTTTGAAATCCACTATTATACAAGTTTTTTAGTTCAAAAGTACATTTATATCTCACCAAGGGGAGGGGGGAGGGGGGAGGTCCGAAATCACGTAATTAATAGACGGCCTTGAAATGAATGTTCAATGTAAAGATCAAAAAGGTAAACAAAATACCTTTTGTTCCAAATAAATAACTTCGAATTTGATTTTTACCGTTGATGACCATTGGGACATATAGGTCCCAACAGATTGGGTGGTCGCGTGGGTGGCCAAAGTGAGCTATCTTTTTAATTTTGTTTTTGTTGGAAAGAAGTAGGTTGTCCGCAACGTGTGCAAAAGTTTTAGAACTTTAGCTCTACCCGCCTTTAAAATATTCCAGTATGAAAACGTGGTAGAAAAAGTTAAGATATTTCGACTTTCGTGTAGTCTAATAAGTAAATGGACGAATATACCTTTAAAAATTAGGTTTTTTCTGAAAGCCACATTAATTCTCTATTAAATATTATCTTGCTGACGAAAATCGATTCCATAGTTTTTCCAGGAAAAATACGAAGGTAAAAGGGTAAAAGGGTTAATAATATTTTTTTGCAGCTCGAAATTTAATAAAAACGAGTTGATATATGATGAATTTTAAAGGTAAATTTCCTCCCAAGATTATGGATTTTTGGAGCTATATACTGAAAAAAAAAATCTAAATACGACGCTGAGTTGACTTGAAGTAATTATTTGATAATTTGTACTCAAATGAGCAGTGCGGGAATTATGAACGAAACATTTTCGATTACACTTTGGAGCTCTCTCTATGAGTAACGAATTTTCTTGAAAGTTATTTAAGCTTATAATTTTTTTTTTTAATAAATTATTTGCTTAAGAAAAATTTTAAATTAATAAAGATCTTTTGCTATTTAGCTTTCACGAAACTTTATAAAACCTTGAATAAATGCTAACAACAGTTTGCGTAGGAAAGTTATTAAGAAAAGACAAAACTTAAAAGCCGCCGCTGAACATATGCAAAACAATCAATTTAATTGGCTTAAAAACAAATATTAAATCAAAGCGATTTATTTCGTTTTAAGTTAAATGTTTCTCGTTTTTGTTCGCTTGCCACCCAATTTGTTTAAACATTTTTTTTTTTGCAGATTATGAATTTTGCAACCAATTCTAAGAAGTTTATTTTAAGTAGCTTCATGTTAAAAACCAAAACACTAGTGCCGCAGCACATAAATCACAAAACCAAAAAAACTTTTGCAAGTATTGTCCTAAAAATTTTGCACAAAAAGCAGCACCGTATTCAATAACTTTAATATGATTTCCAAGTATCATTGACTCATGTAGCGCAGCTAAAAAGCAGAGGGAGATAAATGAGGAAAACAATCGCTTGGTGTTTATTGCGCAATCTATTGTGCAGGTCATAAAATAAAAAACTGATTAGATATGCAATCGGCAACAAGTGTTAAAATTCGGTGCTTTTGTGTGTGTGTGTGTGTGTGTGGAATCAGTATCTGTGTGTTGAAGCTTAGTGTCATATTTGGCTGTTGATGAGATTTTGCTTGGATGGTTGTTTTGAGTTGGGCTTAACATTTTCTTATAAGTTGATATGTTTAAAGATTTGTTGTTAAAGAGGTTAAGTTTGGAGAATTTTTATACAATTTTTTTAGTAGTACGCATATTTTAGAAGTGCAGACTAACTGTCAGTGCTAAGCGCCGCTTCTTATCTTCGTTCACAACATACTTAGTATAAGGTGTTCTTTTTAAGCAGCCAACTATAGTGCCACTGAAAATCGTAATAATCAGTACAGAGCATTATGTATGTGGGACAGTCTTTTACAAACCGAACGAATTTTGACAAAAATTGACCGACACATTTTTGATTTGGCTGAAAAATTTTTTATGGGTTCTGTATCGAAAAAGAAGAGATACGTATTCGAGGATTTTTTAAAAAATTTTTTTTTTTCCAAAATAGAGCGAATTCAAATTTTGAGAATTTCGTGATTTTAGGCTTGGAAGCTCACGTTCAAAACTTCATAACTCCGGTTGTGTTAAAGCTATAAAATTTAGTTTAATTTCATTGTAAAGGTAAAAATATGAACTTAAATAAAAAAATATTTTTTTTAAAAAGTTATTAACAAATTAATATTATTATAAACAATTTAAATGCTTAAATCAATTTTAAACTATTGCTCCAACCCTGTTTCAAATTTTTAATGTCAAAATCGTGTTCTACGTCAAATTTCCTATTGAAAAAATTTTTAACGTCAAATTTCCTATCGAAAACGGTTTTTTTATGGAGAACCGTAACCGTCTAGCTTTGACAGAACCGGAGTTATGAATTTTTGAAAATGAGTCTCCAAGCTAAAAATCACGAAATTCTCAAAATTTGAATTCGCTCTATTTTGAAAAAAAAAAATTTTTTTTAAAAAATCCTCAAATACGTATCTGTTCTTTTTCGAAACAGAACCCATAAAAAAAATTTCAGCCAAATCAAAAATGTGTCGGTCAATTTTTGTCGAAATTCGTTCGGTTTGTAAAAGACTGTCCCATGTATAATATTAAATCACTTCCCAATGTGCACAAAAACGGATGCGGATCCGTTACGGACCCGGAACGGACTTCATAAATGGATACGTTACGGACTCGTTTTTTAAATAAAACGGATGCGAGCCGGACCCATTTTTTTTAACTAAATCGGATCCGTTGCGGACTCGGAATAGACTTCTTATACGGATCGGTTCCGGACTCCGTTTTGGTTCCGAATTCGTTTTTTGTAAATAAAACGGATCGGTTCGAAGTCGTTTTTTGTAAATAATCCGTTCCAGATTACGTTTCTGATACGATTTGAATCCGAAATCGTGGGTGATACGCCTCCAAACAGTGTGAAGGATTTTCCGCTTTGTCGAATCCGTTTCGAACTGGGAACGGACTTCATATTCGGATCCGTTTCGGATTGGTTTTTTTTTTAATAAAACGGATCCGTTTCGAATCCGTTTCTAAATAAATGGATGTTAATTTTACTGTATAAAAATTTGGTTAACGCAAACAAACATTTTTCTTTTTTGGTTTTTTACTTTCCATCTATTTTTCTAATGCTGTTATAATACGTTTTAAAACTTCAATGGAACTTAAATCATCATCATTAAATCAACTTAAATTTTTTTTTACCTGTCACCCGAATAGAATAGAATTTTTTAAAAATTTGTTATTATAAAAAAGTATTTAGAATATTTGCTCAATGGAAACAAAAACTAATGTTTAGCCAATAACTTATAATTAGTTCAAAATCAGTGAATTTCTAAGGCATAGTTTGCTTAAAACGTGCTGTAGCTTAAGAACTAACATACTACTTACACACACTACACAATACATACGTACTCGTATATGTACGTATTTGTGAGAAGAACTTTTTCTTTTATCAAACTTTTGTTCTTCTGCACTGCTAATATCGCCGCAGTCTAAACACGATTCCCATGCATTTAGCTAACGTTTATCATTTATGCTTTTTGTTCGTACCACACGAATCCTGCAATACAAAGGCAAAACATTCATCACAAACAATTACAACTAAAGCTGGAACAAAACAACATTAGCAGCATCCTCATCAACTGCATACAACATGCTCATCATGCTTAAAATGCTCAGAATCTTCTGCATCCTCATCATCCCATTATCACATTCCAGTAAGCGCAAAAAACGCACCAAGCGCAAGCGCATCATGTGCAGAGCAGCGAGCGCACTTAAAATGATGCAGCAATGAAATAAATTGCGCATTTATTGGTTGTGCTATGGTCAGACAGCAATTGAATTGGGCTGGATAAGATTGGATTGTAATAAAGCAAAAAAAAAAAAAAAATGCAGATCACATGAGTAAGTGCTGCATATATAGAGCACTAATAACACACACAAAAAAATTAAACTAACACTAGGTAACACTGTTTGTGTGCAAAATTTTTAGTTTACACTCAGAAAAAAGGTAATGTTGAAATAACAATATAAAAAAATTTAAACTGAAGTTGTAGAGCAAGTATTGTTTTTAAAAATCGGTGATGAGTCAGCTGTTCAATTAAAGTTGAAGACAAGACAATTTGAAATGGATTATAGACAAAATCGTGCAAGCATAAAAAAAACTTAAAATTTAATGAGACCCAACAGTGATAATACCGCCAGCTGTTGTGGTCAAGCTGAATGACTCCAAAAAAAAAACTGTAAATCAAATTCTGTTGCACGATGTTAACGTTAAACTCTCAAACCCATTGAATTCCACTAATCGATATTGGTTATGCTATTGCTGTTGGCAACAATTTTCCTTCAAAATCATTTTGTGTTGGTGTCGATTTATTTTTGCTTTTTTTTCTCGATATCCACCATGGAATCCACCTGTTGCATTGAGCTCATTTTTAATGCTTAAAGCGATCATCATCAACATCAACGCTGACGTGCAGCATAAGAAAAAAAACTTGCAATAAAACGTAGTAAAATAAAAATGCAGCCAACGATGATGATGATGCTGATGATGATGCTGATGATGATGACGTTGATTATGTTGGAAAAATACAACAATAAAGCAAACTTTTAGCTGATCAAAAGCAATGAACGCGCTTTTGTTGTCGTTGTCGATGATGTTGATGCTGGCTCATCCTCGTCAATATCATCAATGCACACATACACACACACACACTCTTGCAAGTACAGCAACATTCGCCATCAACAATGCAGCGATTGATGAGCAAATTGCAAACGAAAAATTCAACGAATTCCAATGTTAAGCTTCGAATAATAATGAGCCCCTATATATATAGTATATATATATATATATATAGAAAAAATGTTCTCGGCGATCGATATGAATTGATGTTGTGGCCTATAGCTGCAGCAAATAGTGATGATGTTGATGTTGATGCTGATGATGATGATGACGCAGCATCAGCGACAACGGGCTAAACTCTAATAAAAGCGCATTGTACGCAGTGCAGCAGCGTCATTTTTTTTTTTCCTTGATCTGTCCAATCAATAGCGATTCAACGTTTCGTTAAATTTTTTCTGCTTCAATTCTTTTATTTATTTTATTTTGTATTGTTTTTCTATGTATTCTTAAATTTTGTTGTATTTCATAAAATGTTCAACTTTACAATGAGTAGGCACAGTAGGACAAAAATGGAAGAGAGTATTGAATTATATAGTTATACATAAGTGTTATTGTTAGAATTATTATGAGTGATTTTGAAGCAAAATAAAAAAGTATAATCTATAAACATATACAGGGTGTTCCATTTTAACTTACACAGCTGAATAAGTCAAAAGTCAAGGTAAAGGTCAAAGTGCAGAAAAGCTAGTAATCATTGGCTGGACCGCTGCACAATCTTGCCTTAACTGGCTGCATCTTTTCTGCACCACGCGGGAATTTGACCTTGAAGTGACCTTCAGGGGTTACTTTGACCTCTAATCTGAACGTAGAATTTTGTGATCTTCCGGAAACCGAGGTCAAAAATAGGGGTTTCTATTTGAAAAACTAAAGTTGACCTTCAAATATCCTTTGAAATGTAGGTCAAGATCATGATTAAGGTCATGGCTGAGTCAGCCCATTGATACCCACCAACTTTTATTTGAAACATTTTTTGAATGACTTGCAATTTTTTGACTTATTCAGCTGTGTAAGTTAAAATGGAACACCCTGTATACATATATGTATAAAACAAAATCAAAAAAAATGTTAGTTACATCACTTATAACTCAAGAATGGCTGGATCGATTTAAATGATCTCTGATTTATGGGATTCGTCTCTTCCCGGGATAGAATATAGGCTATACAACTTTTATGTAGGGTGAATATTTAGGGTGGCATTCATACGAAAATATTTTTAAAATAGCATTTTCACAAAGACCACTTGCATATTTAGGGTGGCCCTCACAGAAATACATTTTTTAAATAGAATTTCCACAAAGATTACATAATTTTTTTTTTTAAATAATTCATATAGTCTATGGAAGGTTTTTGCAAAATTTGGTTTAGAAAAATGGGCGATGACACGCCCTACAAAATCATATTCATCAATTACTAGACACAGGCGAATGGGACGTGATATAAAAGATACGAGCAAAACTAAGTTTCAAGGAATAAATGGGCTACTTCCACTTTTATATTCCAGTTAGCTAGTTACTCAAAACAATAGCAAACTTAAAAAGTACCGTTATTATTTTGGAACAAAATGCCATGTGCTTATATTGTTATATCAATTAAATGTATTTTTAAAGAGTAGAAGAATAAAAAGCTTCATTTGTTCGAAATAAACAAAATTTAAAATTCAAAATTTAATGTTTTTTTGGCACAAAAATAGCGGTTAACCATCGTAAAATATTAAACTAAAAAAAAAATGTTTACGAAAATTTTTTATTTTGTTTCTTGCACCACTGTCGTCTGCTGTTGCGCGCGAAAAACAAGCAGTGCTTCAACAACAACGATAACTACAATAACAAAAAAACAACAACGATAATAATAACACCACTCATGATGCCAATCAATCAGTGACGCACAATAGCAACAACAACAACAACAACTACAACAACAACTGCAATATGGGAAATTATTTTTCCGACAGCCTTTTGGATTTCTTGTTGTTGTTGTTTTTATTCTTTTCGTTTTTGTGGTCTCATTGATGTTGTACGGTCAAGTGTAATCGTTACTTCATGATGCAGCACTTAGTAATGCTAGGGAGTGTATTGGTCTATTTGAGGGTGGCGAGAGGATAAGAAAGAGGAGCATATAACCAAAAAAACAAAAACATTTGAGAGAGGGAGATGAGCCAATGCACTAAAATTATGTTGCGTAGGCTTGAATTTAATTGCTGCGTTTGCAGTTGAACTCGAATTGTTGTTGTTGCTGTTGCTGTTGGTCCTTTTGTATTGGTGTGCACTTGACTTATAGGCATTTTCGTGATTTATATTTGATTTTTTTGTTTTGTCTTCTTTATGATATAACACATTTTATAATGCAAACTGATTTTTCAGGTTTGTTGCTTAAGTCTTTTGTTTAATCAGATCTAAATTGTTTTAAATAACTTTGTATTGATTTTTATTTGTTTTTTGATTTTTTAATAAAAATTTAACTAACAATAAGTATTATATTTGTATTGTGTAGGTAATTACATTTGTAGTGTCACACCCGTTTTGTTTTATTTTTATTTCATATAAATTTTTCTGGATGATTTTACTTATATATCAACCTTTTGCAAATATAATAAAATCATTTAATATTTAAGCACATATTTTCATGTATAATATATGCGATAAATTGACATATTTCTGCAAGTAAATTTCCAAGCAATGAGTTCAATTCAAAAAAAAAAAAAAAAAGAGATTATGCAAAAAATGGTGACCTTAAAAATACGTACATTCTCCATGCACCACAAAAAAAAAGTGAAAGAGTCATTTTTTTATTGACTTAACTTATTTAGGTATTTATTGTTTTATATGATAAGCATAAAAATTGTCCACATTTTTATGAATGCAAAAAAGCCAAAATCTATACTCAAAGCATTTTTCATAGCTTGACAACAATCTTTTGTTTTCACTTCTTAAGAATTTTTTGTTTTTGTTTCCATTATGCTGCTTGTATTGAACTTTGTACGTCTTTTTTGGTCTGCTGTCTGTCCGTTTTCATCGGTTTTGTGCAACAAGTGCACAGCAGGGGATACTTTTGTTTTGGCCAAATAACAAAAACAACAGCAGCAAAACAAACAGCAATTGGCAACAGCTACAACAACAACAACAATTTATAATTCCATTGCAGATTGCGATCATCAGGCAGTGAAGGGGCATCGGATATCACATAACAGCGTCGTAAGACATATTAATACAAAGTCATATAAATTCCAAATTGCTGTTGTTTTTTTTCTTCCTTTTTGTTACTCGATATTTTTTTGCTTTATTGCGAACTCCTTCACTTGTATGAAAAATATATAAAGGCAACTAAATTACGTATTGTTTTTGTAGAAAATTTACATTTTAAAGCGATTAAGAAAAATGTTGTTAAATTATAAAACAATGCGTTTGCGTTGATAAGCAATTGAAGGGAATGCTTTTAAAAAAAAAAACATTTTATGAATGAACAACATATAATTCGTGACTTTGAGAGTTTTATTTTCATTTTTTTTTTGTGTTTAAATTTGGAATAAAATGTTGAAAAAATTAACAAAAATCTATGTAGAATACGTTATGTTAGAAAGTACGGGTTTGCTGCTATGTCTTTTGTTTCAACTATGATGTGTAACTGAAAACAATAAATAGGTAATTAGAATATAATTTTAAAGTGCAGTATATAGCTTTATAGAGCCTTGGACCGATTGTACCTTGGACCAACACCGATATTTCATGTTTGCCAGCGTGTAGCTTAAAATTGTAACAGAGAAAATTCTCTATTTACACCGAAAAAAAACACCGTACTAAATTTGAAGAAATGCCTTCCTCCGATTTACTCCAAACATTTTCCTTAATCTAAGTTATTTTTCCTCATATTGATGAAAATATCGTTTCATTTAGTAATTGAGTCCTTTGAAATGAGTTCATGTTTCATTAAAGCAAGTCAAAGCTCTTCCTCAAATATAGAGTCTGTGGTTTTAGTAAAATTTTCCTTTGAAATATTAAATTTTTCTTTGGAAAGAATTTTTGAGGACAACTTGTTCCTCATTTGAGTAAAAATTTCCTCAATCTAATGGAATGTTTTGTTTAAGGAAAATCGTACTCAGTTTTAGTTAGTTTCTTCAAAAAATTTACTATAACGTAGGAAAATTTTCCTTAATAAGTGTGTGGTAACACTCGCTGAAATTAATATCTATTCTTCTCGTAAGTATTCTGTTTTTGTTTATATATTTATAGTTCTCTACTTGTTTTTTTGTTTTTTAATTAAAAAAATTTAAAAAAAAAAAAATTATGTCGTCGCCGGGATTTGAACCGAAGCTTCCCTGATCAGACAATAGTTGTTACATGCGCAGTTCAACAACATCATTTTAGTATGTCTTAAAAATGCTGTCGGTGGCTGAGTTGGGTAAGATGAGCATCTTTGAACAGTGGCATGGCGCAGAACACAGGTTCAATTCTCTGATCGGGTGACAGGTAAAAAAAAATTTAAGTTCTCCTTTGAAGTTTTAAAAACGTATTACAATTAAAATAAGAATGACTGACAATAAGTAACCAACAAATAGAGGAAATAGAAAATTAACAATTTTTTTTTGAAATCAACGAATTTATTTTAAGTAAATTTCTTTCATTTAAGGATACCTTCATCCTTAGAAAAAGTAAAATTTTCCACCTTGTCCTTGTAACCTTGTCCTCACATTGAGTAAACTTTTCCTTATTTCAAAGCAGCAACATTTACTTATTTTGAGGAACCCATGGCTTTAGCTCGTATTGAAGGACATTTTTTCCTTACATTTAGGCATTTTTCCTTAAACAGAGTAAGTTTTTTTTTCGGTGTATGTAACCGATTTCAGCAACGCTGCACAAGAGCTATTTTGATTTACGTTCGTTCGTCAACTGAGGAAGACGAAATTTTCACGTGATTTGTAAATTTTGTGAAAGTTTTCAAGGCCGATTTACGAGCTGTGTAATTTTGTTGTGTTAGGGATCAATGACGAAATAATGGTGCCCAACGTTATCTTAAAATCTCATTTTCTCCTAGGGTAAAATTGTTTTTGAATATTTTCCAAATTTTGTGCTTGGCCAAATTGCAAATATTTTCTGTGTCGAGGAATGTATTACGAATATTATTCAGAAATATTGCTCGAAGCAAAAATTAAGGTAAAGGTAAAGGTAAAGTAAGCAATTTAAAATGGTTTAAGTGGTAGATCTGCTACTAAAAAGGACAGCGTTGGAAAAGCAAATTTAATTCGCCATTTAGCTACACTTTGATTAACTGGAATCATTATATTGATATATCAGTCCAAAATTGATCATAAAAAACTATTTAGTACAGAGGAAAGAAAAATTTTGGTAAATTTAGTCTCGTGGTCCAAGTTACAATGTCTGGTTGTACCTTACACTACTTTGGCATTCTAAAGAAAAAACGTCTTTTACGTGGGTTTGGAAAAAAGACTGTGGCTTTTTGTATTCATGCTATTATCGCTAAAATATCAGTTTAAAATATAGAGGCGTCAGAGAAAAAAAAGCAGCCGTAGTTTGGAGCCAGCAAACGATTTTCTCAAAAATGGTCCAAGGTACATGCACTTCCCCTAAGGTTTTTTATGTAGGGGAAGGCGGGGCAAAGCGGTATACGAGGCAAAGCAGTACAAAGGGTGTATTTATTCTTGCATTACAACGCCATCTAATATAATTATAAGGAATTTGTGTTTGAGTAGTGCTCAAAAAAAATTAAAAAGATTTAAATAAATTTGTTGAAACACAAATTTTTTTAATTAAAAAAATTTTTCTCAAAATATTTTCAATATAACACCTTTTGTTTTTTTTTATTATTTCATATCGAAATTCATATCGAAATTCCCGCAATAACTTTGGAAACTATGAATTTTTTACTGATGACGCGCACCCTGTTTTTTCCACATGAAATGAACCTAATAACCTTAACAGATTCAATATAAATTATTTTTGGTTAACTCGTTAGGCATACCACTTTGCCTCGCCTTCCCCTATAAGAAGTAGAACTTTATTCAAAATGTTTAATTATATTCAGATCGTGATTTTGCTAAATTGTTACTTTTACTTGTCCTTAATAAGAGCGCTACGAACTTTTTGAATTAAATTAATCTAACAATTAATTTTTTTGATGGTTATTTATTTAAATTAGTTCAGTATATAATACAAAACTTCAAAATAAATATAAAAAAGACTTAGTCGCCATATTTGACAACACTAAGCTAAAATATTTTGAAGTATTCCACATCCCACGTCATTGGCCATGTTATACTTTCCAAACCTCATTGAAGACAGGTTGAACTGAATTCTCTCGAATGTCGAGTTCAGTTAGATGTTGTTTTTGCTCAAAATTGGATTTTATTGTGAGCGAATAGTTAATGCTATCAAATTTTGCACTTATCCTGAAAACATTCTACTTCAAACAGCTGATACTCTGACCAGCATTTAGATACTTGAACTTGCTACTCATTATTGTGGTGGTATTACCACCAGCTACTCAATTTTTTTCTGGTGCTTCAAGCATTTCTTTAATTTTATATAATTAAGAATGAAGAAAATTAAAATCCCTCTCTGTAGGGTTTTGCGCAACATTTGCAGGTTCGTTGCTTAACTCTTTTGTTTTAAACCAAATGAATTGATTTTGTTTGAATAAATTTTTCACATATTTATATAAATTTTTAAAATCTTTTTCTTTTACCAAAAAATACTTTTACCCAGCTACAATAAAATTATTGCAAATATTTTTTTTTTTTTTCTTACAAAATATAATTGAAATTTTAATCTGGAACCTTACTTTTTTTTCAAAAAAAAGCAACCAACCATAAAATATCTGTCGCTTTCATATATTATTCATAACTTTTATGCAATTTATTCAAAAAATGAATTAGTTTTTCAGTTTTGGTTTTTCTGCTGCATCATGTGCCGGAATATAAAAAACCAAAAAAAAAAAAAAACTCAATTCTGTTAGCGACTGAATGTATGAAGGTAAGAAACAACGACATGATAACCGAGTGAAAACAATTATTCATAGTTTTGTAGTTATTATGCGCAGATGATTGATTGATTGATGGATTGATTTCAATTTTCTATGCACAGCAACGATAATTCATAAAATGCTGCATTTTACATTTATGGAAATGAGACAAGTTATGCTGATGCTGTTGCTGTTGCTGTTGCTGTTGATGATGATGATGACTATGATGCTATTGCTGGTGATGCAAATTGAAAGCAATTGAGAAAATAGAAAAGCGTTGCATTAATTGTCAATTAAAATGTTAAAATAAACGATTGGAGAAACTTTACAAAAATAAAAATGAAAAAACCGAAAATATTACGGAAGAGAAATGTTAATATCATAGGGCATTTGTTTAAATTGAAATGTTTATAAATTGATTAGGTAATTGATTGATTTTATATTGGTGGATTTTCTATGAAATAACTATATAATTTTCGAGCAAGTGATTGATTAATAAACTGAATAAAATTTAAATAAAAATTTATGAAATTTTTTATTTCAAATCTCACAGTTTCATAAATTTCTAACATAAAGGCCAAATAACGTTATGGTTTTTAATATTAAAGTCACTCGGCGTCATGTTTGAGACATATAGATGTTGAATATATAGCTTAATAAAGAAGTCAGTTTCAGATCCTTGAGCATTATTTTCTTATTTTTCGTTTAATTTCTAATATCTTCAATCTTATCGAATTCCAGTTACTCTATTGCTTAGAAGATCCATCTTCTGCTTATTAAAATTTACTTTACAACTGTACTCATTTTAAGTCCCTCAACTCTTTCCGTTACTTTCTATCTCACTCATTAAGCAACACATACACACAACATAAAAAAATTCTGATCGTGACATACCATTAAACACGTTTGCACTCCAACACCATCGCCATTGATCGCATTCCAATGTGATCGATCATCGCAGAGTTTAAATTGAAATGAATGTAAACTTGTGCATCAATTTGTTGATATTGGCTTCGCCACCGCATTTGATAGTGGGCACAAGCAAAAGTTCCTTAACCTGTTGCAGCAGCACTTGCTGCTGGATTAGCAAGCCCGACCACTGAATAAATGATCAATAGCGTTGCCACCAACTGTGTTAGAAACGAAAACACCAAACGTGAACTGAAAGCGGAACCTTAATTTAGTGAAAAATTAAGTTCTTTTCCAACCTCCTTTAACGTCGGCCTCACCTCACCTGTGCGTATGCATTGCATGATCTACCACTGATGATCATTTTGCATTGATCGTAATCTGGTGATCATTCATTGTGTTGCTGTTGTTGTTGTTGTTGTTGTCTTAACGATGATTGCTCGCATTGTTATGCATCGCAAGCTTAAGATTGCGTTTTGTTTCTGTTTTGCCACGTTCGTTATTTATTGTACGCTTGCGTACAGGTGGTAAGCGCGTTAGTGCATGATCATCATGTTGAGTCATTTTTGGGTCAACGCAAATTTTTTTTTTTTTTTTTAACAAAAACCACCCATGTAAGTTTAAGAAATTAAATTCATTGAGAACTGTATTTTTTGACATAAGCAAAGATTAACATCACATATATGAGGATCATTTTTCAGCAGAAAACAAATGAATTTGCAAGAAACTAACAACGTAGGTGGTGTTGCATTTTGTGTTGATGATGATGATGTTGCATGTGCTGTTGTAGGAAGTTCTGCATTGATTGATTTTGAATTCAAAGAAAATTAAAGTTTTTAATTTTAAACCAAATAAATTTAAGTGGTTGGTATAATACCTACATTTGGTTTTTGTATAAACTGTTGTTTTATCACTGAATGGCAGTTAAAATGTTTCTGATTCGATAGTTTATAATGTAATATTGGACCATGACTTTTAGGGCCTTATTGAGTTTGATAGAGTTGTGTCTTCCTTTAATGCTTTTTTATTTAGAAGTTGTCTTCTTTGCGAAATAGTTCAGTGTACTGTTCCATTAATTCCAATTTACAGTTTGGTGCTATTTACATATCTCATAACTTCTGAACCAGTGAAGCTCTTTTTTTTATAATAACGTGTGATGGACGTTCTACATAGCATAGTACAAAATAATATGAGACTGCTGACATTCAGTTCTGCGCTGAGTAACTATAATAATGGTATCACCTACACTTAAAGGATAACAGGAAGATGGCTTAGCAAAATAGTCACTAGATAATAATAACGATGAAATTATGTGTGGTTTGTCCAGATATTTATTCCTATTGGCATCTTCAGCATTTTGTTGGCCTAGGACTTTGCGAAAATTTTTATACAGAAAATTACGCTGATATTTTCTTCGAGAATTATTTTATCGATTTCTTAATCAATTTATTTTTTTATTGGACATTCAACGTTAAATTAAACACAAATTTGCATCTGCATCTCTGATTACACAGGCACACAAAAAAAAAATTTCGTGACCCAGAGAGTAGACCCCTCTATTCCTACATTTTCAAGGTAGTTAAATCCGAATATGACCTTCAAAAAATGGTTTCAATTGCCAGTTTTCCCGATACCAACCTCTTACCACCCCCTTACAACCTCTTTGAGGGTCGAAATTCTAATTGGCATACAAAGTTGAAATGGATGTGCATTTCTACGTTTCTTCGCATGCTAAAACCGAAAATTATAACAAAAAATAAGTTCGACCCTTTCAGCACCCCCTTGCGCCCCTTTATTACCCCTAGAAAGGGGGTCAAACTTCAATTTTCAAATTGAGATGGAGGTGCATTTCTATGTTTTTTGGGGCACTGGAACCGAAAATGACAACTGAAAGTAAATTTGACCTTCCCATCACCACCTAGCACCCCTCTTTTATTCTTTCATTTTTTTTCATGACAATTCAAGTTTCAAGGAGCGCTAGGGGCAGGGTCGAACTTATTTTTTCTTATCATTTTTTGTTTTAGCATGCACATCCATTTCAACTTTGCATGCCAATTTGAATTTCGATCCAATAAGGGGTGGTAGCGGAAAAACTGGCAATTGAAACCATTTTTGAAGGGTTCAGAATATGGTTCAGTGACCTCCAAAATGTAGGAATAGAGGGGTCTACCTTCTGGGTCACTAGATTTTTTTTTGTGTGCCTGTGTTATCTTACAAAAAATTTTCCTTTTTCAATATCTGGGCAACAGGCTCTAAGATCAAGTGTTATGTCCAATTTACGCTGTAGATTCCATGCATTTCTCTTAAGTCTGGCATATGTCTTTCACCTGCGAAGTTTGTTTGGTCTTTAAGTAATTATTCAAATTTTTTTTTAAGTTGAGAAAAATATATTTTCTATCACTTTATTATCCTATCTGTCCAAATTGTTTTGTATATCTTAACTCTCATGCCTGCCATCCCTGCCATGCCTGTTTCATTAAGCTCCTCTTTCCCATTTTGTTATTACTTTCTCGTCTGTTAGTCTATTCTATCAGTGTTATTATTTTTGTATGTCTGATTAGTAATGTCTATCGCGACCTTTTTTTTACTTCTACTGTCTAGATTGTCTTGGCTGTCTTATTTGTTCAAACTTTATTTTTTTAACGTCTCTCTCGTTTCTCGTCTCAAATGTCGCTCTCTCATGCATTTCTCAAGCAGTCTATTTTGTCTGATAGACTTGTGTTTTTGAACTATCGGTTTTATCTTTTTAATATTTATAATTGCCTTAGATGTTTCATTAGTTTTGTCTGTCTCGATAGTTTCGACTATCTCTTCAATTGCTTTCATTTTAACGACCTTGTTTCTCAAGTATTTTTTGTATTTCTAGTCAGATTCTTTCGCATATTTCTTCAGTCCAGTCTGATTTATCTGTATCGCCTGTCACGTTTATTCCTTCTGTTTCATACACTTCGTCTTTTTCGTATATTTTATCTGTCTCGAATGCTGTATCTCTATCAACTGTTTCGCCTATCTTGTATGTTTCATCAATTTAGTTCGTATCACCTAGATCTTATATATCATCGATCTCATATGCTTTAATTTTTATACATATCTCTTTTGCTACTTTTGTCTATGTTACTTGATATGTCTCTCTCCTCAGTTTCGACTGTTTTACCTATGCCCTTAGACTCGATTTCGAAATTCTGAAAAAATATTTCGAGCTCTAAAAGAGCTATTTTTGCATACCCTAGTAGTTTTTTTGATATTACAATTTCATTTCTAACCATAAACTTGTTCAAATCATTTTCTACCACAATATAAGAACCAATGATGATTCCTTAAATTTATTTCCTAATTTAAAAAAAATTATAAATTTTTATTGCAAATACTCCACATTCTAATTAGAGAATATTCAAATCACACCCAGAATCTACCACACAGCAACAAAGAATTAAAGCAACAACAAAAATAACAACAACAATAAGGCAAATAAAAGTCACGTTTTTCATGTGCGACAACCGCAACCAACTTAAGTTTACTAGTGTTTCAACCAACAACTTTGGTGATCGATCCACAGTGAAGTAAGTAGTCGCTCATTCAACTGTCATTGACACGAGCACCTGTGTTTATTACAGCAACAACAACAACAACAGCAACTTCCACAACAAACCAGCAGCTCGTAGTAACGTTTAAAACGTGGCAAAAGAATTATGCCAATTATGGTAAGATAAACAAAAAAAAAAAAAAAAAACAACAACTTTCAATTGGAAATCAAAATCGAATTAAAATTCAAAATCAAATTTAAAGTGATTTTAATTTTTCCACTGAAAATTTAAGACTCACGCTCACTCAACTTAGAATAGAATTACGATTTTTTTTTTGCCATTTTTCTCAATTGGCAGCCGCCATTGATTTAACGGTTTATGTTGTCAAATTAATGACATTCATTTAATTTGAACGCGGTGAAACCCGGTTTTTTTTTTTTGTTCATATTTCTGCAGCAGTCATGTTGGTGCTTACTGTTGTTCTTATTGGCAAATTGTTGCTGTCATTGTTGCTGCTGCTGTTACAGTTGCAGTTGCTCGTGTTGTTGTTGTTGTTGTTGTTGTTGCAATTATTAGCTGAGGTTAAAGGTTCGGCATGCGACATAACGGTAGTCATTACTGGCAAAATTAATTTGATTTTTGAAATTAATTTTACAGTAAATTACATTTGCCTTAATGGTTTCGCTTAAAAGTATGCAACGAAAAATTTTCACAAGAGTATGGATAGCGCAGAGTTTTGCTGCAGTGAACTGTTGCTAGTTAATGAGGAATTTTGAAAATTTTTAGAACAACTTCCTTTCAGCTTAGATAGATAGATCTAAGAAAAAATAGTCTGTAGTAGTATGTATAGTATATAAAAATATTTGGGCTTACATATCCCGAGTGCGATTTTGAGCTACAGCGGCTGTAACATCATAACAAAAAAAGTTTTTGTTAGCTTAACATTTTCATAGGCGGGTGAGATAGATGTTCCGAAAAATGATATAAACATTAGAAGTATTTTAATATGGGGAATTAAGGATAACATATTCATAAGCCTTCCGATACAGTTGAGCCTGTATAAGCGATTATTGGATAAGTCAAAATACTCTCCGATTAAGACTTTTCAACTTTTTTTTTTCGACTCCAAGAAAGATATATGAATCTGTTACGTTTCAAATCTCATAAATTTTCGCCATTTTGTTTCAATATGATTGAGAAAATAAACAAAATTATGCTCTTTGTATGAATAACAGGAAAATATAATCCTAAAAATATCCATGACATCGTATTTACTAGCCGTGGAGCTGTAGGTTGGAGAGATTTTTAAATCTGCACCTTCAAAACGAGCAAGCTGTGACTTTTTTCAAACCATTCAGATTTTCATGTGCCCAACTGTGCTACAGTTATGGTAAAATAAATGCTTATAAATTTAAAATGGATTACTTAATATTTATTTGACTCAACAAAATCCCATTAGTTTTCTCTACTTATTTTTATATTTACCCAATATTTAAGTCAAGTTTGATTAAAAATGCTGGTAGCTGTTAACAGCAAATACAACCAGAGACCAATGGTAAATTATGATACCTTCATTGGTAAACTGAAGGCTTGAAAAATCTACCTGATCTTCTTGTAAAATATCAGTGTGGGGCACATACACTGCAGCGCTTAGGTTATCAAAAAACTAAGATCAAGGGCATTCTCCATCGCTCAGGTTATCAAAAAACTATGATCCAAGGCATTCACGCCGACGTCTTGGAGATTCTCATATAAGATTTTTTAATGATTCTGTCTAGTCTTCAATTTCCGCAATTTCAACAGAAGTCGTTGTGAGGCATCTGCAATGTATCAGCCATTGCGCCAATGATGATACAGTGCACACCGTAAGGGCTCCAGTCAGCAAACGGACAAATTGTCAGCTTAGAATTAAATGACTTTTATCATTTTGGGGTCATAAGGACCGTAATGCTTGAAATCCAGCACAATTTGTGATGCGTTTCCATCGATTATTTGCTTTTTTTCTCAATCACGATATCGATTGCATTCTTTAAGGACCGGTGGACGTAGTTTGTGATCTGAGTCCTTTCTATTTGTGTGCCCTCTCATTTCCTGCCAGAGTTGCTAACTGATCAGAGTTGACTATGCCAAGCCCGAAAATTCATGTCAAAGAAGGGGTCCGGGAGAATTTTTGTGATATGGACTTCAAAGTTTGATTAAACGAAAAATTCAAAAAAAATTAATTTTTTTGATTTTATGAATTAATTTTAATATTGCTTAGCAAAAATAAAAAAAAAATAATCAAATTTTCTTCTTTTTGCTGTTTAACGAAAAATTATATCTCTTTGAAAAGGCTGGGAATTGCTTCTTTGCAACTTGGCAACCCTGTTCGTTGCGATTTTTGAATGTCCGAAAATCCTGTATGTAGAATGGAAAGCCTTGATCGCTGCTTGGGGGACGTCCATTAATTACGTGAGGTGTTTTTTTGAAAATTCAAACTCCCTCTTCCCCTTGGTGAGATTTGGTGTGATCTGGCGGGACCCCTCTCCTCCCTCCCGTGAGATTTAAATTATAATTTTTAATCTAAATTCTATGCATTAAGAAGTTGACGTAAGGTTTTCCTTGACCCCCTCCTCTCCTTTGGTGAGATTTTGCCGGACCCCTCCCCCCCCCCTATTTTAACTCACGTAATTAATGAACGTCTCCTTGACTGTCAACACAGAAAATTATGCTTGTTAGGGTAAAGCCCAACCGCCTTCGCACGACGGTGTAGATTTTGGTTTGGAAAACACTACAATGATAAGGGAGTCTGATTCTTAAATTTATTACTTCCGGAAAAATACCTAACCCCATACTTTACTTGATAAAATACGCATTAATTTTGATTAGTTTTTAGTATATAATCTACCAGTATAATGTTGAAAAATATAAAATCAGAGATTTCTAGATCTAAATTCTTTCGTTTTGGTAAAGAATGCCCTTGGCATAAATACCATAAAAATAAATCTTATTACAAAGTCTTACTAATATTTTGGCGAAATTATTTTCATATTGAGTTACTCATATGAGCAGATTATCATTTTGTTGAATTGTCATATTATGCACAACAAAAATTGATCTTCATAAAAGTTAGAAAATATCAATATAAGCCGCAAGGATACGGTCTGCAATAACAATTTGCAAATTTTATGACTAATAAAATCTCACCATCAAAATGTCATATTAAAAACAAATCCAAACATGAAAAAAAACCTACAAGAAAAAAATTTTTTTTTTAAAAACTGAGAACAATTCCATTACCAGATTATGCATGAATCATGACAAAGCTATGCCAGACACATAAATAAAAAAAATAAAATTCCAAGTTCGAACAAGTGTAAAAAATTTTAAGCACCACTCAAAAAAAGGAAGTTGAGAACTCGCGTAAAATAAATGTCAAAAATCTTGCAAAACACATTGGAGATTTTGTCATGAAAATCAAAAAAAAAAAAAATAAACAACACAAACTCAAATTGCAACGAACGCAGTGGCAAAATCTGTGCAACAAATTAAACAACTGTTTCATGCCAATGCTCTGTTGTGGCTTTTGCACTTCTAAAAGCAAAAGTTTTGTACTCCACTCAATTTTAACTGGCATTTGTGACGATAACCCCCTATCGACCTCTGATTGTGTGTCTGTAGTGTTGTATTGCCTCTGAAAGAACCAGACATGGCAAAATGAGACAACGAACACTAATGGTGGGTCGCCGAAAAGTGCAGCCTACCGAAACGCACATTAAAGACACGTTAACTGCTTGTTAAGATTAGTGGTGATCACAAAGGGTACCTACCTACAACAGCAACTGCTAATAGGAAAAAATCACAACAACTAGAAAAAACAATAACAAAATATATATGTATATATGTATATTTTTTTTAGTTGACTGATCTTACGATCGACACGCGTTGTTCAGTCAACGGAGTCTTTTGTTGCAATTTTTGGGCGCCCCTCACAGCAGCGTCAGCACTGTGAGAATTTTGCGTTCGTTATTTTTTCAAATTAAAAAGTGTGACCAGATCGGTTAAAAAATTTCATAGGAAGTTTTCTTAAATTTTGGGCGATCGCTGGATCTTTGGAGAATTTGAAGAATTTTTCCATTAAGGTTTTTTGGGTGTTCAAATTTGAGCTATACCTTAATTTATAAGCGCCTAGTTTGTAATTCTTTGACATTTATCCTTATGACGATTTATATACTGTCTGTTATTGCCTTGATCATATTTACTTTTTGTCCAAATTGATATTTAAAGAAAGATTTCCAAACTCTTAAATAAATTTTCATTGATTTTATTTAAATTACTAATAATATCCTTTGATTTAAAGAAAAAAAAATTATATTCTCCATGTAACAGCGAAAGCCATGTGCATTGCCTTTGTGCACTGCATGTGTAAACGTCCATTAATAATATTAAATATTGGAAAAATTTGTCACAATTTATGTCATAACGATTGCGTGTCCATAATAATGGCGACAGCCACAGCAACAGCAACAGTGACGGCAACGGCGACGGCGACGGCGACATTGGCAACTCGCTGCCATGTCTGTATCGATCTTAAGAGCAGCAACAGCAGCTCCTTTTTTTTTCTAGCGCTAAATGCGATAAATTAAAATTGATCATGTTGCAAGTTGCTTGCTGATTTGCAACAAATCGCGTTCGACTAAGTGGCGTTGTATGGTTGTGCCGGCCGGTGATAAAAGTGCTCTATTAATAGTGCAGTATTTGCCGCGTGTTGTGTCGGCTTTTTGCGTTTCTTTGAGCACATGTCGTTCTAATTTGTTGTTGTTGTTGTTGTCGGTCGTTTTTGCCAATGTTTGATGTTGTTGAGTTTTTTCAATTACAAAAAAAAAAAAAAAAATACACAATAGCAAAAGCAAGTTAGTTGTACGCTATTTCCTTATTGTGGCCATTGCCATAAGGATAAGCGGCAAATTCAATGTTTTCATTGTTAATTTCAATATTTTGTTAAACGTTTTGGAAGAAAATTTATCAAATACACTTAAAGAAATTTGGCATTAAAGAAATATGTTTTTAACACAGAAAATTCTAAGGTGCCTAGTTAACTGAAGAGTATGTTGCTTAGTCAATGCGTCTTAGAAGGCACGAGGAGTAGTAGAAAGTCTTTGAATTATAAGATAGTTTGTATAAAAAACAATATATCGAAATGAATTGGCAGAAAAGTCAATACTACGTATACAGGCCTGTCCTGATTCCCAATAAGTGGGAAAGTAGAATTGAAGTCCGAAGTTGAATGTCAATAGCTCTTCTTAATCAATTGGTCAGAATTTGCGATAGAGTTTATGTTTTATTTGCAATATTTTTATAATACATAACATTATATAACATAATTTAATTCAGATTTTAGGTTGCAAAAGCATGCACTATCTCATCCATTTTAGGAATAAGCAAATATTTTCATTTTATTTTCTTGCAGTGCACTATTGGTACTACTGAATGCTGTCACTTTCTATTGATTTCAGTAAAGTGTACTAAGTAAGTTATGCAACATTTAGATATTCTTCATGTAAAATTTCTGATCAGCGCATATTTTATGTTCTTAGTTTACATAGACGGTATGGCTAAAATACTCTGAATCAATAATTAAAACATTAAAAAACATGATGTTAATATTAAATAATTAATACTATAGATACCTGTGGCTTTAAACTATTGAAGTATTTGGCCTTTATGTCTTTTTTTGTAGAATTTTTTTTTGAAAATTGTAAAACTTTTTCCTTCGCATTTGCTGGTTGTGAGCCAATGATATCCGAAATGGGGAGAAACGCAAATTTTCAGTTTTTATGGGCTGTTGCAGTCTTTCCATTTTTCCTGTTGTTTTCGGTTTCATTATCCTTTTTAATTCTTGCTCTCTTGTAGATAGCAGTTATCAATTTATATTATTTAATGCCAACAAAAATCTTCCTTCGTAATAAGAAGTTAGTATAAAAGGCCAATTCCTTACTAAGTAACAGTTCAGTTCTAAAGCTAATAACATCATCGCTTTGGGAAACAATGTCCCAATATTGGTCTTCTACAACAGAGAACACACGCCCATCAGAACAATCAGCTAGCGAAACAGAAGAAAAAAAGCATCGGATGTCAGATCTGAAATCAATATGATCTGGTTCAAAAGTAGTGCGGTTGCTATATAGTGAAAACTTGTTTGAGGAAAGCTAGTCTTCTTGACTATGTAGTAGTATGAAAAATGTTACTTCGACCTGACAATAAGAAGAATCGCTTAGAATGGGCTTTTTAGCCCTTAAAAAGAATACTTCAGAAGAATCCTTTGGCAGTCAAATCGAAGTTTGAGATTTTGACCCAAAAGCGCTGGAACAAGAATACCGCCAGATTGCCTAATGTTCACCAGTGCCGTACCGCAAACATTCTTCGGCACTCAGGGCGAAGATATAATTTACCGTCCCCTACCTAATTTTGAATGAAAAAATTGTATATACATACTAGAAAAAAAGATCATCAACTATCCCATTCAAAAATCTCTAGCAAAATGAGATTTTGGTCATGGGGCCCCTACACATTGCACATCACTATTTTCATTTCCAAAAAAAAAAAGAAAATGATCCACAAGCTATTGCGTCCGTAATAACCGCTCCCTCCCCCCACGGTACGGCACTAGGTGAAAGATTGTCGTGGTTCCATTATGGTCTGGATATGTTTCCTTGTAAATAGAGTTGAAAGTTTGGTGAGCATCGAGAATGCCATGAAAAAAGAATGCTGAAAGATCATTATAGAACAATATGGTCTGCCGTCAAGTCTTAGCTCAATTGGAGAAAAATTTATAATACGGCAGGACAACGATCCCAAGTACACTTCAAAACTATGAAAGGAGTTTCTAGAATAAAAAGTAGGCAAAGGGGTAATCTTCTTGATCCCATTGAACTTTTATTAAAACAGCTAGATACATGAGTCAGAGGCAAAGGTTCTTCTTCTTCTTCTTCAAAAAAAAAAAAAAAAATTAATAAGGAGCACATTGCAGGATTTCTTGTTTAAACTTCATGCGACAAGATAGAATCCAAAAATTATTTTCAGGAACGCCGCGGTTATTTAAAAAATTTTAGAAGGTGTAGATGTGAACGTTTTAACGAACAGACTGCTCAAGCACTAAATAAATAACATGTTATCAAATGCAAAAAAAAAAAAAACATTTTCTGGATTTTTTTAAATATTCTTCAAAATGCAAATTTTGAAATTGAATTATTTTTTGCACTTTTTTTAACCCAAAATGTGGTGAAAAATTTTATTTTTTGAGGAAAATAGTAGGTAGTGGCCTTAAACTTTTGAACTTGAAAGTTTTCATAAACAATACCTCTATATATGTCTATATATGAAGTTTAAACGCAAAATCTGCAATATACTTACATATCGTTACCTTAATATAGAAAGGCCCTAACTAACATTTTTTTCAAAATCGATGTTTTTTTTTTTTGTAGATGTCGGTAGGCCACCCACTAATAAAATATTGAAAATAAAGCATTTACAACCAAACAAACAAAAAACAAACTCACTTCAATACAACAAATCATAAATTATAATTAAGTTTTTTCGTTCTCCTGTATAGAAACAAAAATGTTAGTTAGGGCCTTTCTATATTAAGGTAACGATATGTATATTTGCAAAATATTCAACTTATTGTATGTAGGCAAATTTATTATTTGATAACGAAAGGTATTACGTTACGCTACAAATTGTCAAAACCTCAACGACACGAAATCTGCTCTGCTCCAAAATTTGCGTACATATCACTTGTTTGTTAGCCGCAATATGTGTTACAAATTAAAAAAAAAACAAAAAAGTGGATCCTAGATTTCAACAAACGAGTCATAACGTAATACAGTTTAATAAGAAATTTCATTACGTTCACGTTTACATGCGCAACGCCTTGCGTTTTCACGTGACGTTAAATTTTGCGTCTTGTTTTTGCCGCTTCGTTGTGGTGCTGCTGCCCAAACATTCAATCGGTTGAATCGTGCATAAATTAATATTTGGACCGCACACCGGGTTTTGGTTACTCGAACATGGTTTATTAATTCAATTTGGTTTAAATTAACGTTGTACCAACCAACGTACGTCCAGCGTCCAACTTCCCTTACAACGTATTGAGTTACTTGCGCGTTGTAATGCTGCTGTTGCTGTTGCTGCTGCTATTTTAATGGATGCAACAAACTTCCTTCTGTCGATGTTTTTATTGCGTGAGCGTTTGCACTTTAATTTGCTTTTTAAATAAACATGCGTTTTCGATATGAGCATCAAGATTAGACGCGATCGTTCGTTCGACTGAATTGAGAGTTTCTTATGTCTAAGAATTGCGCCTTTACGTGTTCATTGTAGTTTTATCAAGTGACTGCAGGATGTTGCGAGTGTAAAGCTGCTCTGAAGGTTTTCTTATTTTTTATTTTCTTATTTTTTTTTGTAACACTTTTTAGCTTCCGGCGTTAATTTTTGGTGCATCTTGCTTTCCTTGATTCGAGATATTTAAGAATTATTGCATCTAACAAATTTTCGAATTATATTCCCACGTCTAATTTAAAGGCTTTTAAAACTCTACTTATATATGGGATTTTATTTTGTCCAAACGAAAGTAGATGAAATTTATTGATTTTTAAATACATCATTCGTCAAAAAATAAATGGAAAAATTTTGTAAATAAAATTGAATGCTCAACAGTAATATTTCAAGTCTTTAATCTTTACTAAAAGTATATCTATTCCACTTTTGTAAATAGAGCGCGGTAGACGTGCTCCTAAGTGGTTTAGGTTAATGCATCGATGATGAAAAATTTTGAATTTTATTTTTCTCTTTTATGGGGCATGGCATTGTCCACTTTTCCAAACTATGATTTTACAAAACATAACAAACATATTTACTAAATAAGTAAATGCCAGTCTTTAACCCTCTGATGAGCGTATGGGTCTGGCCGGGCCCAATCGGTTTTCAAAATGGTATCTCCCTTTTTCTAGGTATTTCTGAGTGATCGCCGTTCATGACTTCCTCAAATAAGTTAAGGCGAACGCAAGAGAGCAGTAAACGATACGTTTGCGATATATTTGTAATAAAAAATTAAAATTTTAAACTTTTTTCCCAGTCAAGTGCACATGGGTCTGAGCAGACCCAACAAATTTTATCATACGATATTGAAAAAAATATTCAGTAAGAGGTTGTTTTGGATTATTACGATTATGACGTTGTGGAGGAGGAACTTTACAAAGATTTGTTTTCTTTGGATTGAATACAGAATTTCTCAATAATCAACCATCTTCATGGGAATCTGATATGATGATTTCAAAAATGTGCTCTCTTTTTGCAAAGGATTAACATTCGCAAATAACACCGCTGAAGGAGGTGTTGCGTTTAGATGAAAGACTACAACAAAATTTTGTCAAATGATGGATAACAGAAACAGCTAATGCTACAAATCGTAAAAAGTACCCTTTTTGTGAAAAGAGCAAGTCAATATAGACAATGAACACAATAAAAATGAATAGAATACAACCTAGTGATATGAATTATTTTTCAAAATTTTCTTCATTTTTGCAAAGAATCCCCACAAAGAGGTTGCGATAGGGGGTAAGTATGTCCGGAAAAAATGTAATGAGTACCTGGTAATACATTTGACCCCTCAAAGGGTCACTCCAGGAAAACTATTAATTGTTTTCGAAATTTTCTTAATTTTTTGTAGGAGGACACTCAAAAGGGTGGCAGATAGTAGGTAAGTATGTTCGGAAAATATATTGCAGAAAAAAATATAATAGGACCTGGTGATACATATGAAACCTCTACGGGTCACTTCGGGGGAGCTATGAATTATTGTTCCAAAATTTTTAGTGTTTTTTGTATGGGGACCCCCAAAAGGATGGCAGATAGAGAGTAGGTGTATCAAGGGAAAAGTTTAGGAGAGTAAAAATAATGCGAGTTAGTCTAGCATTTTAACCCTCCAGAGGCATCTGAGAAAGGGGGAAGTCAATTTCATAATTTTATAAGAATGTCATTTTTGCAGAGGAGCCCCCCTAAGGGGTATTGAAAAGGGCTAAGTATGTTCGGGAAAAATGTTGGAGAGGAAAAAATAATGGGACCTTGTCATACCTTTGATCCCTCTAGAGGGAAGCTTCGGGGAGATATTAATGATTTTCGGTAGATTAAGGATCATTTTCTAGTCTTCAAAACGTTGACGGGTCCATCAAATGTTTTCTGAAATGAACCAAATTTTACGTGGCTCTTATTGGCACCAATACGAAACTTTTGGTGCACGATGATGCGAAGTTTGAAGCAACTTTAATATTTAAACCACTTACCGCCTCGCACGTCATCGCCCATCGGAGGGTTAAGGAATTTATTCCAGAACAAGTGCTAACTTTCAACCAATTTTTTTTCAAATCTGTTCAGACGTTAAGGATGCTCAAGGAATATCCATACTTTCACATTTCCAATATTATTAAGATAAAAGTAACGCCATAACTAAGTTGCATACTCCATTCATGTTGTATTTCAATGAAAAAAAAGTTCAGAGACACAATATTTTAAGTCTACTTTACTGAAATCTAACTTCAGTTAAATGATTTAATTCGATATTGAAGTGAGAAATTCTTTGAAACAAAATATTCAGACCTAGCGCTTATAGTCATATAAAATGCAAGGAATTTATATGAAAATAGTTCAAAAACTATGCGATTGAGCAGACATTAACAGTAGTGCATATTCTTAATTAACGCGATATGTCTGAATGAATGGTGCCTCATACAGACGATGACTAAAACAACTTGCAACTGCACCTTAGTTTTTGTCTGGCGCTCAGTCTCTGTTGTTATTGTTGCCCATAAGCACATCTGGTGGACAGACAGATGTGTGCCAATATTTATTTTTTTTTTTGTTGTTGTTGGCAACAATCTAATGATTTTTTATTGTATATTTTTATATTTTATATGCAAGAGCGCGTGCCATTTAATATCAGTTAATATGCAAAACTAGCATCCATTTTTTGTGTCTTTGTCGTTGATTTAATGTTGTTTGTAAAGTGGGAGAAAAAAAAGTGATTTTTTTTTTTGGTCTACGCAACATTAATAAAAATGCAATTTTTTTTTTTTTTTTTATTTGCTAAAAGCAGCTTTCAGTGGTTTTTTATTTTAAATTCTTAAGACGCATATGTGCAGCATGTTGCGGGAAATTTCATACATAAAGGGATGAATGCAGACAAATGGAAATTGTGAAAAATTGTGGGGAAAATGATAAATCGCTCAAAATTATAGAGGGAATATCACGCAAAATTATTGTAAAACTAGCCCAAGATTTTTCAAATAAGGCATATTACATTGGAGTAAACTTCTGTGTCCAAGTTTCCTTAAAATCTCATCATTTGAATTCAAAATTAACGGTGTATCGAAAGCAAAAAAATAAATTTTTTTTGCCCAGTCAAGGCAGCCACAGGCTCTTATGTGTTCTTCGTAAATTCTAAGAAAGGATCTAACTATTTATGAACACAAATATTACCATCGATCACATGAACCTCAAGACAATCTCTCACTTCTGTTATCAATCTAATCTAATCTTATTATTACAAACCTAAATTACACATGGATTTTCCCCTTCGTGCTTATAAAATTTGACTATTTTTTGCACTTGCATGTCGCCAAAGCAAAAGAATAAAAAAAAAATAAACGCTCTATTGCCAAAAAGACAACTTTATGGCTGGCAGTGGTATTTGATCTTTTTTTTGTTCCTTGTCGCTGGCATTTTGGCCATATTTATTTTAGTCAATAGAAAATCTATTTATTTTTTTTTTCACTAAATTTTTTCTAGCATTGAATAGCATGAGTCATAGTTGAAAATGTAAAATTTGTGTCTTGTTGTTGTTACTATTGTTGGTGGTTTACTATTTGTTGTTTATGATTTTATTAGCAGTCATTTTTCGTTTATATTATGGCTTTTTTTTTGTTGTTGTCGAAAATTGGCATTGCATGCACCACAGCGTTTGTTTAGCCAAATTTTTCTTCTTGCTTTTCTGTGCTTTGCTTTGCGTGTATTATGTGTTCGCTTGTTTTTGCAATTAAGCAGCAAATTGCTAACAAATTTAGTGCAATGTTTTACAAATTCGCTTAATGAAATTTCATTAATTTTTGTCATTTATTGTTTTTGGTCAGTTTTATGTTTAACTATTGGCGCTGTTTCTAACATGCAATTTACAGGTGTGAAAATAAAAGACTTGAGACATAAACTTTGCAAGTGTTGAAAACAATTGAAAGCATTTAGTAAATGCATAAGTTAAATTCGATATAAAAAAAATTTAAACAATTATAATTGTTGGATCTCATTATCAGCCTGCAGGATGTGTAATGATATTAATTTTTGGCTTTTGAAAAATTTTATATAAATTAGCGTGAAACTAAATCAAATATTCATTTAATATTCTTCTTTATTTCAGAGGCATATATGCCTTCTATCTGAGTGATATTCCGCATTGGCGCACTTCATTTGGGCAGCAAATTCCCCACAGTGTGTCTGATGAGAAAGAGTGCTTCCAATAGCTTTCTTGGTACGTTTCAGTGTAGCGTATCGGAGCAGTCAAAGTGAACTATGGCAGAGAAGACGGCAGAACACTAAAGTGAAAATTGCAATGGCATACGAGTTTGAAAAGGTAGAGTTCTACATAGCGCATTTGTTAGGTGGTTATTGAGACTTTTAATGTCAACATTTTTAATAAAAGGAAGCCACAAAAAATAGTGGGCATATTTTACAAATTCATTTGAAATAATCATTCAAAATGGGTTTAGTGTCCAAAGAGTTTTCTTTGGTAACTAAAAGAATAAAAGATACCAAAGAAAACTCTTTTGACAAAATCAACAAGTTACGAACAACTCCAACAACAGTTGTTTGTTGTACACCCTAACAAACAATGCAACACAGCACAACTTCTTCAAGTTTAAAACAAATATTCGTGATCGCTGATAAGAATCTTTGTTACCAACTGCACAAAATGCGGAACAGACAATCAAAAACGCGTTACAAATAAGACAAACAAATGCAATTGCATTAAAAGTAGCAACAACAAAAGCACCACGGAAAAACAACAGCACTTGCAACAATGAAACTTAACAAGATACGCGAAATTGGCTGAAATAAGCAAGAAACCGCCAAAAACTACAGCGTCAAAGCCAAGTTCAATACTTTAGTTCTTCGAGAGGCAAAGTTGTAGGAGTAATACAGGATAAGGACAGAAGTTCGGAATGAAGTTGAAATTAACTTACAAGAAATGTAAAGTAAATTTAATTTACATTACACTGGCAGCACTTGCAACACGTTTAAAATGCTATTTTGTTGTTGTTTTGGGCTGTAGCTGTTGCTGTTGCTGTTGATGAGTTTGCAATAAACGACGACGACGACGACGACGACGAGCTCATTAAGTGACTTTTAATGAGGTGGAAAAATGTAACAGGTTCGTTGCTTAAGTCTTTTGTTTAATTCCTTGGAATGCACGATCTACGAGCAACGTAACGGAGGCAAAATTTCAATTCAATTTCAATTCAATGTTAGTTCAATTTCAATTCAATTTCAATTCAATTTCAATTCAATTTCAATTCAATTTCAATTCAATTTTAATTCAATTTCAATTCAATTTCAATTCAATTTCAATTCAATTTCAATTCAATTTCAATTCAATTTCAATTCAATTTCAATTCAATTTCAATTCAATTTCAATTCAATTTCAATTCAATTTCAATTCAATTTCAATTCAATTTCAATTCAATTTCAATTCAATTTCAATTCAATTTCAATTCAATTTCAATTCAATTTCAATTCAATTTCAATTCAATTTCAATTCAATTTCAATTGAATTTCAATCGTTGGACTAGCAGTTGGATTATTAGTTCTCTCATTTGACTTCAGCAGAAGTTTAAGGGGAAGCACAACACTTTTTTGATATTATCCCAAACATTCCAGGACACAAAATAGTAAGTTCAATCTTATTTGTTGACTTGGATGACCTTAGGTATAAGAGTTTAGGTCAATTACTTAGTCCTTTTACCATATACAATATATGTAGATGGTTGGTTCTATGTTATGTGGTGTCATAAAGGACCATCGTTTGCTCTAAGTAAGATGGTTCTTTAGTTGACTAACACCCTTTTACCTTACCCAAACTAATAGAGGCTGGCGTGTGTTGATTGTGTTGATTTCAATACCTTTAGGAGAAAATAATTCCTATAACATAATTTTAGTTTATTTATCTAAAATCTACTTGCAGTTCAATAATGCTCTATAGCCATAATTTATATCGCAGTTGATTAATTGATTAACAAATAATTTTAACAGCATATCACACAGCTGTCTGTTTGTCTGTCTTTCATATTTATGTTGCTTATAATTACCTACATTAACGTTTTACTACCAGCAATACTTTGTATGTAAATTTGCAATCAATTTCTGCATGAATCATTTGCGCTGCTGCATTAGAATTGATATTATAACGTAGATTCGAAGGTTTTAGCCCACGCGCTATATTACTCTACTTACTGGTATGTTACATTAAAATTATTTGCAAGAAAATTATTCGTTTTAGCTAGTGTACGATATATACAAAATACGCCGCAGTTTGTAGAAAAAACAAAATGTCTTTCATTTTCAACTTCAATTTAATTGCAGACTTCTTAACGTCAATGATGATGTTATTGCATTAATTAGAAATCATACTTGTTAAACAATTCATTTTAGCTAATTATGTTGCAATCATTAACGCATCATTATCACAGCAAACAAGTGACTATTAAAAAGAAATCTAAACGCTGTTACGCCTTGCAATATCATAGGCAAATCAAAAAAAAAAAAAAAATGCAGACACAACGATGTTGCTGATCTTGATGATGTTGATGATCAACATCTTCATGTTGTCATAAAATTAATGTTGATGTTGACGATAATAGTAAGTGTGAAGATGTGCTGTGCTGCAGCAACAACTCCAGAAGCTGTTGCGGCTACAAACGTTAAGACAGCAAATCAACAGCAGAAAATTCACTTGCAGCATCATCAGCAACATCAGGCACTGCACTGCACTGTCCACAAGAGCACTACATGCTTACATGTATTAACTCCCCATACCCCCCATCTCTAAACCATATCAAGTCATGCGCCGCATGATGCATGCCATAGCAATAACAACAACACAGTAGTAATTGCAAAGTTGTTCGCTTCTACGAAGTTACGATTGCCAGAGACAGAGTTGAAAAAACCATGCAGCGCATTGTGAGCGACACTTGATCTGCCAATAAATCATTCAATCTACTTAATTAATGTGCAGCTTGCAACATTTAGATGCAATTTAGTAGATTTTTATGTTGTGGCTGTTTATTGTTGTTGTGACTGGTGATGTTGCTGTTGTTGTTGTTGTTTATTTTAAAGCATTTTGTTAATGCGTTAATTTATTAATTTATTGCCTTTTAATAGAACTCCGCGACGCACAATGCGAAATTTTGAAAATTTCTAAGGACACTGAAGATTTGTTGATTTTAAGAGTTATGTTCAATTTAATGTCAGGTAACTGTTCAGTACAGTGTGTGTCAACTGCAATAGAATGAAACAAAACAAAGCAACCAAAAAAAGCTCAAGTTAGTCATACTTGTTTCAGCCATTGCTAAATGAAATCATCAGTGACCTTTAGAGCGTTAATATGAATCAGAGAACTGCATTGAGTAGCTCACTGAAGGTTATGAGCCACTTCCAAAAATATGAGACGTGAGTGTGCATATTGCATGCAATAATGATAGATAGCATGCTGCTCATGAATGTGAGCTGCTTAATAGCTCTAGTCTCATGAATATGAATGTCTGTGAAGCTCACTCACATGCAGTCAGCATTCATGAAGCAGTGAATGGCTTGAGCCACATAAGTTGAACTGTGTCCAGAAAAAAATTTTTTTTTTGCTCCAATCGATAGGGAAAGTTCGAAAATGGCCCTTGGAAATCACTTTGGGAGGTTCGAGACCCTGGAAAGAACCGTTTTAGGTACCTGTTTTTGACCCATTTTCGGAAAATTTTTTTCTGTTCCAATCGATGGTGAAAGGTCGAAAATGGACTCTGGACATCATTTGGAGTATCTCCGGACCCTGGAAAGGACCGTTAGTGACCCTTTATCGGAAATTTGTTTTGCTCCATTCGAAGGGGAAACGTCGAAAATGGATTTTGAACATCACTTGGAGTACCTCCGGACCTTGGAAAGAACCGTTTTTGACCCAATTATGGAAAAAAAATTTTTTTTTTCAAACGAAACATAGATCAAAAATATTTTTGAACATCACTAAGAAAGGCTTGGGACCCTGGAAAGAACCGTTTTTAACCCGAAAATGTGTTCGTGGGCCATGGTACCCATTTTTGCCCCATTTTAACTGGCTATTATATATGATAGCTACAGCCCTTAATGAAACATCACTGGCTATCAAATATGATAGCCATGATACTCAATGTGATATAGTAGTAATTTAACTGAATCTTCCTAAGTAGCCAGCTATCAGTGCCAGAATTCTGTTACTCACTTTTTTTTCTACAGACTCACACACTAAGCAATTTATTTTTAAGCATAAATATGTCCTCTTATTTTCGTAATTTCACAAACTTTGCAGTGATGCGATATTTCCTCGAAAACACTTGTCGAACGCAGCACAGACAGTATGAGCTGCAAGATGAGTTGCATTAAATTGTTGTCGCTTGCGACGCTCTTTGCAAAGATTGAGTTGTGTGCAGCCTGTTTAGGTAGAAAGAAGATTTGTGTGCTTGTGAAATGTTTGCACTTGCAAATAAAAGTACAAGTTGATAATAATGATGATAGTGCTTGTGTGCTGCAAAATCACACTTTTTTACTTCATCTTAATGTTGCTGCATGCGTCGCATTAGAAATCTACAGCTTTGGTTATAAAAAGCAAAAATTGCATGCAACAAGTGCTAAGATTTATGAGCTGCCAGTCAATGAGAGTGTTTGTTTTGATATGGCGCGCGAAAATCATTAACTTGGCCGTATAACAAGTGTAGCAATAAATTGTCAGATGCACCCAGTTTGATTCTTATGCTTTGCATGCAATATTTATTGCTGTTTTGGTAGTGTAACTCTGCTTTAAGCAGTTGCTTTTCCATGCAATCTTAAATGCGTTCAACTTGACTTGGTGCTGCATGGACTATCTTAATTGACGCACACTGCGTAATTTAAGCTATCAACTTTTATCGGATTTATTGCATATTTTTCATTGTGACATTAAAGTTATAATGAATGTTCTATATCAATTTCAGCTGCAACAGTTGTTGACAATACGTGGTCGTAGTTGTCAACATGTCTACAAAGCGTAATTAGCTGATTTATTTCAGTGTATAATTTTAATGAATACATCATATTGTATGTGTAATTCTTTTTGTTTTGTCTTAATTTGCACAATTGAGTTGTTGCTAGTAAGAAAGAAAGATAGAAAAAAATGATAATGCAGATTGACGACAAAATCTAGTGAGTTCAAGTACTTGCTGCCTGATGTGTGAACTTAATATATAAAATTACACTAAAAAAAGCACTTAGCGCTCAGAGCAACCTTTTCTATGTAGAACAATTTTATATTGCCAAGTTGTTGACCTGCTAAATAATATCATATTATATAATAGCTAAACAAAATCTGAAAGTGTTGCTAGCAAAAAAAAAAAATTTTAATTAACGCATCAGTATCCAAAAAAAAAAACATGTAAACCTTTCTATTACAACTTCACAACATAAATTTTGCCGCTCACCTGTCATGTTCAATAGAGTGCTACGCCTCGTGGGAACACCACCTAATATGAAGCCCTTTTGAACTGGGCACTAATTAATTCCAATAAATTTTGCAAACATCTTTTTATACGCTTTCAAAAATTTAACATTTTTTTTTTCAAATTTTTTAACAATTAATTTATTTAAAAGATAAAAGAGCGAAAAAAAGCCCTTTAAACAATAGGCTAAGCTTGACTAAAGCTTTCTAAAAAGCGAATCCAATCAAATTTTAAAATTATGGCCAATATGTAAAACATTGAGAAATCGAAAAAAAAAAGAGGCAACACACAGCATTAATTTTGTAATTTTTGTGTAAAAATTGACAAATTGTTGTTGTTGTTGGTGTTACGGCTGCTGTTGGCACCAGAAACAGAGGCCTACCCGCTGTTAAATGCTAATTAAGAAAACCGTTTATTAACAGGTAATCCAAAAATGGCGGCGGCACACTTTGTATAACAAATCTCCATAGCATACTGTGAACTTATCTATGATGAGCGATTTTTTTCTTCATCATCTTTTTATTCTATTGTTGTTGTAGTTGTTCACTTACAATATTTTACAAAAGACACTACGGCTGCTGCTTCTACTAGCTTGGGTTGCTATACTGATTTTATTGTCTTAAACACATTTGGCGCTTTTAATTTTTGTTAATATTTACAACATAATCTAATAATGCATAAAATGAGCAATTATTTGTCAGTTCACAACAACAAAAGGCAACAACAATAATATTGAATACAATATCAAAGAAAAGTTTCTATTAAAATATCTTATATTGTGTATTAACCTCCTTAAGGAAAACAAGGCTTAAAACAGTTCGGGTTTGAGTAAAAAAAGTACCTTGCTCCTCACATTTGCCAATACGAGCCTTTTACAGTATGTAGTGGAAATTTTTGCGACCATCTACGTTTTTCTTACGTAATTAAGTTACTGCTTAGTTTTTAAGTAACAGATAGCCACCCCTACTTTAGATATTTAAAAAAATACAACACGCAACAACACCACGCAAACTTAATTTCATGAATTGAAGATGTGAGTGGATGGAGGTTTCATGTTAAATGATGCATTCACTGCATTAATAAGGACGTAATGCTACTGACCACCTCAGGAAATGTTAAACTGCGCAATTTTATCTACAAAAAATTACATATAATTTCTCTGTAAATCTTACTTTTGTATCATATCAGCTTCATCCACTATCTTCAATTATATTTATATATAATATTCATTCCCTTGAGAAGTCTTAAAGCAAAGCAAAGAATATTCTCTTCACTCTTTTATGTTTTATTGATGGGTCTTCTTTCTCGTTACCATTTCTTATGTGTGAGCACCTTTATTGGCGAATATGACGGGTACGATAATAAATCTACGCAAGAGTGAATTGTGGAAATCAGTGCCGCTCTAAAAGGCAATATTGTAAAGATACCGCTGTAAGAGGTAACGCGGTAACGTTGAGCTTATTGAATAGTTTTCCTGTGTACGTCAAGTGTATTGATTGAAATTTGATCCAGTTCCAGATCTCCAATAGAACTTAAATCTTGCACACAGCTTTGGTTTCTAGTATACTTCTAAGCTCAATATGGCTGACGCCGTAAGACCGAGACATACCTTTCTCTTTACAATCCCTTTGACATGGCTATTACATGAAAGGGTTGATGAGTAGAATACAATTAGTTACGTGACTGCAGGTCAAAACCCAATATGGTGTACGCCCTAAGGAGCTAAATTTCCATTTTCTACTTAACCGCATGGCATGGCTGAATTTTTTCAACTTTTCTTGTCTAATTCAATCTTAGCAAAGCTCAAAAAGGAGCATGCAACGATCAGCAGACAGGGCACAAACCATGCTCAAATTAGCAGTGACAATATGTCATGTCTTGGACAACTTAACGAATGCATTTGTAGAGCTCTATATTACCCAAAAAATCATATACGAAGCTGTCCCTTCCTTCAAAAACGCAGATATAGAGTGACATGGTGTTCATCCAAGAACGAAAATCGAATGAATTTAATGAACAATGAGAAGCATATAATAAAGTTCTTATTCAAACTCAAGTAAGACTATAAGTATTAGCACTACGCTATACTTTTAGCTGCTGAAGTAAACGTTTTGAACTGAAACGCTTAAAGATTGAAAAACTGGAAGTATTTTCAGCGATTATATTGAAAGTTGTGCCCCCCGAACTCAAACCAAAAAATAAGAAACATTAATAATAATTGAGAAATCTGTAGTACATCACACAATTTGCCTGTAGTACCACGGACTCAGGCACAAGAGAAAATTAGATTGGATCAACAAAAACATTTTGCATTTAACTTTCCAAAACCATAAGTTTAAGTCCAGTGGCTGGACAGAAAAAATTAATATTATTATTGAAGTTCTGACTAATACAGATTTTTAATATTAAATGCAAATCTCAATGAGTACTATTACGTTGAGATTAGCCCCATTTTTCCGCACCCCACCGACGTTACACAGAGCTGCGGAAAACATGATAAACCTTGGAAAAGTGGTCCTGCGCCATATGCAGAGGAAGCAGTTTGTGACCACACCTTGAGAGTCCAAAACTGGCCTTAGGTTTCTCTATTATCTTGATGACGTTCTATTTTGTCAGCAAGAAATGAATTCTATTTTTTTAGTCTTTTATTACCTTTGATCTTAACTGTACTTAAGCATAAACTACGTACGTCAAGCTCAGCAATATTGCTAGCAAGGCAGTTATTATTATGAACCTTCATAACTCTAGTAATTACTTTTTATATTAGATCCAAATGTTGATGAAACTACTTTCCAATTTTTCTATAAATGCATTGAAATCTTTGTACGAAGTGCTATCAAATGAGCTCCATTCCATTTATAGCTAAAAAAACCCGAGTAATTTCATTGGGTTCAACGAATGTATGTAAATCGGGTATAAAATGGCCTATCTGTGGTCGACATCAACCTCGGGATATAAGTGAAGCCAAACATTCCTCTGATGTATTTTGTTACCTATTTTTATGATTAAATCTGGCGAAGAATTAATTATGAAGGTGCAGTTCTATAACACGCAAACAATAGGCCCTTAAGAGGTTAAAAAAGAAAATTTTCAAAATATTAAAACAAAAAAAACCACCCATGAATATTTTTCACCCGAATAAGACAATAAAAAAAAACTATAAACGATGGCTTAATAGGCCTAAAAAGCCAATAAAAGCTCAGTTGGTGGTCAAGCAACTGCACACACAGCCAAACGAATAGACAGACATTGCAGACTCGCTTTGCAGACATGATCATTAAGGTGGCACATTACAGCAACAACAGCAACAACAATAAAAAAAAAACAATAGATTGACTTGAATAAAATATGTACCTGTTTCATTTTAAAGTCCAAATCATGAATTGAAAAATCGCCGCAGCGACATTTTTTGATTGAAATTCCCAAGTGTTTACTTCCATGTGCATGTGTATGGGTATATGTATGTATGTGTGTGAAAAGTAGTGAAAAAAAATTGTTGATTGCAATCAGCGCGCGATCAATCAGTGGCGCATGCACATTCAGCAAGCAGCGCCAAGTGGCCAGTAGTATTTGTTGCTGGCTAAGCGCAATCAAGCGTAGCATCCAACT
The DNA here is from genome assembly GCA_963662105.1 of Meiosimyza platycephala. Lineage (NCBI taxonomy): Eukaryota > Metazoa > Arthropoda > Insecta > Diptera > Lauxaniidae > Meiosimyza > Meiosimyza platycephala. The sequence continues at coordinate 16,307,666 of OY759210.1, forward strand.
AAACATCACAGCACACAGTGGCGCAATCTATCAGCATGCTTACCAACAATAACAACAACAACAAACACTTTTCTTTTTCTTTTTTTATTATCGCTCAATCATGATCGACAGCACAGCAAACGGCAGCAGTGTAACTTCTTCACATTGTGATGTGTGAAGTCTCTTCTCTTCTTTGCGAACTTTTTTTTTGTGATTGATCAGTTCATATCAGTTTGAATTTTTATCACCGATGCATATCGCGCAACATGTAACCTAACTAACAACCAACGAAACGAGCAGTCGAACCACAGACTCCCCACCACGTTGACGCCCATGAAATTAACATTTTTTTATGGCCAATTTAGATGTTGCAACTTACAAGTGCGGTAGCTGTTGTAGCGGAAAATTTTTGTTGCAAAAAAAATAATAATGACTTCATTTGAATTTTAACACGTTAGCGAATGTCTTAATAACTTTGACTGTAGTAAGTCTACTAAAGAGGTTCGTACCAAATTCCCTCTGTCTATTTTATTTTAGTAAAATTTTATTGAAACCGATTTCTAGCCATTTAGACTGCTATTGCTAAGCTGCCTTACACTGTTCCTTATCCTTAGCCATATGAAACAAATGCCAATAACATCATGAAACATTACACAGACTTAATTTTATTTCGTAAACCAGGATGTTCTCTAATTTAGTTAGCAAATCGAATCACATAAGCTCGATTTTAAGTGGTCGCTTGTTGAGCTAATATTCTCGCATACTTCTGCATATCGAAATAAATTTGAGCTAAGTTTGAATATAAAGTAACTCTTTTTGGGATCATGGTACTGCAGTTCCGTCAAAAGCCTTAACGAAGATCCTTCACACCAGAGTCAGCGAAAAAATAGAATACTGCTCTGAAAATAAATGGCCGAATTTCGCCAGAACCGATCCAAGCAGTCCAATATGAAAGATTAACTCACTGCCATCAGATCTTCTTCAGATGAAAAAGGACTGGAATTCTATATACCTAGATAAAACAAAAATCATATCCATTCTGCCAACCAGTGTCACCAGTCAAATTGCATAATTTTAACGAAAATATTTGACCTTATGCTCAAATCGCAATAAAGCTTCCTCATAGAATTTTGCTGCTACTCTAATGGATCATCAACAAACAATTCATTGTGCCATAACTACATCTTTTGCACCAACATTTTGCTGATCAACACTTTCTTCCCCTTCCATTGTTGTATTTTTTTTTTCTCTACATTTCTTTATGCGCTACGCAACAATACCGCACCTATTGCAAAACGGAGATCGAGATTCTACAACCAAAAGAATGCAACCAATTGTAGCGTCGCCGAGCAACATCATGTTCAATATGATGTTCTCCCAGCAGTTTTTGTTTTGTAACCTGTCGAAGGTGTTGAAGATGATCATGTTTTTGCCGCAATGGACAATGAATCGAACAACATTGAACGAAATCATCATAGGATGGGTGCCGTATTGAAACTGCTACAAAAAGGGGGTGCAAAAAAAACAAAACAATCGATCGATCGTTCGATCGTTGCTTAGTGCCGCCACCGCCGCCGCTGCTGCCTTGACCACAATCGCCGCATCGGACACCTTCATCTTCGTTATTACCACATTTGTTCTTGCTGCTGCTGGCAGCCAGTTGTGGCAGCATTTGCCACTTGTACACTTGTTTCTGCGGGTTAGTTGCGCGCCGCTTCCTTGGTCGACGATCGTTTACGATCGGTTGGTGATGGTGTAGCACGATCGGTTGGTCTGTCGGTCGATCTTTTTGCTTGTTTGCGCTCGATTTGGTAATTTTTCGATTTTTTTTTTTTTTTTGTTCTTCATTTTATTTCTGATAAACCTTTTATTCTTTCAGTATTATTTTGATTTTATTTTGTATTGCCCCTTTTGTTCTTCACGCATTCATTTGCGGGCTTATTGTGGTCAGTTCACAAAACGTTCGTTTGTCTGTATGTCTGTCTGTTTGAGTAGATACACAAACACACATCGCTCTTTAAATGTTCTTTAGAAGCATCTTTTGTTCTTGATTTTTTTTTCGTATTTGTTGTAGTTTTTATTTTCACTTATTTTTTAACTCGTTAAATTTAACGTGTCCGTATGTCTGTCTGTCCGTCTGTCTGTCTGTGTGTCTATAATGTCTGTCTTCCTTGTTGTCCTCAACTATTATGTACAGTGGTCAAGAACTTTAATCTATCCTTCTTAACTGAGCAAATGGGCAAAAATTTTGTTTGGTTTAAAAACTTATAAGGCTTTCACATTGTCATCAAAAACGGCCGGTTTTACGTATATCTCGTTTTTGATGACAAAGGTTGTAAGATAATGGTTATGGTGATAGAATTGATAAATTTACTTATAAGGAATATAAACAGCAGTAGTATTGGTCATATATATTCCGAATTTTAAAACATTTATTCTCCTTCATATTTGCCCCACTGTTCTAAGGTGAAAAGTGAGTTATAGGAATTCTTTTATAATTCCGTTTAGCTGGAATTGCCCTTGGAGGCAACACGTTTATTGAGTAGAAGATGTTTTGGCCAAAAAAATAAGAAGCAGCAGCAGCATCATTCTAAAGAACCCTTCTACCATGATATTGCTCTGTGTTGAGTCGTTGTTGTTATTGTTGTTTCACCACCGCCACCACAATTGCTGCTTATTGTAGGTGATTATGGCTGGCTAAGCAAAAAAAAAAAAAAAAACAAAACCCTTTTTTATTTAGTTGGCTAAGCCATGGTACCTGTTGCTGCTGCATTGTACCTGTTGCTTTATTCTCGTCTGCTGTATAGCTGCTGATCGTAGATCGCGGGAATTTTCCTTTTTTTTATTTTTGTTTTCTTCTGCATTTGTTTTTTTTCATCATTTTTATTTCTTTTGTTTGCATCGTTTTTTTTTTTTTTTGGTTCGGTTACTGCTGCTTAACTTGGTTAACTGGCGCGTTTATATTTGGAGTAAATTTTTATGGTTTTTAATGTTGGTTACAAGAATATATTGCTTAGCCTACAGCGGGTTCATTACTTTATGCGGGTACAGGTGATTTTGTCCTTGGGTTAGTACTTGGTTTTTTTTGCTTTCATATTTTTATTGCATCAACGTTTAACGTTCATAGTTCATATTTTGTTTGAAGTAAGTAATTGTCTAAGGTTTTAAATAAAATAAGTTTTTTTTTATTCAAATATTTATTAATTTGAGTTATTCTTTTAAAGTTTTTCTTTTGAAATTGCAACCTGTTGAGTTGATAATTCATAAGCTAGTTGGATTAGCAACTTTTTCTGAAGCCATATAAAATATTTACATTTCAATTGAATTTCCGATCAGTTATACCTGAAAATTGAGTTAAAACCACATTTTACGAGCAGATTTATTTGCTATTACTCGAAATATTCTGTGAGGATCAACAAACTGCTTTACCAATCACAACAGCTTTTATATATTTGCTTTAGTATTAGTGCTATCATAAACAACTAGCATTGACATAAGAACATATCATTATTATAACTATTACGCGGGACTTGTACTCAAATTGTGTGAATTTTAATAAATTTTCGAAAAACTTGGCGGTTTGTCTGGATTGAAAAAAATTTTAAAAATGGTAGATTTGGTTCCAAAAAAAATTTAATTTCAATTTGTTACCGTTTTGCAACCGATTACGGACTAACTAATCTAAGTTTTTTTCTATGAGTCAGAGCATCGTTTTGTTGGCAGGGGCGTCGCAACCGGGGGGGGTCAGGGACAGAGGGACAGTATATTTATTTTGCACCCTTACTCGGAAATGAGTTATATCATAATTCGATCAACATTTTTAGGACTCAGCAAATCTTTTTATTAATGTGATTATCTCACATCTTGAGTCTATAGAAATTTGACGAAATCAACATTTGAAAAAAAAATATATGAACTACTAGATTCAAATAAATTGGCATATCAAGTCAAAAAATATCGATATCAATAGTACCGACTGTTTCTAGTATCGGTGATATTAGTCGAGATAAGAGATGCACTGATAACGATGATAATTTATTTGACCTTGATGCTTTAGAGTCGTTAGAAAATATACTTCTTGATGCAAGGAACAAAGGAAATGTACCCACTGAAGAAATTTTATAGTCAAAACTGGGCATTTTCTCAGATGATTTTGAACTGAGCCATCTCCGTCCTCAACTGCAAATATTGAAAAACATGCCTGGCAACAAACCAACGTGCTGCGCTGAAATCGCTGACCAACTTCATCTGACACAACGAAATATCTTCTAAGTGAAGTTTATCGACTTGTCAATTTACTAATGATAGTGCCAGTTTCAGCAGAGCTTCTTGTGAAAGTTCATTTAGCGCTTTGCGACGGTTAAGGACTTATCTTCGTTTAAAAATGTCCCAAAAACGTCTTACCCATACAACGCTATTCCAAGTTTATAAGGAAAATTGTTTTGCTATATCTCATAAAAATGATTCTGAATCTGGATACTTAGATTTGTGAAGAGTTATGAAAAAATTTATATCGCGAAGAAATCGGAAAACCGCTATTGTTAATATTTGAACAAAATTTACTTTATCTTTAATTAATGGAAATTATAATCAACGAATAAAAAAATATCTTCATACAAAATTCTCTTTATGTCCCGTTGTAATTATAGAATAAATCCTTTTTTTTTCAGAAAAATTTATCAATCTTTTTTATTTGAGTTTTCCCCCCACCCCCCATGAAAAATTTCGTTGCGACGCTCCTGTTTGTTGGAACTCAGAACAAACATTAAAGGATGTTCTAGACATAGCAACGTCTGTTGAAACTTTTTTCCCTCAAGACAGCTAGATGTGTGTATGTCTCATGTTTGTAACCGACAGCCACTCCTACCAAATCTTAGCCCAAACATGACTTTAATTTTTCATAAGATAATTATATATAGTAACCATACTGCTTTGAATGACATTAAAACCAGCTCGTTAACAACAAACAGGCGGTAAATGTTTTTATATATCTCTTAAAAACTTATAAAGAAATAAAACTCTATGAGAAACAAAAGCTGATTAACTGTTTTCAACGATTAATTTTATTTTTCTATCGAATTTCAATAAAAATCAACACTTTTACGCTGCACAAGTAGATATCCATTTCAATAAGACTAAATATGATGGACTCCTGAAATCATTAGTAGAACATAAAAATCGAAGAACAAATATAAAAACTTTTATAGATATAGCATCGTATATTGTCAACCCGTTTTATATTGTGGACATAAAAATTCATTGTATGTTGTGTTGGACGCTTAAAAAAAACGGAACCACAATTTTATTGTTAAGCAGACACACAATTCGTATTCAGCGTTAAAGTTCATGCAGTAGAGCTAAATGGAATATAAAAAAAAAATACAAAAAAATTAAGAACTTTGAGACCAAAAAAGGAATCCATAAAACAAGTGGATCGCATCGTATCAATATTACGCGTAGATTGAGTGGGCATCCTTCAAAGCGAATGATCGAGAAAAAAAAAACGAACGAGCGCATAAGCGAGCTACACCAACTGATTAAACAATAAATTAATAATATCAACAACATTCAGAAAAATTCTTAAGTTGAAATTGAGGAAGCGCTTTAGAAGCAATCCATTTACACACGCAACATGAAAATGTTAATAGTGAAGTTTAGGACACGACTTTGCCGCAGATTAGTTTCCACTAACTTATTATTCGTGCAGTAGGTATACATCAGTAATTCTGGAGATTCTTGGCTTGTAAGACACCGTAGCTTTGCTGATGCTTTCCAAGTGCGGAACTCAGCCCATTTTTTTTTCTTGTTTTACTTTTTTGTAGATTATGAAGCTGAGCCCATACTCTCTTAGTCGGCAACAATCCTTGATTTCTTGTTCTTATTGCATGATCTTCTTGTAAGCGTCCATAGCTACTGAAGCCGGCTGATTTTTTAATATTTAACAAAAACTTATCTGAGAGTCATTAGAACTTCAAAGACAACATATTATATTTATAAAGTATTTATAGGGGCGTATAAGAGCCATTTAGCGTATGAAGCATAAAGACATGCATTTTATTATTCGCATTATAAAGACACAAACGAGACTAGCCAACTAAGGTCTTTATAAGCACTTTGTTATGCACATTATAAAGACACTTATGAGACATGAGTCGGTATGTCTCGTATGTGAATTATAACCGATTTTTCTCATTTTTTCTGGCCCACCAGGGTTAGGTATTTAAAATCTAGAGGTGGCAACCAATCAATTTCCTAAGCATTCTAAACTAGGTTTTGTTATCCGATCTGTGGTTACACTCAATGACTTTTTCGCTTCCAGCACTTTAAAGCTTCTAAAGGTAACTCTGCACTGTCTGAGAAGAGACTGCTGACTAGCTTCCAGCATATTTGAGAATCAGTGCCTCGACCACCGAATCGATAACTAGTCTGCTACTATAATGTGTATTACCTGAGGCATAAATCAAAATGTTGAAAGCGTAAAAGATTTTATTTAGTCGTTCTTATCTGTTGGGACGTCACCCGAATGAATACCTTACGAAGACCTTTAGCAAAACTAAAATCCCAACATAAAAATATTCATCTTCACGCACTCATAAAATGTTGCGCAACAATCCACCATTAAATTAAAATGTAAGTGAGTAAATCGCGTCATTACCCGGACAACACTGCTATATGTAAGCAATGATACAACGAAAGGAACCTTTTTTCATACTTTAAGAAAATTAATTAAAATTTTATAACTTTATTTAATTTATAGTGGGTGTATGAACGAAGAACACTGGGCTGTCCGTTTGACTGTCTGCTTTATTTTTCTGTTGAAAATTAAATTGAATTCCATGGCAAACTCTCAACGTCGCCGTTGTCGTCAGCTCCTCATAGCATCAGTGTAGAATGGATTCTTCGTCATCATCGCGTCGCAAAGTTTCATTAAAAATTTTTGTCTGATGTGAGTTTTGTTCTGGTTTTCGTTGAAAATTTTTTTTTTTCTTTTTTCAACAGAATCAGAATCGAAATCGAACTTCAGCAACTTTACCTGGTTATTTCGATGCTTTTTGCTGTTCTTTTGTATGAAAACAAGTTCTCATTACTGTGCTGCTGCTGCTGCTCTTGTTGTTGTTGTCAAGTGGTAGTGGAGGAGTAAAGTTGTTGCTAAAAATTCAAGGTTACACACTGGCGTACTCGTAGTGCCAACTTTTTCAAGCTTCACTCTCCATAGTGTTAAGTGGGGTGTGGTACTAAGAGTACGCACCCAAAGGCGGGCATTATGTGTTTTTCTGGTTTTGTAAAAGTTTTATTTTTGTATTTTTTTTTCTGAAATGCGACTTTATTTTATTTTGTTTTGGGATTCTTTTGAAATCTAGCGACGGCGTTGGTGACGGCGACGACGACGACAACGATGAAGATGACGATGACGATGCCTACAACTGAAATGAAAAGGGATCTCATTATTTTTTTTTCATATCCATTATTGTTGGCTTACCGCACACGGTGTTTATAGCAGTGCCGTTTTTTAGTCTGCATAGATTTTTAGTGCCCGATAATCGGTTCAAAAGGTTTGAAAAATTGTATATTCTGGTACGATTTTTTTAAGGACGTTGTCTTCTCTTAAGAGTTAAAAATTTCTTAGGAATGTTATGGCACTTCATATTGTATTGTGGAAGCTGAATTGGATTGAGAAAAACGGTTGCTGATGAAACAGTATACTGAATGAGTAACCGGTTTTTTATTTTCAAAAAAAACAAAACAATATCGAATAGACATCCCCTGTTAAAGAAAAAAACCTTAAAATTCTAAAAAGTAATCGGTTTTCTACTGAAGCAAAAATCACAATTTTGCATTTTTTGAGAAAAGTTCAATTTTTATATAAGAAATTAAGCCTAAAATTCATTTCTAACACAGCTAAAACTTTCCATGTTTTACTAAAATAACCGGTTCTTTCAAAAAAATGCTTCCCTAGACAACAATTTATTACATTGCAATGAGTTCAATGTCAAACTTTTCAAGCTTCCAACAGCAATCTATCTAAATTAAATTAAAACTCGTTATACGCTAAAGCGAGTAATCGGTTTTTTACAAAAGTGCTGCCTTATCATCATTATGTTAAGAATAAAACATCAAATATTGAAAACAGTTAAGTTGTGCAAAACTTTTATTTGGTTTTCACTACAGCAAGTAACCGGTTTTTTAAACAATTTCTATTTCGCACAACACTCGCATAGCAATATCACCCTATTAAAAATTGCGCGGGCGTTCATTAAACAACCTGTTGCTTGGATTTTGCCGTCGACAGCAAAATAAAATACAGACAGACGGCAACGATGATTATAACGCGTCGATTCATTGTCGTCAACTCAAAAAAGTAACGATCGAAATGAAGCTGCATACGATTTTTGTGTAGCTGGCGGCAACTTTAGGTTCAGGTTCAATTCTGACGCTAGTTGGGGTGCAACTTTGCGGACACAAGCGCTGGCTGTTGGTGGAGGTGCTGGTGGCGGCGCAACCACAGAATTAATCAAGTGCACCGCAGTGCACACAACAGAGTTCTACGAATAACGCGTACAGGTTGTTTTCTGTGCATTTTTTCATTTTAACTTTCTGTATTTGTTTGGCGCGCTTTGTAGGTTTTGTTTCCGATACCCACATCATCAGGTGTTGTCGCGCTTCGCTGTACGCAGTAGGTAATGCAATCTTCGCAATGACCAAAAATGGTGCACATTTTGCTCGTGGTCATAAATAGTGTGTGTAAAAACTTGCAAGATCAACTGCAATTGATAATCGAGTTTTGGTGAATTGCAAGGCGGAAGTTTTAAACTTTAAACTGGTACTGATTAAGTAAATTAAATACCAGGAATTAAAATCGAAACTGATAGTTCAAAAATGATTTATTAAATTTTTTAGAATTAAGAAAGGATCATTGGAGACTCAGTGAAGTATTATCGGTAACGCCAATAGAAACTAAAGGTTCGTTTATTTATATGAAAGTTACTGAATTGCAATTTTTGTATCATGACACTTTGATCCACTGATGTCTCCGTGGAATATTGATTCATCCACTTTCCAAAATATTGACTCTTTTGATATGAAATTAAATACAAAGTTCAAAATTATAACTCATAACATATGTTTCTCTGATAGATTTTAAATATATATCAAAAAATGTCATCGTTCTTCTCAAATGATTAATGTAAATCCTGTCATATTATCGAGCAAAGCATTTTCTTGTAAAACAAAATTATAATTCATAAACAACCTGTTATATACAATATCAACCAAAAAACAAAACTTAATTGATTAATACCATGAAAAAGTGAAATTCATCACAACTGCTGCATTAAGGATGATAACTTTAAAATATTACGCCTGAAGTAGTGCATTGACCCAAGTCAGTGGAAGACACACACCACGTAATAAAACGTAAAGCAAAGCAAAATTTTTTAAAAATTTATGGCGTTACGCAAATCAACCTTTTGGTTGTGTGCCTTTAGAGAAAATAATTTTTTTAAAAAAAATAGACCCTAATCGTGAAAAGTTTACCTCCCAAAAGGTCAATGTTAACGTAGAAATCTTTTACATTTGTTGAACAGATGAACGTAATTAATCATGTAACGCGTTATCATAAAACAACAAAAATAAAACTATGGGAGAGTATACTTGAGAGATGTAAATAAATGCCTACTTGAGTGCTATTTTTGTAATATAACAGATGACAGCACAAACTGGCAACTGACGGTGTTAAAGGATCGAGCATCAGGACCAACATACAGTAATATGCGTGTTTAGGTTAATTTGGTTTGTTTTTACATTTTTAATTTTAATAAACTTAACGCTGCTCATTTTATAAACTCATTTCCTTGGCTTAAGTTTTTTATCTACACAAGGGAGAAATACACTTACAGAAAAAGGTATTTTCTTACAGCCAATATCAAATCTACAAATATAGCCGATAAGCCAAACGAAAAAATTTCGGGAAATTTCAGTGGAAAATTAAACTTTTTAGCTTTTTCGCATATCGACTGGACATTTTACTTTCTCGAGCTTGCCACATCGAAGAAAATTCTATGATATAAGTTGTAATCACTATTCTTTAAATTTTTTCTCATTATACTTTTTTAAAGTAACCACCCTAACGCAAGCAATCAGCCATTTACTACACTGCAAGATATAATTTTATTCACCAACTAAATACCAAGTGCCATATGCTCTATCCAGTTGCAACATTATGCTGCATGTTCTATGCGGTATGGTTGGCGGTAGCGGAATTCGAAAAAAAAAAAAATTGCTCAATTGCATTTTTACTTGTAGTTACCGCCACGCTAGAGCTCTGGGCCAGTTTTACACCAGCGCTTAACCCTGATTAATTAAGCGTGCGCGATGATTAAGTGTTTTTTGGCATCCATCATTCATTCATTTATTCATTTGTTGTGCATTCGTGTATGGGCCTTAAAGTGGTTGCTTGTCGGTGGCAGGATAATTTAGACTTGGCAGGAATATTGGAAAGGAAACATGGTTGCATTTAGTCAGTTGGAAAAGGGCGTTTAAATTGAACCCTCTTCTTTTAATTACCATAAAACAAATGAGTCATTCTTGGTTTGCATTTAGAAATTATTTAATTTCATAGAAAAATGCATAAAATCATATCAAACTAAGCGAAATATTAGCATTTTGCTTAGAAACTAACCCAAAACCTGATATATACTTACTAAATAATCACATCGTATGAGAAATCTAAATACATCGTATCAGAAATGAAAAGTTTTCCGAAAAAAATGTAAGTGAAATTGGAGTAAGAAGCTCTAACAAAAAAAAAGTTCAAAGGAAATTTAATACAATTTATGCAACGAAATAAACCTTTATGTTCTCAAAAATATCAAAATAATTTCCCATAAAAACTTAAAATTATTTTTTGTCCAAGATAATTGAACAAATGGCAGAAAAATATTGAAAAATTTGCCCAAAGTAATATTTTTCTTTTAAATTTTTGAACGAAATTTAATTTTTGTTAAAACTTACACAAAAGTTAAACATTCGTTAAAATTACGAACAAGTAGCTATACATAATATCAAAATTCAAAATGCCTACCGACTGCGCACTAACAGCACAAGTAACCTTTCGGCGTCTACTGACTTGGTGAGAGGACAAATGTAGATAAGCACCATTGTTAGAGCGAGCGAGGTGAATATCTGACTGATGTTCGTCAAAATGACGAAGGTTAGCTATTCAGTGCATTTCCTAAAAATCCAAACGCCATCACTAACACAGGACATATTTATTTATTTTTTTCATCTTCAGCAAAAATAACGATGGGAGATAATTAAGAATTGAATATGGGTGAAGTCGATTCACGGGCAAACCTACCACTTTATATCCGATTCAATCCGATTTTATAAGAATACTTGTAAGGAATAGGAAAACCTCCAGTCAATATGTGGGGAAATTTGGAAAAGAAAGCGCGGCTTATCATATACTACATACATAGTTCAAAAAGTCCTCGGGAATTTCAAATCGTTATAATTTTTTGGGAGTGGCAATTTTTTAGCGAGGAATGTCAAATTTTGATGACATTTCATTTAGTAAATTTTGAAGTTATCGCTGTATGAGTGACGCTAATTTTGGTATTTCGTAAACAATGGAAAAAAGTGAATTTCGCATTTTGATAAAACATTGCTTTATGATCGGAAAAAACGTGAAGCAAACATTGGAATGGCTCCAAAAACATCACAGCACATCTTCTCCGTCGCAAACAACTGTTTACAGATTGTTTGCTGAATTTAAAATTTGTCGAACGAGCACCAGTGATGCACCACGTTCGGGCCGGCCAAATGAGGCTACCACTTCAGAAAACGTCAAGAAAATCCATTTGATCCTTTTGAAAGACCACAAAGTGAAAGTGAGAGAGCTAGCAAACATAATGAAATTGTCGATCGGTAGAATTTTCAATATTTTGCATTAGCATTTGGAAATCAAAAAGAATGTGCGGGCGATGGGTGCCGCGTTTGCTGACAATTGATCAAAAGCAACATTGTGTCGGTGATTCAAAGCAATTGCAAAATTGAACGAATTGCTGCCCCACCCACCGTAGACTTGGTCCACAGCGATAATTATCTGTTTCCAAACTTGAAAAGATGGCTGAAGGGAAAGAGATTTTACTCAAATGATGAGGTCGAGTTCGAAACTGATGCCTATTTTGATAGCCTTGACGTCGACTACCACATACTACTACTATACTACTATATACTATATCGAAAGGAGGATCGTTGGATTAAGTGTATCTCCCTCGAAGGGAACTATGTTGAAGAATAAAATCGATTTTTATCAAAAAGTTTGTGTTTTCATCATTTTTCTCGGGACTTTTCGAACCATGTAGTAGACCTGAAGTGGATAAGAGAGAGAGAGAGAGAGTAGCACCATACAATAAAGAGTAAATGTCAACAAATATAAAATATATTTTTCATAAAAACTTGAGGCTTCCTTTCGTGCGTAGAGTATTAAGTTATTGATAAGGCCAAAAATAACAACACTAATTGTTCTTTTAAGAATCAACATTTTTGAGAAAGGAATCTATAATATTTTTTTTTGGCGAAGACGCTCTACAAAATTTTTCAAACATACTTACAAAAAAAATTTAATAGTTTTAAATATAATTCATTAAATATTTTTTGGAAACAAAAAAAATAAAATTAGAAGTGAGCCGGAAAATACTTAAATGACAGTAGAATATATTGAACTTTTTATATACGAAATGCTGCCCTTCGTATTTTGGATAATATTTTCATATATTAAAAAAGAAAAATACTACACAAAATATTCTAATATATAAAAACTATGGCATATTTAAATTGCCAATTTTACAGAAGATGATGCTTTATTCCTTTCTTTTTTTTTGTTTTAACTTAAAATTTTGGCCAATTTTTCAATCGAAAATTCAATTTGCACTGCATCTAAGGATAACCTAAAATAATTTCCAATTTTGAACTGCACACCTAAAAAAATGTAATTATTATATAGCTCTTTCTAAGGATTTTTCATATGTAGAGAATAATATTTTCTCATTTTTCTCATAACTCGAAAAATATTGCGATTGAAGCAAAAGTTCATCAATAATTATTTTCAAAAAAAAAACAAAAACATATACGACTCAATATACAGCAAAATAAGCTCTTGTAAAAATTATTGTTATTGCATCGATGCTTCTCAATTATTAATTTTAATGTTCGATTTGATTCACTGCGTAGTCACTGCTCGAAGCGCGCAATAGAAATACACGCAAAATACAATTTAATGGCATCGCGTGTCTGCAATGTGGCACAAATTAAATAAACGCAGAAAATGCAGCATATGAGAAGAAGTGCAGGCAGGCAGGCAGCCAAATATCAAACATTTGATAGCAACCCTAAACTGCAACTCACGTGACTCACACCTACGCCCAGGAAAAATAGAAAGAAAAACTTTTATTTTCAGTCGAAAAATCATACTAAAAGTACGTCCCAGCATTTATTCGTACTAAGTAAATTGGTAATGGTGTTGCCGCTGTGGTATTAAATAAATGTTGGCACAAGGATGGGCACACTAAATGACGTGGAAGATAGACGAAGGATACAAATTAAAATTAAAATAAATGCGATGAATTTTTACCTTATGTCAGCAGGGTAAACAACAACAACAACAACAAAAACAACATGACATGCAATATTTATAATCATACAACCAGACAGCAGATCTCCACCCCACTAATTGAAACGCAGTCGTCGACTGAACCCGTAAAGTTTTCAGTTACTACATACACCTTCTGTTGTCTCATTAATAAAAATTTACTATGGTGCGTAAGTTTTTCATTTTTTTTTTGCTTTTTTTTTTTGTATAGCGCACAACAACAGGTCACGCGTTAAAGTGCAAGAGCGAAGGGTGCAATTTGAACTTCACATATCTGTAACATAGTATCCTTGTTGTCTCATCAAATTTTGGAAGGAGTTCAGTTTATATAAAATATGAAAAGAAAGTTATCTGACTGACTAAGAAGCGCACAGATCAAATCTGTTACCTATGTGAGTTTTATTCTGTAGGAACTATTGCGTTTAATACGAAAGCGTACGATGAAGATAGTTTTAGAAAAATGTTTTCCCAAAGCATTCTGAAAAATTTTAAAAGATGGAAATTGATATTTAAAATAATTCTCATAATCAAATTGTAGTAGGCAAAAGACTTCATGTACCTTATCAACTATAGGTTAAATACTACAATCATCCTATAACTCCGTTAGGTGCGTAGGACCTCAACAAAATTTCGATAACAATTTTGATCCATGAATCATTGTTTTGTGGTGTGCCAGCTCGTTTCGATTAATGATATATCAATTTTGAGTACTCGGTGCCGCGATCATCTGCGTGTTTCTCTGCATCTATTTGTTTGCGAAGTCCCCCAATGCGCTAATCGACAGAATTTTTTAGCATCTATGCTGATCGTGTGGCGTATCCATCGTCTTTATATAATCTTAGTTGATATAGGATAATGGTTGGCACCAAATTCTCAATATCCATCTCAAGCAAGAATTTACAAAGGATACTTAGCTTTTATTATAGTTTGTTCGTATAGTCTAGTCCATGATTCCATAAAGCAACACTAAATGAATATTTGATTTAAATATTTCAATCTTGGTCTGTGTTGAAATTATGTTTGGATTTCATTATTTTTGTAAAGACACTTCTCACTTTGTTGATTTTTCTTCTACATCTTCTGCTGTACCGCCATTGATAGTCAGAACGCTGCCAAGGTAGCAGACCAAGTTATTATTTATTATAGACCAAATCCATCTCAAACCATGCAGTCGGAGTGACTTCAAATTGCGGAATTGGTTGCCGATTAAATATGTTGTTTTTCAAAGTAATTAAGGATATATATCGTTACCCGATTTGATTGAAAATTATTTTTATCGAAGTAAAGCTGAGTTATAGCGCTTTTTATGAAAAACAATAACAAGGCTGATTTTCTCAAAAACCCAATTTTTCTTTCGCTTAAAATTTTACTTTGGATTTGTATTAATATGATAAAGAAATGACATGAGTTTAATGCCTGTGAACCCACATTTGAGGTCAGGAGATTTGATTCCCCAAAATGAAAATGTCAATTTTTTTTTTCGTCATTGCTTAGCCACTCTACGGTACTATTTTCAAAGCAAATAACAACAGCAACATTCCAAATTACTTTCTGCAAATTCTGCTTGCATTCTGCATACTTTTTTCCACCGTTATTTTCGTAATAACATTTTATCATAGGAAATATATTAAAACATTGTAAGCACATATAGCTTTTTCGCTGACAAAGTTAAGCAAACAAAACACTCTAAACCCACAGAAGGACAGTCCTTGATGACAACAACGATCATTCGAATAATAATGCAATATAGCTTAAGCTTTTTAAAAAAAAATGGGACCCCAAACATTCCTCAGAACAAATATCACGCATTTGATTTAGTACCAGAAGACCGATCATAGGTTTTTCGTTTTGAGATTGAAAAAGTCGAAAAATGGAAAATGCTGAAAAAAATCGCTGAAAAAAAATATTGGAACATTGGAAAAAAGTGAAAGAGGTTGAAATTGTTGGGCAATTTGGAATAAGCCGAAAAATTTTGAAAAGTCGAAAAAAATTTAATAAGTTGAAAAAAATTGAAAAAGGTTGAAAAATTATAAAAAAAAGGTAAAAAAGGCCAAAAAATTCGAACAAGTATGAATAATGTTGAAAAAACTTTAAAATAAGTGGAAATTTCAAAAAAAGGGAAAAGTGTTGAAAAAAGTTGAGAGACTCAAAAAAGGTTGAAAAATATTGAAAGAGATTGAAAAATGTTGAGACAGGCTAAACTATAAAAATCTATAAAAAATGGATTTATTAAAAATCGTGAATGAGGTTGAAAAACCTGCAAAAAGTTGAACAAAGTTGAATGAGGTTGCAAAATGTTGAAACAGTTGAGAATTGTTGGAAAAGTCGAAAAAAGTATGGAAAGTAATTGAGAAAGTTGAAAGATTTTGAAAAATTCGATAAAATTTGGAAAATTTTGCAAACATTGAAAGAGGTTGAATAAGTTGAAAAAATATTTATATATATTGAAAAAGTCAGATCATTTTGAAAAATTATGAATAAAGTACAAAAACCCCAAACAAGTTAAAAAATGTTGAAAACCTTGAAACAAAATGGTGAATGTTGAAAAAAAATTGAAGAGGTTGAAATATGCTAAAACAGGCTAAAAATTGATCAAAAATGGAATATGTTGAAAAACTCGCAAGCAGTTAGTAAAAGTTGAAAGAGGTTGAAAAACATAAAAACATTAAATCTACTAACCAGATTCATGTCGAATTAGATGAATTCTTTATGGTATCACCATCAAACGCTTACTACCCATACAAAAAAACTTGTAACCAAATCATAGCTAGGTACTCAAAATTTAAATAAAATAAACAAAAAAAAAACTTTTATAAAATACCAACCGATCGCGAAACAGATTTTTTATGCAAATCACATTAAATTTGAATTTGAGAGCGCGCGCACACGATTTCAACGAATGGTAATTGCGAATGTTTTACTGTACACATTTCTGTAAATCGCTATTTATTTGTCTATTTGATGTGTAATGCGTTTGCGCACACGCAATTTACGCAAATTTTACACTTGTAACGCGCATGCGATCAACAAACTGACTGCTGCTGCTGCTGCATACCATACATGCAGCATGCGGCACACGCATCAACACGATGACGATTGCATGCAGCACAACAGAAAGCGCAAAGGAAATGCAACAAATGTAATTCAACGAAATTAATGACACACGCCTCTGTGTATAGGTGTGTGTGTATGTGGCAATAAGTGAAGACAGTTACAATTTTCAATGATCAAATTCTAAAGAGTGTACCTCATTATCATTGGAAACTATCTGTGGTTAATGATGATCTGATAAAAATTTTATACTTTATTTCAAAAGATAGTTCCTTAAATTGAATAAAATGTGATCCACTCTAATTTGTTAATTTTTTTGTGGAGGCTTTATTTGTTCAGGCTTGATGAAAGTTCGAATTTGCATATTACATATGTTCGTTACTTAGTTGCTTGCTAGGCAAATAAACCGTAATAACAGGTACCGATTTGAGTTTACAATCAGATCAGCACTTGTTGTCACAAAGCCTTGTATGGTTGGAGAGAGAATAAAAAAATATCACGTACTACGTACTACCAACTAGCAATAAAATAGGATACCTACTTAATTTGACCAAAATGAACGCCTCTGTTTTTTTCTCGTTGTAGCTGTATACAATTTATGATTATGACTTCATTTAGTATGGAGTCTACAGTACAATAAATTATTGAAAGGATATTTTTCATGGTATTGAAAATATGGACGTACATAAGTTGAATTTTGAGTTTAAAATTTAAAACTGAAAAAGTTTAGGTACATTAGTAGGAATGGTTCAATATTTTGAAAGCATTAATTTAATAAATTTCCTCGTGATACGAGAGAATATTATTATATTATGTTCATTAAGGACATAATGGCAGAATTGTTTCTCCGAACTTATAGACACTAATTGTTTTTAATGTTCCAGCTCGAAGTTTTACAGCACCTAATTTGTTCTATACCGCCTATCATAGGTCTACCTACGGTCTTAATAAACCGATCTCAAGATGCTTACCAACGTTCAACATGCATGCTAATCTACGAGTACATATTAGAATTCAGTGATCATAGAAATATTTTCAAAAACAGATAATTAAATTAATATACTTTCCATTCCTTTCCTTACCATACTTAAGAAAAGTTAATTGGCTTTGCCACGTATAAGTAAGTACTGCCCGTTTGAAATAAAGAGACGAGTTTTGAAGCAAAATTAGAAAAAAATGTATTTTTGTTTGGGAAAAAATGTAGTCGCAAGTTTCCTGCTGGAAAAAGCAGAAAAACGAATGACAGATTTTTCTACGTTTAAGTTAAACCATAGTTCGTCCATATGAATTGTAATAGAAAACAAAATGTTTCCGCTGTTCACAAGTTTGATCTAGGAATCTCAAATTTTGGTAGAATTTTCCTCAAACCCGATTCAATAATATAGGCCTATGGGCAGGCCCGGATTTAGAAATTTTCCGCTCTTAGGCCGCTCACAAATTGCCGTCCTTCTTCACGGGTAAATATGGATAAAAAATATCAAAAGTGAGGACCTTTTTGTAGGTAGTGTAACTCACACCATCACCAATTCACTATAAAAAATTAAAAAAAAAAAAAAACAAAAGTTCCAAAGTTCCCAATATTTGCCGCCTCTAAAATCTTGCCGCCCTAGGCACTGGCCTAGTGTGCCTCTAAGGTAAATCCGGGCCTGCCTATGGGACCGTAAAAAATAAACCGCACTTTGCATGTATTTTATCCACATTTTCGGCCAACACGAAAAATGTGAGCGCGGTTTGACAACAGTGGGCGGTACCTCCCATACAACTAAAATACCTAAAACGTAATTTATTGGCATCTTGGGCAGAATTTTTATACGTTTTAGGTGGTTGGTTTTTTCGTAAAATTTCAACGAAAACGGACACAAACTTTGCCCGCGCCGTCGGTTTCTGTTTAACCCTCCAATGAGCGATCACGTGCAAGGCATCCCCGTGCACCAAAAGTTTTGTATTGGTGCCAATAAGAACCACGTAAAATTTGGTCCATTTCAGAAAACATTTGATAGACCCACCACCGTTTCGAAAACTACCGAAAATCATTAATATCTCTCCGATGCTTCCCTCTAAAGGAATCAAATGTATGACAAGTTCCAAAAGTTCCTCCACATCGTCATCGTTGTAATAATCCAAAACTACCTTTTACTCAATATTTTTTTCAATATCGTATGATAAAATTTGTTGGGTCTGCTCAGGCCCATGTGCGCTTGACTGACAAAAAAGTTTAAAACTTTTATTACAAATATATCTCAAACGTATCGTTTACTGGTTTATTGCGATAGCCTTGAGTTATTCGAGGAAGAAAAAAAGATATACAAATTTGAGAACCGATTGGGCCTGGCCAGACCCATACGCTCATCGGAGGGTTAATTGTAAAATTTATATAAGCAATTTAAGAACTATAAAATATGTCTCAATTACAACAATTTTCCGCATTGTCCTAAGTACTTTGCTTAAAAAGATAAAGTGTCCTTGAATATGAATTTCTTAAGAAATTATTGACTTTCATTGGTAAATGTTCTTCTATAGAAATATATTTCCTTGCTTCCTACGGCAAAAAGTAAAAAAAAGAATCTGACTTATATACAAATATATTTTTGTATTAAGACGAAGTTAGAATTTTTTTTTTTTTTTTTTGGTAACATGTCCCAAATTGCACCATTAATTGAATTTTGGGGATGTATTCGTTTATAATTTTAACGATAAATCACTGCAAAAACCGTAAAAGACTTCACCAACATGGACTAATGTGGCAAAGTTACATAAAACTTAAATCAAATCATTAAATTGTTCCAATAAAAAGTGTAAAAAAAAACCATACTGACAACACTTGTCAAAGACAGTGCATATGACAATTATACGTACACCAAAGTTATTCCCCTCTCTCAATGACTCTGTATTTTACGACTCAACATGACAGAAGTTGTAGCACATTTTCCCACACATTAAAATTGTCAAGCCTTTTATGGCACACTATACTATAAGTAACGACATACAAACTGTGGTGAAATTTACCAATACTCAAAAGGCTCCTTTAGCGACAAAACTCAATGGACTTGTGCAACTCGCTATTCATATGCTAAGTTTTTATTGCCATGTCTTTAAGACTTCGAGCCTACTTTAAATCGGAGTTCAACCTGTCCATTTTATTAAAGAAAATGATGCGTAATGTTTTTATTTGTTCAACTCTATTGTATAGACAATATCATTGGGATCATTGGTAATAACAACAACAATAACAACAACAATATTATTGTCATCATTATCAATAGTAACATCATCATTATTGAAATGATTGTTGTTGTTCGGTATTTTTATTATATGTGTCATCCATAAACAAGTCAATATTGATTCTGGTACTGAGCTTTGTTTCGGGATATGCTCAATAAGAATATTGACACTAACATAGCTATACTGGCATAACATTCCAAGCCTTTTATGCTCTGTTACGCTATGCTTTTGATAAGGACCACACCAAGAAAATTGTGGTCGAATGCATAACGTATATGCATCATTATTCTTTTGTCTACGTTTGCTCTTTTATAACACAATTTTTGTGTTCCTTTTTTTGGAATCAAAGTGCATCCAATTAAAATGCGTCACATTTGTTGTTGTAGTTGTTGGTTGAAGTGTTAGTTTTGCTTTGATGCTAATTTTATGTACATTTGAGTCTAGGGCTACCATATAAATGATTTTTTTGAAATAAATTGCACTTTATGAGAAGTGAGCGATCAAAGTGCAATTTTTTTGATTTTATAACTTTTTAATTGTTCTCCATTGACATCAAATCCTATAGAAATTTCAACGTTAATTTGGAAAATCAACTGTTAATTAGTTGAATTTTTGCGAAAAGCTTCAAAACGGAACACATCCACAGCACCTTCATCAAAATAGAACACTTAAATCAAGGTTTATTATAGCAATTATTATCATTTTATGAAAAATTATGAAAAAATAAAACTTTTGGATCAAAACGAAATATTTTCAAGAAGCTTCATCACAACGAAACATATCCAATTTATACAATTTTTCTGAAAATAAATCAAAATAGGATATTTCCAAAAAAGTTTTATCAAAACGGAACATTTTCAGCACAGTTCATCTAAGCGAAACTTCTTCATTTTACAAAATCCTCGGTAAAATACATCAAAACGAAGTATTTTCATAGCACTCCAATCAAAATGGAACATTTCCTAGGAAGGCTCACCAAACTAGAACTTTTCTATTGCATAAAACTTTCCTGAAAAGACATCAAAATGGGATATTTCCACAGCTTTTCCATTTAAACGAAGCATTTGTATATGAGGAGTTGACGAACAGAACGGCACATGTCCATGGTCGGTCGTTTTGAGTTTTTTGATGGAATCGTGCTCATTTTACCTTCAAGTAATTTCAATCTCAGACACTTCAAAAAAGTACTAGATGTCATACTTTTTCTATACTAAAGTGAAGGTTTGAAGGAGACATAAACAGTTTTTGGCGATTTCTGAACATTTTTAGCAAATGGACATGTGCCGCTTTGTTCGTTCACTCCTCATGTAATGAACACTAATAACTTTAATATTAAAAAAAACATTTAATTTTGAGGAATTTCAGGCACGGAGAATTTTTCGCAAAAGTGGAGATGTTTTGTTTTGGTCGCAGACCTCACATAAGAAATAATGCAATAACAAACATAAATGAAAAATTCGCCAAAGAAGGTTGTAAGTCTTGAGCTATGGCCATAGACATCCCAATTTTATGCAAAAGTACTGTGGCAAGCAAGGCAACTTAGTTCAATTTCATTGCATGATTTTAGGCATATAAGAAATGCTTTTCCCGGAAAATTTGATTTTGAAATGAAACGCGTACAAAGTTGATTTCTTATTTAGCTGGCAACCCTTGGTATACCCTATCATACCATAGTTGTTAATAATGTCATGCGTGATCACTTGTTGCACCATCGCGCGCTCACAGGTTCATCTTCACGTTTATTTTATGACATTTCTGTTAACTTTTTTTTCATTATGTTAATCTTTATTTTCTTCTCCATATGATGTTTATTTGGTTTTCTTTGCGCTGCTTCCCATACTAATCGAAATCTTTACTGACTCAAATTCATTTTGATTTTATGTTCGGTCAAGTGTTCTTCATATCATTGGTTGTTGTCCAAATAAACATTTTAATTAGTTTTTCTAATGCTTGTGTGGCCTATTTTGTTGTTGCTATGACACTTATCATAATATTTGTTTTTGTTTAGTTTAGTAATTGGCACGAAAAGTAGGTTTCCATTATTTAAAAGCACCCTTGTCTGTGGAATTTCATTAATTGTCCAAAAGTTTTATATTATAAACAAATCGGAGCTTTAGTTGTGGCTGCAGTCAATATCGGCTCGATTTCTTAACTCATAATAATGAAATTTGTTTATTTAGTATTGAATTTTTGAGTGGCTCATAAATTTGAGCTTATATTGTAGTGAAATTCTATGGAAATACTAATTTATGTTCGTTTGCATATATGTATGTATGTTTATTTTATGATAAACAATTTTTTAGCGCAGTTATAATTATGGCTTTGAGTATTAAAAATCTTTTGGGAAATACAAAGTTTAATTTTTGTCAAAGTATTGTTATGCTGCGATAGGTTCTAAAAGTTTTCAATTGTTAGACGTTTTAATTTGATATTCAAGTTTTTTTTTTTGAAGTAAAATATGAAGGAAATATAGTTCCAATATATCTTTCATTTCAGTTTTAGCAATAGTTAACTCTAAAATAATAATTATGTGTGCAATTTTGCAGATATTTTGAACAACTTTAGGTCATGACTAGGGCGACCAAAAATAAGCATTTACTTAAAAAAGCTTATTTTGCTTATATTACATAATTTTTGATGTTCATGCATAATTATGGCGATTAAACATATTTTTGCTTATTTTGAAAAAAAAAAAATTGGCAGCCTTATTTTCTTGGCATATGCCGTTCGCAGTTCAAAATCGTAAATGCTTATTTCTGGTCGCCCTAGTCATGACCTTAAGTGAATTCATTAGTCACATTTTTCACATTAAATCGCTAGCTCAAGTTGATCACTGAGGTTTTTCTATTTCTTGGCGATTGCAGTGTTTAAAATTATTAACCTTTAGAAACATAATTGAATAATTACTTAAAATGTGACATTATACAAACAAAACAAAAGGTGGCAGCCCTAGAAGTCACCGATTAGTTTGAAATTTTGTCTCGTTAGCAGGCTCGGACTTAACTTAGAGGCACACTAAGCCAGTGCCTAGGGCGGCACGATTTTAGGGGCGGCAGATATTGGGAACTCTGAAATTTTTTTTTTTTTAATATTTTTAAGTTTATTTACACAGGGGGAAAATGGGCAAATACTTGGGTCCTCACTTTTGATTTACGAAAATTTTTTTTCCATTTTCACTAATGAAGAAGGGCGGCAATTTGTGAATGTCCTAAGGGCGGCTAATTTATAAATTCGGGCCTGCTCGTTAGAATTCATTTCTTTTTATTGTTATTTAAGTTAATTTTGTTGCATGATCAATTTTCGAATATATCGAAAACTTTGAAAGAAGAAACGCTTTATACTTGATACATATTTGATCTACAGAAAATGAGTACGGAAAAAATTGTTAATTTTCGACCAGATTTGCGTTATCTAGCAAATTTTGAACCAAAAAAAATCAATTTGGGACTACTGTGCAATGTTGAAAATTATGCTCGACATGCTTTACAGCTTAATGTTAAATTTTATTTCTGTTAGCGATCGTTGATCGAAGTGTTAGGTCCTTTAACTTTTTTAGAAGTTGTGAAGATGTGGAAGAATAATGTAATTTTCTCTGCTCCTGCCCCGCACTTGCTAGAAAACGCCAAAAAAAAACATGTGGTTCGTTTTTATTTGATGACCTGGATGACCTTAGACATGTTAGTATAGGTCAAATATTTAGTTTTATTGCGAAATCTGGTTGGTTCAACGAGAGAGTATAGTCAGACACCCTGTAGTATCACAATGGATCACATTTGGGCTAAGCGAGTCGGTTTCGTAACTGACTGCCACTCCTACCTAACCTAACCTTAGATTTTGCTTAAAACTATAAATTTATCGAACAGAGTTATTCACGTGACACTCCAAAAGTCTAAATATGTCCAAAGTCACAATGAATGGAACGGTAGCCATGAGGAGTAATAATAGCGCTTTCTTTTGAAATTTGGTACAGACTGTTTTTTAGTATAAAACAACAATAATTTCTGAAAATAAAAGAAATCACCCCACGTGGCACACCTACCTCTCATGAAAAAGTTGTGATGTGGTTAAGGCTTTTCCTCAAAATGGATATCAATTTCAATTAACTTTGTAATGCTGATTTCAAAAATGTTACAAACTGCGTCTTATCTTTAATAGTTTTCAAGTTATTAATTTAAATGCTTATATCTACTGTTTTTAAGAAGCTTTTGGCTTAATATATTTTATTACAAAGAGGTTGTAAAATGGTGAAATCTCACTTACCTGTTCTTCTACCTTTCAGAGCTCCTTTCGTAGTTTAAGCATCTACTCTAACACTGCAAGCTTTTGCAATTGGTAAAATTACTGTAAATCGTTGCAAAATCTGAAAAAAAAAAATTTTTAGCTCAAAAAAAAATCATTAGAAAAAATTGTGAAGACCTGCCCTTAGGCCTTAAAGAAATCCGAGGATATAAATTGCAAGTTTGCGAAATTTCTCAATTATAACATTTTAGGCTCAAATTTTCAAAATATCAGCATAACTCACATATAAAATATATGAAACATCAACATGAACTTTATCATAAAAACTTAGAACTGATTTGCTTAATCAACCCACCTCAAAAGATATAGCGTATTACATGAAAAATTAAGCTTATTAGGGAACGTTTATTAATTACGTGAGTCAAAATAGGGGGGAGAGGGTCCGGCAAAATCTCAGCAAATCTCACCAAGGGGGAGGAGGGCGTCAAGGAAAACCTCACGTCAACTTCTTAATGCATAGAATTTACATTAAAAATTATAATTTAAATCTCACGGGAAGGAGGGAAGGTATTCCGCCAGATCTCACCAAATCTCACCAAGGGGAGAGGGGGTCCGAATTTTCAAAAAAAAAACCCTCACGTAATTAATGGACGTCCTCTTACAGCAACATCAATTCAATTTAATTATTTATTCTATGAAATCAATTTTTAAATACCCAACTTGATTAAAAAATAAATATTTATCGGACTCCAAATCTATTTTAAATGAGCTCCATTTGTATGTTTTTATAGTTTTTTTTGGATCATCAAGAGGTGTTGTGTATTTTATTCGATCTTAATTAACCAATTAAAAAAAAAACAAATCTCAAATATTAAAGGTCCACGCTCAAAAAAAAAAAAAAAAAAAAAACTGCTCTTATTTTGAAAACATTAACTGAGGTAGTTAATTAGATTCATTTTCTTTTATCTGAAAACACGCTTTGCTTACCATAGTGTGTTTTCGAATCAGTGTATCAATTAATAACTTAACACATCTTTGACATTAGCAGATACTATGAGACGACAATCAATGACATTTAACTAATGAGAGGAGCCCTAATGCCAACAAGTGCATTTAGGTGGTACCCTGATTTCTACGAATTAAGACAATAACTATGAAATCTCGAGTATGAAATTGAAACAAAAGAAGAAATAAAAAATTAACATATATAATTTTATGTAAATTACATACAAATCAGTATGACAAAATCCTATATTTGGGTTATCTATGAAATGACACTAAATGAAAACTATGCTTTGTAGTGACTACTGTTAGGCATATGTATTAGGGTGGAGTGAAATTTGCTTTCTTCGATTTTAAATTTGGCAGAGAAATTTATTTGAGAAAATAAAAATTGCTGAAGACCGATGTTTTCACATTGAAAATTTTCTCAGAGCACTTGATTAATCGAAAATTGAATATAATTTGATTTTGGGATAGCATGAAACAGCCTCATATTTTTTGAGATATGTTGAAATTTTCAAAATGTTGCCGTAACTTCCTTCAGGCAACTTTTATTATTTATTTTTTTATTTCTATTTATTTAAGAATTTATTCCTCATTTTTCTGTTCACAATATTTCTTTATTAATACCCTTTTACCTGAAAGAGATCGGCCAAAGGTTTGAGTATTCCCTCATATCTGGAAAACTATGAAACTTGAATGTTTGCTCAAAGTCTACTTCAAATAGTAGTCTATTTATTTTATTGAAGCGTTCTGTTATGTATTTTACTGGAATAAAATGTTTCGGGACGTAAATAGTTTCGGAGATATAGCTGACATAGTTGCTATAAAAATTATTTATTGATTGAAATCCCTGAACTGATTTAAAAATTATGTTTATTATATAAAATTGACTTGTATAAATTATAAAATTGGTTTTGGATTAAAGCTTGAAATAAGTCTCTTAACTTAAACCCATCCCTTCTTCTAAAAACTCTGTCATTGATATATAATTTTACTCAAATAACGGAACTTGTAAATTATCGCCGATCTTTCTGTACTGACCCTTTTTTCAAAGGTTTATAGTCTATGTGCTAACCAATATAATGAAATATTCCAATTAAATTCATCTTTCATAATAAAACAATAATTCTGAAATTGGTTCAAGGGTTCCCAATTTTCTTCGTCAAATTTTATCCTTTAGCCTTTGCTATCTTTTCGAGATGTTATATAAAATCTTTAATTTAATACGTGATATCTCGGCGAGATGACTTAAAGTCAACAGTATTAATGTTAATTGATAAAAGTTCTGGAGTAGCAATGAGTGTGGACCGCGCTCTGATGGCTCTCATCTGGGGAGTTTTTGGGACTTTTCATAGCATTTATTATTATACATATATATGAAATGATTGCTAGGGGTTAATGTTTTTAGTGTGATGATCAAACATAAAACGAAATGTCATCAATATTGAGTACATTGGCAGAATATATTATACCAAAGAAATTAAGATTGATGATCCGAACACTTTTAATTCTGCGGCCAAAGAATTCACATATTCAAAACAAAATATTCTATAAGAAACTTTTTTCGGAGCTTCTCAAATAAACACGATAATCTCTTGTCACTAAGACGTTCAGTTTCAATTAGAAATTATTTTTTTGGAAATTATTAAATTTTCTTAACATTTCACTCTTAAGATATAAAAAATAAAACCACTTTAAATTTATACAAAGGGCGTGCCCTCTGACTATAATTCACTTAAAGTGGACCCACCCTATTAACTACGCATAGTTCACAATAGTTATGACAACAAGCGCGACACCTGATTCGTCGAATTTTAAATGAATCGAAACTATCAAATACAAGCGAGCAAGGTGACCAGCTAAAAATATGCATACGGCCAATGATCAAGTGATGGCGTTGATATCATTTGGGTGTGGTTGTATTGGTGACAATTAATTTGACAAATTTATAACTTAAGTGTAAAAAATGTTGCTACCAATGTTTCATGTCGTTGCTAATGAGTTGATTGGCCATGATCCTGTGTTGCTGGATCGCCGCATGTGTTGCCATTAAAATTGAAAAAAAAAAAAATTTGTTGCGCGCAGTTAATGACCCTGAGAATAAAATAAATTTTATAGTTTATATTGAGCGCAATAATTTAATTTTTAATTTTTAACACAAGAAGAGGAAGATTTGATTTCAGACAGACAAACAAAAAATGGTAGTGCGCAGAAGCAACATCGAAACAAAAGCAAAATTGATTTTAATGAGCAAAAATAAAACAAAAAAAATTTGAATAAATTTTGAGCGCGTCCGATGCTCAACTCAAAACGATCTAATTAAATGTTTTTTTTGTTGTTTTTTTTCTTCATTTTTTCTTTTTGGGCTAATAAAATTTGGCAACTTTATGATCGCCATTAAAATTTAATTAAAAGCAGAATTTTTTATTTGGCTCAAAATAAATATTCATAAGTTGTTGTGTTTTTTTGCCCCCCTAAATTTGGCGGTTTCATTTTAAAATTACAAAATGGCGTCTACAGTAAAGTTGATGCTTTTGCCGTTGACAGCATTAAAACGCGCAACATATGCGTTTTTTAACCTGTTGGCGGAAATTCCATGCAAAATACTGCAACAAAAAAACTTTGCATGTTCAAAATTTCTTGTTCAACATGATTTTAATGAGTAATAAATGTTTCTTTAGCAACTAAATTGATAAAAAAGAAAAAAGCTGACTCATTTTATGTCCCTCATCTGTCGCGTGTCATCTTTAGCAAAGTCACGTAGTGAAACAAAACACCTGACCAAACTTTGTCATAGTTGTTACCGATAATCTTGCACTGACCACCTTCTTCTTCACAATCAAAATTGGAGCTGCATGTGTATGTTGTCCTTTGGCTTGACATGAGGCATGCGCTGTAGGCACGAAATATGCCCAGAATCGTTGAAGATACGTTGCATTTGAATGCGAGTCACTAGCTGTCATGCTACGCTATACTCTGCAAGAACTGTCATTGTAGCAGCAACTTCATAAAGTTATGTCGTTGCAGTGAACTAGAAAATTACAACAAGCATATTATATGTTCAAAAAATACTTTTATTTTTTTTTTTGTAGAGTTATCATGTAGCTTGATATTTGCGAAGAATTGTCTAGCATTTCTCAATAACACTTAACGAATTGTAATGGTAATGTAATAAGGTGACCAGAAAAAGAAATTAAGTTCAAGTTAAGCGTGATTAACTACACAAGGCTAACAAAACTAACAATGGAGGGCGTGGCACTTCCAAATAAGCAAAAAATGTTTAAGGTAATATTTAACCTTTGATATATAATGGAATTCTATGAGATTGTATCATTGGGCGTGGCACCTCAGGATGAAAGCATTGCATTTTTTGACTTTTTTTTAATATTTTTTGACTTTTTCTACATTTTCCCTTTTTCCATTGGACTTTTCAGCCTCTTTCAACTTCATTGAATTCACTAAGATTTTTCAACCTGTTTCAACTTTTTTTCGAGTTTTTAAATTTTTTTCAATATTTTCCATATGTTATCGAATTTTTAACCTTGTTCAACCTGTTTCTGATTTTTTCAACATTTTCGAGTTTTTTTCTTCTTATTCAACATTTTTCAAATTTCTTCGGATTTTCAACCTTTTTCAATATTTTTCAAAAATTTCCGACTATTTCAGCATATTTCAGCTTTTTCAATATTTTCCATAATTTTTCGACTTATTCAACATCCTTCAACTTTTTTTATTATTTTCCATATTTATTTATTTTTTATTATTTTCCATATTTCCGCAACGTTA
This sequence comes from Meiosimyza platycephala, assembly GCA_963662105.1. Classification (NCBI taxonomy): domain Eukaryota; kingdom Metazoa; phylum Arthropoda; class Insecta; order Diptera; family Lauxaniidae; genus Meiosimyza; species Meiosimyza platycephala. The sequence continues at coordinate 16,336,599 of OY759210.1, forward strand.
TCAGCCTTTTGCAACTCAACATTTTTCAACTTTTTTAAGCCATTTTAATTTTTTTTCGACTTTTCAACCTTTTTCAACTTTTTTCAGATTTTTAACCGTTTTCAATAATTTTCAAATATATATATATGATTTTTTCGACTTCCTCATCCTTTTTTTTTTTGAGATTTTGAACTTTTTTCGGGTTTTTCAACCTCTCAACTTTTTTAAACACTTTCTATATTTTACCGACTTTATCAGACGTTTCAACTGTTTTTCCTCTTACAATTTTTTTTCAACATTTTCCATATTTTTTCAACTTTTTCAATCTCTTTCAGTTTATTTCATACAACGTTTTTCAAAACTTTCAATATTTTTTTTTATTCTTCAGCCATTTCACACTTTGAGGACGTCCATTGATTACGTCAGACAAAATAGGGGGGGAGGGTGTCCGGCAAAATTTCACCAAGGGGGAGGAGGAGGTCAAGGAAAACCTCGATTCAACTTCTTAATGCATAGAATTTACATTACAAATTATATTTAATTTAAATCTCACGGGAGGGATGGGAAGTGGTCCCGCAAGATGTCAATAAATCTCATCCAAGGTAGGGTGACATCGACATCATAATCTTGCTTTTTCTATGTCTATCTGTATTTCATTAAGGGTCGGACTTTATGCCAAAATGTATATTCAATATGGCTTTTCTCTTTTTATAACAAATTAAAATGCAAATTTCCTTAAAATCGAGTTTTTTCATTAGTCCTATCGAGCTCCTGAGAGCACTAAAAGTCTCCACTCTAAAAATTTTGTGACTACCAAAGGAAACTTCAACGAACATTTTGGGATCGCATGAGAGAAAAAATTTCGTGGCCCACGATATGAAAACTAAAAAAACAAATGTAATTGACAAAAAAAATCATACTACGCATGCGCAAAAATTTTTTTACTTGTGAGGAAAATATTTTTCAGGAAACAAGAAACAAGTTTTCTCCTATTCATCATGTCATGAAAATGCACCCATTTCGAGGCATTCACGCCTGAAAATCATGGAAAAATTGGAAAATCGTTCTACCCGATAGTCTGTTTAAGGGATATTGCGGATTTGGCGCAAGCGATTGGCGTGAAAATTTAGGTGGGTCATCGCAACCTATTGAACAACAAATTCCAGGGGTAAAATTCGTTTTTTATTTCTCGTCCAAAAATTTTACATGGAATACCCCATATACATACATATATATTAATAAAAATGAATTAAAAATTTTTTTTTTGTGTATTTCAAGGGTATATTTATTGATCCTGAAAAGAATTATAATCATATCTACTACTGGGGATGGCATAATAAATTCTGAAAAACAGCTTTGCTGCCAGTTGGGAAAATTACATTGGCACTTTAATTTCTGCCTTTTATGGGAATTTAAAAAAAAAAATTGCACTAAGCAATATTCAATTACACTAGTTTTCTCATTTTTTATGTATAATTGACTAAAAAAAAGTGTTTACATTAATCAATGGTCTGGCTGAATTGATTTCACGTTTTGCTATCAAATACCCCACTGTGCGGTGCAATGTAACCGCAGGCAAAAGTGGTAAAAATGAACAGTACTATGAGAAAAACAATGGAGAGAAACCATTAAGATGATTGCATACATCCATCTGGCTCAGACTTCAAAAAAGGAAAGTTGAAAGAAAATCGAAAAACCACGGTATTAGCATGAAGCTTTTTAATGGGGTTGTCAGCAATTGTATAAAATACAACCGTTCTTCTCGCCAAGACAACATTTTGAATTAGAAATGTTACCGCTGTTTTAAGTAAAAGTTCTTTCATTACTCAATTATTTCGTTTTAAATTCAAATAAAAATAATCATGGTCACTCTGCTGCAGCAAATGAAATCAAATGCATTACTTTCTGATGCAATAATTAGCAAAATGTAAAAACAACTAAAGCATTTGGTAGAAAAACTTCTACAAAAAAAAAGAATCCTTGACCATTGCCACATGGTATGCCAAGGTAACAAGTACCACTACAACAACAACAACAACATCAACCACAACGGCAAGAGCTAGCCAAGTTAAAAGTAAACATGCGACTTTTTGCATTTGCACTCTACACTACTCGGCCAACGAACGAACGAACGAAGGAAGGAAACATGAGTGCGAAGCGCACTTTATTGTATCACAATCGCCATATTTTCTCATTACGAGTGGACATCACTGGAAGGAACATGAAATGTCAGCAACACGCAATGCCAAAGCTTTACGCTATACATACGAGTCGAATGTGAATCCTGAATAGTAGGGTGGTAGGAAGGAAGCGCGCGCGCGCGGATATTCAGTAAAACCAAATCGGAGCATTGCAATCGGAATCGCAAAATAATTAAATCAGTCAAGTGTTGGCGGCAAACGGGCGGTTGGAGGCGGTGCAAAGACGTGACATTGCATCGTTTGTTTAGTTTCGTTTTTGTCTGCACGGATGGTTTATTTGCATTAAGCAACCGAATACGGGGGGGAATACATGAAGTTACGCATTAAAAGTGAGTTAAAAGAAGGCAGCACAAATTTAATATGAAACACCATCGCACAAATTTGTTATGGCAAATTTATGCGAATGTAGGGAAAAGTTTATTTGGCACCACCAAGATGATAATCGGTAACAAATTAATTGCTTAGTGCATGACGTGGATATGGAAAAAAAAGAGAGGAGAAGAGAAGCGACTTCCAGGGAGTGGGAAGAATATCATAGGTTTTTACTTGACATGAATTTGTTTTTAATACTCATAATTATTCTTGGTGAAATGTCAAGGGAGAAATTTTCCAATGTTGTGCTTTGAAGTTTCAAAAATGACGGACGGAAAAATCAGAAGAAAACTTATTATTCTACGGGAAGTATTAAATCACAATCTCGCAATTTGGCCATACGATGATTATGCCGCCTTTTTACAAATTAATCTTCTGCAAAACTTATGTGACAAGCCCATGCCAAAGACAGTACATAATTTGGTCAATTCTCATTTTTTATTTATTTCAAAACTTTTAGGCAGATAGTACAATATTTATTTGACATCAAAGAACTTATCATTATCATTTTTATTCAAAAAAAAAAATTCTACAGAACTCAACACACTTGCCAGACGCGCTGCATCTTAATACACCAGACTTAAGTACCCGCTCGCTTGTACTTTATGGCATCCATATTTCTGTCCACAGTTGGTGATTGGTCAGTTCTGTTCTGCTGCAAAGAATGCGTCTCTCAAAAGTAACATAACGCAAAAGATTGTCAACGCTGATTGTAAAGCTCTTGAAATGCACCAACTTCATATTTGTTGTTGTAGTTGCTATATCTTGAATACTCAATAAAATACAACGTAACACGAATCGGGCGTTAGTTGTTGTCGCCACATAACTTTGAACGAAGAAAACAACAACAACAAAAAAAAGGTGCCAAATCTCAAGTGCAGATGACAGGCCACAAAGTATTGACCAAAAAGCTTGATATAGACAGCAAAACAGACAGTCTGACTGATCGGGGTAAGGACGATATGGTAGATTTTTTTTTTTTTTTTTTTTTTTTGAAGAGGCGGGTGTCCCTTGCGCATGCGTAAATTGAATTAATGCATTTTCAGGTGTGGGGTAAGCAAATTTTTCTTTGTTTTTTTTTTCTTTTTTGGCATTTAGGTTTTTTCTTGTGTTTTGTGCAGAGATTTGCGCAAAGTGCGAACACTTAAATTAAACGGACAACTGACAACGGGCGTTCCAGTGGACATATTTTTTTTTTATTATTTTTTTATTTGTTATTTTGTTGACATTTTTGTAGATAGCAGTTGATGTTAGGTATGGCGACAAGTGAAATAAATCAATGGTAAAGTGTTTTTATATCGTATCGAGTAGGAAAAGTCACATAACATTGTCAATATTTCTATGACAACATAATTGTGTCGTTATATTTTTGCATGAAAATTCAAATTTTTATTTGTTTAATTTAATAAAATGTTCACAAATTGTAACCAATTTTGATGCTGTGTTTCTTGACGTCAGTTCCCTATAACTGTTAATATGTACATCAGCTTACAAGTGTATTTTGTGTTTTTTTCCCAACATTTTTGTCTGCAGTTAAATAATAATTCAATTGAACTTGAATCTCAATTGCAGTACCCGCAGCTTATGTATTTCTGGCTAAAATCAAAGCTGACGGAAGAAACCGATAAAGAAACCACAAAGTATGACTTAAGTAGAAGAAAAAGTGTTGACCTAGAGTGCAGCACAGCTTGAAATATAACAAGCGCTTCATATTGTTAACAAGTGAAGCCTTCATTTTTTACATGAAAAATTATTTAATAATTTATAATAAATAAATAAGCATAAATTTAAAATATTATTTTAAGGATATTAGAGCTCTCGCTAAAGCTCAAAAATATTTTAAATCTCAAGCAACAGCCAGCAAGTTGGGTTATAAGATCAGAAATAAAATGTCCAGTAATGAATAACCATAACTTCGAAATTTTGGAGCAAAAATTTCCAAACATATTTTTCACTTTAATTTTTTTTAGTAACCAAAACCAACGTTTTAAGATCAATAGTGTTAACTTACTGAAGAAAATTATCCCATTATAGTGCAATAAAAAAATTGCATAAAATACTTTGAAAAATTAAAAAATAGACATAAAAATATAACAACCAATCCTCCCTATCTCTTCTTTAAAGCTTAATCTATATATCCATACCAAATTTCATCAAAATCGGCCCACCAGTTTAGCTGTGAAAACATATTTTCCTGTCAGAGGCGTGGCGCCGCCTACTAAAAAACAAATATTTTTACTCAGTAATCAATCTGTCTCCATACCAAATTTCATCATAATCAGTGTAGAAGTTCCGCTGTGGCTGCGGTTTTTTGAAAGACAACAGAGTTTTTTATAACCTTCGGTATATTAGCTAAGCTCTTGGAACATATTTTCCTGTTAGAGCCGTTTCACCACCTGTCATTAGAAAAATAATTACATTCTGCAATGCCTCTCTTCACAACCTTTTCAACAACAACAAAAAATCATGCGATTATGTTGTGTTATGACAGTTAAAAAAGGATGAAACCGTTTTATAATTTTGGCGGTGCCACACCCTTAACAAGAAAATATGTTTTCAGCTCTATATTAATGGACTGAAATTGACGAAATATGATATGAAGATATATAGATATATATTGATAAAAATGGTTGAATTTCAATTAGTGGGCGGGAGCCATTTCTAACACAGTTTAAAATAGATGATTTTGATCTGAGTGCAGCCATACAATATGAACAATTTTGAGATTTGGTTATATCAATTGGCCTCCAATATTATGAAATCCCACTTCGTTGAACTCTTTTTTTGTGGAACAACGCAAATAATTGTGGTTACACAAACAAAAAAAAATAATATTGGTTAAGATATGGTGCAAATTGTGCAGAAAACACTGTCTTTTTTTCAGAAGGATTGAGTCCTGATCCCATAGGATGGCATTTGAGTGAAGCTCTATTTGAACATAATGCCAATTAAAAAGTTTTTTATATATCTCTAGAAAGATTAAGATGATTTGATAAACTAGCATACTCGTAACACAATAATGCCAAGTAATACATTACGAAAATCTAATCTAGGATAAGGGTGTCTAAAATACATAAAGTTTGTTGGCCTGTTTCATAGTTCTGTTGTTGACTCTGCGCAATATTTAAAGCAACTCAGTAGAATAGTTCGACGCAGAGTTGATTTTTGATATATATACGTTCCCAAAATATTGATTGTACATATACAAAAACATATAAGTTTAATGCATAAGTTTCTGTTTATTTTGTTAAATTTAACGGATGTCCCTTGCAAAAAGTAATTTAAAAACCCACAGCGATACGAAGAATCAAAACTGTTGATATTTTTTGTCAATCACCCATCCAGCTAACGAGCCTATTACTCGAGTTATATTATGGTATAATGGGTGTCGATAATTTAGATTTTCCAATATAGAAATTGTTTTTGAACAGTTTATATATAGTTTATTTCTAGTTTTGAAAAAAAAAAATCCTAATAATCCATAAGGTTTTGATATTATCTTAGAACAATAAATTCAAATTTTTGAATGAAAACATAAAATAATTTAAATGAATATTAACATTTAGTTATAGCCTGATATCTAGCAATCTGTTTAAAAAAAATTTTTAGCAAAGAATTTTCTAAATCGATTAATGCGATCACGAGTACGCAATCATATGGTAACCACATAAAATGATACTGCATTTTTTGCACATCCAAACTCATGCATAGGACTTGTCTATGCAAAAATGCCGCCCGGTATCTGACATTAAAGCTCTTTTTTTTTTGTTGTTTCTTATTCTACTTGTTGCTGCATCTTTTCTTCTTCTTCTTCTTGTTATTGCTTGTATTTGTTGTACTTGCTGTTGTTGTTGCTGTCGTTGTTCACATGATCAGGTAAACAAATTTACGCAAAATTGTTAGTACAATATTATTTTGTCAGTTTTATTGAAAAACATCAGCGAAAGGCTACTCTAGTAGTATTTTAGCGATAAAATATGCTACGACCCCAACGAAACGAACATCACAGCAGCATAAAACTTTGAAGGTTTAGCGATACCACCAACTTAACAACAACAACAACAACAAGAAGAAGAACAACAACAATAACAACAGCAACAAAAACAGCAACAGAAGACGATCGACCGCAACAAAGTTAACAAGAAGAAGCTGTATTAGCATGATGCCCATATACAATGGGTCAAATTGGTCCGTAATGAAAAATATTTTATGGTCTGTTTCTAAATAGCTCAGGACTTATAGTTCAAGCAAAATTTGCATAAATTTTGATTGGCTCATAAAAAATAGAAGAAAAAATGTGCCAATTGTTTCTGACAATGAACCCAAAATGCTTCCTGAAAGTGTTAGGGTTTCCTTGTTGATAAGAAAATCTATTTTCGACGTTTCCCATCGATTGGTGCATTAAATTTTATCTCCAAAAATCGAGCTAAAAAACTTTCTAAGAGAGTTCGAGGTTCCTCCAGTTTATTCCTATGAATTATTATAAAAATTATTTCTTCAAAAATCTGTCAATCCTTTTCTCTCATGATAGTGACCAAAATCTCTAGTTTCCTCAGTGAACAGCAAAAAAAAATTATGCAACTAATGTTACAGCATAAGCTGCTACGCCAACCATGATTCTATGAGAATGAACCCATTTCAGTTCTAAGAAACTTTTAAATTGAAAACAAGCAACTCGTCCCAGTGTCTGCGCCCCAACTAAAGTGATCCATGTGTGTAGTTGCATTGAAGTGAGTTACAAGGTGAAGAAATAAGTCAGCCTAGAAAATGAAAAGAACATCACAAGCCACTTTAGTTGGACGGGGTCCAAAACTTAACCAAACTGATACGATATGAGCAAACAGCGAGTGTGTTACAGCTTTAGCAATGAGTTCACTAAAGATTCCTTCATTTGACCATAAATGAGCTAAAATTTGTAAAGCGTTTGTTGCTGCCTGAGTGCCAAGCAGTAATTTTAATATGAATTTTTTTTTGTGCTAGTTAGCCTCGTTAGTTTATTGGTAAAAGCAGCAAGTGCATCTACTCATTTTTTTTTTCTACTGATGATGTCTTGCAATTTCAGCCGTATGTACCAAGTTGTATTCCAGTCAAGTGAGATTTTTGATATTGGCGGCATCTTAGAAAACGGTAAAGCACATCGCACAATGTCATCAGTGAAGAATAAATATATAAAATTATTTACGCGGTAAAATTTATTTTGGTACGATGCGGGTGAGAATTTATATGAGCTGTTGGAGTTTGCAATGCTTTGTGAAAAACAAAAAAAAAAACACAAGGAATTTTAACAAAATGTTTAATCGTTTTAAGGAAAAATTATTGGAATAATAAAAAAAAAATTTGCAATGGATAAAATCAAATTTGCTTCCTTAACATGAAAGAAGCGTTTCGAGTAAAACTACAAATTAGGTGAGACATTTTAAGCAAGGATACTTAAAATGTTGCTTCCAAAATTAGCAGCATACTGTTAACATAACATGGCTCTCCTTTAAATTGAAGCACATACTTCCATAACCAAATTACCACTTCGTTGTCCAACAAAAACGCAACCTCACTCACCGATACCGAGTACTTCAACAAATAGGTTACTGCTAACGATAAAATTGCGATTTATTTGGTCATGACTGAGGCTTAAAATCAATTACACTGGGAATGTAAGACTACATGAATTCAATAAAAATGGCCAAAAAACGCTGATTATGTAATACAGGAACACTTTCGAGCTTGGTACTCCATTCTTTCACTTAACTCAATACCAGCCAGACACCTTCGTAGTCGGCAATTTGGAGCAGCATATAATATCGGTTTGCTGATCTTGAAGCTACTTGCTTTATTTTGTGCTGGTCGACATAGTCGCGTCGTCGTCGTCTTCTTGTCTATGGATGATAAATTAAAAGCCTAACTTGACAATCACTTAAGCAACAGTTTGTTCTATGTGCTAAAGTAACGAGGCGAATATGTTGCAGAATAAAAATTGTTATGCTGTGAAGCCAATAAAGGGTTCAGTAGCAAAAAAAAATCAGGGATTCAGATTTACTTAAATGAAAACCACAAACAATTTCTAGGCTTAATGTTTTGTGCGCATTTTCGTTGAATTTTTTTTTTAAAGCTTTTAATATATTTTTTTTTGCGGATTTTTCGTTGAATTTTTTTTTTTTTTTTTTTGAATAAAAAAATTTCGCATTTTTCGTTGAACATTTTTTTTTTAAACTTTTTATTTAAAAAAAAAAATAAAAAGTTTAAAAAAAAAAATTCAATGAAAAATGCGCACAAAACATTAAGCCAAAAAATTGTTTTTGGCTTTCATTTAAGTTGTTCTGAATCCCTGGTTTTTTTTTGATTTTTCGTTGCATGGAGTCAGTAAAATTTCGCTAAAGAGCCAAAAAAGTAAACTGTTGTGGTTAGAAGCATCCCTGGTGGTACATACAGTTTTTTCTATTAATTGAAAGAATTGCAAGAAAAAAATAGTTTCGAAAACGACCAAAAGCGTATCTCGAGAACTTGATCTTTAAAATTCACTTTCCAGCATTTTGCTTCGAATGTTGCTTAAAATTTTCACGTTTCCGTTCCCCGTTTGATACTAGGGAAAATCTAACACTCAGGGCCGGATTTACCTCATAGGCGCACTAGGCCAGTGCCTAGGGCGGCAAGAATTTAGGGGCGGCAAATATTAAAAAAAATTTTTTTTTTAAATTTTTTTAAATGTGGTAATGCATTGGTGATGGTGAGAGTTATACAGGGGAAAAAAAGTGCGAATACTTGGAATGTCGCCCCCTAAACTACCTTAATAAATGCTGACAAGCAAAAAAAAAAGGTCCTCACTTTTCATATTAAACAATTTGTGAACGACGGTCTAAGGGCGGCAATTTTCTAAACCCGGGCCTGCTAACACCTCATTTAAAAATTTCTTTTAAAATATATCAATAGTGTCATCCCTGCCAAAACCACTTCAGCGGTGCAGAATCAAAAACTTGGTTCATTAAAGCAACTAGCACAGCAGCAGCAGCAGCAGCAGAAGAAGACTAATGATAGCGGTAATCTTGAGCTATTGTATGTACACTAGCAATAGGCGACGATACTACATAGCATTGGTAGTGGTGGTGGTGGTGGCGGTATTATTGGTAGTCGACTTGTTCTTGCCGCACAAAGTGTTCTTCATAGACATTCAACGTTTTTTTTCTTCTTCCTCTTTTTCTTAAGGTTAAGTTACATAGGTTAGCAGCTGTGAAAGCGACTACTAGAAATCGGTCGCGTTGAACTCTGTCGAACATACAAATTCACTCAGCTCAATGTTGATATGAGAGATGAAACTAAAATAATGAAGAAGAAGACAGAAAAAAAAACACTGCAGCTTTCTTGCTGTCTTAGCAAAAGAATCGAAATGAAAAAGACAAACGACTTAAGTTGCCACAAGATGCCGCTATGATATTTGAGCTGCAAGTTTGCGCGCGCGCGCGCGCACACATACATTGCTCGTTCCGTTTATTATTGTTCCAGCCCAAAGAACTTTGCCAGTTCGTAAGGCCAAGTCACTTGTAGGCCTAACAAATATTCGCCCATCGTCGTCGTCGTCGTTGTTGTTGTTGATTTTTAGTGCGGTTCAACGCTTTTTTCTTCTTCAACTATTGCGATTAGGGCAGGTCGGTCATTATGTCGACAAGCTATTTGGACTAGCATTAGGTGCGGGTGTTTTATGTGAAATTTTTTTTTTTTTCTTCTGCTGCATTTCCAATTGACAAAAACAACAACAAAAGCAACAAAACCATAACATTCAAAGACAGGTATTTTCTTGAAGAGGCTTGTGGCAAGAGCTTCGTCGAGCTGCTATTATTTAAGCCTCTTTTTTTCATAGCCAAGCCGGCTTTAGAATGTTGTTACCTGCTGCTGTTGCATGTGTTATCCTCTAAGCGCGAGGCATCATCGAGCCGCGTTCAGCGTTCAGAGCACCTTGCAGCTATGCGTCTATGCTTAGTGCTTAAAGATCAAGTGGTATGTCTGGCATGAAGCAGGCGTTACATACAAAGTTAATGCCGGAATTTTTTGGTGTTGTTGTTAATGATGATAGCCATTTAAAAGTCCAGCTTAACTAATTGAAATGATGCACAGAAGCGTTGCTATAAATATTGTAATGACGTCGTTAGAGAGTACATATGCTGAAATTATGGAAATATAAAACCATGAAGTCGGAGAGATGCTGGAAATTAATGGAATTTTTCATATAAAATTTACTTGAAGTATGAACTAAATTTCAATTCTATAGAAGAAAATGTTATTTCTGTTTATTGCAAATTATTCATATTTTCTCTTGAAAATTGCGTTTTTGCTCTCAGCCCGCGCTTTGTAAAAAAAAAATCAAGCTGAATACTGAACTGAAATTTTTTTCTGTTGAGCAGATTTCTGATTTGGGTGTTTCTGTTAAAAGCACTGAAACACAATTATGAGCTCTATATAAAAAAAAATATTGTACAAAAAGAAATATTGACTATGTCGCCGGCTATGCAAAACATATAGCCAAACTTCATAATTTCCATGAACTTTAACAATAATTTAGCGTTGAGTTATATTTCCTGATGTTTGCATTTTTTATTGTTTAAAAAAAATTTTATTAACAACAAATCTTTTATTGAGTTTCGCGTTGCCACATTTAATCCGTTGCTTAATAAGCAACTTTTTGATTTAAGCCGACAACTTTTAATAAAAGATTAGCTTTAAGAGTTAAACTCCACAACTCCAAAGTGGTACATCAATAAATTGGCAATTCTTTTACAATCTACCGATATTTACTATCCAAACATTGTATGGGCGGGCGTATGAATATTAAATAAGACAAAATATACATATATACAAATAACAGCAGGTAGCTGCTAAAATTTACGAACAACCCAATTAAAAGTCATTTTACAAGCTACGCAAATTTTTGGCAAATTTAATTCTAAGAATTTTGCCATAACAAAGTTCAAATGAATGAATAAATTTAATTAATCGGCACATAAACAAAAACGAAAACTAAAAATCTTCAATCGCTATGACATGGGATAAATTTAAACCTTTTTTCTTTCAGTTGGAATAGATTCGAACTCCCTCAACTGTGTTGCGCTAACGCTCATTAAAGTCCTCGCACACTGATGTTGCCACTTGTTACGTTGTCATTTTTTTTGCCATCATCCTCATTAAATTTGAAAATATTCCCTCAGTAGTCATATAAATCTTTACCTTCCGTCAACACTGCATTGATCTGTCAAATCCAGTGTGGTGAGGACAAGAAGTTGGGTATTCCTTTCTCCTTCTCTGGATGCGTGTAATCGCTTGAACGCATCTTTGCGCATTGTTGTACGCTACACATTTTGCGGTGGCGTGTTTGAACTTTAAAGTGATTTGTGAAATCTTTCCTTATGACTGAATAATATGTATATCATTTGAAAGTTTACTTTGTGATAAAAAATAACAATTTAATGTTCGATCTAATAGACTTCTGTGTTATAGAAGAAAAAGCGACGGATCAAAATTTAAAACAGCCCCAACAGCAAACGAGTATTTCTTTTATTTTTTCTAGTTATGAAATTGAGCAGGTCGAAAACAACACAAGTTTTTGCAGTATAAAAAGGCTTGAATTCTATGATGTTACAAAATTTTTTTACTCTTCTTGCAAGTTTCATCAATTTTTTTTTCTTTCTCATACTCAAGCAACTTTATTCATATCAAATTTTATCAAAATCGTGCTATTAGTATAGCCGTGGAAACGTATTTCCCTGTTAGAGGCGTGGCACTACCAAGTATTCGAAGAAAAAAATGAGATTTGGCACTGCCTCTATTCACAACCTTTCCAAAAAAATCAATACTGGCCATGGGGAGCTTTAGACCCCATAGTCCATCACCTAGATCCATTGCTAGCAGTTAATATAAAATAATCCAAGCACTTAAAATTATACCAAGATTAATTAGATATACAGGGTGTCCCATTTTAACTTACACAGCTGAATAAATCAAACGTCAAGTTAGAGGTCAAAGTGACCCCTGAAGGTCATTTCAAGGACGAATTCCCGCTTGGTGCAGAAAAGCTAGTAATCATTGGCTGGATAGCTGCACAATCTTACCTTAACTGGCTGCAGCTTTTCTGCACCAAGCGGAAATTCGACCTTGAATTGACCTTCAGGGGTCACTTTGACCTCCTCTAAGATGAATACCTATCTGAACGTAGAATTTTGTGCTCTTCCGGAATCCGAGGTCAAAAATAGGGGTTTCCATTTGAAAAACTAAAGTTGACCTTCAAATAACCTTGAAAATGTAGGTCAGGGTCATGGTTAAGAACATGGCTGGATCAGCCATTTGATACCCACCAACTTTTATTTTAAACATTTTTTGAATGACTTACAATTTTTTGACTTATTCAGCTGTGTAAGTTAAAATGGAACACCCTATATAACTGAAAATTGGGGAGAAGCTACGCTGAGACGCATAGGCAAATAGGCCACTATGCTTACAGTACATACCCATCAAATACTGCTCGTAAGTTAAAAAAAATCAAATTTTTATGGAAGTGCTTGGACTAGCGAAGATAAAAACATGAAATAGTCCTGGACATATTTTTTTGATTCCGGTGTAATGCTGCTTAAATGCCTGACGCACTAGTGAATTTGTAAGGAAAGAATCCATGTTGCATTTATTTTCTTAATTTCAAGCTAAATTGCTTAGAAGGGTAATAGCTGTAGTAGCTAAACTATATTATTATTCATTCGCTATCAAATATTTCAGCCTTAAGATATGCTATTAGAAAATTTACCATAAAGAAGGTATGAAGTGTAGAGTGCTCAACGTCGGATAGGTTTGAATATTGTTAAAGCTTGTTGGCAACTTTTTATATGCGACTTGCAATTATTTTGAATTTTTTTTTTTTTTTCCACTGTCAACTGTACTGTACGCTCCAACTGTTGTTGTCACCTGTGCTTTTGTATAAAGTAAAAGAAAAACGCATGGCGATTTAACGCATCGTTGCTGTAACGTAACGCCTGTCAATAATCCGCGAACGAATACAAAAGATTTTCAGTCCTGTTGTTGTTTTTAGTTTTTTTTTTTTTTTTGGTTATAGCCTGTTGTGGTTAAACGAACGCGCCTATTAGTCGCTGAACACTGCCAAACGTCCCATTGATGTGTCAACGCACGAGTTCCTTTATGTCATCATTTCAAAACTAAGTGGTTTGGTTACACGTCGTTTGCTGGTGTGATTACTGTTGGTCAATACTTTCATTTCAGCAGTGCTAGTTTGTTTTAAATAGAATTTTAAAATATTTAGTTATGAAATTTATCATATTAAGATTTTTATTAGAAAAGAAAAGTGCTGTTCCTCCAATAAAAGGCCCCTTATTTTCTATACTTCCTGTCGATTAGAAGTTTCATTAATATAAATATTTTATTTAGAGTTTCGTTACCTAAATTTATAGAAGAAGGAAAAAAAAAAGAATGTTTAGGGGACGTCCATTAATTACGTGAGGGGTTTTTGAAAAAATTCGGAGCCCCCCCCCCTGCGCCCTGGTGAGATTTGGTCAGATCTCTCCCGTGAGATTTTAATTATAATTTTTAATGTAAATTCTATGCATTAAGAAGTTGACGTGAGGTTTTCCTTGACCCCCTCCTACCCCTTGATGAGATATTGCCGGACCTCCTTCCCCTCTATTTTGGCTCACGTAATTAATGGACATCCTAACACAGAATTTAAGATGTAGCATAAGTGTAAGCAACGAAAAATCAAACCACAATTTTTGTGTGAGGTTTTGCACAGACTTAATAATAATAAAAGAATGGTTAACTTTAAAAATCTATAAAAAAAAATATGCAATAATCTTCTTTAGCACAAATATGTTGTTTTAAAATAAAATTTTTTTAAATCGGTTCAGTATATTTTGCGCCAAAGCGTTACAAGCCATTTCCATATAAAAAATTTTATATAAATAGTATAAATATATAGAGATTCGTCTACTAAGAAACCCAGTAGTGACCTAAGAGTAATGTGATTTGATATGATTGCTTAAGCCAAGCCAGGTTTCATGCTACAGGAACCTTTCATTTGAACTTTATATCAATTGCCAACATTTCAAATGATAAGTTCGACAGACATTACTGAATTTGCAGTTCTGAAATACAACCGCTCAGCATGAGAGCAACATACGATAGTCTGCTTATTCTTACTGTTCATCATATGAGGGACGATCCGCCAAGATATCTGGGTTCCATGTACATTGGCTTATGAGCACAATTCCATCTGTATACGCTGCACAGATCAGACCTCGAGAGAGTGTCCTCCATTTGGTTCACGTAAACGCAAACATTTCATACCATTCAATAATACATTTAACATCATTCATCAATACAATTAAATACAATAAAATATATTCGAATGAAATTTACAAATTTCTTATACATAACATACTTTGTTTCAAGTGAAGTTGTATTGAAAAAACAGCAATTGATAAAAATTCCTTTTTAACAAATCCCCAAACAAACCATGTCATGTCATACCACATGTCATACCTCACACTCAATATCACCTGAGTAACAGCAACAGCAACACCAACACCAAACGACCAACGGGCCACAAAAGTCCCAACTAATTGACATTTTCCATACGAATTTATTGTGCACAAGTGGACATTAGTTATTCCCATTGGAAATGAAAACATATTCCCAGAGCAGAGTGTGTCACATGAACACCATAAAGTACGAGAACACAACACCAAACTGCACACAACGCTGCTGCTTCCTGGCTACGTCTAAACTTTACTACCGTTGTTTGTTGGACTTTTCACTAACACAACGAGTGTTGCCAGATCAGTTTTGATTTTCTCACATGGCACTACAACTGTCAAGTGAAGTTTATTATAGGTTCGTTGCATTTTGATGTTGTAAAGTGCAGTAAAGTGATTTTTCACGCCCTTTTTTTTCTCGACTTTTTTTCTGTTATTTGGTCTATGCGGGGGCAAGGATGTTTGAAAGGAAAAAACTTGAACATTTTATATATTGATGTATGTAGGTATTTTTGGTTTTTGAAAACCAACAGTCAGTTGGAATTTTTTCAGTTTCTTAACTTTTCTGTTTTTGTCTGCCGTTGTAATGATGTCCGAACATAGCAGCGCGTTGGTATTACGAATGCAGGTGGTTTTTATTGATATCATTTTTTATATTTAATATTAAAGTTAACAGAATGTAGCGGATAGCATTTATTCTATATATCATGTAGAGAAACTTATTACCAATAGATCAAAATTTGAAATTTAAGTTCTTCAAAATATTTCATGAATAATCTTTATGGTGACTAAAATTGTTTAACCACTAAAGTGCATACACAAATTAACAAAAAAAGCACTAGATTTATTTTAACTGCCTTTTTCCATTAGACTACTTCTAAGTAAAAGAATTCCGCAGCACAAAATTGGTCTTTTACAAGGCATGGGCATTTCACAAATTTCTTACTGATAGACTCTCTCTTTTTCTCTTTGTTATTCGCTAAGTGAAAAATGTTAATAGTTCGCGACAATTTTCACAAATTCTTTAACACACACTTGCAAAAAGCATTTAGCATTTGCTATGTTGCTGTATTTGCTTCGACTAACATCATTGAAAGCAATCAGCAATCACCATTATCACAGTCAGTTAAAAGTCTTAAGAATTTCACTTATCTAAAGTACGCCCACAAAGTACGGTGTAACGAAATCGCGCCCAATACAACAACTACGATTACAACAACAGCAACTTTAACAATTTGCTTGCTTGACATCAGAAATGCGTAAAACATTGTTTTGATGTAGGAGAGGAGACTAGCTAGTTACATAGACTCTGCCAACTAACCCACCAAGCAAACAACCAGCCAGCCAGCCAGCGGCAAGGTACATACTCATGCATGCTATATCTCATTGAAAGTGTCCATAAAGCACTCACTGTGAACTCAAGTAAAGTGGAATTGTAGTAGAGAAATTGTTACAATTTTGTGCTGTTTATGGAGTTATGGTGGCCACGGGTGTTGCATTGTAAGAATTTAAAGGAAACAATTTCAAAAATTTAAAAGATCTATAGATTTGCTTGTAGTGTTGACAAAAATCAAACCATTTAATAAAGTAAGGGAGGAACAGTTCATTTCAACTACTTTCATCATTTGGATTTGATTTAAAGTAACAGCATTCCAAAGACAACATTCTAGTGAAAGTTGATTTTTTATCCTAAGAACATTTGTAGATCTTGAGAACTCATCAGCACAACAAGAAGGATGTATTATTTATTTTTTGAATCTGTTTAGATTTTTATATGAGGGTACATCTCGTCGTTCGTTCTGGTTCTATTCAATAACATTGAGCCGGGATTTAAGTAATACTCCTTGACGCAATAGGCTGAAAGTCAACGATTTCGAAATTGTAAGCAGTGGGTCGAGCGGAGGTTCCAAATGACAAGTTCAACCGCTGAATCCTCCATTGGAACTCTTGCACTCTGACTAGTCGTATTATTAAACAAAACAGTTGTTTTGGAACTAGAAGACATTTTTCCGCGTATTTCTCCACTTAACTGCAGTTCTAAGTTCCAGTCCTAGCACGAGGAGACGTTTTCATTGAAGCTTTATATCCAGCAAATTGAATTCTCATCCAGTTGATAACAGAAGTAGTCTTCTCAGAAACTATTGCTAGATCATCTGCAGAAAGATAGTCTGAGCTATCACGAGTGGCTGCGGCGGCTACTCGCGTTCATATCACCTTCTACGATCACTCCGGGGCAATAATGCTGGTGGCTTTTGATGCTAGAGAGTATTTTCTAGTAGCATCGGAAATTTTACCAACACATTCTCTTACAGGAGCTTATTCACTGGATTTTTTTTTTGTTGGAAATGTTGTTGAGAGGGGCAGTGTCAAATGTAATTTGTTTTTTCAATAGTGGGCAGAGAGGCAGAGCCATGCCTCTAACAGAAAAATATATTTCCACGGCTAAGCATATAGGCTTACATGAAATTTTTATGGAGATAGATTAAGCTTTAAGCAAGGGTATTAGGAGCATTGTGTTCACTTAATGAGCGTGGCACCGCTCCCAAAGGGAAAAATTGCTACCAATGCTGCCAGTACCACGATTAAATTTGATATGGGGATAGAATAGTTTGATTAAATTATGTATGAAGATGGACAGAACTCTGAGTAAAGCTAATTGTTTTTAAGTAGGGTGCCATGCCCCTTGCAGGAAAATAGGTTTCTACAGTTAATTTTTTAGACCGATTTTGCAGATATTTGCTATAGAGAGAGATTGAACTCTAAGGAGAGCATAAAGGTAGGGTTAAGGCATTGGCGTCTATTCGGTAGGGCTGGGGAGGACATTTCTCGCCCCCCCCCAAGGATCTGATACTAGGTTTTATTCAATATAACAATTCAATAAAACCATCTAATGGTGGTATTATAATTCTCGCCGCCCCCCCAAGGTTTTGGTGAAGTAACGCCCCTGGGTTAGGGCAACATCATACCATGATTTTTATTTTAATAGCCGTTCCCCACCGTTCCTTATATCACTTCTTATATTAGCCATATACCCACATTCTGATTTTTAGTGAAGGGTTTGGTTTTGTTCTCACTCGCGCACTTTATATCTTATCCGATCTTTTTTATAGACCGATCTATATAAATTACTTTCTTTAAAGTGAATAAAATGGAACATACAAATTTGACAAAAATTATTACAATCATTTCTGTCATTCATTGATCAATCTATGTTTTTAACTTCTCTGGCTCAGTGTGTCTACATAAAACACGGGTCGATGGATATTGAATTTCTTGATATTAGAGTTACTTTCAAAAATATTATACCTACAGCAATCAACCTTTCCGGATCTAATTCTGCAGTTGAATCAAAGCTCGAAAACATTTTAGTGAGCAGAGTTAACGATGTTAATCTGAGCTCTACTCTTCAGTTTACGACAAAAAAAAACGACAGCTAAATTGTGAGAAAAGTCGAAAATTTTATGAAAACTGTAGAAAACTTATAGCAAAGAAAGTCTTCGCACTCACAGTGCACTAGTTCCCATAGAATCTACACTACTTGGCAGCTCTGACGGTTATTTGCTGTTTTCGTTAAGTTTCTTTCAATCCAATTTAAACAAATTTCCACTGATATTTTGACATAACATTAATTCAAAAATTAAAAAAAACAGAAAAAAAAAACTCATAAAATAACGTTCAATCACTTTTTTTTTAGCCACTGTAGAGTTTCTTAACATCTTCACCGATTACGCATTACGCATCCGTAAACGTATAATTTAGCATTAAATCGATATCGACAAATAAACGGACAGACAGCAGAACATAAAAAAAAAACAAATTTTCAACAAATTATACGCGCCTAATACATATATTAACTTTAATAGAGCAACAACAACAACAGGTTACTACTACTACCGGCCGCTGATTAACAGAGAAGAAGTGTAGCATCGCCTGGAACTCAATGAAAACTAATGTTTTGTCGGCATATTTATTCAACAGATAAAAACATGAATATAGATAAAAAGTAATTAAAATAATTTAAATAAATTAATAATGTCACTCCTCATCAATGTTAAGGAGCTTTTTTTGGTTGGTGTGGTGCCGAAGAATAGTGTTTCATTATGTGTGTGTGATAGCGATGTATTGTATAATAAAAAAAATCAGTGTTGGCTCAACAAGAATATGAAGCGAAGGGGACATACGGTGGGGATGGATGGTATGTTTAAAAACTATCTCATGAGGCGTAAGTTACAGTGGGCAGCGGACATAAATCAATTAATAAAGATTTTTGATATAAAGTGTATGTCCAACATAACTTCATATCTGAAAGTTCGACACTGTTTTCCTCATTTTAAGCAAAAATTGTGTTGCTCCAATACATTTTTATGTAAAAAATTTTTATTGAACTTGGACGTCTCCTAAAAATTTTTATCAGATAATTTTCTTGGTGGTAGCTTTTCTTCCACACTTAAATAATATTTCGCTAAAATGGAAAAAAAAATTTTTTTGAAAGCCATATATTTTTAGCCCACTGTGCATGTGTCTTCCCATCATCAGTCTAAAATTTATTTTGGTATTAAAATTTAATTAGCATGTTGTTTTTATTAGTCTTATGTGAAAAGATTTTTTGTTGCTTTAATGCTTTTAACGTCGCTTTGATACCCTTTTGATATCTTATTGATAACGCGCGCATCCGATATATCGCCATAAAAGCGTAACGCTTTTATTTGCTTGATGAGCCGTGGAAACGACTCTAATTGTTTTTCTTTTTTGTCGGTTTTGCTTCTTATGTCTTTTGCTGCTTGTTATTTTAGTTTTTAGTTAGACCCGCATCCGTATTCATTTTTGTGCTTTTGATTTTTATTTTTCTTTAACTATATAATCAAATTAAATTAATTTTAATTTAAGTCGAATTTAAAACCGAGACAAATTAGTCGATGTTTTAGTTTTTAATTTAAGCAAGAACAAGATTTATCTCACCTCCGTATTAATTGTTTATCATTGTTGCTGCTGTTGGATTATAGTTCGAGATAAGTATGCAAATGTGCTGTGTGCACTGTGAGAAAATGTTCGTAGCTGTTGTAGTTTTTGGAATTAAAGAACTTTTCGCATTGAAACTTTGTTTTCACGGTAAATATTATTACAGTAAATTTATCGCGTTGTTGCTCTAAGTGCTTCTGAGCAAAAGCATCATAAAGTCATGAGAAAAATTGCCATTAGATGTTCACTTGTTCAATATAAATTAAATATCGTGCAAATACGGGAATTTAAAAAAAAGTTATTCATCTTTTATTTTTTCGTTGAGTTTCAGAAATTTTACATTACCACCACCAGAAATTTAAATTGGGAAAAATTTAAAAAAACCTCGATTGGAGCAGACCGTAGAGACCGTCATACATGAATTTTGATACTGGAAAAACCTAGAATTGACCAAAGCACAAAAGAAAAAATATTTTCATAAAAAATTTAAGTTTTATTTTCAAAACGGTAGTTAATTTATAAAATATGAATTTTTTTTCGAAATTTTCTTCATTTTTGCAAGGGGTCCCCCCAAAATGGTTGAGATAGGGGGTAAGTATGTCCGGAAAAAATGTTGGGAAGGCCTGGTAATAAATTTGACCCCTCAACGGGTCACTCCAGGAAAGCTATGAATTGTTTTCGAAACCCCCAAAAGGGTGGCAGATAGAGGGTAAGTTTTTTCGAAAATATATATTGGAGAAGAAAATATAATAGGTCCCGCTGATACATATGAACACTCTACGGGTCACTTCGGGGGAGCTATGAATTATTTTTCGAAATTTTTTGTGTTTTTGTATGGGGACTCCCAAAAGGGTGGCAGATAGGGGGTAGGTGTATCAAGAGAAAAGTTTGAGAGTGTAAAAAAAATAGAAGTTAGTATAACATTTTACCCCTCCAGAGGCGTCTGAGAAGAGGGGAGTCAATTTCATAATTTCACAAGAATGTTATTTTTTCAGGGAAGCCCCCTAAAGGGTGGTGATAGAGGGTAAGTATGTTCAAAAAAAAATTTTGAGGGAAAAAAAATAATGGGACCTTGTCATGCATTGGATCCCTCTAGGGGGAAGCTACGGGGATATATTAATGATTTTCGGTAGATTAAGGACCATTTTCTAGTTTTCAAAATGGTGGCGGGTTCATCAAATGTTTTCTGAGATGAACCAAATTTTACGTGGTTCTTATTGGCACCAATACGAAACTTTTTGTGCCCTAATATATATGAGTCTGGTCAGAACCATGCACTCCACTTACCGCCTCGCACGTCATCGCCCGTCGGAGAGTTAAAGAAGTATTAGAAGTCCGATATGCACAGAAAAGTGGGAGAGAAACGAAACTATTCCGATGATAGTTTTAACATATTGAAAATAAAATCATCAGAAATTTAAGGAAGATAAAATGAAGCATGTAATTAGAAATCAAAGGTATACAAAGCTCGAAAAAAAAATCAGCAGCAAGTGAAAAAATAATTTAATAGATTTGAAAAGCGTATAACTATGCTAATGCCGAGAAAACATAGTTTAATGCCCTTAGCTAAAACTTCTAAGGACAGTGCATTGACTATGTCATGGTTAACCAATACTATAAAATTGAACCACAAAAGAATTAACTTGATAATCGCGAGTGCGACATTTGTAGAGTTTTAGACATTTGTAGAGTACCTACTGTTTTTAAAAAATCATCAAAGTTGTTAAATTTCTTACGGTATCAATGACTATCATAATTTTGATTGGCTAACATTGACCACCAAAACTCTAAAACCAAACCAAATATAACTAATCGAACTTAAATTTTTTATTCCCATGATAAAATAAAAACAAACGATCTCACACTAAATTTATATTCATAATTCTTGGAATAATTGCTATAACAACAAATCTAACAACTAGCTAACATACAAAGTCGCCACACAACAAAAGAAATTATAAATTCAAAGACCAAAAAAAAAAATATTAAACAAATCAAATCGTACAGATATAATCAACCTGGCAAAATTCGGATTTTTTTTTTCTGTTAACAAGATCATCTACAAACAAAGATCGCCACCAAAAAAAAAAAAAGCTACAAAGAAATTTTGCGGCTGCTTTTGATATTTATAACGTAGCGCCACAGTATTGTTGTTTTTTTTTTTTTCATCTGCAACTCTTCAGCACCGTTGGATTCGTCATTAAATTAGCCAGAATCATAAGGCTGACTAAGAAGATCTTGCGCAAGTTCGTGCAAGGAAGCTGTGCGTCCATACAATGTTGCTAGTAGTTGGTAGCACAAAATTTGGTGGCGGTGGGGAGTAGCGCTTCACGCGTACAGGTTGATGTTTATTATTTTATAACCAAATGGAAGCACAACACGTTATTTTTTTAATAATTTTGTTGATGATGTTAATAATTATGGTCATTATCATGTTGGTAAAGCGTAACGAATTACGTTACATTGTAAAGTAGAGCAAGAGATTAATGAAGCCGATATTGGGTATGGGCGGAATGATAATTTTTGGAAAGATTACAATCCATTAATGACATGGCGTTTTGCTTTTGATATGGAAATTTTTCCAAATTTAATGTTATATGAATTACTTATATGAGAATGTATTTTGTAAAAAGTTTTTTCTTTTTTAGTGTATAAAACACCTGCACTGTGCTGGCAGGGGAGTTAATAAAAAGTTCTTTTGGGACTTGTGAAGTAAAGAAAATAAATAAATAAAAAGTTAAAGAATATAACAACAATGAAATCAATCTGAATATATCAAATTATTTTTGCATTAAAATCATATCCTTTTTTAAGCTCCGATAACCATATTTTTTGAAATTATATTTAAAAGTTCCAAAAAAATTATTAATTTTGTAAAAGATTTTGAAGTGAATTGGCGATCATATGCGGGGCAGACGGTTTACTGTTCTTACCAGTAGGTGGCGGGATGAGTTTAATCTGGTTATAACTCTTGCATAAAAAAGTCTTGACAGAATAGGCCTTTTGCACGATTGGAAATTATGCAAGGAGACCGAAAAATTGCCGCGCCATTAATCAAGCGCGAAAAAATATAGGTTTTTTGAATGGAGAAAAACGATCTGCTTGAAATTTGAAAATAAAATCCTGGGTTTAATTATGAGACGATACAAGAAATGTCGGTTTTTTTTCCTACGGGAGGTACCGCGCATTTTATCACTGAAATTAAATTTTTCCAGTACATAATTTTCAGTACATTTTATATATATCTCGTAGTTGATGAGATAAGATTTTATACAAAATAAAGCGGCGTGGCAACGCCCATTTTTCTCAAAACAAACTAAGAAACGTTGACAAACCATTGGGAAAATATATACAAAATTTTAACCATCTATGTCAATAGTTGTTGATATATAAAAATGGTTTGTTTGTTTTCATATAAGAGGCGTGGCACCGCCCACTTTTTCATTAAAACTTTCTTTTTACAAATATTTTAAATAGTTGTTGTAATACGTTATGAATTTTATTTTTCTATAGTATGGGAGGGCGTGACATCGCTCATTTTTTTCAGACCAAACTATACCAAGGAACTTCTACAAATCATAAGGACCAAATTTTACAACTTCGTAAAATAGTTGCCAAGATAAGAAAAATTTTTCTCATATGGGAGGCATGGCGCCGCCCATTTTTATTTAAACTACTTCTGCTTGGTCTATGTAGAAAGTCTTCTTCATCTGCGTCAAATAATTGCTGATGAATAAAAAATGTTGGTTTCTTTCCATATGAGGGGCGCAACGCTGCTCATTTTATAATTGAAAGTTTCTTTTGCCTGTATTTTTTATATAAGTATGTTTCAGTTAGCTGATGAAATAAGATGAATTATTTTATTATCTTATATTGAAGCATGGAATTGCCCATTTTATTCAAATAACCAATGTTAAGAACCTTCCACAAACCATAATAATCATTTTTACTAAATCTTTTTGCGATCGGATAAGAGTCCAGAAACAAGACACTCACACACAAATACATAATATATAAAATTTCTGAAAGCGATTTTTCCAAAAACATTCATAAATTATTCTCTTTTGTACATCTGTAGTCAAATCTCCGTCTTTTTAATCAGCTCTATCTTTCTACCAGTTATCAACAAGTTCATATTTGATCATTTTTTTAGCCTGCGAAAGCTAGAATCAGGCCCGGATTTAGAAATTGGCCACCTTTAGGCCGTTCACAGGTTGCCTCCCCATTTTTTTTGCTTCTCAACATTTGAGGCGACCATTCCAAGTATTCGCACTAAAAATTTTCAAAGTTCCCAATATTTGCCGCCTCTAAATACTTGCCGCCTGAGGCAATGGCCTAGTGTGTCTGTAAGGTAAATCCGAGCCTGGGTAGAATGCTTATTTCGATAAAATTTTGAGTTTGAAAAGTTAAAAAAAATATTTGCCGTTTAGTTTTCTTAAGTTTTCGAATCAAACTTTATCTCATATTTAACGTTATCTTATCCTGATAACGAAAATTATAGTCTTAGCTACAAAATTTTTGTTCAAACCACATTTTTTAAGATCGATCTGAGCACAGTAAATGTGAAATACCCTGTAAAATGTAAAAAAAATTACTTCCCCATTTTGAACTGAATCTTTTTTGCTACTGCTTCTTTTATTGAAAAATTCTTAACCTAAATTTTCAAGTTTATATGCCATCCAACAATTTGCCACATCACTGTGACTAACTGCAATCACAGTGTGACAGTAAAAACTTATACTCAATGCAACAAAAAAAAAAAACAATAAAAAAAATAAAAATTGCTTTTCAATATTCCTTCAAAGTGGGTGGAATAAATGAATATTTGATGACAGATTTCTTATGCCACTGATTTTTCTATATCGCATGAAAACTGTGATGTGACTCTGTAAAGTTCCTCATCACGACCGAATCGCAAATGCATGTGAAATTATTGCAATAGAAAATAAAAAAAAAAAAAAGTCAACAAGAAATTTGAATTTAAAATTCGATTTAAACGATTTTTCACATCAAGATTTTGTTGCATTTTGATGGATCATTACAACGATCAAGAACGAATGAATAGATGAATGATAAATTAATCATTCCGGCATGTGTGATGCGTCAAGTGCGAATGACACAAATGTTGTTGATATGAGGCATAATTAAGATGAAATGCCATACATTTTTTTTTTTTTTTTGCAAAACGTGTAATAATAATTAGCAGCGCACAATGACAAGTAAATTACGGAATATGTCAAAACAAAGGAAATTAAATATAAAAAAAAACCTTGTGACCTAAATAACTAACGCACGATAAGTTGCATGGCTGCAGTAATAAAATCTTTTGAAAAAGGAAATTTATTTCGAAAATGAGTTAAAACTCTTTTTTAATAAAAAAAAAAAGTGCAATAAAAATAATTCTCTTGCAGCGTGAATAAATTTCACTGCTAATTTTTTCATTTATATTAAGTGAATTTTAACCACTGTCAGCTGCTACTGTTGCCATAAGCTTGCCGTATGATTACGTTAACTAAGCCAGTGAAGATACTACCAGCGCTTTTGGCATCAACCATTTCAATAACATCTAGGTTACCTTAGATATATTACAAAATTATGTACAATGTATTACGAGTATAAGCTACGTCACCTTTTTTTGTTAAGGATTTGCGCATTAAGCTTCTGTGTTTTTAGCCATCAATTTAAAATTGAACCCAAATATCATGCTATCGAGGCAACGACCGTGTCTGTAAGATCAATACTTTTAAGAAACTTACTATTTTAGCCATATAAAGTTTTATAATAAACAGGTAGCCGATTAACCTCACTTAACTGGTAGTTGCTTAAAGATGTTCAAAATATATCGATGTAGTAATGTCAATAAGCATATGTTTGTACATGCCAAGTGTCGGGCGTTACGATGCCCCGAGATATTTTTGAAATCCAAACTGCTATATAGACGGAGCCAAAAAAGGTTTTGCAATTATGAAGAGCAAATTTTATTTAAGTTTGTGAACCATATACTCAGTGTAAAGCAAAGTACTCTGCTACGAAAATAACTGTTGGGGCAAGATCACCATATGTGACAGGGAAAGTTAAAAGGGACCTACGGATTGAAAAAATCCCTTTTTTTAGCGATTCTTATAGAAAATGCTACGTTCTATTCAATGCAATAAACCACAGCTTTTTAGCTGCATTAGTTTTTTCACAAATTCACTTCAAACATGGACACACTGACAAAAAAACTTTAAAAAAAAATCCAATGTGACAAACTTCTCTGAAATTGATAAAATTCGCTTGAAACTTGTTACTCGGGGGTTTTTGGGGTCGCTGATTACGAATCTGGTGTAATGTCCTCGGAATTTGAAATGGCGGATCCAATATGGACTACAAGGTTTTTAAAAACTGTTCGGATTCGCTTGAAACTCATTACTCGGAGGTTTTCGAGGTCTGTAAACACAAAATGTCAAATTAGGATCACTGTGATTTTAACAATTTTTAACAACCTCGTCCACCATATTGGACCCGCCATTTTGAATTTTGAAAATCTAACTTTAAATTCATAATAAGCGACCCCAAAAACCCCTGAGTTACGAGTTTTAAGCGAATCCGTTAAATTTTCAGAAAACTCGACTGCCATATTGGATTCGCCATTTTGAATTTTGAAAATCTGATACCAGATTCGTAATCAGCGACACCAAAACCCCGGGGTAAGGGGTCTCAAGTTCAACGTTCAGACGCATCAAAATACACTTCTTAACTTCAAAGTCCTTTTTCTCGAAAACTTATTTTCGGACAGTAGGTCCCTTCTTACTTTCCCGGTCACATATGATGAAACAATTTCATATGCAAAGCAGAACAGTCGATAAACAACCAAAGTATCGTTATAGGCATTGTTCACATCAAAACTTGTGTGCGTACGCAACAGACCAGATGGCATGCATAAGTATTTTTCGGACTATAACAGTGATTTCGGTTTTGAAATCTCTACTGCGACTACACAATATATATTTAAATGTTTTTAATTCATATACAGTGGAACATCTTTAAGACGAAAGTCGAACCTCGATAAGTCGAAAACCTCCCAAACTCGAAAAAATGTTGTATTCCCTTCCCATCAAGCCCCAAAGTCTTCATTGCTCGAAATCTTACCCCTCTATAAATCGAAAAATTTAGTGAGTCCCTACAAGTAAATTCAGTACATATTTTCCCTCTATAACTCGAAAAAATAAACTCAACCACAACCTTTACAACTCGATTATTTGAAACGAATTATCTTTATAGCTCGAAGAAAAATAAGATACCGACTTTAAGAATATGCCGACAATGTAAATCATTGATTCTTAGAAATCAATCTAAAAGCCTTATATGCTCAAACGATAGAGGAATTTATGAACCTTAACCTTAACCTCTAAAAATCGAACATTTCCTGACAAAATTTGCTTAAGTCGAAGTCCTCCATACGTTGAAAACTCTATAATTCGAATTTTTTGGCGTCTCCCTTCAAGTTCGACATAAGAAATTTAATGCACAAAAGTTTTTGTGATGTCATCAGTTCATGAAAGATCAACGTCAAGCAGCGATAAAAATTTTGCAGTGAGTTTTAGTGTCATTGAATTCTTTTCCCTTAACATTCACATCAAGGTCACGATTTAAAGGTACTTCAATTACTAGGTGAGTTATCTAACAATCAGCAGTATCGGTTGTAGGATTCCATCAGTATGAAGAAGATTTGAAATATGATCAGTGATTTGGTCAACCACTCTAAATTTGATTTAAATTTTTCAATTATTTTACGAATTAGGACTGTTCATTGGATCCTGCACTTCGACTCGCTTTTCACATTTTCGCGATTCCACTCAAATTGGTACATAATTAAACTTAATCGATATTGAATTTTAATATGAATTGAGAAACTTTTGATTTCAATTAAAAGTTTTCTCCGCCGAGTTCTACAAATAAAACAATTGCCCGGGCATCGAACTCTGGAGGATATTGTTCAAGGAACAGTGGCTTCTTAATAGTCTATACGAGACACCTAAAAAGTTTGAGATTTTAAAACAGAAAAGTATAAAGAAGATAATCTAATATCTATGCTCAATTTGAAGCTTTACGTATTTGATTTGCCAACTCGTAATGTAATATATTTTAATCAAATATCAATATTGATTTTCCTATAGATTACTTTGATATTATATTCGCTATCATCACTAAGTCTAGGCAGCCAACCCAGACTCCCATCTGAGAAGTAGGAGTCTCTC
The DNA here is from genome assembly GCA_963662105.1 of Meiosimyza platycephala. Classification (NCBI taxonomy): domain Eukaryota; kingdom Metazoa; phylum Arthropoda; class Insecta; order Diptera; family Lauxaniidae; genus Meiosimyza; species Meiosimyza platycephala. The sequence goes on from OY759210.1 coordinate 16,364,865, forward strand.
CATCATTATTATTATTTATTAATAACATTATTTATTGTTTCATGGTTCATGTGAAGTGTTCCTTCCCGTTGCTTTATGATATTCAATTTTTTTTTTTCAACGCTGTCTTGAGTTTAATATTGAATTATTGCCATCAATTGCCGGTGTTAAGCGTTTAAGTAGCATTGGTGAACAACAACAAAAACAACAACAACAACTAAACGATACTAAGTGCAAAAGAGGGCATTAGGTCGCATTGAATTGGTAGGTGTAACAGAGGTTGCAAAATTTCTATTGCCCGAAAAAAATAAAAAATAAAAAAAGTTAAACAACAAAGTAACGATGAAAACTTCTTTAGATGTGAGGTAATGATGTTCAATGGTGTTGAATAGTTGTAAAATAGTTATACAAAAAAAAAAAAAAAAAAAAGTTATATGTAATACTATAAAGAATTCCATATATTGTTGCCACAAAACTTTGGCTTTTAACTTTTTAAAATTTCTTGTGGAGTTAATATGCTAGAGAATCCTTAGCAAAGCTAATACTACTGGTAAGCATAAGTTAATCCGAATTGATTTTTAATTCATCTAAATAATTCAAGGCTTAAATTTCCTTAAATAAAGAAAAATCTTAAAACTAAAATCTTAAAGACTGCTACCAACATTATTATAGCAATATCAGTAAAACTTATCATGCATGCACTTAAATAGATGCTGCTGCACTAGCTGAACTTGGTAGAGATATAATTTGCATTTAAGATTAAAATTTTGAAGTTCAAGAACTTATTTTGCTTATAAGAAATGAAGCAACATAAGAAAAACTCAAAATCGTGTCCTAATTTACATGGTATCGCAAGAAAAATCCACAGGCCTTAACTAATACTGAAAAGAAGACTAAATTAAATCGATCGATCGATACACCAACACACAACTAGATACAACAACAACAACAATGTTGCCTTATGAAAAACTTAACGAAGCAAGCGCAGGATAACTCGGTCAACAAGAAGAGTTTGTTAGCTATGCCAGTTAGATAGAAAAAGTAGCTCTCTACATCAAGGGTATCAACGGTCGGTCGATCGGTCAATGGACGCCATGAGGCACAAGTGCAGATTGCAAATAACAGATGAAATTTTATATGGTTGTATTTTAGTAAAAGGGTGGCTGCATTTAAAAATTAGTAAAAAAGGTAAATTATATGCGACACATCGAGACATAAGCTATCACAGACATTAAATTATAACATAAGTCGTTGCTGTCTGCATTAGAAAGTTAAACACTTCATTGATATTTTCATCCAAATTCAGCATATTATGAGCCACCCTAATATGCACCCGTGTTTGTTAAGTGTCCACCTCAAAAAGTTTAGACCGCTAACAACAAAAGTCGATGATGATGACAACAACATTGATGACGACGACAAGATTTTATTATGAGCCTCAAAAACAAACGGTTAACACAACCCAGCAGGATATCTCTAAGGTACTACGTACGGATATGTGTGTTTGTGCCAACTTATACTACCTGTGTGATATCTACCTGATGAAATGGCTCTGCTTAAAACCAGCAGCTTTTCTGTTTGCTGCTGCTGTTTACTATTTGGTAGCGCGCATCAGGTAACGCGCGCGCACACACAAGTGTCCAGCGATGCGATATGCGCTATGGCGTCACGTTTTATTCAAATTTTGACTTCAAATAGGTAGCAGCAACAACAACAATAACAACAACAGTAACAAAAAACTGTTGCATATGTGTAGCGATCTTCAAAGCCAGCTGGATATGCGGGAAGTCAACGTTGTTAAGCGAGCGCCTGCAAGTGTCTATGACTATAAAAATTTGTTTTTGTTTTGTGCTTTACCACCCGTTAATATGAGGAAAAGAAACAGAATCGAAAATCAGTAGCTGCAGTGGTTGTCATCTAAACAATCTATAAGTACTATTCCAGAAATGTGTAGGCTTGAATGGATAATATATTTTTAAGATTGATATACCTCGCAGTTTTGCGCTGTCTTACCAATTATGAATTTAGTTCTTTGTCACAAATAATTATCCTTAATTCTGCTTTATGCAAAGACCGATACAATCTTTTTTGATCCTTTTTTTGATCTTTTTTTACAGTGATAGTAAAAGGCTTAGAAAAGTCAAAACTTGTTCGCTTAAAATTTATTTTGTCCTTGAAGATAAATGACTACATTTGATGTGCAGAAACATTTCAATGAGATGAAATATTAAAATTCAGAGAAATCACCGGCAGCATTTTAAGTTCAGAGTAAATTTCAGCAGCAACATTATTTGAAACCTAATCGCCCAATGGAATATCGTCAGCACAAATTGCACGTTTGATGAGGTATTATAGCTGAATAAGTTAGCAGCCGCACAGTGGAGTTTTGTGGCCATAAATAGAAGGAATTTGAAAGTGCTAGGGATTGAAAAAAATTTTAAGCCAATCGTCAGAAATTACTTAGGGACTGAAAAAAAAAAACTATAAAAGTTTTAAATTTGTTTTGAATTTAGTGACACAGTGGGCACAAAGTTGAACTTTGTACACCAAAAATGTTCTATGAAACTTTTTATAAAAGCGATTGTTAGATAAGGCACTCTAGTTAACTTGTTTGAAATAAAATGCTATAATGTAGCATATTGCCGGAAAGTTCATTGTTTCCACTTTATAAAAATCAATTTAGTTTTCTTTTATCGTCTTTATATGAATTTTACGGATTTTTCAAAAATTATATTGAAAAAAGATAAAAGTGGAAAATCTGCAAACTTTGACAGAAAAAAAAAGTATATCCCCGGATTTCGGAAATTTTTTTATATATAATGTGAGAAAGTATGATTAGCTAAACGACAAAAATTCAGCTGCGTTTTTTTAAAATTTTTTCTTATCAAGTTTTTTCTAATGTAGTTTTAGAAGGAACAAAAAATACTGACTTTTATGAAATGCTCTTATTAATTTATTTGTATTGAGATATACCAATATTGTATATTGACATAAAGTTCATACTTTCAAAGATCATCATGGATCATACGCTGAAAAAGTCATAATTGAGAAAACTGGCAAACTTTGACAGAAAAAACAAGTATATTCCCGGATTTCGGAACTTTTTTTTTTGTGAGTATTTTTCTACTGCAACATTTGAAGGAAAAAATATTTTTATTTCTTCACACTTTACAACGCTTTACAATAATTTTATTGATTTAAGTTTTGAAAGAAGTTCCTTTAAGTAGAAGGGAACTAAAAAGGGCTGCTTTTTCTCTAACTATCCTTTTGCCCTTTTTATACCTGAATATAACGTAGTGAAGGTATGGCAGATGCAGCATATGGGGCTTAAGTCCGATTATGAACATTTTTATTATTATTATCATTATTTTTTTTATTATTATTATTTCTATTATTCTTATTATATATTTTCCTGTAAATATAAATATAAATTTCAAGACTCTAACGCTATTACTACTGTTAATGGCCACCTATTTTTATTTTTTTTCTAATAACTTGAAAACTATAAAAGATATCGCAAAATTAGCAATTATTTTGAAATCAGCATTGCCAAGTTAAAGGGAATTGATACCCATTTTGAAAAAAGGTTTCAACCACATCCCAACTTTGTAGGCGTGTCCGTGGATCGGTTTTACTCATATTCACAAATTTTTCTTATTTTTACATTTGAAACATCTTTACCAAATTTCAAGAGTGTAGTGCAATTATTACTATTTATGGCCGCCGTTCCATACAAATCCATCCACTGTGAGACGGTGTATTCTTGAAAATGAGCAAGGGCAGGCAGAAACAATCAACTGGGTTTTGTATAGATCAAAGGTGGCCACTAAGTATTTCGGCAATTTCGGCTATAGAAATTATAAAATTTAAAGAGAGAGTGGTTTCCATAGAATACCACGTTCAGAATCAAATATCTTTTTACGAATTTGGAAAATTGTCCATGTCATTTTTGGGTAAGCATCTGCTCTAACTCAAGACTAAATTCCATTTCGTTTAATAGCTCCTTGCTGTTTTCGGATTTCGATAATTATGAATAACAAACTGATGACGCAAAAATATTCCTTCTTACACTCTATGTATATCTTGTGCATCCGACAACAACAACACCACAAAAACTGCAACAACAAAAACATCAACAATAACATAACAACTGACAAGTGTTAATTGAATTCATAGCTTGTAATCATAATAATAAGAGTCAACATAAACGTTTTTGTTGCTGTTGATGTTGCAGCAACATTAACATGTAACAAGCAACAATTTAAGTCGTGTGTCGTCATCATCGTCGCATGTTATTAAACATGGCTTTTTTATGCTCTTAGGCTGACGCCATCGATAAATTGCTCAATTTTAGTGGCAGGTAGGACATAATAATAGTTGTTGTTGTTGTTGTTCTTGTTGGCAGCATCATTTTATGTAATTTAATTAATAACATTTTTTTTTCAGGTTGACTAACTTGGCCCAATTTTTGCTGTTTTACATGAAAGACATTAAAGGGAGTAACTTTTTGTAATACTAAATATTTAGGTCTTTGTTAAAAGTAAACCTTTGGCATGTTTTTCCAGCGCTTGATTGCAACATTTCTCATGTAGTCAGTCGGTGACTGAATAGGGTGTTTTAAAAGCAAGTATGAAAATTAATTTTTATAATTGAAAATCATCAAAAGTTGAGGTAATGAAATATATAAAACTTCAGCTAAATTATCCTAGTAATGTCTAGTCGTAGCTTTTTTTCAGCCAAACATCGGCTTTATGCTCGGAAGGCATTGCCCATAAGTTTTTAGAAGTGACGCTGTAAAGACAAAAGAATCTTTGTTTTCGCGCTACCGGCTATCGAAGAAGCTAAATTGTGCCACTGGAGTATAGCTTTATTCCAGCAATAATCGTTTCTGAAAAGTAATTTCTTCGGCGAAATATATCATCTTTTTTTCCAATTTTCAATTATGTTACACCCTTTATTCAGTTCCAACTTATGTTTTTGTAAAATTTGAACATAATATAGTGCACTAAAAAACAACAACATTAAAAACGTGAGCACCGTTTGAGCAGCCTATAATAAATAGTACAATAGACTTATCTGCATAAACTTAAATTAATCTTAAAATATTGACATCATTGGCGCTGTCATAAAACACTCTCTGTACACAAACACACACACACATATATATTCAACTCAACAAACGACCATAATGACGCCTAGATTTTGTAATTTAAGCAAAATTTAAAATAGGGTAAACTTTGCAAAAAGTGGACATTGTGATCCATTTAAATAAATGTTGTTTTCGATTTTTGATTGTGGTTATGTTGATTTGATATTAATGACACCTGGTTGAAATATAGGTGGAACATAAAAATGCAATAAGAGCACCCTCAATATCGAGAAGAAAAAAAAAAGCATATATATAATCGTTTCCCATCTCACATTAATCTCATTAGATCATGTAAAGTTGATTTATTCATCCCTGCAGGTCCGGCAGGTATAGTGGGTTGAGTCTGTAGTTGTACCCACTCGAAAAATTTCGATTGGGTAAATTCCCACTTGGAGCCAGAGCATCAGTGTTTTATGATTACATGGAATCTTTCGAGTGTGTTATCTATTTAACTGCGATGATTACCATTTTTGATCGCATAGAAATATTGAACACAGAACTGCAGTAGTCGAGTCTCTGCGTTATTGAATCGTATGAGAAAGTGAAAGCAGTTGCTGATGGATAAGATGCGTCTCCCGATTACAAATTTGAAGAAATTTGGGAGAAAAGTGACAAAGCTGTTATCGAACTCTAACTTGGAGAACCTCAAATTCGATTCAAGTTCAACCAAAACTTTGAAATTTAAGATCCCAAAGATTATTTCAAGAATCTTAGAAAGTTTTCGATCAATTATTTAGATCATGGAAAAGTCGTTTCGAAACGGATTCAGCCAGTTTTTTTAAATTTTTTGAGCAATTCGCTATCGGTCAGACCGCTGATGCCGATAAGATTGTCAACTTTTATAAATAACATTTTGTCAGCGCAAGATTGTTAAGTGGCTGGGACATGTTTCTGCAACTTTAACAGATACAAAATGAAAAAGCGAACAATTTGGGGGAAGTTGTAAATTTCGTGAAAAAATACAAAATACAGGGCTGATTCCAGAATTCGTGCACTTCATTCGATTGCTGCTCACAATTCCTGTCCTACGTAGTCTGAAAACATGTTTGTGATCGGCTCAACAATGTTGCTATTTTACATATGTTTTCGAATATGACCGACCAGATCAATTTGGATGAAGCGATGAATAAGTTCACTTCGCGAAATTCGAAACGTGCAAGCGTTTTTGCTTTGAGAAAATTAGTTTTTTGTTGAATAACATGATTTTTGAAGTTATTATAAATAAAGAATATGGCAAACCATTTTAAATAACGTTATTCCAACATCCATAAACATTCTCTTCCAGATCTTCTCCCTCCTTCATATACTTTTGTATCCGCCTTCCTCCCCCACCACTGACCTGCTACCCACTCGGGCTAGGCATGATTTGCCAGACTTGCGTCCTTGTACTCTGTTAATTATGTTGCTGAGTATTTTGTCCTCTAAGAATTGCTCTCATGCAGTTGAACATGATCAGAAACTGTTGTTGTGTTCAACAATAAAAAAGAAAAATGAATTTTAGCTTTGCTTTGTTGCACATTTTGCTCAGATTCTCAACAAATCAATGCAAAAAGGGCTCAAAGGTCACTGATGATACCATTTCGCAATGGATGAAACTAGTATGACTAGCCTTAGCCGTTTTTTGTGTTTTTTGAAATTTTTTTTTTTTGATGTAACCACAGACTGTACTGTTCAGTAAATTATTTAATAATCTCAGTGTTTTCAATCAGAGGATTAAAAGACCGAGTTTCGGTGTTCCATTTTTTTGCCAAAAATTATCTCAAATTAATAAAAAGAGTTGTAAAAGAGATTAAAATCAGTAGTGTAGCTAGAGTGGCGAGAAGTGGGCCACCGCCATATTTTTTTAATTTCTACAATTTTTCGATTTTTTTTTACAGAATGGGTTCCATTAAGTTTGTAAAAAGTCTTATAGCATTTTCGACCCAAAGTACAATGTAACCTTATTTATGCAATTTTTTGATATAGTTATGCATGTATTCCCACGGTTCAACTTATAGCGAAAAAAATTGAGGTCCTGAATTGAACTTAATGAGTATAAATTTTTATTCTTGTGCTGCGTTCTTAATAAAATTTTACTTTAAAGGACATATTCAAGTTTCAATATTATTGTCTAAATGCCTGCCCACAGTTTCTCCGTTGCTCTTTATACCCTACTTATAAAAAAATACTGCCATTAATTAAAATTAAAATAAATCCGTCTTGGACAAAAGATAATAAAAAAAAATTATAGAATAGAGCGTTGAAAGAACAAGTTGAAATTATTTTAATAATAACACGCCAACAACAATGGCAACTACAATTTTATTACCAATAACAGCAATATCAGCAACAACGACAACAAATACAACAACATTAATGCTCACCTCTTATGACATGACAAGTTGAAGTGCGCGCTACACGAAGTCAGGTGGTTTTACATAAAATCTGCTTGTTGCTGGTGCTGCTGCTGCTCATTGTTATTGTCGACTCTTTTTGTTGTTCTTGCTGTTAAGCTATGATTTTTAATAACTTTGATTTTTCAATTGTTTGATTTTAACCACCGATTTTTATTTATTTTTTTTTTTTTTGCTAACTTTATTTAATTTTTTTTTTATTTCCTGCGTAGGCGTAACTTTTTTAGCCTGCGGTTTAACTGTGGGGCTTATTACTTTATGCATAAACTTGTTTTTATAGCATTAATTTATAACGATTTTTTTTTTTTTTTTTTTCATCAATTTGATTTGCTTTTGTTTCTGATAACTTCCTATTGTTCTGTTTATTAGCATTTTTAATTACACCGATCGTTTGATGTGGTGAAGCGTTTTTTTTTTTTTTCTTAAGAAATTGAAAATATTATATTAATAATTCATTAAGTTGCTATTATATTCAAAAAAGGATTTAATGTACATTGAGAGTATATGAATTTTGATATCTTTTTATTGCGCTGGTACTCAAAACTAATCTCTTCTTAAACATATGGCTGCTAGGAACTTTGCAATGACTTTAATTTGATTTTGGCTTGAATCATTCGGAAACTGACATTCATTTTAGTAAGAATCATATTTTTATGCTATATGTCCAACGCTATGAATCCAAAAAAGTTTTTCTTGTATGCAATCAATATACCAAAATAATTGAATTTAAGGGTTTGAAAGTTTGTTTATTAAGAAAATTCGAGACTCTGTTCTATCAACACCAACAGTCATAAACCGCTCCTCAGCAGGACATATGAAGTGTTCGGCTTAAGTTCTTCTTTTTAAATTTAGAAATTCTTCATTAGAAAATTTACATTGAAAGTAGCTTGTTTCATTGGTGAGACGTTTAAGTAATAGCACAATATCATTATTTTATCACAGAGAAGAAACTTTAAAAAGTAACCAATTTTTTAAAACAAAACGTGGAATCCTAATTTGCATAATAAATGAAAAGGGTCTGCCACCACAGAAACTTTCTATTACCATTTTTGTATTGCAAATGAAAAAAAAAAAAAAAACTGCAGCAACATTATTATCAGCAGTAGCAACAAAATTGCTGTTGTACCAAATTAGCGGTAACAGCAACAACCATTTACCGCCATAGCCTAAAAAAAAAATAACAACAACAATAACAATAAGACTGACACCGCCACTAATGATACCGACACACAATTACCAACGGGTTAATAACTTTGTTTGTTACAACTACAACAACAACAACAGCAACAACAACACGAGAAGAACAACCAACAGTGCAACAAAAAAGGAATTTTTACCAACTTGATGCGAGAATCACGACAGGTTTGCTGCGACAATTTGCGAAGCTACTGGACTTTGGTCCACAAGATGGGACATATGCATGCAAACTTTTGGCAAACAACAGGAACAAATTACTGCTGTAAGCTTAGTAAGGTAGGACTACCAGAATATGCGCAATGATTTTTTTAACCAAAATTAACTCTTAAAATTTTTAAAACCCAATGAAAATGACAATGTAAAGATTCATTAATACAAAGAAATCATTCATTGAGTTAAGAAAATTTTTCATCATATCAAAGAAATTTTCCTCAAATCAAAGAAAGTTCTTGTTGAACTCGCGAAAAGACTCCTTCGAAGATATTATATTGATATTTCTTTTACTGCATAAATTATCTATTGGGAAGAAAATTTTTCCGCAAGTATTTTAACTGGATCATAATTGCCAGATTTTCGAATATATAAAGAACGAAAAAATTTAATTAAATGTTTCTAATGTGGGGTAATCCCTTTATAGGCGAAAAAATGAAAATACTTCCAAATGCTACCACGTTGACAAATTCGTTGTGACCGCAAAGCAAATGGTAATTTACAAGCGATCACAAATGCGTGCAACAAATGAACAGCAACATCACTATAACACAACACCAGTGTGTGGTAGCAAAAAAAAAAAAAAACCTTAAAGCCAACAACAACAACAACAAATGAACACGGAAACGTGTTAATGGCATTTGAATTTGGCCAAATATGGCCACTTTGCATGTTGCTTAAATTAAATTCAACGACGAATTATAGCGATCGCACCGATCAGCAATAACAACACCAACAACTACAACAATGACACACACAAAAAACACCGACTGATCAACCGACCAAAATGTTTGAATACCAACCAACCCATTGATCGGCGGCCAGTGCAATGAAAAAACAAAACAAACGAAAAAACACAACAACAACAAAGTAGAGAAAAAAAGAAGGTGGTGTTGATGGTGATGGTGATGGAAACAAAAACAACGACAACACAAATCGTGTCGATTTGTTCAAATCAAATAGCAGAAATTTACCGTAAGGTTGAAGAAGATCAGTAACATAACCGAAAACAACAACAACAACAAAAAAAAGCGAACAATAACACTACGCACCCACCATGTTTTCTTGCGCAGAAAATATCGTACATAAAAAAGTTTGGAAGAAATTGGTTGAATTCGTTGAATGCGGTACAAATGCTTGTGCAATCATACGTATTACCTCAATAAGTCCCTACCAGAGCGTAATGCTATAGATAAGTGTTCCGCTTAGAGAGATGAAATGTTCAACAGCACGAAGCAACGAAATCCATCGATCTTTTGAAAGAGAAGTTTATGAATCGAATAGTTTCTCCAAGAACAGACGTAAATTGGCCACCAAGATCATGCGACTTAACACCATCGGATTTCTTCAAATGGGGTTTCTTGAAAAATAAAGCTTATGCGGATAGTCCTTTAATTGTTCAAAGACAACATCATCGGACATATATCAGTAATTGAACCATCATAATGCGAAAAGTTATTCAAAATTTTGTTAAAAGATTGACAGCATGCCGAGCTAGCAGAGGAGGTCAATTAAACTACATTTTTTTATTATTAGCTGGAACTAATGTACTTTAATTTACATTAAAAATAAATGAAGATTTCGTACAACTCATGTCTTTTATTTAAAATTTAAAAAGATACCTCATATTTGAACATCCTTTATTTTGCGTGTGGGATGTCGCCACAGGCAGGGCTGCTGAGAGGTGTTACAAAGAGACATTTTCTCACGCGCGAAGCAGATTTCAAATATCAAGTAGTGCCTATTTCACGACAAAAAGAAAGTCGACCCATTACGACGCCTTCGATTTTCATATAATTATATACCGAGTGTCCCGAGTGAATAAGTCAAAAAATTGCAAATCTTTCAAAAAATGTTTCAAATAAAAGTTGGTGGGTATCAAAGGGCTGATCCAGCCATGATCTTAACCATGACCTTGACCTAAATTTTCAAGTTTATTTGAAGTTCAACTTTAGTTGAAACCTCTATTTTTGAACTCGGATTCCGGAAGAGCACAAAATTCTACGTTCGCATAAGTATTCATGTTAGAGGTCAAAGTGACCCCTGAAGGTCATTTCAAGGTCGAATTCCCACTTTAAGCAGAAAAGCTGCAGCCAGTTAAGGCAAGATTGTGGAGCCGTCCAGCCAATGATTAATAGCTTTTCTGCGCCAAGCAGGAATTCGATCTTGAAATTACCTTGAGGGGTCACTTTGACCTCTAACTTGACTTTTGACTTATTCAGCTGTGTAAGTTAAAATGGGACACCCTGATTTCCCTGTATCAAAATATAATACTTTGGGTAATTTTTTTGATCAGAAGAAAGGGACACAGAGAAGCCCAATTTCCATAGCTTCTAAAGAACATCACAAGACAGTATTCATTATATCATTCATATCTGGGTAAAGAAGATACTGCGGAAAAATTTTTTTTTCTGTACTGTCCAGTCTTTTTTTAGATGTAGACTAGGATGTAATGTGTAGAATATATAAATGAATTTTACTCTCTGGCTCCGTATACTTCGTTCTTCCAAGAAAAAAAAAAAAATATTCGGCTAGATCTTGATTTTTGGGGCTTAGTACAAGAAACACTATCTTCTGTAGTATTTTTAATACTTTTGAATAATGCTCATACGTTTCCTTTGAACATATTCAGCTACATCGTTGTGTTCCAAAAACTTTCGCATAAAATTAACACACTCATTCGCAATGAAGTGTAGGGTATTCAAATTGAAGAAGAAATATTTAACGTAGAGATCGTGACGCAAAGTTTTTGGTATGAACGCGTTTCTTTTTTTATTGCATCTCTTTTTTGTTGTTGTTGCTGTTGCTTGACTTAAGGTTTTTTGTCTTTTGTTTTGGCACCAAATTAATTAAAGCCAATTGGCAATTGCTTATACAAGTTGACAGACAAACGACAGATAGACAGACAGACAGACAGACCTAACGACACATCGTATAGAGCTGGCCATAATACAGTCACGCCAGTCGCACATCTAACGTTACAAATTTTACGCTTTTTATTATACATCGAGCATGTATGTACATTTTTGGCTTAAACTGATTTGATCTTCAGGTGATCTCAAACTGATTGACGACAGGTGATTAATTGTGGTTTTCAGCGTATTCATCAGTACCATACGTCGTCATTGTACGTTTCTAAGACGTTCGAGTTCATTGTATTCAGTAACGTTTTTTTTTTTTTTTTCTGTGCTGTTTAGCCTAAGCAAGACTTTATTACGTCGTCATTACAGATTTGGTATAAATATATTTTTATAAGGTAAGTTACACTCATTATGTCACTACTTTTAAGATACAAAGAATCGAGATTTTCTTAAAAATTTTAGTTAAAATCTAATTGGATGGTTGTTCTTGAATATCTCTTCAAAATATTTTAGTTTAAAAAAAAAAGCTCCGCCCTAAATAGATGACGGTATTAAATGCTTTTGCTTTATAAGGTGTCTACAATGACAGGCAAATATCAACAACAACAACTACAGCAACAATTATAAGTCAGTGCTGCTCAGATGCTGTAGAGGCGCGGCAGTTGATCAGGTTGATTTGATTAATTAGTTGTGATTGTGACCGCCATATAGGGGCGCTGGCTGTCTGTAGCTACAGTGCAAGGGCAGGGGGGTGGGTGAAGGAGAGTTTTAAATAACCCACGCTATTTGGTGATTAAACTTGGATTTCAGTTCAGTTTTTTTTTTCTTTTGCTTAACTTAGTTTTTGATTGATTAGCTTAGGTGATCTTTGCTTTACAAGTAATGAGTTTGTAAAAAAAATTTATTAATTTTTATTTTGTTTTTCAGAGCAACAGGTATCTTTTTGGGTTCATGCACTGAACATCATGCCCACATGTTTTCTGGTTTTTTAGGTGCGATAAATATTTTAAAGTTTAGTAAATCATTAACTTCAACGAAAATTTTTTAACTTTCAGATGATTTGTATTCAAAATGTTTTGTAAGTTACATCGAACATGTTAACAACAGTTAGGAAAAAAACATAATACATATTAAATTTGAAACTTTTTAGTAACGCATTGAAGTGGGCGTGGCAGGCATACAAAAGCACATATTTTCTTGAACAGCGCCACCACTTGTCTGCCTATCTATGGAAATCACGATTTTGGGAAATCCAAGTTCAACGAAATTCGGTGCTGCAAAATTCGTAGATTTGAAAATTAAAGTCAACAGACTCGCTTACAGCTCAAATTAGCTTAGTTTTACTACATTGTCCATGGCTCGTTTGCATAACTGCTGGTCGGCTACGCAGATTATCCAACGTCGTACAATCTTTGAGCGACTGTAAAACAAACAATGAAACTTTTCATATTTTTGAGCTCAAATTGGCTATTGTTTTTTTTTTTTTTGCCCATCGCTGGTGTAGGGTATCAGTCAATTTGACCACAATTAAACGTGATCCATTGTATGACAGCAATATGTAGTTGATGGTTTCAAGAACATTTATAATTCAATTATTAAAGCCCCTGATATTTTGTATTGTCAAGTCACTTCAGTTCCCCTACTATACAAAAATTAATTCGAAACCAGAAATACTTCTTAAGCTTTCTGTCTTCTTGGGGTTCGTAGATTTTCACCAATACTTTTCGTAGTCAAGTAATTCATGGCCGTGCATTATCATATAAGTTATCGGGATCAATTTTATTCATGCTTTCAACTGCTACTGTGTGTTATGGACATTTGTGTGTATGAAGTACTTGCATGTTTTTGATTTATTTATTGTAAAATTTTGTTTTCGAAAAGTTAGTTTTTATAATTTAGTGGAGAGTCAATTTTCTTCAGACCTCACAAGCCGTTCCTCGAAGCAATGTCTGAAGAGTAAGCTATTCTCTCTGATCTTCTTCAAATGTTCTTTTGCATTGTAGAAACCCAACTGAATAGAGGGTTTTTTTGCTTAATGGCAAAAGTTCTTAAGTTTAAGAAATTTTTACATTTTTATATTGCAAGAACTCGTAGTTTCTTATCTAATTTTTAGAAATTTGGAAAATTACTTTTTTTGTATGATCATTAGACTTACTTGATATATGACCGGAGGATGCTGAGTTGCTGAAAAAAAAATTAAGTTTTTATATCAATATTTGACTGAAACTATTTTGATTTTAAGACTTTGCTTGATGAGTTTTTCGATACGATATAATCATGATCATCATTAAATAATTTTTATAATAATATTAATCTCTTAAAACATAAAGAGCCAAATTCAGAGACTAGAACCGCTGCAACCCTTAGAATAAAAATCGTTGTATGGATGTTGATGTTTAGAAATATATACATTACACGCCAAAGAAATAAAATAAATTGATTGGTATGAAATTTTGTACATACATACAGTGGTCGGCATATATATTTTGACAAATATGTGCGTTATAGTGTTCTTTCTGCAATGGCTAACTGTCAATGCTAACGCTACTATATACTTATGTAAAAGAAATAGCACATGCTAGTTGTTAAAAATAACAAAAAAGCTGCGTATTTTCTCTGCTGATTTAAGTGATGCAGTATATTTAAAAGATAAAAAACCATTTTGTGGGTGGCATAAGTATTTTGACAATTTGTATGGCATAAGTTTACTTTGGGAGTGCCGCTCATATTATAATAAAATCCTACTTTCCTACGAGGCTTTCAATACTGAACACGAATATGGAATCAAAAGTTGGGTGACGCATCTATTTTCGGAGATATAGCCATCAGAAATCGGGTATATAGCTTTTAATGAAATCGTTGTCAAAATTTGGGAACCCCTGGATCAACTTTCAAAATATGAATGTCATATGAGAATAATTTAATAAACTATAATATAAACTCATAAAAGTTTGAAATTTCAGCTATAGCTTTTGAAAATTTTCGAGATATTACAATTTATTTAAGTTTCTGGTCAATTTATTTTGTTAGAAAGCGTCGTTTTTTTGGAAAAGGTTTTATTCAGTAAACATTTGAAATAAAACATAAGAAAGCGCATTTTATGTCCTTTCAAATGGTGTGCTATTCTTAGCTGTTTTTTTTTTTTTGGATTTCTGGATTTTTTAAGGAAGGAAAGTGAACGAGCTCTAGAAATTTACTTGAAATTTTGGGATTTAAAAAAAAAACAAAAGCAAGAACACCAACAACAATAAAAGAGCAACTTCAGCAACAGTATCAACAATAACAACAATAAGAACAATAACACGTTTGTTTGCGGTGTTATTTTTCAAAAAAAAATTAAAAATTTTAATAAAAAATTAAGCGAGTTGCACACAACAACAAAATACATTCAAGTAAATACATTTATTAAAATACAAATAAACTTATGCCAATTGTTGTTATATTTTCATGCATCTACACTATTTACATATATAAAATTGCTTATATGAAAATAGTTTGTAACGCGTTGGCACAAAATATACTGAGCCGATTTTGATAATTTCTTTTTTAAAACAACATAATTATGCTAAAGAAGGTTAAAGCGTACTTTTAATTTTAATTTTCAAAAGAAGATATTATTTTTTTTTGGATTAAGCTCTTGCAAAATCTCGTAAAATTGTCGTTTGATTTTTCATTGCTATGCTTATGCTGCTTCTTGAATTCAGTAATGTAATTGTTCTTCTTTTCTCATTTGTACCGTTTGTATTTGGGTTCAAAGTTCAAAGAAAAAACTCTATCAATTGTTTTTTTTTTTTTTTTGTTACTTTTGAAGAGGGAAGATGGAAAAGAGCGTGCGAGACGTGCGCATTCAAAGCCGCGGGTGCTACTAGTGTAAGTATGAAGATGTTAAGATAATATGGTCTAAATCTAATGCACAAATTTTTTTTTTCTATCGACCTACGTAGTTCATACTTCAGAACTTCTTGAAGCTCTATTCCTCAAGCTAAATAGAGCTGATATTCTATCTACGCTAAGTACTTTTTTTTTCTTCTAATATCTTCATGTTGCTGCCAACTGCAATGTGGTGTCTGTCTATCAAGCACGATCGTTAATCGCTTACCGATCACTTGACGTGCAAATAGTTATTAAGTTTTCACGCTATTTGATCAGATTATTAACATCGATTACAAAAATCGTTGTGCTGACGTTAGTTGGTTGGTTGGTTGGTTAGTTGGTCGGTCGTTCGATTGCCTGGTTGCTTACCTGCCTGCCTGTTCCAGTACAATTTAAGTGTTTAATGAAAACGTGTGCGCTACCAACACTCCAGCAGCAGCAGCAGCAACAGCATCAGCAGCAACAAATCGTAGCGCGATCACTTAAAAAACACGCATTGCACGCGCGCTCGCGCGCATGATTCAACTGCAGCTGTGGTTGAAGGCAGAATTTTTAATGCAAAGTCACTTAAATAATGAAAAAAATTAATTCTTTTAAAATGTACGATATTATTAAAGACAAAAATAATTATATATTGATTTAATCAATTGGTTGTTAAAAGTAAAAAATTTGAAAGTTTATTATAGGCTATTAGTGAGCGCGCTCCACAATTTAAATTAAAGTGCGCTCTCCAACTATGGAAATTTTCCATATTCACAGTAAAAAAATTTCTTATATCAATTAATCTAAACTTCATCACTTGTTGTACGGTGCTTATGATAAGCAATATATGAAACTTCTTGCCTTGACTTGACCTAATTCCATTGCCCTTTTGCAGCAGCAATCGAATCACAGGACCACAAAGTCCAATTTAGCAATTTATGCTTTTGTGGCTTCCTTTTTGGCAAATCACTGAATTTATATGTTTTTTTTGCGGATTTAAAATATTTATTACCCAACTGTTTACGTCCTCATCAACAACAACAACAGCGGCAGCAGCAGCATCCTCACCAAGATCGCCGCTGTCGTCTTTAGGCTTGACGATTGTCGAGCTTAAACAAAAGGGCTTGTGTAGTATTTGAATGGATTTAAGTTGTATGGGTTAGTGATATTGGATTTTTGGTATTTTGAAATAATCGGTTCCTTTGAGAATGTGTTCTAAGTAGTACTGTCTAAATGAAAACTGAAGATAATATTACGGGATATGAATAAAATTAGAAAATCGGATCTATTTGGAATACGTTTCGTGGTAAGGGATGACCGCATTAGATGCTGCTTCGCTTAGTCCGAAGGATATAATATTAATAAGGTTAAGCTACTACAGCTATTAGCCTTCCTAGCTATTAAGCTTGAAGCTTTAAATCAAGTAAATAATAGTATAATTGTTTGATTTTCTGATTATTTTTTTCTTATGAATATGTGTTTCTTCTTGTTGTTAGCCGGTATGACGCCGAAGACGCCTAAATACTAGAAGAATAAGCAACTTTTTACCATACCATAAGAAATAAAATATATTTTAGATTTCAGTCCGAATCAAAACTTCAAGTAAAGAACTGTTCAAAAGCTCTTCAGAGGATATACTTCCTCTTAATGCCACGCTGTGTGTGAATGAGAGATGAAGAGAGAATGACATTGACAACTCTCAGGGGTATCATAAGTATTTCTGAAATGCTTCTATTACGCTTTGGATTTTAACAAAGTAATTCCGAAGGTGCTTCTTTTAGTACAAAAATAAAATACTGTAACTCAGCATACTTACGTCCTTTCATGTAATTACAAAAGCTTAGTTGGTAATCGGTTTTTTTGATATCACTAAATAATACGATTGTATCGAACGTCAAGCCACATGTTTTTTTTTTCTTCATTTTTAAAAAGAAGGTAGGTAAATTGCCTGCAAAATGGGAGGAGGACATTAAAATTCGCAAAATGTATTTATTACCAACGATGTCGACGGGGCCAAAGTCAACCGCAACAAGCAAAATACAAGTTAAATTCAACAGGAACCACCAACACTACCAACGAAAGTTTAGTCAACTAAACCATTCAGCCTACCCAAGAAAATCACCAGCAACACCACAAAAAAAAAGTTCAAAAGAAGAGAACAACAACAAGTTACCTAAAAATAATTGTTATATGTGTATGCATATATGTAAAAGTCAGTGTGTGTGTGTGTTTGTATGTCGGGATGTTTACAGATTGATTTGCGCAGACCAGATTCACGCGCACACCTTCCTGCTTCCTTTAACATAAGATATTTATCGAGAGGGTTGCCAGCTGACTTTTAAAAAAGTAAATTATTACTTAATGGCATAGCTAACCAGTGATGATTCATTTGCCGAGCGAAGTTGGCTCTTCAATTATTCATTGGTCATTCTATGAGTTAAGTTTATTTATTGATAATTGGTCGTTTATTTCGATCATATTTAAAGAAACCTTTTAGAAATCAGTCTTCCTGAGCAAGCCTTATGCTAACTCTAGAGTAAAACCAATCCCTAGTTGATTGCAAAAAATCGTTCGCTGTCAAAGATCTTAGTCATCTACATTCATTTTTGTCTGTCCGATTATAAGATACTTAAACAGATCACTCTAAAATAACTTCTGCGAAGAAAATCATAGTATGGGACTGTATCGTGAGGTATGAGCTGGGTCCATAGCCATTGAAATGCATACATAACACTTTCAGGAATCGATTACTTGTACATTGAGAGCCCAAGAACTTTGAAAATGTCCTTGCTGTTCTGAGCAGGAACTTGAAACTTGCGTACGTTAGGGAACTAACTATTTATTGCTTGAAGAATCAAGTTTAATGAAATCTTAGTTATCCATTTGGTAACAATTTTTAACTTTAGTACTTAAGGAGGCCACGTAATTTGAAAAATCGAGAACTTTGAAAAACTTTTAGTGTTATCTGATTTCTAGTACTTAGAAGACTCGATTACCCAACAGAGGTCTGCACGAGTAGGCTTACTGAGTCAACAGATTATTATACTCGCTGTTGAGCACAATGGTTCTATTGACATTTCGGGAATTATCAATGGACTCACACAAAACAGAACGATCACACGACATGACTTGATTTCGTTTGTACTCTAACTCGTATTTCGCCGTCAACGTAGTTCAAGCCGAACAAAACATTTAAAACCACGTAAGGCTACACGGCATATCAAATCTGTCGTCTGAGCAAACAAATGAAAAGACAACAAGACATTCGGTGCCGAATGCAATTAACTACGAGTGCTTGAGCTACGTGTGCTTGAAATCGTAGAACATTTATTGGCGAGTGCTGCACTCACCTCTCTTGCTTTTTGTTTCGATTAGTTTTGATTTGATTTGAGGTTTTCGTGCACAAGGGCTTGAAGGACTCGCAATCGTGGCGAGTGGCTTAAAGGTTGATTCAAGCAAACTTATGTGGACCTCCATTACACGTAGCCTAGAAAAGCATTTATACTCTTTAAATTTCGGATTTTTTTCGAAGACAATATATTTTTCGTACTTGAGTCGAAATACTTTGAAAAATTTATATAATCAACATTAATATTTTTAGTTGGCAACTCCTCACCTTCAAGCGAACTGACTGAAGACACTTCTCTTTATTTGCTTATTTGTTACTCTTGTTGTTGTTATTGTTTATACGCCTGCAATGGAAATCAATTGCCAGAAAGCGGCGCGATACACCACTGCTTACATGGATATTTTTGTTAAATTTTTTTTCCTGGGTTGCTTCCTTCTCAAGTCGAAGATTTAAGCCCAATTTTGTTCGACGAGCGGTGGTTTTTTTTTATTGTATTTTATTTGCCCTTAAGCTGAATTATTTAAGCCGACGAATTCAATTAGAGACAGTGACTTGGTTTTTGCGCGACGCATTTTATGAATGTTGTATTTGTTGTTATATTCATACTGGATGCGGTTAGACCCCAAACTGCACTTTGGCATAGCATTTTGCTTTAAGGATGAGATAAAAATTAAATTTGCGCCATAGCATCAAGTGATTGCTACAAGCAACCAATGTGCGTTCCCTTTTTCGAATGGAATTGAATTGAATTGCGTTGGCGAGGGAAGTCGTCAAGTCATTCATTCATTCATTCAGTCAGTCAGTCAGTCAGTTAGGCAGGCAGGTACCTACTCAATGGAATCAGTGATTTCGTTGTTGGCAGACAAGTGCAAAAAGTGTGTCTCGTGTCTGCTATTTTTGTTCACTTGTCAGCATTGGTAAATGTTGGCAATGTTTTCTTGACACGATCGATTAAATGTGATTGTTGAATATTGAAGATATTTTTAAGAATTGAGAAGATTATAAAAATTGAAATTAAGAGATACTATTTGCTTACTTGGCATAAGTCATTCAAAAATTTATACTTTTCTCATATGTTCCTATTTTCATCGACGATAAAAAATAAGACGAAGTTTCATAACAATCACTTTCCATGTCCATAAATTCATATTTTATTTGTAGTAGGTACGTACAGTGGAATGCATAAGTATTACCTCAGGTCATTGTTAAGCAGCCTCAATAAAAACTCAAACATATATTAAATTATATCCATTAAATCTTCTAAATATACCCAATTTAAATAGCACCTCATTTTCGCTAGATGAGATGAAACACACCTACGCATTAACATTTGAACACTTTCACGTTAGTTACCTGCCAAAAGGCAGACAGACATTTGTGGACGTTGAATAAAATTCAAACCAAGACATTTTAATGAATTCAAATAAAAAATACGACTATGTGCCTGGAGCATGACACGACCAACGCCATACTAATTGAAAAGTTGCAATGAAATTTAACAAATTCAGCACCAATGAACCGACAACCAAACAACCAGCCTATCTTAAAACTCCACTGCCATTACGATGATCCTCCACAGCGAAAAGAATTGAATTGCGCCGGGAATAGCGCACATCAAGGCACATCAGTCAAAGTCAAATGAAAAGAAAATTCACTTGTTTGTGCGAAAATTGATGACGATAATCATGATGATGATAATGATGATCTTGCTGATCCTTAGTGGTTAATGCTTCTAAAACAGCGTTGTGCAATCGGTTAAGACAACATGCTCCTTTTGAAAGCTTTAGTGAGTTCTTAAGTTTTAATATCATCTTTTTTTTAATTAAAATATATCTTGAGAAATGGGTTTTTGGTGAAGTCGAGCTTCTTGTGAAAGTGAATATTTTGAAATTCCAGGCCTTTGTAGGATCAAATAATTTAAGTAGCTAATCGATTACCTTGAAGTACCGTTTCTTTGCAAAAATTGAATCCAGTGATTTCCACGAAACTGATATTGATGGATGGCTCCGGACCTATTTGGTGACCGCTGAGCCCTAGTTACCCATCCCTTATGACGCCACAGTGTCTGGGAACCCAAATAAGACT
This sequence comes from Meiosimyza platycephala, assembly GCA_963662105.1. Classification (NCBI taxonomy): domain Eukaryota; kingdom Metazoa; phylum Arthropoda; class Insecta; order Diptera; family Lauxaniidae; genus Meiosimyza; species Meiosimyza platycephala. The sequence goes on from OY759210.1 coordinate 16,385,943, forward strand.
CAAATCATTCTGGCTCGCCACACAATTAGACTTCGCCTTACATTCATACACTAACGATCTTCTAATAGATGTCCGTGTATGTTAGCGCAGATTGACTGTCACAACAGACACCTATGCACTTCCCATACCATATTTTTTCGATGATCTAGTAAGCCAGATTTTAAATAATTAAGACCTCCTTTAGAAAACCCATTACAATCTCTCGTGTTGCAAAAGAATATCTTGTCTAGTCCTCTAGATACCATCTGGATCGCATTCCAGAAGTTGTTTTGGAACCATGTATGGAAAACATAAATAAGACCCCGAAGTATAACCTCTGGAATTAACCATTGGTCATGTTCCAGGTATGTTACATTCTACTTCGTATCTGTATCTGGCCAGTATCCGTATTCAGAAACATTTTGTAAAATATCTTTCGACTTTTTCAACATTTTACGGTCTTTATTTGGGCATTTATTGACTACATTGATCTACATTTTTTGACTTAGCATTATTTCTTGGATTTTCAAAGTGTCCCTCATAATAAACCGCACAAGACTCCAATGCCAATGATAAGTTTATTTACAATTTCCAAGAAAAAATATTATCTTAGGATAATTTTCTTTTAAAAAAAGTTTAAGAAATACTGCACTTTTTAGAATTTGATTAAAAAAAGGAGCAGCATAACAGGTAAGTGAATAAGTGAAAGAATGAATTAAACGCCATACCACACCACACCAATGACACGAAAGCTTAAACAGAGCAAAAAAAAAAAAAAGATAAATTGAAAGAAATGTTTCTTATAAACAACATTGCAGAGCCTAGCCTCTGATTATAGTTGAGGAAGTAAGATTTGTTGGCAGCGTAATGACTGGGTTTTATGGGGCACCACTAGCAACTTTTCATTTAATGACATTCTATAAAATGAGACAGTTCATTGAAACGGTTTAGTGGCTTTCTTATTAACTTTTAAACGGTAATGATTTACTTTATTTTAAATAAAACCACAATTTAAAAATCTAAATAACAGCACACACAGTGTTTACCCAATAAAATTTGCAGCCCCAAGGAAGAAATTTTCTTACGACTACATTGTTGAGAAAAAAATTTCTAAATGATTTACAAAAAAAAAGCAATTGCAGGATTATGTACGTGGCCCAAGCTTCGCTTAAAGCGCACCCTTAGAAAACCTGCTGATTCAATTCTTTATAAAGAATAGCCACTGAATCTAAGAAATCGGTGAAGCATATCGTAAAATCCGACAACAATTTGAAATAAAAAAGAGTTTTTTAGAAATTAGCAAACTTAGTCGCTTGAACCGAACTCCACACGTTTAGTGGAGGAACTTGATTGTGATTATAGCATTTACCTACAAACTGGTAGAGCAATCTGATAAAAAGAGAAAACTATTTCTATTTGATACAGACAAAAATATGATTAAATTCCAAATATAAGCCTAATACAGTCGAACCTCTTTAAATCGAAATTGATGGGAGACGCCAAAAAATTCGAGTTATAGAGTTTTCGACTTATTGAGGTTCGACTGTACATTTGATCTAAGGATAGTCATCAGTAAAAAAAAAACTTCATATTGAATAATCCATATAATATCAAAGATTTTGATTCGAAATCAAAAATGTCGAAAAGCTTCTAAAATTATACAAAAAAGTTGAAAAATTCAAAGAGTGTCGAATTAGCCGAAAATGTCGGATGATATCGAAAAATTCGGTTACAATTGATATATTTCGAAATGTATCCCGTTTGAGAGAAAATATCAAATTAAATCGAAGCAATCGAAAAAAAAACAAAAGAATGTCGAAAAAGATCTAAGAAGAAGTCGATGAAAACCAATATTTATTGAAAAATTTAGATAAAAGTCAAATAATATCAAAGAAGAACGAAAAAGCCGATAAACGTCAAAAATAGGGATGCTACTTTTCATATATATAATTGAATGCATCCTTAGAACATAGTTCATCAAATAGCGTTTATTACTATTCTGATGAATATGGTTTTGAAATTGATAATACAGTCGCACGTCGTGGGTCAGACTCCACCCACTGACCATAAAACCGATCAATAACCAGCAAGTCTCCCACTAGAGTCCGCAAATTCATTAGTCCAATCACCTCATTCAACAATTTGGGCTTATAAATTTTGCTCGTTACGGGTTAGACACTAACCAGAAAGGCGGCTATCTGGGTCAGACACCTTATTGGTTATTGAAGGCCGTAATATATCAAAAAATCTCGAAAAAAACGATAAATATAAAAAATGCGTAGTTTGTAAAGTTCATAATCTGTAACATTTCAGTTATTAGTATTATTGAAAAAAATTATATAAAACTAAAGAAAAAATCTACTGTCTTGAAAACTATGTATCTAATTTTATTTTTTTTTTATTTTTTATATGTCTTAGGTATCTACCAAAAACTTTTAATTCTGAACCTTGAGTTTAGGGTCCACCCTTAAGTACATGTTTTGAAGTGAACTTCTTGCGCACAATCTTTTCAGACGTTGATTTCCGAAGAGTCTTGCTCTAATTATAAACAAAAATGCATCCTGTGATGCAAGTTATTAAAACTGCTATAATAAATTCCTAAATTATGAAGCTCTTAAAACTAATTCAATAGCTTATATAAAATTTATAAAACTTTACATTTTACAACAATAAATTTCACTCTTTATAGCAAAACTCGTCAATTGGCAACCACGCCTTTTCCACCATAGACTGTGAAACCAATTAAAGTCGTCAAAACCGTATAGAAATAAATCAAAAATGAAATCGAAATTAATTACTGGCATAATAATTGTAAACTCGCAAATCTTTATGCTAACTAGAGGAATAACAACTGCAACGAACGAAATAAAAATAAATAAAATTAAAATTAAAAATAAAAATAAAACACATAAAAGAAATAGAAATAAATAAAAAAAAAAAAGTTTTTGTTTTTTTGTATACGGAACCCAAACAAACTCCACATGTTGTAGCTGCGCAGCTGTGTTTGTTTGTAACTTTAAGCGTAGCATAAATGTAACCGTATTTAAGCCAAGCCAAAGTCTGGCAATAAAAATTCAAGTCTGCTGCAGCAGTTGCTGCCACTGCTGCAACTGTCTGGCGCGATTGCAATGCTGCGCTTTGTTGAACGATGAATCATCGATTTCCTAGACAAGAAAAACTTTGCCGAGTTCTTTTTATTTTGGCTTAAGCGCGCGTATTAGCCAAGTTTTCATTGATTTGTTTGTTTGTTTTTTTTTTTGCTAAAGTTTTGCTCCGTTTTTTGCGCGCTTCTTGTAGTTTTGTTTTTTTTTTTTTTTGTTTTTGCTTTACTTTTGTTATTGTTTTTTTGTCATTTTTTGTTTTACGTTTTTGTTTAAACTGGTGCTAATGCCGCTCCTTTTTGACATTAAAAATACCGTCCACGCACAGTTTTTCCACATTGCAATGCAAGAGCAATAAGAACAACAACAACAGCTACAATCAAACTAATGACTGTTATGTTGCGTCGCAAATTGGTATTGTTGTGTTTTGCATACAGGGTCATGTGCAGGAAATGTCTCAGAGGTTTTTTATTTTTAATAAAATCGGATTCAAAGATTTTATAACCCCAAATCGATGTTCTGAAATATCGATACAATAAAAAATTGTTAAATTTGTATATCGATATATTTTAAGAACGACATTTTAATAACTTTCTATACACAAAATATTAAAAAATAGTACTTTTAAAAAATCGATTTATACATTAAATCGATATATGTTTGTAGAAAGTTAATCGCTATTTGCAAAAATCGATATATTTAAAGTCACATGAAAACAATTTTAAGACATAAAATTTCAAAAACTTCTTATATTCCTATATTCTACAATAATTTTGAAATAAATGACACCCTGTATGGGCACCATAGCTTTAGACTGAAAATTAAAACGCCAAAGTTTATTAAGCGGTAGCTTTGGTTTACATTTAAATTTGACACAGGCAACAAAAACAACAACAACAACAACAACAACAACAACGACGACGACAAAATGTCGACAACTTCTAATTGTTCGCTTGCAATATGCAGCCGCTTTTCGCTGCTGCTGCAAATGGCGTTGATTTAACCTGACTTGCTGGCTTGGTTGGTCGCTTTTAACTAAGCTGCCGGTTTTTTTTTTGTTTTGCCTTAACTCTTTAGCTTGCGGTCTTCAACAGCTTTGGCGACGGCTTTTCAACGCTTGTGGCAAAACTTGACTTTGATACGAAAGCACGCGCGCGCGCTTCAATGGCTGTTTGCAACGGTAGCTTCTATTAGGTAGTAGGCCTCAGCGATATTCTGGGTTGGCAGTCAGTAGCTGAGCGTTTGACACCCAAAAAAAATAAAAAACAAACACTCAGCAGCAACAATGGCAGAAGGAGGCCTATTCAACCACTTATGTATGTATGTGTTGTGCCCAATTCCTCTACTTAACTCAACTCTACTGTCTGTCGCTTGTTTAGTCGGTCATAGGTTAAGACACATGAATTGCATTGAATATCAGATTTCTGTTTCATTTTTCGTTTCGTTTCGTTTCGGTTTGATAAGTGTGACTGGAGGCTGGTTACCATTTGGCGTTTGTCATTCGTCGACGTCGACAATTGTGTCGCTGCCTTTGTGTCTTGGAGTCGCAGTTCCATTTAATTAGGCGCAAAATTATTGGCGCGGGTGATTGAACTTTATCGTTAGACTTTTTATTTATTGTCTCATATTTGTTGGTTTGGCTTTTAATTTATTGTCAGTTTGTTTTGTTGTGATTTCTGCGTTTTGCATTGTTTCGATTTTGTGTCATTACTCTAATTGGGTTTTTTCTTTAGAATTTGGCACACACTGGAAGTTGATTTCGTTTGTAGGTTAATTGGTAATTTGACAATTTTATTCTTTTGGGCAAAACGCACCTTATTTTTTCAATTATTTTGATTTAATTGGGGTATGTTAGGATTGCTCGAAGGCATTATAGCTGCTTATGCTAATGAAAATTGGTCTAAGTAAAAAAAAATACCCTCGACGAAAAACTGGAATAGAACTTTGCCGATCTGATTTAAAAATCCACTAATTAATTAATGCAAAATTATTTGCACTATAAAAAATTAAATTATAATATAATAATTATCATCATAATAAAGAAATAATATTTGTACCATTACGGCTCGCAAACTGTGAACTTTTTTTTTTGTAAAAATAAATCTAATTTCAGTACTCTGTTTAGTTCATTTGTAGTTTTGTCTAAAGTCATCTCAAACAGTACTATCAAAGTTCAATGCGGCAATTTTATTTAATCCATTGCGATTGATCTTATTAAATATTATCAAAGATTAATCATTTCATTCAACTACGGAAACACACCCCTGTTACCTTGAACATGAATCTTTTTAATTCGTTAATGTGTATATAATTTTAATCTGGATGAAAAGTATATTTAGGTATGTAGTAGTACAACCACATTAAAGTAGTTTTATTAAAAATATTTGTTTAAATTTTTTTTTCTTAATTTGTTTTTTTGTAAATTTCAAATATTTTGGAGGAATGTTTTGGAAGAATAATTACAATTAGATAAAAAAATTTATAGCAGCCTAAATTGATTGTGTACTTTTTTAAATATAAAAGAGCAATAGAACTCAATTAATTACTTAAGTTATCTTAAAGTTGATTTCTATTTCCTCATTTTTTGCAGAATAACTTGTTCAATTAGAGCTTTCTTAGAAGACGTTTCTTATGATCAATTCCAACCAAATAGGATGGTGGATTGATTGTCCGTTTATTGTTAATCGCATCTTAAGACATCTAAGAACTTCGCACAGCCCCACACATAGAAAAACATTCAGATAAGTTGACGATATATTATATTAGAATAAGAATTTATATACAATTTTAATAAGAAATATGAAAATATTTAATTGATATATGCTGCATACGAATCTGAGCTTTGATTTTCAAAATCCAAGATGGTACATCCAATATGACAGAAACTCAATAGCCCCATCCACAATATTGGGTCCGCCATCTTTGATTTTGAAAATCTGACCTCAGGTTCGTATTCAGCAACCTCAAAAACCTCTGTATACCAAATTTTGTGCACATTGGTAGATTTTTAAGCAATACGTCCGCCTTATTGGATCCGCCATATTGAATTTAAAATTTTGGATATATAACCTCAGATTCGTAATCGGCTACCCTATAAGCCTCTGTGTACCAAATATTTTTATTTATTTTTTTTAAATACGTCCGCCATCTTGGATTCGCATTCTTGGATCCGCCATCTTGGGTTCGACAAATCTAACCTCGAAGTCGTGATGATGATGACACCCAAAACTCACGCATAAAAAATTTGGTACAAATCAGTCGATTTTAAAAAATTCGGTCACCATATGTTGGATTTTGTCAACCTTCCAAGCTAGATTTTTTGGGGCGTCCATCAGCTACAGTTTGAACCAAGTCCATGGCCCGATCGGTTGAGAATTTTTATTTTTAAAAGTTCTTTTTTTCTGGACACTCGATTTTTCTCTGGCTTCCGGCCGCCATATAGGATTTTCCAAAGGCCCACTCGGCATAGGAAAGAATACGCTCTAAGCTTTAAAATGAGCACTCGGTCGGTTTTTTCGTTGCTCCTAATTTTGGTCGTAGCTCTGATCCTGTTTAAGCGTTTTGTTCCATATATATATTACTAACAGACTACAAAACTAACCCTATCTAAATAATAATCTCAATACACTAAATATTTCAGTTTCTTCTAATCTGCTATTTCCGTTTTCGAAACATTATATATTTACTGGCCCGGATTTAGAAATTTGCCGCCCTTAGGCCGTTCACAAATTATCGCCCCTCTTCACTGGTGAATATGGTAAAAAAAAATGTAATATCAAAAGTGAGGACCTTTTCTTTTTTTTTTTTTGTGCTTCCCAACATTTTATTAGGTATATTCCAACTTTTTTCCCCCTGTGCAACTCTCACCATCACCAATGCATTACCACTTAAAAAAATTAAAAAAAATATTTTCAAAGTTCCCAATATTAGCCGCCCCTGAATTCTTGCCGCCCTTGGTTCTGGCCCAGTGTGCCTCTTAGGTAAATCCGGGCCTTATATATATCGTTAAGGATTATTTTGAAAAAGGAAATAACGATTTTGTGAAATTTTCTTTACAACACTTATTTTTTTCGAATGGTTGCAAAATAGTTACTGTCTCAAATAAATTCATTCCTCTGAAAGAACTGAGTTATGTAGAGCAGATATGATGTTAAACTTAAATTATTTATCTGGCATGTTCCACATTTCACTTCCGACCGAAGTTATAGAGAATTTCATATGAATTAATGACATTTCGTTTCAGATTCACTCGGAAGTGGAATGTTAAGTCTGCTTGTATATGTTTCCTTTTACTAACTTGGCAATTTTTAATAGGCTCATAAATATAATGCCAATAAAATTTCCAGTTCCAGGGAAATATACAACTTTTTGGAGAATTTCTATATTTTTTTGTGACAGAGTTTATTATATTGATATTGATTGAAGGCTTTACATTGGTCTAGAACTATTTGTACAATATGTGATAAATAACAAAATACATTAACAAATAACAAGATTTTTAATAAATAAATACAACTAACAACAATTTTTTACAAGCAAAAAAAAAGAGTTTAATTTGAAATACCATACAATTTGAGATAAATTAGAAATAAAATAAGTACTAGATTTGAACTGACTAGACAAAATTGTCCGATTAATTAATAATAATATTTATGCTAGAAAATAAATATATTGGATATATAAATAAATTAAATAAATAATGAATTTAAATTAATTAAATATCGTGAAAAAATGCTAAACCCTAAACTAAAGTTCTACAGTGATGGAACACTACAAAGGTTAAACACTACAACAGCAATATTATTGCTCGACATACTTTTTGGAATTATTTATTTTAAAAAATTTGCTACTTTGGTTGAATTACTTTTTTATTTCTCCTAAGTACTGTACGCTGGCTACGCCTCGACTTATTGTGCTACAATAGCTAATATGATCATAAGGCTGTCATATAAATGGCATAATCCTAATATTCATCCATTTGACTCAAGAGTGAATGCTGCATTGCTGGCAACTGCTGCATCTGATACTGCGCCTCCGCATCCGTTTCATCTTCCTCATCGCGACTGCTAACACTGTGTGCGTAATACTGCTGTTGACTGCCAACAACTCCCCACTCTGCATAATCGCTCTGCAAATGCTGATGCAATTGCTGTTGATTAAACCCACCAGCTAGCAAATTGTCTTGTGAGCCCACTGAAGAATTTGGACTGTGTTGACAACCACCCTGTAAATGTTTTCCCAGCAATGACATACGCGAAAATGATTTGGTACAACTAGGGCACGAGTACTTCTTGACATCCGAATGTGTTTGCATATGCGCGCGCAAATTCGAACGATCCGCAAATGCACGATTACAATGCTGACAGCTGAATGGCTTCTCACCGGTATGTGTGCGTATATGACCCTGCAGTAGCCAGGGACGTGAGAAGGCCTTACCGCAGATAGGACACTTACAAGGTAGCGTATGCGTACGTATGTGCATTTTAAGCGCACCCAATGAAACATAGGTCTTATCACAATTTTTACAATTAAAGACCTTCTTCACCTGATTGCCCTCCGCGGAGGGACAGTGAAATTGCTGATGTTTTGTCAGACCCGAAAAGGTCGAATATGATTTGCCACAATCTTTGCAATGATAACGTGGCACACCGACCGGTTTCTGTTGCAGCGATTGCAATGGCGCCGCTGTGCTTGCCTGTATGAGTGCTGTAGTCTTTTCAGTGCAAAATTCTGTGGAATCAATGATGCTGCCACCATTGCCATTAGGGTTGCTGCGTATTATTTTATATTCGGTACTTTCGAATTTATGCGTCTGCTGATGTTTCAATAATCCAGCATATGTGGAATAGCATTTGTTGCATTGTTGACATTGGTAATAGAGATCATTGCTGGTTTTGATTTTCAGAGGGTTACTGTGATTGTTGTTGCTCACACCCTGATTGTTATTGTTGATATTTTGCATACTCAACAGTGCACGCGCCACATGATGTAAGTTCATGCTTTCACCCAAGATACGACGTCCCAAGTTGCTGTGCTGTGTAGTTTCATTTTTAACACTTAAATCCTCTGGTTCATAGCTGTTAGCTGCTGGCGGCAGTATTATTTCTTCCTCTTCCATGCGAAAGTATTCCTCTTGCATTGGTACACTTCCACGTAACATAAGCGGTGATGTTTCGCGTGAGAAATTTTGTGGTTTCAGGCAGTCTTCATATTCGGCAATGCTTTTCATAAGATTGTTATTGAAATTTCGAAAAGTGCCAACATTTGGCGAATCTTCGTAGAAATTGTCTTGTCCTTTGTTGGGTTCTCTCTTTATTATCACAGGTGTTCTTTGTGCTCTTTCAATTTCTACTGCTCTTTCACTTTCACTTTGCGTATCTTCTTCTGTCGGTAGTTGAAAGTCTCCATAGCCCAAACGTGCCAAACTGCGTGCAATCTCTTCACGCGTAAAAACATCGGGAAAGGCACGCGCTATATCACGTGTCTCCTTCCATATACGTCGTGCGAGTTCTTCTTTGGTTTGCGTCAATGCTGGTGACATTTGTTGCCTTAGTTCCGTGTCAATGGGTTTTTCTGATTCATTTCTGAGATAGTTATCTGCGGGTAGCTGTTGCTGTAATGCTGCAAGACTAAGATCTACAGGACCTTCATCTAAAATTAGAATGGGAAAAGATTTTTTAAATGAGACAAGAGCGAGTAACAAGATAAAATTATTTACGGATTGCCTGAGCATATTTCTTAGGGATTCAGGATTCATGTGGATCAATGAATTATTGATTGACTTGGTTTCAAAAACTTAGGAAACTTCTGGTATTAATATTTCAATATCTTGATTTTTTATTTTATTGATATTTCCATGTATCGATAGTATGTTGTTTTGATATTTGGCAGAAATAAAAATATAAGTTGTTTGGTTTTTCATATTTTTAAAAGCAATGAAAAAATAGTGCTCGATTTCGGAATTGGTGGACCAAAATCACTTCAGAGAGTGAACTTTGAACTTAGCTACTTTTTTTTATAAAGTAGTGGAAAATTTAACATGCCAAGATTTGGTAGTATAGAATGAGCTCTCGAGTTCGGAATAAAATTCCACATCTACAAGAAAAGATTATCGTGAATAACAAGCTAGAACTACTAGGGCAGATCCTTGGCGTACTATATAAACGCCTGAGGTGGCTACCGCCCTAACAGATCGATAGCTGATCCAGCATTTTCACTTATGCCATTCATTGTCTTTACAGCGTCAACCGACAGGATATATAGGTTCATGGTAAAATTTAAGATCCCTACTAAGTGAACTTATATTAAAAACACAAAAGGTCAAAAACTCTTGAAAGAAAGAAAATTAAAGAAATCTAAATGATTTCCGAGATGATTTGCAGCTATTTTTAAAGGTTTGCCTGTGTATCTTTGGTCATTTTGATTTTGACAAAGTAATTGGCACTAAAATAGTAAGAAACTATAAGAGTCAACAGACTAATTTATCTAACTTGTTCACTTTGAACGATGGCTTTCTTTTGAAAAGGATCCTGCTTGTTTTTCTTTCAACTGGTACGTATACTCACCATTACCCAAATGATATTCCTCCTGGTATTCCTGATTCTGCAACATTATGGGACGCTTTTTAAGCGGGCACTTGCTATAGTTTGTCTTATCCATTTGCGTTTTCAGAAATCAGCATACGAACGAAAAGTTATCCAAATATTTTTTCAATTACGAATTTGTTTGGTGTTAACAATTTAAACAAAACTTTCTCGCTAATTTATAGTTTTATTTTTTTTTTTTGCACTTTTTACACTTAATCCTTGCTTAATATATTTTTAAATTCAAGCTTACGAGAAATCATACTGCATTTTTAAAATTAATTCTTTAAAAATTCCTTAAGCTGCACCACTTATTAAAACCGATCGTCGTCTCTTCAGACTCTTCCGTTTGCAGTTCAGAACGTGAATGATGCAATGCAAAACGTTGACATTAATTTTTATACACACACATTAAACCGAACAACCCCCTCGTCCAAGTACTGAAAAATCAACCCAAAAAAAGTGATCTTGCCAAGCGCCAGATTTTTATTTTTAACCCCTGATTTAGTAACACAACCACCACCATTTAGCACCATTCATACAGAGAGTCAGCACTTTTCAAGCAGTCAGATCACCACTAACCAACCAACCATCCACCAACAGATGTGTGCTACATTCGTCATTATTGTTGTTGTTGTTGTCATCGTCTTGATCGTGTTATACGAGCACGTGCCATATTCGCATAGGTAGCTTGAAGCAACTCACTTGCTTATTACTAAACTCTCGATCGTTAGCCAGCAAAAATGCGCTCTTTTCTGAAACCGAAAAAAAAAACCGGTGTCTCTATACAAAAAATAACAAAATCTCAGCATTGGCAAAACAAAACAATTTCCCCTACTCGAAACAACGAGCAGCTGGAGCATATCCACATACCATACATATTCGAGTTGCGCTTGCACGATCATTGAGCAGTTTGTTTGTATATAAGAGTGTGCATATGTTTATATATTTACATGGGTGGAGTTGCTGTATTTTGGTATATAATCGTGCTTATGTATTGCCTACCGTTTTTTGTATTAGTTTAATGTCTCGTGCTCTTTTCTTATGCTCCGTTATATGTGTGAGAAACAGGTGAGCGTGTACGTGCCAACGGAGTGAGAGTACAATGTTTTACAAGCAGCTGCTCTCAGTATTTGGATACGATTTGGAGCTCACTTTGAGCTTTTCTCTTAAGTGTTTGCTTTTAGCGTTAAAGAGTTTCGACTTCCTGTTTTACAACTGATCATGATCATGCTTTCCAGTGTTTCAATTCCACTGGAGCTGTTTGGGGGAAAAATACTGTTATAAGCTCTCTTTATTTGGAAGCTTGGTAGTTGCTTTGGCTTAAGAGAATTTATTTAGCTTGAACGCAAAAATCTTCTGCGTTATTAAGATCGTAAACTGTCTCTGCCATTGTTCAGCATTCTTATCTTAATTTTTATCAAATTAATTTTATCTAGAAGATATCTGCAAGCTTTATTAAAAATTCTAAGCGGGTAAGCATGAAATAGAGTGATCCAATTGTGATCTAAGAACATTAAAATCCATAATTACAATTATTTTTGATCGGTAAAAATTAAAATCCAAAATAACGATTATTTTTGATTGAAAAAAGAAATAAAACTTCAATTTTAACGATTATGTACTTTTCAGCATAAAATTCATAATGGTCCCTGCTTTAAGTCTTTTGAGCTAAGCCCATAAAACTTTTCCCGAATTTTTACTTAGAAGGCTTTTCGATACGCTTTAGTTCGGGAACCTAGTATCCAATTTATTTTTAAATTACTGAGAAAAAGCAAATGGGGTCCTCAGTTCCCACTTCACTGATAACACTGTGATTACGAGTTTATTAAAAAATAGAACTTATTTTAACGCAGCTCAAAATAAGTCAATGTTCATTACGCATTTTGTCACAGCATAATAGAACTTCATACATACTTCAATTGATACCACAGGAATTATCCGCATAATGCCACAAACTCCATCGGGACATCAGGAAAATCAAACACCTCGTCCGACAAAACGTTAATCAAGTTCAGCCGTCGAATGCATGGGTTCGTTGGTCATCACCAGTCAGTGGTAGTTAGTGCTTTACCGAGAACCGATAAATATCGTTAACGTTCTCATTCACGGCCCGGATAAAGATAACGATAGCAAGACGATATTAAAAAAATTATTTCTCGTATGGCCGAGAACGGAAACGAGAAGGGTCTGGCCGATATCTCGTTCTCGGCGATAAAGTACTTTTGTTGTACGATATGTAAAACAGAATAACGATATGTACGATAACACAAAACTATCACCGAGAACGAGATATCGGTCAGACCTTTCATAGTACAAATAGACTTCAAACGCAATACCGTAGCATCTATAGTAGCGGTCGCTTTGAAATTTGATGCCAGGATAGAGATTTAGACGGGATACCTCTACACCCTTATAGAACAATAACGCTGAATACGCTATACCTTGGCATCTATGGCAGCTAGGGTAAAGAAACCTGATATGTAAATGATAATGGTTTGTGCCAAGCAACTCGCTAAATGTGAACAGGGTTGAACAATGGTTCTTGGCTCCTGCTATTCAACAAAAACTCTTATATTGGTACCAAGTTGTGAAATTTGGTACACGAACTAAGTTGTTTGCAATAAGGGCTGCTTAAAATGTGGGCAGAGTTGTACAACGTGCTGTGCGAGGGCAAAGGCGCTGGTTCAGCTAGTATTAAATATCTAAATATGTATGAGAATAACGGAGGAATATCGGCGATAACGAGACGAAAACGATACAGATCAAAAGTTTTTCGTACGAGAACGAGTACGAGGCGATAAGCTTGGCGCCACTACGAGCACGATACGATATTTTTAAAATTATCGTATTGTTCTCGTATCGGCGAAGCACTAATGGTAAGCCAATTTAGATCTATGCTATTCAATTCTGAGGCAACACTTACAGAACAAATCGGAATTTTAGACAAATTTAGTCAAATAAATATCACTCATTTCAATATCAACGCTTAACCCATCGAAAATTTTTGAAAATACAATATATTAGTAAGTCGATGTATCGCTGCAAAGATTTCATGCCAATCTATTCTAAACCTCAGTCGACAAACTAAGTAATAATATAAAAAACTGATCATGTCCTTGAACGAATTTCTAAGATTTTAAAAGAGATGAAAACTACAAATTTTAAATACGAACATGTCATATGCTTTATATTGTAAAATCAAACAATATAGTCTACGATCACTTAAAGATCATTTATCAATAAAACGCAAAGAAAAGAAAATCAGCTCGTGCCAACATTAAGAAAATATCAAATATACGTTACATTTGCTTCAATTCAAAAGAATTCACTTTGCAAATAATTTGAGAAACTAACTCCAAACTAAACAATAAATACCACAGTCAAACAATGCTAGAGAGAAAGTAAAACAGCTGCAGATTTTAGCACGCGGCAAAAAAAAAAAAAATATATATGAAATTTCATCAAGTAAAATTACTATAAACCAAATCACACCAGCCGATCTTCGTTTATCAACAGCAACAGCCAAATCATTGCAATGCAAACAAAAGTAAATTTTGTTCAACAACTGCAACTGCATCAGCAGCCCCCTTCAAAAACGAGGTGCAATTGTACCCCTAAATCTTTTGTTGCAAAGGCAGAAAAAAAAAACAATTTCAAGCGTATAGCATTAAATTTCATTCCCTCAGTTGCATTTCATATAGGCGACCTTCACAGCTGCCAACGCCACCCCATATAGCATAGCAACTGATGTTGAATGCAGCCGCTGCACTGCATCAGCCGCATCAAAATTACAACAATTTCCTGTTGGATTTTTTTTTTTTTTTTTTGTATCATGTACCTTCCTGTTTCCTTTCCTAGGCGTACACGTATGCCGTACACTTTTACCTGAGCAAATGGTAGGTTTTTGCAAAACTACCTGGTAACATGGCGGCTGGTGATCGTACTATCCTGATCATTATGATTCCTGTTTGGCATAAAAATAATAAATGTCCCCTCTTTGACACAGGCCAAATATTTTAATCAACCCTTATATTCCATTTGTGATTTCTTGTTTACTCATATGTCCCTGGATGTTATCTCGTAAATATGTGAGAGTTAAGAAATTTTAAAATCTTATAACGGCTGCTCGCTGTGAACTTATGCTACGTACCATTTTTCATGCCACTGCAATTGATTTCACATGCGAACTTAACTTGCAGATTGAAACCTTAGACGAAAAAAAGGCGCCAAAACTTGAAGTAAAGTAGTGAAATTTTTAACTGCTACTATAATGTCAAAACTTTCAATGCTCTGCATGCATTTCTGAATCATACATCTCCTAAAATCGCAAAGGCACTTGTACGTTCATTGACTTCAATTGCCTAACAATTAGTTTTGTTTAAACTCTGAGATAAGAGTTATTCAGTGTAATTGTGAATTTATGAAATATTTTTAGGGCTGGCTCAAGTAAGCAAACACTTGACCGAAAAAATAAATAAATTTTGTTTTAACAATAAGTTCAAACAACAATAAATTGCATAAAGTTTAAGAACCTTGAGATTAAGACTGATAATTGCGACGATTCAAAATTAATTCAACTTATTACAGCAAATACACTTAAAGAACTTATGAAGCATTTTGAGAGAATATTTCATTTGTTATTTTGTTCGAAAATCAAAAAGTTATCTTTAATATTTTTTCTTTTCATTTTTATTCATTTTACAACATGAAAACTATGAACTTTTCATTAAAACGTCGTTCTCGAATAGAGAGATCCCAACTCATATTTTTTTCGAAATTTAACTTTATCTTGTTGATAACTCGATAGCCCCTGCTATATTTTATCAATATTGAAATCGTTAGTTAGCTAAAGATCTAAGCTAAAATAACGCATACAAAGTTTCCCCATAAAACCATAATGGAGACACCCCAAATAAAGTAATAGTAGGGGCAAATCCATGTTTATTATTTATAGCCATAATTCTGTGACGGTTGTGTCGTTCTTAAAAATTATGACGCTATTTTATAGGTAATCACAAGGCCTATACTTAAGTATGGTTTACGAAACTTTCGAATGGATTTTGGCCGTTTTTGAGATATTTTGAAAATGGCAATTTTTGGCGTAAATTTTTGAAATGCCAAAAAGCTATTGATGGAAATGACATTTGTGAAACTTCCCGCCATTTTAGTTGACGTCATTCATGATCTCTTCTAACTGATCTATTGATAACTTTGTGCATCGTGCTTAAAAAATTTTTTTATATGAGGTTTCAAAGTTTTTCCTTCTCGCATAGAATTTCAAATACTTGAGTTTGGGTCTTCCTATCCGAACGAATTTATTGTTAGGAGTTGCAAATTTAAAGTCAATTTTTTTAAAACACATAATAGGCTATGGTATTTTTTTAAAGCCCAGTGCACGCAATCATGGGCCACAATTTTGTTCAAAGTTCAGCGGGTGAATAAAACATTGATTCACTCATTGATTCTCCACCAAAGCTTTAATTGGTTATTAATGATCGATCCAACGCGGACGGAATGATTTCAGATGATGAAGGCGAAAATTTCTTAGACAGTTTTCAAAACTAATGCAGTCGAGGTTAACTTAGACCATGTTGGCGGACAGAATTAATAAGTGTGTTGGATTTCGTCGGCATTTTCCCTTTGCAAGCAATTTACTTTTGACGAAATCTATATTACAAATTGTTGCCGAACTAAAATGGGGATCAGCACTTGTGGGGGCAGGGGCAGTCAGAATTTTAAAGAAATCGAATTTTTTTTTTGTATTTTCTTAAATTATAATATCTTAAAAATATATGCTGAAAATTTCAAGTCAATCCGAAAATTCTCTTTGGAGTAATTCGTCAATAACCAAACGGCTCTTGATAGTAAGAGTACGGAAATTCATGTGTTTCTCGTCGTTTTTCTCAAAGCTATGTTTTCGAAACCGATGACCACTGTAACTCGAAAACCGCGAAATAGATATCAATGAAATTTTTACAGTTTTTGAGAAACATAAAAAACTAGTCCCTGATCGAAGGATCTTTTTTTTATATATCGATTTTTTATGAACAATAAATTGTTGATTTTTGTCCTGAAAATTTGGAGGGTAATTTCCTGAGGCCGTATTATCACTTTTATTAAATAAGTTAAATTAATACCAACAAAAAAAAATATATTGAAAATGCTCAATTTTTCATGGCTCTGACTGCCCCTGCCCCCTTAAGGTTGGTGAGTTATTTTATCGAAAATGAATAAAAACAGAGTAGACAATGTCTTTCAAATCTCTGATGATCTACAATGCTTTGAACTGTTGAACTGAAAAGGATGTTTCGAATCATTTTAAATCGGTTATAGATCAGTAAAGGTAAAGCTTTGACGTGATGGGAAGCTCGCTGAATACCATACATCAAACACGTGTCTTGTTGCTTAAAATATATAATACTAAAAGTACTTGCACGCGAATAAAAGAACCGGCCTATTTAGCTTTTTTAAGAATAGAGGAAGTGTTAATCGATGTGACATTTATATCTTTCTCCAACTTTATTAATGCTGATAGTGGAGAATTTTCAATGTTTATTATTGTCGCTAAGAAGCTTTAGACACAGGAAAAATTCTTGAATCAGATTCACTTGACAAGCATTGAAAAACTGGTGGATTTTCTGCAGAGTACTCAAGAAGAAAATCTCAGAAAATCACAAAAGTGAAGCAAGCTCAACGATACTATCGCCGATCGAACGCTTTTTCAATTTCCTTGACAAAATGCTACTTTTTTCAAACTACGCTCGATATATAGCAACTTGAGTTCAACAACTTTAAAAGAAGCTTTTGTAGTGGAGTATATTTTTAAATGAAAACTGCTGCAACTGAGGATCATAAATCTTAAAATCCTGATTATATATAAAATCTCAACTTCAGATGCGATATAAGCAGTTAAAATACAAACGACTGCATTTTTGGTATTCCCGATGCCTGGTACCTTCTTAATTTTTGTAAGCCCATTCGTTATCATCAAAAATTTCGAAAGTTTAAAATTTTACAGAATTTTTACCTTGAACTTGATAAAATTTTGCTAGAGATAAGAGCGTCAAAAAGCAAAGATTAAATCGACAGGAAATCTAAATTTGGCAATAAACACTGTGCTGTCTCGTATCTTCGCATATTTGCACTAAAAAAAGTGATGACTCAAGTGGTGGTGCCGCGAAAAGCACCATCCAAATTATAAGCCAATATTTAAATAACACAACAAATATCTCATATTTATTGGCATTTTAATCTTTTTTTTTCACATTAAAATGATTCATATTCGATTGCTTCTACAGCGAAGTGAATCGTTAAATAAAATCGAAGCGACAACAAATTTATTAACAAATTCAAATTTTTAATAATTTTCCCATCGCTACCGCTACCACTTATGTGGTCGAATTTGGCTGGCTACGATGAAGCATCATATTTGGTGGTCCAAACAAAAAAACTTCATGAACACACAACACAATAGCGGCCGCGGCGACGACACTAAGCTTCCCAGAAGATTAATCTCTTAGATATTGCATTTTAATTAGTTCTCAAAAGATTGTCTAATAATTTCGGACATAAACTTAAATTTAAATTTATTGTCAACGCTGATGCTACTAATGAAACGCCTGTGCGACTATTATGAAGCAATTTCATAGATACAAAAATGGATGAATCTTAAAAGTTGAGCCCAAAACGAAAAAAAAAGCGTAGCTGTCGATTGAACAAATTAGTTAAATCAACGCTAGGGACTTCTGTTTTCTTAAAGTTTAAGCATAAATTAAGCGCATATTGACTATCTAAAAGATATTAAAATGATTTAGGTGCAATACTACAAAATGTAGCTAGATACAATAGCTTGGCGGGTTTAGGTCGACAAATTCCAATTAATTTGCATTTGTGAGTTGTGTGTTCGTTACATTTTTTATTTATTGCAGTAGTTACGAGCAGCAGCAGCAGCATTAGAACCGTTAACAATATCGTATTTCCTTATGAGTTACAACGAAGAGTATCTTTGAGTTACACACAAGATTGGCAGCTGCGTTGTATCTTATGGTTTGTTACTATTTCTTGTGCAGTGATTTTTTTTTTCTCCGTTTGCTGCGCATGCATGTGTGTGGCTTTGTATGAGCGGCGCCAATAATTCTAAGATCTGTAGGTTTTTCTTTATTTTTTCGTCACATTGAATTTCTAAGCTGAGTTGACTTCACATTCTGCGTTTTCGATATGGCTCGTGACAAATTTTACAGCAGCTGTTAAGTTTAAAGTGAAAGAGATTGGGCTCACAATCAATACAGAACATGATGATTATTATTTCTAACTATCCACGAATTTTTTGAATCTACGATTTTAAAAGATGATTTAGTTTTGGAGTATTTCGGTTAAATGTTCTTGTGAAGAAATTGAATGCGTTATAATTTTGTCTTCTTCGTTTCTTTGCACTTAACTTATTTTCAAATAATAAACAAAAATATCATTTTGATGCTTTTAATCGGCGACCATCAAAATCGATCTCTTTTACTTTCTGCGGCCAAATAAAAAAATTTGTTGAAATAGTCAAAGTCAATAACTCAATTTTAAATAGAAGCCATTGATTTTAAGTACAACATTCTATTTATATAATTTTTAAATAGCAGATTTTATGTATACCATACATATTCAAATTCAAATTTGAACAATTTCAAAAAAAAATCCTGCAACAAAAATGCAAATTATCAAAGAATTCAAGCGTTTCACATTATATTTTCAGCCATAAAATATCCAATACTTTAAGACAATTTAAATAAAAAATCATAAAAATTCATATGCAAAAGTATAATTAAGAGCTCCGTCCCCTGGTATAGAACTCACCCATAAACGTAAGGCTTCATTTAACATTTCAACTAATTTATGCGCTTCAATGAATTAAACTCTACATACAACAAATGTAGCAAACTGAAGCAGCCATACATCGAACACACCTAATTTTATAAATAAAGATTTTATTCGATTTTTCTTATAACTTACGTGCAATGTGAATGGGTGAGGTGAGTTAAGGTGCTGACTTTTTAGTTCTTAAAGGTTGGCACGCGTTACAACACGTAAGACACAAAACAATAAAGCGCATTTCTGCTGTAAGAAAAGAAATTGATTTTCTTTTAAATTTCTGAGACAATTCCAATAACCATAAAATAACATTGCAGCAGGTGATCGATTTTAAAGTTTGTCTCCATCTCCGTCTCCATCGCTGTCTACGTTGTTGTTCAGCGCTGATTGCATTGATTGCTTTGTTGATCTGTGTGGGGTGTGTGCTACGTTCTAGCAGTACCTTGTTGGTATGAACATTGTTGTATGACAGTGAAATTATAATTATTTCAGATTAAATTGCAGTGGTTCTTAATCATTTGATAGTTGTTGAAAGATTTTGTTTGGAATTGCATTTTATGAACAGTCTCAGTCGATTTAATTTTACCCAACCATATTCTATAACAGTTATCCATAGAGACATATATATCAACAGTTTTATGATAAGGCGGCCAGATAATACTAATAAGTACTTTAAATCATCAATAAAAAAAGATGAGGCTGTTGCTTTATCCGCCAACTTAAAATTTTTTGGTAGTAAAGTTAGGTGTGATAGGATTGGGATAAGTGTTGATATTACTCCTTTTTTATCATGAAAAATATTATAACGTGTATCGAAGAGTTCTTTACCTAAAGAGTCTCTGAATCATGATTGCTGGATTACGACCATGTCAATATTTTACTCCTTGTAGAGAACAAACAGTTTATCCGGGGGCACTTCTTGATTACTTAAGGTTTATTTGAATGAACAACATCATATTATCTTCCCTTGAACTAAATATTAGGTTATCTAGGTCATTGTGTGGGTGCCTTTGACTCTCACAAGAGCATTGCTGTCTAGCGAGCTAAATATCTTTTAACAGCCTGTGATTTCTAGATTTTCAATCTGTTTCCAAACCATAGTTCGCTGTTCCAAAAGGTTCTGCTACTCTTTATTAGTTAAAAGAAGAAAGGATATGCTGCCGAATATCACTGATCTGTAGGCATTTCATAGAAAAAGTTTTTAATTGTGGCTCATTGCGAAGAATTTTAATCATTACGTATAAATTCATGCCTAGGGTTTCTAAGAATATCTTTGATGAAGTTGACTGTTAAAATTAAGTCCATTCATATATATATATATGTATACCGGGGGTGCCATTTTAACATACACAGCTGAAAAAGTCAAAAAATTACAAGTCATTCAAAAAATTTTTCAAATAAAAGTTGGTGGGTATCAAAGGGCTGATCCAGTCATGACCTTGACCTACATTTTCAAGGTTACTTGAAGCTCAACTTTAGTTTTTCAAATGGAAGCCCCTATTTTTGAGCTCGGATTCCAGAAGTACACAAAATTCTACGTTCCAATAGGTTTTCATTTTAGAGGTCAAAGTGACACCTGAAGGCCATTTCAAGGTCGAATTCCCACTTGGTGCAGAAAAGCTGCAGCCAGTTAAGGCAGGATTGTTCAGCGGTCCAGCCATTGATTCCTAGCTTTTCTGCACCAAGCGGGAATTCGACCTTGAAATGACCTTCAGGGGTCACTTTGACCTCTAACTTGACTTTTGATTTATTCAGCAGTGTAAGTTAAAATGGGACACCCTTTATATACCTATCCTTGTAGTCCACTCATCAAAGGAATCTTTGAATCTTTTAATCTTTTGGTAACCCCAAAGTATCTATGGTCCAGTACCAGGTCTTTTACCATTTTCTTTGATCTTTTTGGGCCACAATATCCTGCAGGATATCCTTCGCAACCGCGTTGTAGGCTCTTGCTATAAATGCCGGACTCTTGACTCTAATTATTTTTGAGGTTTTAACCTTTGAGACACGTCAGCTGACCGGTTCTACTTGAAGTTCAAGTAACTCTAATACTCTTTCACAATCTTCAGGTTTAGAAAGCTGAGCCTTCAAGAGTATTTGGTTTGTTTTACATATGAGCCTATTTAGATTGCTTCGGCAAGTACTCGTCGATGGGTCTTCATTTCTTTGTCATCTTTTTAGAAAAAGCCAACACTCCGAAGACGTTTCCTATAAATGTAATGCACAATGTTGGTTTTAAGAAATAGGAAGGTTAGAGCTAAAGCGGATGGATGAAGTAGCGTCGATGAACTTTTTTTTTCAATATACCGATATCACATAATACGATAATACGATATCGAACGCATAACAACCTGGATTAAGTGGGATATATTTATGGGAAAAAACAGGGTGGCGGGACTAGTAATTATATAATAGTAATAATAATTGATTCCTCAGCAGCCCTTAAGACTTTTAAGGCCTGTGAGGTATTAAAACTTAAGTCTTTGATCAAGTATTTGACAATTCTACGAAAAAGAGTATATACCGTGTGTAGATTTTATTAAAAAAATTCTTAATTTCATTTCAGAAACCCTGACGCATTCCAAAAATTTCAACTCAACGAAAAATTTTTCTCGAATATCAACGAAGAAAGACATTCACTTGATTTATGCAAAATGGATTGTGCCACAAATGACCCTCCTTACATATGAAGAATACATGTCTTCTCTTAAACATTCAAAACAAAATCTTTTCAAAAAACTTAAAGCATTTGATGTTTTTCTCAAGTTTTCCCTCTTCCTCCTCTACATTTTTTTTTTTTTTTTTTTGTGGAAAAACATTGTTTTTCATAGATTTTGTCACGTTCAAGGCAAACAATTTTGATGATCATGGTCGAACGATGACATCAACAACAACAACAACAACAATATACCTAGCTCCCCCAATATCATGTCAGACTTATCGAAGACAACACAGTTGCGTCTCTCTGACTGACAAAAATGATCACGAGAAACAGCAACATGTCACATGACTGCTGCTATATACAGAATTTTGTTTATTTGTTTTTATATTTTGGGGGTATTTCGACGACTGCACCGAACCGAACATCATCATGTTGATTGTTGCTAAAAATAGTGACACTTGAAATGTTTTTGTCAAAACTCAAGTGAAATTGGGAAGAATGCTTGCAGGTAGTCTCATCAGGCTACTTAAATTGGGTTTTTCCTTTTCTAGCTGCTCATATATCTAAATAAGGTGACTACAGCGTAAGATTAATTAAATTGAAAAATCTAATACATTAATCTTGCTTAGTAGGAGGGAGGGGAGTGTGATTGCTTTTCTCCACTTCATTCCATCGAAGAGGGCTGCTGCCAAATGCCAAGTGCCGTCTACTGTCTCCAGTAAGTTACTAAATTGTTTTTTAAGTCGTTGGTGAGAAAAAAATTGCATTTTCTTTGCAGCCAATTATTGTCTCTAAGGGAATATTCATTTAATTTGTTTATATCAGGTCGATGCAATTTTTTATCGACCAAAAATGTGGCACTTTGTGTTGTCATCTAATAAAAAACATTAAGATTTCTTCTTTAATTTTCCAATTTAGATCGTTTTTTAAGTTTCTTTTATTGTTTGGGGCCAATATTTTGTCACATTTGTTGTGATCTCTTGTAGATGGATTTGTGTGGAATTCTATGGAAATAATTGTGGCCTTACATTTGCCCACAGAGTTAGTTAATGCGACAATAATAATTGTCACTTTTTGAACTTTAAAGCAACATTTTGATGAGAAAGTCATGCAGAAATGTAATAAAATTAATGACTTTAGATTGCTGATAAAATATATACATATAATGCAGATAGTATTTCTGAAAATTTCAATCTACACTCAAATTACTTTATAAGATTTTGATTTCTGTTTAATTTTTTTCACAGCATTAAATATTAATTTCACCATATCAACATCGCAACATGTATTTGCTATTCGACCAACTGTTCAGAAAAATACATATTTTTTTATTTACAACTGCGCGCCGTCGTTATCTTTTCAATAAATCTATGGCATCACCAAATCTATTACTTAATTTCTTAACTTGTTGGCAAATATCATGGCATGAATGAATAATGAATACTGAAAAAATAAACCATTTTGCATTACGAGTCAAAAATAACGTACTATACGCTATTATGCGATATCACAAAACGTAAGCTCATAAATAATATTAATCCTGTTTCGACGTTAGCGAGTATCGATTTTTTCGTTTCATTTTCAGTTTTTGTTGCCAAAATGGAAATATGGATTTTTTTCACGTTTTTCTTTTATTTATTTGGAATCAACTTTTAAATCATTTAATATACCAATTATAACAGCTTAAGGAGTTAACATAAATCTTTAAGTCAAGTTTGTATGAATTGCGGGTGAGTTGAGTGTGCAGGTTTTTTTTTTTGGGAAAAAACAGCACTTGAAAAAATCTTTGTGGTATTTGGAAAGTTTAAAAAATATGCTGTAGTTAGTTAGATGTGTAAAGAATAATAATGCCAGAATAAATTCAACACGACTTAGAATCAAATCAGCGTATGCAGCAATTTTTAAAGAGTGTTTTCTTACACCGTTGTAGTTTCAAATTGAAATAAAGTACAGATGATCTAAACATTTCGAGTTAATGTGCTATGTACAACATTTTAAGGCATTTAGCATTTATATAAGACTAGTTGGACCGGCAGACGTTGTTTTGCCCCATCTGGTAGGTAACGCAATGACTTTGATTTGGTTAAAGTCCTTTATAAAAAATTTCGTTTTTTTCTCATATAGAGGGCATGGAACCGCCCATTTTTTTATTTTACTTTTTATAAATGTATCAATTCTCACTCATCTGCGTCAAATGGTTGATGAGATATGATGAATTTTGCATTTATTTTATATGGGGGGTGGGGCATCGCCCATTTTATTAAAACCAAGCAATGCTTAGAACCTTCTGCAAAACATAAGAAACACATGTTCTTAGTCTTCAGGCGATCGGTTGAAAGGTTTAAAAGTCCATAAACAACACACACACATTGTTATGTTACCGGTCAAACTAGTTTAAGGCCAAGCTAGTTACCGCTAAGCCTAAAGATATGCAATGAAATTTTAATGCAAAACACTGTGGCTAGTGAAGACTAAGGGCCTCTTTATGTATCGCGACTCGTCTCGTTTCGTCTCTAATATCCAAGCCTAAATTTTATTTTATTTGCAATTAACTATTCATTAAGCCAGATTTTTTGTTTTCATTTATGTAAAATACAATTGCATATTTTTAGGCTTGAAAATTAGAGACGAAAAGAGACGAATCGTTATACGTAAAGAGGCGCTAAGACAGTAGCAAAGTAAGAGATAACATGTATTAATTTCATAGTATGCTTGGCAAGCGTTAAGTAATGTTAAGTGGGCGGCCTTGAGCCTCGGATCAGGATTTACATCCTCCAATATGTTCAATATCGGCTTCGTGGCAGCCTTCTACGGCAGTTCTGTTTATAATATGTGCAACACCGGCTTCACTGTCCACAGTGCTTTTGCATTCTAATTAAATTGCATACTTTCAGGCATACAAATCAACTTATTTGGTCTTGGAAAAACTTGTTTATACTAAAAACTAGTTTGGCCGATAACATATACATAGATTTTGGACATATGAGCGCCGCAACTGGACAAAATGTTGCTCATTCTGAAGATCAAATTGAGTACTTTAAGGTACAACACGAGCTATGTAGATTTCCGAAGCGTCAGTTATTACTGGATTATTAGTCCAAGGTAAAGCTACAAACATAGCATCAAGAAGGCGTCCAATTTACTTCATAATTCATAAAGTATAGTTTAGTAATGTAAGAGCCCTAGTTAACTTATTTCACAGGTCTGCAAGTTGGGAAAGTTGGAGTAATTTTTCATACAATATTTGATTCTGGCTTCAGAATTTATTCATCTCGTCAATATTTTGAGATATTTGAGATTAAGTAGTCGAAAATAGCCTATTGTTTTGAACGATTTTTAATAGATGTTAAGTTTTTTAGCTTCCTTTTATAAAACTTTTCTTGCAGAATATATGAAAATGATTTTTTCAATAAATTTTTTTGTCTCAATGTATCGCTTCTACTTGCGCACTCAAACTCATGCATTATGAATGCCAAGTTTTCTGACATAGTCAATTTTATTTATTTTCATTATTTTTACTTATTTTTTTCTATTATCAATAATGAAACTTTTTTCTACTATAGACTTTGGTTTGCATTTTTTTCCTCCCCACTATTTCTGTTTACCAACTCTCAATACCAAAAATGAATTTCAACTAGCGCCGTCTGGTGTTGTTGTTTTGTACATACATACGTAATGATATCCCTCTTTAGACTGGTCTTTTTTTTTTGTGATGCTGACAGGTTGGTGGAGTGCACAAAAAAAAGTTTACTAATAAATATAACCAACTCATTTTGGGTGTTTTCGCACTGAATCACTGCAACAGCCGTCGCTGCTGCTGCTGCTGCCGTTAACGTTGTCATCGTCATCGTCGACGAGCGTTGTCTCATATTTTATCCGAGTCAGCTCCAAAGTTCGCATTATTTGCACCAAGTGTGCGCACTAGTAAACATGTGCCACATGCGCTGCCGGCCGGCGCATGCGCAACATTTTTTGGCATGACTATTCATTCATTCAGCTCGTTAGAGACAAGCCGGCTGGCTGTGTTTAGTTTTTTTTTTTTTTTTTTGTAGTGATTGTTGTTCTTTTATTTTTGCATAGTTTTTCGTTAGTTATTAGGGTAAGAGGAATGTATTTTTACCTCACTCTCAGGGGAAACTTTCTTGAAGTCTATTTTAACAAACTTAACGCTAACAGTCATAAAGCGTGGATTAACTGTGCTATACAATATGTATATTTTAAGTCACTTGAATTGGATTTATCTATATGGATCTATGGTACATTAGATCGATTTTTTTTTTTTAGAAATTTATTTTGATTCTTTGAGTTGCATCGAAATTTGAAACATGTCCAATTAAATACCATTTTAGACGAAAATCGAAAATTTTCATGATTTTCGAAAGATCTTTTAGAGGGGGTTTCATTAAAATTTTTGGAAAAAAAAAATTTATCCAAAATTTCTGTGGAAAATAAGCTCCTAAATCGAATTTTTAATGACGATGATGAAGTCGGAGTATGTGATAATTTTTTTTACGAACTAGCCACCAGCCTTCTAAGCATTTGACTATATAAACTTTTTATAACTAAGAGTTCTCCTTTTACCCTATTTTTAGATATAGCAGATTTGTTGTTTGTTTTGGTTTCTTGTTTCTTCTGAATATTTCGTTCAGCGAAAAATATGACGGAAAAGTGTTGCTAATCACCAAATCATTGCAAACTGTGTCGAGATACCAATTGGGATACCCTTTTTAACAACTATTACACAGTAAGAAGAAAAAATAAAAAATTGCAATATTATTTCATTGCCTGAACTTTATAGATTTATAAGTCATTTTAAAGTTAAATGAGTTGGTTACTGAGTAATATTTCCTAATTTTAATCTGCACCCCTATTGGGAAACAATGGTGTCATGGTTGAGCCGCTACATCACTTATAACGAAATTTGGTATGGAGGCAGATTGATTCTTGAGTAAAAATATTTTTAATTGGACGGTGCCACTCCTTTAAACAGAAAATTTGGTTTGACCCGATTTTGATGAAATTTGCTATGTCGATAGATTGAACCCTGAAGAAAAGTATTTGTTTATAAGTGGGTGGTGTAACCCCCTAAACAAATGTGTTTTCACAGCTAAACTAATCGACAGATTTTGATGAAATTTTGTATGGTAATAGATGGAACCCTTGGGAAATGTATTGGTTTTTAAGTGAGCGGTGCCTTGCTCTAAACAGGAAAATAGGTTTTCTCAGCTATGGAACAACTTTGATGAAATTTTTTGTTGAGAACCCTATGGAAGAGATAGACATAGCGATAAGGCAACATAATAACATAATTTTATTTTTGGAAGCGCTTACATTTGATCAGGTAAAATAGTACTGAAGTGTTTTGTATTGTCACTGTAATGATTGAAATTCAACCACTGGGCGTTTTCTAGTATTTTCTAATGGATTTTCAAAAGTTTCTTATCGTTCATGAAATGAATCAAATAATGAATGCCGAACATGATGACATATTTGACAAAACTTATGAAGACAAAGATTTTCTAATTCATGCCAATAGAAGATCGCGCTGCTGTAGATTTCAATATTTTGCTTGTTTGTTTATCAGAATATAAGAAATATATCATGGCAGGAACAGAATTCTGTGAAATCAAATAATGTCTGCTTATTCACTTGTTCTCTTGTGGAGTGCAGTTTTCGCTTGGCTTACGCGAATATTGTCATTCAAATGGTTAAAGCTGAGTCAGATTTTAAGCAGCAAATTCTGATGACCAATGTTCCTCAAACGAAATTTCCGCTTTTGGGGCTCCATAATAATAATACTCATACAATTGTACGATGAGACTGTTTAGGCCAGTATTTGCTTTAAAACCATCATTAGGTCATTTTTTTCCAAAGCTGTTGAGACAATCAATTGCGTTAGATACCAATTCAATCTATAATAATTCAATACCAATCAATTCAGAAATTGCAGTATTGTTTTCTTTTCAGTATATTGCCAAGGAAGCAGAATAAATGTGAAAAAAAAAGTTAACAAGAGACCCACTAACCGCCTCACCTAATCACCAATTGCGTACAAATTTCAAATCAAAACATAGTTGCGCTTACAAACATACATACACAAGTATGTGTGTGTGTAAGACTAGTGATCGAAAAAAAAAAGTTTTTTTTTTCCTTTTTTGTATTGACCATTCGATAGTAAACATTTTGACGATTAACGACCAGGTGCGGGTGTTTTTTTTTTCTTCGTCGCTGCTGCTGCTGCGCAACATTAACAAGTTGAACAGGACGACTATGACGACAACGCCTTAGACTGGGACGTTATATGGTGATTGTTGTGGTGGCGCTGCTGGAACACACCCGCATTAGAGCAGCTGTTGAATTTTCTTGAATCAAACTAAAGCTAAGAAGTCAAGTTAAATATTCGGTCTGGACTTAAAAAGTTGATTGTGCCGATCGATACTAAGGCAAAGCTTAAACGCGATTTTAGTTTAAGAAAAGCAAAAAAAAAACGCGTTTTATTTATTTTTCGCTAAATTTAAATTGGCCCAGTAGTTTAATGAAAAACGTAGTATGTCAGCAACTAATCGCTGTTACTCTGGTGCACAAGTGTATACTTACATAAGCTATATGGTCTGAGAAGATTTAATTTTTGATTTAATTTTATTTTAAGAAATTGTAAAAATTAATATGTAATAGGTCTCTTGACAAATAAAAACTTCGCAAACTATGATCTATTTAGTAAATAAGGAAATGGAAAAAACTCTCAATTTACTACAGACCAAATCCATCTCAAACCATGCAGTCGGAGTGACTTCAAATTGCGGAATTGGTTGCCGATTAAATATGTTGTTATACAAAGTAATTAAGGATATATACCGTTCCCCGATTTGATTGAAAATTATTTTTTACGAAGTTATGCCCATTTAAAGTTTTAGTGTCAGAGCTTGAAAAACCGCTTCGAATTGGTTCAAAATAGTCGCATTTTCATCCAAATCAAAATAATTAATTGTTGTCTTTTGATTCTAATAGAACTTTTGATTCTCTGTCAGAATCTTTAAGAAATTTTGAAAGTTGTTGAAAATTGGTGGAATAATAGCGCTTTTATGAAAAAAAATCAAGGCTGATTTTCTCAAAAACCCCAATGGTTTTTACGCTTAAAATTTTATTGTAGATTTGTATTAATATGAAAAAAAAATGACATGAGTTTAATGCTTGTTAAACCACATTTTAGGTCAGGAGATTTTTTTCCCCAAAATGAAAATATCAATTTTTTTTTTTTTCCATCATTACCAAGCCACTCTACGGTACTATTTTCAAAGCAAATAACAACAGCAACATTCCAAATTACTTTCTGCAAATCCTGCTTGCATTCTGCATACCTTTTTTTCACCGTTAATTTCGTAATAACATTTTATCATAGGAAATATAAAACATATAGCTTTTTCGCTGACACAGTCAAGCAAACAAAACATTCAAAACCCACAGAAGTACAGTCAGTGAAATAGCTATATGTGCGTACATTTTTATAAAGAATCAACTAACTAATCAAATTTCCCAAGCAAAATATTTAATTTTTTTCAATGAATAATTTGAATTTTATACGCTTTTTATTGTGATGATTTCAAAAATCCGAAAATTGAATTCCAATCAAAAAGTTATCAGAAACGGTTAAGCTTCTAAAAATTTGTATATATGGGTCAATATTTGTCAAGTGTAAGACTTTACCAGTGCATCGCAGTTTTTCAGATCAAAAAGATCTTACCAGGCTTAAAATTTTCATTGAATCAATTACTCTACAATGCCGTGAGGCGTTGCTGCAAATTTCAAAATGGCGGTTCAAGATAGTGTTCACAACGGAAAAGCTCCCGTAAAGTTTTTATAGAATATTGAAAAAAAAACCTAAAAAAGCATACGAAAATATTTTGAAGGTTTCACAGCATAGTTTGAATGAATTTAACACTATATAACTAACCTTCGTCATTTTGACGAACATCAGTATTCACCACTCTTGCTTTAACTATTGCACACAGCAACATTTAGGTACTCTTAAACATGCTCGGATTTAGAAATCTGCCGCCCTTAGGCCAGTCAGAAATTGCCACCCCCCTTCACTAGTAAATATAGAAAAAAAATTTTGTAATATCAAAATTGAGTACTTTTTTTTTTTTTTTGCTTGTTAACTTTTTTAGGTAATTTAGTGCATACAATCCCAGTATTTGCACCCTGTGTAAATAAATTTAAAAAATTAAAAAAAAAATTTCAAAGTTCCCAATATTTGCCGCCCCTAAAATCGTGCCGCTCTAGGCACAGGCTTGAGAACGTGAATGCCCCTCCAATGATTACACTTTTTGAAATCTTTTTAATCTTAAATCTTTTCAGGTAGTCTAACCTCGTTTCATTAAATAATCTTGCTATATTTGCAAGCAATATAAGTAAACATTTGAATTCTCAAGTAAAATTTTCCAAATCTATAAATATTTGAATTGCATGAAATCTGGTGCAAAATTTCCAAAAAAAAACTTACACTCAGTAATCAAATCGCTACAACAACTTTATATGAAAATCAGAGCTAGCAATTTCAATGTTTATTTTCACTATCAGCAATGACAAATCTCTATAACAGTTTTTTACACATGTTACCACTTACAATCACAGTTGCTGAAGAAAAATTAAAATAAAATTCAACACTCTGCTTGTGGCCAAAAACATTTGTTTACCAAATCAAATCAGTTACAGCGCCGAACGAAATGAAACCACAGTTTTAAGCCAGAGTACATCCAAAATATGCAACCAACCACTTATTAAGAAAAATAAAGTTAGCCAAGAGGTGGTAGCATAGCATAAAGCATCTGAGCGCGACGCTCCCACCCTTTTCTGCTGTGAAAACAATGCAAAAGATTGCATCTCATGGCCAATTTTTGTGCTGAAATCCGGCGCGGAAAACTCGTATACTAAGCGAGTAGCGCCTGCTACTTTGCTATGCGTTGCTGATTAACCAACAAGGTGGGTTGCATAAACAAATAGCATACAAGTGGTCGAAAATTGTTGCCGCCAGTTAGATTTTGTTCCCCATTTGTTTCATCCTTTTTTCTATACTTTATTTTTTCCACTTGCAAATTTGGTCAATTTTTGCAGAAGCTGCGCACAGAAGTTGGTTTTGCCACGGAAAAAGGTATATAGTACACATGTTGGCTGTAGGGTATTTTGGGGAGTAACTTTTTTTTTATGTTGTTGGTCAGTTGTTGATAACTTAATTTGCATTGCATATGATTAGAGTGCACTTTAAAAAATTAAAAAATTTTCTAAAAATTCTAGTGCAAGCCCGATACAGAAAAGAGATAAATGAGAAACATGCTGTTTTTGATGACAGTGTGAAAGTCTTATGATATTACATTTCTCGTGAAAAAATTTTAAAAATTTGCACTGTTGCATTTCCACTGCCTCCTCCTCAAATGTCCTTAGTATTCTAAGACTGTTTTTTCTAAAAGTTAAAATTTTTATTGTGTACACTCGTATACCTTGATCTCTACTGATCATCGTGTTCGTTAACCAACTCTTAGCACTTCTTTGAATATTCAGCTTAAAATAAAAAGTGAAATAAGTTACAATTGACGTCTCAGTCTCGGTATACAATAATACCATTGAAATGTTATGATTTTGTTTGTGTGCACATAAAAACAATAAATGACCTCTTATTTGTCAAAATTTAATGGTAACGAGCACAAATTTTGCAAAACACGTTCGAAAGTCATACAAATGGCTAACTATGAATTGCATTCAGTGGCATTTGAAAGTCCAGTTCGACAAGTGTGCAAAACGTTATGGATGACTAATGCAATGTTATTAATAGCCAGCGTATGCGCAGCCGCTTGCTCTTAAAACAATGGGAATAACTTAAAGGTAGGCAATAGTATTTGGTATTTAATCAGGTATGTTATTGTATATAAAAATAATCAAAACCTTTGAATAAAATTTATTTAAAAACGAAAATTTGAATTGAAAAGAATAAAACAAAGCTGAAAAAATAAATATTTCATACCAAAAAGTTTCAATAAAAAATATTTATGCTTTAGAATTCACATTAACTAAACGACTGCAATAAAATTTAAAGGACACTTATGATATGATATTTAATTTTGTAATATTTCTTTCAAAAACTATAGCAAAGCTGTAATATTTAATTTCTATATCTTCTTGAACCCATATATGAAAAAAAGAATGTTATACGAATCGATAGAGAAATATTGAAAATGAATTCTGGACATCACCTGCAACATCTTAGATTCCCTATGGAACCGTTTTGGGCGTATAAATTAAAAACAAAATTCAACAAAATTATGAAGAAAGTTGGAAAAATTATTTCGAAAATACTTACCTCAAAGAATCACCACTTACTGAAGGAAAAAAATTTTGAGAAAACATTTCTATTAAGAAATGGGTCGAATTCACCTCCCAATGGCTCAATACTCATGATTAAAAAACAAAATTGGAATTTTCCTACAAATATTTAGATTTATTTTGTTATATATTTCAGAGACATGTAGTCTGCCTTATTATGTTACTCGATTCGTCTCGCTTCGTCACAAATTTTCAAGCCAGAAAATATGCTACTATATTTTAAATGAAAACAATATATTTAGAACAGATGTCGACAAAATTTTGTCGAACCTCTGTATTTGAAACCAAAATATACTTTTTCGGAGGTTGAATTCGTATTTGAGGTCAGAATTTCTCTGATGGTTTTTGAGATATTCCAATTTAAATGTGCGAATATAAAATTGTTTCAAGGTTTTTGAGGCTATTCATATTATAATTAAGATAATTTTTATTTCTGAAACCATTTATGGATTGCGAAATTATTACTCTTCTCTTTCAAAACCCACTTTAAATTATATCGATATCTTCTTTTTTTTCAAAGTATCGTAAATTGAAATTTATTACACATTTTCTAGTTATTCTGCTTACTGAGAGTTAATTTCATTTGTTCGGAGATCTATATTATACAATTCAATGTACAATAATTCGGAGAAAAAAAAAGTTATCGATTTATTCAAAGTGTATTTTGAAGCGCAAGAGTAGTTTTTTTGGACCCAATTAATGGTTTCAGAAATAAAAATTAGCTTTTGATGTAGCATAACCTTGAAAAACTGTTATATTTGCACTTTTAGGTTAGCATATCCCGAAAACCGAAACTATCAGAGAAATACTGACCACTGATACGAATTCAGGGCGCCTTAAACCTTCAGAAAAGTACTTGTTGGCTTTAGATATTTAGGTTTGTAGACCTATGTAGTTAATTGCAAATATAAAAATTGTACTTGCATACCTTCAGGCTTGCAATTTAGAGACGAAACGAGAAAATCATGATACGAACTGAGGCAGTTAAATTTGGTTTTTTTTTTAAATGTGTTTCTCTTTTCAAGAATTAATAAAGTAAGCTTACTAAACGAAGAAAGATGTCAAAAACAAAATTAGGAAGTCAAAAAACAAGAAAAAAAAAGGTCCTCCTGAGCCAAAAAAATTGCTCTTAAAATACGAAAATTTATGTTTATTTTTCATACGAAGAAAGTATAATTGAAAATTATGATTATTTGGTTGAAAAATATCCAAAAGTCGGAAAATATACTGAAGAATTGATATAATAAAGAAAACGGTGAAAAAAATCAAGATATAAGTAGTATTGAGAAACATCGCTAAGCTGCGTAGTATCGAGAAAGGTCATCCCCACACAGAAATATATAGAAAGAAACATGAAAGAACAAAACATAGTTACTTAGTTAACTTTGTTATATATTGTATAAATGAAAAATGAATAAATAAATAAATACAAAATATATAAAAAGAAAATTAAAATGTGTAAAAGTGTAAATTCCATTGCATACTTTTAGTTGTCAAAGAATGGTAAAATTAAATTGTCAAATATTAGGAGAAAACTAAAATTCTGAAAAGCGCGACTAGAGCCCACGAGCGAAGAAAAGTGTGCAAAGGCAGGGGGTTGGTAAGAAAAACAAGCCAGAACCCGCTAGTTGATAAAAAAATTATTTTTGACTACAGCTCCAAAATTGTTTGAATCAATCTTTCTTATTGTACAAGAGAAATGATAAGTCATATGTTAAAATCAGTTGAGTAAACTCAATTTAGAGTCGGAAAGTAAACTATTTTGTCAGTTTTTCCGATAATTGGCAAAAAAGTGGAGGTTACCATGAAAATCTGCAGACTTCCACATTATTGAATTCAACAAAAACTAAGCCACGAACTAAGCCACATATTTTAATGTCTCAAATCGCATAAGATATATCGGTATTTGAGTACGCAGATGTGCTAAGTAATATTTTTTGGCACATTAGAATTTATTGAAAAAATAAAGTCAGAAAAGCTATGAATTAATTAAAACAACCTCTCAATCCATAATATTAGATATTAATGTATAAATTGAATTTCTTTCTAATTGGTTTAGTATAAGACATTTGCTCTCAGAATAAGTAAAAAATAATAAAAAGCTGCAAGTATGATGCACGAAACAAAAACGTACTCTCACGCCTATAAGAACATTAAGTACTACATATTTTCAAATATATATTTACAAATTCCAAAAGAAACGTTTTTTTAACTAAATAACCCTTTGAAAAAAAAATTAGATCTTTTCAAATATACATAAAAAAATGCATACGCAATAACAACAAGTTTCACACCTTGCAGCAAGGTCTCATAGTTTTTGCGCCTCTACAATAAAAAAAAGCATCTGCTGCGCAAACACAACAACCATCGAATTTGTTTTTTGTTTTTTCGCAAACAACCTCACAACAACATGAGGTGGTGGCTTCAGCGAGAACTTTCAATAAAAATCTAAGCTTGAGAACAATAACATCAGAACTTTCCAGCTGTGGCTGGTATTTTTTAGCATACCTGCACACGATCGAAAAATTCACGACACCGATCAAATGGTGGTGCAAACTGTGGGAAATTTTTGTGTCACAAAGCAAAACAACATAAAAATCTAACAATAAATAAAAAGAAGAATAAAAAATATGCAACGAGTACATGATTTTATTAAAGCACCCTTAATTATAAACAACTTTAGTGCTTAACCTTGGCAGCAGCACTACAACGAATGGCTGCCTGCCTGCCTGCCTGCCTGTTTTCCACCCCTTGTTATTGCACAAAAGTGGATTTTTCAAAAGAACTTGCAATATGTTGCGCATCAATGTCCTCTTTTGTGCCCTTCATTTTGTCATGGGACGCACCGCACCAACTTATGAGATTTTTAAGTTTGGCCTACGTGTATTTCGGGCTGGTTCTCGGCCCGGTGCGCAGTTCAGTTAAATAACGTAGATCCTTTTGTTCTCTGAAAGATTTAAACAAAAAAAAAAACTGCAGTAACGTTTTTCATCAACAGCTGCGCAACGTTATTTCCTTCGACTGAGACGCAGTTTTTGTGCTGGCAAAAGCCTGGGAAAATATTTTCACATAAAACTGATTTTGGAAAATGTAATGATTTTTCTGATTTATTTGTTAAGTACGGTGTTTATATGTAGAAACCACCATAATGTATGGGGTGGATGGAAACTGTACGAATATTTCTGTCATGGAATTTTTATTAATTTTTTTTTTTCTTTTGTGGGATTAGGAAAAATGAAAATGTTGTCATGATAGATCAATCTATGTATGTATTAGGGTGGTAAAAAAAATTGATTTTATAAATTTTTATATTGCTGTCCAAAAATGCGCTCTACAATAGAAAATAATCATTTTGAGCTTTGAAAAATTGTTTTCAATTCTACTGGTAAAAGATTGAGAAGAAAAACATGGGGCATCTACATACATCGCTGGACAGGAAATTGTTTTATATATTATTTCTTATACAATTTTTGACTTAATTCCGATTAATTTAAATTTATAGCAAGCAAATAGATATGAAAACTATGCATCCTCAACTATTCTCGAATACAACCGACAAAAGAAAATCTACAAAATCGGAGAACTCAAAATTAGCTCAGGTCCTTGGCTCAAGCGGTTCTTCAAAAACTTTTTTTTTTTGTATTTTATTTTCCATAAAGTATGGTGAATAACGCAACAGAACTGTGGCCAAATTAGAGCAACGTCTCAATATACATAAAAAACAATAGTCAGAGGGTATTTTGAAAGTAAGCCTACATTCCGCTTGATCTAAAAAATGTAATAAGCATTTTTAAAAACTTTTCAAATCAAACTCGTTACTTTTAATTAACGAATTGGCTAAAATATTACTGAGATTTACGTAAGGTGTTATAGAACCATTTGAGACAAGGGCTCGTAAACATTTCAACATTCGATTCGATCTCCAAGGGACCAAAATTATTGTCTCAATTAAAGAGGTTCCCATTTACACAGTTTCCCAAATAAATAGGGTTAAAATTGGTTTGTTCTATTTAAAGAGGGTAACACTAAGAGAGATCAAGATGAACGCTTTTTTATTTAGAGAGGAAAAAATTTTCAATAAAAAGGCAAATTTCATGTAAATAACCATTTGTAAAGGACCATTCACAGCCTACTTAAGTCAATGATTCTATGAAATTTTTTTAAGAAAACCATTTCACAGCTTACTCAGACCGATAAAACGTGCATATTCAAATAACAAATTAACACAAATATTATTTCTCACTAATAGAGGTTATTTCTAGACAGCCTAAGTTATAGAGGGAAAATCCCATGTCGCAGAGGCGAAAACACACAAAAACTTCAAAAATCATATCCCAGATATAAAGGTTTAATAATCACAGTAATAGAGGTATTTTGATGCAAAAGTGCTGGGACCTTGAAGTTAGTCCCGCTAGTAGAGTTTTCCCACTTATACAGGTACAGATTAACTAGTTTTCACTGTAGTGCATATATATAGTACCTTACTTGAAACATATATTTTTCTCATACAACTTTCTTCTGGCAAGTAAAATTGGTAAAATGTCCCATAGATCATGGTATGTCTCCTACTTCTTAATTTCTTAACTATGAGCGAATGCAAGTTTACAAGTTTAGGAATACAAAATCGTTTAAAAGATAGTTTTAACGTTACAGTTTTTACATCTTAACCGATTACGGAGGTTTATCATGAGAAGTTTGTCCGGAAAAAAGTCAATTTCCCAAAAGCTTGAAATTCTTATATGTGAAATTTTGTACAATTTTTCTATTAGTTTTGTCCAAAAACTCCCATTCAGTTATGAGCGATTTTTTGTATTCATTTGAGGAGATTCTTTTAATAATCACCCAAGAAATAAGAATTTCTTATACCGTTGAAAATAAAGTTTTTGTGAGAGCGAAAATATACCAAAAAACATTTTGCATATGAGATTGTATAACCCATATCGGTATCAAATATTTTCGACAGTTTCTGAATTTTATTTATTTCTGCGATTTAAATTTTATTCAATTAAAAACTCTTTAACAATTTTTTCAAAAAAAAATATTCAGATCAAAATTGCGGCCCAATTGTCGTATGAGTCGCTGACAGCAAGAATAAGTATTTTAAGAAAATTTGAGTTTTATGCGTTGGTATCCCGTTTTTATTGAAATTTCGACACTTTTGGAAAGACAAATGTTCAAATTAGAATACCATTTTTTCAAGTTTTCATTTAAAAGAAATAAGCGTCAAATTGGAATAAGTCAATGAGTTATAGCACTTTTCCTTAAAAGTTTTTGCTTTTGAACAGTTTTTCCGCACAAAATGAATAAGATCTGAAATATCTTCTATAGAAGTCTGGTATGATTTTCGTTAAAATCAATCAATTATTTTAATTTTTACCAATAGCAAGTAAAGTTTTTCTTCTTTCACATAAAAGTAAACGCATGATAGCCTTCGTGAGAATTTTTTGAAAAATTTTCCTTTATTTCGATTCAACAAATTTTCAAAACTCACAAAACAGTAACATTTTCCTTGAATTAAACTCCAAGCATAACTTGAGTCATCACCCTCTTCTCACAAAATGTTAGCGTCACAGCAGCAGCAGACACTATTGCGTCATTTCTTGAAACTCACAGCACAGCACATTCTTGTCAATTGGTCTCTCTACTGTGCAAGGAATCAAGTTCAGTTAAGCCGGTGTTTACTCGTAAAGTAAAGTTGCTCACTCATTTATGTAGCTCAACTCTCACTATTGCGCACATAAAGTTTGAATGTTCTTAGAAATAATTTAAGGGGAAGTTTTCAAACGCTATATGACTGGCGCAAACGAAAATGTACAGACCGAAAAAAAAGGGTCGTCTTCAAAACTTAGCACCTTATAGCTTAACAAATGTAAGCTATTACTACCTGGCTTAATAAGCGTTTTGAGACGAACAGTCAGACAGACAGACAGACACAAATAAAGTAAACACAACGAGTCCAGGTGTTATATACAAAAACTTCCCCCGTGCCATATCGGTGTATTGGATTGGATTGAAGATTGCGCGCTCAAGCACAAGGTGTTCAAAGTGAAGCACATCAGAGGGGTTGCTCGGAAATCTTAAAGACATGTATATGTATGTATGTACTATATAGCACGTGATTTCTTTATTTTTTCTGCTAAGTAAATGTATTCTGTGGTATTATTTCGTTAGATTGCGAAATGTTTAGTAATTACGTTGTGCGTATTGTGAACAATGTTGCCATATTGTTGTTACATTAAACAGCTGCGCTCCAGTTTTTACTCTTCTTATTATCATAACGCATTGTATTTGAAAGTGATCGTTATTTTTGCTTTTCAATTTTAGGTCGCACGTGCGTATTGACATAAGTTTATGATAGATACTCTTTTCCAAGTTGAGGGTGTCAGTTGATGAATCTTATTATGATTAAGTATTGTAATTTTGAGAAAAGTATTTATAATGTGGGGTTTTTAGTTGCTGCAATTGATTGTCGTTGTCTCTTTCGAATCTGATAAGTTGATAAGCTGATGTTCTCAAAAATTATATTTACATAAGTTTTAGTATTGACAAAAGATAAACTTGTCATGTGTAATAATGTCAGGTTTTCGAAGGGGGGACTTTTAAAGTACTCCATCTTTTTTTAAGGTTTCTGTCATTTACTTAAGCTAAGTATATTAAATATCTCATAAGGAATTACATTTTGATACTCCAGCTTAAGTGGCAATGTTTGGAGTTTCTTTGAGAAAAAAGTATGATTTTGTAATAACTAAAGCTTCTAGTGCTATGTATAGAAGTCCTTTGAAAACCCAGCTAAACAAAAACAAAAATAAGAATTGAATTTTAACATCAAAGTCCATCTCCTCGTATAAAGCCAAGAGTGAGTGGATTTTGAAATTTCCAGTACCTCGAATTGCACGTTATCCTTAAAATTTTCCAAAAAAAAAAAAAATGTGTCTTTTCTTTCACTGAATTACTCCGTGACAATCTTCTTATAAATATTGCATAAATACTTTCAATGAATATATTAATCAATAATAAAAATCCACACAACTTAATTTGAAACTAATAAAAATATCAAAACTAATAAAACCATCAAAGACAATAAAAATCACCGTCGTATAAAAAAAAAAAACAACGTTCCATGATCATCAAGAACTGTGGGTGCTATTCATTGAATTGACCCCTTGATCCTTATGCAGCCGAGAGCTTAAAAAATTGGCCATAAAAACAATGCGCATCCAGCGACTGACTACTCGTAAATATTGGTAACAATAAATGAGATTTGCTAACAAGATTAGGAAGCCACAGCGGTGCAGTAAAGCGCTAAGACTCATAATGAAATTGTTACAAGGCGCATCTGTATAAGCCAAATGAATGGCTATTGACCAGCGTGCCAAAATGAAGAAATCAGCAAAAAATTATGAAATGAAAGAATTAATAAAAAAAAAAAATTTTTTTTTTTGAAGAAACTGAAAAAACCTTCGAAATTTTATGTAAACAATGCTTGAGAAACACGTGCTAACGTTGACTTGGTCAATGAATGAATAGAATACGTCTAATAATGTATTGGCAGAAAAAATCAAAAAATCATCAAATGAGTCATACGATGAACAGTGCCTCGATTATGATCATCAAAAGAGGGAGGAGGTCGAGGAAAACCTCTCGTCAACTTTTTAATGCAGAGTATTTACATTAATATAGCAGGTACATCTCACGGGAGGGAGGGAGGGGGTCCCGCCCACCAAGTGAGATTTTGCCGGAGCCCCTCCCCCCTATTTTAGCTCACGTAATAAAAGGACGCACCCAAGGGGAAGAGGGGAGGGGAGTGATTAATGGACGGCCCCTTATACTGCTCAGAAAGCAACTTACTGATTCTTTTTACTCCGAAAGAGTGTTTAATTTTCCATAATATATTCCGTAGAGTATGGGTGTAAGACAATCCAGATTCAGAGGCATATTGATGAGAATCTTTCGCGGATATGTCTATTATCAAATCTATA
Source organism: Meiosimyza platycephala (assembly GCA_963662105.1). NCBI lineage: Eukaryota > Metazoa > Arthropoda > Insecta > Diptera > Lauxaniidae > Meiosimyza > Meiosimyza platycephala. The sequence goes on from OY759210.1 coordinate 16,426,483, forward strand.
AACCGTTTATCTTGCTAGGCTGAATTTCTTTAGACGATCTTACTGTGATGTGGCGTATGGTTTAAGGCGAAGAACCTTGAACTCAAAAGTGAATATTTGAAAATGTTCCTTATTGTATTAAAACTTCTAATCAGTTTTGATCGTTGATGGTCAAAAATCTATTTTCATCTCTACAATTCATGATCGTTTCAACTTATAGCGCATTTTTACGTTCAATATTAAAAGTTGGTTCTTTTGCAAACAGTTTTTTTTTTTTTGTTGTGTTTTTCCACTTTCTCAAAGCACTGTGCGACGTAATGGTTACGGAAAATCGTTTTTCGATTTTCATTACTTAAAAAAATCATATTGACGTTTTCATTTATGATTTTTGGCGCCAAGTTAAAGATGCAGGCGGCAATAAAACGACTACACTCAAAATGGTGGTGTATCACTGATTATGTTGGCGAGGCAACGGTAACGGCGTTGGCGGTACCGATCACACCGATCCGACAAGTTATCAACTAAATAGCAATGGCAAAATCTTAAGCATAGAATTTACGAGTTTTCGCGGCCAATTCTTTTTTTTGTGGATTTTAATATAAAGTTTTTGTTGTTGCCAAAATCAAATGTAATTTTCAATGTTGCCAATGAGTTGGAGTTTTTTTTTTTTATACGCTTAGACAGTAGCCCTCAGGATATATTATTATTTGATTTTTTTTGATTTTGTTTTTTCACTGCTTCATGTAAAAAACATTTTTCCCATTCAATTTTGTGTAGATACTATTTAATTCTCATTTAAAATTTTTGTTTTTTTTATTGTTGCTCATTTTGATCTCCTTGAATTTTGACGTTTGTGTTTGGTTTGATTTTAGCTTTTGGCGAGTCAATTGTCTGTCTGTTTGTCTATCTGATGGTGATTATTGTTATTTGTTGTTATCTATTGGTTTTAATCATTTAATATTATTAACTATTTAAATGAATTATAATTAAATGGTCGATTTTAGCATTTGTTGTTTTTTCTGTACAAATTTATGGCTGCTGTTTTTCTTGGATCGTTATTACTTTTGAGTACTTTGCATGATTGTGTAATAACTACGTTTTAGTTACTCTTGGCCCAAATTTATATTATTTTTCGATTGTTCTAAGGCAATTAACATTCTTAAGTGAGTTCTTAGTTTAACTTGGTATCTTTGCATTGAAATCAAGGTTAAGTTTATTTATTTCTACAATTTATTAAATGTTATAACTAAGAATTAGGCTAATTGAAAAATGTTTGGCTTTAAAGTATTGCATTACTAAAAGCGTACTGTTCAAAAAGAGATATTTCCATATGAAAGCATATTCACTGAAATAAAAACAAACCCCCTTCCGCATCTACAATTTTCAACACACACATTGAGCAAGATAAATATCCCTTTAAATGTTTACAACTTCAAACATTGCTAGAAACAAAACATTTGTGCGACACACTCCCTAACACTTTCATTATCTTCTAAGACGACAAGTAAAATGCAATCGGATCCTATTTAGCAGCCGCCAACGGCCTGGTCTTCCGTCATCAGTGAGCTATATGATAAACAACAACAAACATGGCGTCAGATTTGACAGCAATACGGTGTTCCTTGTACAAGTTCAACATATAACTGCTGCTTGTGAAAATCATTAACTCTGTCTGGTCTCAAATAGAAGAGTTACATGGTACGCCAACTAAGTGCACCTTTTCGTCTTGTGCTTTCTGTTTCCTCCAGCAGCGGATCTTTACTTTTACTTCCGCGTGAAGGGTGCGTGCGCGCATTCGTTCGTCTTAAGTGTTTCTCCATAAATCACATAAAACTGCCAGAGAACAACCCATTTGCACACTTCTTAATAGCTTCCTCTTCTTAGTATGTATGCGTTAGTGAAATTTAGTGATGTGGAAAAATTTTACGGTTTTACTTAAAATCGCTGCTATAACTATCATATCATCAAACTGATATATCACTGTTAATAAATCTGAGACACAATAATGGATGTAAGCATAAGAGGAATTGCTGACATTAAAGAAAATCCTTTCGGCAAGGATAGGTTACAGGTTACGACAATTCACATCGTGCGCACCACTATTAAAACCATTGCCTGAACCAGCGATGGGGAAAATAGGAAAAATGAGCCAATTTAGCTCTATACGACAAACACATGTTCTCATGGATGCACGGGATTTTTATTATTGTTACTATTGTATCCTATACAAAAAAAAAACAAGAAACCAAAGCGAGCGAACAAGAAAACAAAAATGCCCACAGCGTCTCCCTTTTCGTTTGATCAGTGTAATTTTATTTTTACACTCATGTCCTTCATGCTTTATTCTTGGCTTTTAGTTTATTGCAGAATTTTTGATATGCTATCGAGATCGAATTTATGGTGCGGTTTTTTATGTTGTTGTTTGTTGCATTTGTTATTAGTAGCTCTTATTTCCAAAATGATGCCCATCTATGGCCTAAGCATGTAAGGCCTAGAAATTCTCACTCATTGGCTCAATAGTCACTGATGATTTCATTTTGCAATGGATGAAACTAGTATGCATAGCTTTTGCCATTTTCAGTTATTTTTGCGCCACCCTGTATATGTTCTTCGAATAACCGGTTTTTTTAAGTCTAAAAATTTCCGCATATCTAATAAGATTTTTATTAATTTCTCTTTCATTGTTATTTGCTGTTTTTATTAATAGGGGTGGTTCCCTAAAATCGGTACGTTTACACTATTGCAGATGACGCAGCTGTCCAGCGCATGTCTTTGTCAGCATCAGCGGCAGCAGCAGTACACTATGGTTCATCAACCATAGAGGTGTTCTATAGAAAACATTGACCGTTGAGTGCGATGACGTTTCAATTTAATTGAGTTTTCTCATTTATTTTGAGCTCAGTTTGTTTGTTTTATACGTTTTGTCTTCGATAGAAAAAACTGTTATGATTGTTGTTCGACCCCCGCATTTGACCTAAGGATCTTAGGTCACGGCAGCGCCAAAGGACATGTGTGTCGTTCTTTTTCAGTTATTGTATGTTTATACACAAAAGGAGTGATTGACTGTCCTTTTCATTTGAATGACCAACGACCGGTGGACGTTTCGATTTCTTTGGTATGCTATGGAATTTGATACTTTCATCTGTTGTGGTGTCTCATTGTTGTAGTTGTTGTTGTTGTTGTTGTCATTGTTATAATTGTTATTGCTTGTAATTTTTGTCATTTGAAACTGGCACATGTCTGGCATCGGGTCTAGATTTAATGATGAAGCATATTATGTTTCCTTTCACCTGCTGAGACGAAACCGATGAGGCTTTTCGATGAATCCTTTGGAATATTGCAATACAAGGAACTCGAAAACCAAGAATGATACAAGCTCAGTTTTTGTCGGCGTTGGTTTCCTTATATTAATTTTTAGAAATTTACTTATATGTACCCGGAAAGGCACCAATACCATTTCATTGCTTCTTGGATCAGAGACTGATGGCATTTGCAAGCCTTTGAATTCAGTCCTTGACCTCAGGAGTGATTTCTTGGTGAGGTAGTAATACTGTCTGCTAGAAGATCTGCAAAATACTCCTCTACGGCAGTGATTTGTTTGATGAAAATCGTTTTCCACGAAAGCATGTTTTGAGGCGTGAGAAAAGCCAAAAGTCAAAGGGAGTCAAATCTGGCGATTATGTTTGATGTTGTAACAATTCGTACTTTAATTCACTAATTTAAGCCATGGTTTTTGAGTTGGGAGCTGGGGCGTTATCTTGACAGAAAATAATTTTCTTCTTCTGTAATCCGGGTCTTGTCCCGGGACCACTCAAAATATCATCTTCTGAATGCCGTATTTTGTAGTTGTTTAAACGTTTCTTCAGAGCTTCTACCTATTTTTTTCGAAAGGTTTCTAGCAACGCGGACAATAAGGTGGGGTGTGACATACCCCAGCAGTGTTAACCTATGTCTTTTACCATCGATATGTTAGGCTTGACTTAGCCTGCTTGCTGTGCCAGTTGTGGGATGTTTATCTTCAGCAACTGAGTGCACGGGAGCAGCTATTTGTGTGAAGAGAAAGTTTTCTCTGTTTGCAATCAAGAAGAGTTTGTCACATCCGACCTCATTGCCGACGGGATGACACAATGTAAGGTGGGTCAGATCTTGTCGATCAAAAGTTTTCCAAGCAATAAGTCGATCTGTTTTCTACTCCTCTAAAAAATTTCCCTACAATCTCTATTAAAAATTTTCACACATCCCTTAGGCAACAAAATTTAATATTTTTATAATAATTTTAAGGACTGAGAAAACAATTTTTTATGCATTAGTTCAAAAGGCGATGGAAAATAGGTTGGCTCAGATCATGTTGAATATAAGAAAGAAATAAAATGCTTTCAAAGGCTTTCCATTTTTTCCAAAAGAAAAAAAAGAAATATTTATGTGCATAGTATATTGATGAGATCTAAAGAAATTTTGTTCGTAATTGGCATAACCACAACTAAACCTTGTGGAGTATTCAAAGCAATATACTCGTGCACTTTGAACTGCACCCACAATAACCAACCCTTTAGTATCAAACCCAAGCATTCCACATTAACATATCGCCTGTATATTTTGAGTTCCACTCCGATTTCATTTACGATAGTGCACCAACTTAATAAACCGCCTTAAGTCAAACCGGAAAACAAACGTGCACCATGCACGAGTCCAACATAAGTTCATCCACACACATTGATGCCAAAGTCAGCCTCATTAATTCCTTTAGTTTGTCATCCTTAACATGAATGGTGGGTTGGTAGCTAGCTGGTGGTGATGATGTCCAAACTAACGTCAGGCGGTGTACAAATGGTACGGCACCATGACAAAAAGTGTGGGTCACGTGCCCTACATTAACATTAACCCAATGAAGAAGATTCGTTCGCGATCAAGATGACGACGACGACAAAAAAATACGTCAAATGTCCTTAACTGATGTGATGCGACAAAACGAGCCATAAACCCAGAATGCGTAACATAGTTTAATTTTATGAGGGTGTTCAAGGAAGCAGAACGTCCAATGAAAGGGTGGCTTGCGCACGATACCCTTTGGAAATGTTGCAATTAGAACTTGGAATGTCAAGTAAATAATATCATCAAGCAACTATCGTTGTTATCGCTGCACTATAATTGTCCTTTGAAAAAATGTAAATGAAAAAGGGGTGCGGGTGCGCTGGCAGCAAGTGGTTGACTGCTGGTGCCTGTAATGCCAACACCACCATCACTGGCACTCGTGCACCAGCAACAACCAACTACTTCAATATACACTGACTGACTGCCTGCCTGTAGCTACAATTTGACATAAGTGTGCCTCAGCGTAATGCTTTGTTCTGGACTTTCAATGTACCGCCATTTAATTTATTTTAATTTAATTTCTGCTCTTGGCTGCAATCTTAAGTGCGTACTCTTAGCAGCGCAGTGAATGTGATTGCAGATTTTCTATTTTTTTTTTTTTTCTCATTCATTGCTGAGAATATGTTAGTTGTCATTGTCAGATTTTGACAATTGTGGGAAACATATTGAATTTGTCAAAGCGCGCACTTTGCAGCAGGGTAGGGTGGTGTTGGTACTAGTGCTGCTGCTGTTGCTGCTGCTGGTGGTGGTTTGACATTGTGCCCTATTGTTTTTACCTTTGCGCAACAATCACTTGATGTTTGATGAGGCGTTGCCAGCATTTTGGCTGGGAAATTATTTCAATATTGATTTATCGTAAAAGTTGCTTTTCAAATTCACACGATATGGAAAATCATTCATACATATGTCTGCAATCGGATGCATCATCGATTGTTGTCTCTTTGCGTTGGGTGATAATGTTGATTATTCATTAATTGTTGATTGAACACATTTTCAATATGTTTGCGATCTTCTATATGATGAGGGTGACATGTCATTGCTATCTGCCTGTTTCTGACTATTAATTGAATCATTTTTGTTTCGATTTGTGTGAAAGTTAATGAACGGCAACAAAGTTATAATTAGCGCTGTTTAGTAGTGGTTAACTTTTGTACTACGATGAGAAAATCAATTGTGTGGGAAGTGATGTTCAATGGGAATGCTTATATACTATAGATGGGGACACACCTAAAGCTTTATTGTTAAGCAAAACTAAGTGAAATTAATTACAACTCTAAATATTAAATATTTCTCACGTTTCTGCCAAATCGAATGAACTTGAAAATTTTTTAGTCGTCCTTAATCGTCCTTTTCCCGAAATTGGAAAACTGAATGTTTATTATAAACTAGCTGGCAGACGTTCTTCTGAGTTTAATTTGGTTGTAGTTCTTGTAAAAGAAAATCTGGACAGAAGAAGTCGTTGGCACGATTATAGGATAGGCAAGTTGTCCGAAAAATTTCCTCGCCAAAGAACAAACGTGAAAAAGTTTAAGTTATTTGAATGAAGAAAATGAGCTGTTTGATGTTTAAAATTGTACATTGGTACAACTCAAACTTACAGTCCGTACATTTGATTTTGAAAATAAAATACTGGATTTTAATATGGGGCGATATAAAAAACGTAGTTTATTTTCTCACATGGGAGGCGTTGCACAGCCCACTTACTATTGAAACTTACTTTTTTCGTATCTCTTATATATGTCTGTACTAAATCTTATTCATCTGCCTCAAATAGTTGATGAGATTTTGTAGGGTCGGAGGGCGTGGCATCGCCTATTTTTTCAAACCAAACTATGCGAAGAACCTTTCACAAACCATTAGAAACAAACCATTCGAACTCGACCTAAGGGAATAAATTATAGATCGTCCATCCCTTCGAGTTCGAAACCTTTGTTTAGGAAACCTTTAAGGGGGAGCTGAAAGGGGTAAATTGATAAAAAAATTATAGATGTGTAAAATTAATGGGGATCGATAATAACATCCAACCATTTAGTAGCGTTAGAATGAGCCAAATTCCGTAAGAAATTCAATTTTTTATGGGGAACCTCTTAAGGTGTTTAGATAGGGGGTTAGTACATTCTGAAGAAATGTTGGGAAGAATAAATTAAAGGGGGTTGGGCATAGACTTGAACCTTCTAAGGCCACCCTGGTAGCATTGGGAACGTTGGGAGTACTTTCATAAAAACATCACTTTTGTATGGAAACCCCCCAAACGGGTGGAGAGAGGGAGTAAGTGTGTTTGAAAAAAATTTTGAGCATGCAATATTATTGAGGGTCGGTCATACAATCTATCGCTCTGTGGGCTACTCATGGGCAGCTGTGGGCTAATTTGTATGAAAATCTCAAAATTTTTAAACTTTGACCTTGATGAGATGCCATATACCCCCCTCCCATCCCACGCGTTTTTTTATCAAACCTCACAAAATAAAAGGTCCCAGCGCATCGAAATCGAAAAATCCTTCACTATTCCATAGCTTATCTACAATCATATCCCTTTGCAGCAAATAGTTGCTGAGATATTAAAAATGCTGGTAATTTTCTCATATGGGAGGCATGGCACCGCCTTTTTTTTAAATAAAAAGTCTTTATGGCACCTCCTTTTTTTCAATAAAACATCTTTATGCACGTTCCTTTTATATACATATTTACCAAGCCTCATTCATCTGCGTCAAATAGTCGATGAGATATGATGAATTTGATTTTTATTCCATAAAAGGGCGTGGTATCGCCCATTTTTTCCAAACAAAACTATGCTAAGAACCTTCTACAAACCATAAGAAATATTTGCAATAAATCTATCGGCGAACGGTTTAGGAGGCCATAAATAACATATATACACACCCCAAAACACACTCACAAACATAATGATTTTTATATATACAGATAACATAGAATTATATTCGGTAATAGCCCTCATAAACATAACGCCCAAAAAGTTTTCGGACCACTTCGTTTTAAGGTAAATTTTGACGATACAAATCAGGCTAAAAGGAGTTAGAGGATTCCTTGAGTAAACACGAAAAAAGTAACGTGTCTTTAAGAAAGGGGAACTTGTAATCAAAGTAACTCGAAAGCTGCCGTGTTAAATTCTACTACATTACTGTTAATCATTTTCATACAACAAATCTCCCTTAAACAAAAATCATCGTTTAGATAAAAAAAAAAAGCAATATAAAAATCAACATTTTTTAATAAAAATAAATGCGCCTTTGGGACAATTTTAACGAAAATTTTACCACAAAATTGTGCAAAACATAAATATCATATGCTAACAATAAAAGATAATTCATTAAAAAAAAAATAATAAAAAAGTGGTAGACTAAAAAAAAATTAAATAATATTTCCAAATAATAAAAAAATATAAAACGCATGCAGACACCTGGTAGAGGCATAAAGTAACAACAGAGAAAAATGGTATAGCACTTCAGAATTGTACCATAATAATGTAAAAAAAAGCACATAATTTGAATTTAACATTTACGCAAAGCAAACCCATGGAGAATTATGAAAAATTGAGAATAAACACGATTCTAATCCCAAAGGGATATATGTACATTTAATGTTAAGTTAAACAGGGTAGTGAAAATGAATGTTGAGTTTTCTGGGGTTAGTCGGGGTATGTATGATATCAAGCACGTTAAAATGTCGTGACAGGCGTTCTAGACAAATTTTATCATATTGTAACTTTTTTCAAAAAAGATATAAGAACTATTCACAAGGAACTTTTTTATAGAGTGTTCAAGATAGACACCTCCCTTCTACACAATTTTTTAATGCAAATTTATCAGGGAATCTAATTTTCTGGGTGGTAATATATCGTATCCGGACTACTCTAAGTATATTGCGGTCATGGAAATCTGATATGCTGATTTCTCGAAGAAAGGAGTAGCTTCGATTTTGAATTTTACGGAACTTTAATACTGATTTTGGACCCATTTCAATCGAACTTTTTATCGGTTAAAGCACAATGTGGTGAGGTATCAAAAAGAAATCTGAATTTCGAGTACCAAAGTTTAATTTACACTTCCGTAAAGTTATGTTTTCGAAGCTTAGGGCAAATAATAAATCATATGATATGTATGAGAAAACGTTTTTCTGATTAGTTAACATTCAGTTTTTCCCGAAAAAAATTAATTCAATGCACATGAATGTACATTTTAATCATTAGCAGATGTGTTATCGTGTAAAATTACGCACGTAATTTTTTTTCCCAACAGTAGCAACAATCACTGACTGTCACATAGTTTTTTTTCCGAATTTTGTCTTTAATTTGACTGATTTGTTGTCATATCGCATGTCAAAAACTCACATGAAGAGAAAAAAAAATGATGCAAACTAACAAGTAAGAACAAAAAAATTATCCCTCTCTTCCGAGCAGCACAAGGACACTTTCATCAATGAGGCATCAAATGTCAGCAACACTTACATTGCTGCAAGTCTGCCAGTGTAGTGCAACATTTGTTTCTATTTTTGTTTCAATTAAATTTTATTACTTTCATCTTGCTTTTGATAGAAATACCTTCGAGATCTTTTTTTCCTCAGACCAATTGTTGGCATCATATCACAAAATTTCTACGTATTGATTTGTATAACAGTCTCAGTCAGTGTCATTTTTTGTGTCAATGAAGTAATGAATCCCTCAAAAAGTAGAAATCGTCAGAATAATTAGAGTCTTATTAAATGTCAGCTCAAAGTAAATGTCAAAGTTTTCACATAAAGTTTTAAGGATTTTCGTTTTTATATGTGGGAATATTTTTTGTGTGGGAATTTTTAAATTTTTTATTTTTGGAATATTCTTAAAAATTTAATTTTACAATATTTTCAATTTACATGTTAGAGCGAGGAGCAATATTTATAATAACGCAAATAGGTTTTTGAACAAAAATCATTTTTGAAATTTGAAAAAGATAAATTATAAGGAAAGCTTGAATGAAAAAATGGGTAGTGACACGCCTATAATATGAGAAAAAAATTTTATACCTCGGCAATTTTTTGTTGCAGATCGTTAAAATTTGGTACATATGTTTTCAATAGTTTATAGAAAGTTCTAAGCATAAATAAGTTTGAAAAAATGGGCGTTATTACGCCCCCATATAAAAGAAAAATCAAATTCATCATGTCTCATCAACTATTGGGCGGAGATGAATTGGACTTGGTACATATGTATACAAAAGGTACGGGCAACAGTGAGTTTCAATGAAAAAAAGGGCGGTATTACGCCTCCTGTATCAGAAAAAATAAAACTTTTTAATGTAGATGAAAAAGAACAGGTACATATATAAAAAATACGGGCAATAATAAGTTTTAATGAAAAAATGTGTAGTGCCACGCCTTCCATATCAGAATAAAACATAATCAGATTTGCAATTCCATCAATCGTCCAGATGGTATAAATTTTAAAACGCTGAAAAATCTAATAAAGAGACGTGCGGAATTTCAGGGCAAGAAATGTGTTAATGGGTACTGACTCTAAAGATTTATAGCAGTCTGACTATCTGAGTAGATATTTATATTTCTTTTGGATACAACATTTCATCTCAACCAGTATTCTACTTCTTCCATACATAGCTTTCAGCTCTTCTTGGAAGTCTGATAACTTTGCAACTATTCCTAACTTTAATTGTTCACCATAGCTCATTTGGCTGTTTAGCTTTTGGCCGTCAGTGTAGAAAATAAGACAGCCTCTGCAAAGGGGGGGGGCGGCAAATGTTATTCCAATGATTTTTTATTTTTCTACTTCCAAAAAAAAACAAATTTACAATCAAATATAACGCGTGGGGCGCAAAGCCCCCTCTTGCACATATGGTTGGCACGGGCCTACCTTCAAGTCATTTCTTGATGAAAGGCGAGCCTTAGATCGAGCTCCATTTTTCACTACCTCATTAATGAATCCAAGTTTTCCCACAAACAATTTCTTTTAGCACAAATATTATCTTCTTGGCTTTTGTAGCCCAAAAATTGTTAAGAAAAAACAGTCTTTTCATAAAAGCTTTAATTAGAATTTTTGTTTTTATTTTTAGATAAATGCAATCTGTTGACTGTTATCAAACAAAAAGCTTACGAAAAGTTGATAAAAAGCCTAGATTAAACTGCATTCTCAATTCAAGGGGACTATACCAGGGTGCTTACTTTGAAAATTCCGCTTCGGATATACGTATAGTGTTCGCATTTTCAGACCCAAAAAAAAAAAAAATTAACAAAATCAACAACATTTTTTCAGTGTAAACATACATCATAGATCCTAGACTACCTTATTCTACGTCATTATTTTCTTGCTAAAAATAATGCCTAACGTTTCAATATTTCTAGAAATCAAATCAAAAATGTATTTTAACTTCTACTTCTCAAGAACTAAGCTAAGCTATCTTTGCATTTGATAAGATACAATATTCTTTAAAAGGAAACATTATTTAATAATGCTACTAAATAGAATAAAATAACCCTTTTCCTGTTTACCTTTCATACGATTTTCATAATAAGTCAAGGTGTGCGAACAAGTTTTTGATCGGATATTTACATAGTGATGGTGTGTCGTTTAAAATTCAAGCACTGCACATGCGCACATTTCACAACATAACTACAAGTATGACGTTTACAAATACAAACAGGGGGGGGATTAAATCCGCAAATGCTTGTGAAGAAGAAGAAGAAGTAGCAAAACTCTTTTGATAATGAATTCAATTGTGATTCTTGGCGCAGAACACTTGAGTCAACGCAAAACGAACGAACCAACGAACAACGCACTCGGTGTGATCGTACGAAAGGGAACAAACCCCTTTTTTGCTTGAGAGCACCTTTTACCATAGACAATGTAAACACAATTCCAGAGTTTTGCTTTCAAGGTGTGCACACCTTACTTTAATTTAAAACTTGCTTTATGGAAATTATAATAAACATTTTTTTTTTAATTTTTCTTCCGAAAGAACCAAGTGTTCATTACGATAACATACCATAGGTAATAAAATTGTAGCAGCCACTGAGGAAGTATAGGGGTTTTGAACTTGTTCTCTTCCATTAAAAGTCGCATGTGTCACCGAAAGGTATAATCGGGCACACAAACTATGAGTATTATAATTGTTTGTCTTTATAGTTTTTCATATGTTATTTATTCGTTTGTTATAATTTAAATTTGCATTTCCTTTACAGGAATAGTAGAAGCGGCGCACTTAATGCTCGTCAAACCGGATGAGATTTTATTTCTTCGCTGGTTTTTTTTTTTTTTTGTAACAAAAATCATTTACAATTAAATGCCAATGTCATTGGCATTATGCTAATTGTGTCTTCTATACACAATCAGGGGCTACCCTAAGTAAGGTAAGGCATTGAACTTGATTTTAATGATCTAAAATAGTTTGTTCTTTCTCACAGTCAGAAATATTTTTCTTTCGATTGTTTTTATGTTTTTTTGACACGCCACGTAATTAAAACTTAAAAGGATTCAACTTTTTCTTTAAAGAATAACATTCTGGAGTCCGATCAAATGATGGGAAATATTTTGAACCTTTTAATTAATTCAATGTCATATTTGTTTTATAACGTAGCTTTCAATGTGCTATGCAAACATCCTTTATTTATCCATAACTTGAAATACTAATGTGTTCTACTTCCGCAACTCATATTAATGAAAAATTATTAAAAAAACTTCAGTGTCTTAGGGAATTTTCTAAGAAATTTTTGAAGCATATTGGATTTAGAAAAACAACTTTTAAGTAATATTTTTTGAGGTACCTACAGAGGCGTACGGTGCATATCGGACGCTCGGGGCAAAAGAATTATTTGCTGCCTCTACCGAAAAAAATGTTGCTTACAAAAAAAAAAAGGTCCTCACATTTCACATTCATTGAGATATATTTCACGACCATTTTGTCGCCCCCTCTACTCCCCCCCCCCCTAGGTACGCTACTAGGCACATAGCAAACAAAAGTAAAGATTATTTCCTTATTGCCAGAGGGTAGAACTCTAGGATATTGATAAAATAAAGATGGTAGAGATCTGTGGAATCTTCTTAAAATATTTAAGGAACATTTCATGCTTGTGATTCAGTTAACGTGAAGCTTTTGGGTCACACCTCGACTGCCAAAGTATTCAAAACTAACTTTAAAAAATCTTTACATAAGGCTCCACTAAACCTAGTAATATCTGGCGATATTCTCATGACGGAGTTTTCGACAAAACCGATTTCGAAAAAAAAGCATCATATTCAGTTTAGCACCAAGAAGAGAGCTTTGAGATTTTAAAGTCGACTTCCTCTTCGAAAAATTATCGATAGAAAAATTTCTAGAATCTTAATAGCGTTTACATGATCGCTATTCGTAACATTACGTTCTTGAAAACTGTGGTGATACCGAATCGACGAATACATACTTTATAAAAATTTGTATATGATGAATATAGGAGATAATTCGAAATATTTCTGAAGCAAACTTTGCTACTATAGACTAATCTATCATTCGTTAGAAAATCGTGCTCATGAGTTCGATGATTATAAAGGGTGATCCAATAAGAGCTACCTACCACCAAGATCATGTGATTTGACGCCATTGGATTACTTTCTTTGGGGATATGTTAAATCACTTATTCAAGGAATACCGGTTGATATGCTCGAAAAAGTTATCGAATATTGAACTCACAGAATGGACCATTTAAGAATTAGTCGTGTGCAACATTTGAACGAAATAATTTTTAAGTTGTAGGAGTCGAACTGTCATTCCAAATAAAGATTTGCATCAATACCTTGATTTTAATGTATTTTATTTAGAAAACAAAGTAGGAAGCTCTTATTGGATCACCCAATTATAATATTCTCTAACTGGTGACTGATTTTGGTAGAAAGTTTCCTTAATTAATAAACGTTGTTCAGGAGTAAGTATATTCATGATTGAGTCATATTGAATACTGAACACAAACGTCATATGGACAAGCCATTTGACACATGACAGCTGTCAAAACAACCCAATTGGAAAAGTGACCTCATATTGGATCACCATATATATGACTTATTTAATATCAAACCTATACTTCAAATGATTTTCTTGAAACAAAACCATTGGAATCATATTGATTTTTTTCTGCCGAAATTCTCGAGAGCAGTATCGAAAAAAAACTTGTAATCTTTCTATAGTATGTAAATTTTTATTGGATGTTAGTTATGTGAATCATAATCTGCTAATGCAGCGATTTCTTCTGTGTTTTGAGTTTTTGGATTTATGTTGTCAAAGATGATGATAATGATGATGGCTAAATAACTTCGTTTTACTGTTCTCCAAAGTGAAGAAATATACAAAAAAATGGTACATATACATACACATGTACTTTAATCTATTTCAAAAGAAACTCGAAGAATTCATTCATTCTATCAAGACTAGTCACTTTTAATCAAAATATGTTTGCATTAGTAGCACTACCTTAAAAGCAGCAAAAAAGAGCTATTTATTGAGTAATATGTTCCGACTCATATTAACTACTGCCAATGCCAAAGGGTTTATTTACAAATAAAAGTAAAATTTTTCCATACATCAACATGGAGAATATAAAACTGATGTTTGACATAAAAAATTAGTTTAAAAGTGAAACAACAAAATATGTTTTAACATCATAATTATATACAACTTTTGCGTACTGTTTCTGACATCAAATGAACAACTTATACCATAACGAAATAATTCAGTAATGATGATTCCCAGCGGATTAAACAGGTTTGACTTCAGTTCAAATCAAAACAACCCTATCGACAAATTGTAAAAAAAAAACAAAAATCACAAAAAAACATATTGTATTTCAACCGAAGCATAGTTCATATTTCTACAGCTCATAAAATAAACTACGTGCATTATTTGGTCCAAAGTCAGAGGGTATGATAACAAATTGAACAATTCGAGAAATGAAAATATTTTAATGATGAAACAATTGCTGCAAAAAAATACAAGTTCAGCAGAAAACACCCTCACAGTAATATAGCCAACTACATAATGAACAAGTAAATGCTAGTTAGATGACGTCCCGTGGGATCAGCAGAAAATATCAAATTGAACCAGCGAACGATTTCATTCCGCATTGTTGTCACTTGAGTAGAACAACAAATATGGCATGCAATCGTTAAGCTCAGGGCTGAGCTTAGCGCCCATCTATTACAATATGATGGTACAGGTTTAGCAATGAGGTCAGTGTAAGGATCATCCCTTAATAATAACAAACATGTGCGCAATTGCCAACATCAAGTAGCGGAAATGAAGATACTGCTGCTGCACCCGTATATGACGTTCTAAATCGGAAACGACAGAGCGTGGGTAAAATTTTCTACGCAAAGTTCGCTTACAGCGCTAGGGGGCGAAGTTGTTATGAAGATGGTGGTTTAATTCATAATTCAATTTATTGATGCCTTGTCCAGTTCTCACGCAGCTAGGATAAGCATCCTTGTTTTGAATGTTGGTGGTTGTATTTGGTGTTTTCGGTTTCAACAAACAGCGGACATGGGAAAATTTTATTCGATTGAAATAATAAGTTTTCTTTATTTTAGAGTTGTTGTTTTTTTTTTCAATAACTGCTCGTCATTAATTGTAATCCATTGCCATTGGTGTTTTTTTCTTTTTTATTTGCATTTTAGATACAGACAATAAATTCTTTCGGCACTAATCGATGATAGGGGTCACATTTTGGCAATATTGATGGGAAATAAATTTGATGTCAAGTATCACTTGAATAAATATGACTGAAAATTTGAGAAATTTTGGAATTTGTTCACTTGTTCTTTCACATGACACCCATATTTCTGAAATTAATTCAGAGACTTTCAACTCATGGTTTTTAGCGATGATGTCTTTTTTGTTCACCTCAGTAGGTAAGCTCTTAGAAAACTGCTGCTGATAATAAGTTATCCCAGATGTTTGGCAGACATTGATATGCCTTGTGAGGATTATTACTTTTTTTTTGTTCTCAATGATCATCAGACCAGCTTGTTGCATCTTATTTTGAAGCTCTACAAATGTTTTTCGGAATCATCTATAGAAGACAACGATAATATTTATATATTTATCAAAGTGGCAGTGCTTGTTGTGATATCTTAGTTGATACGTAAGAGGCCTTCCGATAGGTGTGATATATTCAGAAATTTTTGAGTTCCATCACGATCCAAGTTAGTAGCTAATTTTCGATTTCTGCAAAAGACGTGAACCGGTGACCTACCAAATCATGCTGCATCCTTCGAAACAAACAGTAGTTATAAGGAGTAATGTCCCGAGATAGGGCGAATGCAGTACAATATCTCAGTTGTGCATATTCAAATACTTTCTTACGACTTTTGTGACATAAGGTCGAGCGTAGTCATGCAGAAGAATGACTTTGTAATGGCTTGAGTTGTATTCCGGATGTTTTTCTGTCTCAAACAGATCAATTGTAGCCTATATCGTTAGCGCATAATGGAAACGACCAGTTTTAGAAGCTCATAGTATACAGCATCCCGTTGATTTGACTAGATACAGAGCATGGCATTCGAACCATGAATATTCGGCGTTGGTGTTGATGTTGATAGCAACGATTCACCGGGCATAGCGTAGTATTTTTCCTTCTTGAAGTGGTTGTCGCACAATATCCATTTCATCCTCAGTCTCAATTCTATGTAAGCAAACCCTTTTTTTGTTTCCTTTAAGTTAGCTGCTTTCAGTCGGTTTCAGTCCATAAGCCACCCCAATATCCTTGCTTTTGAATCAGTTCCATGGATTTCAACTGTACGGAATTTTTTTTGTGGAGTCAAGCAAGCAAGCTCCTGCTGCGTTTGTTTGGATTTTTATCGAGAAATGGCTCCAAAACTTCGTCTTCGAAACTTTTTTTGGCTGTCTATAACGAGGCTTGTCTTCAACGCTGAAATCACCATTCTTCAAACGTTCCCTACATGGTTTTTTCAGTAAGGGGACGTCTATTTATTACATAAGCCAAAGTAAGAGGGGAGGGGGTCTGGCAAAATCTCACCAAATCCCACCGAGGGGGGGGAGGGGGTCAAGGAAAAACTCACATTAATTTTTTAATGCCTAGAATTGACATTAAAAATTATAATTTAAGTCTCACGGAAGGGGGAGGAGTGGTCCCGCCAGATCTAACCAAATCTCACCAAGGGAAGGGGGGTTCGAATTTTCAACAAAACACCTCACGTAATTAATGGACGTCCTCTAAGAGCAGTGTCACCCAAAAACTTCTTCAATCTTATGTTGCGCTTCAGCTGCAACTTTCTTCCAATTAAAGTAAAAAACAACAATCTTCCGCAATTGATGCTTAGTTAAGACAAAACTTCACTTATTCAACATAGTTAAAAACAAGGCTGTTGTATGAAATTCAAAGCGATATAAACTGAGCATTAATGAAAGATATCTAACCTCTCTGAAACCATTAAAATCAGCTTGCACTTATCAGCCTGGTTTAAGTGTTGCTCAAAAAAGTCGCTGTTGAGCACTTTCTTTTAATTCCAAATGAAATCAAACCTTTATTCAAGGTTTTCAAAATTAACTTATATTATTTTGAACGTTATTTTTTAGTTCTCACCTAAATAAAACTTGTGCTCAATTATCTAAATCAAGTTATCGTTTCAATCATTCCCATTGACATGCAACTAAACAAATTATTACCAAATGCACTGACTGTGACAGTTAGTTTAAAATTGTTACGCCGCTATTTAAATTGTTACTTATGACAAAGAGCTACTTGCTATAAACAAAAGAGGAAAAGCCTAACAAGCCCCCCCCCCCAAAAGCAAATGGAACTAAAATTAAAGACAAAAAATCAATAAAATATTTCCCATAAACAAAACGTAGCCGAAAGTCATAAATAATAAAGGAAACCAAACAAAAAAAAAAAAACGTCAAGAAAATCAGACATATAACGGATCCAATTGAATTTCTACTTAATCATAAGATCGTTTTACGCTTAAAAACGGTACTTGCACCAACATTGAGCAGAAGGAGACAAAAGCAAAAAATTGAAATACCCTCTGAGCCAAACCAAATGAAGCATAGACGACGACGACGCTTAGTTTAAGGCAAAACTCTGTGTCATGTCAACGATGATTAACTGGTCATTATGTTGAAGCTTTGGGTTTTTTTTTTTTTTTTTTTTTGTTTCAACTCTCTCTCCCTCACTCACTCTCTCTACAAAGTAGGCAATGAAAACGCAAGCATTTGTAAGCATTCTAAAAGCAATTTTGATAGCCCAAGATATATACCACTCAAAGGTATCGAGAGAAAAAAAAGTGAGGAGTCGGCGGTGAAGGTGGTGGTGGGGGGGGGAGGGTGCCTTAAGTCAGGCAAAGCTTTAGATATGAATTCATAATTCTTTTTCATGGCGAGTTGACATTTATTTCTTTGTCGTCTTCGCTTTTTTTTTCGCTGTTGCCTATGAAACCAATGGCTGGCGACATTTGCCTACTTCACCTTCTGTTCCTCAGCTACAGTGCTGCTGCAGCAGCTTCTATCATATTTGCCTTTGATGGCATTTTAATGATTTTGAGGATTTTGTATTTCAAAATTTTATTTATTATATGATGATTTAACCAATGCGCCAATGTTTGAGACCAAAACGACCATCGATCGATTGACTGAATGATGAGTGTGGCACACGCTTTATTTGTTTGCTACACGGAAAAATATTTATTTGGAGCGCTTAAACTTAAAATTTTATGGAAATTTCGACCGAATTTTATGTGAAAAGTAAGGTCGCAGTTTTGAATATTATTCATAGTTTTAGGATGCTTCCATTCTGATGTTTGTGCTGATTTTTGAGATGAGAAAAGAGAAGAAATAAAAATGGAAAGTTTTCAAAAAAAAAAAAGTTTTGTAAAAAGAATATAAATTTATGAACGATTTATCTTGATACCCTAAACAGAATTCCGGCGTAAATGCCGCGACGGCTGACGGTAGAACTAAATTTGGTTTTAATTTTACCGTCGCCGTTGAGAGAGTAGACAGAAAAAAGAGTTGCGCTCTCTTCTCCCATACGATTTTCACAGCAAAAATTTTACTCTGACGGTGTTTTTTTGTCGTACGCCGGAATTCTGTTTAGGCTGTAACAGAAATTTTTATATGATTTCATCGAGTGGCAGAGGTTGAAAATCATGATGTTTTTAGGAATGTAAATAATACGAACAGTGTCTGCCATAGCGTTGTCTTTTGAAACTATAAAAAAAATTACCATAAAAAATTTTACCGCGTCTGCCATATATATTAAAAAATGTGTCCATACACAGTAACAGATAAATGTAATAGGCATACATTTTTGTTGCTGCGTTTAAGAGTAATTAAATGTTTTTCAAAATTTTATAATACATATGTATGTGCAAACTTAAGTAATTTTATCGTCAGGCAGATTGAGATTATTATATCGATTATGTCATAAGAAACGAGAGAATTTGCAATAATACAAACATGTAAAAAAAATTTAATACTTAACTATTTCATCACGTCTGCCTCTTAGCTGACTGGTTCCTTTACTTATAAAAGATATAAATATGGAAAAGGCAGACAATTTCAGCTGTGCTTTTTTGAAGGCAGATGTTTTTTGTACGACGTTTCTGCCGCTCTTTTTTTGGATAGTGATACCGGGGCCACAACACAATATAAGAAGATATCGTATGTTATGAACAAATTAACTTTAACGAGTGAAACATGTGACCTACTAAAACATGTTGTGCCGAAATTAAAACAAATTGAGACCCTGATCTCAAATAAAGCTAGCATTCTTCTATAAGAACTATTTTAATATAAAAAGGTATAATATGATCTTTGAAGCCTCTCAAATTCAATATACAAAAACTTTATCCCAACAGACTTCCTTTTATATGAGATGTAGATGAATACAAAATCAAGCATTTAAATCACAGTTCTCATCTACCCATGCTTTTAGTTTTGATTTGAGTCATTTTTCAAATTTTTCCTGCTCATTGAAGATACCCATGCGTGAAAAGGGACTGACAACGGGGGGCAGACGTCCTCTTCATCAACATTTGACATAATTACAAAAAATATGGATACGGATTACTTTTCATTTATTAGTGGAGACAAAAATTGTATTTAGTAGCCCAGGGGACTGACAGAAACGATAAGCATGATATTTGCAGTACAGAGCTTAAGATATTGCTTGACAACAGAGTACTGAAATTTACAAATACAAACAATGTCACCGATTTGTAACCGAAATAATTTAAGTTGTGTTTGGGGACTGATGTTCTCTTCATTTTTAAATCATTAGGTCAGTTAATGATAGTAAATATATCAGATATTCATTACTTTTCATAGATTATGTGAGTGGAAGCAAACGTTTTTTTCAATGGATATCAGGGGAATGACAAAAACGTTAAGCGGTTCAGAAACTACCATATTGCTTGACACTAGGGTACTGATGATCATATGAAATCTTTGCTAATAACAAAGACAAAAAGTATAAAATAAATAAATAACTAATGATATAAGGGGACGTCCATTAATTACGTGAACTAAAATAGGGGGAAGGGGGTCCGGCAAAATCTTACCAAATCTCACCAAGGGGTGGGAGGGGGTCAAGGAGGGTCACCTAAGCTTTTTAATGCATATAATTTACATTAAAAATTATAATTTAAGTCTCACGGAAGGGGGGGTGAGGGGTCCCATCAGATCTCACCAAGGGGAGGGAGGGGTCCGAATTTTCAAAAAACACCTCACGTAATTAATGGACGTCCCCTAAGCAGTAAATCAAATTAGGATAATAATGTTTTACGTTGGAGAAGTTCGACAGGTTCATTTGACTTGGTCAACTTTTATTGAAAAGTTGTCTCCGTGTAATTGTATTTTACATACGAAATAGGTAGTGTAAAAAATACAAAAAATGCAACTAAACGCAAATTACATGAGACAATTTAACTTAACTGAAGAACACATAACATATTTACCATACGTTTTCATTTCATTTCATTTCAGATTTATTACGATTGACGATTAATTTATTATCGAATTAACACAGTGTCAACAAAATCTATTTGGGAGTTGTTTTTTTTTTTTGGCTTCGAAGTTCGCCTCTAAAGCGCTCAAGATAAAGCTATAGATAAAACTGCCCAGCTTATGAAAGATCCTCATGGTTATATTGTATAGTATGAAGAAGCTTAGATAATAAAAATGATGTGCTAAGTTGCTAGTTGGTCTATGCGTCAATTTGTGTACGTTAATGTAGGTATGTAGGTAGGTAGGTAGATACTCCAAACTTAATTTAACCTTCTGACATTTTTATGTTAATTTTTTTTTTTCAATTCTGTATTTTTTGTTATGCCACTTTTTATTGTTTTTATTACCTATTCCATATTGTGTGTGAAATTTACAAATAATTTTATCTTCGATAGGTTCATTCACTGTCATTGGAGTCTATCTACCCTCCCGCTAGGTTTGTCTGTTGTTTACAGTTTTGTCGTTATAATTGCTTTTTAATTCCTAATCTCATTTACGGCATCATTACAGTGTCAGGAAGAAGAAATGAAACATACGCTACAGCGCCGCCTGGCTTATGGACGGGACAAAAGTTTTATTTTTGTTACCTTGTTAAGTTTTTTATGGTTTTTGTTAAATTTATTTCTATATACATTTAGTATTTTGTAAGATTTTTCTCACCCATAATTCATTTGTACGCGCATCATATAAATGCGTAAATTGAAAATATAATAAAATCAAGATATATCTGCACTTAAATTATAACGACATTTAAGGGATTAATGGATAAAGCCACACTAAAAACTGTGAGCAAACATTTGTTTTGCAATAATTAATTTAAATTTGTTAGATAGGATTTTGTGTTATAACAATATTACGAAAATTGTCTTAAAGTTGTTTTTATTAACTTTAAATTATGGATGATTTTGAAGAAATAAGGAAATAGTGAATTAATGGATTTCGAAGCAAACTTTGTCTGGATTTTGATTTGGCCGAACTATTTAAGGATTTTAAAATATTGGGATTAACAATTTTTTGCGGAAATTTCATTTAAATTTAAATTTTATTTTGAAGAAAACTTTTCCGATATACTTTCTACTCCTCGTTCCGAGAAAAAAATCTCTTTCCATTGTATTCCGAGCTGATATTGTTTCTGATAACAACTATACCTAAGAAAGGACTAAATTTGCAGAACAACAGTTTTCGGCACTTCTGTAAAAACTTATTCTCTTATCTTAGAGCATCACATATAAAAAATAATTTTTAAAACACACCCCAAGAGACCTTAAAAGTTATAGCGAGTGTATAAGATTACAGCTTGAAATGTATGTCAAATGATAGAGCTCGATGAGCCTAAACACAATATGTAGAGTTGCTTTACCAAATCCTGTCCTAAATATCGGTTGCCACCCGTTTTTTGGACCAACATTTTTTAGAAAAAAGTTTATGGCTTAAGATTCCAGCTTAAAATATATGCCAAATGATAGAGCTTGAAGAGCCTTACTATAATATATAGGGTTGCTTTGCCAAATCCAGTCCCAAACAAGGGTGGCCACCTGTTTGTTGGGTCAAGATTTTTCAGAAAAATGTTTATGGTTCAAGATTTCAGCTCGATATGCATGCATGCAAATGATAGACCTTGATGATCTCTAATAAAATATATAGATTTGTTTTGCCGAATCCCGTCGCAAATGTGGGTTGCCACCTGTTTTTTGGCCCAAGTTTTTTCAGAAAAATTTTAATAGTTTGAGATTTCAGCTTGAAATGTATGCCAAATGATAGACCTTGATGATCTCTAATAAAATATATTGGGTTGCCTTGCCGAGTCCCGTCTCAAATGTGTGTTGTCACCTGTTTTTCGGCTCAAGTAGGCTCTCCGCCTATAATATTATTGCGACTAAAAAGTTCATTCAGATATGAACAAAACGTATTCCAAGCCTTACCAAAATGAAGCCAAAAATGTTTGCAAAATTCAGTGCTACTTTTAAAGTCCATATCCAAATCTTCTTTCTTTCATTAAAAAAATTTTCAAAATTTAGTTGACAACACTAAATAACCTGCTTTTATCTTTCGTTCAATATGCGACCAGTTAATTTCGTCTCAAGTCACGCGGATTTTTATTTGCAACACGTTAAATGAAAAATTCCACACCACATGATTTCTGCATATCCTGCGACGATATGCCACGCAATCGATTAATCAAATCGCAAGAAATGGAGGAGCAGTCAGTCGTATGTGTCCCAGTTTCGTGCTTCGCTTTGCAAAGTTGCAGCGTTCTGCAAGTGATAACTTTTTTTATCGCATTATGAATGCATTTCATTGCGAATTTATGTGATATTTCGTGTTTGTCGAGTGTTAACAATTAATCAGCAGGCGATGCGCAGCATTGGCTACCAACTGAGCTTTTAACTTAACGTAATTAGTTGTTGTTTTCTTAAGTAGTAAGCACTGGTCATACAAACGTCTGTTCATTAAAAGTTACAGTAGGTTCTTATAAAGAATGCTGTGATATCGACGCGTCGGGAGCATTGTCACAAAAAACTTAATTTATGTGAAGGAGAAATGTATGCCAAATTAAATTATCTTACAGTTATATAAAGCTATAGTATTAAGTGACAAATTTTGCACCTTACAGTTATCAGTGAAAGAAACGGTTCTTAATATGATAAGGATTTTATTGCGTTACTTTTGTTTTTTTTACATTTTTTAAATAAATTAAGACTTCTTTTAAAAACCGATTACTGACTGAAATTACTGCTATAGCTGTCGCTCTAAATAACAGTTAGCGTATCTTGAAAGAAGGCAAAATAAAAAAAAACGGTAAACAACTTGCAATTCGTGCCTTAACCTCATTTTAAAAGCGCATCACGCGAAATTGTTGACCAATTTAGCAAAATAAATGAAAAATTACATTGCATACTTTGTAGTGCACTGCGGCTATGCACAAAAAATGCTAACTAGCTAATGAATAAATGGGTACTGTCTAAACAAATATTTTTATAATTTAGTTGTCGAATCAGTGGCCAAAATCAAAATTGGCAACAAGCACAAATGCAAATATAGTCAATATTCCAACAACAATAAAAAAAAAAATGATGGCAACGTGATGGCCGATCTCACAACTGATGGATTGAGGGCGATTACGCGATCAACATTTTTTTTTCTTTTTTTTTTTTTTTGTAACGAAGCTTGAGATTTTACCTTCATTTTTTGCGCCACATTTTTTTAATTCCGATTTTGTCATAAAAACTTTAAGTAACAAGAAGTATTGCCAGACTTAAGAAAACTAGCTGTTGAACAATGTAGAATATAATGATAATAAAAAAATATTTTTATATATAAGTTTTCAGGTTTGAGTTCTTTTTTACTTAAAAAATGCTCTCTCTTTTTTTCAGATTTTGGCCATTAAGACTTGGGGAATTAATACACAACAGAACAATGAACAAATCAATGAATTGTAAATTCTTTGTTCAAAATCCATACTTCAATTATTTTGCCACAGCGTGCATGCTAACATCGACTACGATTAACATCTTCTAGTGGCTTCCCTCTGACTAAAGATAGTACACATTAAACAGATCCACGCTATTACCAAAAAAATTGACCTTCATAAGCCCAAGGATAGCTGTCTTCCGGAAAAGTTCATCGAAGATTTAAAAAGGCTATGCGACAATAAGCCCCAGCGCTCTACCAAAACCAAAGGGCAAAACATCAAGTCAAAAAATCAACAGAACAGCTAGTGTGCTTGGTACAGAAATCCTTGGAAGAGCTACCTAAGATGCCATAAAAAAAGAAAAAATCGGAAACAATCGAGAGATGAAGCGCTAACAAGAGACTAGAGGCAAAACGTCATTCAAAACTATAACGCCCGAAATACATAAGAGCGTAAAAGCCACTCTCAAAAAAGACTGACATCAAGTTAAAGCTCAACAAGCTGCAGAAATCAGAGATTTTCGCACGGTTCACTACATAACAACCACAGAAAGAACATTTATCGGAGATTATCCACCTCTACGCATATGCCTCTCCTTGAGGAAAGATCACTGCGACAAAAACAAAGCAGCGAACGCAGATTGTACAGTTCCCGAAATGTTGAGAACTGTTTCAGAGTTCACCGCTGAATTTATGCAACCTGTTCTTATCCAAATTTAAGAAGTAGAATGAATACCTGAAGACTGGCTCATAGTTACTTTAGTAAAAGTCCCATAACATCATAACTCTATCGACTCCTTCCAAAGTCTAGACAAAAAATCCTCCTCATCAGAGTCAGCAGACAAAATAGAATCACTTAATCGGAAACAATAGGCAAGAATTCGCTTGAAGAGATCGTGTATTGGTCAAATTAATACCTTCCGCATTATCGTATAGCAAATAAATGGCTGACTGGCTTTTATCATCTACAATAATGCTTTCGACATCCTCGACCGATATTGCATCTGGGGTGCATTGAAAAGAGCAGGTGCAGCACCCATGATCATTAGCCTCATCAAGGCTAAATACGAATATCTCACATGTAGAGTACTACGTAGCGAGAAATTTTCTAATCTTTTCTAATGGGACGTCCATTAATAACGTGAGTCAAAATAGGGGGGGGGGGTCCGGCAAAATCTCACCTAGGAGGAGGAAGAGAATTTACATTAAAAAATATAATTTAAATCTCACGGGAGGGAGGGGAGGCGTCCCGTTAGACCTCACCAAATCTCACCAAGGGGAGGGGGGGTCCGAATTTTCAAAAAAAACACCTCACGTAACTAATGGTCTTCCACCAACCCTCCTTTGAATAGATTTCTTCGGCATATTTTGCTTTAATTTAATTGTGAACAATTCATAGCTTTTTAACAATATATACAATCAGAAAAAATTATCTGGCATCACATGAAAAGTCTTTTTTTTTTAGCTCAAACATCCATATTGTTACTTCTTTATGCCAAAAACAAAGAAAAAAAACAACAAATTGCGCAATCTCTAATCATAGATTTTGGTCCAATGTTTCCACTTGAGTTACCAACAAATTGAGCTGTCATGTCAATTGCCAGTTAATCAATCCATAATCAAATCGCGAGTTGGCGGTAGATTATTGACTTAAATTTTTTTTGTTGTTATTGTCCTAAGTTCTGTTAACCTCGTTAGCCACTTTGTGCTGCCGCTTGATGTCTGCAAGTGATTTTTCAGTTGATTTTCAATTCGTCGTGTACTCTTATTGAGTTCATCCATTGGTTTTTTTTTAGGTTTTGGGGCTTCCATTGATAAAGGGTTATTTTAATGGTTTCGCTTGTTTAGCATTTTTCAGTGAACAAGTTGCTGCAGGAGTTATGAAATATTCAGCTGATTAGGCAAATCGGTAATTGGTCGAAGATGCACCTTGTTTGTTTTTGGTTTAATTTTGGTTGGTAGTATTTTGGGTTAACTAAAATTTTTCTTGCTGAATTCAAATTGTGGGAAATTTTGTAATGGAATTTTGTAATATTTTGAAGTATCTTTTTTTCTAATTTGTTTTTGTCGTTTATTTCTTTATTATTGGCTAGAGTCGTGAGAGCATTGACATCTTTTTTATGCTTTAATTATGGAACCTCGATCTTTTTACAGAAAAGAAGATTAGGTCATTCAAACTCATCAGTCTTTTTTTTATTTTTGCGAAAGTTGGTTTTAGAAAGATCAAATAATTTGCAAACTCTAGTAAAAATATTAACAATATAATTTGATTTTTTTATCTTAACAATCTTTTCAGAGCTTAATTAAGACAATATTGCACGGTGTGGAAAGTAACTTATGATAAGTTATTATGATAAGTTATATTAGTAAGTAGTTGCGAGCAAAAATAATTGAAACTTTTGATTTAAAGTCGGAACTATACCATTTCAATAACTTAGCGAAATAACCCTTATGTAATATCGTATTATTTTGAACTAGATTAAATTACGTTAAGTAGGAGTGGCATTCAGCTAGAGAACTGAATAACCTAGATCAAATGCCGATATATTCAGGGCAGTTAGCTATACCCTCTCATTGAACCAATCAGATTTCGAAATGAAACTAAATAGCTGACCTATACTGACATGTCTAAATCTTCGTTTGAACTAAGGATGATCGATTGAAAGTAGCTTCTAAGACAGCCCGTTTTGATAGTAGTCATTTTTCGTTGAGCCGTGGGCGGAGGCGTTCGAAAATGATGAAATTTGAAACTGACGATTGATAACACAGACACACAAAAAAAAATCACGTGACCCAGAGGGTAGATCCCTCTATTTCTACGTTTTTGAGGGCGCCCCTTTACTACCCCTAGAAAGGGGTTAAAACTTGAATTTTCAGGAAAAAAAAAAACAAAAAAAGAGGGGTCAGATTTACCTTTCGTTGTCATTTTCGGTTCCAGTGCTCCAAAAAACATAGAAATGCACATCCATTTCAATTTTGCATGAAAATTTAAGTTTGACCCTCTTTCTAGGGGTAATAAAGGGACGCTAGGAGGTGATTGAAGGGTCGAACTTATTTTTTGTTATAATTTTTGGTTTTAGCATGCGAGGAAACGTAGAAATGTACATCCATTTCAACTTTGTAAGCCTATTTGAATTTCGACACCCAAGGAGGTGGTAAGGGAGTGGTAAGGGAGTGGTAAGGGGGTGGTAAAGGGGTGGTAAGGGGGTAGTAGTGGGAAAACTGGCAATTGAAACCATTTTTGAAGATCATATTCATATTTAGCGACCTCAAAAATGTAGGAATAGAGGGATCTACCCTCTGGGTCACGAGATTTTGTTTTTTTTTTGTGTGCCTGTGTAATCTAACAGTATCATGATTATGAAGAAGTAATGTAGGATATCTACAAAAAAGTTCTCAGTGATTATTCATTCTTTCATTGCCTATTCTATCAGCCACCTCGTGGTACATGTGTAAAATCGGAACATGATATAAACATTTTTCACCCATCGTTGAACGCACATACGATTTCAGCCTCTTAAGAACAAGCTCCTCTCATTAGTCATTAGAATTTCACGGATGAAACGAATTCTGGAATGAGAGAGTATAGTAGTTGGCTAAGGCTATCCAACACATCTACTTAAAACGAACCAAATGTTTGATGTTTTTCTCCGTCTAAAAATCCCTAGAACTTCTACAGAAGTCAAAAGACTTTCTACATGTTTCCTATAATACTTCTCTACATTCAAGTTAGATTAAATGACAATGTTTTCTTTGATTTGACAAAATCAAAATTAATTTTTTACGCCAAAGGATTAATATTTTGAATGATACTTTTTGTGGCAAAAATTTTTGGTAGAAGTCTTGATTTCAAAATTTTTAAAGAATCGTAGAAAATCCACCTCAACATAAAAAAAGTAACACCACTGATCGCTGACTGGCGCCGTCGATTCGTACCTGTTCTGTTCTGACTTGACTCGCTTGCATTCCAACTGCTTTCGTCCATTAGTATAGCGCGTGCTTTATAATTTGCATCGAACAAATGTGAATCATACACCGAGATTAAGGTCAATGCACACATATGGATCCTTTACGCTGTCTCTTGCCTACCATTTTTCAATGCGTTGTGCGCTTTGATTTTTCACACTAATGGAGCAGAATAATTATGACACGTTCGCTACTGTGTCCATTCCAGTTGGGTGTAATGCTGTGTGACTATTGGCGTGTGGTGTGGTATTAAGTCAAAAAATTATAAATGAACAGCGCTACTATCTTTTTATGAAAAATGAATCTACTGGTTGACACTGTGATTTCTCCTAGTTCACAGCACATTTACTGCACTTGTTGCTTTGCTTAAGCTGATAAATCGTCTATAACTTATCACTGGCATTTTCATATCGCTTAGCTATGATAAATTATTTATACGAGTAAGCACTTAACAGTTGACTGATTACAAAATACATTCATCCAAAGGGGCAGTAAAAATTTAAAATACATTTTTACTAAAGCTTTATCGTCTCATTTATAAAAGTATGAAATTGTTCCGCACCTTTTTCTTAATAAAATAATCAAAAATCAGTATTGCAATAAATAAGCAAACATTGTAGCCAGACAACAAGTGTTAAGGCATGCAACCAGCCAGCAAACTAACCAACCAATAAACTGACAACACTCACTCACTCTCGAATCCACCTTCATTCCTTCACTGCCTTGCAAAAAAAATATAAAAAAAACTCCATGGCTAATCAATGCCATTAAAATCGGAATTCGACATTTAACACTTGCAATAAAAATAAATAAAAGTTTTATTCGATTTCATTTCATGAATTGAAAACTTTCGAAAATTGTTTCGACACCCCAATGGTCAGCATCGTCTCGTTTGTTATAGACCAATCGAAATCTCATCATCAGTCAATAACTTTAGTACAGACGCAGTACAGTACGGCAACACCAACAACAAAAAAACATAACGAAATCAAAGTTGAAATCAATGAATCTTTACGACAATTTCAATGACATTCCATAGTACCATTAACACGAAGGTATCGAGTGAGCAGTGGAACAGCGCCATCTATTTGACATCGAAAACGGACTTTTGTTGGTGGTGCGAAAGGATGAATCTTCTGCCGCCAATCACACAAATTATGAGACGATCTTCTTCGACAGTTTTATTAATTGCAGAAATTTCTTAATGCATCGTTACCTGTATGCAAAACGGGGTTGCATTGAGTTTCTCTGTTGAGGATTTTTTTTTTAACAGAGTTGCCAAGTTAGCTGATATTATTTATTTTTTTAGATGAAAAGAATTATGTGGAAGTTTGTGTATATAGCCAGCAAGTATCACCGGAGATGAGTTTTTGTCGAAGCTACATATGGGACAGTCTTTTACAAACCGAACCCTTTTCGGACGACGCATTTTTGATTTGGCTGAAATTTTTTTTATGGGTTCTGTATCGAAAAAGAAGAGACACGTATTCGAGGATTTTTTAAAAATTTATTTTTTTTTCAAAATAGAGCGAATTCAAATTTTGGGAATATCGTGATTTTTGGCATGGAGGCTCACTTTTAAAAATTCATAACTCCGGTTCTGTTATAGTTAGAAAGTCGATTTTTTTTCATTTTGAAAAAAATAAAAAAATGTTTTCGATAGGAAATTTAACGTAGAAATCGATCGTGACATTAAAAATTTTATAGAGGGTGGGAGCAATTGTTAAAAATTGATTTAAACATTTAAATTGTTTATAACAATATTAATTTGTTAATAATTTTTTAAGAAATTATTTTTTTAATTAAGTTAATTGTCTTAGCTTTACAATGAAAGTGAGTCTCCAAGCCAAAAATCCCGAAATTCTCAAAATTTAATAGTAGGTAATAACAGTTTGCCCATTAAAAATAATACGTTTTCGATAGGAAATTTGATGTAGAATACGATGGTCATATTAAAAATTTAATGCAGGGTGGGGGAAATTTTTAAAAATCAATTTAAACATTTAAATTGCTTATAACAATATTAATTTGTTAATAATTTTTAAAATAAAGTTTATTTTTTTAGCTTCAAACTGAAAATAAAATCAATATTCTAGCCTTAAAAGAACCGGACTAATGAATTTTTGACAGTGAGCCTCCAAGCCAAAAATCACAAAATTCTCAAAATTTGAATTCGCTCTAATTTGAAAAATATTTTTTTTTAAAAAAAATCCTCGAATACGTGTTTCTTCTTTTTCAATACCAAACCCATAAAAAAAATGTCAGCCAAATAAAAAATGTGTCGGTCAATTTTTGTCAAAATTCGTTCGGTTTGTAAAAGAACGTCCCATATGTAACAGCTTAGAACTGTAAGTTTTGTCCTAGTTGATGAGATATTGAGGCTCAAAATCTAAAACATCACCAAATTCGAAAATTTATTAAGATTCACAAAAACATCCGAGGAAGTTTTAACATCATCGCTAATGAGTGCCATCTTTAATACAAACATATATGGCAACTCTAATGGTGACATCGCATTGTGGGAGAATTCATTGCATCGCTTACGGAAACAACCTGTAATCACGTCAGTAGACATGTGGTTTCGCCGTTGTTGTCAGACTCAGACTCCATTCGTTGCTGGCATAATTCATTCCCATATTTTATGTATTGCCCGCAGTCTGCCTTACTTTTTTTCGCAGCGAAGATTTTAGCTGACCGTCCACTCGCATGCGCTGTTTAATTAATTGATAATTTTGGTTGCAGTTGATATGGATTTTTATTTTATTTTTTATTTTTTTTTTTATTACTTAGAGATGTTGGACAAATTCCATCGAAACTTATCTTAACAGACTAAGTTTTTTGGCAAATTTATTGTATTGTAGTGAAATGAGGCAATGGTGAATGACTTGATTAGAAATTTTAGCCAAACAGAGAATGTTTCGGATTGGGCATCGAGCGTACTTTTTTTCCAATTTTTCTGAAAATAAGAATTCATCAAACGAATATATCTCAAAATACTGCCGTGATGGAATGGTATATCAAAGACCACTTTTTTCTACTCTTTTTTGAAGAGTACTATTTAAGTATTTATTCAACATTAAATTGTTTAATTTTCAACAAAATTTAGCTGCTCCATATCCATTCTATTGCTGCTCCACCCACCCACGATGCTGTCGATTTTTTGACCACCTTCTGACCGCGCTGCAGCAAAGCTTTCTCCTAGTTTATTATGGCAAAATTGATACGCTTAATTTCTTTACGTGCCGAATGATCATCAACTTTGTAGAACCCATAAACACTGAAAACAATTCATGTTTCCAAATGGAACTAAACGGGCACACAAAGATCGGTCGGCTTATTTAAAGCCGCTTTCATTGAATCATTAAATTAATTCACTCAATAGCAGCGCTTTCCATGTCGATGTTGCTGTCAATCTTTTAATTTGTTGCACTGACTGCTCCATACACAAATATCGATCGCGCGGCATGTTGCATGCAATGGAATGAAGATGCAAAGAGAAAAAAAACAAATCGAAGAGTTCAAGGAATTTACAGCTCAACGGAACAATTAACAATAAAATTTATTTTGAGTGCAATATAAAACCATGCCATCACAGCTATAAAAATCAGCAAACAACGAGACACTTGGCATAAAATATTCACAATTGCACATAATTAGGATCTTCTTTCTGTTTTTTTGTGTTTTATTTCGAAAGTATGAAAATTCATTTGCATGATGCACAAATCAACATCCTCTTCATGTCTTCGCATACATACATATGTACATCGACATTGACAAAAGACATTGGATTTATTCAAAGTTTTCTGCTAAATTACATTAATGGCGACAAGTGTCGAAAATTGTTAAAATGAAATTGTTGCATGCACAATGGTGATCATGTTGATCATGCCAATTTATACAGACAGCAATATCATCCCTCTCTCTCTCTCTCTCCCTTTGCATTCGCTCATGATTGACCCTTTCTTTTTTGGTGTTGTAAATGAACCTGAACTTTTCGCGATTAGGGTCAGCAATGAAGTGATTTAAAATTACTTTGACCCCCCCCCCCCCCCACTAACTACATTGGTTTGTTTATTTGTTTGCTGGCTGTGTAGAAGTGGCTGACAGTGAGTGATCTTGGCACTTCATTTGTTCGATCATGATGATGATGATGATTCCCTCCTGATGCAATCAATTTGAATTTTGGATCCTTCTTTCGTGATACTTCAATGTAATGTCAATAGCAAATCACTTAATTTGTTTGGTGTTGTTAAAGTTAATTTTCACAGCTAGTCGAAGATGATTTACCATGTTTAAGGGGGTATGCTATTTATAATCATTGTAAGTTTTAAAACTTTTTATTTTTAAATATATTTTGCTGAAAATTTTTGAAAAAAAGCTAGCCAGTAGCATATTGTTGTCTATTTAGTTAAAGTAAGCTAACAGCACTGCTAGAAGTAGGAGTAGCAAGTCGGTAAGTTAAGTGACAAACACCGGGAGATGCTATTCTACAGGAAGCCTTTTGTAACATTTGAAACCACAACTTGGAGATATAATATTATTCTTTGTCATTATAAGCATTGCGATGCTTTATTATTCTTCAGGCAGTTGAAAACAGGGAATAACTTGAGCATTTTCCAAAAAGAGGAATATGCTATCACCAGATGTCTATACTTTAAGGATATGGGAAGAAAGAAACCCAGTTCTCTATCAATCAATTAATAGAGCCAATTTACCAAACACTTGGTAACTTTGAGTAAGAAAACTTTAAGTCTACAACAGATCATACGAAATGAACAGAGCATCACTTCTTGAATAATGAGTAAGTTAATAATTTAGCCAACAGAGTGCGCAACAGTCTCTTAAACAGAAGCTTTTCTATGGAATATATTATATATTTTCCCATCACGTTTTGCCTTCCATATTTGCTGGATGCAGAACTGGAGAAATTTGCTTATCGCCATCAAAACTATCACTGTCTTCAAAAGGCTATTGCAGCAGATATCATTCTATAGTTATAGCTGAAACCAAACTTCTTCAACCTTTATCGTTTGCCTCAAACCTGCAAGTATATGTCGAAAACTTAATGTTGTACAACCATAGCATACTTAATTAGGCTTCAGTAATACAGATCCTTAACATTAATCTGGGCTTAAACAATATTTGGCTCAACACTTAACATGGCTTGTGATGTACTTTTCAAAAGATTAGATAAAGAGTGTGCATCAAGTTTTAATGACATATATTCAGTTCACAATTTCGCTAACTGATGGCCCTGGAATAAAAAGAGTCTTGCATTCCTCAGACGATCTTTGACTTTAAAAGTGCTTTGATTTTCTTCTACCGAGAGCGAATCGAACACTTTCAATAGCTTGATGAATGGTAACCTTTTGCAGCTCCGAATGTGTGATAAAACTTCCATTGATATCTTTGCTGAATGTTCAGCATTTAGTCGCATTAGGAACAACATTTTTGCTAAAGAGAAAAATTGCCTGAAGTTCTCTGCACCTCCACACTCATAAAACTTTTATGGAATAACTTAAGTTTATCGCGTTAGGACTCCAATATAATTGCAATCCTTGAACCTATTAGTCCTACCACCATAAATTCATCAATGCTGCCTGTAAACCAGTGCATATGGTGTTACGAAAAAGGCTTAGATTTCCTGATAGCAGGAAAGAGGCGCTGGTATTAACCAGCACATTCAGATTTACCACCAAAATGAGCCTTAAGCGAACTACTCGAGTGCAAACTGAGAAAGCCTTTCAGCGTCTAATTAGAGCTAATAAAGTCCCTAGACGCGTCTCTACACTGAATTTGACATAAGGGGACGTCCACTAATTACGTGAGTTGTTTTTTTTTAAATTCGGAGCCCCACTCCTCTTGGTGAGATTTGGTGAGATCTGGCTATGCATTAAGAAGTTGACGTGTGTTTGTCCTTGACCTCTCCTCCCCCTTGGTGAGATTTTACCAGACCCTCTCCCCCCCCCCCTATTTTGACTCACGTAATTAATGGACGTCCCTTAACTATCTTAGCTGTAAGGTTTATGAAAGCTTTGTTTAAAAACAGCAGTAATCATTTTGGTTACACTCATTTTCGAAGATATATTGGTTTCGGTTCTCTATGAGATTCAGACTCAGCAAAAATTCTTAATCCAGGCAATGATAGGAAACTGAAAAACTTAGTTATTTGTATGGTTAGACCACAAGCCTAAAAAACTTTTTAATTTTAAAGTTAAAATTTTATGGAACCTATAGTAGCTTATGCCCTTAACTAAATCAGTAAATGGAATTTTCTGCAAAACTTCGTGATATTTGAACGCACATTATATTGAACAAATGTCCACTCACTGCCTTTGGTTACAATCATGTTGCACCAATAAATTTTTTCGTTTCTTAACATTTTGCTTGCCAAATTTTTTATTTTCTTGTGCAATAATTGACTTGATGCCTTGGCCGCACATTGACTAGGTCAGCTGGGTCAAAGTAAAGCTGAAAAAAAAAGCAAAGTTGAAACAATTTTTTTCGCTTGTCAGATTGACCGCTACACAATTGCAGTGACGACAACAACAAAGACGATGATGGGTTTATACAAAAAAAAAGCGCTAAGAGAACATGCAAATCT
Source organism: Meiosimyza platycephala (assembly GCA_963662105.1). Lineage (NCBI taxonomy): Eukaryota > Metazoa > Arthropoda > Insecta > Diptera > Lauxaniidae > Meiosimyza > Meiosimyza platycephala. The sequence continues at coordinate 16,461,307 of OY759210.1, forward strand.
TTATTGAAAATTGCCAGGAGTGTGATCATCATCACCATCCACAATGAAATCATGAAAGCAGCATCAGCAGCAGAAATGATCCAGAAATTCAATTAACTGTACTCATGAAATTTTATGGGTTTTTTTTTCTTTCGTTAAGAGTGTTGCCATATCGTCTGTAGGGCTTATTCGGAAAAATAATTCTAAAAATTATAAGTATGAGAACTAACTTCGGAGAAAAAAAAACAAAGTTAAAATAAATTATATGAAGGTTATATGAAAATCGCAGGATTATATCTTCCGGAATCAGCGGTTTAATATCACCCAAAAGAGTGAATTTGGAAATATGTTATTTCTTTTTTGTAAATTTTGTATTTTCAAAATAAATTTTTTATTAAAAATTTTACCATAAACTGGAAATTATTTTATTCAATCTGAATATTCACAATTGTTTAGCTGGAATGAAAAAAATGACATAATTAAAAAAAAAACTTACTCACGAAACTCGCGATTTGGCAACACTGCTCTCAATTCGTCAAAGAATTTCCCAAAACCATGAAAAAAATTTGCAAACGTTTGTACGAACTGTTAATACGCTAATGGATATTCGTTCAAGTTATTGCTTTACAAGTACCTACTTGCTCATTTCTTTGTTTCTCAGGATTAACTCTAATGTCTTGTGGACTTTATTGAGATCAGGTACATTTTTTACCTTTGACTATTTTTTTGTTCTTTTTTATTATTTTTAGCATGTTTTTTTTTTTTTTTTTTGTAGTTGTCGCTGTTTTTATGATAGTTGTATCTGTAGTTGCTGTTTTTTTTTTTTTTTTTTTTAATTTGCTCTCCTGATCGCCTGAATGTATCACGATGGATTTATAGTTTGGCATGCACGATCAATCAAAAATCGTGAATAGTTCATGACGTAGACGTAGTTGAAGTCTCTTTTGGTAACTACAAGATGAGCTGGTGGATTATAAGTGCAATTTTAGCCAAGTGTAAGGAAGTTCAACAACATGTTGTTTAACGATTTGGTACATTATTTTTGTCATGCTTTATTCTACTTATGTTTTATTGGTAGAAAAATTTAATTTTGTTAATTGTCACCAATATTTCACTTAATTTGACAATAATCATTTTATTTATAGTTTTTTAGTTATTTTTCAAATAAATTACAAAATAATGTCGTAATAAGATAACTTTGAGTTCAACAAGTTGAGCTACAGCTTAGAGCCAAAAGTGATAAATAAATAAATAAAGTTGACTAAGCACTTAAACTTGAAGCAATATGAACAGCAGCGGAGCAATAGAAAAACCTATTATATGCCGTTCCTCAAGGTTAAAGGTCCTCCAAGATGTCAACAGGATTTTATATTTTTATTAGGGAAAAAAATTATATTTTTTATATCGAAAATTAAATTTTTTATGTTTATTTACAGCAGCTACTCTTCCCTTTTCTGGGATAGGAGAATGTGATGTTCTATTTCTTTTGAAGAAAGTAAGGATTCGGTGTCGAAGACTGATGAAAATTATAGGCAAATGGTTGAGTAGTTTTTAATTACGGAACTGTAAGATGACATCGCGAAGTCATGGTTTCAGCAAAATGTTGTTAATGATTAAACCAAAAAGCCGCAACGCACCCCCCTAGAAAAATGATTTTAAATATTTTCAAGAAATAAAAATTTTTTATGGAACTCAAGGTCACGGAATTCGACAATTTTTGTTATAAAAACTAGATCATTTAGTTTCTATTAGTCGCGGAAAGCTACATATACCTTTCAACTAACCACCATTATTGACTTTAAAAAACCCTTTGATGGCATTCCAATCCTTAGAAAAATTTGCTAAGAGGCTTAGTAATAAAAGTTGATTTTTGCGCCACCCTCTACAATACAAAAAACAAACTACCTGCGTATGTTCAACTTTATTTCTGGGGATATTCCAAAAAGTACAGATTGCATTTTAATTCTGTTTACACCAAAGCAGAATAAAATTATTTTTCAGGCAAACTGTCAAAATTTAGTGATGCAATATCAATCTTGAACCTTTACCTCTCAATATTCGTCAGCCATATTGGCTACAATTCAAAAACGTATGTGCAACAATTGCAAAAGCGCTATGAATACCAGCAAAAGTACTAAGAACAGAACAACCAAAGTCAAGGATTACTCCGCAGTTATGCAACTTTTAGGCTGATTCAGTAGAGGATCAAGGATTTGCCCATTACGAAGTTTTTTAACTAAAAAGTAAATTCTCTCTACATCTGTGATCTTTATAATATTGAATAGCAATATATTTCAATCAAGTTGGTGGACTGTTGTAGATAATCAGACATACGCCAATAGATCCGTCAATAGCCAGAGCATAGTTATGCTTCTTAATTTTAGGAATAAAAAATCGGACATCGCGTTTGAGTTATAGCTCACGCGATTATTTTAGGAGTTGGCGACAAAAACTCACCACCAATGGGCGCTTCAAAACCATTAGCTGGTGAGGCGATGTTTCATCTAAATTACAGCTATGCTTTAGAGTGCATTCATACTCCGCTAAATCGAGATAAGGGGCTGTTCAAGTATTACGTAACGCAATTTTTGAAGATATTTGACCCCCCCCCCCCACTCCTGAAACGTTACGGTATCAGCCAAGTGACCATGTTTACCTAAAAGTAACAATTATGTTGCGCAATATACCGGAAAGTTATTTTAGCAACTTTTCTGATATTTTAGTCGCGTTTGCGATAATAATAAATAAAACAAGAGATTTTTAACTTGTACCGTAACGGGTTTTTCGAACCCACCCCCCTAAGTGCGTTACGTAATACTTGAACGGTCCCTAAGAAAAACTTTTCACGTATTTTCGATCAGAGGCGAACAATAACTGGACGCCTCAAAAAACCTGTAAAATATTCAGGCCAATATAGCCTTCACCAGGCCCGGATTAAGAAATATGCCGCCCTTAGGCCAGTCAGAAATTGCCGCCCCTCTTCACTAGTAAATATAAAAATTTTTTTTTTGTTAACATTTTTAGGTAATTTAGTGCCCACAATCCCAGTATTAAAATCGTGCCGCCCTAAGCACTGGCCTAGTGTGCCTCTAAGGTTAATCCGGGCCTGGCCTTCACACAACAGTTAGAAAACCACTGAAAAACTGTCCAATATCGACAACGTGAGAATCGCAGCGATCTGCACTGGGTACTGAGTCATCAACAAGTTTGCTTGAAGGAGTTCCTTCAATCTTTTCTGTCGCAGTTGTATGGATCGAACTACAATCTGTTGAACATTTCCATTGCCACTGTTCAGCCTTCACCAGAATAAGGCTTAAATCTCTTTAAAACGCTTATTTAATTAGTGCAGCGACTTTACCGAAAAGGACTAACTAGATATAGACATAATCGTTGACAAGGCAACTTATACTTATAACAACTATTACTAAACATCTGCAAGTTAATTCATTTGTCGATGAATAAGTTAATGAAAACTCTAAATTCCTAACTTCTTTTGATTCCCTTTGCACAAATTAAATAATTTGATATAAAACATAATAACTTCATTCGCTAGAGTGATTTTATAACATAACATAATGTTTACATGATCACCAGCTGACCATATGATTACCTACTGCTACATACAACTCGTAATTTGTATCCTAAACTTCTCGCAAAGCTGAAGATACTTTCGAACTATTGCACTGCTGTCCATTAACATTTGACTTCTGATCGTTACACCCAGCAGCAGGGGTTGGAGCTTACCAACCACTAGATGAAAAAAAAAAACATAAAATCTAAAAAAAATTTATCGCATGTTGATAGGCAAATTAAGTCAAATTAAACGTAACCTGTTTCAAGAGTATTTTTTTGTTTTTACGTTTTTGCGTGGCTAACAACAAACAGCTAAGTTCGCAAAGGTTCCCTACTTTTTTTTGTGCATCATGTGGAGGAAATTCGTGATGAGCAGTGCACAATTTTTTCATTTTTCCTTTAACTACAAACTGATCATACTACGGTTCCTAGCTTGTCTCGATGCGTCTGTAATGATCGTTATCGCAAATGGTTTAGTTTTTGGATTTCCGCTCTTGCTTCTATTGCTTGCTATAGCTATGGCTATAGCTATGCCTGATGATGATGATGATCGTTAAATCACGAATATTTAATTGTCTTCATCACCTCAGGGTAATTTGAATGTTTTTTGGTTCGTTGCCACAAATTTATTTTGCTACGGTTCTTTTTGTAGTTTGGGCTATTTTTTTGATTTGCATTAAGTAAAGATTTCAATGTGCCATATTCTAAACTGACAAATCCAATTATATGTATATATAAAACTTCTTCGGTTATACTGATTCAGAATGTAAGAACTTTAATAAGAGTTCATATAAATTAAATATTTCAAAGTTTTGATAAAGGACAGTTGATCAGTTGCACGAAGCAGGAAATTCTTAGAGCAGCAACAATTTCTTTTTCACAAAGCGGCATTTGTTGCCAGACAATTTACAAATAAATTTGATATATAAAACACCGGCTGTCAAGAGAAAGTGTTGTTTTTTGATTCTGTAAGTGTCTTAATATCCCATCCTATCAGTTACACAGACATTTGACGTTGAAATTAATTAAGCAGTGTTACTCACTTTGTATCATTGCAGCAGGAAAAAAAAGGGGTGCTCTGATAATGACACCTTAGTGAGAGGGTGTGTGGAAGCTAATTTTTCTCCCTCACTTGTAAAATGGTATATAAAGAGTTATGTCTACACGCGTCAAGAGCAAGAAACATGCAGCAAAAACACACGAGGGATTCAGAGCTCACAAGCAGTTTGATGCAAACCAACTGTAAAAATTGAAAAGTTATGTTGCTATTATACGGCAAGCACTTTCCTCTGATTGACAGAGTTGTGTTAATTTTGAATTCTCTAAATTCTAGGAGTTTGAAATTGTAATGTAGGTACAACTAGAAAATGTAGAAAATCAATTTAATCAAACCAAAACCATGGTACTTAGCTTACAATAAAATGCTTCCTGTTGCTTTTTTTACAAAGACCCATCTGTGCCTCAGACTCACAAGAACTGTCATTCGATAAGATAACATAATCCAAGGAAGAATTTTGCATTTGCAATATGTCATAGAAGGGAGCTACTTTACCCAACTTATTCGACGTAAATATCGGAAAGTCAGAAGTAGAGTAACTCAAAAAATCAATATCACAAGGAAAAAATTTGTTTTTTTGGCACAGCCTTTTATGCAATCTAGCCCATTTTTTCGAGAAATTTTTCGAATTCACATATTTCCAATTTATTCTTCTCGTAATCAATTCAGTAAAGACAATTTCACAGAGTACTCTTACCTAAATAGACCTCTGCCAAGCCTTTATGATGGCCTTGTTAATCAAAGGGCTTACGAGGGCACCAGGTTCAGATATTCAAGTACCATTCATAGAAAGTGAATCCTGCCTTTTTTGTGTCTCTTCCGAAATTTTTCATACTAAGAATTTATTATTAAAATTCCTATTTATACTTCCCTACCAGAGAACTGCAGTGAGCCACTCATCATTTTTGGCATTCATGAATCTGTTGAAACTTTTAGCTGATTCACATAGATTCACGCAGATTCACGCAGACAGAAAATTTTGTGAAACGAGCTACCATTCCGTCTCATGGCGAAGTCTGTGAATGCGAATGTGATTCGCACTCACTTCTAGTGAATGAAGTTTCATTTCGTTTCCTTTCGCATGAGTATATGAGTCTTGCGTGAGCTACTCATGAAACACGATTGTATAAAAAAATTTGTGTAAGTTTTTTAAAATATGGGAAAAGGTCGAAGAAGGATTTTGGACTTCACTATTTTCGGAAATTTTTTTTTTCTCCAATTGATGGGGAAAGGTCGAAAATGGATCTTGGACATCACTTGTAGTATCCCCGGACCCTGCAAAGGTCTGTTTTTGACCTATTTTCGAAAAATTTTTTTTCGTCCCAATCGATTGGGAAAGTTTAAAAAATAATTTTGAACATCACTTAGGGTGGCTCCCGATCTTGGACAGTACTCTTTTCGACCCTTTTGGTGCTTTCCAAAGTTCGGAGCCGCCTTAAGGTATGTGGAAAAGCCATTGTCGACCATTCTTTATCGATTAGAGCAAAAACAATAAAAAATTTAGGGTGGTTCAAAACAAATTTTTTTTTTGCACCATTTGATAGATTAAGCTCGGAAATGGCTATTTTCGACCTTAAGTGGTGTCCAAAATTATTTTTCGAACTTACCCAATCGATTGGAACAAAAAAAAAAAATTTCCGAAAATGTCGAAAAAATTCATGAGTCGTGAAAAGTTGAACATTATCGAAAAATCATCTTTTTCTGGAAGAAGTATTATTTTCAGAAGACCACTATACTAGAGAAGGAAATACATCTCTTTAATTTCTTCTTCTTGATATATAACTGACTTGCTTACTGATTCTCTTACTTTTATTTCTACTTAGAACGTTTTATAATTACCATACATCTAACTAAACTTTCTACGAGTACAACACCGTTTCCGAAACAGAGAGCAACCAAATATCAATACACCCTCAAAATAGTCTCGATGGTGTTCTAAACATGTAGAAAACAATTGTTTGAAATTCATTTCTGGGATTTAAATTTAAAACGTTTTCACTCGCATATTTACGAGCAGCCGCATTTGATTTTATGGGCACTGAACATCAAAAAATACTACACTGAAGATCACATTTTGATATCTTAATGTTACACCGGTGACATTGATGGTTTGATGTCGCTGCTGCTGCTGCTGCCACTGCTGATGTTCATGATCACTTGCTGGTGTTGTTGATCACAACGTGAAATTGAATTTTAGTGCAATTAAATAGAGTTTGGGGCATCGTTTAAACGGATTATTGGCTTAAATCTGATATTATTTTTTTTACGTCGACTTTTGTCTATGAACCTCCTCGTTGAAAGATTATAATGACTACATATAGGATATAGAATTTTATGTATAACTCTTCACATATATTCGTATTTATATGTCAATGAGTTTAATGCAACACTATAAAGTTTTTATAGTTTAATTATTTGGGATTTGGGAATACACTTTTATTAGCATAGTTTCGAGTAGGTTAATGTCTGTTTTCAGGTTTTGTTATTGAAATTTTGAGCATAAATTTGTTTATGTTTGCCTGAAAATGGCTTAGCTTTATGATCATTGTATTATGTATAAAATTAATTTAGAAATAATAAAAAAATTGTGTTGAAATTTTAATATCCGGAATTAGCAAGCTATAATATCAAGCAGAAATGCTCAAATTCGGGCATTAACAAATATATAAAATCATTTTATTCCACTTTTCTATTTTATCGCTGACTATTTATCCGCTTGACTTGGCTTAAGTGGTGAAAATTTTGTAGCAAGAAGAACAAGATCAAGTTTTGGCAATTCGTAAAAGTATTTTAAAATATTTTTCTACGAAATCAACGCTTTAGCTCTGATAGCGCTTTTCGAAATAAAATTTTAAAGTTCCATGAATAGAGATCAATTTTTAAAATTTCGCCAACCGTTGATTCATCTCCCAATTTTAATCCGGTCAAAAATTTTTTTCACCGAATAATCAGATATCAAATTTGATCTGATCTGATTTGAACTTTTAACGATCCCTGTAAATATTGCAAGAGAAAGAAGGATACTGCAGTACACCTCACTGTGAAATGCACTCAGGAATAAGGAACTTTGTAAGATTTATAACTTTACTTAGACACTTGAAAGGATTTCTAGTCCCTTGGCAAGGGACTCCGGACTCAGCTACTACCGAGTAAGTCTAGCCAGGACCTGGTATTATATTGGAAAATTCCCTATCCTAAGAAAGTTGATTTCCGCGAACCGTTTTTTAAATAATTTTGAACGATTTGGTCTACCCCCGAGGAGTAAAATATTTTGAGTTCATTTTACACTTTTGTAAAAAAAAGCATACCCGTTGGAAAAACCGTAGTAGTATCCTTTGATTATATAGTCCAAAACATTAAGACAGATGCGCCTTAATACAAGTACTATGCTTTTATGTCTTGTATCGGCAAAGTCAAAATCTAATTTCATGCTTGCATTACTAATAATTTTCCTCAATAAACTTTAGATTGAATTCTTTAATTAGTTATTTGCTTTTAAAAGCAATTGAACACTCAACACGATCACCACTAAGCGTAACGGCAAAAGGTGCACCTTCTTCAATGAAGCTTAACCAAATAAGGTAAGTTCAAAAGATACCAAAAGCAGCTACTGTGCTTGATTTCCTACTTTCTTATATTTGTGTTTTCTTGCATATTATGAAATTCTTTAAATTGGGGAACGGCGTTCCATACCTGTAATCATATACCATATGGGGTAGCCCCAGAGGTTGCACCCAGTTTACCTGCTGATCTCATGAACTCGTATGACTAAACACTTGTTTCGCTTCAGTAACGCACCGTGGTCTTTCGTGAATTATTCGATTTCAAGTTGATTTTCTTTAGAATTTTACAGAATATGCAATTAATGTATGCAAGTCAATTGATCGGGCAAGTTTCTATCGATCAGTTTTTTAAGGCGCTGTTCATGTCTGGTGATGATGATGATGATGATGATGACGATGGTGGTGTTTTTAGGCTGGTGCTGTCTTCATATTTATGAATTTATTTTTCGCGCTTCGTTCGTTCGCTGGGTTCATCTTCAATGAAATTATTTTGTATATCACTTTATTTAAAAAAAAAAAATTAATGGTGCATAGCAATTTTGTCTTGTGTTTACATATTATTTTTTTTTTCAAAATCGAGTATTTGATCGTGGTGATAGCGGATTGAAACTGGAGCTGATTGAAAAACTGGTGCTCATTTCCAGATTTCCAGAATCATTGCAGCAATATATTTTAACTCTTTAAATAATTGGTGCAACACCTAGGCGTTCCCAACATAAGCTGATTTTTGGAAAAGCTTAATATACAATTTCCTATAGCTATATTTCCTAAACTAGATGTCGGACAAAAATCCCAAAAGTAAAATTTGGTTTATTAAAAAAAAAAACAATGGAACGAAAAGTAAAATTTAGATTGCATTGTCAAATCTGGAGAATTTTTTCTCAAACACCCAATAGGTAAAGTTTTCAAGAAGTAAAGTATAAACAATTAAATTGCACTCACCGAAATGAACCGCCAAGCCAAACGTGACAAAAGTGTAACCAGCTGCGCATTTCCATGTGGGGTTTAAACTAAAGACAACAACTGCTGATTTTTGCAATATTCTTAACATGAAACACAACACAAAAAACGATCAAACTATTTACACACTTTTCGATTAATAAAATATTTCAGTACAAAACAAAATTTGAAACAATTTACAGAGATACGTAGACAGAGGCGTACCGTTCATATCGGGCGCTCGGGGCAAAAAAATATTTGCCGTCCCTACCGAAAAAAATGTTCGTGGTTTTCAACAAAAATTTTATTTACCTCACCAAAAAAAAAATAGCAAAAAAAAAGATTGTAATTTTCACATTCAAAAACTTTAGGGAAATGAGATATTATATTTCACTAAAATTGTGAAAATTTCCACCTACACATTCAAATTTACTATATAGATTTAGTTTCATTTACTCAAAAAAAAAAGGTCTTCATTTTTGACTTTCAAAAACCCTAGCAAATTGAGATATATTTCAAGAACATTTTGCCGCCCCCTAGGTACGCTACTGTACATTTCACAATGCTCACTTCAAATCTTAAAGTTAAAATTAAATGAACGTCGTGAAATCTGAATTAATCTAGGGCATTTGAGACAACGAATTGTTTGCTTCGCTCTTTGATTCAAACACCAACCCGTACCGTACGTAATGAAAGAAAGGAACAGAATGGTAACGTTCTGCCCTACGTACAAAAAAGTTTATTCGCTTTGTTGTGGCCTTGACTTGCGATTGCTATCCGAACACGTACCAAATGCAGTGATCGTTTTTGTTATCAGATTCGTATGAGGGTACCATGGTCCGGGGATCCATGTTCGGGTTAAAAACGCTTTTTTCCAGGGTCCCGAGCCTCTCTTCGTGATGCCCAAAACTATTTTTCAAGCTATCCTTCGTTTGGAAAAAAAAATTTTTGCGATAATGGGTCAAAAACGGGTACCATGATCTGGGGACACATTTTCGAGTCAAAAATGGTACTTTCCAGAGTCCCGAGCCTCCCTTAATGATGTGCAAAACAATGATGTCCAAAACAAAAAACGATCACATTTGATACGGGTTCGGATAGCAATTGCGATTCAAAACCACAATATAAAGTTTTTTATACGTAGAGCAGAATGTTACCATGACAACGATTTTTGTGACATGTACTTAAATTTTTCGTACATCACAATTCACGTTTTTACCATTGTATGAATACATTTTTTAATATAGCTGACCAAAAACTTTTTCCTAGCCTTGATGATAGCTTCCCAAATGAAAAGTGTCCTGTGTGATTAAAGATGCTAAGGGATTGTTTATCTCATGAAATGACTGCGCGAACAGTAAACATAATATGTATAGTCAAATATATTGGTCTATTAAAGTGGGACTGTATTCTGGTGAATAGAAGGAGAGGCGCTTATTTTCCCAATATTTCTCTAGTATTTGGCTTTATTATTAGCTCGCCATGAGCCAATTTATATCATACATTTCGAACCATCGCTTTATTTTATAAGAATCGGAAATTAAGTCACTCTTAAGGCATTTCTTAGTAAATTAATTTGTTTTATTATTGCCAGTCAAGTTGCTATGTTAAGAGACTCAACAGATTGTTAAATTACACTGCAAACTTTCTTTCCAAAGAATTTACTGCTTTTTTCTTCAAATCAACCGGTGTAGAATTCCGAAAGGGAGTTCAACATTTTCTTCCCAGAACTTTCACTTAAAAGTTGAATTTCAAAGCCAGAAAATTTCTCAAAAATATAACCATGATCATACGGTTTCGATCTCCCAAAACCAGATATCTGCAATCTGATAGCGCAGCAACATGCGCAATCCTTTTAGCATAAATGTTAGGAGACTATAAATAAAGGAAAAAATCGGGAAAGTCAAAATGAAAAGTATTTACTGCTACGCTTACTGCAATACCTATCATTTTTTGAAATGTTGATAGCTTTGTCAAATAGCTTTAATTGTCTTAAGCTTTTCAACAGACAAGAATGTGATGTGTCGGAATCGACTCGATGATGGCATTAAACATCCGAAGAACATTTTTTGGCTAAAAGCCTCAAGTATTTCAAAACAATTTCCTACAACGATGACGCCCAAATTCTCTAACGCTGTTGAAAATTAAATGCTAAAACTTGGAATTTAGCTCACCTGATGAAGCTCAAGTAATTACTAAATATGTGATCAATTCGGTTTGATTAAATAACACCATACAACATATAAAAAATATATCTATTAAAACATTTTTAATAAATATGATTAGACAATTATGATTTCGTAATTTCATAGTTCAAAATCATTGGTAGTGTTGATAGAATCATTTGAAAATCTGCATGTTTAACACGCAGTTTATCTGATTATAGTGTGCGCTATATTCATTTAATATATGAACATTTTAGCACAAAACACTTATGCCTTCATAAATTCACTTATGCACAACGTGCACTTTGTTTTTTTTTTTTTTCGTCGATCTGGTCTATGATTTTTGCGCTGAATCACCACTTAAACGTCATTTTTATCTACAGCGGCGCTACAGAGATAAATTAATTACAATTCGTGCCATGGTGTACATTTTATTATTTCATTTTTCTCCGCTGTTATGCATTTTATTCCAAAAAAAAAAAAGATATTACATTTGGCCCATTTAAACCACTTTTCCATTGATATTTAAATTTATTTACGACTTTAGACAGTAAGCGCCGAAAAAATTAAGTTGGTGTAAGATATAAAAAAAGGACCTATATACGAGACAATACCACTGGCATGTATTCACGTATTCACGCTCCATTCGGAGCACGTGCTCAATGCAATTTACGCCAATTTTTTTTGTTTCTTTGTATGATTTTTACAGTGGGCATAATTGCCAAAACCACTACTTAATTGAGCCAACAATTTCAATTCATTGAATATAATTTGATTTTGATAAGCTAAAATTGGACGAATTTCCGTATGCGTTAGAGTCAACCTAAAATTTTGTATTCAATCAAAGTACTTCCTCCCTTTCTCTCAGTTTTAGCTTTACAATATTTCTTTTTTCCTCTATCTTATGCCCACAGTACCATTGTATCGCACCTCAACACTCCTTTCAATAGTCGCTCAGATTCAGTGGGACCTTATCTTTTCATTTCATTTATTTTTTTTTTATTTTCCTAAAACATAACTTCAATTTTTAATACACTTCACTGGATCTCAGGTGTTTAATAAATTCGCACAAAGCGAACACAACAAACTTTCAGATAACAGAAAGCTGATATCTCAACACACGAGAAGATAGATCGCGGATAGATGTTGACCAAATAAATATTACGACGGTAAAAAAACAATAATAACAAGCGCTATAGGATAAAGCAAATAGCCAAAATCCAAAAAAAAAAAAATGAATATAAATTACCACTAGAAATGAACAGCAGATTGACCACTATCAGCGCAGATAGCATTGTATCTGTGTTACTTTATGTGCACACACATATCCATGAAGTAACATTTGTAATTCAAGCCTTTAACATTATCAAGATACGAGCGCAACTTAATTGAGTTTAAATTCATAATTACGCGCAGTGCAGCGACACTTTTATGCGATCGCACGTACGAGTCTTTAATTAATGCTAAAATACCGCCAACTCCTGCGAAATAAATAAACAAAAAATATCACTCCACATTGATATTAAAAATCTCTTCGTGTTTGGTAACTTTAAACTTTTTTCGATATAATCGAAACTCTAAGAAGTAATGCTGGATTCTAGGAGTCATTGCATAAATTGCATTGCCGCAGTTCGATTTCGAGTCAAATGTCATGTTGGCTGTGTGTACGCAATTAAATATCACACATCTCTGCATCGCTAGCCGTTGTTGTGTAATCGCATTGTAATTGCAATTAATATTGGTAAATTATATAATGGCTTATTTTCCGCATCCGTTGGGCTGCTGCTGCAGCCATGATATTTTGTTGCAATTCTTAATCGGCTTAAATGCAGTGGCAGATAAATAAATTCATTTGTGTCGGATTTTGCAGCGACTAATACCAAGTAATTGCTCGCACACGACACTGTAATTAGTGCAAAGAAATTATAGCAACTTTTGTAATGAATTCAGCCAGTAAAACTTAATTGCCAACGAAGGTGTTGACATTTATGGGCGAAAATTCATTTGCTGGACATTAAGTATGTGACCTATTTATGTGCACATAAATAAAAAGAACAAGTATTTTATTGGATTTTCGATATATAATCTGCTTTAAGAATAAGTTATGCAACTACTTACATTTCAATTTTCAATTGATTTTATTAGTCACCGAAGTTGCTAGCTGTATGTAGCATTTGAAGCAAAATTTCTTTGTAGGCACTACTGTCAAAAAGCTCAATGATGGAAATGTTACAATAAAATATTCGTGTGTCCTTTATAGGGGTGTAAAAAAATCACCCAAAAAGTTTAAGGAAAAATCTAACACAAATTTTGCTTATTCGGAAACTAAAAAATTTCCATTTAAATCAAGATATCTCAATGGAGACTAGTGTCCTTAAAAAAACTCATATTCTTAAATTCTTCGGAACGCCTAAAACTTAAAATTTTGCATTCTCAGAAACATAGAAATTACAACAAAAACTGCCAACTATTCAAAATATAAATTTCTTGTGAAAAAATTAAATGATATTAATTATTTTCTACCCAATTTTTTTCTATTTCGAATCGTCTTTCCTGTTGTCTACAAAAAAAAACTATAGTGCAGTTTGCGGCAAATGACTGCTTCGTGCTTGAATAGGTTAGATTAGCCGTCCCAGAAGTTAATATATAGACACATGTAGACCAGAGTTGTTCCTCTAAGATACTCTAAAAAAAAGACGACTTCACTACTCCTAACTTATTAAGATTCTTTAATAAAAAGGAGAAGATTCCATAACTTTCATATTTTAGTGTTAACTAAGTCATAAATTAGAGAAGAGATATCCAATACTTTCCTCCATTACTTCCCAACAACGCATCTACAGAAACAATGGCGTATAGTGCACATTCGGCGCCCGGGACGAAGATGCAGTCCCCTGACTAACAAATTTTCAAACAAAAAGTCATTAGCTTTTGCATTCCAAAACCCTAGCAAAATTACATTTTTTTACATATTATAAAGGCCTATCATGATGTGTTCATTTTCCAAAAAAAACAAAAAGGTCCACAAAATTTAATATGCTAAAAACCAGAGACCATTTTGCCAACCCCCCTCCAGGCACGCTACTGTACATTTCAGGGCCTAGCATGTTTGCCAAAAAGACAGTGTCCAGTATGAATAACTACCACCCATATAATCGCCGACTTTTCAGAGATATATGATCCTTTGATCGCTTATACCGGGTGTCAAAAAATTGCAAGTCATTCAAAAAATGTTTCAAATAAAAGTTGGTGGGTATCAAAGGACTGATCCAGCCATGACCTTAACCACGACCTTGACCTACATTTTCAAGGTTATTTGAAGGTAAACTTTAGTTTTTCATATAGAAACCCTTATTTTTGACCTCGGATTCCGGAAGAGCACAAAATTCTACGTTCAGATAGGTATTCATGTCAGAGGTCAAAGTGACCCCTGAAGGTCATTTCAAGGTCGAATTCCCGCTTGGTGCAGAAAAGCTGCAGCCAGATAAGGCAAGATTGTGCAGCGGTCCAGCCAATGATTATTAGCTTTTCTGCACCAAGCGGAAATTCGACCTTGAAATGACCTTCAGGGGTCACTTTGACCTCTAAATTGACTTTTGACTTATTCAGCTGTGTAAGTTAAAATAGGACACCCTGTATAGTGTTGTTCACCCAACTACAGTTTGCAAACTTCTGCGATTTCTTTTCAACATTTAACTAACTAGTTAGCAAATAAATGGTCGGATAGTAAAATCAGTGATATGTCATGTCAACTGTGCTCGTCAACATTCTCGTTTCTCTCAACACTTCAATGTTCTGGCACCTGGCAGTGTCATTTAGAGATTTTCGGCATCCAACCACAACAAGGTAAGAGAGCTGAGGAACTTAATAGCAGCCTGACTGTATGTGGAAATATAACCATTTCTCAAAGAAATGCTATTATACTTTAGCCATTCCGTTAGAATTGTGATGACCTCCACTTTAAGAATCTACAACAGTTTGGTTACATCAATTAGAGCTGTAAATTGACGTCGTGAAATAAAATACAGCTCTTACTTTAACCATTTCTTGGAATCAGTAGAGTAAATTTGAAGAATATACTCCCTTAAGTGAAGTCTTTGATCCCATTCATGACAAAACCGGGAAGGGAAAAGTAGCAGTTTTTATTAAAACACGAAGTGGGCGTATAGTATAGTCAATTTTAAATGAATTGTTCCCAAACTACTTTAAGCAGCCTTGAGATGCCTATGTTAAATTCTCTCCACTTGATCCATTTTGAACCGCAGTAACTTTTTTCGATTCAGCATTTTTAAGCATCACCGAATAGACTGACCAAAGATCAATGATAACATTTTTAAAACGCTTTAAGAACATATATCGGAATGAAAGCTAACAAATTCAATACAAAAAATAGCAATTTTGTGTGGCGATAGTCCCCTGTTAAACTTGAAAAAATTTACATATCCAATTTTGTTCCGTTGCGTTTTTGACCATAATTTATAAAACTGAATTTTTTTGAATGGACAATGCTGCCCTCAGAAGCGAAATGGGCGTGTCTAAAAAAAAATCATTTCGAGATAATTAATGTTTTGTTTATGTCAATTTGTTGAAGTACATGTAAAATTGAGATAGAGGAAATTCTCTTAGGAGACTTTTAAAAGGTTTGAACTAAGATACCGGCATTTGGCGCAGTTTATTAGATCCGTAATATTATTGGAAATATATAAAAACATTGTATGCACATATTCTGTGGGTTTTGAACGTTTTGTTTGCTTGAATTTTCCAGCGAAAAAGCTATATTTGCGTACAATGCTTTCATATATTTCCCATAATAAAATGTTATTACGAAAATAACGGTGAAAAAAAGTATACAGAATGCATACAGGACTTGCAAAAAGTAATTTGGAATGTTGCTGTTGTTATTTGCTTTGAAAAGTGTACCGTAGAGTGGCTTGGCAATGATGAAAAAAAAACTGACTTTTTATTTTGGGGAAAAAAATCTCCTGACCTCAAATGTGGTTTAACAAGCATTAAACTTGTCATTTTTAACTCATATTAATACAAATCCACAATAAAATTTTAAGCGTAAAAAAGATTGAGATTTTTGAAAAAAACATCCTTGTTTTTTTTCATAAAAAGCGGTATAATTCCGCCAATTTTCAACAACTTTCAAAATTTCTTTAAGATTCTGTCAGAGAATCAGAAGTTCTATTAGAATCAAAGGACAAAAATTAATTATTTTAATTTAAATGAAAATGCGACTATTTTGAACCAATTTTCAGCGGTTTTTTAAGCTCTGACTCTAAAAATTTAAATGGGCATAACTCCGTAAAAAATAATTTTCAATCAAATCGGGGAACAGTATATTCCCTTAATTACTTTGAAAAACAACACATTTAATCGGCAACCAATTCCGCAATTTGAAGTCACTCCGACTGCATGGTTTGAGATGGAATTGGTCTAAATTTAAATAAAATTTACTGTACTTGGAACTAGAAATATTGAACACCTTCGCAAGATTTTTCAAAATATAATACCAAATATTTGAAAGACCAACACAAATTCTTACAAACTTTTGGAGGAAATACATATGTATATGGGATACGGCAATAGATTTGTCTAGAAAACCACTAATACAACATAAATTTTCTGGTAAGTGCCAAGAAAGATTAAGACAGTGTTTGATGAGAAGCTCTAGATGGTTTAAACATATGGTTTGGATCTTAAACAGAACATTCTTTAAAGAAAACTGTTGTAGAGTAATCGAAAAATACTGCAGATCTCTTACTGCACACATTGCTACTGGATAAAAATACTGCTGAACTGCTAAGAAAAATATGGAATAGCATATAGTTCTGTTAATTGGCACTATCGTTGACAGTATCTACGAACAGATTTAAAAGGTTGTTTAACAAATTGAAATTATTGCTGAACTATATAATACTCATATCATAAACATGAAAGGAAGTTTAAGTAGCGTAGCGATATCGTCAAAAGAATATGATCTTGCGAAGAATTTGAAATTGACAAATAGAAACAATTTTTCCTTTGCTAAGCATTCGTATAAGAACTTCTCCACGCATACTAAGTATTTTCTCAAGAAATACATTAAATATTATTTATTGAAAACATAAGTTATGAACCAAGGTGTAAACCCATCAAATGTGGCTACGCTGATTCCCATAACAATTTTGTAAATGATATATATTATCATTTATATGTGAAAATGCTGATGATTTAGTGTATCCTAAGTAGCATGAGTTACACCTAGAAAATATACAACATAACACATGCAAATAAAGTAAAGTGGTTAAAAATGTCACCGCACAAGTGACATGTGGAACATCTGTAAAAAATATTAATTTTATCAATCACCAAAAAGGGAAAAATTTTCTATAGTAAAATAAATGACGGCTTTTCTTTTAAGATGCCATCGACCATAAAGAGCAACATTTGTTTATTTATTAATAATTTTGGTATTATTTTTTCTGACTGCGTATCAAATGAAAATGAATTACTGTTGGGAGGGGGGGGGTTAGAAAAAAAAACAAAAATTTATCACTTTTTCGTGTGAGAGCTGATGGTGCAAAGCAGCATTTTAGGCGCTTAAGCTTTATGAAGCGCACTGCTATCATTTTCATTTATTTTTAATAACGAAAATCCACCGTCACGTGTTGGATACAAATAATTTTTTTTCAATTTAGTTTCATTTTAGTTTATAATTAGATGAACAATATTTTTTTTCCTCGTTGTCATGTTTATTTATTTTTTCATGGCTTAACTCTTTTCAAAGTGATAGGGAGTTTTACGCTGCTGCTGCTGCTGTCATTAATTAAGATGCTCATTAGTCGTTAAGTACGACACACACACTTAATTCACTAGTATTTGTTTTAAGTGTCGGCACCCTTTATTTGCCACCGTACCCATTGATTGGTAGTCTGTGTATTTATGGGTGTTTTACTCTGATAGTTGCCACACTTTGCGCAATTGCGTATGCTATGAAAATAGAAAGGGTTCAATTGTTTGGTTAATGTGCGTACTTGTATACATACTTATGTATGTATGTATGTGCGTGTGTATCCCAGCTGTCGGTGCAGTAATTGGTTTTATTTTGTTGTTGTTGTTATTTGTTTTGTTTTATTGTTTTAAGGACTTATTGATATTTAACACTTTGCTAACAGCGATCAGTCAATAAAATTGTTACCTTATGGCAATCATATTTGGTCGCTATCGTTTCCTACTAATATAACTGCACTCACACTCACACAATTTTATCGTTTTAGTAGCGTTACATTCTTTTCTGGCCGTTGTACGCGTTCTTATTCGCGGAATTTATAAAAAATTTCTTACATGGAAACGGTTTGTAACGCTTTGGCGCCAAATATACTGAATCGATTTTAATAATTTCTTTTTTAAAACAACATATTTATTAAGTTTCATTAAATAAGCAGATATTTACCTGAAAATATATTGATCCTATTAAAAGTATAATACTGCAGCAAAATATGAGTTATCTCAAGTATAATCACTATGCAGCATTTGACTTTCTAACTATAAAACTAAGCTGTAGTGTGTAGTTCTTAAAGTATTTTGTGTATTAAGTTGATCTAACAATATGAAAAAAATATAATGCCATTACACTTAAATCATT
This sequence comes from Meiosimyza platycephala, assembly GCA_963662105.1. Classification (NCBI taxonomy): domain Eukaryota; kingdom Metazoa; phylum Arthropoda; class Insecta; order Diptera; family Lauxaniidae; genus Meiosimyza; species Meiosimyza platycephala. The sequence goes on from OY759210.1 coordinate 16,480,213, forward strand.
TCCTCACTTAAAACGCAAACAATACAAAACTGACAAAGTGCTACCATAGTATCATATCTCACTGGTCATCGTCTGTCTGTCTGTCTGTCTCTTGTTAATATGCAAAAAAAAAAAAACAGCTCACTTTTCCAAACTACAATTGCAGCTCATTAAATGTCTACTTGAGTGCTCGCAAAGCATTCAAATTTTAACATAAATAATATTCGCTTGAATTAATTTGTTCCGAGCACAGCCAATGTATGGTGCATTCTTAGCCAGGGTTTGGCCGCCACTTGTCTAATGCAAACTCTTGCAGACCATTCTGGCGTGATATACACGAACTGCTTGCGGTGCATGCGCTGTATTCTACATTTCAATTGGTCAGGCGCCACTGCACATGCTATGGAGCAGCAAAATAAAAATGAACTTCGACCACATGTGGGTGGCTTTCGCAATGATTTGCCGGATTTATAGTTACAAGTTATACGCAGGTTAAATCAACATAATAGGTGTTAATTTTTAAGATAAGCCAAGTTATAATTTTTTGTGTTCAATTCATGCAGCCTATCAATATTGTGGTCATAATGTGGTATAAGTACGACAAGCAAAACAATTGAACACATTTGTCTAATTACAATTTACAACAATAATAAAATGCAATTAAGTTTTATGTTCATTTTAATTGAATTTGTTGCATTAAATTTTATGTGCTTGGAAATATGAAATGAAGCTATACAAATTTATTTACTTAAGAGTTGAAAATAAAATATCTATAAGCTTTAACAAATTATAAGAAAACTAGCCAATAAGAATTCCATGCAAATTTAAGCCCTTTCAGACAGCATGGGCTGGTTGTAATGGTGTCGTAATGTAGTGGTTTGCATAACTACCACTCGACAGCGCGACTTTTATTCAACGTCGCACAAACGTCTAGCCGACAGATTTGATGAATGTTTTTAAGTCTTTACCATATCAAAATAACTAATTTCTATATAATATAATATTCTATATGCATATAGTTAGGGAGACTATGGCTCTCTAGGACCAACCCATTTTTAAATCGCTCCAAATTTTTCTTACATACTCTAGGTATTATATGAGTGAACAAGTGTTTCGGGAATTTTTTTGTTATCGAAGATATTGAGCTGTGAAGTTTGAACGTTTCATGGTCATATTCGTATTTATTGTCATTGTCATAAATCTGGTATCGTTTTAAAGCTAAAAACATCAGCTTTCTTGTTAAATTTTTGTTCATGGAATTAAATGAAAAATTAATATTTTTTCTAACACATCAATTGTTCAAAGTAGATTTATGGAGTCAAAGCCATTTGATTCGATATTAATAAAAATATCACTGTATTTCTCCTCGAATTTCCTTTAAACAAACATATTTTTGCCAAATGGTTGCAAAATAACTACTGTCCCAAATAAACTAATTCTTCTGCGCGCCTCTAAAAGTACTGCGCGCCGCTGCACAGTAGTTCTAAATCGAGTTCTTTGTTCAAAAATCGCTAGAGAGCGCAAATCTAGTCGGACAGGAACAATTTTTTTTTTTAAATAAAAGCTAATCAAAAAGCCAATAAGTCGTTGGTGCCCGAATTTTGAATAAAAAATTTCGTTTTTTATTGTTTAAAGTTAAAAACCGCAAAAAATTTTTTTTTATATTTTTGGTTCAAAAATCGCTAAAGAGCGCAAATCTTGTCAGAAATTAACAATTTTAATTTAATCTGTATGGTATAGTTAAAATATAATGTAATTAAAAAGAAGCACTTACTTAAAAAGAAGCACTTCTTCAAAACATTGCCCCGACCAAAACGTTGAAGGAGGCACCACTGAAAAAATCATCAACGAATGCTGCAGCTTTACAACAACTAAATTGAACTCTCACTATTCAATTATTTTCAACGAATACTTTTTAATAAATTTAACTAAAATACTCGTAAAATGTTGAAACAAATATTCACATAATTTTAAGCATTTCTTGCTTGTTATTATTTGTTTTTATAAATTCACATTTCGATTTACAATTAAATAAAAAAAAACAACAAAATACCGCACTTGCAGCGCGTAGCTCAACTGACGGCACCTGCTGATTCTCCATTTTCATGCAATTTAATTGAAATATTTTTTTAACCTTAACAATTAGTGCTCATGCAAATAAATAATTTTATCTTTTTATCACTTTTTTTAATTAGAATTATGCAGAAATTCAAAATTAAACTTTAGACAATACCGAACAATTCACAAATTAAATTGAAACTAAATAACGAGTGACAGCTGGTGTTGGTGTTGCCACCTGCTAAAACGTAATGACAATTGCAGACTGTTTTTTAACGGATAATCAAATGTGAAAGAGAATGCAGAAAATGGAATCCTTTCGATGAAAACTTGGTGTCTATGTAGTATTTATATACAGTGGGTGCATTTTTGTACTTTTTTCAGTAAATCTGCTCTGTGAGAAATATGCGTCAGTAAATTTCACAAAAATGTACATATAGTAGAATGAATAAATTTTCAGTACACTTGACCCATTTTTAGTACATTTGATGCATTTTCTGTTCATTCGGATCATTTTTAAAAATTAACTTTTTTTTTTGAGAAAAAATTTTTAAATTTTAGTCAGTCTTGATGAACTAAGAGCTAAGAATCGAATGACTTTTTTTTTAGTTTAAAGTAAACATTGCTAAAATATTGGTATAATTAAATTGAATGACATTTTTTTTTAATAAATTTTTGAACATTTTGGTATATTGTAGTAAAGTTTGGTGTCCATGACAAAAAAGTACATTCGACCTCTGAAAAGTATATTCTAAATCTCGATTAAAGACATTTCCACGAAACACAAATGCCATTTATGATTTATATAAGAAGTCGAACAATGTTCCTATTTTATATGTTTTAAAATTTAAATATGAGAAACAAATTGGAACAACTTACTTTTAGTGGGTATGGTGTACTGTAATCATACTTCTCGGGAAAAACTCACATTTTAATACAATTAATTTACATTTAACCGATTAACTTAGGTTTCTCATTTGGTATACTGGTGAAAATCATATATGTAAGTTACTCTTGACAACGTTAAAAACATAGCACCTAAGTGTGAATTATTTCATGTTATACTTCTATTTTTTGTTCCAATTACACAACTTTTTTATGTAGACAGGAGTCAAGTCTTTGACCTTGACGAGCTGATCGGGTTTTCAAAAACTAAATTTGTATTTTTTTATAGGAGCTAACCGGAGATACTTTCATAAAGAGTTAAGAGATATTATAAGGCTTCAGCAAAACCAGTGTCGAATGTGGGTATTTGTAAGTAGTACTTTCAGCCATCTGAGTCTTTTCGCTACCCCATAACAATTTTTTTTTTTTATATTAAAAAAAACCTTCATTCATATACACATCTTCAAAATTTGCACAAATTTTCTAAAAATAATAGGTAATTATTAGGCATACAGTACACTCTCGATTATATTACCTCATTAATGCTGAACTTGTTAATAAATCCAAGGGCAATATATAATCAAGGGTCTCTTTACGTTCAGCTCAACTCAATTTTTAAGCAAATAAAACCCTTTGACTTTTTTTTTAAATAAAAAATTAAAATTGAGGACTCATACAAACTTTCAAGGTGTGTTTGTAATCGAGAATCCATATAACCAATCTTAATATGTACTGTACTATGTACTCTTATAATCTTAAATGTACTGCGGTCTCAATGTACCAAAAATATACTGAAAATAAGTCAAATGTGCTAACGCATATTTTTCACTATACAAATGTACTGAAAAAGTTCAACTGTACCAAAAATTCACTCATTAACATAAATTCTACATAGACACCAAGTCTTCATCGAAAGAATTCCATTTTCTGCATTCTTTACATTTGATTATCCGTTAAAAAAAGCTCTGCATTTGTCATTACATTTTAGCAGGTGGCAACACCAACACCAGCTGTCACTTGCTGTTTAGTTTCAATATAATTTGTGAATTGTTCGGTATTGTCTAAAGTTTAATTTTGAATTTCTGCATAATTGTTATTAACAAAAGTGATAAAAGGATAAAATTATTTATCTTCTTGAGCTCTAATTGCTAATGTTAAAAAAATATTTCAATGAAATTGTATGAAAATACGAAATCTCTTCCATAGCGGTACCGCTAGCAGAGCTGCGGCAAGTGCGGTATTTTGTTGTTTTTTATTTAATTTTAAATCGAAATGTGAATTTATGAAAATCAAAAAACAAAAAGGAAGAAATGCTTACAATTATGTGAATATTTGTTTCAATATTTTACGAGTATTTTAGTTAAATTTATTAAAAAGTATTCGTTGAAAATAATTGAATTGTGAAAGTTCATTGTAGTTGTTGTAAAGCTGCAGCATTCGTTGATGATTTTTCAGTGTTGCCTCCTTCAACGTTTTGCTCGGGGAAATTTTTTGAAGAAACTTAGATACCAATAGGTAAGTGCTTCTTTGTAATAACGTTATATTTTAACTATACCATTTAATTTCAACCTGACTTCCATGATTTTCTTTTAAAATTTTTTTTTTTTAACTTTGTTTTGATTAAATTCGAAATAATGCAAAATTTTTTGCCAATATTTTTTCATGAGCTATGGCATAATAATTTTGGCTATAATTTGTCTTTATTTGGTTTTTTATATTGTGAGGGATCCTTTTCGTTCGATTTACTTGCTTACGGACATATTCCCTACAAAATGGTCAAGGTATTGCTTGCAATATTGCACTCTATCTTCTCTGGGTTAAGCCTAGTTACCAACAATATTTCGATATCGAGTATTTTGTTGCACAAAAGGAATTTCATTTCATTTCATTTTCGGTCCATATTCCGTTTTTATCAGTGCTTTGTCGGCAAAAGGAGATTTCCCTGGCCTAAGCTTAAGTTTCTCACAAATGATTTTTCTGACAAGTGCGATGCTCAAAAATGACAAAGCACTGAAAATCGTTTTCGGGAACTTTTCAAAATCCCGGATAAATTTTTCTTTCTTAAATGAAGTGAAGTGAAAATTAGTTTCTGTACAAGTGCAAATTCATATGAAACTACAATGTAATAATGGCACAAAAATCAAGAGACTTCAACTTCCTATTTCTCTTTCACTTTCCTGGACGTCAACTGGAGTAAGAAACTCTACGCCACGTAGTCTGCATCACCACCACCACCACCACCACCAGCGGTACATCAAATGAGATTCATTATCTAATCGTTGACCAAAAACAAATTGACAGCAACAACAATATCGACGATGACGATCGCGATGGTGGTGATGTCGCTGTATTTTATCAACCCAAAAGGAAGTAATTTGAAAATGTGGTAATTATGGACTATTTATTTTTGAGATTTGTAGCAAAACTTAAGCCCTTAACTCGATCGTAACTAGAAGAAAAATTTTAACCAACAATGCTTGGCAAAAATATTATTTCTTTAACTTTTAAAATAATCCTTTGCAATACTATTTGTAATAAAATAAGCAACAAAAAAGGACGCCAAATAATAAAAGTTTAGAGTTACAAGCTTATCCTCATGGGTGCTTTTAGCTCGTTGATTCCGAAAATGGGCAACTTTTTTTTCAGCACTTCTAGCTTGTGAGATATTTCATTAAATGGGTTTTTTTTGAAAGTATTAGACTTGGGTCTAGGATCCCAAAGTACTCGATTTTGGTCAACATTCGACCTTTCCAGATCGATTGGTGCAGTAAAATTTTTTACGAAAAAGGAGCTCTACCGAAATCTCGGCAGCCTTTGTTGACTTCAAAATTAATTTTTGACCATTCATATCAAAGTTGCTGAATTTAATTCACAATGCAAAGGTTCCTACCCAAGTCAGACATTACATAAAGCTCCAGATGGCCTATCCCTTAATGTACTGCATTTGTCATCAATTTCCTTAAGTCCACCTGGGTCATAATACGCATATTTTTTCTGTGTTTCCGTGTGTTTGTGGAAATGTGTGTGGCATACATTGCATGTTGCAATGTGGATGCACACATCATCATCAGCTTTGCTGTCATCATCATCATCATCGTCATTAGCTAGAGTTACAACAACAACGAGGCAACAATATCAACGCACTTCAGTTCAACGACTGGGCGGTCGAAACACTTCAAAAGATGCACCGACCAAAACAACCGACCAGGTTGCTGCTGCTGCTGCTGCAGCTGCTGCCCCATGCCGCGCACAACCCACATTAGCCCACTTGTTGTTACGCTGCTTTCCGGTTCAGTCCTTGCGTTTGTATCGTATGCGCTCTGTCTTGTCTTAGTCTATAACTTGTTAACTTGTGGCTAATGTGTATTAACCGCATTCTGTTTGTTTTATACTCTCTTATTGTTGTTGTTGTTCCCGCCGATGCTATTGGCAACATGTTGCGCGCGCACTCACCGCTGCATCTAACGACGTCTTTTAATGCCACAGCGCCTGATTTGCAACAATTTATTACTAATAATCATAATCATAATAATCGCAATATGGCTGAGTCGGCGGCGGCCTTATTGGCGTTGTTGGCCTCCCTCAACAAATGTTTCGCCTGCATTTATCGTTTGGCTTGGAGTTGTATAAATAGTAAATTGATACTATTGCGTATTCAAAATGTTTGTATCCAAATCAATTCTTATATCGATACTTTTATTTAGCGGTATTTTTGTCTGCTTTCGATAGCTTTGAGTATCATTACAGCGTAAATCAATTTTTTATGAACTGACACTTTTGAGTATCGATAACTTTTCATATCGATAGTTTTGTGTCTCACTAGGATTGTATGCAAATTCAACTAGGAAGCTTTCTCACGAAAACCTCACTGCAAAAATGTTAGCCCTAAATTAAATCAAAATTTCCTAGCACTTTTTTTGAAGTTTTTTCGGTGATTTTGTTGTAAAATGCTGCTATTTTCGTTAAATCGATACCAACAAACAAAAAAAAATCGATATATCGATCATCCATGCTCTTTCATTAATATCGCACCATCCACAGCTACATACCACCCTGCGAAAAAGAAGGCGTTTTATTTATTTTATTACTTGCGCCATTAACGTGGCATCTTAAAGGCGTAGCGCAGCGAAAGCGTGTGGCGGCCGACCACACGACACCACCGCATTGAACCGTTGCAATAGACCACGTTAACAATAAGGATGGATGGAACAGTTTTTTTTTTTGCCGACCGTTGTCGATATGTTGTTAATGTGCCTGTGCCGCTGTTGCTGTTTGTAACCTGATACGCCTTTTGTGTGAGATTTGCGCGTCCAACTAACTTGTCCATCTATCCATCCAACTAACCATCCAACCAAGTATCCATCCATCCATCCAAATCATTCATTCAACCATTCATCTACTATGCGTCCAATTGTCTTGCTGTCTGTCTGTCTGTCTGTCTGTCTGTCGTACTGTCTGTTTATCTCTCAGCGAGTGCGTCTAATCTGTCGTCCGCGTGTCTTATTTGTTTCTGCCGTTGTAGATGTCTATCGTTGATTTGCTGGTTCAGCGCGCTTTTTTGCCAAGTTTTTCGATTTTTTTTTTTTCTTTCAGCTTGTCTGTGTGTGTGTATGTGTGTGTGTCTTTACTTTGTCTTAAATTGCTTTCAAATTGATTTTTCCGACATTGCGGTGCGCGCGCATGCGCTTTCTGCTGCATGTTGCCAAATTAAATGTTTTGTGCCACAATTTGTGGCATTCGTTGTGGGTCTAAATGGTACTAAACTAAATGTTCGTTAAGTGCATGCGTTTAATGATGCTTGTACTCGTCAATGTTTTCCTAATAGATTTAGATTATATGCTACGTTCATAAATTTTCACCGCTTAACAATGGCGGTAGAAATAAATCGAAACATAAAATAAATTAGTTGAATGATTTAATGTTGATAAAATTTGTCGAGAAAAAACAATTGCATTGTAGGTTGCTGAAAGTGAAATTCTGGCAAAAAAAAAGGTTTTTTTTTATTAAAATTGAGGTTTTAAGTTCACTGTGGAATGCCTTTTAGACATTTATGCAGCAGAGCATTTTATCCCGCATTATCTTTGCCCTTTTGAATAATACCAGACTGCGATTGTGTTTCTGTGACCACTGTTCATTACTTATTGAAAGTGCAGCAAAGGGAAATAAATTTTGATCATGGTAATGATCGGCTATATACCTGTAAGACTATTCAAGAGTACAATTACCTTCGAACAGCTGTTCGAATGCTGATTTAAATAAAACGAATTTTAAAATGGCAACTATTCAAATGGCACTACGTGACTAAGTCTCCTATCGGTGGACATCTCGCATCACGATTGAACTTCTTCTCCCACTTCCGGGCTCAGGTACTTATAATATGTGCCTAGGAGTGAATACTTAGTTCTGGGAAGAAAAAATGTGCATTCTACAGTACAAAGCCTTTCCAATGCACAGCAAGTGTGGAACAGTAATTTGTTTTTGTTTTAATCCAGTTTGTATGAAAATAAGAGGTACAAATATAAAATTTAAGACCCTCAAATAAAAAGAAAATACTCTATGCAAGTTCTTCTTTCTGACTGATCAACGACATATTGTAGCAGTTGATATTTCTTGCTGATCTTACCACGCCAACGGACATTCAGCATTTTATATATTCAGATGCCTAGACTGACGTACTATCCGGATAGAAGCAAGAGTCTTTCACAGGTACTTAAAAAATATCTCATGTATTGTATTCACATGTAAGATCCAGGCCTGAGTCGATGAAATTTAAATTAATGGTAGATAATGATAAACTGTGCAGTCTCTGTTTCATAGCTTATGTTGTTGTTGTAGACGTGTTTTAAAGGAGAGACAAAAAAATGGGCTCCAAGGAATCAGAAAAATATTAACCTGCATTGCTTGAATCTATACTTTCGGTGTTACCCACCGAATCACTGCTTGCTCGCCTATCCGGCAAAATGCTAACTTCAAAATCACCGAGTGTCAGATATCACAAGTGGCGAAGTATTACAACCATTCAAAAGCTTCGCCTTATATGCGAATGAGTCTTCGTAAAACAGAATACGTGCGGAATAGTATGAACTGCTGCTGAGCCACTCTCACATAATGGTGCCAGTAAAATGAACCATAAGTGAGGGGACTGGCAGATTAGAAAAGGAAATAATGACTCAAAATAACAAAAAAATTCTCGTTACCAGATAACACCTTTCTAATTGCACAAAATTCTACGTTCAGATAGGTATTCATGTTAGAGGTCAAAGTGACCCCTGAAGGTCATTTTAAGGTCGAATTTCCGCTTGGTGCAGAATAGCTAGTAATCATTGGCTGTACCGCTGCACAATCTTGCCTTAACTGGCTGCAGCTTTTCTGCACCAAGCGGGAATTCGACCTTGAAATGACCTTCAGGGGTCACTTTGACCTCTAACATGAATACCTAACTGAACGTAGAATTCTGTGCTCTTCCTCAATCCGAGGTCATAAATTGGGGTTTCCATTTGAAAAACTAAAGTTGACCTTCAAATAACCTTGAAAATGTAGGTCAAGGTCATAGCTGGATCAGCCCTTTTTGATACCCACCAACTTTTATTTGAAACATTTTTTGAATGACTTGCAATTTTTTTGACTTATTCAGCTGTACAAGTTAAAATGGGACACCCGCTATAAGGCCTCTACTGCTGGAGCAATTTGCAACCACTTGAATACGAGTAACCCTTCTGTTATCAAGAAACTGAAATTCGCCAATATTAGTTTGCCTTGAAATAAGTGGAGACATGAATTTTTCAGATTTTTAGTAAAAAAACTTTGAAAACTGCCACCTGAAGACAAGAACACTTAATTCGGTCCCAAAATTGGAAGAACAAATTTTGTTGCGAATAAAAAACCCTACTTGAAAAAATCGTACCAGTTTCATACAATCTCTTCAGTTAACACGTTAGTTGGTTTGATTTCATTTAAGTTAACAAATCATAAAAAAGTATTATTATAAAAACAAATAATAAATAGCATATGGTATTATATTTCGTACACACTCACATGTGTATATTACATACACTTGCACATGCATTTTTAAAAAAACCTATTCAAACAAAGGGTTTAAACCCTTTCTAAATGGATACATCCCATAAACTTCTAGGAATTTAGCCTTTTATATCATATCCTTTTTTTAGTAGAAATTATCATTAAATAAAATTCCAAAAGGATAATGAACTCAAATGCAGTATTGACCAATACCCACACATTCGTACGCTTAAATAAATTGAATATTTCTTTAAGGACACACAAATGTAGCTAAAAACCAGCGGGAATCATAAAACACGGCGACTGACCTTAGGGGAAAACTCACACAGTACAACACAAAGTTAAAATGGAAAAATTTTTTCAACAGAAAATTTCAACATTCGACCAACTGTTGTGCCAACGAAATACCGTGTGTTTAATTTCTCTACAAAAATTAAATAGTCGCGCGATCAACACGCTGCCATCACCAACGCCATCGCCATTATTAATGAAAAGCGAATCATCAAAAGTGAAAATACCGAACGTGTCGTGTTAATTGGCCATATCTTAGACACAAAATGAGTAGCACGCTTATCACTGAGCCAAGATCAGACGAATAGAGAACGGGAATATGACTGTTATCGAGTTGGTCACTTTCGGCCATATGGCGTGCGTTATCCTGCCAAAGTGATGCATTGAAATGAAGATGCATCGATTCTGTCTAAAATAAGAATTATGTTCTTGAAAGGTATATCCTTTTTCATAGCCAAGTGTCTAATTTAGTAGTTCTGCCGCCGACACCTGATGTTTGATGGTCGAAATTACGGTTTCACTTTCAAGCATCCTACATTAAATCAGAACAGGTAGTTTTCCTTTTTTATTTTTCAATTCGTATCCTGCGCGCCTTTTAAGTATCGTAGATAAAATTAATTACAAGAATCGATTTTTTCTTTTTATTATTTTCTTTTGCTCCTTCTTAAAATTAACGATCTGTTAGTTTATGGATTTGGCCAACACTTCGTTTGGTACACAAGTGTTCAGCGTTGGGTCAAGATACACTTTGAATGATTCGTTATGCGGCTGTTGCCGGTTTTTTTTTTTTGGGTAATCGGTGTTTCATTATATTTTAACTGCTGTTATTTTTACAGGATCTGTTAAATTTTTTGCAGCAAACAATTGACACATAATAAAATTATTGAAGTGATATTTATAAAAAGCTGTTTTTGGATCAAAATTGAAAGCATATTTTCAACATCGTTCAAATTTTTCTCAACATTTTCCATATTTCATTGACTTTTTATGCCCTTACTCTCTATGTTTGTAGCATTCTTTTAACCTTTCTATAATAAACGCACGCGTCAATTCATATCTTGAACACATGCGCACACACTCGCCTCCCCACCGACTGTCAGCCAGTGTACTCGTTGTGTAGGAAAAACAACTTTTAAATTAATGTAAACGCCAAGTTATTTAGTAACCTCAAAAGTCGGTTTCACTTAAAATGGGCTTGGCTCAATTCTACAATTCGGCGTCTTCGTCTTTGGCATTCGACATTTACGGTCATTTAAATTTCTTAACTCATTATTTATCCTCATACGTCGCGTCGTTTCTAACGTTGTGCACAACGTTATGGCATTCAAAGTTGACTGAATGTTGAAGGCGTGCGTTTCACTACGCACAGGATCTCATCCGGAGACTAATCTACATATAAGCAGATCTATTCTCTTGTGTGTGTGTTGCTGCAGTATTATGTGGATTAGTTATGAGTTCTTTGGCTTCAACTCCTAATGTTGACTCGTTGTCCAACAGCTGTTTCAATATCATCGCGAACCATTTAGGTTCTCGTACTTTGGTCTCAATTTCGTTCCGAATTTAGTTGGTGATACTCATACGTGGCGCATATTTTGTAGGCGTCTGTTTAGTGCAAATGTAAACAATTAATCTTTTTTGTACTTACTTTTCGATGGTAGTTGGTGTAATTAATCAACACCAACTTATATACTTAATGTGTCATTAGTTGCCAACGTTTTTTGTCTTAAGGTAATTTGATGCTTTTGTAGAGAATATTCGCGTCATAGTCTGGTAATTTATATAATTTTTTTTAAACTTTAAACTCTTGGTTAGAAATTTTCAGTAACACTCAGAAAATACATAAATAATTCTAAAAAGAAAACGGAAACGGAAGAAAGTCTCTCTTCTTTAGTAATACCGTACCACTAACTACTAAATATTTATTGATTTGAGCAGGTATTTGCTGATGATTTCACAAAATGAACATTCGTACAATGAATTTGATAGACTTTCTTTTTCTAATGCTACACAATTGACCTGCGACGATACATTTGAATACAATGCCACATTTTACAATAGATTTCGCAATCAATAAAATGGAGAAGATCTTCGTAGTTACCAAGCGTTGCTGTGCACGTTGTCTTTGCTAATATCATGGTGAAATTTCTATGTAACCAAATAGCATACATTTTCATATGATTAGCGTTCCAAAAATAAAAGCACACGCATTTCGAACATTTATTCAGATGATACTGTAACGAAAATACATACCCTGCTGGAAAAAATCATGTACAGTATGCATGGAGGCATGCATTACTGTAAGAAGACAAAGTTATTCAAAAAAAATTTGAAAAAAAAATATCGAAAAATGGTCAAGAATAACAAAAGACCAAATCTATTTCAAACCATGCAGTAGGACTAACTTCAAATCTCAGAATTGGTTGGCGATTATGTATGCATGTTGTTTTTCAGAGGATATATGGGGATACAATTTCTCACGATAATTAATTTTTTTCTTTTGATTCTAATAGAACTTCTGATTCTCTGTCAGAATCTTTAAGAAATTTTAAAAATTGTTGAAAATTGGCAGAGCTATAGCTATTTTATGAAAAATCAAGGCTGATTTTCTCATAAGCCCCAATGTTTTTTAGCTTAAAATTTTATTGTAGATTTGTATTAATATGAGAAAAAAATTACATGAGTTTAATGCTTGTTAAACCACATTTGAGGTCAGGAGATTTTTTTCCCCAAAATGAAAATATCAATTTTTTTTTCCATCATTGCCAAGCCACTCTACGGTACTATTTTCAAAGCAAATAACAAAAGCAACATTCCAAATTACTTTCTGAAAATCGTGATTGCATTTGGCATACTTCTGTTTTACCGTTATTTTCGTAATAACTTTTAACATTGTACGCATATATAGCTTTTTCGCACTGACTGTACTTCTGTGGGCTTTGAATGTTTTGTTTGCTTGACTTTGTCAGCGAAATAGCTATATGTGCGTACAATTTTTTATATACTTAACGCAATTTTTGGAGATGAATTACTATACATAATAGAAGTTTCACTTCAAAAACAATGTTACGTAACGCGTTGTTCGATCCCCCCCTCCTTCCCTCCCCTGTAACGCATCGCAATGTTTTACAAGAGCCCTCTCCCTCAAATTGCGTTACGTAATAACGCCCCCTTATCTACTATTATTAAACGAGCTAAAATTGTATGTATATATATATATATATTTTCAGACTTTATTTCCAAAACGGGTGCAGCGATTTTGATGAAACTTGGGGGTTAGGTACATATGTGAACAAAATTAGGATTGGGCTGGGTTTTAACTTATCAAAGGCTCCTGGAGGGGCGTGGCACAGCCCTAAACTTTTATTTTCATAACGTCATATCTTGAAAACTATTCAAGATATTGTGATGAAATTTGGTACACAGATGCAGATCATAAATGTCTTAAATTTTGCCAAAAGTGGGCGGAATCGGAAAAGTGGGCGTGGCACTTTTCAATAATTGAAAATTTTGATTCAATATTACTCAAAAACGGCACTGAGGATTTTCATAAAAATTTTATAGATAATACCTCTAAGAGCAGTCATCATAACATGCTATGTCACTATACTGGCAAAATTCGTTTAAGGGTGTGGCACAGCCCACAATATTTATAAACATTATAATAAGAGAATTAACAACACAATCGTTCTGAAATTTCATATGGTGGATATACTTGCTATAAGGTACCTCAAGACGAAAAATGGGTGTAATAGTACCAGTGGGCGTGGCACCTCCCATACAAGCAAAACAGGTTAAATGTTATATTTATTGTACTATGAGAGTAATCTTCTTAAAATTTGGTGAGGAGTTGTCGGTTACTATAAGCTTTGAAATTAAATGCATTTCGACGGGATTGCTTCAGTGGGCGTGGCACCTCCCATACAAACAAAAACCGTTAAATGTTATAATAAGTGCACTATGGGAGTAATCTCATTAAAATTTGGTACAGAGATGTCGGTTACCAAAAATTTTTAAGTTAAATGGATTTCGACGAGATTTCGTTAGTGGGCGTGGCACGTCCCATATATACGAAAATCGTTGAATGTTGTATTTAGTGCACTATGGGAGGTATTTTCTTTAAATTTGGTGTAGAGGTGTCGATTACTATAAGCTTTGAAATTATATGGATTTCAACGGGATTGCGTAAGTGGGCGTGGCACCTCCCATACGTACGAAAAACGTTAAATGTTATTTAGTATACTATGGGAGTAATTTTTTTAAATTTTTTGTTCCAATCGATAGAGGAAGCACGAAAAATAAAAAAAATTTTTTGTTCCAATAGACTTTTAATTACAGTGGTGTAGTGTTAATATTGTAGTGGTCATTTTTAATATTTGATCACTTAGTGCGTCCTGAGCGATTTGCGGAATTTGTTGCTGTAAGGATATTTTCCTTGTTCTTTGGAGTATCCCGGAAGTAGTCACTCCATAAGTGACTACTTATCGAGGCGGTTCACTCCGAGTCACTTTGGGTCACTTGGAGTCACCGAGGTGAGTGAAAATCGCAATTTTGTGGTTTGCGTGCGATTTTGGTAGAATTGGTCTATAACACCTATAGGCCACGTTGGTGCAAACTCTTATCGCACCTAATTATGTTTTGCGATGCGTGCGATTTTTTGGATATTATTGCTGTAAGGATATTTTCCTTGTCCTTTGGAGTATCCAGGAAGTAGTCACTCCATAAGTGACTACTTATCGAGGCGGTTCACTCCGAGTCACTTTGGGTCACTTGGAGTCACCGAGGTGCGTGGAAATCGCAATTTTGTGGTTTGCGTGCGATTTTTGTAGAATTGGTCTATAACACCTATGGGCCACGTTGGTACAAACTCTTAGCGCTTCTAATTATGTCTTGCGGTGCGTGCGATTTTTTGATTTTATTACTGTAAGGATATTTTCCTTGTACTTCGGATTATCCCGGAGGTAATCACTCCATAAGTGACTACTCATCGAGGTGGTTCACAACGAGTCACTTTGGGTCACTTGGAGTCACCGAGGTGAGTGAAAGTCGTGATTTTGTGGTTTGCGTGCGATTTTTGTAGAATTGCTCTATAACACCTATTGGCCACGTTGGTGTAAAAACTTTGCGCACCTAATAACGTTTTGCGGTGCGTGCGATTTTTTGATAATTATTGCTGCAAGTATATTTTCCTTGTTCTTTGGAGTATCCCGGAGATAGTCACTCCATAAGTGTCTAGTTATCGAGGCGGTTCACTCCGAGTCACTATGTGTCACTTGGAGTCTCCGAGGTGAGTGAAAGTCGCGATTTTGTGGTTTGCGTGCGATTTTTGTAGAATTGGTCTATAACACCTATGGGCCACGTTGGTACAAACTCTTAGCGCATCTAATTATGTCTTGCGGTGCGTGCGATTTTTTGATTTTATTACTGTAAGGATATTTTCCTTGTACTTCGGATTATCCCGGAGGTAATCACTCCATAAGTGACTACTCATCGAGGTGGTTCACCACGAGTCACTTTGGGTTACTTGGAATCACCGAGATGAGTGAAAATCGCGATATTGGGGTTTGTGTGCGATTTTTGTAGAATTGCTCTATAACACCTGTTGGCCACGTTGGTGTAAAAACTTTGCGCACCTAATAACGTTTTGCGGTGCGTGGAATTTTTTTTTTTTTGGATTTTTACGAATTTCGTGAACCAAAGTGACTTTAAGTGACCCAACGTCACTCGGGGTGAACCGCCTCGATGAGTTGTCACTTATGGCGTGATTACCTCCGGGATAAGCCGAAGAACAAGGAAAATATCCTTACAGCAATAAAATTTAAAAAATAGCACCAACCGCTAAACGTAATAAGGTGCGATAAGTTTTTGTACCAAAGTGGCTTATAGGTTTTACCCCTCGTACTAACTGTACAATCGGTTGCGCTCTTTTATATAAATGCTGCGATATCTCAGTCGATTTAGTGTCCAATTTAAATGAAATCGAGCCATTTTGCATTATCATTTTCATTTCTATTCACTCTTGGTCCCAATCCACTCTTTTTATAAACACTTTTGCATCAGACCACAATTTGACGAAACTAAAAACGAAGCAAAATTGTTGAAAAAAATGGAACAGAAAAAAGTAAAGAGAAGTTGAAGCGTGAAAGTGAAAAGTCAACTTTTTTCAACAAATTCCATATTTTTTCGATTTTTTCAACCTCAAAACGAAAAACCGAACAGTGGTCGGTCTCCAGGTACTAAATATAACACACGATATGCCAAGTAACAAATTCAGACAAAGTCGGTCAATCGAAAGCATAAACTGCAATCTGTTGGTTAGAATAATTTTCGTATGTCATCAGACATCCACCTCTATCTGATTACCATAAGCATTTCCCTGAAAGAAGACTACAGTGATCAGGTTATTGATCACTTATGTGGTTAGTGCCGCAACACTTGATGACCGTACAATAAAGTCATTCGCAATATCTGGGAGCTTCGTTTCAAAGTTCTTGAGTCAAATGTGAAGCCAGTACTTTTGAACGGCTATGAAACTGTGTTAACCAACCGGACTCTGTTACACAATTTACAAGTCTTCACTGGAAATAGAAATGGATTAAACATACGTTGCGGCAGTCATCAACTGGAGTCTACCGGAAAGACTTGTTGTGATACCACTAAAGAAGCAGAAAACAAGGTTGCACATAATTTACCCGGAAACGATCACCAGAACAAGGAATACGTGAATCAGGAATTACTTCAATGGCATTATGTAGCATTGGCTAGCACTTAAAATTTTTTATTTTCTGATCCTTCAATATCTTAAAACTTACTAATCACATTGCTTATGCTCTCCCTACCGGGGACATTTCAAACACATTGTGAATGAGGATGTTACACTGGGACAAACATCAGATCGAGTTACCATTAAGCAACCGGCAACTTTATCTTCAGTGTCATCATCACATTGTCATCAACAGCAACAGCAATAGCAATAGCATTGGCTATTTGCAACTCTACAATTACAATAAAACAAAACGTGGCTATTAAATTCAATGAGTTGAAATTAAATGAAATGTAATCGAGTTGGTAATGCATGTAAAAAACTGTTGTCAAGAAAAAAAATACCAAAAATACCGAATATATAAGACGTAAATCGAAGAAAGCAGTATAGTAAAGCGCACAATACATTCCGGCTGTCTGTTTGTCTGCCTATTTGCCGGTATATTGACTCGTCTGTCATTGTTACAATATGTGTCAAACAGATGCAAAGTATTCTGATTCAATTCAATTTACAAGTATTTTGTTGTTCTTCGTTGCCTTTTATCTGGAATTTTAAATTTTTTTTGATGTTCGAGATGCTTCATTTTGCGCGCATGCAATTTCAATTCTATGACGTAGCCGTATAATGAGCTGAAAATAAGAAAGGGTTACTTGGTAACTGTTGTTAACCAGGAAGTAGCGACAAAAGAAATGTAAAGTATTCAAATTATAGTTTCATTAGCTTCCGGTAAGATTGTAATGCATGCATTACGGGAAGTTAGACAAGAGAAGAAAGTACCTTTATCTTTTAAATATTTAAATACTAATGGGCGCGCATGTGATAAAATGCACTTTATTAGTTAAGAGAAATACTTAATAGTCCCTAAATTCAATTTCCGAAAAAAGATTTTCTGCAATATGTCCTCAATAACAATGTTAGCAACTTGATATGCAATCAAATGAAAATTCATGATCATCATTACGAATAATCAAACAGAACCGTTAAGATTAATTTGCAGCTGGATATGCAAATATTTGTGGTAATTAATGTTAGAAATAGTAGTGGAAATTTTACTTACACGCTTTATCCACTATCTTCGTTTAATTTTTCAAAGTTCAAGTCATGACAATGAACATCAACTGAATTGTGCTCCTTGAAAAAGTACGATGAGTATTAATTATGCAACCCAATATGCAGCTATTAAATGAACATACGATCGGTTAAATAAATATAAGAAAATATCAGCACGTGAAAAATCAAAACAACGACAATAAGAATAATTTTTCCACAATTGCACAGCTATATCGAAGAAGTATCGATACTAATTTTATGGCAGTTGAGTAAAATCAACATTCGAGACATGAAATAAATTTTACAAAACAAACTAAAACATTTCAGGTTGAGTCCGGCTTCAAAATTCGTTACCGATCGAAAATCGTAATAAAATTTTTATATTCTTTTAGATCTTTTATTATTGTATCTCACTTCAGTCGCAGAAATCCCTTCCCGCGTCAGCATTTTCATATATCTAACAAATCTTTAACATCAGAGTTGAATGTATATTTAAGCATTAAATATCTGAAAACTCAGAATCAATTCAAAAGAATGGTTAATGTATTCGTATTTGTCTGTCAGGCATGACGTGGTAAAGAGAATCTGCTACCAAAGTGAGATGTAGCATCGAAATTTTTCAAAGATTTTTTGACTCTCATTTCGATTGTTAAATGTTCACATGTAATGGACGGAAATGGTATTTTTGTTTAAGTGTCTGAAAATTAGATGGCTATCCAAAGATACGGTTTGGATATTCAGATTCGGTGACCTTGGAAAAAATCTCCAAATTTATTGGTCTCACCGTAATCTTTCTTTCAGTAACCCAGTGGTATCGATTCTATTCAAAGAATCAAAATTTGGAATTGAAAAATTATATTTCCATCCTTGAAGTGGTATTAATATAGTTATTTTTTATGATATTCCTATTTTTAAATTCTATGACATTGAATGGATTCTTTTGGACTTCAGTCAGGAAATTCAAAACAATGCAAAAAAAGTCCATTTTCTAACAAAATATTTGCATATAGCATTTGGAAAAAGTTCCAAAATTAATCTTTGCGATGCGAAAAGGTTTAGATTCAATTTGATTATTGCCAAAAGTGGTCCTAACTTCAGTGTATTCTATTTTAGTTGCACAACATGTGATAATCCAAGAAGCCCCAGACCCCTTTGTCCAATTTCAGCGCCATTTTTCGGGAAGTACATAATAATATGCTTAGGAGAGCCCAATATTTGTAAGAAAGTTTTTTGCCTTGACCTATATTTTACTGCTATTTGAAAAAATATACATATATAATATATATAGGCATATTGGAATCATCCCTCAAAGTTGGAGATTTCCGTTTCACTAGACGAAGTTTCTTTCGCAAAACTCAGTCTTTTAGAGCTAATCATAAAAATAATTTTTCAGGAAAGAATAATTTGGATCGATCATAATACTCATTTTTTTTACTCTAAGTTGCATACTGCAAAGCCGAATTCAAAAATCAATTTTTAAAACCAAAGTATCGACTATTAACAACATGTCTCTAGCTACTATATGTACGTTGCAACTTGCCCTCCATGAAAGACATTCATGTCAACAGGGATCATATGATGATCATATGTGATGACAACAATAATAACGACAATGCTTTCGATGATGACGTTGATGATCATCATCTTCATGATGATGTCGACTAAGAAAAACATGTCATCCATAACCGCCCATCGATTGTAAGAGACAACAACAACAAAAATAACAACATTAACAGCTATAGTAAAATCGCTTAACAACATTCAGTTTTATCAACGCTTGACGATCTACAAAAGCAAATACAAGAAAATCACTCACTCACTCACTGAGCTAAGGTCTTTGGTCTTCACTTGAGGTTGTTTCCTTCTTCATCTACACTGAATGTTTGTCGCCGCTGTGGCACAAACGCTGTTGCACGTTTTTTATGCAAAAAAAAAAAAAAAAAATAGAGAAAAACCCTCAACTGACCCTGCTCCCTTGCTTCTTTTACTTATGTTAGTATTTCTAGCTTATTTGTTCCTTCGCCCCCTTCTCTCACTTTGCGGCTTACATTAAATACTTTAGATGTAATTTTAAACTTCATTCTTGTACTTAGCCTAGAAGCGCAGTTAGCCACATTATACCGTTAAGGTCGTAGCCACAAAAGATGATATATATGCGGCAAGTAATGTTGACAGGTTGTAACAGCAATAACAACAACGACAACGACAACAGTAACACTACCACTACCAACAGCCAGCATCACAGTGCCGGTGCGCTGTGTGTGATAAAAGTTCATCATTCGTTGGTAAATTCTTTAGTTGACTTTTTTGCATAGTTCGTTCGTTCGCTCGTTCTGCTCGTATGTTGAAGTTCCTCATGCTCATGGATATCAAATTGAAGTGAAGATTGAATGAGATTTTGATTTGACTTGATTAACCGCGTGTCTTTTGACGACGACGACGACAACAACATGTTGCACTTTCTTGAGCTCGTGAGTCGCTTGTCATTATTGTTGTATGATTCTTGATGAATAAAAGAATTTTTTGAATGTATGTAATTTTAAGATTTGCATAGCTCAAATATCGATATCTTCGAAAAAAACAAAGAAATTTGTTAGCTAAGAGATAGGTGAATAAGGATCAGGGTTCATAAGACAGGCAGCGGGCTCTAAAAATCAAAAACAAGTTGATGTGTATCAGACTAATTAATTGGGCTCTAAGTTTTATGATATATAGGCTCATCGAACAAGTGGTATCATTTTAAATCAATAAAAAAAACAATAGTTTTTGTGAAAAGTATTAATATTTTTATTTTAATCTAAAGCACAAATTCTGCGCTTAGTGATGAATACAATATTCGTCAAATGTTCACCAAACTAATGAAGGTTTTCATCGAGTTTTCACATAATTGCGGCTGTAACATATTTCGCTAATAATCGATCTATTTTGTTTAAGTGCTTAATGGTGTTAAATCGCACGATCAGTTCAAATTTCGAGTTATTAAACTTTCAGGAAATTCTTTACGAAACAGAGTTATTACTTCACCAGTTGTGTAGTAAATGGTGCTTTCCTACTGAAAATTAACATCATCCACGACCATAGCATCAATTTTAGGCCAAAAAAAAGTCAGTCAACGTTGTTCGAAAATTGGCGCTATTCTTCTGATCGTCTCAAAATGGATACACCGGTGTTTTCATATACTTCCACTCTCTGCTTACGGCGGTAATATTTTCTGCTTATCTGGCGAGAGGAACACGAGTTGCAGTCTTCATATCACTAACCTGTCCCAGATGTTTAAATTTATCAATTAAATTCATTATTGTTCTGCAGGGATGACTGCGCTTGATAGCAACCAAAAGCAGTACGATCTTAACGAAGCGTTTCAGCGATATTTTCACCATTTTTATAGTGAATTTTTACTATTTCATGACGTTTTTCGAAGGGATTTCAATCAATATGTGATAAACACAGAATATTTTCTTTAGACTTGATTAAATTTTTTTTGTTTTCACAAAAATATGAAGTTTTTCTATAAATTTTAAAAACATATGCCTACTGTTGGATGATTCATTATTAACTCATATCATTTTTATGATATTTCCTCATTAGACTGCTTCCTATTATATTGATTATACTTAGTACACTTTTTCAAGGGTGCGCAGCTCGTTCAGCTCTTACAACACTAACAAAATATATGCAGCTCTACTCGAGCTTTTCCCGTTGTTATTCGGGCTCCATCATTTTGGTTAACCGCAAGCTTTTTGTTTGTATAACTTTGTCTTCAAAGCACTAACTCAAGTTAATCATTTTCGTTTCACTATCGTCATTTTGCTTTTTGGTTGTGTAATTTTGTCTTCAACGCGTCGGCTTATTCAGCTCTTTCCATTATTCGAGGCTATAACTTTCATTTCGCAATGGCTGCATGTTATTTGTTTGTGTGATTTTATTTTCAAGGGACTTAGTGAAGCTAAACAAATTTCGGTTCACTATCATCACAGGCTTTTTGTTTGTGCAATTCTGTTGTCTAGGCACTTCTCAAGTTAAAAAATTTTGGTACACTATCGCCACATGCTTTTTGTTTGTTTAATTTTTGTCTTCACAGCACTGGCTCTTTGTAGTACTCGAGGTATTAACTTTCGGTTCTCAATCACTGCATGCTATTTGTTTGTGTGATTTTATTTTCAAGGCACTTACTCCTTTAGCTCTGGCTTTTTGTTGATTTCTTTTGTTTTTAATGAATTCTCTCGCCGCAGCTAATGATTAAATTATCGTAAACACTTGTTTTTTCGCATAGTCTGTTTAAGCTTTTTACTGAAACTGATATTGCATCTTTGCACAAACTTCATTTTCAATTATATTATCTGGAATATCAAATCTTTTTATGGTTATCTCTGGAACTGCTTACCTAAATTTTAAAAAAGCCGAAACGTAGATTTATGCTTACAAGTTGGAGTAGCAGTTTCCACGCAAAATAAATAGTGTCGAATGTATCCAATATACTGAATTCAATCATTTTCGTGATTTTGCTCCAAGGACACTAACTACTTTGTGTGTGTTTTTACGTACACAGTACAGATGGTCCTTTTAAATATTAATTGTTTTTTCGAAAACTTTGAATGAAAACGTAACGAAAGTAATATCTTCTCTTCTCAAGTGCGAAATATTTTATTTCTTGAGTAACATTTTCTTACAATATTTTTTTTTCTTTTGCACATAATTTTTCTCCTCATTCCCGCTGTTAATCTAAAGCATTTTAACTCCTAAACACTCCATATCTTGATCTTACGAAATTGCAGTTACAAAGATTAATGTTGATGCTTTTTCAATTACACATTCAATGGTATGGCGCTGTTGTTGTTGTTGTTGTTGTCATTCATACATTCATTCATTCATTTCTTACAAATAGACAGACATTCAAGCATTCAGTTACAGACAAATTCGAACTAAATGTTAGATAACGCTCGCAGTGTACGACATCTAACCAGCTAGATTTTGATACGAACTACGATAAGTTTGGTCGATTTAGTTTTTGCCTGAAACCTCCTTTTACACTGGTGACATGATTTTCAATAAGTTTTTTTTTTTTTTTCTTACATTCGCTACAAGCATTGAGCCTTTTTATTCAATCATTTCAATCTAATTTGATTCCTTTACGATTTGCTACGATCGTTTATAAATTTGATCGCATCTTGTTAAGTGAGTTCAATAGCTTGACTTCTTGTCAATTGCAATTTGTAGTATTTAGTATTTATTGTTTTAGTAATAGTGGAGATTTGTGTGTATTTTCTGCAGTTGTAATTAAACTGTACAACACTTAAAATATAACACTGAACGACAAAATTCAACTTTTTTTGTAATATAACAATGCCTGGATTCCGATGGAGCATAGAAAATAAAAGTTTACGTGTAATGAGGTTTTGAAAGTTTACATCTTAAAAAAATCAAATACAGTGGGATGAAATTTTTATTATTTTGTCAAAAATCCTATTGAATTATATGAAAAAAATATATGTTTAACCTACATTTTTGATGAGTTTTGTCTTAAGAACCCTATAGTAAAAGGAAAAGAAAGGGTATTTAGCTTTAAAAAATACAAAAAATAAATATGTTATATCCTTATTTAATACAAAAATGTTGTTTTAAAGAACAAATTATTAAAATCGGTTCAGTATATTTTGCATCAAAGCGTTACAAACCATTTCCGTTTAGGCACTTTTATATAAATAGTATAAATTTATAACCATTCCTTCCTTTGTATAATTTTTAAATATTTTATTGAGTTGAATTTTTTAGTACAGTGCTTTTATTTTGCTGTCTTGTCTTAGTTTTAAAAAAATTGCTTTGAATATTTAGTTATTCTACAAGGTAATAAATGAGCTGCAATAGTTCTCAGGGCCCAAATTATATATTTCTTAATATTGATTTAACTTTTATGCTACTTATACAATAAATTGTATACAACTATGTTGGTATATAAAACATATATACTTCATGTTCACCTGCTTTGCCATCTCTAAACAATTCCCTTTTTAAATTTGAAAAATCTCAAACAGAACAAGTGACTCCTTAGATCAACACGAAATCTTTAACTCACAACAAACCCATTGAAGCGCGCAAATACGTCATATTATCTGCTGATGTCTACTTAACAAAAAAAAAATTATTACAACAAAAAATAAATTCAATAACAGCTCTTCAACAAAAGGATATTAAAGTTTGAAATACCGGCAAGCAAACGCACGCTTCCGAAACGAAATGACTTATACCAAACTGAAGAAGCCAAATCTACCGAACAAAAAAAAAGTAGGCTGCACTAAAAATCAAAATCTTTAACGCCTGAATTGGCAGCACTAACAACAACAATCCAAAACTGATGATAATTTTGTTGATGGATTTGATTAGCGCTGAATCCTTAAAGTATCATAGAAAAAGAAGTTGGCATAACCAGCTGCAACCTTTGTTTGCACAAAAGAAAAACGGAGTCCAAAAATAGAAAATACAAAGCAAAAATCAGAGCAGCCGCAAGAATTGCGATAAACATGAGTCAAGGAAAAAAAGCAACAAAAAAAACTAAAGAAAATAGAAAGCATTGCATCACTTTTGACAGTAAAGGCGGCCTATTTGATCATCATTATCATCATGGAACAACAAGCGCCTGTGCAGAAAAAATCGACAATATATTGTCAAATAATAACTGCCAGTTGGAGAGAGAAAGAAAGAAAGCTAAAGAAGAGTAGTTAACAAACAGCAGTACGGTAAGAGATTGTTAGCGAAATGACTCGAGGAATGTGCCTTACCCAGCTAAGGACAACTTGTCTGCTGCTGCTTAGACATCAAGACGACAGGTATTCAAGTCATTTGAAAAGGTCACATTTGATTGAGTACATTGCGAAATCTACCTATTGTCAATGAAATTGTAAGTATTGTTCTGGTTTTCTTTTTTAACAAATCTGATCTAATTTTTTTTCAAAAGAATTCTTGGAAACTGCAAGGTGTCATCTTTAAAGAAATTTCCTTTATAGTAGTTAGTTTCAAAGAAAATGCATTGAGTAAAAAATGTGCAATTGCAATGAAAAATAAAAATCATTCTTTGGTATATTTTAGATTTCTTAGTAAGCACCTTAAAAATATATACATAACTATATTGTTTAAGCAGTTTTTTCAATCATATGAAAAATTAAAAATTCTGAAATTCTTCGGCATCGGTACACCGTGAAAACTTCACAGCTTCGACCGCTTCTTGATCTCTGCTGAAGCCTTGCTTGTTCACAATTTTGGGTCTCATCAAAAGTTCTTTGGATTGTGGCTTAACTGAAAGAGATGTTTCTCTTGCGGAAAGCTTCTCATATATAAACGATCATTCAAAATGTTCTACACCCGTTCTACTCAGCTGCCAATAGCCTCATTAATCTCGCGCTCTTTAATCACCAAATCACAGATTTTCTCAATCATCAACTTGTATGTTGTTCTTATTTGGTCAACCTGAACGTTTTGTATCACCAATTCTGAGACACACTTAAATTCAGCTGTTCAATATATTGCTGTTGCAAAAAGAGAGAAGAACAGCTGGCAGAAAATTTGACTCTAGTCATTCCAACGATCACATTTATGAAAAATGTCATTGATTTTGTATTATTAACCCAATCTCCTATCGAGACCAGGTACTGACCATGCGATGCTTCATTAAACATTGTGTCCTTTTCAATATTTTTACTTGATATTAAATAGTGGTGACCGTTCACAAGAAACATTGTTTCTCTGTTAATGTTCGATCCCATTACCAATTACAATAATTGAATATTTACATTACATTTACATAGACTTAATTTGTATACTTTTTAACGCTACTCAAGTTCAATACAAGATCGGATGTTTCAATCTATAATTAAGTATATTCCTTAACATATATTTTTATACAAACTATTGCACATTACAACCTTAAAAAATTTCGTACCGCCAAAAACTATATTGAGAGCACACTTCCTGTTCACTTTACTATGCAACAATCCTTTAAGAAAATATTTGCCAAAAGGTTTCACAACAAAAAAAAAAAAAGGTTTATTTTGTTGTATCTGATATTGGCACGTTGTTTAAATCGGGATTGCAGGTGTTGAATGTGTACATAAATCGACAAATAGATGACATACTTAAAACATAAGCCACAAGTATCTTGCACATTTTAGGCGAATGTCAAAAATTGCAGATAGCAAAGTATTTGATTAGCGCCAAAAATATATGGAGTTTGACATATGTATATGCATAGGTTTCAGAAGAACTGCATATACATAGATGCTCCTTTTCTATGTTTGCATGACATTTTTGTCAACTTATCTTCAGCAAGATTTGAATAGTATAAATATAAATGAATCCTTTGTGTCAACACGTTTACATTTTACCCACTCTTCCTTATTGTTGACATTTTAAAAGGTGGTTTGTTCCTTTTTTTTTCAAATCAGCTGTCTGAAGGGATCTTATAAGTTATGCAAATAAAAATCAAAAATTGAAAGATATTGATATTTGAGAAGCCAAAAAACTAACAGCTTTATGCATAATAATAACAAAGATTTTTATTATAAACGCCTCAGAAACCTAAAAAATTAAAAAAGAAACGTTTCGTGTTCATGCACTCGTAATGATGTATGCCTTTAATCAAAGGTAAAGAAACTTTTGACACATATTCCGCAGAATTGAATATTATTGAAATTATCACTTGTTTGGTAATCATTTTGAAATTATGTTTCACAATTGTACCAGATCAATCTTTGAATTCGTAGTGTTTACCAGATAAAACAAATATTTATTTTTTGCAAACATTCACTTGTTAATAATTAGCATATCATGTTTTGGCAGAACAACTTTTGCTTTGTCGCAAATATACATACATATAAATTTATCAATATCGAATTATGTAAAATTCCATAGGCAAAAAATTGTATGAAAAAAATATCGATTTATGAATAATCCGATATTTTCCAATATCGTCACACTCTAACATTAGATGTCGTTATCATCGCTAAACTGCGTACCAAGCGGACGATGCTTTTGTAGTGTTTTACTTAAAAATATTGAAAATTATAAAATACTTATATGCGCTGAAATTAAATAAGTATAGGATTACCAAATATACATATATTTGGCCCAACCAAATATATTCAACCCAATTAAAAAAAATTCATATTTAGCTCAATAAACGACTCTTAGTCGTCATAGTAATATCTACCAAAATTTGTTAGTAGTAAGCATATATTTTAAAAATCTATCAATAAATATATTTATTTGAAAGAGACATACTCTGTTCGCAGTAAAGGAACCGTCGATAAATTATTGTTTTTTTTAATATGATGTTTCCTCGCAAACTTACTCGTACACTATTTAAAGGTGGCTCTAGCTTCGCGAAGAAACATCACAGATGACCACTTGAAAGCTCATTTTAAAGGGAACGGATGCTTGTACGCTTTGAATCAGTTGGAGCTATAAAAGCATGGAGTCAAGCGCTGGCGTAGCTGTATGAAGGTTTTTTTAGAGAATGATTCGCGGAAATGTCTTGAAGAAAACTTAGTTTGAATGCGGAATTAGGCTTGAGCCAGAAGCCGTAAAAATTGGTTTGGATGTGGTCAAGTGCTCTGTCTGTTACACAGTTCAATAACCAACGTTTTTTTGCTGCAGTCGACGAACTTTTACATAATCCAAAAAGAGGACATTTCACTGAACTTCTTTGGTGAATGAAATTAATACTCGAACTCCATTCCATCCAAGTTTTTTTCTACATGCATTTCTTAAATAGATGGCTTTTAAGGTAGCCTTTGCATAAAACTTGAAGAGTTTGTCATGTGCAGGCCCGGATTTAGAAATTTGCCGCCCCCCCCCCCCCATCAAAACTTCTTCAATGGTGAAATAATTTTGTACGAAAAGTTTTTTAATCAACTACTACTACTACTTATGTTTCTAGACCACAATACAATATTTTTGGTATTTTTGAGATTTTTTTTAATGATTTCTGCTTAAGAGCTAGATTTATATTTCAATGCAATATACATATATTTTTTATTATAAATTTATGAGCATTTTGATAAGACGCCAATCTATACGAATAAAAAACAATTTCCAAAGCTTCCGCCAATATTTGCCGCCCTTTAATTCTTGCCGCCCTATGCATGTGCCTACTCTCCCTGTATGGTAAATCCGGGCCTGGTCGTGTGAGATAAAGTTATTGCGTATAAAAAATCAACATTTCAAAGTATATTTTGAAAATAAATTTTCATGTGATGTAAATTTTTGAGAAAATCAAAATGAGAAAAATATTTCTCATCGAAAAATAGGATGGAAAAGAGTCTCTAAACTATGACAGACACATCCATTTGAAAAAAAATTTAAGGAAACTGAACGATTTTCACGATTAACTTTGTTTCTTAAGTTTTTTTAAATGATGAAATTTTTTTGTTTGTAGATCAATCCTATTTCTCAACGAAGAATATCTCTGCCGAAGAAACCAAAAAGTTTTTCTAATTTTTCTACTATGCGTTAAAAACTGGTTTCAAATAAAAAAATTTTCAAAAATGGTACATATAGAAAGGATTCATGTAAAGAAACAAAATTTTTTAAAAATAAGTGATATCATTCCAAAAAATAACCTTTCATCGTCAATACTATTTTTTTTATATAAAATAATACAAAAATTTTTTTTTTAATTTCTTATGTTTTGTTTTTATTTCATTGTAAAACTTACGAATTAAAACTTACATAAATAAATAATTTAATAAACTTTAAAACTAATACAACATTTTATAAATTTTTAATAAGACGTTAAGCTAGATAACTTTAAAATGAGTCAAATGTTTGGTTCAATGCTGTATAATAAAAAAACTATGTATTTCATATAGTACATGTTGAAATTAATAATTTATACTAACGACTAGAACTTACTGAACAAAATCTCTATGCCAAAAAAAACTAAGTAATTAAGAGTTGTGATCTTAAATTGAGAAATAAATAAACTTAATTCAATGAATATGACAAATTTTACATTATGCTAACATAGCACCAACTTCATATAGATTTCAATAAGTCCTTATTATTTGAGCATCCTTAATTATTGTCTTACAAATTTCGGTAGACTGCATTGTTTTGTACTAAGTAATAAATAAATATTTCTCCATATCCTCTCCAGCGGAATGTTTAACAGAAGCGTTGTCTTCTCCCTCGTCTGCAGCTTTTTTTTCTCTGGAAGCAATGCTGCCAATCTACGCAATTGTGATGGTACAATTGGAGTTGGCATGCTTGTTCAGCAGTGACATGCGCGAGAAGGACTTGTGACAGACTTTGCAAGCGTATTTCTTAATATCGACATGAGTCTGTTGATGAGCGCGCAAATTTGAACGATCGGCAAAAGAGCGTGGACAGTCAGGGCATTGGAAGGGCTTCTCACCAGTATGGGTGCGTATGTGACCCTGCAGCAGCCATGGGCGTGAGAAAGCCTTACCACAGATAGGACATTTGCAAGGCAGCGTGTGCGTGCGTATGTGCATCTTCAAGGCACCAATGGTAGTGTACAACTTGCCGCAATCCTTGCAGGCATGTTGTTTTTTCTCTTGATTACATTCAGCGGCTGGGCAATGAAATTGCTGATGCTTGGAGAGGCCCATTGAAGTTGAATACATTTTGCTGCAGTTTTCACACTTGAAGCGATAATGTTTCATTGCTGTTGAGGAGCCAGATGAAAACGCTGCTGAAGAAATTGCGCTGTAGCTGCTGGAATTTGTTGATGCGGATGTTGAGCCGGCTGTTGGTGCTTCGTCGAATAAATGGAAAAGCGCTGGCAATGGTATATCATTTCGTACCGAAAGATCCTCTGGTTCTGATGAACTGGAAGCATCCGAACCTGGACTCGATGGTGGTGTCATTAACATCAATTGGCTGCTGCCGCTGTAGAAATTATTTGAGCCAATCGTTGATGGTGATGATGGATATATTGTATTGTTGCCACCAATTTGGTATGTGTGCCACAATGCTGTCATAGGATTACAGCCGGCGGCCATAACAAAAGCAGATTGATAAGGATTTGTGGTGTACACCGCGGATGTTGGAGTTAGTCCACGCAAATGTATGTTAGTTGTATGATATTCCATAGAGCTATCAAACTCAACTTTAGGTGAAAGTATGGTTGAGCTTGTTGCGGAAAGATCGCTAGCGACTGAAAATGCTGGTGACTCTGGGCGATAATAATAAGATGTTGGTTCGCTTTGACGTGCTGTGCTAGTTGATAAATTTAAAACACATTCCCGCTTAGCTGGCAGCGTGTAGTCCTTAAAATTTTGGCTAGCCTTACGTTTTAACGATAAATCTTGTGGTTGTTCCTCCTCGACGTGATGCCATATTGGTTTTGGTAACTCGACGATCTTTGGTAAATTTTCCGGTTCATCCTCTTTGAAATAAACGATGGGACGTTTTTTAAGTGGGCAACTTTTGTACTTGCTCGACATCTTGGTTGCCATATTTTCGATTTGAATAAAGTAACCGAATTTAAAACCGAATACTCAAAATAAAACTTCAAAACTTTCAAATGTTCTTTACTGCTTGAGCACTTGGGCTGTTATGATGACAGGTTTGCTTACCGCTCGACTTTATATGCGAGCACACGAGTGGACACACGCTCTCTTCGTTCATTCGGTCACATACGGTATTCGTTGTCGTTCCGTTGCATATTGGTGGTGAGTCTTCCCTTTTTTTTTGTCAATAGTTTCGTTACTGGCTTTGTTGTTGTGCTGTCACTTTATTGCTTCAATGAATTTTCCCATTCCCTTATTTATGTGCTCTTCCCAACAAAAAAAAAAAAAAAACACATTGTCTACCTGTGTGTAGCTTGAGCAATCACTCTCTTTAAACGCTCTTCCCTTACAATTCACATTGGGAAGTTTTTCTTGCGTTCATTCGGAAAATACGCCGGAATCGCTCACTGCTCAGCAGCACAAATAGTGAGCACCCTCAATTTCACCCTTATGCAGGTACGTTCAACATTAGATCGTGCATTGCATGTGGGATCTTTACGGGTTTTTTGAAAATTCGTTATATCCTACAGTGTGTTTATTTTGGAAATTTTTGAAAATTGGAAAAATTTTATTCTCCCCTCTGCTGTTTCTCTCTTCAATTTAGTGTTGTTCATCCACCTTATTTCATATTCATTCTGCGGCAGGTATGTTCGGTTTTTGTTCGGGATTTTGTTTCAGTTTCCACTTTGTTTTATGAAATTGTGTTATCTATTAAATCGAATTAGAATTAAAAGTTTTTTACTTTCAAACGGGGTTGTTTTTTCCTTGGCATTGAATGAATGGACCCCTAAAAGTAATGCACGTGTGAATGCTATTGCTGTATTCAGGCATTAATGGAATTATTCTCATACGTTTTCATCGTGGCGTATGCTGAGCCAACATCTGGTTTTAATAAATAGATTTTTTTTTTAATTTTGGAAATCATATGAAACACGTTCTATTAAGATTGCTGAAATTAAATCCATACAAATATTATATAGATCATTCATAAAAAAATATTTTATTTGTTTTTATTTAAATTAATTGAATTAATGAGTTTTCAAGTTTTCAAATAATATTAGCCCAGCAGCTCCCAGAAAAAAAAATTTTCATACGATTTTGGAAAAATCACTAAAAACAATGCATTTTGCTATAAAAAAAAAATTTTAAAAAAAATTTTTAAAAAAAATTTGATTTTGTTATTGAAAATATTTATACCAAAAAATTCAAAAATGTCATCACCGACTACCCTGCTTGTTGGTAAAAAATAGCGATCTGCAGAGCTCTAACACTGTATGAAATTTCATACGCTGGGTACTGCTGGGTTAATCAGACTCGGGTCTTCTCAAACAGTTCAAAGTTCACAATAAAATATGAGTTAGTACGAGGTTTTGTAGAAACAATTATTCCCGAAATCATCACCCAGGTTCTAAATTCTAAGTTTTGGCAGCTGTAAATAATGATTTAAATACATATGTTGTACAAAAAGTACCATTGGCATTAATCTTTTGCCTAACAGGTCGAAACACAAATAAAAACTGTCAAAGAAAAAAAATATTTTTGTTGATTACTCATATGAAATGTATATCATTTGAAAGCTATTTTCAAGCACTACAGGAGCAATCTAATGTCCTAAGATCAAGATACAGATCAATTAAAAATGTTTTAATGTCTTGTACATCGCTTGAAAGTTTTTTGCTGGTAAATACTTGAAATTTTGTGTGGAGACCAGTAGAGTACCTAGAGAGGGCAAAGAGGGTAGTGGCTCCTGGCACAACGGCTACGATTATCCTAACCTCAAAATGCATGATATCTCGAAAAATTGACGTGATGGATCAGTTCTGACTCCGAACATACGTTATGGCACCTTATCTTCCGACTTTTTTTATGGGAAAAATTAAAAAAAGCGAAAAAGTTAAGAGATGAGGTACCTTATGTATTTTGATGTACTGAACATGTATTCGGGATCAGAATTGGCTTAGCACGTCATAGTCTCGACTCTTCCTCAAAAGATATGTTTTTTTTTTTTAAAACACCTTTTTACATTTTTTAGGTTAACGTATTTGAAGAACCTGACGTTATGAAGGGGTTCCAATTATGGGTTCGTTTTTGGCACACCAATATATATAAATATATGGTATGGCAACTGTACATCTCACATGCATACCACATCGCGTAGCATTGTTTTTATAATAGCTTCTAAAATAATTGAAATCGCAAAATTTTGTCAAGGGATTTCAATTTCTAAGGAATTTGATGTATAGTGACAATCTTTTCAGATTTGTAAAAAAATCCAGAACCCTAAGAAAAAATTTGTTTTTCAATATTTTCATTTTATTCATTTCGATATTCTAACCAAATTTATTGGTTCATTAGAAACAATTATCATTTGTGTATAAAGTTAGCATAATTTACAATGACTTTTTTTGAAAAAAAAGTACCACGTCAAGCAGCATTGTTTTCATCATATTTTCTAAAAGAATTGAGATCTCAAAACTGCATCAACAGATTTGAATTTCTTAAGGCTATGATGTATAGTTTAATTTTTTTCCAGATTTTGATAAAGTCCAGAACACCAAACAATTATTTTTGAACAATTACAAGCAAGAATTTCATATTTTTACCGAATATCCTCGATTTTTCGCATGGTCTTCTGTTAATCCTAATTAAATGCTTATAAAAAATTATTTTTACGAAATTTCCATCCAATTAAAATTGCGAAAAAACCAAAAATAATAAATATTCCCAAAAGAAAAATATGTAGCATAGTAAGTCAAGAAATAACCTAAATATAAAACTACCAAATGGAAAATATCAAACCAAAACTTATGGCTCACGAGAATACCAAATGCAAAAATGGAATTCCAATTTCCGTAAAACATACGCAAACAACGTATTTCCCCTGGTAGGGGTGGAAAAGGAAAAACTTGAACTTCCCAATCAACCTTTTATACACAATGTGCTTACTCTTTTTAACACATTATACAGGATGGCTTTTTCTCTCGTCGAAACGATAACTAAAATCGTGAACTCATCAGTCAGCCACCAACAGAACTCATCAATGGTCTTCGAATTGAAAATTTGTGTATTTTCCTAAATTATCCAATTATGCAGTCGTTTTTCACATGCCACAACACACAGGACTTGGTTATACCGCGCGATATTGGGTTTTATACGTTGGGAAAAAAGTTATAGCTCTGGTAATACCTGCGCGCAAAAAGCAAAAAAATCCCAACATAATAATTTTGCCTTACACATACGAATACGAACGTATGTAATTTTCCCAGCATTACCTGAGCCGACGATCATATGTGGAAAGTCCATTATAATAAATGTCATCCTCTAATCAGCCGCTAATCGACGCGGAAATTTTCAATATTAAATTTTTATGGCTTGTGCTACGTGGTTTCGTAAAATTCCGAAACAAAATTTGGCAACAAAATAACCCAAAATTTGAGTTTTATTTGATAATATGGAAATTCCTGAATATGGCATTGCTCTGCACTTGTTTACATTACGTGCAGGTATACAATTGAGTTCTTAATCTATGATCATAAAATGCAACTCATTAGCATTGCAAGCTATAGCTACAATATCCTTTTTTCTCAAAATTTCCAATTATTAAATTCATTCATTGATTCAAGTGGAATTCGACAGGAGGTAAAAACCCAACGAATATACCTACATAGAAAATGTTTCTCTTTGAAAATTTTGCAAGCAAATCTTAACAATTGTATTGGTACAGGTGCTCATGGCATTCTTAGATTTTATATTGCACCGGCACAGAATTGCAGTAGGCGATATCTTTTTGTAAAAAATTTGCAAGGGAATTTGGCTTTGTATAGAAAATGTGTGTCAATTTCTTAACAATAGAAACATCCCATTTTTGCACCTTGATAGGGTATGAAAAAAAGTGTCAAAATTTTCGGGGGGTACAAATGAACGATGTTGATTTTAAAAGCAGTGCCGTTTCACTGACTTTATTAAGAAATACATTTTATTTATGTTAATACATAATAACACAAAAGCTTATATAAAATGGTCTAAGCTAATAGTTCATATAGAATTTCATATTTATGCAAATTAGAAAAACCAAGAGTAAATTGATAATGATAGCGCCGTTTTTTTTTTTAATGAAGTTCGAGCCGCAAAAAAAACTCTATCAAGTTATTTTATCGCGTCTGCCTCCGTGTTATTAAATAATCTGATCGTTTTCTTCCAAAAATTCGTTGTCTACAGTATTGCCTCTAGAAGCTGCAAATATAAGAGGCAGATGTGGTCTCTGCTTTTTCAAAATTTATGTGGTAGTATTTATATGAATTTTAAGGAAACCAGATTTTTCGAATATATTTAATTATTTGGTTGAAAAGCTTAACTTTTTCCATTCAAAAGCCACGTTGAATGAAATGGATATCTTCTTTTTTTTCTCCGAGTTATCATAAATTCAAATTCTCTAGTTATCCTGCCGTATGATAAAAAAAAGTATGGTAGCTTGTCTCAACCAGTACCAAAAGAAAAAAAAAATACTTAAAAATCATAGGTGTATAAGCAAAATGGTGTGCGATTTCCCATATACCAGAAAAATAAAGACGAATAATACAAATTACCGAAAAAATAGAATAATAAATTTTGGATAGCAACATTTTCACGTTATTGATTTTTTTTTTAATAAACACCTTAATTACTCAAAAACGTCTGCCATCGATAAAGCAGCACTTTAATCGTCTGCCTGCTGTTTTTTGTAAGTAAAGGAACCAGTCTGTCAAGCGGCAGACGCGATAAAATGGTTTAAGTAGTACTCAATTTTTCTAACTAAGTTTGTGGTCATATTATTGCCATTTTTAAATGCTGCAATAACTAAGTGGCAGAGGTTATTTCTCTCGTTTTTTATGACATAATCTATATAATTATCGCAATCTGCCTGACGATAAAACCTCTAAATTCTGTAAATTTTGTAAAATTTTGAAAAAAAATTTAATTAGTCTTAAAAACATTTTTTCTCATTTTGTGTTTAAATTTTTGGTATAATACGCAATGGCAGTGGTTGTTCGTATTATTTATGTCACTTAGAATTTCATGATTTTCAATCTCTGCCACATGATAAAATCATAAAGAAATTTAGGCCAGCGTCTCTCAAGCTATATAGACATGATATCTGATATAGCCATGCAAGAGAATGAAAATTCGAGTTGAAAAATCATGTAGTGACTGTCAAAGATTTCTAATGATTCGACGTTTACGATAAACTTTTATATCTTTGCAATACTTAGCAGAAATCAATTGTGAACGACAGATCTTGCCCGGCAGTTTTTCGTTGTCCCAAGAATATCCAGACAGACGGAGTCGCTCAGAAGAAGGGGATCAGTATTACATATAAGTGAGGATGATTTTTGATCAACAGAAGAAGTTTTCCCCAAACCTGATTCGTCTCGAAGTGCTCCTGTCTGTTGCTCAATGCAAAAGTATGTCTTGTACTGAGAAAGCATAAGCCAGTTAATATCAATCAATCAATAAAATGGTAAGACTATAATTCTCTATGCTATGCATTAAGACACAATTTCACTATATATTTGAACATTGGAAAGATTATCCAATAAAATAAAGTGGTCCCATATACATACAAGAAGTTATATTCTGGGCTGCGATAAGTTTTTCAAAACCACCACTGTTTTAGCCCGGTGCTAAATCATTGCCAAAAAAAAAAACAACTTAAACCTCAACCATACACATCTTCTTCCTGCTTCTTTTATTCATAAAAACAATATAAGAAAAATCACATAAATAAAAGAAAATCGATCAGCTTCACCCGAAATAACAAAGTGAAGTGAAGAAAAAAAAACTAAACGATGTGTGATGTCGTTGACAAAAGAACGACCAATAAGACTTTTCTTCAACATGATGAAAATGACGTTTATTATACTTGGGTCTTCTTCTACTCATCTTCGGTTGTTGTTTTTGTTTTCTAACAAATATTTCTTAACAAAAATAGAACTCCTTGCCACGGGCCGGTGTTACACAATATTATATATCCTATAAAAATATTCACAAAAGAAAGGACATTACGGCAAGCAAAAGGGAAGAAGAAAAAAATCACTGCAACATCAACATTATTGCAATGGAATCAAAACCAACATCATCACATGGACAGACAGGAGAAGCTAAATGTTTTGAAAAGCCAGAAAAAGGAATTGCTTCCAGGAATCACGATTAAACGTACCGATCAAACGATCTATTGATTGAATCCCATATAAAGTGAAATCCCATTGTATCGTGGAATCACCTGGCACAATGTTCGATCGATATTGGCGCAATTCTGCTGGTATTGCACTATTGTTGATAAAGAGACATGTGTTGTACCTGTATACGAGTGAGCGTCAGTGTAAATGATATCCTTCTAGGAGCCCCACCAAAAAGTTGTTTGTAATAAAAGTTATAGCGTACTATACACTTGCAGCTGCAGCATTGAAAATACCATGGCATTGACTTAGGTTTATGCCAAAACAATGCGTCATGCCAGCAAGCCTATTCATGCTTCGTTATCCTGTCAATACGCTAGGATTATTATTGTCATCAACTAACTATGTGTTTGAATGGCGTAAGGTTTGGAATTTGATATTATCCATGTGTGTGTTCCAATAATTAATAAGAATAAATATAATTTTTTAACGCTTCAATATATAATTGGGTCAGGTGTTGAAAATATTAAATAGGAAGTGATTAGTTTTAGTAGTCCTTTTAGCAGCAAACTTCTTTCCGTTTTTAAGCTGCTATGGCAAAGCAAACCTATAGTCTTCGTTAGCTTCAGAATGTGCAGCAAATGCGTTAATCTTAGGATGAAACTATGATTTTTAAATTCTAATCGTTTTATGCCATGTCGAACACATTTTTGGATGGAAATCAACTTTTTTCTCTGCAAAGTAGCACTTCGTTGGCAAACGTGGCCGCTTCATGTTGAAAAACTAATGACAGCCTTGAAAATCTTTACGCAATAACTTCAACCCACTGGTTGAAATGTTGAATATTAACCATTATAGTGACAATATAAAACACTTCAGTACCCATTTATATAACTAATCTTATCGCTCCCAAAAATAAAAGTCAGTACATGTTGCCTTTTTCCTATAATATATAAGTATGTATCTCTTCCTTAAGGCTTCATCTATCTCCATGCCAAATTTCATCAAAATCGGTAAATTAGTGAAGCTGCGAAAACAGATTTTTCTGTTAAGAGCGTTACCACGCTCACTTTAAAACAAATATTCGCAGAACTCAATCTTGTATATCCCTACCAAATTTCCTCAAAATCGGTTTAATATTTTAACAGTGGAAATGAATTTTGTTGTTAAGGGCATGGTACCGCCTACTCAAAAATTATTATCATTACTCAGCAATCAATCTAACTTCATTCCAAATTTTATCAAAATCGGTACAGCAGTTCAGCCGTGACAGTGTTTTTTTCCTTTAAGGGCAGTACCACGCCCAATAAAAAACAAAACGCAACTTTTTTATACCATCTGTTACATTTCGATCTATTTGCATACCAAATTTCATCAAAAGTGTCCATTAGCTTAGCCGTGGAAGAAAATTACAGTCGGCTCTGGCCTTCTTTACAAACTTTCTAACAGCTCCTTAAACTGATTTTTGTGTTCATCCCTACCTTAGGGTTTTCAATCTATCTCTGTACTAAATTTTGTCAAAAAGAGTCCATTCATTTAACAGTGAAAACTTTTTTTTTATGGGCGTGGCACTACCCACTGCAATACATATAACTTTACTCAATAATCAATCAATAACCATACAAAATTTCATCAACCTCGGTGAAGCGGATCATCCTTGACAGCTTTTATCCATTAGGGGGACGGTACCAGACCCACTTAAAGATGTAAGAGAAACTTGTCGAAAAGCGCTTAAGCGAAACCTTCACCCAGGTTAATAGATACAGAGGAAGAACTAGATCTTCTGGGCGACAAATGGTTAGATCGAACTGGCACACCATAAAACAAATCTCTTTGCTTAGGCCATATGATCCTGAAGGAGTCTTATAAAACTGCCATGAAACAAAATAAAAATCTTCAAAAAAATTTGTCAGATAATTTACCCGATGTAGGAAAATCGCTTTCTCTTCAGTACAAATTATCATACATGGCACATCTGCGAATTATACATGCAAGTACGAGTACACCAATGTAACGTCTTAAATTTGGCTCGCCTATATCTTACCGATGTCTTATGCAATCAACTGCAGCTGCATTCAAGGTGATGCTGATGTTGCTATTTATGGTGGTGGTCTTGTTGGCAACATCCCTAAAGTGACTCCTTCTAACAAGATGTTGATGTTGACGTGCCGTTGCATCAAAGTGCGCTACTCTTTTAGAATTTTATATATATTTTTTTGTGATTCTTTTAATTATGTTCGTACTTCTTATTTTCTCCACGTTCTCATTTAACAGAAAATGTAAGAATTTTGGTCCTTTAAGTACATCTGCGGATTGAAATAAATGAAAATTATTCAAGCAAAGCAAATAATGGCAAAAAAAAACAACAAAAAAAATTAAAAAAATTGGAACCATAAAATACGTCACACTCATTATTGTCCCAAAATTGTGTGGAGTTTACCTGGTCATATTTTTGCTAACATGTTTTTCTTATTGAATTCCTTTTTTTTTTTGTTTTTTTTTTTTCTTTTTTCATTGAAATGCAACCGCAATTCTTTTCATAAGTTGGCATGTGCACACTTTCTTTATTACTGCATTTTGATTTTCATAAAAAAAAAAATGGTTTTTGTTATGTAACAGCTGACAAGTTATTCAAGCAAAAGTGTGATATGGAAAATAATTTTTCATTTCAATTGGAACTGAAAGAAAATTTTACTTAAGGTACACTGTATAAGAAAATGTTTCTTGACTACAAGTTTCTTGGCAGCATGAACAAAAAGTTAAGCTTGCAATTCAGACCCTGCTTTTGGTTTCTTTCTCAGTGACCTTAAGTGATGAGCTTCCAAGCTTGCGTTTTGCCTATCCTAAATTACTTAAAAACTGATTTCAATATTTCTCTATTATATACCATAATTTAACAATATTTATTCGTTAGTTTTGTACAAAATAATTAGTGTAAATTAAAGTTTTCAAGACTCCGAAAAACTTTTCATAGCTATCAGGATTCAAGGAATTTGAACACAAAAACTGATTGGACAACCCCACAAAAAAAAATGTTGTTCGCTGATCTGTAGGTCAAATGTGAATTTCAGTTAACAATATTTCGAAGAAAAAAAACGATATCGTTAGAATTCAAAGTGAGTTTTGAGGGGAAAGAGTAGTACTTCTACACGCCGTAACGAGTTTTGATGAGAAAAATTAATTCGCTGAGCTATATACTCCCGAATATAACGAAAATACGTGTTTTTTGCTTTTTTAGGTTAGGAAATCCTGAATTGATGGATCGATTCCAGGCTGAGCAACGAGCTGAACTCGTTCGAATAAACTCGAAACTCACGAGCTTTTCACAAATATCAAGATCGCTTAACTCGATTCAACTCAGTTCGTTTAGTTCGCTCACATTCGTTATTTTGCTTCTATTTGTTCCTGCGTACAAGTCGTTCGAAGAAAAGAAATTAAAATTGTGGTGCGCCGAACAATGGAAAAAAGTTGAAACTCGAAAAAAGGAGTAGCTCGACTCTCAGATAAGTTGCAATAGTCCGATATAGATAACGAACGAACTGAACATGAATGAGTTAAGGCGACTGAATCGAGTTGTTCGAGCTTAACTCGTGGCGTAAGGAAAAATCGATCAGCTCGTTGCACAGCATATAATATACGTACAAGTAATTTGTTATTGTTAACTTTATTGCCACAATATGATAGGGCCCATACACGTTCAGATTATTCATACTGTCAACTGTACGACCAAGTCGTACGTTCGCGTCATATGGTAGGATTTTTTCATACGACTTGCCCTCAGACGTTCAGACCTCTCAAAATCTGATGAAAAATCTGAACGTGTATGGGCCCTATAAGAACATTTAAATTTGCTTGCTTTTTGAGGCTATGGAAAATAGTAGAATCTATAATTAATTTGAAATTGTTTACTTTTATCGCCACGATGAAGCCCTTTGTTCGCTCGTTTATAATCTATTGAAAAAAAATTATCTACACTAAAAAAACTGTAATAAAAGCGCCCCAGGCATCTAACAAAATACATTAATATCCCCCTATAGTTAAGGGTAAAATCGAATGGTTATGGAAAAAATTAAATAACATGGAATGAAATAAAATAGCTTCTGGTAATTTTTTGGATATTTTTGAGGCATTAGCTTCATTTCTTAAATTCTTATAGCTTCTTGAGGAGTGCAATAATTTGTTTTTATAAAGGAAGCAGACAGAATCAGCGCAGTTATTTGCGAAACTTCATTTAAGACGTTTGAGTTAATCCAAGAGGATCACATAGGCATGCCAAAGCCTACATATGTTATAAATATAAATTTGAAAAATCGTAAGCTCCACACATACCTACACATAAGTTTAATGCCTTAATGCTTATCTACCACAAACATCTATAAACTTAAGTCTCGCTTATGTCGCTGGCTACGATTGAAATCAAAAGAGTGAGCAATATACTTACGAAGCTACATACGCACATATTGGAACACTTGGCATATTAACATAACTAAAGTATTTCAACATAAAGAGGAGCGACAACAAAACAACCCATAATTTCTTTAAAAGTCAGACAGAGGCTAGCAAGTATGATGACGGTGGCATAGCTTGTAAAGGTTATGGACAAGCGACGACGCACCTGGATGATATAACTACCAAATATATTCAATATTTAAAACATAAAGGGGAGGACTTTTTTAAAACTCTGAGACATTACAACGCAATTTAATGCTGGACTGTGTGCAAACGCAAAACAATGAGACTGATTGTCGACAACTGATATCGGCTCAAGTCAATAGGTATACGAATCAGTTGGGAAAGCAAGGAGCGGATATGTGTTGTTACTCTTGTGATAATTATCACCAACATATGTGCGTAAATCATCAAAAATCAATTTAAAGAAATCTATTAAATAAATTCATATACATAATATGTATATATGGGAAAGAAGACCCGCAGTTCCATGTTACAAAATCGGTATTTGATGATATTCAAATTATGTCAACACAATGGTCCCAGTTACAAAAAAAAAAAAAAAAGAGTAATGGGACCATGTCACTGCGATGGTATCGCCGCTAGGGTAATTGCTATACAATTATTTATATATGTTAACCGCAGGGTAAATATATAATCAAATTTGATAGATATAACACGTAGCGATTGATAGACATATTGTCAAACCTGACAAATGAAAGTGAAAATACT
Source organism: Meiosimyza platycephala (assembly GCA_963662105.1). Classification (NCBI taxonomy): domain Eukaryota; kingdom Metazoa; phylum Arthropoda; class Insecta; order Diptera; family Lauxaniidae; genus Meiosimyza; species Meiosimyza platycephala. The sequence goes on from OY759210.1 coordinate 16,522,116, forward strand.
TCTTTGTTTTTTTCCATTCAACTTGAAGAAGACTATGTCACGTGTGTGTTCCAAGCGCCATCATTTTCTGTCCGAAAGATTGTTGTTCTCATGCTGTGAGTTTTGTTATTTGGTCTCTTGATTCTCTTTTATCAAATGCGTCACTGTTACCATAAATTACCATTGATCATTTATAACACTTATCGGTAGCTATTTATGTTAAATCTAAATAACAAAGTGTAAATTTGTTAACATTTTTGTATTATTCCTGGTAATCCTGAAGTGAAGGATTTGAGAAAAATATTTCTTATACGAAGTTGTTTAGACAACATGATTGTTTTCAAATGAGGGCTTATTATTCCTAAGAAATGAAATGGAATGTCGCTTCTTTGGAACTTTACAAATTCATTTGAAATATTCAGTTGATTTTTTTATTCCTTTTAAATTGGAACACAGTTTTTCTTATTAATGATTTTAAGGTATTAAACAAAACATTTTTTTGAATAATATTTGAATTAAGATCAGTTGAAGCAACTTACAGTTTGATGTACATATGTAAGTAAGAAATGTTTTTTCATGGAATCGAATTATTACAAATTTTTGTTAATTTTTTAAATTAGATTGGTATGTCCTAAATTGATGTGTCCTTCAAACATATTAAGAGGTGTTCTAGTTTCTAAGGATTTCATAATTGAGAATTTTCTTCGAATGGAATTTTTCAAATAAGAGGTGATTTGAAGCTTTGAGCTTTGTTAAAATCTTTGTTGAATCAATTTCTTTACAATGCCGTGTTGCGTTTTTGCAAATTTCAAAATGTAAAAAAACCCAAAAATAGATTTGGATTTTAAAAATTTTCCGAAAATTTTTAGTTTTTGCGTTAGTGATAAAAACAGAGAGATTAAGATTCGACTTGGTGTGTACATTCAGCCTTAAGAATCAATAAAGAGTAACACATTATTCAGAATGTTGTCGGGTTGGAGACTTAGTCATAGACATAAATGGCGCTTTCGGCAAAGATGTATCAAATATCTCATGAAACAATTTCGATCTGGATTCGATTTTAGCAGCTCCAAATTTAAAGAACCTTGTTAGTAGCATTCGCGGTTAATTTTACATACATTTTATTTGTAGTTACTTCCTGGTAAGTGACCAAAAATATGAAAAATTTTAAAGATCTCACAGTTTTGATCAATCGATCCGATAATACAAGCCAAGCATATGTAATATTCCTGTATTGTTGTATATAATATTTCTTAGCTACGAGTGGGCAACTCACAAGGTATTGTAACGTGTCCCAGTGATGAACGAAATGCTTTGTAACGCTTTGGCGCAAAATATACTAAGCCAATTTTAATGTTTTCATTTTTAAATCAACATAATTGTGCTAAAGAAGGTTACTGCATACTTATTTTGTTTAGAAGTTTCCTGGACGATATGAAATCCTTCTAAGTTTGGAGTTGTAACTACTAATGAATGCCATAGTATTTCTTTATACAAATTATAAAGTGAGTTGTCAACTCTTGTACCGTTGTTGATACATTCAAAACGCCAGTCGTAATTATAAATTAAATGTACATCATTCTTCTCACCAACAACAAAACAAAGACCCTACTTAATTCAGAAGCAACAAGTATTTAAAGCTATATCCTTAAAATTACAGAAAACCACTTGACACGCGCAAATTAACACCGTTTAAGCAACAAACATTCGTATTTACCTGTTACTCAAGATACATACAAGGACCGCATCAATATTTACCTGTGCAGCATGCGACGACATCAGGTGATTAGGATGTGTGCACCGCAACTAACAAGGATAAAGTCAAGTGTGTTGTCCTGCGTAGTTGAGTAGCTAAACAGTGGCTGACTTTAGTTTTAGTAGGAGTTCCTCTATACAACTTAAAATGGTACCTGTGCGTTTTAAATGACCACAGTTTAAGAATGCTACTATGGTGTCGATGATGATAATGATCGGTGAAGATCGGTCATTTCATATAATAGTCACGTGTTTGCATGTGGTGCATTTCAAGTGTACAGAATCTTTTGAATATTGCGGGTTTTTTGCTGGAGTGTATGGTGTGGATTTTTTGAGAGCTATGAGGATTGGCATATAAAAACGCACATGCTGGATATTTTTAGTGCTAATTATGGTTGGGTTTTAGTGAAAAGTATTTTTTTAAACTTTACTGATATGGAAATGTAGCGATTATATAAAAAATCAAGCAACTTTTTTAAGAGTTTTGTTTCCTACTGGCAAATTTGTTCGTTTATGTTTCGAAAATTAAGTTCTAAAAAAATTTCAATAGCAGACTAGGATATTTGTTATATAGTACATATATCCTTAGTATTTACCCATACTGTTTGTACATGTTGCTTCCTTCCCAAGGGCCAACAACATAATTGGACTTTTTGAATGCGATAACTGTGAAAAATAAATTTTAGCGCCTTCACCTTCAAAAAGGTAAAATAACAAATCAGCAATATGGTGCGAAACACAATATATGGGTATTTATGTACTTACCAGAAAGGACCCGTTAAAGGCAAAGGACACACACACGTTACGCATGTTTTTCTTAAGCGTAAACAACGAGCAGCGATGTTGTTACAATGATGGTTGTTTTTACCACAGCGCCATACCAAACGCCGGAAAGTTTTACTTTTTAAATAAAATAAATTTTTCTCACATCAATTAGTAGTGGGAAATCGGCATTCGTATGCATATGTTAGCAAATAAGCAAAACGTAAACTCATGTGCAACATATGACCCATGAAAGACGTGTGTGCCGCACGTTGCAAATAGGTAGACAATGCCCGAGATGAAGAACATAACAAGAAGGCACCAAGCTGTCTGGTCATCCTGTAAAAATTACTGTGTTGATTCAGTAAATTCCATGCGGTATTTCCTTGCTGCTGTGTTGGAAAATTACATATAGGCGAGTCTGTGAAATGTGTGCGTATGTGAATGTGAAAAACGTACAATTATAATAAATTTATTTTTTATTGTTGCTCTATGATGAGTAAAGTAATAAAATATTACGGCGATTTTATAGTCATATGAAGATAGTTAGATAGATATACATACATACATATGTTTGTATGGATTTGCGAACAGACTGCTATATGCATCAGTATGTATGGGAGTTACGGCTTGCATGACTTCAAATGTTTACCAACATGGGTTTTTTCACGTATCGGTATGGGAGAATTTGGAGGAAAATCCTTTGTAGGATGTAGCTTTCGCTGTATATATTGGAATTTTTATTTATTTTTAATTTTCAACCAGCTGCGTTCAACATGAGAAAATTTGTTTAAGGAAAATCGCGGGATATTTTTGAAATATCAAGTTGATATATGATGAAATTTGTAAATTTTTAATATGCAAAAATTTTGTATTATTTGGAAAATACAGAAATTTTTTACTGAAAATGTACATTAGAGATGTAATTAAGCACTAAATAATTTGAAAATTGTGGTCGTTTTCAAATAAGTTCGACTGAGAAATTTGAGCCTTTAATGAAAAGTTAGCAAAGCTGAAAACTGAACTTGAAAGCTGATAAGCATCAGTTCAGATTCGGTACTAATTTGAACGATCAATTCGCTTCGACTTCAACTACTGGAGTATGGTGTACTTTGAGTGTCTTCCAGATAGTTAAATGGTAAATAACGAATATTATTTAGATGTCATGAAGCACTTGTATGTGAATGTCAGCCGAGATAGATCAGATTTTTTGAACGACAACAATTTATGGGTTTTGCATTAACTCATTTTCGGACACTAGTCGATTTTTCGACCACAAAATTGTAGTCATTTATAATTTTTTTTTTTTTATATAAAGAAATTACTTTTGTCCTCTCTTCTTTTTTTTTAAATAAACTATTGTGAAAATTTTTTTTCACGATTGTAATGTAATTCTTATACACTGAAAAAATGAAAAATGAAAAATGGGTTAAAGAAAGAATTTGATTTTTCGATAAGAAAAAATGTTTGTGGACGAAAATGAGTTAGCAAATAAAGTCGTCATATGTGCAAGAGTTTCTTACAAATAACTCAACGTATTAACCTGATAGTCCCGTCTGCCTTTTTGCTGTTCCAGAAGCAAAAAATTACCATTTCAGGGAAGGCGATGTGAATCGGTTGGTCTTTGTCTGCTCATAAAAAAGTCCCCTCGTTAAGCACCGGCGTGCTCAGCTAAAATCATACGTGCTTTTTTTCATATGTGCTGAAATGGACATCACTGATTTAAAGAATCAAATCCTTTATTAAAATTTCATAGAGCGAAATCAAAATTTTTCAATTTCAAACTAAGGATTTTGTAATTCATTTGCCCGAGAAATATTCCCTTTGCCATCTATTTCGATTACTAATTGCAATCCCTGTGAATGAAATGAATCACATATTGATTGAATCAAATTGAAATTGATGCCCTGGAATTGAAAAAGTGGATTTGAATATCAAGCCGTTGGTATGCAATTGAAAAGTTTTAGCAAGTTTTCACCAATTATGGTATGGCACCTTCGAAACGAACACAATTTTTGTCACATCGTATAAGGGGAATAACGAGAGTATTGAGTAATTTTTCACTAAACCAAAAATTAGTTGAAAAATTTAATTATGAAATCTAAATTAATTTTTCAATGTTTGGATCATAACCAAAATCCGGTCATTATTCTGATAATAGCATCTATGACCACTTTGTTACTGTGCTGTTTTTAATACTACTATTCCTATTATTCCAACTTAGTATTATTCTCATCTTACCTAAGATGAGAGTCTCAAGCATTACAATAATAAGATGTGATTAAATGTTGCTTTGCTTACAATTCCACCAAAAACTCATAACCACTGCCGCGCTAATCAAAATATTGACCATTACTTTTTATAAAACTGGGTTAAACACCAAATTATTCACTGTCAGCCAACTAAATAAAATAACAACAACAATAGGAGCTTCTAACTCGAGGCTACTCCTGCTTAGCTGATCCTCATCTTTGACAAATGAACATTTGTTGGTTCAATTGCAACGAATGAGCGCGCGTCCATTAAGCAGCAGCACGAAGCGGCAGCAGCAGCAATCGTAGCAATTTTACGATTGTTGCATTGCAATTTTCTTGGTGATTTTCGATATGCTGATAAGATTTTTCTTTATTTTTGTTGTTGGTTATTTTTAATGCACAACTCTTTTTTTTTAGACAAAAACTCTTTTTCAGAAAATTTGCTATATTAGCGATTTTTATGCGCCCGCATTTGTGTTTGAGTCCATTAAACAGCAGCCGCTTCAGGTTGTTATGCTCACTGGCAATTGCCAACAATTGTTGCTATGGCTTTGTTTTATATTTTTTTTTTTCTCTTTAAGTTTTTGGAGGACTTTATTGCAAATTTGAATATCATCCGCATTAGTTGGGATAACGAAGCAGGTCATGGTTATCCAAATACTAAAATACAAAAAGCAAAGCAATGTGTATGCGCATGCGCGCGCATTCACGCGACGAAAGTTGCAAAAAAAATGAAAAACGAAACGTCGCCATTAAAACAAAACAAAATGGTTTTTATTATAGTTTTCTTTGATTTTGATCGGTTTTGTTTGATATAGAAAACGAAATCATTTTCACAATTGAAGTTTTATTTATTTTTGGGAATTTTTCAGTATTGGCAACACGCAGCGTTGAAAATATGACACAGTTTCATGCAGTAAATAAATATTTAGTGTCGATTTATCAATACTCTGTTAAGTATCTGATGAAATTTAAGCTGATAATTTCAAAAATGATTGTCTAAACAATTTAGATATGTCCTGCAATTGACTGAAGTAGACATCGCTTAGATGCAGACACTGCATATAACGGGTGTGATGACTTAATGCATAAGCTTCAATCAAGCGTTCTACTTTTTTTCTAATACTCGGCGAATTCAGAATCAGAATAATGTATACCATCGTCCAATTTATCCATATATTGCTCTTCCAAATTCAACAAATTCATTATAACATTTGCATTTGATGCGATTTCTATTCATTGTTTCTGCAATGAAGTATTCAAATTTATTTTATTTATTTAATTTTTTGGTTGTTTTTGATGGATAAATTTAATGAAATTCAGTTTAGATTAAAAATTCTTTATAAAAAATATTTTAATTTAATGGAAATTGAAAACATCTCCACTAAAATTTTCAGTGGTGTTGGAAAATATCTCTACTAAATTTTTTAGTGGTAATGTTATGTCGGTTCAGTTCAGTTCAGTTTAGAGTTCCACTAAATGTTTAGCTCTTGATAAAAATCCTTCTCACCAAATTCAGTGAATAATAGAACCACTAATCCGAAAATGAAAGAAAGGATTTTTAAAGAAATCGCATTATCGTGTAGCAGAAAATTGAGTGACAGGCTAGTTAATGCTAGGCCAAACTATAATAGTTTGTCCTGAAATGGTAAATTTTTTTATCAGGACATACTAGTTCGTCCTAGGCTAAACTAGTTTATCCTAACACGTATCCGATAAACTAGTTTCGCCTAGGAAAAACTAGTTCATCCTAAAAACTAGTTTGGCCGGTAACACATACAATTATTGTACTACTCCCCTATTGAAAACTCTGAAAATTTTAGCTCCATTCATTTTCTTTTTTCTCATAAATATGCGTTCTCCCCAAGCATAAACCAAATCGAAATTGCTGTCACCGTCTCGAAAATAAAAGAAGTTGACTGATTTTTCTATATCGGTCATTCTTTTATTAAACGCACACTTTATATTTTTTTTTTGACGTTTTTGAATATTTTTTGAAACAAAATTTCTCAAAAACTATAGGAGAAAGGATGAAAACTCATTTAATCATTTTTGTTTAGAAATAATATAACTTTATAAATAAAATTAAAAAAATTTGAATAAATTTGTTTAAACATTAATTTTTTTAATTAAAAAAATTTTTCTCAAAATATTTTCCATATAACACCTTTTGTTTTTTTTTTATTTTTCTATATGTTATTCGTCAATCAATCCTAAGAATGCATGTGCTTTCATATCGAAATTCCCGCCATAACTTTAGAAACTACGAATTTTTTACTGATGACGCGCATGGTGTGTTTTTCAACATAAAATTCAACATAAAAATTTTTTTTTATTTTTTTTTTTTTTTTAATGTTATTTGCAATCAATCCTAAGAATGTATCTGCATTCAAAATGAAATTCCCAACAAACTTTGGGAAATATGATACAATTCATACAATTAGACTGAAACGCGCCTTCATAAAACGCTCATATTTTCCAAAGCTATGGCGAGAATTTTGAATTGAATGCAGATTCATTCTTAGGATTGATTGAAAATAACATTACAAAAAAAAAAACAAAAAAAAAATTTTTTTGTCGAAATTTATTTTGAAAAAACATGGTGCGCGTCATCAGTAAAAAATTTGTAGTTTCCAAAGTTATGGCAGGAATTTCGATATGAAAGCACATGTATTCATAGGATTGATTGGGGAATAACATATAAAAATATAAAAAAAAAAACAAAAAAACTAAAAAATTAATGTTTTAACAAAATTATTTAAGTTTTTTAATTTTTTTTATAAAGTTTTAGTATTTCTTAACAAAAATGATTAAATGGTTTTTCTTCCTATCTCTTATAGTTTTTGAGATATTTCGTTTCAAAAAATGTTCAAAATCGTCAAAAAAAACAAAGTGTGCGTTTATTAAAAGAATGACCGATATTGATATTTTTTTCTTTTTAGGCTATATGAGTATTTCACTAACCTTGAACATATGTTTTGAAAACATTTCTTATGGCTGAAAATATCAGCTCTACCAAAAAAGAAATATCAGCATATAAAATATTAGGATTAAGTTGAGCCTTATAAATAAAATTTTTTGAAAGTCTATCTCTCATAAGGCCATATGGCTTATTATTACGGTCTCGAAATAATCGTAATTTTCAATAATTTGGGTCAAAAAAATTACAAGAATGGAAAAGACGAAATGCGAGTTTAAATATACAGATGATATTCTTTTGACGAGAAGCGTCATGATATTTAATTTTGTGAGTTTTATGTTTAAAATCGAAAAAAATCGCAATTTTGTATTTTTTTCGATCTGAAATAATCGTAATTTTCGATTTTAGTTTTTTTCGTTCCAAAATAATCTTAATTTTTATTTTTTTCAATTAAAAATTATCTTTATATTTTATTTTTTTTTTTTCGATCAAAAATAATCGATATTTGGATTTTTATTATCGATATTTTAAATTTTATTATATTTATATCAAATTTATCCATAATTTTCTATTTCTGTCAATTGAGCCAATTATTATTTTTGTACACCGATCTATGAAACTCTCAAATAGATTTTGTTTGGCACCCAATCTCCACTGCCCTTTGGTTTATGCGTAGTTCTAAGATACTGCGCTGTTCTTTAAGCTGCTCACAATTTTTTGACGACACTACGGATCCGCAGACGCTGCCTGCAACAGAAGCTTTCTTGCTCTAGATTGATATTCTTTTCGTGATTTCTTAAAAGTGTCATTCTTTGTGACTTTAAAAATCGTAACGTATACCCCCAAATTTAAGTTTGTTATACAAAAATGTTGCTACATTTGGGATCCTAATAGCTACATTTTTCAAGCAAAAAAAAAAATAATAAATTTAACAAAAAAAGAATATCTCAAAAATTGTAACAAATTCGTGAGAAAACAAGTCTCGACATCAAGCACCAATTTACGTTAAGGGGGGAGTATTAGAAAGAAAGAAAAAATGGAATCTTAACATAAGAAGAAAACTACACCACCTCGAGAGATCGTGACATCACATCAGTAGATTGTCATTATTTTCGACAATAATTTGTTGTTGTTGTTATTGTTGGGATTTCACTTTTTATTTCTTTTTTCTTATTATTTTGTTGCTGTTGTAACCTGAAACTTATACAACAATTTAGTAGCTGATCTGCATAATATTAAATATTTATTACAATTATTTTTATTTGTATTCATAACTTTTTTGACTTTTTTTCTTTTCTTTTCATTTTGATCTGAACAATTGCAACTGTTGCTGCTGCTGTAGTCTCTTTTTTCTTTGGTGCTTTATCGGTGATTTCATCGTTTCACTGACTATTTGTGATGCTTTTGTCATGATTTCCTTTAGAAATGCAAAAACTTTTTGTTGTCTCCGTTATTGTTGCTTTTTTTCCTATGATTATTGTTGTTGTTTGACTTCCTAAAAGTATTAAAAAATAAAAAAATACGCAGCAAGCAAAGTTTAAAGACATACGAAACTACTTGTCGTTAGTACTTTTTTTTCTTCTATTCTTTATTTTATTTCAAAAAAAAAAAAGTCATGCAAGTTCATGTCGGAAATTTAGGTTATTGAACTGGGTTTTGTAAAAATAAATGTATATAGATATGAAAATATTATATTTTAGAATATTTGCTCGGGATTTTATTTCCTCAAACCCATTTCTTAAGGAATATATTAAATATATAAAAATCTTCTAGATGGAGGCCAGTTGGCAATGGGTACATGTGACATTTTTAAATTTTGGAAGGAAACTACTTTAAAATCAAAGCTATAAGTTCTTAAAGCGAATTGGTGCGCTATCTCAATCTCATCAATTGAGACTTTCGAATCAAAAAGCCCATTGCTGAATGCGCAGCATCATGACATCTCGCCTCATCTTGTTAGAACTAGAAGTCTTCGAGACTTTTTTTCATGCATTTGCAATAACACCAAGTGTGCTAACATCCACCGTCATCGTTCGCTATCTTCGCCAGTAAAATCTTCTCATTTCGCAATCATTGAAGAACTACGCAAGAGAACTTATAATAGACGAAATGTATGACGAACATTTGCTAAAGCTAAAAAAAAATGCTTACTTTTCCTAACATTTGAATGAAATTTTTGGCTTAGACCTGCTATAAGTGCACATTCATTTCACAAAAAAATTCAGCTTTAAAAAAAAACTGGATCAAATTTTGTATAAATTTCTTAAAGTTATATGCCGTAAAGTTATATGCTGATCTTATTGTCATTAATGTAATTCATTTTTTTTTTTTTTTTTTTTTGACAACTTGGAATAGCAATTAGGTGGTGAATGCTTACAAAAAACTGATCATCTTATTCGTAAAGGTGTGATAACTATTATGAAACAACGTTGAGAAATTCAAATGTGTCGAAATTTCTTGGAAGTGCAACGAAAGGAAGAGCGTGTGGCTTTGATATGTATTCAAAAGTTGGTATTTTTAATTCAGCTTTATTCAGTTGAAAGTAAAAATCATGTAATATTTATTGATTCTCGGATTATTGCAGCACATAACGTATATTCGTCATATGTAAATATATATTTATATACATATATGAAACATTTCAGATTCATTGAAAACATGGTGTGTAAAATATTGTGAAGAGCAAAACTTTCAACAGTAAAGGGTATAGTTACTTTGAGAATGTAAAATGTTGAAAGTTTTCGGGGCAATGTTAGAGATTTAGTAAACCATTTATTTCAAAAATGAAAATAATTTCATGAAAATTATTAATGTTCTTTAATTTGGCAAGAAAAATAACATGGTAAAACTTATTGTAGGATTTAGGGAAGAACGCTTTAGTTGACTTACCCTTTATAAAAAAAGATCGAAAATTTTCATATACCCAGCTTCTACAATCTAAGCTTCAAGAAAATACTTTTGAAACAATCTTATATCGTTTATAATAAAGCTTTGGATTACGTGTTTAACTCCATGCAATAGCGAACTCTCTAACAAAAAGATTCCGTCAAAAGTCGTTGCGCCATAAAGTGCAAAGTTTGTCAATTTCGGATTTTTTGGCTTTTTTTTTTTTTAAAAAAATATAAAAACTTATTCATTCATATTAATACAGCATGTGAAGCAATTTGATTTATATGCAAAATATTTTAGCTTTAATTTAATATTTTAATTCTCTTTTATGATCGGTAGCATAAAAAAAACCAGTTCAATGGTCGTTCAAATCTTCATGGACATTTTAAACAGGGTACATTTTAAACAGGGTTTCGACGAAACAGTCAGACGACTGAGTATCCCTGTGAAATTTCAATTTAAACCAGCAATCTCGTATTTATGCTTTATGAAATAATATTAACGAACTAGGTCGGCACAAGTATCTGTTCTGATGTGGACCTCCTTAACTGATATATATAAAATATTGGTTGTTGTAAAATATAGTTAGATGAATATATGATGAAAGTTGCAATATAACCCATTCAAAATGTCTATGAAGTTTCAAATGACCATTGAGTTGGTTTCTTTTATGCTACTGATCATAAGAGAATTAATATATTAAATCATTAGATATGATAGAGTTCCATTACTTTTATAAACCTTTAAAGAGAAGTTAAGTAGAACTGGAAACTACAACTTTTGTGTCAGACGTTATGGATAGAATAAGTCAATATTTTAAGTGACATGGAATTATTTAGCAAAAACTTTTTACGGACTTTTTAGCTCTTGCTATTTTCGTTTCTCGCTTTGGTATAGCTGCCTTAATAAAACAAAAAATAAGGACACACTGCGTCATTTATCGTCAGGTATTTCCAGCTAAAATACTTTCGAAATGTTTTATTAATACTTGCCTTAGTAGATGCCAACTTTGTTAAAAGCAATGCGGTCAATGCTCTCGTCAGTTTAAAAAATTATGCACTGATATAATTTCCGATCCCAAAACGCAGTTTTTCACACCAGAATTCGTTGACTTCTGAACGGAAATATGATGGTGAGGCTGTACGAACAGGCAGAGGAAATAAATTTTTTGTTTTATCTAATAAAGAGACAAAAGTCTTCGAAACACATTTGACTTATTTAGTTAACTTTTTGTGCAACTAAATAAATTTAATCTTCGTTTGCAAGGTTCAGGAAAAATTGCATGAGCATCATTTTTCCACATGAAGTTAAGCTCAATGCGTTCACCTAAGAATTTGTTAAAATTAAGAAAATAACTTTTCTCGACTGAGTTGAAATTTAAGAAAATGTATAAAAAAAACTTTAAACTTGCAACACTTATGAAATCAATTTAATCCATATTTTCCAGATCCTATCATTATCAACAATTTCGAGGTTCACGACGAAAATTATGAAAATGTAATTGAATTGCAAAATGATAGTAACCCTAGTAGCACAAGGAAAAGTTATCAAGACAAAAATCCAGCTCTCAAAGCCGTAATGTCTTTAAACAGCTTGGTATCGCAATAAAAAAGATGCTTTGCCAATTTAGGTTTTATAATATCTTACTAGATCATGACTCAAAACCATAATATAGAGAGACGTAAAAATGTCCTTAATATGTATTTTTAAAGTTTATAATAGGCTGACTATCAAGACATTACATGGCATGTCTAGTGTATGTCCTTATACTGTAGACATAAAAGTCACTTGAAAGTCATGCCACCTCATGTTTTCATAAGCATTTTATTATGTACATACATACAGTTTAAAGAGACCTCGCCTGCCAATTCGTATGGCAAGCCTCTTATGTGTATTTATACGAGGGCACATTACTGTTCATTTTTTGACTTTTTAAAGTACTATAATAAAACAAATGTGATCATAGATAGCATAGTACAAATAGTAAGTAAAAATTAAAATTGATTATAAATTAAAACTAAATGTAATTAAGGTCTGTAATAAAGTGTCTAATAAATACATCTTTAAAGTCTCTAAGACACTTTTTACACAATTATTTTCAAAGTGTTTGTAATGTGGCTTTTAAGGACCTCACAAAGATACTTCACCGAACCTCTTCAAAGATAACACAGAGTTGAACCTGTCTTTAAACATCATACGCGAAATGGCTCTTATAAGATCCTATAGAGAATTTATAACAATAATATGTTGTCTCTGTACTTGTCTTTAAAATGCCTTTAAAAGAAGCTATAAAACCTTTCAAAGGACATCAAAAGTCAAAAGTCAACTTTTTTTTTCTAAAATTCGAGACTTACTCTATTTTCAAATACATACATACATACTTTTGCGAGCTGAGTTTTTTAGAATAAATATATAAAGCCGTTTGAACGCTTTTCCCTACATGCGTTTGGCATCAAGCCAAGAACTCTGTACGTAGTAAAGAAAGAAATGGAGGAATGGTTACTAGAGCTGATATATACCTCGAAATCTACTGTACAAAATATAAAGAAGAAAAAATAATTTGATGACACACAGGACTCAAGAAGTACTAGAGCACTCCGGTGAAAACCTGTTGTCCTGTTATCTCAAAAGCATACCCGAATTATATATGAAGGCTATCCGATTAAATTTTACTGTAGCGTTATAGACTACGTAACACATTCGTACGTTAAAGTAGATTTCAAACAGCAACCAGGGCACGAATTTTATACCTCTGCAAAGAAGAAGCTGAGAAAATTTGATGGTAAAAAAATTTAAAAAATTTCTGAAGCAGTGTATGGTTTGGCAGGCCATGTGCGTGTTAGAACTGAGGAATATCTGTTTCATAACACAGTGCACAATAAATTCCGAAGCTTATATTGAGGACTACCATGAAAAATCGGTCTAATGGTACATGGCACTTGAAAAGTTAAGAAATACTCGTATAGAGAGATATGAAAATTTGGAAGTAGAAGGGGTGTGAACTATAAAGACAGAACAAGCAAGATAAAGAACTAAAATAATAACTAAAATAGAAACTGATTTTCAAGAGTAGGTAACAGATAGAGCATGAAGTAACTTTTTATTAAATTGATAGAAAAAAAGAAAATAATTGAGAAAGCGGTTTTTTCCATGTTGTTTTTAGATATTTATAACTTTGGTTTGGTATTGCAATTTTGACCGATTCAATTTAAAACTTTTTTAAAAAGTTTTAATTCTAATAAAAGGGTATATAGCACTTAAGTTAAATATCAAATCAACACCCAACCAGATGCACCCTGTTAGAGCATAGCATGTTTTCTACGTTATTTCTCTAAGTCTACACCTTGAACCTATTGCTGACCTGTTTGGCAAAAAGTTAACGATGTTTCTATGCAAAATGCAAATATTTTGCAACACAAGTAAACAAAATCCATAAAATAATTTAGTATTCCATCAGAAATTCCACTGAGAAGAACTTATGTCGATACCATTTCTAATACGACGAGATTCTAATGAAATTTAGAATATTTGGTAGTTGTTGATGTCGATATGACGATGTTGATAAAAACACCAAGTTGCGCATTGCAAACGTGTGAGCTTGCATTTGGCGCCAAAAAAAAAGTCTGATGAGAGGGGATGGCAGCAGCACAAGATGCCAAAAAGTCGGCCACAATAAAAGCAAACGGAAAGAAAAGTACCAAGTGGGTTCAATGTTTAAGTAACATTGACACATGCCAAGGTGGGTTAACTGTACTTCTTTAGAATTTTTGTTATTTTTCAAATGCAATGTTTTTGATCCTAAATGCAAATGAATTTTATTATTGAATTAAAGATATTTTTTGCATTCGCACAGACTACACTAGATAACATTGATTATGGTTCTATGGAACATTCTCTTGTAAGAAAATTTCTATGTACGAAAATGCAATTTAAAGATAGTGATTTAAAAATATGAAATATTTTATTGTGTAAAATTTATTCGGCATTCTGTATATGGGGCATTCCAGATCAAATCGGATTTCATTTTGCTTTTGCATCCTAATTTGCTTTTTAAATTTTTTTCTTTTATAAAGCTATTTAAGAGACATCCATTTTTAAATAGGTTGATAAAAAAATTTAAATAAAAATATGGAGAATACTCCCAACCACTACATACTAAAAGAAAAAAAAATTCAAAAAATCAGAGATTTAAAAGTAAAATGGTGTCCGATTTGGAATGGAGTTTGGTTCCCCATGCATAATTAAACAAATCAAACTTATAAATAAATATATACATACATCAAAATTAAGTAGCTTTCAATTGGTAAATAAGGAATATTATTAAGGAATCATGAAGCGGTTGAGAATGTCCATCGAAAACGGCCTGATTTGTGGAAGAACAACTCATGGATTTTTCAGCACGACAACGCACCATCGGATAAAATCATCATTGTGAAGAGTTTTTCGACCATATTACTCTTACATGACCCCGTCTGATTTAATCCTGTTCCCGAAGCTAAGACAACCACTTCGAGGAAATATAGCCATAAAAACAAATTCGCTGAAGGCTGTTCCTCAATAAGCCGGGTTAGGACAAGACGGGATCAAACGCTGGCGTAGTTGTAAAGCAAATTGTGGGGCGTTCTTTGATAGCGACAAAGTAAAAATATTAAGAAAAATAATTTTTTTTCAATTAAGCTAACAATTTCAGAAACTTTTTTGCAGCAACAATATTAATCGTCTGTCTTGAATAGAATGTTTTCAAAGAAAATATTTTTTTTATTGCCGTAGTATTTTTATATAGAAAATGTGTTTACTAGTGTCCCTAACGCCAAGTACTGATTTTTTTTTTTTTTTTGTTTTCGTATTGAATCACGCTACATGTTACTAGTCTTTCTTATAAGCGAGCAGCATTTTTTTTGCACAGCATGGTTGTTTTGTTTTTAATTCGAGATAAGCGCCATCTGCATTTTTGTTTTGTTTTATTTTATTTGAAAGAAACGCAAAATAAATTAACTTGTTTACTGACTTTGATGCTGCGATGCTTTTCATAAAAACATTTATGAGAATTTCAAGATGAATAGGTAGATTCTGACGAATGTTGTGCGAAATTGACTACATTGTAGCATTGGCGGCATTAACATTCGAAATGGCGCAGTCCTTTTAGGCTGTCTGATATTTTGTATATTCGAGCACATGTGCTTAACATGTGTGGTAGCAATGAATGGCATAAGAGTTCTAAAGCGGGTAGTGCATAGGTGTGAGTTACATATCTGCGAAAGGAGTTACTGTAGATTAGAGAAGGTTACCTACTTGTAAAATGAATGATGCAAACCTTCTAGGATGTTAGTGTAAAAAAATACAAAAAAATTTATTTTTTTTTTATATTCCGCTGCAAGTTGTATGGTTTCATATGAGAAATGAATAGAGAAATATTAATGTTTAAAAACATTATATAACATCTTTATATATTAACACAAATTTATATTCTGCGTTAATTGCTGGATTTTGTTCTTGAAAATTTGCATCTTTTTGATCCATAAAGACGGTTGTTTTGAGTAGGGAACTAATTTATCTAGTTTATTATTACCATAGAAATTGTTGAAGTAATTAAGCTTAACCTTTTGAAAAATATTTCAAAAGTTCGATCCTTATTTGTAGTGGTGACTGACGAGAGCCTACATACATATGCAAGTTATGATGCCTAATGGATTTTTCATAAGTTAAGATAGACTTCTATAATATACGGATAAATAGAGATAAATACAAAAAACTTCTTCAGGAGCTGGTTACAACATCAAACTCAAAAATATTTTTTTTAAAAAAACCAAGTGCTGTAGAAAAATATTTTTAATTGCACAAAAAGCAAGAGCTAAAAAAAAGTTCTTGAAAAAAAAATCATACCAACATGCGGCGATTGCGAACTAAAAGTATTTACTTCGAGTAACAGAAAGAGCAGGTGCCTTGAAGACAAACTTTCACAAACAAAAAATACTGAAATTGCTTAACTTGAGTAACAGAAATGGCTGAACGAACTGGTGCTTTAAAGACAAAATTACACTAACAAAAAGCATACAGCGAACCGAAATTGTTTGACTTGAATAACGAAGCCAGTGTTTTGAAGAAAACATTACACAAATAAAAAGCATGCGGCGATGGTGGACCGAAAAATTATATCAAATAACGAAAAGAACTAAACGAGCCGGTGCCTTGAAAACAAATTTACACAAATAAAAAGCAAACATAGCTATTTCGCTGACTGTACTTCTGTGGGTTTTGAATGTTTTGTTTGTTTGACTTTGTCAGCGAAACAGTTATATGTGCGTACAATGTTTTATATCTTTCTTACGATAAAATGTTATTACGAAAATAACGGTAAAAAGAGTATGCAGAGTGCAAGCAGGATTTGCAGAAAGTAATTTGGAATGTTGCTGTTGTTATTTGCTTTGAAAATAGTACCGTAGGGTGGCTTGGCAATGATGAAAAAAAAGTTGTCATTATGATTTTGGGGAAAAAAATCTCCTGACCTCTAATGTGGGTTAACAGGCAATAAACTCATGTCATTTTTCTCTCATATTAATGCAAATCCACAGTAAAATTTTAAGCGTAAAAAAAACTTGGGGTTTTTGAGAAAATCAGCCTTGTTTTTTTTTCATAAAAAGCGCTATAACTCCAATAACGCCAATTTTCAACAATTTTCAAAATTTCTTAAAGATTCTGACAGAGAATCAGAAGTTTCATTAGAAACAAAAGACAAAAATTAATTATTTTGATTTGGATGAAAATGCGACTATTTTGAAGCAATTTTCAGCGGTTTTTCAAGCTCTGACACTAAAACTTTAAATGGGCATAACTTCGTAACGTCCCCCAAGGACGTTATATTCCCTTAATTACTTTGAAAAACAACATATTTAATTGGCAACCAATTCTGAAATTTGAAGTCACTCCGACTGCATGGTTTGAAATGGATTTGGTCTGAAAATTTTTTGTTATTACTTTAAGAGCTGTACGAGTTGAAAGAGCTTGAGCTGTGCATCCTTGACTTGCGCATTCCATCAAGGCTAAAAATTTGTTGAGAGATGTCAATAGATGTATTATAAAAATTGAAACTCTGTCACTTGAATTCAGCAGCAAACAAGAGCCCTATGCCTAAAAACGACCTATTTTCTTTTTTCAAATTATAAGAAAAATACTAGAGTTTTCAGAGAAATACCTAACTGTAGAAATATGTCCAGTAAGGGGCCGTTCAAGTATTACGTAACGCAACTTTTAAAGATTTTTCCCCTCCCCTTTCCCTGTCCTTAAACGTTACGGTGACCATGGTTACCTAAATGTTACAATTATGTTGCGCATAGTACCGTAAAGTCATTTTAGCGACTTTTGTTATGTTTTAGTCGCGTTTGCGATAATAATAAATAAAACAAGAGATTTTTAACTTGTAGCGTAACGCGTCCTTCGTACCCTCTCCCCCCTCTAAATGCATTACGTTATACTTGAACGGCCCCTAATGTCGATTTTATTTTATTTTACCTGGCAATTCTTTATCGTTCTTGATACCACAGCTCCTCCTGATGGTTGCCTGCTTTAAATTCCTATGCATACTCTATTTGATGTCAATCTAGTATTTGGGTAAAGTAACCTCCAAGCTATACAATGGTAAGGAGGAAAATTTTTTTTTATTATTAGTAGAAAATAAATTTATTTCTATTAGAATATTGCAGTCTTTGAATTCGGGGCAAAGTCACTTGTAATTAATAATCTGACATCCAAAATTTAGAATACAGTTCAAATTAAACTATTTTTCTTACTACTCACTACTTTTTCTTACAAATGTATATATACATACCTATTGAAGACAACTCAATACATGACACTTTCAAAAGTCACCTTTATTTTGCAAAATTATCCACGGTTACAAAGGAAATTTCAACCATTAGCATATAGCTCATAAATCCAATGACTTGTGCGCAACATATGCGGAAAAATTTTATGTTCGTTACAAAATTTTCCCTTTATGTTCGAAATTAAGTAAAACGACTAGTGCGGCGCTAGGATCACGCAGGATTAAAGCGGCGTTTATTTTTCCAATATCATATGCTCTTTGTTTTGCCACATTGATGTTTGTGATGTTGTTGTTAAGTTTATGATGGGTAAATTGAATTATCGCAGTCCGGCCCACATGTGTGATGCAGATAGCCAATACGACGCGTTAGCAACAAATAACACAATAACTTGAGGTGCTAAAATCAACATTATTCATACGAAAATACAAAATTTTAGTTGCTGATAATGTATGGCGATGAAAAAAATAAAGAAATAAATATTATTTTTTCTTGCTGCCATCATATGAAGAAGCTAAAGAGTAGACAGCAGGCATGTTAAAGGGCAATATAAGGGGTGTGCAAATATTGATAAAATGGAAAACAGTGCCCGCACGCTGATCTTTAATCTTTAACGTGAATTTTTCTTAAAGATGAGCAATGCATAAGCGACTTAGCGAAGCAACGTTTTAGTCTCTTATTGAAATATAAAGTTAATAGCTAAAAAAACTAAAACTCTGAAGTTAGCTATATACCTTAGAGACTGAAGCTGCTATAGTTGTGAAAATCATCCCTAATAAATCCTTTAAATCAAATTGTTATGTGGTAAGTCTTTCTTCAAGAATCTATTCAAGAACAGCAAGCGCTTCATTGTTCTCTTTTGACTTCTGCTTTGTCTTGTAGATTTTCTATTTCAGCAATTAAATTTAAAACAAATCGGTGCCCTAAATGAAATGTTGAGAACCCACAAGATTTAAAAAAAAAATTATATTTTAAGCAAGTTTTTACAATTTTACATGAATTTATCAGACCTGGCAGACGTTGTTCTGCCCTTACCGGTAGCTGGGGCGATGAGTTTTTTTTTTGGTTATAGTCTTTGTCGATTACACATGTACCAAGACTTATTCATGTGCGTCAAAAATTTCTTTATTATTATGAAAAAGTATGCAGTAGAAATTAAAATGTATCCAAGTGAATAAAACCCACCTCGTTTCCCCAAAGACAATGTTTTGTATACATGCATGCGCCCATACGCAAGGTTTTATTTTTTACAAAAAATAAAATGCATGCAACTAAGCACATACTCCTACAAGTAAAATGCTAGAAAATGTTAAAATTCTTGGAAAATGTGCCATTGTCAGATATAGAAAAAAGCAAAAACAACTATGCAGTACCTATTGAATACGCCTTATCATTTATGTATGTACATATGTATGTACCTATAATAGGGAAAATAGGAGAAAATCGTATCTATCACATTGTATTTTTTCTTTTACTCACAAGCACATCCTAGAAATTTATGAAATCCTGAAACTATGCGTTCACTTATCATTTTTCAACTGGTTGCAAATATACCTAAATACCTAAATGAAATACTGCAAAATGTGTGATACATTTTAGGCTTTGCATAAAATGGTACAATGATACAGTTATCCGATATTAAAACTTTATTATATAATGAAGACCTAACATAGATAAGAAGAGCTTATTAGTAAAAATAATATAAGAAATAGTTTTATCATTAGAAAGTGACGAAAAGACATTATCACACATAACAGAAACAAGTAGAATGTACCTTATCACTAGCGCATGTATAGTATGATAGCTCATATTGGAATAAGTTGGAAAATAAGAAGAACCACTCTTACTTTACTACTCACAAACACATTCTAAACCTTTATGACAACCTGGAACAGCAGTTTCCTTTATCATTTTTAAACTTGTGATACAGAACTTTTACAAAAAAAGACATCACTGTAAATTTTTTTCATCACAGTAAGCAATCGAGTTGTAAATTTGAGAAACTTTTACTTACCGTGGTCTGTTTCATTTTACAAAAAGAAAGTTGCTAAGTTTCCTACTCGCTGTTTATACGAGTACTCGTTGTTGTTCTTTCTACTTTTTTATTTCAATTTGCTTCTTTCTACCGCTTTACATTTTAATCAATTGTTTTTTTTTTCTTTTTATTTCAAAATGCACATTAGACAAAATACAAATCAACTGGGTAGCACTGGCTCTTAAGCAACTTGTTATGTATACATAGCAACTATAATTTTACACGCTAAGTTTGCGATTTTGTTTTTGCTTTCCCATACAATTAAGAGGTTATAAAAATTATAAATATACCATGCATATATCCTAACAAGCTGAAGTTTTTGATATAACTTTGTATACCACTAAATTTTATTGGGAAATTTTAAAGTCGCAAGTAGAAGATATAGACAGTGGCGCTACTTCACCAAAACCTTGGAAGTGGGCGGCGAGAATTATAATTCCACTACTATTAGTTGGTTTTATTGAGTTGATGTATTGAATAATAATTAGTATCAGATCTTTGGAGGGGGTGGTCAATGCCCCCAGCCCTACCCAATTGACGCCATTGAATATAGACCACCAAAGCTTTGTACCAAATTTTACAAAAAAAGAAAATCGTGTGTAGTTGAGCAGTGTAAGGTTTTTGTTGCATCTTACAAACAAATAAAATCAGATAAGTAATGCAGGGGATATATGCTGAAAGAAATCTATCTGAAATTGGATTGGAGAACGGTAACGTCGATATGACTAAAATAGAATTAATTATGTAAGCTATTTAAATTGATTTTTCATATTTGATTTGGGTTTTTCTAAGCAAAAGCATTTTTACTGAATTTTTTCTTTATTTACTAAGCGTAGTCTCTAAATTTTTTATTATATTTCACTTTGAGCGATATCGTGATGAGTGTGCCATAGAAGTTAAAGCCCGAAATCTGACGATACTTATGAGAACAGGCACAATCGCTGTAAAATTTTTTTTAGAAGTCAACCCGAAAAATCAAAAAAATGTTTTCAATAGACATTCAGACCTGTTCTGATTTCGATTTAGTTCGATGGTGGAATTGAAATCCGAAATTGATATACATATCAATATCAACAGCTCTTCTTAATCTAATGGTTCCGAATTTGCTATGGAATCTTTTTCGAACTTCGAATTGTTATGGTTCCTATAATTTACGAACTTCCAATTTTCGTATGATCCTGAAATAAACTTCGAATTTCTATTCCGTTTACGCAGCAAATCCAAAACGGTAGATCAGAACAGGCCTGTTTTTTCAGTAATTTTATACAAATATACTATAAAAATTGACACAAACTTTTGAGTGAAAAAATTTAGATCAAAGAAACAAAAATATTCCCCAAAAATCGGAATGAGTATCGTTGGAAAAATTTTGAAAGAAAAATTGCCAGAAATTATTTTATTTTCTAATGAAAAATCGCACAAGTTTCATGGATAAATTTGTTTTATATACATATATATATCTTCATTAATTTTTCGCAGGACCAATTAAAAGTTTTCCAAAATTGACATAACTATTTATTTTGCTCCGCAATATATTATATAGATATGACTATAAACATACGACAAGTTTTTTAAACAAATTTACCATTAAAATTTTTTTGTACTGTCTCCTATCAAAAGGAAGCACGTGGAACCGACCACGTGCTTCAGTTATCATTAACGCATATACATACACATATTTAGGGAATAAACAGAAAAACCAAAAAAAAAAAAAATCGATAACACATCTCTACCCATACACACACATTCTGGAACTTTATGAAGTCCTGAAACAGTGAGCATTCTTATCATTTTCCCAACTTGCTGTAGCACAAAACTTTCAGCAGCAACAGCAAACGGCAACCGAAGGAGAACAGCAAAAAAATCAATAAAAACTTTGTGTACACTTAAGTGGGACAACACAACAAAAAGCATTTTCTGATATCACCGACCGCGGTATATCAACGCGTCACTTGTGTTATTTTTAGGTTCCAGGATATCAAACAGGAATGAGTACCGTAGGATGCCAATGTGCCGCAATAGAGAAACTATAACGTGTTGCCTCCAATAACAAAAGTATTTGCAGCAGGTTTTTGCTTCCCTGTTAGCGTAAAATGCGCACAACTTTGATAACTGCGAATTGCATTGATTTTATTTTTACTACAACCATATTTTTTGCGCCAATAACAAACAAATAGTTTGCAACACTGCTCGTTTTTCATAGGGAAGCTGTAATTTTTATCATCAAAAATTTGTTGACAAACCCATATCCTGGATTTGCGCCATGGGAGTAAAATCAACTCAAAAAAAAAAACAAACAAAAATTTTTGGATCTAACCGAAACAAAATTAAAATACACAACACTGTAACGTATGCTGTGCTCCTGTTCGATTTGAGAAGAAAAATCTTCACTAAGAAGCTTGAGCAAAAAATCCTGCTGATAAACAAGGGATTATCCTTGCTGACAAAATAAGCTCAAATTATATTTGATTATAGAAAAAATTACTAGATGGTTGCAAAAAAAAAGACGCACACTGTATTTAAATATGCATGATAATTTAATATGATAAGCCTTATATTAAGTTCTTAATACATAAAAAGCGCAGCATTAATACGGAAGAAGAGAGCGGGTCTGGGGTAGCATAGTCCTTAAAGCATCCCTGCTCTATCTCAATCGTGCGCACACACACACACACACACACGGTAACACTGGCCATACGCATACACTAGCATATTGAAAATTCTGCCAAGTTAAAATTTCGAATTTTGGCGCCTTCAACTAACAGGCGCACAGAAAATACACAGCCTGTCCAGTTGCTGATGACGACGAAGAACGTTGTGATGGGATTATGCATTTATTTTTGCATGCTCTTTCTCTTTTCCAATTCCTAGCGAAATTTTCGATTTGTTTGTATGCAGTATGTATGTATGTATGTACATATGAAGATATGTACCTAGAACACTTGTCCACTAGGGTTGCCCAAATAACTACTGCGCAGTTTTCCTATTTTAATGCTTTTTTCGGTATATCGCAGCGATATAACTGTCATACAGTGGGATTTTTTTATAAAAAATAAGAGTCTAAAAATCAACCCCACATGACGATTTACCAACAGTCATAAATTTCGTAACTTTTTTTTGAAATCAAACTTTGTTAGATATTCAACATATCGCGGAAACACAATAGGGTATTGGGTCCGCCATCTTGAATTTTAAATTTCTGACCTTGAATTCGTATTCAGCGACCCCAGAAACCCCCGTTTACCAAATTTTTTGCTATTCGGTTGATTTTTAAACAATACGTCCGCCATATTGAATCCACCATTTTGAATTTGAACATTTTTGAAATATAGCCTTAGATTCGTAATCGGTGACCCTAAAAACCCCCGTATAACTAATTTGGTACAAATCGGTTGATTTTTAAAAAATACGTCCGCCATATTGGATCGGCCATCTTGATTTTGTCAAATCTGACCTCGGATTCATGATCAGTGATCCACAAGACCTCCGTATACCAAATTTGGTGCAAATCGGTTGACTTTCAAAAATTTGGCCACCATATTGAATATTTGACCGCCATATTGGATCCGCTATCTTGGATTCTGTCAACCTACCATGAAAGTTTTTAAGGAGCTACAATTTGAGCCAAGAAACGAACCGATCGGTTGTATTTTATTACTGGACACTTGATTTATCTCCGACTTACAGCCGCCATATTGGATCCGCCATTTTGAATTTCTAAACGTGCCACTCGGCTTGTAGGCCATTTAGATGATCCGCTTGACGTGAAACGACCCATATACATATAGTTAAAATTCATTTGTTTATTTTATAAATGCTCCACTGTACAACTTTGTTCCAGCTTCCCTTAAATTCATAAGAGAGTTAAGCACTCGCTGCCGCCACGTAGGGCTTTACTGCGCAAGAGAGATAACGGCTTTCTCTCTCTCCAATTGAAAACAACCCTAATACGCGTTATCCTGCTATCTCCATGGAAAATGTTATAAGGACATTCCGTTTTTTTTTTTTGTTTTTTTTTTTTGCAATGTGACCTTGTTTTTTACTGCGCAAATTTCGATATGACATAATTTTTCCCAAAAGCTGCTGCAATGGTGCTCTTAAAATTTTCCACAAAACAACCGGAAGTTTGCGTTGCTAACTTTTCTGTTTTCCCATACGTAAAGATGCTTTTTCGTTTTGATTTCAGGGACACATACTATCAATGCGAAAGGCTCCAGTTATATACACGCTATGTGATTGTATTGATAAATTTTGTGCTGCAATAAAATGAAATAAAATAAATAATTTGTATACATTTTAAAATTTGTTATTATTTGTGAACTTTGTGAGCCTGGTCGTATTACAGACAAAATTTTAGCTGACGATTTTTAAGATTTCTAAAGTTTTTCTTGTGTTTGCATCAGTATAATTAATAAAATTGAAAGATAAATGTAATGATATTAAAAAACAAAAACCTTCAACATTTGTGTACCAAAAAAAAAACGTAATAAGAACAGTAAACACCAAGTGTTCCACTAATTACGTGCTACTTGTGCAATTTAACTCACAGCAGCGGCAATAAACTTAACCGCAGTATCAAGAACAATAAAAAGTTTACCAAAATTTAATCATAAAATTGCAATCGCATTATTCAATACATTTTCTGTGATTATATTTTTCGCGGGCATTTTTGCGCCAATTTATTGTGCTCACATAATGCACTGCACTGCACTCGACGGCAATTGCAATTGGCGGTTAATTTTAGGCAATTTATTTATAAAATTTATTGAAAAATATTTTGCATTAGAACTGAACATTTTTTTTTTTTCTATTTTAATATGTAACGGCGCCGTTGCTTTTGAGCGAACGCCCTCTTGCGGTTGTTCTAATCAGATTTTATGCATCTCTGCAGTTAGAATGCCAACTACTTAATATGAAAATTGTCAGTTGGCAACATTTATTGCTAATATTTTGGCTAATGTACATGGAAAAGAGACGCGAACTAATGCAAAAGGTTAAAGGTATATGCGGTATGGTATGCGAAAACTAAGCGCATTATGCCTTCATACATACATTTCTATTTATGTACATATTGGACCACTGGCCACACAGTGGAGCAAATTAAATTTTTCATACATAATGATGAAAATTATTATATTGCTATGTAATTTAATTTTTAAAATTATCGAACTTTATTATAAGTTTGATCACTGGATCGTATTGCAATCAAAAATACACATTTTAATGTTTCAAATAAGTTTTTTATTTACTACACATAATAATTCACAAGTTTTGCTTAAGAAGTTCACAAACTCAACAAATCAAAAACTTAACTGACTGTGCGTTTCAGAACGTGTCTGCTCTTTCACCTATTCACAGCATTTCCGAAATATTTTACTAATTTTTAATTATTTATTCAATAAAGAACCTTGCCGCATTCTTCCACATAATGAGAGAAAATGCCTTTTCAAAGTAAACTTAAAGCTATTGCTACTGTTAATACTGTTTATGGTCAGGGCCGGATTTACCTTACATGCACACTAGGCCAGTGCCTTAGACGGCAAGTATTTAGTGGCGGCAAATATTGGGAACTTTGAAAATTTTTTTAAGTATGGTAATGCATTGGTGATGATGAGAGTTATACGGGGGGAAAAAGTGCCAATGAAGCAAAAAAAAAAAGGTCCTCACTTTTCATGTTAAAAAAATTTTTTTTTTTTATATTCACCAGTGAAGAAGGGCGTCAATTTGTGAACGGCCTAAGGGCGACGAATTTCTAAATCCGGGCCTGTTTATGGTTTAAAATTTTTTAGTTCGGACAAAGATCACATTCTTACTACTTTTTAGTTAAAGAAATTTTTATTTTAGATTGTTCATTCCTTTTTCCATTGAATAAATTCTATTCCTGAAGTGTTTTCGGAAAGGTCTGCGTAATACGCATTTATCGTTACCAACACCCATGTCCCTTAACTCAAAACGTTTTCCAGACAAAAATCTTTTAATATATGGGATAAGAGGACGTCCATTAATTACGTGAGTTAAAATAGGGGGGGATGGGATCTGATAAAGTCTCACCAAGAGGGGGACGGGGTCAGGGAAAACCTCACATCAACTTTTTTATGCTTATAATTTACATTAAATATTATAATTTAAAACTCACGGGAGGGGGGGGGGGGGTCCAGCCAGAGCTCACCAAATCTCACCAAGGGGAGGGAAGGGTCCGAATTTTCAAAAAAAAAACTCAAGTAATTAATGGACGTCCACTAAGGTGGAATGCAGCTAGTCACAATTGACCATTGATATTGAGAGAACTGAGAGATCTGAAGTACAATTTGCTGGCACTAGAACTCTTTTAGCTAGTTTCTTCCAGAGAGGGGTATATTCTCAAATAATTCGTACACCAGGTACTTCATTTTGTGGGAAAGTCCATTGTTTTTATGGAAAATGATTTTATTTTACAATTAAGGCCATTTCTACCTACTACAATTGGTCCAAAAGAACTCCGCCGTTTCATTTACCATTTTCAGGATAATCAAAAAACTGAATTCCTCTCATATTTCAGAAAATACTGGGCGTGACCTATTTGGCACATGAAAGGGACTTGGTCTTTTTCGCTACAGTTTCACTTCTTCTGTTGGATTTTTTTGAAGCTACTCAAATATTACTGTGAAGCTTTTTAGTCAGTAACTTTTCTATCTACCCTAAATTTATTTCACATTACTTCTTCTGCATTGTCTATAGCCTATATACAGCTATCTTATAAACTTCTAATCGTTAATTGGCCTAATACAACCGCTTTTCTTTTGAATGAATTCCCACTAATCATTAAATATCCATAATAAAAAAATTACAACGGCAAGACATATCGCACTAAGAAAACTATTTGACAGAAAACTAAGATCCTGATGCTGTCTTCAAAATTCTGTATGGAGCAGTTTGAAAAAGTTCCAATTTTTCTGTACTCCGCACATCCCTGCACGTAGGTTTTTATACGAAAATATTATCAAAATTGCTCCATATTCCAATTCCAATATACCAATGTGATTGCATTACAAATTGAGTTCTCTGAACAATCGAGTATTGGATTTTCCTACTTTAGTCTGGTGCTACAATAATAACTTGAGTATTTCTGACAGTACTATTCCACTGTGCAACGACCACAGCACACATTCAATGTTTGGCAAAAATGATTTTATTGCTTTACATCAAGGTTGAACTACTTATGTCCATAGTAGTTGGGCGTTTTTTTGTTTTTTTTTTTTCGTTTTCTTTTTGGATTATACGATTGCTTCATAATCGTCAGTGCAACACCTTCACATTGGCTACTTAACACTCATATCATAGATACCTACTCTCACATTCGGACACATTGCCAAAAGCCCAAAGTCACTTGTACACAAATCGTTTTTTGATTTTAGTACCTCGATTTCGGACGTGGCAGTGCCAGTGCCAGTTAGGTTCTTATTTTCTGGTAATTTTGCACGTTTCTTTAATTTCGTTAACGTGATAATAAAGTGCAAATAATACACTTTGCCTGATCGTTGCTGGTAGTGGGATGCCAACACAATCCTACCCCACCCATCACCCTACACTGCTGTTTTTATTGTCTTCACAACGACGGACATTCGGTCAATTTACTCACTCGGTTGTGAGTGAGTGAATTCAGTTGTGTGATCACGGCGGTGCGATACTTACAGCATGTACCAACGATATGCCGCTTCATTATCTTGATGGAATTGCACCTGACTCTTGTGGTATTTGCACGATTCGCACATGAGTTAGTGGAATCGTGTAGTTTTCAGTTTTTCTTTTATTATGTGACAGGGATGCCATGACTTTTTCTTTATGCTGGAAAATCGTCAAGAAAAAATTTGAGAAAAGTTGGTCGAAACAAAATATTCTGTTAAAATGTCAAGGCACATACCAACCAGTTTCGGGAATATGACGATTTCAGTGTCAATTCGCTTATATGCGTCGTCACGAACACGATAGAACAAAAAGCGAATATTCGCAGCAAAATGTCAGCTTTTGGCCAAAAAACAATCCTCCGTATTCGCCTGCCCTGCGACTATATCCTATTTCCCAAGATGAAATCCGCGAAATATCGAAATGTCAAAGTTCAAATATTACTTTCTGGTATCAAAATTTTTCGCTTTGCTTTCATAAGACACTCCTTTTTTTTAATTCAAAGTTTGGCAACTCTGTCAATTCTAGAAACACCATAAACATTCGCATAATTTTTACTATTCGTACTTTAAAAATAACTTTGACTGCCGCTGCAACAAGAAAAACAGCAGATAGATTTCAAATGAAAAAAATGGTGTAATTTAGCTGTTGGCTTCAATTTACAAGCCATGCAGCGCACCAAATATTGCAGCATGCTGATGCTGCTTGCTGTTGCATTTTGTTGCTGTTGCCAATTACTTGGCAAACAATTTTTACCTTTAGCCTCAAGTTCAAATTTCAAAATCAAAATAAGCAGCTAATTTTCATTTAGCTTTTTTTTCTCTATTTTTCTTCATTTTACTCCTCATTTATTCTATTCTGCACAGGAGTTATTATACTGAAGAAATATTCTCCCATGCTCAACAGGTTGCATTTTGGCGCTTTGATTGCTGGTTGGTTGGTTGGTTGGCTGGTTGGTTTATTCAAAATGTTTTGAAGTGGGTAACCTGTTGCCGCCGCAACCAGCCCATCACACAATCATTCACTCATCCAACCAACCATTCAGTCAGTCAGTCAGTCAGTCAATCAATGCTACAACAAACGTTTCCTCAACTTTAAGTTGCACCTTGCAGCATTCAGTCGGTATTCAGTTTTCAACTTTTATTTCGCAAACTTACAACAACAACAACAACAAAAAGGATCTGAAAATTTTTACAGTTGTTGTTGTTTGTAAAATTTTTATTCACTTAACCCATTTAATATATTGAGTGCTGGAAAGTGTCTCGTTATGAAATGAGTGTTGGATTTACACAAATTTCGTGGGGAGATAAAATTGATTGAGAGTTGAACGGTGCGTATTGGGGTTATCCGGTAAAAAAAAATTGCCATAAATGAATATGGAAAGGTAGTAGTATGCAAAATTTCGATTTTCGGGAGTCATGGTCCCCTGAAGCTACGTACTGTAAGTTTGCTTGGACCTAACTAAAACGGCAGGCTCTTCTGATTCTTAAAGTGGTTTTTTTTTGACTAACAGTGTGAAAAATATCCTTGAATCCCGTATCCATTCGTTATTTTTACCATACCTCAGTTAATAATTCCCTAACATCAGTAAACATTTAGTTGCCATGAAAAATGGGTTAATCGTGTAATACATATTTTGTGAAGCATCCATACAGCAATGTGACTGACTGACTGATGAATAGCTTGGATACTTGAATTGCATAGAATATTTAATTGAATAAAGGGCCATCTTACAGTACATTAACTTGTAAAGCTTTAGTTGAACTTGTTGCATTTGGAACTAACAAACTTAAGGTGCTTTTTTTTCTGCTTTTAAGCTAAAGCGAAAATTATTCACCGCCTGACGCCTGAGCAACCTTGATAATTTGTGTGAGTTGTGGGGGGCAATTATCATCGTTGCTGTTGTTGTTGCTGTTGCTGTTATTGTAGTAACTACTGTGTGATTTTCTGTAATTTGAAGCTGCTTTTACGAAATTCTTTGCGCCTGCATGAGAACGTGTTTAAAAATGTTCCCATAATATAAAAGTTGGCAGCAGTTGGTTAGCGAAAATGTTGCAAGGCTTTAAGTTTGCATTGTGTTTCCTTTGATTTGCTTGAATTGTGCAAATTGAGTGAATTTAATAAACACTTTTCATACTGATGTGCAATTAATTGGCAGCATTTATTTACGGGCATTGTGTAGGATTAAATACTGACAGAGTATTGCACACAAGTGTCCTTGATGAATTGGTAAATAATAGAACTTTTTATATCAAGTTAAATGATTTGAGTTTGGTATATTTATATACATACATACATACTTAAACAGTCGAAAATTATATAAATTTTGACAATGAGTACTAAGAAGATTTTTTGATTTATTTTTTTTTAAATGCATATAGCTCCGCAATAGTCAGCGAAACTGCCTATTTTTTGTTTCACAATGATGTTAAGTAGAATAATTTTTTTTTTGAAATTTTCGACTTCATTTCTTTCATTTTGTTTAATTAACCAAAAGGAACAAAAAAAGATGAGATCGCCAGCTTTTTTTATACAAATGTGAAACGCGCTTACGTACAATACAAAACCAGGTCAAACTCGTTAAAGCCTTTACTTCCTTATAGCAATTACTCACCAAAAATTAACGGCCTTCTACTAAGAGCGGCCAATTGGGTCAAATCTGTAAGTGATATTTAACGAAAGGCTAAAACGTCCCCAAGCCTACGATTCTAGAGCAATAAAAATCATCTAAGTTAAGTTGAATTTCCCATTCATTACATACTGCGGTAAACTAAAAGGAATGACTAGAATTTGACTCTAGAGATTTTATAATTTCCTTAAGTTCATTAAATATATGGATGGATTTGTTATGAATAATAATTCGGGATTTTGCTTGAGACATTATAATATCCATTCTCCAAGGGATGTTAACAACCGCATTACCAATAGCAGTATTTGCCAATCTAGTAGCTAAGCTAAGCTCATTCTTGGACAATACTACGAAAATCTGTTGAGACAGCAGTGCAGCGTTTATGTCACCACTATGTAAGGTAGAGGTTTGCGTGAGAGCGCTTGAAACAAACATCAAGCCACTCGGCACGATTGCGAGTCTATAGAGCTCTTACGAACGCAAATCACAAATCAAATATAAACAAACGAGCAAGCAAGCGAGATGATTGCCGCACTCACAAATAAAATGCTCTGTGAGTTAAAGCGAGCTGAAGCACTTGTAGTTTATTGCATGTGACATCGAGTGACTTCTTGCCTTTTACTGCGCTTGCTTTTTCTTGGACAACTAGGAATCCAATCTCGAGGTCATTCATTTTATTTTATTCTATGACCCATCGATTGATACCTGTCTTGTTCAGTTCGGACCAACTTTAGTTTCTACCCATATATAAGCGCTTTTTCATATGGCATAATCACTTTTTCTTGGACAGCTCGGAATCCAAACCGGAAGTCATTCATTTTATTGCTCGTTTTTATGACCATTTCATATCCAATCGAACCAACTTTAGTTTCCCATATATATTTGGTCCAAAGTTTTTTAAAGTCCCTTATCAGTGTGTTGTAAATGTTTTGTATGTAGATTTGCATTCATGCAAAAGATTCACGAGTCATGTCGATCAATAGTTAGGTTGTACTCGAGTCTACTGATGACTCGCACAATGTCAACCAATGTACTCGAACCATTGTACTGGACATGAACACTGATCGGTTCACAGAACGAGTTCGCTCATGCAGACTTCTAGTACAAACATAAAGTGGGTCCCATCAAATGAAATATTTTTGGTAATTAGAATCAGCTGTTCTCTTTCGAGTAAATCTCAAACAGTACTGTGAATAAAATTGCCGCTACTCGCGCAGAGCCTTTTTTGGCCATTGCTATCTATAACTGTAACTTACAACTCACAGCAAAACTTTTCTCTAGAGATCAGTTGTATATTAAAGCCTAATGCTTAATATTTTATGATACTTTAAATGTAAACAGTCAAAAACGTTTTTGCACTAACACGCACATTACCGTTAAATACAAAGTCGTGATATTGTTCCAGCTAACAACGCAAAAAAAAAAAATTTAAGAGCCCACCTTACATGCCGTAGTAAGGATTAGCAAAGTTCACGTATGCACTGCTCCAGCCCAGCAATCCTAGATAACCAAAAGTTGAAACTTATACTGCGAGTATGTAAATATTTCCTATATCTACAAGTGCTGCAAATATGTGGCGTATTGAACTACAAAAGCGATCACCTTGCAAAATTCATAGCTATGGTTGATTTTACAGTGGCACAAATTGAAGAATAACTGAAAACTAATTGCAGAGGAAGGTTAACTTTGCAATAGCTGTATTAAATCGGTCCCCATTATAAGGCAACAGGTGTTGACATCGAACGCATTAAAGAAAATTTAAGAACTAAGAAGAAATCATACAATCGTTAACCGTAGAGCTTTTCAATTACATAACTTACAATCCCAATATCCTGCTCAATATGCTCAAATGGCCCACTGTACCATAGGCTATTTAAATTTGTTCATAATACGCTTTCAGATGCACTTTGCAAATGCTCTGCAAGTGATCGCAGTTAGTCGTACGTAACAGTTGTAGTTGTAAATTAATGTTGCTAGTAATACAGTGTTGCCAATGTTGTTGTTGTTGTGGTTGTTGCTGTTACAAATAAAGTGGCCATACCTCGCGCAACTGCTGTGCTGCCAATATAAAATCGATTATTGAAACATTAATCGCAATAAAATCACTTTCATTTCGTTTAACACCTCTTTAACGATCGCCATCCAATAATTTTGAAAAAAAGAAAAAAAAATACCACGATCGCGTACAATGCGATTGTTTTCTTGCTGCTTGATTCTTTCACAGTTGTTGTTATCTGCGGTGTTGTTGTACGATGGTGTTTTTATTGCATTTTATAGCTGGTGGATAATTGAAATTTTATGTTAGTGAATGTTGGCAACAAGCGGGCGGGCGATCAGACTGTTTAAGTTCAGGTGAGCTCACTTTTCACCGATCGACACGAACGATGTAACTAATCCTTATGAATGTTGATGGTTATTTGAATGTTAAAACTTACGATCAATGATCGTGTTCAATATGTGATTGCAATGCGTTATGGTGTTGCATGGAACTAGTATGTATGTATGTATGTGCGGTGGATTTTGTTCCGGGGTGTTGGCCACGTTGTAGAGAGAATAAAAGGAAATTTCAAAGTCTTACAGTGGCGTATATTTGTATTTATATTAAATTAGCCTTATAAAGAAGGTTTTTTAACTGCGCTCCTGAGCTAAGATTTTAGTTTTAGAAATGAAAAATTTTAATCAAAAAACAACACGAGATTTTATACTTCCAGGAAGATCAATAAGAATGTAGAGGAAAACACATAAATTGCTAAGAGCTGTGCAACGAGCCGAACTCGTTCGAATAAACTTGAAGTTCACGAACTTTTCACAAAATTTCACCGAACCAAATTCGTTTAACTCAACTCAACTCATGTTCGCTCACAACTCGTTATTATGCTTCTTTTTGTGCCGGCGTACGAACAAATCGAAGAAAAGAAATGAAACCGTGAAGTCGGAAAAAAGTCAAAGCTCGAACAAATGAGTAACTCGGAACTCAAATGAGTTGCAATCGTATGATACGAACAACCAACAAACTGAACTTGAGTTGTGTCGAACGAATCCAATTGTTCGAGTTTGACTCTTTGCGTATGGTAAAAGTTCGAACATGTTCGAACAGCTCATTGCACAGCCTGAAAAGAAAACTTTTGTGAGCTCAACCTGCACAATTTTCCACGAATGGCAAAGTACAGATGGAACGAATGCACACACCCATGTCACTATTTTCAAATAGTTTCAAAGAATACAATTCTGATATTTTTTAATGGATAATAAGCCACATAATTCCAGCCAAACTTATTGGCCTTAGATAACTAAAATCAACGAATATTCAAAATATTATTGGTGATGAACTGGGCGGAGTATTATGACATCTTCTGTGATTCATGAAGATAATCTGTTCAATCTGTCCTTCTTTGCGAAGAGTCACATCCTGCTCGAGGTGCCTCGGTCGGCTATTCAAAGATCGTAAGCGAGTGTTAGGAGAAGCTTCTGAAAGTTTTTTTTAGAAACCAAGAAGTTTGAGGAACA
This sequence comes from Meiosimyza platycephala, assembly GCA_963662105.1. Classification (NCBI taxonomy): domain Eukaryota; kingdom Metazoa; phylum Arthropoda; class Insecta; order Diptera; family Lauxaniidae; genus Meiosimyza; species Meiosimyza platycephala. Next base: position 16,556,329 of record OY759210.1, read on the forward strand.
GTAACTCCCTCTAATTTCCTTTCTATCTACTAACTTACCGATTTATGTACCTCTTAAAATTCAACATTAACATTAGTCATTGAAATATGACCTATACTTGGCTGTGAATCCTACTATTGGCTTTTAGAAATACTTCAAAAAAAAAAAAATATGGAACTAAAAATGTCAAATATGAAAATTTTCTTAATTAAAATACATACATATATCACAAGTTTATTTCATTTTTTTTTTTTTTTTCATAAACAACGAGAATTTTTGAGAAATTGCTATTTATTGAGAACGAAAAAAAAAAGAATGCCCATTGTAAATAGAAAATCCAAGCCAACATTACAATTAGTAAAGAAGCCGAACGTGGACAAACACCCTGCTATTGTGCGAAAATTAAAATCGACTAAATCAATAACTTTCAATGAAGAAAATATTTCAGAAACACGATTTGCTGCATCTAGGAATCAAGGTAGTGTCAGCTATTCCGAAATCAGAACACCTTACCCAAAATCAAATGATGGCATTGATTCAATTTTATTACGTAAAAAAATGTTGGAATATTTAGCACAAATGAAAAATCGAGAGACCCGAGGGTCTCTTAATACACCAGTCAGTGTGTCAGATGTTGACTTTGAGCAAATAATCGCTGATTCGATGCGAAATATTTCCATCGGTCAAAACTACGAAGAACAGACATTCGAAGCAAAACGTAAAAAGTTCTATGCTGCGGAATACATACTGACACAGCAGCGTGCGCTAAGCGACGTAGTGCATGGAGCTCCGGGACCGAGATATAAAGACTCGGAGTCCGTAGCATCGAGAATGTCATTTAAGGAAGCCTCAGTTCAAAATTTTTTGAAACATGATCGAGATGTTGATTGAATGAAGAGTACACATCTGTTATATATTGGACACATTTTCTTAAGTAATATTATGAATTACCTTATATTTTACAATTTTTTACTAATTTTTATATTTGTCAAAATATATTATTGTCATCAACACATGTCGATAAAAATTTTGCTTTTTCTTGTGACTGTTGGAGTAATTTTCCAACAAAATTAAGTAAGTTTAAAGGAAGCTCCACTGTCAAATCATTATTTGCTCTAATCGACGAACTTAAAAAAAAACTATGAAAAGTTTCGTAATTGAAGCTCCAATCTGGCAAACAAGCATAGTCTTGGTTTAAGCTTGCTTGTACGAAGAAGCTTCTTTATGTTGCATTTTCTAATGGTCTTTATGTTAATGGTAACTGTGTGAGCTGCGTTTTTTTTTTTTTAATAGCACCACGATATTAAAGTTAATTGTAGCACAAATTTATATAGTTTAGATGATTCTGCTAAAAATTAGAACATAATCGATACATGTTGTACTTTAGGATGCACTAAGATCAAAAGATCTCATTGTGATACCACCGCCTTGCTTTACTACAAAATATATCTGCATTTAATAACTATTTTTTCAAATAACCTTCATATATAGCAAGAGTTATTAACGTTATAATAAAACAGCAGCATCATACCATCAGTGCTCCATTAACGTTACAAACTTCTGTTTTTACAAAGTTTATAACTGGCGTTTCACCATGTCAGGATCATTCATCAGAATCTCACGTTACTCGTTTGTTTTGGCTCTTGTTCGTGATTGTTTTTTTTTTTTTTTTGTTTATTTTTACACTACCGTTTGTGTATTTATATTGCAGGTAACTTTTTTGAGCTTAAGACATTGGTTTGTTGGTCTTAACACCTGGATTTAGTTTTGTTTAATTTTTGCTTTATTTTCCTGGCTACAGCGCCAAATAAATTTTGACTCTTACATTGGAGTATTGCAAATGAATTGTTAAACGATTTTATTGCCTTACAATTGTAGCTAAAATGTATGTAAATAATTGTTAACATTGGCATCTATCAGGAAATGGAGATACTATAAATTTTACGTAAAGCTGTAGATTTAATTGAAAATGGCAAGCAAATTTTTAAAAATTAAATGAAGGGTATATTAGAAGTATTTTTTAAAAAAATGTTCTCAAATTATATATGTATATACATATGTATCTGTAAATAAATAAGGTTAGGGGCCGTCCATTAATTACGTGAGGTGTTTTTTTGAAAATTCGGACCCCTCCCTCCCCTTGGTGTACGCTGGCGGTACCCCTCTACTCCCATGAGATTTAAATTATAATTTTTAAATAATTGATATGATACAATCTGTTATCTGCCATAATAATGTAAATCCTCTGCATTAGAAAGTTGACGTGAGGTTTTACTTGACCCCCTCTTCCCCTTTGGTGAGATTTTGTGAGATTTTGCTGGACCCCCTCCCCACCCTATTTTGACTCACGTAATTAATGGACGGTCCCTTATGTGCTTAAATGGGCCTAAGTTAGGACAAATTAGAAACAAAAAGGAATTACTTAGAGCTGGCTTGCACTAGGAAATTCTGTGAAAAAAATTCTTGTCTATTCTCTTTTTATGAATTTGTTTAGCAACGAAAAATTCTGTACCTTCCGTTCTTCCCCTCTTGCCAACAAGCAAGAAGAATTTTCGAAAAGAGTTTCCTAGTGTAAACCTGCTGGTTTTTCCTCGTCAAGAAAGCTTGCAACGATGCGACTGCAAGAGAAATGTAATATTGCAAAAGAGGCATAAAATAAAAAAGAATTTAGGTTTTTCTTTATGTCACTTTTTTCTTGGGTTCTCAACAAATCTTTGCAAAAAGGAAAATATCGAAATTATCACTCATCAACTCAAAGGTCACTGATGATTCCATTTAGCAATGGATGAAACTAGTGTGATTAGTTTTAAAACCTTTTTTTGCTGTTGTTTTTTTTTTGTATTTTTGAAACCGTTAATAATTTTTATTTTAATATCTGAATAATTTACTAAAATTTAAAACCTTTTGCAGTAGAAATTATGCTCTTAATATAGCTATCAACAGAGTTTAGGTTAAAAATAAATGAATTCATAATTTTTTTTTGCCCATTCTCGTTTCTCATCGAATCAGAACAGCCCTTTAAAACCAAGATATATGCATGTACATGTCACTTTTTGAATATAAATTTTAAGCCTTCGGCGTCATTCAAGGTAGAAAAACTAAAACTTACCAGACTGTTAAATTCTATATCGAAGGCTTACGGAATATTAAATCTTAAACCATCTAAGAATGCATTTCAAAAACTTGTAGTACGATCGTTTTATAATTTTGAATACTGAGCTATTAAAAATTATATCATATAGTACTAAAAAATCAACCCAAAAATAAAAAATTTTATTTCTAAACAACTTTAACTCCCACAACATAGCAGCAGCAAGTTCCGTATCATAGCTATTTATCATTTTTCAAACAAGCTGATTGACTGACTATCGATACAAAGCTTTAATTGCTTTTTTAATACAGAGCAATATTTTATTTAATGATTACCAGCTCAAACTCATTGAACTTTTATGCATAAATTATTTTAGGTGACTTCAAATGGCACCTAAAAGGTACAGGCAATAACAACAACAACAAAACTGGCGATACGATTTCATATCAAACTTTATTGAACTCATTGATGAAAAAGTGAACACTACCGTAGCAGTGTTCACTGATTTTTAAGATATAGTAAATAAAAGTCTTAGATTCTTGAATAATTATATTTTATATAAACTTTGAATTCATAAATTAGCTCGATTTTGTCTCTTGTGTGACTGTAATTGGTACCTAATAAACGCGTAGGTGTCTCGTTCATGCACCAAGTGCAATATTAAGTGCAGTGTTGCCATACTTATGAACTTTTGTATCAGTTCTTAGTAAAAATCTATACACAAATCGGTTTATTACCAACCAACAATATTAATATGGGTAAGGACTCCTGCGATCTATAGGGACTACATATTATTTTCTCTTATATGAATAAATTTGACTTTAATTAATTGTTTCGAAATTTTCCAAATATCATTACGAACAGGCACCGTTTGATATAATCGTTGATCAGATGATTGATTGATATATCTTTCGGGCATCTAGGCATCCCATCGCAACAATGCCAGATCATAAACACCTCTAGCAACTTAAATAATATCGAGATGACTATCATTTCTTTTCCTAGAACTTTTCTTATATTTTCAAGACGAAAAGAAAATAGTGAGGATAAATTTTATAGAAAATTCTCATTCAATATCAAATTTTTTCATTGATATGGCATCACTTTAAATCAAAACAAAAATGTCTTCCAAGTGAAAAAAAAAAAAAAAATCACGGATTTACATAACAATGACTCACTGTCGACATCACTTTGGACTTTGTACGCCATAGTTTTCTTGAACTCCCAGACCGCCTCCAAAACGCTGCTATTGGTATTGGTATTGGCGCCATCTAGTGACAACTGCGCTTGCACATTTAAGTAATAGAAACTTTAAGCGCAACAAATGAATTACGTGTGGAGGAGTTGACAGTTGGTTGTCGCTTGTCTCATGTACGCCGCAAGTACTATGGGTCATAACTTTATATGAAAAGCCATTGTTGTTGTTGTTATTATTATTATAGCTACACATATTTTGTTATTGTATTTTGGCAATATGCTTTTGTTGTTATTACATATATCTTTACTTGCTGTTGCTGTTATCCGCTTATTAATAATGTCATAATAATAATGCGCATTGCACGCTGCCGCCATTCTCGTATATTTGCGCGCTTTTTTTCTGAATTTAATTACATGTCACAGCATTAGGATAAAGTTGTAGTGGCATAAAGTATTCAATTGGTGTTTGATTTGAACAAATACAAGTAGAATCAAAAATCAAAGTTTCGGCACATAGTAGTCATTTGATATCTTGATTATTTTTACGTTCATACAAATTATATAAAAACTTTAATTTTAATTAAGATCCTTTTTATCTCAGTTCCTACTAATAACATCATATCATATGCTAAATTACCATAAACTTGATTACAAAGCAATATCATTACATTTTGAAATTTAAAAAACCAACTTTGAGCACTCCTTGAGCTACCGATCATCTTCCTTGCACTTCCTTCCTTGCACATCATCTTCCTTGCACTTTTATTTCAGTACACTATATAATGCAGCGATGGGCACGTAGTGTAACTTTTTACCCTCATGGCCCGAAACGTTATTCGACGCACAAGCAACGAAAAAACAATTCGCAGAATTTCAAAGCTATCGATTCACAGCGTTGATTTGAGTTCAAATGAAAACAAATACAACACAAAAAGGCATTAGCGACGGTACCGCATTGTGTCTCGACGAATGTAGCAATTGTTTTTGTTTTTAGTGCAGTTTGTTTTTTTTTTGTGCTGTTGGCGAATTTGGAAATGAAAGCAAAAAGACTTTAAAATTTCGTTTTTTGTTGCTTGATTTTGTTGTTGCGCCCTTTTGCTAGATTTTTATGCCCACCGCTAATATAAAGTATAGAGATCACTCTGACGAAGTCCGATGTGAGTTTCAGTTCAGTTAATTTGTATACTGGTCAATGCTGTACACAACTGCTGCGCAATATAGTTGTTACCTCTATGAGATGACAGGTCTTTCCTATTGGCGGAAAAGGAACTCTTTGTTTTTCTATAAATCTATTCTTCTGCTATCTGTTCAATGCTCTTTACGTTTGTTTACATTATGTATGTAATTGACATCTGAGAAGCCAATGAATGAGAACGCTTACTGAAGTAATGTAACCTATAACAGTTTCTCAACAAATCTGTCATCGTAAAAATGCCAAAAAAATTTGGATATTTAAATGTCAAGAAAATTACTCAACAAAAGCAAAATGTCGACAAAGTATTATTTTATTGTTGAAATTTTTAAGCGCGATTTTGAACTTCAACTTATTGCAAAAGTGAAATCCACAATAAAATGCAACACAAAAATTCAATTCTACCACTTCCCTCATATTAATTTGGTAGCACTATCGGTAGCACGATTTGTGACGCAAATTCAAGCGCTCATTTAGAACAAGTTGATGTTTGTCAGTTGAAGTGTCTCAGTGTCTGTTGAAATTCTGCATATCACTGTGATTAACACTAAATTAACACTTGATCATTTCATCACTTGTTCTACTGCAGTAAAACTTTGGAGTATCACTGCAAAATTCGTGGGAATTGTGTGTGGAAATTACAAAAATTTTTTTTTTTTATAACTACGGTATTTGCACACGGCAATTACTTAATCTTCAATATATTAGATACTTATTTATACATATATAGCTATGACAACTTCATTGAGCCAAGTCAAACTTGAGAATATTTTTGATTATCCCCATTATGATGCACTTATAAGCTGTTGGTAGACATCAGAGGCGCACCATGCACATCGGGCACCCGGGGTTAAGAACTTATTTGTCGCCCCTAACGAAAAAAAATGTTCGTGTTTTTTGGCAAAAATTTCATTTGCCTTTACCCAAAAACAAAATAAAAAGTCCTCTCTTTTGACATTCAAAAACTGTCGCAAAATGAGAAATATTTCCATTTAAATTCGAGATATATTTCGCGACCATTTTACAGCTCCCAAAGCATTGCGCTCAGGGCGACCCCTCACGTCCCCCAGCCCCCAGGTACTCTACTGGACATTACTAGCTAGCCGGCTAGCCTCATTATTTTCCAATTAGGAAATAACATCCTTTCAGATATGCCTAGGAAGAATTCTAGTCGCGATTATGTTTATAGATTAATTTCTAGACTTACATTACTTAAATGAAGACCCGTCATTGGAAATAGCGAATTGTAGTTTCATATTCTCACAACTCTTCAGCATACGTTTCCAACAAAAATGAGATAGAAACCGATCAAAAAAATGGAATTGGGAAAAAATTTTAGAAGGCAACAATTGAACATTTTATGTTCACACACTCATATACCCCTCTTTGAGTATAATTGCCATAAATAAACGCTTTGTATACATGTATTTTACACCTTTTTTCCAAGAATTTTCTTATATGCAGTAGACAACCAGTCTGTTCTTTCGCTATCCCAGAATAATTTAGTTAAATAAACAAATGGGGGCAAAATTTACAAATAACCAGATAAGCAAATTTTTCATGTTTTTTATAAAGAAATCAAAAGTAAAATTCTTATCAAGTGGAAGCTATAATTGCAAACAGAAGATACCAAAAAAATGTATGAGTAAATAAAGTTAACCTTTGAATAATCACAAATGAACACCATTTGCGAGACAAGTCTGCCGTTGTCATTTTAAACCTTTACCTTTTATTAACGAAATGAAGTGCAAAATATTTGCACTTAGAGTTCAAGTACAGGTTACGCGGTGTTGCCACCGACAAGCAGGGAACCTAAGACGACAGCAAGAGTTTTCGTACCCTATAAAGAGAAGAGGTATATTTAATTTAAATCATAGCTTGAGAGTTTATTAACAAATTAACTATTGATGAGTAAAATCATATGAACTTTGGCTAAGGAATCAGTTCCTTCAAAGACTCTACATCAGAGTATTCTTAGAGAGTAATTCAAATAAGATAACTCAGAAAAGTTGCTGCGAGTACGTCGTGATATTAAAAATTAAAATCCATAATTTAAAATATAATTTACTCAGAGAAAGAATAATATACGCCATTTTAAATTATACCATGGGCGATTTAAATTACTAACTTTTATGCAGTTGGGTTCACAAAGACACGTCTCGGTTGACTTTCTGAACATGCCAAGTGCGCCAGAATTCTAGCTAAAATACTGAGTGGTATATTTTCATTCATATATTTAGAGTTTTTTTATAATTTTATGTTATGTTTCAACTTGACCGACTATAATTTATTTCGTTGCTCGTAATTTTTGGCAATTGTTGCAGCCACAATTTTGCACAGCGCACAGTTGACAAAATAAAAGATTTGTTGGTGATGATAATTTTATATTTCAACAGACAGTTGGACAGACAGACTGGTAGACGGACGGACGGACGAGTAGTGTCGGAAACGTTGTTTTGCAAGACACCTTCATCGTTGCTGACGTCGAAATTTAAGGTTGGGTCGCGTCATTTCGTAGGTGCAAAAAAGGGCCAATTGCTTTTTTTTTTTTTGTTTTTACTTTTTTTTAGTAGATTTCATTTTAGAGTCGGCAGCTTGACTGCTGTAATTTTTATTGGATTGAATATTTTTTTTTGATTAAAGAAAATCAATTTTTGAGATCTTTGCTGTACAACAAAAAAAAAATATTTGAATATTTATTGGGTAGGTATGTTAAGGGAACGCTTTGGCATTTAGCTGACAAACATAATTTAATTCTAATATCGTAGGTTAAGTGTTTGTCGTTTGTAACTCAATTTTTGATGAATAACATTTTAATGTTTTTTTTTTCTTACAACAAAGTAACTTGAAATCAATGGCGCATCCGCCAAATAAAATGTTTTTTTCTAAAGTAACAGCAGATAAAAATCCTTACTACCACCAGCTATTAAAAAAAAAAAGAAACAAGTGAACGAGCTTTAGAAACTTTCTTGAAATAAATCCAGTTTCCCTCTCCCTTCCCCTCCGGACTCCTCGGTTCCCTTTCCCTCTCTTCGGTTCTCAGTCCTCTACTGTCTCACCGGTTCCCTCTCCGTTTGAACAAAACATTGCAAGAGTTTTATTTACGTGTTTAAGTCACTATATTAAATACTTTTCAAGGTAAATAAAAGCACTTTCCTATTGAAAACCAAGCAAACCTTTGAGTTCATTGCCTTGCATTTTGTTGACAGTTTTTTTTTTAACAACGTAAATTTATTCACATAATTGAATTCCTAGAAAAACAATCATATCCTTGAAAGTGTCAACACCCTCAAATTCCGTACAAAATAAATAAAAACCAAAACATTAATATACGAAATACGCGTAAAACATAAGGCAATTAACATTGCTCGAAAAAAAGGCGCGTAAATTTGTTTCTATAAACAAATCGAGAAATTAAGATGTCAACGCACTTTTTAAATAAAATTCGCAATTGACTTGCCCCCATCATCCCCAATTCAACCGCGTGTGGACAAGAACAATTCGCGCTACTACAGATGCCGCTCATTTTACGCATTAAAAAATTTTTAATTTCGCACAAAGCACCTTATGCGTGGTGTCATTGAGTCGATTTGCCGCCTCGTGGAGTTCCGTTCGTCTGGTCACTCACTCGCACTTCTTTGGGACTGAACTGAGAGTGTTGCATTATGTATGAATTTACGCGTATTTAACATTATTTGCTTAAGCTTCTCCTTCTTTCGATTGTCTATGTTGTTTGCAATTAAGATTACGCACAGTTCGTTGCTATAGCCTTGAAAAGGCGCGAAACTCAATTTGTAAACAATGTGTCTGACCGGAAGCATACACTTTGTGAGTTGGGTATTTTTGTTGTGATGGAAAAATTAAGCCGCTGTACTACGTGGGATATTTTTTCAAGATTTGTGTCTAGAATGCTAAGGGAAATTTATGCGCTAATGGTTGTGGGGAGACTTTACACACATTTTATCTATTGGTTTGTACATCGGATTTAAATGTAAACTGTTATACTGCTTACTCTTCTTACTGTTAATTCATTTGCTGATTCGCACTAGATGACGCTAGTCATGAAAGTATAAGAAAAAAGATGTTAGTGCCTCGCATTGGGAAAAACAAAGAAAACGCGCGCGTTACCTATTTTAAGCGCTAGCATCTATACTGTCATTGCCTCTAAAATCCTTATAAAATTATCAAGAGCTGATGCCCTACAGCCGGAAGTTAAGACTTTATTAATGACTACCCAAGCTAAAATATCACAGAATATCTCGAAGCCAGTCAAAAATAAGTTAGCTCAGCATTGATTGAAGTTCAAAAACTTTAAAAACTACGTAGTTTGAAGTGAGAATATTTTAGTGAACTCAGAAAATATGATTTAGATTAGACGTTCTTCCTATAGAAAATAGGACTTAAGTTGCGATTCTTGGTATTTATACCATTGTGAAATCTGGTGTGTCTAAGGGCTGGGAAAAAAAGTAGACATGTTTGTACAATGGGAAGTGCGGAGGCAGAGCTGGCAGGCCAGCTTGTACTGAAAGAAACCATAAGAAAAAACTAGAGTACCTCAATATTCAAGTAATTTTTGTTCTCGAAAGTTTGTGATAAAATTATATGAGGAATATCTTTGCAGATTAACCATTCAAAAAGTGTAATTTGATTAGAAATGACAGTTAAAGGGTCATATACAATTTTTATGTAATTATCAAGGTAATTAAAAACGCTTTCCTTCTAAAAACCAAACAAAATATTAAGTTCATTGCCTTGCACTTTGTTGACAGCTAACGCAAATTTCTTCACATAATTGAATTCCTAGAAAAACAATGAAATCCTTGAAAGTGTCAACTCCCTCAAATTTGTTACTACCTCAATAAATAAATATCAAAATGACAACAATAATATAGAAAATATGCGTAAAACAAATTCAAATAAAAATATCAATATACTATGTACATTAATTATTTTTTATTTCGTGAAATTAAGATGTCAACGCACCCTTTGTATCAAATTTGCAATCAACTTGCCACCATCATCCCCAAGTTAACCAAGAAATTCAATCTCTATGGGTCGTGATATTATGAGCGTCTATAGCTTTTTGCCACTGAACTGAGAGTGTTGCATTATGCATGAATTTAAATTTTTTTGCTTAGGTTTCTTTATTTCTGTCTAGCGTATATTGTTTGCAATTAAAATTACGCACAGTTCGTTGCTATAGCCTTGAAAAGGCGTGAAATATTGAGTATGTATTTTCGTTTGTTTGGAAATGATAAGCTGCTGTATTGTGTGGGATATTTCTGTAGGTTTATGTCTAGAATGTAAAAGGAAATTTGCTCTCTTACGGTTAGTGCAAAGAATTATATATTACTTTTTGAACCGGCAAAAGTAAGGCCATGATTTTTAATGTGAATCCTTTTCCAGCTCATATCATGATAGTGTCAATATATGGGCTGGAATCGGAAAGCACTAAATAAAGTATGTGCCCTAAAAATGAAAAGCCTGGACTACTTAAATTTAATCGGAAATGAAGTAGTTCTATGTGGACAACAATTAACCGGAGGTAGCATGATAATTCAGCAGGATAATACGGCTGTTCATACAGCAAAAATAGTAAAAGAGTTTTTCCGGGACAACAACACACATCTTCTAGGATAGCCAGCTGGGGTTGTTTCTCTCGACAGGTGTATGCAGAAAACCGGCAGTATGAGTCCATCTACGAGGTTAAAAACAGCATATTAGCCAACTGGGAGGCTCTTCTTCGAAAATACTTTAAAAAGCTATTTAAATCCTTACAAAAGCGATTGACTGAAGTGGTAAAGAATAAATGAGGATCCACCCATTATTAAAATAATGTATTACTTTTTTTTTATACAGTTAAAACGAATTTAAGTTACAAAAATTTTGTAACACCTTAAAATTAAGGTTTTTGGTTTAAGTTATAAGTGCACTAATTTTTTTAACAAATTCTTTACAAGTTATTTATTTCCTTTGCTTTAAGAATATATACCATAAAAATAAAATTTTAATAATTGTTGGAAATTCTTTAAAACACCGAAAAACTAGTTGTGCTATCGTTTTGTCGTGCTCTGTAGAATGGTTGTCATTTTGGACACAATTAATTGAGCATATAGCTTGAGCTAGAGTTCAGCCTTTTTTCTGGTTTTTGATAGTAATTTTCTAAATTTATCAATGAAATAATGTTGTACGCTATTTAAGTACAGAACCAAAAGTAAAAACTTTTTAATCGAGATACGTACTCACTTATATCATGAGTATTTACACAAAATTTTTTTTCTGACTGTAATTAGAGCCTTGCTTTCTATCATTTTTCAAATTTCGACCTCTTTTTTTTGGAAAAAGTTATAACGATTTCGAAGCTCTATTTCTTTCTGTTCCTTTTTCTCTAAAGACTTGATTAGCTTACTTAAATTCGTAGTCAGCTGACTTGTTTTTATCTTAGACGCGTTGATAAGACCCGTGGGCCAAAAATTATTGAAAGTAAGCTTAATCCCTTTCGAAATGTTTTGATAATAAGTAATAAATGTATTATGTGTGCCACTATTCATTGCTCTGGTAATGATCAATGCAACATTTTTGCTTTGATATTTTCACAACTCTGAACTTAGAGGAACGTTTTGGTATCTGTGGGCAATTATCTTTTATACCCGTTAAATTTGAAACTCAATTTTAATTACAAGGCATTGGAAAGGAATGTTGAGCATCTAACAAGAAAAAAAGTTTTTTAATCGTGGGTGTGAAGTGAATACGATACTTAATTTTCACCACAATAAGGGGACAAATTGGCTACTACTGAGACACACTTTCGCAGATGCGCACTTGTTCAAGTAAACGTGTGCCTTAAAACTGAAAACGGGCTCCTTATCTTGTGAAAATTTCAAAAATGTTTGATGACCAATAAAAACAGAGAAGATCATCCGTACAATAAATACGTTTTTGATGCAAAACAAATTTTCAATGTTTTTGAAACTATTCGATTTTATGGACTTTTCGATATTCTAAAACTTTTTTTATCAACTTTTTTATATTTTTATCCACTCTTTTTATACTTTTCAACATTACCGATATATTCCGACTTCACTATTCGATATCTTCAACCCATATCGACCATTTCAAATCCAACTTTGTCAATATTCGTCAATATTTCTCAATACATACAGTTTTTTATCGATATGCATGGATTTTTTCGATACTTATCGACTTTTTTCTATGTTTTCTGATACTTTTCACTATATTACGTATGTAATGTTTTTTGCCATGTTCTTCGATATTTTACGATTTCTCATACACATTTTTTCTGAAACGTTAAGACTTAAAGTTCTCTCTGCTTGTGTAGTCTAGTTAAACTACCACGTTTAGTCTACTACGATTTTTCTTACTAAACGTCCCTTTTACTAAAATTTTCAACTGACAACACAGTGCTATACTGGAATATGAGGTGTTTTTCCAGTTTTCTCCATTGCAAGAGCATATCATATGCTGAGTATATTTTGCTCTTCTGTTTATTATTTATTCTATTTGTATGCTACTTAAAAGTTTGAGAATATTTGCTTGGTCTGCACTTCGCTCATAACACGTTTTGGTTCACGACATTCGATTAAGGGAGGGCACCGGCCTATGGTGCTAAACAGTAAAATCAGCGAAAAGCACGTGATCAGAAAATTTCATCGCATGGTTTTTTGTTTCAGTGAATCCTATCTTTTTTAAACTGATACGAAAACACAAACCTATTCAGACTTTCTGATCCATAGGCCAGAGAGATTTATTAGTATAATTTTATTTTTTTTTTTTTACTTTTCTCTATATGTATTTTGATTTATTTTTAAGGCCTCAAACTAAAAATTCATTTTAACTTTGTTAATTTATATTTAAGTAGTACTGCATTTGCCAATTGTTCCTATGAACAACAAAGTGTAGTTTTGTTATTGTAACTTTTCTATGAATATGTTAATAACTAAGCAATATATTTTGAATTTTGTTATTATTTATTATAATCCAGAGCTAGTTCGTACTGTATTTAGTATCTGTGTGAGATTTGTTTCTACTACCTCAAATAACTTTCACAGTTTTAGAACAGTACTGCCAAATTTTGGTATCGAAAAACAGTGAAGAAGTTACAAAGTATCGAATAGTATCGAGTAACGAAAATTACGAATGTGGATTTTAGTTTAATTAGCATAAAGCAATGAATAAATTCATCTCGAAATGTTAAGATATATATATCTTAACATTTCGATATATAAGTTGGAAATTATTAATTAAAAGGTATCGGAAAATATCTATTAAGTCGCGTAAATTAAGGAAAAACATCAGAAGAATCCCTACTGCAAAATTTTATAAAAATTCAATTATTATTCCAGGAGCAGAAGCGTCACTTCACCAAAACCTTGGGGGTGGGGCAGAATTATAATTCCACCACTATTAGATGGTTTTATTGATTTGTTGTATTGAATGGTACCTGATACCTGGTATCAGATCCTTGGGGTGACGCTACTGTCCAGGAGATATAGAATATAGTTTGTCAGCGCCAACTATTAGAAATTTATTTATTAAATACTCATAAGGAAACGTATAGAAGGAAGGAAATATATTTTCACATGCTTATGTATCTTAGCAAATTGCATATGTATGTATTCCAAACAGGAGCGTCACTTCACCAAAACCTTGCGGGGGACAAGAATTATAATTCCACCACTATTAGATGGTTTTATTGAATTGTTGTATTGAATAATACCAAGTATCAGATCCTTGGGGGGGGCCAATGCCCTCCCCAGCCCTACCGAATTGACGCCACTGATTTCAAACAAGTTGAGGAAAATTTAAATGGAAGTTTATTAAGCTGGATTTCGAGTTTTTAATAAGTCATCCCTTATGCAACAGTAATGCGTTTTTACAAAGTACGAGAAATGTCCTACACATCATTTATTGATATCGATTTAGTAGTTCGTCTTAGGTATGAATCTTAATTTATTTATATGTAAATACCTTTAACTACCCATTCATACCTTTCCATTTAACTATTTTCGTATCAGCTCCTTCCGTTTCTACATTTTCTTTCCAACATGGCAGAAATATTAATGCGTAGTGCGACTTCCATAGAACATAGTGCACCTCAGATCAGAATCACCCCTTAATTTTACTATCAATAGTATGGTAAACAAAAATGACGTCATAGGAAACATTGTTCTCTCTTATACTCAGTCTACGAGTAAAACAAGTGGTATTGACCGAATTATCCATATTTTTCAACCAACAACTCGACATCTTCTCTTTTTTTGACATACATACATTAAAGTTTATATCAATATTTGTTTGTATGTAAATACATTTGCTTGTAGGTTCTATTTAGTTGTCATCGAAAACATTTATTTTAAAAATAATTTTAAAATTAACGAACACTCATTTTATTTGTGTAAGCTGCGTACTTGGAAATTTTATAGATATTGAAATATTCATGTTATGTAATCTATACCATATTTACTGAGTATTCATTCTTTCCCATATTTCGTTGAGCAACAAAGATTTATGTTGGTACTTATGTATGTACATATGTATGTACATAAAAACAATATACATACCTACATACATGTGAACTTGAAAATCATTAGTGGTCTTTATGGAAAATTGAGTAAGAAAAGTTTTTTTTTATTTTTGGCGGCATCTGTTAGGTAACATTTAATTTCTTAATGAATTTTTCTAAATTTGTATTCTACAACAATCTCTAGACCTTCATATTTTATTTAGCTTCAACGCTGATTTGGTGGAATTCGACCTGTTAAACTTAATCGTGCCAAGATAGTGAATGTTCTTTTTCAATCAGCTGCTTATGCAGCAATATCGAACTTGATTATAAAAATCATTAACCCTCAACTCCACTACTGTTTTCTCTTACATAATAA
The DNA here is from genome assembly GCA_963662105.1 of Meiosimyza platycephala. Taxonomy (NCBI): domain Eukaryota; kingdom Metazoa; phylum Arthropoda; class Insecta; order Diptera; family Lauxaniidae; genus Meiosimyza; species Meiosimyza platycephala. Next base: position 16,571,690 of record OY759210.1, read on the forward strand.
GCATTGTGAAGATATAATTTTGCAATACTCATTAGAATGTAGTAACGCTGATGAAAAGGGCTCATATGTGGGCTCATATTTTAGGTTTGTGAAATTATAGTCATAAGTTTAAATGTTTATTTTTTGGTACATTTTAAGGAAAACCTTTTTCTACAAAAATATACTACTCAAATAATTTCTAATTTTTAATTTAAGTCTATAAAAAAATAGTAAGGGTATTCCTCTAAACGCGAAAACTCGAAAGCATGGAAACCTCGAAAGTTTTCGAGCTTGTTTAAGAGAACACCCCAATCTATGCAAACGTGCAAACGAATGAGAAACGCCTTTTGTTGCCCAAAACTGCCAAACTCGTGTGAGAGAAATCAACATGTGTCTTAGTTGTCAATCAAAAAAATTAAATAAAAAAACTTTAATTTGTTAAAAAAATCATTTTTTTGAATTAATTTTAAACCATTCTTCTTGATTATAGATGGACCGATTTGAAACTTTTTCACACTAATATTATAGCTTAATAAATTACTTATCAACTGATACCTATGTATATTGTTTAAATAGAAACATAAAATTGCTTAACTGAATCAAAATAAAAAGTTTGTAGCGAATTAAAATTTGTTTTGAAAATCGAAAAATCGTCATAATTTAATTTTCGTTTTTGACACTTTTTTATCTTTTTGAGAACAATTGCGCTCTTCTCGCTCAAATTATTAATTTTCCAACTTTCGAGGCTACTTTCGCATCAAATTCGCCTCGAAAGTTTTCGATAGTTGCGTAAACTTTTTTTCATACAAATTATTTTCGAGGCTCGAAAATGTTTTCGAGTTTTCGAGGCTTTTCGAGTTTTCAGGAATACCCTTAGTAATTATATAAATAAGCATGTACCTAAGAAATAAATATTCAAGGTAAATTTTGAAATCAATTTCCTCAAAATGTAAAATTTAGGAAACACATTAGACATGTTTAAAATAACCTCATGCTCTAGAAATCTTCGGGAACGCTTTAAATTCGAAAATTTGCAATCTTTCGAGTACTTCTGGGCTTGCTAACATAGCTGCAAAGCTATAATTTTTTTAAATAAATTGCTCTTTTTCATATAAAATATTATTTTTTTAAAATTTTTTTTTCAATTTTCCCGTCGTACAAATAAGGAAGTACCGAAAAAAACTGTTCCGCTAGGAAAAATCCATGATCTCTGGACATGTCGAGCTTTTTTTTCTTGTTTAATAGTTCAAATCCTTTGCTTTTTTCATTATGTACCTTAATACACTATAATTTGGAATTCTCAATGCCGCCACTACATTAATATCGCTTAGGTAATTGACAAATAAAAATTTTAATTTTTGGTCCGAAATAATCATGTACAAGCTCTTTCTTTGAAAATTTTTATTTTATTTTTTCCAAGTCCCTATTAAAATATTTAAGTTTTATTCAACCATTTGAGAATGTCTAAAATTTTAGTACAAAGTACAAATAGCATAACAGAGTAACATTAACCCAGTGGTGATGTTGAGAGTTAAACAAGAGCGAAGGTTATTATATGAATTTCATTGCTCACGTTTTGCGTTATCTCTACTGGAATAAACGTACGCTCGTATATATTTATGAGTAGGATGGGCCGAAAAATACCTTTTTGAACTTCAATTTTTAATAGCGTCAGAATTTTCTATTCAGCGAATTTTTTTTATTTAAAAAAACCTGAATGGGTATTCTGCCGTCAGAAGCGAAATAGGCGTATCTCAAAAAACTGATATTCGAGATTCTTATGGCATCGTACACAGTGGCGGATAAGCGTATAAGCACAACAAGCACGTGCTTGGGGCCCCCGCCTCCTTTTCTGTACTAGCGTTTTTTAGAAAACGTGTTTTATTTTGAAAATTTTAAACTACGCAGCCGCTGTGCTTAGGGCCCCCTAATCTATTAATCCGTAACTGATCGTATAGCTTAAGAAATTACGCATCTAATGAGCTACGCCGAAAGTCAGTATCTAACTAACATCTAACCTATAAAAAAATCTCCTAAGAAAATGTCCTCTATCCCAATTTTACATGTATTTCAACAAATTGACATAAACAAATCATCAATTATCTCGAAACGCGTTTTTTTTAAATACGCTCTTTTCGCTTCTGAGGGCAGTATAGCGATTATAGAAACAATAGTACATAATAAGTATAAAAAAGAAGTGTTCGGCATCACCTCAAACTTTTTAATTGAGGACTAATAGATAATATCTGCCGCTATGTATGCATTACAAATGGAATTGCAAATGAGGTGTTTTTCGCCCCAACCTAATGTAGAGTGCTTTGCTTTTGCCATCACAAGAGTAGTAATTGTTATTATTGTTTTTCTCTAGGTTGGGAGAGTCATCTCCGCCAAAAAAATTTCATATTGAAAATAAAAAAAAAAATAAAATTTCCAGTTTTGTGTGCGGTTGGAATTCTGAGACAACTCAGTATCTCGGTTTGCTCGTTACACGTCGTACGATTTGAAGTTTTCTTTCCTCTTGCCATTAGCACCGGTAGTATATATATTTTTTACACATTTTTTTTAAACAAATGGATCTGTATAAGTCATCAAAATTTGTTAATCCATTCGGTTATCGCCCCTGGATGGGAAACCATGGAGCTGCCGCAGCGGCAGGTGGTAGTAACAAAGGCGTAAAAGGCATCATTGCTGGTGGCATAACCGGTGGCATAGAAATTTGTATCACCTTTCCCACCGAATATGTGAAAACACAGTTGCAGTTGGATGAAAAGGGAGCCAACAAAAAGTACAATGGCATTTCGGATTGTGTTAAGAAAACCGTAGCGAGTAAAGGATTTTTCGGTCTATACCGTGGTCTGAGCGTCCTACTCTACGGTAGTATACCAAAGTCAGCTGTACGTTTTGGCGCCTTTGAATATTTCCGTGGTGTTATGGTCAATGAAAATGGACAGTTAAGTAATGGTGCCAAATTACTATGCGGTCTGTTAGCTGGCGTAAGTGAAGCGATTCTTGCTGTCACACCAATGGAAACCATAAAAGTAAAATTCATCAATGACCAACGTAGCGCCAAACCTCAATTCAAAGGATTTGCTCATGGTGTCAGTACAATAGTCAAGAATGAAGGTATAATGGGTATTTACAAAGGATTAACTCCAACAATCTTAAAGCAAGGCTCAAATCAAGCAATACGATTTTTTGTAATGGAGTCACTCAAAGACATGTATAAAGGTGGTGATCCTAATAAACCTGTTCCTAAATTGCTTGTCGGTGCTTTCGGTGCTTTTGCCGGTGCTGCTTCTGTTTTTGGCAATACCCCATTGGATGTGGTGAAAACTCGCATGCAAGGTCTAGAGGCTGCCAAATATAAGTCTACTGTTGATTGTTTCCTTCAAATTTGGAAGAAAGAAGGACCTACAGCATTTTACAAAGGCACCGTACCACGGCTGGGTCGTGTATGCCTAGATGTTGCTATAACATTTATGATCTATGATTCTTTCATGGATCTTTTCAATAAAGTGTGGAAGGAGTAGACGAGACGTGTAGTGTAGTAGGCTTGTTAATTATTTAAACCTAATTTTAAGCCAAACATTGTAAATTTTCAATATCAGGCTATGCTTGTTTATATTTTTAATATACCAAAAAAATAGAAAAAAATAAGTGTAGAGTGGGTATGTAAAGCTATTGTTATGCAACAATCACGGTCGCAGCACGATCACAATTTGTTGCTTTTTTTAACGTAAAATAGCCATTTCAGAAAGAGAAATGGAGAATTTACCGTCTTATATTAAAAGCAACAATTTATGAACATGTCGGTGCCTTGATTGCCTGCATACCAACAGCCTAGTTCGGCTAAGCCGAAACAAAAAATTTCGTGCACTGTGTTAAAAACACAAAAAAAAAAAACAAAAACTCCGATGTCGTAAAATGTTATGCATTTATTAAGTAACCTAAATTTGAAATTGTATTTTTACAATACATATCGTAGTCACAATAAATTATATTTGAAAAAACTTTATTTACTATTATTTTATTGATAGGGTCTTGCTTGCGGTAAACAAAATATAGATATGCACAAATTTTCGTTAAAATGCTTAACTTACGAAATGTTGACCGCGAAAGTTTATTTTATTCTATATTTTGACGCATGATTTGACAACAAACAATAATTGGTTCTAAAAGTGCAAAACAAAACGTAATAACTTGGTTAAGAAGAAAATTATCTAATGTTTCGCGTGTGAATTTTTCTAAAAAAATTTTGATTTTACAAAATTACGATGCCAAATTGTTGTAAATTGTGTCCTAGGATAATTATTGTTTTGTAATGATTTTAGCTTTGACAACTTCCGATGAAGTTTCCCCAGTGTTGCATTTTCAAATTTTTTACTTTTTGAATTGTATAAAAAAGGTCAATAAGAGTAGCAAAATATCGAATGGTATTGAAAAGGTGAACATAGTCCAAATATGTAGAAAAGGTCTAAAAACTTGATACAGATAACTCGAAAAAGTGTTATTGTATCGATATAAGTCGAAAAGTATCGAAGAAGTCAAACACGTGTGTATGTAGATATATTTGCATTTCCGTTCTTACACCCAATCAAAATACTTAAAACGATATAACTTAGGAAAGGTTTAGCTGCTTTAAATGAAAAAAGTGAAAGTCTGAAAATATTAACAAGCACCGCAAAAGTTGATAAATGTCAAAGAACCTCAAAATAGTTTATAGATTGAAAAATCAATTCGAAGAAGTGGAAAAAAAATTGCAAAGCCCGATGGTTTCGAAAAATATCGTTTGTGTTATGCTGAAACACGCGTTGAAAAAACGCTCGTGTGAACTGAGCCTAAAATGAATTTAGTAAATTTTCACAATTTATAGGTTGAAATCAACTTTTATAGCAAAAGTTAAACAATTTGAACTTTCTTGATCTTCTGAAATCACTGAGGATATCCCATACAAAAAAATAACAAATCTATGCCTTTTCACTTTCGCATTCGCAAAGCCCATTAGATTCTTAGATTTCTTACAAAAATTTGATTGTGGAAGATCAAAGAAGATAACTTAAACATAGCATTAACAACAAATTTTTTTACAATTCAAGCGGTCAGTAAATGGTACTTATGTTGGCTGAACGGGTCCATTGTCAAAATACGAAACGACGCAATGACAACGGACGACGTAAAGGAAAACCAAACGACGTAAAAAGAAAACGAATGAGTAAAACGATGAAAGCGTAGTTTAAAAAACGATAAAATGAAATTTACAACTGTCGTCGAGTGAAGTGCAAGAAATTGTTAAAGTTAAAAAAGTAGTAAAGCGGAAATTTTGTTATAACGAATTCTTAAATTTAGAAAAAGTTAAACGTGTGAAGAAAATATAAAAAAGTATTTATTTAAAGCAAAAAATTTGCATAAAAGGAAAATAGAAAAAAAAAATTTTGTAAAAAGATGGAAGAGCAATTGGTGTAAAACTATTGAAGCTCAAGAACACTGTTGAAAATTTTCATAAAAAATTGAAAAATTAAATCAAACGAATAAAGAAACTGATCAAAATACAAATAAATTTAAAAAAAATTACACGCCATAAATTAAAAGAAAAATTGTGAAAAAAGAAAATAAGTTCTGACAAAAAGGAATTTACAGCAAAAGAACGACGCAGAAAAGCAGCGCCGCAGTGAATGTGAAGCCAGTGTAAAAAAGCTGATTAAATAATAATTTTTTAAAATTACAAATATTGCAAGCTAAAAAGGAAGTGTAAAAATTGTAACAAAAAAAAAATTCTAACAGTGATCTAAGGCCAACAGTAGACGCTACATAAAAACTAAAACTACACGAAGTTCGCTTTTCTAAAAAGGCAGCGTTTGTCACTGCTGCTGCTTCAAGCTGTGGCAGAGAATTGAATTCCCGTAGTGTCCCGTTAAAAAGTTACCAGCGCAAAGGTCAGTTTTGCCAATTTGCGCGTTAAAAATTTAATATTTTTATAGATTTATTTTCCTTATTATTTTAGTCGCATACAAATTAATCACATTGGATTTAAAAAATTTTGCACGCATACATACACATTTACATGCCACACACATACGCACATAACCATAGTGAGACATCTCACAAAACTATTGGAAAAAATCCTTGGCCTTTGTTTAGTGTGGAATTATAAGGCCCCTCCGCCCACCTACTATTAAACGACCATAAAGAGAGGTTTTAAGCAATTTTGCTTTGATTAATTTTTAATGTTTTATCCCTTTTCCAAATAATTTATTTTTATACCCTTACGCGTACGTGTCAACGAAACGATTTTAGTTTCCAGTCACCAAGTCTAGATCATTGATTCATGCAATTTTTTTTATAACATCATTGATGTTCAAATTATTCAGTGTAAAAATTTTGACATTGGATGCTGACTTTATATATTATTTTTCGTAACACTGCAGTTAGTTATCTTAACTTTTACTAAGTAACATCATAATCTCATTTTAAAGCTGCTGTTTATTTGTTGCGTTTGCTGTAGCAGGAAGCTTTTCTGTATACTTAACCAAATGCTCTTTAGCTTCTGCTTCCTTTATTATGCTACAGACACTGATTTTGAGCAGTGGAAGTATCCTTTTTTATTGCCGCCCAATGTGGCGCTGCAAGTTATGGAGTCGGCTTTTGTTCACACAAGCAGTTTTGATTTTTACTATTCACTAATGGGATTTTTTTGTTTTAATATCAGCAACATTAAAAATAAATCAAAATTTGATAAACGTTAAATATGACTTTCTGAAATTGAATGTCACATCCCATGATTATATACGTCGCATCTTTGAAGGGCAATAACCAACGTTTAAGATATTTACGTACCACTTTAAAAGCCTTTCAGCTTAGCTCGAAGTTTCTAGCTTCCTTGACAACTACATCTTTTATTTAAACGACGTCCGTTGCCAGTTAAAAGCTCTCGCTCAATGACTTTTCTCGCTTTACAAAAAATTTAGAACTTTTTCTTCGGAGTCTGATGCTTTAGGAGAATGTATGTTGAAATAGACTTTGAATAATATTTCATTCATATGACCAACCCCAGCCAACATTTACTATCTTGAAAGTCACTTATTAGTGTCTTGGAGAAGTTGAAGTCGATATCGTATAAGGATCTTAAAAGTGACTTCTATTTAAATTATTTGCTGTGCTATCTCTATGATAGTTGTGCTTCAACTGATTAATCACATCGATATGTCTAATATTTATCCTATAATTATTATAAACATCTTGCGAATCATAGATACCGCGATCAAATTATGTGAAAATATAATTCTTACTAAAGTATCGCATGAAACACTTTATTATGAAACTTATACGACATTTTTTGAAGTGTCGCTTAAGTGACTTTGATAAGACACTTATACCATAAATTTTGTTTTTCTTAACGGTAAAGTATCATTCAACCATCTTGCACAAGTCATTTAAGCGATGAACCATGGCAACTGTCGTATAACTATCTTCTATGAGTGACTTAAAAGTCACTTGATAAAGATAAGCGATGAAATGATCTTATAAATGCTGGCAGGGACACGGCTACTTTTGACAAAGCCAATTCGATTAACCTAATTTTGCATACTCTGTCGCATAAAGCTGGGCGAATATCATTCATTAATCGTTCCATGTTGATTTGGAGTGCATCAAGTGTTCGTGGTTTTTAGTCTGCACGAGTGCGCTTGCTGAGTCAACAGATTATTGTACTCGCTGTTGAGTACAATGCTTCTATTGACATTTTGAGAGTCATCCATAGACTCACTTAAAAAAGGACGATTACATGTCTTGACTTCGTTTGTACTCTGACTCGTATTTTGCCGTCAACGTAGTTCAACCCGCATAAAACAATTACAATACCGAACATGAGAAAAGCAATACTGTAATATCAATGCGGCGCCAAAAGGGCGACGGTAGAGATTGATTATATGTTATGATTTGTTTTGCGTTCGTCTCTTAGCTTCACGCCTCATTCAAGTTTTTGTTGTTCAAGTGCACAGCGCAAAGCAACACGGCATAGCAAATCTGTTGCCTGAGCAAGCGCTCTAAGAGACAACAAGCCACTCAGTGCCAAAAGCAATAAACTACGAGTGCTTGAACTGTTGGTCACTTGATAGAACCAAAACGTAAAATATTCGAATCATGAAACTTATCACGCAATAAATCTCGTACCGTCTTGTTGGAACTTCTTCAAATGCATGTGTATTATTTTTATCCCAAATACAAATCATTTTAAAAGTAAACAAGTTTTTGTGGTTCATATTATGGAAAAAGTGTGTGGTATTAAGGCTTAAATAACACAGGAGAACAAAAGAATTGACAAAGTTCAAATATATATTTTTGGATAGGTAGTTTTGTCTCGATCAACTAACCGAAGCAATTCATACATGTTTATTCCTTTAAATACACTCAATATTTGGGATAAAATATCTTTCCATACGGTAATCTCCTTAACTATACATGGCAAAACAAATCCTGGGTCAGATTCATAGCAGCATCAAAATCCTATAGAATCGCACACTAACTACTAGAGTTTTTTAAACTTCTTTGACTTAAACATTTTACAATCAAAATTATTTTCTTTGATTTTGAATGAAATATCTGAAGCTTTGAGTGCATTAAAGAAACAAAATAACATTGCTTGGGAAAATTGATCAACTTAAACTTACATTTCAGAAAATAGTTATTCTATCTTTGTTAGCTATGCCGCATTGCGCACATTTACACTTTTGACCCGAAGTTCTCACTTATTAATTAGAACAATTAAGAGTATAATCGTACTTTATAAAATGCATACAAATTCTGCTTTTATTGTTTAGCTTTACCTCTTTACTTATCTTGTGTAAATAAAATCGAATTCTTATTAAAAATGTTTTTTTCTTACTTTCAGATGCACAATATTTATGCTCTCATTTTTATTATCTTCTTAAAAAATACGTTTAGAAATATAACTGTCACTGAACAGCGTTGCAAATGAACGCGTTTTGTCAAAAAAAAAAAAAAATAATAAAAAACTAGCGTCATTGAGTAAAGCATGTTTAGTCCTATTAAAAATCTAATAACGTATATCCAGAAGAATGCAAGCGGTACGTCATTATTTGGTGGATCGGCTGCGGAGGCAGAAGTAATTCAAAAAACTCCAGAATCTGAAACAGAATCAACACAAGATAGTGAAAAAACTGATTGCAAAGAAGTTAAAGAACTTTACGAAGAAAACTTAAATTCAAGAGAAGAATCACAAATATTAAGTGAAATGGAAGTCAGCGACGTTAATCACAAAGTAGCTGTTGTTGAGGAAATAATCCCAAATATACCCCTGGTCAATTTTGATGAAGATGACATTGAAATGCAAATAAAATGCAATAAGGTGTTGCGTAAATCCTTTGACAACACTACAACAACAAACACAACTATTTTTATCGATCATGATGACGAAATTTTCACCGATGACGACTCTTCATCGTCTTTGGTAGTCAACAAAAGTGCAACCAAAAACCATGATCATAATCAAAATCATGAAATCATTGATGTGGAATTAGAAGATTTTCGTCATGAACCAGTACCAGTGGTCATTGAAGATTTTTGTTCAGTTGGCAGTGAAAGTGCAGTGGAAGAGGAAAGTGAGGAGGCACGATTTTTTGATTTGACACATGAGCTGGATAATACGTTTCCAAGTAAGTAGTAGTTTTATTAAAAATCCAAAATAAAAAAACAGTAAAGACAATATAATGAACTGCTTGCAAAAAATCATGGGTTGTTATTTAATGTTTTGCTGTAATCTCTGCACATAAAACATTAACTTCATATCAACCTGATTATTTTTTTGTTTTTTGACTAAGATATAACTATTTTTTTTAGGTGAAGTAATTGTGATAAACGAACCAGACTTAAACTCTTCCATAAATTCAGATGTATTCTCTGAAGATCCCTTGGCAATTGAGGACATTGCTGCTGAACAGGAATCTACAAAAATTTGCAGTGACAACATTCATTTGGAAACGCACCACACTGATTCACCAGGCGATATACTTTGGATAAATATTGATGATATAAAATCGTGTGCAATCCAAAAAGTCTCTTGTGAAAGTACAACAACAACATCGCCGCAAGAAAATCCTATAGTTGAAGCTGCTACTACTTCTACAGCAAGCTGCTCTAAGGACCTATCTGAAACCTTACCAGAACCTAATACATCTGTTAACGAGGAAGAACATGCAACAGAGGAATTACGTGGTGATGGCTCTGATTCTGGTTTGGGTTCAGAAACATCAACCTTGCAAACAACGCTCACAAGCGCTACAGATACAAGTCTATCTAGTAGTACTACGCCAACTCCTGCAAAAATATTACGCTCCAATCTAAAACGTCGTCTCGAAACAACCGAAGATGACTCATTTGATACAACCGAAGCTGCCGAATCAAGTGCTGTATCTAATGCTGCTGCTATCGCTGGTGAAAATACAAATCAAAAGAAACCCAAACGTTCAATTAATTTTGAGAATGTGCAGGTTTACTATTTTCCACGTCAACAGGGTTTCGGTTGTGTACCGTCTGCAGGTGGTTGTACGCTTGGTATGGGTGCACGTCATATTTCGTTTAAGACTCTCACTTTGACAGAGCATGCTGCAGAGCTGCGCCGCGCACATAGACAGCAGTTGCAAGATGTGAATCCACGCGGCTCATCAAGTGAGGAGAGCGAAGAAAGTGAAGAGGATTATTTAAGCGAGGGTAGTGGTTCTGATTTAGATGCTGAATCGAGTGGGTTTCTACAACCTGTATCGCCAAAACAAAGACGTGCTTTGCTTAAAGCTGCAGGTGTTCGCAAAATTGATGCCAGTGAAAAAGCTGAATGTCGTGATATACGCAATTCGCGTGAAGTGTGTGGTTGTACGTGTAGAGACTTTTGTGATCCTGAAACGTGCGCTTGCAGCCAAGCTGGTATAAAGTGTCAAGTAAGTCAGTTAATTGTTATCAACTTAAATTATGAATTCAACTCTTGAAATATGTTACGGCCAGATTAACAAAACGCACTAATATTTTCAGGTTGATCGTGCTATGTTCCCTTGTGGTTGTTCACGTGATGCATGTGGCAATACTGTCGGTCGTGTCGAATTTAATCCATCGCGTGTGCGTACTCATTTCATACATACCATAATGCGCTTGGAAATGGAAAGCCGGCATCAACAGAAACCTACTACAAATATAAACTTCGCATCCTCTTCGTCCATTAACGCTCTCAATCATATGTCTAATAATTATTACAGTATGCAAACGCAATCAAATTATAGTTCAGGATATGCTTCTCCGGCATATCCCAATGAACAGACACTAAATTACTACCAACAACAAAATCAACTATATAGTAGAAATGGATCAGATGTCTTGGCTCAAACACATCATCAGCAATATCAAGTTGATAGTTGCTTAGAATCAAGTCTATTTTGTGGGACTGCTACTGGTTCGCCCTCTTATGGCGAGTTAATGCCTGCCTATTCGAGCGTAAGCGCAGCTAGTGGAACTATACCGACATCGTATCATGCTCCTTTAAGCTACCCCACGGTGCAGCATGGCATTTCAGCAACGGTAAGTTTTTAACAAAAACAATATAAGCAAAATTATTATAAATATAATGTTTATTTAACGCTTTGCATAAGGCAGCTCTACCATTAAAAGTACAATTTTTGTTGCTGACTGTTGGTTTCAGTGTCGGTAATTTCACTTGGTTGCACCATAGTGTTGACCTGGAAACCATTATATTCAGCTTTTTTTAGTTGAATCAACTGAATCAATTAGTGATTTACTCCACACATAGCTCCAACATTGGGGGCATGGCCTTAGTAAGAATATCTTGTATCGATCCATGCATCTCTTGGTAATTTTCCGCTGATTTTTATAAAAATACTAGTTTAAATGCCGCAGAACAAAAACATACAGGATGGCAGTCAGATGCGAAAAAAAGCGGTGCATAACTGACGCCAAATGTCGCAAAATTAACGCAGTAAAAGTGCACAAACTTGACATGTGCGAACTAACCCTTCAGCTATTAAAAAGTAGCTTCATTATGAGAGAATCTGAGTTGTGTGATTAATCAGTCTTCATTGTGTATTCCAACTTTCAAAAAATAACAACCATAAAATGAGATGGTAATTAAGGAGTACCAGTTAACGAATAACTCATTTTTGACAGACATTCGATTAACGTCTTAATCAAAATTGACTTTATCGATTTATAGACAGATCGATTTATCAATCAAACTTATTGTTTTTTTGTAATTTTGCAGGTTTCCCCATTCTCCACTTCAAATTATCTTCCAAGTAGCAGCGATATCAACAGTAACAATTCAACGACCCTGAACATAAGCGGCTACAGTTCGTGTGCAGTTCCCTCAGCGCCACCATTCGGAACAGCAACAACTACAGCCGCATCTACACACTATCATAGTAACTGCAGTCCAACGCTAGAAACTACAACTGCTGCATCCAATATCTTGGATATTAACAGCAGCAGCACTGTTGGTAGTAGTAGTAGTTTTATAAGTTTAAATTCACCTATTTCTAGTTCCACACGACTATCAGCAATAAATGATTTACTTCAACATAATCGCAATACAACAGCTGCATTAGTAGCTGTTTCAAACATCTCAACAAATTCGAGCAATTTACTATGTAGCACAACAGCCACAACACTTTCGGAAAGTAGCTCTATTGATACACCACCTATAGAGTATACATCGCATAAAAGTTGTCTAACGTTTGAGGAAATTCCAGCGCCGCTAAATCCAACGCCTATTGTTGCTGTACTCGAGGAAGAGCAACAAGAAAGCAAGTCTAAAAATGTTGCATTTGACAGTAACACTAATGTGTCGCCTACAAATCCGAAACAATCTGAGTTGTCAACGGCATCAGTTGACACCGTGGTGGCAGCGGCAGCGGCAGCACCAGTTGAACAATCAATTGTGGAGGTATCCATAACTTAAGAAGCGATTGCTACTCGCGTACGTTGAATGGCAACATTGTATGTAACATAAAGTGAAGACTTGATTAGTGTAAGACATTAAGAAAGAATACCAACAAAAACAATTGTTTAGCTTAATACTATTAACTGAAAGAGAACCAATTTGAAAAGTTTTCTTTATTTATTTGTAAAAACTTTGTATAAAAAAAAAGCAAAATATTAAATAACTTATATGATATGTGAAGAAAACAACACCGTTATAAACAAACAATTAAAAATAATTCAATTAGAAATATAATTTACATATTAAAAATAATATTTAGAAGCCCTTTTCAATGCTACCCGATATAATCTCTACTATGTAGCATTTAAACCATTGTGGAGTGTACAAAAAAGTAAAATATCATTGCAGATAAAATAAGGAAGTTTTCCTACTACCTTCAGTTTTTCTTAAAAAGACAGTAAAACTGATCTGAATATCTCGAAACCCATTGCATATGTTATTAGCTTAAGTGGAATATATACATATATTTTAGATGGGCTCGAAAAATACAAAGTAATTGAAGCAACATTTGTTTTAAAGATTGTATCAGATTCACGCAAATTTAGAGATGATTGTTGGTGAAAATTACTATTTTTTAATTTGTTTCTGATAGTACAGGTTGTAGCAAGTATATTAAATTAAATCTTTAGCTTTTCAGATACTTTAAACGGATTTTCCCTTCAATGTAATTTTATTCACACAATCTTTGAACACTGCGACCCATTTTCCGTCAGTAAGAAGTTGGAGCACATAATTATTAAATTGGAATGTTTATTTTTTTTTTCAAAAAAAAAAATGCGTCATTTTCAAATCATGTGCACATCTTTTCATATTTTAAATGCGGCCATAACCAAATTAGTTAGACTAACATGTATGGATGGAACCAACTATTCAGAGCTATAACTCACAGCACATACGAGTACGGCTAAAACACAAACAATCACGATACAATTAAACACTGCATACTACATGTGTATATCAAAATTGGTTTAGTAATTTTCACCTAAATTCAAACGACTTGATACCTGTCGTTTTCAATTGCAATTAGATGTTACTCATTAATACTGTTTTTAATTTGTATCATATCAAATCAAATCAAATGTTTTGTTACTTGCCCCTAGCTCATTTCCACAACAGATTATTTTTTGGAATAAAAATATTCGACCAATCGAGAAGTTGGACTTGCATTGATTATAAAAATATACTAATCAAAGTGTTTTGTAAAAAGATTTTTTTTAAATGAAATGCATAACGCCTTTCAAATTACGTCTTTTTCTATTAAATTTACTGAAACGAACTATTAGATTGGAAAAAATGCAACATTGCTTAGTTTTTTTCCTACTTTTACCTTTTATTCTAAAGCAGAGTGACATTGCATAATATAAAACCCAAAAGAAAGGACACTTTAATTATTTGTTTGTTACTAATTCTAAGACTTCATTATGGATAAAAACTTAGAAGAAAAACTTGTATATTAAGTTCCATTTAAATTTATGTAATGATTTATCAGTGTTCGTTACACCTTTTTTGAAATTTTCATTTAAACTTTTTTAATAAAACAACTGTTAATGTTCTATAAAAATGATATTTTTATTAGCTTGAGCTTAATATTAATTTTTTATGTTCTCTAAAAATGATATTTTTATTAGCTTGAGCTTAATATTAATTTTTTATTTTAGTTTTAACATGGCTTTCAGTTTAAAAACCAAAAATTCCTTTCACCTTAATTTTTGCTAAAAGTAACGATTCTCATACCATTTAATTACATTTTATTTTCCAAGAGTCGTTAGCAGCTTAAGTATGAAGCAACTTGTACGTACATATATTTAATTTAAATTCAATTCATTTCAAATTATAGTTCTGTATCATTTTTATTTTTCATTATTTAAGATAAAGTTTGTTAAGTTTTCTAAAAAGTGCATTTCACTTCTATTAAAAAAACGTAATGAACCCATTAAATAAAAAATAAATAGATAATTTCAGCTTTTAATTTTTTATTAAAATTAGTTGATAAATATACATAACTATTTTGATTTATTCTAGCTATGGAGTTGAACAAAAGCGATGTCGATCTAGGGGTGCAGCGTCAGGTCCGATTTTCAAGTACGAGTCGTATTTTCCAGTATGAGAACAATTACGATTTGCAAAACAAAGTTTCAAATTTCAAGTCGGTCCAAATTTAAGGTCTGAGTACAGATTTCACCTTTTTTTAGTGCATTTTGGCAGATTGGATTTTTGTCCAGAGCGGCAAATGTTCAAAGTACGCAACTTCGTTGTGTCAGATCGATTTTATTGACATCCATAATAGGGTACAATACACGACCCAAAGTTTCACATTGAAATTTAGAATCATCTAGACGGTGCCTAAAAGTAAGAGGGACTCTTTCTGCATCATTTTTTTTCGATCGCAGAAAATTCAATAGAGCAGTTTTAATTATCTTGTTCTTACAAACATTTTGGCTAATAAAAATTAAGAGTGCTAGATTACGGATTTCATTTGTGAGCGATTGTAGGCCCTCACTATTCATACAATTTTTCATTCTTGCACGCTCTAGACTAATTCTGCCAATAGCTCGTGGAGTCAGATGTCTTCATTTCTCCTTTTATGCAGACTCAAGCGATTCTTTGAACTTTTCCAAGTTGATATTGGTTATGTAAAGGGACTTGCTTTTTTTATTCCATACCACTGTCCCGTAGCTAACAGAAAAACGGACCATCATCTGATACATTCATCACATGATAGGTGAGCGTATCCCAAGGGACTATCCTGCAATGGATCTACAGATGTGCATAGCGTGTATTTCCTTGCTGGTAACTTTATCTTCGTGTTTATTTCAGAGAAGTTTCTTGCCTAATATCATACTTTGAAATTTACCTTTGTTTGAAAAGTTGAGAAATGTTTCACCGAGCCAAATTTACTTTAGATTGCATGTTCTTTTTCTAGTGCAAGTGATTATGGTTGTTTTGGATTGATTAATATTCAATCCAACTTTGACGCAGTAGTTTTTTTGTTATATTAATAGTTCTGAGCATTTATCCTTTTTATTTATAAATTTTTTTCTAACCCCCTTAGGTTAGGTTAAAGTGGTCTAGAAAAGATGCTTGAAACCTTAAGTAGCACTAGTTGAGCCATTTTAATACCACATATAAATGACCCGAAATCACTGGTAAAAAGGGTTGTCAAAAGAATCTATATAGCCTTATTGACAGTATTTTTTTTTTTTTTGCAAAACATCTCATCTCAGTCATATTTATTGTAATCCAATCTGTTAAAAAATACCAACGTGAGTGCCCATTAGTTGAATGAAATACATCTGTGGTGTTAGAACTTGCATAACCCCTTATTGCAATGTATAATAAATCATTAAAGCAACTATGCGTTTCACTTTTATTAATTAAAATTTTATTCTAAAATTTTACTACAAATCGAAGTTCAATACATCATTGAAACTCACACCAATTTGGCGCCGTATCTCGTCTTCAATTTTTATCAACTCCAAACTTTGCGCATGTGTGTAAGTTGGACATTCGACAAGACGTTTTTCAATACATTGACGAACTGCTTCTGCTTCGTACCGCAACCCAGATGAATTTGTATGATGAAATTCATGTTTAGCCGAAGGTAGTGGCCAAGTTTCAGTATTATTATTGGGTTTAGTTAAGGAGGTGCAACACCAGTAATTGTTGAGCTAGAAAATAAAAAAATTATAAATTATTTATGTTCTTTATAATCAGTATATGGGTCATTCTACCTCGTTTTTACATTCAATATTTAGATTTCTCAAAATCAATTTTTTTCCTATACTTTGTCTTAAAATATTCGATACGTCGTGTTTTTCGAAAAAGTTTTCCCAACTTATTTTCGAAAATACGATTTTTTGAATATCACAAAATTTAAAAATACATGAATTTTCGGACGCTTGTATTTCAAAATGTACACGTCAGGTAGATAAACCGGTAAGACATCTATTTTCTAATTGTTGAAGCAATAATGTTGCAATTTAAAATTTAAAATCGAAAATTTTCGTATTGCGGTATGTTTAATTTTATTGATTTTTTTTTTTTCAGATAGAAAATAAAATCTTAGCGATCATTTTGCAATTTATTTCAAATTGGTCAGAGTCATAGTTCACTAGATATAAATTTTTCTATATCGCCACGCGCAAAAATTAACTAACAAAATCATTTTAGTATTCAAGCTTTCTCTGAGTGTAATAACCTGTCCACATTATATGACTTCCTCAAACAAAGCTTTAATGAAAGTAATAAGCTGAGCTTCAAAAGTAAACCTCGCTTTCTGAAAAAATACAAAAATTGGGAAGTGTTGTTATGAAAAACACACCTTTCTTTTTAAAAAAATCTGAATATTATTGAAACTCGTATTCGAATTAATGGCTATTTTTTAAAGATAAAGAAAAATAAATCTCTCAGTTAATCCCTGAATATTTAAATTAGAAAATATCTGACAATATTTGAAGTTAGTCACTTATTTAAAAAATACATTTTATAGAAAAACGTTTTCAAAGTATTTCTTTTACTTTCTAACTTTGCTTATTTTGCTCAGATTAACATTAAATTTTATTCACATATATTTGAGACATTGTGTTTTGTAAAAGCAAATAAAAAAATGATATTTGATGACCAGATGGAACCCTTCAAAATCGATTCAGCAGATAACTTTACTTGCACATTTACATATGTATATCTGTGCTATTTTAATCTCAAAATACTATATTATTCTAAGTTTTAAAATAAGCACTGACAACAGGAATTAACAAATGTTTACGTCATATCAACAAATGATAACCTTTCAACAGCTTACATATTTCTAGCAAGCGTATGATAACCTTTTTCGTCGTCAGCAAATTTATGAGACTCACCTTAATTTCCCCTTTTGTGCCCAGAATTTTAGCACAACTTTCGATATTCTCTTGGCCAGTAACAAAAGCAGCCAATTTTCGATTTTGCCCATAATCAAGTATAAACTCAGACTCTACATCCACGCCATCAGAATTTAAAGTGCCACTGGCCTTCACACTTACAGGTGCACAATCAAATACGAACTGACCCAATTGCAGCGCATATAATCCTATATCCAAAGTTATAGAGCCACCAAGGCTACGCGTCAAAATTCTCTCCACTTGCTGAGCACGAAATCCATGCTGCACTTGTATATGCGATACCTCACCAATACATCCAGCTAAGAGCAGTTCACGCAATCTTTGATAGCTGGGAAAGAACCTTGACCACATACCTTCCATGAGAAAAACATTTCGCTCCTTGGCCAGACGGTATAGCTCAGCTGCTTGCTCATAGCATAGACACAAAGGTTTTTCACATAGCACATTTTTTCCACGTTCCAACATCAGACGCACAACGGTATAGTGAAAGGGATTAAGTGTGCCAATATACACTATGTGCACTTCTGGGTCGAGTGAAAGTGCATCAAAACCATCGTAATATTTAGCAATATTATGACGTTCGGCAAAGTCCTTGGCCCGTTGCACATCCACATCGGCCACTGCATGTATCACGTGTCGCGAATGTTCATCGATTGTAGAAAGCGCCGTTACAAAATCGTGTGTTATACGTCCAGCAGCTGCAATGCCCCAATTTAAATTTTGCATTGTACGAGTTCTGTTTGTTTCAAAAAAAATTTTCTAACTGACTGCTGGGAATTGAAATGCAGTTGAGAAACTTGAAAATTAGTTTTAGTTCAGATTTATCACTGCTTGAAATCTTATCGCTTTTTTTATTTATTTAATTATTTTTCCATTAATTGATGCAGTAATTGGACGTGAGTCAATTCCATATTTTTCCCGCCTAATATAATCGTTATGTACTAATTATTTTTTGATTCCTTATACTGCCTTCAGAAGCGGAAAAGGCATATATCAAAAAACTGCGTTTCGCGATAATTGCTGTTTTGTTTATTTCAATTTGTGGAAATACATGTACAATTGATATAGAGGAAGTTTTCAAAAAAATTTTTTATAAGTTTGAACTAAGATACCGGCATTTGACGTAGTTCATTAGATGCGTGATTACTTAAGGTATCCGAATATGAATTTTTATAAGATACGCCCTTTCCGCTTCCTTTCTTCTTCCGAAATAAAATATATATATCAGGCTTATACCAATCGGTTCACATTTATTTGAGATATAGAAATCTTAAGTGTGGGGTCTATAAGAATTGGCCATTTATGCTATCCAATGAGCTGTGTAAATATCAAAACGATTTTGATTTCTACGCAAATTTTCATAAATTGCGATTTAACTCTAAGCAACCTGGTAACCCTTTGTTATTATTTAATTTTTTTTCTCATTTTTACTGCGGCAACAAATAGTATTAGCGCAGCACATTAGTTATCCGCGTATATGTTTCATGATTTGAAATTAAATTTGAGCAGTTTTATTGTTTCTATGAGAAATGCGTTGTCATTAAATTAAGTTTTTCTCAATGGCACTTTCACCTTTATTACCATAAGGAGTATTTAAACTTTCCATTCCTATAATTTTGAACTGAACGATATATTTGCTAGGTGATGTCAGTAGCTCCTAATAAAAAAAGGTGGTTTCTACCCGCGATTGAGTATATTGGCCGTTTATTTTAAAAGTGATTGAGAAGAAAAAGTAAGTATGTATCTTGAAATCAATGATACAATTAATTTCATTTTTCCTTCTCAACGAAGCTCTACTTTGAAAATAAACGGCTCATAAAAAAACGGCTCATAAACAAAAATATTTTATTTTCATAGAAAAATATTTATCAAAATTTTTTTTTATTTTGTTTTTTAGCAAAACCATTAATACATTAGTAATGTTTACATTTCATTACATAAAGTGCTGCTATTCAAACGAATTCAATTAAAAAATTCTACTTGCACCTTGCATCACATATATTTCCTGTAACATAATTTATTAATCTTCTTTATATACGACGCCTATTTGTTTCCTTATTTCGTCTTGAATATGAGCAATAAGTAAACTTTCATTATGGCTAACATTATCATTCTGCAGTTGGCCTTCTAATATAGAATTGCGTACAGCTTCTGCTTCATAACGTAATCCTTCTGAGTTGTTGAAATTTGTTTTATATTTTCCCTTAGGCAGCACCCATTCTTTTTCTTTTCCATCAATGTCAATTATTTTGGTTGGGCACCAGAAGTTCGGCAACTGGCAATAAAAAAAAAAATGTATTTAATTATTTCTTAATTAAAAATATCCTAAGTAAACATACTGTTATTTGACCTTTTGTTCCCTTAATAACTGCTTTATTTTCCAATTCTTTTTTGGCACTAAAAGTCATATTAGATACGCGTCCGCCGGTATAATGCAATTCTGCTTTTACATCGATGTCAATGCATTCTGAATTTAATTCACCAACAGCGACTATTTTTATCGGTGGCTCTTGGAAGGCCCATTGAGAGCATTGTATGGTGTAAACACCTAAGTCCAGGACGACGCCACCACCCAAATCCTTATTTCTATAGAGAAAAAAAAAAGATTTATTACACGTGAAAATACAAAAGAAAAAAGATTTTCTTAACTACAGCTTTTATATCACTTACTGTATACGATCAACAGCGTCCAATGCGAAACCAAAACTGACATCAACCTGCTGTATTTCACCCAATACACCAGAATCAATTTGTTTACGTACATATTGATAGGCTGGAAAGAAACGTGACCATACTGCTTCCATAAGGAAGAGTTTTTTGACTTCAGCATACTGAATTAGTTTTTTCACTTGTTTTCGATTCATGCAAAGTGGTTTTTCGCAGAGTACATGTTTACCATGTTCCAACATTAGCATGGCAACCTCATAATGTTGCGGATTCAGAGTACCAATATAGACTACATCTACAAAAGACAATTTGAGAAAAAATTACAAAAAGTTAACATTTTCTCCAGTTAATAGAATCTTCAATTCATAACTGCTAGGTTTACAAAACTACAATGAAGTCGAATGGGTTTGAAGACGATGGATAGCTAGATGTTATTCAAATCTCTAAAAATTATCCTAATACAATTCACTTACCAACATCAGTACACTTTGCTAACTCTTTGTAGCTGCCGAAAGCATTTGGAATTTCATGCAACTTAGCAAACTCTGCAGCTCGTTCCTGTTGACGAGCCGCAACTGCCTCAATTTTGTGCTCATCGAAGGGTAAGGTACTTAGACCAACACAGAAATCGTGGCTTATTTTTCCAGCAGATGCGATTCCCCAACGTAAAGGTTTCATGTTGCAATGATACTGGAATTAAATTTACAAGTAGTTTTTATTAGTTTACATTTGTAATCGTGATTTTAATCGATGGCAGATAAGCAGCGCGATTGCGAAGGAATCTATTGGTTAATAATAAGGGTAGTCAGATGAAAAGACGGTGGTATTTAGTTGAGTACCACGTGCCATGATTATTTTATTTAGTCTAGATAAGAGCAATCATTTGACTCTATAGTTGGTTAGTTCCTCAAGGTCATTGCAGCTCCAGTGAAGTGCATCACTTGATAAATTTTATCTTAGATGCTACTTTGGACAGTAATATTTAACATACTTATCTGCTTACATGATTGATACTTAAACATTATGAAAGTATTTTGAAATAAAATTAAAATTTCATTAAACTTACCGCCTTGAATTGTAAATTAATAAATTAAATTTGAAGACGGTCAGCAGCAAATCTTTTGATTACAGCGATGCCAGAGGTTCTATAACAAAGTGGTGCCAGAAAACCAACCATGGTAATCGTTATTTCAAGCGTTTAAGTTAATACACCCTATCTCGTATTAAACAGATTTTTCATGAGCTACTATGTTCAAACGCAATAATTGCCTGCAAAAATTTTGATATTCATTTTAAACTTACCGTTTGCTAGTTTTTTATAAGCAAATTTCGCTTTTATACCTCTAATTTTTTATGAATGATTTGTGATTGTCATTTTATATCATCAAATCATTGCCATTAATTTTTAAAGAATAATACGGTAAAGTTATAACTCCTAAAGAAATTTTCATTTCTATATTGGTTTTCATTAAAAAAATTGCATTATATTTTTACTACAAAAAGCCTTCAGGCTGGAAAAAATGCGGTGGTTGGGATAAAAAATTATAGAAAAAGATAAGTTATTTTTTCACCCAGAAAAATTTTTGTGGCTAAGACATGAAGACCGTCAAAATTGTAGGCAACGATACTTTTGACAAGCGAGAGAACAAACATTTTCTGTCTCAATTGTATCTGCCCATACTTGTCTTATAAAATATTTTTCACAGAAATTTCAGCTTTTAAGTCTTTATAAGCGTTCAAAATCTGTCAGCGTAGCTTAGTGTTGCCAGTCTTGCCATTTGTACATAGTTTTTCCTACTTATTGAAAAATCATTTACAAATTGTACCTATGTGCAATTCGTGCGTTTTTTATTGTGAAAAAATCATCAATAAACAAAAACAAAATAACTGTTTTGACAGAAAAGGTAAACATAAAAATAAGGAAAAAGAACTGTCACTTATAATTGCTGCTACCATGATAATTGTACCATGGAAATTTCGAATTGAACTCAGTACAGCGTAGTTTTGTAATAATACGATATGGCAATATAAATTTAGTGACAGCTGCTTGGAATGGAAACAAACAGCTGTTCAATAGTAAATAAGCCTAAGTAGGGAATTTAGTAAATTTTTAATAATAATTTGTTACAAGAAATGTTTCGAAGAGTCTTATTTTCAGTACACAGAAATTACCATGTGACCTACCAAGTACTAAGAGTAAGTATAAGTAATATAAGAAACTTGAATTAGAATTAAAATGATTTTATTTCAGTTATACTCGGAACCCGCCACCGCCACAAGTACCACTGTTCCAATTAAAATTAAAGCCTCCATAAACACCGACAAAAGAGACCGTCAGCATTCTCTTGAGCCTGCACATATACAAGAAGCCATTAAATTAGAGCCAGCTTTAGCAAATGGTGCACCAGAGTTATGGCAGCGAGCTCATCTTACTTTTATTAATCATGGAATGGATACAATAGGATTTTTACAAATAGTGACACGTAATCCAGCCTTACTCTCACGTCCGCCAAATAAAATAATAGAGTGTTTTGAATATTGGCGCAGCTGCCAATTTGGTGAAAAGTTCCTTCATCTACTTCTCATTAAATACCCAGAATTATTTGATGTAAGTGATGGTCATCGGCTGCTGACACGTATAACCTTTCTCAAAAGTTATGTTGACACAAATAAAAACATTTGGAAGCTGCTTATGAGCTCACCAGATTTGTTAGAACAAACAGAGCAAAATATCACAAGAAAATTTGATTATATCCAACAGAAAATGCGTATTGAGATACCGGAAATTGTTAAATCTGAAGCACTTTCACAACCATTCGAAGAGTTACGCTGTCGTCATGTATTTCTAGAGCGATTAGGTCAATTTAAACCTCGTGTACTAAAATCAAATCCAAATGAACCGAGTAAAAATAATCGTCTTTATCAAATAACAGATACGTCCCAAAAAACGTTTGCAACAAAAATTTGTCATGTTACTCTGGCTGAATATGAGGCTTTTCAGGAATTGTATGAGAAAGAGCTTTCGAAAAAACGAAAAAATGCTGATGACGAGGAAAATGAGTTATTAGATGAAGATTGATAGTAAATAGGGTTATGTGCATAAATGTTGAATAGGTATACAATGATTTAATAAAATTTGATGTATGATGCGTAAAAGGACTTTATTTTGACATAAATGAAAATCATACTATTCTTATAGAGGAAAATGTAAGCAATAAAATAAGCTCCTAATTAGCCAAAACTTCAAAAGTTATAAGCTTTTAAAGATAGGAACTTAATTTACCCTGTTGTTTCAAATCGACGCTAGTGCACCCTTAAGTGTGAGATTTGAAGTGAAACCCACAGGATGTAAATTTCCGCTTTCCTGAAAACTTTGCTTTGGCAAAATAAAGTCACTTTATGCAGATGGCATCGCAAACTAAGAAAATATTAATTTCAATTACATGGAGGTATTTTGGTTTTTTTATTTTATTTGTCAGAGGTGATAGGAAGTGAAGATTTCGTTAGTGTGGCTTTGTTTCTATCTTGTGAAAGAAAATATATTAGATGTTGTTGTAGAAGTCGATTTTTCAATGCTCATTTAACTTTTTTTTACAGAAAATATACTATTGAAAATAAATATTGAAATTATGTAACACTAAATATTTTTGTTTGTCGAATTAGGGGCTGGTTCGTGTTTAAATAAATTTAAGGGAGTATTGAAAAATCGACTCATTTTTATTTTTAAATTTTTTTTAATACAAATTTAGATTTTCTAGGTACAAGAACGATTTCTGTTTTGCTTATTGTTACCGCAACCAAGGATGGACTTTAAACAAATCTCTTTTAGCGCTGCTAGTATATACATCGTCATCTGGATATTTCACGCCGATAATTGACCGAATATGGTCTATAGTTTTAGCCAGCAATAAGCTTTCATTATGACTCATACGTGGACTTTCAGTTTTTTTATCCATTAAACATTGACGTACTTCCTCGGCCTGATAGAGCATGCCAACACGGTTAGGATAGTTAAATTTATCGTTAGATTTGGGAAAATGATATTCCTTTAATGTGCCATCAATATCATGAATTTTTGTAGGACACCAATAGTCTGGAATCTGTAACGAATATATTGTTTTTGTATATATTTTTTTTAATAGTTCTTGCTAATTGTCTTTATCTCATACCACTAGCTTTCCTCTTGTGCCCTGTATTATAGCTACATTCTCCAATTGTTTTGTTGAACTTAAATCGAATTTCGCTTTACGATCGTTATAATAAAACTCAATTTTTGCATCAGTATCAACACCATTTTCATTCAGATAAGCCTGTGCATTTATTTCAAGGGGTGCCATACGAAAGATCCATTGAGCAAATTGTATTGGATATACGCCAAAATCAAGCGTTACTCCACCGCCTAACTCGCGTCTTCTAAATGGACAAAAATTATATATAAGACTTATTTGAATAATGTAGACAATCAAAATATTACTCAAGTAGATTCGAATATATCAAGGTAATGATATTTGAAATGCAGAGAAAATTTTATATAGTAGTTCTCAACGAATTTAAATAATGCAACAAAATTTAAGCACAAAACCAAGTGGAAGAATTCATACCCTTAATGAGCGCAGAAAATATTTTAACTGATTACTAAATCGGAGCATGCAATTTTGTAAGCGAAACTTTGCGAAAAAGAGAACAGGATCAAAAAAGAAAATGATGCAAATCAATGTCCTAAATATTGCCAGGTGAAAATTATGTTCCAAGTCTTATAAACCTCAATTGGAAATTATTTTTTAAAAGTTTTACTGTAATTACTTAGCAGAGTTTTAGACTTTGCCAATCGTATCATTCACTGGAAAATCTTAGTTTACTGGGTAAAATTGTTTAAACTTACGCTAGACGCTCCTTATCCGTGCTGGGAAAACCATAACTACATTTAATCTTAGTTACTTCACCTAAACTTCCATCTTCGACGCGATTCTTTATAAATTTGTAAGCCGGTAGAAAACGTGACCACATTGCCTCCATAAGAAAAAGATGCTTGCCACGTGATTTATCTATTAGTTTTAAAGCCTGTTTTTCATTTGTACACAAAGGTTTTTCACAGAGCACATGCTTGCCGTTATCTAGCATCAATTGGCTTAATTCCAGATGCATCGGTGTCAGTGGTGAAATATAAACGACATCTGGAGAAGAGGTCACAAATGTATTATATACATATATTATGGTTTATCTTTAATTATGATTATTTGTCCTACCGACATCGTTGCTTTGAGCCAATTCCGCAAAAGTTGAGTAAATTTTTGGAATACCATGCTTTTTGGCAAAATACTCTGCTTGTGTCTTATAGGATGCTGCGCATGCGGTTAATTGATGATGTCCTTTAGGTAACCAGTTTAGTGCCTTCGCAAAATCATCAGCAATTAAACTAACAGGCGCAATACCCCAACGTAGTTTGAGTATTTTAGGTATGTTGAAATAAGCCTTTGGTTTTCTTTTCTGAACAACAGGCGACTTAGGTTCGTCCTTTTTTACTGTTTTTTCCTCGGATTTTTCAGATTTGGATTGGACCTTAGACTTTGCAGATTCTCTGTCGACGCAACATGGACAGTAAAGTTCTAAAAATATAAAAAAAAAATTTAATTTTTGTGAATGTTTATCGTTGAAAGGTTAAATTTTTAGTAGATTTATCTATAGACATACATATGTATATAAAAGTAAATGTGTGTGTGTATTATTTATGGACTGCTATGTATAGACAAATGGTAAGTTTTGATCATGTGTTAATTGGATAGCTATGGACAACCTAAGAACTGAGGACAGAACTCATGAATACGCAAAATAATATCATTTAATTTCTTTAAATTATTGCAAATTAATTTAAATTTACAATTAAGCATATAATTTTTACTTTATAAAAGTTTATTGAACAAGATATGTATTAATAACTTTACGAAATACGACTAAAATATAATAATGGCAGTGTTCAAGCAAAACAACTCAACAATTGTTGCTGCTACTGCGGCTGCTATTGCTGATGATGTTGATATACGAATATGACTAATTATGGAGGAACTAGACGACACAGGCTACGTCGACGACAAATCATAGCATTATAACTACAACTGCAACATTGATACCATAAGCAGAGCAGTTTAGTAGTTATCAGTGCTTCATTCATATGTACACGCATTCATTCATTCATCTTTATGCATGCATACATCCATTGGTTACTCTAACGCTCAGTTAGTCAGTTGGTCAGTCTGTTAATCTGGTTGCCAATAATTTTTTGATATTTGGCCATAGAAAAGTGGTAGCCGGCAAGCCAGCTTTTAAATCTTTTGGCAAATGGTAACATTTGCAAGATCAAGAAATCCATTTAAAGTCCAAAGCGTTGACAACTTAACCAAAAGGGGTTGTGCAAACACCCGCAATTTCGCCATTTCTTGGAAACAACACTAACTCTTGGTGATGATGTTTAGTGGTTTAGTGCTGGCATTAAAATTTTTCTTGTTTTGTTTTATTTTCTTTCGATTTCATTTTATTTCGCTTTTCATTTTGTGGCTACGTTTCGTTTTCACTTGAAAATGTGTATGCGCAGAATTTGAGCTCTTTTAGATATAAAGGTATAAGTAAATGACTTTTAAAATTATGTATTTAAATTTGAAATGTATATTTTCCAGTTTAAACAATATTTTTATTTATAAAAATGTTTCACAAAATATCATACAATCAATACAATTAGACCTGTGTGCGCCTTCCATAAAGAATTAATCTTTTCTGAAGTTATGGGGGGAATTTCGATTTGAAAGCAGATCAATTCGAAGGATTGTTTGAAGAATAACATATAAAAAAAATAAATTTTATGTCGAAGACATTTTGAGAAGCATTTCTATATAGAAGAAAATTAATCTTTAAACAAATTTATTTAAAGATTTTTATTCTTTTTGTAAAATTAAAGCATTTTTAAACAAAAATTATGTTAACTTTTTTTATCCGATTCCCCATAGTTTCTGAGGGATTTCATTTCAAAAAAGTCCAAAAAAATGTGTTTTGTTGTGGAGCTTCTCAATTGTCTTTCTGATAAAGTTGAACAAAAATGCTGGGCCCGATGAAAAACAAAATTCCTTGGAGAATGAGTAACGTATAAGAAGTCGTGCAACTCAAAAAAAGCCCTAGCACAATTATGGTTATCGCTGACAACTAACTGTAAATCATTGGCCCGTGCCCGAGAGAAAACACCCCGTTTCTGTCCTACAAATATGGCAACCAAAGTTTGTTTTATAAACAACATAAGCTTAACTACACCCACAAACGAAAGACTTAAGCGATAAACTTGCATTCAATTAGAAACGAAATATTTGTTTCTATAGTATTTATTTCAAATGAAAAAATTTAATTTTTGACAAACGTGACATACATAACAGCAACTTACAACAAAATGTCACCTGCCAAATGAAAAAAAAATCATTCATTCATTACTTTCAGTTTTTTTTTTTTCCAAAACTTTCGTTACCTTTGCGCACGCTGAATATTTAAATATGCGCAAATGGCAATGGAAATTTCTTGTTAATATTTTTAGTAGCAACAAAAAGACAACAACGATAGCAAAAAACTTAATTTTAAAAGTAATAAAGAAACAAAGTTCTGTATTGCCGCAGGTCAGTTTTAACTTGGCGTTGAAAGCCAAACCCAATATTAAAAGTAGCGATAGCAGACAGCACATGCAACATCACTCTTCATCGGTTCGTACAATTTGTTGTATGACAGATTTCTGCAACAATGCGTGTTGTTGTATAGATTGAAGAAGCTGCTTCAAATACTCAATAAAATATTTTTATTTCGCTTATGAGCATGTGCTAAAAGCATACCCACAATTATGTTGTTTGGGTGTGGAAACACATGTAAAGTGTGTTAAATAACAAAGTTCGGCTCATTGTATTTTAAGCCATACTCTGATACTTAAGATTTTGTTAGAAATGTTTATCTGCATAAGCTGATATTTTTTTTGGGTGTGGGAAAAATCATCCAAGAGATTGATTGCAAAAAAGAACCTAAAACTACAACAAAAAAGTGGGCGCACAGTTTTTAAGATTTTTATCTACATTGGTTTAATTTGAGAAAAAACAAATGGCCCTAAATTAAAAAAGGAAAAATATCTTTAAAAGTTATCAAAATATTGCCTAAAAAAGAAGTCGACATTTTTGGAGGACTTTTAATTTTATTTTTGTACCACTTTCTGTTCAAATTTTCCCATATTTCTGACCGATTTTTTATTTTTGTTAGGCCTAATTTTTTTTCAATTTTTCGCGTTTGTTTCTACTGATTTTTCTAAACCAATTTGCTATCGCTGCAGAAAAATTATAACTATAATTTTGTAAATAAATTGCAACTGCAACCCACACAATGAAAGATAAATCGCTGCAAAGCGTTAAAGAGCCAACAGCAGCTAAAGCAATGACAACAATAACATAACAACATCGAGTAATGTATGTAAATTGATATCAGTTTACAATATAATTCAACTAAACAGCACGCAAAATAACCTTAAGCGTTGAAGTTGCACCAACATGATGACAAACTGACCAAATGACTAGCTGACCGACTGGTTGCCTGACTGACTAGTCAGTCTGCTGTTTGTCTATTAAATGTTGCATGCAACTTACTTGCAGCGAAGTTGCACAGTTATAAAGCTAAGTTCGAGCTCTTAACGAGTTTATGAGCTGGTAAGAGTATTGAAGAATTAACTGACTCATTACTTAATGAATTTATTTTATATTTCTGATTGCTTGAAATGTATCATATAAAAATGTTGGCATCGGCCGTATCGGCAGTAATAAGGATGCTAGCAAAAATGTTGATGCATTCAAGTATAACATACACAGAGTAAACGATTTATTTGTATACATCGAGATTTGGTATTAATTAACAAATTATATATTTGACATAGTTGAAATAAATATTGAATATTTTTGTCAAATATTCCGCTGAATTGAATAATATTATCGGATCAATCATATATATTTGGTAATAATTACCAAATAATATTTTAATTGAAATAAATATGT
Organism: Meiosimyza platycephala; assembly: GCA_963662105.1. Classification (NCBI taxonomy): domain Eukaryota; kingdom Metazoa; phylum Arthropoda; class Insecta; order Diptera; family Lauxaniidae; genus Meiosimyza; species Meiosimyza platycephala. The sequence continues at coordinate 16,601,287 of OY759210.1, forward strand.
CTTTGTAGTAAACATTCACTTGTTAATAATCACCAAATCATATATTTGACGGAAGAAATATATTCTGTTTTCGCAAACGTATACATTTATTAATATCGATTTGTGTTGAAAACCGATGGCAATGGCTCGGTAGGACATTTTGAGGTTAAAAATCTCGACTATCGCTTTACGAGTTGCTGCGTCAGAGCTTCGTGCTTTTCTCATTTTAAGAGTATCTGAAAGTAAATTAACTTCTCCACAACTGAGGTTTTTGTCTGACTAATAACTTACCAGTAAAATTAATTCAATTGTTTCTAATTAGTTGGCCAGCCAAATTATGCACTCCTCTTGATTTTCACATCAGCCAAAGAACTTCTTCAATAAAACCAACAATAAACACTTAAGCTGCAAGAGGGGCTTGTATAATAACAATAACAACAACAACAACCGTTCCATGAACAATTTTTTTTTTTCAATGTAGTAAAAGCTGTTTCTAATTAGTTGTCCACGGCTATAAATAGCTAATAAAGCGTCTGGAAAGATTTCATTTGGTAAATTAGTAGGCTTTATTCAAACTCAAAGGTGTCTAAATTATTCCTTAACATAAGTTTTATGTTTTATTTATTTCAAAATATCGTTCATATTTACATACGTATAAAATTCTTACATGCATCAAAAGGCAGCTACAAACAACATATTTTTAACAAAATATAAAAGAAAGTAACGCAAGCCGCACGCACATGTTTTGAATATTAAAAACTTTTAGTTTTCTTATGGAATTTCAAAACCTACAAATAGAAATTCTTTTAATTTATTTTTAACATTTGACAACTTTCCACACCATCTACTCTGAGTGCAATTCAAATTGGCATGCAGTCGCAGTACAGAAATAAAATAACAAAAACGAATTCGACTTAAAACAAATTCGGCATGAAATCATAACTAAAAATGTTTAAGAGACATTTACAAATGCAACGTACTTGTACGAGTAGATATGTACAGGAAACACCATGAAACTAAGTTAGGTCCAATTTGTCGATGGTACGTCAATTTGTCTCCTTAATACATTTTACACATACATACGTAGTCGTACGTACTATGCAAATTTTTCAAATTAAAATTTTGTGCCATTGGCACGTGTTTCGGTGACTCCTCTAGTTGAATACATCAAAGTGTAGAAGTTCATTTGTCATGTTGTCAAACATTCGGCCGTAAGTCATGATATTGTTTAGATGATTTACAGTCAAAGCCATTAATATTTTTACATTTCAATTTTCAGATATTTGAGGTTAAATGACAGAAAAATTTCCTGTATAGCTTTATTTTAGGTTATACATTACATATGTCCACTAAGAATGAGAGCATGTTTCTTTCAAATAAATGTATTTCGTTGATTGACTTTTAAAATATTTACTATCAACAAATTTTGGTAGATATTACTATGCTGTTGTTTTTATATCTATTTGAGTCGATTTGTTTGAATCAAATATATATTTGGTAATCCCAATTTAATTGTTTTTTTACTTCACTACGATCCCTTTAAATTTTAATTTGAAAACAATAAATTAATAGCATTGACTGTATGTATGTGTACATCCAGCACATGTGCTTAAGCGTGCGCAAGTGAAATTCAGTTAGGACTGAAGCTGTTAAATTTAATAGAAATTGAAAGTGTTGGATTTATTTTATGGGCGCAGTGAAATGCATAAAAGGTATAGGCTACTAAATTCCTCAACCAAAATATTCGGATTATTATACATGGAACTGCCTTAAGTTTTAAAAATAAAGTTACATTTCGTTTGGCATATATTTATTAGAAATAAATATTTCATAATTAAAATTCAATCCATGTCCAATTTGTTAGTTACCATAGACACGAAAACAAATGTTGACTCGTATTACTAATGCAAAATTTCACCTAAAAATATCACTTATACTTCTTTTATTGGTACTCTGTATGTTAAGTGCAGTGTCAATTTGTATTGAAATAACAATAACAATATACTAGGGTACGGTGACAAAACTATTTTTGTATGACTTTTTCCTGGACTACTTCCAAGTTTAGCGAAAAGTAAAAATTTGTCTGTTGCACACGAGTAGCATGCGTAAATACGATTGAAAAGTTTCATTTTGACGTAGACGCATTCTTGCATGCCGTTTGTCTGCAAATTAAACGAAGTTATAAAAAAATTTAAATGTGAGTATTTCAGTTGGAAAGAGGATTAATCTTGAAGCAATCTAAGTGACGTAATGGCTTACTTCGTATTACTGCAAGTTCCTTGTGCTTTGTACTCATTGCTACAATGGGCAGTGCCAGTCTAAACTATGATGCAAAGGGTGCACGGCGAGTTTTTATGGGCTGTAGTTACATCAGGAAATTTTATTTATTTGGCTTCCGCGAGTCTTTAACATGTTTATTAAAAATTGGGAAGTGGTGGAACAAGTTCTATTGAAATGGTTAGTAACAAGTTTTTAGGTAAACTCTTTATTTACTGCCTTAACCTAAGATGCGAAGAATCCAGCGTTGTGAAAAAGTTTTATTTACATCATTGGTCAGATAGCAGACGTACTAAAGACAATATTGCATCGGTTGAGGAGAGTGTTAAAGAAGATTCAATTGTATCGATTCGACATCCTTCACAACAGCTTGGTCTTTGTCCGTACACTTCATAGAAAGTTTTACGCAAAGATTTTAGTTTGAAGGCAATATGCCCAAAATTAAATGGCATTGGATCCGCTGTTTTATCGAAAAATTTGGCTCAGTGATGAGGCTCCTTTTTAGCTCAACGAGTATATTAATATCCAAAATTTGGAGCGAAAATATTCCACATGAGATTATCAAAAAGCCGTTACATCACGAAAATTGCATAGTTTGGTGTAGTCTATGGGTTGGTGGAGTCATCAAGCGATATTTAAAAAAAAAAAAATAATAATCATCGTGTTACAGTCAACGGTATACGCTATAGATCCATGATTTATGACTTTTTCATTCCCCGATTGAATGGCATGAATGTAGAAGAGATGTGGTTCTTGCAGGATAGGGCTACGTGCCATACAGCTAACGAAACCATAAACTTATACTCGATGCACGCATAATTTTGCATATTGGATCTGTGAATTGACCTTCAAGATCATGTGATTTCTTTTTTTGGAGTTACGCAGAGTCGCTAGTATATGCTGAAAACTAATTGCAGAATATATCATCTCGATTGAACACAAATAAATGGCTTTTTAATGAAATTTCATGAGTTTTGTTCAAAATCAAAATTAGTACTAGCTTAAAAAAACACCCGATATATGTAAGTAGAGTTACATGTTACTCATACGACATGTTGATACACTAATGTTTTGGGGGACTAAGTCCTCCCCAGGAAATTACTTTAACTCCACCAATGACCATAAGATATAAATAAAAATTATTTTCAAACAATAAAACCATAGAGTTAAGACACGAACTTATAATTTTATATACACTGCTTACTCAACTGAAGTTAAATTACAAATGACAAAGAAACGCTTTTAACGCTTGTGCGATAAAATATGTAAATTAACAACAAAAAAAAAAAAAATATACGTACATATTATCAATGAGTTTTACACTTCTAATAAATAAAAATTACAAAAATATTTCGATGCTTATAAACATATGAAGTTAAGCAACATGTTGCTAGTAAATAAAGTACCATAAATAATTTTAACAAAACGCTGTATTTTTCGCGCTGCCAAACCAAAACAAATGCAATAAAGCTTAGCAACAACAACAGCAACAACAACAATGGCAGACATTGACTTGACCATAACATTGGTATTATCAACAGCAGCAACAGTATAACGTTGCAGACAACACAACAACAACAGCAACAACAACAATAACAGCAATTGCAAACAACCAGACAGTTTTTATTGATTTGCTTTGGTCAAGCGCGCGCTGTTGTTTGTTGGTTTTGTATTTTGGAGTTAACTGTTTTGTGTGTTTTTTTGTTGTTGTCGTTGTTGTTGCTGTTTGTTGTTCATTTAGTTTCAACTTGCGACAAGTTGCTGGTAATGTGAGGAAACAGCGCAAAATCAGTTAACGAACGAACGTTGATTTAAGCGGATGTTTTTGGCGGCAACATAAGAAATAAATACAAAAAAAAATATAATAAAAAAAAAAACTTACAAGGCAACTAAAACGTTCAAATAAAATAAAAGTGAAATTTAACATATTAATAATAAATTTTGTATTACAAAAAAATAATAAATAAATAAAAATACCAAAGTCTAGAATTTTGAGCAAGTGTATGTGAAAAAGGGATTAATTGAAATATTAAAAAAAATTATTTTGAAATTTAAAAATCAATAAAATATTGAATTACAATAATAAATTTGTGTGTAATTTAAAAATAATCAAAGTTAAAATTTACACAAAATAAGCGTACAATTGTATGCAAAGCAGCAGCATAAAAAAATTCTGACAAAGTCAACAGTTTATGGTGTGTACCAAAATTTAGAAAAAAATAATAAGCATTATCCTTAAAAATATATTATGCTCTCCCTTTATCTACTACTTTGAAAATTTATCAACGACATTAAAGCAACAGCATCACAGCATCAACATCTACATCATCATTGTCAACGCAATTATCATCAGTTTCACTTATCTCACTGTCAGCTTCTACATTCAACACTATTTGCTAAGCAGACACAGCATGTTTGACAGACAAACAGACAGACAGTCATGCGCCTTAGTGTTGCCAATGTTTAGTTGCTCATTTTAAATGAAAAATTTACTTAATTCTATGCATAGTTGTCAAAATTTCTTGAACGAATGTAGTGTTATTTTTGAAAGTTAAAAAAATAATAAAAATTATTTATTGAAAATAACTTTTTTTTTTAATATTAAATCATTTAATTTTTTGCTCGACAAAACGTTAGTAAGAGTTCGAGACGTATAATTAAAAATTTTTATTACTAATTAAAAATTATTATTATCGGACTTTGAACTTAAAAATTTTTTTTATTTTCGATTTTACAACGCAAATATTCACGCAAGGCCTATGAATGTGACGATGTATACAAGAATTAAATAACTTTTTCGGCCATGTTAAAATATGGAGGAAATCTGCAAAAATTCTTATTTAAATACATGTTATATAGAACAATACATATATTTGCCTTAGACCGTGAACATTTGCAAACATTTTATTTGCTTCTCAAAAAATCGTAGTAAAATTACACAGTGAATAGCGCTTTCAAGTTTTTGCTTGTACATTTGTCTTTTTCGCAAAATCCATCCAATTTTCAATTAATTTACTAAGTTTACTATTCAGAAAAGTGTGTGTCAACATCAAAAAAAAAATTACACAATACAAAAATTCATACAACAGAATTGGGTTAAAGCTAAACATGCTAATTTCATCTATTGCTAAATGGAATCATCAGTGACTTTTAAGCCGATTAGTAAGAATTTCTAGGCCTAATATGCCTTTTTGCATAAATTTGTTGAGAACTCAATCACAAAGTGAAATAAAGCAAAACAAAAATAAATTTTTCTGTTGTGTGTGTTTTTGTTTTTCTAACTCAGTGGATATTAAATTTTTCTTGCAGGCGCTGATGATTCCATTTAGCAATGCACGAAACTTGTATGGTTAGCTTCAGCCCATTTTTATTGTTTGAATCTTTATTTTGGGTAATTTTTTTGATATAAATTATTTTCTGTTCCGATACACCACAATGAAACTACTCAATTTTCGCCCAGAGATTCATCGAACTAGTGTTTTAAATATTGAATTTGTATGTGGAATGGGTGTGTGAACCCATTTCAATCCCACCAAATTTTACTTATTTTTAACAGTTTTTCAAAAATGTGCTTACGAAATCAGTGAATTTTTTTTTTTTTTGAAGAGAATTTTTTAGAAAGTTTGAAATTAATTTTTTTTTTTTTTGATAAGTGGCTTAATATTTAAGATATTTTTTAACAGACTCGGCGAACTATTTTGAAAATAATTTTATTTGTTTTTAAAACTTTAAATACAACTACATATTTCTAAAATTATAAGAAATGGCAACTCTATTTTTTTTTATCAATTTAGACTGTTAGGAAGTTATTTTCTATATTTATTTTGTTTTGATTTATTTTGCTTTGCTTTAATCTGATGTTAACTTATTGCATTTAGCTATTTATCTTTCACTTAAAGTGAAGATGACATTCTTTAAATGAAATTAACTGCCGCCACCAGTGCTGCCAAGTGTTACGGTAGCCATTCGTATTAATGCTGCTACTGCAAATGCATTATGTGCAATTAGTATCTGTTGCTTTTGTTTGCTTAATGAAAATTTTTGTTGTATTTATGCTTATATTGTTTTTACACTTGTCTGTGTGTGTGTAAGAATACTATATGGGATGTGTCTACTTTATAACAGAGGGAAAAGTCTAAAAGGCTTTACTATAAATCACAGAAAAAGCATAAAGGTTATGTATTGTAGTGTTTTACAAGCGCTTGCATTGCGATTAATTTTAAAATATTTGTACAAATTTTTCTATAGTAATTTAAGTGCTTCGACTCGATTATTTCTTAGGCTTTGGCAAGCTTTTGTAATGAAATTTTTCACATATTTTCCTCACAATAAACTTATTCTTAAAAGTTTATATTTACATATATACATTAGAATTTTTTTAATTTCGTTTTTTTTTAAGGTTGCAATATTACTACTATGTTCTTATATAAATTAAATGTAATGTAAATATGTACACTGTTAATTATATACAGAACTCTTCACATAAATTTTGTTTTTTATTTTCTTCAAAAATTATAAGTTCATCATACTGCAAAACAAAAGACTTAAGAAACAAACTTAGTTAAAAAAGAAATATTTTTTATCTTAAAAGTTTCACTTTCATTTCAAATTACATACATACATACATACATATGTACGTATGTACGTATAATATAATGCATTATGATGTGCATATATTATTATTTGCATTCCCTAAGGACATTACAATACCAACAAACAATACAAAAAACAGCAAACAATCATGAGACATTTAAGCCAAAAACACGCAAGGCACAGGAATTCAAAATAAAAAAAGTTAAAAAATAAATAATGAAATGCATCAAAATACAGCCCACCCCGATAATGAATTTTTTGCTCTCATGGTTGATGTCTGGTTAAAGGATGCCGACAAAACGAGCATTTTTTGATTTAAGTTTTTGTTGAATTTTTTCGTATTTCCTTTTTCTTATGTTGATTTTGGTAAGATTTTATACGGAGCGATAACTGCCATTGTAAGATATTGAAATCGCGTAATTGTTATTATTATATTTTTCAAAATTTATTAGAAAAAAAAGAATAGTTTTTCTTGATGCGTGGCGATTCGTGGGTCGATTTAGCAAATAGCTTTCATATAAGGAACATCAAAATCAATTTGTGCCTTTATGTCAATACTTTGGTATAAAATTTTTTTCGGATTTCGATCTCTTTCTTTGAAAAATCACTTTGGTTCAATTTTCAATTTTTTCAAAAAAAAATTTTTAGTTTTTTCAAGAATAATAAGCATATGAAAAAAATAGTTTCAAGTTTGTTGCTTCAGTCTTTTGTTTGAAAGTATTAAGGTAGAGGGCATTAACATTATGTTTTTAATGTTCTTTTCTTTCAGTTACATGTTTTTATTACATAAACTTAATTTTTTTTTAATAAAAATATCAATATTTTTAGTATCAAAGCACATTACAAAACAAAAAAAAAATGCTTTTACGATATTTTCAGCTACAAAGACATTATGTTGGCTTGATGGCGCTTAAACGCAATCAAAGTTACAACTTTATTTACCACATCGCTCCCCCATATAACCAACAACAACAACAACGATCGTACAAAAGTAACAGCAATTTTTAGCAGCAATAAAACATCTTTTGTCGGAACAGAAGACCAAAACAACAAAAAAAAAAAATTTAATAAAAATTTAACATTGGCAATGTAATGTCAGTCTGTACGTACGCGTTTATGTTTAGTGCCTAGCTGCAAGTTGGTCACTTGGCCGGTCGCCTGTCTGACTATATGTCTTCCTCAGCTGTTGCATTTTTTTTTTCTTTTCATTTTATTTCCTTTTTTCTTTATCAATTTTTAAGTTTAGCCGGCGCGTTGTTCGCTGCATCGGTCTCACATTGCGAAAATAATCTCTCAGATGACTTTCGATTATTCTTGTGAGTTTTTTCTTTTTTGGGTGGCTTGCGCTTAATTTTTTTTCCAATGCTTTCGTTGCGTGCCAGACTCTTGATCAGCTACTTATTGAGTTGAATTTTGGGTGTTTTTATTTTTTTTTTTAAATTTTTATGACATTTTGATGTTGTTGAATGTGCAAATAAAATGTAATGAAAGGCAATTATGGGAAATAAATTTATATGTACGCTTACTTGCGTGCTGATTTATGCATCGAAAAAGTGAAAAGTTCTTGTGTGTGGTCCAAGGGTTGTTGCTATCGTGGGAAGTTTTTCTTGACGTCGCGTCGGTGTAAAATTGTGGCACACATAAATTTCAATAATTTGTTATAGTTTACATTAAAAAGTGGTTCATAATAAATTCAATTTGAAAACAGTTTTAGTTGTGGAATCATTAAACGAAACCATCATAATTCACTTTACAACCAACTTGAGTCATCAATGTTTGGTTGACGATTTACGTTATGTTTCTTTTTTAAGAGCTGATCTAATATCCTTAAAAAATATAATACTTCATTCTTAACCGTATGAGGTGCAAATTCTCAGTACTTTAACTTATAGAACGAATGTTGCAATGTAAGGAGGAAAGTTTGTTTTCTGCGGTAATGAATCTATGCAAAATCAAACACATCATTTCTGTTAGAATTGAATCAAAATCAGCAATGGAATGGCTCTGACTTTGTCTCATCTCAAGATGAGTAAGCTTTAAAGTATAGAAATAAGCACCAGTAAATGAAAATATTTTTTGAAATAGATATGGCTTAGATCTTGATGCATTCTTATGCGTGTTAGAGGCTCCACATACTTCCGCATTTTTTATTTATTAATATGGACCTGATCTGAACTAGACAATATTGGCAATAAAATTACCATTACAGAATTTTCCCAAGTTTGCGCCAGATGGCAAACATTGGGACACTAATTGAGTAAATAACTTAATATTTTTATTTTAGCTATGGTTTGGATAGACAATTATTTGACACGTACATATTTCATGATTTTGCTGAAAAAATTTTTTTTTTCGAAAGTATTCATACATGAATTTTCGATAATTTGCTATATTTTTTCCAAGCTTCTCATACTTGAAGTCTATTATCTCCCGTTGTACTGATCGGATTAATGTCGCTTAATACATTCGTCGAATCGCTGCTTAACTACCTCGACTAACTCGCTATAGCTTTAATCGTTACCAAGGTTCTTATTCAAATCTTTTGATAATCTTCTTTCCAACTTTGTACAGTCACGTAGTGGTTTTAAAACGACACATTAGTGCTACTTAAAGGCTTCTAGCATGATTGCTAAGCCGCCACTCTAACCTAACCTCTATTAGCTCGGAAGTTTTTGAGTCAAAAAATATATTAAAAAATTTTGTTTTTTTAGGCCTTTAACTTTAAACTAATTTTGGTTTTTAAAATTTGGGCTCCGACGATTTGAAGGCCTTGTGGTTAGCTTTAAGATTAACGCTTGCTAGCGTAACCAAAAAATATTTAAAAAAAAATTTTCTTAGTTTCGATTTTGCAAGAAAATCCATAATACTCTGACATACATCTGTCTCACACTGAGCTTTGAGAAAAAATTTACAGGTTAAGTTTCCGAAGCGAGTTTAGGCTCCAGGCCATTGAGAGAAATGAAAGGGCTAATAAATTAGCAAGGCATTGTTTCTCTCTTGATGAAGCCGTTCTTAAGCGTGTTCACACTCCTCTCTAATGAGTTAAGAAGAGCATTTTTTACGCATTTTTTATCTGAAGCAAAAAGCTTTGGAAGTCCTTAAAAACCCGTAAACAGCCAGCTCAATCTGGCCCTCTTATAATAAATTGAGAACCACCTATGTATTTACTGAATTCGTTGAAGTTTGAATCGGCTCGTTGCTTCAGTACTTCTGGCCATGCCTGATTCAAGCTAAAAGTTTTAATTTTAGTGCATTCTCCTTTATTTGTGCAACGTCTGTAAGTTAATTTTGATTATTTTTTTTATATCTTCTTCGATTGGTATTGTCTTCTGAGTAACCAAAGCTCACTCAAGCCTTGCGTTGCATGGGTTGAAGTTGTTCTTCTTAACATTTTAGACTAAGTGTGTTCGCTACAGCGAAACTTTTTTGGGGAGCTCTACGATAACAAAAGAGGGTTTTCAAAAGTGTTTCTTATACAAGAAAATAAACAAAGATAATTGACTGCAATATATATGGAGTTAATTAGTGACACCATAAGATATATATTAACTCTTGTTACATAATATGTTGCAAAATCAATTGCTATAGAAAGTAGGTGTATGCAAATTTCCAATAATAATTAAATAATTCAATAATTTGATTCGTTACAGATCCCCTAACAGCAATGATTACTGATCGCAACAAAATAATATTTGTTACGATATGTTTTTGTTGCTTTTGTTGCACGAGTCTTTTGACCATCACAGAGGCGGCAACGGTCGTTAATGCATTAACAATACAACAACAACAACAGCAGCAACAACACCAACAGATAATCAAAGATAATGCAAAACTACAACAGGAAGCATCAGGTAATTAATACCAATATGAACAAAATATTCGCTATGATTTTTTTTTTTTCTAAGGAAGAGTGTGCCTTCCGTCATAGGTTGCTTCCTCCTTTCACTGATTGATCTTGAAAAAAACACATACTATAATTGAGTGTAAAAGGATCTAGTTTCGCTGCTAATAATGTAAGACCACACGCGATTGCATAACTCGTAATAAGGTGCTGAACATTAAATATGTAACCGACTTATAGGGGTCAAACATTTTCATTTTAATCAAAATATTTGGTATATTTTTTATACCACGATTTCTTACATTGGGAGGTACGTGCTCCAAAGTCACCAAACAAAAAAAAAAAAAAACGCCTTACATAAATAATATACAGCCTCTAATGATTATGGAATTCGTAATACCACTAAATATGTACGGAAAATTTAATAGAGATTGCGGTAACACCGCATTGCGATGAAAATGAAAGTTGATTTGTTACAATTTACGCAAGGATCTTAAAAAGCAATTCAATTACAATTATTTTTGAAATATGTATGTTTATACTAACAAATAATTATCGCTGATAAGCCAAGTTGAACATATATAAATTTTTAAGTTAATTGAAGTTTTCAATATCGCATTTCAATGGTAATGATTATTGATTAGAGTGGACTTTTTTGGGAATATTTCTTTTGATTTATTTAATTTTAAAATTAACTTTTATAATCTGTTTTGGATTTGCTGTAGAGCTTCTTCACGCTTCATAATATATTCAGATACTTTTAATACTATTAAGGCTCCTACCGGCCAAGAGCTCTCAATCAAAAATGCTTTTAATGCAAACAAATTGTTGCAATTGTGTGATCCTGTTTTGGAGTATCACATTCTTAACGAGAAGCCACAAAATTTTATATAACTAGTTTGCAAAGACATATGGAAATGTTAAAAATATTTAATTTTCTCCGAAAGAACTCAAAATAATTAATATTTCTATTAACGTTCAATAAAATTTGGACAGCGACAGCAATTTTCGATTCTTCATATAATATGGGTCTGTCTTTAATATTTTTTTTAGAACCAATTTTTCTATTCCCCGATTTGACAACACAAATTCAAGATTAAGCCCGGAATATATCGCTCAAACAAACGTCCGCCAATGGCCAATGGTTGCAACATTTTTGTTTAAATTTGTGGTATTTTTTTTTTTGCTTATTATGTTAGCATTAAAATGGAAAGCCATTTGTCAGGTTTTGGCAAATTATTTATCAACTATTTCACGTTGGCCATTCGCTTGTATTTTAATTTAAAAATATTTTAAATATTGAAAATACTTTGTTGAGTGATTGACCATCAACATTGGTCTGCGTAACCGCAAGAGTTGAATGGTAATAAACTCTTGTAGTTAAAGCCGCGTTAAATTGTGATTTGTCACTTTTTTTTCAGTCAATTCAAATCAAGTTAAATTGGAACTCAAACGGGTAGTGCTGCACATGATCTAAACTTCGAAACAGCTGGTTTGCCTAGTTAATATTTAAGTTTAATTTTTCGTTCACTGTGATTTCGTGGCATTAAATAAAAGTGTTTAGTTCATGGATAAAAAAACTTTTTGTTTTTGCTTTTATAATTTACTAAAATACTTTCATTTAATGCAAATAATTTTGTTTCTCTTATTCTGTTTAGTAAGAGAGGATTTAGAAAAGTAAACTTTATATGAGTCTGATTTGATTTTTTGCAATATCCTGAACATCCTTAAATTCTGTTATTTATGTCGAATTAGATTGCTGACAGTTAATTTAAGCTTTTAATTTCTGCAAAATGTTCATTCAAAGGATATATTCCTTCAAAACCGGTTAAGTACGCTATAAAAACCTTGGAAATATGCAACTCTGCTGCCAAACTACGCTTATTCTATGCAAGTATATACAGGAAGAGACTGTAATTGCGCACCACTAAAAAATCAGGGCATGCGAGTGGTATTAAATTCAGCAGGATTCAAAGACCGTAACATAACTTGTAATAATGTTTTCACGCTTCGCAGGAACAAGATATTTTTACCTACACATATTTTGGATATGAAAATGAAACCTAACTTTTATTTGAATTCCCTTCTCGGATATAAGAATGGAACAATACTAGTCATCGCTGCATCTATCTCCGAAGCGCATTGTATCTGAAAAAGAAGACTGAAGTGGATATATTGGACCAACTTGTAAGAACAACACCTGTAAAGAGAAGGCCAACAGATGGAAAATATTAGTCGTCGGTAATATGCTTAACATCTCTGCATGCAATGCTTTTGTAATTTTGACGTCGATAAATCCGGAGTGGATAGAAAAAAAACATTTTCGAATCAGACTTTTGCAGAAACAATTGGATTATTTTAGCTCTGTTGGAAGACAGAGGACATGTATTATTTCAAGTAAAACGATTTCTATCATTCAATCGTTTAGTTAGATTAGCAAAAAATATCATCAATGAGCAATGCAATCTTACTATATTATAAATGTGAAAGTATGGATGTTTCTTCCTTAATTACGCCTTAATAGCCAAACAGATTTGGATGAAACTTGGTGATTAGATAGTATATGTCCTAGATTAGAACATAGGCTACTTTCAATCCACAAAAAAAAACGCTAATTTCCTTCCTAAATTATTTCAAGTTACTTGCGCAAATAGAAACAAACATAGTGAAGCCGCATTGTTGCTGTGAAAAACTGTCATAGCTAGACAATCGCATGAGAAATTGGGTTTGTTTTAAAAAAATCAAAACAAAGAAAAGAGGTCCTGTACAATAATAAAATATATTGCAATGCAGTGTCAAACAATTCTAAATTCGAATATTCTGGTTTCGTTGTTAAAAAAATTGACATTGAAAAATGTTTTCCAATTGATCAGAATCGAAATCACATGAATTTATATGTTACAATTCCCTCGGAAGTGAAACTCGGCTAATTTTCATTGCAATGTTTGAAGTTCAGCCTTAGATTCGCTTTGCCTCAGCCTACAATAACTATTAATAACATAACCTAAAAATTTGTACAGAAGCTGATATTTTGAACATCGATAGTGTCCTTTTCTTCATTAAACGATCATTTTCGAAAAAAAATTTGCTGTTAAAATCTTTAGTTTTTGAATTAAAAAACAAGACAAGACAAGTCATTTTTATATCATCTCGATTCTTCATTAAATCACTCACCACTGAACATTCCATATCCTAGAAAAAGAAGGAAAAATTTATTTTAATTACTGATCATTACAAATGTATGCCAAACAAAGAATCAAAGTGAATTTTTCGAGAGAATATTTATGCCTCAGAAAAAAATTTGAAAGTGGTGCTGGTCCCTCTTCATTGAGAAGAAAAAATTAAGTAACTGGAAATGAAATGTATAAAATTTATTTAATTTTTTATTTTCAACGTAGAGGAACTTGCACCGCTTTCAAAATAAAAGTCTCATTTAATGAAGAATGTTTTGAAATTCAAACGACTTTCCGCAATCCACCAGAAATGCCTATATCAACACTTTCCTTAGATGTAAAGCCCTAAAGTAATCACATCACGACGAGAAAATGCGAATAAGTTCGGAAAAATCAATGTGTCATCTTCATCTTTTGCAATTAATTTTGATGAAGTTCAATTCATCTAATTAATAAACTTAGTTAATAATTATTCCAACATAATAACATTAATCGGCTCCGTACAACTGGAGATAAAAAGACTTCAGTTTTGTGTAGATTTGTCAATCCAGCCAATTATCGAAAATTTAGATGTGGATATTTTCGAAAAAAAAAATTTTTTTCTGCAAAATTCTGATGTATAATTTGTAGAAAGAATGCGGGAAAAAAAGATTTCATTGCATTTTGGAGAAGCCGAATTTTTTTAATTTTCATGAAATCCGTGCGATTTGTGAAAGAATTGGAGTTTTTTTTTCTAAGCAATACTGAAAGTTTATATTCCATTATATTTCCATTTGTTGACATTTTTACGTTTTATGGTAATGAAAATTTCATTTGAGCCCAACATTATTAGCATGTGCTTAGTCCTTATAAATAAAACATGTTTATATTTCATCGCCAGCATTCAATTCACGTTGGGCAAACACATAGACAAGATGAAACATTTGTTTACACTTCAACAGCAACAACAACATCAGAAACAACACCGACTATCTGTACGACTTGTTATGATTTGCGATTATAGCACAGTAGTCGTCGAATCTTCAATAAAACAACAATTTGAATGAGTGAGATGCTTTAAAAGATGATCGACCACTTGCTGGCTATCAGCAACAACACGATCATGATTATCATCACACTTGTCCCAGACACCGGCACAGACAACAGACAATAAACAATAAACAACCAACAACAGCAGACAGACAACCGCCACCAAACGACAGAGAGGACAGTAGACAATGTTGTTGATGTTTTCAATGCTGTTCAAATTAAATGCATGCTGCAATTACAGCACTCATGTAATAAAAATCGCGACAGTATGTTCATCCGTTTACCCACATGTGATATCCCAGTAGGAATAATGCTAAGCAAATGTAATTTCGTATTTTACGGATATAATTTCGCTTTGGAAGTTTTAACCGATTCTGGTATTTATTTCTTAAATATTTCCTGCACAGATGAACTTGACTCTACGGGTTGAATTCAATTATCCGTGCATGATTTTCGGTTTTTTAAAGCTTGCTCCATTAACAATTTTAATTTACAAATTCAAGCATTTGCATAGCAACAACGAGCTCTAGTTATAGCAGTTATTTGAGGACCGTTCCAGTCACAATAATCTCTTTGACTTCTGGTAGTTAAGAAACAATTGAAATCATCGTAAGAGCTGAATCCATCAAGACTGAGAGGGACGGAGTTTCCATGCACATAAATAAATTCATACTTCTGATAAGATAAACTTTCGATAGCATTAAAACTATCATATACTCTAAAACTAAATTTAAATTCTCTATCTTTATTTGCAGGTTTTGATGCAACGCGAATCCTAAATCCACGTATGGACTACAACAATGAATGGCGACCGGTAGGACGTGGTGATCCTTTAAAAAAGGATCCAACCTATGACTATAGTCCACCAGTTTTGGAGAGCGTACACTATTGGCGTGACAATGGCGATAAGGATGCGGCAAATGGAATAAAAACGGAAACAAACGAAATCAATGAGAGTCGAAAAACAGGATCCAAAGTCAGCAAGCAAGATATTTTACTTTTGGGTGTTACCAGTGAACGATTGCGCCCTGCAATAACAGCAACACCATCAAATATTCAGCATAAAAATGCCAAGGGTGAACTGCCACTGTTGCAGCCCAAATATACTTCAATAAGACGCAGCTATTATGCACATCAGCTGCCAACGCATTTGATGCCGCCACCAATGTCAACGCAAAATATGATTAAAACAGGGTCATCGATGAGCAACGACTATAGCAGGCATAGTATGCACAACATGCCATCAGCATATGCAGCACATTCACCATCTTCAATGGTAACATCAATGCAGGTGCTACAGCACTCTAAGCCTTATTACTCAACGGCGGCAACTTCACCCTGGACGCATACTCAACATGGTAATGCTGGAGGAACAACAACTACAATCATGCATCATCTACCGCAAAGCATGTCACATATTCCCTACGATTCACATTATCAAGAATCAGTAAATTATTACAGTAACACACATCCACCCAGCATGAGCACACATACGGCATATTCAAAGCCTGCTGCATCAGTATATTCACCAAATGCCATACAACCAAGTCAGTATGCAATGAAATCAAATTCAGCAGCAACAGCACCACGAAAGCCATGGGTTCATGAGTTATTGCAAAAGGAGCTCATTAAATCTGTTACTCAACGTCCTACTATGGCGACAACGAAATATCATATGGGTACAACAATGAAACCATTTTATGCAGCCAACCCACATATTGGAATCAGCACCACTTTTGCACCATTGGTTAGCTATATGAGTCCATCGATTATGACGACAAGTACTAGGAAACCTGCTGCATTTCCAATGTCCAGCTACACCACGAGTCCAATTTATATAACAAGTACAGCTGTACCAATGCGAGCATCTACTACAACCACGACAACAACAACAACACCATCACCTTTCAACGATCCAACACGTTTACTGATACCAAACACCAGTAATTTAGCTTTTCGTCCTACTGTCACTCCAATGGAAATGACCACCGATGCGTTGTTCTCACACTATAATCAACCAGAGAGGCCATTAATGGGACCGATGTATCTTATCATAGAAGGTCATTCGAAGGTCAAAACCTATGGCAAAGATGAACTTGATCCACATAAGCCAAAAATCGTGCCAATTATACCCAAACGTGATCCGATTGTACGTGTTGCTGATCCAAATGAAAAACGTGGTGGTGTCGAGACATTTCAAGTAAGGCATCTACATACGAATAATACACCGAAATCGATTGAGATAACAACACCTAAGACGGTGACAACAACAACGACTACGCAAAGAACAACACAGCCATCAAAATCAGCAACGGCGCCGAAATTCACAATGAAACCATTGACAACAATTACAAAGAAATCAGCTGTCACATCTGAGAAGACAATCACAACGACAATGAGACCATCATCTATGTCATCATTTGGTTTTAGACCTACACTTCCCGCCATAAAACCACATCAATCTACAAAACTGACGAAGGTAGCGGATGACGCATCAGCGGTACCAGCTCAGCCACCTACCGGTATGCAAGGTCTATTTAGTATGTTAGATGGATTTTTTGAAGATGAGCCGAATATGGAAGCAGCAGCGATCTCTTCAAACGCTCATATACAAACAAGTGATAAAGCTAGTAATAACATTTATGTCACAGTTCCAACGAGTACCGTGAGGCCAACGCAACCACAATCAAATCTACCACAAATCGATGCACGTTTGACCAGCAAGGCAGACAC
This sequence comes from Meiosimyza platycephala, assembly GCA_963662105.1. Taxonomy (NCBI): domain Eukaryota; kingdom Metazoa; phylum Arthropoda; class Insecta; order Diptera; family Lauxaniidae; genus Meiosimyza; species Meiosimyza platycephala. The sequence goes on from OY759210.1 coordinate 16,618,912, forward strand.
CATTGCCGCTGAAAGTGATGATGATGCAGCGGTGATGACAACGATACCACCACCTCGTGGGGTACGTCAAGTTTTCGACTATGATCAGCTACCGGAAGCACGTTTAAAACAACTGTTAGAGGCGAGTTATGATGATGGGGACTCTGCAGGCGTTTCCTGGGCTGATGATGAGTATCTGGACAATTCAGGTCAACCCATTAAAAGAATTGATAAAGTAATGGATTATGATACGGATGCTGATATGAAAAATGGTGAAGAAGATGAAAAAGCTGAGGAAGATGATGATGAATATGACAATGAAGATGATAATGATGATGAAAATGAAGCAGACGATAATGCAGAAGAAGGTGAAAAAGCAGATACGAAAGAGTTATTAAAACATCCTTGAAGAAAATCTTCAACTTAAAATTGCAGAGGCATAAGCAAAGGGAGAAAGTTCGGGTTTCTTCAAACTTCAATTCTGTTTGGAGTCATTTCAGTGTAACAACTTTATTGTTAAATCATTTTGTAGCTTTTTTAAAAGTTTGAATTTTAAAAAAACTCTATTCTACACCAAAAACAATTTTGCTTTTTAACTTTAAATTATTAAATGTAAATACTTTCAGCTTTATTTTATTTCTTTGAAAACTTCATATTAAGTTCATTTACGCAGTAAAATTTCTATTTTGTCACAATTTTTATGTGATTTATAATTCTTTTTTTTAAATTTAAGTTTATTTATTTTAGTATAAAGTAAAGTTTTTCTTTTTTAATGTCAAAAAGAAACATTTGTAATAAATATATGTTATTAAGGAAAAACGTCATTGCATTCATTTATTCAAGAAGAAAATTACATAGGTTATAGGCAAAATTATCCGAGAAATAATTGCCAAAAAAGGCCCAGGGACGTTTATATGTAAATCAGTTTTGTTTTTTTTTTCATATATTTTCATTCTCTGGAAAAAAAGGAGTATTTTCCCCTTACTTGTAGGTCTTATGTCCAACTCTGCCATCTTTACGAAAAGTTAATATTCTTATTAAATGAGACGAAGAGAGATGTTCTATGTATGTTCAAATGGAGGACTTAAACGGAAGAAGCAGAAACAAATTTTTTTGGAAAATGTTAGAAAAAATACCCAGAACGTGGTATATAATTTTCAATGCTGAGTCCGAACCTGATATTCATTTTCTTTTATCACGTCTGATTTTTCAGATAAAAGAGTTAAATGTGTCCAAAACATCGATTTGTAAGCTCCTATCAGAATAAGAAAGTATTTTGAATAACCAAAGAAAGGGCTTTTTTTTAAAAAAAGAGCAAAAATTTAAGAAATTTCGTTTTCGTACGGATTTTTTCTTTTCAATGCCATAGAGCTTCTGACTAACTCCATTTCCAAAACTACAAAATATCACAGAAATGAGGCACATATCTTTGTTTTGGAAACAATTTCCTTTAAAGCAACATTTTTTAGATTTCGACAATTTTTCTAAAGCATCATATCTGATAGATCTTTTTACATACGTAACATACCTCAATAGAAGGTGCCACACCCACTTACGCTAACTTATAAGTTTCTGATCCAATTCAAACTCTACTAAAATATGAATTACTTCAGGTACATCTATACTTTATACTTTTTATATAAAATTGCTTTTACGAAAATGGTTTGTAACGCTTTGGCGCAAAGTATACTGAACCGATTTTAATACTTTCTGTTTTAAAATAACGTATTTGTGCTACAGAAGGTTACTGCATACTTTTTTTTTAATTATTAAAGTTAAATATCTTCTTTTGTAGGATTAAGTTCTTGCAAAACCTCACACAAAACCTGTCGTTTTGCTTTTTCGTTGCTGCTTCTTGAATTGAATTCGGTGCCGTCATTCAAAGATAATTCTTTGCCACTTTACAAAAACGCTTGAGAAAATCATATCGTCAGTTTTTGTTAACAAGTACACACTGTACTTTTTGATATGGAATATTAAATTAATTAACTGAGCATACTTTTAGGATTAGGCAGTTAAGTGGTTTGGGCATAGAATAAAAAATATATTAACGTTTAGGATGCACTGCAATTAATGCGATATATTTGCTCTTTTAAAATGATTTAAGAGAAAATACGGAAGACTCTACCAAATACAAAGAGAAGAGCAGAGCAAAAAAAGAAGCAAACAAAAGCAAAAGTGTAATAAAACTGAGTAAAGAAAAAGTTAAACTGCGAAATCTCCAGAAATGCTTGTGGAAAACACATGTTTAAAAGAAAATACTAGGGTACGTACAAAGTACATCAGGTAATTGCGTTTGCTATTAAGTAACAGTAATTAAACATTACCGCAAAACCAGATAAAACCCAAAGCTCAGTTACGTGATATGACCTGTGATTTGATCGGCCACAATTATGCAGGGGCATCAATCGCAAAGCACAAAGAATGACAGAAGCACCACGAATGCATTAGAATAGTGGGAGATATAGGAGACAGGCCCAAACATAAAATCAAGAATGAAATACAAAAAGAATATAGAGACCGGTCGGTTGGTGCTTCTTATCATGGTTTTTTTTTTTACAGTTTGCTTTCTTCAACATTATCATCTTTATTCTATGGGTTGCTATCAATCCGCATGTGGATTTGTTTTTTCTTTTTCACTTTTTTTGTTGTACAATTGCGGTTGTGATTGCAGCCACACGATCAAACGGTAGAGAGTATCGCTCTTTTTTATACTCTGTTCTTTAACATTATCGCTTTTCATGGGGTCTTTTTATTTTGTTGGAGTCTCTTTAGATTTCAGTTGTTTTCAATGCGTTGACCGTATAAGTTCCCTTCTTCTTTTCTCGGCTAACAATAGCGTTAAACGCGACTTGTATTTAACATTAGAAAAAGAAAAAAACAAATTAATTTTCGGTAGTTAATATTTTCAATTGTTGCTCAATTTAGTGGAATTTATTAGATTTTTCTATTTGTTGTGCTACTGGAATTGTTTGCAACAGAGTGCACTAAATTCTTTTGCATTTGCGCAGAGAAAGAAAAAAAAAAACCGTCTAATAAAGATCGCACGTTTTTTTCTATTTTGCTGGATCCATGCAAGTTTTTTTGTGTCAAGTGTTTGTTTAGGTAGTGTAAAATATATATTTATTTAATTTTTTTTTTTAATCAAAAATAGATCATGTAAAAATTGTATTTGTTGTTGTTCGTAAACAAATAAAGATTTACTTTGTTTTTATACATATATATATTTTTTTATTTTTATCTAAATATTACACAAATATTGACCAATGTTACGCCGACAATTTATAAATAAATTATTAAAATGATACATTGGAATAATTTGGTGAAAACAAGAACAACAGCTCATAACGAAAATCAGACAACAACAAATAAAGCGACTGTGCTAACGTTTAATTCTTGGTAACTGTTAATGTTAAATTTGCAAGTCATTGTGATGTTTAAAAACGTGTTGTAATAAAATAATATTAATGAAATTTACAAAATTAAAAGTTTAACTCAACCGTGACGATCTCGAAAATTTTATATTGTACAGTGTTCAGTTATCGAATTGTTTGAGTGATAAGGATATACCAACAAAAAGTGATAAACCCACTAATCAAGTAAAAGTTTTGCACGTACTTATGTAGCTTATTTAATAAATTTTGACAATTCGCAATAGTTTCGGATGTTCGGATATAGCCTTTATAAAAATCGCAATGTTTTGGGAATTGGTGAACTGTTAACAACAATATGGCTATCATTTGAAAAGTACTTAAGCTATCGAATTGTTTTAAACGAGTTCACGATCAACTCAATTGCTTTCTAGAAATAAAAAAAATTTTAAATTGTTAACCAATATTATTTAAAAAAAAGCATTATTTTTTGAAGTAAAATATTCTATAAGTATTATTTGATAAAATTTGAAAAGCTTTATTCCTTCCCTAAAAACGTATGCGCTTTATAATATCACCCGTAACAACTTGTTATGAATGATTTTTAACGTTTTATTCCACCTTTGCCCCGCGGGCCTTACCGATCTACCAGATATTGCCCTAGTTTTGACAACAGGTAAGAAGGTCGTTGACCACTAATTTAGAACAAAAAAAAAAGTGATTTATTCATTCTCTACACTAAATTGGCTTGTTATTTTTTTTTTTTTTTTTTGCAAAAACGGCTACTAATAAACAATTAAGGGTATTCAGACAAAGCCGTATGTGCGTCGTTAATGTTGTATAGACAGTTAATTCTCAGCAGCGTCTAAAATTAAAAACATTATTTCATTCAAAATATCTTAAGGCAAAATAAGCCCAAATTTTTTAATGTAAATGTCATATCAAAGTTCGATATTAAAAATTCAACAAATAATAAGTGAAAATTTTCTAAAAAAAATACTCAAAAATTTTTATTAATTACATACTTAAATTATTTTGTGAAATTCTTTTTCGTTTTTCAAAAATCGGCTCTATAACGCATTACCTAAATGCTAATGAGACAAATAATCTAATACTTTATATATGACATGTAATGTAATTAATGTATGTCAATTAGTGGACTATTTCTAAAATTACACGTAATGCAATAAATAATGCTGTAATATATTGTTTGCACATGTAAAACTCGTTTTTTTTATGACTGTTTCGCAATGTAGAGAGCTGGTTTAATATCGTTGTTCGCCATCTGTTTGTGGCTAGCAACCGCTAAGTTTGGCAAAAACTTTGACCTCATCAAAGAATTTATATCCTTCAGGGGTATCCATTTCGAGCATTGAGATATAAAACAGCTGTTAAAATGTTATTTTAAATTTTACTATACATATGGGTCATTTTACTAACGCTCAAAGCATAAAAACCCATTTTGATTCCAAAACAATGACTCTATAGCGCCAAAAGTTTCCAGGCCATGTTATTTAAAAAACTGGCGATATGAAGTCGCCACCAAGATCGTATGATTTGACATTGCTAGACTATTTTCTGTGGGGCTATGCAAAAGCACGTGTCAATGCTAATTAGCCATAAACACTAGAATACTTAAAATTCAATATTCATGAAGTTATGGCTGAGATACATCCAAACATATGCATAAGTGTTATGACGTTTCTAATATAGTAGAATACTTATTCATTCGCTACGTCATCAAAAGTATGTGAAATTCCAGTTTAGCTAGCCACAGCATTTCGATCTAAACAAATGAAGTAATTTGCTTATAAAATCGCTATTTTGCTCAAAGTGTTTGGGGAATAGCAGCATTATGAGAGCAAACGTAGCATGTGTCATAACGTTTTAAAGGTAATAAATGAGCTATTAAAACGAACATAAATATATACACTGAGAAAACGATTTGTTTAAATATAACAAATTATATTTGATATAGAGCAATTAATTATTTAATTGATTTAAAAATAAAATGTTTCAACCAACAATTAACACTATTTAACCCAAATACAATACGTTTGACTCAAATAAGTATTTGATTGTTCTATATCAAATATACATTTGTTATGATCAAACAAATCGTTTCTTTAGAGTATGATTAATATATATTTTTCGAAAAAACAAGTTTTTTAAAGAAAATTTGGTCTAAATTATGAGTAATTCATTATATCTCAAAAGCTATTGAGTTGTTTTGCATAGCAAGTTGATAGCTTAATAAAACACCTTTCATATGATACCCATATTGTAATGAAATATTCCTTAGTATTTCAATAAGATGGCTATATCTGAAAATAAAGTGAGTCGTCAAAATTTTTTTAAGGATTAGTTCTTATGCAGAAGAGAAGGCTTCTTACAAACTTTGAGCTCAGTACGGATTTTCTCGGGGAGAGTGTACGTCAAGTTGCTCAAAAATAATGCGTACAAAATTAGTTTAAGATCTTGAACAAATTATATAGTTTTTAAATAAAATATGTAATGAGTTGGTGGGAATTTCCATTCGATATTTTGCCTTAAGGAGAAGCTTTCATGCTTTGATATAACCCAATCCTAAGTTCCTTCAATTTATTTCTTATAGAACTATTTCGAATTTATCCAACAAACTGCTTTGAAAAATAAGTTAATATCTTAATCTAGATTTAGATTTTGTATGCAATGTTAAAATAATCTATTGTTAAATTCATAGTAATTTAAATATTTAGTAGCTTTTATATCACAATAGAATTTGTTCGGTAACCCACCCCAAAACTAGTGAAAATAATTGCATTTAACAATGACAATTTATTTTTGAAACCTGAAAATATATATACATACATAGAAACATCGTTTTAAAAAAATTTTTAATATTATTTATGAAAAGTACTCTTAAAAATGAAAATTCTGAAACAAAAAACATACACTTTAGCTGATTATTCGCGGAGTTATGAGCTTTTCAAAAAAAAAAAAAAAACTTTAGGAACGTTAGGTTCCAAAAAATTTATATTTCTTTAATAGTTTTAAAAAAAAAAATTTAAAAAAATTATGGAATTCTTTACCAAGGAAAATGCAAAAGGAAAATGGTGTCCTATATGGCGTGGAATGCCCCATAAAGTATATACATCTATGTATGTACAGTGTGTTCCATCTTAAAGTCCTCAGGCCAATATCTCGAGAGCTAAGTAATATAATGATAAATATTTTAGTCAAAAGTTATAGGGTATTTTGGGGATCAAATTACAGTGACCCTGCCATTGACCTTTAAACCAATTTGCAATATCGATTAGAGATTAACTGTGATTTTTATATACAAACTTACATTTTTTATTGTAGATTTGCACCTTATGGGAAAAAAATAGAAATATTTCGTATTCAAAATTTTTCTCAAAGATGTTTTCTGAATATTTTTTTCTTATTGTATTGAAATTTTTTTTAAAAATTTTTTTTTAAAAAATTTAAGACGTTCTGAGTATTTTGTTCAATTTAAAGAACTTTTTTCTCAGTACTATTTTTACTGAAAATTGAAAGTTTAGGGGAAAAAAGATAAAAGGTGAAATTTTGACCAGTTTTTAATTAGTATGTATGTTTCTTAACCAAAATATGCCAATGGATTTCGAGATTTTGGATATTTCCGGTATAGTTCATTTATACCTATAGTGTGAAAAGTTCCAAAAACTATAGTTCATTTATATTTTGCAAAAACTTCAAAAAACGCAAAGGGACAATTTCGGGGGCGTGAAACACGATGCGCGAAATTTTGGATTTCCAACGCTTTTCGTCAAACTACACCAAAATGCAAAAAACCATATTTTTTTGTAGCTTTTGTATACTATATAAAAAGGTGGATTTTTTACATTTAAGGGTTGAGATCAGAATGAACGTACACAGCATAAGACAACGAGCCATGAATCGAAATATTTAGTTATGAAAAGGCTCTAACTACCTTCTTATTGGAGTTCTGTGTATAACTACATAAGTACATAAGTGTGAATTTTGATGGCGCCAAAACTAAAGTTACTAATTTTTTTTACAAAAGAAAATGTAGTGAGTCAGGCTGGAGTATTTTTTTTATTTTTTATCTACTAAAAAATTTAAACAGAGACTACCTACTGACTCATCGTACTTACATAACAATTGCATTTTTAACAAATGATAAAATAGCCGACTAGCAAGGGCTGGATTAATATTTAAAGTTCAAATAATTCTGGGACATTGTATCGAGCTTCAATAATATCAAGCTCTGTTGATTATAACATAATAATAATAGAAAATATTAGTCGTAGAAAGAAATATTTCATTTGAAATCATTTCATTTTTCTACTGAATATAACCTGTACACGATCATTTTGTAAGCACATCTTTTATTGACCTAAATTAAGTCTCACTATACAGATTAGCTTAAATTGGAAAATTATATTGCTTATGGATTCAAAACGATATGAGATAAGACAAAAATTTTGAGACACAATACTACAACGAGATTAAATTCAAACACGTGATAAAAATTGTGCGAAATAAAACAAAATAATAAAACAAAAATTAAGTCGACAACAGTTATAAACATTACGAGAAATTAAAATCATATGAAGGACAGTTGAAGTAAAGAAAATTAAATAAATGAAACCGGTATTACTAGCAAATATTGGTAAGAATAACAAACTTTACGTTTTTAAAATGTAAACAAAACTTCATAAGAATGTAAAACTCGAAATTTTAGGTATGTAAAAAGCAATTAAACTTCATACAGACAAGCGGAAAAATTTATGGTAATGTAACGTAAAGTCCAGAAAAAAGTAAAAATCATAATGGTCTAAAATCGTGGCTGTTAGGGTGTCTCATGAAAATGCCATTATTGAAGTATGAAGATGGTGTAAAGCCTTCTAGAACATGAGATTTTTTGACGAGCTCTAATACACACAGGTTGTAATCATTTCTCATATTTCATTTTTAACGCATATAAAAGGGCGACATAGAAAAGTATATATGGAGCATTCCACGCTAAGTCGGACACCATTTTGCTTTTTCATATCTGATTTTTTTGAAAATTGTTTTTCTTTTAGTACTCATTGAGACTATTCTCCATAATTTTTTACAATTTTTTTATCAAGCTATATTTAAGAGTTATACATTTTTGGAACCTAATGTTTTTTTAGGGTTTTTTTTTTAAATGCCCACAATTTTACGAATAATTGACCATATTTTTTTGTTGTTTTAAAATTTTCGTTTTTAAACGCAACTTTCAAAAAATTTTTCGAACATTTTTTTAAAACGATATTACTATGATGTTCTCAAGTTTCATAAATAAATCGTCATATTTTACAATGTATGACGTATCGATTTCTCTAAAAAAAAATTCAAAAAATGGTTTTAATTTAATCCTCTGACTATTAACATCCATTAAAAACTCCTTGATTATAAGATTATCATTGCAAAAAATATAAGCAATACACCCTAGCAATTACGTGACGTAGAACACAGCCAAGTTGCCTACTATCAGTAGAATGTCAGACAGAAACACATTTTTTTCCGTTAAAGTGATAGTGCAATAAAAAAAAAATCAGACAACGACGGCAACGAAAGTGATAAGTAATTACAACAACCACGGCCACTAGTACAACAACGAAATTAAATAAAGTGCCCAGAATCAGAACCGATCACAGATGATCGATTTTACATTTTAGGAAAACAGGCACAACGGTAATGCATTTTGTGACAGCAGTTTTTTAATTTTTTTGAAATTTATTTTCTAATCTTTTTATTTTCGTTGGTCTTATCAGTTTATTTATAACAAGTAATTTTTCTTCATTTTTTTATTTCGTTTTCTAACTGATAAATACAAAAATTAAATTTAATTTTTTGTCGATCAGGAAATAAGTTCGACATTTTTGTTTAAAAACGAACAACAACAAAACCAAACACATTTGAAAATAACAAACTAATCATATTTGCCGATAAGTTGACTATTTTTGACCCGTCAACTTAATAAGAGCTCATATACAATGTATAGAGTATGAAATGCCCGTTGATAGATTAAAATTTAATGCATTTTAAACTTGGTTTTAGGTTTATCTTAAATCAAGGCTTTACTTACTTACATAATACTTGATTTATTTATGTAACCGCCACCATTATGTCATTAATTCTTACATTTAAAGCGTAAATACAACGCTTGTATAATGAAAGTAATGCACAAACATAAGGGTACATACAAACCCATATCTTTCATTAGTAATCTGGATTTTTCATGTTAAGTAAAGTTTGATTTTTTAGAGTGCTCAAACTTTAAATTGAAATAAAACACATTTAAAATACACACAATCTTTTGTTATTTAAAAGATTATTTTATGACATTTATTGTTTGAAAATAATTTCCACCAGCTGGATTAGTAACCATTTCTTTAGAAATCAAGTACCTCAAAAATTACAAATTCAACTGAAACAGGGAATCGACTTTTTTAATTCTATGGCAAGAATAATGATTTATTTGTCGATTTCATTACATGATTTGAAATATGAAATTATAAAATTCTACAGAATTATAAGGAATTTGATTCTTTAAGGAATCAATTGTTCGTTTCTTCCAAGCAAATGTTTGAAAAAGACGAAAATGGATTCTGGACATTTATACAATTTTTGGAAAAACCAAATTTCTTTTAACAACCGATGAGAAACCGTTGAAAATGGTTTTTGGACATCATTTGAGATGGCTCCACTACCCGAAGAGGCCGGTTTTTGCGCATTTTCGGTCTTTTCTTATACATTGATTCAAGGAACAATTTCAAAAAGTATAACCAAAACAGTACCTACCAATATTCGAAACCCCTTCGATAATATTCAAAAAGCATATACTTGTGATGCTTAACATTAATTTTTGATATTTCCGCTTCGATTGTTCAACAAAAATGGCTATTTGCAAAATCCCCATTAGAAATTTAAGCAACAGTCAACAGCAGCGATATTTTCTTCTGCTGTTGCATCGTGCAGAATAAATGTTATTCGAAATATATCAATAGCTTACCGAGTAGAAATTAGTTCAGGTATAAATCCGATGCGAATCTGATACACCTGAAGTATGATCAGGAACGGATCAGGCATTCGAATCCGATAACGATAATAATCGTCAAACCTCATATGAAATAGACCAGTTCCACTCAAAAGTTTCGGTCCTGATCACAAATTGTTTTCAGAAACGGATAATTGGGGATCGGGGTTTCTGTTCAGATTCCGATCAGAAAAGTAAATTATGTAGTGATGAGAATCGGATCATTCTCATCGGAATTTTTTAAATGCTTCTAAATACTTAAATAAATATTACCATTTTATTGAAAATTTTAAATATTAAATTGTACATTTTAAGTATATTTATATATAGTTATTGCATTGAACAACATGTAAAGAATTACTAAATTCTTAATAAAAATTTTGATAATGTAATATTACATTCGGACTGGTTCAGAATTACATATTGCGATTAAGTTCAAACAACGTACCGGAACCGTAGTAAGGTTTTTAGCATAGTATTCTGATAAAAAACAGATCAGATGACCGGATCAAGGAATGCTGTACTGTACTCTGATCAGAAAATTATCAGATGGCCGTATTAAAGAATATCTGATCATAATCCGAAATACCTAAACTAATATCTAAAGGGTTATAACACCTAAGCTGAAAATTATTTCCAAGCAATAAATTTAATAAAATAATTTATTTAATAAGGAAAACTGAATTGAAACCTCTATCTATTACTTAAAAAAAATAAGCCACCCTCAATTCTTCAGAGAAATTAAAGATAAGCTCTTCAACGATACTAACAAGTGGATTTATTTTCAACTTTTTTTCATTATTAATCTCGCGAATCTTCATTTGTTTTGTTTGTAAAATTTATGTATGTACCTACTTAAAAATTGCTCTACAGGTGGTTGCACCCATCCAGATAAAAGCAGAGCTCGGTAAATTGTTAAGATTAAAAATAAATTGTTTATTGCATTAAACAGTTTTATAGCAACAGCAGCATTAACAGCACAATGACAGAGATATTACGATATTATAGGCTTACGATTGCCCAAAAAAGTACAGGAATTCATTTAAAGAATTCAACTTAAAAGTTAAAAAAAAAAACGTCATTAAACAACGCAATGTATTGATATACTCGAATGTATGTATGTACTCGAACAAAATTTTGTTGCAGTATATTCTTGACTCTTTTGATAATCGTCACTGGCTGCTGCTGTGTTTCTATCAAAAAGAAATTTTTTGGTTTTTGTTTGGTTTACTGAACCTTGGCATTGTTCAAGGGCATTCACTGTTTTGCTGCTGCTGTTGCTGCTTTTTTTTTGCACCAACATAATGAAAAAGCGCGAGAGTTCAGCATTTCGGAAAGTTCTTTTCATGGTGTTTGCTTTGTTGCTGCTGCTGTTGTTTTTGTTTTTACGTCTGCATGAGTTGCAATTATGCTACATTAAATGTTTTTTTTTTTTTTGTTATCCCTTAATCATTTTTTAAACAGCCCATTTAATGCGTTTATCGGGTGCATGAAACCATACGCTCATAAATTATTCAGATGTATAATAGGTACGATATATGTGAAAATTTGTGATAATAAAAATTAATTTCAGTTTGTAATTTAATTTTTTTATTTGATTAACAACACGTCCCGGCTTCCCTCGAGCGGTAATTGTTCAATAAAAAGTGGGCTTTTACAGCATTATTATAGATTTTTGTCTTAATAGCAGGTTTAAACGTTTAACTTATTGCGCAATGTTTATTAGCGTCAGCACTATTTAATGTTAGACAATAGTTGCAGAAGTTGTAAAACAAAGGTCAAGAATGATTTATTTAGTGCGCTTAATGTACTAAGATCATTATTAGGTAAACATAAATTTAATAACTTGAGGTGCTTAAATAGTTTACAGTGACTGCTTACTGTTCCTACCAGGATTTATCAAGAGTTTCGTCTTCCTGCTGTCATAATAAGTGATCAGATATTTAATGCACTTTTGTATTTGAATAAGGTATTTGACAGACAGGTTCTGGTCCAATAAATGTTTCGCAAGCACCCTCTTTGCTACATAGTTCTTTTAGGCAAGAATTCCACGTAGGATGCCAAGATTTGTCTATGCTAGTTTCGTGATCGCGAGACGTGTCTGTACGACCAGCTTATATTTGATCATCTCTCAGTCCTTAGCCTTGAAGGCGGCCTGACTATAGAATATGAATAGTTTTGCACGAATGCTTCGATTTTATTCATTTTATACTACAACGAAGGGTTGTTCATAATTAAAGCATATTTAAATGTTTTCTCTGTCAAAAAATTTGGAATTAAATCTAAATAAAAGGGTACCCGTCGGCAGGTTACCAGTCGTACCCCGCGACAGCGAGTAATCGTTGCCGCTTTCCCGACCCAGTTCCAATTCTGTTCAACGCGTAATACTTATATCGTAGTTTTGGTTTGTATTTGGTATACTCGTACACAAAATATTGTTTTTCCTTACGTAAATATTTTACTATCTCACTCTTCTGATACGGTGATTAGTATTTGTACATGTATAGTAATTGTTTTTATTTTTGCTACTACAACCTTAATTAGGTGATCGTTAAAATATAAAATTAATTATAGAAATCATACTTTATTACTATGATACAAAGCAATATGCGTTTTGGTGAAAATTTATATTTAGGAATTAAAGTATGGAATAATAACATAGAAATGTAAAATTTGCAACGTTTTGTCAGTTATGATAAAAATGTATGTAACAACCGTGCTAAAATGTCACTAGCCAATTGGTCTTGAATGAAAACTGTCACAGCTGTAGGGATAAGGATACAATGGAGATATTGGAACTCCTCTTTTATACACACATGGTACTTGCTTTTCGCTTAGAGAAGCGTCTAACTTCAAGCTATGTAAATTGTGTAAATTTATAACTCGCTGCGAAAGGTTTTCAGTAAACCATTTATATTTTATTGTGTCGAAACTCTAACTCTTGAAACATGCAGTTTTACCAAAATATAATAATTGCTAACTTAACTAACTCCCTTATTTATCACGAAACAAGTGAGTGACTGATGATGCATTCACAACAGCCACTTGAAACTTTTAATTATGGGCTTGCCACGGTATTTATTCAATTGAACTTAAATATCATAATTTAAAAAAAAAAAGTTTCGATTCAGGCTTACACTTTAAACATTTAGGCAGACGAAAATCAGTCACTTGTTTCAAGTTTCAAGAAGTTTGTTGTTCCTGGCTTGGAATGTAATCAACCCCCGGTAAAGCCTAACCTAACCCATACTATAAATCTTTGTTTTCATGAACGATATATCGGAATTGAAGTAATTATTTCGGAATACAATGTTTAAATATTAGAAAGATCAAAAAGTAAAATTTAAAAAAGTTTTTAAATTCTCTTAACTTTTACATAACTATCACATTATTTTCCAAGGATACTGAGTCAATAGGAGCCAAAATATTCAAAACAAAATAAGCGTTAAAAGCGAAATTAGTACTCAAAGGAATACGATTGATTAAATGTTAACGACACCTGTTACTTTCCAATGCTTTGTTTACTATAAAGTGTCGGTTTAGTTTTAAGTAAAATGATAATAAAACCATATTTCTACGAGTAGTTTTATACGATTTGCTAAATAAACATTTTGGAAATAGTTTTTATGAATGACCGCAAAGTTAATTTATTTAGCACATTTCATAAAAAAAAAAATTAATTCGCAAGAAAAAATACAATATAAAATTGCAAATTCTTTTCAGTCATTAAAATATTAAAATAAATTTTTGGATAAGATAAGAAATTTATAGAAAACAACTCAAAATTAGCATGGACTTAGAAAAAATTATTTATTATTCATACGTTTCACTAAGAGAACAAAATTTTTTAATTCAATTTTATAAATTTTAATTGCAGCTTAACATCAAAAGCATCTATTTAGCGTAAGCTACTACAAAAATGACTCATAAAATTGATAACGGTGGCACAACTATGGCGGGTGGCATTGCCGTTGGCATTGTAAAAAAGTTACGTCGTTCTGCATCCGCTACAGAACACAATATTTTCGAACTACGCAAACGTAAATCTTCATCCGCATTCTACGATCAAAACGGTGGCTTAATTGATTTACGTCAATTTCGCAAAGTGCTCGATAAAGATGAGAATGGTAATGGAAATGGTAGTAATTCAGAGAAGAAATCACGCTATCGGCGCACACAGAGTGTGACGCGTGCCGAAGAGATAACAACCAAAGAAGAGAAACAACGTAAAAAGCAACCAGATAAACCGTAAGTGTGCAAATAAATATTGTTATAATTTTCGAAAAATCAAATCCGTTTTGTTTATACTTCCAGTATACATCGTCCAAGAGATTCACTTTTCTCATGGAGTTCTGGTTTTAGCAATTTTACCGGCTTAGTCAATTGGGGCTTTTTGCTCTTGTCCATTGGTGGTTTTCGCTTATGTTTGGAAAATTTGTTAAAGTAAGTACCTATACATCAAAGGTTACATATCTTATTGAAGATGTGGGTTTAATTACATTTCTTAAATATTATTCATTTTTATTACAGATATGGTATACGCATAAATCCTCTCGAGTGGTATTTTTTTCTGAGTGGCAAAAATGAAACTGAAGGACATGCGGCATTGTTTCTTATATCATGTAGGTATATTTTAATATACATTCATATTTGGCTAAAAAATACTACGACGCTATTTAAATAAGCGATGAAAATGCATTAAGCGGATAAAAATTAACTGAGCAGTAATAATAATCGGTAAAGAAATCAATTAAGCGATTATTTCTATTTTACAGATTTCTTCGAGAATTTTTCATACAGTCATATTAATTTTCTTTTGTGTAGTTATTTTTTGGGTGATTTTGCCTACACCCAAATACATGATTAGTATTATCAGTTTTTCCAGAAATAGTTCTAAAAGAAAAAAAAAAAATTGTCCCATAGTCAATAATTTTATAGAAAGGTTTTTGGCGGCCTTCACACAGTACATACGTTTGCTGACAGGGTTTTGTATTCTAGATATCCTTTTTGAGAAATTGTGTATATTAGTTTGAGAAATATAATGGCAGTCTATTGGATCTTTCGCGAAACCATCACCTTCGATTTTATTTAATCAACTCGTTTATAAATTTGTTCGGCGTTGATATTAAAAAATTTTAATTTTTCGCTGTATGAATTTATGTGCTAAGAGTGAGACAAGACACTGCTCATTTAAATATAATCTTAACCATAATTGCATTGTCCGTTATTTCAAAATTTTTCAATTTTATTCAGTTTTTGCCAAAGTTTTAATTTTTTCGATTCGTGTTAAAATTAAGGACAGCATTTAAAAACCAAAAATATCTAATATTTATTATTCTCCCGCAGATTCTATGGTTCACATTTCGATTTGCTTGTTTGTGGAAAAAGCTTTGGCAAAGGTAAGTAATGGAAAACTATTTTCATGTAACATTTTCGTTCAGGCCTGCAAATTTCTTTCCCAATTTCCAATTTGATTAAATGTTTCGTTATTAAAAAAAAAGAAATTCATCGCAAAAATTGGCAAATTTCTATTAACAACCTTGTTGTAAAATTGGCATTTTTCAAATCGAATTGTAAACATTTAAAGTACCTTCAGGAATACTTGTTTAAAATTAAGTGCCAAATTGAAAAAAAAAAATTGAAAACTTCAAAAATAAACAAATGTAAATAACTCACCTCTTGAGGAAAATGGACGAATTACGGGCAGCAAACTTATTTTGCATTGCATTTGTATTATAATTTTTTTATTCGTGCCAAAATATTCAATTGACGGTAACGGTTAATTTAGAATTGAAAAGAATTATTTATCTTGAAATTTCCGAAACATTTGATAGTTTGTATTTAATAGAAATATTGTCAAAACCTGTCATTGGATATGTGTCTGTTAATAAAATTAAAAAAATTAGTAAAGTTATTTAGAAAACATGGTGAAAAATTACCTATGTATGTTTGTTTAAATCACGTTGATAATCTTATCTGGAGAAACGTACGACCATATCATTTTAGAAACTCTTGCATTTCACATGATTACAAATTAACGTTTTATTTAGATCAATTGTTGATTTTAACTTTTACAAGAAGCGCATGTTGCAGTTACAAATACATAGTGTACAAAATTAGATATTTTATAAGTCAGCAATTAAAACAAACAAATCAAACTAAACACATTATAGCGCCAATGTTGCTTAAAACGCTGTGGTAAAGAAAAACTTAACATTACATTAATTGGAGAAAACTTAAACAATACGAAATCCAGCTTGATCACAATATCTTTGTAACGCTTGCTTATGATTATCGCTAACGGCAGCCACTAAATTGGGCACTTCACCAGGACGTGCCTGTGACAATTTAGCCAAACATTCTGCCAAATATTTGCGTCCATCGCTGATTTCAGCTAAAAAGTCTTGCGTTTTCGGTTGCGCATAACTTAACTGTGAAAATGCTGCCTGATAACCTGGTGCGTCGTCTACTTCAACAAAATGATCACCATCGAGTGTTGTCTCATCAGGTGGCAATTCGAAAAGTTCAATTAAAGCTTGCAGCAAACGTGACCAACTTTGTACATATGGTGGCAAAAGCATAGCAGGACATTCGGTGAGTATTTTAGAAACGCCAACTGCAACAATTTTACGATCCATTTCAGTTGTAACCTTTGCCATATCTGGTACAAAGACTCGTTCAATAACCATACCAAACATATTGGCTTGTATTTGATCTATTAATTCAACAAGAGCAGATGCACCTAATTTTGCTGTATAATAGCAAAAAAAGACTATGATGCCGCGTACATACTTTGTTGTTTTCGAGAGTGATAAACGCTGAAACAGCAAAGCAAAAATTTGACGCATGCTTGGTTGCAACTCCTGCAGAGGATAGTAAGTGAGCAAATTCTGCATTAAATAGAAACCTTCATGATCGTTTGATTTAGAGGCAATCATTTTTTGGAAAACGCCAAGTACAGCATTCTAAAAGAAAAATATAAATAAAATATCAGTCAAAACTGTCAACAAAAATGTATTTTAATAACAGTACCAATTTTCCAAGCGCCACTATTTGTTGTGAACCTTGCTTAATAAATGCGGTGATTAAACGTATCAAAGGAGTTACATTGCCGGGACGATCCCATAATGCAGGCGCTAATAAGCAAGGGAATAAGGCCCAATATGGTTCTGGTATAGAGCCCATTCCTTCACGTATTTCCAAGAGTAATGATAACATTTGGAAAACATAAGGCATAAATTCTAAAATGTCTTGTTGTAATATGCCTTGATATACAGGAAATAGCGCTTCTTCAAAAGAGCTTACAGCTGCAGGTTCAGTCTTGCAAACAATTCTGGAAACAAGGCAAACCATTATGAAGTTAAATTTGTGGAAAGTGAAAATGAAATGAGTGGTATTTCGTGTGAGAAAAACATATGAAATTTTGAAAACTTTGCATTAGAGCGGCGAGTCTCGAGTAGTGAAAAACCCTTTTTGAGCTAAATAGAACTTTCCTACCGTTCAGAAATCAAAGTTGTGTTTTTTTTAAACGCTTTTGAACGCCGTGTACGATTCACCGCTCAATCAATTTAATCACAACCCAAGACTGAATAAGACGTTGATAAAAAAGTAATAATCGCCGCTCATTTAAATTCGAAGCAATAAAAATTAAGTGCACTTACTTAATCGCCAATGAAAGTGTCTCAAACAGAAAATGATTAAAGTGTGGTCTTGATGGATTCTTAGCGACTAAAGTTAATATTTCTGTAAGTCGCGGTAACGCCACTCCCATATACGGCATGGTGGCTTCTTGTAAAGTAGAAAAGCTGCGCATGATTGCTAAAATAACAAATGTTTTAAAAAATAAAAAAAAAACCAATCATATTTGATAAAGTGAATAAAAGTACCTTTCATTACATATTCGTTTTCATTCGAGCCGGGTAGGGATAGTGTTGCAAATAAGCCACCCAATAAATCATTGGTAAATGGACCCAAGTGCTGTGGACCAACGCTGAAAAGAAATAAATATTTAAAAGAAGTCTAAATATAACAATTATTTCATTTGAATTTATTAATGTCAATAGTTATTTTGATCACCGATTAAATAAAATTAAATAAAATGCAAGAGATCAACAAATAAATTTTCAATAAAAAATATTTTTTTGGAAACTTACACAGCCGCATTGTTTGCATCCCGCATAACAAGAATCTTTTCAATACCACATGCTGCATAACTGTGAACAACAACACTCTCTGCCGGCAGATGACGTATTAAATGTGGAATGCATGCAAGTAACGTTTGCGGACCCAATAAACTACGGAAAACCATTACGAACTTAATGGAAGCTGATTTTAGCACTGGCAGCTCGTTAACTTGAATTGAAAAACAGAATTATATTTGTGTTATGTAAATACCGTGTCCACTTGCATGAAACACTGCAGTGTTTTGTTAGCGACTTTTCATTTTTGTTTTTGCACAACTAAAAAAATATTGTAGTTTAAAATTGCATCGGACTTCAGATTTTAAAATTCTAAGTTTCGAGAACTAAAAAATCATATTACACAATTAATTAAAATTACATTAATTACAAATTATCCATACAACACGCTACGATTTTTTTTTAATTTTTAAAATTTTTGAGTACATATCGAGAATTCATGAATGGTTGCTAACATTAATATTTTTCGAAGAAATTAACTTACTATTTGGCCGCTCCAACTCAGGCATAATGTGTTGCGCGCAAAATTGTGGTAATGGCACAAGTTCAGATGCTTGTGTAATACCATGTTTTTGTGTACCACCACGTGAAGCCAAAGAAGTAACCAAATAAATAGCAGTATCTTTAGTACGCCAATTTGCGGCTGGATTCTCTTTGTATTTAGCAAGTAGCAATTCTAAATATTGACTGAAAATGGCAAAAATCTTTGCCTCAAAATTCTGACTCAAAGTTTTCACCAAATCACATGCAGCACGGCGACGTGTATCAATGTCAGAACCCTCAATATCACGACGAATATATTCCTCTGGACTATCTTCAAAAACTTCCTCATCAGACTTTCTAAAATCTAAATTTGGAATGACCACCTTTTCGCAAATATTTGCCAAAATTTCAGGATTCTCAAAAATTTTCCGATAATGGTTGCGCTCAGCGACAACAGATAAAAATTGCAAAGCATTTGAGACAAGCTATAAAAAGAAACAAAATTAGTATAAAAATTTATTCGAAAACATTACAACCACTCACCGCATCGTATTTCGTTTGTATGCCTGTCTTAACCAGCAACTCCCATACAGCTGTGACAAATGTTTCCATATATGTGCCAAATTCTTCATCGTATTTCTGTGCATACAAGCCAATATTTTCACAAACTTGTGAACGTAAATGTTCCAAAACGCCTGCATCTTCATCATCACCTGTGTGCAAACAGGCAACATCTACAGTCAAGAGTTCATGAAATGCTTTCATCCATATGGCCATGTTATCTTCAAAGAACTCTGGCAAATCTTGTGAGTTTAGCGAGAAAAACACCTTGCAAACGAGCACTAGTGAACCGTAGATTACCTTAAGCGCTACTGTGTTATTTTCATGCACCTTGGTTAACTGCATTGTCGCCAATAGTAAGTCAGTTAGCGGTTTTGCCATGCGATCTAGCACTAGCTTGATTTCTTCCCATAAGCTTTGCGATTTAAATTCATAGCGATAACGTTTAAATAATGAATGTGCTGTCTGTAGCACACCATTTATTACGTTAAAGTCGCCTGTGGCGAATTTCTCCACCATTTCATCAATAAGCTGTGGCCATTTTTTTGGAAAGTCATGCTTGCCAATTATACTCACAGCATCACTAAGTTGTTTTTGCAGTGCTGTTGGTGAACGTAACATCAGTGTTACAATTAGTGTTTTAATGGCTAATCGATCATCTGGATGAATTTTGTCGGGACCATCAGTGTCCTGAGAAATAAAATAAAAATTATTTTTGTTTCGTTGGCGAAGTAGAATAAAGAAAGATTTTGAAAATTGTTAATCAGCTTTTGTAGTGATTGTCGGCGGATATTAGAATTGTAAATTTTTTTCCTTTGTCATTTTAAAAGAACTGAAACAATGTGCTATGAACAAAATACTTGCTGTCTGTGGGCCAGTTCCTTATTACATTGTCAATGTCAGAAAAAGTTTAATAAGTTCTTCAACATTAGTCAAAAACCTATTACTGACATGATAACGAAAAAGCTTATATACTCGGTGTAGCGTATAGCAATTCCCATGGAAAAATTTTGTCCAGGATATAACGACCAAAAAATTTAACCATTTTTACTTTGTTCTCAAACTCATAAGAAATTTTTGCGACACCTGTATTTAATGTAAAATACCAAGAAATATTAAATGTAAAACAAAGGCCCTACAGTAATAGAGTATAAGCTTTTAGCTGCGCTCGAGTCAATTTTGTGAATTTTTGGTTTAGGGCGCCTTAAAATATTATCTGCAAAATTGATCACGTCATTTTCGGTCATCTTGCTCAACCAAATACTTCATTTTAAATTACGCTTACCTCGTGTGACGCCCAATTCCGTTTGATATAATTTTTAAATGCAATTGCGCCGGCAATGCGTATCGTCATGTCCACTTCTGATTTATCAATTAAATTCAACAACAACACTGGATAATTTTGCTGCACCTCAATAGATTCCAAGAGTTTCTCGGCTGATTATTAAAAAAGTTATTAGTTTTTTCCCAAGCATTCTTGATAATTATCGTAATACTTACCGGGGCGTCGCAAATTTGGATCGGGGCTCAACGTCTGCTGCAAGTATCCAGCCAACTGCTGCAGGTTCGTTGCGTTGATTTCCATGCTGGTTTGTAAATCTTTTTCTTCTAATAACTATTTAACACGTGAATTTTTGTTTTTATTTTAAACGTGTACTTTAATACTTTACAAAATATTTTTCACTTTTTATTTTAACTTTTAATTACAATAATTTTATATTTCGCAATGAAAAGAAACTAACGAACAGCGGCAATGCAGTAATAGCAAGAAATGCCGCGCGATGAGCAAGAACCGTTCGATTAATCGATTATTATGAATCGTTTATGACATGAGGCCCGTTCAGCCAAACTCTGCCATTTTGTGAATTACAGAACTTTAGCATTTTAGTAGAGGGCAACGAACGTCATTTCACAATTGATCGGTATGGATTTCATATAGAGTAGATTTGAATTATTTTTCACGAGTGTTACCTATGACTTTGTTGCCATATGAATTTATCGTGCAATCGAATACCACCGCGTCACCATTAAGCGCTTGAATAAGCGGGTAACCACGAATAAAAAAAGAAATGGCTAGTATATATTTTTATGCAATAAAAAAAACAAGGATAGTATAAATGTGATAGATTGTGGCGGACCAATGTACGCGAACATGCCGGCACTCAGAAAACTTAAACTTGGCAACAAAGTCACACGCGGTCTTGCAAAAAAGTAAAATATTAGCCGTGTTTTTTTTTGACACGGCTACCCGCTTAAAAAAAAATTGTATGAGAAATTAGTCGGCGACAGATTCGCCGCTTAAATATTAATCGTGCAAATAAGCGTTGGATCATCACAATTGGCTGCTTGATATGAGATTTTGCAGCAGCCTCACAAAGTATCTGATTTTTAATCGAGAACGTTCCATCTCGAAACGTCAGCAGGCAAAAAAAAAAATACGTTCAAAAGTAAATTTAAAAAGTTAAAACCAAATATAAAACTGAAATGGCGTGCCGTGTCAAAAAAACACGGCTATTGATAAAAACTTTTTATTTTTAATTTTTCAAATAATTTTATAATTAACATAAGCAAAATTTAACCGGATAATGAGATAAAAATGTTTGGCCTGGCGAAAGAGGACACCTATACTAGTTTATCATAATACAATTTCACATACATAGCTTTATTAAAATTGTGTATTAAACTTTTTTCAGGATATTATAACTGAAGCGGCAGGCTTGTTTGTACAAGTTGTAAATATAATTGTTGTGGTTTTTTTGCCTGTCATAATTATTCATTTGAAAGGACATGCATTCAGTTTAAGTATGTGCTAATGCTACTTTAAAGTTGAAAACATATGACATTTTTTATTTATTTTTAGTGGGTGCCTCAACAGTATGCTTCTTTTATTCAATACTCTTTTTAAAACTTTGGAGTTATGTTCAAACTAATATGTGGTGTCGAGAAGCATTTTATTCTAATCAATATAATCCACGTGATAGACGTCCAAGTATAACTCTTGCAGAATTAAGTAAGAATAAAAAAAACTCAAAACTTGTTTTTCAGATTCTCTATTATAAATTTTAGAAAACGGACATTTGGATCATGGAGAGGAAAAAGATGATGCTATAGCTGAACTAGTACAATATCCTGATAACCTTCGCTACAAAGATA
Organism: Meiosimyza platycephala; assembly: GCA_963662105.1. Taxonomy (NCBI): domain Eukaryota; kingdom Metazoa; phylum Arthropoda; class Insecta; order Diptera; family Lauxaniidae; genus Meiosimyza; species Meiosimyza platycephala. The sequence goes on from OY759210.1 coordinate 16,641,711, forward strand.
TATTGTATTTCCTTTGTGCCCCGACGCTTTGTTACGAATTGAATTTCCCACGAACAACACGTGTGCGCAAACGTTTCCTACTCAAACGTTTATTAGAAGTAGTTTTCGGAATCAATGTTGTTATGGCGCTTTTCCAGCAGTGGATTATACCATCTGTTAGAAATTCGCTGATACCATTTTCGAATATGGATGTTGTTCTAGCAACAGAGCGCTTGCTGAAACTAGCAGTACGTTTTATTAAATTATTGTTGGCTTTTATATTTATTCTATTTTTATTTTTTTTTTTGTTTCAGCTTCCAAATCATCTTGTTTGGTTATGTTTCTTTTACCTAATTTTCCATTCATTTTTAAATGCACTCGGTGAGCTAATGCACTTTGCTGATCGTAACTTTTACTGTGATTGGTGGAATGCTAACAACATTGATATTTTCTGGAGAACTTGGAATATGCCCGTTCATAAGTAAGGTTATTCTAGTAATGTAGATATAATTTGACTAATTTTTAAAATATTTTAGATGGTGCGTTCGTCATTTATATATTCCAGTAGTACAAATGGGTTATTCATCGCGACAAGCCTCAACGATCGTTTTTCTTATAAGTGCTTTTTTCCACGAGTATTTGGTAAGTATTTATTTTAATAAAATTATAAAGCCCTAATAACTTTCTGTGTACACAGGTATCTGTTCCTTTACAAACGTATAAAATTTGGGCTTTCCTAGGCATGATGGGTCAAATTCCACTTTCAGTCATATCAAAATCCATTGAACATAAGCTGGGTCCACGCATGGGTAATATTATAGTATGGGCTTCGATTATTTTGGGGCAGCCATTATGCATTATGATGTATTATCATGACTATGTTGTGACGCACTTTCATGATGCGCTAAATAGCACAATATACAAGGAAAGCTAGGTATAGAAATGTTTCTGCACTTATATTTACGGTGTTTATAAGTTAAAAGCTTGCATTTAAATAAGTTGAAGTTTAAGTTTAAGAAATTTTGATGTTGTTTTGAATTTAGAATGAAAAATGCATGACATTGGTTAAAATTTATATTGTAGATATTATAAACAGTAAAACTATATCCTATAGTTAAAATAAACACTATGTGAGCATTTCGTATTTTTATAAGAAATTTGAATAAATAAACGACTATAATGAACACTATTCAGACGGCGAAGCTAATACTTTAGGTCTTGCAATATTTTATGTAATAACTGTGTGATTCCATTACAGCTTTCCATACATTAAAAAAAAATGTTATTTTGAAAAATATAAAAGAATAGCAGATCTGATACGTAAAAGACTTCACCTTTAATTCGTTACAGTTTGCTTTTACTACATAAAGAACATTTATAGAGTGCATCTAAAAGCTGTGCCCCCGCATTCTATCCACTAGATTCCTGCTGGTGCATATTCTGTCAAGATGCAGGTTCCAAGTATGGATATTTTTGAAGTTAAGTAAGTACTACTTCAGAACCCAATGAGATAGGTAACGAATATCAAATAAAATTTAAAAGAGATATTACTCTAACTCACATATGAGCAAAGTCATATGTCAGCGTTTACACAGGCAAATTCGGTGAAACAAATTCTTGTCTATTCTCTTTTGTGAATTTGTCTTCGTTTACCCACGAAAACTAGAATTTGTTTGTGCTTGAAAATGCCAAAGCAATTACTGCGTCAACCCACCACAACGAACGTAAATGCAAAGCATAATATCAGCGAAAGGATAGAACGAAAGAGAATTTGCGGGTACGAATAACTGAGTACACCACCCTTGCGTTTTTCCCTTCTTGCCAACAGACTAGGAAACATTTTCTCAAGACTTTGCCTGTGTAAACGCTGACTATGAGCGACTGAACACATTTCAACAATAAAATGAGCGTTGTGAGAGCTTATGTAATATTACAACAACGTCATACGCAGCGAAAAAGTAGAATTCAATTATACCTTCTACACGATTAGTTGCGGCACCTCCACTTCATCTAACCTTTGCTTCATATGAATATAAAACTGCTTTGTTGAACCATCAAATGCCGCCTACAAACTTTCTACACGTCGAATTAACATTCGACAAAACGAGTGCCGCGATAAAACTTTGACGCGTGGTCTGCTACTTTTCTTCAAGGACAAAGGTTTACTTTACACGCGGTGACATGCGGCAACAAAACTTTGATTGACTTTTGAATTATACATATAAATGATGAATTTTTATTATAATGCACTGTCGAATGCCAATGATGCGGTATTGTTGATATGGAACGTGTGAAAGTAGACGGTAAGTTCAAAAAGGAATGTCAAAAAAATATACTACACTATTTTAGAATTTTTGAATGTATGTTTTCTTTTAAGCGTCTGTTCTGTCTGTCTTTAGCAAAATTGGTCCGGCTTTTATTTGCAAACGTTAGAATTGAATTTAAGCAGTTTATTAGTTAAAAAATAACAAAATAATTGTGTTAATTTTGTGCTAAAGAAATCGAAAAAGTGTGAAATCTTAAAAAGTTGCAAAAATTTTGAGTAAAACTCTGAAAAAGGTGAGGTTGCTGTAATTTTTCTTTTTTTTTCAAAGAAAAGCATTTTCTTTTAGCCATATTCGTTGCTTTTCTCTGTCATTTTACGATTGCAGCGAATGTCGATGGCTCCCCGGTTTTTTCTTTTTTACATGTGATTTTCTTAAAGTTTTAATTTGTGCTACTAATAAGATGTTATTAATATCAAGAGGTTTTTTAAAACAAAGTAATATTTTTAAACTGCAGCAATTAACTACTGAAGTAATAAGAACAAATAAATTTGCTGCAACTGAAAATTTTGCAGCAGCGATAGCGGCGAAGGAGAACTTCCATAATAAGGTTGAAGCATTATCTGATTACAACAAATATGTAAGTATTTCAAGTGGTGGGGGTTGAAAAATTGTACAACTTAAAAAAATCTACGAAAATGTAGGTCACTCAAATTTTGTGTTTTGATTATAACATAGTTTTTTTTTATTTCCTAGATCATGGGTGGACGTAATCGAAATCGCGGTGGTGGTGGACGCAACTTTGGTGACGGTGGTTACGGTGGTGATAACAACTTTGGTGGGGGTGGTGGCAATTTTGGTGGCGGCAACTTTGGCGGAGGCGGTGGATTTGGTCCCGCAAACTATGGTGGACCTGGCAACGGCATGGATCCATTCAGTAAGTATATCATAATTTAATAGGTTTGTGCGGATATCTGAAATTCAAAAATAGCTCCACAATGGCATCCTTAGGTGCTCGTGAACCTGAAAAATTACAGAGCCCCGCCACGAGTTCATGGGTTGGGCTTAGATCATAAAACTTATAATTTAATTGCCTGTGTGGCGAAGCAATCAACTGTAGTTAAATTTAGCTTTTCTACGTATGCTTATGTTTATGATATTACTCTATAATGACTATAAGCTATGACTTTTTGCGGTGTGGTATTAATTAGTTAATTCCAATTTCAGTACAATAACACCTAGTCTTTTGTAGTATGTACTTATGTAACTTTGATTATACGTAGCATATTTCTCATTTTAATAGCTTGTAATACAAAAAAATTCATGGTATGATAAAAATTTTATTTTATCAAATTTTAAAAGTAGAGAGGAATCGGATGGAATTCTTCGGAAACAAAATAGTTTTTAACAAGTTACACATATTAGCTGTTCTGACTCGCCATCGCATCTGTCAACGTTAACCCTGAAAGGATAAGCTTATTTTAATTACGTTACGGCTAATTTTCGTCGAATCGACGAAGTACTTTCACAAGCCTTATTTATGCAATATATAAGTAAATTCTGAATAAAAAGTATACTCAGTTCAACACTGATTTAAATTGATCCAAAATAAAATGCCAACTTAGGTGTAGTTTAGATTAAAATGAGCTTAACAAGTGCAACTTGTGAGTAGAAAAATTGAAGACAGCGATATGTGTTCGTCGATTCGATGAGGATTATCCATCCAGGGTTAAAAAACAGTGACAAAAACTAAAAAATAAAATGAAATAAATTATTTTACCCTTGAAAATATTTGGCAACTTTTACTACCGGCTGGGTATTCAAAGGTCATTTTAATTGGGTTTTGATAATTTTTTGGATTGACTTTTGAATCACTTCTGTATCCTAAGCTGAGAGGTATCTTGAAAATCAAAAGTTCATATTTTCAATGTTGGCCAGATAACAGGTAGTGCGATTTAGGCAACTCACATGTTATATAATAAAATTCCATTTTCGAAATACATAAAGTCGAAAATACATATGAGAAATGAGCTAGAAAAGCATCTTAGATTTTGCGTGCGCTTACAAAATATGTAATAAGTCATGTGGAGTTAAGGGGTTCATAAAAATCAAACGAACAATATTCATCCGTTTGTTTTCGCTAGAAAAAGGAGAGAAAAAAGAAAACTGTGAGAAAAATTAATTGAGAAAAATCAAAATTTTGTTCTTAGAAGAATAAACTAAATATACTCCTTTATATCTTCTATGAACTTACATATTTTCCTTTTTCAGTGAACAACATGGGTAACGATCTTATGCAAATGATGAGCGCTTTGGCCTGTAACTTTAATATGAATCCACCACCGCCGCCGCCGCAACGTATGGGTTGTGGTGAATTGCGCTCACGACATAGCGGTATGTTAGTTGAGCTAACTGGCCGTTTAATTAAAAAGCGTGTTTCACGCTTTGCTGAGTTACGTGATCGTTCTGGTGGCGCTTCACAGCTGGTTATTTTGGAAGACAAGGTAAATATTAGTTTACTTAGCTATATAATAATTACGTTGCTTATCCATTAGCATCCACGGCTTGCACGTCGTTTTGCAAATATGCCAGCTGATACAATTCTAACTATTATTGGTGTTTGCATGCAACGCCCAAAAAACTCCTGTAATCAAACAATGCCAACTGGTGACATTGAAGTTGAGGTACAGGATATTTTACGCATTGAATTTCCACCTGGCTCACGTCGTGCCGGAGGAAAACGCTCTTATAGCACCATGGCACAAACAAAAGGTTGTGGCATCACAAGTACAGAATACAAAATAGCAAGTAAGTTTTAATAGTAATGCTACGAAATAGCCAAGACTATTCCTAAAATTATATTTAATTTTTTAAGTTTATGTTTACTATCGATTTGACAAGAAAAGTTATTCGTACGATCTATTTATTAATGTATGCATAAGTGTCTTGCCCAAACAGCATACTTTTTTATCTCAGCTGGAAGATCAATGAAAATAAATTTCGAAATAGCCTCAAAAAAATTATGGATACGGAGGGAAATGATTATGAAGAAAGCCAAAATGATATAATAACATAATATATACGGCATAGATTTCGACAAATTTTTAGTTTTATTCCTAAAAATGCCGTCACTTCAAAAACTGCGGGGTTTTGATGGCGATAGAGGTACATTAATAGAGATACAGATAGAAATGAAAAGAATTATGTTTACGAACAAGCTGATCCGACAAAAATTGCATCAAAATCAGATAATTGACTCCATAAGTCCATATACATTTTCTAACCTATCCTAATTGTTTTCGTTCCGATGTCCTTGTTATTACCTTAAGCTAATTTTAAGTAAATATGAGAAATACTTTTTTTTGTGGGAGCAGTTAAGGTATTCTAAGTTTACTCAATTTTTAAAATATTTCATTAAATTTATTTAACCTTTAATTCTTATTAAATTAAAAATCAATTTTAGAGAGTGAAAATATTTTGAAATACTTTGAAAATCGCGATCTCACTTGTAATGATTTACGCCATGATGATATGGGTCGTACGGTTACATTAGTTGGTTGGATACCCTCTGCGAATACCTCTAAGTTCCAGCAACTTAAAGATGGCTATGGACAGACGCAAATTATTGTAGAAGATACAACTGTAAGTAGGATTTAACCAGGTTTGTGTTTTAATAAAAAAAAAAAAATTGTAACGTATTTTGTAGCTTCAAGAGACTTTTAACTCTGCGCCTGAACATACACTCGTACAAGTAACTGGAAAGGTCGTTGCAAGACCTAAAAATAATATTAACATGGTTTGTACTATATACACAGTGTGCTGAAATTGAAGTGTAACCACTTCAAGAGGTTATTAAATCTTTTTTTTTTAGACAATTTTTCTACACACAAATTGGTTTTTTTTTTTTTAAATTTTTTCTTTAAATTCAATTCAGTAATTTCGTTTTTGGACTTGGTCAACGCTTAAGGTTAGCTTAGTTGAGTAGAAGTTGATCATGAGGAGATAACAATTGTGTCATATGTTAAAAGTTTTTTTGAATTTTTTTTATTTCGTAAATGTGTTGTTGCAATCTAACACTTGACACTTTGAATGTGTGAAAACGAATTTGTAAAATTTGACTATTTTCCAATCATTTTTGCTAATAGTAATTAAAATTGTTCATAAGCAAAAAAAATATAGCTTTTTGAATGGGTAACATTTCAACACCCACACTTGCTTAAAAATAAAATAATATATAAATTAGCATAATTTTACAGAAATATGAAACTGGTGAAATTGAGATCTTAGTGGAGAATGTAAAGGTGCTTAATCCAGATGATCCATATGATGGCCCTATTAAAGAAAAAGAAAAAGTACAAAAAATGTCTATTGATGACGTTGAAGAAGAAAATGCTGAAGCGGCAGCTGCAGATGGTGAAACAAAGAAAAATGGTGTAGCTGAAGATGGCACCAACGTTGGCTCAACTGTACCGGAGAAGATTAAAGTGGCTGATACTTGCAAGTTTGCTGATCGTACGCATACATGTGGTGAATTAACTACTACAAATGTTGGCGAGAAGGTCGTTGTATGTGGTTGGTTGGAGTTTCAACGTATGGGTCGTTTCATTGTGTTACGTGACGGCTACGGTCAGACACAGGTATTGTTAAGTGATAAGGTTACAGGCTTGGAGGATTATGCAGATGGTTTAGCATTGGAGACTATTTTACGTGTCGAAGGCACAGTTATACCACGACCGAATCCCACCATAAATCCTAAAATGAAAACTGGTGAAATTGAAATCGATGCGGTTAAAATTGAAGTGCTCAATCCAGCACTTAAAAATTTGCCCTTCGAGGTGCGCACGTTTAATCGTGCAGGTGAACGATTACGTTTGACACATCGTTATTTGGATTTGAGGTACAGTACACTTTTCTTAATAAATAATCCTTGCTGTTTAATAGTTTTTTTCTTATATAAAGATTTACAGATATGCAGCGCAATTTACGCATGAGATCCGCTGTCATTATGAAAATGCGTGAATATTTAATTAACTATTTAGGTTTTGTTGAAGTTGAAACTCCAACACTTTTCCGTAGCACTCCAGGAGGTGCGCAAGAGTTTATTGTACCCACACGCAAACCTGGTCATTTCTATTCTCTAGTCCAAAGTCCGCAGCAGTTTAAGCAAATGCTGATGGCTGGTGCTATTGATCGGTACTTTCAAGTAGCACGTTGTTATCGTGACGAAGCTACACGTCCAGATCGTCAGCCAGAATTTACTCAACTTGATATCGAGTTGTCTTTTACTAAACGTGATGATATCATGCAGTTAGTGGAAGAAACTTTAAGTTACTCTTGGCCAAAAGAATACCCAAAGATTATGATGCCATTCGATCGCATTACTTACGCTGAAGCAATGGAAAAATATGGTACAGATAAACCAGATACAAGATTTGAGTTTACGGTAAATTTTGCCAAACTTTTATATGATTGATCTTCGTAAAACAATTTTTTTTCATAGCTAAGCAATGTCACCTCAATTGTTGAGAAAAATGACACTTTTAAGGAGAAATTCAATAATTTAGCTGCTTACGGGTTTGTTGTTAAATGTGGAAAAGCTTATTGGAATAGTTCAGCGCGCAAACATTATGAAGAACTATCAAAAGATTTTCTACCCGGAACATTATTCGTGCGGAAATTCGTGGTATGTTGGAAGCAAAAATTATTGTCATTGAATTTCCTCTAAATTTCTTTTTATATTTCTGTTTAAAGAATCCTAAAGATATAAATGATCGCTTACAAGCCTTATTCGGTGCAGATGTATGCGAGGAAATTATTAATGAATTCAAATTAAATGAAGAAGACTTACTCTTCCTTGGCGTGGGCGAGAAAAAAGCAACAGTAAGCATACCATATAGTAGTTTCAACGAACTTTATTAATTTGTTTTTATTTTTACTATCCATAATTAGCAAACTCTATTGGGTCGTATTCGCAATGATTATCAAGATTTCTTACTAGAAAATAAACAAACCACCAAATATTCCAACAATAGCTTCATTTGGGTTATTGATTTTCCAATGTTTGAACGTAATACGGAAACTAATGAACTTGAAAGTGTACACCATCCTTTCACTGCACCACATCCAGATGATATGGATACATTTATTAATTCCAAAAAAGAAGAACTGGAAGCAATACGTTCGCAGGCATATGATTTAGTGTTGAATGGCCAAGAAATAGGTGGCGGTTCTATACGTATACACAATCGCGATATGCAACAATTTGTATTAGAGCAAATATTGAAAATTCCTCATGAGCACTTGACTCATTTGTTAAATGCGTTGGAGTCTGGTTGTCCACCACATGGTGGCATTGCTTTAGGCTTAGATCGCCTAATGTCAATTATTTGTCGCACACGTTCTATACGCGACGTTATAGCATTCCCTAAGTCGCTTAATGGACGAGATCCTCTATCAAATGCTCCAGTGCCAATTTCAGAAGAAGAGAAACGTTTATATCATCTTGCTGTGGTGGAAAGTGATGGGACAGCTGTTGTACAACAAGAAGATGATAGTGATTCTATTGGAGCTCCACCGTCGCCGTCAGCACAAGACGATCAAAATTGCATTGAAATGAAAGAAGTTAAAGATGAAAAGGACAAAAGTGCAACGCCGGCAAAAGTTACTAGAGCTACGAAAAAGAAATAATTAAGTTAACTGATTCGTATTTAGTTTTAGTTAATTTTAAACATTTTAGCCAGCACATGAACTATTAAAATGTGTTTAATAACTTGTATGGATAGCTACCGGAGATAATTAAAAAACGGACTGTTTTTGATGCAATTGTGAAAGTCTTATAAAGAACGGTAAACGATTATTGTTTATTTTGTCATCATTGTCACATACATGTACTTGTCGCTCAAGAAATATTACAATGGTCTAATATTGTACAAAAGTTGAGAAAAATATTGAGCAAAACAAACTTTTAAAATAAAAAATTACAATAAAAATCAACTTAAAATCAACTCTGATACATTTGACACTCATGCTTAAATTAAATTTACTTATTTTTTGACATTAAACAGGTAATCATCTGAAATTCGGTAGGTTTGATAAACATGAAATTCACGAGCGATAATTCTTTTTCAATTCCAGATTTTACGTTTTTAAAATATTTGAGTCTACAAATAAATTCAACGTTATGAGAATTTTCAATGATACTACTAATTTGATGTCAACGATAGCTTGAAGTTTTAGCCATCAACTTAAACTGGAGACGAAACTTTTGTTACAGAGAAAAGAGATCGTTGATACTAGAACGTTTAGTTTAGCAAACTGGAAAAATCACGCAAGGATGTTGGAAGGCAGTAAGTAATCTTATGTGTGATCGTCCATGGGGAAAGGGTCCTTCCACTTTCTCAAATTTTAGTTATTCGTGTATTCTTATAGAAGATAACCTGCTGACACGATGATGTTTTCAGAATTTTTTTAATTCAATTCGTTGCAAAGTTATAGCGTTTTGAATTTTTACGATCTTTGGTTTTTTTTTTATGAAATTTAAGAAACAGAAATCGACCATGCTTAAATGTTCTCTCGATTATTTACCCGAAAATATCAATTTATGTATATGTTTGGCTCTCTTCAATAATTTTGTTCATGGGCGGTCATAAAAAATTATAGGAGACTTAGCGACTGATTATGAACAATAATGCATGAAGAATATGTCTGCTAATATAAGTTAACCCGTTCTGACTTGACAAAGCTGAAATACTATTTCTTGTCCTTATATAACTAGCAAATTGGAGGAGGTTATGCCCGATAAATTCAAATTTTTGCTAAAAAAAATTTTAGACTACTAATATGATATTACCAACCACACAATAAATACGAACAATATTAATTTATTTAATTTTTTTTAATATTCTAAACTTTACTAAAAAATATCACTATATTCTTAAAGATTATGCGCCTTTGATATGTGGTAACTGAAATATGTTGTCGTCAATAAAGCCTGCAGTTAAATTTTCACGATATTCATTCCAATCAACTTTATTACGCTTATTTGTTTCTCGTTCTCTTTCGATGAATTGTATCGATATAATTTTATCTTCTTCTTCTACTGAATTTTCCTTAAAATCATTTGTTATGTCACTTGGACCATTATTACCAGTGAAATATGTCCAATTATCACCATTAGGATCTTGCGAATAGGGTGTTGGATGATGTGCCAAATTATTGAAATTACTATTTAATTTGCCCCATTGATCTACTTGACGTAATAGTGGATCATTTGGTCTTGGTTGGAATGTAAATGTTGGCGAAGATGGAGTTGGTTGTTTAACTCCTAACATTGGTAAATCTGTCCATTTACCCAAAGCATATGGTGATGTATCATTGGTATTTACTAAGAACATACCTCTCGTTGATCCTCGTATATTTTCACCAGCCTCGACGAGATAATTTGTAGCTGGGCACATACCCAAGAGGTAAGCAATGTATGAGCTGCAGGACCAACCCCAAAATCCTTTTGGACTGCGTATTGATTCAAGAAAATAAGCTGGAGCGCGTTGATGGCTACATGCAAAGGCGTCTAAACAAAAGAAATGCAGTGTGATTAATTAAAATACTTTGGTGTAGTAAATTTCTTGTGCTCACTTGTTCCTTGTGAATAACAACCCGGTTGCATTATGCCACCATTCATATAGAAATCAGCGTGACCACAACGCTCTAGTTTGCCCTGGACTAAAGCGTTTGTATGAATGACATCTACATAGACGGCATCGCTGGCATCCAATTTTTCGCTTGCTGATGCTGTGATAAATAATGGCATTGCGGGATCAAGACCTAAATTAAAAAAAAACATGTGTTTTAAACCTTGTATGCACCATGTCATGTTTCCTTTTAATCACTCCAAAACATGTCTTTTGAAAATATAGAAGTTTCCAGTTTTTGAAAGAGAGACTTTAAAAAATATTTTGTACAATCCTTTTTTTTTATTCGCAGCTACTCCAGATAATTCTTTTTAAGACAGGCTCTATTTCCGAGATAATACACTTAAGTCAATATTTAACTTTGGAACTTTAAACCGTGATATTATAATTCCCTGTAACATTGACGTCGACCCTATGTACTATATGCGTACCACAAATGGCACGCGAGATGTTTTTATCTCGCACGAAGTTATTGGGTCTTTTGAAATAAAACTCTTTTCAAAAACTGAAAAAAAAATAATCAGCTCACCTGTAATGCGCGGCAATAAAAATGAGCCCAAATTGCGAGCAATAAAATTCGGAATCTGTGCACCAAGTGAGAAACCTATTACGTGTATATCAGTACTTCCCAAATCCAAAATTCGTTCTACAAGCTGCGCTACGCAAGCGCCTGTGTGACGTGTATTGTGCACCGCACTAATGTAGCATGGACCCGGCGATAAAATGCTCCAGTCCACATAGAAAATGTTATACTCTGTTTTAGCCAAATATTCTAAAAATAGACTAAAATTATAGCAGAGGCGATACATTTGAGAGACTGGAAACTCAATAAAAATGTTCAATCCGCTGATAAATCTAATCACACTTTTGAACTTTTGAGATTGGCAAAGTCTCGTAAATTTATCGTCTCTTATTATAGAACAGTTTAAAATATTGCCATGTGTATGCGTTAAGCTCGTGGATAAAGGAAAGCGATAGAACTGTCGTTCTGGAAGAGAGTATCAACAATTGAGAAATGCGAAAAAACCACTAAACTTTTTATTTATCGTTAAAAATTTTGTTCTTAAAAGTTTCTTGCAATAATAGATAGTACAAATATTAGCTTTCTCCAACTGTAAATGCTCTTCTCCAGCACGAATTTTCAGTGAACACTTTTTTAGGAGATAATAGCGACATTCCTCTTTTATTCCGCTCACTTTTTGACACAATCTCATATACTAACAATAAGTTTATCTGTACCAACCTCTTCGCATAACGTGCAATGGATTCAGAAACATGTCCGAGTTGTAGCCGTGTATTATAATTTTTGTTGGATGTTTAGGATTGAAATAAGATTGTGTTATATTTGATTTATCTAATGTTTCATCGATATGCAAGCATTGACGATCCATCACATTTTTACGTGTATATAAATAAAATTTTATATCACCATCTGGGCATTTACGTCCGATTGCCCAGGTGCATGGCCCAATCGTTATGTCACTTGATGTTGTTGCTGGTGCCGGTGTCGTAGTAGGTGTGACATTATAGAGTTGCATTTGTGGTGTGTGTTGCACATTATTGAAGAAAGATTTTGAATTGCAAGGAGGTAGCGAAGAAACTGGAAAATTAAGTAGAATGTTAATAGAAAAAATTTAAAATTTTTGAGGGAAGGTATTTTTATTCGCCGAGGATCCGAAAGCCTAGTGACTATTATATTGATTACAATGCCATTGGCTCTAGGCTCAGTTTTCAATAATTGCAAAGAATGTCAAGTAAAAATTTTAAGCTAAAAAAAAGCTGTTTTTGAAAAAAAAAAACAACAACTGAGCCGAACGAACTTTTTGGGATATTTTCTTGTATATTTCAACTTAAAAAAAATTGTCTAACATAAAAAATGTATTATAAGCCGAGATTTTGGCCGGTTCGTAGAGCGCCTCGCCACTGAAGGATCATATTGGCGGGAAAGCTCAAAATTCTTGTCTGAAACATAAGATGAAACAGATTTTTAATTTTCATATCATTTTCTTTTGGGTGAATTAAGAAATCCCAAACTTTTTTTAAAATCTTTTTAGTTCAAATAGCAAGACAAGAGAAGGCTCAATTATGAGTAGTGGAAATATTGATCAGTCCATTAAACGACCAATAAACACAGTTAAAATGAACAAAAATTGCAGTGTCTTCGCGAGGCTAATTTTAGATGGTCTCAATTGTCGATGTGTATTATGTCAAGAACAATTTGGCCATTTTATGATGCTAAACGAACCAAAATTGAAACTTCACTAGACAGAACTCATCTGAGAGACCTAAATGGTGTAATAACTGGACATTATTTTATTGGCAAACACTCCGCCAAGCTCGGTCTGCTCAACATCGGTGACCTTTGCAGGGGTTGCAGAGATCCAGATGTTGAAGAAACAATTTTCCATTTTCTCTACGAATGCCCTTTGTTAGCGAAACGATGCTTTAAGGCTTTCGACAGTTACTTCTTCGACTCGTTAGATGAACTAGTATCAAACGATCTTAAATCCAATGGTTCAATTAGGTTGAATGACTATATACAAATCGGGTATACAATGGGCCCATCCGTGGCCTAAGTTATGATGACATGTCATCTCCCGGAAATAACCTAACCTAACCTAGTTCAAATAGAAGAAAATGCAATACTGAACAAAAAAACTTCGAATAAAGTCAGAAGTTTTTTTTTGCTATAACACCCGGCAATTTCGTAAAATCGTAATAATCAAAACTAAAGAAAAAACTCTTCAAAATGTTCGATGGAAAAACTTTTCAATACAAAGTAGAAGATCTGTAGCGGGACACACGCTCGACTCTGGCCGAAATACTTTGAATTACTTTCTATAATTATGTGTACATATTCTTGAATGCAATTAAGCAATAAAAAAAATTCAATTGTTTCGGACCGTATAATTCACGATCACCCCTTAATGAACGATTATTTATTTATGCTGTTTGTTATACGTTTTTAGTTAAATTATTGTAAGCGACACTAAAACATTTTTTTGGAAAAAGATATTTTTAATTGAAACGTCAAATTACGACCTAAATATTTCTACTTATATAAAGAATATTTCTAAATATTGTTCGACTACAATTTTGTACAAAGTTAAGATAGGCTTACTCAAAACCTGTAAAGAAAATTTTTTCCAATTTAACGAAATTTCACTTAAACACTTTTTACTTACTTATTGTACACGTAATTAAGACATAAAAACTGCTTGTACTTAAAGTTATTCGTTGTTCACCAAACATTTTTCTATAGATATTTTAAAGCTATATGCACTGATTTAAATTATTTTGAAAAGTACACATTATCTTTTTCAATATATCACATATTTTATTTATTCGTTGCACCAAAACACTAACGTAATCTCTTTATTTTCATTACTGTTAAAACTTTTAATTTATCCAGCTAGCTCCATATATACATATAACACAAAACCACGTTAGCAGAACTAAATAAATGTATTTAATACATGCAATATGTATTTCACCAATATAATGTATGATGTATGTAAGTGGTATGTAAGCAAGGAAGTTAAGAAGTGAGAGTTTTTTTTTTGTCAACTGCTCGGAATAGAAAATATCGTAGCACTGATATTCAAAAATATTGCAGTGGGGCTGGTAGGTAGCGCATGCTGAAGAAAAAAAAGCTTCAAAAAACTTTTATTATTTTATGCTATGCATTAAAGCGGAATGAAATGAAGAATGGAAATTGCTAAAACTCCAATCATAATTTCTTTCAATTGACCAACTTTTAAACGTTGCGAGCAGCGGCAACTCATTACATGCGTGCTAAGTAATATGCAAATAATTAAATATTGTTTTCACGTCGTAAGTGTTGATTTTTTGTGTTTAATAAAAGCGTCTGTGTGGTAAATGTTAATCGCTCAAGAATAATTGTTTACGAAGGTTTAGTTCCACTTTCTTATGTTTATTTATAACAATTTTTTGTGTTTCACTGCAATTAAGTAATAAATTCTTAAGTAAATTAAACAAATTGAAAAAAAAAACTTAAGGGGGTATTCTCATCTAGCTGTTCAAAAAATCATAAACCTTGAGAATTAAAAAACAGAATTAAGTTTTGTGTTCAATGGCTTGATGCACTTACACTTTTTCTCCACTAGCGAAAATGCATTTTGAGCTTTGTTTTAAATCAATAAAACCTAATTTTTGCTTGGGTTGTTTAATCGCCTACGCGGCGATCGTTAATGTTTGAAACTGAAATCGCAAAAATCAAGGAAGATATTTAATGGCATGTTTATAAAAATTTTCTGATTGAAACTGCAAAAGTCATGTCTCATTGGGACCACTAAATTATTTGAAGACATGATCTTGAACCAACTCCCAAATGTCGGGAAATATTCTTGATCATTACATATTATGTAAACATTATATAAAAAACTTATAGTAGTATAGTAGTCAAATAGACGATAATTTTTGCATCAGTTCAATAACAATATCACCTTAAAGTTAAAATTTTTACTATCATTATTTTTTTAATCTCAAAATCAACAACTTCGTTCTCTTTTTAATAAAAATAGCAAGGCTTTTTTACTATATTTTTGTTGATAAGGACAGCACAAAATGATTGCAAAATTGGAAGGCCGCATTTTACTATTTATGTCAAATTAATAATTTAAATTAAATTACACTATTCAACATAATTTTACACTATTCGACATAATTTCAACAAAACAATGTTATTGGTCTTATGCGATACGATATTTCTACATAAAAATATCTGTTCTAAAGTTCATAAAGTAAAGATGCAAAATTTAGAGAGTGAAACTAAAAGTATCAATCAGAACACTATTAAAATTTACACACTTACATCATAAAAAAGTAAGCAGAGATCAAACTTTGATACATACAGAAGTGGGCGATCAAAACGAAACATTTCCATTTTCAATTGTTTTTCTGTTTCCGACTGATTTCACTAAATTGCACTCGATGACTCCATTTTAGAATCACAAAAAAAAAGGAAAATTGTCTCTCAAATAGTTTAAGTCTTTCAAAGAGAAATATTTTCATCAACAAGCTTTCAGTGATCTAGTAAACCTTTCAAAACAGAACTTTCCTATACTATAATAGTTATATTATTGCAAAATTATACGCATTTTTCGCACTTTAGATATGAACCTTTGTGACATCCCAGGCCATGCCCAAAAATATATTCCAACCTTCCCTTATTGATAGGTGCAAATTATAATATCGAAAAATGTCCGAAAACGTGTACTAACTTGGAACGGCGAAGTCCCTTAATGATGTCTCTTAAATCAGTTTACAATCTTTCTCCATCGTCTGGAGTGTATCAATCAGATAGTCTAACCATAGGAAATTTTTGGAACAGTCCTTAAAAAAGGTGGAAAGCATCATCTCTTGTTTAGTTTCTTACAGCCCTTCATGTCGGAAACCATATGTTTCAGATCATATATAAATATATCAATAAATATTTTCCGTCATTGACAGTGTGTGCCAACCGCCCGGACACATAAAACTTCGCATCTACTGATTTAAAGAAAAACCAAGAAAAAAGTCACGGCTTCCATGAATCTCTTAAGGTCCTTTGTCTCGAAATCCAGAAGAGCTGACGAAGTAGTTTTTATGGATGCTATCAGTATAAATTTGGTGAAAATTCAAGAATGCATCCATAGCCTATTTTAGTTTTAAGAGCATGAACACAAATTGTACCCCAATTTTCCATAAAATTTCCGTCAAAACGGAAGATTTTCAACAACGTTTCATCAAAACAAAACATTTACAATTTAAAGAAGCTAATAATAATATTAGGAACGCCAACTGACCTACAGGTAAAAGCTTTCACCACTTATATTTCACTTATCTTCTCCTGTAAAAACTGCTAAGTGGAAGTATTACGTTTTGATCATTTTGGAATAATTGTTTGGATATGATAAGTTGTTTAGACAATTTTAGATAATTTATTAAATAAATATATTTTTAAATATTAAAAAGCACAGGATTTGTCGTCCACTAAATTTTATGTTTTATATTTCGCCCTAAGTCAAACTGTGTATCAAATACAACTTGAAGTAAATAATTCTTAATTCATTTGAAAGGGTTCAAAACACATCACTCAACCCCATACCATTTCGATGTAGAGCACTTTACACTTGCTACCTACTACATATACAATCCGCGTACGTTTTTAAAGTTGATTTTTATGCGATAAGAATTTATATTGATTTTTCTAAAATTAATCTTTGTTGTTACGTAGGAAGTATTTATTTTCTTAAACTTTTAGGGTTTTTTCGATTGTAATTTTTTATATTTTTTAATTAAAAATTTAATAGAAAAAAATCTACGTTGTTTCAGTTCCACTTTCTATAGCTGTTTGCATTAAACTAATCGTTATTTGTTGAAATAAACAAATCTACTGCTCAAAGAAGTTGTGACGCATATAACGCTCTCATTTATGGAAATGACAAGAGTTATCTTTATTGACAGGCCTCCGTTTTTTTTTATAATTTTCTCTGCAGATATTATAAGAGTATTGACATTAGCTAAAGAAATTGGTATTTTTTGGTAAAACAATTATGAGTTTTAAAATAACCATTTATCTTACAAAATATAATTTTTTTTATACAAATCGATAAGTTTATTAACTAAGAAATCATATGTTTGCCGTTATTTTATTTAACTTGAAACAAAAAAAGTTACACTAAAGATTCAATAATTTATTCGCCGCTGAACATTCAGAATTTTCTAAAACATTGCCACAACAAGACCAATGACGACGTCCCGGATGACCGGCATGACCATGACCACAACCATTATAGCCAGGCATTCGTCCTTCACAAGAGCATCGAGCTAATTTATTACCTTTGCTGGAACAAAAGGCACAACAGTGAAAGATGCCGGTATGCGGACGCACAGTGCGTGCAAGGAAAGTAAATGGACTGCCCTATGTAGATGAAATTTAATATTATATTAAAATCTTCAGAAAAGTAACCAACTACTCACCTTAATGGGCTTATCGTTAATAGTAACAGTTAGTAACATGGTACCCTGTGAGTCTGGAACAAATGTTATGCCATAGGTACCATCACGGTGATCAGAAACCTAAAAATTGCAATTGGAGTCAATAACTTAGTCGGAAAATTTTTTTTTTTTCAAAACAACTTAATAAATAAACAGTCGTTATCCAAAACGATAATGATTGGTTCTACGCTTAAGGCTATGTGCTTATACCGTACATTTATTTTGGAAAACGACTGCGATAAAAAAATCTATCAAATTATGTATTCTTTATTGAATTTAAGTTAAAATATAACCATAATCTTTTAGCGTCTCAATACTATTTTAAAGAAATTTTGCAGAAACGCTTTTTTTTAATCTTATTTATTTATTTATTTGAAGAAAATTTGAAAATCAATTCTCTGGTTATTACCTCGACTGGCAAAAATTTTGCATGAAACTCTTTATATTTCAATTGCGCTTGAATTTGTAAACCACCATGACATAAAGCAACACCATCAGCATCACGTGAGTGCATTACTAGTTCCGCTTTTTTATGTAAACGAAGTTGAGAGAAAGCTGAAAGCAGACACAGCTAAGTCAATTGAACAATAAAATAACTAGGTACAAAATTACCCTGAGCATCCAAAGTGCATAAGGAAGATTCTACCGCCTGCATTGTTATAATGCCATACAATGGTATATTATTTTGTGTCTTCGTTGAGGGAGCTCGTATAAGTGGAAAAAAATGAAGCGCTTCTGAAATCTGTTCAAAATAATAAAATTATTGAATAAAGTTTATGTTTTCCAAACTAATACTTTTGGATCTGTTGGTGTCTTAAATTGTGAACAAAATTCAAAACGTTTTAAAAGCATGTTCACAAAAGAAAGTATTTCTACATCTGAACCGAGTTCTGTAAGTTCTTGGCTAAAACGAACGGCATCTGTAGCTTCATTTGAACGTTTTTCTGTGGGAATAAAAATCATTGTTTTATACTTGCATTAAATATTGTACTATATAAGAGTAATATTTACCTAAATCTAATTGCTGTTCGAGTATCATTTCTACTTTGGACTCACGTGCCCGTTGCACTTGATTCAGCAGTGTTTTCTGATGCACCTCTAGAGCCTCAAAATATTGCGTCATAAAATTTTCAACTTCTGCTTGTACGGCATCACATTTTTTATTTAAACTCTTTGCAATTTCATTTAGACGTCCTATCGCGTGTTCGGCATACGTACAAAGTGGGCGTGTCTGTTCGGTTGAATCACGTAATATTTTAGAAAAACTTGTAAAAGCTTTTGAAATCGATTCATGCTTATGACCCTTGTGTAGTAACACTAAACAATCGGCGCAGGCAACCTGAAGAAAAAATAAACTACTTTAGAGTCTTAGACACCGAATCTAGAGCTTTGGAGGCCTCACTGTTAAATAGTTCGAGAAGGAACAAAAATAGTTTATCTCGGTGCAAAAAGACTAAAATTGTGAATTTCCCTCGAATTTAGCAATGCTTTCTGACAGCTATGTATTTTTGTACAGCCTTCCAAAGCGAATAAAGAAATAAAATTAATTCTATGCGTTGAATAAGCATTATTTTTTGATTCCCCGACCTTCTTAAAAAAATCAAATAGTAAAAAGTCAAATCAAATTCCGGGCTTAGTCGGGTCAATCCTTGTCACTTGGCAACCCTAGGCAAAAGTGAAGCTCTGCGTTAAAGACGCCCCGTAGCATTGACTACTGAAGAAATTATCAATAAAGAATATCTTGTTGACCAATCGTAGAAAAATTACTTTCACAAAGTAAGGAAAGAGCAAAAGGAAATAACGAACACTTCAAAGAAATATTTTCGTGTGGAAATTGGACCTCTGATTATGAAAACTTTATCTGCGATTAAAACGAAAAAATGGTTCATATTTTTCACGCTATGAAAATATTATTACAAAAGATATAGATAATTCATTTTATTCAAAAAGTATCGGACTTAATTTTACCTTCGTATTATTTTTGGGGGCTCCAAATCTAATATGAAATTTTTTGACCTATGAAGGCCTCCCAGCTTCTCCCCTTAAACCTTTGAATTCATTTTATCTTAAAAGGCCCTCAAGTCTCAACGCCTTTGATATCTTGAAGAATCCCAAGTTATAATTTTGAGGAATCTCATGTTTTATATAAGTTTCGTAAGAGCTATCTCGATTAGTTTTCGCACTCAAACTATCAAAGTTTCTGAATTTCGGAAAAGTCCTTGATTTCTCAAGAGACCATAAGTTCTGTGATTTGGAAAGCTTTCATAGTTTTCAATAGCTCTCTTGAGGCCACCATATTTTGTAAAGTCCGAGTCCTCGAAGAAATTATGAAACCTATCCGTTTACATTTCGAAAAAGTCCTTGATTTCTCAAGAGACCATAAGTTCTGTGATTTGGAAAGCTTTCATAGTTTTCAATAGCTCTCTTGAGGCCACCATATTTTGCAAAGTCCGAGTCCTCGAACCTTATAAGAAATTATGAAACCTATACATTTACATATACTACTATATCTATAGATATGAACGCCTTAAATGTTGTTTTTGATATACAAAATCTGCCTCCTGATCAGGATCCATATTTACTAGATCTAATACGAATAATAAAACTTAATTACCAAACTTACATACCTGCAAACATGTTATGCAAAAGGATTTCATCTCAAAACCTGGATGCATGCCACATTTTAATGTAAACTTTTTATTGTCGTTTAGTATGTTTTGTTTCTTTCTTCTAGCTTTTCGTAGTTCTATGATGTTTTTAATTCTATGATCTGCGGTACTACGTTGCCGTTCGTGTGCCTCCTTACATAGTGTACAGAGATTGAGGGTACAAGTGATGCAGTGATAGGTAGCCTAAAAAAATATAAAACATAATATGGATTCTTGAACTACTACATAATTTAACTCACATTTGTTTCCTCAAAGCACAGACTACACCAGACTCTCGTTATAACATCATCGCCAACTTTTAATTTTAGCTCTTCGATTTTACGTACCAATACAAAATTTTGTGGTAGTTGCCTTAAGCCGCCAATTGGTATTTCCGTAGCATAATTGCACATTTTACACAGTATACTGCGCACCTTATCATTCGGTGTATTATAGGAGGACGATTGCCGGGCTGGTGAAGAATTTACAGAAGATCTGCCATCAGACTTGGACTGCAATTGTAAATGTTTTAAAATTATACATAGTTTTTTTATTGTTAAAGTTAAGGAATTGATACTTTTGCCATAGCTTTTTCAAGTGATTTTTTACGTCGGAAACTAAATGAGGAACGTTGTCTTTGTAGTGGTGTTGTTGTGGCGCCAGCTATGCTGTTGAGTGAAATTTCTGGGGAAGATTCTTTTGAAGACTTCAAGCTATTGGAATTATTTCGTGCTATAAAAATAAATAAAATGAGGAAATTATAAAAAAATAAAAATCGGAACATTATATTGTTACGAAAATACAAGAAACTTCTAGAATTCTAGAAATTGGCGCGTAATAAACATAAACAAACTGGAACAAATAGGGAGCCCAATGTTTGATGTGACCGCCTTTTATCTCTGGTCGTCTCAATTCGATTGCGAGGAGATGAGAAAATAACGAAATGGCTTCTCTAGTCCAAAAACTTTTGGTTTAAATTGAGAAAATCGGAAAGTGGGGAGCACAGTGGTGAATGTGTTCGCTGATTACTGTGGTGATCGCGTTTAATCCCTTCAGCTGGCATATGAAAAGATTTTCATTTTCCACCTCCCCTCCCAAATGCGTTGAGAGTAAAATTTGTCATTTTCTCAACTATCGTCGTTCCAACGTTCTGTAAACTCAACTGAATGGCGATGAGAAACAAACCTAGGCCAAACCAAAACCCATTTTTCGCGAAAATGGGATTGAAAGCAGTGTACTTAGAATTTTGTCCTAATATCATTTAGTTAAAAATATCAACGATTTACTGTAAAGAAAATGTTTATAAAAACAACAAACGGTTATGCAACCCAAACAGAGAGTAACTTAAAACTGTTATATTGCACCATTCATAATGCTCAGCTTATGCTTAGACATGCGCTCTGACAAACGCAACCACTCACCGGTGAAGGAATTTACAATGATGATGCTACCAAACCAAAACAAAACACACAGACCCGGAAGCACATGGCACATGGATAGGTGGAATGATGATGGTGAATATATTTACAAGTACACAAACACAAGTAAAATGAAAATCCAAAGAGAGAAGAACTTTATTTCAAAACAAGGCAGAATTTCTAAGCAACCTCTTATATAGCATTTTCGTGCGAGATTCCAACAGTCGACGACTTGACAAGGACGCGTGCTAAAGTGCCATTTAAAGTAGCTGCAGTAGCAGAGGAAAAAAATCACTAAACAATAAAAATCAAATGAGGTAAAATGTGCCAGCATCCAACAAGAAGTATTAGACAAAATTTTCAAAATGTTGCTGAAAAAATGTGTGAAAAATCGACGAAAGTTAAAAATTCTTCTACTTTTCATAATAATTGTACTAATTGTGGCAACTATAGTGTTGCTGAATTCCTCTCCCGCAATGGTGTCAAGGGAACGCTTGCTGGATGAACGTTTTATAGCTGCAGCATCATTGAATGATGTTCGAGGTGGTGGTAGGGTGGGTAATGCCGCTAATACGGCAAAGGAGGACCAATTGGTTTTAGTGCAATCACAGCAAGAACGTGCACCAATTATGCCTGAGAAATATGATGAACACAAGATAAAAGCTCGTATCATTAAGGATAAAATAAAATATCTTACTCAGCAGCAACAGCAAAATTCTATTGATCCTGAAGAAGAGCACACACTACTTGATGTTACAACGACAGCGATACACATCTTTTATAGTGCTCCAGTGCAATGGTATAAAATTAAAAAGTCAGCAGCAGCTTCCAAACAACAAAATAAAAATCAAGAACAAATTCATAATACTACCGCCGTACTGACAACGCTCAATACCCCCAAAAGTCCGCGTATTCTAAATACTGCCTTCTATCCAGCTTTGGGTTTGTATAAACCAACAATCAGTTTGTTACAGAAACATTTTGAAAATATACGTAACTGTGGCATTGGAGTTATTATCCTGCCCTTTACCGGTCAATCTGGTGAATCAGAGCTGTATGAGCAAATTTTAAGTTTAGTGCCGCAATATAATTTGAGTATTACTTTCGAGCTGAGTTTAAGCAGCAATCAAAGTCAAAGTTATGTGCGTGAACAACTGATGAACATACGCAAATTTGCAACTTCAGATGGCTTTTACCGGGTGCATTCTTTATCACGTAACCGTCGTGTGCCTTTGTTATATGTTAGCAATGCTTATAAATTGAACGGAGAACTTGGAGAACGAATATTTTGTTCGTCGCACTTGGGCAATGAAAGGCGTACACTCGATGCATACTTCGTTGGACATATTAGGTGAGTTGAGTTATATACATATGTTACATACTTATTCACTTAAGTGACGCCAAGATATCGGGCTTCGTCTATCGTTGAGATCATTTCAGTTCACCATACCAACTGATCAAATATCAATGACTTTTGACTATGAGTCAAAAATGATAAAGTTTAAGCCTGAGAAGAAGATTGATTATACCTTTAGAACTACGTCCGTATTATCTAACCAGCGATGGATTAAAAAGGGCCCACTTGCAACAGAACATAAAATATCATAAAGGTCTTTTCTATCCTAAAAATATAACGTTGGGGGCACCCTTGAGCTTGGGGGCCTATAGCTTCATCTAGACCTTAATCCAGCGCTACATATAATTCGTAATTTTTTTTGTTGAAACCTTTGTTTCATAAGCATTCATTGCAAGATCAAATATTCAGCACAGAATTTACCTCTGGTATGATCCTTAAACTCTTTTCATAACCCTGCTTGACGCTCTAACTTCCTAAAAAATTATACTTCAGCAAAATTCCAGTCTTTCGTGTATGAGGCTAAGAGCATAGCTGCTTTTAGAGTCCGAAACTACATCAGTTGGCTTCTGAAACTCGTTAATAATTCCTGTAAATCAAATGCAAATCTCTTTAAATCAGTGACCGGATTTTCAAATCCAAAGATGATGAACTTTTTGAAATAAGTTCTTGCGTTTTTCTTTCGCGAGACCGTATTTTTCAATAGCCGGTTTTGTTATTTTTAATAAAATTGAAACATGCAGCAATAGTTTCAAGTCATACGTTCAAAAAAGTGTACATTTATTTGCGAAATGACTATTTTGTCTACACGCGGAATTTTTTTGCAATAGCGCTTGTATATTAAATAATGTCAATAGTGATGTATATAGGTCGCTAGGATGAGTGTGAACCCTAATCAGTGCAAAATGACGGATTTATATGTAAATATTAACTTAATTTTATAGACTCAAATCACATGCTGAGACAATGAGGCGCCTATGTTTCGATGGATTCTATAGTAAACTGCCCAGTAATGGAGCAACATATGCGAGTACATGGAAGAATTGGTCATATCTTAAATCATTTGCACAGACATACAAAATGTTGTTTGTGCCCACAGTAGGTCCAGGATTTGCAGAACGCAATAAATTTCCACGACATGGTGATATACAACGACATCGCAGCAATGGAAGGGTATGTTATCATATATCAATGAAATATTCGCAATAATAAAATTTCTTTCATTTTGTACATAGTATTATGGTGTCGCATGGCGTACAGCAATAATCAATCACGTTGGCATTATAAATATAGCCAGCTACAATAATTGGCAAGATGGCAGTCAAATAGAGGAAGTTATACCAAAGGCAGGATTTCTAGATTATAATCCGGGCACAAAAACAAAATATCTGGATTTAACAACCCATTGGGTTGGAAATTTCTTAAAACAACGTCGTGAAGCGGCAAGTGCAGCCATGTTCGGCAAATCAAATTGTTATGAATTATTAAATAATACCATTTGTTAAAAATGCAAAAACAGTAAATTACTTTAGTAACTAGAATTCTAGAATAAATTTTAGCAATTTCAGAATACTTCTCCAATTACTATTTACAAAATACATATATACGAATATCATTGAGTCAACATTCAACGCCAAATTTAATATAATTATATAAACAGAGAAATATATATATATACTCATTCATATGTATCTATTATTAAATAGCAATAAATTAGAATCCTGAAAATACTTGAGACAAAAATGTAAAGAGTGTTAATTCAAAAGTTAGTTTTTTTAAATTCAAATTCTCAAAATCTCAAAAAATTTGAATTTAAGAAAAGGAAACAATGAGCAATTCTTTTAAAAGTAAATAATTCATTCTTTTCTAATTTTTAAGAAACACATAGGTCGGAAATTACCTATTGAATGGACACACTAAAGTTTACTTTAAAAATTGCATATACATACATTGTATTATAAAAGTATTTAGACAAAAAAAAAAACGAAGCTGTTATTAAATTAATATCAAATATATATTGTACTTATTAAATAATGAATTTTATGACTATAACTATAGCTTTAGTTAGAATATTTAATAAATAAATCTATTAGCTTAAAGCAAATATTAGAGTCGATTATTATTAAGTGTACTCACTTTTCCAATCTGCATTATCATCCGCATTAGGCTGCGACCAAAATGGTATGCTAGAGTCCTGTTTAAAGTTTTCATCAACAAGACATTGAAAACAATATGAGTGCAAACAATTTAAAGTTCGTGGATCTCGAAAAATCTCTGCACAAATAACGCATTTCAATTCCTCTGGGAATATTGAGGGATCTGCCGAAACTCTTATTGAAATGGCTTGACTCGGTGAAGGGCTTCTAAAAAGAATAAAAAAATTTTATAATTTTCATGCTTTATGCTTAAAAGTAAAATTTAGAAAGCGTAGCCTTCGTGAAGTTAATTATGACAGACAGCCTCAGGATAGCAGAAAACTTAAAAAATTGGGGAGAGTAAAAAGTCGTTTGCAAATGATCGTGCACTGTGGAAGAGTTTTGTGAAGACACTTTGCTCTTGCAGGAGATAAAAAACACAGAACAACAGCAAAGGATTTACATAAATGAGGAAGTGGATAGAATGGAGGCATATTCATAAACTTATAAGGATTGGAATTGAGTTGGCACTAGTGATTTGTAAACCATCTTACGGCTGATTAGTAAATGTCTAAAAGCTAGTTATTGTAAAATCTATTGTTTGAAAGTTGGACAGTATGTTAGAAAGTAGCAGAACACTGAAAACGAATATGCAATAAATAAATGTCCCACATTTTCTTAACTAACCTTGAACGAGTTGAATTCGTTTCAAATGCCTCAATTGCCGGTGGTTGCAATGTCGCTGTCTGTTGGTTGCGGTGCTGCATATGATGATGATGATATTGTTGTTGCGGCTCTTCTACCTCTACGATGTCATCACTACCAGCAATAACATTAAGTCGTGTGATTGTTGGTGTTGCTGTCGTCGTCGTCGTAACTGTTGACATACTGCTATTCAATGAAGTGGATTTTAAGTTCAATGAGCGATTAATGCTCATTATATTTGTCAACCCTTGTTGTGACTTTCGTTGTGGCTTTTGTATTTGTTGTTTTGCTATGGCACCGCCGCTACCCGATAACGGTATTGCATTACGAATCCTACTCTCGTTTCCACCACCAACTAAGAAATGTGCTACCTCAGCGCTGCTGCTTAAACTGCTGCTACGCACCGATATCGATGAAGCAGCACTCAGTATATTATCGAGATAAGATTCCGGTGATGTTGAACTGCCTGGCAATGAATTAATTTCGTTGTCCTCATTGTATTCCTCTTGCAATTTACTGTTGGTGTTATTGTTGTCGACTGTTGCGCTTACCGTTTTCGCGGTTTCTTTATTACAATTCGGTATAACGATGACTTCCGGTGATGGTGGCGGCGCTGTCTGCGCCGTTGGTGGCAACATTTTCATAGAGATTTGTTGATTTTCATCAAGTAAATTTTTATTTTTATATGGCGAGCAAAACGTAACAGTAGTAGGCTTTTTAAGTGATAATTTTCTTTTATCATTACTATGTAAGGTCGTTGACTTTGTCTCGAAGGAAGTTAAAACAATTTCCGGTAAATTGCTGCAATCAGCTGTAGTTGTAGCGAATTTATTTGCAACATCTATGGGCACAATAGTGAAAGCAAGTGGCACATGCTGTGGTTTTTGTTGTTTTGCATGTTCCGAAGCTTTGCTTGAATCAACGTTAACTCTACCACCGCGATTGCTACTGCACAATGCTATTTTTTGTGGTGTTTCCGTTTCCTGCTTTATTGATTTATTGGTTTTTACAGTCTGAGATTTTAATGCGATTTTTTCTGCGCCTAAGCATATGCTAAGTTTTTTATTATTTTCCAGATTTACTACAGAATATTTGAAAGGATTTTCCAACTCAGTATTATGTAGCTCAGTAATATTATCGTCGTTTTCGTCTAACTCTTCGTTGATAACTAATTCATAATCATTTAATAGATATTCATCGGTATTTTCGAAATTGTCTGCTGTTTTTTCTCCTGAAATTTCTTGAGTTGCATTTGTATGATCAAAATTTTGCTCAATGTCGTATGATTTTCTTCTAAATTCCAAATAATAATCACTGTTCATTATTTAGTTAAAAATTCTCAGTAAGCTATTGTGCAAATTTTTTTTTCTTTTATATAAGTTGCGGCTGTAACTGTTTGTTTCGCACTGTTTCGAAATTTTACGTCTTCATTTTGAATTCGTCCGTTGCTGACTGACTGAGTGACTGTAGAATGGTATTTGTTTTCGCTGCATAAATTGACATGCAAACTTTTAATCTAATTAGAATTACATTTGCATTTCTTTTATTGCGAATCGTTCTTCATTTGGCCAACTGTCAGTCTGACTTATTTTCGTAAGGTAACTAAATTGAATTGTAACAACTATTTAACACAAATATTTGAAATTATTAACATAATGTAAATTTTCTGGTTAAATTTGAATAAAACGATTAAATTAAGAGATTGTAGTTTCTTATAAAAGCTATCATGAAATTTACGTTGGTATCTAGTTCTAAAAATCGATGTGCCCCGAACATTTCTTGACGAGTTGACAAGGTATCCTGAATAGAAACATTCAAATTCCGGGAAAAACCTATAAATTCGTATTTTGCATGGTTATCTGTGATCTCTAAAACTTTTCATCCAACCATCATACAAATTAGGAATTGGTCGTCTACAAGCCTTTATACACTTCTATTTGTTGTCGAACCTGAATGGTCAGTTCAACAATACTTATTATCAATTCCAACATGACTTACAGAACTGGTAGGCTAAAAAATTGCAATTTAACTTCAATTCAATAAGCATTATGTTTACGTTCAAATCAAGAGCCCCTATAACTATATTTTAACACTATGAGAACATATCTAAGGCACCTGTGAATAGTGAGTTTAGTTGCATTGAACTATTTCCTCCACTTCGGAGTCTTACTGTCGGAGATAATTATTGAATACAATCCCAGAAATCTGTATCACCAACAATAAATCGAATATTATTTAAAACAACAAAATTAGTACAAAAGTCAACTATTTGTTATTAAACATAAAAAAAAAACTGTTGATAGCAACATATATTTAAGTTTTCTTACGTAGGCAACCCAACTGAACTCGTATATAATACATAATAACAAGAAAATTCAGATCAGTTGACTCGATACAATTTAACTTAAGTTAAGTGATTTTACATAATAACTAAAAAATAATATTTGGATTAAATTCCTAAAATTGTTGAGTATGTCATTCTTAGAGGGGAAAGCTAATGCAGCTCAAATGATATTGAGTTGTTTTACAAACAAAAAATATACTTTTCAACTAAAGTACAATATTAGGATTAAATAGATATTCCATCGATAATTCTGAACGATTATTGCGCTTGCAATTCTTATGTGATAAAGCTGTTGCTAATGGTATGTTATCTTCATCATCAGAATCCTCATCGCTAAGGTCAGAGTGTAAGCTCTGATCTTTTACCTCATTTGATTTACGTTTTTTCGCTTTACTTTTCGTTGGTGATTTTTTGCGATATTTATTCCAAAACTCTGCAGGTTGTGCGTAATCGATGAGATTCGGAAAACGCCGAGCTAAAGCAAATCCTAACTCATCAAAGCTTTTGTCGATTGTAGCATCTAATTCTTTAGTATTGCCATGAATGATCGATATGTATGCGAGCGACTTTTCTAGTAAACATAACTAAAAAGTAGCAATAAAACTGTGAACATTAAAATTGTATCGTAAAATCAGAGAGTAACCTACGGCATCTGGCATGGTGATTTCGCGACGACGACGTCCACCACGTCCAGTTGAATTTGCATGTTGTGTTGATGTTGGTGTTTTGTCTACGGCTAATTCGGTCAGTTCAGCAATATCATCTGCTGCAGTTGCATCACTTTCATTACTTTCACTGTTATCTGTAACAGATTTTTGTTCTTTCGTCAATTTACATACGCAACATAATATATAGAGCACATCGTTAAGTAAAGCTATACCCTCTTTCGATTTTATTAAGGGATCATGTTGTGATTTTTCTAAATTAAAGAAACAATTTGAGAATAGATTAAAAACAAATTAAATTTGAACTACAAACCTGCAATTAACTTAAGCTGCCCAAAATACAAAACCAAATGCACATCATCAATTTCAGCCATTAAATGACTGTATAACTTCTGCCGACATTTGCGTTTTGTTTCACCCTTTAAGGGAGATTTGATGCCAGTCTCTGAAAAACTGTCCAATCCATCGAAGTTCTAAAATAAAAAATAAAATCGTAATATAAAGTGGTAAAACGTAAAAATATATAACATAATACACAAAATTTGAGAATTTTAAACTTACTCTGTATTCATTCAGTACAAAAGGACATTCAATCAAACATTTTTGAAACAACATTGGATTCTTTTTACTTAAGAATTCTGCAAAGAAATCATAAGCACGCTTCGCCAACTCTTTGTTTTCATCTAAAATTGCAGACATTAGTGCTAGCAATAGCGAGCCTCTCAACTTTAACTGATCCTGTAGTACTAAACGTTCAAAACACTTAAAAGTCTCAATACGATTAACCGCATATGGCGACTTCAGCTTTTGAAGTATCTGTTCAATAATACGCTCAACAATTTGTGTATGTTTCTTACAGAGATCAGTAATAGCTACAATGATAGTATTTACAGTTGGTGGCCGATCATTGCTCTGCAATATGGCACCATATAGACGGCAAGTGGTGCTAGCTATACATGTATCACGTAGGGAAAAACGTCCAGCAATTAATATCATTGAATTAAAAAGACGTTCATTGTCTAAATCTAAATCGAATTCTGACAATTTAAGGCACTCGCACATGTATTTATGTACGAAGCTGATAACTGTGTTGTGCGGACGTATCCGTGTTTGTAAATTAACTTCTGAATAGGAATATAAAAAGGACATAAATGTAGCTCGATTATCAGGGAAATCTTCAATACCCGAAAGTATTTTAAGTTCTAGAAATTTATGCACTTCAACTACCCACTGCTTATCATTTGTGGCTGTTGTTTGTAAGCTTTGTTCTTGCGAGCGATTGTCAATTAGTAAAAGGAAATCAAAAGCTTTGCCAATGACCACAGGCAGTATGGAACCATCTCGTATGCTAACGAGTATGTGATCGAAGGCAAAGTTTAGCGCAGAATGAGAAAAATCTTGAATGCAGTTGGCGAGTACCTCCAGGGCAATAAGCATGTTTTGTTCTTTGTTCCACTGAAAAATATATAAAAGGTAGAAAAGTGAAATCAGTCTCTATTAGATAATTATTTTTTTTTTATTGAAAAGCTGTGAAACTACAAGAAAATACATACCGATTGAAGTGATGTAAATAAGTGTATCAATGAATCTGGTTCCTTACTTTTTAATTTTCCAGATATGAAATTTAAGACAATCCAGGCCTCCGTAGAATTAGATGTGATTAAATGAGATTCAATTGTACAAAGTATTTGAGTACTGGAAAAAATATTGAACATACATTAGGATGTGTAAAATTTTTACCTTACATTTATGTACTTGAAACTTGTTTCGGGATTTTAAAAAGTTTATATAATTCTCAGTTAACTCAACTTAAGTCGAAGGACGCAAAAAAAAAAAAATATTAAAAAAATAAATTCGAATAATCAACAAAAACTACATATATGAATTATACAAGCATGATAATGCAAACTGTTTACGGAACATTTCTTATTTTACAAAAAAAAAAAAAAAAAAAAACAAAAGTCTAAGTAGGATTGCCGATTTATTGATATTATAATTGAATTAAATATGACTTTGCATACTTGACCATCTTTTGTTGCAGCGCTAAATGAAAACAAGTTTGCAAATAAAGACGGGACTGAGTTGATAGCATTGTGCGTATGATCACCCACGGCATAAAGTGTTCAGCTTCATTGGATTCATCAATGCCTTTCATATTAAGCAGCACCTTGGAACGAAAACACTAAAAAAAGTCATATAAAAAATGTATAGTTGAAATTTTTTCACATCAAATCAATATTTCTTTACCTCCATAGCCAATTCAATATTTTTTGAATCACTATCATGCAGCATAGGTGCAATTACTTTGCACCAGACCCATATTACAGGATAGCAATTCGGATAACAACTGAGAATGTTGTCGATCATAATGAGCGTTTGTTTACGTACCAATGCAGTTGGCTCATCAACAAGGCGCGATGTTTCCTAAATTTTGAAAAAAAGAGTTAAGCTTTTTGGTTTAAATCTCGATTTTTCAATGCATATGATGATAGTTTCGTTTTATTGCTACAAATCAAACACTACTAAATACAAATTTTGATTATTACTTTTTTAATAATTTAGTTAAAGCAATATGAACTTAACTAATCAAAGTATCAAATATTACTTACAGCAACAAAGTTGGTATTAAATATAACCAATGGATTTAACTTTATTATTTGCTCCATGAACATTATACCAGCACGACGTATGTAAGAGAGTGGATTTTGAAAAAGATGCGTGTAAATGTATTCTGGTAAATGCAT
Source organism: Meiosimyza platycephala (assembly GCA_963662105.1). Lineage (NCBI taxonomy): Eukaryota > Metazoa > Arthropoda > Insecta > Diptera > Lauxaniidae > Meiosimyza > Meiosimyza platycephala. The sequence goes on from OY759210.1 coordinate 16,673,659, forward strand.
AAAAGATAATTCAACTAAACCTCGACCCTCAAAAGTGTATGTAGGCGTACGTGCTAATGGTTTACCGTATCGTATTTCATTTTTGCGAACGCGTGGTTCTACCGGCAATACCACATTTAAATCGCTAAATTGTGCAAATTGCAATCCTTCAGTGAGTATCTTTTTAGCATTTAACGAACCACGTGTTAGTGCTGTGTGTAGTGCCTGCACTGCTTTCAATTTAATGTTGTTATTGTTATCCTGTAAGCTGTCAACGAGCTCTTTTATGAAATGCACTTCACGTGGTATATCTGATACCTCATGACGAAACATTTGCCAATCAACTTTAGATTCCAGCAACAATATTCGTGCCATTAACTCAATAGCACGTGAACGTATCATTACTTCTTCGGCATAAACGGCGTCACAAAGGAACTCAACGCTAGATTCATTGCATTTCGAAAAAAGTGCTGCATCGTATTTGGCGCCGTATTCAAGTGCACGCTGCGTCTGTTCCGTTTTCCACTATTAAAAGATAATTAAAATTAATTTACGATAATACGTAAATTTAATTAAGCTTTACCGATTTTGTTGGATTCGTTACAATGCATTCAATGTAAAAACTTAATACTTTGGATAAAATTCGCGGATACTTTGCTATACATTTAATAAACCAATCGGATATATGCTCACAGTCACTTGTGCTATTAAAAGGGTTACTTCCACTTGGCGCTTTGGGTTTGGGTGCATACGTATGCAGGATTACTGTCATATTCATTATCTTCATAAGGGTTTCCTCGGGTTCGCCATTATGGGCATTGATCATTTCTTCAAAGATTTCAAAACATTTGAAATGTAAGTTGGCGGCATCTAGAAGAGGATACAATAAGATAATTTTTCAACAAAGTATATTGATACGTGTAGTATGATTGACTTATGTTCATTATGTTATTTAAGTTTAAATTAAGTTAAAAGCCGAAGAAAGTCCTAAAAGTTTCAAATAGTTGTTCTGAATGCGCCGCTATAAGTCACTCACTTATTTCACCTTACATAAGGGGGTTAAAGTCGCTATACTGAAAGCTATTATTAAGTAAATGTTGCTAAATTCAATATGGGTACGTTAATCAGCAGATGGCGTGATAGAAAATATATTTATAAAAATTTAGGACTTTAATACGCATTTTTTCTGATATGTACCTACAAAATTAAGTTTCTTTCGAAAAAATAATTTGTTAAAAAAAAAAAAATTGCTTCGTATTAAAAAGTTGGTTATAACTCGAAAACTACTGTTTTTAAAGTTATTGCGTTTTTTAAAATTATAAATTTTAATCATAGGATGCAAGGGTTTCAAATTTGCAGCAATTTATAAAAAAAAAGATAAGTATATCCGCATCTTCCGATATATTTACTCGATTTTCACAAAAATCCTTTCTGATACTTTCATTTAGAGCAGCCATCGGCATTCTGCAGCCCATGGGTAGCAGAGCTTATTTTCAACAAGAGAGAGAGAGAAAGTAATATTGCTTTGCCGACCCCTGATTTAGAGTGACAGAGAGTATTCTATTCAATCCTAGGGCGCAAGTTTTTATTTAACATTTCTGAAAACTTTGCGTTCGGAAACTAAAATCTATTTTGATAATGGTCCCTGTTATTAGAACAATTTTAGTTTAAAAATTAATAACGCATTAGAAGGTTAAGTAACACGAATTATGATACATATATATATATATGTTTGTATTTGCATGACAAGCAAAGCCAACTAAACACATCTCAGCAGTCAAAAACAGCTGATTTACTATTGCTTACATTTCGCCGTTACAAGAATAGTAAAAAAGAAAACAAAATAGAATAAGGTAAGAAATATTTCACAATTTAAAGGAAACAAATTTTCGTCTAAAGTTCAATCTGTAGATTTCTGAAAAATGTCAACAATACTAAAGCAAAGAAAAGTTACCCAACGGTTGGCGCAACTCTGGTCAGTACGTGCACTCTCCACTACCAACACCTTGTCTATGAGCAGCAGCACCGACACACGCCAACAACACTACGACATCATCATTGGTGGCGGTGGTCTAGTAGGAACAGCACTTGCGTGTGCTCTTGCAAAAACGCACGTACTAAAAGACAAACGCATTCTGCTACTTGAGGGTGCTCCTGCCTTCAAAGGCTTTACTGGTGGAGATTACGGCAATCGAGTATCAGCTATTAATGACAATAGCGTTAAGCTTTTTGAACAAATCGGCGCCTGGAAGCGTATACAGGAAGTACGCGTTAAGCCCGTCAAACAAATGCAGGTTACAGATGCCAGCAGCGATGCACAGATACAATTTCAACATGATCATTTTGCAGCCGATGTTGCGTATATAATAGAAAATGATTTAATGTTGGATTCATTTTACAAAGAATTAGAGAGCACAAAAACAGCTGACGTCGAAGTGCGTAACCAAGCGCGCATTAAAGCTGTGAAGCTACCACGAGATACAGGTGCTGAGCACAGTGAAGTTTGTCTGGAAAATGGTGATTTGTTGACATGTGAGCTACTTATTGGAGCCGATGGTGCAAAGTCATTGGTGCGAGAACAAATGGGTATTGATGTGTTTTCCCTGAATTATGATCGCATGGGCCTTGTTGCTACATTACATTTAAAAGAAGCAGCTGACAATTCAGTTGCCTGGCAACGTTTTATACCAACTGGCCCAGTTGCAATGTTGCCGTTGAACGATGCAATGAGTTCATTGGTATGGTCAACTACTGTAACCCATGCTAAGGAATTGGCTGCAATGCCAGAGGAAGAATTCGTCAACGCTTTAAATGAGGCTTTTTGCAAGGAATTTCCAAAAAATGGTGCGACAGTCAAACTTCTAGAGGCGTTAAACTCGTTTATGGGTCGCAGTTCTACACAGCAATTGCGCCAATATCCGCCTAAAGTTCAAGGAATAGTGGAGAAATCACGTGCTTGCTTTCCTTTGGGATTTTTACATGCTTCGTCGTATGTTTCCGCAGGTGCTGCTTTAATTGGTGATGCTGCACATCGGGTACATCCACTGGCAGGACAAGGTGTCAACTTGGGTTTCAGTGATGTACGTTATTTAATTGATATCTTATCAGAGGCAGCCTATGCTGGTGCGAAATTGGGCGATAAACATTATTTAATAAAATACGAACAAAAATGTTTGGCCCATAATGTTCCGATTCTAATTGGTGTACATGGCTTGCATACGCTTTATTCGACAACTTTTAGTCCGGTAGTTTTCCTGCGCAGCTTGGGATTGCAATTGACTGAAAACATACCGCCAATTAAAAATATTTTTATGAAGCGCGCTATTGGTTAAACCCACTGCGAGTGAGCCAATTATTTTAATCATAAATTTTAGTGAAGCAGAAGTAAATTTTGTTTAACTTTTAATAAGAAATAGATTACGATGTCTTAAAACAAATTGCAGTAAAAAATGTATTATTTTTGGTCGAATTTCGAGAAATACTACATTCATTAGTAGCACTGTTGCATTGTGCCATTTTCCGAAATAAAATTTGATATTTTGCCATATTTGAACCGGTAGTTTCACACTCACCTTACGGTATTGGATTTTGAGTATTTACTGATTCATGGTTTTTGAGTATGAATTGAAGGCCTAGAAATTGCCTTTGAAATGAGATGAATGTATGTATATTACGGTTAATGCGGAAAAATATTGACCTTCACGGCATCTGGCCTTTGACATATGACTTTTATTTCTGAGTAGAAATTATAGTATTAAGAAATATTTTTCCACAGAGGCGCATATCATTGGTATTGAAATCCAAAAGTTGCATTTTCTCGTTTTTTTAGGTTGAATGGAAGTGGTCCAATTTTTTTGAAACTGAATGATGTACGAAAGGCATTGCATATCATGCAAGTGTTAGGCCTTCAAAAACATCATCCTGTTGTTCATGTTCACTAAATACAACATCGAAAAAGACGGTCCATAATAAATAAACACCAATAAAAACTTGGAAATCATTTCCAAAAAGCTCTATCATTAGTAATTTATTTGTTAGGAGAAATTTTATCACGGAAAATCTGATTGATATGCATAATTTATATAACCCAGTTAAAAGTGCGTTTATAAAACGCAACAGATAAAATTATTCATTTATACAAAAAATAAAACAACCGATGCATGAATACCTTTAATATGTTTCTTATTAGAAGGCAAATACATCGAAATGCTACTCTAAATTATAAGTCAACAATGTTGTTAAGTTTGGAAACAATCTAATGACCATTAAGCTAAAAAGATATTCAAAAATTAATAATAATGTAAAGAAGTAGCATACAAAACATAGTATCAATTATTTATATATATCAATTTTGATATACATACATAAAACCGTAAAGAGTTTCATCAAAATCGGACAATCCGTTCTGAAAAAATTCCAAAAATGCTGTCTGATCGCACGAAATAATTACTTAAGTGATCGAACCAAAATGAAACATTTGGGTTTTTCCAATAGTATCTAACCCGACGTCATCCACTTTTACCATCTCTATATAACTACTTTTTGATTAATATAGCACTTAAAATAAAAATTTATGGTATAAATGGCTTTTAAGATATAAATTTTTTCAAAAATTATTTATGATCTCTGAATGTAGTCATCAGCATCATGTAAATGTCTTTTCGAAAACCTTTAGATTTCAGTATAACTTACTGAGAACATTATTCATAAATTAAAAATTGTCAAATAGTAGTTCAACTTACAAAAATTTGCATATCCTCGCTCATGATTGAAATACTGAATATCGATGAGTTTTCGTAGAATTCTATCGCGCGCCGTTTTGTACTCATTGAAGTGAACGTAACGCAGTAACAGTTTTATGTCATCACAAAGCGTTGCAATGTTCACCCAAATTTCAACCGATTGCTGTCGGGCCATACGTTTGACTACATCCGGATTTTGTACTTTTTCAAATAATGCAAAAACTTGTAATGCATGCGCTATGATTTCTTCTTCAAAAATATGAAATCCTTTAGCACCAGGTATGGTGAGAGTCAGAAAATAGGTGCTGACCGCTGCCAGCGACAGACGTGTAAACCGTACATGCGTGGCATCGAAATTGACTAACCCTGCCAAAGCGTAAATTAATGCTAGGTATGCATCACGCGGTGATACTTTTACCACTTGATCCCAACAATCATAAGTGTTATCATAGCTCGTTCCAGATTCACGTAGGCTGCGTATCGTTGTGCACAGTTCCAAAAGGGTCGATAGCAATTGTGGATCGTTAAGTGCCCGGCGCACTATTGACAATGAAGTGACGGCATTGTCGTTGCTGTTGATACATATGGACGACAGTGGTTCGTCATCATCATCGTCGTCGTCGTCGTTTTGAGAATTTTGTGATTTTTTATTCTTCTTCACTAGCGATTCATTTGTTTTTTCATAAATTTCTTCAATTTGTTCCCACAACAAATCACCTTCGTAATATTCACTTAGTTTACTAAACGAATTGATTAATTCAGTCATTTTAGCTTAAAATTAACATTTTAATTAATACAATTTTTGTTTATACAGATGCATTTGTTGCCACTGTGAAATATGATTTGTGGTATCAGCTGTTTTATTGCATTCGAAATGCAACTTTGCGAGTGCGTTCAGAGTAATTGCCAGAGTATGTATCCATTTCGTTTACGGCAGCATTCCATTTTTCATAGTCATATCTTCCCACTTTATTTTTTTTTTGCAATTGATAGTTTAAGTTCAACAGAATTGGGACGGAGTCGGAAAAGTGGCAACGGAATTCCGCTGTTAAAAATTATAACACACTTAATGCTATGAAATTGAACAGAATTGCGGCGTTCGACTGATAACTTACCGACGGATACCCGTCGATTTAGATTTAGTTCATTTGACAGCTGATTTCCGTTGCCGCTCTTCCGACTCCGTCCCAATTCAGTTCAGCACATAAGGCCGATAATGGAAATAAGCGTCAGTCGGCAGAATTGGCGAAAGTGAATAGAAGGTGTGAGGTTTCGTGGCGGTTTAAAGCAGTTTTACGATAAAGTCTTCTATGAGAAACTGTTTGTTAAAGACAGTGTTTAAAATGCTTTCTTAGGCTTAGTTCACACGAGCCCGTTTTGGTACTTTTCACACGAAAGTCATCGAGCAATAGTTATACGTAGCAGAGTAAATTTTCTTACCTCGTGCTTAAATACATAAAATAAATACAAGAAGTGGTTGGTGCATCCAATAAATATTAAACGATATTACCATGTTTGCATCAATAATTATTTACAACAACCAAAAATTACAGCTGAAATTAATTAAAATAACTAAGGCGTTGCCATACCAACGCGCCTTGCAACGCACGTTTTTTCAATGCAGTGTGGCTCATTGCATAGACATACTTTTGTGTTATGCTAAAACGCGCGTTAGCTAACGCACGTTGAAAAACGCTCTTATGAACCGAGCCTAAATCGAACTTTGACAGAAGTCAATAAAACACAGCGTTTGGAAGGTACAGATCGTATAAAAATGTTTTGACGTTTTATTTTAGCTTTATTGTTATGTTGTAAGTTATGAACGTAACCATTCCGTGCTGTCGTCGCTTGAAAGAAGAGAAAAAATCACGAAATTTTCTCTAGTGGAAATATTTTTTGTGAAAAAGATAGGAAAATTCAAAAGACTAATCGAAATTCTAATAAAAAATTGAAAAGGAAGTTACCAAAAAGTGAAATTAATAAAATTCTCAAAGAAAAAGTCCACATAAGTGAAAAAATTGTTAAAACCAGAAAAAGAAAAAACTAAAAACTATGGAGAAAAAAATGTTTTATTGGTGAATAGGTGAATTTTTTTTTTATTCAAAGACGACGTCCGTCTGTCGTTGACTGACGTTAGATGTAAGTTTTCCCTGTAATTTTTTCTAACGTTAAATTATCTTATTAAACCATTAATTACATTGTGAAATTTTTGTAGCAAATTGTTTTGGTGCGAGGCCCTAGCGTCTGTAACGTCGCTGCCATGGAACGACCTTTGATTTTTGTTTGCAGTAGCGCGGGTGTAGTCAGTTGTGTGCTTTTGGGTTAGCGGGACAAGTTGGCGGGTGTAACAGACACAGGTGCTGCTTTGGCTCTGCTGCTGTTGCTGCACCCAGCACTGCGGCGTTGTTTCGTTCTTCGTTTTTATTTTCTTGAATTTTGCAAGGGAAGCCTGCGGGGAATTCTTTTCTGAATTTTCTTTGTATCGAAATTTACATCAGTTTTGTTTTCCCGTTCTGTGTACTTTACGTTGTTTTGTTGGTGCATTTATTGTTGTTTTCGCTGTTGTGTTGGTTGTTTTTATCAAAATAAATTCAGATTTTATAAAATTTTTTAATTTTGATAAGACTTCATTATTTAACAGCAACGTCATTCTATTTTCGATGATTTAATTGATTCATATATATACATACAAAAATTGTTTTTAATAATTTCTTACTCATATGATTTCTTTAATTTCTTTGGTTTTTATATATTTTCCTGATATTAAATTTACCCTAAAGAAAAGAAGTAGTTCAGCATGGCTAAGTAAGACAGGAAACGTGCGCATTCCTCCTTAGAAATGACGTATATTTTCCGAGGTGAATTTATCTATGGCCATGAAGCTTTTAAGACAGAAACCGTATTAGGAGCATTTCAAAATTACTAGAGGCAGGTCTTTTCATAGTGTAATGAGCGCAGTTTCGAATGGAACGGATGACATTACCTTTTTTTATAAAAAGTTGAAAAAAGACACGTTAATTCGACGTTTGATTAGAATACAATATTCTAAGTACAGTATCGGAGGAGAACAACATTTCGCCAAAGTTCTTCCGATCTTTCCTTTCCGAGAAAATTAGGGTCTTAGCCAAGAGATTAAAAAATTATCGAGAAAGATTTAATTTTGCAGAAAATATCCGCATTCAGAAAACAAAAAACGAAATTCTGTAGAAAAACAATTGTTCAAAATGTCAGGCGGCAAAAAGAAGCTATTTAAAAAATAAAAATGGAAAGAACAACAACGAGTACTCATATAAACAGCGAGTAAGAATCGTAGCAACTTGGTCGTTTTACTTGCACATAGATATCGACTTGGCCAATAAAACACAGCTAATAGTTATTGCTTGAAGCAACATACCATCCTGATGTAGAACAGAAGAAATAAGAGTTTTTTTAGGCTCGAAACTTCAGTTTTTAACGCCTCGCTCGTCTTTCTGTTCAGCATATCATGAACTCGCTGTCTCTAATAATGTGGTTCGATGGTTTGGGGTTATGAGATAAGGAGATTTCAGCTCATCTGTCTGCTTTAGTGGGCAGGTATAACTCGCTGTTCGTATTTAGTTTTGGGGTGCTTAAATTTTTGAGAAAAAGGACTTTCCGGAGCTGGGGCCGAGCCCAGTAATCTTCTATTGCCGGTTCTGCAAAACATTCAAAATCGAAAATAAGACACAAAAAAGTTGTCAAACAGTTTTAGAAACTCCTTTCAAAACATATAAACATTTTTGTAAATCATCACAAATAAAAATATAGACTCTTTCTCTAAACCAGTATTATGATAAAATAATTTTTTCTTTACTTAAATTTTTACCTAAACCTAGTCTCATAAATTTAGTATTTGAGGTGCTACGAATCAAATAGCGCCTTTTACACTTGATTTTCGAGATTTTTCTATAACGTTTGAAAAAGCTCTTGGTTGTATTCAATTTTGACTTAGAGGTTAATCCCGTAATTCGAGTGGGGATGACACTGTCTGACGTTATAGTTTTAATAAAGGACCTTTCGTGCACAAATGCGGTCAAAATACTCTTAGAAATTATTAAATCACTGAAAAATACCTTCAACAGATATCTCCATATTGTCACAAACTACTTTGATCTAAAATCTTTACTCTCACAAAATTTAATTTACACAATATGCGCTTAAAAACCCACAATAATAAACAAACAATAAAGAATGAAGCAAATAAAATGACGAAGATTAACAACATTTACAACAATAATCTGAGGAAATGAGAAGAGAATATTCACAAATATAACAACAACAGTAACGCAACTCGGTCAGTGGCGTAAGTAGGGGAAGGAGGCCGTAGCTCCAAGTGCAAAGGCTTATGAGGCGCCAAAATAAGTTGGGAGAGTTCTCTTTTTTCGGAGATATAGACATCGGTAGTCGGGTATATCTTTTTGTTAATAAAAATCATTATAAGTTGGGAACATCTGAATCAATTTCCAAAGTATGGATGTCATATGAGAGGTAATCTAATAAACTACAATATAGGCTCATAAAAGTTTTATATACGTGCTATAGTTTTCGAGATATGACAATTTTTATAGAGTTTCATTATTTATTTTTCCAAAATATGTCTTATTAAAATACGTCTAAATAAAATAGTTGGATACAACTACAATTATTTTTATTTGGGCTACTTCGCACAGAAGGTACTTTGTTTATAGATGTGTAATAAGATACAACGCATAGATATCGTTGGCGGTTGATTTTTTTTAATACAATAAACTCCATTCCTATTTAACGATAATATTATTGGGGCTCATTATAAAACTAAAATGTCGATGTTTAAGTTTCTTAAGTAAAAGTGATGTCAGCTGTAAAAGTTACATAATTAATACAGTAAAAGTCTCACACTTCTATTTTGTATTATTGCTATTTTACGCTTGTTGTATGGACTATTTTTTTTTACCTATATTTAGATTAGCGTGTTAAGTTTTATTAATGTTATGGTGTTATTTGTCATACTTTAATTTAAGCAAAAAAAAAAAAAAAAAAACTCCATTAAAATTTCGCTGCCTTAACTAACGTCACGCGTAATTTATTAGCCTTCATTGTTTATTTTGCTTACGTAGTTGACAAAAATTTGAGATTCATGAAGATTTTCTTATTTACTGATAATGAAACTAAACAGATGCTGTGCTTTATTCATACTATTGATGAAATAAAATGAGACACAATTTGCTAAACTGCTTTTACATGTAATTTAATAAGACATTAGAAATTATAAACTATTTTTTTTACTAATCAAAAGCAATACACAGACATAGTAATCTCGCAACTTTATTGATAGATTGCGAACAATTTGTCATTAAATGTTGCAATAAATATGTACTTTTTTAAAGTTATCGCTTGGGCACAATAGCAAATCTTATCTACGAACTGTTTGCTTTTTCTGTCCACATGCGCATTTTAGCACAAATAAAACGATTCGCCAGTATATATCAACTTTATACCGTATTTATTATTATTACCAACAAATAAATTGGGCAATCTTATCATTAATTTCTACGGTATCTCTTAAACCATGTCACCTTAGTTAGAAATTAACTTAAATTATTTATTTTTTCCATTACCGCTGTCAGTTTTAGTTTAAGCAGTTGGTTAATTTTTGCTTTTTCTTTTTAAATTTTTCAGTTGCAGTCTTGTGAAAACATTTAATAAGTAACAGCTGATATATACTACAATTAACGAAGTAAAGTGACAACAACATCAACAAATATCAATTAATTGTTAAGGTGACGCATTTAAAAAGCGTCAATTAAATTGTAAATCGTTTAACATGGCTGACGGAAATGTGCTGCTGTCAACGACTTCCGGTGGACATGGTACAGACTACAATACACCGGCATCAGTAGCAGCGGCAACAACAGGTACAGTAGCAGGAGTGGCGGCTGGTGGACATCAAACAAACAATCAAGGCTATCATCAGCTGAGTGTGACAAGTAAGTAACGCCTAGTTGAGAGACATAAATTCTAACAAACTCATGGAAAGTAATGACTACATGCGGGTTGTTGTGGGTGTGGGAAGTTTCTCATATGTTTAACGCCTTTCCACCACTTTTCCAATATGCTTTTAAAGTAAATAACATAAAACTTTTAACTAGTGCAAGTAATTTAATTTCGCCCCTAAAGCTATGCATTAAAAACATGTAATAATTTATTATAATGACGACGTTATTTAATGATTTTTCTTTGTTCTTGTTGATTTCTTTGTTTTCGTTGTTGCTTATAAGGCATATTTTCATTAAAAGGATCGCCCATAATTTACACCTTAGAAAATTACTAAAACTATTTTTCTAACGAAATTAAATATGTATATTAAACCTTTAGGAATTGGTTCACATATATTAAAAATATAGATGGTCAAAAGTATATGAAGCCATATAATTAGAATTATGTTCAGTTTTTGATCCTCTATATCTCTAAAATTGTCAATAACTCGAACTTTTTCCCACACAGGCTTTATACAAAAGTTTCAGTTAATTTGATCGAAGGCCATTTATAACATTGTGGCAGGCTATAGCGAAATTAAAAGTATTATGTAGTATGTAAATGAGGATTGCCTCGGGTCGGGAAAATTATGAAATTGATCGTCTTATTTTTAAATTACGTACGCATAAATTAACTCTTTTATATTATCCGCAGTTTAGAAGTAATCATTTCAATAAACAACAATCATGGTATATGAACATTATTTATATTTTTTATAAACCTGTTTAGTATTAGTGCTTTAAAACAATTATAACAAAATATGTATTGCTTAAATGCAGCTACTTTCTATTTAGCGCCTGCCTTCGTAATCTAATCGTGACTTTTGCTGCCTTACGTCGTCTTTAAGAAAATTTATTCACAAATAATAAGATATAATCAGTTTTAAGATAATTTTTGCATGAAAAATAAAACCACGCTGAGGTGAAGTTAATGCATTCTTAACCCTTTGAGGACTGGCATTTGGGTGAAAAAAATTCCAAATTAATGAAAATTTGTTTTTAATTTCTACCACCTATACTGCCATAAGAAGAGAAAAGGGCGTATCTAAAAAAACGCGTTTCGAGATAATTGATGTTTTGTTTATGTCAATTTGTTGAAATACATGTTAAATTGGGATAGAGGACATTTTCTTAGGCAATTTTTTATAGGATTCAACTAAGATAGTGGCGTAGTTCATTAGATGCGTAATTTCTTAAGCTATCCGATGCCATAAGAAGCACGAATATAAATTTTTGTGAGATACGCCCATTTCGCTTCTGAGGGCAGTATATGTAGCATAAAAGTTTTGTGGCCTTGAACACATAAACAAAATTTCATTAAAATCCAATCATCAATTCAAGAGATATTGACATGAGATACGTTTTTGCTGGCAGCACCATCCCTGATCAAATTATATATATCTGTGTTAACCTGACTAGTAATACAAAGAGAATGACATTTTTTTTATCAAAATCTGCTAATCAATGCTTTTTGACATTTTTCGCCATTTGTTTTCGATACTGTTAGATATTTTTCGATTCCCTTATTTTTTTCGATACTATTAAATATTCTTCGATTTTTGTCAACTTTTTCAATGTCCTTCAATACCATTCGACTATTATCGATTTTTCCGAAGATTTCCGATACTACTTAATACCTTTGAACTTTTTCGATTTTTTCCTCTTCAATACTTTTCAACTTTTTCAATGATAATTCATACTATTCAATGGTTTTCGGCTCGTTTACTTTTTTTGTTTTGACTTACAAATATAATTTACCTAAGGTCAAGTCTCAATTTCTGGTGAGTGTTTGTTTTTAATAAATTAAAATTTAAATTTTGAAAAAGGTTTTCAAAAATTCAAAAGAATCATTTAATTTAAGAGCAAATTTGATGAAAGTAGATGTTTCGATCACATTTTTTGTGGGAAAATAAATTGTTATGTTTTTAGTAAGGGATAAATTTCAATATTTCTTATAGCGGAGAAATAAGAAATTAAATTTCTTATAGCGAAAAAATAAGAAATTAAAAAGAAAATTAATTCACATGTCTTAAAAAACTACATACATAATCCTCAATTTTAATCTAAATTGTAAAAAATATATTTAATTCCATATTTGCACAATATCAAGTGCATGCATATTGGTTGTCTGGCGCTCTAACGTTTAAGTACTTGCAGTAAGGTGGAAAAAATGGTGAAAAGCAAAACAAAGAAAGAAAAAAAACATTCAATAAGCCTACATTGTTTATTTGCATTGACACTGATTTTCGTTCTTTTGTATTTTTCTTTTTTTTCAGTTGAAGAAGCTTCGCTACGTAACAATGGATTTTTGAAACCTAATCCGTATGTTGAATTGTTAATCGATAATAAAAGTAAACGTAAAACTGATGTGGTCAAGAACACATATTTACCCAAATGGAATGAGGAATTCACAGTTCTGGTAAGTGTGTACATATAATATTGTATGCGTGTTTGTTTGTATGTGTAACGTGATGAGCTACTGTTTCCAATTGAAAAGGAATCAATAAATCACTAACACGAGTAGATAGTTAATTGTTTGATTTGAGTAAAATAGTTAAATTTGTTGTTCCAATGAAAATTTAATGAGCTTCTTGGGGCAGGATACTTAAAATAGATTTAACTTGCAGACGAAAATTTGTCATGAAATTTAATGAAGAGATATCAAGCTACTAATTCAGTCCATAATAAAAAGAATTAAATACAATAAGAAACTTAATTTCTGAAGTAGGTCTAATACGATTTCCCCAACTAGAGTATTTCTTAATTAAAGTCTTAGAGTCAATTTAAGTCCTATAATTTCCAAGAAACACGTTATATCTCTGAGTTAAATTCTGGGTAAATTGATGTTCTTCGGCCCCAACCCTAGAATTTAAATTTTGATTAACCAGAGTATTATGGGTTCATATCCGAGCGAATAGATTTTGGCAGCACAAGTTAAACTCGCGTACTGATTCCAAAGCCTTTTGACTTAAATAATATAGCATGTCTAACAGCAGTTATGTTAGCCACCATATGAGTAAGTAAGATGTCTTTAGCTGTGTATTAAAATCCTTGTAGTATATTAAACACTGGTACTTTTAATTAGGTAGAAGTAAATTTGAATACTCGCTGCAACAAGGGGTTAGCAATGATATTATTGAAAATTAAGTTATGACGTATTTATTCAACCTAGTTATTTTTATTTTTTTTGCACCAGTCACCAAACACCGCTGGATTAATAATTTATTCATTATTCTTTTAAAAAGTTTCCATCTTAAAATAACGTGCTTAAAAACTTATTCTAATTCCTCAAATATTTTTTTGCAGATAACACCCTCTTCAACGCTCCACTTCAAAGTTTTGGATCATTCAAGTTTCCGCAAAGATGTCATGCTTGGTGAACGTTCGGTAAACTTGTCGCATATACTTCAACACTATAATGGACGTTGCGAGTTTTTGGAGCTCAGTATGGATCTTTTAGTTTCTTCAAAATCGGATAATCGTCAAACAAAAAGTGGTGAATTGGTAGCCATATTAAATGGTCTCAAATTGGATATGTCTAAATTGGTTGTACAGAATGGTAATGGTGTTACCATGCTCCCACCGATTTCTGCACAAGCGGCAGATCCAAGTGGTGGTGGTTCCCTTCCATCAACAGCTGCGACAGCAGACGCCACACGAAGTTGCATGATTTATGGTGGTGTACGTGCGCGTATGCGTCTACGAAGCAATAGCAATAGTGTAAATGAGAATGGTGCTAGTAGTACACTAAATCCAACAACAAATCCTGGTAGTGGTTCACGCTCACCTGTGGCAAATGGTAACGTAGACCGAAATACAGGTGCCGTTAGGCGAGCAACAAATGGTCCAGTTTGGGAACAGCAACAACAGTCACCACAACAGCAACAGCAGCAGCAACATCAAGCAATTATTGCACATCAACAGCAGCAACAAATGCATTCGCAACGTATTTCAATGAATAATGGTGCCAATGGTGGTGCTACAGGCGCGCAACAACGTGTAGTTCCAGCACAAATGTATACAAATGGTGGCCCAACACAAGGCCCACAACAACCAATGCTTGAGAATGTAATGCTAAATGACCAACAAGGTTCGGCTGGTGGTGGTGTTGGTAGTAATGCATTACCTGTGTCAAATGTGACTGATCAACAGTTACAGGTGAGTTAAGTTTTTACATTTTAAGTTTTTTAATTTCAAACTTTATTTTTTTTATTTTAAAGGCCGCTCAAGCCGATGACGAACCCTTACCAGCTGGTTGGGAAATTCGTTTCGATCAGTATGGGCGCCGTTACTATGTTGATCACAATACCCGTTCTACATACTGGGAAAAACCTACACCACTACCACCGGGTTGGGAAATACGTAAAGATCCACGCGGACGTGTTTACTATGTGGATCATAATACACGAACTACCACATGGCAACGACCTAACAGTGAACGTCTTATGCACTTTCAACATTGGCAAGGACAACGTGCGCACGTGGTCTCACAAGGCAATCAACGGTTCCTTTATTCGCAACAACAACAACAACCTACTGCTGTAACAGCAACAGTTACACAAGATGATGAGGATCAATTAGGTGCTCTTCCTGATGGTTGGGAAAAAAAGGTGCAATCAGACAATCGTTTCTATTTTGTGAATCATAAGAATCGTACAACACAGTGGGAGGATCCTAGAACGCAAGGTATACAAATTTGTACTTTCAGACTAACTTAAATTAATGAGCAATCATGAGTTGCATCGGTTCAATGTGAAGCGATATTCGCATTTTATTTATGAACTTCCTTTACTTGTGTTGAATGAGTTATTTCTTCACAAGCTGAAGCTCTTTTTCAAGTAGATTTGACTTGTACATATATTTACAAACCAAGTTATGTTTGGAATTTTTTTGTAATTCAGTGAAAAAGTACATAAATGGATGGAATCAGGCACATTAATGTATTGAACTAGATTAAGAGAAAATCTTTATCTTTAGAAGATATGGGAGAGTATTTTGAAACAGGTTTCAATGCCGTGAGTAATGAAATTCCTTAAAATTTTTTGATTTATTTTTATTCCGCATAAATTAAATAATAAAATACAATGCAAGGTAAAATAATAATTTATTTATTTCTAATGTTTTTAATACTTAAGCCCACAAGTTCAAACAGCTATTTTTATCATGCTAAAGTCATTGTATTAACTTTTTAAGATACTTTTGGAACTTAATATTTATTTTTGTATATTTCAGGGCAAGAAGTCAGCCTCATCAATGAGGGTCCTCTACCACCAGGTTGGGAAATTCGTTATACAGCTACCGGTGAACGTTTCTTTGTCGATCACAATACGCGTCGCACAACATTTGAAGATCCTCGTCCAGGCGCTCCAAAAGGTGCCAAAGGAGTTTATGGCGTACCACGCGCTTATGAGCGTTCCTTCCGTTGGAAATTATCACAATTTCGTTATTTGTGTCAGAGTAATGCCTTACCATCGCATATAAAGATAACGGTAACACGTCAAACCCTCTTCGAAGACTCCTATCATCAGATAATGCGTTTGCCAGCATATGAATTGCGTCGACGTTTGTATATAATATTCCGTGGTGAGGAAGGTCTAGACTACGGTGGTGTATCGCGTGAATGGTTCTTTTTGTTATCCCACGAGGTGCTTAATCCAATGTATTGCCTATTTGAATATGCGAATAAAAATAACTATAGCCTGCAAATAAATCCCGCCTCATATGTGAATCCTGATCATTTGCAATATTTTAAGTTTATTGGACGTTTTATAGCGATGGCATTGTATCATGGACGTTTTATCTATTCCGGCTTTACCATGCCTTTCTACAAGCGTATGCTTAATAAGAAATTAACTATTAAAGACATTGAAACAATAGATCCAGAATTTTATAACTCATTGATCTGGGTGCGTGACAATAATATTGATGAGTGTGGCTTAGAGTTGTGGTTTAGCGTTGATTTTGAAGTCCTGGGACAAATAATACATCATGAGCTAAAAGAGAACGGTGAGAAAGAGCGCCTTACGGAGGAGAATAAAGAGGAATACATAACGCTTATGACTGAATGGCGAATGACGAGGTAATAATTGATAAACTAGCATTTTGTGAAAATTTTTAATGTTTTCTCCTTTTCGTTATTCAGAGGTATTGAGCAACAAACGAAAACTTTCCTTGAAGGTTTCAATGAAGTAGTTCCCTTAGAATGGCTTAAATATTTTGATGAACGTGAATTAGAATTAATACTATGTGGTATGCAAGATGTAGATGTTGACGATTGGCAACGCAATACGATTTATAGACATTACAATCGTAATAGCAAGCAAGTGGTTTGGTTCTGGCAGGTAAGATATTAATTTTTTCATAAAACTTACTATTTACAAATGGAAAATGGCTATTTAGCCATTAGTCGATTGATTGGCTGGCACATTGATTAAGAAATTTTTTCTGATTATTAAAGAAAAAGTTACCATATAATAATCAGTTGACGTTTATTTAAAGTATATGAAAAAACGTGGCAACATCACTTAGAATGATATTAAATTCTATTTGTAAAAAATTTGACTAAAATGCTCATTGGAGGGTTAAATGGTGCAGCGCCTAATCTGATTCAAGTAAACAAAGAACAATTTTTTGTAATCCCATCAAACCATAAGAATATCAATTTCTTATTTTTTAAGCATCGCAAAAATTGATAATTTTTTAAATAACATTTCAAATATTTTTCAGTTTGTACGTGATACCGATAATGAAAAACGCGCACGGCTGTTGCAATTTGTCACTGGTACATGCCGTGTTCCTGTTGGTGGTTTCGCTGAATTAATGGGCTCAAATGGACCTCAACGTTTTTGCATTGAAAAAGTGGGCAAAGAAACTTGGCTTCCACGCTCGCACACTTGTTTCAATCGTTTGGATTTGCCACCATACAAGAGTTACGATCAGTTAGTGGAGAAGTTAACATTTGCCATTGAAGAGACTGAAGGTTTTTGTCAGGAATAGAGCTGAAATTTTGTATGTTTGGATAAGGTATTGCTTGGGGAAGATAATATAATTGATTTAAGTATATTAGTTATGATTGGGATCGTTGCTTTTATGTTAGTTAAACAACGAAAGATTATCAATTTTCTTTTAAAAAGACAAAATATAATAATTACTTTAGAAAAAAAGAAAAACAAAAAATTGTTGCTTTTACACAGCATTGTTGACGTACACCTTATTAATAGCAATTTCCTGCAAAAAATAAAAAATACGTATTAAAAAATTTTTGTAAAAATTTGTTTTTATTAAGTACATAATCGTTATTGCAGCAATAATGCAAACAAAACTAATTAGCAACGTAAAAAACCTTACTATTACACACAAAAAAACATTTACTTTATTTTTTTTAATTCATATCATTTTGATGACTGTCAAATATTTTATTTAATTTTTGCTATATTATGTTAAGTTTTTATTTTTAATGTTGATATTTATAAAACATTTTATTTACAAATGTAATAATTGTGTATATATTATAAAACAAAAAACAAATTGAATAAATAAAACTATTAACAACAAGTTAATAAATATGAAGCAAATATCATGTTAAAATCAAATACAATATTTTAAATGAAATCAATTTAGTAAAACAAATTTAAATTAAATTCAAAACAAAACAAAAAACAAGTAGGCAATGTTCAAATAAAAAATTGTTAAATTTAACCCAACAAAATTTACTGTATTGTGAAAGCATTAAATTACTGCAAAATATCGTAACGAAATGAATACACCGGCAAAAATAACAAATATTTAAATATATATGTATGTATATCGAGATTTTATCACAATGAAATAAAAATATGATATTTATGCAAATTGTACGACTTAACAAGAAATGAGCAAAACAAAAAAAGAAAAAATATTGATACGATATAGTATATAGTTTAATATAATGTATATGTATAATAAAATTACAAAGCAAATAAATTTATGAAAATAAAAAAACAGATATACCGACATTGTTTCTATGTTACCGTGCTAATATTCAGAGTTTAAATCAGTATACATATCAGGGAATTAAATTTTATAATAGAGTTTTTCAATTTTATGGCAAGTAAATGGAACAAGGCAAATTGGATTGAATTGGTTTTAATTCGAATCCAAGGAGTTAACTTAAATTCAAACTTCGTTTATTTCTTGGGGGATTCAAGTCGATTCAAAATTCATGTTAACTAGTACAAAATGATTTTAAATAAAATCGATATGTTAAAAACTTAAGCATATGAACATACATTGTGTTGGTAAAAAACCCTTTAACAATTTATCCTTCTTCAATGTACAGTGCTCCAATGGGAAAAGCATCTTCGCAATTACTTTAGAAAGGGTAAGAGAAAAAGACAAAAAACAAATTGCATTAATAATAAATGTTATTTTGCATTTTAATAGAGTGCGAAAAGAGTAAAAACCACATTAATATTGTAACATTTGGTGTCTGTAGCAGTGAAAATTCCATATGAGAAAAAATTAAACTTAAAAAATAAATCAAACTTCAACGTCTACAGTAGAATCAGCATTATGAGCGGCGTGCAACTGCAGTGGAACAAATTTGTATCCAAGCAAAGTTAATCCATTTTTCCATTCTGTAATTCATGTAGAATTTTTTAGTTCCTGGTCTAATCTAAAGTTTAGATTCAATGTATGCGAAAGACTTTTGTACCCTTAACATGACCTCATGTCAGGGATACTATTTTTACTACTATTGTCCTATAACTCCATTAGGCTTGAACAAAGTGATCACTGGCCTGTTGTCTTATGTTGTATCAGTTTGTTCCGATTATTGACGTATTACTTTCTATCATGCGGCGTTACGATATTCTTGGTCTTCCTCTGCATCTACCTTCCTGGAAGTTTCACCAATGTGCTGAGCAATATGTTTCCCTTGGCTTAAAATAGCTAAAATTGATCTTTTGAGGCCTATCTTACACTTACAAATTCTTCTTCCTCTGCTCCCCTGCGGGGTATACACTAATATAGCAAATAATATTAGCCGTGTTTTTTTTACGCGGTTACCCGCTAAAAAAAATTTTTTGTATGAGAATTCGACGATAAGTATCGCCGACTAATTTCTCATACAAAATATTTTTTAGCGGGTAACAGCGTAAAAAAAACAAGGCTATTTTTGCTCTCTTCTTAGGACATGTCCGTTTCAATCGAACTTTATTTCTAAACTCACAAGTAACCCTGAAATGCCGTACGTCTCTTAATGAGATGACAGCGTTATAACATTCACCTCATCCGGGTACCTGGGCATAGAGAGCATAGAGACAGTGATGGAAAGTATTGTAAAGATTATGATCTTGCCAAACTTGTCAAGGCAAAGAAAGTGTTGGCATTCGACTTGCCACGTACAAGACTTAGTGTCTCGTCAGTTTTTTTTATAATAACTGTTTCATAAGTAGACATGTATGGATATTTAGGATGGGAATATATTAAACATTAACATAACAGAGTTGCTCAGTGCCCGGGATTGACACGGCCGGGTCCGGAATTTCATGTAAACAAAAAAAGCCTTTTTCCCACACAAATATTTGTATACCATTTTATAAAATATTGCTGACCAAAAAAAAAAAAGGTCCCTGAACTTTTTCCCATTTGAAGGAAAAATACTTTTTTTTGAGAAGGCGTCTTTTCAACTTGGGAACTCTGGTTTTTAAGCTGATAGCTGCTTCTATCTAACTATATAGTTGCTTCATTTGCATGAACTTAATTGATTTTTTGTGCGTAGATTAAGTGAAACGCAGGTAACTTTGTGGTTATTTTTATGTTGGAATAGCGTGCCACCGAATTTCTCCAATAGCATTTATCATCCAATAAGCTATGCTTACCCAGTAGTAAGAATTGAATAAAATCACGGCTTAACAAATAATCGGTTAAAGTACCATTTACTCTACTGCACGAGATGACTTCCAGTGTACTTTCCCTGAGGACTCGAAATCGCCGTTTATAGTGCAACTTAATGTGAATTTTATTATTTATTGCAACTATGTAAATTGTACAAGGGAATGCAAAAAAACAAAAATTATAGCAAATAAACTATAGTACAGGCACATGAATAAACACACACTTATAAGACCGCAAACACACACACATAAACACATTCTTTGACTAACCGGGCATTGTCCAATAACACGTATTGTTTGCAATTTTGTGGAAACATTTTGGCCGTTGGGGTTGTGTGAGCATTGCGAATGTTTGCCACGGGTGTGTGTGTCCAATTTAACATTTCCCAACGGGAAAATGTATCGTTCTATGATAAATTCCATATTGCTCCTTTACAATCAATAGAATGCTCCATTTGTGATTTTATTAAAAGTTTTACTTTGCATGTCATTAGAATGGATCAAAGTTTTGAAACTTTGCTTACGAACTGTAAGCATGCTAGGGCTAAAGAAAGCATGGTTGCTGCTGCAATTAAGGATGGCTCCTTTTTCCTGTTGTTATCGTATCTTACCTTTTTTAAGAGTGCATAGGGAAGCATGGTTGTTGATTTGATTTAAACGGTAAGCTACAAAAGCTATAGGGTGGAACAATCTACTCAAATAGTGCGATATTGATATTTAACCAAAAAAAGTACGCAAAAATCTTCACCAATATGCTTATCAAATATCATCATAAAATTAAGTTTTTGATTAACATAACACCTCCTTTCCCTCATACCATACGATATTATTACGTTCAATATTTGCTATAAAAATAATTGATTTCGAATCATCATTAGGCGATAAGATGATTTGATCCATCTTCCAGACGATGAGCTAATAATTCATTCAGAAGAGTCTTTCCATTATAAAATACAACGTTACAAAAAGCTTTATGTGCCTTAAATGGAACAAGAATCCGAACACGGGACCTAACGACTTTCACTCGCCTCTTGATTGATGTGTGACTCTTACGCGAGTAAAAATGTTTGCTGGGAATCGTTATGTCTGTTATTTTTGCAAGTGTTTGTGGTAATGGCATATTTTTCCTCATTACCAGCAACTCACTTCCGTTTCCGGTAAAAATTATTAAAATGTAATGGTATTGTAATGTCTGTGTGTGTGTTCGTGTGTATTTAAATTTCGCGCCACAAAACACGCAATGATTTTGTTTATTTACATATTTAAATTAGCTGTTAATTATTGAAATTTGAATTATGCGCCTGCGGTGCACAAAGTTGTTTTTGTTTCACATTTTTTTTTAAATTCCAGCATGCAACCATAAACGGTTCATTTGCATTTAAAGTGTGGATTATGTGACAAATAAGCCAGAGCTAACAAATGTGCATTTTAAATATAACATATTTTTGGGAGACCTAATTTACTTTAATTAAGTGTGAGATGGGGTTCACATAGCTTTAATTGGATAGACATTAAAGTTTTACTTTCTCAATTTTTCTGTGTATTATAAATATAATGGAACTTTACTCACAAAATATCACTCTTAGTACAATCAATGATGCTTATGCAGAAGTTTTGGTATTAGACAAATGAAAACTATGCTTACAATGTCATTGATGTAAATATCAGTTGAACGATCTTTATCAATAGGTATCTTAATATCTGCGAAAAATTAAAATTTTGTTAGTGAGCTATTAAAGGTCCCAGAGGTACAAATATATTCCGATAGCAAATTTTAATGGTTTATTTGCAACTAATGGCAAATGCAGGAAAAATCGACCCCCATGATACATAATTCATTTGAAAGATAATTTTTAGTTTTTAAAGTTTCACACACTATGCAATCTCTTTCGTTGGTGGCTGCAGAGTTCAAACGCCTCATCATATACGCGTTAAAAAAACAAATGAAAGTCCGCCCACTTACTCAAGTCAGCTCAATTGCTCAAGTCCGCCCATATTTTGTTCAATATATTGTTGTCTCTCTCTATTGCAGGTTTCATATCAATAAGTATCTGTGTTTATATGTCTTATTATTAACTCAAGCTATAGGTCTCCATATGTAGTTTTAGTTTAGAATCTTCAATATAACTTAAGCTCCTACCAAGTTTCATCAGGAGTCTTAGCGTCCTTAATTCCGTCTAGTTTAAATTGCATGTGACAAAATTTGGTCGTACCCTAGTTCTGAAACTGAAATATATTTTTCCGAAGGTTTTTGACTCGCTGAATTCAGTCAGAATATATTTGAATTGAGATATTCTAATCTGAAAGTGCAAAAATCATCGTTTTTTGAAACATTTAAAGTTATATTACATCGAATGGTGAAACTTTAATAGAACCTTTAATGTGATCCGAAAGAAGTGTTCTTCCTCTTTAAATCTTCTTTAAACTTTTTCGATATCTTTTTTTCTTCTCTTCCTCTCTTCTATTGATTAAAAATCAACCGATTTGCACCAAATTTGGTATACGGGCGTTGTTGGGGTCGCTGAATACGATCCGCCATCTTGAATTTGAATATTTTGGAAATATAACCTCAGATTGGCAATTGGTGACCCCAAACGCCGCCGTATACTAAGTTTGGTATACCATATACCATTTTGAATTTAGCAAATTTGACCTCGGATTCATGACAACCAAAAACACCAAAAACAAATTTAATGCAAATTAGTTAATTTTCAAAAATTCGGCCACCAAATTGGCTTTTTAACCGTCATTTTGAATCCGCCATGTTAGATTTTGTCAACCTACCAGACCAGATTTTTAAAGGCGTCCTTTAGCTACAATTTGAGCCAAGATATGACCCGATCTGGTACAAATATTAATTTTAAAATATTTTTTTTTGCTGGGCCCTCGATTTTTTTTCGGTTTTCGGTCGCCATATTGAAATTCGAAAACAGCTGTTCTCATATGAAAGCTCTTGAGCATACGAACATTTTGAGACCTTAAAAACGTTTTTCCATAGCGCTCATTTTTGAGCTGACCTCTCTCTGTCTGTATACATGTAGATTTGTACGACATTTTTTGACTTATTTCCTAGTTTACGATATATGTATAAATACATATGTAGAATGTGTGTATATCGAAATTTCTGATTTATAGATAATGTTGCGAGTTTTTGACAATGCTAAAAACTATTCAATACTATCAAAACGAAGCATCATTGAGTTCACATATCAGACCACGAGTGCTGCCACTCAAAACTTTTTTTTAAATAAAAAGTTACATATAAAAACATTCACTCATGCTGCATTTGCATGGTATATTAGTTCTAGCTTCCTACAACTTTAAAAAAAATTTTTTAGTAGTTATGCTACGCATGCTAATTTTACGCTTAGAAAAAATTATATAAAAGCAAACTTTCCTCAGAAAATTCGTCTTTACATAAATAAAAACTATTTCTGCTAGATGTGCGTACTTAACTATAAGTTATGAGTTGGTTGCATGCAGCATTTACGAGTACGTTTTGCTTTGCCAAAAAGTTGCTTGCATAAATTGTGCACGTTGCTTTGATGTTGGAAAGAAAATTGTTATAAAAAAGCAACAGTAGAGCTTAAGACCTTTGACTGAAATACATATCAGTTGAATGGAATCAAAGTGAATTATGTTGCACGATTACAATTCAATTTCTTAAAATGAAACTTTTCTGTATCATTTGCAATAAAAGAAAAGAACTTATCTAACATACATATATGATAGTTGAAATTATTTTAAATGTAAAAAAAGAAACAACATTTTTGAAAGGATTTTTTAAAGAAACCAATACCCATACTATCAATCCGCTGAAAAATGTTTTTTTGTCACAAAAGAAAATTCGCAGATGAATCCTAGTGGTTTTGCTCGCTGATAATCATATAAGCACTGCTTTAGTAACGACAAGTCTATGATTAAAGTTCATCAAATGTATAGTTCTATATGTTTTAAATATAAAATTAGTAGGGTATATTTTTTACCGTATTTTCATTTTTATTTCACACAATTTGTCAATTTAAGCTAAAAGTTCAGTAAAATTTTTGTTTTGTCAATGCAAATAACTGGCATAAATGTTAAATTTATTAGCAAACAAAATGACATAAAAAATAATAGAGTAAATAAAAACAGCAATGAAACAAAGTGCAAACAACTGCTATGACTTAAAGTCTTGAAACTCTAAGTAAACTGTTGTGCATTACACTAAATGATATTCCTGTACTAGGTACCTACTACTAAGTTCGTTCTACCCACATACTTTTTCACTTCACTGCATACAGTGAAGTTTGCTCAGTTGTATATTAATTTTTCGTAGTAAATTTAATTTTCATAAACGATGTTTTAAATTAAAAATACATATTACAAATTTTATTGGAAGTGTTTTTTATGTTAATTGCTTCCTTGAAATAGTTTCCTTGAGTAGAGCATTAAATAATGAAAATTCACCATTGTTTTTATATGAATAATTAAGTTCAAACACAATTCGATTGAAAAATTCAAATTATTGTATAAATATTATGGATTTTTTTATTGTATTTATTAGCAATTCTGCGAGAAAATGAAGAATTGAGAGAATATTTAATAGCACAATATTTAGAAAATCACTGCACTAATGAAAAGTGGGCGGCCATCGGCCAGGACTTACATTTTTTAGTATTTCATATTCGCAGTAAAACTTAGGGTAAGTGAGCCATGTTTGGCTGTAGCTTAGGGTTTATATCGTATGGTATGTCCAACACCGCCTTCGCTGGTGACAGTGCTTTTGCACTTAAATTTCATTGCATCTCTTTAGATATACAAGATTACTTGTTCGGCCTAGTAAAGAAAATCATTTCTGAAATTTGAAAGTAAAAATTTTTGGGTGTATGTTGGAGATCTCAGTTTTTCTATCCTGAATTCGTCAGTGGAGAAAGTTTAATAATTTCGTGGTTTAAGTATCTCGTGATAGAGTGAAGATCAAAAAGCCTGGATGGTATGTACCAGAAAGACTCGATGAAATAACTATATTGGGTTGTCTTGTCGAATCCTGTCCCAAACTTGAGTTGCCACCCATGTAAGAACGGAATTGATTTCTAAAATATAGATAATCAAAATTCAAACAATATTATTTATACATTTTGGAAAACTTTACTGTACCTGTAGCCACTAAGGAGGCCCATAAGAAAACTAAACAAATGCATTTAAGCAAAAGATTTGATATTTAAACTTTTTTTAATTTACAATTAATATACTAAAAAATAAGTTACTCCTTAACTGTACAGAAAATTAATCCCAAAATTCGAATACAACGCATTAAGTTCCAAGATAATTAATGCTGTCTTGGAAAACAAAATGCTGCAGTTAGTGCTACAGACAGCAAATTTTAAAAATAAATTTTGATACTAATCCGTTTAACTCCTGCAAAGGTACACTCCATTCTTTCGTTACATACAGCTACGTAACCATTTCACTTGATACCATTGCTCTGTGGGCAAGAATGTCTTTCAGCGCATAGCTACCATCCGTAAAGTCTCTTGAGCGGTAAAGAATTTTTTCTTACTTCTCATTTTACAAAATTTCTAGTAATATGAGATTTTACTAAGTTACTCAGTCAATGTGCAGAAAGCAACTGCAACCTTTTGGCCAACCAGACAATCCATCTGCCTGAGTATGCAACAATCAGTAGCTATTGTAAATAAGTTAAGAAATTAAGTTATGGCAGCCAAAGAAAAGCCAAGTTTAGAAAATTAAGTCAAAATAAAGAGAACATTCACAGCATGCTTGCATAGGTATGTGTCATTGCATTTCATCTGTGTGGTTGTGTGTGTAAATATATGAGTACTTGTGTGCTATGAATTTCATATGCAATTTAATTATTATGAATTTAATAAAATATTAAAATAATAGCAAATATTTTTCATAATAATTCTGTTCGAATATGGAATTGTTGAAAGACATATTGTTGTGATGGTATGAATTTCAATGGTTGGCTAATCAAAAATGTGGTTTAGTCTTAAATGTTTAATTTAAGTTTTCATGTTTCAATTGGCTGGTTTTTAGATACATTGAAAAACATAAATTAAGACGTTAAAAACGATATAGACGTGGCTTGGCTGGCTTTGTTATTAAACAGAATAGCTAATATTGGAGCTGTGAAAACCTTCAATTGATATCCCAAAGGCCACTACACTCTCGGACAGTAACTGCATAATGTGATATTTGTGCCGTCGGCATAATTGGGCCATATTTATTTGAGAATGCTTGAGCTAATGCCATAGCAGTTACTGGTGACCGCTATCGGGATAAGTTGGAAAACTTTATTTTATAAATGAAACCTACGGAATATGTCGTACTAATAGGACGCATATTACATACAGCTCATGCTACGATGCAAATTTTTTACTATAAGTTTTTTCCAGGCCAAATAATATCAAAAAGTGGCGTTATCAACTGGCCCCTACGATCCTCTTATTTGTCTCCTACCGACTCTTCCTATAAGGGCGCTCACATCCTCTTTGCTTGGGGATAACATTCGAGACTAAATTGCTGAAATAACATCAGAAGTCTGCAAAATTGTTATGAAAAATGTGTTTGAAACAGCCTTTGCGCCACTGCCAGAGGCGGCCATTTAACCAGCGGCGTTAATTGAGTAGGGTTGGGAGAGCATTGCCAGCCCCCCCAAGAAACTGATACTAGTTATAATTCAATACATCAAATCAATATAACCATCTAATAGTAGTGGAATTATAATTCTCGCCCCCCCTCCAAAGGTTTTGGTGAAGTGACGCCACTGCACTTGATCGACATCATATTTCATACATAATGTTTAAGGGGGCAGGAGCAGTCAGAATTTTAAAGAAATCGATTTTCTTAAAGTATAATATCTTAAAAATATATCCTGAAAATTTGAAATCAATCCGACTATTAGTTTTGGAGTTATTCGGCAATAACCAAAGCACTCTCTGTAGTAAGAGTAAAGAAATTCATGTATTTCTCAAAACTATGTTTTCGAAACTGGTGATCACTATCACTCGAAAACCGCTCGATAGATTTCAATGAAATTTACACAGTTTTTGAAAAACATAAAAAGATAGTCCCTGATCGAATGATTTTTTTTTTAAAATCGATTTTTTATGAACAATTAATTGTTGGTATTTTCCCGAAAATCTGGAGGTAAATTTCATGAGGCCGTCATTTTGTCGATTTTTTAAAAAAAAACCATCGATCAGGCACTATTTATTTAAAGAACTAATTTTTCTTATCCGATTGATTTTAGATGATTTTTCAAGGATTTGTGATAGTCACCGAAAGGCACTCTGTATGGGACATACTTAGTCCAACACAGCCAGCTATAAATTTTCCTATTTTTAATTTTTTTTTAAACTTTCGTCAAGTCAAGTTGAAACATAATGTAATGATGCCATATTATCAGTTTAATTAAATAAATTAAATTAATACCAAAAAAAAAATTATTGAAAATGCTCTATTTTTCACGTCTCTGACTGTCCCTGCCCCCTTGAGACAGTATAATCAATCAAAAAAATAAAAATTATAAAAGTTAAAGTTATTAAAATAAATAAAAAAATATCGACCTGGAGCATAAAATGCATTTGTGGTATTCTTCTTTAGTGTAAAGCATTGCGCTTGCAATCCTAAGGTTCTAGGTTCGATTTCTAGAAAAAAATTTATAATTTTTAACTGGAAAAAGGCTTCAATTACTTAGACTTCTATTTTTTTGATCAGATCCCTGGTCAAAAGAACAAATGCTTTATTTGACTTCAGTCAAAATAAAAATGACTAACAATATTACATCAAAGTTGGACAACATCTGGCCAAGGACATTTATTGAATTTTGTAGACTAAAAACATAGTTAAAGCTCAAATTCCAGTATGTATTTTGATTTTTGAATTATTAAGCTATGAAATTGTGGTATTTCAAAAAGATGGGCAAAAACTTTCGATTTACATTGACTAAGTTCTAAACACACAAACAAGCTAACTAACTAAGTCTTCGATGCAATAAATCATTTTGCAATAATTATTTGCATGTAAATATTTGCCGAAATACAAGTAGCCTGTTAAATATGAGTGCTCTAACTAGCGGTCTGCAATATCAGAGGTTTTCTTTGATTGCATGTTGCCATCTGAGAAAGTTCATCATTACATATTGTGTGAATTAACTGCTGCTACTGTTCCTAATGTTCAATAAAATTTAACTAAAACTTACCTACCTACCTAATGATGACTATGATAATGATGAACACTATAACGCACACATACCAATACAAGAAATCAATTTACTCATACATAGAATGATGACGAAAAGATGCAAATTATTTGTAAATATCTTGCTGAATTCCTTTCATGTCATCTACCACGCAGTCATTTGGTGATACATACGGAATCCTTGCTGGTCTGCATCGAGTTTCTAATTTTTTTAACTTTCAGGGCATATCATAGTACTCGTAGTAGTACATGTGTACATATATTTTGTTAGTGCTACGCTTTTCGAAACAAGTAGGAAAAACAAGAGAGAAAAATTTAGATGGCATAAATTTTCCAGATGTTGAAGGAAAATGCATCATTTCCGCATAAGTTTTCAACACAATCTCATTGATGCACACAATGCATTCTTGTACAAAGTGTGAATGTGCATATGCCCCACTAGGAAATTGTAATGTTTGTGAAATAAATTAAGTAGAGCTATAGCATGTGCTGCCAATGTTGGAGCGTTTCATGGGTGATGGTGGCACATTGAGTCCTGAGAAAATGTATTTAATGTTTTAAAATAGTTCAGCACGTGAGTTCTCCTTTGAATTACTAGAATGCTGAAATACTCGACTCGCCAGGACTTAAATAGCTCATATAGCAATCGCATGTGATCCATTAACCAGCTGAGTTCTTTTATTAAAACGGAAGCTAAGAAGAAAGAGGCTTCGCCAGCCGAGAGCATTTAATTTAAAAGTCGAAAAATTTCTAGTAGGAGAAATAAGGAGCACATCATAGCTCCTCAATTTTAAAATTGAAAATCAAACATAATCGTTCAGTCTTCATTCAGACATTAGTCAATTTCCTACTGTGTCAATTCACATATCCTTTTGATATAAGGCATACTTTGAAATGTGCGCATACCAATGCATGCATGCAATTGCAGGGCAGCCACAAAACATGACCCGTTTTTTAACAACAAACGGAAACGGAACTTTGCAATTGCCTAAAAGCAGACAACGAAAAGCAACGCAAATGAAATTTCTTAACAACGAAACAATAACAACAACAACAACAACAACGTTGACAACGACTGCTGACTGTGTGAATTTAATGGAAAATTGATGTCACACTTAGAGAAATGCATTTTAGTGCATTTTCTAATTTTTATGATTTCACAATGAATGTGAAAATTAAGACATAACACACTCATGCACACACGCACACACACACCACATAAACGAATACTCAAACAAACAAGTAAAATCATGCGGGCAAAGCAGCGAAGCTGTTAAAAAATTGACAGCAACGTTATGAGATAAATTGGTTATGACTGTGTCATATGAGCAATTCAATACTTTAGATGTACTCAATGTGAAAAAGCAGGAGGGATTTATATTTAAGCTACAATGAAGCACAAGATTTTGAGGAAAAATTAATTAAAAGACTTTTATCTTTTTTTATTAAGAACATTTATTATACGGTTAACAGGTCGTATGAGTAATAAATACAACTTTAAAAATTTTTGTTATTTTTTTGCTAGATTTCTGGAATGCGCTTACCTTAAAATCCACAAAAATTGTTGCTAAGAAACCATCCCAGTGGATATATAATTTTTTTTTTATTAATTCTCATTTACATAGGACCACTCTAATGCAGCCACGGCAGTTCGAAACGCAGTCTTTTGCTTACCCTGCGCTTTCAATGCGATTTTCACAAATATGTACTAACTGTACAAAGCTTTCCCAAACAAATCTAAAATCTGTTAGTGAATGTCCTATATGCTGCTGCTTCCGTCTGCTCTCACAAGGATAAACATAAAATTTGCATAAAACATAATTTGGATAACCAAGCAATTTGGTCAGAGCAGTAGCATTGCTACAAAACAATGAACACGCACACTTATGAAACACTTGCACACTAGCATACGACTACCACTACCACAATACATATTGCATTGCTTTGCTTTATGACCGACCAATTTATAAATGACCGGAATGGATTAATGTGAATTAAGGTTGCGCACACACACGTCACCAAGTGACTGCATGTTATTGAAAAGACGTAGTGAAATGGTATCATGTGACACAAGTTCGAGGAGTGGGTAAATTGACCTTGTTAAAACACTGATTGGTAAGAACTTATATTAAGACTTGAGGTATTACGCTTAACAATGTATGTGCGTCTTAATGAATGCTCATAGATAATCAAAATAATTGATGCTCTTTTAGTCATCAGAAGAGGCGCTGACAAATTTTCAATAACAGCGGGCTGATAGTTGCTTTATCGGTTCTGATGAAACTCTAAGTGAGTGTATCAAATAATAGTAAAAAATTAAATAAGAAAAAATTCTGCAATAACTTTTTGCAAAATGATGCATCACAAATACACAAATCTGAATGCTTAATAATATCTTGAGAACGGCGTGTTCTCCATATGGTTTAAGAAAGTTGATTTCAGCGACTGTTTATTTTTATTATAATTAAACATTATGAACTTGCAGCCATTCAGCAAAGACCAATATTTTTTTATTATTCAACAAACATGATAAAGATAACATATGGAACACTTTAACCTGGTAATTGGTGACATATGTTTCGGCTATTACCGCATAGCCTCATCAGACCAGTTTTTTGTTTAATGTTGTACTTGAACTCGAACCCCTGACTCATAATGTTTAATTATATTGTGATATCTTGTGAGCTATAGAAGATATTGTTAAGAAGTTTGATGGGTAAGTAGGAAACACAGCTGAACGAAATAATGGGTGAAATTGAATAAGAACGCCTGGTGCCTTTCGTACAAAAAAAATTAGGGAATTTTGGAGTAGAGTGAAGTAATTTAGTTATCTAAAGTTTCTTAATTTCAGAATCGGTCTTTAGCTTTATCTCATCAGTTTTTGGTTTAGAAGAAATTAGCTAAAGCTGTGAACTTAATTTCAACATAGATTTTGTAGATTTCTAGATAATATAAAAAATTATAAGATTTATAAATAAATTAAAATTAAAATGTACTTATAAAATTTTGAAATAAAAATCCCTTTCTTAATTTCATTTCGCTCTTAAGCAACTTTTATTGTAAACTATATATGTTACAGGGAAAGTTCACTTCAAACATAGACACATTGACAACAAAAAAAAAAACGTACAAAAAAATCCAAAGTGACAAACTTCTCCAAAAATTGATCAAATTCGATTGAAACTTGTTACTCGGTGGTTTTCATGGACGCTGATTACGAATCAGGTATCAGATTTTAAAAATTCAAAATGGCGGATCTAATATGGCTTATGAATTTTTTAAAAACTCGTCTGCCATATTGGAACCGCCATTTTGAGTTTTGAAAATCTGACCTTAAATTCATAATCAGCGACCCAAAAAACCCCTGAGTAACGAGTTTCAAGCGAATCCGTTCAATTTTCAAAAAACTTGTCTACCATATTGGATACGCCATTTTGAATTTTGGAAATCTGATACCAGATTCGTAATCAGCGAACCTAAAATCTTCCGAGTAAAGGGTTTCAAGCCATAAAAACGTTCAGGCGCATCAAAATCCTCTTCTTAATTTCAAAGTCGTTTTTCTCGAAAACTTATTTTCGTACAGTACGTCTCTTTTAACTTTCCCTGTCACATATATGTATATTTAAAAATCTTGGGAATAAAATTATAATTTTTTTTTTGCACAAAGATCCAATTCCCCTTATGCAATATTGTGTTTTTTGACGACACCTAGTAGCAATTGTGGTTTTTGGTAATAATATTCACTGTACTTCTCGAGACATTAACCATTCATTTGCGAGACTTTGAGGGTGACAACACTCTTCAAGATATTTTTTTCCAAAAATATATAATTTACAATTCTTTTCATTAGTAAATATCGGAAAGCCTACCATTGCTCGGCTTTTCGCTATGACTCTTTGATTCAAATTGAAATTCAAAATAAGAAAATAAGCTCCAAAGGATGGTGGCACACCTACTTATTTAATCCCATAAGCTTTTCATATGAAATGCCATACAAATATTATAAGTAAATATAATAATTTTGGTCTTAAATAGGAGGCACAGCACCTACCGGTGCAAATGACTACGGTTTTCCTCTAATAAAAGTTTATGGTCACCAATATTAGCAATCTAAATATCATCATGATTGCTCACATGGTTCAGTATGTATTTCATGAAAGGTGTCAGTATACTTGCATGTTGGCTGCTATGCCCACTGGCGTAATTCCATCTGGCTTTCGAGCTAAGTTTCGTAAAAATTATTTCTGTTTTTTTGAAGTTTTATGAAAATTTATCTCATTTCATTACAGTCTATAATAAGAAATTTCTTTCCATTTTTCATCTGAAATAAATATATAGTCATATCGATATAAAAAATTGTATACTACGTATATTGTAGTTGTATGTTGTATAATATATGCATTTCGCAAAAGTCTCAAATTAATACCAATATTATATCTTAACAGATCATAATCATAGATCATAAAATATAAAGAAATTTCTTCATTTCAAAAGATATTATTGAGCCTTTATTTAAGTATCAAATAAATTAAAACAAATAACAAAATTTTGCCCATCCAGCAATTTATCCAACTGCCACCATCTCCCAACTACGGCTTCTTAGTTTAAATGTTAGCTAGTGTACGTAAAATTGTTACACAAAGTTCAGGCATAAACTTTTCAAACCCAAAGTATTAATTACGCCAGCCAAGTGAAACAAACTTCAATCAAAGTTTAAGCAAAAAGAACAACAACAACAATAAACAAAAACAAATCAATCGCCTCCATAATTATTTAAATAAGAGACATTTCAAAAGGATGAGATATACATAGGATAATGCTGCTGTAGCCTGAAATGCGTTACGAAAACAATTAAAACTTTTGCAAAAGGATACGCCCTATGAAACTTCAGAATGACAAACAAAATGATGCAAACATAGAATTAAAAAAGCAACAACAACAACAACACTAACAGATGTATCATATCTTTTGTTACATAAAGGAATTTACGAAGAACCCAATAAACATCTGAATTGAAATTTATCTATTTAGAGAACTGTATTGATAAGAAACATTTTGTTGAAAGTCTTATCAAAATCAACAAACCTCTGGTGCAAGTGTGTACACTCAGCGAAAAATAGCGCTTGTAAATTGAAAATTTTATTTTTGATATAAAGTCGCAAATTTTGAAATTGAAAATTGCAAAAATAACATTTTTCCTCTTTATTTTTAACACAAACAACTTTAAATTAATTCATGCTTGAATCTAACATAAAATCATAGACTTTTTCTCTAAGTGTATACCTGTCTCAAATAGATGATAACACATTAAAGTAGCCACTCGAATCATATGAGTCAGCTGCTTACAAAATTAACTTACTTTACTAACCATTTCTCGCTACTTTGTTATCTTAAGTAATTTTGCGCTTAATGTAATTGACCTTTTTAAATATGAAAATTGCTACATTAATGACCAATCAAACCAATCAGCCTAATAAAGCAATTTCAAAAGATTGTGAATTTTTGAACTAAAAGAATTTTAAATCCGTTGTTAAATTCCATACCACACAAAAATTTGCATATAACTGGGGAAACACAAAACTCCATTGTCATTCTGCAGTTAAACGTTTACTGGGTTAGTCACACAACTGCTAATTAAAAAAAAAAAACAAACATTTGTTCCAATGTCATACTTAAAAGGCCGCATAATACGTTATTTTCGCTCAATTCGCCATATCTTGCAGAGCACTCGCAACGTCATGTTTAATTTTCTTTCAACGCGCCAACCTATCGAATGTAGCTTTATGCGTATACCGCGTATCTCGGCCGTCATTGCAGGCTTTTGGCCACAAAAGCATCAATCGCTCTTTACTGTTTTACGCTTTTTGATTAACAGCTTTGCTGTCGCTGTTGGTGCGCTGGGTGAGCTCTCCTATGGCATTGTCTATTTGTCCAATTTGGTTGCAGCATTGGAAGCCTTTTGTCCGGGTTCGACTAAATTAATCTGCGTACTAAAGATGTGGACATTTTTCGTTTATAACAAGGACTGGTATCTCATTATCTCACAGTTGCGTGAGATGGTGATGCAGGGTAAGAAGACGAAGGCGAATTGATGTTGAATTCAATATCGTATGATGTAAATTGAGGCCTTACTAATCTCTCTGTGCGTTTGTATGTTTTGTTTCTTATTTCTCTACCAACACTGGTACGGCGCTACAATGACAGATGCTGCATGTCCTGCCAAGCGTCGTATAATTGAACGCTTAGCTGCAACATCGGGTATTTTGAGTTTTATTCTTTTGGCATCTGGCAGCGTTACCAATGCGTTTTTCAACTTACGTCCAATTATTATGATGGCTCTAAGAAAGTGGCAGGGTCAGGAAGTTGGTCATGATTTGCCGTTTAATGTTGTGTAAGTAGATTTGTGATATTAGTGATGATTGTTATTGAATTTAGATCAAAAAAGACTCGTTGGAGGGGTATTAAGCTCGTATTTCTTATGATATATTGTATGCATATTTATGTCAAAATTATTTTTTTCCAAAAAAACATTTTCTGATCGAACAAAAAATGTTGCAAAAGTCGTTTTCAGGAGTCACTCTAACTTTTCTGAATATGTCGGGCATACTTTTTTTTCCTTCATACAAATCGATCTGGTATTATGCTCAATATTGACCTACATATAAGCAAAAGATTTTAAATTAGCTACTACGCTCATAACCCAATTTTTGTATTAAAAATAAAAGCATAATTTCATTTCAAACTTCCAACAAAAAAGTTTTAATAATTTTATTTTTTATTCTTTCTTTTCTCTAGAACTACGGATGCTTTAGTGAATTATCCATTTTACCCACTAACATACTGCATCTTAACGCTTTCCGGCGCAATGACAGTTTTCACATTTAGTGCTGTTGATGGATTATTCGTGTGCATCTGCTTCTATACGTGCGGTCTCTTTCGCATGCTGCAACACGACATTCGCCAAGTGTTTGCCGAACTGGAATTAAGCAAGTTTTTGTGTAGTGTTCCTCACCACCACCACCACCACAATGTGACATTTATTGGCTGTTGCAGCTGCTGCAACTGCTGCTGCTACGACAGTTGATCGTGTTGCAACTCATGTTACCAATTTTTCATATTAATTTTTTTTTTAACTTTTTTATCTTATTTTATTTTAATGCCATAGGTGACACAAAGCCAACAGATGAACAAAATTTAAAATTTCGCCATAGCCTGGCGCATATTGTTGAACGTCACAATACGATTATCGATTTATGTACAAAATTTACAGCGAAATTTTCATTCATCATTTTATGGCACTTTCTGTCGGCAGCTTTTGTGCTATGCTTAAGCTTATTGGATTTGCTGCTGGTAAGTAAGAAAAGAAAAGGCGAAAATTTTGCATGTCAGATATATCAAGTGACTTGTTAGCTTAAGCATGAATCGAATTAAACAAAATGTGCATACTTCTTTTTTAAATTATATACTACTTAAATGTAAGGAAGATATTAAATCGAATTGAATTATTTGATTCTCATCACTCATTCGTTTGCCGTCATTGATCAAACACTTCATTTGTGCGCAACACTTGCAATTAAATATCACTCATACCACCTGTTAAGCCAATTTTTATTACATTTACTATACGGCATATCATACAACATTTTTTGTTGAAAAGCTTCACAGACAACTCAATGAATAAAAAATTTTAATTGTATTTCCCTTTAAAATTCTCTCGTCTTTACTCTCCACTCTTACTGTCTCTTTTTCCTTTCGTTTTTCTTGTAATTTTTATTGACAGAATTACGCATCAATTGCTGTATTAATTTACATATTTTACAGCATTGCGGCATCGACACAATTGTTTTTGTATTGCATTGGCGGCAACTATGTCAGCGAAAGCGTAAGTGTATTCAGTACAGTGTATTATTATTTTATTTATTTCAAATTTATGCCTTTTTGTGGCCTTTACATAATAGTAATAATGAAAAGGGGGAAAAAAAAGTTCAAAGAGTTCATAATTGTAGACCTTTTTAAAAGCATAATTTGAGTTATATATTAATTTTTTATTTGATGGGTTCAATACAACGTAAGGGATATGTATGTAAGTAGTTCAATGAAAGTGAGTTAAATATGATAGGGTTATCAATTTAATATTTTCATTACTTTTACTTTTATTTCTCAGTAGGTTTGTTTTGATAAAAAAAATATGCCATGAGAAATTTTTGTAAAATATATATTTTTTTTATGAATTGTGGTACAAGAACAAGTTGTTTTAGGCGATGATTTGAACTAACCTGAATATTTTGCTTTAACTTTATTTAGATTTAAGTGCCACTTAATATTTCTTATATTTTAAATGTTACCACATAAAAGCAATTCATTTCCTATATCACTATATAAATTTTTTTTTAACTGTATATCTCCAATATTTCTGTTTTTTTTTTTTCATTATGCTCTTATCTATGTAAATGACTGTCTAACTACCGCCATGTTGACGACGTTGCTGTTAAAGAGCGTTGAAATTGCTGACACCCTGTATGATGTGCCATGGTATAAATGTGATGTTGAAACAAGAAGAATGATTCTAATGATTTTGCGAAGGTCGCAGAAAGCGCAAAGAATTGCTGTGCCATTTTTTACGCCATCACTGCCGGCATTTAGTTCGGTGAGTTCATGAAAATGCAATTAAATTAGAGTGCACTTGTTAAGTTGGATGAGTTAAAGTAAAATGCGTTGATATTTATTCAATTTTATAATTTTTACAACAAAAATTTATTAGTTTGTAGTTACTTTACATTTTTATTAAAAATTGTTATTTTCTCTTCTTTTTGTTATTTCTATTTACAGATTATCAGCACTGCAGGCTCATATATAGCATTGTTGAAAACATTTTTATAAACATCAATTGAAATGTGCCAAGTTTACCTTGGTGAATCAGTGGCAGCTGTTACAATGGCGTATGAGTGACTTTTAATTAAAGTCTATAAAACTACATATTGTTTCAATAAAATTTTATTGAAAATGCACACAATAAATTCACTAGAGTGCTGAGATGTTATAAATTACTATATGCATTCATTTTTATTATGATGATTGAAATAAGGGAAACATAGATACAAAAATTTTTTTTTTTTCAGTTAAACCTGAATGCCATATACCACAAGTAACTATCTATGCAATTTGCTAATCTAAGTTATTGTTGTCTAATATCACACCAACAGCTGTCCATCGTCTATGACAGAGTATTATATATAGAATCAAGCATTTGGCAATAAGCAAAGTTGTGGAACAGGCTATAAGTCTTTCGCAAGGAAGTTTCTGCATCTAAGTAATATTAGGTTAAATTTAAGATAAAAGAATCTTTCGTATGTGTTTTGTCTGAGCACTAAGTTTGACACAAAGTTGTTTTTGTGTGTCTCTGCAGTTGGTTGGTGAACTGTATGAATCTCATCCAACATAGAAAAAGATAATTTTTAAGGCCGAAAGTAAGTACGAGTCTAACTTTATTATTTTTTTGTATTTCTGAAATAAGACAAAACAAATGTTCACAAATAGCTTTGAATTTATGCTTTTTAAAATATGAGTAAAAGTTCAATTGGACATTGACATCAATAACATCAAAAACAACTGTTGCTGTTATTAGTAAATTATTGAATATTTAAAAACAAAAAAAAAAAATAGATATTTTTTGCTTAGTTGCAGCCAATATTTATATTTTTGTAAAAACAAAAACAATCGAAGCAAAACTCCCAGGATGCTTATTTTATTTACTTCAGTGGTTTCATGATTTTGTTACTGCTACGAGTATTTTTTTTTTGTGATGTTGTATTTGCCAAAATGAAATGTATTTTTATTATTATATATAAATGTTATTCATGCGTTAGAGAGCAAGAACTGTTGAATGATGAATGAAATTGACAAAAAATTACAAATTCCATAATCATTTAAAGGACATCTAAGCCTCATGCAAAATAAAAACTGGTGTGCTTACATTCACATATTCCATAAGTACAATTAGTCTGAATGTGAATAAATTTCAGAATGCCATATTTCTTTCCTTGTCCGCTTCACAAGACATGCCCGATATTTATTTTTGTGCAACTTAAAAATCAAAACAGTCCAACATAAATCTATCTTCTATATACATACATACTGGTATATAAAAGCCAATGTGTTTGTGTTAATTGTGGAACCCCAAACCAATCAACTGATGGCCGTAAGTTTTGGTACATATGTATGTTTCTTATGGTTTCTGTGAGGTTACTAGCATGGTTAGGTTAGGTTAGGTTTTGGTGGCGGCCATAGCCACATATAGACCACAGTGGTCCATAGTGTTACCACAAACTCTCTGCTACAGTCTTATTAGTAAATTCTGGTCCTTTCATTGTAGTGCACGTCTAACATGAGGTTCCTGTTGTTACAGCGAATCTTTTAATTTCACTCAGGTAGACTTTATTTAGTTCATTCAGGGATATAAAGAATGGCTGCTCGAAGTATTTTAGTCTATTGCTTGCCAAAACAGGGCAAGAGCACAAAAGATGTTCCTAGCATAGTTTGGTTAGAAAAAAAATTGATGTTGCTCACCCACTCCATATAAGAGATAAATAAAATTCATGATATCTCATCAACTATTTGACGCGGATGAATGAGTCTTGGTACATATATTAAATATACAAGTTCAATGAAACAATGGGGGGTTTCACGCCTCCCATATGAGTAAACAACAACAACAACAACAACATTTTTTTTTTTTATATTTCAGCAACTATTTGATGGAAATGGATAAGATTTGGTACACATAATTCTTGTGATTTGTGGAAGGTTCATTGCATAGTTTGGTTCTGGAAAAATAGACAAAGTCACGCCCCCATATAGTAAAAAAGGCAGATCAATTATTTAAAGCAGATGAATAAGATTTGGTACATACAAATATAAAAGGTTCGGGCAAAAGTAGGTTCCAATGAAAAAATGGCCTCTCAAATGAGAAAAAACCGAAATTTAAAACAGAGAATTTAAGTCTAAATTGTCATTACTACTACATTGTTCAAAAAGTCACGGGAATTTTGGTTGGATGGCACCACCACCCTCAAATCGATATAATTTTTCGAAAGTGGTAACTTTTTAAATAGGAATGTCAAATTTTGATGACATTTCATCTGGTAGTTTTGAAGTTATCGCTGTATAAGTGACGCTACTTTTGGCATTTCGGAAACAATGGAAAAAAGTGAATTTCGCATTTTGATAAAAAAACATTGCTTTGTGATCGGAAAAAACGTGAAGCAAATATTGAAATTGCTCTAAAAACATCACAACACATCTGCTCCGTCGAAAATAACTGTTTACAGATGGTTTGCTGAATTTAAAATGGGTCGTACGAGCACCAGTGATGCACCACGTTCGGGCCAGTCAAATGAGGCTACCACTTCAGAAAATCCAACTGATCGTTCAGAAAGACCACAAAGTGAAAGTGAGCGAGCTAGCAGACATAAAAAAGTTGTCGATCGGTAGTATTTTCAATATTTTGCATGAGCATTTCGAAACGAAAAAGTTGTGCGCGCGATGAGTGTCACGTTTGCTGACAATTGATCAAGGGCAACATCGTGTCGGTGATTCAAAGCAATGGCAAAATTGAACGAATTGCGATACGAATTACTGCCCCAACCACCGTATTCTCCAGACTTGGCCCCCAGCGACTATTATCTGTTTCCAAACTTGCAAAGATGGCTCCAGGGAAAGAAATTTTACTCAAATGAAGAAGTCGAGTTCGAAACAGATGTCTATTATGAGAGCCTCGAAGGGAACAATGATGAAGAATAAAATAGATTTTTATCAAAAAGTTTGTGTTTTCATAATTTTTCCCGGGACTTTTTGAACCATGTAGTTATGTTTAATTTTAAACATCAAGCAGTCCATTTTGCTTTATTTAAATAATCTGCCATTTTCCGCGCTTAATCACTGGTACAGCAATTTTTCGGTTCTCTGCCTATTTTCAAATTACGCCAACGATCTCTTCTGTGCAAACTTTTTTATATGCAGACTATAACTATAAAAAACTATAAGGGCAGAATAACGTCCACAAGGTCAGCTAGTGCTTATTTAATAAAATGTGTTTAGGAGACGGTTAAAAAATTCATAAGGACTTACTTATACTCAAAATTGTATAGCCTCATTACCATATTAACTAGGTTTCTCAACGTAGACAGTAACTGACAATTTTGCTATTATATTCATCATGCACTGGCTTAGAACGACTGACGGCAAAGAATATTGAGCCTGTTGAAACCTACTAATGCTAATATAAAATGCATTTTTGAAAACGTGATACATAAACGAGTTAAATGAAAAACGCGCTATTTTTGATGCTAGTGTGAAAGCCGTATTTCGAACGCTTTAAGAGGAATAACATTAATTTTGTGCGAAAAATTATTACTAAAGCTGAGAAATATATTCATGAATATACCTACTTTCTTTTCAATTGCGCGAATTTTTAAATTGCCATCATAATATACAACGAAAACTCTAACTATACAAAATGAAGAGTTATTTTTGCATTGCTTTGGCTGCTTAAATAAATAAATGAAGACTCGTTTTCATTAACATTTGGGAATAAAAACAATTAATAAATTTGTAGTCATTATCATAAATAAATTTTGCCGCATGTGTTGTATACCATATGTGTAACGAGAATCCCTCATGATACTTTGTGCACTTAATTTTTTTTTGCATTTAAAAAGAGTATTTTAATAAAATAGTTGTTATTTTTATTTTTTTTTCTAGGCCACATAAGATATGTAAAAAAAACATTAAAAGAAAGAGGGTTTTGTATTTTCAAAGTATTTTTTTTATTATTTATTTATTTATTCACTTGTTCTCTGTAGAATAAATTAAAATTTTACAATTTACTGCACCTATGTTATGTCATTATAGTATATATTTAATAAATAAAATATATACTCAATACACTTAATATATATGTACAATTTTAAAGTTTTTTGTTTTTTATTTATTTTCTATTAAATTTTTATTTGCATTTTGTACTGGGCTATCAATAAAAACTTTATGAATATTTGTCAGTTTTTTGTTTGTTTTTTTTTTTTTTTGCACAGTACACAGCAAATATATCTCAATTTTTTCTTAAAACAAACAAGCATTTAAATTAAATAAACAAATGAAAAATATGAAAATATAAATGAAAGAAAAAAAAAAACACTATTTCAAAGTCAAAGAAATACATTTCCGCTCAAAATTTCGCATGATTCTTATCGCTGTTTCTATGTTATGCGTTGTTACTTCGAATAAAAAAAAATTTTTGCTCATTTTTCCAATAAACAGCAAGTGACTGATGTGACCAATACCACCACCACCCATAAAGTCAACATCACTGTACACAGCTAACACGAGGACAGCAATAGCAACAACAATAACAACAATGGTGCTTAACCAACAAAATAATGGCGCGACTTTAGCGGTGATGTCGGTCATGGTGACGGCGGCAGCAATGATGTTGATGGCAGAGCACAAAGCTGTCGCTCGACTTTTTTGCATAGCAGCAGGATTTTCATCTATAAAAGCAAAAGAAAAAGAAAATAATTATATTAAAATTTGCTTTAAAAAAAAATCACAACGTTGTAATCTTTTTAAAAAGGGGAAAGTAAAAGTAAAAACTTTAAACGCACTGATGTTTAAGCAGCTGGCGACAAAAAACTGACGCTATCGAATTTCAAGCTGAATATTGTGTTCAGAAACCACTGTCTGCACAGAAAAGTGGTCGTTTTTTGTGAGACCTTTAAGTCATTGAGTTGTGGGCTGATTTTCTTTTATTATTGAGTAGTATGATTTTAGGCAGTTCAGAAATCACTAGTTGGGCGGGAAATATATGAGGCGTTCAGTTGCAAAACCGGCCAAGTCCAAAAAAATAAAATTTTGAGATATTCTCATATATCAAAATCTGGACCATGTTTTATCGTTCTATGTTTTTAGATTAAAATAAAAATTTTTTGACAGATATACAAAAATTTTTTAAATTCATTGCTTTCAAAACCGGCCAAGTCCATGAACTTGCTCCAACTTTTTGTTCAATTGAGCTGAAATTTTGTCACAATTGGAATTCTTTCGAAATTAAGTTGCGAACCAATATATAGGTAATTCCACTGAAAGGTCCACCGGAGTATTATTTCAATTGAATTGTATTCAAAACCAGTCAAGTCCAAGTCGTGAAATCAAAACCGGCCAAGTACAGTACATTGGTATAAAGTATACTTTTTTTTCAAACAAAATTTGTTAAATACTATGTCAAAACCGGCCAAGTCTATGTTCATTGGATCAAAACCGGCCAAGGCCAAAATTGTTTTCTCAAAAACATCGGCAGATGAAACTCGAAAAGTCTGATCTGACGTGTTTTGAGTAAGAAATTTTATAAATACTTTTTAATTTTTTAATGAACATAGATGATTTTTCCAAAAGTATGAAAAAGGCACTTGGCCGGTTTTGCAACTGGACGCCTCATATGGTACAGCTCGGCAATTTGACCAAAAAGAGGTGAGTACTTTTTGATCAACTTTCACATCATCGAGTTCCAGTGTTCAAAAACCACTGTTTGGCTTTGTGTTATCGAGCTAGTAACTAAACACTAAAAAGTATCAACCTTCTTCTTGGTATTGTAGTCAAAGGTCAAAAATCGGGTTTTCCGGTTTCTATATGTCAAATAAATGTTTGATTGGACACATTTACAAATTTGTGAAGGGTGTTCAAATTTGAGGTATATTTTGTAATTTTAAACAAAATAGATAAATTGTGAAAAATATTTATTTATTTTTATTGGAAATTAAAGTAAATTAAATCCTATTAAGAATCCAAATGAATTTCGTTTAGGTGCCTTCCTCTGCTAGATCGGCAGTCTTTTACCAAAATTTTGAATAAATTTTTCGCATAATAATGGTTCAATTAGTGATAGTTGCTCGATGAGGTGTTGAACAGTTTTTACCTGCATAAGCTTTAATCTTCAAGAAACTCCATAAGAAGAAACCCAATGGTGTTAAGTCGCATGAGCTTTGTGACCAATTCACGTCTGTTTTTCAAGAAATTATTTGTTTATGAAATTTTTCTTTCAAAAGTTTGATTGATTCCGTTGCTTTGTTACAATGTTGCACCATCCTATTGAAACCACATATTCTGCACATCAATATTTTCTAATTAACTCTACAAAAATTTCTAATCATCTCTCGATATCGAACACTATTCGATGAATTGATGTCCTTGGTTCAACAGCAACACTTGTGCAATATTTTTACTTGAACGACTACTATGATGATAAATTCGGCTTATCTGCTCATAAACTAAACTATTTTTTTCAAATTCATCAATGCTAATTTTAATAGCGCGGTTTGTCGGAACTTTGTCTCTACCGTATTTTGATTG
The DNA here is from genome assembly GCA_963662105.1 of Meiosimyza platycephala. Classification (NCBI taxonomy): domain Eukaryota; kingdom Metazoa; phylum Arthropoda; class Insecta; order Diptera; family Lauxaniidae; genus Meiosimyza; species Meiosimyza platycephala. Next base: position 16,717,894 of record OY759210.1, read on the forward strand.
AAATTTTCTTCCAATTTCTGAATAATTTTTGCCATATTTAAAATATGTTTTAATAATAAAAACACGTTGATCACTCATGTCAATATCTATTTTTACTAACCGAAATATATGAAATTAAAAAAAAAAAAATCGTTGTAATTTAGTACCTGTAAAAAAAAGTTTGGAAATTTTAAAAATATACCTCAAAATTGAACAAACTTTATTAAAATAAAATTTAACTTTTTTTGTTAAGATTCCTCTTCGCTACAAGGCTCTGGTGATTTATATTTTTAACATCAATTTGTTACAGAAGAATTGGCAAAAGGTCACTTCTAAGCCATTTTTTTGACCTTTTGTAATTGATGCCAACCTTCTCCAATGGAGATAATTTCAAGGTTTGTCATTTAGATCCAAAGGATTAATTTTTTCGAAAAAAATTTTGAATTAATTTCTCTAATGTTAACTTGTAGTCTTGCCTATATTTGCATTAAGAGTAAAAATGAAATTCAAAGTTAGTCGTCACCAAAGTCATCATAAAGTCGCAATATCATAAATAAAATTTCATACCGACAGTAACGTACATCATTTGCGTGTTAGGGATCTCTTAAAATAAATATAATTCGTTGCGTTAAAATATAAAAATTTAATTTTTTTTTGTGAAATGACACTTTGGTAATTAATGACGAATATAAGATACATACACAATTCTTTTCTAAAATGACCTTCAGCTAAAGTAAACGAAACCATTTAAAGCCAGACGTGCCATTACTAAGACTTAAGCTAATCTTACCGATGATGTTGCATTTAAAAGATTGACTAAACGTATTTACATTTCTTCTTATGATTTGATGATATTTGGGTGCAATTGTAGCAATGCGTTACCAAAAATTTTACATTTAATGCTGATACAAAAACCATTAAACTTTGCTTTGCAATAAACCACAATACAAAAAAAAAATACTCATTTTTTTTAAATTGTTTCATTTTGCTTACTTCAACGAAAGGGTCCACTTTTATATACAGCAAAAAACAAAAAAAAAAAAAAAAAATATATAAAAAAAAACACCATTTATAAAATAAATTGCGGTTAAGAAAATAAATAAATAAATACTTAACTACCGACGTTTTTACGCTCAATCTTAAAACGAAAGACTTTGCTACTTTATTACAAAATGGAGCAAATGTTAACGAAGATGTCATTAATCACTGAGGCTGCTAGAGCAGCATATGCTATACCGAAAACGACAGAGGCGTATGTGTAATTATAATAATTTTTATACATATTAAATATCACTCATACGTCAACGTAGCGTTTAAAATTCATTACAACGAATTAAATTGAAAAGTTGTGACAAATTTGAAATATTAAAGTTGAAAATATTATGTTAATATGAATGTTAATAATTTAAACTAAGCTATCACGAATTATATGAGTAAATGCACACACACACACACAATTAAAAGAAAATTGTAATATTACTCATACGTCATGTAAGACTGCATCATTTTTTAATGTTATGCTGCAAATGCTGCAAAGAAATATGTGTGTAAGTTTTTTTTTTTTTGAAGATGAAGACAGAGAGTAGATTTAAAAGAACCCTGAAGGAAAGCCGCATAGCTAAGTGGATGAAGGAAGAAAGGTCATATAAAAAGACGGACATACGAAGAAGGCATATGATATAGAGACGTGCCTAGAAATGGCGTAATATTTCAACACTTAACATTGACTACAAGTGTAACTAATTTTTGTTACAGTATGCTAAGTAGAGTGATTTTTTTTGTTAACATTTTTCTGATTTTTTCATTGCGTTTTATATCGCTCGGCTGAGATATTTACGTGGAGAAGAAAAATCAGCAGAAATTAAGCGAAATACATAAAAAATTTAGTCATATAATGATGTGAAAGCCTTCCTGAAACAGTGCTGGAAAATGGCAACTGCACTTGAGATCTCTGCATCATGACTAAGGTCCTGCTCACTAACTTACCCTTACAACAAACCTAAGCTTGTAAAGGCTGTTCATATTTAAGGCAGTTACTAGATTACACCAATGTTTATTTAAGTAAAAAGCAAATACATTTCGGTTAGCTAAACTGGATCATTATACGAGTGAACTACGTGGTTTCATTATTAAAACATCTACAAATAATAATAAAAAAAAGTATGGTGAATGTTATTCAAAAGTTGGAAGAAAACTTCGTTCAAAATATGGCTTGTAACGCTTTGGCGTAAAATATACTAAACCGATTTTAATAATTTCTTTTTTAAATTAATATATTTGTGCTAAAGAAGGTTATTGCATACTTCTTTTTTTTCATTTTTTGAAGTTAAATATCCTTTTTCTTAGGGTTAAGTTTTGCAAATACTCACATAAAAATTGTAGTTTGATTTTTCATTGCTGATGTTATGCTGTTTCTTGAATTCTGTGTTGTTATTGTTGGTTTTTTCTTCTTATCATTTCTACCGTTTGTATTTGGCTACGAAGTTCAAAGAACAAACTCTCTTTCAATCGTTTTTTTCTTGTTACTTTTAAAGAGAGTATAAAGAACCAGAGGTCATTGAGAGTCATTGATAAATTTGAAAAAAACTGGTTCAGTTGAAGATCAGAGAAGCAGGATTTATTATCGAAACAGTCGTTTAAGTGAAAGAATCTCAACAGTTAGCGCAAGTGTTGCTTAAGAGCCAAGTATATCAATTCGTCGTCGTTTAGAGCAATCAAACTTCATACCAAACATTTTGTGCAGTTAATTGGAACATATTGATGTGTAGAATATAGGTTTCAACAGAACGATGCCACATATTGCACAGCAACGAAATAAAACGAACTTTTGTAAGAGAAGTTTAATAATCGAATAATTTCTCGAAGCACAGACGTAAATTGCCCACCGCTGCATCATGCAATTTAACACCATTGGGTTTCTTTTTAAGGAGTTTCTTGAAGAGTAACACTTATGCGAATAATTCTCAAACTGTACAACAGCTCAACATCATTGCGCAAATAACACTAATTGAACCATCATTATGTAAAAACTATATTCAAAGTTTTAGTAAAAAATTAACAGCATTTCAAGCAAGCTGTTTTTATTAACCGGAAGTAATGTACTTTAATCTCCAATAACATTTGAAAAAAAATTTACACAAATTAAATTTTCTACTAAAAATTTAAAAAGATATCACAAATTTGAACACCCTTTATTATCTATGCATTTTGCTCTTTTTTTTTATGAACCTCTGACTTTAATTTAAAAATATTTTGTGCGTATTGTGGTCATATATTAAAAGTTTTAGCCCAACACACAAAACTCACCATTAATCACATGAACCATAACGCTGGCGCTACTCGCTGTTGTCGGCTGACAAGTGTAATTCCCTGTATCCGTTGTCTGTGCATTAGAAATGCGCAGTCTTTCGCACATGAAAATGAAACATAGAAAACAGAGAATAAATATAAATTATAAACATCACACAACAAGGCTAAATAGTTAATTTGTTTAAAACACAAAAAAAATCTAAAACGCAAAATGGCAAACTAAAAGGATTACACAAAATAGCAACATTTGAGCGAATGCTATGCAAAAATGTCCTTGTTTTTTTTTGTCATTTCTCCTACCTTGACTTGAGCGTATCTCCCAGCTGTGATTCCATAGCAATGCGTGTAACAAAATCTTTCGTTACATCATTTGTTATATCGCGTTCAACATCATCAACAGAATTGCTGTTGCTTTGCCCATCAACGGCAACAGTAACAGCAACATCATCATCATCATCAGCATCAGCAACAGCATTTTCTTCATCCAATTGTTTGTGTAACGGCGTTAGCATTTGTTCGCCACGATACCAGTAAATCGGTCCAATATCCTTGAAACTTGGCTGTTGTACAATGCAGTTGAGTATAATGGCGCTGCCTACTTTAAAATGTAAATCGGGTGGACCGCTGATGATAGCCTTAGCATCGGGTGATGTTACTGCAATGAAAAAATAAAGTTGTTTGTACGTTAGTTAAATGTGTGTGTACGTACATATCCATGTGTTAGTTAATGGATTGTTAATGCATTAAAATTAATTGAAATGCGATTTGTCAACTTGTTGTTTTACAGTATATTTTTTTTAATTTTCTGTAGCTTACAAGGACTTGTATTTTTTTACATTGCGTTTGAGTGATATCAATTTTCTTGACATATCACTCATCGTTCATTATTATTTTCACACAAGTGATAAATTGCACAAGGTTTACAAAATAAAAAGACAAATTTGTCTGGCTTAAAATTATGCAAACCACATGTATATTACTATGTATTTACGAATGTAAATATGAACTACAGTACACGGTTGGTGGAATATAAGTCAAAAGTTGGGGCAGTTGGCAGAAAATCAGCATTTCTTATTATTATTGCTAAAGAAGCTTGAAGTATCAAGCGTCCAGTATATTTCTGCTAATGTACATTTAACATCAATAACATATTTCTTGGAAATTTCTTGGTTTTATGATAGGAACGTGTATATATTTGACTGCTAGAAGGACGTGGCACAGCCAACAATATTTATATACGTTATAATAAAAGAACTAAAAACGAAATCGTTATGAAATTTAATATGGTATATAAGCTGGCTATAAAGTATCTTATATCCAAAAGTGGGCGCAATGGTACCTCTGGGTTGGTCACCTCCCATACATGTAAAAAACGTTAAATGTTATATTTAGTGTGCAATGGGAGCAATTTTTTTTGAAAATTATGTGTAGATGTTTCGGTTACTATAAGCTTGCAAATTAAATGAATTACAACGAGATTGCATTAGTGGGCGTGGCACCACCCATATATGCACAAAAACGTTCAATGTTAATTTTAAACTTAGTATACTATATGAGTGATCTTAATAAAATTTGGTATAACATAGAGCAGTCGGTTACCATAAGCTTTTCTATTAAATGAAATTTGACGGGATTGCATCAATGGCCGTGGCATCTCTCGTGTTAGCAAAAAGTTGTAGGTTTGACGTTTTTTTATTTATTAAAATATTTTTTGACTATTTCAACTTTTTTCAATATTTTCCTTGCGACTTTTTTAAGCTCTTTCAACTTAATTGAACTTACCAAGATTTTTTAACTTTTCAATTTCTTTCGAAATTTTCAACTGCTTTCAATTTTTTTCGAGCTTTTCAATCTCTTTCAACTTTTTTTATATTGTATCGGTATCATTAGTCTTCTTCTATTGTTTCAACCCTTTTTAACTTTATTCAACCCCTATCAATTTTTTTTTACTTTTTCAACCGTATTCAAATTTTTGTCATTTTCCATATTCCATCGATTTTTTAGCCTTTTTCAACTTTCTCAACATTCTTTTCAACTTCTTTCAACCTTTTTCAACATATTTTTTTATTCTTTTCGGATTTTCAACCCTATTCAATATTTTTAACTTATTTAATCTCAATCAACTTTTTTCAATATTTTCCATATTTTCTCGACTTTCAACTTAGTTCAATAGTAATTTTAAACTATTTCAAACTCATTCAACTTTTTTCGAGATTTTCAACTTTTTTTGAGTTATTCAACCTCTTTCAATTTTTTCAACATTTTTCATATTTTTTCGAGTTTTCAACCTCATTCAAATTTTTTCGAGTTTCGAGAGTTTTTCAACCTCTTTCAAATACATTTCACATTTTCCATATTTTTGTGGACTTTTTCAATTTATTTCGAGTTTTTCAACCTCATTCTACTTTTTTCAATTTATTCATCCTCATTCAACGCTTATCGACTTCTCAACCTCATTCATTTTTTTTCCGAATTTTCAAAAAAACACCTCACGTAATTAATGGACGTCCCCTTACTTTTTTTTACGACTTTTTCAATATATGCGACTTATACAATCTCAATCAACTTTTTCAACATATTGTATTTTTTTCAACTTTTTTTAACCTTTAAACGGAAAACCGAACTAGGTTCGGACTCTTGGTACTACCGGGCAAAAATTTATTTAATAATAACTGTTTTTATTCTGGCGTGATAAATTTCATGCGTTACAAACGGTATGAACATATGAACATATGAAGACAGCAATGCTTGCTAGTGCTTGAGAGGTCGCAACCAAATCAGTCAGCGGAAACCTCAATAACAAAATACAGGTATCGGTATTATCTCTCTGAAGAATATAAAATCAAATTGATGAAAATTTTTATGAATTTTGTTCTTTTTTGTGCATTAAAAATAAAAAATTAACCCATTCACAATTAATTATCCTTTTTTTTTCTTGCGAACAATGTTATTAATTATAACGACAACAGATTAACATGTTGCATAAATGCTTTAACAGCAAAAGTGCACAATGCAAAATATGTATGTCAAAAAAATGTGCAATATATTTCAGCATTTAAATTTTCAAACGACAAAAAAAAATTGAATTTAACATATTTTACATGTAATGTTTTTTTTTAATTTCTTTTAACACTTAAGTGGTGTAATATCGAATTAACATATTCAAACGATTAACACATTTTTGCAAGCAGCACAAAAATGAAATTAATTTAATAAATTTTATTAATTTGATTAAGAGAAAAATTAAAAAAAAATACAATTTTTTGAGTATATGTTTGAGGTCATTTAGTAAAAATATTTTGAATATTTTATCTTGAATTATGATATTGTGATCAAATATTTGTGAGTGCAAGAAAGTGGAAAATAGCTACTCTCTTGCTATAATAAGAACACTTCTGACTCTGTTTGTTTAGGAAAAAATGGGGAGGTGATGGTGGAACATGAATTTCGAAAGTTTCGTAAGCTCTGTGGTAAAATTTCAAAATAACTTTTTTCAAAAATTGAGAAGTCTAGTAGGAAGAGATATAAGCCAATTCAAATAGAGTGAGGGATTAAAAAAAATTTGAAATTATGCAACCATTTAGAATGTAATTTCACTATAAGCCATATATCAGTATGGTGATAAAGGTTCAATTACAGCGAAATATATCCCTAGAAAGTGCTTTGTTACAAGCCCCCAAGACCAAAACCCTCCAACAGATGGTTCTGCATCTTCGTTATAGTGTTATTGCTTCCAAATTTTCAGTCAACAGGTGAAATGTCACATAATAGTATTTTATATCATTGGCAGCTCTTATAGATAACCACTTATACTTCTTCATGAATATGACCGTCTCAGTTTTCTGATGATCCACAGATAGATTTTTTTCGCAACAGAAATAAAAGCGATTGCAGCCTATTGTAGCCAAGTCAGTTTATTCAGCAAAAAGTCAACATATAGGGGGACGTCTATTAATTACGTGAGGTGTTTTTTTTGAAAATTCGGACTCTCCCTTCCCTTGGTGAGATCTTGCGGGACCCCTCCCCTCCCTCCCGTGAGATTTAAATTATAATTTTTAATGTAAATTCTATGCTTTAAAAGGTTGACGTGAGGTTTTCCTTGACCCCCTATCCCCCTTGGTGAGATTTTGCAGGACCCTCTCCACCCCTATTTTAACTCACGTAGTTAATGAACGTCTCCTAGTGAGCATAGAAATTAAGTTCGTTTTTTTAGCACTTCCACAGAAGGGGAAGCTTTGGAATCATAGGAATCTAAAGAGATAGCAATCTTATGCATCTCGAGTAAGATGTTAATCCAGTCGACTAAAATCTTGTCAAATCAGTGTATCTCCACCTCGTCCAATATTATCTAAAATTTGTTGCTCTATGAAAAAGAGTCCTACTGATTATATGTATATGATATTCAAAATCATATACATAACTGAAATGAGCCCAAAGTTCAAATTAAGTGACACTAAAGCCTGAGTATGGAAATTTGTTGGCTAGGTAGTGGGCGTAGTCGTAGCTGATAGTTTTTTTTTTGTTTTTGTGAAAAAGAGGTTGAAAAATTTCAAAAACATTCAAAGAAAAGCATTGGCGATTAAAGCTGATGCATATTAGGTCTTGGTTTTGGTTTCATGCTCAGACTGAGTCTTGATCTAACAAACATAGCAGTGTCCTGGTTTTGGTCTCCTATTCTCTTAAAGGTCTCTTGATCACTAGCTTTGATTTAAACACGTATGATGTGCATATGCTTCAAGGACTTAACTAGTCAGGCCCGGATTTAGAAATTTTCCGCCCTTAGGGTGAATATGGAATTAGGTATATTCCCAATTTTTTCCCCCTGTGTAACTCTCACCATCACAACTTAAAAAAATTTTTCAAAGTTCCCAATATTTGCCGCCCCTAATTCCAGCCGTCCTAGGTACTGGCCTAGTGTGCCTCTAAGGTAAATCCGGGCCTGTAACTAGTACTACAATATATCTTGTTTGAAAGGTATTTTTAAGTGTTTTAATTTATCAATAGATTGTTGACATATTTTTTGCACTTCCGGCCAGATAAGTTGAAATAGGTATCAAACTGTTTTCATTAACTTATCTTGGGCACTGTAATCAAAGCAATAATTTTTAGTTAGCTCAGTCGCAGTAACTAAATTAATTTTCCAATCTATAAGTTCTATGTAAAGAGCATACTAAAACTCATAAAATTTGATCTAAAGTGATGTTGTAGGAAAAAAATATTCTTGTGTCATTAACTGTACGATACTTTTTGAATAGCATTAAAATACGCGAAACACATTTTACTTTTTTTTCTTTCTGAATACATTTCTGCATTAATTTTTTCCAGTAAAATCCCTTCATTTATAAAAGATACTTAAAATGCTCCTATGCAGAAAAAAAATCCATTCTCTTTTTCTGTTAATTTGCCATAAAAGTCACAAATGACAATTTGCTTATGTTGCGCATGGGATTAAGTGCTGCTTTTTAAATCGTTCAGCAGAAATTTAAAAATACACATCATAATACCACTACATTTGTATATATAAAAATGTTGAAAAACAACCCAATGAGAAAATGCAGAAGTAATTCAAATTGGATTAAAGCCAATGCTGCTTGGGAGCACTATTTCGTTCAAGGCTCTAGCCCTACATTAATTCAGCGCTGCATAGCTTATATTTCCAAATTATTTTTCTATTTTAGAAGTCAATTTTACAATACATACAAGCTTCTGATTTAAAAATGTGACATTTAGTTGTAGCCGGATTCAAACCCTGACTAGCCCTACAGATTTCAGTGCTTTCGTTCGTCCTTTCCAATTAAATGTCATGTAAAAATTTATTTTCATGTGGATCACCCATTGATATGATCCAGAATGTATCATGAATGCATCCATTTTTCTATTGGGCAACATATTTCACTATACAAAAGTAGCATTATGATATTAAGAAAACACACAAGCTAATGAGGACGTGTGAGTGCTTTCAACTGTATGAGTGCTTGCACGTTGACATCTGCACGTATACGTTTGTCGTGTAAATGTCATTGTGTTCAAAATATATATATAGTTTAATTAGAGTTTTTTATTTCATTAAATAAATATAATTTGTGGTGAATTTATTTAAAAAACGTTAAAAAAGATTGCCATTTTAATCAGCATCATATGAAATTATAGCAAATGATTTTAAATCACGATACAATTTGAGGTAATGCTGCGGAAAATAAAAACTTTTAATTGAATGCTTAAGTGTGCGCTTTTTTTTTTTATTAAATTGATCGGATTTTTATGCTGTTGCATTGCAATTTTTTGTTTTATTGGAAATTCATTTAATTTGTAAAATTATGAACAATTTAATTTTAATTGAAATGGCATATACTATGAGTATTGGAGAGAAGTATTTATCCACATACAAAAAAGGAATTAATTTAACCGATGCAAAAAAAATATGTACTTGAATATGTGCACATCAGCATTTTTTTTAACTTAAATAAACCCATTGATATAAGGTAATATATGAAATATGAGAAGCCTTAAGATTTAAGAGCAAATAAAATTGATATTTGAAAGTATAAGTAAAACTACTTAAAAAATTCGAAGGTAAGTATTCGAAATAATAAATTTTGGAGGCTTTTGAGTGTACTTTAAGTCAATACTAATGTGTGCTATTTTTTTTAAATATGTTGGACTTAATAATATTACGTTTCTTACAAAAAATTTTCTTCAGAGAACCTAATTTTTTCTTAGAATTCAATATGATTGATTTTACACCAGATGCCTTAAGGCAAAAATACACTTATAACTTCACTGACTGATTGTGATTTATGTTCGCCTCTTATTACACCTGTGAACTCTAGCAACATTATAGAGCAAGAAACTTTAATATTTGAAATTATTCTTCATCTCTTGTTTTGCTGCCACTTTAAGCTTTGTAGAGATTGTGATCGGAAGATGCTCGACACGAGTTTCTCTCAAGAATACAGTATATTATATTGAGCTCGACTATGTTTCTGATGTGGTTCACTTTGGTAAACATAGCAATTTGATCTGTAGATAGCCAATTACCGATACCATTGTTAGAGTGATACCACTAGTGCGGTTAGACGTGTATTATTATTTAGCAAATCGGTGGCTTTTTATGAGAATTAGAGTTCGTCCAGTGGTTGAAATTCAACCAACTTTTTAGTATTTAATATGAAAAAATTGATATAAAAAAGAGCAATTTTTTGTCACCGCTTTAAAAATTAAAATCATGGTAAATATCATGTTGCTATATCCCTACCACTATATCTTTCACTTCCTTAGAAGGCAATCTATATCCAAACAAAATCCTATCGAAATCGGTCCATTAGTTAAGCAGTGAATAGTTAGTTTATTTTCCTGTAAGAGGCGTGGCACCGCCCCACAAAAAAATTAATTTTACCTCAAGAATCCATATATCTCCACACAAAATTTTATGCCACGCCCCCTTATAAAATCAAAGTTTTTAATAACCTTTCTTATGGTTCAGTCTATCTCCAAACCAATTTTCATTAAAATAGCTCCTTTAGTTTGGCCGTGGAAGCCTTTTTTGCTCTGTAGAGGCGTGGCACCACCTACTATTAAAAAAAAAGTATACATGGCCCTTTTTCTCTTCACAACCTTTACAACAAAAGAAATTTAAGCAACCGTTAATATGAAACAAAAACAACTATTCAATAATTTTATGATTTTTTCTTAGAACTTTGTGGTCTTCACTGTTACCTCTAGTGGCTGAAAATATTTTGTCTTTTCAAAATATATGGATATGTACATGTCAGAATCGACGTTTGTGGTCGAATTATCGTATATTAATTCTAGAGACACCAGATTTTTCCGTAATGTATTTAATTTTATAGCTGATAAGCTTAACCGTTTCTCTTCAAAATCCAGCTTGAATTATATTGATATATTTTTTCCCCCGAAATATTGTTAATTGAAATTATCCAGTTACCCTGCCGTATTAGCACTTATGTAGATTTTTATGTAGACCTGTGTAGTAAACTTCAATTTACGAAAAAGTTTTTAAAAATTATGGAGTTTCATCCAGTGGATTCACTTTACCAAAATCTTGGGGGCGGGAGCGAGAATTATAATTTCACGACTTTTAGATGGTTTTATTGATTTATGTATTAAATAATAACTAGTATCAGATCCTTGGGGGGGTCAATGCCCTCCCCAGCCCTACCAAATTGACGCCACTGGTTTCATCCAGCACTAAAACAAAAAAAAATTTAAAAATTATTGGAGATTCAAATATAAAATGGCGTCTGATTTGGCTAATATAAGCGACAGAAAAAAGACCCCTTACTTACTTACCCCTACTCTTATGTAAAATTACTCTGGCTAGCAAGAAGGGGTAACCGACGGCTAAATCCAACGGAAATATGTTCAGAGTACCCTTTGTGAACTATCCCCGCAACCCCCACCCCCTGTGACAATGAGTAAAAAAGTACATAATTACCCTCAAAACATTTGATTTAGAAAAAACTAGTTAATCCTAGGCCAAACTAGTTTGTCCTGAAATGGTAAATTTTTTTTATCAGGACAAACTAGTTCGTCCTAGGCTAAACTTGTTTATCTTAACACGCATTGCATCGGATAAACTAATTTAGCCTAGGAAAAACTAGTTTATCCTAAAAACTAGTTTGGCCGGTAACATATACATAAATATAGCCTCAAAAACGTCAGCCTTCGCAAAATCAACGCTGGAATATGTTATGTTTTTTTTTATAGGTAAAAGAACCTATCAATTTAGAGGCAGACGTGAAAAAATGATTTTTTACTCAATTTTTAATTTACTTTTTGTAATATTGCAATTTTTAAATGCCGCAATAACTAAACGACAGATGTTGTTTTTCCTGTTATTTATGACAAAGTCCTTAAAACTAAAGCATTCTGCCTGACAATAAAATTACTTAAATTTGCATATATCAACAAATAAAAAATAAAAATTTCATTGTTCTTAAATGCAGTCGCAAAAATGTCTGCATCTTGCATTTATTTGGTTTATGTGCTTAGACGCGCATTTTCAAAATCAAAAGGCAGACGCGACGAAAATGTTTATAGTAGCTTTTTTTAGCAATTTTAAAGAACTTACAATTAATAATACACTTACAATGCAGTGGCAGAGGTTGATCATAGTATTTATATTACTTAGAATTTAACGAATTTCAACATCTGCTGCATGTTAAAATCATATAATAATTTCAGCCAGCGGCTTCCTAGCTATAAATGAGACCACAGAGATCATAAATTTGTGACTAATTTGAGATATCATGCCGCGAGTGGCATTTTTTATTTTATAAAAAATTTACTTAACTTTTGCTGATTTAAGGCTGATGATTCATACTTAACGGCATGAAACGGAACGATATAACTAAATGTTAGAACACACAAAAGAATGCGTATATTTACGAATTGAAACAATACAAATATACATAGTAAGTACTTAGTACTTTTTCATTGTGCTTTTCTTTTCAGAATGTTAATATCACTTGGATTTAAATTACATTGTAGTCGTATGTTTCGGAGTATGTGATTGTAAATTAAAATTTTTGCTAATCACTAAGTGTCATAACAATAAATTCCTTTGCAAAACAACATGAAATATTAGAAATTTTAATTAAATACACAGCATGATGTTAAGCAACAACTCGTCATAATTATCAAACTGTCAATTAACTCAATATTAATTAAGTATTCAATTTACTTTTGAAATATATGTGGTAAGTAATAATTATATTCAGTTTTCATAAGCCCATTAACCTATAACATTGCACAAACATAAATATGCGAGTGACATTTTCAATTATTTCAAAGATTTTCACTATGGCTGCAAGTTAAATCCATTTGATTTAAATTTCTACCGCAAAGTACGACAATTGTGGGAATATATATAAAATTTTTGGCATAGCTTTAAATGAATGAATGCATAGGAATTGAACTGCATTGAAATGAATTTAATATCAAATAAAATGCAGTTATTAAACCAAGTTAATGCCATTCAATTGAGAAGGGAATATTAGAATTTTAATAAAATTTTAATACAAATTTCAAAAACGTATAACATTCGACAATTCTTTACTCATAGTTTGAATTGATATAAATAGTTTTGATTTGCTTTTAACAAAAGCACTTAGCGCTATTTTAGCAACATTACTTACCAATAATATTTAGCTGAAAAGCCATTGACATTTTTGGCTCCGTATTAACTTGACATTCGTAAATGCCACTATCACGTGGTTGTGGCGCCTTCACATGTAATGTCCATTCACGTGCATCTTTCGTTTGGGTAGCCTGAAATCGAATCGAATTAGAGAAATTATATAAAAAGTACTTAAATATATAAATTTATTTATTTTATTTATGCCCAAAGTTATGAGAAAGTAAGGCTAAGGTTGCTTTTTTTTTTTTATATAGATCCATTTAATTCAATTGGCTGCCTCTTAATGCAAGTCAGTTATTTGCAGCTGATCGGCTTTTAGTCAATCAATTAGCGTTTGGTTTTTATGCCAAATTTAATTGAATGAATACAACGTTTTTATTGCCACTATGCCCAATACCTTTAATCCTTTGCGCTGTTGTATGCGTACTCACCTCAAAACGTTTGTCCGATGTGTAACTGGATGTGGCTACTGTAAGGATATGCAGATCACGTTTACGTATCCAGGATACCTGCGTAGCATCATATGTAAAGATTAAAAAAAAAAGAAAGGAGTAGGTTGTATAAATAGAAATTGATTAATTAATGGCAATTGATATATGTAGGTAGAAGAAATCTTTTCACATATGTATATGTGAGTAAAATCCTTTTAAAGGAATATTGCAAATAAGTGAAATATGTAAGAGTCTTAGTTGAAAATTTCATCTTTATATGCGAATAATTTTTCTAATAAATGGTGGCGATTTTTGATATTTAAAGCTAAAAAGTTAAATTTTTTCTTTATCCAATCATTCAATCTTAATTTTTCTTACAGTGTACACAACTTACCGACTTATCATTCAAATGATTTACGCGACATTTAATCGTTGCCTCCGCTTGCCCAGTACGCGTTGTTATATTACGCGGCATACCAAAGTCAAAAACCGGTTGTTTATCCACTTCCGCTTCCGTTTCAATTACCGCAGCAACAGCAGCAGCAGTACGCGCCACGTCAATTATGGAGAAACTCTTCAAGGTGTGATTTATAGTCAACGTCTTTTCAATTGCCGCAAGTAGTTGGCTTTGCTGTTGACGTTCTTCAAGTTCCTGCTGCTGCGGATGTAGTTGGAGATTTTGCTGCTGTTGCTGCTGCTGCTGCTGTTGCTGCAATGCTGTGTGGTTTTCAGCTGTTGCTATTGAAATATTCAAAGCGTTTGTTTGAAGTATCGCTAAAGTGTGAGCAAAAAAGAAAAGAAAAATGGAAAATCACAAGAAAATAGAGACAAAGATGATGATAAGAGTTACGTTTAAGGTTAAAAGCTTATGAGTTGCTTCCAAAAGTGTCTGAAGGGAGCAAAAGCTACTTAAGTTGATGAATTAAATTGCAAGAAAACAATTTAATATTCATTTTAAAAGAATTTCTCGCTCTAACACTCAGAGCTGCCGTTGGAACTTAAAGGATTGGGTTAAATTTCATTAAAACTTCGCATAATATTCGGCTTGTTGTTTAATAAATTATATTAAATATTTCCAAGAGAATAAATTAATTGATATCTTGGTTAAACAAAAAGTTTTACTTAAACGCTAAGGCAGCATGTTCTTTTAGTTGATTTTCCAAAAATTTTTCCTGGAAACAGCTGTTGAGAAAATCAATCATCAAACTAATCCAAAATAATATGCCATATGAATTTTTCATTAAATTCGCAAGCAGAGCACTTGTGCGTTTCACGTGTGCGTTGCCACAGGCATCATCAGCTATTCCACTGAATTTTGTTTATGCTAAGAAGTGAAAATATTTTGAGCTTCTTTATTATTATTGTGCAGATAAAATTTGTTCAATGTAAATAGATATCATATTTGTAGAAGTCAATTTTTGTTCTGTTTTTACTCAAGACAAATTTTCCTTAATATGACTCTTGAAGTGCTTTAAATTGAATTCTGTGCACGCTTTGCCTCTTCCACTTTTTTTAAGCTATGTTTTTTGTTCCTGGTTGAAATACACTATCAGATAGAGGCCATAACCAAGAAACAAACGAAGAGAACGTGGAAGCCGGATGCAGAACGTCTAGAAACATGTGGCCTAAACTGAATCTTGGAATGACACAAGCTCTCTTAAGATTCAGCAGAAAAGAGCAAAGATTTGTTGTAGAAGTACTGATGGGTCACTGTATTATTGGACCTAAGGACGCCAAATATGGTGCCCCATTCAGAGATTTCTGCAGGAATTGTGAAGATAAAGAAGAGGATGAGACTTTTAAGCACCTACTCTGCGAATGTCGCGAGCTAACGAGTAAACGAAGCAAATATTTTGATTCTACATTCTTTGTTGGTCTTGAGGAACTAGCCGAGCTGGAGCTCACCAGCATCCTCAACTTCCCGAAGGCTTATAGTGAAGGCCCCCATTCAATAAGATAATTTATACGATCTTGATTTCGTGATCTCTAAGGACGTGATTTTAAAATTATACCGGAAATAAAAATAAAATCGCGTACTATTTGCATTTCAATAAAAAATCTCTTTTTTTTTTCCAATCTGAAGCTGAATAAGGAAAAGATATGATCGTATGTAGGGAGCTCTGTGGCACCGTGACAAGGCCAATTGCATAGATTTTGCTTCAACTAATTGTATAGCTCAAGAAAAAACATTATATAAAGATCCTTTTTGTTTCTTTTTTTTAATCAGGTTCCGTGTTACAATCGTTTTCTTGTTGAAGTGTCTTATATTTGTTTTCTCAGTATTTTTTTCAAAACTTGAATTAAAAATAAATTCCAAGTTTTAACACCTCTCCTTAAATAAATACCCAACTCCGACAGGAATACAAAAATTAAAAAAAAACTTTCATTATATTGTCTGTGGATTCACTTAGATTTTTATTCTCATGATGTTAACAGAATTTTATTTTCAATTGACAATTAAGAAGTCAATGTCTCTGCAAAATCTAGCTAAAATAGACTCCAGATACTACCCAGCATACATTTTTAATCGTAGAAGAGTCATGTTTCAATCGCCATGACGATAATTTCGATTACGCACAAGTTCATATTCTGAACGATAATTTATTAGAGAGGAAATGTCCAGAATGTCACCAAACTCACTTTATTATTTCAATAATGCCTAAGATGCCAATTTAACTCTGCCAAAAGAGTTATAAGTTCATCACATGGTAGACGCAAAATTCTTTCATATGTTGACTGGGAAACACCACTACTAAACAATTATTGAACATTTACGCTAACACTAAGGCACATCATTCAATTAAAAGCTGTGATTCTGAACAAGCAGACAGACACGAGGGAAAAACAGAAACTCTCTGAAGATGTACGATAGGTATGCCAGGGCATGCAACAACATCTACTGCTGCAGCAATCGACAACATCAGCCACACATCAATGCAATTAATTTCTAATTGAAAGCCGCCAACACCGCGCACACACACACACAGAGATTTGCACTTGCACACAAACATAAATAGACACACACACTTTACACTCTTATCACACGCACAAAATTGCAATGCCGCATGGATGCTGGTGGAAAAAAAAAACAAAAAAACTTCAAACATTCTACAACAAAAACAGACAGACGAAGTGCAAAAGAAGCAGAAAAATTAAGTGTAACCGCAGCAAATTAAAGTGCTTCTGTGCACACAACGCATACTCACGCAAACACACTTGAACTAACAACACACACACTTGCTCGGATGTGTACGCACACGTATGCAGCAAAATATACAGCACATCGTTGCGCTCCAGTTTCACTTTTGTCTGCCTCTGCAAACGGATGTGTGGAGTTGTTAAGTTTTAGTTAAAATTTTTGCATGTGTCGTAAGCTTTTTCTATTTTCTGTGCCTAAAAGTTCTTCGCTAACGCTTTTATTTGTTGTTGTTGTTTTGCTACAGGGCTGTTTCATCTTTTATGCTTTGTGTGCTCTATGTTGGTTGGTGCTAATTCAGTTTAATTTTATGGTTTCCCCAAAAATTAATATGAATTAATTGTTGTATGATTCTTACATTAAACTTGGATTGGCTTAGTCTTGTGTTTTGGTATTTGTTTAAATTTTAAATTGATAATTAAATTAAAAGTTCCCTTGTATTTTGATTTGAATTCAAAGCTCAAAGAAAAGTACAAAAATTTTACTGCAGCTAATTTTTACTTTATCTCAAATGATTTCATAAGATCTCTTGAGTGATTTTAAAATAAGGACGAAAAATAACTTCATAATATTTCTGCTTCCACGTAATCGTTATAGGTTCACAAAACTTAGCATTATAAATTAATACAAATCGATTTACATATACTATAGTGGAATGTTATATTCATAATTCAGTATTTTAACCAATTATCAACCATTCAAAAACATTACTTGGTATCACCAATCTCAAGTGGCATATAAAGGTGGCATATAAAGGTCAACCGTGATATGTTAAAAAGTAAAGATTTCATTGAAAGAGTTTTTTTTATTGAAAATATGACAAAATGACACATAACGTTTCTAACCCATATAAATGGAGCAAAAATTTTTAAATCAAAGTTATGCTAAAATTCAATTCTAAAATGTCGATTTACCTGTCATCTAAATACAGCATTGATATTGAAATCTTTGAGTAAAACAAAAAAAATAAGGTGTGCATTTGGCTAAAGTATTATCTCCTTAATATTAATGCATGTATATTTTCATTATATTCATTATTTTTGTATACTGCTATGAGAAGTTGCATTTAAATGAAAAATGAGAAATGAAACTTTCCGCAGAAATTTTCTAATTTTCCATAAAATTAAAGTTTAATACAATTTATTTCAACACACAATCAGAAGTCATCTTAAATAAAGAGACTTTCTGAAGTTTTTCGTTTCTCCTTCATTTGCAATACTTAGTTTTAGTTTTTTTTTTTTTTTTTGTTTATTTCACGACACTGTCACTATGTATTTTGTAACTTTTTTTCCGATCACAAACTAAGTGTCACTTCTGCTTCTCTCTTGCACAATATTTTATTTTTGTGGAACACACCCTCCCCCACTCCCCCACGCCCACTCAGTCTCTATTACAAATGATTGAAGTATTAGAAACCCAAGCAATGTTGACATTTTGTGCTTGTTTTACTGATTTGCAGTAGCAATTGCTGTTGCTGTTGCTGGCTGTTGTTGATGCTGCTATTGCTGCTGCTGCAGTTTCCTGTTGCATTTTTAACAACATTCTGTTATTTTTCTTGGTTTTCATTGTTATTTTTAGTTCTTATTTTTATTTTTTTTTTTTACAATTTTTTGTTTTGCTATTGTGTTGGTTTAATTGTAGCTGTTGTTGTCACACTTTGATAAACATCCGGTTGCAGTCGTATGCTCAGTTACACCCTCTATTACTATGTTTCTGTAGAGGTTTTTTGTTGTTGTTTTGGGGATTCTCTTGTGATAAATTTGTTACAATAGATATTTATAGTAGTGCTACGACAAAAAAATGGATTAAAGCATACGAAAATTCTGTCAAAATACTTAGCTCTGTACAAAGTAAGTATTTAAAATTTAATGAGACTTCTGTCTAATGCTGCTTTTAATACAAACTCCTTAAGATTGCTCTAGTTTTTACAATTTTCTATTGAAATTGGGTTTATTAATGATTTGTTATAGCACACATTGCAATTTGTTCATAAAATAAACTCATTAAATTTTCATTTATATAGCATGTAACGCCTTGTGAATCACATTTCTACTCCAAATACATTAGTTCTTCATTGAGATTGATATCGTATAATGCCGATCAAAGCGATTTATCATTGACATATAATGTTTTATATACAAAGTACATGAAATATTTATATTTTAAAATTTTTTTATGGTGTGAACTTAGGTGTGGTGGCGCAATTGATCTATATTTTTGCAAAAATTATAATGGCAATGTAATTACTGTAAAAAAGTTATTAAAACAAAAAAAAAATTATCCTGTCGAGCTAGCAGCAGCAATCAGCTGAAAGTTATTCTCGCGTATTATTAACCGGAACTAATTTCCTTTAATTTACATTAAAATAAGTTAAGATTTCAGATCATTTATGCCTTGGATTTGAAATTTAAAAAGATACCTTAAATTTGAACAATCACAAATTTAATGTTAATCATACGTCATGTTGTTCCAAAATGAAAACATGTAAGCATTTGGCATTTTTTGTTTATTACTTAAGTCACCACACAGTAAATGCCACCATATGCTGTGTTGATTTGTAAGATGATGAGCTAAAATAGGGGATAGGTGCATATAAGGAGTAATGTCTGCAAACATCTCCAATGAATCTACCGATGTCTAGTGTCTTTTTCAAAGGAAGAAACTGAGTTGGTGATCGATGACAAAAGATCAGCGATGAGAACATAAACTGCTTCGAAGACAAACTTGAGAACCTTGAGGAGCTACAGCATAGCACCAGTCTTCATCTGAATTAAAGCAGTTAACAAATTCACAGATAGCGCGGTCACAGCAGTAGCTCAAATTCCAACGAGCGAAGTATTCACTTACTTATTTAAGCTACAAAGACGATGCCATGACTAAGAAATATCAAGAGCAACAACAAGCATACTTTCATTAAAAAGATGAACATATTGGCTTCATTTCTCATTGAATAATGCGCACAGATAGATATCCAGTGGAATGGAAACTCTGTTGACTAACACTAATTAAATCAAGTTCATAAACATAAACCAATTCCACATTGTGATATATTATTCTTATATTTTATTTTTATTACATTAAAATTACAACAAGCGCCCTTAGCTTTGCCGTCTGCTTACATAAAAATATACCTACGTACACTCAAGTAATACCAAGTGGCTACACACTTACGTTTGATTTATACACCAATACACACACAAACTGCTACTTCATTTGAAGCAGAAAGTATCTTACGATGCTGCTGTGTGTCGTCTGCTTGCTGTTTATGCAACACTAATAAAATTTAAAATTTTATCTTTACTGCAAACGAATTTCTTTATGGTTTTGGTATGACTTTTTTCTGATGATTTTTCTCTTTTATTATTTGACTTTTTTGGGTTGAGTTTACTCAAGCTTATCCAGCAGCAGCGCATATGATATCGGTCAGAAGATAGCAGCAACAAGAGACAGCAGGCAGCTACAAAGTGCAGTTGACAACACTCGTAGCAATAGCGTTGAGTGTTGTACTGTTGCTGTTGTTGTCGCTGCATTTCATCTAAGGGGATTGCAAAATGCTTTACAAACGTCTAGCAAAAAAAAAAAAAAAAAAAAAAATCACAACAATTTCTAGTTCAAGCACAGATTTGAAGGGATTTTGAGTTTTTGGTGTGTTCTCTTCTTTTTTTTTCTTCAATTGATTCGTTGTATGAATTTACTGCTGCTTGAATATCAAATCATACGGAACGAACAAACAAAAGTGCTGATAAGTGTTGGTAAGCAACACTTAAAAGTTTGATTTTTAAAAATTCAACTTCAAATTTTCTTGAAGTACGATTTGATTGTAGGAGTAAAGAGAATCACATGTTGGATAAGTTTATTGGTTATGGTACTTGCACTGTAGAGCTCTTATTTTGTCATAAGTGAATTTAAGTGTTGATGAACACACTTTATTGAGCAGAACTTTTGTCTTATATTGAAATAAATTTGACATTTTAGTTGACTTGGTTGTTGCTCTCTGTTGAAAAATTATTATAAACTTGATGTGATAAAAGCTTTATGGAATAAGTTTATGCAACTAGGAAAATACGCATACCATTACAACTCTTCTTTTTCGCAATATTACTGATCCTGGAAATATGGCTGGTCTTATAATCATCTCTCTTTGTTTTATCAGAGTATAAACAATTAGTTTTTTTAGTAATATAAAGAATGTATCAATAAGACTTTACGTTGTTGAAATATAGTAAAAATACTTTACGAGTACTAAGTATTTAAATTCCTGTATTGAATTATATTATTTATAACAAGGATGCGCAACCCATAGCTCGTTTGGCTCTTCCAGCTCTTACAACAACAACAAAAAATATCAAGCTCACTTCGAGCTCATTCCGTTATTTGAGCTAAATCATTTTGGATCGCAATCACCGCATGTATGTTGTTCCTGTAATTTTTTCTTCAACGCATCGACTCGTTCAGCTCATGCCGTTACTCAAGTGAAATAATTTTGGTTCGCTATCGTTGCATTGTTTTTGTTTTTGAAGTTTTGTCTTTCACGCATTTTATGGTTTGTGTGATTTTGTTTTCAATTCATTTGCTCCTTGAGCTTGAGATTTTTTTATTTTGTTTTCCTTTGTTTCCATGCAATTAACTTGCCGCAGCTGGGACAGTCTTTTACAAACCGAACGAATTTTGTCAAAAATTGACCGACACATTTTTGATTTGGCTGAAATTTTTTTTTATGGGTTTTGTATCGAAAAAGAAGAGATACGTATTCTAGAATTTAAAAAAAAAAATTTTTTTTTTCAAAATAGTAGTATGTACAATCATTTGGTAGTTTTACCTGGAAAGTTTTCCGGGAGTTTTGAAAATGGGTAATTCTTATAGATTTCGATGTGCTACGATGTGATACGTAATCTCTACTTTTTCGATTCAGAACCAATGAAAAAAATTTCAGCCAAATCAAAAATGCGTCGTCCGAAAAGTGTTCGGTTTGTAAAAGGCCGTCCCAGCTATTTAAAAATTTTCATCAAAACGAGGAATTTTTTCGCAAAATATTTCGGAGTTTTTTTTATACCAGAATTGATGTTGTTGTAACCAGCTTTCGAAAAAATTGTTTGTGCGCATCTCCGATTTAGATTATGGCAACATACGTACAGAAGTATTGTATAAAAATGAATATGAGTTAAATGTTCGCTACGGCTTTTTGCAACACAACTTCACGCGTTCGTCTACAATCTCTAAGACATTTCGGTAATATTGGTTCTCTTTAAAAACAAATTTTTAAAACAATTAGATGGTTTCGGAAAAGACAGAAATTTTTTGTGTAACATACTTTCGCAGTTTATTTATTTAATTACATCAGTGATGTACGAATTTCTACTGGGTACGTTTAATATTTTATACACATCTATACACATGTTTTTTTTTTCGTTGGAATTCCTACACACATTTATACATATACTGGCGCGAAATATTTGTTGTAAATGTCAGCGTGCTGTCAACTTTTGAGCACCTCAGTTGGTCATCCCTAGTGTAGGGTATTTAGTTTTTTGCGATATCAGAAGATCACGCCCTAAATAGTTTTTTTTATTTCCAATAATTTTATTTAAACATTACATACAACTTTTTCTCAACTTAGAATATGATATTGACTAATGTTCCTTCCGGAAGTGGAATTATTTTCATAAAGACTTTATTTTACTTTAAATTTTGATTTTAAACTTTCCTTATTTTGTTTTGTATATTTATAATAAAGATTAGAAAAAATAAATTATAAAACTTTTCTCTACTGTTGATTTTAACAGCTACACTTCGTTTGCAACGCCACACTTGCACTTTTAATATGTACATAGATGTTGTATTAACAAAGTCAACAACTTCCGGTTATGACACAGCTTCCGGCTGCACACTGTCAGCATGTTGTAACTTTGCAGTTGAAATTGTTATGCTTTGTGAAAATAAAAAAAATCACACAAAAAGCTATGCTGATTTGAATTGAATTTTACGCATTGTATGTGTCCATTTTAAATTTTGTTGCAAGGATATGTTGAAATTCGAAAAAAAAATTGTAGCCCAAGGGAGATTTCTGCTGCTAAGAAATAATGAATGAATTGAACAATATTTGATTGCATTTAGTTGCAGGAAATTTACATTGAATATGTTAAATATTTGCATGCTGCATTTCACGAGCATTTAATTTTTATGTCAAATGGCTTTAGCAGTAAAGTGGCTGATTGAAATAGTAATTAAGTTTGCTGAAAGTTTAAATAAATATCGAAAAAAAAGTGAAATTGTGGAAATTAAAAAATTACTGAAAGCATTTTTTTTCAATCACCCTATGACTGCATATCTACTGCGCTAATCTACAGAGCTTATACTTTTTATTAATTACCATAAAATTTGTTTTTTCAACGGCATATTGCGAAACATAATTTTTTATGATTTTTAAATTTGTTTCAATTTATTTTATGGCTACCAAACAACAATTTTATTTTATTACTTACAACACTCTGGCATCAGCGCCAGCCAGGCATTTTATGTAAATATTTATTTTCACAATTAAAAAAACTGTAATAAAAATTCCAAATTGTTGTGAAATATTTACGTTTGAAAATGTTTTTTTTTTTGCCTTTTTTTGCTTTAATTAATTAAAAACGAAAAAAGATATTTTGATAAAAAAATAAAGAAAGAAAAATAAAAAAGGAAAAACAAACCAAGTGTCAACAAAGTTCATTTGGCTGACTGACAGTGTTGATGATGATGTTGTTGTAGATGTTGATGTTGCTGCTTCATGTTTACTTGCGCATGAAATGTTGCAACACCATTTCAGTAAATATTCAACCGGAAAATGTGTTAAACATAAAAATTGTGTGTTTTCAAAGTGTTTCTTTATATACAATACATATATTATCTATGTAATTTATGATATTCAGATTAATACCTCCTATAAGCAACTTCTTTTTCGGAATAAAATTTTATTTAAATTTGAGTTTTTGTTCCACTTTCTTAAAGATATTTCACAAAACTATTTTTCGTTTTATTTCCATGGATTCGTTAAACCAAAACACGCGTTGATATAAGAATTTGCTGGCTTTAAAACCTCTAGGCCTCTAATGGAATAGAGTCATAAGAGGCGCAGATATTGAATTTTTTGTAATTGAGTCTTCCTGTTGTGGATCCTCTTATTCTCAGTGATGGAAACTAGAATATAGAAACTAGTAGATAATGCCTTGATGCCAAAAAAAATATTCATCAATAGATTTTGATGTCCACTAGGGTGGTGCAAAATATTAATGTAGCTCCGAACTTCGCTCACCGGGCACCCCAAAAGTTTCGCATTGGTGCCAATAAGAGTCACGTAAAATTTGGTCCATTTCAAAAAACATTTGATGGACCCGCAACTGTTTTGAAAACTGGAAAATGGTCCTTCATCTATCGAAAATCATTAATATCTCCCCGAAGCTACCTCGTAGAGGGATCAAATTTATGATAAGGTCCCATTATTTTTTCTCTTCCAACATTTTTCCCAAACGTACTTACCCGCTATCACCACCCTTTAGGGGGGCTACCCTACAAAAATGACATTCTTGTGAAATTATGAAATTTACTCCCCCCTCTTATCAGACGCCTCTGGAAGGGTTAAATGTTTGACCATTTTCTATTATTTTTATTCTCCCAAACTTTTCTCTTGACACATCTACCCCCTATCTGCCACCCTTTTGGGGGTCTCCTTACAAAAACACAAAAAATTTTGAAAAATAGTTCATAGCTCCCCCGAAGTGACCCGTTGAGGGTTCAGATGTATCACCAGGTCCTATTATATTTTTTTTCTAATATTTTTCCCAAACGTACCTATTTTCTATCTGCCACCCTTTTGGGGGTTCCCCTACAAAAAACACAAAAATTTCGAAAAACAATTCATAGCTTTCCCGGAGTGACGCGTAGAGGGTTCAAATGTATTAGCAGGTCCTCCCTACATTTTTTCCAAACATACTTACCCCCATCTCAACCTCTTTGGGGGGATCGCTTTGAAGAAATGATGAAATTTTCAAATCAAATGTTTTCTAAAATGGACCAAATTTTACGTGGTTTTTATTGGCACCAATACGAAACGCCATTGTTAAATTTATCCTCTTTCGCAGAATATTAGCTTTATTTCGGACTGGGTTGTTTTCTGCAATTTTTCCTCTGTATATTGATTTTAAATTTGACTTGCTTTATTGTTGGGAACAAAAGTACAGATCTTTGGTATCTGAACAAATGATAGCAATATACTTGCTCTTTTGTGGGCAGAAGTCTATATGTATTACATTGTAATGAGGCTCGATAGACTAAACAAAAGTTAAAGAAGTTAGGCTGCTGTAAAAATTTTCCGAAATAAATTTTTTTTATTGGCTTAAAAATTACATACTAAAAGAGTTATGACGGGAAAAAATATTTAAGAATTCGAATTTTGGCGGTCCCTGCTAATACCTGTTGGTAACAAACCAATGCCTTCCAAATCGTGATTGATTTCAAACACAGATTGTCGTAAGAAAAAGTACATGTCATATCGTCTGCATATACTATAGCCATTACCAAACGATTGCGATCTGCTCTACGCTCTTCAAAGTAATTTAAAACTAGGTGAAGATCTAAGGTGCAGTAGGAGACAGCCGCCCCCGGCGTTAGGACATGGATTACTTTCCATGATATGCATTGACTGGTACAACTAAACCTTTTATGAAATTTATTATTTTTTTCCTATTATGAAAAAAAAACCCATTACTTTCCATA
Source organism: Meiosimyza platycephala (assembly GCA_963662105.1). Lineage (NCBI taxonomy): Eukaryota > Metazoa > Arthropoda > Insecta > Diptera > Lauxaniidae > Meiosimyza > Meiosimyza platycephala. The sequence continues at coordinate 16,743,722 of OY759210.1, forward strand.
GATATTTTTATTTTAAGTTATTAAAACCTTCGCGCTCTTTCAGCTTAATTGTGATAGCGTTTTAATTTTTAATTACAATTGTGCTCAACGCACACCGGCATAAATATGTTGACAGCAGTGGACAAAAGGATATCATCATCTACAGTACACAAACAAAAAAAATAGCAACTTTAATGTGATACCATGCAACAGATAAATAAAAAAGTCTGCAAAGCTGTAAAAGTTTGCATCTCATTGAAATTTATTTAATGGATGAAAATCAATACAAAATATATAAATATAAATTAATTTTTAATGATTAAGGATAACAAATAGCATATTGTGTATAAGGTAAACGAAATTCTTAAAATGAAATGAAACAAAATTATTTATGCAACGAAATTTATTAAATATTATTTAGACGCCATAAATCGCTTCCGTCAGAATGGTGCACGAAAATGGCCAGATTTATGGAAGGGCTACTCATAGATTTTGAGCTCTTTTTATCATTAGCAGTTTGTTTTTAGTGGAACCAATTGGAGCAAGTCTGACAATGTGCAACGTAATTTTTCAAAACGACTTTAGTTTAAAACAGCCATCACAAACGATAGAAAATAACAACTTTTCATATAATTTTTAGTCGTTTAAAAAGCTACGATTTTAATTCATTGAAATTTAAAAAACATTACATTAATGTAAAATTTCAATACCTTACTGAACGTGAACCAAGCTCAAACCAGCAGCGAAAAAAAAATATGTGCAATAAAGGTATATAGTTTTGTAAAAAATTATTTATTATTTTACAGCTCTGGAAAGTTTTTTGTTTGTTTTACCATGCATGCTACAGATTCCTTTTCTGCAACACTCTCACAGAAATTAAAAATTCAAATTAAAAAAAAAAAGTAAAAATATCACTACTCTGCAAACTATAGAGATAACAAGTGCCATCCATTGCACAGGATGTAATTTTTAGTTGCAAGTACTTCATTTTCATGTGTAGTCGTCACGCTGCTGGTAGCGCATATGGGTGTCTGCCATAACAAGGGTCAGCTGCATTCCAGTAGGTGTTAATTTATAAACGCTCTGCCATGCACAAGTGCGAGTAGCTAACAGTCATAAGCGGATTAAATTTAATTGCAAATTGAAGCTTTCCATTTCAAATGGATTTTAAGTTTTGAATAGAGTCACACTGGCAGTTGCAGTTTGAAGTGCTTTCAAGTGTAAAATGTATTAAAATTTTCTAAAATTCTATGTTACAAAATTTTATTTAATTGTATGACACACATGGTGTACAACTTAATGTTGTAAATTTTAACTTCATTGCTACTTAATTAAGTTGAAAATTAAAAAAAAAAACAAAATGTTTTCAGCTAAAACATTTTAATTACTTCATTAGAATTTAGCTCACATAAAAGAAGAAGCCAGTATAAAATCGTAAAAATTTACTTAATTAAAAGGTCGAATAAGTTTTTACAATTTAAATGGTTTATTTACAGCTGATTTACTATTGAGACATTCCAAAATTTCTTAATAGTAACCGGGATACGATATTTTGTATGAGCATACTTTTGAATAAGACTTAGAAAACATAATTACAGTGTTTTTTTATTTTGTTTGTATTGCCTAATGAGCTTTAGTTCACCATACTCGAGGCTCAAAAACTGAAATTTTGCCAAATGGACTATTTTTTGAAAATTTTTTGAAATTCACTCAAATATTCTAGGCAGGACAACCATTTTAACTTCATTAAAAGCGAAAACTTCAGAACTTGAAAAGCTTGAACTAAATAAGAAAAATATATAAAAGCATTGTACGCACATATAACTTTTTCGCTGACAAAGTCAAGCAAACAAAACATTCAAAACCCACAAAAGTAGCTAGCGAAAAAGCTATATATGCGTACAATGTCTTTATATATTTCCCATGATAAAGAATTAATACGAAAATAACGGTAAAACAAAAGTATGCAGAATGCAAGCACGATTTTTAGAAAGTAATTTGGAATGTTGCTTTTGTTATTTGCTTTGAAAATAGTACCGTAGAGTGGCTTGGCAATGATGAAAAAAAAATTTCAAATTTATTTTAACAAGCATCATGTCATTTCTCTTTCATATTAATACAAATCCACAGTAAAATTTTAAGCGTAAAAAAATTTGGAGTTTTCAAAAAAAATCAGCCTTGTTTTTTTTTTATAAAAAGTGCATAGCTCCACCAATTTTCAAGAGTCAAACTCGATTCGTTCGACTCAACTAATGATCATTGCTTTCATTGTCCGTATCATACGTTTGCAACTAATGAGTTTCGAGCTATTCGTCTGTTCGAGATTCGACTTTTTTCGCACTTTACTGCACGGAAATTTTTATATCATTTATTCGCGCGACTTATGCGCAGGCAAAAACAGAAACCAAATAACGAGTTTTGAGCGAAAAAATCAAACTATGCAAACTGAGTTGAGTCGATTTGAGCGAAGAAAAGATAATCGTTATTTTTAAAGAGAACTTTCGGAAGGACGATCAGTCGCAGTCAGCTAAGTCGTTTGTCCCTTTGATAGAATGTGATTTAACAATTATTTGCTTAGCATTTGAAATCATACCACTGCTCACATTACATTACATTCTACTGCTGCACACACATGCATTACAATATTCCTTACCACTTTTAAACTACTCTCTAATATCATCAATTTTATTATGGTTGATTTAATTCGACTTGAAACATACAGTTAAATAGTTTTCAATATCAAATGCTATGATATGATATTGCGCTTATTTTAACACTCAAATCATATATGTAATATGTCGAAGTGTAATTGAAAATGATATAAATTGAGCAATCATAATGACGTGACCCACAAAACTTAATCAAAGGTTTAGTAGCAGAAATGATAACCTAACAATATGAATTCACACAAATATCATCAACGAACCGTTGGTGGAAGCATCAAATTGCAGCAAACTGCAATCCATTTTAATAACCCGCGCTGTCCAATTGCTCTAAGCGCACTCAGCTGTTAATTATGATTTATGTTGTGTGCCAAACAGCCACACGCCACTATTATTGCAATGATCAACGCATCATAAAATTGTGGGTGTTGCAAACACTATGCCCATTGATTCATTCATTCATTCATTCATTCATTCATTTATTTTGTCAGTTGGTAAAGTGAAGCCACATGAATTTGTGTTGAATCAAAAGAATTGGAAACGCCTAACTGCATAAATGAGCAGGAATTTAATTTTAAAGACCACGTTGGTAGTGGTTTTTTTTTTGCTGTGAATGGACTTAAATGTGTTGCTTAACATATATATAAATGATGCAACATGATGTCGTACCAATGCAGGAAATAGTGCTTTAAGCTTTCACATAGCATGCGAATATATAGGGCACTTCAAGGGAAATATACTATGCATGTAAGGATATAATGCACAGTGGTGCTAAATCAATGTAAACTATATATATACTATTGCAATCACCACGCGAAAAAATTATTAAATTTAGACCGTTGCCACGCCTACTTCTCGTAGGAGCTAAAACCCTACATGGTCATCATTGCACACACGATAATGAAGCTTTATATACCAATATTCTTTGCTTTTACAATAATATACAATAAAAAAATAAGTAAGAAACTGCCACGCCTACTGGCTAAACAAGTTAAATCATGAAATGGGCATGACTTTTTACTCAACACACACATGACCATGAAATTGTAGACACTGACACATATTCCAATCAAAGTTAAAAGAGGTTGAAAAAATGGGAAATATACAAATGTATATGGAATATATTGGGAAAAGTTAAAAAGTTGGAAAAGTCAAAAAAATGTGGACAATTTTTGGAAAAATAGAATAGAAATGCATAAAACCAAATATGACACGCCCACTTCTCCAATTCCACCTACTTTTAGTTTAATAAATTATATTTGTCATTGACATCCACATACTAAATTGTATAGTTTGTGATATATGCCTTAATTAACCTTAAAATTTAGGGCGGTGACACTCCCACTGATAGAATCGAGACTGATTTTGATTCAGAAATATCTAAAGAAATCTGTTTTACCGAATTTCAGTGTGATTGCTCATATATTTCGATAGATACGTCACTTATGGTATTTTACTTGTATGGGTGGTGCCACGCCCAGTGATGCTATTTTGTCCGCTTTACATGCTGACATACCTTACAGCAAGTTTCAAATCAATTGCTGCAATAGTTATCTTAAAATATCACTTCTAACTTTATGTTAATATGGGAGTTGCCACGCCCAATGATAAAATCCCGTCCTAATTTATTTAAATTTATAGCTTATAATAATTGACATCTATTCACCAAATTTTATGAAAATTACTCTCATTGCACACTATCTATAGCATTAAACGTTTTTTGCTTATATGGGAGGTGCCATGCCCACCGGTTCTACTGTGCCAAATTTTCCTAATAAGATACCTTTTAGCAAGTTTTTTGCTTATATGGGAGGTGCCATGCCCACCGGTTCTACTGTGCCAAATTTTCCTAATAAGATACCTTTTAGCAAGTATAGTACTAAAGTACCATACTAAATTTTATAACGATTACGTTGTTAGTTCTCTAATTATAACGTTTATAAATATTTTGGGATGTGCCACGCCCCTCAACGAGTTTTTTCAATATATTGACGAAGCTTGTATTGATGACTGCTCTCAGTGGTATCATCCCTAAAATTTTTATGAAAATCGAATGTGCCAATTTTGAATTATACGAAATCAAAATTTTGAATTGTTTAAAAGTGACACGCCTACTTTTCCAAAACCGCCCTTTTTGAACAAAATTCAAGATATATATGATCTGTATCCGTTTACCAAAATTTCATCACAATATCTTGCACGGTTTATTTACATAGAGTATGGGCGGTAGGCGTGGTCGTCACCCGATTTCGTCCATTTTTTTATGTTAGCTGCTTGCAAGCCGGTGAGACCTGTGTGCCAAATTTCATTAAATTAGCTTGCTTAGTTTTCCCGTAAACGTGATTTCAACAGACAGAGAGACAGACAGACAGACGGACATAACTATATCGACTCAGGTGGTGACGCTAATCAATAATATATATTTTTTTTTTCTGCATGCCACGCCCCCTTCTATGCGTTACAAACGGAATGACAAAGTGAATATACCCTCTGTGTAGGGTATAAAAATAAGTATGCAATAACCTTTTCTAGCACAAATATATTGTTTTAAAATAAATTTCAATAAAATCGGTTCAGTATATTTTGCGCCAAAGCGTTACGAAGCATTATTATGTAAGCAATTTTATATAAATACGTAGCATAGATGAAAAATATATTGAAAGAAGTAATTTTAAGTATTTAAAGTAAGTAAATTTTATTTCGCCCTACTGTACAGTGCAACGAATTTAATGAAAACGCATAGAATATATAGAGCTTCATTTTAAATGACTTCCTTAGGGCATAAAACGACCTTGGGCTTTATCATTAGATGCTATGCCACATCTATCACACCATTCCAAATAATATAACAATTTCGTACACTGTACAAACTTGAGGCATAATTCTGATGCTGTAAAAGATAACCAAAAGGCGAATTCTTCGAAGGCTAGTGTTAATACTACCGCTGCCTTGCTAACTGATGATGTTGGTCAACATGCCAACAACTACAACAACATCATTACCCATCCGTTCATAGCGATTTGTAGCTGATTACAGACGATTGCACACAACATCCGCTGACATTAATTAAGATGAAATTGTGCACTGAGCACAACGGCGACGGCAAGTGCTGGCCGTTTAGCGCGCATCGTGTCAGCAGCATTAGTGGAAAAAGTATACGAAAGACACCAAAGGGCAATCAAAGGGACGAGTGACCGTAGCCGCATTAAATTTGCACACAATTAGTTAATGCTCGATTTATCACTTGTGGTTGGAAATTCGCTGCCAACACGATTTGCAAGGAAATTTCCATGTGAACTCATTGTATCCGCATCATTCCTGTTCTTTAACTTAAGGGCTTTCAAGATGACGCAAAGCAATGAGACATAGTAGCTGACTGTTATTTTGGTTGTTGTTGTGGACGTTGTTGCTGCTATTGTGGTTGCTGTAATGATTTTGATTACAACAACTAATTAGAAAGTTTCCTCGCTCGGGAGGCAGGAAAAGCGTGATTCAAACTGATGCGCAGAGTGAGAATGTTAGTCACGCGTTTGATTACTAATTATGTCAAGGACTAATGGTTGGGTTTTTGTCGTTTGATAATTAGTTCCTGCCATTGATAGTTGGTGGAGCGATATAACTTTTTTGCATCAATTGAAATTCATTGAATACAAATGAAAATTAATTAATTAATTAACCTACATTTGAGTCTATTTAATAAAAAAAATAAAAGTTATTTTGCAGTGAAACGCGGTTTCAAGGATTTCGCGAGCGCCGAGACTTTCTTGGTTGGTTTCTTGTCTTGTAAATGTATTTGGTATTAGTGGTGCCTGCGGCTTCACACCTGCATGCCCTGTTATTTTTTTTTTTTATAATGAAATTACTTTATTAGCATCTCATTCTATGTTTTCTCTTCAAAAAAAAAACAAAAAAAAAAAAAAATAGAGTTTGTTCTTTTAACTTCGAAGCTTAAAAAAAAGAATACTTATAAAAAATAAAAAAATTAAGTATGCAATATCCTTTATGAGAACAAATGTGTCATTTTAAAAAAGAAATTTTTAAAATCGTTTCAGTATATTTTGTGCCAAAGCGTTACCAACGTTTCATGTAAACAATTTAATATAAATTGTGATATGACAGAAAATTCAAGCAATTTAATTTCGAAAAATCGAGACCACTAAGTCAACGTATGAATAAAATTTTCTGTTATTTAGTTACTCCCAATTTATTTCAGTAGAAATAATACCGAATTGCTAATTGTGGTTTTTTAGCCACAATACCTTCACTGGCTTACAACCCAAATCAGCTTGAGAGTGCCTATGCTAAATTTCCGCTGTATACGTTAGAGAAATAAAATGAAAAATCTACAACAATATTTTAAATAAATCCTTAAAAGAAGAGAATAAAAAGAATGTCGCCGCAAAGTTACAATATACCACATATACATTGACAATCTCTTACCATAAGTTTTGTTGACATTTATCCATTGCGATCAAAAGAGAAAAGTTTTATCCGTAGCTTGCGTTTTTTAAAGTTTTTTTTTAAATTTTTTTTTTATATTTTTTTTCTTAAATTCACTATTTTACTAAACTTTGTGCTCTACGCTGCATTTTTATTTTAGATCCTTTTGTCCACTCCTAAGTCAAATGCAAGCCAATTTATCACAGCGCACATTTTAGTTGCTCCTTTTTTGTTGTTGTTGTTGTTGCATGACGCTCCAAAAATAATTTGGGCTTTTATTGGGGTCATCTTTGGTCATTGCATTCTTTTAAGCGTTGCACGGCGCAACATTTATTGCTTATGTAGACATGCTGTGCTTATGCACTGAAACGTCGTGCTGCAACATCATATGTTGCACGATGTAAGAATTTGTAAATTTGGGGGTATTTTTGTTTTGAAAATAAGAGTTAACGAACAGATGCAATAACATGAAAGAACTGAAATTAATCGTTTCAGAAGCAAATGTTTAATGTTCAAATTCAACGTTTCCTAAACTTTACAAATAGAAGTCGTTCATATGTAAGCATTCTGAAGCGTTTCTGAAAGTTTGTAAAATTAACATTATAGAATTGACATCTTAAATATTTTGCAACGTTTAAGGAACATATAATGCAATGTTGCTGTAAAGTTTTAGAAACGTTTCAAATGAAATCAAAAGTTGGATATTGAAACACAATAGAAAGTTTTCTGAAATGGAAATGAAAGCTTTTTGAATCGTAACTGAAACTATGTAAGATTTCAAATAAAAGATTATTGGAAGGTTTACATAACGTTATCTGCCGAGTGGGATGCTACTTAACTGTTAGGGGATGTCCATTAATTACGTGAGTAAAAATAGGGGGGAGGGGGTCCGGCAAAATCTCACAAAGGGGGGGAGGGGCAAGGAAAACCTCACGACAACTTTTTAATGCATAGAATTTACATTAAAAATTGCAATTTAAATCTCACGGGAGCGAGGGGGGTCCCGCCAGATCTTACCAAATCTCACCAAGGGGAGGGGGGTCCGAATTTTCAAAAAAACACCTCACGCAATTAATGGACGTCCCCTTATCATATTTTTAATATTTTTGACACTTCGATACTATTTGATACTATTTAACTTTTAAAAACTTTCTGATACCACTTGTTACCATTATAAACTTTAAGATTTTTCAATACTTTTCAATTTCTTGGTACTAAAATTTTTATTTCTTATCGAGTTTTTGAGAACCCTTGAGATTAAATTTCAAATACTGTACATTATCACGTTGGCGACTATGCCAACTTGACCATCGTAGCCAAACGAATATGCATTGGCGGCATATTTTGTCCACTTCAGCAGTGTATGCTTTTACGCTGTCATCATGCATAATTCGTAGATGTCCTTTGAAAGGACATGCACACTGTATTTGTGAATAACTTTAAAATTGTGTTGCCTTTTCTTCAAAAAAAAAAAAAACAGTAAATCGCATATAATTCACGTCAGACTTGCCTTGTGTGTATCTTTTTTCTGTCTTTTCTTTTTATCCTTATAGTCCTTTTTTGAGCAGAAGGTAAATTGCCAAAATGTGTTTAATTAAGTCACAGTAGTGGCCAATGTACCTAAAAAGGGTATAAGGCCAACAAAAAAGAAAAGAAAAAAAAAGCACGAAATCATGTGTGCATATTATATTTCCACGTGTGTGTGTGTGTGTGCTTTAATCTGTGCATACGTATGAATGTGTAAGTCTATACATTTTGTTGTTTACTTTGCAAGCATAATCCTGCTCATTTTGTTGTTGGGTATTCTTCATTTCAACAGCAAAAAGTTTGGCTTTTGTTTGTACAGGATTTGATAGCATAGCTTTTGTCGTGATTGTTGCTGTTGCTGCTGTTGTTGTTGCTGCCTATTTGTTGGCAACAAACAAACAGAGTAACCGACTGGCATTAGTCATTCAATTGCGGAGTTATAAAGCATGCAGTAGTGAGCAGCGGCATAGAAACAGGTGGTAACAGTAGCAGTGGCAACTTGAAAGTGTATTAGTTTGTTTGTTTGTTTACTTGTATATACGTGGATATTGTAAGATAAAGTTTATTTTGAAAAAGCAGTACAGGTTGTATGTTGGCATAATACACTCAGAGAAAAAGAAAAAACACCTTTAATTTTCTTTGCTCTCATTCACGTGTGCTGTAATTGGCTTTGAATAAGGAAATTAAATTTTCCTTGAAGTCTTCATGTTACTGTAATGCGAAATATGGGGCATGTTACATTAGAATTAACTTAATCACAAGGGATTCGCACACAAATTAACTCAGGAATTTGCAGAGAAAAAATCAGAGATTTTAGCTGCATGTTGAATGTTTTGCGAATGGAAGTTAAACTTTATTGTTTTCTGTAAATTAAAGAGAATTTAAGAGCTATGTAAGTAAATACATGAACTAAAAGTAGTAGGAAAGTCATAAGAAATATTAATTATTTCCGTATAAAATTTTTATTTCAAAATACTGCTTCATACTTCATTTAAAAGTAGGTGTGGCATTTATATCAATAATTTGACTTCAATTATGTTTAATTTTTAGTTTAAAAGTTAAAGTGAAATATGCTGTACCATAAGATGAAAATCTCAAGGTGCCATTAGATTCATAAGGCAGATCATATATCTTACTATACAAAGGTCCCATTTTAACTTACATAGCTGAATAAGTCAAAAGTCAAGTTCGAGATCAAAGTGACCTCTAACATGAATACCTATCTGAACGTAGAATTTTGTGCTCTTCCGGAATCCGAAATAATCAAAAATATTGGTTTCCATTTGAAAAACTAAAGTTGACCTTCAAATAACCTTGAAAATGTAGGTCAAGGTCATGGTTAAGGTCATCGGCTTTGAAATGAAATCGAATTTGAAGGGATTGAATCAGTGGGCGTGGCAACTCCCACACAAGTAAAATACCTTACATGGATTATCTATCGAAATATGTGAGCAATCCCACTAAAATTTGGTGTAAGAATTTAGTTTATGAAAAGCTTTTTCTGAATCAAAATTGGATTGAATTATAATAGCGGATGTGCCACCGCCCTAATTTTTAAGACTAATTATGGCATATAGCGCAAACTATACAAATTATTATAATAAAATTTGGTATGCTAATGCCAATCACGAATATAATTTATTGAACCAAAAGTAGGCGAAATTGAAAAAGTAGGCGTGGCGTATTTAGAATTTTTAATTTTTTTCCAATTTTTTCAACACTTCGCATATTCTTTTGCCCTTTTTTGACTTTTTTCGAAATTTTCAACGTCTTTCAACATTATTCAACATTTTCTATATCTTTTCTAGATTTTCAGCCATATCAGTTTTCAATTTATTTATCGTTTATCAACAGCTTTGAATTTTTATCAATATTTTTTCGACTTCTTTAATTTATTTCGACTTTTTCGATAGTTTTTTGACTTTTTTTTTAAACTTTTTTCAACATTTTTCATATTTTTTCGACTTTTTTCAGTATTTTTCAAAATTTCTAGACTCCTTCAACCTTCCTCAACTTTTTTTATTATATTACATATTTTTCAATTTTTTCAGCGATTTTCAACTGTTTAAATATTTATCAACCTCTTTCAAATTTTCTCAATTTATTCAACCCATTTCAACTTTTTTCAAAACCTTCAATTAGTTTTCGACTTTTCAGCCTATTTCAACTGTTTTAACATTATCTAGCATCTCTCAGTTTTTCCAACCATTTTCTTATTTTTTCCAAACTTTTCGCCATTTTTCAATTTTTGATTTGGCTGATTCAATATTTTTCAAAATTTTTCTCAATCATAGGATGGAAACAAAAACTGAAAAATGATCGATCTTCTGGGGCCTTAAAGTGTTGAAAATTTCACACACATACAAAAAATGGTACGGCCAAGTATCAGGCCAAATGTTGGCGAATTTCTAAAAGATGGCGTGACAAACAAACAAACAAACAAGCAGAAGCTTCAAAGCGCTAAAAAGAGAGCAATATAAGTTGCCGCAGAGAATCATAACTATATATATATATAACACTATGTGTATAACTAACCAATAGTTGAAACGATTAGTTGAAATGATTTAAAGTGCAACTTTTTGCGAAAATTTTCTTAGAATTTTGTGCAGTGTATAAAATAGGCCCAAACAAAACAAAATAATTTTCGGTTTATATTAGAAAAACCATGAAATTTAAGCCAAAAAAAAAAACAAAACAAATTTTTCATAAATTCTACTTAAAAAAAAGGGAATAAAACAAAAAAAAAATCATTATAATAACTAGAGCAGCAACAAGCAATGAAAAATGAAGCTAAAGAAGATTTAAATTGCTAAAAAAAAATCCCACAAAGTTTTTGTTGCTGATTTTTTTCCAACTAATATGAATAAAATAAAGTTTAGATAAATGCGAAATCAACAGAAATTGCTTTTTTATGATGATGCATGGTCAAATGGAACACAAAATGGAGAGCATTACACTGCACCGCAGATTGTGTGTGTGTGTGTGTGTGTGGGTAAAGTATAAAATGAGTTTTTGAAAGCCAATAAAAAAGCATACACCGAATAAAGGAGCAAATAAGACAATTAGATATGGAGTGAATCATTGCGATTTCATAGTTACTACGTGAACAATAGCTTTATATTGCCAATTAAAGGAGTTTTTAGAAAACAAAATAAAATGGGTCAAGTCTTTTATAAAAATTTTAGGCAATATTGTGGAAAAACTTTTACAGAAAAATGGCATTGGAAAGTTTCATTTTAATGGGTGTGCTTTTAATTGAAATTAATATATTTTTTTGACTATCTTTAGTAGCGGCAATGAAATGCCGGAAAATCTGTTGTGAAGAATACGCTGCTGTTACACTTTAAATTATAGACGACTCTAACAAAAAAACTACTGTATCATCACATATTTTGGGTGATTCTTGAGAATCAGCATTCCTGCGCAATTTTTTATATTTCGTGCAGATCTTTCCAAACTTACTTTTGTTTTGATATAAACATATATCCTTAAGGTTATCAACTTAAAAATATTTATTTAAAATTTTTTATATTTAAATCTGACAATCTTGACTTAAGAAGTTTTGTTTCTTTAGGTATTTTAATTCAACGAAAATAGCTTTAATCTCTCTGGCAACCGCCAGTTTGTTGAATGTACAAAAAATCACATGCATCAGGATGAGCTAGCTAACCACGTGACTAAACAAAACAGTCAAAAGAAGGATAAGAAAGATCAAATCAAAATAAAGGATGTGCTTTGTGTAGCTTAAGCCATTCGTTTTTTGTTGGTAGCATTGTATTTTTTTTTTCCTTTTTTGTTGTTATTGTTACTGGCTAGAGCTGCTGTAAATTTGTATTTCTGAATTGTTTTATAGATTTTTGGCCAACTTTTGACTTTATGATTTTGACGTAGCAATTTGTGGGCAACTAAATCATATTTTTGTTACTGCTGTCTTTATCATGCAGCTGCTTCAACTTTTAATTGTAGATTTTAATATGGAGATTCCATTATTTAAAAAAACAGAGTTTGCCTTGAATTATTTATAGCTGAGTAAAATAGTAAATTGAAAAAAATTACCTGAATTTGCAAGGAATGTAAAGAAAACTTAAAGAACATTTTTTCAATGCTCAATAATAAAGCAATAAATTATATTCACAGTAAGTATAATTACAGTAGATCTCAATTAATATATTTTAAACCTCAGGTTAGGACAAGTTGAGCTCTTATATTGAATTTAATTATCAAGCTTCCATATGAAGGAGTTAGGTACCAAGGGTTCTCAGTGACATTTTGGGTCAAACCGAGTTAAGTGCAGAAAGGACACAAATGTGCAGCTGCTTCGGCTTTGTGAGAGAAAATCATATATGATTTAGTATATAAGCCACAAAAATAAAAAAAAATTCTGGCCTTAAAACCAGTGAAAGTTTTTTTTCTTTTTGTGAGCTTTAAAAGCTTTTGTGTATAAACATAATAAAAATGTTTCACAAGTTTTGAGCACGAAATGAATTTTTTGCTTTTTTTCCGATTTTTTTTTCAATGAAAAATGGTGAATAGCAAAAAAAAATGTATTTGGGCCAAATAAATGGTTTTCTTATTATTAACTTTAAGCTATTTTTGACTTTTAAATTCTGAACTGCTTTCGTGAATTTTACTTCTGTCACATAATATTATTTTATTTATGTTAACAGAGACGATAGTTATAGGAGAATTTGTAATTTCAATAAAATTATTTATTTCGCGGATATATCAAATCTCACTCGAAATCTCACTCAGAAAAATTTGGTTGAATAACTAGAATCAGTGATGACATTTTCGGTACACTTGCACTTTTTTCGGTACATTTTCGTCCTGAAAAATCGTCGTCGTCGTCGTACATTCGGTACATTTGCCGCATTTTTAGTATATTTGGCAAATTTTAAGCAAATTTTCAATACATTTTCGGTACATTTGGACAATTTATAATAATGATCTTTTCTTCTAAGTAAATCAAAAATGGAAATAATCGCAATGTGCAGACTTATAAAAAAAATCTTTTTTTTTTTAAGAAATTGAAAAATTTAATGTGAAATATATTTTTTTTTTGGATTAGTAAATTATTTCAAAATATTTCGTACATTTGAGTAAAATTGGGTGATCAAATCAAAAAAACACATTCGGCCTCTAAAAAGTACATTTCAAGTCTTGATGTACTGAACATTTTCACAAATCGCAAATGCCATCACTGACTTGAATTCGAACTCGAGCAATTTAAAATTCAAGATGGCGGTACCAATATGGTAGATTAGGGTATTGAGTTTCCGCCATATTGAGTCCGTCATCTTGAATTTTAAATTTCCGACCTTGGATTCGTATTCAGCAACCATAGAAACCGCCGTGTACCAAATTTGGTGCTAATCGGTTGATTTTTAAACATACCTCCGCCATATTGAATCCGCCATTTTTAATTTAAAAATTTTTAAAATATAGCCTCAGATTCGTAATCGGCGACCCTAAAAGCCCCTGTACAACAAATTTGGTACAAATCGGTTGATTTTTAAAAATTACGTCCGCCATCTTGGATCCGCCAACTTGATTTTGTAAAATCTGACTTCGAATTCGTGATCAGTGACCCTCAAGACCCTCGAATATTGAATTTGGTGCAAATCGGTTGACTTTGAAAAATTCGGCCACGATGAATTCTGTCAACCTTCCAAGCCAAGAGCTACAATTTTAGCTAAAAAACGATCTCATCGGTTGGGAATTTTTATTTTTACAAGCTTTTATTGCTGGACACTCGATTTTTCACAACTTCCGGCCTCCATATTGGATCCGCCATTTTGAATTTTGCAACGAAAGGCGCGCACAAAATCTGAAAGAAGATGTTCTAAGCTTCAAAATAAGCCCTCGGGCGATTGTTTTGGTCACTCCAAATTTTGGACACAGCACTGATCCGGTTGACATGGATCGTCCCATATAATAGTGTAAGATTTTTTTTTTGTGTCATATTCGTGATTAACGACACTTAAACCCTTTCAATTGTATTTTTTTTTAGAAATATTTTTTTCAGACCCACTTAATTTCTCGAACAACTCGAACAACCGTGCCGTATTAGGCTAAGCATTATGTCAGAAACTTCACACGTCTTTTATATGAAATAAAAAATTCCTTCTTATTCTTTATATATTGCAATAGTAAGTGAATGCATTCCTCAACGCTTAGTTCTTGAGCTACATTTTTTTTTTATTTTGTGAAATAAAAACTTTATTTTTAACAGCCTCGTTGCTTGCCTTTAGCTGAAGTTCAATAATTTTTAGGTTAAGTAAAACTGAACAAAGAATTCCAAATAAATTTTTTGTACTTATTTTTTAGATTTTTATTTCCATTGTGAGCGCTTGGCTGCATACCAAGTTTTCTTTTAAATTTTACTACCTACTACAGTTTTTACTACTACTACAAACATACTACGATTAGTAGCATGGCAAGAATAATAATAATATTGGCAAAAACAACAACAGGCACTATATATATTAAAGTATGCTTCTTAGCTCAAGGACAGATTTTCATTATTATAATAAATGACTTACTTAATAGTTTTGCTGCAGTTTTCTCGAGTCGAGCAGCAGCAGCAGCTGCAATGAGAGCAGTAGCAGCATAAACTTTTGTTAAATTGAAATCTACATTAAAGAAATATAGAAAATCATTCACATGCATGTCGCTTCCACTTTTTTTTTTTTGCAAACTCTCGTTGCAATGGCAACCCACACTCTAATACACAGTATGCATTCATTCGTACCATGCAATTGCTCTGGCTTACTACGAAATCGTTTAGTTAGCAATTTTAGAATGGCTTAAGTATTTTTGCTTTCTCTGGCAGTGGTTCTTAAATGCACGTCAGCTAATGCTGTGCAACATGACGTATGTGTAACATAATTTGTTTATAATTGAAAATTGCGCATACGACATATTGAACAGTATGTAATAGAAAACTACAATCTTAGAGCACACGTCCCATGTGGAGATGTGGTAAGTAAATAAAAACTATTAAAGAAAAATTGCGCGAAGAATAGACTTCTCAAAAACGTTTTAAGAACCACTGTTGCACGCTTAAGTAAAATATAATAATAAAAATATTAAAAATATGCCAATGAACATTCACATTTTGGTTTCAATGCTTTTAAAATACTCGTCATAGTTCTAGCAAACGCTTCACAAAGCATTGAAGTTTTTCACATTTTATTGTTGTTGTTTTTATGTTTTGTTTTCCTCAAGTTCTTTAAGGTTTTTCTTCAACAAGATTTTTTCTTCCTTTATGTAAGTTATATTTTTTCATTCGAAATGTTTGTGGCACTTTCGCTTAAAGGATTTAAAATCAAGAGCAAAAAATAAATTCAAATATTTAAATGAAAAAGGTAACGACAGTTACATATATGAACTGAAATTGAGCTAATAAGCTAACTGAAATGACAGAAACTTTTACGTTCTGTAGTGTTGTGAAAAGGTTCATAAAATATATTTACCAAAAACTTTATATCAACCATGATAGTCAGCTTGGAATGTCCTTTGTTATTAAGAAATAAAGTATGACAGATATTTGTATCAATCTAAAGCTCTAACATAAACCTACATTCTTTGGAATGAGATATTTATATAAACTACAGTAGAAATGAAAAATCTAACTTAAAAAATTTCACCAACCTTTATTATTAAAATGAGCAATCAATGGCTTCATAAACACTAAAAAATTATTAAAGCCATAGACCATGATATTCTCTTTTTTAAATAGATCTCACATTCTGCTGCTCAAACAGCGGTAGGTCTTAGATCAAGAATATCTCACCAATCGATGGAAAGCGGTCCAAATGGATTTTGACCATCATCAGAGGTGGTTCCGAGTCCCTAAAATTCCCGATTTCGGTCCATTTTCGAAAAAAAATGTTATGCCCCAATAGATGGACAGAGATCGAAAAGGACCGTTTTTGACCCATTTTCGGAAAATTTGTTTTTGCTCCAATCGATTGGGAAAGTTCCAAAAATAATTTTGGATACCACTTAGGTTGGCTCCGGACCTTGGAAAGTACCGTTTTCGACCCTTTTGGTGCTTTCCATGGTCCGGAGTCACCCTAAGGTATGTCCAAAAGCCATTGTCTACCATTCCTTATCGGTTGGAGCAAAAAAAAAAATTTAGGGTGGTTTTGCACCAATCGATTGGGAAAAGTCGAAAATAGCTATTTCCGAGCTCTATCTATCAATATGATGGATTAGGTTATTGAGTTTCTGCGATAATGGGCCCGCCCTCTTGAATTTTAAATTTCTAACCTTGGATTCGTATTCAGCGACCCCAGAAAGCCTCGTTATCTAAATTTTGTGCTAATCGGTTTATTTTTAAACAATACGTCATTTTGAATTTGAAAGTTTTTAAAATAGATCATCAGATTCGTAATTGGCGACCCTAAAAACCCTCGTATAGCTAATTTGGTACAAATCGGTTGAATTTTAAAAAAATACGTCCGCCATCTTGGATCGGCCATCTTGATTTTGTCAAATCTGACCTCGGTTTCGTGATCAGTGATCCCCAAGACCTCCGTAACCAAATTTGGTGTTAATCTGTTGACTTTAAAAAATTTGGCCAGCATATTGAATATTTGAACGCCATATTGGATCCGCGATCTTGGATTCTGTCAACCTACCATGAAAGTTTTTTTAGGAACTACAATTTGAGCCAAGAAACGACTCGATCGGTTATGAATTTTTTATTTTTACAAGCTTTTATTGCTGAACACTCGATTTTTCTCCGGCTTCCAGCTGCCATATTGGATCAGCCATTTTAAATTTCTGAACGGGACACTCGTCATAAGACGAACATTTTAAGACCTTGTTCGTCTTGATCGGTCAAGCCAATTTTTGGCCATTTAGGTGAAACGTCCCATATATACTAATTCTCAGTATATTAAAATATAACTTTAATGGATAATGCTTAGATTAAAATTTAGGTATCTTGGAACATCACGAGATTGAAAACAATGAAATATTACGTTGGCTTTCGATCCATCAATACTTTCTTTTACGGTTTTTAAGAAATGTTTGCGCCAACAAAAAATAAGTTCAGTCCAATATCTGTTATGGAAATAATCAGAAAAGGAATATTATTTTCAACATGGAAATATTAGGGTTTCTTTATGTATCATGATTCGTCTCGTTTCGTCTCTAATTTCCAAGCCTAAAAGTATGCTAGTACAATTCTTATATTCATTAAGCACAGGCCAGTTTTTTATGTTTTCATTTATGTTAAATACAATCGCATATTTTCAGGCTTGGAAATTAGAGACGAATCGTGATACATAAAGAGGCTCTCAGGCTCTACTTAAATAAGATTTAGTTATTACGAACAAATATATGTATGAATGATGTAATGAAAGTTTTATATATTTTATACATATTTTAAATTTTCGGGGCTTCTGAGTCTCTTTAAATAACATTATAAAATTTCCAATAAATATTATTTCATTTTTTCTTATATAATAATTAATTTTAAATTTCAATAATTTGTGTCAAAATAAAATTAAGCAATTTATTGCACAATCTTTCTGTTTCTTAAAGCCTTTTTTTCCCCATAATGAAATTTTCATAATTCATAAGAAATAAGTTTTATGAAAATTGACGATAACAAAAACAATATCGATAACAACAACTGTTGCAAGTCCATTGAGGCATGCCATGCCATGCTATCGTTGACATGCTATAGAGTATGTTCTGTGGCCATAAGTAACTTAACACTATACTATACAGTGTGAGTTGTTGTACTTGTTGTCCTTAAGCTTCCTGTTTCCTGCATTGTAGACAAGAATGCCAACAACAGCAAAGAGGAGTTGTTAGTTATATCTTCTTTGCATGCAAAATTTTTTATCTTTTTCCACTATTTTTGAAAATTCTTTGCTCTTCCTATATTAACTTTCTTCATATCAACTTAACAAATACGAAAATAAAGGAGTATAGCAAAAAATGCACATATGCTTAAAAACTTGTGCTGAATTAAAAAACAAAAAAAAATGCATTATGCAACTAGTGTGTCAAGTTGATATATCACGCTAGTGTGTAGTTTATCACACGAGCGAAGCGTAACAACTTTACGCACGTCTTGCGCGATTTTTTTTTACTGACAATTTTCAAATGTAAAAAATTTCAAAGATGCCATAATTTTTCTATAGAAATTGTATGCTTTGTAATTTAATTCACACATTTTTTGCTAAACATATGTTCAGTAGCCTGCTTGCAATGCTGCATTGATACATGGCATATGTAAGCGCTTATGAGGAACCGGTTTCAAATCAGCTCTTCATGTAAATATGCCATCTAATAACAGGTGAAACTGTATACTTTTATAAGCTCCCTTAAAATTTTTAATTATAAGGCTTGCGCATAAATTTTTATAAAATACATAAGTCAGCATACCATACATAGCATGCATTTTTTTAATAAAATATTTACATGAGCATTAAGTTGTTATCTAAAGGTATTAAATAAAATCCAATTGAAACCCCTTTTTTTTTTGCATAAATAAAGTTATGACAACATAATACCAAATAATATTAGTTACGTAGTTGCAATTGCATGCAATCAAATGGAAAGTCAAAAATTATTGCAGTTGCCACAAATACATCTACAATTAAATAACCATACATTTTAGCTTTCAAATCTTTTTTGATATTGTAATTTTTTTGAAAAAAAAATCATTGTTTTGTTGCAACTTTTGTTATATGTACATACGACGGCAATTATTTTTCATTTGCAATGTTGTATAAAACCGCATAAGTAAAATTGCATAAATTTTGTCAAAAAAGAAAAAAATTGTTATAAAAAAGTTGGAAAAAATTTTTATTTTCATTATCTACAAGGTGGTGTAAAACTCTGCTCTCGAATTTCGGAGGCAATAACTTTAACTATAAATTAAAAGAATTGGTTTTGTTTTTAGATTATGTCTGAACGTTTACATTTATTCTCAGGCACAAGTCTGCCCGAGTTTTAAAATAACTGTTTCATATTCGGTACATATATTTGAATGTATGTAACTATAATTTCCAAAATCAAATTATTTTAAGTGAAGTTTCAATTTGAGCTCTATTTAGGATATGCTGTTAAATGGAATCCACCTTCTTTTTATAAAATAAAAACAATTAATTTTGACAATGTTCCTTAAACATAATTGATAAAAAATTCTCATCTCATCAAAAAATTCTCTCCCATTGCATCATTTTACATATGAAGCGGTTGCTATTTTTCCTTAGCAATTTGGAAAAGAAATAAAATAATTTTCGCTTCATAGTTCTTTGTAAGTGTTGGCAAAAAAATGAGCTTTCATTGAGATTACACAAATTATTTTAAAGTTAAAGGAATTATATTTTTTTATGTCGTTGTTTCTATCACCAAAGTTATTTTAGATTTTGCAATGTAATTCCTTATTTTATATTAATATACCAATATCACTATCTCTTATAAAGTGTCATAGTTTTTATGTGCGTAGTCACCTATAAAATATTTACAAGGATACGAAAAAAAAAAATGGCTCACTAAAATGTTTTTGCCACAGCAAAAAAAAAAAAACTGTAAATTTGGTATATAAAATCCAAAGCAATAAATTCTTATTAAATTTTGACTAAAGCGCAGTATACTATGGAAGTGTTGGGAGTGTAAAAATGTCCTTTGGGTCATTTGAAATGCAAAAGTATCCACTACTACTGCTGCTATTCGTAATGGGTTTTTTTGTTCTTGCTCTCTAATTCACTTATTTTACCATTAGATGAACTTTTTTGTTTCATTGCGTGTAGCAATTTCGGCAGCAAAGTTTTTAGTTGTAGATTATTCTATATGAAAACTATGGTTACAATACTATAAAGTGGAACTGTGTTTTTATACGTTTATATGGTACGAAAAGGTTAAGGAAATATCAGACTACTTATAAAAGCTGTTTCACCATTTAGAAGGTTATTAAGGTCAAAGGAACAAAAATTATATTAGATTTCGATAAAACTAAGTCCTAATCAAACAAAAAAATTCTACTGAATTAGGTTTCAAAGTCAGTATTATTAAATTTTATATTGAATTGTGAATAAGCTTCTAAACACTTTAACGTCACTGAAAATTTATATGCGTGTAATAGACGACGAGCCATGGCATTCTCTTAAAATGATTGTTTAACACGAGGCTTATGGAAATTGGACCATATTGAACATTTGGCGTCTGGCACAAAGAATAAAAAGTCTTTTCTGCCATGATAAATATTTTCAAAGCTTTAGAATTTTTTATTTTATTGTGTTAAAAAACAAAAAAAGAAAAGGTCATTCGGCTTAAATTGAATAAAATTTTGAATAGTTAATATTACATGTTCACAAATCTCAACAAAAATGCAGTGCCATTTGACACCCTCCAAGGCTCTGTGCTCTGAACACTGGCCCTTAGTTACGCCACTGAGCAAAAAGCAAGAAACAGCGGACATTCTAAAGAAAGAGCTTTTTTACTATCGCCGCAAAATCGTCTGATTTGAACGTTTGAGACTTTAGTCCTTTAGAGCTTTTAGTAATCAGATTCCATTATATTCCATTGATATTAGTACGAGTATTTTGATCAAGTCACATAATTTGAAAATTCCGCTTGGAAACCGCATTATTTGCTTATATTTTTTTTCTCAAAAATCGACGCTGTTGTTAATCGGGCTCAATATTTATTTTGTATGTATTTTTAAATCGTATTGTAATTTGAAAATTAGCTGCCATGTGATTTATATAAACTATGACGGCTGATGAAATTAAATGTTACTCATACGTCATGTTGTGCATAAGTTCATTAATAACATGGGAATCAATTTTTAAGTGGCTGTAACTTTTGTAAAAATAATGGCAAAGAAATTTTATAGATCATTTCATATATTTCATTTCATACATTAAAAATTATTGTCAAAAACTATTTTGTGGTGGTTAAGTAGTAGAACAACAAATAAGATAATGTTGTAAAAATAAAATTTAATCCAAAAAGATATATTTTTTTTTGTTTTAAAGTAACTTAATTCCATAAAGAATTTCAAGAAAATTAACAATATTTTACAAAATAGCAACAGCAGTATACTTCATACTTATTCTTTATATGTTCTTCCTCTATTACAACAACCAAAATGCAATAAAGCTGAAAATATTGCTGCTCAACAATTTTCTGCAATTAATAAATTTTGAGGTAGAACGCAATTAAGAAATCTTTCCCTTCAAACGCCTCTTAACACAAGTCACAAAAGAAGCAAAGGAATTAAGTATAAATTTTCAATTTCGTTTACTATGCGAGTCATTCCACGAGAACTAGACATCTACTCAAAAATAACAGAAGTCCTGCTAATAACTAAGGGTACTAAAATTGTCGATTTGAAACAGTTGTTGCTTCTCATAGAATTAATGTAGCACAATTGTCAATAGCAGACTTTAACTGCACACATCCTTTCGCTGCTGCAGACTAGGCATATCAGAAGAATTTAATTCCTGAAACTTTAACCGCTGATATGCTGAAGCAGTGTAGAACATATTTTTTATCTCAAGCAGCCAGAAAGCGAAGCTATCCAACCATATTTCAGTAAATTCGAGAATATACATAGGATGTCCTTTAAATAACCGGATGGGATTGTAAAGAATATGTCTGTTTATTTCAAGTAAAATATAATAATTAGGTGTATACAAAATATGTTCCTTCACCGTCTACTATGGGCGCTGTAAGGCAATATAGTTCGCATAGCATATCCAATTCAGTCAGCTTTTTTACTTAACTAAATTCTACAGTCTCATGACAGCATCTTAGACTTGCGACTGAGCCTCCCAATAATAGAATGGCCCTTTTGCAGGCTTTTAAATTTGCAGGCATCAACAGCAGACTACCAGTGCACTTGCAGTAGCAACATAAAGTTTTTCCTAGAATTTAATTGATCATTTTCCTTTTCAGCATTTCTTTCCCATGGCAACGTCAGTTGCAACTTTTGCTTTGTATTCTTGATACTTAACAACTTTTTTTTTTGTTTCTCATATTTACGCTATTTAATGCTCACTTTGTTGCTAGGTCTTTATTTCTCCGTTTCTGATTCTACTTTGACTTAAGTTATTTCTCATTGAACTGCAAATTGAATGCAAAGTTCAGGCTGGGTATTCAACTTAACCAAAGTGAGGCAACGTTGGGTTGTATTTTTTTGTACTTTGGTTACAACTCCTAAGTGCGTAGGTGCTCAGTTGACACATAGTGCTTAAAATTAAGTAATTTCTCGAAAGTCATTTTATCAAAGTAACCGTAAGCAAAATCGCTCAAACTATTACGCTCAAAAACAGGGACCATAAATAATCGTTATTTTCTATAATTATAGTCAAAAAAATCACAATGAAGGAAGAGTCAAAATGTTAGTTTGAGTATACAGAAAAATTTATTTTGACGAAAAGACTAGATATATGATTGATTTTTAATTATGTCATTTTTATTTTTTCGATCAAGAATAATCGATATTTTTAATTTCTATTTATTTCGATCAAAAATAATCGTTATTTTGGATTTTTATTTCTTCGATCAGATATAATCGTTATTTTTAATATCTATTTTTTTCGATCAAAAATAATCGTTAACCGAAAAAAATAGAAATTCAAAATTACGAGTATTTTTGATCGAAAAAATTAAAGTCCAATATAACGGTTATTTTTGATCGAAAATAATTTAAGTCCAGAGTAACGATTATTTTTGATCGAAAAAAATAGAAATGAAAAATAACGATTATTTTTTATCGAAAAAATAAACATCCAATATAAAAATTATTTTTTTATCGAAAAAAGAAAAGTACAAAATAACGATTATTTTTGATCAATAAAAAATAGAAATTAAAAATAACAATTATTTTTGATCGAAAAAATAAAAACCCAAAATAACGATTATATATGATCGAAAAAAAAATAAAAATTATTTTTGATCGATAAAATTTAAGTCCAAAATAACAATTTTTTATAATCGAAAAAAATAAAAATCTAAAATAACGATTATTTTTGATCGAAAAAAATTTAAATCCAGAATAACGATTATGCAGTGATTTCTGTTATAAAATTCATAATCGTTACGGTCCCTTTCAAAAAGTAAAACAAATTGTGATTCAACCAAAAAAATAACCTTTCGCCAAAAATTAATGGGAAAACTATAAAAACTAAAAAGGAAAAACCTCACAACAAAACCTGTCAATATCAAAAGAAGAAAAAAGAAAAAAACTAAATAAATATAAGGTAAAGAAAAAAATTTCCATTGCATACTTTTAGTGGTTAAAGAAAGATAGAATTAAGTTGTCAAATTAAATGCAACCGTGAAAGAGGTTCAAGTCAAGAATATACCATACAAACATAAATAGAAAACATAAATGCGGTGCACAGTGCACTTTCAATTTATTTAAATGCACAATTTTACGCATGGTTAAATATGTTGCGCTGTCAAGATATAGAGTCAAAGAAGGATTAAAAACCGAGTGAAAGTTGGAAGAAAAGAAAACTCAAAATATAGTGCTTAAAAAGTACTATATAAAAGCTTATAAGCCCAAGCAAAATCTACATTATCTACAGTGTTTCTTAAACAAAGAGATCACGTTATTTTTACGGAAAAGACTTTCAGACCCCCAAGCTTTACAAAAAAAATCTCTGATATTGGAAAAATAATAACACACAGTTTAAAGCCCACTGTTCATATGTAAAATTTTTAAGTTATTACTTTTCTTTATTTATTACTTTTTCTTCCCTTGCAAGACCCACCCTAACTTTAATGTGCATTTGTACTTAAAAAAAATATGACTCACGAATGAGTGCCACTTTGTTTATCTGTTTCTACTTCATGCAATCGTTTGCGGCATTTAAATGTAGTAAGATGACTGAGTTTTTTTTTGTTTGAAAAATAAAACCTAAATACACAGTCAAGAGCAAATGAAAAAAAAACTTAAATTTTACTGGTTTGCCAAAAATATGTGAGAGTGAAAAAAAAAACTTAAAGCGCTAAAAACTTCAGACGCACTCAGCGCGCATTTATATGGAGCACATTGAGGCGCATTGCGTTGTCTTCACTGACCTAATTTGCGAAAAAGTTTCAACACAAATTGTTGTTGTTTTTGCTGCTATTACCAAAAGTTTGCACATTTAATTCCACTTTCTCTTTTACATTCTTTTCAGCATTTTTTTGCACATTCTCTTCACTGTAGATATACAAGTTTTCTGTAAAGCCAAACAGACGGCCACATGTTATGCTTGCATGTGTTAATTAATTTTTTTTTTTTCCTTATAGTGTTTTTAATTTAGATTTTCTTTTATTACTGTTTTTTCATTATTTTGCTGCATTTTGCTAATATTAAATTTTAATTCAACTTAAGCAAAAGTAAATGACATGATAAGACCCAGAGGTGTACGGAAATTAAATGTGCAGCAAGTAAATCGTTTTTTAATTAAAAGTAGAAATTCACAAAGAACTTTTTTACTAGAACATGATTTATACAAATCGGTCATTCTGTATATAACTCCACACTTTGTTTTATTTTTTGACTTTTATGAAAGATTTTTTGAAATTTATTTGCTTACACATTATTTCAATAAAACAATGAAATTTTTCATCTCTCAATTTACTTAAACTCGCACAGAGTTGCATCTGAAAATTTTAATAACAAATTCGCACAGCTAATGCAGGGTTATATAAAGTCAATATTTTTAGAGATCTATTGAAGAAATAATTAATAGACTTTTAAATAAATCTACAGTGAAACCTGGTTAAGCGCTACCTGGATAAGTGGGAAACCTCAAGGTCCCAGCACTTTCGCATCAAAATACCTCTATTACTGGGATTATTAAACCTCTATATCAAGAATTTGATTTTTGAAGGTTTTGTGCGTTTTCGCCTCCATAACATGGGCTTTTCCTCCTGTAACTGGGACCGTTTACAAATAACCTCTATAAGTGGGAAATAATATTTACATGTGTATAATTTGTTATTTTGAATTTGAATATGCACGTTCTATCGGTCTGAGTATGGTTATTTGTTAAACTGTGTAAATGGGAAACCTCTTTAATTGAGACAAAAATTTTGGTCTCTTGGAGATCCCAGTTATTCAGATTTCACTGTATATTATATGTATATAATTAATATTCTATCCAAATTTTTCTTTTTCAATGGTAAAAGTTAACTTGGAGACCACCATGTATTTCTACCTATATTATACCTCTCCCAGGACGCGAAAAACTGCCCCCTAAACCAAATTTCAATAAGTTTTCAAATGAGTCATACATCGGTGGTGTAAATTTCTGTACCAGCGTCCCATACGAACTTTATATTATTAATTGTAGTTTTTAAATTGTTTTTTGTTTTTTTTTCTGATTTTTTATGTTGCATACTTCTTGGCAGTAATTTCTTGTAATAACGGAAAGAGCACAAATTGCATATGTGAGTTGCCGTTATTGTTGCGTTGTTGCTACTTTTATTGTCGCTACCCAGCAAACATTTTTAAACGCAGAAATGTTATATCTTAATCTTAATAGTCGATGCAGAGGACGATAAAGGGGACGTCCATTAATTACGTGATGTGTTTTTTTGAAAATTCGGACCCCTCCCCTCCCCTTGGTGAGATTTGGAGAGATCTGGCGGGACCCCTCCCCCCCCCTTCCGTGAGATTTAAATTATAATTTTTAATGTAAATTCTATGCATTAAAAAGTTGACGTGAGGTTTTCCTTGACACCCTCCCCCCCTTGGTAAGATTTTGGTGGACCCGCTCCCCCTATTTTAGCTCACTTAATTAATGGACGTCCCCTAATGTCAACCGATAGTTTGAGAGAAACTGTCCGAAGGCCAAAGCAATTCGTGTATTTATTCAGTGATGATTTTGAACCGTTTAGCATTTGAATATGACTACCGTGACTGACCCGAACATAGTGAAATCTGGAAATCAAATTTTAACAATTTTTTCTGTGACTATAAATGTAAACGTTGGCTTCAAATGGTTCACCGTTACTGGCTAAAGACATGTTTAGCAAAATAATTTGAAGCTGTTTAATAACATGATCTACGTGGCTAGTCTAAGGGTCAATTTCGCGAAATAATATGTCTGTCGAATATTTTCCTTGCTGGCCTTATTGTATCGTTTTGCTTATAAAGATATAGACCAAATGAGAAATATTTCACAAAGTGAACGTTTCATTCGGATCTTTCTCAATACTACGATCAACAATAGCGATATTCTTGTTTGTGTGCACAGTTCGCCGTCTATGCTGATAATTGATATTTAATGACGTGTACGGGACTAAAATCTATCCATGGTTTACTAAATGCTACGCCAATATAAGACATTACAAAAAATAGGTCTAACCATCCAAGCGTTTGAACGAAAGAGTCTTGATTTAAGAAATAAGGAAACACAATGTACAAGCTTTGCTGCATTGAAATAATAAACCTTAGGAGTACATATAAATAATTAGCATTACCAGATTTGATGAACTTTTTGAAGAATAAACTCTATTTGATAGTATAGCGCTCAACATAAAATACGCTATATGAAAATAACAAAAATTGTAATATCAAATCGTAATGCTGTAAAATGTATGAAACGCCTAAAAGTATGCAAAATAAATATTTTAGTTTTAATATAATTACTCTCCCCTAGAAGTGCTATAAATTCATAACCTCATCATTCAAATGTTGACTGGGTTTGTTGGTTTGTGAAAAATAGAAACTTACACACTCACATGCACACACAAACTTACACGCATACGTTTACACGTTATACTTGTATGTATGGAAAATATGTTACTTTCATTAACATGTGAAGAGTTTGAGTAAAAAGTTTAAGTTTATGGGCTTGTGCTTTGATTAAAACTTTATTTTTTTTTCTGCGTAAACTCTGAAGAAGCTTTTGGAAAAGTTTTTATTGTCCTTTAAATATGGTAAAGTAAAAGAATTTATTTTTTATTTACCATTGAGTATTCATTTATTTAGATATTTATTTATTTTTTAGACGTTAATTTAGAAGAAATTGACATCTCTGAGGAGTTGCTCTTCTGGTATTGGAAACATTGTGCTAAAACAAATATTAAAACTTTGCAGTGTCAGATTTATTTAAGCATTAAAGTTGAAATTTTTTGAAAATATAAAATGCTTTTATTTTGTTCTAGAGTTCATGATTTAAGAAGGAATTTTATTATATTTACAATAGTTTTGCATTGTTGATGAAAATGTTTCATCTTCATATGGAATATTAAGAACAAACTTGCAAATAAAATTGATCTTGAGGTTTGGTGTCAATAGTTTAAGTTGAAATATTGAAATTGCATTTAAAAGATAATATTGTTGATTTCTAATGTCACATATTTTTGCTTAAAGTAAACTATTTCCACAAATATACTTAAGAGTCGCTATTTTCATTATTTTATTTAGAATTTTTGTATTGTTAGATATAGCAAATATGCTCCTAAGCTATAACTTTTATTAGCTAAAAATTTTATTTGAAAAATTCAAAAACCTTGTTTTGTAACAAAGCACTAATTAACGTCATATTTTCATCAATATTCCATTAAATTAGATTTTTGTAATTCGAAACCGCAACCACAAATACAAACGCAACAACAAATATTTGATTTGCGTACCAAAAACAAATTCAAAATAAATCAATCGAAAACAAAAATTTATGAATAATTCATAAAATATGCAATGAAAATCAGCGGAAAAATTGTTTTCAAATAAATGAGGCCACAAATATGCAATGTCCATATATAGAATACGAGCATATGAGTAACAACAAAAAATTAAGGGCGCAGAAGTTTTCGAATGAAAAAAACAACAACAAATTAATATAATTGACCTTAAAAAAAGCAACAATCATTAAATTATATTACAGGATAACAACAAAATATGATTACTTCAAAAGTAATGTAAAAAAATTAGTAGCTCGCAAGAAAAATCTCAAAAAATTCTCAGTTTTCCTTTCCTCAATTAATGTAGGTACTCTATGCATAGAGAAAATGACATTTTTGTACAAATTCAAATGTAGTAATAGTTAACGAACGGCATATTTGAGCAATGTAATTGAAGCAATTATATATTTGGTAATAGTTAGCAAAACAAGTTTTGGCTGAAAAACATTGTTTTTTACCTATATTTGTTAATAATTACCCATGAGTGTATTAAGCGGTAGAACTATTTTTTTGTAGTAAATCTATGAAATATTGATTTCATTAATAAAATTCGCTTTATTTTAAGAAGAAGCAAATCAAGCTGAGTTTTAAAAGAATCTGCTATTAACAGCATATCACTCGTCTCTTAATGAAATGGCTCAGAATTTTAACATTCACCCCATTGGGAGTGCAAACAAGCTTGAAGCCTTAAGTAGGACTGATTGTGTCATTTTATTACCACATAACGTGACCAGGCGAATTGATTGATCTAAATATAGCTATATCCAGTTGGCTTTATTAAGGTAGTAGAGCACAGATCCGATTTCAATTTCAGTGAATTCGCTGAGGTCATTGAAGAAAGGTCTGCCAAGATATCATAGCCTGATTCTTGCTAAAGCTGGATAGTTGCAAAGAAAGTGCTCGAGTGATTCAATCTCGCTTGCGTTCAAGCAGCTGCGTCAGGAAGCATTGAATAGTATACCTAATCTTTCAGCGTGCCCATTATCCAGTGAAGGTTACGGTGATTCTGTCTTACAGTTGTGTAAAGACTTCTTGTGGTTTTCGGCTATAGATAGAAAATGCGAGAAAGTCCTCTTCTTAACAAATCCAAGAGGAGCGAACACACGTTCCGGTAAGGTTACATTAAGAGAGGAACCACGCCTTGCTAGTTCATCAGGCCTTTTATTTCCTTCAATGTTCCTGTGACCTGGAACCCATATGAGAGTAATGTCAAATCGATGTCCTAGCTTCACAAGTTCTTTTTTGCATTGTTCTACTAGCTTCGATTTTATATGTGACAAGCTCAAAGCTTTGATTGCGGTTTAGCTTTCGGAGAGAATTATTATCTTGCTATCTGAAATAATACAGACCACTTATCTACAGGCTTCAAGAATGGCAAAAACTTCAGCCTGAAAAACGCTAGCTGAATCAGGTAAATGGAAATATTGCGAGATTTCTTAGTCTTTTGATTAGACTCCTGCGCCTACTCCACAGTCCATCTTGGATCCATCGGTGAAAATTTTTCTCAAAGCCTAGTGTAGGACAGATGTAGTCCGTTGGGGAATTTGAAACTTTGATTTATAAGGTGTCGAGTATAGAGCAATGACCATATTGTTTCGAAAACCAATTACCGGCTGCCCTGAGCCTAATCGCACTGCATGCAGCAGTTGCTTCAATAAAGGAATTGAGAGGTAGCACCGATACAAGCTATCCTTTGCACTCTCTCTAGCTTAGTTGTAGCCTTTTCTAATAGCTGGCCATCAGACTAAAGCACCGTAAGTGAGGATCGGAAGAACTACAGCTGTGTACATCCACAGTATTTGTTTTGGTTGGAGACCCCATTTTTTACTAAAAGTTTTCTTACACGCATACAAAGCTATACAGGCTATCTGCATTGTTGGAAATTGCAAGGCTGATGAACTTGTAAGTCAAGGAAGATGTTGGCATGCCATTTGTCACCATCAAGTTGCTGTTGAAAGAAGATATGTCAAAAAAGGCTAATACAAGATGTACCCAAGTGAGTCGGTTCTTAAACTGACTACCACTCCTATCTTAACTAACTAAATAGTCCGGGAGTAAAAATAGCATTTTTTATGGTTCCGCTTAATTTATTTTACAATTATTATTTGAATGTGGCTAGTAATCGAAATAAGCGTCAGTCACCAGTATTGCGATGAAGCTGGTGAGAAGGAGATAAAATAAGTTCGCTCAATAACTCGAAAAGTAAGCTACAAACTCCAAGTCATTGAGTGAAGGTTTTTTCATCAACATCTCCCAACCAGTCCCACCACGATTCTGGTGTCTGTCGCTTGTTTAGATTACAAGCCATATACAAACTAACAATTGAAAAAAAATTAAGTGGAATGAAATGACCATGACGCCCGAGTGTTGCGAATGCTGATGGAACCAGTTCCCGAATCTCTCTAGAGTAATATCTATAGAATAGGGTTGAACGCCCTATGTTACACCGGTGGTGAAGGTTATCGATGTAAGAAACGACAACTTCATCACCTATAAGTTTGGTCACACGTCGCTGAACTTCATCTAACAGTTCCAAAGTGGTTTTTGTAGCCCCAGCTCAAATATGCAAATTGTACTCTAGTTTGGGTCTAACGATAAATGGATAGATTTTATTTTACTAGAGTTTTTTGATTTCAACGGGTCAGCCATTTTGTGGGTTAACGATCAGGAGGTGATACCCAATGAGTTTTGTTTTTGATATATATTTTCCAACCCACATATTGCAAACCTTAGAAACGAGCGCACATTATATAGAAGAAGAAGTTAAGTTTCTGCGCAACCAGTTAAATTCCAGACACATGGCAACTCTAAAATATAACATAAAATAGTTGAAACTTAAATTGTATACTCACCGAAAAAATTGATGATGCTGACTGCTGCTATTAAAATTGTGCCCAACGACAGCGCT
Source organism: Meiosimyza platycephala (assembly GCA_963662105.1). Lineage (NCBI taxonomy): Eukaryota > Metazoa > Arthropoda > Insecta > Diptera > Lauxaniidae > Meiosimyza > Meiosimyza platycephala. The sequence goes on from OY759210.1 coordinate 16,774,901, forward strand.
GGTAAACCATTTATCCGATACACTAACTTTTGTTGAAGATTTTTCGAATGTTGTTGTTGTTGTTGTTGACGTCGCTGTTTAGCTGCTGTTGCTATTGTTGCTGCTAATGCTGGTGCTGATGTTGATAACGATGATGATGATGATCCTGGCATACAGTAGTTAATTATATTTGTTGTTGTTGTTGTTGTTGCTGATGATGTTTTAACTAAATTTGTTGCTTTTACTGCTACACCCGATGTTGTTGTTGTTGTTTTTGTTGCAATTGCAATTTTGTTTGTTAATGTTTTCGTTGTTGATTTTTTGTGCTTTTCGCCACGTAAATTCGTCCTTGAGCTGATGCAGACGTTTTCGCTGCAGCCGTTGGTAATGTATTTGTTGTTGTTGTTGCTTTTGCTGTTTTGTGTCACTAATCCAACCACTACAACAATAACACTGAATACTGTTACAACATCCACTGTAATTGTTTTTGCTGTTAGTTGTTGTTGCTGTTGTTGTTACTGCAGCGTAGTTATTTTGCTGATTTGTATTATAATGTTGCCGGTAGTTTTCTTCGTTTTCTTGTTGCTTCTTTTTTAGTTGTTCTTGTTGCTCTTGTTTTCGTTGTTGTTTTTGTTTTTGTATTCCAATCTTTTGATGAACGTTAAAAGATAGCGCTGCAACTTTTATCAAAGCAACAACAGTAGCATCTACCAAGTAGGAATCTTTTAGGAGCATCGCTTCACTTGGTGGTTTCCTAATGTATTGTTATGCTGCTTATGTTTACGTTTATATGTGTATATGTGCCTTTGTTAATGTGTACTAGTGTAGGTATTAGTGTTGTAGTGTTCATCCGTAAAATAAAGTTTTTATCTCTTTTTTTGACAATATAGATGTTTTCTCTGTTTTTTTTTTTTTGTATTTTCAGTAGAGTTTTGTTCTTTTCTGCGGTTTCGTATTTTTTTGGATTGTGTTTTGTTTTTACATTATTTTTTTTTAACTTTTTATCTTATTTCATTATTAGCACCCGCTTACAAAGTTTTCACTTTTTATTTTGTTGTTGTTGCTGTTTTTTCGTAATTCGAATTGTTTGCTCTTTCAATTGCATTATTTGTTACGTATACGACGTGTTATACGCAACTTTTTGTTTATCTTCTCATTCAATCGTATATTGGTAAGTTTTCTTTTTCTATAAATTTATTTTCACTATTTTCAATTTATTTTGCTTATTGTTTTCGGTAAGACCTTAAATATCTTTATTAGTTTGTTTGTTATAACGTTTTAGTGCTAACTAGATAAAACGAGAAATATTTTATTTCAAAATTATTTTTTTAACATTAAATGGTATTATTTGTATTTAAAATTTTTGTCATTAGTTTCTCTCAACTTACAGCTTCACAAGAATTAACTTATTTTTTTTTGAGAATATCTTTGTTACATTATTTTAAATCTGAAAAGTTTTTGGCAAAATTTTTTGGAACAAGCACTTAACTGAACTTTTTCTTCTAAGTGGAAATTTAATCCTTACTTACTGCAATAAAAAACTTACAATAGTTGAATCAATCATTGCATAAAATCATTCGCTGTGGATAATAGTGAGTAATACTTCAATTCAAGGACCGTAAATAATTGGTATTTGTAATAATTAAGCGCAAAAAATGACATTGAAGAAACCGACGAAATGTGAGTTTAAGTATAGAGATGAATTTCTTTTAACGACTACCGTAGACTTATGTCATGATTTATAATTTTGTGATTTATATTTTATAAATCAAAAATAATCGTTATTTTGGTTTTTATTTTTTTTGATCAAAAATATTCGTAATTTTGAATATTATTTTTTTCAATCTAAAATAGTCGTATTTTTGAATTTTTATTTTGTCCGAACAAAAATAATCGTTAGTTCAGATTTTTATCGTTTTATATATATCGATCAAAAATAATTGTTACTATGAATTTTTATATATTTAGGGCAACTCTATGCGTCATTTTCTATATCTATCAGAGGGGGCGTTTTGGGCCTATAATTATTTTTTATACCAGTCTATGAAACTCGCTAATGGATTTTGTTTGACACTTACTCTGTCCATTTCTTCTAAGGCTTATGCGAAGACCTAAAATGCAGCCATGCTCTTCGACTTTTATATTTTTTTTGACTCTTTTTTTGTTCTTTAATAAAATTTGATATATTTGAAGACATTCGATTTTTTTCGATATACATAAGGGGACGTCCATTAATTTCGTGAGGTAATTTTTTGAAAATTCGGACCACCCTCCCCTTGTTTAGATTTGCTGAGATCTCCTCTCTCCTCTCCAATGGTGAAATTTGGTGAGATTTGGTGAGATTTGATGAGATTTTCCCAACCCAGCCCCCCCCCCCCCTATTTTGACTCACGTAATTAATGTCTCCAAAAATATCGAATTCAATAATCGAATCGATTTTATTGTTCGTTTCGTTGTTTTTTAATAATTCCTAACATGAATCGATTTTTTCCGATGAGGATTTTCGATAAGGACAGTTGGACAGGTCATTGTTTTCGAACGAAAAATTCGAAAACTATCGAATATAGTCGATAAATATCGAAAAAATTTAATCTTTTCGATTAATAATGGAAAAATCGCAAATAGGCAAAACAAAAAATATTAAACAAATTTTAAACTTATCGAAAAATATAAAACAAATGTAATGTTTTGCTAGCCATAAGCTTTCAAAATACATTTATGAAAGTCAAAGGTTATCAAAAAAGACATCGAAAAGTTAAGGCATGTGATGGAAATAATGAAAATCCAAATTGTCGATTATTTTGGATCTAAAAGAATAGAAATCCTAAATACCGATTACTTTGGAATGAAAAAAAAATGTAAAATTACGATTATTTTTGAATATAAACATACAAATCCAAAATAACGATAATTTTTGATCGAAAAAATAAAAATTCAAAATTACGTTTATTTTGGATCATAGCAAATAAAAGTGCTAAAACCGACTATTTTTTATCGAACAAAATAAAAATTCATTTATAACGATTATGTTGTTATTTCTATCATAAAATTCATAATCTATACTGTCCCCGGTTCAATTCGTACCATATAAAACTTTGACCTAGCAAATTGGATTGCATTACTAAGGTAAGCTCGTCAGTGCGTAGTCACCTAAATGATGTGTTGTTGTGCCCCTACATGGATGTTTCATCATTACAAGCGAAATAGTACAAATGGTTAGTAGTTTACTTAGTTTATTTGGCTAGTAAGCTTAGTGACCAAAGTCAATGACCAAAAGATTAAACTTTCAAAACTTTGTAATAAAAATTTATAAAATATGTAAGCTGTTGTTTCTGTGAGCTTCAAAAGCTGTTGCTACGCCGCTGCTCGTCAGTGTCATTTTATGATAGTAATGAGTTCAGAAACTAAATAAATCGCATAGTTAAGATAGGTGTTATACGCTCGAATTACGTGTTTATGTAATGGAAAAATTGGTGGCCATTCCCGTTTGTCGGAAACAATATGAATATGATTTTTATAACATATTGTCATATATTGATGGAAACACATACGATAGCGAAAGATGAAATGACATGCCTCTGTAAAATAAAAAAAAGGAGAAGACCTACACAGTGCAATTTTAGCGGAAAATGTTGACCAAAAAATCAATAAAATTTATTTATTCAGTCGCTAAAGGAAAAAAAAATCAATTTTGAATTTAGAAAAATTTGCCTGATGTTTAACAATATCTCATGAGATTTTTTAAGAATCTCACAAGAAATTTTAGCAAGTATTACTTCATTCAATCTGCTTCGATTTATTTTATTTAATTATAAAATGCTTCAAGCATAAAATTCTCAACAAAGCCATCAACCATAGTATATGTGTTAGCCAACGCATTTATATAAACAAAATAAAAAACAGAGCAAACCATAAAAATATCATAAAAAATCGCATTTGTTACAGTGTCTCAACTCAACGCAGTTTTGTTCTTCACTGCAAACTTTTCGCAATTTAAATCATATGTAAATGATTGTAGTAACATTTATGAAAATTTCAGCTACAACAAGTATTAAAATGTAAATTGTTTTTACTTTACTTTCTCTGATGGTATTAAATCATTTTATGTAATCCCTAAGGTGCAGTCAAATCAACACTTATCAGAGAAAAAAAAAATAAAAACAGAAAAAAAATTAAAAAGCATCAAAATATACAACGCATAGAAATGTTTAATTTATGAGTTAACTTTGGCTCTTGGTATGAGTTTTTTTTCCATTTCTTTGAATTGGAGTGCTTCTTCAACTTTATTATTCTTTATATTTTGCTTCATTTTCATTATTTTTTACATAATTCTTCTATTGTTATTATGTTATTATTATTGTTGCTTTTGTTTGTTTTCATTTTTACACTTTTATGACTTTCCTAAAAAAAAAATACACAAATAGATTCTATTTTGTTAGGCAAAGCAAGTAGTGTTATAAGAACACTTAAGCATATTTTGATTTTTATGTGGGCAATTCTACGAAAAGTTAAAAACAGAACTTAAGAATAACTTGATAGATTCGAGAGTGCATGTCGCTTGTACTCAAATCTTACATTTATTAAGAAATCATGAGATTTCAAACAAAAGGAATTGATTTTTCTGTAAAATAAATGTATAGAAATTTCTGTTCTCATGTGTATATAAGGCAAAGATTGCACATTATTTTATAAAAATCACATGTCATTTTATGAAAATAACATGAGATTTCACAAGAGTAATCTACAGCTCAAACTGATTATTCTAAGATTGTGATATGTGTATAAGAATTTACAAAGTTTGCACGTTATTTTATAAAAATCGCATGACATTTTGTAAAAATAACATGAAATTTTACAATAGTAACATACAACTCAAACTGATTATTCTAAGATTGTGAGTTTTGAAGGATGCACACATAAATTCATAATCAAATCGCATGTCATTTTGTAATAATAACATGAGAATTCACAATAGTAACATACAACTCAAGCTGATTATTCGAAGATTGTGATATGTGTATAAGATTTTATAAAGTTTTCACGTTCTTTTATAAAAATCACATGACATTTTGTAAAAATAACATGAAATTTTACAATAGTAACACACAACTCAAACTGATTATTCTAAAATTGTGAGTTTTGAAGGATACACACATAAATTCATAATCAAATTGCTAGACATTTTGTGAAAATAACATGAGATTTCACAATATTAACACACAGCTCAAACTGATTATTCTAAGATTGTGATTTGTGTATAAGATTTTATAAAGTTTACACATTCTTTTATAAAAATCACATGACATTTTGTGAAAATAACATGAGATTTTACAATAGTAACATACAACTCAATTTGATTATACTAAGATTGTGAGTTTTGAAGGATACACACATAAATTCATAATCAAATCGCTAGACATTTTGTGAAAATAACATGAAATTTCACAATAGTAGGTCGAGCTAGTAATAAATTAAGCTCATTTATTTGAAAACTTAATTAAAAATTTTTAAAACCACTAGCAATGTCTATTCGAGTGTGTTGTTGACATATGAAATTGCCTCTTAAAAATGTTCATGAAACATTGTTATATGAAATAGTAGCAAACAAAATAATAAATACAATAGAAAATTCAAATACGCAAAAAAAAAGGACTGAGTTTTTTTTTTGAGTCCTATGTTAGAACATTTGATTTGATGAGACGACGCCGAAAGACGTCGTCATCGACACTCGACCTCTGACACAAATTCATCTCAAGTCTATAAAAATGTAGTGAGTATATGTTGCGAAAAAAAAAATACATTTTCTATGATAATGATGTGCAAATAAGTAGGAGGACGCGCCTAAAAAAAAAATAAGAAAATAAAACTTTACCCTCCACATTTTTACTTGGCAACTTCCTGTTGAGTGGTTCATTGCAAATTATGTCAGTCTGTTACAGAGCAAAAAAAAAAAAACTTTATTTTTTTCAATGTTTCAATGTACTCCACATATAATTATACCAAGAGCATACACTATAGTTTCACAACTTTAAGTACTTTTTTTGCCTTTTTACTATGTAATTTAAAAGTTGCCTTCAACACAAAGCCTTAATTTATATGGTAGAGAAATCAAACAAAGTTTGTATGAATACTTCAACTGTAAAGGATTAATGATTGAAGCATCCAACATTCATTGTTTGAATTAAAGTTTTGAAACATTAAATTAGTGGGTTAACAACAATATATAATTTAAGTTAATAAACATATAAAATTAAAATAATAATAATGTGTGAATTCGTATGAAACAGAAGGCGCTGATAGTCAAAATTATGCTACTGGATTTCTCGCATGAAAATCGAAATTTCTAAACAGAATTTTTCCTTAAATTTTCTTTTACGCAATTAAAGCAAATCATTGACATACTTAGTGCTTGTTTTAAGCTGCTTTCCCAAAAGTTTTCATGTTCCTTTTTTTTTTCTTTGAAAGCTCAAACAATTTAATTGGCATCCCGGTGACAGTGAAAAAAAATTAGAGCAAAAAAATAACAAAAAAAGAAAACAGAATTTACTTATATAAAAAACAGCATGACATTGAATCTTGTGCTTTTACAAAAGTCCTACATAAAATGAAACATTTTAGCTCATCAAATATCTTAAGGGTATCTGGTTTTTTAAATAGAAAACCAAGACAGTGAAAAAAATAATCGCTAAAAAAATTCAATATTTGTTTACCATAATGAAGATGATTTTCATTTTTTCTTACTTTATAGGAATATTGATACAATTTACTAAATGAATAAAAAAAAATCAATCGCTAAACAGTTCTATGAAATTTGTATGTCATTCACCTGTAAAATGCTTTGTTACATCTTACATATTTCCCGATGAAAACTAAGTACTTTGTTGATCATTGAAGAACTTGGATATTTATGTTATAATGCAAAATTGATGTAATGAGGGCACGTTTTACTTAGAAATTTATATAAAATTTAAAAGAATTGTTTTTTAAGTTAAAAGTGGAAAAATTTTCATACCCAAATTCTTATAAAAAACGACAACAAAACACACACACACAAACATTTTTAACTTGCAATAAACTGCAACGATGTGTTCGCATGCGATTCTGCGATTGCGATTTGCGCAAATAATCTGAAACAATTTACTACTAAAAGAATTATTAATTTTTCGGAATAAAAAGTAGCTTATGTTCTAATTCAGAACATATACAATTTTTTTACCAAGTTTCATCCGAATCTGTTTAGCGAATAAGGCGTAGTTAATGAAGGAACATCCATGTTTAAACATTTAGAATAAGGTAGTAAAGTTTCAATTATTTTACATAGAAGAATTTGAGAGTGAGCAATTCTTGACGAGTTTTTGCTCAAAATACGTATCGAAAGTTCAATAAAAGTCAACAAGTATCGGAAAGTCGATAAATGTCTAAAAGCTTCTTATAATATTTAAAAGCAACAAAAAGCTGATATGATCCAAACACCATCGATAAAGTCGAAAAAAATTTATAGAAGTAGACAAGTATCAAATAGAATCAATAAGTATAACAATATTAAAAACTCAAAATGATATCGCAGAAAATCAAAATGATCAATACAAAAATCATGGGCTATGGAAAGCTTTAAAGAGGAAGAGTCAAAAAATGTCCTTTTCAAACAAATAAATGTGGATATACCAAACACACACCAGAAATGGAACTTGAACAGGGAATGGAACAAAAAGGGAACGATTCAAAAAAAAACTTTTGGTTTTTTCACTATGTGTCAGCAGATTACGATAGCCTTATATGTCTAGACAAAGCTACTGAAAAGGATTTTCTTTAATATTGAAAACTGGATTGGCGCCACTTAAGTTTTAAGTTGCCTACCCATTTTAGAAAATATTGATTTAAAAAATGATGCAAGCTATCATGTTTTCCAACAAAGTGGGTATGGTTTTCGGGCTATTATCGATCAAGGAGTTCGAAACTGTGATTATTTTTCCTTCTTCTTCTTTTTTTCTTATAAAAAAATTTAAAATTGACGGGAAAAAATTAAAAATACCGATTTTCCACCTTCTAGTTGCAATATCGCCCCAATATCCCTTTCTAACTGTCATAGCATATCATAGTCACACGGCTTTTTTCTTTGAAAGGTTGTAAAGAATGCAGAATGTAATTTTTTTCTCTAATAGTAGGCAGTGCCACGCCTCAAGCAGGAAAATACATTACCACGATTAAACAAATTAACCGATTGTGATGAAATTTTGTTTAAAATTAGATTAAACCCAAAGAAAGGATATTAAAAGCTATGTGTTACGTAAGTGGGCGTGGCACCACCCCTTAAGAAAAAAAATGCTGTAATGACTGAACCACTGCACAGATTTTGATTAAATTTGGTATGTAGATTGATTAATTTCAAAATAAATACATATGTATGTATGTGGGCGGTGCCACGCTCCTAACAGAAAAATAAGTATTTACTGCTCAATGAATGGACCAACTTTGATTAAATTTATAGATTGTAACCACAGGAAAGGTATTTGTTCCATAATGGGCAGTGCCACGCCCCTAACTAGAAAATTTTTTCACAGCTATACTAAAGAATCAATTTTAATGAAATTTGGTATGGAGATGGAGTGAACCCTGGCAGCGGCGTCACTTCACCAAAACCTTGGAGGGGGGAGCTGGCGGGAATTATAATTCCACCACTATTAGATGGTTTTATTGAATTGATGTATTGAATAATAACTAGCATCAGATCCTTGGAGGCGGAGGGACCAATGCCCTCCCCAGCCCTCCCCAGCCCTCCCCAGCCCTACCAAATTGACGCCGCTAACCCTGAGACAATGTATTTGACATTGACTGACATTTTTTGCTCATGTTCAAAGATTTAAGCTTTATGTTTTCGCATAAAGAATAATTTTTTTCTACATTGCCAGCTATAATTTGCTGTGGCTTTAATGTTTCCGTATTAATCTTTTTAGATAGCGCGTATTTTTCAAATACCTATTGTAATGTCTTATGATTTACTGGGAAATTTAACTGATTTACTATACTCCTACGCTTTTCCTTCACTTAAAATGAATGTAATTCACTTGGTAATGAAATATAAAAAATCAGTAAAGAAAGCTTTCAAAGAAAATTTGATAAAGAGCTAATTATTTTTTGAAGCCCTTGACGCAACCCACCTAATGATATCATAGAAAAATCTCTTTTATTTCCTTAACCACAAAACACATGAATACATATGTAGATTTTAAGTGTTCACATAAATAACAATTTGTATACGCTCCCTTCTGCTTGTATATAAACGTACATACACACACATCCTATGCTGTGATTATGTGACGTAAAAGGATAACAGTGCGTGCTCGAAAAACCTTCAAAACGATTTATTACGACAGGAGTTCAATTAAGCGCGTTTAGTACGGAAAAATGCGAAAGCAGTGCAAAATATGAAGTGATTTATGTGTCGAAAATAAAATTAAAGCCTACTACATATTTTTAGGCGCGCCAAATATTTGTTATTTTTATGTTTATTATTAGATTGCAGAACAAGCCACTTAATGCAATTAAAGCATAAAATTTGTAATGTGTGTGTTTTTTTTTACTCATTTTATTATTGCTAAGCGTGCGTCAATTTAACGCAAATACTCACTCGCAAGCGCCTTATTAGCATGCGTTGTGGTCAGCGCGCCATAAAATATGCAAACATATTTTAGCGCTTGTTGTTATTTGTTTAGAGTTTTAATGTTATCGTTCTTTTGGCGTTGCTGTTGTGTAACAAAATTGAGTGTTCAGTTGCCCTGTGCTTACAAGTGTGTGTGTGTGTGTGTGTGTGTGTATGTGTGCATTTGGTGTTGTTTTATTTTATTATTATTAATTAATTAAATTTAAATAAATCATTTTATAATGACAACAACAGGTCATAGCAATGCTTTGCATATTTTTTGGTAAACACTTTACTGTCTCTTTTTCGTTGATTTGTGTAAGTAATGTGCATGAATGTGTGTGTGTGTGTGTGTTTTGATTTCTAACTGTATGCGTGTTTACTTTTATAAGTTGGGTTTGTTCTAATTTGACGTAGTTTTAATGCAATCAAAAATTTGTGTGTTTTAATTAAATGACATTTTAAAATATCAAATTTGCGCAATTTACTGCAGCATTTTAGGCGCTTATTTAGTCGCATTGTTAGAGATTTAATTAAGAAATCTTCACAAAACATTATTTATATTATTTTTGTACATTGTGTAGCCACATTTTCGCTGATAAGGTCTAGTGATAATAATAATGAGCACACATTCACAATTAGTTAAAAAACTGTAAGTATATAAATGAACCGACGTTTTTTTTTTAAGCTACATAGTTGTCCATCACGACTTCGTATGTGTTGTAATAGCAAAGTAGAAATTAATTTTCATAGCCTAATGAAATATTATCTTGTCACGCTTAATCGTCCATAGCTTATCTGTACCACCATAAGTTATCATGCAACGACCAAACAGCTAAAGCAACCAACATTATTTTCAAACAAATTGGTTAAACACGTAATGCGTGCGTCATGCGTTTTCATGATGATAACTTTGCTTGTATAGTTTTCTCTCTTTAAAGTCGAGCCTCGGTAAGTCGAAAACCTCCCAAACTCGAAAAAATGTTGTGTTCCCTTCCCTTCGAGCCCCGAAATCTCCATTGCTCGAAATCTGACCACTCTATAAGTCGAAATAATTAGTAAGTCCTTAAAAGTAAATCCAGTACATATTTTGCCTCTATGACTGGAAAAAATAAATTTGACCTCTGCATCTCGAACATAGCAATGTTTAATGTTACAACCCTTACAACCTGATTATTTGAAACGAATTACTTCTATAGCTCGAAGAAAAGTAAGATACATACCGACTTTAAGAATATGCCGACAATGTACATTATTTATTGTTTCTTATAAATCATATGTTCAATAAACCCATTCTATGAAACGATAGAGAAACACGTGATTTCACTTGAACTTTAGTGAAATTACTTTATTGTTGTCGATTGAAAATTAATTGGAATAAATCTTAACCTCTATAAGTCGAACAATTTCTGACAAAATTCGCTTAAGTCGAAGTCCTCCATAAGTCGAAAACTCTATAACTCGAATTTTTTGACGTCTTCCTTCAAGTTCGACTTACAGAGGTTCTACTGTATAACATTTTAAGGCTTTTGCTTCTATGGGATGTGTCCTGTCAATTTTTTCAACCTACCTTTTTCTTTATATCAGGGGCGCCATAACGTTTTAAAAGCGGTTGTGGAATTTGTTGAGTTGCGGGGGGGAGGAGGTCCAAAAATTATGAAATTTTTACATCGATAATTAATAACACGGAAATACAAAAAATTTTTTTTTGCTCTGTAGTTTGGATGCCAATTTATATTTTTTTCCGCTGAAACCGAAATTGCTCTAGAGCATCAGGTTTTTGAGATATTCTAACTTAAAGTGCAAAAATCACCAATATTTGAAATTATGTATAAAGCACCGAAATTTTTTTTTTTCAAAAGACTATGTTTGGGTTCTTAAAGTAATAGTCTTCCTAATTCAAATGCCGTTGAGTTTGCTGAAATATTTTTTTTTTTCACCGAGATATCGCATTTTTAAATTAAAAACAATTTTTTTCATATATGTCCATAATGAGTTTTCAGTCTATTAGGGCAAAAAGTTGAATATACAATTCTTTAATAGTTATGGCTTTACAACAAAAGTGTAAGTTAGCGCTCGGAATCGTGTTACCTAAAGAAATCTTTAGGCCACCCGGTGGTCTGGAATTTTAGACAAATCGATTTTTTTGTTTTCTAATATTTCGAAGGTACAATCTTTTGAGAATATACTCCTAAATTTTTTTAATGATATTGACAGTATTTAAGGTTATACAGGCTTTATAGCAGGTAGCGAACAATTGCCCGCGTCCGAAAATAATCATATGTAAAACTTTAAACTCATTTATCTCGAAAATACTTTTTTCTGCTTGCAGGATAAAAATATAAAAAATTCAAAAATTTTTTAAATTATTAACTTCTTATTTTTTACGTAAAAAATACTACTATGGTCTATTTTCGATATTTAAATTTCAAAAACGCGACATTTTGTCAACTTTTCTGTTTCAGTTTTTGAGGCTGGAGCCATAGCCACACTCATATAGACTAATAATGCTCCTTGAGTGATATAATATACTTATAAAGTTTTATTATCGTTGGTCATTATCTTCTACTTAAAATTTTTTTTTTGAAAATGCCTTTAATTTAGGGGTGCTAGACCACTGGGTGGCCTTAAGATATAAGACCACTATTATTGTGTGTATTCCATAATTTCCATACAAAAAGGGCTTTGGCAAGAGTTTGGCGGCGTGGGACTATGAAATTTCATAACAAAAAGAAACGAAGTATTCAAAGAAACTATTAACAACGTAATGTACATAAAATTTGATGTATGTACTATATAATTATTTGATTACAGTCGTGGATTTTCCCCAAAAAGTTTTTGAATATATTTTGATGTAAATAGTATACTTAAGTCTATAAGTTTACTCAAATTTTGAACTTAAATATTGACCAACATAAATCGATACCAATCTTATTAAACACCCAATAATTTAATACAACTGACTATAAAGACGTAAGATGAAACTAAGAAGCAGAGAAGTAAAGCGTTGTAATTCTCAAATGTTTTGCTTTAGTCGACCCATGAAATAATATTAATAAGTCGATTTGCTCAATGGAAGATTTCAATCAGCAGCACTAAGGACTAAAGAGACGCTAACACACGCTTTTTCAAATGACATTAATGTTTGATCATTTGAAATGACAAGGAGCAGATGATGAATTCCAATGAATCAAGGATTCAAATTTTTCCTATTCAGAAATTTCAGAAAATTTCAAAAATTATAATTTAGGAGGGTCTTTGGCTTAAAGCCACAAATTTTTGAGATGAAAATAGTAATAGTAGTTCTGTTTATTTTTCACATCAACAACTTTAAATATATTTTGAATTTGTAAAGTATTAAAAATAACATTTTTTAACTTTACTTCAAACGTAAAAAATTTTAAAATGCATTTTGAAATTGCAAAATAATTGAATTTATATTTTTTTAATTTTGCATTTAGCATTTTGAATCATATATGAAAACACTATAGGTCAATGCGGATTCTTTTTGAATCCAAATCAAAAATGTTTCACTTCAATTTGGCGTTAAATAATAAGCGTTTATTTTTGAATCAAATATAAAATCATTGATTTTTTTGCTCTGAGTGTATGTTCACTTTTTTGGTAAATAAAACTCGAAAAACAAAGTTGACCTACAAACATACAATGTAAGAAACTCATTTCGTCTTGATACTGGCAATTTTCGTAATGAATGGCATGTCCTTAAGCGCTTTTATGTTATTCGGTTGTTTAATACTTAAGGTGTCAAGAAAAATAAACTTTGTAATAAAACTTGTTTTCACATTTACTACAAAATAAGTTCAAGGTTCTATTCATAACTTTTGTTTTACCAAAATTTGTTGAAACTTGAACAACTTTATTTTGCTATGGGGTGAAAATATTTACGACCAACACAATGATTTCCCGCACATTTAAAAGATATAAGACACTGATACTTACTTAAAATTAGCAAAATAAAAGAAAAATTACTAACTTATAAATTTCAATTAACTGAATTCTATGATTTTTCAAATATGCCCATGTGAAACCTCATAGTATATGCTTTCCAATGATATATTTTTGAAAGATATATTTGAAAGATTTTGTTAGTTACAGGCAATTAAACTTAAGCACATTAGTAATTTTTCGATGCTCTTTATTAGAATAAGTACTATATCTTGGGAATCAGTGAAGTCAGAGGTTAAAAATACAGTGAACATAAAACTCATGAATTTTCGTTAATTTCGAAGTTCAAAAATCCTGAATTTTCTTTGTCGATTTTGATATATTTTTAGCGTAATACCATTTATATCATGCAAACTCTAGTATAAGTTATAGCACATTCAAAATTTCAATTATAACGCCTTCAAAGATTTGCAGCATCTTTAAACATTACGCGCACTTGAGACAAACTTTGAACACACGCGTACATACGGCGCGCTTCAATCATCAATTTCTACGAAATGATTTATTTTGTTTTTGTTTTTGTTTTTGAAAAATTCGTTTAATTCAAAATCTATGAAAATTACTTTAGATTTATTGTCAGCTTAAGTGACACGCGAACTTGTAAACTTAACCCGCTTTTTTTTAGGCTCTTAAACTCAAAAGCTTTGTAGCTACAGCTTCATTTTATTTTTTTTTCTGTCACTTTGTCACGAACCAATTTTGTCTCAGCTGTCACTAAGTTTTGGTTTTTTTTTTATTGTTTTAGGCCATTCACCAGCACTATCTTTGAAATTTACGAGCATACGCCAATGTGTATTACACGTCTTGAATATTGTCGGTGAACTGAAGTGTTCGTTGTTTGCTCGTTCCGTACGATGCTGCATGCGCGTTAAAGCTTTTCATGCGTTTCCGAAAATTTTTCGCCTGAAAGTTTATTTGGAGAAAAGCTATGCCAACAACCATTCCTAGTATTTGTTAGAGCGGAGCAATTCTGCAGGGGTGTTTTTCCATTACTTTTGCTGTTAAAGCGTCCCAAAAGCTCTTTTAGCATGTTGCTCCTTTGCTAGTTGTGCTTTCGAATTATCTTCGACCAAATTTACTTGTTGACTTTAGACGAATTTTGCATTTCCGACCAAATTTGTGCGTAAATTTTTGGTCGAACATAAGAAGAATATAAGAAGAAGAATAATATAAGAAGAAGAATAATATAAGAAGAAGAAGAATAAAATATGTCCTGTGAAACTTCAATAGCCAAAAAAATTTTGCGCAATATCCCAAATATCTGTTATTTCACTATTTATTAAAAAAGGATTCAAATTTAATCAACATATTCTAAAGCACTGTTTCAGTTCCTATTTTCCAAAGAAATGTTGTCTGGAAGAAGTTTTTGGAATAGATAGATTTTTATTAGAGTGGCTTACTTTTTACTAGTGCGGTGTTATAGGCATTTTTTTTAAATAACTAATTGTTCTAAGCGATACGAAAAGATCCTGTACGATATTGTTTAGATCGGTTTTTACAATTTTTTTTTAGCAAATGAATCAAAGAAAATATTAAGGGTGTTTTCAAAAAAGGATACCTACTTATTGGTAAAGAACTTTGTCGCTTAAGTCAACTGAAATGAGTCTTGCACATGATCTGAGTCGTTCCCATAAAGCGCCGGATTAAGGATATTTTGCAAAAATGTATATACATATAAAATTAGTTATTGATGAGGTCTTTCTAAAGATAAAAATGTTTTTCTATCACAAAAAACTTTAAAATGAAAAGGGCCCCCCATTAAGCTTTCATTATGATGTATGTTGACGGTACACACAAAATCTTCTCATTGTATGGCCAATTGAACTCGAAGCTAATGCCCTACCAGTAACCCTACCTTAATACATTCATTGGACACTGAGCTCTTAATACCTTGGGGCTCTGGAATGTAGGCCCCTTCAGAGCCACTTTAATCCATGCGCAATTCCCATATCTTCGGATCGGGAAGAAAACATCGCACCAATTGATGGGAAAAAACCAAAGGTGAAATACAAGGATATTTTCTAGTAATTTATTTGACATTAATGATATTTTTCTGTAACATTTTAGGAAAACTGTCAACTGGTAGAAAAGAACAATATTCAATACGAGGGAATTACAGATCGAATTATTGTATATACTATACTAGCTGTTCCGGCAGACGTTGTCCTGCCCTTTCCGGTAGGTGTTCCGGATGTTGTATGAACTCATGCGATGGAATGTATGAGTGAAACAGCCCATTTTTTCAGTGAAACTAATTTTACCTCTACTTTTTATATCAAGTCCCATTCATCTGCGTTCAGTACTTGATGAGATATGATTAATTTGATTTTGGAGAGCGTTTCACTGCCCATTTTTCTAAACCGAATTTTGCAAAAACCTTCCATAGACCATTAGAAACATTTAAAAAACTATTATGAAATCTTCGTGGAAATTCTATTTAAAAATACTTTTGTATGTGGGCCACCCTATGTATGTGCCTCTAAATATAACAGCCACGTGATATAAATTTCATGAGAATCGATTAAGACGTTTTCGAGAAAATGATATTTTAAAAATATGTTTGTATGAGGGCCACCCTAAATATGCACCCTACATAAAATAGCTTAATATAAAAGACATGTGGTGTAAATTCCATGTGAATCAATTGACCGGTCTTCATGAAAATAATAGTTTACATACATATGTATATGTTTGTGTGAGGGCCACCCTAAATAAAAGTTTTATTGCCTAAGCTATTATTCTTAATATAGAAGCCACGTGGTGGAAGATACATGTGAATCGATTGACCGGTCTTTGTGAAAATGCTATTTTTAAAATATTTTTGTATGAGGGCCACCCTAAATTGCCCATATTGGGGTATGAAAAATAATTTACTTTCTATTCTCAGACCTACTAATAAACACACAGTCATAGAAAAAATCTCATATCTCAAGAAAACTATCTAGTTATAAGTAACCTATTCTAAGTAGTTATCCCCTAAAATATTAGCTATGAATATATATTTTCCATAAAAAATTTTGAAATGCACTCGCGTATTATATTAAAAACGTTATAAAATGCAATTTGAAAATCTTTTTATTTGAATAAACTACGCAATCAATGCATCAGAAAGCAACTATGGAAACTCGCACAACTAAATAATCGTGCAACCAACCAGTAATTTGAGTGACAGAAAAGCGAACTTAATCGAACCGTTTGAATCTCAACGTGACTTTGCATTTATAAGCATTTGTATCATTGATACAAAACTACAATCTTTGTATTATACGCATCCCTATGGAGCGTGAACGTAAAGCTATTTTGCTTAAATATTTTATAAGCGTTCGTAGCGAGTTATTTCCAAGAATATCACAAAGACTTGATCATAATATTTTCTGAATTTTTAACGTAAACGAAATAAAATTTTAAATTAAAAGGATTAAGAAAAACAAAAAAAAAAGATCAAGTCGTCTTAAAAATCATAAAATCATTAAGAGCTGGTGACATAAAGTTAATGCGCGCTGAAAATTATGCAATAAAAACCATTTATGTTTTCGACAAAGCCATTCACATTCATTTAATGATGATAAATCAATTGTACATATGTATGTATGTATGTGTATGTGCATGCATTTTAAAAGTTTTTTCTTTTCAACCACTACTCTCACATGCTAAAAGATTCAACATAACTGCAGTAAAGACATTTTTTCATGCAAAGATTATCTTATTTTTTCATCGGAAAAACTTTTCCTTTAGCAGATTTACAAGCAGAAGATCAATGGAAAGCAACAAAATTTGTTATAAAAACAAAAAAAAAAAAAAATAGAAAACTAAATAAAAGCAAAATTTTAAAAGAAAACATTTTCAACTTAAAATAGAAAAAGAAAATAAAAAGGCTGAAAATAATGAAAGCAAGAGAACTTTTGTTCAAGTTCATTCACGAATTTTGCCAATTCTTAGCACTGGAATCGATAATCTGCTCTAGTGCACGTGTATGTGCGTGTGCTTTATGCAAAACTAAAAAGACTTTCCAGCATAGTCATACATAGTATGTAATTAGACTGGGTCAAAAAATAATATTTTCTTTATTTTAGAAAATTTCATAATAATCCTTTTTCTGAATTTCAATCTGCACTTTTTATATAAAATTGCTTGCATGGTAATGGTTTGTAACGCTTTGGCGCAAATTATACTAAACCGATTTTGATGTTTTCCATTTTAGAGAAATATATTTGTGCTAAAGAAGAGTATTCCATACTTATTTATAATATTTTTAAAAGCTAAATATTCCCTTTTTAAGGATTAACATATGTGTATGTAAATTAGGGTGGTTCCTATTTGGATTTTATTGCGAAAATCAAATGCTACGCCCCCCAATCGGTTCGAGACAGGATAAAAAAATTTTAAAATTTAGTGAAAATGTTTATCTTTAACCCTTACCCTATTTCAAAGTGAAATTTAACTCAAGCGAAAATCAAATATTATACCCCCCAAGTCGCTTCAAAACTGGATACAAAATTTTTAAAATTTATTTAAAATTTTTTCTTTAACCCTTACTGACTCTATTTCAAAGTGAAATTTGATTAAAGCGAAAATCAAATGCAACTCCCCCCAATCAGTTCAAAACAGAATAAAATAAATTTATAAGTTTATTTAAAATGTTTATCTTTAACCCTTACTCATCCTATTTCAATGTGAAATTTTGCTTACTTAATAAAAAGACACCAGTGTGTTCATTATTTTTGTATAAAATAGACTTAGAAAAGAAAAAAATAGTAATAAGTAACAAACTGAATTAAAGGAAATTAACTGGGCTTTCTTAGTACCTTAAAAAAATTACAAACTATTAATACAATTTTTAGAAAAAAATAACGGTTATTTAAAAAAAATGGTAAAATTTTTTTAAAAACAGCCATATTACAAAATATATGGAACTAATTTCAAACTTTTATGCGTCAATATTATCGACCTGTCATATGAAATCAAAATATTTAAAATCTATTAAGGAATTCCCAACTTATACTGATTTTTAGAAAAACTTTATCGCCAACTTTCCATGATTTTATCTCGGAAATTAGATTCGAGCGACATTTATTTTTGATGTATTCTTTTTTAGAATTAATAACCACGTAAGAAAAAGTTGTTTAAAAAAATAGCGGCTTAGGCAAAACTTCACATTGAAAGAGGGTCAGTAAGGGTTAAAGAAAAAAATTTGAAAAAACTTCTAGCCTTTTTTTTATTTTATTTCAAGCCAACGCCTCCTCACCTCATACTTTTTTCCCTAAGAACCAGTAACTAAAAGTGGCTTCTAAAGCCCAATTTCATATTGAAATAGGGTAAGTATGGGTTAAAGATAAAAATTTTAAAAAATTCCTAAAATTGTTTTATCCTATTTCGAACCAACTGAGAGGGCGTCTCCAATTTTTTTTTAAGGACCACTCTAATGTACATACATACATCGCTAATTCCAAGGTATTACTGTTGAAAAACAATCAGTTTGGATGCCGTGAATATCATAAAGTCACTAAATTAACTACATTTAGTGTTCAGTCTAAGCTTGAGTTGACCTTTGGACAAGCCAATATGCGAGTGTAATGTACTCAAATAAACTTGCAATTATTAATTAGATTTGTCATGCGATAAAACGAAGTTGTTGCTATGTAATGCATGACCCATAAATTGAAAAAAAAAAACATAACACATACACCTACTGAATTTGCATATGTTTATGTAGAAATCATATAAAAATGTTTTATATTCATGGTTAGAATTATGACGTCACCATTTTTAGGGTTGTCAATTTATGTACGCAAAATGTACTACCACGCAAAACGTGACGAGCGAAAACTTGAACAACATTTTTTTCGTAGGTTCTGACATAAAATATCTCTTACATTTTTACTATTTACATTATGTGTAGTAAATACAATGAACAATAAATAGCGATTACATATTTAACCCAGCAAAAATTTAAGAGGAGAGTCACATACTTATCACTTGCCAATACTACGATCTTGATTGAACGTACTCTTCAAATATTGGACAAATATTAGAAAACCTTAAAATTTAAAAAAAAAAATCTTTTTAATCCTGTCCAATACATATTATAGCTTCATATGCATATGCAGAAAGACAATGGCATCTTGCAGTTTCCTGTTTAATCCACAAAAATGCTGAACAGTTGTCAATGTGTTAGTGTCACAGTTTGAGTGCCAATGCGAGAATGTTCTTCATAGCCTTTGTTTGTGTGTGCATGTGCGTGATTATGTAGTATATGTGTACGAATATGTGTGTTTAATAAAATTGAAAATGCAAAAAATGATAAAAGAAAATAAAAAAAAAGCGTAGAGAAATCAAATTGACAGTGAATTTATTGGAAATTAAAGTTATCACATTTAACGCACGTTAATGCAGTCGTTGGAGATTTCACTTGAAATAAAATCTACTCAATAAATTCATTCCAAGTTTTTATGAAATTGGGTGGTCAGCTTTTTCACGGTATATTTTGTGTATATTAGGACCTTCCCGTATATTGTGTCCCCTAATTTTTTCTGCTGTATTCTTTTTTTTTTTTAGATGTAATTTTTTTACTTGCATCCACTTTTCCATTCCGAATCATCAGGAATGGGATAAATGCCTTCCTATAAGGGAGGACATTGTTCAAACTTATATTGATGGTTCAAAGTTGGAGGATAAATGAGAGAACAATATTTTCTCTACTAAGCTAAGCTTATAGCTCTCTTTTAGGCTACCAAACTACTATAGTGTATTTTAAGCATAGGTTGTTGCAATTCTTAAAGCACCGGGAGAGCTAAAGTAATGGTATTCTTTCGAGATATGTCTGTACTTTTAAAGACAGTATCTAATCTCTTCAGTTCTACCCCTTACAAGTCTTTGTTTTAGCTAATTTTTTAAAAAAAAAAATTTAAATTAAAATTCGTGTTCAAAGTCTCTCCAACAAGATAATTCAATAATAAGAAAATTTCGTAGAAATTTTAAAATTGATTTGAAATTTTCCCCCGGCAATATTAAATTCTTGAAATTTCAACCAAGCTTTTTTAAATACATCGTATATTTTTAAACTTTTAATTGACATTTATTTTTATTTCCATATTAAAAAAAAATCGCATATTTTATGCTTCAATATGATATGCCACATGATGTCCTTCTACACGCAAATGTCTCTTATTGCAGGTGATTTTAAGCGCATTTGACCGACTTCAGTAACCGCAGTTATTTTGTATTTTGTACGAATACGTTAGTGTTAGTGGTAAGCTGGGACAAGAGAATGAAATTATATTTAAAATGTAATAAAAATGCAATCACTACCACACACATATGAATGTCATATTGCGCAGAGTTTTAAAGAGAATAAATTGTGCTTTTTTGTAAAGATATTGGCACATTTTTTTTCGAAAAGAAATAGTCAAAAACATTAAAAACTTATTATTAATTATAATATATAATAGTACGGGAGGCAGCGTTGCATTTTGCGAAGCTATTTTCTCCCGCTTAATTGTTTTTGCAAATGATAGTTTAAGTATGGATGATAATCGAAATAAGCGTTGTGGGCCTGGTTGTGAGAGGTCGACAAAAAAAGTTTTGCACAATAACTCAAAAAGTAAGCCACAAGTAGAAAAATATATTAAGACCAATGTTGTGGTGTGAAAAGAAAAGATAAGCCTCATTTCACTTCGTAAAATCTGAAAACAAATTAATGGTTTTAGATTTCATTCAACCATAAGCACCATAAACCTTAGTGCATGAGCAGTGCCGGATTTCCGCCTAGGCCTACAAGGCTCCGGCCTAGGGGTCCAGCTAGCCTAGGGGCCCCAGTCAATTTTGCAATCATTGTACAATTTTTTTTCGGCAACAACATATAAATGGGAAATTTTGTTATCGAAACTGAAACCAAATTTAGCAGTCTGCTCGAACTGACGCCTGCTGAAGTCTATGTTCTTGCTGGAATGAGATCATAGATAATTGCCAAAGATTCAAATGAAAAACCATCAGCGCGCTCTGAAGCTTCAGGTCTTTTAAATTTATTAGACTCGACGGAAATTTGCTTTTTGACACTTTTCTGGAAACGTTAACAAAGTGAACAAGTCTCTTCAATCTGTCAACATTGACTTGGGTACTATCGCTGAACTTTATCAATCTTTTGTAACGTATATATAAGACTTAAGAGAACCCAGTACCTTTGATATTTAAGTGTCGAAAGCTATTGAAAAATCAGGTGAAAATAACTATGCATATGGCATACAGAGGAAACTAGCGTAAAGTCCAGGAAAAATAGTCGAAAAGATCTGACAAGGACAGATTCAGAGTTACCAATTATAATGTCAATATAGATATAAGTTAATAGAGCTATCATCACTAAAGCTGTACAAATATTTGTTGGAAAAAGGCTTTTTGGATATTTATCCAAATTACGCTCCTAATGCTGTTGTGTACTTCGCTAAAGAGAGTAAGAAATTACTTAAGATATAGCATAGAAGAAAACAGGCTAAATTCACTCTCTGAAATAATGCAGTCATTCGTTCTTTTGCTCAGAACAAAGCTCGCCGTATGATTCGATAAATTAGATTAACATAATTATAATTATAGTAACATAGACTGCATAATTCTGATGTTTCTTAAAGTAAATAAAGTCGATTAAAAATTATATATTCTCTACTAACTAGTGCCTTTAATTTGCTAAAACAAAATGGAATGATTTTAAGACGAGTATCGATGAGTTATAAAATCCTTCAAATATGTGTTATGAATACCTTACAGAAATATATTTAATTGTATAATATTTGTTATTACATTTGTAACGCATAGAAAAGTAGATATATTCTTAACCAACGTCACCTGTTAAATTGATTTCGTCATATCTGTCTATTTGTTCATCTGAGGAGGTCAAACGGGATAATTTCATTTGGCTGCAAAAATATTAAACAAATTTTGACGAGAGGGCGTGGCACCTATCATACAGAAAATATTTCAAAACGCTTAAGAGAGAAAGAGTTATTTGAAAGAATGCAACCTAATTACAGACAAAAACTAAAAGTGGCGCTGATTAGCATCAAACCAAAAGCACATAATCGCATTTCGACAAGTGGGCGTGTCCCCTCCCGTGCAAGCAAAAACTTTAAAAAGCTATAATGAGAGAATTATTTAACATAATGCAACCAAATTTCATAAAAATACTTCAATGTTTGGCACTATACACGGAACCAAAAAATTAAAATGCTAAATTGAGGGATTTTTAATTTTCAACCAATACTTGAAATAAATAGTTCAAGAAAGCACTAGACAATGATTGGACAAATGTTGACAAGAGAACGTTACAACGCTCATACATTCAAAAACTTCAAATCGCTATACTATGAGCTATTTAAGTAACTGTTGTCAAATTCAATATAGGAACGTTTGGTCCTTTTGGTTATACTTTCAATAAAAGTTTACGATTTCAAAGCGCACTTTTACTGCTGAAACGATGTAGAGTATTTAATTTGTGTTGAGGTCAAAGATAATACCCTATCGTAATTTTTTTTTGTTTTTCAATACATAGTTTGGAACTTAATATAGCAGTACAAGTTTATATTATTGTTGCAAATTTTGTTATACTTTTTTAACTAATTTTAGCCTTTTAGTGCATATTTAAGGTTAAGTTAAATCTCATACTCATACTCATATTTAATAAAATTCTTTTTTTTTTTTGCTCTATACTTGAAACTTTATTATGAAAATAGTTTGGTAACATCGACTTTAAACGCAATTGGAGCATATACCCAGTATGCATTAGGTATGTTGCGTTAGTTTTCATTCATGTTTTTCAAAGTTATTTATGAAGATAATAATAATATCTAAAATTCATTTTTAAATTAATTCTTGTAACATTTTCGTTGCATCCTTTCGAATTTTATAATTTTTTTTTATGAATTATCTTGTATTAGTAGGATATTTTATCCAGCTTTGTGCTATTGAAGGATGTACATTATGTAATAGCATACAGTTTTTGTTTATTGCACTTAATATCGTATTTAATTAAATTGCTTATATGCTGTGCTCAGATAGTAATAGTTACGAAAAAGTTTACTTTTTAGCTTTGCCTTGTGCTTCGTTAATGTGCCTCCTAGGCGTGTTTGTGTTTTGCAAGCGTTCTTTTCCTGTCTAAAAGCACAAGACCAATTGAAGACATGAGTGAGTGAGTAGGTACCATTTGACATTTTACACAATAAGAGCACCTCAGGAAATGCTCCAGCCGCAGAGATTCAGCTTAAAAATTTAAGTAAATATCGGAAAGACAAAACTTGGAAAATTTTAATTTTGCAACATATCACCATCATCCACTCATCTCTTCAAATGAGCCTTTAATGAGCTTCACATGAGCTTTAAATGAGCCTTCAAAACGAGCTTTAATTGATTTCGAAGAGTTTTTTTTTGTTAATTAGCTGTCACCTGTAAAAAAGATATCTTTAAAAATATCTTATATCAGCGATGGGCATAGTAGGAAATATGAACCAATTTCAGCTCTTTATAAGCGTAAGAAATTTTCAATAATAATTTTTGAAAGTTTGTACGTATACCCTTAATATTTGCAACAAGTCGATAAAATATTTTAAATGAATTTCACATGGCATAGTAGACTATTTTGATTTTGCCAGCAAATACTGACAGACACAGACTGACTGTCAATATTCTATTTAAAAGCACAAGATTTAACGCGGGATATACGACAATGAAATAGCATGACACATTTTTATATGCAGCACATGTGCCTTTGTATTGCATGTGTGTAGTTGTTTGTTCTAGCTGCACGCACGTATGTATGTATATATTTTAGTTGCTCTACTGTACGACTCAGCTTTCTATGATTTATCAGCGCATAAATCAATGAAATTTTTATTGTAATAGAAAAACAAAATAAAAAGATTTATTAACGAGAAAATGCTGCAAATCATTTCGAAGGATAGCAGACAGCATATTTCAATTGAGATGGATTTAAATGTGTTGGCAGAGCACTTGTAGGAATAGAAAGAATTTGTCAAGAGAATCACAGGAAATATATGAATGTGACAAATACTTAAGCTGTCGTGTAAGAAGTTTGCAACAAAAAAAAAAACACATTAGAAGTACTTTTTTTTTGTTTAAATAATTGCAATTAATTTAAAGACATGCATAGGATGAAGTGCAAATACCAGAAAACTGACTCAATGGAACTATAGTGAATATTCCAAAATCATTATTTCTTTCAAGGTTTTGATGAAAATCCTCAACCAGAGTCATTGAAAAAAGTAGAGCCGGAAACAACAGGAAAGTTTTGCTCGAAAATATCGTGTATAGATTATATTAATACCCCTTGCATTATAATGGATCAAATAAATGAGTTATAGGCCTCTTTCCATTTAACCTTCATTAACTGCATTTTCACTTTTGATAGTAACGACCAGACCCGCATTAACCTTAGAGGCACACTAAGCCAGTGCCTAGGGTGGCACGATTTTTAAGGCGGCAAAAAGTACAAATACTGGGATTGTGTGCACTGAAAGGTCCTCACGAATTGCAGCACACAAGCTCATAAATCTTATCAAGAATCAAATGGAATGTAGAGTTTTACTTATTGGGCAATTTTCTGACCCTTTTGAGTACGTCAAAGACAGATTTGTTGCTGTCTCCAATCATATCTCTCTTATCCTCTTCGGAAGAAGTAGGTCTAAAAATCAACATAAATAAAACAAAAAGCATATCCATTATCCCAACCAGTCTGGCGCACCGGAAGACCTGAAGCGTGTGTTTAGAACTCCACACGCGTGAGACTTTCCCATGTGGAATTCAACACGAGAAACTTTGATTCAACACGGAAATTTTTCACGCATTTTTTTATCGTATATTTGACAAAAAAAATGTTTCGAATAGGGATCCTGAATTCGGAACAGAATCGAAAGGCTTCGCTCGTTGATATATCGTAGATATCAACCTATCGACTCGAGAGAAGTCAATCAGATTGCGTGCTGATTGGTTGATACGGAACCGTAGCCGGACGGTAACTAACTGCTCAAATTAGTTATAAGGGCCTAAGGACAAATGTGTTTGCCTTAACAAAAGAAGTACTTCTGACGAAATGAACGTTTTTTTATATACTCGATAATCACTGAGATCTTTATTGTAGATTTCCTATATTACTTTTTCAAAATCATTATTCTTTAAGACTAACAATCGTCAATTTAAAAATATTGTCATTTTCGAACCTCTCCCCCCCCCCCCTTCCTCCTCGCGATTCAACGAACTCCACACTCACTTTTAGAACGTTATGGCGCCCCTGTAACTAGTGCCAGTGATAGCTTCATGATAGGCGAATCTAGCATAAAAGAAGTGGATTACTTTACTTACATGGGTACCAATAAGGACATTCATGACAGAATCAATAGAGCAAAAGGAATCTTCACTCAGCTTCGTAATGTCTGGCAGTATTCGTTTTTATCAACGACAACGTAGCTCAAAAGTTTTGAGTCAATCGTGAACGCAGTTCTGTTGTACGGCTCTGAAATATGGCTTACCAGCATCTGCCTGCTACAGAAATTACAAGTGTTCACCAAAAATTATCTTCTCCGAATCCTTAAGATTTGGTAACCATTTTCAATGTTGAATTGCTCAGTAGATGCTATCAAAATCGCATTTTTCATTCAATTTAAATGGCAAAAATGGAAATGGACGCTGCGGAAATCATCAACTGAAGTTCTCCGGCAAGCTTTGGAGTGGAGCCTTTAGGGTAGCAGAAAATGCGGTCACCCTAAAAATCAGTGGTGGGCACGGAATCTAACAAAAGAGCACAACAACAACATCAAGCAACAACAAACTAAATTTTAAAGTTTTTTTGCTTTCATTTCCAAATTCCAATTGTTACATTGCGGCGCCATCGCTAACGCCTGTGTGTGTTGTTTTTGTTTTCATTAGAACTCAACTCAACGCTGTGCGCCGATAGCGTTGAAGTTCTGCGAACTTTTGGTTGCTTGTTTGTGCGTCGAATAACGAAAAGGGCCATGAGGGCTGAAAGTGCCTGTACTTGCCCATCACTGCCATAAATCGTCGTGGAATCGTTTGTAAGAGCAGGAAATACGCGAATCGAGAAAATTTTGAAGAAAATTAGAGGCACGTTATCGTTGATCGTTGATCGTGCACGTTAGAAGGGTTTTGTGAAGGTTCAATGCATCGTGAAGAGATATGCGCCAAAACATTTTAAAAAATCATTCATTTAAAACCTCATAGCTGGTAAGATTTTTTTGCACTGACTGTAGATTTTTAATTATTAATTTTGGTTTAGTAAGCACATTACCCAGGCTTGGACCATTTGTTAACTTTTTCCCTATTATGATATTTCTTAACTTTCCAGTATTATATTCTTCTGGCATGGCATGGCCCACTGAACTTCTTTTTAAAAGCTAATTTAAAACTCTTACTTACGAAGTTTTTGTTTTTTTTTTTCAAAGCAATCTTAACAAAAAAAAATTTTTGGGAAAAATTGCGGAAAAGGCCAAGTTATTTGTCATGTGTGGTGCCATACCGTAATAAAAAAAAAAATTCATGTGAAAAAGAACACATTTCTTAATAATTGTGTATAGCTTGACTATCCTACTCTAATGTACATTGACCTCACCCCCCTAACAATTATTTAGAGATTGACTTAAGTTTATAGCAAAAGTTCAACATAACATACTCCCAAGAATCTACATTTATTTTAGCACTTTATGACCAAAATACCATGAATTCACAAGAGATGAGCACCACACCACAATTGCACTTTTATGAAAACACAACATGAGAGACTTAAAATAATAAAATCAACAATAATTAATTAAAGAAATATCTTTTGCTCTGTAGCACTCATACCAATATTGCGGTCAACCCATATGAGAATGGACCCTTCTCACTCAGTTTCAACTTTAATTTTAATTTTAGTTTTATTTTTAGAAATTTTGTATTATGTCGGCCCACATACATACAAACTAACAAATGTTTTGAATTTATGTAGGTTTTCATTCAAAGCTTTCTATCTTCAAGTAAAAATACTGGTATCAATCATTACAGCAACTGAAGCAGTAACTCATTGAATGGAACTTAAAATGAACAGCATTTACTTTAGAAAGACGTGTCATGAGTTCTTTAATGACCATTTGGGTCAGTTGCTACACTTTATAGTATGCATTAGCTCCAAAATAAAAGTTGGAAAAATGATGTGGGAAAATATTATCTGCGTAAGGTATATTCCTTTTTAAAAATTCTATGTACATTTTTTTCGTAGCATACGTGGGCCGTACATCAACACAGCTTAAAAAAAAATGGATTTTAACATGCCAAATTTCTGTCAGTTTTCACTTGTATTGCCTCAGCTTCATTTGAGAATTTTTTTCAAAAATATTTACCTGCAAATATTTAAATATTACACATCAGCTTTATAGATAGCTAAGTATTTTGCTTGTTTTTGCCTTAAATAACTTTACCCAAAGGACTACATACATTCTGTTAGTATTTGTGTGGCTTATAAAATATGCGCATACATATATACATTTTATCTGCTGCTGATAAGAATTTCCCCTTAAGATACGAGCAGGTACATTTGATGTTTCTTTACCAGATTGTTCATTGAGTTGTAAAACATGAATTTCTTATATGTATAATATATATTGGCAAATACCTGTTATTGGCACATATTTATTTTAATTGCATATTCGGAATTTCAGCAAATTCTTAACACTTCAGTGCGGTATATAAAAAAAAAAAATTTTACTTGTTTTATTGAGTACTTGAATTTTCTATATTATTTTACTTTTCTTGGAAATTCTTGCAAATAGCAAAAAAAACGTATGTGAGTCACTTACCAATACTTATTTTATTACAAATTTAATGGATATAAAATTTATAGCATCATTTAATAAAATTTTCAATTCTAATTGATTATTTTATGCAATTTACTTTTCACTATTGTACTACATATAAAAGATAGTCTTAAGCTTTCTTTCAAAATTTATTTAGTTGTTCTCAAAAATATTAGAACAACTCAGATATTTTTTCACTTAAGGCCAGAGGCGGTGACTATGGGGGGACATATATATCGAAATATATCGAGAAAGAAATATCGAACATATCGATAGGCGATTTCCGATATTTCTGCTGAAAAAATTAAAATGCAAAAAATGGCGTTCCAACCAAGATTCTCAGATTGGCGATTTTTTTTGCAGTTTTGGCGGAAAAAATTTGTTTTGGTTAAATTTTGGGGAAACTTTCCGTTTCCGTGGGGAAAAAAATATGTTCTGGGGACATTTCGGGGAGAAAAAAAATAGAAGTCAAAAAAATACAAGTCTGAACAGTTCGAGCATTGAAAGTAACACCTTTGTCAATTGCTTTCACAGTACCGTCTGAACATTACCAAACTAATATCAATCGTCAAAGATATTGTTGCAAATTTGAAAGCAGTTTTTGATCCTGGAAAAATGAAGTATGTTTGTATAAAAACGTGCTGGTAACCATGAAATTCTATATTAAGCAAATCTGTCATATAAATTTTGAAGTCTCCCATTTTCAAATAGAACATTTAGAAGGAAGGCAGTATACTGCCCTCAGAAACGCAAAAGCCGTACCTCAGTGAGTTTCGAGAAAACTGATGTCTTTTTTATAACGTATTCTCGAAATACCTGTAAAATTGACACCGATCACCGATAACTATCGAAAAAAATATCGCGAAAATCGATAATCGATATATTTTGCACAAGCCTACTCAGTTCAGCCTGACAGAATAATTCTGGGTTTTCAACGTTGAGTTAGCCTGTCTGTCACGCTGGATCACCCTGGCGTTACAAGATGGACAGCTTCACTTCAAACCAGCCTGGGAATCTATCCCACGTATACGTGTGCGTGTACGTGAGGTGGCTCACCAGCCTGCCATACCAAGGTAGTTTCTACCTTTATACTTTTACATTCGCATACTTTTTGATGATTATGACCATAACCCCTCTCCCCCATGAAATGGCACTTGAAAAACTTTTGATAGTTTACCACCCTCCTCTCCCCCCTTCCCAGCCTTTCCGCGTCTGCTTAATTGATTGCATTAAAAATAGAGTATCGCCCGGCGCAATATTTAAATATTTTTAGATCAACCTTAAATTGGGAGAATTGACTATTTTTAATATCCGTAAAAAGATTCTAAGGTGTTTGTTTGAAAACGGATGAAACATTGTACTCTGCATTTTGATTTTGTTTGCAAATAGGAGAATTTTTTTTTAAGTTAGCGCTGGATTAATTTAGCGGCTATTGCCCACAATAGCCGCGAGCTTCATGCTTAGAACTGGCTCTATCAGCAAGAACTTCGTAGGGTTCTTCGATAGCGTTGATTCCATTTTCTTAGTCATCACTTTGAGCATGCCGGGAACAGAACCAAGACTTCGAGAATATGTTCTTAGTTATTTTTTTTAATGAATATTTCTTCTTTTTTTTGAGTTTAAATTAAATGAGACATCTGGGAGTAATATAAGTAAGTAATATATAAGTAATATACTTTTTAAAAGAAATATATTTTTCAAGTCATAATTTTCATGAAAAATTCAGGTTCTCGACCTAGTCGAACCTGCACACTCCGGTTAAAAGGTGCCCAAAACTGAGCCTTTGAATTTGCTGACCATAGGGGTTATGATGATGGGATCTGGATGTTTATAAGGTAAGCATCTTTAACAATATCTGTCAACTAAAGGTTTCTTAATTTTTTTTAGTGAAATACGAAATTCTCTTAAATCCCTACATTCTCCATAACTTTCAATTAAACCATTTGCTCCTCACACTCCATTTGTTGTAATTGTGCGCTCATTAATTTTTTGTGGATAATCATCATTAGGATTTTGTAATAATTTTTTTTTTCTTTTTTTTGCTTATTTTCATTTTATCTCGCATAATCATTCGCATAATTGCTTCAGATTAACAGTTAGTGAACCTCAACGAAATTACACGTGTGTGCCATACGATATTATGAGTACCCTTAATAATAATGAAACAACAACAAGAACAACGCAGTGTCCAGCTCAATAATAAATCCGCTTAAATGATGAACTTTTGTGTTGACCAACATACGCGAACAAACGTGGTTCAAATAGCTAACGGCAGCATAATAAAGTCCAACCAAAAGCAACAACAACAACAACAACAGCAACAGCAATAATCTGAAATATCCATTGAATATAAATCTGCGCGTCTGTGCAAAATTTCATTCAATATATTCAAGGCAGTGACCCCCAACATACCCAAAAGCAACAACGACAAAAACAACAACAACAACAGCGACAAAAAAAAAGTTCACTGGATTGCTACGAGGAAAAAATAAAAAAAAAAAATAATCAACTCACTCACTTGGCGCGCACCGACTCTCTCATATCGTTGATATCGCTGTGCTGGCACTGTGGGATGAAACTGATTTTCTCTAATGTTTTGATTTTTGTACTTTAAGGCTGACACTACAACAGTCGATGAGAGAAATGTGGATATTACTATATTACTTACATGCAAAAAAAATTTTGCAAAGCAATTTCAAAATTTTTTTGACCGAACGTAGGGGTCGCGCATTTAACTTTTTCGTCATATCTTCGTTATTTACAGTCCGATCTTAATGTATGATATATCAATGTTTTTGTCTTGAGTATATCATTTTTTTTGCACCAAAGGTCATTGACATCAAGTACCCCGTTATAGTATTTACCCAACAGATCTCAGTTCTTATCATCCTAATGTACCACCTTTATGTTAGAAAATTGAAGCTTGCAAAAAATCATTAAGCTTTACGTAATGAAATATTTCGATTATTACTATTACATTAGAACTATTTTAAAAATATTTTTAATTTTTTTACCGAACGTAGGGGTCCCCTTAGTAAATTTTTTTACTAGCCAAATTTCAAAAATTCGTAAAATTTTGTACCAAAAGCAATCAAAAGCTAAAGTGCGTATTTTGACCAACAAGTTTTAGGCAACAATCGATGTTTCGCCTTATGCCCACTGTATGTTTAACCATAATCACAACGCCTTATATCGAATGTAACCTGCTACTACTGCATACGTCTACACTCCCTAATATTATGAATGCGAATATTTGCCAATTTTGCCATTTTTCGGGACATTAAATTCAGTAGTGGGATGGCAACGGTATGAGGAGGCAAAACCGTATTGTATATTGCACATTGATGGGGTGTACTACGATGGCATCTCCAACAGGAAACACATTCACGTTTGTATATAATTGGAAAATTATTAGAAGAGCTACTTGATGGCAAAGTATAGAGTTAAACGTGGTGGCATATAAAAAATTCCATGCCACGCCATGCCAAAAGGTAATTGGTGAGCAGGTGTATTGGTGGAGGGTGGCTGCTCGAGTCGATAAGTCGTAGGTTGTACGTGTTAACGATAATTTTGTATCATTTCTTGCATGTAAATATTTGCGTATTACTCGTACAATAAAATTGCTGATGTTCACCGGAAAGTGTGAACATAATAAAGTGATAATGATTACACAAGTTATTATTTCTTGGTTGTGGGCTGTTGATTGTTGCTGTTGTTGTTCTGTTTGCTCTCTTTGCACTGCTTGAATTTTATTTGATTTCAGTTTTTATTATATGATATATGAGCAAATAATTTTAGATGGGCACTAACTTTTATATCCTTTATAAAAATTAATAATGTACGAATAGACCTATCATGAGCTTAATAAAGAAATAAAAGCTTAAGCAGAAATAAGAGATCTTCGCTAGGCTAGTGAATTAACTTGTTAGATTTTAATAAAAAAAAACATAGATAAAGACGGTCAAGAAACAATTAACCGCCACAGAATCCGAAGAGCATAAATGGCTTCTGTCGTATTGAATTTAAAGCTTAAGTATACGAAGATGTCACTCTAGACGGCAGTGAATTGATGACTTGCTCTCGCCATTTCATTCGATTTAAGCTTTCAAATTAACTAACTAACTAACTACTGAAATCATCAATCGTTCACTGTCAATCGTCCGTGCTCACTTTACTTCGTTTCTTCTGGAAGGACCACAGCAATTAACCTCATACTCGTATAGTTATTGAAATTTTAAAAGCCATCCCGGACTTCATTATTAAATTTTTCTACCATATCCTTATACAAATTTGGTAAAAATCCATTTCATCAGAGTCAGTGAGAAACTAAATCCATTTATTCGAAAATAACAGATGGACTTTATCTCGAACAGATCACGTACTGATCAAATTAACTTACTCAACGTTGTTGTACAGCTTTCGATAGATCTGGAATGCATCGAACAGACAAAATGTAGCACACAAAATCCTCAACATCAAAAGCGTCATTATACGACGTCATTACTTCAAATGTAAGCTATATAATGAGAATGATTCAAGTTCTTTGGATTCTGTTTCAGGCGTGTGACAAAGTTGTCTGCTGTCACAATTTTTTTTTTTTAAATGTTGGTTCATAATCTGTTCAAGGCTTTAAATTATACTAAACGTAGTATCCAATGGAGCTTTAGCAATTATCTGAAATATCTTGATTGCAGAGATATATCTATTAAAGATTGTAATCTACAAACAAATAGGCAAAAGCAATATAGTTTCATCTCTTTTTAACTACAGTAATAAAACGTACTTAGTCGCAAAGTTATGTTTTTTTTCTTTTGGAAAGATTGTGAAGATGGGCAATGCCGAAAGTAATTTTTTTCAACAGTAGGCGGTTATACGCCTCTAACAGAAAAATACGTTTCCACGGCTGGATGTACTGATATTGCTGAAATTGGGCATAGAGATTGTTTGAGCTCTATGGAAGTGTGCTAAAATCTATGTGCTCTGTTCTTTAAGTGAGCGTGGCACCGCGCTCAAATGGGAAAAAACGATGCCATGGTTGAGCTGCTGCACCAGTTTGGATAATATTTGGTATAGAGATAGATTGATTTCTAAATAAAAATATTTTTAGTGGGCGGTGCCACGCCCCTAACAGGAAAATATGTTTTCACTGCTAAACAAATGAAAAGATTTTGATGAAATTTGGTATGGAGATGAATTGAACCCTGAGAAAAGATACTTATTTTAAAGTGGTCAGTGCCACGCCCCTAACATTAAAATAAGTTTTCACAGCTAAATTAATGAAATGATTTTATTAAAATATTGGATGGAGATAAATTAAACCCTAAGGAGGGGATAGACAGCACGATATCATAAACTTTTTTTTTGGGAGCGATTACACTTAATCAGGTAAAATGCTATTGTTTCTATAAAATGACTGCTGATTTCAACCAGTGGGCGAACTCTAGTTGTATAAAAATTTCAATTTCAGGTCATTCCTTTGGAAAAATGAATACGTCATTTAAAAAACAAATTTGTCAATAAATATTTTGAAATTTTTTTATTGAATTGCTATTAGCGACAGTCAATAAATCCTTGAAAAATCCTTATTTCTATATGAAAATTAAAGAAAAACAACACTTTACATCTCATACCTTTAAATCAAAACTTCTACAACTAGCTTCTAACTGACGTTTAGGCAAATAAATTGGAATATTTTCAGTTTTTTTTGTAAATTTAAAGGGTTGAAAAATTTAACCAAAATTTTGGACCATGTGCTCGATAGTTAGAACATAATTGCAGCATTCTATTGAATTTCTGATGAAACCTTAAAAAGTAGAACCTACATTCTTTAGAGCAATTTTTCCTTTCAGTTTTAAGCAAATAATTTTAGTCAAAATTTTCACAACAACTTTTCCTTTTTTTTTCATTTTATTTTGGCATAATTTTTATGCAATTTTTTATCAAAGGTTTTTTTTGTTTTTTTTTATAACTTAAGCTAATAACAATCAACTTTGATTATGCTCCCTATAAACTTTTCATATTAATTTAAATTTCTTAAACTCAAGTTCTTAACGCATTCTTTAATTTAAAATTTTAACCCACATTAAAATCTTTTCACATGTGTAACTGGGTTGGCAAAAAAAAAAGTACATTAACAGCATACAATTTGTAAAATTAAAGAGAAGAAAAAACATTTAAAAGGCAAAACACCAAAAAACTTCCCAAAAGGATATCAGGCTCTTAGCGCACTGCCAATGCTGGTAAGCAAGAAAAACACAGCGCGTAAAACGCTTTAACACTCTTGAGGGGCAAAAATAAAGGCGCAAAGTCAACAGCCAGCAGGTATACACATACATACATACATATATAAAAGGATATAAAGTGAAAACGAGCATGAGGTCTTACTTTCACTTTTTCTCTCTCCATATTACTGCTGTCTCTGTCTGCTTTTATCGTATGAATCTGCATTTTTATTATTGTTATTATGATTATTGCAGCTTCCGGCAAAGTAGTCATTGTGTGTGTATGTATGTATGCGTATGCGCTTGTAAGTGTGAAAAGAATTCGAAAAGTATCTGGGGTATTTGCACTTTTCGAAATTTTTTTTATTTTTTTTTTTTGTCTGTTTCTTTTTAAAAGCACCATGCAAATGAGGCAAATCCACTTAACGGCTTAAAAATAAAATTTTTGTATTAATGCCCCCTTCACTGCTTGTAACTATGTAATATTTTTTCAGTCAGACATTTCCTTTAAGCATTGAGATCAACAAAGAGAGCGAAG
Organism: Meiosimyza platycephala; assembly: GCA_963662105.1. NCBI lineage: Eukaryota > Metazoa > Arthropoda > Insecta > Diptera > Lauxaniidae > Meiosimyza > Meiosimyza platycephala. The sequence goes on from OY759210.1 coordinate 16,810,088, forward strand.
GATTTTTTTTTTACAGTACATAGCGCTAAATATAACGCTGCTGCAGTCACGTTAAAGTAATTGTCATCTTGTAAACGCTCCGCGGAAATCATATTCATATCCGTTATATGTTTTACATACTCCAGTATTTCCGTTTCCGTTTCGTTGCGGTTTCGGAATAGAAATTGTGTTGCACCGTGATTTTTTGTTGCTTTTTTTTTGGATTATCATCTTATAGATGTCGAAATATGCAAATCTTATGGTGCAATTAAACTAAATATTCTACAGGGTGTCTCATTTTAACTTACACAGCTGAATAAGTCAAAAGTCAAGTTAGAGGTCAAAGTGACCCCTGAAGGTCGAATTCTTGCTTGGTGCAGAAAAGCTTGTAATCATGGGCTAAACCGCTGCACAATCTTGCCTTAACTGGCTGCAGCTTTTCTGCACCAAGCGGGAATTCGACCTTGAAATGACCTTCAGGGGTCACTTTGACCTCCAACATGAGTACCTATCGGAACGTGGAATTTTGTGCTCTTCCGGAAACCGAGGTCAAAAATAGTTGTTTCAATTTGAAAAACTTAAGTTGACCTTGAAATAACCTTGAAAATGTAGGCCAAGGTCATGGTTAAGGTCATGGCTGGATTAGCCCTTTGATATCCACCAACTTTTATTTGCAACATTTTTTGAATGACTTGCAATTTTTCGACTTATTCAGCTGTGTAAGTTAAAATGGGACACCCAGTATATTGCAACTGTGCATTAATTCCGAAAAATATTGACGTAACATATGGATAGGTTGAGATATAAAAAATCTATAAAAGTCGATATATGATCAAAAAGTGTGAAAAAATAGATAATAGCCGACAAGTATTACAAAACTCCAAAAAGCCGGTAAAAAGTTTAAAATGACTGGAATCCTAATTAAAGCCGATAAAGTCAAATTATGAATAGTAACATGAAAAAAAAAACATATTCAATTATATCGGAAAATCTCTTAGCTAATTATCAATATTCGAAAGCTATAGAGTGCACCAAAAGCCAATAGAAGTTGAATAAAGATCGAAAACTACTTACCACCTTAAAATATCAGTGTAGTAAGGTGAAGAACAGACGGAAAATTTTAGTCCTGTTATGTCTATTGAACCCAAACAAGCCTTGGAGTGTAAGCGTAGATCAGATATTTATAATAGAGTCAGAATTCTTAGAAAAATATATGGAAGCATAGAAGCTCTTCAATGTTTCACCAATTGCATCCAAAACCAAGCGTGGGTATGACCTTGGCTAAGCTTGAGGTAGCGCGAATTAATGATATCCTTGTGGATTCAATTGAGACCCTTAAAATAAACTTAAAGAAAATTAATAAAATTTTATTAAACAGCATTTTTAAGCCCATGCTGAACAAATCAACGAAATTAACAAATTGATGGGAAACTTAAATTTATTGCCAACGAACGAAACAAATCAGTTACACAGAATTTCAAATTTAAATTACTCTAACATTCTTTAAGGCGGGAAATTAGGATATTTATTAAAACCTAATGAAATTACAGGTATCTGTGTGTTTTTTGGTTGCCTCCTTGTTTATTCCTCGAAAAGATTGAAATGTAAATTAAACAAACAGAACAAATAAACTTCATTATACGCATAATAAATTGAAAACACGCGAATCATCATTACGGGAGCAAATGCCAAGCTAAGCACAAGTAAAATAAGACGCGTTAAATTGCCTGTGCTGCGTAGGATTATGCGCACTTTGTTTTTAAGGTAGTAATACGTTAAAAGAGCTTATAAAAGTAGGCAACATAATGATGGGAAGTTAAGAAAATTAAAGGTGATAATACTCGTAAAAGATATTTGATGATAATTTCGCAAACGGAAATGTAAATGTGTAAATTATTGAAGGATATTTAAAGGAATGAAAATTATATTTTTGTTAAGTGAAATGAGAGTGGCAAATTTTTAAAATATCTTTCTTACTCGCTGCAAGTCAGCTATATGGGATACATAGTGATATTTTCTATAGAATGAAACAAATTCAACTGAGTAACAAAACAACCAATTCATTTGATTACAAAAAGGATACCAAAAACCAATTCTTTCTACCGCTTCCAAGGCATTGTACACTGTCTAAAGTCTAAAAGATAAAATGAAGAAGCTCATGTTTCTGGTTAAAGGTCACTTCCAGATTTCTTTCAATATATATACCAAAATTGTCAACAAGGAGACGTCCATTAATTACGTGAGTTAAAATAGGGGGGAGGGGGTCCGCTATAAACTCACCAAGGGGGTGGAGAGGGTCAAGGAAAACCTCACATCAACTTCTTAATGCATTGAATTTACTTTAAAAATTATAATTTAAATCTCATGGCAGGGAGGGGAAGGGTCTCGCCAGATCCCACCAAGGTGAGGGGGGTCCGAATTTTCAAAAGAACATCTCACGTAATTAATGGACGTCCCCCAACGAATGTTTAGAGAAGAATTCAAACAGAAATCCAAAGTTGAATAAGTTCGATCTCTTTATTCTTAGAATCTAAGGAATCCTTCATTGTGTGATAAAGACACTGCCATGAGGGTAAGCCTCACAACTAAAAAACTTTAAAAACATCCGCATGGTGGGTTCAAACAAGTATGGTTTCAACACGATAGAACCACAGCGCTAACAGCAATATGTTGGCAAGGGAAAGTAGAAAATGACCACCAATAAAATTCCTCATTTGTATGCTGTACTTACTCTGAAATGAAATAAAAAAAAGTTATAACAATTTCATTCCATAAAGGTCATTTACGCTAACCACGCTAAGTCACAACTTAAATACTTTAAATTCTTGCAAAAGTCACACACAAAACAACTAATTAACGCTGCTACTTTGCACACACACACACATACACACACACACAGACATACAAACATAGAAAGATTCCATTAACAAAATAATTGCATACAAATCGCTGAACTGCATTCAAGATCCCCCAAGCGCTATTCATCAAAATATGAAAAATAACAAAAAACTAACTAGGGCTTTCAATCCCAATTAATCTCGGGGTTAATTTTTTTGGGGACTTCGAGATTTGCTTGTTGTGTAAGACATATATTAGCCCAATAGCCTGCTGTCAAAAGGTCAAGTGTATAATATTACAGGGTGGAATGTACGGGAAAATAGAGATTCAATAGAATATATACAGTTGCATTGTTGAATTCTGACCCAAACATGCGTTGCCACCGGCTTTTTTTGTGTAAATTTTTGTTTGTAAAGATTACAGTTTGATATTTATGCCAAATGATAGAGCTCGAAGATAGATATTCAATTTGTTGAATCTAACCAACCAGGATTGCTTTGCCAAAGCCCATCCCGACGCCCGAAAATGCCCGATAATAGAACTCGAAGAACCGAAATAGAATATATAGGGGTGTCCTGTTGAATCCTGTCCCAAACATGAGTTGCCACCCATATTTTGGACCAATTTTTCTTAAATGGGTTGCCATTTATGTTTGGGACAGGATTCGACAAGACATCCCTATATATTCTGCTCAACTTATTATACGAATGTTTGTGATAGTGTTGCCTTTGAAAATTTTACCAAATTGAGAACTTCTGGATTTGAAATGTTGAAGTATTATTCCCATTTTCAATCATTTCAATATTGAACTCCCTAGTATATGCGGCACACATACATATGTACATACAATATAGTGGCTTACACAAAAAGTTTATGCATGCATACATTCATAAGATTTTTTTTTATTTCGTTTTGTTTAGGTGAGAGAAAAACAACCGCGGACCCATGAAGTATCCGACGAAGTACTTGAAGCAAGAAAAATAGGCAAACTAGCGAAAATAGCAACAAAAGCAAGCGAGGTACATAAACTCAGCAACTTTTAAGTGTACGCAGTTGATGCTCTACAGACATACAAACCCACATATACACATACATACATACATATGCATATGTGCATGATGAATTTGCTATTTTTATATTTCAATTTAATTGAAATTTTAAAGCGTTGCCTAGTTTTTGGTGTAGCTACATACATACGTACGTAACAGAGCTGTACATTGGTCATATTGCAACCGCTGTAATGGTATATTAGCGCTGCTTAGCATCTGGGCACAAGATTTATTTATAAGATTTCTCTAGCTGGCTTTGTACTCTACAATTGTTCTGAATCTTTGCATATTTCAGCTTTTTGTAACTTTGATTTTGTTCAAGAGTTTCATGGCATGCCCGAACTTTGTTGTTATCAAATAAAAAAATGAAGTTTTTCTTAGAAAAATTCGAATTTTACCATTAAATAGCTCATCTTATTCGATAATCCGTTTTTGCTCCTATCAATGTATTGAATGTCTTTTCAGATATTGTGACGAAATTTTCCATTTTAATATGAAAATTTTCTGATTACAAGAAAACACAAAACACTCTTAATTACACGTATTTTTCTCTCATTAATTCATACAACAACCATTCGGAATGCATTGTTGATTTTATATACAATACATATACAGTGTAATACCTTCATATAATATGAGTATGTATGTATACGACAGTAATAATAAAACGAATAAATGCTGTTTACTCTAATGGACAAAATTAAGTGTGGCACATTTACCAAGTAGTAAGTATGTGATTATTGTGTTTCTTATTTTGGGTTTTTGTTTATAAGAACAAAAAAAAAAAACATCATAAGAGTTGGCCTTCTTATGAAAATGTGAAATGATTTTGTACCTGCAGTTAAAGATTTCGTGCTTTGTACGAAGGACCGCTGTCAAAAACTTACAGTTGCTGATAGGAGACATGGCGAAAGTTGAAGTGTACTTTTCTTTGCGATTAATTTCACAAAACTTTCTTTGAAATACTGGCAAACCTAGTAGCAATGTCTTATAGCTTCTTTTAAAAAACCTTATAAAATATTATTGAGGGGTTATAAGAGCTATTTGGTGTATGAAGTATATAGAAAAATGATCTCCACGGTAAAGTGTCTTTTTAAGATCAAAAAAGACTTAAAAAAAGTGCGTTCTCAGAAAGTGTCCTGTATTGGAGTGGCTTTATACTGTACAGTATAGTGACACATACGAGACATGCCTCCTTAGGTCTTTATAATCAGCCTATTTAGAGCTTTAAAAATTCATATTAAGAACATTTTTATGTCACTCTTTATTATTATTTTATATCTTGGTCAGGCAAGATATTATAAATCCAAATTTCGCAACAAAGACAAAGTACCTTTATAATTACGATATCAAGTTACCTTAAAGACATCACTGCTTTGTAAGCTGGATATTTGTCTTGATAGCTTTCCCGTTTGCTACTAGGGAACACTAACTAAGGAGTAAAGACTAAGCCAGTGATTCAGCACCGTACCAACCCGACTTTACGTGGGGGGGCAAATGCAATTTATTTTTCTCCTTCCAAAAAAACAAATTTGCAACCAAATGAGATGCTTGGGGAGTAAAGCCCCTTCTTGTCCATATGCTGGGTACGGGCCTGCAGTGATTGCTAAATATCGTGGCCAACTATTTTGTGGCTTAAGGATGGAAACATTTTTTGAAGACCAAAATAAAAATTGCGATTAGTTGCTTTATCCTTAGATACATATGTAAGTCTTTTGATTTATATTTTTAACAAATACAAAACATGAATACAAGACACGTTTTTATAAAGTTCATTAGTATCAATGTTGGAAACTCTTTTTTGTTATTGAATCTTCTTACAATTTTCTTTGAGCATTCCCTTCTTTAAAAAGATTTTTTTTGGTCAAGAAAAGTACCCTTTTTATTTCACAATTTCAATATTGAGTGTTTTTTCATTGTTAAAACTGTTGTATCTAACCAAAAGTTAGAAACTAATTAATTTAAAACAAAATTATGTAATCATTCATTAGAATTTTTGTTCATAATTTTTTATTTTTTTTTTTCGTAATTTCCACCCTATCAAATACACTCGTCTAATGACACAAAAAAGGACGAAATTAAGCAAAATGAGAGATATAGCGAGTATTAAATCACTCAATTATGTTGCATTTTGGTCCTTTAGCAAATTATTTACTAAATTAAGCAATTTCAATGCTGAGCATGTTGCTGGAAAATTTACGATGGCGCGGAAGAAACAAATGTTTATTTTATGTTGCATCTTAATATTTTACGTATGTATGTATGTATGGCAAGATGGACGTTTGTAACAACAGCAAAATAAATAAACTAAAAATAATATTAAATTTTACAACAGCTTAACAATATCTTAGTTAAGTTAAGTAAAATATTAAGGTCATATACCATAAAACCGCACAAACATTAAATTAATATGTCACATATATCATTTTTAGCCTTAAATAACCTTCATTTCTTTTCTCCCCCATAAGCTATTTGTCTTGTCTGCTACCATTGCCATGGCTGGTGCTGCTTTGTTATGAAAACTCAATAAATCGAATTTTTGTGCTACGCAACTTCATTGTTTACCACCTTCAAGGCTTTAAGGAATTTTTGCTTTTTTTTGCGTTTTCTACGACAAGAATTTCTTGAGCGTAATAAATAAAAATAGAGTATTTTTAACCGATATTGGCAATGTTTGGTGGAATAAATGCAACACTCATGGTGGTTTAAAAAAATTTGTAAACATGTTTCAGTGCAGGGTGACTTGATAAATTTCATATCTATAGTTTCTACAGGTTTAATCACTGAATTGTATAGTAATGAAAAACACACTTTTTAATGTTTTAAGAATAGCTGATTTATTTACTGTTCAAAACAATTTAAAAGTTCTTGTCAGGTTAGCTATTCACAAACTTTTACTTCAATTAATACAAATCTATTTTCAAACACACCTTTTTGGGGATTATTTGGATAGAGCATTTACAATAGGAAAATCTGCAGCTTTCATGAGTTCAGACATGGATGTTTTAAAAAATATCTTCATCAACTTAAGCATGAAGAAAACTGTCCTGACTGCCCTGGTGAATTTGAAGATGTTCAACACGTTTTGTTGAATTGCTCACATTTCAGAAACATATGTTGTGAAATGCAAAAGGCCTTTGACGAGTTCTAAACATCATGCCAAAAATATATGTGCAACACCAACCAAATGGCTAGCGGTTCAATCATTTGCAGCGAGAATGATGAAAGAACTCCGGTTTATTGAACGTAGAAGAGCTGTAGAATGTAGACACCTTCAAACTGAAAGTACCAGCGATCCCGCTACATTGAGAATTGGTCCGACTAATTGATTTCTAACTGAGCAGTTATGCCTTAGATGGCCTTCTGACGTAATAAATACTCAACGGTAGTTCCAGGAGGAGCAATTCGTCCAAATGAGAGGAGTATTTAGCAGGTTTGAGTCCCGAACGCAGGCTTTAGACGCTTTTACTTCTTGTCGAAAAAAAAATACCCTGTCACACTATTTTTAAAAGCACGGGTGTCTACGTCACAAACATATGATTGGATAAATCAGTCATTCTCCCTGTCAAATGCAATGATTCCAAAAACACTAGTATCAGTGCCGCTCAACAGCCTTCTAGTATTTGGCTAGAAGAGTTCATATCCGTGTTGTTATACCTTGCATCCCAGGCTGACTTCACATTTATCTTCTGGTATGGTATGACAGCAAATGTAAAGCATAACAGCCGATAAACAACTAAAGTACCGTTATGAATAATTAATTGCTAAGATTGTGGTTTAAACCTTAACAACAAAGTAAGTTGCTAACATTTCGGAGAACGGTTCTTGTAAACATTGTAAAATGCTACCATTTCCTAGAGGGTATGATCTTGTGGTGGGTAGAAACGGCAGTCTGCCAACTTTCATCCTGAAATTCTAATAACTTAGTCAAATAAAAACCTTGGTGACAGCAAAACCAATCAGCAACTTTTTATCGCATGTGGTTACTTATTTTTCAAGTTTCATTTTCACAGCAAAACATTTAACACGCGTGGTGTCACTTATCATCCAAGCTTATTGCATATGGTATATTGGAAATCCTTAAATGGCTTTTCATTGCTTCTTTGAAGCATTTCGAAAGGAATTTATTGCTGCAAAGTTGAAAGAAATTTATGAAGGCAAAAAATTGCTTAAATTATGGCTACTGTTAATTTGTATTTGTATTTGTATTTGTATTCTCTTATCTTATGCAGCATTTCTTCAAAAATTTTAGCCTACTTTTCAAAGAAATAAAAGAAAACTTCCAATTTCAGTGCCAATCAAAAATGTATTCTAATGTTGTGCAAACTTTAACTATCAATCAACTTGAAATGAACAACTTTTGTTGCTATTTTTTTTCTCGTTTGTTTTTTAAATTCAGAGCCAAAAACAACAATAATTTAAAAATAAAAATTCTAAACTTTACATTGTAATAAATACCACAACAACACTGTTATGCCAATCGGCCCATTTCCTTCAATCAAAGTGCAATACAACACGCTAACTTCCTTTTGCTATTGCGCTGCTGTCTTGACTTTCTCTCCGCTTCCTTCGTTATTATGACCAAGTTACCAAGTTGTTGAAAGTTATTGAGGAAGAAACTTTTATCGTAGATGCGGTGAAGGGTAATATTGCCTGAAATGTATACCAGCATTATACGCTCTACGCTGCAGTTACTTAAAGTTCACCGGTTGGTTTTTCGTTGCCAGTTCTGTTGCATCTTCTTTATGCCGCATTGCACTACAAAGTCAGTGGATTCAATGTGGTGGCAAACTGAATAATGAACCGTAATAGCCCAAGATAATGGTGCATGTTGCACCTTAAGTAGAAAAACTAAGAAGTTCAACTGTTAAAGTTGACGAACATAAATCATTTGTTTTTGCAAAACTTTGTTATGAAATTTACTGGAGGTAAAAATCAGTAATGTGCAAGGAAATGTTATTGGCTTTAATGCAGGAATTGGTACTTTTAGTGTGCCAAATTGTAGCTAAGTAAATTCACTAAAAAAGTTTCCAAGTATTACACATAGTAAGTAGTAGGTGCTAAGCACAAAATAAGTGATACGTGATTTCATAATCTTTCTTTAGACAATTTGATTTTACATTTTATTGATTTGCATAAACAGAAATAGCTACATTTTTGTTGAAAAAGTTTGATAATAAGTCTCTTGGTACATTGAGCTAACGCAACCTTTCATGCATAACACTTTTGGGTTCACTGTACCTACAATTCGACAATTTTGCTTATTTATTGAGTTTAAATGTGCCTCAATGAGTTTAAATGTGCCTGCTTGCAAAATATGATTGTTTTTACCAAAATTGTAAATTTGCTTCGCTTAAAATGGTCTACTGATTTGAGTTCAGTCAATGGGATCAGTCGCTAAGAGGACACATGGATGACCTGCTGTCCACAATGGATTTTGTTAATTATTTTTCATGCTCGTTTGGAGCACTATTTCGATTAAAAATTCTACGATGTTTACACAAAAAGTTTCAGCGAAACCCTCCGCATTTTTACTAAGAGTTTGAACCTGTTCGCTAGACCATTACTATATTTATAGATATCAGCATTGACAGATATCATACATGACATGCGTTTTTGTAGGACATAGGATTCTTTTCCTTTTTGTTTTTGTTGTTGTGACAGATAAAGCTGATGTTTCATGTGATATGTTTACATAGTTAAATTACCAAAATATTGCAATCTGAGGCTCTATTGGTATTTGGCTTCTTTACAGCTAAGCCTACATATATATTTATAATAAGCTGTCAATACTCATTGTCGATTTGTGACCAGATTTGCTGCATTTTCTCTGGGCCGCAAACATTTGCACCTGATATCAGAAGGCCAGAAATCTGAAAAGCAAATATCATTGGAGATACGAGTATAAAGCAAGACCCTACTATATATTCAAACTGGAGCTTCTCTAGTTATTCTTTTTTGTTCTCGAAAGTGTGTTAATTTCATCCCTTTTTCGGGATCATCTGTACTCTTCACGAGCAGCTCTGCCTTTTGGTTGCAATGCTTGCTGTTTCTCTCGTTAGTATATTGCCAAGGATGTTAGGGCACTAATTACGTGAGTTGTTTTTTTTTGAAAATTCGGACCCTCCTTCCCTTCTCCCCTTGGTTAAATTTGGTGAAATCTGGCGGGACTTACTCCCGTGAGATATAAATTATAATTTTTAATGTAAATTCTCTGCATTAAGAAGTTGACGTTAGGTTTTGCTTGACCCCCTCCTCCCCCTTGGTGAGATTTTGACGGACCCCCGCCCCCTCCCTATTTTGACTCACGTAATTAATGGACGTCCTCTTATATGAGTACATTATAGTACATACACCGAAAAAAAAACTTACTTCGTTTAAGGAAAAATGCCTAAATGTAAGGAAAAAGTGTCCTTCAATACGAGCTAAAGCCATGGGTTCCTCAAAATAAGTAAGTTGGATTCCTTAGTACAAGTAAATGTTGCTGCTATGAAATAAGGAAAAGTTTACTCAATGTGAGGACAAGGTTATAAAACTGAGGAAAATTTTACTTTTTCTAAGGATGAAGGTATCCTTAAATGAAAGAAATTTACTTAAAATAAATTCGTTGATTTCAAAAAAAAATTGTTAATTTTCTATTTTCTTATTTGTTGGTTACTTATTGTCAGTCATTCTTATTTTAATTGTAATACGTTTTCAAAACTTCAAAGTAGAACTTAATTTTTTTTTTACCTGTCACCCGATCAGAGAATTGAACCTGTGTTCTGCGCCATGCCACTGTTCAAAGATGCTCATCTTACCCAACTCAGCCACCGACAGCATTTTTAAAACATACTAAAATGATGTTGTTAAACTGCGCATGTAACAACCATTGTCTGATCAGGAAGCTTCGGTTCAAATCCCGGCGACGACATATTTTTTTTTTTTTAAATTTTTTTATTTTTTTATTTAAAAAACAAGTAGAGAACTATAAATATATAGACAAGAACAGAATACTTACGAGAAGATTAGATATTAATTTCAGCGAGTAAAGCAGCGAATGTTGCCACTCATTTATTAAGGAAGATTTTCCTACGTTATAGTAAATTTTTTGAAGAAACTAACTAAAACTGAGTACGATTTTCCTTAAACAAAAACATTCCATTAGATTGAGGAAACTTTTACTCAAATGAGGAACAAGTTGTCCTCAAAAATTCTTTCCAAAGAAAAATTCACTATTTCAAAGGAAAATTTTACTGAAACCACAAACTCTTTATTTGAGGAAGAGCTTTGACTTGCTTTAATGAAACATGAACTCATTTCAAAGGACTCAATTACTAAATGAAACGATATTTTCATCAATATGAGGAAAAATAACTTAGATTAAGGAAAATTTTTGCAGTAAATCGGAGGAAGGCAGTTCTCAAATTTAGTACGGTCTTTTTTTCGGTGTACATAAAGGAATGTATTCTTGGCAATTTGACTGTTTATATTCAGGCTGCTGTGTACCTACATTTATAAGGTAATCCGGTAGCGTTCTGGTGCTAATTCAATTAGTCAAAAGCTATTTTTTAATGTTGTGTCTGCTGCTTTCTTATTATAAAGCCTTCGACAGTGATTTTGCTTTTTAGTTAGCGCTTCACCACTACAGTATTTTGAATTATCGTATCGTGCTCGTGGCGCCAATCCTATCGTCCGGTAATCGTTCTCGTACGTAAAATTTTGATCTACAACGTTCTCGTCTCATTTTTCTTGGTTATTTCTATCTGGACTTCCCAATTATTTCGCGCACTGCCCGCCTATAGTCCTTGCTGTGATATACTATAGACCTCGGTGATACGAGAAATAACTTCTTTAATATTGTCTCGCTATCGTTATATGGACCGAGAACGATAACAATATAACCGGCCGGTTTTGACTTAGTAGTCAACAAATTTTCTTTGAAAAAAAGTGGACTTGGCCGGTTTTGATTTCAAGGCGTTGGACTTGACTGGTTTTGAATACAATTCAATTGAAATAATACGCACGGTGGGCCTTTCTGTGGAAATACCCATATATTGGTTCGCTATTTAATTTCGAAAGAATTCCAATTGTGACAAAATTTTAGCTCAATTGAACAGAATTTACAAAAAAATTGGAGCAAGTTCATGGACTTGGCCGGTTTTGAAAGCAAGTTCTTGGACTTGGCCGGTTTTGAAATCTATGCATCAAAATAAATTTAAAAAATTTTATATATCTGTCAAAAAAATTTTTTCAATCTAAAAACATAGTAGAACGATAAAGCATGGTCCAGATTTTGATATATGAGAATATCTCAAAATTTTATTTTTTTGGACTTGGCCGGTTTTGCAACTGGACGCCTGATATATCGGTTCTCGGTGAAGCACTTTTAGCTGTGGGTACAAAATATAATAGTTTTCACATTTTTCTTATATGAGTTCTTATACCGCGTTTTTTTTTTTTTTTTTTTTTTCTTCAATATCTTTTAACACGTTGACGGACAGTTGCGTCTATAGCCGTCAAGTTCAAGTTCACTATGTGACATGACGGCAATAGCCGTCCAATACGAAACGGTCGTTTTTAGACACTGCGGCTGTAGCAGCACAAATGTGCATTTACCAGCGTACAAGTAGAAGCCTAGTGTCATGTTTTCGAAAAAAAATTTATTTATTTTTGTTTGATCATGAACTAACATTTCGTGTAAAACTCCCAAAAATACTTTGTTGCTCACAAAAAATTGCTTATTTCAGTCATTAAACCTGTCATTTACGTTTTTAAATTTTTGCTGTTATAGCCGCCATCGTCCCATTACATAGTGTCTAGAGTCCGCTGGCGCCATGACGGTTGTAGCCGCAACCTAATTAAAGGTGCTGAATTAATCAAAATTAAGTGTATTTAAGCAGAAAGAGTAAAACTATACTTCTAATATTCTAAAAATTACAAAAACATATAGTGTCAATTTTCGAATTTCACTTGTTTCTACTGTCCGTCAACGTGTTAATAAGTTTTTGATCTGCTTTGATCATGTACATTTATCGATGTTGCTTGAGTACTAAATATTCGCAGATTTCAACTACTGCAATGGATCATAATAGTTATGAGTTTCAAGGCACATATATTTTCTCCAATGCCTTTGTGCATACAACTGTGAATCTGGATGTAATCGCCATTGTCGAAAGCAAGAAATTCAAGGAGTAATAAATTTCCCTATAAGACTTTTAAGAGCTTTGCAGTCCTACAGAAATAGTGATGTGCAAGTTTTTCTTCTTAGATAATATTCAAAAGTGTGGAGATGGCATTTTTCTCGCTTTGATTAAAAAAAATTTTATCTCCCACTTTCAAAAATCCTTGCTACACCGCTGGTGTGATGTGATCCCCTAGTTATTGCAGCAATCTAATCAATTGCCTTTAAACAGCAATTCACATTATAATCCTAAGATTTTAAACGATAAATACGCAACAGAAACTTTGTCCTCAACAACGATAATCTAAAAGTTCAATAAAGAAGAATAAATACATTATTCATTATAGGCAATTTCCAAATTACCTCATATTTCATTACAAGTATTTACATTATTCTTAGCATTATTTCGATTATGTTAATTAAATTAAAACAAATTTATAAGCAAATTGTACAATATTTTACAATCACTTATCCTGCCTGATTTGTAGCATATTCTCTACTTTAAAATGATGATAAACGTACGATTATGCAAAAAAACAACAACAAAAAATATCGGAAATTTAGTAAATCTACAAATTCAATAAAGGCTTTAGGGACGACCCATGAGCATTAATCTTTGTGCAAGCTACTCAAACTCTCATTATATCCTTATGTTTTTCAACGCTCTCTATTGCTTACCTACTCTTTTTGAATGAACTTGCGCTTGTATTGGTACTTCCGTAACGTACGTAGTGTTATGTCCACTTTTGGGCTGCACTTTTATTATCCACCCTCGACACTTAATAATGTGTCGTTGTCGTTGTCCTAGTCGTCGTCATTGTCCTTGGTTCATTGATAGAGTCAACAACAACAACAACAACAAAAAGACTAAGTATCGTCTTGTGTTTTTTGTCTTGATTCCACTTATTTTTTGGTGCACAGAGAGAGAGACGGAGACATTGAGGTTTATAAATCACGTTTGGAACTGCTTTATTTTTATTATACGACTAGCGCGCACTGCTCTATGGGTTTAAGGCTTCGTGTCTATGTGTGTGTGTGTGTGTGTGTGTGCGTATGTATTTTTAAAGGATAATCGCGGATATTGTAATGACATAAATTGGCCAGAAGGTGGCATTACGATAGCAGCGTATGACATTGTATGAATAAAGTAGCAAGACAAGTCAGGAAGTCGTAGAGAGCTATAAGTAAATCGGTGCTTTTTTATTTGCTTGTGAATAGGCTGGGATTTCGGTATGGACTACTTTAAGGATGACTATGTGAAAAATTTTTTTATGCACTGTTTTTATAGCCTTATTTTTAGGCAATTTGTTAAGCGTTGATATTTCGCTGGAGGATATTTAGTTTTTATATTGCGGTTAATGTAACGCGTGAGCTTGTATTTATTTTGGCTTTTTTTTACAAATAACTAAAACAAATCTACTAAGATGGTAAGCCTTAGAAATAGTGCAGGATTATATTTTGAATAATATAACTTCATAAAATAATTTAAAGAATTTATTTTATTTGTTTTCGCTAAAATCAAACACTATTACCAACCAACCAACCTGCCAATCAATGAAACATTATTTTTGTAAAGTTTTATTATCGCATGCAATAATTTAAGCTGTTATGACACTTTTCGGTCATATTAAAAAATCATATGCAAATTTCATATCTCCTTTTCTAATTAGCTTTCCCTCGCTCACTCCCACTTATATAGAAAAGTTCAAAAAATATTACAACAAAATAAAGTTGAACGAATTAAAAGTGTAGCATTTCCAACTACTGCAGACTCTACTCCATAGTCTTAAGCACTTCTCCTTTGTTTTTCTCAATACTTTTTTCTTCCAGCTCTGCATCATTATTAGTTTCTGGTGGATCAAATATTATAATACGTGTATCATCTGGCAATGTAGCTCTTTCCTCCGGTGTTAAACGATAACGATAGGTACTATCACGCATCATACTTTTTGGCAATTCAATTTTAATGCCCTTAAACTCATATACACCCTCACGATCTTTTGGTATTGGAGGATATATAAATTCTACACGTTGCTTTTCAACTTTCTCCGCTTCAGTGGTACCATCCAAGGCGGCTTCCTCCTCTGCCCACGGATCAACATCGACGGGTGCTACAGGTGCACCATCAACGGGTGAAATAAAATTTGTCTCCTGCATTGAACTGAAATTACTGCGGAAATCGTTATCTTCATACATCATGTCATCAATATTGATATCAATTATTGTTGATTCTCCCATTGGCTCATTTATTAATGGCATTGCAGGTGCTCCGTAAGATTCGGAAGCAAATGCCGTAGGTGAAGATTTGGTAGCATCATTTGTTGTATTATCAGTACTAACAGCATCCAAATTATCAACGTTCAATAAAGCTGGATTTGTGCGGTCATCAAACATGGGCTTTGTTGTTGAAAATAATTTGATCGATGATCTGTTAATGACGCTAATCGTTGATGATTTCCCTTGTAGACGTCTGGCAATAATTCTTAAACTTGTTGTTAACATTATGTTACACTTTAACTTTTTATCGATATAGTATATTTTTTATTGGTCTTAATAAATTATTATTACAATGAAAAATTTTGACGCTTTTTGACTGTACAAATTTTTATAAGCTTTTGTTGCTTTATTAAATATTTTTTTTAATTTTTTTAAATATAATATTATTACTTTTTTTTTAACAAGTGAAATAAAATAATGCTCATCTTGAATATTAATATATATAGCAGCGCATCATCTCTATTTTCAAAGTTCCAGCAGAAATTGTTATGTTTAATTTGTAATTTAACACTTTAACACAAAACTGCGTATGGAGAACCCTATGGATTTTAAATATAAAATGTAACAAAACCTTTCTAACTTGCTGACTTAGTTTATCCTACCTACTGAACAAGTTGCATAAATTAAATATGCAATTGTACTTACAATATGATAACATTGACAAAACTCTACTTATAAATTCTTATTATAGGCTTTTACATTCAATTACGTTTCTGAGATGGTATCAATGCATTTCCACCCACCACTTAACAACTCTGCAAGCGTTCTGCATAATTTCTTAGAACATTCCCTTATTAACTTCATTGTTTCAGCGATATGCTTTGTATTTACGAAAGTAGCTCTCGTCCACCACATGTGTCGATGTGTTTCAACTAAGTTGCATTTGCTTAATTTTATGCCTATGCATACAAACGTAATCAATCAGTTACTAAAGCTTGAAGCAACATATTCCCAATATTTGGACATAAATCAGAGATGCCAATTGGTATACTCATACAAAGAGAATTCACTTGTCATATTGAGTAAAATTCTATATTATAATCAGTGTGCCATACAAATTCGAGATGGACTCGCTTCATCGTATATTTACGCTTTGTATATTCACCTTTTCGGTTCCAAGACTTCCGTATGAAATTCCTCATAAGCCATTTAACATAGTTTCTTCTCTGTCAATTTATCTCTATTCGACTCTTTCTGTCTCTATCACTTTCACTCCGTCTCTCTCTGTCAATATATCACTGTGACATTCTTTTTCTCGAGGTCTTCAGTCTAAAGTGTCCTTTTTTTCAGTATGCGACGCACTTGGCATCTCTGGTTTAAGCAGCTTACGCTTTTACTGTTCATTAAAGTTGCCACAAAATCCATAGTGAGTGTACACTTTAGCTAAAGGGAATATGCTTAGCTACTGAATTACGCTTCATCACAAATTCTGTTCAGTGATAACTCTTAGCCCTTTACTCACAAACGAATAATTACGGATGTGTAGTATAGTTAAGTATACGCATATGGTATACCAAATTTTGACCATTGCGCAAAGTTTCGCCAAAAAAGTCGAAAAAATTAATATTTTACACTTAACGAATCAATGTTTTCAGATAATTTCTTAAACATTTACACCAGCGAAATGTTTTTTGCAAGTTCGATCAGTCCGCAACTTTCCGCAATTTCGTTTCGCAAATATAAATCGCAATATTTTGCTTTGCGGGGCGCAAGTCCTTAGGTTCACTCAGAGATTCGAATCGTAAGAAAAATTCATGTAATTGTCCAAATATGTTCTTATTCAACTGGCACAATACCCAATCAAGCCATTCATATCTCGTTGCTTAAGCTCAGTTTGATTGGTTTTTTTTTCAACATGGTCCTTTTTGACCACGTTCTGTATAAGTTTGTTGCCGATGGCATGTTTAAAGCTGAGTTGAATGAGTTCCTTACTCGTGAACTCGCTCCGGCATCAAGGTTCGTGTCACACCCTCCCGGACTGAAATTATCATCATTTTGGGTGAAAAGGTTCGTCGCATTCGTGAGTTGACCGCCATGGTACAAAAGCGTTTCAACTTCTAAGCCGGCCATATTGAATTATATGCTGAAAAGGTCGCTACCATAGCTCAGGCCGAGTCACTGCGATATAAGTTTACCGGTGGATTTGCAGTTCGTCGTGCATGCTATGGTGTGCTCCGTTTCATTATGAAATCTGGCGCCAAGGGTTGCGAGGTTGTCGTTTCAGGCAAATTGCGCGGCCAATGTGTCAAATCGATGAAGTTCGTTGATGGTCTCATGATTCATTCCGGTGATCCATGCAACGACTATATCGAGACCGCCACTTGGCATATGTTGCTGCGCCAAGGAGTTTTGGGTATCAAGGTCAAGATTATCTTGCCCTATGATCCTAAGAATAAAATTGGATCCAAGAAACCGTTGCCCGATAATGTGTCTGTCGTCGCGTCAAAAGAGGAGAAGTTCTACGAGACCCCAGAGATGGAATACAAAATTCCACCACCCAGCAAGCCTTTGGATGAACTATCGGAGGCACCTAAAGTTCTGTAATTTTATTCTTCTTAAATTAAAATTGAAAATGATTTTTAGATAAAGAAAACCTGAAAAAACAATTAAAATGGTAATTTCAGTACAACGTTCCGGGCGCAATAGCTTGCGGCAAAATAGTCCTCGGGATACATATCACTTTTTTTTAGGACATAATTTTATGTTAATCCAAATTTTTTCACGGAAAGTAGCGGCAAATTTGTTGTTTATCGACAATAACCCTAGCTCCGCTACTGTAGAGAAGGCATAGAAAAGCTTCTTGGACCCTTCCTTGTTAAACTCTTGCATCATAATAGTTTTCTGAACTTCCGATCAGATATATGCGATACAAGCAGCTTGCAGTAGTTTCGCGGTTTTCTCAAAGAAACTCTGTCAAAATCCTGGGATACGTTCAGAAGAGCTGCGGGGTAGTTTTTCTTTCCTTCAAAGGCTCGTATTTATTCAATGTATTTGATGTACTGAATTATATAGAATATTTATCCATTAGGACGGCTTTTTGGTAAATGTTCTTCGTAAACCAGCTTCGATTTTAAGTAATAGAAAGAGGAATATTTAGGAAAATTTTGTTTCCATATCTTGTTTTCTTGCCGTCAATTCCTAAAAATAAGAATTTTTTTTTTGTTTTTGCTCACCAACTCTTCAAAATTCCAATAAAGTGAAAACCATTTTAATATTTAATATTCATCAACTCAATCGCGACGAAACAGAGGTGCTATACATCATCTTGCACCGCGGCGCCCATCATTGTTATAATGGCTAGAAGTTCTCCGAACAGTTTATTTGGCATCGATGTTACTCCAAAAACTCAGTCCAAGTGCATTTTTCAAAAAAAAATATATGTTTAAGGCATTAAAGGATTAAATATGTCATATTGACAACGCTGTTTTTTTTTTTTTTTTGTTTTTCATCATACAAATTCTTATTTATTGTAATTTTATTTAAATTTTAGTTAAAAAAATTAATTTTTATATCAAATGGCTGTAATAAAGAAAAGTGAGACAATAATATTGAAAAGGTACAAAAAAATTGTACATGCTCAGGTAAATAGACCAGAACATTACATTTTTTCTATATTACAAAACTACACATTTCAAAGGAGCCCACAGAGGAGGATATGGCTAGAAAGTTAACTACCGAAGAACTAATTCAACTCTGCCAACGTACACGCTGTTGGGTTGGTATGTGGAAATGGAATGGAGTTGATTTTTTATTCCGTGAACTATATCGTTTGGGCAAGTTTAGAGGGAAATCACAGCGATCAATTGATGCGATATTAGTAAAAACCTATATTAATAACCCGCAACTATTTAAACATATTGAGCGAGAGAAACAAGCCGAATGGATACAAGAATGGAGACATCGTAAGAAACGTTCACATTTGAAACTTGACAAGTGGAAAAAGTTACAAAAGCAGAAGAAATAATGTGAAATAAAAATCTTAAATATTCCATTTAAAATGGAATACTTTTAAATCATTTTTGTCTTTTTTCTCCATAAATTTTAGTTATGATTTTCATATTAAATGTATGTAAATAGATAAGTTATATTTAAATCGTATTTCTCGTACCTTTTTAGAAATTTATGTTAGTCTCTAGCAGATAATTAGGTTTCTTCGTATACTTCGTGAAAGTGAATTGTTGCCATATCTCTATCCCTGTCAATCTATCTCCATACGAAATTTCATCAATATCGTTCCATAAGTTTAGCTGTGAAAATTTATTTTCCTGTTAAGGGCATGGTATTGCCTACTTAAAAACAAATATCATTTCTAAGAATTCAATCTATCTTCATATCAAATTTCATCAAAATCTGTCCATAAGTACAGCTGTAAAATCATTTTTTCTAGTTAGGGGCGTGGCACCACCCACTAAAAGTAAATATCTTTCCAACAATATCACGCTCACTAAAAGGACACAAAGATTTTATCAATACTATCTATCTCTGTATCAAATATAATTTAAATTGGTCAATTATTTTAGCCGTGGAAACGTATTTAGCTGTTAGAGGCGTAGCACCGCCTACTATTAGAAAAAAGTTAAATTCGGCATTAAGTGTTGAGGACGGCTGAATGCCATGACGTTTCGTATCTTTTAAATGTTTTATTTGATTTTTAAGCTTTTAATGGGAGCCAGTGCCAACTCCCAACTCTTTTTTTGTGGTTTTATTTTATTAGCAAGAAGAGAACAATGTAGATATGAAAAAAAAAAATGTAGATGAGATAAAAGCACATGCCGTCATGCTCTCATAAATTAGGAGTTTAAATATTTTTATCAATAATAAAATAAAAGAAAATTTAAATAAATTATAGAAAAACAAAACAGGAATCACTTACCTACACCGATTGCACACTTGCGACTTGTACAGTTAAAAGACCACTGCTAATAATTAATTTGCAAAACATTTGGGAAGCACTGAAATATAGCTTTGCTTGGAGCCATAGCGGTTGCCGCACTTGGGCAGCAACTGCAATGCATTTTAGCAACAACCAATACACTCACACCATTTTTCTAATAAATTATTTTCAATATAAAACAAACATTCGAAAAATTTCGAAAGAATTATATTTAACTTAAGCACTTTTTGCATTTTTTGTGAGCGAATGAAAAGATTTTTATTAAAAGCACTTTTAATTAACAACAAAAACAACTACACACTGCACTCTCACTGGCTGCTCTGCTGATGACGGTACCGTTTTGATGCGATTTTTCATTTTCACGTATAATGATTTAATTTATTATTGAAACTTGTGAATAAATAAATAGATATTATCAGTTTTCATAATTTTTTATTAATTTATTATTGCAAAATATGCAAAATTTAACGGAGGTGATAAAACGCGCGTTTTGCAAATTAAATGAAAACTAAAGCACAAACTAGACTTGTCAACTTGTTTGCCGATTTGGTTAATCACTTTTTCAAAACTCTTTGGGTAAAATCCTGTAAAACTGTCAAACACGAAAGTATAAGAAAATTGCGCTCTGTGAGAGAGGAAAAACTTAAAAAATACGGGAACGCACAAAATCACAAGAAATTTGTCTGGGTGAAAAATTAAACTTTTTTTTTGGAGGGTAAGTGATCAGCTGTTTATTTACTCTCATTTTTTCTCTCTCAACCACCACATTTTTTCCGGATGATACACTTTTTGTGGTAAAACTTTATAAATATT
Organism: Meiosimyza platycephala; assembly: GCA_963662105.1. NCBI lineage: Eukaryota > Metazoa > Arthropoda > Insecta > Diptera > Lauxaniidae > Meiosimyza > Meiosimyza platycephala. The sequence goes on from OY759210.1 coordinate 16,831,101, forward strand.
TACCTATTGTTTTCGGATTATACAGACCTATTATCACATTTGAAAAGTGAAATTATATTCTGAGCCTGACTATGCATAAATTCGCAAACATTTGAGTTGGAACTTTTCAGTAAACATACACATTTAGAATTCAGTTTTACTATATAAATTTAAAAGTTTTATAATAATTTTTAGTCTTAATTTCGTCTGGATAAGCAACTTTACACTACAAAAGGTGAAAATATTAAAAAAACTGCCTATAATTTAAAAGAAAGAGGTATATATGTATGTGTACGGGTTTTCTTATACTTTGCAAAGTCAGCAACAAATTCGAAATTTTTTTCCTAAATTTTAGGCAAATTTTTATGAAATTCACATGGAAATACTTTTCTTTTAACTATTTTAGTGAACTAACTTTTGGATCAATCTATTTGCACTTTTGAAAAATAGACCATGTACTACTACATTCCGGTGATATACATAGGACTAATACGCTATGTCATTGGTAAGAATCAATCAAAAGTTTTTCAATTTATTTAAATTGATTTTATTAATCACAGCAGCAATGTCTTTCTGTCGTTGTGGAACGCCTACCTGTCCATGCCCAGCGTTAGGATAGGATGGAGACTAATGTAATGTTTCAAAAATATACCATGTTGCTGACAAATCTATTATATGAAAATGGATTGGACTTGAACTATAATTTGCTCTATTGTATTGTACATAAGTTTAAATTAATCTTTCAGAAAACATGATCCAAAAGATTTTGACTTGAGCCCTACAAATGTGTAAAGGTCAGAGCCACTGACTTAGGTCATCAAACACTTCACTCTGAAGCCAGTCTAAGCAGAATATTTTGATCAGTAATAATACAAAATATTTTTATCAATTCATGTAGTTTTGAATTTTATTCTTAATCATAATTAACAAAATTAACGAAAAATAATCTCCATTTGAGATTCAATTTTAAGTACATAAATTTATTTTATTTAAATAAATACTGGTAAACGTTCAATATAATGTATTACGAATTTCCATTTTAATGAAGTTTTTCAATTTGAAATTTTAATTCAATAATAGCTGTTGTTGAGCTGAAATAACTTTCTTTTGCCAGTAATGGTGATTGCAACTAAATATAGCATTCCAAAATCTAATTTAACTCATATACGAGTAAGTATAAGCGCTAATAAAAGCCAGTTTCCTAAAAAAAAAAAACACTTCAGTATACCGAATTTTACGATATTATGCCTGACCCGTGCGTTTATTAGTTCCTTATATTGGACGTCTATCTCCCTAAGCATCTTCTCCATCAATGCTCTTGTTGTCTTAACAATTTAAACAATCATTTCAATTCTTCTTGCGCTTCTTTGTTGCTCCATTCGCTTTACTAGCGACTTTACGTTTTCCCACTAAAGTCTCCTCACTATTTTCATCGTCCTGCGTTTCCTCAACTTTGCCAGTGCGTACTTCACGGTTCACTTTGTAGGCTGCACCCATTTTCTTAATGTTTTCCTTATGCACCGTATCATGGTCAACAATACGATGTGGATAATCAATACCCACCACACATCCATATTCGCGTTGTGCTGCCAAGTTCGCCTTCCAAGGTTCATAAATAATACCAGATGGATATTTCACCAATTCCGGTACATATTTGCGTATGTAATGACCTTGCGGATCGGTTTTTTTGCCAAAAGCTACTGGGCTATATACACGAAAATATTGATGAAAGAAGGCCGATGCTGAGAGCCACATCCAATTACCGGCATTTAATGCCCAATCTTGATCGAGCAACAACTCTTCAAATACTTTCTGACCTTCTTCCCAGGAAATCCATAGATCCCCACGGGTCAAAAAGCATGCAACTGCATGACGCGCCAGGTGGTGTATCCAGCCCTCTTGACGCAATTGACGCATTATAGCATCAATGAAGGGATAACCTGTGCGTCCATAGGTCCATGCTTCTAAATGTGCAGCGTTAGTTTGCCATGGTATCTGAAGACAAAAACTGTTGCCAAACATGCGATCGAAATTTGGTTCGTAGGCGGCAGCGGTGTAGTAAAACTCACGCCACATAAGTTGACCCATAAGCGATACCGGCGGCTTGGAGTGTTTTGGATGTTTTTTCAGGCATTTTGTGAGACGCTCATGGAAAAGACGTGAGCTAAGGCAGCCAAATTTCAAATATGGACTTAAAACTGTAGTGCTGGGTTCAAGCGAGTTAGGTGCTGTGTTAGGCTTCTCAAAAGCGCAAACCCATTGCTCATTGCGCATCGATGCATCCAAGCGGCGCAAGCCTTCGGATTCACCTAAGAAATAAATTATAAAAAGGTATTATCAATAAATATTTTTATATACATACATACCTCCTGCAAATTTGTTTTCGCCTAGGTCCTGCGGTCGCTTAACCAATTCCTCCAAGGTAGGAAAATTATAGCATTCAGAATTTTTTTTCTCCATAGTATCGACAGCATTAGGCAGAGTCTCCGGTGGTAATGACTCTGGCGGCGGCAGTGGTTTGGCCACCTTTATTTTCTCAATTATCGACAAAAATTTCTGATATGTTAATGGTGCTTTGCCCATATTCCGCTGTAGCACAAATTCTGGATTGTAGACAGTATGAGAACAATATTGCGAAATTTGCACTTTGTGTATTTTCGCCAGCGCAACAATTGCAGCATCACGTTTCACGGCGTATGGTTCAATGTCAGTTTCGAAGCTGAGTGCCTCCACATGCCACTCGTTGAAGAGACGTGGAAACACTGCCGCTGGGTTACCACGGACCACAAACAACCGTGAATTGAGCTTTTCCAACTGAGCGTGTAGATCAGCTAACGTTTGTTGTAGAAAACGCCAGCGATTGGCTCCAACGCACAACCATTCCAGCAAATCTGGGTCCAGAATGAAAATTGGTCGAACGTTATATTTGGCAGGCGACTCACGCGCCATTGTGAATATATGCGTCAATGCCGGATTATCATGAACCCGCAATCCTTTGCGAAACCAGTGTATCAATGTAACCTTGGATTCCATTGAAATTTAAGTTCTTTACTAATACGCTATGTCATTGGTAAGAATCAATCAAAAGTTTTGCGTTTTAATCTTGATTTTAAATTTCGCAAATGCGCAAAAATTTAACAACTGTCAATTTGATATATTTTGACCAACAGCTGTTGCGAGAGCTGTGTTTAGATTACTTACAGCCAAGTCAACGGTATCAAGAATAAATAAAACAAGTTGGTTTTGACAGATAAAGAACTCCAAAAAATTATGAAGAAGCATTGTGTAGCATTGCTCTGCCATAATACTTGTGATTTTCTAATCACAAAAGAAAGAAAGAAAGAAAGAAGAAACGAGATAAATGATTTTCCTATACGTTAGAGTAAGATACGCAATAGAGATTTTTTGAAATACCATTGCACATCTTGCTCTAACATTTAACAAATATCATAAGATCTTTTTTTTTCGTTCCAATTCGAACTTTATTTATTGTTCAATTGTAATGGTTAATGTGATGTTTCCAAATGCTTCTTCTTTCTCTTAGACTTTACATCCGTTTAATGTCAAAATTAATTGATATTCGGAACATGTTATTGTCTCACTCGCACCAATAAAAAATCACACGAGTTCACTTATCAAAACAACGCTCTTGTCCGAAAAGAAAAAAGGAATCTTCAAAGTTTGACAGTTGCTCAAGAATTTTATTTGTTGATTCTTTGTGCGCGGTGGTACGGCAGAGCATAGCTCAGATTACATTTAAAATAGTTTAAACAATAAATTAATAAATACGTTAATAATTTTTCGCGTGTGCTTTGTTGTCTTTATTTTGTGTGTAAAACGAATTTCCATGTGAAATTGTGAAAATGCAATGCGCGTGTAGTGAAGTGGCGTAATGCGACAAAACATGGAAAGAAATTGCAAGAAAATGGCAGAATGCAAAGCAAAAATTAAATTTCTGTGAAATAAGTCTAAGTTTTTGTTTTATTAAAATTAACAAGAGTTTTATAAGCAGCCAAAATGAATTTTAATTTATATATAACATACTGGAGCCTTATTTGCATAACAATAATTTCAAGGTAAAAATTAAAGAAAAAAACAATAAAATTGAGATTGTGAGTAACTAAATACTAAATTTTAACTCTTTACCATTGCAGTTCATTTTTGTTCTTTGTTGTTGCCACTGAAAACGCAAAATATGTGGCAGCCGCATCTAAAGCAGCTGCAGTTGAAGGGACTGACGCTGACTTTGAAGCACCAGCAGCAGCTGACGTCGCATCGGCTGCAGAAGCTTCATGCAATGATGCACCGGCGCCACACACAGAAATTTTGCCAAATTATAAAAAAGTGAAAAAATTGCAATTAACTGATAAGCTCCCCGCTGCCAAAGTGGTGCATACATTGTTGCCTTTAGTAGTCGCGGACGATGACTCCTCAACATCGTTCGTCGCGGAAAATCCATCAATTGCAGCTGCTTCTAATGCGAATGAATTGAATGAAAATTCAATTGTCGATGGCGATGTGGCAAGTGAGAGTGTAGTTATTGCTGTTGATGCCGCGGCTTACAGTACAACGCAACCAGCGGATATATTTGAAGATTTGCTGTTGGCGTCTCAAGTTGAAGCGCCAGCGGTGACTATGTCAACCGAACAGCTGAGTGACGAACATTCGAATACAAATGAAGAAGGGTAAGTAAAAAATGAAAACAACGTTGTTGTTGCTATAGCAAATCAATTTATTTTAGTGCATAAATTAGTAATTAACACGTTGACTGCCACGGTATTTTTCAGGAGTCCGATGTAAAAGGCCAACTTAATTTAATAAAGTAAACAAACTACGAGATTACTCGTGATTGGCTTCCTAAGCAATAACGCAAACTACGTGTTATCTCGTAATTGGCAGTCAACGTGCTCAGAAGAAATATTTATATATTTTTTTAAATAGGGTAATACCTATGCATACCTGTGAAAGAATTCATTGCTTTAATCAGAAAAAGCTATGATAATATCCAACGAAAATCTATGGTGACGAGTGGACTGTAGTTTGGATATACATAGTACAATAGAGAAAGGTCAGGAATTCCTTTAGCTAAATTCAACCTATGGAATTTTTAGAGTTTGTTGTTTGTCAGTGCGTTGATTTATTTTTAATTTTTACTTACAAAAACCAATGTATACTCGCGACCTCGCTTAAAATCAGGCGCGCCATATTTTTCCAACCCCTGTAGTTTTTTTGAAACGCAAAAAATGCATTACGAGTAATAACACAGTGTGCAGTAAAATTTGAGTAACATCGACTTTGTCAACTAAGGGTAATCTAAGGTCGCTGAGCTGAGTATTAAAATTTTTTCAGAAAAGTTGACTAAACTTATCCATAAAGGAGTTAAGCAGTGGTGCAGTAAAGATGGTGTAAATGAAATAAAAAAAAGTTGTAAAAAAGCGTTGGTCGTGGCACCGCCCTTAATTTTAGTTTTTATAACGTTATATCTCGTAAACCATGTAACCATTGTGATAAAATTTAATAAACAGATGCCGTAAGCCCAACCGAAAACGTTGTCAAATTTTAATTAAAATTTTAAATGTTACAAGGCTCATACCGCTGGCTTATCCTTTTTAATGAAGCTGCATACCGCTGGTGTAGGCAATTTGTTTGACTAGAACAATTTATTCATTGCCTATATAACTAACACAATACCGGCCATTAGTAACAGATAATATGTTTTGATGTTAACAAGACCACTTACCGCAGCTGGGGGGAAGCCTGGTTAATTTGATGGGTCAATAAAAAATAAAAAAAGTTAATGCAGAATATAAAGTTACTATCTTTATTGATTCGAGAAAATTAATTGGAATTTTATTTAATTTTACTTTGGTTTATAAACAATTATTGCTCATGATATGTTGTTATATCAGCAATTAATTTTACCAACTAAAATAACTTTCTGCTCAGCAGGTGCTAGGCGAGTAGTAATTTACATACATAACTGTCTGGTTAGCAAAATACACTATGAAACCAAATAGTTACTACATACGTACGTACTGCAAGATATTGTGATGAAATTTAATATGAAAATTAAAAATGTGCTTATTGAAATAAAAGTGGACGTGATAAAAATTAAGTTAAAAATTCACTAGTTAAACTTAATTTCTATTTTATTTTTGTGGGAACACAAAGTCAATTTCTTCAAATTTTAGACTCGTTGGAAACCTATTGTTTCTTTTGCAATTTATTTTATTTTACCCCATTATTTTTTGGCCTGTTTTAATTTTTTGTTCGGTTCATTTTTATTACAGTAAACGTAACACTAAGTTTTTATACTGAGTACGATATCAAAAATATTTTTCTCAATGCAATATGTTTTGTATAATTGAAATGAATTTACAATCAAATTCTTTGATAAAGAACGCAATAAGCTTACATTAGCATTCTTATCAACAATAAAAATATAAAATCTTACATTTATAATCTTTTTACGCGATCTTTTATAGTTAGTTTCATTTGAAATAGCAATAGCCAATTGTTATGCAATTCTGTTTAATTCATCTATAAATATAATTAAATTATATTCTATTATTAAGTAAAATAAAATGCATTTCCCAAGCCATTGCACTTTTAGTGATATTAAATGTTCCCATAAACATTGCTTACAAGTAGGCATATGTAAATTAAAACCAACTGCGTGCAATACATTGCTTTCTGCTTGCTTCTGAAAAATTCTTTTGCTTTCTTTAAACTCAATTAATTTTGAACTTGAAACGCATTCACAATTTCATTGATGTTGCTGCTTTTGTATTTTATTTTGCTTTGTTTTCCAAGTTCGTTTAGTTAGATCATTTACATTAAGTTATTTTTAGTAAAAACAAAGCATTAAAAACACACAATTTTTTGTTATGTCTATCGAGTAGCGCCAAGAATTTGCGTACTATTATTGCATATATTTTTGTTTATTCATGTGCGAATTCTACTTTTAATACCTATTAACCAAAGAAAGAAAAAAACAAATTTAGGAAATTTACTACATAAAAATAATGGAAAAAATAGCTTGCAAATATTTGTTTAAATATATGTGACAGAGTTAATTTTGCATAATTTATTTGCACATTTTAACAAAAATTAGATTTTAGCTAAATACCAGTGCGAAAATTGTAGTAACTAAAGTCTATGTTTACAAACAAAAGTCGATTAAAACCATTAACTTAGCGAATTGTTTTCTTTTTTGTATTAAAGAAACGTTTTGAAAGTTTGTTTATTTTATCTCATCCGAAAAGTCAACAAATATTGAGCTCAACCGCCAACTTACTTTTGTATAGAAAATGCATCTTGAAAACACAATAGTTAACTATTTATGTTTGAGAAAATTATTTAAATTATTTTAATTGAACATGAACTTATTTCAAAAGCTTTAATGACTTTTTGCTTATAAAAATATTTTAGTATTAAGAAAAATTACTAAGATTTGGAAATATTTTTGTACTAAAAATTTCATAGTTATCCGTGAATATCTTTTTTTCGATGATAAAGCTTTGGCTTATCAATTTTATCTATATTATAATAAATCTGCTTACTTTAAGCAGTGGTTTTAGCCAGTAGATATATATTTTCTCATTGGGGTGATATTCAAGGTAAATACGCATTGATAAACAAAATTAAATCGTATGTTCCCTTGCCAATTCTTTCATTTCACTTTATTTTTTTTTCTAATTTGCTACGCGTTGCTTTCTCTTATTTTTTTTTTTTTTGTACAATAACAAAAACAAGTGTTTGTGACACGTGTGGCTAAAAGTATTTAACTAACATTAGACCATTACTGATAACTTAACATAGCGACATTCCCAAATACTGATTACAAACCATTTCCTATGTTGCCTTACTGACCCCTATGTTTTACTGTAGTTTAGGCTAGCGATGTTTCAAAATTTTTTTGTAAATAACCAATTTCATTTTAATATTTTCTGAATTAACTAAAACTTCAATAGAAACTCTGATTACTTTTAAATGAATAAGCAACTTTGCTTAAAGAAAATGCACAAAATTAACGATTTCGTAAAAGTTCTTTGATTTCTTATTACTAAAATAGACTTTAAAGTCTGCATATTTCATTAATTAGTTAAGTCCTGATAGAAACACGTTACTTATCGGGTTATTTCTCTCATGGCCTAATTAATTTTTAAATCTATTGATAATTCTATAAAATTGCTTTTTTGTTTATATACATACAAAAAAATTTGCTGTTTTTCTAAAAAGATATATAAATATATAGTTACTACGAAACTGTTGTTAGATAACCGGTTTTTAATTTTGTCGCTTAGTTAACTGCACAATGTTCCACTATCGCTTATAGTTTCGTTTTTTTTTTTTTTTGTTAATCGCTATGACGTACAAAAAATGTTGTTTTGTTCATATCATGTACTTGTATTTACATGTATTATTGAATATTTTTTAACGTCAAAAAATTAAAAGCAAAACATTATGCTGTATTAAATTTTGGCAATGAAGGTTTTTCTGAATTCCTGATACTTTAATTTATAAAAGTTTTGCAAATGCTTATAATTTCAAGGTCATAGAGTAGTTTTTTATGGACAGCACAAAATATTTCTGTCAATCAATTTTGTTTTTTTGTTTTAATGCATAAGGACAGTTTTATTAAAAATGTCACAGTCAATTGAGTACAATTGAAATTTAACATAATTGGAATTTTTAGAAATTAAATCATTGGAATTTTTAGAAATTAAATGGGGATCTATACCATCTAATAAAAGAAATATTTGAAAATTAAAAAAACACTTGCGTAAAAAATACTTTAAATAGTTTATACAGTTTGAAAAAAGGGCGCAAGCTTGATTTAGTAGTGTCTTTTCATTTTGGTTTGCTCCGTAGCCTCAGCCATTATAGTTTTGTTCCAAAATTTGGTAATCTTATTGTTCTAAGCATTGGCCTAGTACTCAATTCTCGATTTCATCATACGTTTGCTCGAAGAATACTTATTACACCGAGTCATTTGGCATCACGGTGCAACGTTTTCCTCCATTTGCAATAAATACGTTACCGACGTTCGATCGAACTATACATCCAATGAAGAGGATTGCGATGAAGCTGATAATCTCATCGCGGATGATGTGGAAGAAATTCATTATATGATTTAAATCTAGCCTAAATCTTTAATTTCTCATAATTTTTTACGCTTTAAAAATTTCTTCCAATGCCATAAATATAATTGCTTCTCTTGTAAAGTAATTTTTTCTGCGTTTTGCGCTTAAATACTTAGTGGTTGACAAATTGGACATTTGCGGCAAAGCTTATAGTGATGACGCAATGTTTACAACAGCGCACCCTTAGTTACTAGAAATGTAATGTAATTTAAAATTCCCGCATCTTTATATACTTTTTGCTATTTTACTTAAGAAGGCTTCAATTATATAAACTTTTTTTCAATTAAATAATAACTTATGACTTATTGATACATCATATCAATTGTATATGGAATATATTTGCCTATATTAGTACTTCTACACTGAGGAAAAAAACAGAGATCTCAAATGAAAACGCATTTAGAAGTGCTGTAATTTGTAAATTCTAAATTCGAATATGTGCAGTAGGGTGTTTATTTTGAAAATTTTGTTGATGTTTTTTAATTTTCCTTTAGCCTATGTTTTAGCATGGGTTTTAAAAATAATTGTAATAAAATTTGAGCTTCCTAGCTCAAACCTCTAAACGGCGTGGACAGAGTTTATATCCGATTTCGTTCAAATTTTACTAAAAAACTGGCTTACTAAAAAGTAGAAAATATATGCCTCAGGTCCCAATATATAGCGTTTTAGGTATTTTAGTTGTATGAGAAGTGTCACCCCCTGTTATCAAACCACGGTTACATTTTTCGTGTGACTGAAAATGCGGACAATATACACCCGAAGGGGGATTTAATGAACGTAAAGGTTTTGGGCTATGAATTCAGCACTGAACAAACCATTGAGCTGAGTTGCTTGATGAATAGTTTTAAAATGTATGCCTATGATATGGTATATCCTGCCAAACAGCAATGAAAGTTTTAATGTTTTCTAGCCTGAATTTCCTGCTGGGATTTGACTTTAGATATGCATGTCACAATGACAATTACAAAAATTATTTATAAAAAAGATAACTGATTCGGTGCATATATTTTAATGTGAAATTCAGTCATGCACTAGCGAGCAATATGAGGCTTAAATGTATTCCAAATTGATTTAGCAAAGCCAAATGCAGTGTAAGTCACATATATGTACTACAATTACCATAGGTTACTATTTTTATCTAAATTAAGGTACTTACTACTAAACTTTAGAATTTTCAAAAAATTTAATTTTTTTTTATTCGGATCCTTATACTTTAAAAAATCACTTCTCTAAAGGATTTAGAGAAATGACACTTAGTTATAGAAATGTTTCTAAAAATTCCAAGCCCACAAATAAAATAGGATGTAACACATAAATCTCTAAACTTTAAACGCGTTTTTATCGAAATGACATTTTTTCAAATGGTGAACTACCCATCTCCGGATTGGTTGTACCGATTTTGAAAATTTGTCAAGGAGCAGGCGGCTAGAAACCAAAGGAAAATCGGGAGTTCAGATAAAAAAACTTCTGAAAAACGTCCGAATCGATTGGTTTTGTGCTCGAGTTGGTAGTTAACGTCCTCAAAAAGTTGGCATGATAGTCTGGTGAAACCATCATCATTTCGTTTGTAACGTACAGAAAAGAGCGTGATATAGAAAATTGGATCAGCGTCACTAACTGAGCCGATTAAGCCTTGTCCGTCTGTCTGACTGTAAGACGATCTGTCTGTCTGTGGAAATCACGTTTGCGGGAAAACCAAGCAAGATTAGTGAATGCAATTTGCTATACAGGCTACACCTTAACAAGAGCTTCTCGGGAATGAATCCGAGCGAGATCGGTTCACTGACACGCCTAACGCCCATACAAAAAACATTCAAAACGCTATATTGAGCTATATCACATCCTACTTTTTATAACTTTGGTACTCCTGTTGCTACCATCTCTTTTTAAACTTTACCTTTCGAAAAATTAATGTAAATTTAACTTAAACAACAGAAGTTTTACAATGTTTTTATGTAAAGTAATAAAAAATATAATTTTTATGACTAAAATACAACAGCAACTCACGGGGGCATATTTTTATTTAAAAAATTATTGCAAAGTTTTAGGTGATAACTATTAACACTTTTACAGCTTGTGAATCGTAGTCGACTTCCTTTTATTATGGCGGGAATAGTTTGGTTCGTACAAATGTTTATGCTCACTTTTTGATTTTTATGTTTTAAATTTTCAATAGTATTACCGGCGCATTGACCATTAAAAGCAGTAACACTTTTCTAAGCGATGCTAATGACGCCGCCGCACCAATACCCTTGGGCGATAAATGAAAACAATTAAAACGCGGCTCCCACGACCCCCACATAGTAAAAACCCTGGCTGTCAATGTTGCCTGCTGGCATATTAATGATCATATCTAATCTTCTCCAGCGCGCTGCTTTTCACTTTTCTTTCAAATTGAAATTTTTTTTATACCAAATTTAAATTTTAGTTTACGTTGGCGTTGACATTAAATTTATTATTATAAATGATGTCGGCATTTTCTTTTTTATATTCAAAATGAACAATGTTTTTTTTTCTGGATCCTATATCCAGAAAGAAAGAAAAAAACAAAGCCTTAAAAGGATGTTTTTTTTCGTTTTTCTTCTTTTACTTTGCAAACATTAGGTTGATAGGTAGGCAATTTCGCCCGCCATCAAACACTCGCACACACACACACACACAACTGACATATTCACCAATACTAACAAACAAATAGATCGAATAAGTGAATGTTGAACAACAAACTAATCTTCACATTAAGTTAAAGTAGAAAAAAATTTAGAAAGTAAAACAAGTTGAATATAAAATTTTAACTATGGAGTAATCGTGGGATGTTCGCTGGATGTTGTTATAGCTTGTTTGCCATAAAAGGTGATTTTTAACGTTGAGTATTAAAAATTGCAATCGATACCCTTAAGGCACTAACATACACATACATATATGCAGGTATGGAAATGACCATTAATGCAGGACTTTTGATTTCAATTTGGCTGTTTGGGTTGATGTAATAACCGAATATCAATTGTACCTACTATGTTCTAAAATGAATTTAATTATTACATAAATGGGCGGTGAGAGGTTTGAAAATACCAGTAAATGGGCTGGGCCTAAGTTTTTTAAATTAAATTCTAAAAACTCTGATAAACAGTGCTGTATCATACAAATTATTGTAGCCCATTAGAACATTAAGCCAACGCTAGATTACACTGAAGAAAAGTAAAACTATTTTTTTCCAGGCGTCGGGGTAAGGCCGAAACTGAAATATACTTCTTGTGCATTGAAAGTATCTTTTAATTTCCTAAGACTTATGTCGTCCTTATGGCGCAATAATAGAGTACTTTGCTTACAACTCACAGATCCCCGGGTTCGATTCCCGGAACAAGCATGGTAATACACTTTCCACATTCCCAAATTTTCCTCGTTTCTTACTATTTACTTCTCCTCTCCTTAATTTTCTAGAGGTTTTTGAAGCTCTTACTACTTGAATTTTCCAGCTTAAAAAAAAAACATTGCCCATAGCTTTCCTTCACTCTTCTATCACCCCTTTCCAAGCTAACACTCCACGTGTCAACGGGTTATTACCCAAAGTGTTAGTTTTTTCACATTATCTATTAATTTTTTTCTGTGGGTAGTGTCACGCCTACTAACAAAAATTTGCCTAGTTCTTGTTCAGAGCTTTTTTAAAGCATTCCTACTGTTTGTATGAAATTTGGTTTCATTTCTCAAAAAATAAATCGCTTAATAAGAGGCCGTCCATTAATTACGTGAGTCTAAATAGGGGGGGAGGGGCTGTTTCGGAAAAATTTCACCAAATCTCAATGAAAATCTCAAGTCAACTTTTTAATGCAGAGAATTTACATTATTATAGCAGATAACAGGTTGTATCATATCAATTATTTAAAGATTATAATTTAAATCTCACGGGAGGGAAGGGAGGGGTACCGCCAGATTTCTCCAAATCTCACCAAGGAGAGGGGGAGGGTCCGAATTTTCGAAAAAACACCTCACGTAAATAATGGACGACCCCAAATTCTACAGCGTTTTGAAGTTGTTGCTTGTAGGGAGGTGCCACGCCTTTATTTCGAAAGTCACCAACTTTTTGTCCAGTGCTTGTCAAAGTCATTCCTAGTATTTTCGAGATTTTTGCTTACACTACATCAAATAACTCTCTCAATACAGCGTTTCAAATACTTTATTTGTATGGGAGCCAAAATAAAGGGTGATCCAATACGAGGTCCTTTTTCCAACTGAGTTGTTTTGACAGCTGTCATGTGCCAAATGGCTTGTCCATATGACGTTTGTGTTCAGTATTCAATACGACTCAGTCATGAATAAACTCGTGTTATTCTAGGTATACCGGCCGATATGGTCGAAAGAGTTGTCGAAAATTGAACCATATTTATTAGGTAAAAAGGGTGATCCAATACGAGCTCCCTTTTCCAACTGGGTTGTTTTGACAGCTGTCATGTGGCAAATGGCTTGTCCATATGACGCTTGTGTTCAGTAATCAATACGACACTCAAACATGAATAATTTCGTGTTATTCAAGCAATACCGGCTGATATGCTCGAAAGACTTGTCACCCTTTATGTTTGTTTTTTTTCCTCAGTGTAAAATGGCTCATATTTTGCGTAGGCACTAAGATGCTAATATTATCTGTCAAAATCGAATACAAAAAAAAATTTTTGAATTTCTAATCGTTTTCATTGTTGCTGTGAAAGCGTTCAAGATTGCCTGCTGTTGCACGACCTCGAAGATCTTTCCAATGATCTTGAACTACTTAAAAGCCAGAAAGGAACTTTAACATCGGGCTCAAAAGCAATATTTTTAAATATACTAAAAACTTACTCTCCTATTTTTAATAACTCTGAACCATTGGGTTTGGGAGCAAAAGAGTTAGGAAAACGCTTAATCATAATTTTTCTATGATAGGTGCCTAGGTGGCTCCGCAGATCTGACTAGACTTCTCTCTGGTTGCTATCTGTTGGCATATTACCTTAAAGTGCATCTGATAGACAATAGCCAAATGTGTGCAAACGAATCATACACTTTATGGTATTAGAATAGTGGAACATCATTTACCTTAATTTCATCACAAGGATATGTTTAGGCCGGAGTAGTGATCTGCTCCCTAATCTAACTTAGTGCTAATAAGTGCAGATGCTCTACTTTTACGTTAAAGATATTTTTATTTGCCAATCTAAGAATCCGATTATTTTATTTTATCAAAATGATGACAACACTAAACTCATTTTAACACTTTTATTTATAAGATAGAAGAAATCATACAAGTGCAAGGAGAGATTAAAATATCTATAAAGAAGTAGCGAAGTAGGTTGTTTGTTAGTCATGATGCGATGGTGGCCAAAGGTTTTCAAATATTTTATTTAATTGTTAGCAGTCGACATTTTGATATCTAGTTGCAAGTATTACTGAGCATTACTCTAAAAAATACGTTGTGTGCGCGCAATAATGATCATGCAGATATTAACATAAAAAACAAATAAAATTCAATGTTTTCCACAATTGTAGGAGTAAATTTGGTGTTGTTGCAAAAAAAAAGAAGAAAAACACAAATGAACGATCTGATTTTTTTCACAAGTTTTGAAAATATTTATGTAGCTAAAGGCAACAATTTAAAGCATTTTTCTACGTTGTTGCTCGTGGTAGCTTTTGCTTCATTTATGTCGAGCAACTTTATATCTAGTTAGATATTATAAAGCTTAGTCAATTCAAATACTTTGTGGCTTATGATAAACGATTGCCTTACGTAGCAAATAACCTATTGTGACCTTTTTTTCATGCATAGTAAATACATTATGCTAACAAATTTATTGTACACAATTGTCAATAGCAAATACTATAATTAAATTGAATAAATTGTATTTAACCCTTGAATACACAAAAATAATAATATATGTAAATATTTAAATTTAAAAAAAAAAAAATATTTTTATTCAACAAATTGTGTTGAATTTTACACAAGCATTGTTAAATTTAAAAAAAACTGTTGACTTTTACGCAAATTTTATTGAGTTTTAAAAAAACTATTAAATTTTACACAAACTGCGTTGTATTTTGCACAAACTACGTTGAATTTTACACAAACTTTGTTGAATTTTACAATATTTTTGTTAAATTTTACACAAAATTTGTTGAATTTTACACAAATTTTGTTGAATTTTACACAAACTTTGTTGAATTTTACACAAATTTTGTTGAAACTTTGTTACACAATTTTCTAGTAAACAGGAAGCTACACTCTGCTAGTGTGTTCATAATTTCAACATAGAAGTAAAACTTAATTCAATTCAAAATTTGCATATTAAGGGTGTTGGAACTAACAATAGATGTGCCAAAGCACAAGTGGTGTCATTTTAAATCAATAGGGAAACGCTTCATCGATTCGAAAACGATATGATAATTTAAAATTATCATCGTTGGAATTGTTATTCAAATTTTCGCCAAAGTTTTCCTTGTTTATTTTTATTACGCACTAAACAAGCGATTGCAGAAATCTGCTGAGTTCTTTTACTTAGCGAATACTTTCATTCTTATTGCAAGATGAAAATTGTCATTTCATTGTCACTGTTGATAGTACCATTACTTTGCCAAATAATTAAAAGTTGTCTGCACTTGACGTAAAAATAAATTGTCAAATTAATAGTTCGACTTTCAACTTTGACTTTCTTAGCAACAATTTTATATTTTTTATGAAATTGTTTTGACTGAAACTTTGTACATAAGAAACTCATGTTGAAACAATTCGTTCCCTAAAAGTTCTGATCTCAAGTCACATTACACTTGAGTCACGGACGGTCACAAATTTTCATAAAATTTGAAGTTTAGCTATGATCTCAGTCTTATAAATTTTGCAGGCAAATGAACATGATAAAAATTCGGAAAGTAATAAATTGGTAGCATCTTTTCTGTAAAGACAATTTTTTATAAGCTTGAACCATCTAATTTTCAATGCTTTTTGATCCATAATGGGACAAAAACTAATGTAGCCGCTAGAGATCTTTGAAAGTGAAAATTCACAATTTTCGTAATCTCGTAAGGTTTATATGAATTTAATAGAAAAATATCATTTTATGGTGAATTTCCATTTTCAGAGCCCTCTAGCGGTTATATCAATCTTTCGTTTTATATATTATCAAGCGGCAACCGCTGAGAGCAACCCTAAAATGTTTCCTTAAAAAAAGTATTTTAAGGACCACCCTAGTATATGTGCGACCAACGTTTGCAAAATGATAAATGAGCAACACTAAAATTTTTACGTTCTTTCCTTACTTTCTAGTAAAAATACAGTGAAATTTATGATTTTTATCATTTAGGTAAAAAATGTGAATGTCGCGGACGTATTTTTTTATTTCATTTTCTATTTTGTACTAAAAACGAATGAAACTTTCAAAATTGCTATTGTGTTTTTTATAGAAAGTAAAAAAAAACGTAATTTACATATATCATTTGAAACGTATTATTCAGGAAAATTGAACTTTGAAGAAAAAAATTTTTGAAATTTGCCTTTATCCTATCCAATCACCAGATGCGATCATTAAACCGATTTCTGTTCAAATCAAACGACGTAAATGAAAATGGATTGAGCACACGTTGCGGAAAACACCAACTGAAGTCTGCCGGCTCAGTGGAGAAGACGCGGCCGTACTAAATTATAGTGAAAACAATAGAACTAATGGCAACCGCTACTGATCGTGTACGTCGAAAGAGCTTTGTGGAGCACCTGTGCTCCTTGAGCAGATGAACGACACCAAAAATTTCTCGAGTAGCGTCGTCTCTCGAAAAAATCATCTTAATTGACTGAGATCGTGCGATTTGTTACCTTTGATATTCATTCTTTAAGGCTATCCACTATATGTATGTCAACAATCTAGCAACAATTCCAGAGCTAAAGAACGAGAGAAAATGACACATTGATGCGATAGAAAGTCAATTATAATGAAACGTCATCGTAAATTTAAACAAGCAAGTGGAGTGTTGCCCCATAAATCTCGGCGAACGGTTTTTTTTTTTGTATTATTTTTCAAACATGGTCGTCATAAAGCAAATACAATTTTAAATCTTGAAAGTTGTGTTATCACTATGGACCAAAGTGTCATTTGTGGGGCTTTTAATCCACCATTATAACCTATCCAAAGCCATAAAGCAAATACAATGATTCAACGAACATCCTTTTATATGAGTGCAATATTAATTTGTTACGAGTAACATAAATTGTCGAAATTGACAGTTTTACTGGTAGTTACACTTCCTTTAATTGCATTAGTATTTAAGTACTTTTACAATTAATTAAGTTGACATTACCCAGTAGGCAAGTGCAGAAGCTAGCAGCGCTTCTAAAAGGCCTTTCTTTGTTAGTATCAGGCTTCCCACCTACTTTCAAACGTTATTTTCTTTTTAATGCCATCCTAAAGACTGCTTGCCGTAGCAGGGGTCACAGAGGTACTTGGAAGAAATTAAATTTTAATACTCTAATGTTTTAATGTTTATTTTTGTAACGTTTTCTTAATATATAATTTGACATTGAATACGCAACATTCTACCACCTTAACATAACATGAAACTGAAGACCAAGCTAGCCGTTCTTTATTTCCAACCATTTATCTACTTTTGATGTCATCTATGTGCCATGCAGATGACAAAAATGTTATGTCGAATCATAAAACATTGCAATATATGAAATGAAAAAATACATAAAAAGCCTTAAAATAACTGGAGTCCTTCTTTGCCCTTCTAATATCAGGCCTGATACCACGTCTGCTGTTGGAAGGCATTTTCATTAGCATGAAAATTTAGTTTTGAGATGACCTCATACAATCGCAGCAGTGCTAACAGACCTTCTCCGAAGCATGCCTTGCTAAATTGCCTACTGGGTAGTTACCATTAAATAGTGAAAATAGTTTTTTTTTTTTCAAACAATTCACTAGTAATAAAAAATCTTTTTTTTTAAATTCTTTGATAAATTGCTTTTTTTATGTTTAAGGCAATGATAAGTGCCAATAAAATTTGTTCAATAAATACGGCTTAAATTTGTTAGGCACATACATACATATAACTATCCTCTTAAACATTTTGATATTTATTATGACTTTCTTATGCATATGATTATAAATTATTTTACTTTTAACGTTTGCGTTAGAAATAAATGTTACCGTAACTTTTAACCGATCACAAGGAGTAGAGTGTCTTGACCTTCGTTTTATTTACAATTTGATTTCATTAAAAATGCGTGATCTACACAACAACTACGTCGACGACGACGACGACAACGAGACATTGCATAAAATTTCAAGTGATGTTTTGATGGTTAGATGTTGTAGATGCTTACATACAAATGGACATACCTTCATACTTACAAAATCATTTTTCAACTTCAGTTCCAACTTCTCAATCTTAGTAAATATGTCGCTGCTTTATCTTGCTGTCTTTTTTCACATTGACGCTGTTTAACTATTGAAACGGAAAATCCTAACGTTAAAAGTACAGTAGTACGCCGAATATTTGAATTTTATTTACTAAAGTCTTAACTTTTTTAAATGTTATGACGAAGTACTTCATATTCAGAATGAGTACATACATAAATTGGATGCCGCCGTCTTTATTTATTCTCTTCGATTCCCAAAAAATCGTATCCATAACTATTCCGGTCGATGGGTCTTCGTCGAAGCAGGTTCGCGTTCGAAAATTCATTGTTTTGCTTATTGCTTGATCTCTGAAAACAGTGATGGGTTCGGTATTCATCATTGCCTGCGGATTTCTCTTAAAAAGATCCAAAAACTGCTTCCAAATTGACTGCTGTATGCGCTTGTTGTGCACCATGAGCAATCGCGGTTTTTGTATCCTACCTTATATTCACTTTGTCATTATGTTTGTAACGCATAGCAGGAGGCGTGTCAAGTATAGAAAAGTATATAGTTTCTTTATCAGCTTCACCACCTATGTCGATTTAGCAATAGCCGTCTATCTGTGGAAGATAAAGCAAAATTAGTGAATGATATTCCATGCACTGGCCACACCTTCAAAAAAACTTTTTGGGATTGAAAATGTGCGAAATCGGTTCACCGACACGCCTACCGCTCATACAAATAAAACATTTAAAACGCTATATTGAAAAAGTTATTTGATGTGTGGTGTAATCAAATATCTCATACTAAGTATAACTTGGACAATCTCCGGACAAAAGCTTTTGGTTTTCAACAAGAAAGCGTGGCACCTCCGATTCAAGCAAAACTTCAAAACGCAATACTGAGAGAATTATATAATAAATAGAACCAAATTTCACCCAAATGCAAAAAATGGCATCATCAAGAAAAAAATTAGCAAAATTTGGCTAGTGGGCGTGGCACCTCCTATAAGTAAAAATTTCAAAATACTGCTAAACTGAGGGAATCATTTAAGGTAACAAACAATATGAGCTATTCGGAAAAGCTCTGGACAAGAACCACGCGAGTTTTTTCAAGTGGGCGTGGCACCTCCCAAAAAGACAAAAACTTTAAGACGTTGTACTGAGATAATTATTCAAGTTAATATAACAAAATGTCACACAAATACTAGAAATACTTCAGTCTAGAATCAGAAAATGTTGACGCATTTTAAATAGAGGGCGTGGCACCAACCATACAAGTAAAAGCGTTATTCTTACCTTACTAGTTTATTTCATATGCATATGATCTGAATGCAGCACTACCGTAGTTATACTGTATATTTGTTTTTACACTTAAGAGTGTTGCCAGATGTTTTTGATTTAGGTATTTTTTTTTTTTTTTTGTAATTTTTATTTTGCAGCATCTAACTTATGTATGTAGTTACTTTCACTTTCTTCACTCCACTCATTATCATTCACAATATTTACACCATCAGCATCATCAGCGAATGTTTAAGCTGTTTGCTTAATTTCTTACTTTGCTCTGACAAAATGTTAACAACATGATCTTGTTCAGCTGTTGCTGTTGTTAGTATTTGCTATTGCTGATAAATGATTGCATGATGTACAGATGATTACTGTTGCTGTTGTTATGCTACAGACATTTTCATGATCATCTCTCCCGATCATGTCTAGTTATTGAATCTCTTACATATAATCCCAATATTACACAGATGATAATGATGATGTTCATCACCATTTAAAATCACACTGAACGTCTAACGATCGCTACAATTTGAGACTTCTCAAATTTGCAATAAAATGCAAATCTTTTTTGCAATTTTATTACCTTCCTCTTTTCCGCGTATGCAATTTTCCTGTGATTGCTCCAAGAGCTTGCTTGCGACTTGAAATTACGCGGTTATTGGAAATTTATTTTGATTTTATGCGCGTTTGTTCAACAATCGCTTGGCAACTATAGTTAGATTGAGTAATGAGCTTTCATTTAAATTGTTGATCAATCTCTACTAAACCGTCAAAATGATATTGCAGCTGAAAAGTTGATAAATTGCTTTGACCGCCGATCGTTCGTATGGCAGATCTGCGTGTGAATGTGCCATCAATCATTCATGTTATTTTTGTTTTTTTTTTTGTGATTGTAACTAGTATTATAATTTGTTTATTAAAATTATTAATGTTTTATTGTGATATACATATGTAGGTATTATCGTTATAGGATATACAATTTCATCAAGAGAATTTATTGTTATTTGTGCAGAGTCGTTAAACTAAATATTTCATTATTATCAAAAATTTGTTACTTTTTCTTGTAACTTCTTTACTTGTGTTAAATAACTACCCGGAATTTAGCAATAAATAAAATATTTTTTTATTTTGAACATTAAAGTTTTATTTATTTAATTACAATTTTTCCACGCTCCGCTTCTTCAAAACATTTCTTAAATGCAATTTAAATGTGGGGTACAAAAAAATTCGACACGGTGCGATATCTGGTAAATACGCTGCTTGATCGATGATATTTGCTGATTTTTTGATCAAATATTCGCGCCTATCGATTTGTTTTTAAAAAAATTTAGTGCTTTTTGAACAATCGAAACATCAATTACTGAAAATTTTATATCAATTCATATGAAAACGATCTAATAGCAGATTTTCTAAATTTATTTGTTGCTTCAAATTAATCATTACCACGAAATTAAGTTCACTCAACGTTTTGCATACAATTACAAAATAAATTTAAAATAAAGTTATATTTTCTTATTAATATCGTAGTTAAATTTTGTCAAAAAATTTTAAAAAAAATTGCGAAATTTGCAACTACGAAATCATTTTATGTTGCTTATCATTGCACTCTCGAAACAAATCCATAGCGCAACGTCACTTTAATAGATTCATTCATTTGTCTTTGCTACAAAAAGAAAATAAAAAAAATAAACAAAACATTGAAATACACCAACAGATCAGCAGACAAAATCAATGAACGTAAACAACAACAAAAAAAAAAAAGTTTTTGTTACCGGTTTTTAATTTTGTTACCGGCTTTTAGAAGCCAGCCGGCAAAGTCATTTGGACCGCTGCAGTATCTGTCTGCAGACCAGACGAACCGTCCGCCAACAGACAGTATGAGAAATTTTTATGTCATGTTGTTGTTTTTTTTTTCTTATTACTTTTTGCTTTTGTTTTTATTTTTGTTTGGATGGAAGGAGGCGGGGTATGTTAGTAATAAAAAAAAATGCTTTGCATGTGCGATCCAACAACAACAATAATATAAAAAAATTCATTTTCATTACTCCGTTGCTACCCACTTTAAAACAAAAGACCACGAACTACAACATGGTGGACAGATAATATAACAGTTAAAGCGACACGGTGTGTTGGTTATAACTTTAATTGAAATGAGAAGTGGCTCAGGGTGGACTTTAACCAAGTTTAAATTACATGTTAAGTTACAATCAAAACATAATTGGGGAATTTTTTGGGTTGTTATTTATAGTCGATATAGGGGAAGGCGGGGCAAAGCGTTGTACGAGGCAAAGTAATACAAAGGGTATATTTCTCATTGCATTACAACGCCATCTAATGTAATTATAAGGAATTGGTGTTTGAGTAGTGCTCATGTAACTACCAGGTTATAGCGACATTTCGACCTTCCGTTTTCGAGAACCACGAGGTTCATCAAAATGAGTGCGGTCGATGTAAAATTTGAGGATTTTCAAACTTAAGTTAATGCATTTCATATAAATCATTTAAAAAAAGGCAAAGTATCACATCGTAGTATATATTAGTGATATTCATTTCTGTCGACAATGATTTGTTTATGTTGATCAATTTTTGTTTATATGTTTACATAGGTCATGGGGGCATTTTATGAGCAAAGCGGTATTGTTTATCACTTGGTTCCGTCATTTTATCCAGTTTTCAGGAGTTTCGAAAAACAGAAAAGTCCTGCTACTTTTGGACGGCCATTCATCACATACAAAAAATATGATTTTTATTCTTAGAAAACAAATTTATAATTATCATTTTTTATGTATTGCACTTCGTATACCGGTTTACCCCGCCCGACGGGCAAAGCGGTAGAAATGAATTTTTTTATTGCATATTTATTAAAGCATCTTCTCTTGAGAAAATAATGAGCCTAATAACCTTCATAGATTCAATATAGATCGAACTAATAACCTACATGTTTAATTGTTCGAAAACAATTTTTTTTTTTTTTGGTGAAAACTTGGTTCACGCGTATACCACTTTGCCCCGCCTTCTTCTAAATCAGAAAGAAAAAAATCCCTAAAGCTTTTTTTTTAGTTCTATATTTACTGTTTTTTAAATACCTTTCGAAAAAAATATAAGTGATACAGTGATTTTTATTTTAAAAATCTGAACCATCGCGCTCCATGGATTTTATCGGAGCTTTGCACTAAAAATACTTTCCGTGATGCTAATTTCCCAACCAATCTTAAGTTCACTGGCGACCAAAATTTTCTCGGTGATTTGCTATTTCCGTTAAAAATTGATCAAAAAATTTGCCTTACAGGTCAACTTCTTTTTATTCAACAACAAAACAGCTGAAGGCCATACCGAAAAGTAGGTTCCAAAAGAGCTTTCATGATAGGAAAAGCGCTGATACAACTGTATTGCAGCTGAGGAGGATTACTTTGAAGGGTTTAAAAATGATGGTGATGAACAAATCAAGATTCTTTAAGAAAACCAAAAATTCTAAGTATTTTTTTATCAAACATACATATACATACATACATATGACATACTATTGTACGTACCATGTAGTGGCGTACGCGACTTACTCCTATTTTGCTCAGTCGTATATCTCGAGGACTAGAATCTTTTTTGTATAAAATTGTTTAAGGAACAAATTTTATATACACTGAGAAAACGATAACTATAACAACTGTATATTTAATATAGAGCAATCAAATATTTATTTGAGTCAAACATATTGTATTTGGATCAAATAGTGGTATGTGTTGGTTGAAGCATTTTTTCTTTAATTCTATCAAATATTTAATTGCTCTATATCAAATATAACTTACTATAGTTATTCTAAACAATCGTTTTCTCTGTGTAGCTGAAATTGTTGTGAAACGAATAGTTACGAAAACCGTGACCCTTGACCTTGAATTACATTTCTAACGAACGCAATATCGATGTGGATTTTTTACACATTAATTATAAAGCCAAGATTAAAGATCCATGCAAAAATGTAGATTCCTCAAAATTATTCCGCAGACATCTCCTAATAGTCCTGGACTATAGTCCAATATATGTTATCCCTGAAACAATCCATTTCTTTTTAAAAATAAAATCTACTTCAGTCACACCGTCACAATAGAGATGAATGAATGAATGTGAATTTGGGCTTAGGATGCTGGGATGGAAACCAAAAAAACATCACCATCGTACTCCATCCACTCGACGTTCAAGTGTTTAACAAAATGACTTAACTTGCTGCAAGGTAGACCTTTTGTTGTTGTTGCTTTTGTTATTTGTTTGAATTATTTAGTAGGTTCCATTGTTGTTGTTAACCTCCTTGTCACAGCGTCGGTACTCGACAAATTAAATTGGAAAGAGTTTAGTGTTGTTGTAAGTGTTTGTTTTTTTTTTGGTTTTATCCAAAAATTTATTACCCAAAGATTTCACTTGGTTGTTGCAAGGCGGCGGCGGTAACAACAAAAAACATAACAATCTTGGTACAACAATTCTTGAGACAAATTTTTTATTTGTTGATTTTTTTTTTTTTGGTGAATTTAATGATGCAAATGCATAAATTGTAATTTGTTGCATTTTGTAGTTTGTGTAGTGTGTGTTACAATAGCAACAGCAACAACAACAATAGTAACAGCCCATAACTATTATGTAAATATCAGAGTTACAATGAAGAGGTTTTTTTCTCTGCTAAGTATAGGAAATAATTTTGAAATATTGTTTTCGGGATTAAGTGGTAGATACTCGTACTTAAAAAAGAAAAAAAAAATAATATTACAATTGCAATGTAATATGGATTATGTAAGCAAGTGGTAGGTAGGCAGTCAATGGTTTAATGATGGAAAACTACCAAAGCAAATTGAAAATTTTAATATTTAAATGAATTGCGGGGAATCAATTGAGTTTATTAAAACAGTTGCATGAAATAATTTCATTTAATTTAAGTTTTATATTTATAATGTTGATTGCAATAATTTTTATGGGGTTTTACCATCATAATCTTATAAACTTTGTATTATGCGACAAAATAAATCGGAATTTTTTAGTTTTGGAAAAATTTTTAGTATACTGAAAACAAAATTATGAACTATAACTATTATGATGAAAATCTAATAGGAATTACTGTGTTATTTTATAATATAAGTATGTACATGTAATGTCCCACATCAACACAATACACTATTTTTTTTTTCTATAACTCAAATAAATATTTGTTTGCTCAATATATTGTATATGAAATATATATTTGTTATATTCAAACAAATCGTTTTCTCAGTGTATCTGGTATTTATATTGATATTTTCGTTTAATACTTGAAAACGTTTTTGCTTATACATACTTATCTATCATATAATGCTAACTAATATTCCTATGCCTACACCGAAAAAAAAGACCGTACTAAATTTGAAGAACTGCCTTCCTCCGATTTAGTGTTAAAATTTTCCTTAATCTAAGTTATTTTTCCTCATATTGATGAAAATATCGTCTCATTTAGTAATTGAGTCCTTTGAAATGAGTTCATGTTTCATTAAAGCAAGTCAACGCTCTTCCTCAAATACAGAGTTTGTGGTTTTAGTAAAACTTTCCTTTGAAATAGTAAATTTTTCTTTGGGAAGAATTTTTGAGGACATCTTGTTCCTCATTTGAGTAAAAACTTCCTCAATCTAATGGAATGTTTTGTTTAAGGAAAATCGTACTCAGTTTTAGTTAGTTTCTTCAAAAAATTTACTATAACTCGTAAGTATTCTGTTTTTGCCTATATATTTATAGTTCTCTACTTGTTTTTTAAATAAAAAAATAAAACAATTAAAAAAAAAAAAATTATGTCGTCGCCGGGATTTGAACCGAAGCTTTTCTGATCAGACAATGGTTGTTACACGCGCAGTTTAACAACATCATTTTAGTACGTCTTAAAAATGCTGTCGGTGGCTGAGTTGGGTAAGATGAGCATCTTTGAACAAGTGGCATGGCGCACAACACAGGTTCAATTCTCTGATCGGGTGACAGGTAACAAAAAATTTAAGTTCTTCTTTGAAGTTTTAAAAACGTATTACATTTAAAATAAGAATGACTGAAAATATGTAACCACCAACAAATAAGAAAATAGAAAATTAACAAATTTTTTTTGAAATCAACGAATTTATTTTAAGTAAATTTCTTTCATTTAAGGATACCTTCATCCTTAGAAAAAGTAAAATTTTCCTCAGTTTTAGAACCTTGTCCTCACATTGAGTAAACTTTTCCTTATTTCAAAGCAGCAACATTTACTTGTACTAAGGAATCCAACTTACTTATTTTGAGGAACCCATGGCTTTAGCTCGTATTAAAGGACATTTTTTCCTTACATTTAGGCATTTTTCCTTAAACGGAGTAAGTTTTTTTTCGGTGTATGCAGTCCAGCTTAACAGAAAGTTGTCGCGTACGCACCCTTTGACAGATGACTTCGACTTACCCATGTATTTTTCAAATTGAAATTGTGACACTCTCGTTTCCATTAAAGTTGTTGGAAAGTAACTAAATATCTCCAAAAATCAATAAATTGAAATTCAACTATTGTGGCCCCTTTTTTTTACTACATACGAGTATTTACCCACTACCGAATTTTAAGGTTAAACTATTTGTTTTTTAATAACATACATAAGTCGAAAGCTATAAAAGCTGGTATTGCTACATTGAAGTAACACGGCAATCAAAATTTAAATATCTTTCCAATAACGTGCCCAAGAGACGACTAGCCTTAAATATTGCTTATATGTATATGTACATCAAGGTATCAAACACACGCATTTCGTTAAACGTCGCTTTTATCATCAGTGAAAATTTCATCTTAATATTTGTAGAACTAAGCACAAAGCATAAACTATTTACTTATGATTTTTGGTGACATATATTTTTTTTTTTTTTATTCGAGAGATTAATTATGGATCTAAGTAATGATTGACGTGATAATTGTACCGTTTAGCTACAATATATTAAAAAATAATACTGTAAAAAAATATCCTGTAATATGCACTGAAGCCATATATTTCTTAAACAAAGTTAGTTGGTTATCATAATATAAGTAAATGTAAAACTTCTTCATTCAAATGACAAGGATAGAATTCTATCCAACTTTATTTTTTTGACATTCACTCATAGCACAATCAATTAATTAATTAACCGATTAATGCTCACTCTTTTTCGAAAACTATTAATTCGTGGTTGGAACTCAGCCGCAATGCAAATTTCCATAGTTAGATCTAATCTTCACTTTTTTTGTCGGGTTTTGGAAATATGGTAGAACCAGCTAAATTTTGAAAGTGGTCTATGAGAAAAAAAAATCTGTGAACCTCTGATCTAAATTAACAGAACATTTACAGAGGAATGTTAACACGACGCAGAGACAGATTTAGATAGGAAGAAAACAGAATTATCCAAATTAATCAGGGTACACGAACTGGTCTAGGTAGACACAATACAACATAAAACAATGAATTTTTCATGTTAAACCGTTGATTTTTAATGCAAAAACACAGCATGGTCATCTGACCACCGACCACTCGTTTTTGACGGTGCTCCTATGAAACTAAATGGGTTTTATAGAGCATAAAACAACGTTTAAGACGTCGTTTTAAACGTTATTTAATTTTCTATAGAACCCACAAAGTTTGGTAGGAGCACAATCAAGTAGGTTAGGTTAGGTTTTCACCAAAAAATCAACAGTTTTGGAATTTTGAATACTAGGAGCAGAAAAAAAAGCAAAAAAAAATATTGTATTGCTTAATGGAACAGATATAACTACAAGATATTAACGATTAAAATATATTTTAATGTTCATAGTGTCAAAGAGAGCATATCATATCGAAAAAATTTAAAAAACTTCCCAAAATTCATCAAAATGATTTTTAATTTTTTCGGTTAGAAAGGGTTAATATCAAAAAGTTTTGTTTAAATGTTACAACATTTTAAAGGGGATGAATTGAGCTTTATAAATATGTTAATAAAACTGTAGGTTAATAACAAATTTTTTTGGCAAAATAGTGGTTTATTAAAAAAAATCGGTCCAAATTTCAGAAAAGTCGTAATATTTCGATAA
This sequence comes from Meiosimyza platycephala, assembly GCA_963662105.1. Lineage (NCBI taxonomy): Eukaryota > Metazoa > Arthropoda > Insecta > Diptera > Lauxaniidae > Meiosimyza > Meiosimyza platycephala. The sequence continues at coordinate 16,858,906 of OY759210.1, forward strand.
CTACTAGCAGGATTTCAAAAACTTTTGAGTCAATATTGTAGCTTATTAAACTACATTTCATATGACATCCATAGTTTGGATGCAAGCGTTTCTGACTTATATTGATTGTTAGAAAAGCTATATCCGCAACTTCCGATGGCTATATCTCCGAATTCAGGTCCTTAAGGAATATAATCGTAAAAAAAGTGTTCCTCTAAAAATTGATAAAATGAGTTTTTCAACCTCAAAAACATTGGAATGAATAATAATCAGTAAGCCATTTTATTGGAATTTTCTCGAGGAATAATTTTGTTCTTAAAACTTTTTTTCATATCTCTCATAGTTTTCAAGATAAGCTTGAAATTTCAGTTATTTTAAATTTAAAACGATTTTTTTCAAAAACGGCTGGGGTTAGGAATTTACTTTCAAAATCAAGAAAAACATTGGAAGTGTTTCGACTTTTGGGTTGAAGTCACTTCCGACGAACCGTGTTACATTTAAAATAAATACCTTTAAATCGATATGTCATACACAAATACAGACTTAACCCTTTATGATTTTTTTCTGTATTTATTCAAATCTTATGTCCGGACCTGGAAACTTTTTGGTAACCTTAAAATAGCATTCCATATTTAACTAGCATTATTATTATTATTCCTATTTTTGATGAGATTATACATATGTATGTAAATAATAATAACTTGGAACAAATTGAAAGTAACTAAAAACAGACGTCACTTAAATATAGCCAATGTTTCTTTACCATCTGCTGCTATGTTGCTCTTACCTCAAAGGCTTTAACTTTAACAAAATATCATCTTGACTAATTTACCGGTATTATATCTTAAAAGCATCTAATGCGAAATACAAGGATTCATGGCCTATTCGAATAATCGACTACACATTGCAATCAATCCTTTCATTTAAATGAATACAGTTATTGAACTATCCTGCAATATTGAAAGCACATAATACTAAAAAAAATTGTCAAATGCCACTTTACACACTTAACTACCACTTGTGTTTGTGTGTTTGTATGCAATTGTGTTCAAAGTGTTTGCACTCCAATCAATTTGTTTCAACCACACAGCATCTGCGGCAGCCTCCACAAAATTTCGGTCCATATGCACCCCACAGCGTCCTGTCTAACAATAAGAAAAAGAGTAAGCAGAGTCTGTCTGTCCGCTGAGACGACTATCAATGGCGCTTGTCTGCCAACACACAAACGTATACAAACACAAACACCTTTTATTATTATTATACCCACCACCAGCGGCAAAGCACAACAGCAGCAACAAGAGATTTTTCTTAACACCACTTGGACTTCATGTTGCATTTGTTGTTTTTGTGCTTCAAAAGCGCCCATGTGTGCGTAGCTTTAATGTGGAGACAGGCAGGCAGGCAGGCTGGCAGCATACAGTAAAATAAGAAGAAGAAAAGATAATTTACCACCAACATTTTTTAAAGTTTTTCATTTATTAGTTACTGTAGTTTTTTGTTTCATTCAATTTTCTTCTCGTTAAGCCGAATGCAGCAGCCGATCAGTAACTAACAACAACACCAATAACACCAACAACAAGTCGGCTATTAAACACTAAAAAAAAAAAATATGGTAAAATAATGAAGAGAAGAAAAGCAAAAAAAAAAAAAAAGCAACAGCTTTTTCGCATTTTTCGCGCACTTGGACAACAATTATTTATATCAGTCGCTCAGTTTTCATTCAGATTTCCAAACGCAGCGACGTGTGTGCGACAACGTACGGGTGCGCGCGCGTATGTCAAACGCTCCAAATGTGACGCGGATTTGATATCGAGTGAATTAAAAACAAAATCGTCCTTATCGTTTGTGTTTTTGAAAAGGAACATATTGTTCAAAGATTTTTTTTAACTACAAGGACCTTTCAGCAAAAAGTGTCCACGCTATTATCCTTCATCACAATACAGTGTTGCCATCAGTGCCAGCAGTGCACTTTTAGTGTAAAATTTTTATTTCAATTGATTTTGAAATTTTGTTTGTTTTTACGTTGTTGTTGTTGTTGTTTTTTAAGTTTATTATAAGCAAAATTGCCTATAAGATATTCCAAAAAATCTCCAAAATATTAATTCTAAATGTTAATAAAAAACCGCTTCTAAAAAAAATTGCCCACGAAATTTTCTGTTAAAAAGGATTTAGATGCTATGTCCTTAAGAAAAATAACACGATTTGATATTCTTGATATTATTTTACCATACGACTTATTTTCGATTTTCTCTACTCATTTTGTTTCAATTTTCTTTAGCAAAATTGCTGAAATTTAGAAAAAAAAAATTCTTAGATTTTGTGCTTTCTTTTTTATAAAGGAAACTGCCTTAATTTTGCTAACAACCTGAAGGAGACTATAGAAAATTGCCCAAAGAATTGGCTTAAATAAAATCAAAAATTGATTCTGAACAATATTGAAATTTTGTAGAACTCGAAAATAAAATTAAAATATCCTATAAGCAGAGTACAAAGTTTATTGTCGATTATTTCGAAAACCAAATGAGACATTAACAAATTTTCCCCAACATTTCCTGATTAATAATTTATCGAGTATTTCAAGCATCAAGTGTTAAAATTAATATTCCAGAAAATCAAATATCCACCTTAAATATCGTACATGATGATATATTTTCACTTTTTACGAAGATTGTAAAGTTTAACAGCAAATATCTCGTAAGCAAAACCAGATTTGAACAAATTTTACTTAACACATTCTGCTCAACTCATTGAGTTCTGTTCCAATTAGTCGTGAAAACAGCACAGTAATTTTATTTTGTTCAATTTTTTAAAAATTATTTTATTTAAATAAATCAATATTTTTTAAAAAGAAAAGTTTTATTATTGATCAATTTTTTTATTAACATGTTAAGAAATCATAATTTATTTACTTTGAAATGATGTTCAAAACCACTTTCTGCAAATCATATGTTACAAAGTATTTACACATTCATTACGAATGCATTACGATGGCTTTAAGTCTTAATTTCTGCAGAGCTTCATGAGACAAGCAATAAATACCAAAGACATTTTTTCTATGTCTGGTTCAGATTTCAAGTTACACAATGTGTAACTCGAATATCTTGAAAGCCAAATGAGATATCAAAAAATTTAATTAATTTTTTTTGCTAAGCTTATCGAAGCATCAAAGGTAAAAACTTGACCAAAGCTTAAACTTCATTGTTCAATATCTGGAAAACGAAATGAGATATAAAAAAGTTGGCATAATCTAACTTCTTCGAAAAATGACTCAAAGTGAATGAATGAATCGATCAAAAAACTATCAGTTCTTAGTTCTTGATCTTTTCTTAAGAGAAAAAAATGTTTAATGTAAATTAAAAAAAAAATAAATTCAAATACTTTTGAACTTCAAAATGCAATTTAAAGTTTTTTACGATTAAAGTAAAGTTAAAAAATCTTATTTTTTTTTAACATTTTTTAAAATAAAATATGTAATTATGCCAAACGTAGTATACATACCTCCATCACGTCACATTTTGTTTTTATATACGCTCAAATTTTTTTACATCTTTTTTTCATCTTTTACATTTTTATCTCAAAAACTACATAAGTAGCAGAACAAACTGGAGATCAGATTTGAATTACGGCATCAAAATCCTTTAGAAACGCGTATTACTGAATTTGCTTAAACTTTTTCTTGCAGTCATTATAAACTTTTTACAATGAAATCTAAATTAATTGACTAAGTAAAGAAAATGTAAATTTTCTAATATTTCTGTACAAAAAAATTCGAAAGTTTAAGTGCAAAACCAATGTGACTTGATGGAAATAAATGTTGTTTGGAAATTTGGATCAACTCAAAATTATCTTACGAAAAATATATATTTCATCTGTTGTCAGCTTTTTAAAAATCTATTCTACACAGTTACTTTCAAAAGGCGATTGCACCGTTCATACGCTCTCGTGAGCCAAAGGAGCTCTATTGAAAAAATCGTAAAAAGTCGCAAATCTTATAAAAATGTTGATAAATAGATGTTGAAAGAGTACCTGGGTCTTGTCCAAAATGAATTTTCGACCTTCTCTCATCAATAGTAGAACTTTTTGTCTTTATCGTATCTTTGGATCGCGACCCGAGAACTTCTGGAAAGGAAATCCGATAAAATTCCCCTTAACATCAGACACAGGAACGAGACTACACTTTTCCGAAGGCCTTTGACGCGTTGAATCCGAATTTGACCCATCAGCTCTGGTTTTCGAAATATCCTAACCTAAAGTGCAAAAGACTTTGTTTTTTGTCATATTGGAGCTGATGTTTCAGTTTAGGATGGCATTTTTCGACATAAGTCGATGAAACATCTGAAAGTACCATTCATTGCCTTTAAACTCCATTTGGATTCGTCTCAAAATATTTTTTCCTCTCTAAGACATCGATTGTGGAAATTTATTTCAATCTAATAAAGATTGAAGTATGAGTTGTATGGAGGCTTATCCTTATAAGTATGTACCTATATGCCTTTTCAATAATTTTTATCTGCCGCTAAACAATTTTTGAATGTATGCACTGTTCAAGTCATGGCATGTCCTGTAATAAAGTTCTTACGGACATAACATACAAATACGTCGGCCTTGCATTAAATGATATTAATTAAATTATAGCTCTAGAGCTCATTTGCCATAATAAAACCAAAGGCAAGAATATTTGATTTGGCTTAAAATAAATGAAGTAAAGGGTGATTCACTTAACTTAGAGGTACTTTTTCAGTAGGGATTTTATGGCAGATCACGTGTGAGTCGTGTCAACTGTCATGGTATTTTTGACATGGCTCCTGTGCGATAATAAAGATTACCCAATAAAATTGTTTTTTATTTAATTTTTTTATTTTTTTTTTAAATTTTTTATATTTTGTTTTTATTTTTTTTATAAATTTTTTTATTTTTTTTTAAATTTTTATTTTTTTAAAATTTTTTTTAATTGTTTTCGTTTATTTATATTTATTTTCTTATATTTTTATTTATTTTTTTATTATTTTTTTTATTTTTATAAGTAACTACATACTTCTAAATAAGTCATCCAATATAACTCAAAATGAGAAAATAAATCATGGACTTCAATCGAGAGAAGTTACAGTTTCGACAGTCTCTAACTCGAAACTATTTTCTGTGATCAGGTGTCATGCAAACAATTAATATACAAAGCAGGCATTCAATATGGCCCAATATTTTTTATATACAAAGAACATACGTACATACATGTATTTAAAATGAAAGTAATGTTTTTTTTATTGCTGTTGACAACAGCTGTCAACGAAAACCCATTCAAAAAAGATAAGAAATCGTGCATACACCCCTTTTAATTTTAAAAATTAAAACTCCCTTATTTCGTTGTGAATTTTTAATTCTTAATTAAATTTCTTTTATGTTTTTTTTTTTTAATCGATTGAAAACATTGACACGTTTTAATCGCTTAAATTGTGAAGCGTATCTTTTGTTGTTTTTGTTGCTGCTTTTGTTATTTATTGTCAACATATGTGACATTATCCACTTGTTGCATAGCCAGCCTTTTGTTGTTTGTTGTATGTAGTTTTCATGCTCTTTTATTTTTTTCTCTCTCGTTTTTTTCGCTGTTTCTCTCTTGATAAGCGCGGCGCTTATCAATGCCTTCATCGCCACATTAAATGGCATTTTAAACACTGCAAGTTTTCATTTATTTGGAATTTTATTCTTTTTTTTATTTTATTGTCATTTGTTCAAAGTTGTTTATTTACTTTTTAAACGTCGCGGCGCAGCGCTTTCAACTTGCAACTTTAAATTATTGACTTTCGTAATATGTTGACTTTAAATTTGGCGTGTGAATTCAATGTTGATAATTTTTGTTTTTTTTTTTTTAACTAAAGACACTTTTGTTTTTCAGCTCACATGCTGTTTATCTGTGAGATTGTTAATTGAAGTCGCTTAAAGTTAATGTTGATTTTTGTACTAATTGTTTTTGAATGGAAAATTATATTAATACCCAGAAACAAAATATTTACTAGAGTTTATTTTTATACAGCTAGGCTCATGATTATTTATTAAATAAAATCGTAATGCAAGTTATTGACCCGCTGTGTGACTTTATTGGACAGATATGTTAGGCATTTTTTGCTTTAAAAAAAAAAATGTTTTTATATCAGCAAGCATTATTTTATTTTTTAAATTTAAAATAAATTATATTTCAAATAAATATGCGATTTAGAAATATACACAACTCTAAAGTGATATATAATATGCACATGAATAATTAAAAACTGAATAGTAGATTAGATTAAAATAGCGATATCTACTGCAACCATATACCCCACCTGAATCATCGAGTGTTTCTCAGTTATAGATTGTTGGATTTTCCAGCGGTTATCAGATAGTCTAAGTTTAGATTAAAGGCCTGAAGGCATATGCCTTTTATCTAGAAAGATTGCGGCATGCTCAGTTAAAGCTGAGTGCTTTCTCGCCAATTTAAATATTTTAATATCTCAAAAAAAATTTTATTAATATTTTTATTATGTTTGAATATTATTTTTATAGTTAATCTAATCCATACAAATTTTTTGACCAGCCTTTTTTTGATCTTTTCGAATTTACTACCAAACGTAAAGAGCTATTGTTGGCTATATTAATGTTAGATTTGTGCTCTGCTTGCAGGATATAATACTGGGATAAGCTAAAAAATACGAATTGTTCCATTTCAAAATTTCCTTGGTTAAAGTCATAGAGTTGACAAATTTATTTCGAAAACAATTTTTCTGATTAAAACATAAATCTCTGCATGTGACAAATATTATAAGCCATATATTTTTTTTTAAATTTTTAACAACGTTTGTAATTTTTTATAAAATGATTGTAAAATCTAATTTCCATTTAATTTATTTAAATTTTAATTCAGCACAATTTGCCGATGAGTAAAAAGAATTTCCGATTTTTACCTTTATATACTTTGTTAAGTATGACCGTCATTACGTGAACGCAATATAAACATGTACTCCAAGATATTGTATTTAGTTAATAGCATTCCAGAAATCTCAACTAGACAGTGACGAAATGCTTGTTGGGATGTAGTCATTGTAAGAAGTGTTTTAAGTATGTTTTCTTCTAATTTTATCAGTAGCTAGATTTAATATTTCAGCAGCATACACCAAATTGAATTTTTTTTCGTAATTGTTCATGTCAATAGAAAAATAGTGAAAATGTTTTATAAAAATCAAAAAGTCATTTCGGAACAAATATTTCGAGAACTTTCTAAATTTCAAAATGATGTTTTCAGTGATAATCAAAAGATCCTTTCACAGAAAATTTATATAACTTCTTGAGAAATATAATGCAACAATATTTCTTTCGCATTTTTATGTTTGTATTAGTTTCAATTCAATTGAAACAGTATTGGTAATCGAAATGCCAACTCAAGAAAAATAGTTTAGAAAGTATCATGAATCACTAAATAAAACGAAATAAAATTATTTAAATTCATAAAAATTTATTTAGCGCTTGATCTAGTTCTACATACATTCTCCCTAGGCTGCTTAAGGGAGCAGGGGCAGTCAGAGGCGTGAAAAATAGAGCATTTTCAATAATTTTTTTTTTTTATTAAATTAATTTATTTAATAAAAGTGAGAATATGGTGGCATCATTACATTATGTTTCAATTTGACTTGACGAAAGGTTAAAAAAAAAAATTAAAAATAAAAAAAGTTATAGCTGGCTGTGTTGGACCCTGTCCCATACAGAGTGCCTTGCGGTGACCATCACAAATCCTTGGAAAATCATCTAAAATCAATCGGATAAGAAAAATTAGTTATTTAAATAAATAATCTAGTGCCTGAACGTTGTTTTTTTTTTCTTTTTTAAAATCAACAAAATGGCGGCATCAGGAAATTTACATACAGATTTTCGGGAAAATATCAACAATTAATTGTTCATACAAAATCCATACTTAAAAAAAAATCCTTCGATCAGAGACTCGCTTTTTATGTTTTTCAAAAACCGTGTAAATTTCATTGAAATCTATCGAGCGTTTTTCGAGTTACAGTGGTCACCAGTTCCGAGGACAGAGTTTTGAGAAAAACGACGAGAAACACATGAATTTCCGTACTCTTACTACCGAGAGCCCTTTGGTTATTGCCGAATAACTCCAAAATTAATTGTCGGATTGACTTCAAATTTTCAGGTTATATTTCTAAGGTATTATACTTTAAGAAAATGCAAAAAAAAAATCGCTTTCTTTAAAATTCTGACTGCCCCTGCCCCCTTAAGCAATAGCCCGTAAGTGGTAAGAGTCAAATATGGCGATATCGACATCAATCCGTGATGAAAGCATACTTCAAAAGAGTCCCTTGGACACACGAATCGAATTTTGAGCTGTTTGGGTCAAGTAGACTAATTATAGGCTGACGCAGCGTTGGAGAATATTGTGTAATTTACACGATGAAAAATATTGGCGGCTAAGCTATGATCTAGTGACTTTTCTCTCGAGTAGGCAATTCAAATCGCGAGTACAATAAAAAAAAAGACTACAAACTCATTTTAGAACATTTCTGCCGTCTGGTGTCAGCTTGATTGGAGAAAAACTCTACTTAGTTTTAGTAAACAAGCCAACAACCTAACCTTAACATTGAACTTTTACAGGAAGAGCTAGATAAACGAGTCCGAGATAAGGTCATTCTTTTATAGAAATGGTGTGGCATATTGTACAATGATTTTCTTTAAGATTTCCTTTTTTCCAGACTTATAGCACATATACAACGTTTCACGTTAAATTGCTTATCCAAAAGTTGTGTGGAATATTTATAGTTACATAACAAAATTTTCTTCAAAATCTAAACTTTCCGATTCCGTTAGATGTTTTTGCAAAAATTAAAATGACGGCTCAAGATAGCGTCCACAACGGACGGTCAAACAAATTTTAGAATTTTAGAATTCAAAAATATTTTAAAACATCCAAACTATGCATTCAAACTTAAAAAATATTTTTTTGAATTTTTTAACATTTTTTTTTTTCAATATTTTACTGAAATTTTAAGTGACCTTTTCCGTTGTGACTGGTTAAATTGGAACCCCCTTACAAGTTGCATCCCACCATAAATCAGTATAGGCCGAACAACGAGTGTGTGGTTTACAATTATAACCCCCACTTTAACCAAAACTTCCACTTAAAATATATAAAGCCTTCAGCACGAATTTGATAAAGCAATTTTTTTTTTCTGCATTAAAACTAATCTTGCTATTCAAATATCTAATAACTTAAAATGTTTTTTTTTTTTTTTACAAATATTTTACAAGTATCGTACCAATTTACTTGATCTATATCTACCGTATAATTTGCGACCCACACATTTGTTTTGAATGTTCGTTGTTTTCTTGCTATCGCCGTTTGTTTGCATGCATATAAATAGATTTAAAAAGAAAAATTCAAACTAAAATTATCTTAATAGTATGCATATTCATGCACTATAGCACGATTTTGTAAACATTTATCGCGTTTAATTAGTTTAAACGCCAATGAGACGTGTGACAAAATTTATTTATTTTTATGGTGGAAGCGATGTAAAAAATTGGTGTTTTCATGTTTCCATGTCAACATGACGAGCGCATTTCAAAATCTAACAACAAAAAAAAAAAAAGAAAAATTTTTGAATTTCATTGACATGGTTTTTTGCAGCGCATATCCATACGCACTTGACTGACAAAAAATATCTTAATTTTTTTTTTTTTTTTTTTTGTTACCTCAATGACGTAACTTGGATGCACAATGCAGACGTCAACAAAAGTTGCATGCATTTCTTTGCGCTTCTCCATCATCATTACACGCGCTTCCCTTTCATTAGTGTTGCCACAAACAGCCAGCCCAGTAGCATCTGCATCAGCATGAAGTATCAGTTTTCCAAAGTGACCCAATTGGCTGTTTGTCATAAAAAGAAATACAGCGAAGTAAAGGAAAAACTAATTTGCATTTTGTTTCTCCTTCTTCAGTTTCGCATTAAATTGTGCGTTTTACGTATCACGTGACGCACGCGCAGGCTTCTTTTTATGTACATACACATGTGCGAAACAACAAAAACAATTATTAATTTATAAAAAAAATTGGTTTTTAGTGCAGCTGATGTAAAGCTGTCGCATTGAAGTGTGACACGACTGATTTTATTAGTTTGTACGCTACACTTTATAGTGGAGCATATAAAATTTTACATTGAGCATGTAGGGGTCATTAAATTCTCAATATACTCTTACACCTGCTGCCTTTTTAATATCTTCTTTGGAATAGCTGTTTCATATAGTGTGCTCCCAAAATCTGACTGCTGTACTGTAGGCTCAGCGCTAACGCTTATTCAGACCCTCAAATATTTCTTTTTTTTTTGCTTACATGTTTCATTTAGCTATTTTCAGGCAAAAGTATTTGTCATTCTCGAAGTCACGGGTCAAATTTGCAACGTTGCATTCAATTGCATGGAAAGTGGCGCTACCTTTTGTTACAAAACACACTTTTAAGTAGGCCGCCTCTAACCTGGTTTAAACACTTATTTTATAGCCGCTCAATCTGAGTACAGATTCGAGGGAGTCTCAAACTCCTTAGATGGTTCAGAGGCTTACAGCGAAATTGGCAGAAGCACCTCCGACAGAAGAAAATTATAGCCCAAGCTTTATGCTTTGTTCACCGTTCAAAATAATTCACGCGGGATCCCGCCAGATCTCACCAAATCTCACCAAGGGGTCTGAATTTTCAAAAAAACATCTCACGTAATTAATGGACGTCCCCTAAGTCTTATAAGCCTTATTAATTTTTACAGTACATATGGAACATTCCAGGTCGACTGGAACAGATAGATGCCTGCCCAAAAATGAGCGCTGCGGAAAAACGCTTGTAAGGTCTCAAAATGTTCGTATGCTCAAGAGCTTTCATATGAGAACGGCTGTTTTCGAATTCAAAAATGGCGTTTTTAATATGGCGACCGGAAGCCGGAGAAAAATTGAGTGTCCAGCAAAAAAAACTTATAAAACTAAAAATTCGCAACCGATCGGATCAATCTTGGCTGATGGACGCCTCTAAAAATCTGGTCCAATATGGTGACCGAATTTTTGAAAGTCAACCAACTTACACCAAATCTGGTGTATGGGTGTCTTGGGCGTTACTGATCACGAATCGGACGTATATTTTAAAAAGTCTGCCGATTTGTACCAAATTTGGCATACGGAGGTTTTTGGGGTTGCCGATTACAAATCTCTGGCTATGTTTCCAAAATGTTCATATTCAAGATGGCGGATCCAATATGGCAACGTATTGATTAAAAATCAACCGATTTCCATCAAATTTGGTATATAGAAGTTTTTAGGGTCGCTGAATATGAATCTGAGGTCAGATTTCCAAAATCCAATATGGCGGAAACTCAATTACTCGATTCACTATATTGGGTCCGCCATCTTGTATATGTATATGTAATATATTTGATAATTATGATAAAGAGGCCTTTTCTGATTCCGTTTGTTAGTTTAGAAGTGGAATTGAAGTCCGAAGTTGAATGTTAATAACTCTTTTAAATCTAATTGCCAGAATTTGTATGAATTTTTTTTTGACTTCGAACTTGAGTTGTTTTAGTTGATCCTGAATTAAACTTTGAAGTTCGATTTCGCTTTCGAAGCAAATTCGAAACAGAATCAGTACAAGCCTAGAAACTTTTTTTTTTCATAAATTCATTTATTTATAAATAGCTCAATACATATCAGTATATACCATGCTTATATGTACTATCTCGAAAAACTACTTTTTGTCAAAGGCAAATCGTTTAATTTACCGTCATATTTAAGTAAAATCATCAAGATCTTTCAGAAAGAAAATATTTTTAAAAAAAAATTAGAATCCAGACTGGGGCATTTTATGGAAATAAATTGTTTGACCTCCAGGTTTTGTCTAAAATTTACTTTTAAAAAAACATAGGTTTGAGCATAATGCGCAAACAGATCGCACTCTTCTGAGAAATATTCCTTATAAGATATGAAGATTTCATTGTAGGTTGACATTCTACCAGGTGATAACACTGAACTTTATGGTGTGATCACTAAACGGTAAGAAGAGTGCAGTGTCTTCTATATCTTACTAATTTACCTTTCCTGCTGTTTAAGCAAAACTCACCATAAAAATAAGGTACTTTATGTTTGTGCTTTGCCGACCCAAATTTCACTTCTTGTTTTTCCTATTAATTTTTTGTTTTTTTCTACAATTTTATTTTTATATTGCAGACAGGTTTCTGTAGCAAAAAAAAGACTGTGGGTTTCCTTCCGTACTTTTCGTTGTGCATTTGCCAATTCAAAAAAAAATTGTCTGCGTAGTTGCTTTCGTTAGTTGCTGACGGTGATTCTATTGCAGTTTCGCTATCTGCTGGCACAGGACAACCTCCCTCACACATTTTTTGTCGGTTCATTCCATTGACATGTTAATAAATTTAAAATTCTTTTGGTTGGCTCTATGTTTAATGCTTTCAAAATAAATGTAAAACTTATAAATTGCATTTGTTTATTAGATATTCTGTGCATTGTATCGAAATTTCGGATTTTGTTGTAAGTGTCACACCATTGCCCACGCAAATATGTGCATACCTATGATATAATATGGTATTTTAATTGCACAGGAAAAGAAGAAATATTTGCATATTTGATCGCTTGGAATGTTATAAAGTTGTTCGAAATTGTTGTCAAAAAAAAAAACAGTGCAACAAATCACATGTTATGCAACATTGTGCATATTCTGTTATGTTCTCAGGAATATTTAAGTGCCTTTGTTTCTAGCAAAAACTTTTATCGTTGGCCATTATTTTTAACTTCAAAGTGAACAACTTTTTGGATATATTGGGTTATATTTATATCAATATGTATTCAAAAAATACCAAATCAATGTAAGAATGATAGAAATAAACAAGGAATTACTTTGCTTAAGCAATCATTTTCAAAGAAAATTGAGCAGTAAATCATTTCGGTGGTTATGTCTCAACCAAAGGGTTTTCATCAGGCTAAACAAAACTTAAAACTGCACTATCATATTCCAAGCACAATGCGAGTTCTCTAGAATTTAGTTTTTAGATTAATTGAATTTTCTACAGCAAAAGATGCATATCCTCGTTCAAAATTCGCCGTCAGAAAGCTTGAACTGGGTAGATCGTCTTCTCTTTGTTGTCTCTGGGTTTTATACCATGCTTTGACTTAGGGGACGTTCATTAATTACGTGAGGTATTTTTTTGAAAATTCGGACCTCCCCCACCCCCGCTCCTTGGAGAGATTTGGTGAGATCTGGCGGGACCCCTCTCCTCCCTCCCGTGAGATTTAAATTCTATGCATTAAGAAGTAAACGTGAGGTTTTCCTTGACCCCCTCCTCCCCCTTAGTGAGATTTTGCCGGACCCTCTCCCCCCCCCCCCTATTTTGACTCACATAATTTATGGACGTACCCTTACAATATCAATATTTACGGCCGATTTTTACCAATTCTCTTTGAATCTCCCGTACACCTTAAATTTCCAACAGTCCTGAATTCGCAAAAATCATTCACCAGCGAACGAATGCATGGATCTATTAGAACAGTTCTTTTAACACAAAATTAGTGGGTGTGGCACCTGCCATACAAATATAATCTTGAAACGAACTAATAAAAGAGCTACTTGGTTCTAAAAATATAATACACGTCGAATTGATATTTTTGTTTGGGCAAACGGCAAGAGGTGGCACCTCCCATACAAATAATCAAGTACGCTACGGAAACCTTTTACAAATGGGGATTTGATGAGAAATGGACTCAAAGCAGTTTCCGATCCCTACCCACTTTCCGAGAGTTACAAAGATAATGGTCACCTTTGAAATTCATTGTGAACCTGCGAACCCAACACTGTGGTGAAAAAAGCACACATACATTGGAAACCCACCCCTTTGTGCTTTTTAGATTCCAGCTTCTATTCGCACACGTTTCGTTTGCTAGAAGTAAATTGATAAAACTGTAACTTGTGCCTTGTGCACTTAAATTTGCGTGAATATAAAATACAGTTCCGAAGCTACTTCTACTACACTTACAACTGTATTTTTGTGCAATAGGGCCATACGTACCAACTCATTTGGTATAGCCAAGCTGTAACATAAACGCAGTCAAAACACTATTAATAGGAAGTAACCAAAAACCCCATAAAACTTAATACAACTTAAAGCTTAAACTGAAAACTATTTATTTTATGATGCTTAATAAAAAAAAAAAAAATCAATAAATCATAAAAATAAATGTAAACTACTCGCTGCCGGTTATTTGCAGTACTTTCGTACAAATTTCCAGTTTACAAAAAGGCGGCAAGTGCCATTGTGGCGCCTGCTCTCTGTTACTCAAGTTAATAGCCACATTTTCATCATGTTACTGAAAATATTGATTTTGGTTAATAACTAACGTTACGTTGGTTAATATTAATTACTACACAATTAATGGTTTTATCATATTGCCCCAATATCTCATTGGTTACACTAAATAAATACGTCATAATCTTTACAAAACATATAGTACGGTCTACCTGTTTATTGAAATTCAATCTACAAATGTTCGCATTATACAGACCACAATACTCGCAGTTTCATATTCAACGGATAAAAATAAATTTATCTTGCTATAAGCCAAGTCATATTACATTGCATATTCACTATGTGAGTAGTAGTAGTCACCTTTTCGTCTAATGCATTTCCATATTAACACGCTAAAAAATGTTATGCAATCTGGATAAAACTGCAAAAAACTACAAGTGTTAAGTGCTATTTTAAGACCATTTGAGTTTTAAGCTGTTGGCACTGCTCACTATGGTTATTTGTAAGTGCATAGCAAATGGCAGAAAATGACTACTTGAAATACTAAGCGGTGTATTGGAAACTAGGAAGAATTAGATAGGAAGTATTTGTCAGTAGTTAAAAAATAAAATGGATTTTGAAAGCGCATCCCATTGATTTGTGTTGGTGCCATAAAACTGTCGTTTTAAAACGGAATTGTTTTTTTTTGATTTATTTGTTTTAGATACATGGGCATATGCAATAGGTCACTTCATATTTCAAATTACAGACTTACTACTTACTTTGCTGAACTATTTTGAACTTTTGCATATAATTAGATGGATTACTAATGTAGCGAACTAAAGTATCTTTGAAAAGAAAATAAATCTTTGAAACATTTTTCACAGTTGATATATGTTATGTTATATGTCACTTAAAAAAATAGAGTGACTGATAAAATCTGTGATGCTTAACGGATCCTTAACGAACCCAAAGCTTAACAGTGAGACGAGTTTATAGATAAAAGGGAACAAGTGGCCATGCTCAGCGAGAACAGCGTTTTTTTCTTATTAAGGGCGGTGCTACCCCCGAAAAAGGCACCTCCTAAAAACAAATCTCATAATTTCCCTTCTTAGCTTTTCCATTTCAATATTATCAATACTTCATTGGAATAAAGAACCAACCACGCCATTTAAATTAGGTGGAGCTTAGAATTTAAAGTGCAATTTTTCTCACTTTCTGTGAAATCCAAATCCTAAATTGTGATGCCATTTTAAAAAAAAAAATTTCTTAAGTTTGAGCCATTTACTCGAAATAAATCTATGTTAAACACAAACTGTGTTCAGTTTTACACAAGATACTAGTAAAAAAAAGAAAAATTTTACATAGATAATACATTTCCGTGCTAAGTTATTTCACACGCTATACCTGAAGTATTTCTCGCTATTTAATAGTTAATAGTTGCAAAAGCAACATATTTGTAAAACTGTCAATTGTTCGAAAAATTGATACATCAAAATATCAATGACGATATTTCAAAATATCGCAACGGTGACAATGGCATTTATGGCTTAACCACAATTGCGACGGATGACGATAAATTCGTCAACGGATCCGTTGCTGTCGTAAAATTCGTTTGAATACACTAAATTGCAATGGAGAGGGGAAAATTTAGCTGTCATTTTGTGTTTGCAAGAAAATAATTGACAAATTGATTTCAATTCTTATTTTTTTTTTTTTTTTTTTTTTGTGAGTAGTTAGTACGTCTAAATTGCTAGCAAGTTTTGTTATTTTGTACGTATCGCGAAGCGTTTTCCAAATGCAACACAGACTATTCTCTCGCCACTCTGCGGATTAAATAGAATTGAATCTATGTCGATCGATGGTACCCACTGTGCACTATGCTTTGTCCTTATATAAAGTTTGGAAATAAATAGTCGTCCAATCTTGATGAAATTTATATTGTAGTATTTATTTGTATCCAAGATGATTTGAGGTTGCTGATCTTAAATATTTAATTTGGTTCAATATTTTTTAAAAAAATCGCTTTCAAAGTTAGAGATTTTCTAAATAAAGGAAATCTGCTGAAATTTAAATTGTTACTTTTCAAAAGAATCTCTTCAGACGTTTTTTCATATCTCAATGAGGTTGTAAAAATGTGTTAACGCTTGCACTTGTTTCATTCCTATGAAATTCCTTAGTTAAAATGTTTTTTCAAATTAATTTTTTCTTTAAAGTTGGAATATTGTAAAGCAGATTTTTTTTTTCATAGCCAGGTAGACGAAGGTCCAGTTTTATGATTTAAAAAAAAACAAACTGCCACTTATAATCATAAATTTTTTAGTAAATGGACTTAAAATATGCAAATTTTAAAAAAACCAAAACTTTAGATAGTTTTCTCTTTAAAAAAAAAATAAATTTTTGAATATTTTATGTCGAAAAATTTTGTTTTTAAAAAGCATTTCCACTAAGTCACAAAAAACAAATGACACCACCTTTGAAGTTCCAAAAAAATTAGTCAACTTTGACATGATACCGTGCTTACATTCATAATTTTGAACAGAAATATTTTCGATTTATTTTAATAGGAATATTACCTGTCGAATGATATTAAATTTTTGCTATTCGGAGACCAAAACTTTTCTGATTTATTTCCACTACACAAAGCACTGTGCGTCGTTCGATGCAGCTCTGTTCTACATTTGACAATTATTTTTATGTTATTTTCTTAATTAAAACATAAAGAATAATCTGTAAACAAAATTAAAATTTTAATTTATGTTAAAGAGAAGATATAATTTTATAAACTTCTTTCCACGACTGTTTCTATAAGTTACAAGTGAAAGGACTAAATCAATAAATCCTGCTATAATAACACGCAACATAACAGATATGCAGCTGTTTTTAAATGCCGAAGTTCAAAAATCTGAGTTATTTAAACAAAAGCAGCTACTTAAACGAGTCGACGAGTGCATTGTTCTCCCATTTCTTATCACAAGAGACTGTGAAAGAAATTAACTTAGCTATTGTAAATATATAATTAAAAATGTTTTTACTCGTAACTGAATTTTTATTTTTTTGTCCAAGTGGAATTTCTCATTCATTTTTGTAATAAGCATTTTATCATTTTAGTGTCGTTTTAACAACGATGTGTTAAGTAATAATGACATTTGAAACGACTACAATACTATTTAGTTAATAATAATGTTTTACTGCAGTTATTTAATGTTTACAATGATAATGTACTTTTACATCGCAAAGATTAAGAAAATTGCTGGAAAATACAGAAAATCCAAAATCCACACTAAAGATGATTGGCGAATTTAATTATTAAAATCATTATTGGAATTACGCACTGAAAAAAATTTATTAAAAATATTATGTATGAATTTTCATCAAACAGACAGACTTTCTAGGTCAAGTAAAAAGCGATGTAAAATTATTCACACAAAACAAAACAAAAAGATGATTTTTTTTTTTTTGGTATTAATTTTATCTAAATTTATTATTTTATAAATGAGCGTACAAACAACCTACAGTTATTTATAGCTGCTATTCATTTAAAAATCAAGTTTATTTCTTTTGTTTACACGCCTGCTTTAGGAGCTCTTTATTTTATTATTTGTTTTTAATTTCTTGTGCTTAAAATATAACAAACTAAAAATTTACTTGGTCATATTTTGGTCGTTGAACTCAGTGAGAGATGACCAAGTTGCTTGTTGCATTTGTTACGTTACCTCATTTATTTGTAGGTTATGTGTGTGTATCAAGAATTATATTATATAACTTGATTTTTTTTTTTCGAATTAAAAATTTGTTTGCTGTGGGTGTTTGTTTTGATTTTAATTTGAAAATTTAAATTTTATACGAATGAAGGTGATGTCTTATTTTTCAATTCAATGATAAATTTTATCAAAATATATCAAGAGTTATATTGAAGAAAAACTGACCTTATTTTAAATATAACATGCGGCAAGGTAATTGTTTACAATTGGGGCTCCCTATTAAAATATTAATGCATCTCTAATTTATTTTAGTGTTTAATTTTAAATACCTGCTAGTTACCCATACTGGCTTCGCACGTGCAGTGACAGCTAAGTTAAACGTCTTGACTTTAAGTAATATTAATCGTAGAAGATCTTTTGTAACCGTGTCAAATTCCGGTTAATTTACTATTATCGCGAAACGCTGGCGTGAAGGCCAAATTCAGATTCAGCGACCCCAAATTAGCCTATATTGACATCAGTCGATTTTCCTCCTAAATATATGTATGTAGGTCTCATATTTGCACACAGTGGTAGTTATTAAAAAGATATATTACCGGTTAATTTACCGTTAACCCGAAATGTCAAAATCTAGCAGATTCGAGCTCTGCTACCCCAAATTACCCTGGTTGACAGCAGTCGATTTTCCTCCAAAATTTAGATGATACAGTGCTAGTTCTTAAAAAGCAATTTTTTTAAACAAAAACATTTAATAGTTACGTCCCTGGTTCATATATTTTTTGCAGATGATTGTTAATGAGCTGTTATTGTGTTATTTTTAACATATTTTTTTTCTGTATAAATACCAGTGTATTATTAAAGCTATTTACTTTCGGGTAAATAGAGCTTTTTTTATGAACTGCAACTGTTATTAACTGTTGCTACATTTTTTTTTTTTTGTTTAACCCAACATCTGTTTTAAAATTTAAATATTGAAATTTCTTGCCTTTGTACTACTGCAGCGTTTTTTCCATTTTTTAAACATTTGAACGTGTTTAGCACTAGAACTGCCATCGTCCCAATTTTGTGCCGCCAACAACTTTAATAATTTATAACTTAATATTTTGTTTGAGGCCCTTTGAAACTTTTTGGCTTTTATTTAATAAGTGTATTTCACTAATATGTATAATTTCACATGCACACAAATGTATGTATGTAAAGACTATATGTATGTATATAGGTTCTTAAAAATAAAAATTATCTGCAATTGAATATTAATTATATAAATAATAATAATAATTATATAAATTAACTAAATGATCAAAGAAAACAGATGGATCAATTTAACTTGGTAATTGTTTGGGAAAAATGTCACTATAAGTGACAACGCCACAATATCGGAAAATAAATCATGGATTGCCTTTGAAACGAAACTATGTAGGTTGTTTGGTTTTTACTACCGACACACAGTGGAAGATCGTATCCATAAATACAAAAAGAAAAATTAAAATGCTAGGAATTTAAAATTTTTTTAAGACAATCGTCATATAATACTTGGGAAGGAAAAAAAATATAGAAGCTCTAAATTTTTTTTAGGTTCAGTAACACAGTGGGCTTAAAGTTGAGCTTTGAACATCAAAAATGTTTTATGGAATTTTTTATTTTTCCACCTAAATTTACTACATCAACTTAATTTCATTCACTAAAAAAGAAGATCCTCAAAAACCCTAGCAAATTTAGATATATTTCACGACCATTTTGCCGCCCCCTCAAGCCTTGCGCCCTGGGCGGCCGCCACCTCGGCCCCACCCTAGGTACGCTACTGCTTTCTACTTGTCTTTAAAAGGCCTTTAAAAAAAGTTATAAAACCTTTTTTGCTACCAGGGTGTATCAACTGTATAAGCTTACAATGTGATAGGAGGTACATATTTAAATTCAAAAGGCAGCTGCCGTAAAGGTAGAGGAACAGGGTACAGGGTTCCTCTTTTCATCCCCCTTCATATAAAATGTATAATGCTTTTCAGAATCAAAAGAGATAAGCCTTCAAAACAGTTTTTCTCTAATAACTTGAAAACTTTTAAGCATTTTTGAAATCAGCATTGCCAAATTAACATAAACTAGTATCGTATTGTGGTCGAAAAACGACCGTTCGCACCAAGTTTTAACTTTGGAAGAATTTTGCCGAACTATGATGAACAATCTAACTTAATTTCACTTTTCACCTTACCTCACCTCATCTCATCTCACCTCACTTTGCCTGTACCTCATTCAGCCATGAACGCGATCAAAATGCGTTGGTTAAAACGTTTTGTATGGGGGGAATCATGCGCGTATGTTTACTTTATTTTACCTGCCTTAACGGCACATATTACACATTATTATTTTTTTGTGCACATCTATGAAACAGTACCCCTCCAATAATATAAGTTTCATTCCCCTTTCTTTATAATAACTACTAAAAAAGTGTACCATAATTTTCGATGTTCACGTATAAATACATAGATTTATACCCATCTTGAAGAAAAACCTCAACCCCCTTTGTACACATGTGAGATAGGCGTGTACGTTGGCGAACTTTTCTAATATTCACAAATTTTTGTTGTTTTAATCTAAAAAAAAAAATCTGTGCCGAATTTCAAGAGTTCAGCGCTATTATTACTATTTATGGCCGCCGTTTCATACAAATCCATCCACTGTGACAGTTCAGAACTTCGGCCGTTCTAGTGTTAACATCTTTAAAATGTTGCTTAATTCATGTGTAATAACTATTCAACACTTGCAGTCGAAACTTGTGTTATCAATTTTAATAATTAAAACAAAAAATGCCACAGGTAGTTGTTACTTGTAAACCATTAAAAATAACAACAACGAAAAATATCAACAATATAAAGTAACAACAACAATAAAAAACAACAACAATTAAAAACAAACAACAGAAAAAGCAATCCCATTTACTGACATGATGATATCGAAACAAAAAGCACTGAATGCCATGAATTATCATTGAACTGACGTGGATACATGAGAGTTTAGCGGGTGTTTCTTTCTCTCACTCGATTTTTCATGCCATAATTAAATAGTTTTATTTTAATATTTGTTTCGATATCCACAACGCTTATCTACTTAACTCGTGCGATCGCGAAGCTTGATTTATATTAAATTTAATTTTCAATTTCTTTTAATCTTTAATTTCTTTATTATATTTATTTACCCACTTAAAGTCACAAGTGTTAATTTCCTTGATTTTGAATAATTCGTTACGATTGCAATTTAAACGAAATGTTGCTGCAAATTTTCACAAACTTCATTTACTGTGAATTTAAAAAAATAAAAACAAATTTAACCAGATTTTTAATATTCTTCTGGATTATATGGTTTTCGCAAATATTGGCCATTTCGACGATGTTTATGAGGTAAGATTGAGAATTTTAAAAAAAAAACTGATGTGATAACATGGTATAGTTTGGAAAATAAACTTAATTTTTATGTTAGTGATGAAATTTTATAGAATATTAGTATTGAATATTTAATTGCTGCTGAAAATGTTCATTAAAAAATAATCAGTTTTTCCAAAATAAACAAATTTATTACATTTTTTTTTATAATGCAAAACCCTTATCCTGCATTCGTGATAACACCGTGCGACAAAAAGTAAATTTTGTCTTTAAATATGAAAAAATCGATAAAAGCATATTTTTTAAAAGGACTTGAAATTTTCAAGCATTTAAGTATATACAAATAAATAGTTATTTTGAAATAACTTTGACATGAATTTGAAAATCTCTTATTAAAACAACTGTTTAAATAATATATTTTTTTACTTTTTCAGTCTACCTGACATCACCGAAATCCCAACTGTCACAACAGTGCACACAATTATCGAAATACCATTGGAGGTTTTAGAGCCTACGCTTAACGGTGTCGATTCTCTCATAATCGATGGTTCTGCCGAATCAGCTTCCGAAGGAAGAATCAATAGAACACTAGAACTACTTGTTGGCAATAGTGAGGAAATACAAAAAGGTAACCACAATCCCTCTAACAATATTTCACTCAAATCTAACTAACACATTTTTTACTTAAACAGATGAACAAATAATAAAAATTAATGATTCTGGCGGAGATTCCATTGCAACAGATCCACCAGTCAAAATAGCAAATGAAATTCCATCTGAAGTTATTGAAAACATTCCACAGGAAATTATTGGCGATGTCGTCATCACTCCAACAGAGTCAACAACAAATGCAACGCAACCGGAACAACCACAACAGCAGCAAAGTCAACAACAACAGCCAGCTGAACAACAACAACAACCAACACCAGCTGCCACAGAAGAGGTACCCATTCCTGTATTTTCTGAGTGGGCGCAAAAACAGATGGAGGCTGCTGAAAAGCAACAACAACTTGAGCAAGATGTTGTTAACACATCGACACAAAAGAAAAATAATAACAATACAAATGGTGGCAATAAGTTGCCACAGCTTAAGTTGCGCTCTAAAAACTATGCTTCACCAGATTGTGGTGCAAAAATCATTGCATCAAATGCTGATGCCAGTAATACGGGGGCTGTGCTTAGCTCATCCAAGGATGAGTACATGCTAAGCCCTTGCACTCAGCGTGTATGGTTCGTTGTAGAACTATGTGAAGCGATACAGGCACAAAAGATTGATTTAGCCAATTTTGAGCTCTTCTCCTCCTCACCGCGCAATTTTACTGTAGCCGTTTCGAATCGTTTTCCTACACGTGATTGGTCCAATGTAGGACGTTTTATCGCTGAAGATAAACGTACGGTACAGAGTTTTGATTTGCATCCACATTTATTTGGAAAATTTGTGCGCATCGATATACATTCGCATTACTCAAAAGAGCACTTTTGCCCTGTCTCGTTATTTCGTGTTTTTGGCACTTCAGAATTTGAGGCTTTCGAAACGGAAAATCATCCCAATGATGATTTAGATGATTTTGACGATGAATTTAACGTTGAGCAGGCTCATGTTAAAAATCCAGAAAATAATCTCTTTAAATCAGCCTCGGATGCGGTGCTATCGATTGTCAAAAAAGCCGCAGAAGTATTGGTGAAACCTGCAAGCAACATAAATGCAACACAGAAAAATTCGCTGCCAGAAAATGACTGTCAAACATTGGCATTTGGGCAATTCAGCTGTGCTGAATGCAATAATATATTGGTAGAACGTATTAACACAGTTTTGTCTTGCAAATACAAACAATTAAGGGAACTGCTGCATATTCCGCGCCTATATAGCGATTTGGTAAATACACAAACTTGTGCCAAAAACTATGGTATCGAAACTCAAGCTACACCAAGTGGATCGTGCAGCCTGTTACCGAAGCAAACGTCAACAAAGCAGAGTTATTTTCTTCATTTATTGCCGGCTGAATACGTGGGTGCACTTTGTCAGCTTATAGCTGAAAATATTTCAATTGTTCCACCACCGCGTTTAGGCTCAGAAAATAAAAATGATGATGCTGAAGTGGCTTTAAATTTGACAATTGATAAAAAACTTAGCGAAGCCGATTTTAAAACCATAGAAAATATTAAAGAAAATAATAGCCGAAGAATAATTAAAACTGCTGAAGAAGAAAAAGAATTGGCGTCAGAAAAAGAAACCAGCACTGGCGCTGGTACTCACAAGACAATAACTACGACCGAGCCAAGTATTACAGAGGATGAGCAATTGTCCCGACCGCCACAATTTGATGCAACAGAAACAACAGCAACTAGTACGAGTACTGTTGGTTCCACAGAAAGTGCCGAGCAAGAGTTACATGAGGATGTCGAATTGGCGACAAAAGATGTAAATATTTTTAATCTAAACGCAGATGAAACTATATTAATGCAGGAGGAAACACAAGGAGCTTTAGATGTTCAAACTTCATTATATGAAGGTAGTGCTGATCACTCAGGTAATGGAGCTACATCATCTATAACATCATCGGATATGCCTCCGCCGCCGGCGTTTATACAAAAAGGCAGCGATGAAAAAATTGTTTCTACAGAGGATCCATCATCGTGGGATAGCATAGATAATTTGCTTACATCAACTACAGCAACGCCAATTATTGCTGAGAATAGCGCTAATCAAGCAGCTAATGCTGCAACGGCTGCGGGTGCTAATGCGGGTGTTATTATCAACGGTATTAATATGCAGCAAAAAATTCCCACTGGCCCACATTCGGAGAGCATTTTTATACGTTTATCTAATCGCATTAAGGTGAGCATGATAATTTTCTTAAACATTTAACTTTATTTTGGCCTAAGTGGTACAACGTCGATATCAACTTAATTTTTTTACAAAGTCGAATACGTCTAATTTCAGGGACAATTTCAACCGGATCTACAAAGCTATCATTTAAAAAAAAAAAAAAAGTTTGGTATTCGAACTTTTTTATTTAAATTCATGTTACTTGCGTGCACACCTTTTATCAATGAATTTCTATTTCACTGCCTGCTGTTTATCGCTGTGAAAGTTAGCATTTTTTATAACTTTCTAGGAAACATAAAAAAACCTGCAAGTTATTGCAAACATTTAAATCCTTCTAAAAGTAGCTAAATAAAACAGACAGACACGAGCTGTGATTAGGAGGGGTGCTTTTTGCTTTTAATCGCCATGACATACTTTTATCGAAATTTTTCAAGGGGCTTTAATAGCAAATTTGCGTGTGTACTTTCGAGAAATGGTTCTGATTTCCGTTCAAGCTTCCTTTGAATAGAAAATGTTTAGGTGTATTTTTTGGGTCAATCTTTATTTGCACAGTGGAGTAGATGTGGAACATTTTAGTTTTAAGAAATCGATGAAATGCAGATAGTTAAGTGGGAGAAATTTTATTGCAGTAACTATTTATTTCTTTTTTGGTCGTATACAAAGAAAATTGTGGAAAACAGAAGTTATTAGAAAAAAACCAAACTTTGATCTAAGGAACATAAGAGCACATATTCCGATCCGAATACAAACATTTTGTATATTCCAGTGTAATCATTACCCATATGGTTTTTAGTACATATTAGATTTTTATTCCAATACCCTTTTATTTGTTATACTGTTATTGCGAATTTGACTTGAACATACACGTTGCTTTGCAAATGCAAAGGAGCGGTTCCTTATTTTAGTTCATATTTGACTTTTCCACATTAAAGTAACTTGTGTTCTTTAATTTTCAGGCGCTCGAGCGGAATATGTCGCTATCAGGGCAATATCTAGAAGAACTCTCTAGACGCTACAAAAAGCAAGTTGAAGAACTACAACAGACGCTAACGCAACAGACACTCAACGTGCGCTCACTCGAGGAGCAAAATCGTCGTCATAACGAATTCCAACAGTTGCTTTCACAGCGTAACGTTCAACTCAAGGATGAACTGGATGATTTGACACTACAAGTGCATGCCTGTATTGTAGTCATCATATTTGTGGGTGCATTTGTATTTCTTGTTCTCATGGTTGGCATACTTTTTATACGTTCAATGCGTAGAGAGACAAAAGAGTTGCAAGCCTATAGTCAAGATAAGAAAAAATCCACCACGACAACATCAGCCACAACTGCTAATGGCATAGCAAATCAACGTAAACTTAATCGACGCAAATCTTATGAAGATTTTTCTGATCATCAACAAAATCTTAATAATTCCAATGTTGAGAAACAACGACGTCCCAGCGAGGAAGCTATGTTAATACTTAAAGAATGCGCTGGTGATATCTCTGACGTTTGTATTGAACAAACATGCACTGAACACGTTGGTGATACCAGCCAGGATCCCAATATGCAACGGCAACGTAAAGTTTCTGTTTGTTATATTGACAACAACAACTGTAGTATAAATGGTAGTATCGCTACGGACAAAGTGTCAAACGTTAAACGTCGCAACGATAAACATTCGTGGCCTAACAGTGAACAGAGCCAGAAACTGGCACGCCAGCATCTAGAAGAGCTTAGTACAACAGAGCATTATGATAAATTTACGGAAAAAGGTTTGAGCTAAAAAAAATGCTAATTTAAGTTACGTTTTATTTAATTTCAACCCCCTTTTACAGATTTACTTGTGCGTCAGCAAAACGTGCGCTCAAAAACTAATCAACTAACCAATGGCGGCAATAGAACAACAAATGAGTCTATGCACATTGCGCCGAAGAATAAATCATCTAAAAAAAAGACACAAAATGCTATCAAACGTCAAGTGTCCGCACCCAACAACATGAGCGAGTACTCATCCTTGCCCAAGTCAGCAATTGCTACTCACGCACGCGTACATTCATTAGACGATAATGTGGCGCATATACTTAATAAAAATAATCATAGTGATTATGACGAAAGTTTACTACTTGATGAAGACGACTTAGACAATTTTTTGCCTGGCACTGATTTGGTTTACAATGAATTCATGCCCGAAGGACCTTCAGGTTATCATATAGCTACACCAACTAATGCTGTCAGCGTGAAAACAGACAAAAAGAAATCACGCCGTCTCTCCTCACCAGCTTTCTTCAAATCACCATTTAGTAAAAGTCTGAAATCGAAATCACCTAGTACATTAACATCGCCACCTCCTGTGCATGAATCAACATCTTGGGAATGGTATCGTTTGAAAAAGTCTGATTCGCATAAACGTGCGGAAGCAAATTCACCCACTTCGAAAGCAGCAACAGCAGCAGCAGGAAATCACAACTTTCTGCGTCCATCTGTTTCGAGTGGTTTTCCACAACGTAGTTCACCAGCTGTCAGCATTGATTCAACATCACTATCAGAAATAAATTTTCCTACAAATTCAAATGAGAATTCATTTCGTATTTTGGAAGAGGCCATACTTGGAAATGCAACCAACACAACAACAAATGGCAATGGCAATGGTAATGGTAGTAGTAGTGGTGGCAGTAGTAGCATACGTAGTTCATCGACTACATCATCTAAGAAAAAGAAAAGTCGTAGTTTCAATAAGATTTTCAGAAAAGTCTTTTGAAATAAAGATGAATAACTACTGATGCGCTACCTTGCCCTACATATAAAATGTTGATTTTTTTCTAAACATTATTTTCATTATTGCCTTCGCAAAGCAAACTATTTTTTTTGTTTTTTTTGTTTTTGCCTTTTAAAATGTTCATGCATGTTTCATAATTAATAACAACTCTACTGTAAATCTAAAAAGTAGTTATGTTAAAACCTACATAATGACGCATATAAGTACATATATGGAATATTCATCAAATTTAGCAGAGTGGGGATTAAAGCATTAATTTTTGAGCCCAACTACTTTTAAACATTTATTGGTAATGGAAATCACTAAATGTTTTTAGTGAACGAAGAAATGCAGCTTAAGAAAATATATCTGAACCACTTAAAACATTACAGGGCGGGCCAAAGTTCGGTTTACCACTTTTGGTGACTCTACTACTGTCTGCAAATATAAGTTGCAGTGAAAATCCACCATTAAATGTTTAGTACATAATCTAATTCGACCTATTAAGTAATGTAAAAAAAGAAATCAAATATTGTAGTCGTTAGCTTTTATTCTATTCGTGACTGGTGTCATAATAAATTGTGATTTTTATCCTATTGAAATCACAATAGGTTACTGAAACAAGAAGGATTTTCTTATAATACGTGATCCTGCTTTCCTTGTTTAAAAAATAGAGATAGAGGCTGATGATTATTGGAATCTTTGTTTTTGACTAGAACCATCACTCACGTTTAAAAATGTTTGTGTTACAGAAATTCATTTATAATCCTACTTTCCAATGTTAAATTAGCATAATTTTCACTGCTTTGTATCTCATATAAATAGGAGGCTATGAAACTATAATTCCATTACCATTAAATTTTATTTTTTAATGACACTTTTTTACTTAACACAACAGCAGTTTATGGCACTCGCCATTTTACTGATAGAAACTAACGTTGACGATATTTTATGTTAAAATTTTGCCTTAAGCCTTAAAATATACATTAAGCATTGAATACAATTTAATAATAAATCATATTATAATAAGGATATTAATGTGTAATAACCTTTCAGGCTAACCTACTGACTATTGAGAGTAAAATAATAAAGAGGCACTTTATGTAACTCGATTCGTTTTGTCTATTTTCTATACTATCATAAATTATGGCTTGAAAGTTAGAAAATAGATAAAACTAATGGTGATACCTAAAGAAAATTCATGGAAAATCATTTAATGCAATTACTTTTGAGTACCTAAAACTATGATTTATTAGTTTTTTAATTAGTGCAAAAATTACCATTTTTTTGTTCGCAGATTTTAATTTTGAATAATTTTGAAAGCCGAAAAAAAACTATTCACATAATGTTATTAGTTTTGACTTGTAATAAATTGATTTAAAGACTCATAATAGTGCAACCTTGCAACCGCTCGCCTAAGGTTCATATTAAGCGTAAATGCTCAGAAAGCTATACATATAAAATTCATAAAAGAATCGAAATTTATGCTGGGATGAGAATAATTTATAGCATATTTTAAGGCACTCAAAAGTAATAAATCAGCCTAATGGTGTATTTCACTGGAACAACATTTTGCCTTGGAGTTCTTTTGTTCACCCGAAATTAAAATAGCTATCGAGAGTTTCCTCCGAATGAAATTTCATTCGAATCAGCTGTGGCAATTCGAACCAACAATTTTAAGCTTTGACAGCTGTCAAATAAAATAAAATCAAAAATATATAAAAATTACATAAAGCTGCCTTTTAAAATTAAATATGGTATAGTAAAATATTGTTTTTTTTATCTTTCTCTTAAAATAAAACCAAGAAATTAATTTTAACTTTTCTTGCTTGCAAATTATTTTCGAACATGAGAAAATTTTCGGCCGAAACGCAAGATAAAGGAAAACAAAATATGAACATTTTCGAGCGAAAGGCTGCGCGGCTGAAACTCATGATAGCGCTGAATATCTATTAACGTTTTATATTCCTTTCAAGAATAAAATTTTACTAAATGCTGTTTTTTTTTTTAATTTTTTCAATATGTCTTAATGCCAAGTAGTTGATAGACTGAAAGGTGCTTAACATTATTAAATTATAAAATGTACATTAAATCATTTCATTTTTAACATATGTTCATCTAGCTATAAGTCATTATACAAAATTATTTAACTTATTTAACACAATTCATTTAAATCATTTCAAGTGTCCTAAATGTCTTGCAATTTAAAACGAGTTGCTTTTTTGTGAACTAAAAAAGCACACAACATTATTAACAATATTAATATTTTTGTTTGTTTACTAAACATGAAAGTGATTTAAATTTTGTAAAACACACTTGGTAAAAACTTCACACAGAAATTTTAGTTAATTTTTTTTCATACTAAGCGATAAATTGAAAACGTAACTTTTTAAGAAATTTCTCGGACATGTTAGTATTTCTAAATTTTTTTTCTAAATATATAATAGAATTTTATTAGCTCATATTTTACCTATTCAAAGAAAAAATTTGTATAACTTTTGACTTTTGGACTATATAAAATATGATAACGCTATGAACTACCGTCAAAACGTGTTATATGTACATCATAAATCGAAAAGTTGCCCATGAAATTTAAGGGACAGTACAACGGTACGGTGGTCTGAAACATAAAATTTGTACTGTATTTTAAAGTTAATATCAGCTTAATTTCGGATATAGCTATTTTAAATGTATAATCATATCTAAATGAATTACTTAAAAATTTTTCTACAAACAGCGAAAAAATGGTTTTCTTTTTTGAAAAAATTAAAATCTCCCTTAACTTCTGATAAGCGAATTAACTTCTGGAGTCCGTTTTGAGGCATACATCAGGGGCCTTACTTTCTTAATGCGATTCGAAAAACAAATACGGTTCGAATAAAAGTTTGCTTCTCTTTTTTTATTAATTCCTTCTTTTTTTTCTAAATAAAGAAAATATAAAACGTCGATGTTGAAATAAAAATGAAATTTGGACTTACATTTTATCTGGTCCAAGTAGACAAGTTGTATGTGAACTTGTGTTAAACACTATCAATCTGCGGCTTTTTACAACAATTTAAAGCATTGGGTTTTCTTCACTTTTAAGATGAACTTAAAGTAACATTAACACAAACTCACCTTTTAAACTAACACACACCTTTTTTCCATACCAACGAAAAAAAAATTTACACAAACCTTATTTTATTCACTATTATTTTAGTTTTTCTTTTTGTCTTTAATTTTAGTTAGAAAACATACAAAAAGATGACAAACTTAATGAAGTAATAGCAACATGCAAGTCAAAAAAATAAATAAATAATAACTACAACATTAACCAAGATATATTTAAAAATGATATTGAAATGAATTTAAATAACGTATGTAGATTAAATGCTAATATGGCGTGTTAGAAGAAAATTGTAAATTTTAGACTGCGAACATGTTTTAACATGCGACTATTCGTTAATGCGTGAGCGAAATTGTATGAAATGTTATGTTTAGGGTACAAATCAAATTTAGAGCAAACAAAATGTTATAAAAAGTTTTAGATAAAATGTCGTTATGAAAAATATTAAATTGTAAATGTATTTAGTGCAAAAAACTGATTCAAATGCTTTTTTATAATTCTAAGTTTTAATTTTTTTTTAGTTTTAGTTTTCGATTTAATTATAAATTGTACATGCATATTATACATATATATATCTAATTATAATAACATATTTTATAAAAATCAACAAACAATATTACTAACAAATTCAAAAAGATCAATTTCACTTTTAAAATATCTAAAGCACATCATGAACGAAATTAGAATCTTATGTTCCTTTTTTTTGCATTGCATTGACTGCAAAATGGCAAAATTAATCGATTTTCATTTCAAAGTTAATTTATTTTTAAAATACTTAATTTATTTAAATTTACAAGAAAAACATTGCATTATCGTAATTTAGCATTATTTGTTATTGACTTTTATTTGTTCTTAGTTGTATCAAATGTATTTTTTAAACTTTTTTGCGATTTTATTAATTTAGCAAGAAAAATTATGAATAAAACAAATTAAAAAAAAATCTGTCTTACAAATGCTTTACATTTAAGAAATAATCATTTTTTGTGCTGAAAAGTAGGTAGACAACAACTATAAGCATATTGCGTTCATAAATTCAGGTTGTCAGCAACGGATGATCACTCTGTTTCACATTTACAACTTAAAATCACTACCGCTACTTATCGCCGACTAACTTCTCATACAAAAATACCATGCCAAAAACACACGGCTATTGTCTGGCTTATGATAAGGGTCAAATTTCGGAATCATATCAATAAAAATCAAGAAGCATGCATATTAGCTGCGGTGAGCATGATCACGGTCCAACACGTTTCTTATTGCCTAGACTAGCAATTCTCATTCCAAATAGTTCAGTAAAGTTATCCTCGCATTGCCCATGATTGTATATATCATTTTATCATTTACACAGATTCTTGAAAACAAACATATTCTATAAGGCTATACGTTTATTCATCAGTTTAGTTAAATTTAACATTTACATATTAAAATTGTCTTAGTAAAAAAAATTTCTTTAATATTGTCTCTCTAATTTTATGTATAAGATTTTAAATACATCTACTCATATTTGTACGTCATTTTACTTATAACTAACTGCATTGAGTGCAACACACTTTAAAATTTATATTTTTAATTCATTTAAAAATTCCGTAACATCAAGTATATCTTTATCAGCTAGCTTTTGTAACTTTGTTGAACTATTCAAATTACGTCCAGATGTGCCAAGTACTTTTTTCCAATCTGTTAATTCTTTATATTTAGTATCGTTGCTACAATATATAACTTCATTTATATCTTCTTCAAGTTTATAACAGCAAACAGAGGCGAAGACTTGTTTCAGATCTTGTAAAGCTTTATCACGCAATGTTTCATCACGACAAACGAGATTAAGCAAGAAAATACCCTTGTCGGTAAGTACGTGCTTTATGTCCTCAAGCACATCTGGCGCTAGAAAATTTTGTGGTGGGCAACTCATACCAAGTGATATATCTTTGCTGTCAACATCAAAGAGTATAGCAGAAAAATGAATACCTCCAAAAAAAAAAAAAAATGTCATATTTTAAAGTAAAACTCTAATTTTATTTTTAACTTTTACCTTCATTTTTGCATCCAGTAATGAATGCTAAACCATCATCAATAACAACATGTAAGCGTTTGTCTTGCTTTAGATCAAAGTAATGTTCAGCCACTTCCAGCATAATTGGATCAATTTCAACAGCAGTAATACGCACGTTTCTATAGTTATTAAAAATTGATTTTTGAAAATGTATTTAAGTAATACCGCAAGTGCTTACACTTATCTGCTTGCTTTTTTACTTACGGTAATGCTTCGTGCAAAAAACTGCATAGACCACCACCACCTAGTCCAACAACTAAGACATCTTGTAGCTGGTCCTTAGCGGCAGTTTGAGTTGCCAATTGAACACCAACTGACATGTACAAATGATGTTGACATGCTAAATAACCTATGTCTATCTTCTGACGTTCCTTTTTACTTTTTGGCTTAACTGTTGTAAATAGGAAATTGATATTAATGCAATCATTTATTACCATGATAAACGTGATAATGAAAAATGTAAACAAAAATTATTTTAATTTTAAAAAATTAATTTTTTTTAATTCCGCTTTTGGACTCATTTGGATGACTTATATTTAATAATACACTTACTTGTTTTAACAAGCGCCTCAGATTGTACTACAAATTGATTGCTAAGAAAAATAAGACGTCTGAACAGTTTACCATCTGTGCCCTCAACTTCTTCAACACGAAAGTTACCAGACATTTTTGAAAATCCACTAACTAAAGTAGCACGTTTGCCCAAATCCGAGCCGATGGATAGAAATGGAATCTTAATTGATAAAATAAAAAATTAATTTCATTTGAAATTAATTATTGTAACTAGCAACCTGTTCACTTAAGCCTGCTGGTGATAAATTTTTGACACTATCACCAATTTCAATTTTTACTTCATCTAGTGAACTATATTCTTGATCACGATGCAAAGTAACAATACATAGGCGTTGAAATCCTGCTGATTTCAGCAATTTTTTCCGTCCTGGTATTGTAGCAAACAGCCATTCAACTTCTCTTTAATTGGAAAAAATGTATAAGGCGTAACTCTATAAGTGGTCTGTTGTTATTGCTTACCTTCCTTGAGGTACAATAAATACAGCATATTTCTTCTGACCACGCGCCGGTGGTTGATCAAGTATATGGAGTGTGTAACGAGTATTTTCATCACCCGGCTTGCACAAATCCATCGTTACTTCGTTATGATCTATATTGATTGGTTGTATGCATTTAATGAAAAGCGACCCTAAAATAATTTCTTCTACTCAAACTAACCTGCAATATTCCCTCTTGCCAGACCATTACATACAAGTGCAGCTTGTTGCACAGACTTGACTGCAGTTATTAGCTCATCTGTGCTTTGTACTCTTTGCATTTTTTCACTACCAAGGCTTAATTCTAAAATCTTTGAGGTACAATGAAAAAATTAACTCCAAAGTTGTCATGTTTGATTAATTTAAAAACTCACTGGCATTGGCAATGCTTTGAATTTTGTAGCTACTACTACAAAAACAGGCATTGCAACTGCATCGGTTTCATTTTCTTCTTTGGATAGATTAGCACGTTCCGCATCGAGACAGCGCACTATTCGGACCATAAAAGAATGACTAGGAAAGAAATCTAATATGTATTTTAATATGTGCTCCTGCAGCAACGAAATACAGATATAACGTCCACCGTTACTGTAAATAACAATAATTTTTCAATTAGTTGAAACTGAAATAGTTTATTGCTGAAAAAATTAAAACTTATGATTAATTAAATTTGTAAGTAAAAAGTGCGTAAAAATAATAACATTAATACTACGACGGATCTTAAGTAGGACAATCGGAAATCGGTCGTCCTCACAACCAACAAAATTAGTAATGAATATAACCCCAAAGGTTTCGTGTATTTGCGGAATAATCGGATAAGTTTAGTAAAGCAATAGTCAGAGTAAAAAAAGTAGTTCGGGAGATAGCGTCTTTTTATTTAATACGCATATCTAATTATTTCATGAACGGTCTGAAGACGAACATTAAGTAAATTTTTGTGACGCATCTCTCGGACTATAATATAAAACAAATATTACCGCATAGTGCGCATAATTTCTTTAAAATATTTTCCCACTGTTTCGCGTACTTCGCTGCTATCATCTGTCATGAGGGCATCCAGCGTACCCTTATCAAATACCACTGAAAAGGATTCTTCTGCAAACGACATTTCTGTAGCATCCATATGCACGTATTCCATATCTGGACGTGTGCGTTCATTTAATTTTAACATTTTTCTGATCACCACACGTGATATATCAATATTAATTATATTTCTACAAAAAAAAAGAAGGATAAAAACACATTTCAACATAACATAATACAGTCAGAAAAGATTTATTTACTTAAATCCAGAGTCGTACATGTCCATACTCAATTTAGAATTACCGCAGCCTACCATAAGAATTTTATCTGCCGGCTTCACATATTTGTGTATCGGTTCACAAAGTTCCAAATATTCGCCATACCTTTAAATGAAAGGATTCACTAATCATCGATCTTTTTCCATTTAGAAATATTATTGTGATACATACCATTCAAAGGCTTTTTCACCACGTTTCTCAAAAAATTTGTTCCAATAATCTGTTTGCCCAAACTCTTGATGTGACTTTGGTAACAAATTCATTTCTTTTTTTATTATTTAAAACTTAATTTATAACAATTTACACTAAATTTGCTAAATTGATCCTGAGAGCCTTGCTATAACTTAAGCTACGACTATCAAAATTGTAAATGATAACTGAGCTGCCAGACTGTGATTTTCACAACAATTGGAGTTTTTGCCCGATAGGAAATAAACATATTGTTTGATATTCTTCGCTCGTAAAGACAATTTGAATCAAAATTTTTAGTTTTAACAATTTGAGTTGAATATTTATCAAAGCTTTTGTTTTTACAACGAGGATAAATAACTAATACTCGTCGTTTAAAGAGAATAGTATTATATATAAGTCTGGCAACACTCAGCTAATGTTGAAACGTCAACAACCACATGGGGATGTGTTTAATGAGATCAAAATGATTTTCATACCGTGCAATGTACTAAGTGCGATGTCACACGACGGGCAATTGACAGCACTCAAACGATAAATTTTTACTCTTTTTCACTCTTTGAGTGGAGGCCAGTCACACGACGAAAAAAATGAGTGCCGGTTAAATTCTGACGTTTATGTTTTTTGCTACTTTTTCTACTCCGTTTTGAAATAAATTGACACGCCAGTCAAGATTTCAATAAAATGTTAATGCACATCATAAGAACAACCAACAAAAGTTTATCGAAGGCTATTGTACGCAGTTGCGAAGTGACGGGCGGCGATTTCATGTATTCAACAACAAAGTTGTACGCAGGTAGCACTCACAAATATGGTTTTTTATTACGATGAATGCATCAAAAAAGAATTCGCGTAAAAGGCCAGTAAGAACACAATTGGTGCTTGAAATAGCGTAATGAAAAACCATATATGTGATTGCTACCTACCATTGTCCGTCCAGTATATGGCTTTTTCATCGAAAATAAAAATTCACTTTTCTTAAATGTCAATTACACAGATATTAAAGAACATTAGCTTATTGTTATACTTCCCACTTTAAAAGCAAACTATTACCAAAAAATTCAAAAACTCGAACGAACAACTCGCGGAACTGCAGCGAAAACTATTTAAAAAAAGGTGTTGTGTTTCACTCTTTTTCTTGATGCTAATTAAAAAAGTATTTTTTAATGTACTTTTTTCACTCCCTAATACAATACATTTTTTATTTACTACCTCGCAACACTATTGTGAGTGGTGACTGCTGTCATGTTCGCCACTCAAAAATGAATTATTTTGCCCGTCGTTCAAAAAGTTCATTCTCTCTCGCTGTCAGTGTTTTTTTTTCAAATTTCTATAGGAAACAACAACAAATTTTGTTTGAGTGCTGTCAATTGCCCATCGTGTGACATCGCACTATGAGGTAATTCATGTTATTACCAACAATTTTGGTGCTTTTTCAACGCCATCTAACCGGAATACAGTCGTGACTGGAAATTGTGAACTAATTTTTGCAGGGCCTGTTAACAGTATCCAAGTTTTTCATTTTATCAAGGTTGACATTTTATGTTCAAAAACTCGTTTTATTTGCTCAAAATACACATTTGTATATATAAATTATTAAAAGAATTCGCGAAAGATGTTTGCTTCTTGCGTTCAGAAATTGACTTTTGGACAGCATAATCAGTAATGTTTGCCTCAGCTTTTTTCGTGTTTTTTTATTGCTTTCTGCTTGAAGTGGCTTTCAAAATTCTGTTCACTATTTAGAGTACTCAATGTAAAAAATTTTGAGTTCACTATAATAAGGTGTACATTATATAGGGTGTTCACTATATCCAGACACGACTGTAATTTAGAAATTTTAATGTTCAGACCATGGTACAAATATCATGGTAGCAGCAATTCTAAATGACAGCTCTCCTTCTTAATTTTTATGCCTCCCTTTTGTGTCAAAATGGCTTGTTTGTTTTTGTATTGCTGAAGCAAGACAATAGCTTGTGTATTATTGGCTTAAGACTGTGTAAATAAAAATAATTTTAAATAAAAGTTATAACAACATAAACTAAGGCAATAAGAAAATAATAAAGCCCAATAGGTCAAATGCTATTGAGATTTCACCACACTGGACCAGTGCTCTCATTTCCAACCAAAATCATTGTTAGCCCCATTGGCGATGACCCAGTTATTGTGTCACACTGCTATTTAATAATAATATTTTAAATCCTGAGTAATTCATGGCTTGATACAGAAAAACAGCGTCACATTATTTTTTTAAGTTTTATTGAAATTAAAAATGCTAAAAAATACAAAATTTCCACTTTTAAATAAAAATAATAGTAATAAAAAATAAAACTTCACGTTAACTGAAATAGTTTACAATTATTAATGTTTATTGCATATACTGTTGCTTAAGAGAATGCCAATTTAGGTATTTTTAGTAATATGAATTTAGTTTAACTGATCGATATGCATTGAAAGTTTAAAACATAACTAAAATAAAACTATATTTGAAAGCACATTTATGAAATGACCCTTTCCAAGCATACACAAAATAAAAACAAAAGGGGTTTTGTTAACAAAATCGAAAAATTATTTGAACATACATATACGAAGTTATAGCCTTAAATTTAGAAAAAAAAATATTGAAAAAAAAAACTTAAACTTCTTACCAAGCCAAGAGGTGAATGATTTTTTAATTATTTGTGCAATAAACATTGTAATGTAGATACATACATATGCAATATGTGAATAATGTTTGATAATGTCTAACTGAAACTTCTATAATTTAAGCATCCGTATAAGGGTATGCGAATAATATAGACATTTCGAAAGAACCATTGACCTAAATCAGCTCAAGTACGAAGTTTAGTTTACTTAAGCTAATTAAAGTTTTTATTTTGTGTTTGTTTTAGCTAAAAGTATTTAAGATATTTTGTTAAAGTTTTTTAAATTTCATTATTAATTTATATCAATGGGAATGTTTTCTTCTTTTGCTTATTTCTCTAAAATTTTATTAAAATCTTTACAAATTTAAGTATTAGTTTTTAATAGTACTTATTTCGTATACAAAATTTTTTAAAAAATTTGAAATTTATAATAATTTTTTCTGCAATATGAATAATATAAAGTTATTTTATAAATGCAACATTTTTTTGTGTGTGTTGTTTTGTGTTTTTTACTAATTAGTGTAAAAATATGGCAAAAATAAAAGTATTTTTGTGATCACATTCGTCATTTAGTCGTAGATTTTTAACGCAGAAAAACCTACGCAAATTTATGTGAAAATGTAATTTTTGCACAGTTATTACTAAAATATGTTGCTTAAAAAGTAAAAAAGGGATTTTATATTAGGATGAAAAATAACAAAATTCATTTTTTTTTTTTTGCGAAAATAATTGTTTATCATGCAACATTTACGGTGGGGCAAGTTCAGGGCACATATATAAATTTTTTTTTTAATATAAGCTAAATCATTCCGATGTTGAACAAGAAGATAAAAATACTCGTCACTAAATTACTTGTTGTTAAAAATAGTAAATAAATAAATGCTTTGAAATAGGGCGCTTAGATATAACAAACTTAATCTATACAAACTCTTTGATGTTACTCGTTAGTAGGTCGACTATATTTGCAGTTTGTTCATTAAGCAAAATAACACATGGTCGTATGGCCGCTCTATAAAATTGTTAGCTATAAAAAGTCTAGCCCTAAGAGAGGAGATACCTTGTTAACTTTCAAAACAAAACATTTCTTGAAATTTTAATGAGGTCGTATGTATGAAAAATGAAAGCTTTGAACAAATTCACGAATGTAAAGAAGAGGCTGTTCAGATATTAGGTACACTTTTCACCATACCCCCTAACTTAAACTTTTTTCAAAAATTTTAAGCCGTACAGTAATTAAGAATTTTTCGATATATTTCTCTTTATTTTTGCCTAATTTTTTATTTTTTGGCCTCACTCAAATATTTAAATATTATAACTTCATAAAAGCTTACCTAGATTAATTAAAATAATGTAAGCGCCCTATTAGATTTGTTCATGATATTGTTCTGCTTAACTTTTCCCTAAATTTTTTATGCATTTTAAATTTTTTTTTTTTAAAAAATCTTAAAATTTAACAATATTAAAAAAATCAATCACAGTTGTTTGGGCGGAATTTCATGTGTTTCTCTTAAGTTTTGTTGATAAATATCTAGGTTTCTTGTCTTAGTTTTTGTGTTGAGTGCGCATTTGTTAGTTAGTTAGTTAGTTTTTAAATAATGATGACTTGTATATAATACAAATTTATAGGTTAGTGAGTTCAAAATAAAAAAAAAATCTAAAAAAATAATCAATTAATTTAAGTTTACTTCAATTAAAATCCGTATTTTATACTTGAGTATTTTTTCATTCTCTTATTATTCCTCAATGTGACTAGATTAGGTTTAAACTGATTTCATTTATTTTAAATGAGACTATGTTTTTAAGTTAGTTGGCTTGACTTTGAGTTTTTTCTTTCTCTGTCATTTGAATCTGTCACGTGTTGAACGGATATCAAACTTTATAAATATTTATAAAGAGTTTTAGCTAAAGTTAATTATTTTAGGTTTATGTAAGCGCCGTGGGATATTCAAGAATCAAATGTTACATGAACAAACATGTTAATATTGATCAGGTAAAAATTCTAATTTCAAAATTTATTGATATTTAAAATCATGCTGAGAGTACTTGAGAGGTAATCTTCTTGTTAATGACTATTTTGAGTGAACTTGTGTGATACTCAATTTAATACATCAATTTGTCTTCTAATTTCGAATTGTTTTCTTAACTAAAATTGTATCATCTTCAATAGCAGCTATTAATCTAAGCTAAATTTAGATTCTGGTCAAATCAAGTTTACTGAGCAATTAATTTCAATAATTCCAGAGTTGGCCAGCTTTCAAAAAGGCATTTCGCCACATAAAAGCGCACATTCTTGTAATGATTAGTTGGCCGATTAATAATTGCTAAAGCATAATAATAATTTTTATTTCTCGCAAAATCACAATCATTTATTTGGCTGCCAAATTTTAATTGCACACCAATTATTCAATCTACGCCCCATTGTACACCGTCTATACTATTTAATTGGCATCCAACTTCTTTGAAAGCCTATGATGGCTAAACCTTACGGGACCACATAAATAAAATATGTTAGAATATTTCATAAATTTTTTATTTGCCCATGGAATCATGGAAACAAAAGTGAACAACAAGAAAAAGTTTTGTCCATCAACATAAGCAACTACTAGCAACCATATTTGAAAATCATAAAAACTACTCAGTGGTAGTCTTGGTTGACATGGAGGATCACATTAGTACACCCTGAATTTCTAACAGATCAGCTGTTTTATTGTACTGGCTCAAAAACTTACTACCAAAAACATAAACATCAAGAAAATCGCGATCAAAAGTTAAAGTGCTGAAATTTCTTTATAGTTTTTAGACTAATGATTTTATAAATAAAAATTCTATACAATTCTCTAAATGATCTGGGAGCCTACAACGGAAGAAACTGTCCATTTTCACTTCAGAGTGAAGAACTGCTTACTGATGTGTACAACCCACAATAACTTGAGACTTGTGCTGTGCTTCGAAACGATCTGGTAAGCTTATTTTTGTCTTACGCCAATAAAATTGTCTATTGATAAAATCTTAGAAAACCTGACATGAAGTTCCCTTGGCGTTTGTATCATAATAGACATACCCTCTGCTGCCATGAGGTCTGTAACTTTGTTAGAAAGTGGCATGGTAACATACGACAAACCTTAAGTGACTGCAGAATGAAAAACTCATTTTCTTTCCAATAACTCGAAGGATTCTGCTGATCTCTTAAAAAATTTACTGTCATAGTACTCTACTTTTTAGTTCAAAACTCCAAGCTTCCTACCGAAACACTGTGAGAGATTTCTTTTATTTTGCAAGAACAAAAAAAAATCTATAGAGAAAAAGTTAGTTTGCAACATCAAAATAATTCCGATCATTTCAAAACGAGTACCTCTATATCCTGACACAATTTATGACTTAGTTTGATTTCACTACGTTTGTGAGTTATAGCTTTTATGGTGCTTGAGAAGTGCTGGATCCATCACGTAATTGTTTGCTTCAGCTAATTGCATTGGCAACGGTGGGAGCTTATCATTCGGATGACGATGACTGATGCTTGTCTTCCGCGGCTTCGTTAGACTTGTGGTAGCAGTCAGTTTGTTGCCGGTGGGTGTTGCTAATGTTACTGTTGCCGAAGGTAAATGTTGTGATGTGACTACTGGCGTTGTACTTCCATTCATTGACGTAGTGGTGGATATAGAACTGTTAACATTTGCTACAGATTTACTGAATATATGATTGCCTACTGAAGTTGCTGAAGTAACTGTTATTGTTGTTGTCGCTATTGCAGTTGTTGCTGAGGCAGCCGTTGTTGCAGTGGAAAATGAATTTCGTGAATTCTTCGGAGGGACAAAAGCTTTCGTTTGCTTTAGCAAGGAACGATCATTGCATAGTGCAGTTATTAGCGGCAAATCAAGAATTTTCGATTTTTCACGCAACAATGCAATGTCAATATCGTTAGCAGTGGCTACAGAGGCTGGAGTTATTGTAGTGGATATATTTCTACCAGATGTCGTAGCTGTTGACTTTGAAGCTGTAGCAGCTGCATTCAAGGCAGCCTTATTTGCAGCTGCTACTGAAGCTTGCAGATGCGAGAGAATACTACTGCTATCGCCACTAACTCCGCCACGACTTAAGGCTGAGTCTGGTTTTGGTCGTTCACCAGCCCATTGTGCTCCACTTGACGTTTTAGTCATGTGGCTTTTGCTGCTATGCGTTCGTAACGTTGGCGGCTTATGGCTTGATAAGTGATTGCGTGCATTTATATTGTTCAAGCTTAACGAGGGAGTAGATACAGGAGTTGGCTTCGAAGGAACTGTGAAAAATAGAAAATTGTATGCATAAGTTTTTGATGCAATCTATAAATATGTTCTTAGAATTATTTATCTATGTATGTTCCAGTTTTCTAATTTAATAGGTAAAGTTTTTGAACTTGAAAAAATTTTCGCAGGAATCATTCGATCTTTGATCCCTGGAAAATCTTTGATCCCTATCGTCAAAACAAATTTTTATTTCTACTTCTACTTACTTGGTGGTGGTTTTTCACTAGGTGCCGGCATTGGTGGTTTCTTTAATCGCCGATTTACATACGGCGGTGGTGGTGGGGGCGGCAGTCGTTTAACCTTAGGCATCGAGTCTATCGAATTCAGAATATTATCGTCTGATCGTGATCGCGCAAAAAGGTTTGACGAACTGGCCGTTGGGTTCATTGCGGCTAATGCGCCAGGATGCAATGGGGGTGGTGGTGGCGGCTCATATGAAGAACACATACTAGCTACTGAGGGACTATACAATGGTGAGTAAGTTCCTGGAAGCTGGATATACGTATCGGACAGATTCTGTGTAGAAGCGTAACGCGAGTGAGTTGACAATGCAAGTGGAAGATACGGTGTGCTGCGATAAATGGCATGAGCCTTGCAAGTATCCCAGGCGCCAGCATGTGTACCTGTATGGTGATGATGATGATGATATGCAAAGTATGGATGTGGCGGTGGGCTCTGCGCCATTGCAGCAAGCAAAGAGCTCTGTTTTGCATCCAAATATTCCTGCTGACTAACGGCGGGATCCTGTATGGGATATATTACATAATCGACATCACTGTATAGCTGTTGTTGGTAGAGTTCGAGCTGCTTACGAGCCAGTTGACCTGCATACATCGTTGCCAACTGTGGTGGTGGTGGTGGAGGTGGTTGTCGCGGTAAACTTGGTGGTGGTGGCGGCAGATATTGACGGGGTTTTATTACTGGTAGCAGGACACAAGTCCTTGGGGAAGGCTTCATGTCTGGATATGGCGGGGGCGGCGGTGGCGGCTGTTGATGTAGCGATGACATGCTTTTATGAGCCGCATGAAAACTGTAAGGAACTATCGGAATGCCGATTGTGCTTGGAATGACTCCAGCACCGGCAGCAGCAGCAGCCGCAACATGAGCAGCTGCTGCAGCTGATAACTGGGAAGAGACAGCTGGCACTGGTGGTGGCGGAGGATGATGATGCTGATGATGGTGGTGAGCGGTCACATTGAACGTTCTGAGCGGATGTGTTGGGCTGCTCACGTAGTTTGAATTATGTGACAGATAATTACTGGCCACCGAGCCCGTTGATGACGTCGCTCCTGATAACGAACAGTGGGTGGGTGCTGCATAGCAAGGTTTGGGATTCTCACTGACTACGCTTGTGTGTGCCTTTAGAATGTTAATTTGCGGACGAGTTGTTATGAAACGTGCCGTTATTTCCTCAGACTTTAAAGAATTCATAGAGGTGGTGCTAACTGAAGTCGGTGGATGAGAATCCGTTGCTGTGGTTAGTGCAGCATGTCTAAGCGCAGATGATGACGATGTAGAGCTAAGTGACACCAGCGAAGTTGGACGAGGTTTGGTTGAATTGGGGTATGGCGGTGGATCACGTCTAAGTATGGCAGCTGAAGTAATAGGTGATATTTGAGTTACCGTAGTTTTGGTACCAGTAGTTGCTGGTTTTTTAACAGGAGCTGATTTTGTTGACGATGGCACATTAGAAACATTCGGAACACTTGCTGCAGGTATTGGCACTACCTTGTTAAGTTGGCTATTGATGCGAACTGGCGGACCGCACAGACCAGTTTTTTCATGTCTGGCGTTATAAGGGGGTGGTGAACGGACACGTATGTTGCTTAAATTACTCGCATTGCTATCGATACGTTGTGGTGGTGCAGGCGGATCTGTAGGAAGCAATACATCCATCAGATCATCAACGACATGATCCTCTTCCGAGGGTGCCGTGTCTTGGTGGCCCTGAATATAAGAATCACCAGCCATAGTTAGCGGTAGCGTTACATAATCGCAGTCCGAGTCGAGTGTATTGGAAACGGTTTTCCGGCAAGGATAAGTACCGCGTCCAACAATAAGTTCAGTAAGCTCCTCAGCAGAGAGAAGTGCATGTTTTTTATCTGTGGGATCGCTGCCATCGCCACGAAACGAGCCACTGGTGCTGACGTTAGAGTCGGAACGCAGACGAAACTCTTCATTCTTAATGCGTTTCCCGCGATAGTCGCTGCCATTACCGTTAACATCGTTGCCACCGTCTACAGAATCTAAAGTAATGGACCGCGCTGGATCACTGATGACACTTTTTGATGGCAGAAAAATGCCGTAGTGTGAGCTGGCTTGACTTTCAGACTCGGCAATTTCCGAGGACTGACCGGTCATCTCGCTACTGTGCATTGTGTAGACTCCGGATGTTTCCGTCGGTGGTGCACCATGCGCTAGCGTGTATACGCCAGAAACACTTTCTGTCTCGTCTGCAAGCCTGCTGGGCGTTGTTATAAAGTCATGTTCGTGGCATGTGGATGCCGCCTCACTTAATGTGGAGTTTTGTGCAGTGTGACTGAAGCCCAACTCCAAGCTGCTGGATGTAGAATTACGTCGATTTCCATTTGTATTTG
This sequence comes from Meiosimyza platycephala, assembly GCA_963662105.1. Classification (NCBI taxonomy): domain Eukaryota; kingdom Metazoa; phylum Arthropoda; class Insecta; order Diptera; family Lauxaniidae; genus Meiosimyza; species Meiosimyza platycephala. The sequence goes on from OY759210.1 coordinate 16,903,060, forward strand.
GTGAAGCACCACCGCCACTGTTGCCCAGCGAGTGCACAGCCAAGGAAGCCAAAGGACTCCCTGTGGAATTGCAATCTGAAGGCAGTGCAACGACTACAGTGCTGCATGTTGATGAGCACTGTGAGCCGACATTATGTTGTGAGCTGGGTGAGTCAGTGGCCGTTGATGAGTCAGTATTATGGCGTGGAACTGATGTAGGAAATGAACTACTTGTGGATGAGTTGCCGGCAGAAGTATTGCTAAGCTCCGTTGGTGACTCACGATATTGTTGCTGTTGCTGCTGCTGGCGCACTGACAGTGCCACCAGTTGATCCTCTAATTCCTTAAGAGACACTTGTCCTACAGAAGAAGTTTGTCTACTAACGCTCGGTCTATCCAGCAGATGAGCGAGAGCTAAACTCTCCGTGGATGGTGCGGCAATTGGAGCTGGCGGTGTATTGATCATAATTTCCAACTCATCCTCGGAGTGTACACGATCACTTACAATACCAGATGTGGTATTTGAACTCGTACTGGATATAACCGATATACGCTGATCATTTTTATTTTTGTAGGGTAAATGAAGGCTGCGCGAATAGATGTAGCATGCGTGCAGACAATTGTTTTCCTCTTCTTCACGTTTGATCACCTCCTTCAGACGTGCAGCGATCTTCATACTAAACTGATGAGTTTCCTTGCAGAGCGTCAATAGCATTTTGTTCTTCTCATCTGAAGTAGCGTAGAGTGTAATTTTGCTGTCACCGGAACGGATTTCAAACTTTTTTCGCTCAAATGAAAGTTTCGTTATATTGGGCCATAAAAAAGTTATCTGTTGTGAAGCGGCGACATCCGAGACGCCATAGATTTTGATGCCCTTTGCATAGACGACAAACCATGAGTTGCCCGGTCCTTGTTCGCTTTTTACCATTCTCATACGATAGGTGTGCGCATTAATACTCTCGTGTATCAGACAAGCCTGCTGTATGTAATGCAGTTCAGCATCCGCCGAGGACATACCATGATTCTCACGATGGCAGGCGCGTAATGCGCTTGCAGCCCAAGTATTACGTAGTCCAACAGGCAAATAGTCCTCCAAGCGGAAATAATTGATTTGTGTTGATGAAGTATGATGAGTTGGTGCTGCTGCTGCTGCTGTTACTACTCCTGGTTGTGAGGTCGTTGTTGTCGACATCGATAAGTTGCGATTTATCGACATTGTAGACGATAACGGTGATAGTGTTGCGGCGACAGCATTAAGGCTACGCTTTAAGCTGCCACTAATTGGAAAGACCGCTGACGCAGATGCTGATGACGTCGAGGACGTTGATGTTGATGTTAAGGTCGTTGAAGTTGTCGCCAAATGATTTGTTGGCTTGGCAAATGTCGTTGATAAACGGAGCAATTTTTCATTGTTACTGCTGCTCGTAGTGATTGAGTTACTATTGGTTCTCCTATTTATCTTTGGCAATGTGGTTATTGTCGTAGTCATTATTGATGTTGTGGAAATGTTTTCTGCAGCTGTTATCGGCAATATTGAATTCGTTTCGGTGGTGGTTGTTGCAGCTGATGCCAATGCTGGTGGTGTTGTAATAGAGCTGACATCATGACTCGAATTATTTTCCGCCTTAGTATTTAATGCTGTTGCCGTATTTCCGTTTATTGTTGTATTATTGATGCTGCTAGTACTTGATGTTGATGTTGATGCCGGTGTTGTAGTGATAATTGGTGCATCACCTAAATCTGCTTGCAACGCTAGTCCAGCCAGCAGCAGCATTGACTGATCAGAATATTCTTTTGGGATATCTCGTTGTAGGGCATTGTACTTAAGTTGAAGGTAGTAATTATGTCTGGAGGTTTCATCTTTCAACATGAACGGGCTCTCGATATAGAATTGCACGCGAAAGTGTAACTCCAGGAGTGGTCGTCCATTGGCATCGAGACCCTTTGAAAAAAAAAAATGATTAAATTTTATAAAAATATTTTCATCGCTTGGTATAATAAGTTTAGTACTAACATGAGTGTGCGAGGAACGCCAACTTTTTGGCCCGTATTTTGATAGTTTGCTCTCTGGGTCTGCAAACATGTATTCGCCATCTGAAAAGAAAGGGAAAAACATTTTTTAATAAAGAGTTAAAAATATTATCTAACGTTCTATAGCTATAATACGATCTGAGGCAAATATGTGATTTTGATGTGGTGCGGAGAATTCACTACTATTTAAAGCATATTTGTGTACTTAAAGCTTTTGTTTTTCTCTTGAAAATAAAGTATACATTATATTTACAGTGCTTTTAACCAGTCTTGTAATTATTCTGAGACACAATTACACTATCCACGGCGAAGAGGGCAACAGGTGATTGGATATTATTATTTTTGATAATATGAAATAATAGTCTATTGTCACTTTCAATTGGTAAATATTGAAAAAAAAAAGAAAACAATTTAATTTTTTTTTGAAAAAAAAAAATGCTTAAAATTTATTTTGTATGTTCTGTTAGTTGCAGAAACGATATCAGCAGAGCACTTCGTTAGTTTTGCTAATAACTGGCAAGAAACAAGTCTCGTTTCTTTATGAAATTTCCTGAGCTATGAAGAAGCATGAGAGAAATAAAAGACATAAATAACCTACATTTCGTTGTAAGTCAAAAGCAAAAATCAAGTTCGCTACTTAAGTCTTTCGTTTTAAAACAAAGAATAGTACATATTTCTTCAATAATTTACATATGTTGAAAATTCGCTAGATTAACTTTTCAATAAATTTTTAACGATTATAGCATCTACCAAATACTATCCTTTAAGCAATCTTAAACAGCATCATCTATGAAATTCCTGCTATGCATCCCAAAATCAATCACATGTCAAATCAACAGACGAACAACGAACTTTTTTGACAGACAAATTCAACGGTTTCAAATATGAAATTAACAAAAACAACAACAACTGGAAAAATCCATCAACCATCTACTCCAAGAAAATAACATCACAGACTTAAATTAAAATATTCAACGACTTCCATCTGCGATAACATCTCAAGGGCATGACGTGCACAAACAAAACAAAATGAGAAAAAGAGTTTGAAAAAAAAATTTTTTTTTGTTGTCGCTTTCGACATGGTCATCATTTTTTCATGATTCGACTTATGGACTACCCAGCCCCAGTTATAAAAAAACAACCTTACTGTACGACAACGTTCAACAAAAAAAAAAAATAAAAATAAAAAAACTGAAAAAAAAATCGCTACAGAATCGAAAATTGGAATTCCTGCATATAAAAATAAGTAGCAACAACAACAACAACAACAGCAGCAAAAAAAAAGTGAGGATCGAAAAAGAACTCTTAAGAGTAACCAAATTATGCGTGTACACAATATATATAGTTAAGTAACGTACAGTTCTTCGATTGTTGACAAAAAATCGAAAATTTCATTCATATATTTTGCAGGAACTACAGAAAACACATTGCAAATATTGTTAAGTGCTGATTTTATATGTTTTTAAATGTGGTTATTGAATAATGTTGCTCGAAAATATTTCGTAACTACTTATGTTTTGGAAAAATTATTTAAGCATTGGGGAAACGTTTCTTTATAATCAACATTATTTCTGTTTATATGATATTAATTTTGCCGCAATTTTTTAAGTTTCAAATCACTTTTCCACTTGCAGCGTGAAATGATGAAACCAAAAACTCTAAAATTTTTATAACACAGGTAGATGCCACGAGGAAAAGACGCTGTTGCTGTTGCTGTGCTGCTCAAGTTATGCGAGATGGTGAAAAAAAAAAAAGAAAAAACTTCAGCGAACCCAAAATTTACAAAAACCTGCTACGCTGTGCTGTGCTGCTTCATTGCACTATTATGCGTTAAACCTGAATTTAAATTTCACTGCAGTGCACTTTACTGCATTGCTAGTTTCGTTGCTGTAGGCATAAAAATTTTAAAATTTTTTCTTCTTCTTCTCTTATTCTCTGCAAGCAGGTGTGTTGAGTTTTATTTTTGTTAAACTGCAACAACGCACGCTTGCTGCAGCATCGGCATTTGCTGCTGCAACAACATCTTTTTTTGCCTCATTGCTTCACAAAATACTATTCTACTTTTTGAGATGCTATTTTAAAATAATTTCTCTCCCTCTGTCTCTCTGTCTTCTTGTTGTGCACTGTTAAACTTTCATGTTGAATTCTTTTAACAGGGTGTTGGTATGAAGGGGCATCAAGTAAGGCTTCAAGAACAACAGCAGCAGCAGCAGTAGAATAAAATACGGTTGCATTGCAAGTATTTAAGTGGTCCTGTCCGTTGTTGCTTTTGTATTTTATTGAGGAGACAAATTAATATCTTTAGAAACTCAATGTTAGCGTGTGCACGTTCATTGGAACATATAGTAACAGAAAGGACGGGAAAGCATTGGATATTGAAATAGAATTGGGCATCAAGGGCCGTTTAATTTTTAAAATAAAATATTCAGTTCAAAAAGTTAGTTCAATAGCATGTGGTATTGTTTTAGAATTACGATTGAACATTGGCATTGCTATTGACACTGACATTTGGATTCGATAGTTAGATGCATTTGGTGAAATATAATATTTATTTTAAATTGATTCTATGATAATGAATTTTATTCTGATTTTTTAAAATAAAATAAATGCTAATGCTTCTGCACCCTAAGCAACTAACTTGCACATCACATAAAAAACTTCAACAGCTTTTTTTACGAGTTCATTTCTTAAGTCTTTCGTTTTAATGTTTAATTTTAATATATGGCTGCTTTTAAGTAAAAACGCTCCTGTGTTACACGTACTACTTAACAATAAATTAAAGAAAAAAAAACAAAAAAAACAAACAACGCATCCTTTGAAAGAATTTAGAACCTTTAAAAACAAGAAGCAACAAAAATGCGGCCATGCTGATGCTGCGACTGGGGTTGCTGTCGCTATGTTGTTGTTGTTGCTGTTGTTGTTTTTGCCTCAACCATTAAGATTTGTTATAAATGCTGCCGATATGGTTGGGTTAATTTTGTAATCCTTATTGTTGTTGTTTTTGGTAGTTGCTGTTGTTCTTTATTGCTTCTGTATTACTGATTGTTGATTACTATAATAATAATTATGATGATGAGCCTGATGCTGTTGCTGAAGTTTGTGGCTAAGAATGAAGTTGCATTTAACGCTAATGTCTAAGAAGGACGGTGATGATGATGATGATAATGATATTGTTGAGTGCATTATTATTACTTTTTTTTTCTTAAATATAGACTTAAAGATGTTGTTGTTTGTTTGTGTTTTGTAACGTTGATTGCGTGAATTGTTTGAAATTCCTTTCTTAATTCTATTACTTTTTTTTTATTTTACAAAGTGAACACCACTTGAGTTATGGTTGTTGTAGTTGTAATTTTAACTTTTAATTGATGGCATAAATTTTTATTTGAAGATAATATTTAGTTATAATTTGAGCTGAAAATAGTACCACTCCTAAGAACCTAAGTAAGTCATCGGTTGAGAGTTTGTCGTTTACGAATAGTAATCACTTGCAATAAGCACTTCTGTCCTATCTCCGCACCTTTTTCTTGTTTTTATCAATGACCTGTCTTTAGTTAATCTAGCTGTATTTAGAAAACTTTATTGTACTATCAACTAGTCTGCCAACTAATTATCTCGTAAGGGCTCCGAACATTCAACTTTAGCACCGAAACCGGTGATTTGTATCAGCAACGTAAGTGTGATCCACCAAATTATTCGTTTCATGAACACCGTTTCCAAGCACAAATGTTAAGCCAAATCGCCATATTCCATTTGGAAGTTTCAAAAAAAGTTTGTTTGCCGATCGTTTTAATTTTTAGAGGAGAGAATAATTCAGAAAATTTTCTTTCGGTAGACTTGCGGCTCTAAATTGACTATAAATGTTTTTGATTCTGATCCACAATCAGAAGTACATGGTTATATGGGATAATGGCTTATGAAGCTCTTATTATAAATTTCATTTTTAAGAAAAAGAAATGTGCCCTTATTGAGATCTCACGATCATACAGCCTTTTGTAATTTAAAGAAGCGTGTCGCCGCTCATAATGGAAAAAAACGGCTACACCGATTTTCATAAAATTTGGTATGGAGATAGATTGAATCCTGAATAAAGATATTTGTTTTGAGTGGGCGGTGCCACGCCCCTAACAGAAAAACGTTTTAACCGCTAAAAGGCCCGATTTTGATAAAACTTGGTTCAGAAATGGATTAGCTATACTAATCGACTGATTTTGATGAATTTTGGTATGAAGATACATATGTATTGTACATATATTAAACTCTAAGGAAGGGATAGAGATAGGCCAACATAATACCATGATTTTTATTTTTTAAATTCAGGTTGTTACATCAGCTTTCAATACCAAAAAGTATGTTTATTTCTATTGTCACTATAATAATTGAGTTTTAGCCACTGAGCGAACTCTAACCTTACTAATTTTATAGATGGAAATTTTGTGAATTTTTGTCGTAGGGTTCTGCAAAAAAAACTTAATACTTTACCCTACTTGATAACTTTTTCAAAAATCAACCATCTAAGTTAGTTTGCAAGTCATAAACACTTTATTTAAAAAAAAAAAAAATTAAAGACGGGAAAAATACATCCTGCCCCAAAGACTACCGTGAGTTAAGATTTGAACCACCCTAGGGCGTTTTTAAATTTCCACTGAAATTTCAATATGCTTTCATCAACGCTGCAGCTTTGTATTTAACATATGATTTTATTCATAAATCTTAAACAAATTGATATATTCATTGATTGCGCTTGTTCTGAAAATGTAAACGGAAATAGTGGTTAGTAAAAAAAATCGCTTTTCACAAAAAGCCTAGTATGGTGTAGCCCCTTAAGTAACATTCTGTTGGCTCTTAAAATATTGCATGAAAATCAAGCTTAAAATTCTTGTTGCCCATGCCACTAATAAATTTTTATTTTGCCTGAGCGTGTTCCACGCATATACTGAAAATAAATTCTTGTTTAATGATACAGCAAACGCAACTGCTGCTGATGCTGCTGCTGCTGCTACATAAAACTCCGACGCTGTGCGTCGTAATGCGTTTTACTGTCTACGCTCCTGTCAGTGCCAAACCAGCCAAGATAAACATCGGAAATTAAAATTCCTTAGGTTTTAAATGATTTTCGTGTGTGTGTGTGTTTATATTTTCTTTCTTCAATTTTTATATCACCTTTGTTGTTGGAATTCTTTGTGTTAGATTTTTATATCTTTGATTCTTTTTTTTTTTTTTTTGTTAGTGGGCAGTTTATATGCGTGTAAGCATTGTGAGTGTTTCAAATTGAGGATTTATTTGTAGTTTTTAATTATAGTTGACTGAATTTTTATGGTTTTATTTTTTTGATTTTCGTTTTATTGTACAAATAAGATTTATGTTAATTATTTGGGTTTAGTAAGCTGCTACTTTTTTTTTAATAATATAGTGGAATTTGAGATTTTTTTTCTCTCTCTCTCTCTCTTTTAATTGCAAGACTTGTGTGAAAGTTTGGCTGTTTTTTTTATTATTGCTTCTGTTGTCATATGTTTTATTTTAGTTTTTGTTGTTATTGTTGTTGCTGCTGTTATTCTCACTAACGATTTTGTTCTATCTGATTTCAATCTGAGTAGCATGTTGCTGCAGTAAAATTTTGTTTATTTTATGCTGGCTTGTCATGCAAGTGCAAACCTTTTTAACTGCTGGTTTTTGCTGCAGTTGTTGTTGTTGTTTTCGTTTTTTGCTACCAGCAAAATATACGACCACTGTGTAAAACTTAGGCTCGCGTTCAAATGACGAAACATGAAATGTAGAAAATTGCCAGAAATAACTTTTCATTGCATGTCATGCACAAATAATAAAAATTAAGAACATCAGCCAGAACAGAGTGTGCAACAGAGAAATGATGCAAGCAGCAGGATCAACAAAAACTTAATTTTTTTTTTTACAATTATTTATTTTGCAGTATAAGAACATAATAGCAATACGTGTATTTCATACGGGCTGAGTACAAGAATCTCAATTCACAGCCTCCAAATTGCTCAAAAAATTTAAGAATAAAAACAAAAAATCCACTAATAAGAAAATCTAAATTTCACTGAAAATTTGTGAAAATTGAATTAAACGTAGTAGAAAAAGTCTTCATAAAAAAATCTTTAGAAGAAGTGATATTAGAATTTTGGCGTTATTTCCTTATAAAAGTCTCCTTCAATTTGTTATTTTTGTGTCCACAAGGAATAACAGCTAAAGTTGATTTGTGATCACAAGGCAAAGCAACATAAGTTCTGTGTGTAAGCATACGACTTATATTATTTTGCCTTGCCAGCATATATCGACTTTAGCTGCTATTCTTTGTGGCCACAATTTTTGCTATTGAACATTTTAGGGAATATATTTTTTATTTCAAAAAATGACAAAAAAAAAATTTCACACAAATTTGGGTCAAATTTCTTGTGACGAAAACGAATTTTTATGGACCACTTTTCTTTTTACTTTTGTCCTAAATTTTTTCACCAAATATTTATCATATTTTTAATGTAAATTTAACTTTGTTACTTATAATCAATTAAGATCGTATAAGAATAGAGTTTCCCAATGAATACCGCCCAAAAGTTTTCAGTGGTATCGTTGTAGTAGTACGGAAGTAATACATATGATAACATTATTACAACAGAGGAAAATCAGTGCAGCCAAAATTGTGTTAGCAACAGCACTGAAGCAGCGTACTCCCTTGTTCAGAAGTTATGTTTACAACAGCATTAATGTCTACAAACTCTGTTCCTAACAGAACTAATGCGTTGGATTAAAAACTCTGTTTGTAAAAAAATTAAAACATTTTATCTCAAACTCTGTATATAACAGAGCTGAATCACCATATGGTTAACTCTACAGAATTGAAACAGTACAGCTCAAACTTTCTACGATGTACTACATTTAACAGAATTTAAGCAATATTCGTTAAACTTTATACAACTCAAATTTAGTATATTTCAAATTTTATCTTTCAAAAATAGCCTCAAAACAATGCATTTCAATCTGTTCTTTTAACAGAGTACAAATTTTGTTCATAACATTTCAACGCTTTCGGTGATAAAATGTTATCAAACTCTAAAGAGCTTCATGCTCTGTCTATAACAGAGCTAAACCAGCTGCTTCAGATGAAACTGTTTACAATAAACTCTGTCTATAATAGACCTTAATCAACTGCTTACAGCAGTAAACTTTATACATTCATTTAACATAGCACAACTTATTCTTTTGATAAATCGTTCTTTTCTAAAGCTGAGAAATAAAATGTTTAAATCCCCAAAAAACTCAAAGCGATGTAGCTTATTAACAACAGATTTAAAGCAATTAAATGGAAAATTTGTCTATAACAGAGTTCGATCAACATTTGTTAAACCAGTTTAACATTTTTTTTATAATAGAGTTGAATTAATATACTGTTATTCTACTTAAAATTATCGCTTTAATAAAACATAGCTCTGTTTGCAACTCTGCAAAATCAAGTTTGTGCCTTAAGTCTATCGTTTTTAGCTACTTTAAATATATCATTAAAACATTTCTATTAAAATTAAATTAAATTTATACAAAAAAGATATTAAATTATGCAAAATATGTAATACATTTTTTGCTTCAAAAGAATTTTTCTAAAAATTTATGAAAATGAACTTTACTATCATGAAATAAAAATTACAAGAATAAAAGCAAAATCCAAAATAAAATAATATAATTGAAGAATCACGCATACTTTTGTAATAGCATAAATATACAATAAGAGCAGCGAAAAAACACACACACACATATACATTTATTACATGCCCATACAACGATAACCTCAACAGTTAGCATCCAGAAACAGCAAAAGTTTGTTGTTGCTGCATAGTAGTGGCAAATAATTCCAAAAAGAGCTAAGTAAAACTGAGTTAAATTTTTTTGCTTGCGTTTTTTCGTTCACGTTGTTGTTGTTGTTACTGCTATTTTTGTTGTTTTTTTGTTGCCCCATCACAACATTTTTGGCTTGCAGGCATTTTGCTGGTTTGCTGCAGCAGCAGCATCTGGTGAAAAAAGCCAGCCTTTGCTAGAGTGTAGAGTTGAAAACGTGTTGTTGTTATTGTTGTTGTTTCAACAAAATGCTTAGGAATGCATTCCTAACATGCATACACTTTTTGTTTTTTGTTTCACTAATAATACACACGCATACATTTACAATTGCATATGGGCATTTTCATACGTGACTACTAAAAAGGCGATATTGTTGGCCAAAAAATTAATATGAAATCGTTAAAAAATTTGGGCTTAAATACAAATTAAAAAATGATTTGAATTAAGCTGAAAGAAAAATAGTCGAAAAATATGATATAAGTTGTCCCAAAAAAATATCGTCAGTTGAGAATACCATATCTGATTAAATATTATGTTATTTTTGAGTTCTATTAAATAATTTTTCGATCGTTTTGTCCATTTTTCCATTAGGTTTGAGTGAAACTTTTTGTGAATGACGCTTATTTATTTTATCAGCCATACTTAAACTCAATTGCAAAAAAATTAACTCCTCACAGCAATATTGTTATCAAATGTGTGTGCAAAATTGCCATGATTTAGCATCACATGTTGCTTAAGTTACTCATAGAATCACCCATGCATACATACATACGTCTTGAAACACAAAAATGTTGCATTCACTTGAAGTATTTTGCGCGTGCGTTGTTTTTTTTTCTCCTTAAAGCTTAAGAGTTTGGAGTTTCTGGTATGGCAGCTTAAATTGTTGTTGGTGTTTTAGTTTTGTTGTTGTTGTTGTAAATTTTGTTAGCTGTTTGACTGCTTAGTAAAAAGACAAGTCGTCGTTGCTGCCATTGCTGTTGCTGCACGCTCGCGGTTGTGTTAAAGCAACGTTCAACTGCTACCTGAATTACTAAACACGCGTCTTGTGTTGCAGCAGCAGCAGATTTTTCTTATTTTTTTTTTTTTTGATTTTTTTGTTTTGATTTTTTTGTATTTATTTTTATCGTTTTTATTGTTTTTTATTTGTTTGTTCATATTTTTTTTGTATTTTTTTTTTTTTGTATATTGAATCTGGTTCTGTTTGAAGTTGGTGAGGATTTTTTTCCTTTTAGTTGCTTTGAGTTTGGTTCTTTTACTTATCAGTTTTTTTTTATTTTTAATATTTGCTTGTTGCACGCAGCATGTTGCTTATTTTATTGCAGTCAACAGAAGATCGTAGTTACTTTTTACAATCTCTCTGTGTGCATTATAATAAAAAATTTAATTTTTCTTATCATAAAGAAGTGAGTTTTTCTAAGTCTTAAGTATTTTGGCAAAGCATAACAGAAAATAATAATTGTATTATAGTTATATGTACATATGTATGTATAGTATGTGCGCATGTATGTACATATTTAAAAATAAAACTTTAAAAATAAAAACTCACCTATCAAAACTGCCAAACCGAACAGTTCGGTGTCTAGCATTCCTTGTGTGGCAAAATGTAAGCATGTCTGCGTGTACACTTCTCTGACTCGACTTTTTGCATCGACTAGGAAGTATAGTGTTTTGGGCTGTTGATTGCCCAAAAGCCTGTGAAAAGAAAACATATATATTTAAGTACATGTATACGTGAGTAGCAACAGTTTAACAATTCGATAAATATTAAATATTAATAATTTGAAAAAAAGAAAAACACCACGAAAAGTTTTATAAAACGACTGTTGGAGATTAAGCATAGTTTGATGACCCTTTCCCACTTACGTGGCTCATATTTTTGAAATTAAATGTTTCAGTAATAACGTTATTCCCTATCACATTTAAAATCGATTTTCTTATTTTTTTGTATTATAATGATGTGATAAGGCAAAAAAGATACCGTGACCTAAGATCAATCAGTTTGGTTTCAAAAAAGTAAGAGGTTTGTACTAAAAACATAAAATTGAATTTTCTTTTTCGCTAATTCGGACCAAACTGTATGTTTTATGTAAATTATGTGTTTATTTGGTCTTTAATCATTTCGTCCTTTGTTTTTGTTGAAGTAAAACATAGAAGTTTAGTAATTAGAGCAAAAAAATATCGAATTTCGATTTGAACACTCAAATGGTCAGTTACTTAGTTTTATTACGAAATCTGGTTGGTTCAATAAAAAAGTATAGTTAACTACTCTGTGGTATCACAATGGATCAACATTTACCGCCTGTTTATGTATGACAATTCGTCTCGTTTCGTCTTTAAATTTCCAAGCCTAAAAGTATGCTAGTACAACTCTTATATTTGTAATAAACAATTCATTAAGCACAGGCTAGATTTTTTTGTTTTCATTTATGTAAAATACAATCGCATATTTTCAGGCTTGAAAATTCGAGACGAATCGTGATACATAAAGAGGCGCTTGGTCTAAGTGAGTTGGATTTTAATTCTGATTTGCTTATGCTATTGGTGCTTTTGCCCAAAATCTATTGTTTCATAATAACTTACCTTAGTGCTAAAAAACGTGAGCCCGGTGATAGTTGTTCGGCCGATGACGCGCATACTTCTAATGGCGCGCTGACAGTACAAAAAGCTCGCATGCTGCATCATTACTTATATGCAAATTGCTGTTGGAAATAGTTTTCTGAAATGAAAAAAAGAAAAAAAAATGCATATTATTAAAAAGTTGATTTTTTAACATAATTTAAAATTTTTGATAAAACGCATATTTCATTCTCTGCAAAGTACATACATAAAATTTTTAAAAAAATTATATATCCGGTAAAGAATTTAAGATAATTTATAACTATTTACTTCGATAAAGTATCGAAATTATTGTATCATAAATCATCATGGCACAAACTTAAGTGTATGTATGCATGTGTGAGTGTGTGCTCGCTTTAATTGGAAAATACCAAAAGGTGAAAATGTATAAGCAAACAACAACAACAATCAAAAAAAAAAAAAAAACCAAAACTGACGGGTACTCCAAATACTTGTAATTTTGACGCTTCAATGCATGACTAAGCGTTAAAAAAATGTGCTTCACTTTTTGTTGTTTTTGTTAAATTTTGTTTCTTTTCAACTCGATTGTTATTTTTGTTGTTGCTCCTTTAAATTTTTTATTTTTTATTTTTTGGCTTACTTTAATTTGTTCATAGTCTATTTGGTAACAAAACATAACAATTTGGTGCGCTAAATGATTTAAATGGATTTTCGCTGCTTTTGTTGTTGTTGTTTGTGATTTATTAACTTTTAAATGGGGGTTTTTTGTTTTTGTTTTTTTTTTCCTAATTTTGTTCAACAAGTTAAATACAAATTCTTTGCCAGTGTACTAAAATAGTTGACAAGTGGGTGCGACTTGCGTGTAATTTTTAAATATTTGCATTAAACTTTTGGAGTGGAACTTTTAAGTTATGTAGTGAAAAATAGATATTTGCTTAGTTATTTATTATTAACTAAATAAAAATGTCTAAAAATAAAAAAATATTTAAAATTTCAAAGTTATTTTGTATTTAGATTAATTTTATAACGCAATTTGCTGTCTTAAGTCTTTTGTTTTGCAAAATGAAAATTAATTCGTAGAGCTAGCAAGCTGTATTCGTTGTTTTGACTTTTGTCGAAGGGATGTGAAGGAGCCGTATCACATTTCAACAGACTTTGTTTGACCTGTGCAATCTCTCATGTAGATTCAACAATATTATCTGTTATGTAAAAGTTACAGTATTAAATATGAACTTTAGTATGAAATACAACTCGTTTGTCTTAAAGGCTTTTTATTTTATTTTTTCATAAACAAAGCTTTATTATTGAATAATTTTCGACCTTCTTTCGTTCGCAGTTAAAAAGTTTTCTTACAAAAAAATGTGTTATGTGCAACTTCTTCAGTTTTGAAATATTATTTTCATTGCAGTAATATCTAAACGCAAATCAGTATACTGTATTAGTGAATCTGTACTATTTTCAATATTATACTGAATATAATCATAAATTTAAATGGTCCATCTTGACATGTTAGGTTAGGTTAGGTTAGCACGGGAGATGACAATTGTCATCATAACTGAGGCCGCAGTTTGGCCCATTGTATACCCTGTTTATAACTTTGTTTTCATCCTATGCAAACCATTTCGAAATTTTTATAAACTTCAAAATGGATTTTGGACACTTTTGAGCGATGTCTTCAAGAGAGTCGATGAAGTGGAATCTGAATACCTTATAACGCCGATTTGTCAGCGCTGGACATTCCCAAAGATAATGAAAGACAGACTCTTCGACGTCAGGATAAAATAGTGTCCTGTAATAACACCGACAAACATTCTCAGGATTTGTTTGTCTAATGAAATCACTTTTCACGTTCCAATAGCATCATAATAAGGCCAGATTGCCCTCGACGTACAACATGTTGTCATGTTAGACCATCTCATATTAGCCCAATTTATACATTTTGAATCAAATTTGGCCCTAATAAAGGCTAGTGGTTTCATAATATTAAGTTCAGAAATAATGTCAATTTTTGAACCTTTCCTAGCAGGTTCATCTGCAGTTTCGTTGCCAATGAAGTCGCTATGTCCAGGCACCATCCACACAGTTAAGTTTCATTTTCCGCCGATTTCACATAGCGATTTCTTGCAATCTAGGACCAAGCGGAATTTTATAATATTTGATCCAAGGGCCTTAATGGCTGCTTGGCTACCGACGTATAAATCAAAAATTGTAGATTCAATAATTTGGCATGCCTTCCCGACAGCCAAAATTTCCGCTTGAAATACACTACAGTAACAGGGTAAAGCAAAAGATTCACTGATGCTTAAGTCACAGGGAAAGATTCCAGCCCCCGTACCAGAATCCATTTTCGAACCGTTAGTGTATATTTCCCTTCCTTTCAGGTATTTTCACTTGAAAGTTGGTTGAAAACGTAAGAATGGGGGTGATATAATCAGTCCCACTTTAAATGTCGCAGCCAGGAAATTGAGCGAGAATGCTACCATGGCCGTAGAGCTTCGATTTTCAAAAACCAGATTCCCTCAGTCTTATAGCACTTTTTGCTGCAGTCCCTTTACTGAAAATGTCAAGAGGCTCTAAATGGAGTAAAGTGTCGAGAGCAGCAGACGGAGTAGTATTTACTGCTCCGCTTACTCCAATACCTGCCATTTTTTGAATTTTTGATAAGATTGCAAATAAGTTTGCTTGTCTAAAGCCTTCCACCATACAAGAATTCCATATGTCAGAATTGGTCTGATGATGGCTTTATATGTACATCCACAGAACTAATTTTGGCTTAAGGCCCCAAGATTTGTTAAACATCATATGCTTTTCGTACCCTTTCCTCTATGTACCTCTTGACATGTACTTAATAGTTTTTGCTAGCAAGTATTCAAATTGAATATTCTATACTAATGACTGAGGTATTGAAATTGTTGAACAAAAGTCTTACTATTGCCTGAAATGATTGTAATTCCTTTTGCCTTTCAATTTTTTATAGTGTATACTACTGCTTACGTCAGTGAGCTTCATGCTATAGAATCTTTCACCTATGCTAAAGTACTTAAACCAATAAAAGCTATTCAAAGCTTTGAAGCCAAAAAATTAATTTGCATTCCGATTAGTTAACATCTATTAAGTGCAATAAAACAGAAACAAACAAAAAAATACAAAAAAACCAAAAAAATTCACGTTCTCAAAATAAATAATAAAATCAATAAAATTAGCACAAATTTTGTATTTTTGCACTGAATATATAAACTTTATAATAAATAACACTTTAAAATTCAACGAGTAAATTGAAAAAAAAAAAACAAAAGACTTAAGCGACAAACTTGTTATGAAATTACATACATAGTAAAAATATTTGAACTTTCCGCAGCAGAAGAAAGTTTTCAACTTCAGTTATTCGTTGCATAAATTAATTTCAATAAATAAAAGCAAAAAAAAAAAAAGTCAACTTCAATAAACCATAAAATGAGCACGTTTACTGTCACCAAAAAACAAAAAAAAAAAAAAACAAAAAATAAATGTACCAAATTCAGTTTGATTTTAGTTTTTTTTTTTGTGACTTTCATTATTATGGATTTTCATTTTGTTTCTTTGTGTCGTTTGCCTTTTTGAATTTTTAATGATAAAACAAATTTAAATTTTTATATTATAATTTATCAGCTTTATCAGCAGTCAACACATTAATAAGCTTCAAGTCTAACATAATAAGCTATGCTGCGCTGCGCTGCTACCAAAAGAAAGCCTTACTTCACCGCAGACAGATCAATCAATGTTTGCTGACAGTGGCGCTTTTGGCTTTTTTTGTTGTTGTTTTTGTTTCAATTTCGGTTGTTGTTTTTTTTTTATATCTAACCTTATTAAGTCAGTTGACCGATTGTAGCCTAAAAAGTGGGCACACAGCCTAAGCTTTGTCTAGACTGTTACAATACAATATGTATCTATCTGGTAGGCTTTCGAAACATGCAGCTTTCACACTAATCATGTGTTGTTAACAACACGGTACCAAGTTCATTTTAGTGCTGTTGGGTTCAAACATTTTCATAATTAATTGGGTACAAAAAATGTTTTGCTTTTTTTTCATTTTTTTTTTTTTTGGTTTTTATACAATCATCACAATTTCGTTAGCTATGCGTCACATATTACAAATATGGTATCGTGTGCTTTAGAAGCACTAAACCAAAAATGCCATTGAGTGTACAAATTTAAAGGAAAAAAAAAAGTAAAAAAAGTTGTTTGCAATTTTTGCAGCCTAATGAGGCAAAATAAGGTCAGTAAAAGTTTTCGCTTGTTTTATTGAATTTTGAAGGCGGCAAACTGTTTGTTTAGCTATTTGTGTGCACGGTTTGGTATTTAGAGCACTTATATACTACCTACTGTGTTTGCCGAAAAATAACGGAAATAATTCTGTTTTTTTTTTAGTTTTTAAATTATTCAACTATGAAAGTAATGACTGGACTGGCATAATTTTAAATAAATAGTTTAATAAACCCAGCTCACAGTATAACGTTTTAAAGTTTTTACCATTCCTAACTGTTATATTTGTGAAATTTAATTACATTATCTTAAATTACTTCATCAGCACAGTGTTTCAAATTTTTGCTGCTATGGTAGGGGTGCTACGCTCCCTTGTCAAAATCCTTTAAATTTTTGTCAAGTGCTTGACCGAATCGTTTCTAGTATTTGTGTAAAATCTAGTTGGATTAGCTTAAACAATTCTTTTTTTTTTAAATTTACATCAATATGAAAATTGCCACGCCTTATTATTAAAATTTGTAAATATTATCCTCGGTATTTGCCTGAAGCATTTGTTGTATGTGCTTGTGTGTAGTTTAATTGTATTTAATCAAATATAGCACCCGGTTGTTCATTTTAGAGTTTGAACCACGCCCCCTTCAAATTATGAAGAAGTAGTATAGTTTGCTAAATATCGCGCACGATTTCTAGAAGTACTAAATTTTTTGAATTTTGACGTAACAGCTTCTGAGGTAAATATTTGTATGGGAGGTAGGCGTGTTTCTAAACCGATTTCATCATCACATTCCCTTGTAGATTGATAGATGATTATTGAGAAATTCTGTATTCAATCCAAAGAAAACAAAAAAGTTGTGTGAAACAGAGTTACTTAGATTTTGGT
This sequence comes from Meiosimyza platycephala, assembly GCA_963662105.1. Taxonomy (NCBI): domain Eukaryota; kingdom Metazoa; phylum Arthropoda; class Insecta; order Diptera; family Lauxaniidae; genus Meiosimyza; species Meiosimyza platycephala. The sequence continues at coordinate 16,920,614 of OY759210.1, forward strand.
TTAGTAAAACTTTGACGTTTTCGATGTCCCTGCCGTTTTTCAATTTCACAACGGTGTTCAAGTATGTTCGGGAAAAATGTTGCAGGAGAAAAAATAATGGGACCTTGTCATATATTTGATCCCTCTACGAGGTAGCTTCGGAGAGATATTAATGATTTTCGACAGATTAAGGACCATTTTCCTGTTTTCAAAACGGTCGCGGGTCCATCAAATGTTTTCTGAAATGAACCAAATTTTACGTGGTTTTTATTGGCACCAATTCCAAAAGTTTTGGTGCCCGGAACAAGAGTATCGAATTAAACAAAATTCATAGAAATTAATTTTAAATCAGTTCTAATAATTTTTAATTAAAAATATGTCATACATATATATTTTCCTTAACAAATGCATTATAATTAATAAGTACAAATAACTTAATGCGCCACAATGTCTTAACAATATTTAGCACAATTAAATAGAAGACATAAATAAAAAAAAAAATTAATAAATAAATAAAGAAAATACACAACAACTTCACACACTGAATAACTTCATAAATTAACGTGTTATGCTGCATAAAAATGTTAAGAAATTAAATGAAATAAAAAAAAAATTAAATAAAAAATTGTTAAATAAACTACATAAACAATGAATGCCTTTGCGGCTGAATGGAATGCGCGTTGGCAAACCAAAAGTGCTTTACAACGCTGGGAATGTTAGAGTGTGGTGTGGTGTGTGGGACACACCTTTGCTGGTTGCGCTTGCTTACTTGCTGACCAATGAACCAGCAGCAGCAGACCAACGAGCAACATTGATGTTGCTAGCGGAAAATCGTGCTAAGCATTCAAAGTTTACAAATACTTTCAATAGCTAAAAAAAAAAAAATAAAAATAATCACGCGAAATTGCTAAAATATATACGTACATATGTTTGTATTAGGGAGTTAAATCCTGTACGCTACTCCCGGAATGGTCAGTATTGGGTTTCTGGATTTCGGTATATTTTTAAAATTTTTTAAGAACTTATCAAATTAATTTAAACAAAAAGTCAAAAACTTCGGCCTACTTTAACTCAATTATACCTGTCTTCGGGATATCATTTCATCATGTCATTTATAACAGCCAATGAGTCCATACTCGTCGGATAATTGGGAAAGAACTTCAAATCTGCGGGCGCCGAAATATTGAAAGCTTCCACGGAGTTCACCGCTGAACTTACGTACCCTATTTTTGTGAATTTGTAAAAAAGAATGGATAACTAAAGATTGGCTCAGAGTAACTTTAGTAGAAGTGCAATTAAACAGTTGGCCAATTATTGAAAAACTTTTACTATTTATCGCAAAAAATTATCGTAGATTTTGTCTGTAATTAATTTCGATTCTTAAAATAAGCAAATCTGGAAACCCGGAAAAACGATATATGTATCAAGATTTCATGATGATTTCATTTTCGATCAATCCTGGGATTTTCATTTCAGAATAGAACTCCCTGGTATGTATGACACAAAACAAAAAATTATTAAAATGCCGCAAATGTTGTTGGCTTAATAAAATAAAATATGTTGCATATGGGTGTACTTAAATAATAAACGAAATGTCAGCAACAACAATTTGATTTGTATGGAAAGTTAAAAATTTAATATGCGACAAAGGTACATAAATATTTCTCATTCATATGTATGCTACTAATATTTAATGTTGGCTCATAATTTAAGCAATTTAGCGAAATTATTGCGACCAAAACTCAATTATAAAATCAGCATGTGACTTAATGTATTTTGTTGCTGTTACAATTATTACGAGTTATGTGCCTTTGCGTTTCTTTTTGTACCACATTTATCGTACTTCTTGAATATAAATTTTAAGTTGATTTATAAGAATTCCAATGTAATGATGATAGCAAATTTACGAAAGAGGTCATCTTAGCTATCAACGCTTTTAGTTTATGTTTCCAATGATTTATTTAAAACTTGAGCTGAAAGCTAGCTATAACATTGCGTAATGAAAATGTCAACTTGATTGTAGGTACAACTTTTCCAAGCCAAAAAATGTTATGGCGAGTCATGTGGTTTTTTTGCGCGTCCTTTAAAATTTCCTTATATTTTAGGCCAACGATATGTACCTCATCTGAAAGGTCACTTTCTTAGTGATTTAACTTTTATCAAAAGACCTAAGTTATAAATTAAAAAGAAAGGTGGGCTACAGTGTCAAATATGTTTAAACTTTGCGTTTCTTATTTGAATGGTGAGATCTTTGGCCACATGGCTTATGATAATGAAAGTTAAAATACTTAAAAATATCTTTCAAATGAGTTATAATTATAGTACATATCGTTGGTAAATAAGAATATGTTTCCACATGTGAGACTTTAAAATTTATGACTTGAAATTTTTATAAGAACATTATGTTTTAACGTTACGAGACTATAACTTGCATTTTTAGGTTTTTTAATATTATTTTTTAAATTTTTTTTTATTTACAGATTAAAAAGAATTTTCGGAATTTTAAAAAATGTCTACAGTAATCTGCCGAGTTGATTGTGCCACGTATATTTTACCTAATAATTAACAATTTAAGTGCGTTTAACAATTTACTGATGCTGAAAAAGGTAAGTTTCATATAAAAAGTTATGCAAAACTTTCCTTTACTTTATTAAAAAAAAACTCAGATTTGACAAAATTTTAATTTGGCCGCGGTAATTTTGTTTGATATTGTTATTGCTTTCCTCTTTCTAAACTCTTTCCCTTTCGTTGCCTCAGAAAAAGTGTTAGGTCCCGATGTGAAAGATAACTTTTGCTTATTATTTACACACTAGATTAGGGTGAGCCAAAAAAACACCTTTTTGAAATTATAAATTTTAATCATAGCTTCATAATCATAGTTTCTGTTAGTCAATGAGTTGGTTTGGATATGGCACACTGCTATTAAAATTATACATACATATGTATATACCGGCTAAAATATAATATAACTAGTAGTACTCGCGGCTTCGCAAAAGCTTATTCGCTTAACATTTCACTCTATATTCTCTATTCAAAAGTAACAAAAAAGAAAAAAAAAAACAATTGAAAGAGAGTTTGTTCTTTGAACTTCGAAGCCAAATACAAACACTACTATTGAAAAGGATACAAAAAACAACAATAGCAACAGAGAATTAAAAAATTAACAAAATAATTATGTAATAACCTTCTATAGCAATAATATGTGGTTTAAAAAAATAAATTATTTAAAACGCTTTAGTATACTTTGCGCCAAAGCGTTACAAACCATTTTCATTTAAGCAATTTTATTTAAATTGTATACATTTGGGAATTCAAAATTATGTAATTCACAGAACTGTAAAATTGAAACGTAAAAATATTACAATATGTCAAAATAATACAACTGTGAGCTCATAAATTTATTGTTTACAAATTATGCTTTTGTCACTCTCTTTTCCCATACGATTCTCTCACCAAAATCGAAAACGAAAACAACTTTCAAAAAACATGCTTAAGGCGTGTTCAAATTTATCGACTAGTTGTAATTAGCATTTATATGGAAAACAATAACAACACAAGTACAACCTCGTAAAATATTGTAAAATTACAACATTATAAATTCACCAGCCCAATTTACAATGAACTGTGAATTGCATAAATGTGTCATATGTCATGTAAGTTTACAATACAACTCTGCGTTTTATGTTTTTTGAGTGTTGTATTAATATTTTTATTTTACTGAGAGAATTATGTAGAAAAAGAGAGTGACAAAAAAAATATGACCAATAAATGGTTGCTGCTGAGAGAATCGTATCGCTTGGACTATGATAGGATGCTCACAAATGTCATATTTTTTCTAAATAAGACTTATAATTTTATGATAACTTGTGAATTCCCTTAATATCTTGATTACTGCAAAACTTAAAAAGTTAGCTTGCACATAAAAGTCAAAAAATGATTCTTCAATTCTACTATAATTTGCATTTTTTTTTAACGTCCAAAATTAGAAAGTCCTTTTTGGATAGCATGGGAAAATATTTTATCTACGTGGATGTTATTGAAACAAATAAGGTGTTGAGAAGAGATGTGTCAATAGCGCAATTTTGAGTAACACACTTTATCACTTATATGAAAAAAATCTCGCATGATCTCGAATTTATCATTTAAAAAAATAAATAAATTTTCAAACTACAAACTATGACTTTTAAGAAAAAAAATCCTAATGCTTTATTACTGTAAAAACAAACTCATTTTGAGGTACATGACTCTAAGGTGCTGAATACGGCATTTATCAGTAATCTAAATAAGATTTATCATTTCATATACAATAGATTTAATGCTGCATCTAAATCTGGAAGTAGAATTTCATTAGCGCGCCAGAATTATAAAGTATTCCAGCTTTAAGTAGCCAAAAAAAAAAATATGAAATGTTCGGTGCATATGGTTCAAATATCTCTAAATCCAGACGTGATGTGGTGGTTTTGTGACCGTATCTACATTCAGTAAAGTGTGTAAGCCATATGCACTATTTTCCATTTTTTTTCTCTTTGTCAATTTTAGCTTAGAATATAACAAATATCATATCCGCTAAGTACAAAATTTGAATTCAGCATTGTAAAATCAATAATTAAGGTACATAAATCTTATTTAGTCATATGATAAATAATTTTATTTATGATGAAATTCCTTGAATCAAGGAATTACATTTGCAGAATTTTTTAATTTCATCTGAGCTTCCTCAATCAACGTTATTATTCAATTCTACATATTTTTGTCATTAGACATTTTTTTTATTAGAAAAGTATATGTTTAAGCAAAATCGAAACGAACAACCTTAATGTGTTAACTAAAACCTAACACATTTTAAATTTTAATAACTCAATAAAATTCGAAGTTTTTTTTTATGAATAAATGCAAAAATCTGTAATTTTCCGCTATAGCACTTTAACTATATCAACGTTAAAAATATCAATTTGAAAAAGAAATAAAATTATAGATACAAATAATGACTGAGACAGAAAAAAAAAATCAAATTGCATAAATTAAAAAGCATTCAACCAATTGCTGCAGGTATTTAAAAGCGGCAAAATTATCCGCATTCCATAAAATTGAAATTCCTAACGATAAATAGCGGAGAGAAAAAAAAAGTTGAATTTAAAAAGAAAAAGAAAAAAAAAACTAAACGGCAATAAAAATTTATAAGTTGCGTCTACTGTCTTAACGAAAAAGTACCAAACCATGATAAAATGTCCAAATGTGTTAAAGCGTAGCAGAGATAAAGCAACAGTGGCCATAACGAGCTCAAGTCAAAGTAAGAGAGAGAGAGAGAAACAAACGATCGCATTCCATTAAATTAATAATCATTAATTGCTTGACAGTTTCTAATCAATAAACATTTTCAAGCTTAAAGCAAGCAAAGTCAAAGCATTTTAATGCTAATTAAAAGCGTACGTCTACGTACACACGTAGGCCACATTGTGGTGCCGCCAAATACCAATAGATACACGAACTAACTATGTGCATGAGATACTTGTGCGACGACAAGGCGGCATACTAAAAATGCAATTTGAAAGAATTTTTATTTAATTTTTTTCATTTCAGTTGAATTTCATTTTTAATGTTGCTATTTACGCGCAAATATGAATGTCAAGCGCAGCATATAACATAACTTGATTAAGATAGAAAAAACATTGCAAAATCATGGAAATTAATGCAAAAATATGTCAATGAGTAGAAAAATTCGAAACAGCCAACATTGTTGTATTTGCTATCAATTCAAATCCATTGCAGATGACGTTGCGCGCGTTAAGTTGATTAACGCCCATAATAATTCAGCAACAATTGCAAAAAAAAAATTTGGTATGCTTTTCATGTGATATGTGGTATTGTTGTTGTTGTCGCTGCCGTTGTAACAATTAGTGTTGCCAAGTTTGTTTTGTTTTGTTTATTTTTTTTTTGTTTTTTTTTTTTTTGCCATGCATGCCATTGCACTGAGATCATTCATTTGCTATGCAGCACAGTTTTGCTGTTGCGCCACACCACCAGCTGTTAAGGCTGTCGAAATACAATGTCAACAACAACAACAAAATGTCAGCAACAGCAAAAAAAAAAATTAGTTGCAACAACAGCAAAAAATATTTTTAAATTTTCAGCGAAAAAGATACGAAAAACTTCTGCGAAACATAACAACGTAAAAGTGAGGAGTGACAACTGAGCAAAGTTGAGCAAAAAAACATTTCAGCGAAACAAAGTTGGTTTGTGACTCGTATTTTAAAATATTTTTATTAATAGCGCTGAAATATATATTTTTGAAAAAATTATTTTATGCTGATCAACTTTTGCGAAAAAATATATATGGGGTATTTCCAAAAGTAAAAGCTATTAGAACTCTTTAAAATTATTTTTTTTCAAAAGCTTTACCTTGTTTTAATGATTTCTAAAAAAACTTGGAAAAAAGACTTTAAAAAACTTTAAAACATGTAAAAATAAAGCAAATCCAGCTACTCAGTAATCTAGACTGGCAGTAGAGCTCATTTAGAGTGAACATTATGTTAATAATGCCCACGTTAGTCTTCAAATATACAGCAACCCGACTAAAAATTAGTTCAGGCATTCTAAATTATGATCAGATCCGGTTCAGTTATTATATAATACGGCCATCTGTTTGGTTTCTGATCAGAATACAGAACGGTATTCCTTGATCTAGTCACCTGAACAGTTCCTTACAGGGTTGCCAAATGGCCGGTTTTGACTAGATCAAGCCCGGTATTGCAGTTTAAACCCTGTAGGAATTGAAAAATTTCTGAAAAAGCCGGGACTTGGATGATTTCTATTTTTAATGATGAGCAAAAAAAAAGGTCATCAAGATTTTCTCACACAATAATTACAATTTAATTTTGAACGGTTACATATTAATTATTTTTTAAAATTGCTGACAAAAAAAAAAGATAGGGTTTCAACTTCTTTCCCATAAAAAAATTTAACTTTTTTACCATTTCAAGGGAAAATTATTTATTTTGGGTAGGTCGAGATTTTCTTTTTTTCTACAATACATGGCAACCCTAGTTTCTCATCAGAATACAATACTACAATACTGCCTGATAAGTTGTTTGAGTTAAGATCGTATCAGATGTCCTGAACTAAATAGTAATACGAAACATATTTTATTTTTCTAATTAATGCAGTCCGTATGTAATATTTTTTAAAACTTTTATAAGGACTTTTGTAATTCTTAACATGTTCAATACAATAACTATATATAGGTATAAGCATACTCAAAATGTTCGATAGAATTTAATATTTAAAATTTTCAATAAATTTAAGATAACGGGCCGTCCACTAATTAAACGTAATTCAACAGTAGAGGGGAGGAGTCCGGCAAAATCTCACCAAGGGGGAAGGAGGGGGCAAAGGAAAACCTCACGTCAACTTTTTAATGCAGAGAATTTACATTATTATAGCAGATAACAAATTGTATCATATCAATTATTAAAAAATTATAATTTAAATCTCACGGGATGTAGAGAAGGGCTCCCGCCAGATCTCACCAAAGGGAGGGGGCTCGATTTTTCAAAAAAACACCTCACGTAATTAATAGACGACCCCTAATATGGCAATATTTATTTAATTATTTATTAGCATTCAAAAAAATGCGATAAGAATGACCTCTGAACAGAAAACCTGATTCTCAATAGATCCCATAACCCACCCGTTTTTTGAACAGAATCTGTTGAACGGCTCCAGTTCATTCCATATGAGGTGTGACATTTATTGTCATTACCGAATCCGAAAGCCTAACTCGAAATTAATCATACTTCACGTAAATCTGATTTGAATCGGATCCAAACCTGAACTTATTTCTAATTGGGAATTTCAAATATATTAATTAACGAATATTTATGAATAGCCTGGGATAGCCTGTGTATGGTATTTCTATCTTCTCACTTTTTGATGTATGAAAATCGCAACTGGCGGATAATCTGTATTGGAATAAATTAGCGTGTATTCACGCAGCACAAACAATATGTAAATTTTAGACTTTTATTTAATTTTACAACCTTTTTCGACTTTCTCAACAGCTTTCAACTTTTCCATTATTTTTCAACATTTTTAGATTTTTTGATATTTGAACATTTTTTAACTTTTTCAAAATTTTTCAACTTTTGCAAAACTTTTTTCATCTTTTATCCACTTTTTTAATAGTATGTATATTTCGACTTTCTCAAACATTTCCTATACATACTAACGTCACGAAAAACCATTAGGCTTACACATCATGCCGCGACTGCAGCTTTTTGTTTTTTAATTACAATCAAAATTTCGAAAAATCTTAGAAAATCAAAACTTTTTTGATGTGAATTTAATCGTGAAAAATTTTAAACAAAAAAAAAAAAATAAAACTTTGGAATGTGCGTTTTTAAAGATTTTGCTGCATACGCTGATTTCTTATCCAGCCCTAAACTTTCACTGTTATGTCTAGTTTTTGAGATATCAACGAGAGTTCGATGCGAAGCCAATTTTTATCGTTTGGGGAAATTCATCGGCACAAATTTAGCTTTTCGGAAATTGATAAGATAGGCTATAAGATCAAGAAATACGCTAGGGAAAACGTTTTGTTGGAACATGATGGAAGATAGATGCAAAGGAGGTTTTCTATCTATGATAAAAAGTGATATGTCAAAAATCGAAACAAATTGACACAGCATAATAAAACGAGCCATGGTTCAATATATCTATGGAAATTCTGTTCAGGTTCTACGCTACAAGTCGAGCTATAGGATAAAAGTAGGTCTTAATGATGAACTAACACAGCAGTTTCATTTGTATGTGTGCAAAAGTCGTTAGCTATTAAGTTATGCGTGATTGTGTGTTCATTGGTATTTTCACTTAAAATTTCTAATCAAAAGTTTTTTAAAGATTTTTAAGTGTTTGCTTCTTTGACTTTAAACTCAGGCATTTTTTGAATGTAGCTAGAATATGAAAATGAATTGATGCATAAAGTGATCTGATTCACACTAACAATCTAAAATCACGAGTCATGAAAGGAACTTTAGAATCTGATGCAAAGCTTAATTTGACATATTTTTTCAGAAAACACGTCACAAAATGTAGCAAAGAACGAGTTGATTAAGCATAAATTTACAGTATACACAATAGTTTAATTCTAAAGAACTAGTTATGAAATTTCATATGCTAAATACGCAATTCTTAAAAATCTTGACAAATTTCCGTAGCTAAATAGCTAAATGTAATTTGCGCTTAATGATGTCAGCTCAATAATTTTTTAACATAAATGAATCATAGAAAATAACATAAATTGAAATCTAAGAAAAGACGTTTACTAATCAACATTTTTCCAGTTTATGCTACAACTAATCATTTTGATTATCAACTTAAATATAACAGTGATCATGCGAGCATATTGTAGATGACTAAGGGTCAGTCCACAACTTTGTGTCGTATTTTCCGATTGAATAATATCTTGCCGTATGTCATAAAATTTTACAATAGTTTTAAAAACTTCGTTGGTATCCATATATGGTAAAAATAGACAACACATTAAGACTCTGCATCATTAATTTTACTGAGAGAATCGTAAGGAGAATGAGAGTGACATATAAATTTTGTAGCATCAAATTTTTGTTGAGAGGCCCATATCATTAGGACCAGGGACCGTAAATAATCGTTATTTTCTATAACTAAAGTCAAAAAAATCGCAATGAAGAAAAATTCGAAATGTGAGTTTGAGTATACAGATGAATTTCTTTTGATGAGAAGCCCAGATATAGGACATGATTTTTAATTATGCGATTTTTATTTTACCGATCAAAAAAAATCGTTATTTTTAATTTCTTTTTTTTCGATCAAAAATAATCGTTATTTTTAATTTTTATTTTTTCGATCGAAAATAATCGTTATTTTGGATTTTTATGTTTTCGCGTCCCTGATTAGGACATTGTTAGGGTACTCATATATCTTAATTTTTTTTTAAAAAAAGCCTGACGACTTATAATTTTAAGACATCTTGTGAATTCTTCTTGTGAATTGAAAGCTAACTTTTAAAGTTAAATTAAAAATTCGCAGCTGAATGTTAAATTCTAGCAATTAAATATTTTCACTCTTTAGTTAAATGAACTAACTTCTGGCGACTGAACTTAAAATTCTTCAGCTGTATATGTGGATATTGCGGCTGAACATGTGATTCTTGCTGCTGAACATTAAGTTATTGCAGCTGAGTAAATATTTTTTGTCAGCACAATACATTCCGTGCCAATCATGATTCATAACTGATAATGAAAAGTGATTAACCTATAAAGAACGCATAGAATTTATAGTCCGTAAGGTAGCGTCACAAAAAATTTACTCATTTTGCACTCTTTTCTAGATAGATCATGATCGTCTGAATACAATGCCGTCATGCAGTTGTTGAAAGATAGTCGCATGTTGTGCCCCAATTAAGTTCCCTTGACCAAAATACATTTCCCAGCTCAAAATTAAATTCAAACAACTGAAATTTGGTACTCCAAAAAGGTATCGATTTCTTCTCCATAATTCTGATTACATAAAATTTTTGTACCCTACACTCAGTGTATATTGACTTTGTCATTCCGTTTGTAACGTACATATATAAGAAATCGTGGCAGGTATAAAAAAGTTAATATATTTTTGATTAAAATTGAATGAAATTCAGTACACGGTCTACAACTTCTAATAAGGTTACTGGCATTAAAAAGGGGCGAAACCGCTCCACGGACATGCCTACCACCCATACAAATGAAACATTTAAAACGTTATATTGCGAGAGTTATTTGAGTATATAGTGCAACCAAATTGCTCACAAATACTGCGAATAATTTGGACAAGCTCCAAACAAAAAAAGGGCGTGTCATCTTTCATATAAGCAAAAACTTTAGACTAAGCTAAATATTTAAGATAATGAAACTGAATTTCATACAAACAGTTGAGGAATGATTCGGAAAAACTCTGAGTTGGAAAATTTTAGAAAGTGGGCGTGGTATGTCCAAAAGGAAAATTTTAGAAAGTGGGCGTGACACCTCCCATATAAATAAACACTTCAAAACGTTATATTAAAAAGTTATGATACATAAGAAATAGCTCTGCCTAGCATCAGACAAATAATGAGTGTGTTTTATGGCGAGGGCGTGGCACCTCCCATACACGCATAAGTTTCAAAACGCTATACAGAAAACTACTCGTATTTAAGGTGACGTCCATTAATTACGTGAGTCAAAATAGGGGGGGTCCGGCAAATCTCACCAAGGGGAAGAAAGGGGTCAAGGAAAACCTCACGTCAACTTCTTAATGCATAGAATTTACATAAAAAATTATAATTTAAATCTCACGGGAGGGAGGGGAGGGGTACCGTCAGATCTCACCAAATCTCACCAAGGGGTGGGGGGTGGTGGTTGTGTGTTCTTTCCATTACGCAATTAATAGACGTCCCCTAAGCAAATGTTGCCAAACTCAATCTGCAATATCGTTCAGCATATTATAAAAGTGCGCAGAAGCGTACATGTCTTGTGACGCTTACGAAAAAATTCTTCTAAAAGTTACATAATTTTTATATTTATTTACGTACATTCATGCAATGAAATAAGCGCATGACGCAAAACAAAAACAACAAACATTAAAAAGACCCCCACATATCATTGCAAAACAATTTAATTATCAAATTGGGCAACAACAACAACAATAATGTAACAAATAAAAAGCAACATTTGCGAATAATTGTCAACGAGCGATTATAAAGCAATAAATTCCAAACAAAATAATCAAACGCAAATATACAAAACATAAAAACAAAAATAAATTAAAAATAAATAAGAACAATTCAAACCAAAAAAAAAACAAATGGAAAGAACAACAAAAAAACGCGAGAAAAAAATTTATAAAAAATTACCACTAAAATAAGATTACAATCGAAACGAGTTAATCAAATGTTTCTCTTTTTTTTTGTTTCATACATTTTATTGAAGACAATAACATTCCATTCCACCACCACACCATGACATTCAATTTCCATTAAACTTCGCTAAAAAAAAAACAGATACAAAAAATGCACACACTGAAAGAAAGCATCCATAGATATACAAAAATCGTATAATGAAGTAACCCAAGTGGAACTAGTTCGAGAACCGAAGAATATCGTTAGCGGTTCCGATCCCGATTATAGCGATAACGAGATTAGTTATATTAAAAAAAAATGTTTTCTCGTATGACCGACAACGATAAGTTCTGGCCGTTATTGTACGATAAACACTACATTATCGCTGAGAACGAAATATCGCCCAAATCTTCTCGGTTCTCGTTAAAACTGTTAGCGCAAAAACACTTAAACCTTTAGAGCAATAGGTAGAACAGTGGCTTCCAAAGCGAAGAGCCCGGGCTCAAAGCCAGCTGTGACCCAATCAACAGTATTTTTTAAAGATTTTTTTTTAAGTATAAGTTAGTTGGTTTTTTTAATAAATATCAAATAAAAAAAATTATTTGGCATTACGCCCGACAAACTTATCGAATGAAATTTTGTGGTAATTGAGTACCAAAACCTCTGTCTTTACACGGTTAGAAATTTTGAATTAAATTTTAATACTTTTGGGCTTACATATATGACTGCTCCAAAATTGTATTAGAATTTAATACCGCATAAGTATTAAAATTAATTTTTAATACAAATTTGTATTAAGATTTAATATTCGCTTGTATTAAGATTTAAAAAAAAATGTTCATTTCGAATGGGATTCGAACCTGGTTCCCTTTTAATACAATGGTTGCATGCGCAGCTTAACGACATCAGCCAACGTAGTGCTATTTATTGGTTGGCTAAAAATTTATTTATATTGACAACAACGTAAAATGAAAGTTCAATATTGAAGTATTAAAATATAATACAGAATGATTTAAAAATCAAATATAATACTTATGTATTAAAATTTAATACAAACTTTGTTACAAAATTTTGTAATCTATTGAAAAGTATTAAATTTAATCAAAATTGTATTAAAATTTCGCTTGTATTAAAATTTATTCCAAAATTTCTAACCGTGTACCTCTTGACTACACTGCTTGTTGGTAAGATATACATACATTTGCCACTAAGTTATTCAAGAAATCTTTTTTCTTGCAAAATGCACACCCAAATTTTTCGAAAAAAAATATTGATTAAAATTTTTAATAAAGAAAATGTTTAATAATAAAACTTTTAATGAAAAAATTTTTAACTAAAATTTATACCCGCGATCCTCGAACATTTTGCGGTTTCATTTAGTGTACCTATCCAGATGAAAACTTTAGTAAGTTATCATTTTAATCCAAGAAATTCAAACAAAAAATATGAACTTTTTTAACTGTTTTTGTTCACTTTCTATATAAAAATAGTGTGCTCCATAGTAGCTCCAACTTAAATCGCTATTGCATTTTCCCGTTGGGTATGTAGACACCTAAACAAACAACGCTTTACTAATTGCCACACTTAAGTGGTATTTAATCTTAATTTAATAATTAAAAAAAAATTAAAGAACATACATACAAACATACTTAATGTGTATTAAAAACCATAAAAAATTTCTTTAAATATTAATATTATAATTTTTAAGACAAATTTGACCTTAGTTAAGACATAAGTTAAAAAAAGGCTACTCAAAAAACCAAGTCCACTCTTAAGCCTTAAAAGTCAAATTTTTAATAGGAATTATAAATCGTAAAAATATTTTAATTAAAATTTCACATAAAACTTAAAAAAACATGAAGAAAAAAAAAAGTTGGCGAAAAGAATATGTATGCTGCAATCAGCCAAGTCGAAACTGAAATACTCTACAGTAGCAATAATGGGCATGCACTCTTGATTTTGATCATTCTTAAGTATTTTGTAAAAAATTATGTATTTAGATTTTTTGACTATTTCTTTTAATAGAATTATATATTTTATATGCTAAATCTAACGATACCCATTTCAAAAATTTGTCGTACAAGATTATAACCGCTAAGATAGGCCGTCAAAGAATTTTTTCAATAAGGCAAAAAGTAAATCTCAAATAAAATAATATAATAGCTTCAAAGTTGTACAAAAGATATGAGCACATAAATTTCTTGTTCGAAATATCTTCGTACGTCTGGATTTGAGCCGTTTTTCATCGTTCCACTAATTCCGTCATACAGGCATTGCAGATGCAGAACGTGAAAGTTGTGCAAAAAGCGCTACTTCTTAAGATATGAGCCGCTGAAAGCAAAAGTGGTATAACTCAAAATTTTCGAAAAATGAGTTATACCCGTTTTCTAACTCAAAATATTATGATTCTTAATTCGAAAGAAAAAAATATTATATCGTATCGAAAAATATACATTTTTATAGCTGTAATTGAACTTTTAGAAACTAAAACGCTTAAAGTCATCATCCTACGATTTCTAGTTTAAGTACAATAATACATGAAAATCAGTTCGATTTTTCACCCACCCTAATATTGAGTTCTAAGCAACCTCATCCCTTTTTAGCACTTGATGATATGATAAACACACTATACCCATATGTAGGGTAACAGAAAATAAACATAAACTCAAACGTTAATAGATTTAATAAAAATTCCTTTACGCCATAAACGGTCAAGTGTTAAGTCAAGCGTATGATTAAAAAAAAATATAAAAAAAATTTAAAAAAAATAAATTAAAAAAAAAACAATTTGACAAGCGCTGTCCGTTCGTTGTGCAATGCAAACTTTTGTTTTCTAATTTTTTTTTGGTTTATTAAAGTGCGCGTGCAAAATTTTTTTTATTACTTTAGGTAGCTTTTAGATAGATATTATTTCGTTTCGTTTCGTTTTTTTTTTTCATTCTTTCACTAATGTTATGTACATTGAACAATAACATTTATGGGCAAATAAAACGCTTATGACTTTGAACTTTGCGCACGGGCACTTTTAGCTAGTATTTGTATTTTTACAATGGACAAGAAGTGTTTGCGCAAACATTTTTGGGTTTCTTCATATTTCTAAGGAGTGTGCTTATTTTTGAACTTTAATGGTATATGGCATTGATATTAATTTTTATTTCAATTTCAAATAAAAACTCTATCTTAATACATGCAATGTAAGCTGCTGTTATAATCTGCCTGTAATTTTTTTTAATTGAAAATTCAGTAACTTTGTGTGGCATAATTTTAGGATTTCCCGACTGAACAATAAAATTAAGGGGTATGCTAATCATTTTGTGTACAAATGCGAAAATCTCTTTACGTAATATGCAATTAACCCTTAATTTAATGCATAACATTTTTGAAAGATCACATATTTGGACTTGTCATATAAACAAGCAGGGTTGCCAGGTGGCTGTTAGTTAAATGGTAAAGCCGTTGGCCGCGGTGGAGGCCGTTAAGCCGTTAATTGGAGGCAAAAGCCGTTAATGGCTATTAATTTAAGATAATTATAATATTATTTTTATCGAACTAAAAAAAACAAGGTCCCAGATATGTAGATTGTCGTAAATGTGAAAATGTAAACATTTTCGTTAGTGGTAAGGAAGGTGAGGTGAGCAAAACAAAAAAATGTTATAATTTGGACCTTATTTTAATATTGATGAGCAAAAAAAAGACAGGCCGTTAAGTCTTCGATTTCAACCTGGCAACCCTGTAAGGAAGCAGTAAGTAGTCATATGTATAATTTTCTATTACCATTTGATTGCATGCTATCTATGAATAGGAAAAATAGTACACGGTTAGAAATCTTGAAATAAATTTTAATACAAACGAAATATTACAACGATTTTTAATACAATTTTGATTAAATTTAATACTTTTCAATAGATTACAAAATTTTGTAATGAATTTTATATTAAATTTTAATATATACATAAGTATTATATTTGATTTTTAAAGCATGCTGTATTATATTTAATACTTCATTATTGAATTTTCATCCAAAAAATAATGCTGCGTTGACTAATGTCGTTAAACTGCGCATGCAACCATTTTATTAAAAGGGAACCTGGTTCGAATCCCATTCGAAATTAAGATATCGTAAATTTTTTTTTTCAAATCTTAATAAAAACGAATATTAAATTTTAATACAAAATATTATTTAATTTGAAAATTAATATTTAGGCAGTATTAAATTTTAATACAATTCTGGTGTTGTCATATATATTAAAATTTATTCAAAAATTTTAACCGTGTATCTAATTTTCATTTTATTCATTCATATCCATAAACACGAACACGATTCACACAACTGGACCAAAGTACAATTGAAAATTATACAAATAATCTGAATTAATTGTAGAGATGTTAATTTAAGTTGAACTTAAAAAAAAAATCACATGGAATGTTACGTATTTTGGCGTTAAGCTCAAAGAACCGCATACAATCGGCTAGAATTTTAATATCGACGGTACTTTTTAGCAACTGAAAAATTTACATTTAATAAATTAAAATGTTTTTTTATTATTGTGAATTTGTTTTCAGTGCAGATTTTCAGCTTTGATTTTTATTTCTGTGCAAAAATTATAATGCTAAAAAATATATATCGATTGCGGTATATATCAAAGAGATTAAAAAGAAATTTAGCATATTCACATTCTCAATGCTTTGGGGGGGGGGGAAGGTTAACTTTAAATTTTTCATACAAAAGCTTACATTATTTTATCATAATACTTGGGAGAGTTTAGAAAATTGATTTGTTGAAGAAATTTTAGAACGTGAAGACTTGTGGGGTGAACACATTTCGGGTGCCCCCAGCTTCCAGCGACGATTACTTTTTTACTTTCCTTATTATTCAAAGATTGTCTTGTGCAGTGGTATAAAAACTCCACACTTTCATAATCTATCCTATATCATGTTACTAATGATACTAGGCTATTTGGATATTTTTTTTTTCGATTTTAAGCGAATTTAAAATATAATTCAATAAATATACGGTGTAAATATAGGTCTGCATGAGTGCGCTTAAAACGACCAGCAAGCCATTCGGCTAGATTGCGAGCCTATCGAGCCCTTACGAAAGCAAATCACGAATCAAATCAAAACAAAACGAAAGACCAAGCAAACGAGGTCATTGCTGCACTCGCAAATAAATTGTCCTGCGAGTTAAAGCGAGTTGAAGCGTTCGTAGCTTATTGCAATCGACACCGAGTGACTTGTTGTCTTTTACTGCATTTGTTCAGACGGTTAAGTTTACGCGGTGAATTTTTAACGACACGAGCAAATAATCAATCTTTGAAAACTCTACCGTCGCCCTATTGGCGGCACGTTGATATAAGAGGACGTCCATTAAGTACGTGAGGTGTTTTTTTTTAAATCGGAACCCCCCCCCCCTCTCCCCTTGATGAGATTTGTTGAGATCTGGCGGGACCTCTTCCCTCCCCCGTGAGATTTAAATTATAATTTTTAATTCTATGCATTAAGAAGTTGATCGTTTGACAGAGCGAGTGCACTCACGCAGACCTCTAATACGTATTCATTAAATGGAAATATCTTTTGTTTGAATATGTTTTCCAGAATCTATTTATGCATGTGTTTACTAAGAAAAGATTTTTTTTTTGCTATAAAAATATATTTTTTTTTTTTTCAATAAAATTCGTTCAAAACATCATAAAGTCGTGGTAAGCGCGAAATGTTTTTTATTAAGTCGAAATTCGTCTCATCTCCCGAAAATCGTCAATTTGGAAATCAAAGGACACACTAATATGTATGTAGTATCTTTTAAAATTCAACGTCTTAACTATTGACATTTTTTTCAATATTTTCCACTTTAAGTTTTTGTCATATATACACTCAGAAAAAAAACCAATGATTTTATGTTTGATTCAAGCATAAACGCTTACGCTTACGATTTATAGCGCCAAAGCAGACATTTTTTAAATTGAAGTGCAACATTTTTAATTTGAAATCGAAAAGAGTCCTTATGATTTAAAGTGATTTCATATGTGATTCAAAGTGAACACACCTTGTCAAATATTAAAATGATATTTAAGTTTGTTACGATTGAAGTAAAATTAAAAAATTTTATTTTAAATATTTTTCAAATTCAAAATAAATTTAAAGTTGTTTCTATTTAAAATAAACGGCGAAAAAGTTATTTTTACTACTTTCAATTTAAAAATTTGTGAATTCAAATTCAAAACAAAATTTTCAAATTTGCAATGCCATTTTTCGCTGAGTGTATAAATAGAAACAATGCGTTAAAGCTATTGACTTTTATTTTATCAAAATGGGTGACGTTTTTTTTTGATAAGTTGACCACCAATATTGCGCGATTTGACAACTTTGAACTACTACTTTTATTGAGACTATCTCAAAAGTAAGCGCTATGACAACAAACTAGCGAAGAAGGTAATATGATATATTGATGGGATAGATTACTGAAATGTCAACGAAAAATTAGTGAGCTTGAACAATATTATTTTTAACACAATTATCATGCATCAAATAGGATATCCCATTATTTTATTTGTCAATCATTATAATCTTAAAGTTTTTTTTTGATACACTCTTTATTTAATTTGTCAAAGTATAAAAATGTATATCAGCAAAAAAATAAAAAAAACTTTTATTACACTTAATGAATAAATATAAAAAATTTTATTAAAATAAAGTTTATATCTTTATCGTCTCACCTTTCGCCGTGCTGCTGAGTTCAGCACTCGTTGTCGACCACATTTTCAAACGCACATTTTTTATTGTAAATCATAATCCATGTGGCTGTTTTTTTTTCCCCTCCTTACGATATCTTGGCGATATTTTTTGCGATGCGGCCGGCCAAATGTTTTTTTTTTTTTTGTAGTTTTTGTTTGTTTGTTCTGTTTGGTCTGTTTGTTTGTTTGTATGGATGGATGGCTGTATCTACGTATGTGCGTACTGTTGCTGCTGCTGCAGTGTGTTTGTGTGTTTATAGGTTTATGTGCTTTGCTTTGAAAATGTGGCAAAAAATGTGGTTTTTTTTTTAATTAAATGGGAAGAAAACTCAACTCTTTGCAAATGTAATGTAATTTATATCCAAAAGATATTTTGTCGTTTATTTATGTTATTATCCGATAATCGATTTTTGCAGATTTTTTTTATTTTATTTAACACGTTAAATTTCTACTGTTCAAGTGTTGTTTTTTTTTTGAAACTTTTAAAAAACTTAAAAAAAAAATTGCATTTAATTTGCGTGTTTGGCAGATACAAAGATACATTTGCAGAGACAAAATTTTTTCACAAATTCATTTTTATTTGCTTGAATTTAATAATATAAATTGTTGCTACTGCAATTGTTTCTCTATTTTTTTTTTAAAATTTCTTTTTCTAAGTAAACGAGTTTCATCAAACTGTATCTGTAAGATAAAAAATTAAATTATATAACAACGTTTGTTTTATTTCCAATTTGAACGCGGCGGCGGCGATTGACGATTTAAGCTTTGACGTACGAATCGCGGAGCTAAGAAAAAAAGATTTCAGTTGACCTCTCGGTCTCGCACGACAGCTGCGGCGGTGGCAGCGTTGGTGACAGCGCTGATGGTGACGGTGCTTCTGCAGACCTGATCGTGTGCATTCCAATGAGTTCACTGCAACAAAAACAACAACAGCAGTAATCACCGCCAACACAAAACTGCTTGCTGATGTTGGTTGGTTGGTTTTTTCTCCTTTTTTTTTTAAATACACTTAAAAATATATTTTGTACATTTTTTGTTGTTGTTGTTTTTGTAATTGCTTACGTTTTTGACGTTGCTGTTTCTTTTTTATTACGTTAGCGTTGCTGTTGTTGTTATTGTTGTTGTTGTTGTACAAAAGAATGTTGTGTATTTAACGTAGTGTTGTTGTAGTATGAGCAAGCGCGCGAGAGAACGTACGAGAGCGTTAAACGCGCGTCAGATACTTTAAAGTATCTGCAAGATACGTACGTACGAGCACACAAACTAACTTTGCAGTTAACTTGTTGAACGAACGAACGAACGAGGAGCGCGCGCACCTACACGCAGTCCTCTACATACACCATATAGTTGTTGTCTATGTGGTGGTGAATTTAATGCTGCTGTTGTTGTTGTTGCTTTTGTTTTTTTTTTTTTTTTTTTGTATGTGTGCGCACGCAACCCGTCGTGGATTTTGATTGAATTTTTTCGATTTTGTAAATTTATCTTTTTTTTTTTTGATTTTTTTCTTTTGTAAATTTAGTGAAGAATTTAAAATTTTTCAGTAAAATTACATCAAAATAAATTTTTTTTCGAAATTTTCATAACTTAATTGCACACGACTTTATTCACACACTATCTGTGCGCTAACTTAAATCTGTGTTTCAGTTTCAAATTTTTTCCTTTGGTTAATGCATGCGTTAAGGTAAAATACCTTATGCCACAAAACTTGATTTAATTTTTTACAAAAAAAACTTGATTTTTCAAAAAAAAAATTATTTTTTGTTAATTTCACAGATTGTCATAACTATGTATCTTTCAAATGAAATTTTTTGCTTGACCCGCTTGTTTTCTTTTTTGTTTAGATATTAATCATTTTACTTGTGTGTTGAAAAACAAAACATTTTTATTTACCGGCGTTAATTGAAGATCGTCACATTTTTACTTAATTTTCTTTTATAAAATTTTTACATTTTTTTTTCTTAAAAAAAAGCTGCTATAATTTTCGTGTGTTTTTTTGTTATAGAGAGATAATAAAGTCTGCTTTGCTCAGCACCGTAAACTAAACTAACTCGTATCTTGAAGTTTTTTCCTGCTCCTACTCTACTAAGCGGCAGCGATTTCTTTTGCACACACAACCAGAGCACATGCGTGTATAGATAGATATGCGTACCCAGTAGAAATTCTAACTCGGCATTTACTTTCAGATAGATTAACGATTCAGTTCTAAGAATTGGGAAAGTAATAAGCCACTTTGTTCAAAAAAAATAAATAGATTTTTATTTCATACATTACTCATATAAAGTAACCTGAGTAATGCTTGAAATCACTGTCAATAAAGCGAAAAGTATTGAAAAAACTCAACAACAAAAATCAGAAAATATCGAATAGTATCAAAAAACTATAATGTTCTGTTCATATAAATAGCGCAAATACTGGTACATGGAAAATTTTTTATTTTCAATATAAGAACTTAACAAAATCTGCATATCAAAAATTGAGGATATTTAATATTTTGTAATGAATCTCTTATTTTGCATGACCGCTTCGCATCTTCGGCTCAATCTCTCCACAAACCTTTCGACAGCTCTCCTTAGGAATGGTTCCATTAAATTGATTAATTTATTTAAGCAACTGAATGCGTTCATTTCTTCTTTTATTAGTTCAATTGGTTCAACGCCTTGCCATGAAAATAAACCTCAAATCATAACTCTGCCTCCAGCATACTTTACTGTTTTCCTGGTGAACCTTGAGTTCAAGGTTTGACTTTTCGGCCGACTAGCGAATGTCTTTCCATCTAACTGTACGCAGTTGATTTATCTTTGTCCCTTCAGTCCAAAATATATTTTTCCAAAACTGTAAATCTTTTTTCCGATGTTCCTTGGCAAAGGACAAACGCTTCATCACGTTTGACAGAAGCGGCTTTTTTCTAGCAATACGAACATATAGATTTACTGCATTGACACGTCTTCCTATTAATTTCTGTGACACGCTAAGCCCATATTCTGCATTCTATGCCAATAAAATGAACCTTCATGCATGATAATTACCCGAAACATAAGGCCAACATTATCAAATCCTGGCTTCAGCAAGAGAAAATAAGTATTTTGGACTGGCCAGTTCAAATTCCAGACCATAATTCGAAAGAAAATTTATGGGGTAATGAATGTATGTAGAGGCAAAACTATGGAATAAGAATATTAAAAATTTTGACGATTGTGGACTGCACCTCAAGAAACTTGGTATTCATTCCTAAGGAGAGGTGTCAAAGGCTTGTGGAGAGCTTGAGCCGAAGATGCGAAGCGGTCATAGAAAATAAGGAACTTAGTACAAAATGTTAACAATACTTAATCGCATTCATCTGCGACAAATAGTTGCTGAGATATAAACAATTTTGCTTTTTCTCATATGAAAGGCGTGTGGTATCGTCCATTTTTTCAACTAACTTTTTCATAAGTACCATTAACATATGATTTAGTTACTTCGATCTAATTCTACTGATAAATTCTTTGGAACATCTATTATTACTGAATCTCATCATTTAACCGATTATAGCATCAGAGCATAAGTCACTCACGACTATAAGTCTTCTAAAAAATGTTAGGTTTTAAGCATTTTTCGATTTTGCGATAAGTATTCGCACACTGTAGACAACAGCGTTTGGGTTCGGGACCAATAATTATTTTTAAGTTACAGTATACTTTAAAGTTGTATGGATAAAGGTTAAACTCTCTGAATCTCTTCCGATTTTTTATGATCCATTGGCCAGAAAGTTATTTTACCTATATTATGTTAAAGATATACAGCAAAAAGTTTGATAAAAAGCTAATGCACCAAATTCTGTTTTTACACGGTCGTTTTTTACACGGTTTTGATTTAACACGTTCTAGAAAAATATATTGATTCCGTTTTTAAACGATTTCCTTCGATTTAGCACTATTAAAAAAAAGCTATTTGATTGAAAATTTAAAGAAAAATATTTTTACTTACCGTAATCTTTTAAAAATTTATTTAGAGAACTCCACTTTCTTTGAAGGACATGGAACTAATCATCTTTTTTCTATTTTGCACGGTTTTTTTACACAGTTTAAAAACACCATATAAAAACAGAGTTGGGTGTAATATATATGGTGTGATATAAGATAAGATATAAACGATTAAAATAAATTTTAGTGTTCATATTGTCAAAGAGCACATATCATATTGAAAAATTTTAAAAACTTCCCAAAATTTATTAAAATGATTTTTCATTTTTTCGGTTGGAATGGGTTAATATCAAAGTGTTTAAGTGTTATATCGTTTTAAAGGGGATGATTGGAGCTTTTTAAATATGTTAATAAAACTGTAGGTTAATAATGAAATTTTTTGGAAAAATAACGGTTTTTTGAAAAAAGATCGGTCTAAATTTGAGAAAAGTCGTAATATCTCAAAAACTACGAGCCGTATTTCAAAAATTTATAAATCAATATTGTAGTTTATTAGATTAGCTTTCATATGACACCCATATATTCGCAATTTCCGATAGCTATATCTCCGAAACCATATTCGAGCGACGCTTTTTGATTTCATATTTATTCTTAGAATTGTGAAGCACATAAGCTTGGCTTGTAATCAATTTCAATTGTGTATTTGTTCCATAAAAAAAAAAATAGGTTTGGGAAAAATATCTCAGAAAAACTGCGTTTACATAGATAAATGACAATATAAAATATTCTTCGCAAATTATTACCAATGTGTAAATTTCCCTATTGGGTCGCTAAAAACTTACACCGATATATATGATTTGGGAATGTTTGAGTGTATCAACAGCGCCTGGCAGCGCAGCGTTTGTATCTTAACAAACACACACTTATGCATTCGCTGCAAATCACTCATTAATTCAGTGATTTAAGATCGGAATGCGCTATTCGACTGATAAAATACAGCAAGTGTATTGGTGAGAATTGCAAAGTGATCGTCGTCGAAAAATGTGATCGAGTATTGCCAGCTTAGCGTTTTTTTTTTTGCCTCAAGTTGATGTACACAAATATTTGACTGAATGGTGAGAGAAAAATTAAAGAGCAATTATTTTTTTTTAGTTTATTTAGGTTCTTAATCATTTTCCAAATTTCATTACGTAGTCTTCTTAATATACTCGCTATAATTTTGGGAACGATAGAATTACTTATAACTAAAACAAAGCATTTGTGCTTTAAAACTGGCATAATCTATGTATATATGGTCGATTCACTTTCTAATAGTAATTGTGCATTTTTCTAACAACTGGCAACATTGTTAATTTCAATAGCTTGAATAAACTGCATAAGCAGAGAGTATGAAAAATCCCAAACTTAGTTTAGCTAGCCATGCTATGTTCATAACAGAGGTTATATTAATTTGTCAAATCCAAATTTGAGAGCGAATTTGAGGCCTTCATAGTTGTCAAAATCTAATACGAAACGTAAACAATTCAATTCGTATGGGTGCATTTTGTATTGAATTTTGACAACACTGAAGCCAGAGAAAGAGAGCATACACTGAGATAATATAACCTCTATTATTGAATCCATGGTTGTAGCCAAGAAGCAAAAATCTTGGTGGTATGAGTGAAATTCCAATATTGTTTACCTGTATTAAAGAGACAGTCGCTGTCGTCGACGTCGACTTCATCGCATTCGTATGAATGTATAAGTATTTAAAATAAAAAATAAATACAATGTGGATCCAAAAACATTGAGCCACAATTTGGAGCCAAACAAAAACAACGAAAACAAAACAAAAAAAAAAAGGAAAAACAAGTTAAAACTTTAAAAACCAAAGCCACACCATAACATGCCATGCCAAAGCCAAGTCCAGCCATGGATACAAGTTAAGCTACAAGAAAAAATGTTTGTTAAAAAAGAAACGAACACAAAAAAAAAAAATAAGTAGAAAGAAAAAAATAAAGTGGAAAAGTGGAAACAGCAGCAGTAAACCCAGCTCAGGGAACGACATCCAACCGAGGAACGAACGAACAAACGAGAGACCAAACGAATTGCTACGATATCGTCACTTGGGCGCATTCCATAGCATAATGTGAGCTTGATTTGCCAGATTTTTATTAAAAAGAACAAAAAAAAGACAATCTATAGACAAATAAACATATACAATATATGTATGTATATTTAGAGTAGTTTTACACTGCGAGAAATATGTATATGAATTTGAAAAATTAACTCAGAGCTGAAGTTTTGTGGCTATATAATTTCAAAGCAAATAAAGCTCTTTCGCTCTTATTTTTAAAAGTGATACAGCCAGTCCAAACTGAATTCCTGAAAATATCCTGACCCCCATGATATGTACTTTATTTTAAAAGTACTTTTTACAACTAAAATTGTATTCATCTGACATTCAAGAGAGTAACAAATAAATAAGAGAGTAAACAATAAATTTTTCCTGAGAAAATCCTATGGGAAAAGAGAGTGCCGCCACGGTATTTACGTCAACTGCCGGTATTCTGTTCACGGCTTTAATGCAAGGATGCACAACTCAAAGCTCGCTTAGTTCTTCCAGCTCTAACAACAATAACAAAAAATATGTAGCTGTTTTTGAGCTCTTTCCGTGATTCGAGCTAAATCATTTGGATTCGTAATCATCGCATGCTTTTTGTTTGTGTAATTTTTGTCTTCAATGCATCAGATTGTTCAGCTCTTGTCGTTACTCAAGTTAAATAATTTCGGTTTGCCGCGTGCTTTTTGTTAGTGTAATTTGGTCTTCAACGAACTTATTTAAGTTAAACAGTTTCAGTTCGCTATCGCTGCATGCTTTTTGTTTGTGTGATTTTTGTTTTTTTCAACTCTATTTTTTTCGCAAAATATTTTTGATGCTTTTGTGTGCATCTCTGACTTAATTTATACTTTTGTCCTCCTTAGTTAATAATAGTCTATGGTAGCGATGGGCAAGTACAGGCACTTTCACCCTCATGGCCCGAACCGTTATTCGACGTACAAACAAGCAACCAAAAGTTCGCGGAATTGCAACACTATGGGCGCACAGGCATTAGCGACGGCACCGCATTATGTTTCGACGAATGTAGCAATTTTTTTTGTCTGTAGTGCAATTTGGTTTTTTTTTTTTGGTGCTGTTGGCGAATTTGGAAATGAAAGCAAAAAACTTTAAAATTTAGTTTGTTGTTGCTTGATGTTGCCCGTTTGCTAGGGTTCCATGCCCACCACTGGTCTATAGAATACAATTTTTACTCATGAATGTTAAAGTTAAGTTTGCTCCAAGGAAAGATAACCCTTTGAAGTTTTTGTTGACGCAGCTATCACTCTGCTGCGAATGATAAACATATTTTGGCTTATTGTTAGGAAAAGTCTTACTTCTCTTTGATCTCAAGGCCAACATGGGCCAAAATATTTTAAAGATTCTGCAAACCCTATCAACTGAACAAATTTATTTTTGAAGAACTCACAAGACAATGCATCTTCTGTCTGAAGTTTGGCATTCTTACTGTCTCAAACGTAGCTTCCAAATTGAAGAGACAAAATCGTAAATAGTGATTTTGAAATCATTCGTACCCGGATAGCAAGAACTACTTTCGCACTACAACAATTACATGGCAACAGCAACAATAACAGCATAGCAACAAGCAATTTGCATGGTTAACAGCTTTTCACGATATGTGCAAAGCAGTACAGCCGGTTAACCACCAAAGTACCGTTATATGATTTGCTTACCCGACATTACTTAGTTATACACCTGGTAGAAATGCACAGAAACAGGGATGACAAGTTGAAAAGTTGAAAATTCCTGGCCTTCTAAAAAAAAAGTATTCCTTCAATTTTCCAATTCCCGGCTATTTCAAGAAATGTTTGAACTCCTACCAGACCCGGTCAATCCTTGGCAACCCTTCGCAATATAAATATTGAAACTTAAACAAGAAAAAATGTTTGTCTAAGCATGCGAATCAACGCCAAGACTTAAGCTCCGTCACAGGAAGACAAACTAAGAACCGAGTTCGAATAAGTTAGCTGAAAATATACAAAAACGTTAATAAGTTGCTTTACTGATTTCTATTATTATTCGCGTAAACGTTGACTCACTTATTCGAGTTATACATTTTAAAAATTCTAGTAGGTATAGACATTACTAAACCTTCTGAGATGTCCTATGTACCACCTTTTTTTTTTAAATCCAAAGAAAAATTTCTCTTCGTGTAAGACAAAACTCCAAGAACTTTAGAATGGAGTAAGTGGAGTGAAGTTGTAGATTCCTATGGAATGAAATGAATGGCTTGGCATGAAGGAGACTGTCTTTGATTTTTTTTTTTCGATTTTGGTTTATTTTTTTTTTTCGTAAGTTAAAAGTACTTTGAAATTTTTTTTTTAAAGGCAGCATTTTTATTTTTGTGTACCTACCATCTTATACAGCAAGAAGGCTGTTGTTTGCTGCTACTTTTGACAACGAGGACGATGTTGATAATAATGATATTGCTGTTGTTGTTGGTAATGGTAATGTTAACGTTTGTAATGATTATTATGATGGTGATAATGACGATCATGGCAACGTCAAGTCAAGTCAATTCTATGCCACAACAAATTCTATATAGAAGATGAAGATGAAGAAGAAGAAGGCAGCCAGCTAGCCAGGCAGGCAGGCGAACAGCAAAGTCAGGCTCCTTCGAACACGCTTGCAATTCTGGGCATATTTTAAAGTAGGCTCCTTCAAGTTTGTTGCTTTTTTTTATATCTTTTCTTAAACTTGAAATTTGTTTTCAAGTTGCTTGTGTTGTAAGTTGCTGTAGCTGCTGCTAAGTCTGTATTATTGGTGATCTACGTGTGTGCATGTGTATTTGTGTAAAATATTGGCGCGCGCTTTTTTATTTGTTGGCCTGTGACGATTAAATGAAAAAAAAAGAAAAGAAAAAAAAACCTAAGCAGATGCTGGCTGGCATGACATGGAATGCAGAGAAAGGGAACAACAACAAACAAACGAAAGATTCACTGGAGAAGCCTGATTTCATGATCTATAAATTTTTGTTGGACTCGAGGAATGTTAATTCTATATTTATGCTGCTTCAGAATGAAAAGAAAGAGAGAAAAAAGAAAGCATTAAGAAGACATTTTAAAGAATTTTGCCGATAAATCAAAACTTTTTTTGAAAACTAATACACTAAGCTACTCGGCTATGGTTGCTCAAATTAGGAGTAAGCATGTTTGTAATATAGGCAGGTAACATAGAAACTAGAAATTGAAGAAAGAGTAGAGCCTCCCCCCCCCCCGTCCTTAAACAACAGCAACTTATTAAAAAATGTAAAATTTAATTCATGGGAAACCCCGCTTATAAGATATTCGTTGAGCTTTTAAAAAAAATCGACTAAGAAAACTGAAACTTTCAAGAAAAAAACAACAACTTTAAGCCTTTGAAGATTTGACTCTAGTCTCACTGGAATAATCTTGGATGCGGCACATCCGTAATATTTTCATGTTCAACACCTCTGGGTAGTGATTTAAACTATCTGTGCGTAAATCAACAGGAGAATCCTTTTCCTTTTGCTGCTGGCTCTTGATGTCGTGAATTATTCGGTCTTTCTGTGAACTTTACCAATACAGCATTGTCAAGTTCGGATTTGAAGTTAAATAATTTCTTAATGTCCTTGCTGCGTATGCCCGCCTGTAGGTTAGCACCTGTGTTGTTGCTTTTACAGTTCATTTCTATGCTTTTATAAAAAATCGGTAGGGTTCCATTGACTGATCTCTATCCTGTGTCCTTTATCTCCACACGAAGCATAGGGTCTCCGCAAAACCCTTCCTTTTTCGAGTGCCTCCAATTTTCTCCAAGAGATAATTTCTTGCTAAATGTAAGCCCCTCTTCTTACACTGTAAGCTTTTACAATTGATACAATTATTGTAAAAGATTGCAAAATTTGAAGCAAGAAAAAAATTCAGAAAAGTTGCAGCGGAAACCTTGGATTTCGGCTAACCATTCTTGCCCACATAATATATAAAAAAATTTTCGAAATCCGGAGATATATATGGAATGATCCATGTCAACCGGATCAGAGCTGTGTCCAAAATTTGGAGAGACCAAGAAAATTGCCCGAATTGAAGCTTAGGACATCTACTTTCAGTTTCCGCCTTTGCGTCTTTGCAAAATCCAATATAGCAGTTCCAATATGGCGGCCGGAAGACGGAGAAAATCCAATACGGTGGCCGATTTTTTGAAAGCCAACCCATTTGCATCAAATTCGGTATACGGGGGTCTTAGGGGTCACTAATCGAAAATCCGAAATCAGATTTTATAAAATCAAGATGGCGGACGTATTTTTTAAAAATCAGCCGATTTGTACCAAATTTGTTATACAGGGGTTTTTAGGTTCACCGATAACGAATCTGAGGCTGTATTTTAAATATTTTTAAATTCAAAATGGCGGATTCAATACTACGGACGTATTGTTTAAAAATCAACTGATTAGCACCAAATTTGGTATACGGGGGTTTCTGGGGTAGCTGAATACGAATCCTAGGTCAGAAATTTAAAATTCTATTGTAGATGGCGGACCCAATATCGCGGAAACTCCATGACCTAATCCAACATATAAAAGCTTTAAAAGCCTTAAATTTCTTTTGGGTTTAGTGACGTAGTGAACTCAAAGTTGAATTTTAAACACAGAAATTTAAAATTCAAGATGGCGGAACCAATATCGCGGAAACTCAATACCCTAATCCAACATATTAGGTCCGCCATCTTGAATTTTAAATTTCTGTGTTTAAAGTTCAACTTTGAGCTCACTGCGTCACTATACCCAAAAGAAATTTAAAGCTTTTATAACTTCCATATGTATTACCTGATAGTCTTAAAGTAATTGTAAATCCCTAGCAGTTTTCTTCTTTTTTTTTTTTTGAATTTATGAGCATGATCTCCCACTGTGTGACGGCTAGCTTGGTAATTGCTATTTGATAATTGGTAATTCTTAAGATTAAAAATCTTTTTTTCAAAAAATTGATCTGTTGCCATTTTACTTGACGCTTAATCTATAAATCTCCTCCTCTACAATTCCGTATACTCACTTTTTTTACGACAAAAAGCCGATTTTTTATATGACCACAATTAGATATAGTATTTATGTAAATTCGAATATCTAATTTACCATTACGTTTTCAAGATTTACACTCAATTAAAATTTTGTTCGTAAATAACGTGATGATGATTTCAAGGTATTTAAGCTTAAAATAATATGCGTTAATATTTGTTGTTCAAATACTATTGTTTACTACACTAAGCCGGGGTTTTTCTAATGCCCAGTGCGTAGAGCAAAACTTCATTACCCACGCTTTAATTTTTTCTTCTTCTTTCTTTTGTTATCATTAAACTTGACGTTGTTGTTGTTGTTTTTTGTTATATTTTGCTGCCATGAATGCCGATGTCGTTGTTGATTCCGCTGCCGCACCCAACTTAAGGTGATTTTTCGATCGTATTTATAATGACATCTGCTAAGCTGTGAGTTGTTGTTATTCGCTCACCCAGTCAAACGACATCATCCACTGAATGCTCGCTCAGCTCAGTCCGTCCTCCCAAAGGCAACTTGGTTGCGTTCGTTAGTAGGCTATCTATCTGTCCGTCTGTCCAGTCATCAAATTTACAACGTTATAGCTTCGAACTGTTTCAGCTTTTTTTTTTGTTGATTTCTAGTCTTTGCAGATACATATTTCGCTAGCCAATCTTTAGTTAAAAAATTGAAAATTTTTAATTAAAAATAGCGATCATAATATCGATGGTAAGCTTTGAAATTATGAGCGCATATAATTTGCAGACATTCAAATTGAAATTGAATAATAAATATTATTATGTCCACTAACATTATTTTTATTTGAGTAAATGCTGTTTACATGCGTCTTAAATAACTTCAGCAAACATTTGTTGGTTAAATTTATCTTAGAGATTATTTGAAGATCATCAGAATTTGAAGTCATGTGCAAAAGGGGAAATAAATTATGTATCGCTTATACCGTGCCACAACATACTTATTGCAAAATTCATGAGAATACTGTTCATTAATTACGTGAGTCAAAATAGGGGGGAGGGGGTCCGGAAAAATCTCACCAAGGGGGAAGAGGGGGTCAAGGAAAACCTCACGTCAACTTTTTAATGCATAGAATTTACATTAAAAATTATATTTTAAATCTGACAGGAGGGAGGGGAGAGGTCTCACCAGATCTCACCATGGGGAGGGTGGAGTTCGAATTTCCAAAAAAAACACCTCACGTAATTAATGGACCGCCCCTAATGTATGTTCCATTATTATGACGGTTAGAGGGTTGCCAAGTTACCGGGATTGACCCGGTCATGCCCGGAATTTCATGTCAAAACATGGAGTCTAATAGGAATTAAAAAATTTCTGAAATAGCAGGGAATTGGACGATTTTTATGACATGAACTTAAACTTTTTTTAACAACCAAAAAAATTAAGGTCATTAAGTTTTTCCAACACCAAAATTTAGCTTTTTATCATTTTATTAATTAATTTTTTAATATTGCTGAGCAAAGAAAATTAAGTTTTTCCCAGAAAAAATTTTAAATTTTTTACCATTTGAGGGAACAATATTGAGAAGGCATCAAACTCAGAAAATGCCATTTTTCTTAGAAGAGGAGTATAACCAGGGTTGCCAAGTGACCACTTTTAACGCGTTAAGTTGTTAATTAAAGGTAAAAGCGTTTAATTGGAGGTAAAACTATTTTTATAGAAAGGTCATCTTAATATTACAGACAAAAAAAAAGTCATCAACTTTTTTGCACTTTAATAATTTTTTTTAGCTTTTTGAGGCCGTTAATTCTTCATTTTCAACTTGGCAACACTGGCTATAGCTAACGTCACCAACTATTTTGGAGCAAAAGGAATAAAAACCGAACTGAAAAAAATTAAACCGAATATTTGAATTCAATAAGTGCTCATTAGTAATGGTGTTTAAATTTAAGGTATCTTTTTAAATTTGCCGCTATTTTTATTTTATAGATACTAGATTACACCGATGTTTTTTCAGCTATGAATTAAATACTTTCCGGTTAGTTAAAATGTATCGCAACACGAGTAAACAACGTTTTTTCATTATTAAAAACTTATTTTAAATATGGTAAAAGTTATTCAGAAGTTGGAAGCAAATTTCGTTCAAAATACGTTAGAGAAAATGCTCCGACAAACCGTAGTGTTCGTTCAAGGGAAAATATTGCATCTGATAGCACAAGTATTGCTGAAAAGCCAAGGACATCAATTTGTCGCCGTTCTCAGTAATTAAACCTCAAAGTAACAACTTTGTTCAATATTTTACACAAAGATCTTCATGTAAAGGAAGATATTGATGTGCAGAATATAAGGTTTCAACAGGACGGTGTAACATGCCAAACTGCAACGGAATTAATCGATATTTTGAAAGAGAAGTAGTTTCTCGAAGAACAGACGTGAATTGAGCACCAAGATCATGTGATTTAACACCATTCTTATAGAGTTTCTTAATGAGTAAAGCTTATGCGGATAAAACTTTTAATACCTCAAAGATAACATCATCGCGAAAATATCACTAATTGAACTATCACAGCGCGATAAAGCTATTCTAAATTTTGATATAACATTGACAGCCTGCCGAGTTAAAAGTGGAGATCACTTGAACGACATTCTTTTTCACTACTAACCGGAATCAATGTACTTGAATTTCCAATGAAAATAAATAAATATTTCACACAATTTATGTCTTTTATTTAAAATTTATAAACGTACCTCAAATTTGAACACCTTTTATATGGACAAAATAGAAAAACAGCTCAAGTTGACTTAAAACAAATGAAGTTAAGGATAATTTAGCTTGAACAATTTTTTTATAAAAATTGAACTCAAATCTATTTGTCTTAAGTCGACTTAAGCTCTCATTCCTTTTTACGACAGATATATAAAACTAGCAATATATTAAAAATCATTATATAAAAACAAAACTATACATTTAAAACTGCCACCATCAAACGTTCATATTTCTATATCCCTCACGCCATGAAATCGATATATAAAAAAGAGCCTTGATAGTTACTAGCGACACTGATGACCATTCTTTGAGAAAGATGACGATGATGATGACCGCTGTGCAATGATGATCGTAAGACCCAAAATAAACGTAAGAATGTGCTCATGCGTTTATTTAATGTTTTCTTTTTTTCATTTTGATCACTTTTTGGCATGCGCAAATGTTTTTCTTTACGCTGCCATCTCGCTTTACAATTTATTTTATTTTTCAACAAAAACACTGAGAGAATAATCTATTAAGATTTTGATAGAGATAAAGTTTCTCACGGATTAAATGAGCAATGGATCAATATTTCAATATATTTGCAGATAATTTAATGATGAGTGGATGATGTGGTCGTGCTAGTATCAGGTCTATTCCCCGACGTGATAAGCAATATCATGGAAGGTGCTCTAGTCCAGCTTTGCTCTTGGGCCACCGGGTGTGGCCAGCAAAAACCAACCTGTTAATGTTCAACACAAAAACCAAAATACCACCATTCATGCTACCTCATAAAAGGATTTCGATGATATTGATGGAATAGTTAAAATGTGAAGTGAATTTGATAGATGGATTGGATGATTTCATTAGAATTGATGAATTCAATAAATGAACTAAAAGATAGCGAAAGGAACTACAACATGAACTCAGTAACATCGACTATTTCGATAAATATTCGCTCCGTGTAAAAGTTGGTGATCTTAGGAACCTTCTTCTTTAGCATCATAGTTGGACTATGCTATTGCTGTGGGCCATTTTGTTGTTGCTATTGTTGTAAGTGGTAGCATAGCTTGGCATGGAATTTGAGATTGCCGGACCACGAATTGGCGTTTTTTTCTTTATTTTGTTGTTGTATTCTTTTATGATCGTTTATGTTGTTGTTTTTATCGCTCCTTGCCTGCTGCTTCATTTCGTGGTTGTTATTGTTGTTGTTGTTGCTATAACTCTTATAGCACAGCAGCTAACTTGCATACGATTGTTGAATGTTTATTTTATTCCCCCACATTTTTTTTTCCTGTTTCTCGTTGGGTTTTTTTTTTTTCTTTTATGATTTTTGTTTTTGGTCGAAATTCTTTTGATTGTTAAGTTTTTGAGCTGCTGCTGCTGCTTATGCATAATTTTTTTTGTATAAATTTTCAACTCATTCTTTGGAATGTTTATAATTCTTTGTTTATGTTTTTGTTGTAGTTTCTATTTTATTAGGTTTTATTTTGCATTTTATGAGCCTATTTGCAAAATAAACGTTGTATATCGAATGGGAAATTCCATTTTTATTGTGAGCTTTTTTTTTTGTTGTTGTTGTCATCAACGTATATTTCAAAGTTAAATACTTGTTTTAGATAAAAGTCATGTTGAAGAATTTTTATTGATATAAATTCTTTGGAATTGTTTTTTGAATTCGATGCCTTCAATAAAATATATTTATTATGTAGGCTGAGCATAAAAAAAATAATAATATTAAAATAAAATTATGCACAGGGTCTTTCTTTCAAAATTCTTTAAAAAAAGAAAAGATACATATGGTATGAGTATACAGCATCTTCCATCGGATTGCTGTCAATAAACTTTGATTCTTTACAAATTACCAAACTTACAAAATTGAACTATTTTTTCCACATTTTTGAGTGTCAGCTTGGAAGCTGTTCAATGTTAGCTGACAGTTACTTTTGTAATTGTAAGATCTACCTTTCATCTTTTGGCTGCTGGAGCACTTATTATGCTGAGAAATATCGAATGGATAATAGAATTCGGATTTTAAATTTCCTAGGTTATGTTAGAGTGGCGGCTTAGCATCTAAGCTAGAAGCCATTAAGTAGCATTGGTGTGCCGTTTTAAAACCACATAAGTGACCCTAGAAAACTGGTAAGAAGATTATCAACAAAATTTTAATTTGGACCCTGGTAACGATAAAAGTTATATCCAGTTAGTCCTGTTGAAATAGTTAAGCAGCGATCCGATTTCAGTTTCGGCCAATTCGCTGAGGATGTTAAAGAAAGCTTATCCTACACATCTGAGTCTAATTCTGGCAAGGGTCGGACAGATGCAGGGAAAGTGCTCAACAGATTCTTTCTCATTTGCATTCAGACAACTGCGGCAATAAGAATTTTTCAGCATGCTTGACGATAGTCCAGTATCCAGTGCAAGTCGTGGTTATTCTCGCGATGTCTTTACGACTTTTGAACAATAGGTCAGTGGTTTTTAAATTATTATATGATGGTCATATTGCTCTGGATGCTCTGCAGGTTTTGCAGGGATCCCCAATTCTTTGCTGCCTCGGAGCGAGAAGACTTTTTTCTCATCATCAAAGGAGGAACCGTGCCTTGCTAATTCGTCAGCCCTTTCATTACCCTCAATGTTCCTGTGGCCTGGAACCCATATGAGTTTTATATCGAGCAGACGTCCTAGCCTAGCTAATTCCATCCTGCATAGTACTACTAATTTAGATTTTAACGTCTCCGAGTTTAAAGCCTTGATGGCAGCCTGGCTATCGGAGAAGATCGCTAGCTTTCGCACATTAATGTCGCCAACTAGCCTACAAGCTAATAAAATAGCAAAGACTTCTGCTTGGAAAACATTAGCTGAGTTGAATAAGCGAAAAGATTGAGAAATTACTGGAACTTTTGAGTAGACCCCCGCACCTATACCACAGTTTATCTTTGACCCATCCTCCCATTGAACCCTCTGTGGAATCTTCTCCTGAAAGTCTTTCTCGAAGTTGAGTGTAGGGCAGGTATATTCTGTTGGAAGATTAGTCAGTTCTTTTGGCAGTTTTTCGAGGATAGAACAATGGCCGTATTGCTTCGCTAAGTCGGATCGCACTTCAAGACGCTGTTGCTTTGATGAAGGTATTAGGGGGTACCAGGTGTAGGAGGACATTGAAGGCTTCCGTGGGCAAGATCTCATTGCCCCCGTCACGCCTACACAAGCAGTCCTTTGTACTCTCGCTAAATTTTTTTAGTTGTAGCCCTTGCTAATGGCTGGCCATCATACTAAGCAGCCATAGCTGTGGATCGGGCGCACTGCTGCTGTTTACATCCAAAGTACCATTCTTGGTTGTAGTCCCCATTTTTTACTAAAAGTTTTTTTGCAGGCATAAAAAGCTTTCAATTTCCTAAGTATTGAAATTTTTTCAAGTCCCTAAGAATGAATGCAATTAAAATTTATCAATGCCAAATTTTGGTTCCTGGAATGGAGTCATCTAATTCAATTATTCTTGTCATATCAATGAAAAATTCCAACTCGCTGGCATTGAAATTTTGAGTAATTTGATTCCCAATGAAAAATGTCCCTAACCAGCTCTGACCATAAATATAAATGCACCATTAGTATCGTACAATAACAAAGGAATTCAAGACAACAAGTTTTGCTATCACACCGTGACCCGTATAGGTTTCGATACATTGGGTCACTTTTTAAATCACAGCATGCCATGTACTGCTCATTAGCTACTGTCTTTAATTCTTAAGATACTGCATACGCTAAATTCAACAGAATTCAAAATTATTTAATTCTGAAGTATCATTCATGTCATTTCTTTTGTCTAGACATGATTTGCTCGGCGTCATGATAACGTCTTGTCTGCATGCACGTTATCCAGTCTAAAAGAATTCATATTTCATTAAGCCAAATGTAATAAAACAACATCTTGGTTCTCTCTTTCTTTTGAAAGGTTTTATGATTGTGAAAATATTTAAAAATTTAATTAAGCTGTCAGCAGTGAGAATATACCAATTTCGAAAGCTTATAAAATTTGAACTTAATAGTAAGTAGGTAGCATACCCAATACAAACGTTCAAATAAAAATATAAAAAAGAATTTTTTTTTTCAATTTGTCGGATAGCAACATCATGATTTAGGTAACTCATAAAGCTGCTTTTAAAAATTTCATTAATATTTCTTCTTTAAAAATGACAAAATTAAAAATAGGTCACATATACAGGGTGCCAAAGTACTACTAAAACTAGTGCATAATAAATTACTTAAAATCTGAAAAATATGAAAAATTTTTTTTAATATTGTTCGTATCGAAATATTACGCTCGAATTCACTATTCCATAATTGGGTAGCTGTTCCATATTTTTTTAAATTTTTTTTAATATTGTTCGTATCGAAATATTACGCTCGAATTCTATTCTATATTGGTATTGTAATTTATGATTAAATTTAGAATACATCAAATTATATGAACATTTCCTACACTTCAAATTATATGAATCTTACCTTACACTAACAATATTTAAAATATTAAAAAAACAAGTAGTTGGTATTCGATATTTAGCATTTCTCTTTGCTATTAGCTGAAAATTTCAAGTTAATGTTTAGAGTTAAAAAACAATTTAACTTACTTAATTTAATAAAAAAGAAACCGAAATAACTTGCCCTGTATAATACAATATGGCACTCAAATATAATCAATGGCATTAATTTCGATTAGTAACATAAAGTTGCCATATATGCTAATTAAAGTTCTACGCCTTCTTTGTTATCTGTACCATAAACTCCACTCTACATTATTAAATTTCTTTCTTTTCTTTATTTGATTAATAACCAAAAATCTTAGAAGAATTTTTGGGGCGACTCGCTTATAATTTATGGTGTTTTTCCATATAGACTAAATTACTTTCTATTTCATAAGAGTCGACCAGCACCTCCTTGGCAGCATTCAAATAAGACTTGGCTTTGGCTAAGTCACCGCCATGTGCAGAGAGCACAGCTAAATTGTTAAGAGCTGCACCATTGCTAGCATCCGATGTAAGGCAAAGTTGTAGGCATCGACGCGTCAGATTAAAGTCACCAGTTGTCTATTGTTGGTGGATATTAACATTAAGTGGTATGGTATGTAGTGGACGATACATCGATATTTTTTGAATAGCAGCAATAAATTCATGAGTAAAAGGAAAGTTTAAGAATTTGTTTAGTATCTAAGAATTTTGTATTTAAATACTTAAAATTTTATATAGTAATGTAAATTTCTTCAATATTTAACAAATAAAGTGCCGTTTTTTATTGGATCAATAAATATATTTTTATAGGAATATTAACAATTATTTATTATTAGCTAAGTCATAGCTTCTAAGCTACTGAACCGAATGAAGCATCCATCACTCTTTTTGTATGACTAAGATTATGAAAAAAAAAGAAAAAAAGAGGGTGGTTGGTGGTAATGGGAAGGTCAAATTTACTTTTCTTTGTCATTTTCGGTTCCAGCGCACCAAAAAACATAGAAATGCACATCCATCTCAATTTTGCATGAAAATTGAAGTTTGATCCCCTTTCTGGGGGTAATGGAAGGGTCGAATTTATTTTTTGCTATAATTTTCGGTTTTAGCATGCCAAGAAACGTAGATACGCACATCCATTTCTACTTTGTATGCTTATTTGAATTTCGACCCCCAAGGGGTTGGTAGCGGGAAAACTGGCAATTGAAACCATTTTTGAAGGTCATATTCTGATTCAGTGACTTCGAAAATATAGGAATAGCAGGGTCTACCCTCTTGGTCACGATTCTTTTTTTCGTGTACCTGTGTTATCTATTAGATTTTAATGAAATTTCTTATGACGTTTGCCCTTGTCGATGGTTTTAGTTCCTATGTCATACTCTCAATGTTTTTCGATACAACGGGATTTTCAACGACTATTTCTATGTTTTTTAATATTTTCATTAATACTTTTGAATTTTTCATGCTTTTCGATGATTTCCGATACTATGCCGTGTTTAATTATTTTTAACTTTTGAATGGTTTTTCATGCTAATCGATACTTTTTGACCATTTTCGACACAATTTTTTACTTTTCGATATTTTTCGATACATTTGGACTTTATGATTTTCCATTGAGTTTGACTTTCTCGATACTTCTACTACTAGGTGCTACTTTTTGACTTTAATTTTCGCATTCAGTGCGACTGTTACTCAATACTTTTCGAATTTTTCGATAATTTTTTTTTATTTTTCAAAACTGTTTGATGCTTTTCCAAATTTTTTTTGATATTTTTCGACTTGAATTAATTTAGCTCAGCTTCTTCGATGTTTTTGATACAAGAATTTTTACGATTTCTTTCGATACTTTGTGATTTTTCATTCAGTTCCACTTTTTCTATACTTCTGGAATTTTTTTCAATACTTTTCTACGTTATGATTTTCTATTCAGTTGGACTTTTTCGGTACTTTTTGATTTTTTTTTCGATACTTTTGACTTTTTTCGATACTTTTTGACTTTATGTTTTTCTGTTCATTGATACTCTTTCGCTACTACATACTTCGAAACGCATCAACTTATTTGATGTTACTCAATACTTTTCGAAACAGTTCCATACTTTTCAATATTGTATGATACTTTTCGACTTGAATCAAATTAGCGATGCTTTTCAACTTCTTCGATGTTTCTGATACTATTGGACTTTTGTGAATTTCTTCGATATTCGCTGATTAGCAATTGTTTTTTTTATAAAGTTTTTTACCCTGATTTTTACCAAAAACCGTTTTGAACACAAGCTCATCGAGAACCTGTGTCAATTTATTGAAGTATTGGTATCATGACAAATATCTAAGGCTCCAAAGGAATCATACTGCTCTGTCAAAGTAAATTAAAATGAATAAAGTGAATTATTAAGGAATTTTCTAAAAAGAAATAACATAAAACTAACAGGTAAAGCAAGTCCTAAAAAGGTTTTGAATTGTACATTTTGAATTTCTAAACTAAAATGTAGTTACATAGGAAGCTCAGTGGATACTTACAATCGCCACAAAGCTAAGATTATACCAAATATCTGCACGTTGTTCGGATGTGCTGGCCATTGACAAGCAGCGTTGAAAACATGGCATTACCAAATCAATTTGTCCACCATAAAGGCAGCATAATGCAATGTTGCAATAAAGCTCTGGCGTGTGTACTCCCAGCGTCAAAATACGTCTGAAACGTGAAAAAATTAAATAAACTTATTAAAAAATTATATCTTCTGAAAATATTAATTAGTTCTCTACAACTAGTTTCACAGCGATGCAACTGTGCTATGTGAAATAAATAAGCGAGAAATTGGAGAGCGAAAACTTCGACAAGATTAGCAAATGAAAAAATTGGCAAATTCAAGGATTACACAAAAATATTCTCGAGTTTTGTATAAATCAGCATCGACAGATATAAGCTACTGATGAAAGCTAGCAGTAATATTTGTTGGGTACAGTTGGAATTTGCAATTTTGTCAGTTCACTCATAATTTTTTTATTATAAAGAAGCAACTAACCTGTAGTACATCAATGCCATTTCCGGATTATTATCGTAGAAATAATTGACAGCAATGCATGCTAAAGCCTCAATGTTAATGGGATTCAATTTGACAACTAAACGATACATTTGAACGGCATCATCTGGCTTTGACATCACCTCAAATAGACGCCCTTGCTCCGTACGGAAAGTCAAATCAAACGGATGCCGATCCACTGCAGTGTTGATCAAATCTAGCGCACGCTGCGGCTGTTCCAAGCGTTGATAGAGACGCGACAATAATAAATACGTATCCGGATGTGCAAATGCTGTTAATGACTTTTGCAGAAATGATTCCGCTTTGCGTGGAAAACGCAACGCTAATAGACAACGACCAATTTGTTGATCCCACCACCAGTCCACATTTGGTAATGGTGTACGACTGGTAGCTCCTGCAGCCTGTTGCTGTTTTCGCTGTCGCTGTGTAGCCACTTCCATGACCGCCATACACAGCGAGTAGGCCTTTTGTATATCGCTTTCATGATAGAAAAGAAATTGAAATAGCGATTTTACGATCATTTGACGTTCGGCATAAATGGTGGGATTTAAACGAGAGGCCTGATAAAGTGGTGCGGTTGCATCGCCTACAGTGAAAGCAGCAGCAGAGGTAGCACGAACACGACTTGCTGTACCACAACGTGAGGCTGGACGACTGCCAAGTGATGATCCGGGACGACTTAGGCCGGTGCCGGGACGTGCCTAAGTTGAAAGAGAAGACAAAAAAAATATTATTAAGTTAAGAGTAATCTTTTAATAACCGTTCCGTTCCATCTATCTCCACTGTTAAACCCACAACAACAACCTTGCACTTACCATACCCGAAGTTGGACGCGCACTTTGCGGACGCAACGCTGTGTTACTACCTCCCGCCAGTAACTGCTCACCACTACGCGTAGCAGCGCTTTTAATCCTGTTGCTACTTGCAGTACCCTGACGCAAAGTACTTGTACTGGGGCGCGGTATGAATGCAGTTTTAATTGATGTTCCTGGCCTTGCAGCGGTGGCAATGCGTTCAAATGCTACTTCCTCGTTTTCTGTTTGGTCCAACGAAAAAGCGCAGCAACAGTAGAAGTAGCAGCAGCAGCAGCGTCATGCAGACAACGGCAGAGTGCAGGATGAAGTTACAAATGCGTAGGACCAGCGTGTAAAGCAAAAGGGAGAAAATATCAAAAAAAAAAAAAAAAAACGAAACAGAAATTGAGTGTTGGAATTTTTGAGGTGATTGGACACAGTGGAATGTGGGCTGTACCACGAGTACCGGGTGTCTGTTTGTAATATGGTCAAATACTCGTAAAAGGAATTTTTGTGAAGTAGCCAAGATATAGGAATGCAGATACATACGTATATACGTATGCATCTGTATTAGGGTGTATTTTTTAAAAATTTTAGTACATAGCTATACCTGTGTAAAATAAGACATTCATTTCCAAAAAATTTTCCGAATACGATTATTTAGAGGTCGCTCAAGGTCGACGCTGCTTTTTCATATGAAAATGTTTAATAGGGAAAGATCGAAAATGAATGTTGGTCATATGCTGGAGCAGCACCACAATGCGGGTGGAGTCGTAAGGACCATTATTTGTGATAATAAAATTTTCAAGAAAATATAAGCAGACCCTGTACAAAAGCGTTTGCTGACACAAGCTCGCATTGAACCAAAAATTTCAGCCATATAGAAATTCGGAACTCTAACTTAAGAAAACTTTTTAAGGAAATACAACCAAATTCGGAATGGCATGAAAATGGTAGACAAAACAGTGGGCAGGCAGAAATCTGAAATCTCTCAAGCGTTGCCGCGATAGGTAGCCAGTTTCTATATATAAAGCGTTGTAATTTTAAATATTTTTTTTTTTTTTTGTACAGCAAAAGAAATACCAGAGAATACGCACCAACACCTCCATCATCATTCGTTTCGAGATCATCGATGAAGACTCTTTGCGTTAGTGCACGCATTTTTAATTGCCAAATTCCTTCCATCATCCAGGTGGGCATAACAGGCTTTTTGCTGTTGCTGCTGCTGTTGTTGTTGTAGCTACTGTTGTTACTGCCACTGCTATTGGTGTTGTTGTAATGTCTTCGTGTTGCCATGCTGCCAGTGCTACTGTTGTTGTTGTTGTTGTTGCTGCTGTATCTGCCATAGCCAATTTTGCTACTGTGTGCCGCAGCACCATACGATGCAACGCCATCATCTGCACTGCCAATGCCAATGCCAACACCACCACCACCACCAGCGCCAACAAAACTAGCGACACCGCCTTCATCGTCAGGATTTGTGGCAAACATTTGGACATTATTTTCGTGACCTGTTTCTAAGATTGCGTTGCACACCTCGGTGCATTTTTCATAATTTCGTCTTCGATACAATGAGACGGCCTTAAAGTAAAGCAACTCCAATGTTGCCTTATGCAATGGGCCATATTTTTCTTGATCTTGCTGTTGCTGTTGCTCTTGTTTTTGTTGCAGTGCTGGCAACGACGTCAACAACATCGTCATTTTGAACTTCTTCGTTCTAGAGAGTCTTAAAAATGATTTTTCTCCTTTCTGGCTTTTGGTATTTTCTGGATTTTTTTGTTTTTATGGAATTTTTCGACCGGATGTTATCTGTCCGTCTGAATGGGATCACAATGACGCTGACGCTGACGCTGACACTGATGTTGTTGATGTTGATGGTGATGATGTTAATGTTGATGATGAGATACAATGTTTTGTTAGAACCGCAAGAAACAAAAGACCAAAAACCAATTTACTATATCTGCTGATTTTTTAATTTCAACCTTGATGAAAATCAAATTTTTTTTGTTCTTTCCACGACGCTGTTTTAATTAAAAAAAATTCACTACTTTGTTGTCTACTTCGTTGTTGAATTGTTGTTACCATGGTAGTCCTTGTTGTTGTGTGCATTGTATTGTGTTTGCCAAAGTCAAGGCTATTTGGGGAGCTGTCAGTTTTGAAGACAGAGTGTGTTTTTTTTAAAAAATATATATTTTGTTTTTCTTTAATAACTACTAAATAGGATAGGCTCATAACTATCGGAGCCTCCAAGAAGAAATTGCGTTTTAATATAAAATAAAGTTTTTTTTGCTCCTCGAAAATAATGTTTTTGCATATTGCCGTATTGATGACGTTTTATGTTTTAAAATTTCATTCACCATACATCAAATTCAATCCGAGGCTTCCAATTTTCCTATTTCTATTTCCATATTTGTGAAATTCACTTACAATCCATATCCGTATATGAAGTCCGTTCCGAGTTCGAAACGGATCCGACAAAGCGGACGATCATTCCCGCTGTTTGGAGGCGAATTGCCCACGATAACGGATTCGAGTCGGATCGTTTTATTTACAAAAAACGAATCCGGAACGGATCCATTTGGTTCACCAAAAGGAGTCCGGAACCGATCCGTATAAGAAGTACGTTCCGAGTCCGTAACGGATCCGTTTTAGTAAAATAAAATGAGTTCGGCTCGCATCCGTTTCATTTTAAAAAACGAGTCCGTAACGGATCCGTTTTCGTTAAAAAAACCATTCCGTAACGGATCCGCTTATGAAGTCCGTTCCGTTCCGGGTCCGTAACGGATCCGCATCCGTTTTTGTGCACACATTGGGAAGGGAGGTGACAGATCCTTTTGCATAAATCTACGCAATTTTTGTTCGGCGGTAGTGTGGACAAAATTTAATATCAGTGTGAAATTTGATTGTATTACCTTAAATAAAACTCTCGCAGTATAGCGTTATGCGTA
Organism: Meiosimyza platycephala; assembly: GCA_963662105.1. Lineage (NCBI taxonomy): Eukaryota > Metazoa > Arthropoda > Insecta > Diptera > Lauxaniidae > Meiosimyza > Meiosimyza platycephala. Next base: position 16,964,196 of record OY759210.1, read on the forward strand.
AGGATTTTATTTGTATGGGCGGTAGGCGTGTACTTCAGCTGTCTATATTCAATCCCACGAGCTGTATTTATAGTCTGCGTACAAAATTTCATGATTTTGACAGATGGACAAGCAAAGAAACATACACAAACCAAAAATATATATGTATACTTTTCTATGCCGGCCACGCCCTTTTCTATGTGTTATAAACGAAAAAGATAAGTGAATATATCCTGTGTGTGGGTTACAAAAAATCAAATTTTTTGGGGAAAAATTAAAGGATTACGTGCAATTTTGTGAGTGGCTTCTCTCTACAGGGTGGTGCGATATGGACCCTTTTGTTTTAAATTTAAATATTTTTATTAACTTTTTTCATAATTTTTCAAACAAGGCTTGGTTAGTTTAATATGGAACATACACAGCGAAGAAAAACCATCGCAAAGCATATCATCAGGTACAATTACACACACTGTGCTGTTTTTTGGTGCGCTGTGTCACCCTAAAGGATCGTTGATACATATTTCTTCGAAAATTATTCGGTGCCGCAGTGATCATCAATGGTGCGCAATATTGAACGGTGCTAAATTATTTTTTGAAGTCAGATGTCTCGAGCCATCAACTATTGAGATTCCAACTGGCGCATTAACAAGCGGTGAATTCTGGGACTCAAGACTCACCCCGAGAAAGGAAGTTCTCCTTAAAATTTTTATTAAATTTATCGGATGTTTCACATCAAGCGGATCACCTTCGCGGCCAAAAAATTGGCTTGATCGATCAAGACGTACGAGGTCTTAAAATGTTTGTCTCATGAAAGGCGGATCCGATATGGTGGCCGGAAGCCGAAGAAAAATCGAGTGTCCAGCAATGAAAGCTTGTAAAAATAAAAATTCACAACCGATCGGGTCGTTTCTTGGCTCAAATTGTAGCTCTTAAAAAGCTTTCACGGTAGGTTGACAGAATCTTAGATGGCGGATCCAATATGGCGATCAAATATTCATTATGGTGGCCAAATTTTAGAAACTCAACCCATTTGCACCAAATTTGATATACGGGAATCTTGGCGGTCACTGATGACGAATCCGATGTTAGATTTAACAAAATAAGGATGGCCGATCCAAGATGGCGGACGTATTTTTTAAAAATTAACCGATTTGTACCAAATTAGTTATACGGGGGTTTTTAGGGACGCCGATTACGAATCTGAGGCTATATTTCAATAACTTTCAAATTTAAAATGGTGGATTCAATATGGCGGACGTATTGTTTAAAAATCAACCGCTTAGCACAAGATTTGATATACGGGGGTTTCTGGGGTCGCTGAATACGAATCCAAGGTCAGAAATTTAAAATTCAAGACAGCAGACCCAATATCGCGGAAACTCAATAATCTTATCCACCATATTGGGTCCACCGTCTTGAATTTTTAATTTCTGACCTTGGATTCATATTAAGCGACTCCAGAAACCCCCATATACCAAATCTTGTGCTGTACAAATGAAATATACACTGACAAAAAAAATATTATAAAACGGAAAGAAAGAGAAAAAAAATGGTTTTTGAAGAAAAAATGTATTTATCTATAGTTTTTTTTTTACTTTTTTGTTTTAACAAAATTCATCCCAAACTGATCATGAGCAACATGATGTTGTGATGATGATGACAATGATGGCATGTCATGAACTTGGCCTTCAGTCAACCGCCGTTGCCACAGTGCAATACAACAAACCACGCATTGCTGATGCTGATGACGTTGAACCACGCGTAACCAGGAATTAAACCCGTTGAGGTTTGCTTTTGTTGTTGTATTTCCTTGATGATTCTTTTTCTTATTTTGGGCCATCTAGGTTTTTGGAATGTGAAGCGTAAAAGAATTAAATTACGAAGGAAGCAGCATGCGATCATCACGAAAACATTTTTAGGAAACGTAGCAGCAGCAGCAGCAACAGCAGATGTGCTGGAAAGCTTGAGGAGATTTAAAGAAACATTTTAAATTCTTTTGCTTGGGCTGGGTTGGATTTTTTTGCTTTTTTTTTTTATGTAGCACCAGCATAACTCATAAAAATATTTGCGCGCATTTCTGCGACTTGATTCCTGAGTAGATATTCAAGTTTTTCGTTTTCGTCTCTTTTATTTTTCCATCTTTTTCTTTCGTCCGTTTTTGATTTTATAGGAATTTAGGCCTGAAGGCAATTTGAGGGTCGTATGGTCAGTAAAGGTACAAGAAGTGATTTTGTTGCTTTTGTTTACAGTGGGACATGTGTAATGATTATAAGTAGTGGGGATTTTGGAAAATTTATGATAATTTGAAAATGTTAGTTGAGTATAAGCAGCAGCGCTGTAAAAAATCATTTAGTTAAAAAGCAATGGACAGAGCTTTAAAAAAAGTGCTTTCCTGGTAAGAGAAAAAAAGTTGGTTATTCGAACACACTTTAGAAATTAAGCTTGATGTTAAGCCAAAATAAAATTACAAACTGGAAAAAAAATCTAGTGAACCGATATAATCAGAAAGTTATCCAGTATCAAAAAAGCACAAATGTGTCAAATAGTATCGAGAAACTTTGAAAAAGTTGGAATGAATCGAAAAGTATCAAATATTAGAGAAAACTCTATACTCTCTATAGAGGATGTCACGTCTACCAAGTTCTTGTACAGACTTTTTTCGGATCATCGAGAAGAATCCAATCCTTAAATTCGAGATTTGTTGGAAAAAGTCCAATTTTCAGGGGAATATTTTTTGCCTATTATTCGGAGCAGTTTCTCTCGCTTCAAGAACTTTTTCTTGATATGCGAACTACCACCACAATTTTTATTTTCCAGAAAAGTGGCCTCAAAAACGTTATCTACTGCAATTATATACCACAACGTAAAACTAATCATCTACCGATATTAATAGCATTTCATAGAAAATGCTCTTAGTAATTTAAGTTAATTAAGTTTCAAATACTTCATAAGTAAATCGATTGTATATTTTATTTGAGATTTAATTGTTTCATAGAAATTGCAAAACAGCAGCAGCATCCACTACACAGATAATGAAGTTTATTTGTTGTTGCTGCTATTTGTTTTTTTTTTTTGTTTTTTTTGTTTTTTTTTTTTTTTGTTTTTAGCTAACTTCCATCTGTCTCAGTAGTACTCAGTAGTATTTTGCATATGTTTCATTGTATCTGGATACCACATTATGACAAAACACCTCCCAGTTCAAAGCGCTGACAACTTTGTTAACGTCAGCTGAAATATTGTCAAAGCAAAACCATTGTATAGTCAAATTCGAATTCGCAATTGAAATGCAATAGCCAGAATTCAATTTCCTACAGCAACAACAACAACAAAAACAAACAACAGCACCGTAGCAAGAGCAAACTTAAATGCTAAACAATTTAAATAGAACAGATTTCACAATAGCGAAATGAAAGAAAATGTTTCACAAAACAGACAATAAAAAATATGCTATACTCATACTCGTATGAATCGTTCATTTCAAAAACAGCATAAGTCAAACATATGTGGTTTTATGGAAATCAATAAAAATTACATAAAATATAAATTACAATTAATTTTTTAATGTAATTTGTTGAATTCAATATAACCGTTTCAGACTAAGAGACCTTAACATTACAAACAATCGTTTTCTGTCGCCCTAGGTAATGTACTTAAAAAAATAAAAAGTCCTCCAGTTCCTACAAAACATTCACAAATCCGCACAAAATCTTACAATGTTGGGGGCCCCGGACTACAGCCCACTTTAGCCCTACCTGAATCCGTCGCTGTTATAAGGAGACTTCCATTAATTACGTGAGTCAAAATACGGGGAGGGGGATCCAGAAAAATCTCACCAAATCTCACCAAGGGGGATGAAGGGGTCAATTAAAATCTCACGTCAAGTTTTTAATGCAGAGAATTTACATTATTATAGCAGATAAAAGATTGTATCATATTAATTATTTAAAAATTATAATTTAAATCTCACGGGAGGAGAAGATCTCATCAAATCTCACCAAGGGGGGGTGGGGTCCGAATTTTCAAAAAAAAAACACCTCACGTAATTAACGGACGTCCCCTAAGGCATCTAAGTCAATTCAGTCTGACCTCTATGATACTGACGATCATTTTCACAATTTTATCGTTCGTTCGGCAATTTTATCTCGAAACGCTGACGGGCAGATTCGTGCTCAACGACCCCAAATTACCCTGAGTTGACATTAGTGGATTTTCTTCGAATTTCACTGTACAAATTGTATTATTTGAATAGAAAAATGTATTTGTTTTTATACGATACACTCAGGGTATATTCACTTTGTTATTTCATTTGTAAAGCATAGAAAAGGGCGTGGTAGGTATAAAAAAATTTATATATTCTTGAACAGCGATACTACCTGAGTTGGTCAAGCCATGTACGTCTTTCTATCATTTGGGGACGTTTATTAATTACGTGAGGTATTTTTTTGATAATTCGGACTCCCACCTCCCCTTGGTGAAATTTGGTGAGATCTCGCGGGACTCCTCCCCTCCCTTCCGTGAGACTTAAATTATAATTTTTAATGTAAATTGTATGAATTTAGAAGTTGACGTGATGTTTTCCTTCATCCCCTTTTCCCCCTTTTCCTCCCCCATATTTTGACTCACGTAATTAATGGACGTCCCCTTTCGTAATTTTATCTGCCTGTCTGTGGAAATCACGATTGCGGAATGCTTTGGCCTAGCACCAGAAGAAATTGGACACATTTTGAATAGAGGGCGTGGCACCTAATATAAAGTAAAACCTTAAAACGTTATACTGAAGGAGTTATTTAAGGTAGTGCAACCAAAGTCTACGCTAATGCTAGGCATGGTTCGTACAAGCTCTACCCGAAAATTGAATAAATTTCGACAAGAGGGCGTGGCAACCCTTATTTAAACAAACAATTCAAAACTTTATTCTAAGAAGTTGTGAAACTAAATTGCACAAATATAAGAAATAGTTTGGTCTAGGAACAGACAAAAAATGGGCGCGTTTTAGATTGACGGCGTGGCACCTCCAATTCAAGCATAATCTTGAAAATGCTATACAGAGAACTATTCGAAATTTAAGTATATGTTGCCAAATTTAAACCATACAACATATAGCATGCTGGAAAAAATACCCTTTCAATAAAAATGTAAGACTTACACGCCATACTGTGTATATGATGTAGGGTATTTAATTTTCGGTGAAGCCGAACTTATAATACCATCAAAATCATAATATAATAATATTTTTTATACAAAGTTGCCTGCAAATAAATTAATTTGTCGAAAATGATTCATTTGAATTTAAAATTCGGCTACTCTTTTGTCATGTGCCCACTCAAATATTAAAATTTGTATGGTTTCATCAAATATGGGCAAAAGCTTTTATCACTGATACTTTCAAGCCATTTACAGAGCGCTTCTATTATTTTCTATTCATTATAAATAAAAAAATAAAAATTTTTATTCTTTTAATTTATAGCCAACAAAACGAGCACGAATTGAATAGTTGAAAACCGGCATTTTTCCGCAGTTTCTCATGCCATTAGTTTGCGTCAACATTAACTGTTGTATATCATTGTCTAGTGAGATAATACCAAGGTTTATGTAACATCCCATTCAAATGAAGGTGTGTCCAGTTGACTTAGTTTTTTTTTTTTTTTTTGTTTAGACCGTGTACCGGTATATAATCGTACATACGTAGGTTTGTGTAATCTAATCTATTCTAATGATAAATACGACGAGTATTACAAAATGCATGTTAATGTATTTTCAAGTTATTAGTTGGCTTTTGCAATGTTTTGATTTTTATGTAAAGAAAATATCCATCGGTACACATTGTAAATCAATTTAAATATTGTTTTTAGCTTATGCTATAAATGGCATAGATTCACTCATATTTATAATATCGCAGCGCACTATGGGACCAAGCATATTTTTAGCTGGTAAAAAGTATGAAAAGTGACTCATTTGTATAGATCAGCGGTGGGCAAGGAAATCTAGCAAAAGGGCGCAACAACAAAAAACAAAATTTTAAAGTTTTTTGCTTTCATTTCCAAGTTCGCCAACAGCACAAAAAAAACCAAATTGCACTAAAAACAAAAATAATTGCTACATTCGTCGAGACATAATGCGGCACCGTCGCTAATGCCTTTGTGTGTGGTTTTTGTTTTTATTTGAACTCAAGTGCGTCGATAGCGTTGAAATTCTGCGAATTCATTTTTGGTTGCTTGTGCGTCGAATAACGGTTTGGAGCATGAGGGCGGAAAGTGCCACTACGTGCCCATCGGTGGTGTAGATGATCAATCGCAAACACCATGTCAAAAATTAATTTAATAAAACAATTTTGAAGCATATCATATGAGAGAAAACGTGAAGGCGTTATAATTAAGTACTTATGGCAGTTATGAACTTGAAATCGTACTTACGCTTATAAGTATCCAGTTTGGTCATAAATAAAGTCCAACATTTTTTACTTCGCTTAACTTTTAACAAAAATACCACTGTTTATAAAGAATAATATTTAAGAGATATTATTCAGTGTCTTGAAGTTTTTGTTTGTATGGGAGATGCCACGCCCTTGTCCGAAATTTCCAAACTTTTCCTTCAGAACTTCTTAAAGTTATTCATAGTATTTTTGAGAAATTTAGTTGCATTGGGGGCCGTCCATTAATTACGTGAGTCAAAATAGGTAGGGAGGGGGTCCGGCAAAATCTCACCAAATCTCACCAAGGGGGGGCAGGGGGTCAACGAAAACCTTAATGCAGAGAATTTACATTATGATAGCAGATAACAGATTGTATCATATCAATTATTTAAAAATTATAATTTAAACCTCACGGGAGAGAGGGGAGGGGTCCCGCCAGATCTCACCAAGGGGAGAGGGGAGTTTGAATTTTCAAAAAAACACCTCACGTAATTAATGGACGGCTCCTTACATCAAGTCTCAATATAGCGTTTCAAATTTTTTACTTGTCTGGGCGGTAGGCGTGTCCCTCTGTTTAGGGTATGAAAACTCCGCTTGAACAGACAGCACATCACAATTAAAAGGTAACGATTAAATATTAAAGATGTTCCGAACACCATAATCCAGTCATTTCCTTCATCCTAAACTGTGAAATCTGGTTAAGCGGTACATGGATAAGTGGGAAACCTCTACTAGTGAGACTCACTTCAAGGTCCCAGCACTTTCGCATGAAAATACCGCTATTACTGGAATTATTAAATCTTTATATCTGAGATTTCATTTCTGAAGTTTTTGTGCGTTTTCGTCTCTATAACATGGGCTTTTCCCTCTATAACTGGGACCATTTAGAAATAACCTCTATAAAAGGGAAATAATATTAATCTGCGTGTATAATTTGTTATTTTAAATTTGAATATGCACGTTTTATCGGTCTGAGTATGGTTATTTGGGAAACTGTGTAAATGGGAAACCTCTTTAATTGAGACAAAAATGTTGGTTCCTTGGTGATCTCAGTTATCCAGGTTTCACTGTATATGTGTTTATTTTTATCCTAGGAGTCACATCATCGTAAAATGTCAATAGGTAAAAAAATATCACTGACTGCATTCTGTGACAACACATGTCTACACAGCAAGATCCATTGATTTTCATAGATATTTTGCTAATAAAATATGATGAGACGGAATCTATTAAAAGCAGGGGGCTAAAAACAATTAATCAAATTTTTAAATTTTAGCTAGCAAAGGAATAAACCATCCCTATAGTGCAGTGTTTATAAAACAAATTTTACAATTTTATCAGTGACAAATATTTGTTGGTTGCATTCTTCTATGATGAGTTCATATGTATTTGTTGTTGTAGTAAATTTTATTGTGGTTGCTGCCTTCAGTTGTCAGTTGTTGTTGTTGCTGTCGCCAGTTGAATTTAAAATAACAATTTTTTTTCTTTGTCTTTATTTCGTTAACTTAAATATTTATCAACTTTATTTGCTGTGATAAAAAAATGTATGACTATATTGCTACTGTGATTAGGGTAGGGTTGATTTTGCTATTTGATACTTTTCGTTTATGATAATAATTCCCTTACAAAATCTTACGAAATAAATAAAATAAATCATTTTTATGTCATCCAAGCTTACATATTTTGCATGGAAAATAGACATCCCACTAATTTTCATCGGACTTGAAGACAATTTTTCCTACGAACCCATTTCTGTATGATTCGGAAAAGTTTAAAGTTACACGTATTCATTCATATGATAATATGGTTCATTCAGCTGCGATCGTAATGGACAAATCTATTATTCAATATCAACAAACGCGGCATTCATCTTTCGGAACAAGGGTTCCTCAGAAAGCAAGGCCTTATATCCAAACCACCATACAAAAATTTTCCATAGCCTCTTCAATCATCTGCATTTTCAATCTGCATTCATTTATTATCATATCATTGGAACGCAGTGCCTTGTGATTAAGTTTTAAGTATCGATACTTTTCACAAGTTACCTGTTTTTAATTTTTTTTTTTTTCTGCTATAAGCTGTTAAGTAGTTCTATAAATTGTACGCATCTTTAAAGTGTGTTGGCATTTTTATCACATACCATGTACAAATATACATACATACGTAGACACTGTATATTCAATGATATTATCCGTTCATCAGTTTAGGAAAATTTTTGCATATTTGTAATAATAAGAATTTTATTATTTATTTGATATCATTATTGAAGAATTTGCATATTTCTCTACTTTTAAAATGCATTAGCATGATGGTGATAAACAAACTTTGCTGATTAAATCTGTGGATCAACAAACAAATTTGAACAGACTTCGCCTATTTTGCTGTAATAAGATATGCGGTATGCGTCAGATCAGTTGAGAAGTTCTTGTTTACAAATGTGCTGATTTTTCTTATATATTTGGTTTATTTATTTTAATCGGAAAAAGTTTTATTATCTCTTAGTAACATTTTTTTTAAATTTTTATTGGATTTTAACAACTTCCTTGAAGTCCAGGACCATCTATTGTATAACTACTGCACTGAAGTGTAGTAAGTGCTGGCCTTAGTAGGCCGAACGTCGAACAATGTTGAAATAGTCCATAATTTCTAATATTGTTGGAGTATATCGAAAAAGTTCATATATGCCCAAAAAAAGTCAAATAAATGTCCAATACGAGGTCCCTTTTCCAACTGGGTTGTTTTGACAGCTGTCATGTGTTATAGAGTCCTTCAACATCATTTTGGTCGTTATGAGCGTCCAACTGTGCGCACTATTCGTAACATCATCACCAAATTTTGAACCAATTTTACACTATTGGACATTCATCATTCAACCATACTGCCCGTAATTTTGAGAATATTTCTGCAGTAGCAGATAGTGTTGGTGAAGACCGTGAACAATCGATTCGTCGCCGATCTCAGACTTTGGGCAACTCTTATGGATCATTGTGGCGTGATCTTGGTCTGAAGGCTTATAAAATACAGCTCGTACAAAAATTGAAGCCGGCTAATATTGGTGTACGTTTTAACTTCGGTTTATGGGCCTTACAACAACTTCAAATTGATCCATTCTTTTATCGTAAAATTGTGTTTAGCGATGAAGCTCATTTCTGGTTGAACGGCTACGTTAACAAGCAAAATTGCCGTATTTGGGTCGATGAACAACCAGAAGCAATCCAAAAGCTTCCAATGTATTCCGATAAATGTACTGTTTGGTGTAGTTTATGGGCAGGAGGCATCATCGGACCGTATTTCTTCAAAAATGCGGATGGAGCCAGTGTTACGGTCAATGGTGCTCGCTACAGAGCAATGATCAATGAGTTTTTGTTGTCAAAAATTCAGTATATTGGTGTAGCCGACTTCTGGCTTCAACAGGGTGGCGCAACATGTCATACAGCTGGAGAAACAATCGCTTTTTTGAGGGCAACGTTCGATGTTAATTGGCCATGTGATTAATTGGTCATGTGATTTGACGTCATTGGATTACTTTCTTTAAGGATATGTTAAACCACTTGTTTATGTCGACAAACCCGAAACTATTGACGCATTGGAAACCAACATAACTCGTGTTATTCAAAGAATACCGGCCGATATGCTCGAAAGAGTTGTCGAATATTGTAGCCACAGAATGGACCATTTAAGAACTAGTTGTGGGCAACATTTGAACGAAATAATTTTAAACATTGAGTTATAGGAACCGAACTGTCGTTCCAAACAAAGATTTGCATCAATACATTGATTTTTATGTATTTTATTTAGAAAACAAAGTAGGAAGCTCTTATTGGATTACCCTTTATTATTGAAAAATTTTGGATAAAACCGCGAAATGATGAATAAATAATGTCGAAAAGTCGACAAATGTCGAAAAATCGAATAATGTTGAAAAAGTCTATTAATGCCGAAAAATTTCGAAGAAGCCAATAAATGTCGATAAGTGTCGAGAAACTTTAAAAACTCGAAAAATTTAGAGAAGTCAAAATATATCTAATAATATCGAAGAAATTGATGTACATATACTGAAGAATATCGAAAAATTTTGAATGTATCGATATTTGAAGAGCTGAGATGCAAAAAGTTTTTCCCTTCACAAACTTTTGATTGCAAAAACATTTCTGATAAATTCTTTTTCTCAAAACCCGCCAAGTCCATATTTCTGAAAATCAAAACCCGTCAAGTCCAATTTTTCATTAAAAAAGATTCGGCTTTCATAAATAGCTTTTACTATTATTATTTTTCAAAATCCACCAAGTCCCGAGGTTTCACTTTCAAAATCCACCAAGTCCAATTTTTAATATCAAAACCCGCCAAGTCCACATTTTTTGTTTCAAACCCGCAAAAGCATGTAATATGCGATTGATGTTGACGACTTTTTCGATATTTATACTTAGATAAATTTCAATTTATCTCGATAAAATCCAATACTTTTCGATTTTTTGAAAACTTTTTCGATATTCATTAATGCTCCTTGTTGACTTTTTCAATACCATGTACTTGTGTGTTTTTGTAGTGATTTTTATTATACTTAAATGCACAAAGCTAAGATTTAATTTTCACTTCTGTTGTGTAATTCAATTACACTCTTTCTTATTGTTTTCTGTTCCAGAATTGTAGCCGGCAAACGTTTTAGAGCTCTTTCAAAAAATTAATTTTTTTAAATATGTATTCGTCTCTAATAATATTATAGAAGATGATTAAGCCATTCAAAGAAAATTTTTCCCTTGATCTAACCAGTAACCTAGAATTCTAATTTTTCTGATGTACCTACGGCATTATCGACCAGTACCAGTAGCTCTTGTTTTTCATGATATTTGTCACAGTTGTAATGCATTTGGCGCATTGTTTGTTCTATCGATATTTCTCATTTGTTTTTGTGACTACACACATCATTTTCTTTGACGACAGCAACAGCATAAAATTTTAATATTTGCGAATTGTTTTTTTTTTTTTTTTTTGGTCACACTATGCCAATATTACGACGAGCAACAAAAACACTAAATATATTGTACTAAAATGAACAACAAATAACACTTTGACGTTTACAATTTTGAAATATCATAGGTGAACGATTAGTTACAGCAATAAATTTGTGTGTGTTTTGAATACTTAGGTTTCATCAATGGAAAAAAAAGAGCCAAAAAATACACCGATAAAATTGTGGGGGGAAAAATTTAATAACCTAATTGTAAAATTCGTCAGACCTACTAATTAGTGCATCTACTACACGTGCGCCAATGTTTTTTTACAGTGACGAACATATAGGTCAAACATAGCAAATTGCATGTTAGCTGGTTAGGCGCGAAAAAAACAAATCTGACATTTCCGACGATTTTCACTACGCTTTATTTTTTTGCGTTTCAGGAATTTTTATATGCATGAAGTTTTAAATCTATGTATGACTACTTTTTAAAATTTCACGAATAGAAAAATGACTAATGCATGTGAGTTTAGTTGGATTATGTGTGCTATATTGGCTCCATATAAATTATTTTGCAAATACTCAAGGAATTGTTTAAAGATAAACACAATTCTTTAATCCTAATGGGTTGGTATAAGCAGCTTACTACAATTTAATAAATTGTAACATTGATGCTTCACCACGCCGTTTTTATTTCTAATGAAATGCTTAATGTGTGCTTTTGCGCCCAAAAGTACTCATACAATAAAGAGTTAACAGACGCCCAAAAGTTGTTCCTGGGTGTTTTTTTTTTGGCAATTCTTCCTAGTGAAAGATTTTCCAAAAAAATTAATTACACAGGTTTACAAAAAAAAAAAGTTGCTGTCTCTTTGACCAGACCATATTTTTCCTAAGTAATTTAATGCCCTGAACTCGAATTTGCGGTCTACATATCCCTATCACGTCAAGATTAAAGTAATTTCAAGTTCAAATTGAGAATAATGCAATATATACCCGCGGTTTATTACAGCAGTTGTAGATGCCTTTAACCCAAATTACAGATTTGAAAGTCGTAACCATTATACTGGGGCAACAAACTGGTTATACCAAATTTCCATGTTTCTTATGCGAATTGACAGTAGGGCTCGTAAGGAGCATTATAAAAAAATCTTGACGTGATAGAGCTCAAATTCGAGTTCAGGGCATCAATATACCTAGGAATGGACAGCAACTTTTTTTTTTGCAAACCAGTTTTATTTTTTTGGCGATTATGTACTTGGGCATTTTTTGAAAGGCAGTAAATTCACCATTTTCACTTGGCAACCCTAGTTGTTCACAATTGCCCAAAATATGAAATTATTTTTGGGTGATTGCTCATTAGCCAATTGTTCAATATACGTAATTACACGAAATTTTGGGCGTTTGTCAGTCTGTGATTAAGGAAAAACCAAACAAAATAACTGAATGAAATTTGCTACACAAGCTATAACTTCAAACACAGCTCGTCGTACTCAAAATGGTCGAAATCGGTTAGGAAAGAATAAATACTAAAGCAAACACTAAATAAGAAATAGTCGAATTTCGACAAGAGGACGTGCACCTCCCATACAAGCAAGGTTTACTAAATTCTGTACTAAAATTGTTTAAGGTAATGAAACCAAATTTCACACAAATATTAGGAATGGTTCGAAACAGCTGTAGACAAGAATATGCCAAATATGGGAGTGACTTATAGAAACAAAAACTTGAAAACTCCATACAGGAAATGATCCGCATAAGCTCCGGATAAAAAAAAGTGGGCGTACCAATTAAGTTTTAAAAAGTACTGCAGTGTAGAATATGTCAATTTCGCCCTAGCGGAAGATTACACCTTGGCTAGTTAGAGTTGGTTTGAAAGAAAAATTAATAGTTTTTTTTGTAAATAAATCTATATAATTTTAATTTTATATAATTAATTTTTATCCCAAGGAGATGGTTCCAACCTTATGATCTTCGCTGACTACGCCACTATCAGTAACATAGCTCTTAATCATCAAAAAAATTCAATAACTAAGTTTCCTTTATGTTACACATAACATATGTATTTGTATCCAATGAATATTAAAGAGCTAAAAGATATTTACCGAAAGTTTAAATGAAGCGGTAAACATATAAATGAAAATATAAACAAACCTAAAAGTAACTATTTTTTGTAGGTGTTTTACTTTTTTTCGACGAGGTGGGTAAACAATTTGAAGAAGAAGAAAAAAAGCCAAATGAATGTCAACCATTGTTCTCTGATTACCATGTAAATGAAGCTTGTAGATGTTGATTCTGTTATTCAGTTACCCAGCTACTGGTCTTGGTATTGTGTAAATATAACACATTATAAATTATGTTCCAATGGGGGGGGGGGGGGGTTGCTGTTGAAAGTTATGTGTTTATATTACATCTGTGGAACTTGTTTAAATACATAAACGAGAAACATGTGATATGGGCCCTCTTAAGAGACTTGAACGAAAACAAGAGCATCGCTCAAAAAAAACTTAATCAAATAAAATGCGTGTGATTTTCACTGATACATACGATTATCTTTGAAATATTTAGGTTTTCTCAACAAACCATATTATTATACAAAATTCATATTGTTACTTCGGGCAACTACCTAAAAGATATCTCAATCTATGCTATATATATTTACATATTTAAATGGAATCAATCATGTCAAAGAGGGACTAAGCTCATTCCGTAAATCAGCACAAATTTCATCAAAACAATGTTTGATGAGTTATATATGTATGTCTAAAAATTTCGATAAATGTTGAAAAGTCGAAGTATGTAGACCAAATACATTTCAAACCATGCAGTCGGACTGACTTGAAATTGCGGAACTGCTTGCCGATTAAATATGTTGTTTTTCAAAGGAAATAAGGGAAAATGTATTCCCTCGATTTGATTGAAAAAATTTTTTTTACGAAGTTATGTCCATTTAAAGAGTTTTAGTGTCGAAACTTGAAAAACCGCTGAAAATTTTTTTAAAAAATATGGTACATAGTGCATTTTCATCCAAATCAAAATAATTAATTTCTGTCTTTTGATTCTAATAGAACTTCTGATTCTCTGTCAGAATCTTTAAGAAATTTTGAAAAATGTGGAAAATTGGCGCTTTTCATGAAAAAAAAACAAGGCTGATTTTCTCCAAAACTCTAATTTTTTTACGCTTAAAATTATACTGTGGATTTGTATTAATATGATAGAGAAATGATATGAGTTTAATGCTTGTTAAAACACATTTGAGGTCAGGAGACTTTTTTTTCCAAAATTGAAATGTCAATTTTTATTTTTCATCATTGCCAAGCCACTCTACGGTACTATTTTCAAAGCAAATAACAAAAACAACATTCCAAATTACTTTCTGCAAATCGTGCTTGCATTCTGCATACTTTTTTTTACAGTTATTTTCGTAATAACTTTTTATCATCGGAAATATATAAAAACATTATATGCACATATAGCTTTTTCGCTGACAAAGTCAAGCAAACAAAACATTCAAAACCCACATAAGTACGATTTTACCGACAAAGTACGTAAATTTTATGGATAAGTTAGGTAAATTTTACAGGCAAAGTACGTAAATTTTACAGACAAGATAGGTATATCGTGATATCATCAGTACCTAAGCTTTGTTAGCCAACGTTTAAGAGTCTGCAAGCATACTATATTTTATTTCTTGCATTAACCAGTTAAGAATCATAAGTTGAAAATCTAACAAGTTTTTTTTACTATGTATTTATTACGGTTACGTTATAAATTTTGTAGTTAATTTGTGAGAAAATATTGAAGTGTTCTGAGCGTGCATATTAAAAGAGCTTTGCAGCTCCCCCATGCAACGTAAAGAGTTGAAGGACACAAGAAAATGGCTAAAAAATGTCTTCGTATACAATATTGGGCTAGGAAGAAACTTTCTTTACTTAAAGTTTAAAAAATATATCAAAATATTCACATTTAGGAGAACAGTCAATCACATAAAATATTCTCATCAAGTTGATATCTCAAATGTTTCTCCCATCGTCATTAACCCATTTTTTTCATTTTAACACACCTAGTTAAATTTCAACATGTACGATATTTGAATCATGTATCGCACACGTCATTGGCACGATTAACTCATATCATATTAATTTATAAAAAATTACTGTATTAAATATTTCTTATAGCGCATTCACTTACGATATAAAGAAATATTTTGAAATTATATATAAAAAAATGAAGTATCATAAAGGTACAAGAAAATAAACGACCCCAATCGTACGCACCCCACAACTGGAACTCAATTGCAAACAAATGTTTATTCTTCTTTTCATATACATTGTATATAGCAACAATTAGCGGCTGTTTTTCTGTAATTTTAGCTATTTTATATGGTTGTTATTGTTGCTGTTTTGACATTTTAAGCCTTATCTTCAAAGTGAGTAACCATGACCAATAAATTGAATTAGCGTTTTTTTTTTTTTTTTTTTTTTTGCTCAAATTATATCAACAGCTATTTTTTATATTGCGTACCCTATGTTTTCATTATCGTGTTGTATTACAAATTTTTATTAAATAGCATTGTTGACAAGTTAATCATTGGATAAAAATGTTACTTGTGAAATACAAAAAAAAAAAAAAAAGAAACAAATAATTGAAAGTGTTATCTTTGGCAAGGTCGAATCATATATACCCTACTCTGTTTTGACATCACTTTAGAGAAAATATTTTAAATGGAACAATTTATGGAAATGGAAGCAAATTTACTTTTTTGCCCAGAGAAAAGAAAGAATGAGCAAAATAATTCGTTTTTTAAATAGTTGAAAAATAAGGAAGGGTCGAAAAATAATGAAACGATCCATAAAAGTCGATAAAATTCTTATTTCCTTAGGAAAAATCGTTAATATTAGATATTTTTCTTACGAAAGATGATATATAATTGAATTTAGTGTTAATCTTAGAAAACTTGAACATAGAAGCTAATCTCAGTGATGAAATATCTTAATATTTTTTTGGAATAAAATTTGTCCCAAGGATAAGACACAATCAATCGAATTTTCTGGCGAGTTTTTCTTTGATTTTCGAACTTTTTATAATACATTTTAAAGTGGTTCAGTGTACAAAACTCTAAAATTCGTCTCTGTATGTATCATGTTTAATATTAGGTTTTATACTTCAAGCATTTTATCGTAGGTCTTCAACTTAACGTTTATGTAACCAAACTAAATACAAAGACTGTAGAATGTACGCACGGTATACATGGCATATTTATTAGTCCCTTGAAGTATGCTCAAAATTTAATTATCATAATTAGACATATGAAGCATAATAAAACAAGATATTTTTATTCTATTTACATTTTTGATTTAATATCTGGACGTACGGATTGTGAGTGAAATTAAGTTGCTTGTTTTTCTGAACTTTTTTAATTTTCACTATAAGGTCGGGTGAGTTTTGTTATTTATGTATGTATGTGTACATTTGACAAATATTTCATGGAAATATATTTTACAAATCAATGTGATTCTGCTAATGCTGACTCAGTGTACATTTTTTAATATACATAAAATAGTGGGCACGCTGGATAGACTTGGGTACGCAAATCATGAACGTCGAGCTTTGGTGCATAAAACGTATACCTGAGATCATAACATAAAGAGAAACGCATGTTATCCGCAGTAATGAGCGAAATCAGCCTTGGTCTTGGACTTGCAGAACGAAGACCACTGATATTTTTGCAAGACCATAACTAAGAGTGTAAAACAAAGGCTAAGGCTTAGTGTGCAAGACCATAAACTACTAACAAGATTGGAGAATAAATTTCAAAAATATAACCAAGCATATTCTACTATTCGATGAGTACTTGCCGACTAAACAAAAAAGTCCAATTTTGCAAATCAAAAATTAATTTAATTTTATATTTTGCGTTATAAATATTATTTTATTACTTTTGAGTTATGAAAACAAAACTTACTTTGTTAGAATAACTAAAAACTTGGCAATGAAAAAATTTGATTAGTGTTTTAGAATGCTCAAAAACTTAGAACATAAATGTCTAACCCTTAGGCAATATATTTATATATTTGATTTTTATATAAATTTTCTTAACTTTACGTTTTGTGTAGTAATTGATACTATCCAGCTCTGACGCCCAGTTACGCCCCTACCATCACAATCAGTTAATTATATACAGAGTAAACTAAGGAGTTCGAGTAAGTCTTAAATTGTTACAGTGCATCCTTTGGAGATACAAATGGCTACGTATGACATCAAGGAGCTAGTAGAACTCATGCGAACTTTGCATCATTCATTCAAGCATTCAGACTCAGATAAAATACCGGCAATATTTATAAGTCAGAGGATTCCCTATCGATAACATCAATCAATCGTCCGGTTTAAAAAAATTGAATTAGTCGACATTTTTTGGGAAGAGGACCGTCTGTAAAATGTCTTTGAGGATTCTTCAGAAACAAAGAAGGTCATCAGACCTTTAAAATATTGGAATGGAATATACTTTAGAAAAATCCTCCATGGCCAACAAAATGTGATTTTTGAGTAATGTTGTTTTGACACATAATTCTGAAAAACAAAATAAATCAATTTATATGATCAAATGCAATTGTTTTTTTTTTTTAGAAAACTTTTAACTGTAAAGTTTATTTTTATATATGTATTAAGATTCAGTCTTTCAGTGACCACCCTGTATTCCCAAAATATTATACATTTTGTCTAACTTTTAAATGATGTCAGTTGTTGTTGCAGTTGTTTTTTTTCTTTTCAACATCAACACAACGCGCGGCGTAACACAGAAAACGGCTACTGTGCAGAAACTTTTGTTTATTTTTTACTTATAGGTACGCTTAATTTTTTGTTGTAGTTGTCTTATTTTTATAAATATTGCTATCTGCCCAACAGGAAATAGAAACACCTTAAAAATATTTTCGATACGCTTGCAGTGAAGCTGGTAGCTGGTTCCAATGCGATTTACCTGAATGACCTTAGACATGTTAGTATAGATCAGCCATTTAGTTTTATTACGAAATCTAGTTGGTTCATTGAGTCGGAATAGACAGACACCCTGTGGATCACATTTGGTCTAAGTGAGTCGGTTCGTAACTGACTGCCACTCTTATCTAATTTAACCTTCCAATGCAATTGGTACTGCATATATTTATAATACATCATATGACTTCGGTGTAGCACATATTTGGAACTATATATATCTTTGAATGTTGCGGGAAAAGCATAATTAATCTTATGAAGAAGCAAATTATTTTTTAAGATTTGAACAAAATTTTAATAAAATGCTAAATATTTCATATAAAGTAAAACTACAATTTTGTTGGTAGATTAGTAAATTGATAGTTACCTTGGAAGCAGTTTTCATTACTTCCTATTGGGTTTTTTAACACGCACGCACAAACACACTGACATATAAAAATTCTCACAACAACACTTATTGTGTTGGTGGTGAATTAGAGGCAGAGAGAAGAAGTTTTAGATTGCGCCGGTTACACGTGCGCATCGAAAATCCGCAAAATTTCACTACATTGCAGTCAAACCTGCCTAAGCGAGAGTCCAGGAAAGATAATATGTACATATTTTCAGTTGCTTGCATGGGCCTAGCAACTATTTCACTCATAATTAACTAAAATGCTGAGATCGTAAATACTAGAGATATGTAGAAACTTGCAGGCTAGAAATTTGCAAAGCATTTCTGTTGGAACTTTTAGAAAGCAACCAATTTGTGTATAGAATTGAAGGTAAAACCTTAGTGACATCTGCAGATTTCTCACAACCTTTTCTGTTTCGCCTGAAAATATACAAAGAATACGTGGTCTTTCGCACATCTCTGTGATTAATAGTCAAAGTCTTTCTTATGAAGCCAGACGAAAATAGGGACTTTCTGAAATAAATTGACATTGTAATTCAACTGGAGGAACAGTGAAGATAGGATTAAATGCTCACAGCTCACAAGCCTTCGAAGTACAGTTGAGTTCAAATGGGAGATTCAAGGCATTCTTCACAAAAGGCGCACTATGATGTTCCACATCAGATAAACATTTAAAGTAAATTGGAAACCAAGTCCTGTCTTTTAAGTCTAACTGCTGTACTGAAAATTGAATGCACATTAAAAGAATAATTACACCTTGACAAATATCACCCAATTTCAAATAGAAACAAGAAAATAAATTGACCAAAACAAAAAAAAAAAAAAACGCTAAACGAAAGTCGAAATAAGGCAAAGAAAAATAAATAGTAATCTACAAACAAATCATTGAAAAGGTCTTAAAAATTTTCAAATTCTTTAAATCACTTAAGAATTAAGCATTAAAACAATTTGCAAAGAATTTCAAAAACAGCCCAAAAAGCAACAACAACATCAAACATTCGTACAACAAAAATTAAAAAACAAACAAAAACCTCACATACCAAAACTTGTTTTATGGTGGCTGGTGGATCCAATTCGATCGGATTGAAATGGAATGGAATGCGCTGGTTTATTGGTGACCAAAAATAAAATAAAAATTTAGTAACAAAAACAACATGGCACGGCTGGCTGGGGCAACAGAAAGAGATGATATTCCCCCAAAAGAGCGAGATAAAAATGTAGCTAGCATCATCAACAAGTTGGTGGCCGGCATAAAAGACGCGTTTTTTTTTTCTCTTGTTTTTTTAATCGCGCATAACTTTTGACAAACTCACTAGATGTACAGCGTGGCTGTTGTTGTTGTTGCTGCTGTTGCTTTTGTTGCTGAGGAATGCGCGCGCGCTCGCGCTAAAATCAGCAATAAGTAATAATAACAACAACAACAACGGCAAAAACATCAAAGATACCTCAATACGCTAATCTACCCACCCTACTTTCACTCCATTCAGGCCAATTTTGTTAATGTTACACAGTAGTAGAGCAGTGCAGTTTATGGTGACTTTGGGTAACTATGCCTGAACAGCGTGATTTCGAAAAGGATATTGTCCAATATTAGATTTTCAGTAACAGCGTTAGGGTGAAGGCGGTACATGAATTTCACCTGCTAGTGTTATCATAGATACGGCTAAACGCTTCCCATTCTTTGCGCTCTATCTCTAGAACGGTCATATTTATAAAATATTGGTCGTGATAAAATTTATAAAGAATTTTATGCTCTACAACACTTCTAATAACTTCAAGAGTCATTCAGAGCAAAGGAAACGCGATATTTAAAAAAAAAATATCTGTTTTCATGACCAATGACCTTGAATATCTTAACTCGTACACACGCTTTCCAACACTCGGCTTTAAACAGGGCAATATTAAAAATAAATTGCTGGTCGACAAACTGAAAGGCCAGGACTATGCTTCTTCGGATCTCCACAAAGATGGCATTTATTGAATTGTTTGTAAGCTCTCCACTATTTCTAAAATTATAGCTATAGATTAGAAAAAAATTTATTTAAGAAAAAACTGACAATAATGTGTCGATCGGTTTTTGGTAGCATTTATGAAAATCATATAGAACTCTATAGTGAGTTTAACTTATTTTTCAATAGAAAGCACCACTGCGGCTCAAGTGAGTAGTAAAAGGCGTTATTATTTAAGTTGTGCATACACAATTTTTATTTTCTTGAAATAATGAAAATAAAAATTTACCCCCTACTTTACAAAGTAAAATTAGCCGTATCGCGATAAGCAAAATTTCGAAAACTAAAATTGTCTGACTTCAGAAAGCCCGGTGTATTAACACTCAAAGCTGATGTTGCCCTAATTGTTGCTCCTTGCGATATGGAATGTCGTTGCAAATGCGTGTGATCCGCAATACCTGAGTCAGCTGTTACAGTTGGATCACTTGATATTGTAGAAGCAGCTTTAATTCGTAACTCAGCTTCCGCTCGAGCTCTGTATTAAAGATAAAATTCGTTATGAGATAGTGCAGGGTACATAGCATACAGAGGCTTTGCAAATTCGATTAACTGAAAAAGGTATTCATTAGAAAGATTAGACTGCCATTGAACGGTTAATCAAATTTGTTATGTATATTTAAGTAGAATTAAAATTAGGAATTGGGTTAAATCTTTCATATGAATGCAAGGCCTCTATAGATCCTACGCAGCGGAAAACTTACCGTTCCTCCTCTATTTCTTTACGTTGCTTGCTCACTTTACGAGCACGCTTCTCTAATTGTCTTCGTTCGTAACGAGAATTTTCTAATCCTTCAAATTTCTGCTTCGCAATTTCTCGCAATTGTAATGCACTTTTTTCCAATCTTTCAACCTCACGTGACTGAAATAAGATTGTTCTTTATATTTATTTTATATATCATGATATATGTATAGGTATATGATATAAAAATTAAATTAAGAATATTGTACAATGTCGAAAAAGTTAATAATAGTGCATCAGTATAAAAAATTCCTAAAGAACTCAAAAAGTATCAAATAGTATACGGAATACATTGAAGAAATCGATATAAGTCGAAAACTCTTCAAAAATATCGACGGGTATCGGAAAAGTCGGTAAAAGCTGAAAATATTGAATTGCATTTAAAAGCATGGAAAGCATCGAAAAACGTAGATAAAGTAGATAATAGTCGATAAAAAGTATCAAATATGGAGTATCAAAAAATGTAGTCAAAAATTTTTAAAAAAACGTTAGAAGAGTATCGGAAATAATTGAAAAATTGAAAAGTAATTAAAAAGTCAAATGATTTAGAAAAGATTCAATAAGTCAATTGGCATAGAAAATTATCGGAAAACCTGAAGAAAGTTGTAATGGTCGAAAAGAAATCATATACACAAGTCGAACTCCATCGATATCAAAATAGGCAAAAATATCATAGAAAATTATCGAAAAATACAATAAATTGTCGAATATTTTCGCACGATATCGATAAAGCTCAAAAGTATTGAGTATTTAGTATCAAAAAGTTTCAAGAAACATACAAATTTTATTAGTATCGAAAAATTCGATGATAGTCTCGGAAAATATTATAAATCAAAAAAGTACAAAAGTATCTTAAAACATCGAAGGAATCAAATAAACCTTAAAAGTCAAATGTTATCGAAACATTTATATAGAAAAATTCGAAGAGTATCGAAAAAATCGGGAATATTCAAACAGCACCGGATAAATCGATAAATATCGAAAAGAAACGTAAGTATCGAAAAAAATCGGGAACATCGAAAAATCCTATAAAATTCAAAAAGTATAAAATATTAGGAACAAACATTTAAGGGGCAACCTTATTACAACATCTCATTAAAGTCCAAAGATAGTTTCAGAAATATTGACTGAAGAAAGTCCGTTTTGTGCACTGTATTTCAATATCGGGTACGTACCGTTAGGGTAATTCTTAATTTGACCATGAGCCTTATAGATGATATACTTATGCTTACAATTAGTATTGCTTTCATCTAGAAGTCAAAAGCAGGTTATGTGCTGCAGCACTGTAGGTCAAAAATTTATCTACGTCTTTAAAAAAAAGTGACAGAGCAAAAATTATCTATTGTCGATGTTTTTTTTTTAGCTTACCAATCGCAGCATGCCCTTCTCAAAATGCGTGCGATGAGGCTGCTGAAAACTTAAAATATGCGAAGATGGCAGCCTATCCGACCAAGGTTGTGGATGGAAAAGTTCTTTGATTTGTGGAGGAAGACTGTTGCTCATCAAACGCCCGGTTACTTTGTTCTTGCAGATGGGACAGTTGTAGATATCATTTTCATCTAAGAATGGAAAAAAAAAACTGTTTATTTTGTAGTAAAAAAAAGAAAATTTGGTTTAACGCACCTTCCACCTTGTTTATGCAATTCTCGCAAGAAATATGCTGGCATGATAGTAAATAAACTTTACGTTGCTTCCAAGTGTATATTTCGAAGCAACGATTGCAATGAATCCAATATAATAATGTTTCTTTTGGAAGTTCCATGATGCTTCAGAAAAATTTGAATTTAAAATTTCACGACATATGTTAACACTTCATTTATTTTGCTACAACCGGATGTGAAAAGTGATGCCAAATTAAAATTTCGCAAATGTCAAATCTATTTCAGGGTTGCAAACTTAACTATTTTTGTGTGATTTCTGTGAGTTTCTCTTAAACTCAGTGCCACCTGTTTTTGTTTTGGCAATAGGGGATGAGATTTTTTCAGCTCAAAGCCGGACACTTGTGAGTGAAAAAAAAATAACATCTGAAGAGTCGCAACAGCATTTTTGAGACGTTTAAAAAATCTCCTGGTGGTCATATCTTTTTTTTATTTTAATTTATTCACTTTCTTATTATGTATTTCAAAAATTACTAATTAAAAATTCGCATACTAAAACAGTTTTCATATGAGCATGATGTTTGGAATTGGACTGAAGAAAAAATTTATATTTTTTTAATTAATAATTGTATTTAATTATTCCTTCGTGTAAGTAGAGAATCTATCAGGCCCTACGTCACGTGGCATCACTGTAAAAATGACATGGTTATCAATTTTTAGTCCTCTTCTAGTACGAAAGAACTATGAAATATCTTCCCTAATAAGTTATATTCTTGTAAATATTAGCTGTGTTTTTTTTTTGAAACGGCTACCCGATTAAAAAAAAATTTTGTATGAGAAATTAGTCGGGTATCCGCGTCAAAAAAAAATTTTAGCGGGTATCCGCGTCAAAAAAAATGCAGCTATTATTATTTAATGTACATATTTTAAAACAATAGCTTCAGTAATATTTTTAATGAGCTTCTCGATCAAGGAAGAAATTCAAAAATTAAACGAGAAATGATATGTATTTTCAAAGATTTAAGTTTTAGGCACATTGTATTTTATTTTCAAGAAAAGTAATCGGTCTCAATTTCCGTCAATTCATCTTAAATAACTATGTTAAATGTACATTCGAAAATTTTCTTTAAAATTACTACCGAAAATGAAATTAGTTTATTTTATAATTTAAGGCATCTGTAGCCAATCGTAAATTTTGTTAAAGCCCTCCTTTGTTACAGAGCTTGTCTCCACAATTGTGAAATTTTGACGAATTTGCTTTTGTAATTTTGACATCTGTAGCATTAGTAAAGCCTCATTGCGCATTTGTCGATAAGCATAGTCCATTTTCGACAATACAAGCAAAAACTTAACTTTTTGCAAGCGTGGCTCAGCAAGCATAGAGTAAAGCAAAACACCTAGAAAGTTTGTAATGAGGATTTTAAATACTTAATGTTAATTCTGCCAAAATTAAACAAAAACAAGTGCCTAAAAGTGTACTACTTAATTAATCGTCTTTGCCGCACCCGCTCTTTTGTATTAATATAAATTATTGCATAGCTTTAGGCACTTGTCTTTTTTTAAATCGGCCAAAAATTTATTGATTTCATATTAATTACCTGCGGCTGATATTTGACACAAGTTTGATGTATCCACCACATAAATAATTTTGGTAACATCATTAAAATACTGACGCCACATTGGTGCCATAGTTCCACCAATTTCTAACACTTGTATCGATTTATTAACACTCTTTGATTGTTGTGACTTTGCTTGAGTCAGTGGATCCAGTAGTGCTGCTGCTGCTTTTGCTGCATCTGCAGTTGATATCATAGCACTTGAGTACTTTGCTGGAAAACGTATGTTATAGATGCTGGTACCAATTGTTGGTACTGAATATGAGGTTTCATCGATAGCATTGGGATTTTGTAGAGCTTTTAACAAATGTGATTTCCCTGCTCTTTTTGGTCCCAAACATAGACAGGACGACATTTTGCAGTTCTTTATTTGTTTATTTATAGTAATTAATAATAATTCGAAATAACTTTTGTCATGGCAACCAGCGAGTATTTTTATATATACATATACTGTGGTTCAATTCGTTGTGCTTTTGAAAACGGTTGAAACGGTTTAAAGAAGGCATGATAGGTGAAGATAAACTACACATACAAAAAGTCGTTTCCTTCGATATAATCGCTAACTTTTAAGCTAATAAATGTAAAAAATTTAATTTTTCATTAATTTCTTTTTCTTTCTTTCTATGTATTTCTATTTGTATTTTATTGTATTTTTATTTATATATCTACAGCTCCATTTTTATACCTCTATCACCCACAGTTTTTGTATTGACGGCATTCGAATCATTTAATATGAACATCTTTTTGCCTCTATAGGCAGTGCCACGACCACTTGTGATAATTTTTATTGGATACAAAGCCCTAACGTCTAAGGAATAAAACTAAAAAATATAATCAAAATATATCCATAGTTTTTTGCGTGATGCACTCACATCGGCTGACCTAGAAGTCTTACTTTATTATCATACTTATAGATCTAAAAAAAATTTACAGAAATTAGTTTCTTTTCTGTTTCAACAGTATGGCCACATAAATCCGTTACTGCTGTTTTGTGAGCAAAAATTTGATATTTGAGTTAGAACAACTTTTCCAGTTACACTTTTAAAGAATAATTATCTAAAGACTTGCCTCTGCTTTCATCATTTTAAGTAAATATATATTATGTAAATTCCAGCGAATAACTTTTAAACTTTTTTTCTGCAAATAAATATATGTATATACATTTGTATCCACAAGTTGGATTATTAAAGCACAGAAATAGGTAATTTAATGCTATTTTAGCCTTTCTTGAACCTTACGAAGGTCAAACTCCGCCTAACTACAGGATCTTAATCAGCGACCCTAAAATGTCAATAACATTACTGACCACTTAACTTAATGACTATGAACAAAAATAAGCAATTTCAGTGATATTATGTTAGCGTTTTTTGTGTATATTTATTTAATCGAAAATCAGCCACCCCGAAGATATACAGAAAGATCTTTTCTGGAATTTTGAAAAATTTTTTGCAAAATTTACGCGCTAAAACTGTTTGTGACAAAGGACATTTTAAGAATTATAAAGTACTAAAAAATACTGAACCTTCATCCTAAGGGTGGTAGTTTTGTAAGTGTTTTTTTTTCAAATTTAGGATTTTCAAGTCATGATAGGCTTCCAGCAAATGAGCGATATAAAATTAACTAAAAAATTTCATACAATAGGGAAAAACGGACTCGGAATCTGTATACAATCCTTTAGGGCAAACTAACAAAAAAGCATAATTTTTTGTCGATATATGCAATTAAACTATACTCGTTAAAACTTTTAAAAAATCAGCAAGCAAATTATACATAAACAATTTTTTATTGGACTATAATGCAAAGAAAATATTAATATTTAAGCTTATTCATAAAAATGAACTAACACAGATATAAGTCAAGTTAATAAAACTATTTACACTTAATTTAAGTATATTTTGGCACTTTGGCTTTGTTGCATTTTTGTATCACAAAGCTGTCGGCATGTGAAATATCTTTTATCTTAAACTTATTATTATTAAGCAAATTAAAGTCAAATGATGTTCGTAGCCTTATAATCCACTTACTAAGTAAGAATCTCATCATCATCGCTTGGAGATCGCTTCCAACGTTTTGTTATTGTTAAAATTATGCCAATTAAAATCATAATACCACCTAAACAGATAAACGCAATTGCAAAGTATGTGCCATAGTCTTCCAAATTAATAGCAAGCTAGAGTGAAAAGCTTTTATTTAACAACTGATCTCAAGACTTAAATGTTATTTGTAAATACCTTTGCTTTTTTGGCAAGCTTTGAATCCAATTCAGCTTTCTGCTCGAACCAGAACATAGGCATCAAAAAGTTAGGCACACCACGATAAATACTAAAAATACAAGAAATATATTTAAAAATGTGTTTATTGTAATAACTAAATAAGTTTTTTAAAGTAAAAAATACTGTTTCATTTTGTTATTTTTTCAAAATAATTTCATTCAATCAATCAACTGAGACAATAAGCATTTGGATCTTTGAAGTATTTCAATGTTTGAGTAACTTGCAGTTTCCCAAAGTTGAACCTCATACAATTTCATTTATTGGGGTCGTTAAAACTGATCTGACATTTATTTAGGATCATATAGTAAGGATAAGGAGGAGTTTTTTAATTTTGCTTTAGAGACTAGCAAAAGAGCTTCTAAAAATATAGCTGAGCAGAATTTTTTGTTTTCGAGACCATTACAATAATTCGATGACATTATTATGATGTGTCTAAACCTGAATTGATATTCTGGTACGATGTTAAATGCTTCCATAACTGTTAAAGTTCTTTTCAAAAATATTTTTTCATATCTATTTATTTTAGATACAAGAATCTTCGCATAACAAGGTTTCGGCACAAGACGATTTATAAATAGTGACAACTCTTATGTAACACGTTACAACCCTCATAGTTCTACAATATAATTATATACTTACTCAAAATCATCGTCCGGAGTAATCATCATATTCATCTGCAAACGTCCATGTACCTCTAAGGGAATACCCGTATATGGCTCTACAGACATTGTAAATGAGTGCTTTTCTGGATCCGGATTCATACCAGTTACCGCATCTCTATATGATTTATCAGCTAAATGGAAATGTGGAAACGACGCATAAATAGGTGCATGGTCACGGCACGCGCTACACTCGATAACACCCGTTTTAGGACATTCCCCTATTTTTGGGTCACAAAAACATTTTTGTGATGGATAGTTTTCGCCAGAATCTAGTGTTTCAACTGTACCAACCCAACTGATAGCCTCCAGACCATGACGTTCAATTGTACCATTAGGTTGCAAATTCATATAGCGACAAGCGTCTGTGGCGTAAATTGTTATCTCTGCTTTTGGATCCATATGAGGAGGAAAAGCATCACCAGTTGTACCATTAATAGTGCCACAAGGTGGTTCATAGAAACCACTCTCATTTTTACCATTCCAGTGAGTGAGACGACCCAATTTAGAAATATCGTCAGCTCCTGTATGTATCGTAAATAAACCATCGTATTCTAGTGTGCCATTACGATCAGCTAACCAGCCGAATCGCGTATAGGGAATATTGATTTTAGAGGTATTGAAAAGATCCAAAAAATCTATTAATCTATCTTTATAGCCATCAAAGATCCATTCATTCACCGGTTTTGTTACATATAATTCACCACCTTCATGATTTAACATAAAATTAATGACTTTTTTAATAAATTTACGTTGGTGACGCATCTCTTCGGCAACAGTCTGAAAAAATTAATTTCTGTTAATTAGTAAAATTTTCAATTTCGCTACACATATTAGGTTCTAAAGGCAAAATTCTTACCGCGGTGATAACATGGGCCGCTGTTACCATATCGTGTATTGTACCGTTCGAACGTTGTTCGTCAAAGAACCAAGTACGACGTTCATAGTAAGACACTGTATCGTTGGGATAAAATGTAATATTTTCTTTAAGATGCTTTTCCAAATATACGTATGGACCCATTTCAACAAAATTTGGTTTTACATCTGGATTACGTATTTCTTCAGGATTGGTCCAATTGAACACATGAAATTCTAAGTAAATTGGTATTGGTGCTTCGACCCAACTTTCATAGCCCTCAGTACCAGGTTTGAGCACAATATTCTGTACATGAAAAATAAAAAACAATAATATTTTTCAATTTTCTTTAAATTGTACTTACATTATGCATTATATTTAAAGCAATATTAGGCCAAATGATGATCAGAGTTATACCCAGCGCAGCAAATATTGTACCTAGGCCAAATACCCATATCATACGCTGCCGAACACTACAGCATTTACAGCACATTTTGTTACAATTTTTTTTAGGGGCTAAGTAGTAAAAGTTTCTTCAAAGCACTTGCTGGCAGTGAATTATTCTTCTGGGAAGTATATTTTTTTGTGGCTTTTATTGAAATTAATTATTGAGTCTTAACTTGCTGATGTTTTTTTTTTTTTTGTTTTTCAGTTAGCCAGGTACATTTGTGTTGATCAAGCACATCTGAAAGAAAGAATTTTATTTAAATATTAAATATATCGACCAAAATTTAAAATGAAACCTATGAAACTGGGAATTGTGTGTAAAACATGTATTTTTTGACTAATAAGGTTTTTTTATTTGAATTAAGAAACATGCGGCAATCACTAACAAATTTTTATTGAAGTTTTGCTACCCATTGCGATTCCAAGTATGAAATAAATAGCAATTCCATGTTTTGAGATACCTCTTTTCTGCCCTCCATTGATTCTAGAGCCTACTTGAATAATATACAAATTCAATGCTTAGTTTTGAAATAAGAACCATTGTGCACACAGTCTGTAAATAAATGGATAATTTAGTTTCAATTCTCAACTAAGCCTTCACTAGTGAAATTAAATGGAAATTTAAATCTGAGATCACGTTTTTAATATTGTTTTTCGATAGTAACTCAATCTTAAATTAACAAGAAATAGTTGGCAATGAGCTTCAAAAATATCAAGTAAAAAAAAAGCTGCCAAACTAACAAAAAAAATTTGTTTGTTCTAAACTGTGAACCGTACTTCAGTCAGAAAAGAGTCTAGAGTCTTATTAAATTATATGGTACAGTTATTGATTTTATCGTACATGTATAGCTTGTAGATTAAGGTATAGCGTGAAACTTTGTTTAAAGCCGCTGCAAAATTTACAAAGCACGCATACATGCTCTCTTTTGATTTTAAGTGTGCAGTTGCTATTTTAGTGAAGAAATTAATTATTATTGAATATATTTTCCTAAAATCGGTTCGATAATTCAGTACAAATAACTTAAAGCGATTAGCGCTGTTATATTTAATCCTATAAATTTTTTTTACTTTATTTGCTCTCAAATAATCTTAACATCATATATGTGTGCATTTTCAATTGGAATTTCCTAGTGTTCATATACCTACTGATAAATAGTATCGAAATGTACATACTACATTGTAAAAAGAAAAGAAAGCGAAAAAACATTCTGATTAGCGGCACGTATGTCAAGTGTTTTGCTAACTATTGTTATTTTGGGTAACTGTTAAATTCATTTAAATAACTTCAGATTAGCCGCTTTTATTTACTGTGTTGATAAGATAATACATATTTGTATTAAAAATTTTACAATATTTGTGTTGCATACTAAAGAAAAACTGCATTAATGAGGATACACGCACTTAGGACTATACAACTTGTTAATCAATTTTCCAGAACTAAATATGACATTCTATAATACATAAATCTACAAAAACAAAGTTTTGTAATAGGAGTAGTATAACATATTCTTTTCTTGTTAAGCTATATCTCTAAATTCTAATAGATATAATATAGAGATAGCGTCAACAAGTCTTCATATATGTTCAACTTCAGATTATCCTATGGATTATTAGGAGTACTTATTAGACATATTTGAAATAATTGCATGAGTTAGTTCAAGTCGTCAATGAAGGGTTTTAATGTGAGACTTTGAATGCTAAGCGCAAAATATTATTGCCTCATTAATGTTGAAGAAATTTCTATATCCTTAGAGCTAGCAATATCAAAACCTACTTCAGTTTTAAATGAAAATTTTAAATATTTTAAATTTTTTCGGTCGATGGTAAATACCGAAGATATGACGAAAAATTTAATAAGTGGACTCGTACGTTCGGCAAAAATAAATTAAAAATATTTTTCAAAATATTTCTAATGTAATAAATATGTGCAGAAATACTTGCGTTGGAAACGTTTAATGATTTTTTGCAAGTTTTAATTTTCTAACATTAGGGTGGCACATTAGAATGGTAAGAACTGAGATCTGGTGGGTAAGTACTAAAACGGTGTACTTGATGTCAATGACTTTCGGAGCAAAAAAAATGGTCTACTCGAGAATAAAACATTGATATATCACATTTTAAGATGTGGCTGTAAATGCCGAAGATATGACGAAAAATTTAAGTGCACAACCTCTATGTTCGGTCAACAAAAAAAAAAATTTTTTTTAACTGCCAAAATTGCTGGTATGGTCTAATGAACTCGTCTGTTTTGCTTTTTTGTAATTTAATTGTTGTATTTATTAATTTTTAATGGATGGATAAAAAAAACGAATTCATCTTTTGATGAATCAATTAATTTTTGTGCAACGCAATAATTGTGTTTCCGTATTTTTGTAGAGATATTTAACTACGAAAATTATTTTCTTTAACGTTGTTGACATTTTTGATATTTAACAACTTTTACCTAAAAATTATTTTTGGTTATAATTTGGTAACTATTTTTCTGCTGTTTGTTTCTCTCGCATTCGTGTTTTTATTTAATTAAGTTTTGTGGTGTGAAAACAAGATTTAATCAAACAAGACTTAGCGAGTTAAGATAATAAAGAATTCGGAAATAGCGGTAGTATGAATCAATAGAGTAAAACATTTAAATCTAAAACGAAAACTAAATAAAACTGATTTCAAACTCTAACATGCTGTTTTTATTTCAATTTCCATATGGGCAAATCTCGCAAGAACATATCATTTTGAATTTGAATAATTATCTCTTTTATTAAAAATATCTTCTAAACGATTTATTTTTAACATATTCAATAAAGCATGGGAGTTTGAAGGACAAAAGTTCATCATCATATTTGAAAGTGATTCAGTATTGTGAAGGACAGATCAAGGTGTTTTTAATCGATCAATAACACTGATCGACAAATTTAATATATTTTTTTTTTGTGATTCAAGTGATTCTGATATGATTTTTTTCTGTAGAATATGAAAATCTTTTTGATAATCTGAATAAAATCTATCATTTCTAATAAATTTTTCAATTCCTAATTAAAATTTGGACGTAGAATTTTGATAGCACGCCAGGCTGTTGAGATATTACATCTTAAATTCAAATTATAATTTTTCCGACACATCAAAATTTTGAGGTATTTCTTACTTATTACGAATTATGCATTTTATTACCTACTTTTAATCGCAAAGGCAGTGATGCAGTGCTTTGAGCATCTAAAACCGAATCTGATTTTTTCCACAACGTTAGGACTCTGAGAGGTATTTTACTTTAGGATGGAATACCTTTGAAATCCTGATGAGCTAAAAATTTAATACCATCTTTGGTCTAGTCTCAGTAAAAAATTTGATTACTGATTTAAAAAACTATATGATCATATCTCACTTTTCAGCTGTGAATTTGTCACTTCAGATATTACAAATTAAAATTTATCTTACATTAATTGATATAGCACGAAAAAAAAAAGTGTTTTCAATCACAATAATTTTACCTTTTAACTTATTTAGAACTTTCAACTGTCTCAACAGCAAAGCAAATTAAAACTAAGAGCCCAAAACCTTTTTAATGTTAAATTTATATTTAAATTAAGTATATACGATCATGCTTCAACTAAACACAAAAACAACTACATACTAATTAAATCGATTGATCGCTAATCGCAAACGCTACTTAAAAAACAGTTATCGCGCCAGTACATAACGCAAAGGGGATAAGAAACTCGTTGATAAATACACCATAAAAAAAAAGATCTAACTATATTCAAGGATATGACTTCCTGCGTTTAAGTGCAATAGTTTTTCTAAATAGTAGTTTTTCTTCATATTAAGAAATTTTATCTTTTTTATTTTCGGATATACATATATTATTTGCATTTTCAGACACACGAAAAAAGTGAGCTTTTTTTGACAACAGGGTGTGGCACCTCTCATTTAACTAAAATACATAAAACGCTATATCTTGGCATCTAAGGCAGATTTTTTCTACGTTTTAGTTAGTCTCTTATTTGTCAAATTTAAATTAAATCGTAAAATCGTTTTTACGTAAAATTTCAACGCAATCGGACACAAATTCTGTCTGCGTCGTTAAGAAGTTCAAATTTTATGACAATTTATTTTAAGCTCCATGCTAAAACATATGCAAATAAAAAACAAAAAAATCTACAAAATTTTTCAAATAAACACCCTAATATGTATGCATATAGGATGCCAAACAAGGTATTAAAACTTATTTTATTTTGAAGAACACTTTTACCTTACAATAAGAAACTTTTCCTTAAACGAAGTAAATTTTTTTTGTGTACATAAGTTAATCTATAATATAAATTTAAATTTAAACAATGATAAGATTGCACTATTTATATTTGTATACATCTTCGGGGAGGGCATTTCGAAACAATGAAAACGCGCAAAGCTATAAAGATTAGTTAAATACAAATTCATTGATTAAAAATTAGCTGTTAATATAAAGACTTGTATATACTTGTATTTAATGAACATTTAATAGGATATAGGCAAAGTGTACAAATTTAGAAGACTGAAATCTCAAGAAAAATTTTGTGGTAATATAAGAACTCATTCAAATAAATTTACGTTCAGTTTGACGTAGGGGAAGGTGGTGTCTGATTATTTCTGGCAAAAATATTTTTGAGACTGAAATCTTTTAAATTTTATAGCCTTTCGTATTCGTAAAGGATGGCACAAAATGATCTTTGTAATTTCGTTAAAAACTTTTTTATTTCAAAGTTTTTATTTTAAAGTGTTTATAATATACAAATGAAGAGTTTTACTGACCTAAACGAAAAAGACTACGGCTGGCACGTGGTATGGTATTGGTTTTCAGTCAGGGGATAGTCGCTGATTTATTGACGTACGTTCTTTTCGATAGAAAAATAATATAAAAATACAAATCTAATATTTTTCCTGGATCCATTTATAAAATTAAACTTTTAACATGGTTTTAAGCTTTTTGCTAGATAGCTAAAGAGGCTAATAGCTGTAGTAGCTTAGATCTATTATTATTATAGCAAGTAAAATACATATAAGTATGTATTCATATGTGCAATGTTACAAAGTGACAAGTGAGTGATGTTTGCTTCCAATTGAGTGAATATCAATATTTGGCGCATTGTGACCAGAGAGAAAAGGTCTTCTTATAGACAAAAATCTATGAAATTTTTAGAGGGACTACACGAAAAAATCAAACAAAATAAACGAAAAAATAGAGCAAAAATTTAGATTTCGGCTAGCAATAGTCCTGCGAAGTGAAATCTTTTGGGATGATTTTTATCTGTGGGAAATAAATGCACATGGTCATGAACAAAAATTGCATATTAGGCACTTAAGGAATAAATATCTCAAAGTCCTGACATGATGATTCGGCGCAAGCAGCTTCATAGGGCTGAACTACTTAGTACATACATTTCGGATTTCTCGATTTTTGTAAACCTTCTATATGAGTTTCATTCAAATAATTGAGATTTAAACTTTTAATTATAATCACAATCAAGTTATTGCGTTTAAGAAATTGAAGCAAGACTGAATGGGATAAATCATAATTACAGTTGTGGCTTGAAAAAATATAAGTTTTTAATTACGTTCTTTGCATTAAGCTTTATTATGCTCTAGCATGATATGTGTTAAGATTTTCATTCCATGATGGCCAACATTTTCGAAGTGGTCAATAATCGATATTTAATACGACGTATGCAATAAATTCATTAGAATAAGGAAATGACACAAATGGAATAATAAAATTACACAACTTAGAAGCCTATACATTTGTATAAACAAATAGCACTTTATTCATCGATTGAAGGCACATTACTTATCGATTGCATCTATCCCACACAATACTGAAGCACTTCATATTATAGCGATGATATAGAGGGCAAAAGTAATTTATCATCATTAAAATTTGAAATACAAAAGTAATACTTGTTTCATATAATATCAGATAATGAATTTTAAAAAGAGGTTGTTAAAAAATATTCAGGATTCCGCAATCAATGGCAAACAAATTTAGGGATTCCACGACCAAAATAGTTTGGGAACCACTGCTGTAGACTAATATGTGAAAAATAAAATTATTAAAAACTGATTAAATTATTGCTGAAAAGAAAAAATTTGCTTGAAAAATTTGTACCCATTTGACTTCACCTAAAAAAAAAAAAATTAAGCAATAATAAAACGCATTACAATTAATATTATGATACCAAAGTCTTCCTTTGTTTATAAAAAAAAAAAAACAATATTATCAAAATTTATTTATTTTTCTTGATACTTATTTTGCAAGCAGAGCATTTCATTTAAGTATTTCGCAACATTACGTATACAAAATAAACACAATAACAATATCTGGTTCTCTGAAACCCAAATAAAATTAATAACTTTCCTGCATAAAATTAAGAATATTTACAAAGTCAAAAAAGTTTAATAAAATAAAGTCAAAAATAATAACTACGGGTCGTTCTGCTTTATCGATTGCATACAAATTACATACGTGTCATACACTTGACAAATAAAAGGCCTTGTATTTAAATGAATGGTCATTTGTTCAATTTCAAGTTTTGATTAAGTTGGTAAAGCAGGTTTTAGTTATATTATTAGACTATGATTGTAGTAAATCCTGACCCACGTATTACTTAACCATGGTTTGCGTATTGCAATAAATGAATGTGGATATTAAGAGCTGCATTTTATACAATTTAAGGCGGAAAAAATTTACAATGTGTCAGCGGTTGTTGATTAACTACACAGTTCAAAAAAAAAAAAAAAAGAAGTGATGTCGATCAACAAAAGCAATAAAAATTCTTCAATAATCAACTCATTATCTTCAAAAATGTTATTTATTTGTGATCTGAAAACCTTTCCACTATCTATCTGAAAGTAATTATTTCTCATAGATATTTTGATGCTGAATTCGAATACGGTCGCAGAATCTTTCTAGCAAATCAGAACTTGCCATCAAGAAAAAATTTGCGCAGCAGATCTGACGTCGCCTTTCTTATGCCCGCAAAATTACTCTGTCATAATAATAGATTTAAGCTACTACAGCTATTGAAGCTTTAAGTCATGAGTAGTGATTTTGTCCATGATTTGTAAATCAGAAATTTTAGATACATATGTAATCCTGAATCCTATTTTAAAATTTGATCTCATACAAAATGATTTTTATCATTCTGTTTGTAACTCATTGTCCGAAAACAATAAAGTTCCAAAAGAATTAAAGCAAGATTATGATATACATTTTTTGGCAAACTTTTAACCCCGAGACTCCATTTGACTTAAGTCACAATTTTTTAGGTAAGCTATTTTAATAAATGTTGTACAATATAAGCAAGTATCACAAGAAACGTCAATAAAATGCAATTGTGTTCTTAAGTTGGCGTAGGTAATTCAATTAAAGGCTTATCCTCAGGCTTTACAAACCACAATTACATTACATACAAAAGATGTTTTGAGGCAAAAACTATATAAAAATACAAGAGCGCTAAAAAACTGCACAGATATGCGAATTAGAGTATAATTAAAAATAGGTTAAAAAGAAAATAAGACTGGAAAAATTCTATCCATTTTATGAGCAACCGACTTCAGTTTAAAATAAATTATAAAGAAATGATTAACTACAGAATGTTCCTTTGTTTACAAAATGGATAAAGTTTCTTTATTGCTATGTGCTGAACAATATCATTGTTTAAATTTATATTTTTATTTAGTTTTGCTTTGCAAACTAAGCATTTGATTTAATTGGAACAAGATAAAAATTGGGTTATCAATGTTTAAGCATTTCTCAGTTCTACAAAGTAGCTAAAAACTCTGCGCTTATAAAATAATCACAAAAACAATATCTTGGAAATACAAATAAAATTTGTGTTTTTTCCGGCGTTAAAATAAAGAATATTTATAAATAACTTTACAAGCTTAGAATCAAAAATAACTATGAAAAAAAAATTTGTATTTAAATGAATTGTGATTTATTCAATTAAGCGGTACTTATTTGAGCGGTGAATCATCAGAAGTGCTTAATTAAATTCAATTTATAGCGAGTTTAAATTTTGAGTGGTGATTAAAAGACACAGAGATCGGCGGCTATACTCCGTATACGTCAATATAAAGGGGGATATTATACAAAATTTTAGTTGGCGAAAACTTATAAAGCTTCAACGATAAAATCTTTTCAAAAATTCTGATTGACAGAGATAACATATATATTTTTTGAAAGGTTGAAAGGCTGATAGGAAACGCATTCATGATTTTGTTCAAATTTTTTTGACCATCCATTATAGAGACAAAGCTCATAACTTTGCGAAAAATTCACCAGAAAAAAATACGACTTTCAAGTGCGGGTCTCTGTAAATTTGAAGAAAATCGATTACATTGAGTTGACTTCTTAATCGAGTTGAAAAATTATGTGCCATCCTCTAAAAACTAGAAAATAAATTTAAGAATCTTAATTTTTTTCAGGTCTAAAAAGAATCAAATGACAGCTATAATAGCAAATAATTCGCCAAGCCGCTACGAGTACTCGTTTGTTGTTTTTTCCACATTTTTTATTTCAATTTGCATCTTTTGCTGCCAGACATTTTAAACAATTATTTTTCCGCGAAATGCATACATACATAGCTCGTTTCTTTTCATTTCAAAATGCACAACAGATAAAATACAAATCTGCTGGCTAGCACTGGCCCTTAAGCATCTTGCTATGTATACATAGCAACTACAATTTCACTCTTTAAGTTTGCGATTTTGTTTTTGCTTTCGCTTACAATTATATTTAAAACACAGCTAATATTGAAATTATCATATTACAAAATAAAAACTAAAGATTAAACCTTGTGCTGGTCTGACTTAAAACAAAAATTCACACGTAATTAACACTTAAATGAATCATTTCTATTGCGGCATTAAGCATTACTCATTACATATATAATTTAAAGATAATAAAGCTCGCAGCTCAAAGGGCACTTAATTTTGCGAAACATGCTATTGTCATAGATGAAACAAGATATTGCATTTTAAAATAAGATTGACTTTGTATAGTTTACAGTCACTTAAACCATACAAAGTCAAGATACGCATAAGTAAATTTAATATTTAAGTATAGAAACAAATTTCTACATATTTTAAATTTTACAGAATATACCCTTATACTTCAATTCAATCAAACAAACTGCATTTTACAAAATACGATTGTTCATTTCCCTTTAGAGATAACCATTCACTTTCTGTAAAATTTGAAAACTGAGATTAACGACGTCGTTTCTTCTCTTTTGTAACTCGTTTTATTTGTTGTCATATTTATATATGTCATAAAACTAAGAATAGTTTGTTTATTGTTCATATAAGCAGTTATTCGTGAATATAGGGTAGTCGCTCCACTGGTCTAATCTTTCGGGTAAGTCAGATACTGTCAATCTGTAAGGATTTTGCAACTGTTACTTGATAAAATTAATGTGTTTGAGTGAGGTCTGATATCCAGTTTTAACAATTTTATTGAGATTGCAAAGTTGCCTTAATTTATAGCACTGCAGCATTAGTCTTTTTGAAGAACTATTTTCCAAATACAAAGATATTTTGATTGCGAAATACTTAAATTTTGTATTTTTTTACAAACCGATAGTAACATTTCTGCACTGCCGTTGTAGGGTATGATGTGATACTAACTACGCTTGGAATTTCAGACATTTGCAAGCAGAGGAAGTGGTATACATTCAACCTTCTTTGAATCTGGGTTGGTTAATATGTCATAAGACCTAACAAATTTACTTTTGTGTGGCTGCTATTGAATCTGTTTGATGTAGAAATATTTCTCAATATATCGCCCTCAGTATTCCACGTTTTTGTGTTTTTAAGATTGCGTTTCAGAACACTTTCGAGAACACAAGTCTGAAATAAAATTATGGGTTGTGTAAGATTTCAAAAACACCCCTCAATTGTAATCTTGCACTTTAAATGTAATCAAACTTAAAGAAGCCAAGTCTTGGTAAATATTTTATTATAACTCAATAGAACTTTGTGTTGCTGATAATATAATAAAAATTAGAACTAAAACCATGTTGACATGATAAGCAAACTATAGTACTCAAAGAAAATAATGATAGTACAATACATAAAATTATAACGAAGTAAATACTAGCAACCGGAGAAAGCAGTTGAATAAAAATTATATAGCCTTAAGTATTTTTTAATTACAATGCTAGGTTTAGGCAAAACCACCTATATTTACAGTATAAGGATAATCGCCAAAGAAATTAAAATGCAAACAAAAAATATTCACACAAAATTCCTATAAACTTTAGTAAACTTTAGTTTTGGCAATTTTACTCTCGGGACATCAATAGTAGCGTCAATAAAAAATGAATTCTTTTATTTTTCAAAAATTTTGAAAAACTTAAAACCAAGAATGGTTCAACTTTTGGTGAAAAGACATATCAGTCATCATTATCTAGTCCAGTGATTCCCAAAGTGTGTTTAGGTTCAACGTGACAATTTAAAGGAAAATGCAATACCTATTGGATTTCAGCTGGGGAGCAAAATAACTTCGAGTGTTTCCAAACTCTTAGTGATTTTGTCGAAGAATCTACAGTGAATTTAGATATGGAAATCCGTGATGGTATAAAAATACCAATTTTTGGAGAATCATGGAAACAAAGAAGCAGGTGCATTCTTCACATTAAAGTTTTTCAATTTATTTTAGTTTATGTTTTGTATTTTCATTAATAATTTCTATGATGAATTGTTTTTTTTTTAAGTTTTGAAATACAAAAATAATACTTGTTTCATTTAATATCAAATATTGAATTTTGAAAAGTTGTTGTTTAAAAAATATTCAGGGTTCCGCGATCAGTAGCAACAAATTTGGGGGTTCCACGACCAAAATAGTTTGGGAACCACTGATCTAGTCACATCCAAGCAAAAAAAAAAATCATCAAAATCGGAGAGCTCAAGGTTCGGCTCCTTTTTTTGGCTTGTAATGCTCCATACGTACTAGAGCGCATTATATACTTAATTAATAGCAATAACGATTTCGTGTTCTTAAATCGACTTTGTTGGAAAAAACTGTTCCTATAATATAAATGGCCAAACGGAAAGAATGCTAATATTTCATGATAACAACTGACAAAATGTTCTAAAGCCTTAAAGTGTGATAAATAAAAACTAAAAAAGTAAATAAAGAAATAAGTTTATAGCAGAAACTCACAAAACAGTAAATTTAAAAAATACGACTATGTCACCGAATGAGGTGAGGGTGGAGGGAAGTTCACACATTACTAATTAATAGCAACAGCAACATCGCAATACGCGTTGGTTTGTTAAAAAGTAGCATTGTTTGTTATGAAATTAGGAAATTGTCACAAAAGGCTTTTCTATTACTAAAAATAACACCAAAATATACTTACATATTACATTAACTGTACTGCTACTTGTATTCATATGAATAACCTTGACATTACTTTCGTCGCTTATTCGCGATGTGCAGTTGGAATGGGTTACCGAGGGAATGTATTGAAGTTGTTTGCGTTGTCTGCAATCAAACGATTTTCCAAAGGTCGTTGCTTTTTTTATTAGCTAATTAAGTAATTGATGGAAGGAACGGTGATCTTATATTTTTTTTTATACGAATATGTAGGTTTAATATTAAAAAATGTTATAGGCACTGACGGTGGGCACCAAGTGAATTAACTTTTTTAGAGTTGAAATACGGTTGCTTTTTAAAAATCAAACACTATATTCTTATTTTATAAAGAATGTCTAAGTTACTTTGTTAATTTCACATTTATTTCTATCGTATATTATTCCACTTTTCGCTCCTACACAACAATTTCAAATGAATCAAACAAATGGTCTGTCACCCAATGACTTCATCACAACCGAACTGACAGATAGTAGTGTTGCCACTTATTGATTTCAATAGGTTGACCTTTATCACTGCTTTTATGTCAAAAAATAAACTCATGCGTGAAAATGTATGAAAATATCCATATCGGTTCACACGAGCGCTTTCTTAACGCGCGTTAGTTAACGTGCGTTTCAGCATAACACAAAGTTATATACAATGAGCCATACCGCGTTTTTTCAACGCTGGAGCTATACTGAAATGCTCGTGTGAACTTTGTCTAACAACCCTGCAGGAAAATCAATTAATTTTAAAGTAATTTAAAAGTGTTTTTTTTTTAAATACAGCTAATTGAAATTCTGACTATTTTTCATGTAACCAACTGACTTTAATAGCATGGGGATGTCATTGGAGTAACTTCAGTTATATTCTACACGGGTAGATTTAACAATTTCTTAACCTGGGTAGAAGCGTCTAAATGAGTGACATTTAAAAAAAGAGATATAACTGGATCGCAGAATTAGATTAATATTTTGTGCGTGACTTACATACAATTTTGATTCTTCATTTGAAATGAGTTAATGTTGTATTAACGTCAATTCTCAGGTCTTCCACGATATTCATTATTATCTATACAACACTTTCGCAAAATATATCATTTAACGCGAGAATAAGGAATTTTAATGATATCTGAACTTTTTTACTTAATATGTATGTTCGCCTTTTGATATCTCACAAAGACTCAATCTTAAACTATCTTTGTTTTCTGTATAATACCTATGCTGAAAGCAGGAATAAATTAACGGCCTTCCAAAAAAAATATGTTTTCTATGTTATCCAAAATTATCACGTTTGTTGTGCTCGATTTTGACAATTCGCGAAGAAGCAAATACGAGAGAAAGAGGCACCATCTTGGCATCGCTGCAGCCATGCTCTCAGACTAATCTAACCTCTCTACTGAAAAACAAACGTTCTGTTTACGCGCCTGTTTGTTATAATAAACCCAAAAAAATGGCAGATAAACCAAAGGTAATTTAATAGCAAGTAATAAAACTTCAGATTAACTTATAATTTTGGAATCCTTAGCAAGGTGGTGGTGGTGGAGGTGGAAACAATGATGGCAAAGAAAAAAGACGCAAGGAATCTATTCTCGATTTGTCCAAGTATCTGGAAAAACAAATACGTGTAAAATTTGCAGGAGGCCGTGAAGCTGCTGGCATACTGAAAGGTTACGATGCACTTCTTAATCTTGTATTAGACAACACAGTTGAATATTTGCGCGACACAGACGAACCTTTTAAATTAGCTGAGGAGACACGCAGCTTGGGTCTAGTAGTGTGTCGCGGAACTGCACTAGTGCTTATATGTCCACAAGATGGCATGGAATCAATACCAAATCCATTTATATCGCAGGACGCGTAAAATAGAGCGTAAAGATTTTTAGGAGT
Organism: Meiosimyza platycephala; assembly: GCA_963662105.1. Taxonomy (NCBI): domain Eukaryota; kingdom Metazoa; phylum Arthropoda; class Insecta; order Diptera; family Lauxaniidae; genus Meiosimyza; species Meiosimyza platycephala. The sequence goes on from OY759210.1 coordinate 17,006,391, forward strand.
TTTTGCTTTAAATTTAATTGATAAATTAATATAAGTGGTTTTTGAATATTAACTTATTTATTTTTTTAGTGCATTAAATAACTTAAAAGATATAAACTTAAATATAAACAAGTGTATGAAAAAATGCAACAAAAATCTCTTCGCCATACACTTTTTTGTTTTTGTCACTGAAAAGTTGCTCCTTAATTCGTAAATGTCCCCTCACAAAATGTGTAGAGAATTATGGTTAGCTTTTGATTTGATGCTATTTTTTTTTATTTTCAAAAAACGTATGTCGACACAAGCCTCGTAGATCGCTAAATATGTATAGGAAAATTGAGATTTTAAATCTTTGAAGAACTATGTTTTTATAAACCATGTAGTAACCATCCCAGGATCAAATCAAACATTTCAAAAAAACATGACCTCAATCGGTCTTGCCGTTCAGAAGTTACGCGATCACAAACACGCACCAACGATTATATACTTATATAAAGATATGTACATATATTCAAAATAGTACTACATTAAGTTTACTTCCAAAAATTAAAAACCTCAACAAAAACACATTTCTTTAAAAAAGTGCAACATTTTATATTTGAATTTAAAAAGAAATGTTTTCTTAAAAAACAATGGTTCTGGTTCTTCACTAAAAAAAAAGAAATAAAGTTTTCCGCCCGAACTGGGTGTAGACAAACACGGTGGTGGCAAATGCTTTTCAGCTTACACACTAAGCAGATGAGGCTAGAAAGCTTGTTGATTTCATTTCATTAATTTCTCATTCAAATGTTATTTTGACTTTTCGAAAGCCTGTAGGTGAAAGTTTATTGATTCATGGGTGAAAGCTAGGAGTTTTGTATCTGAATATTTTTGTGTCCGGAATAATAAGAACATTTCAAAATTTTAACCGATAGCGTTTCTTACATTTTGTGAGAGGTTGTTTAATAAAAAATCGATGGATAATAAATAAATGTGACAGTTTCATTTGAATACAAAATTCAAACTGGAAACTTGAAGTGAATTTTAGTTTCTGGGACGGAGTTAAATTTTAGTTTCCAAGGCGCCAAATTTAGTCCTTAGATTCTTGTAAAACTTGATGAGTTTAGCAAAAATTTAAATTTTAATGCCTTAACTCATTGAGTTTCACATTTTACCACAGGAACTACGACACAGGCTCTACTATTAAGATAATCTAATCCAAACCAAATTCGTTTCTTATCCAAGGATACTGCGCTGGACACTCTTTGCATGTATAGAAGAAACGATCCTGTTGCAGCACGCGACTGCGAAGCTTACAAGTGTTTGGAATATTGCAGACAAGTTCGCGTTCATCCAATTGCTTTGCCTTCTTACAATTCCATGATTCAAATTGATGTAGCAAATGTGTTGGTTGTGGTTGACGCATCCACTGTATTGCTTGATTTTTGGTTACAAAATATACGTCAGACAGTTTTTGTAAATCATCTAAGAATTTCTAAAAAAAAAAAAAATTGCAACCTTAAATATAAGATATCATTGACAGAATCTACATTATTCCCAACTCACCAAAAATGCATTTAAATAGTCAACCTTTTTGAACCAAGTCGAATGGAAAAATAGACCAAATGGTGCACGGTTCGATAAATAATGACGCTTAAAATTATGTGTTAACATACGATAAATGTCTTCTCCCGATAAATGTGGTGGACAAGTATCAATCATACCACACGTGTAATCACCTGCTTCAAGTTGATTAATTGGTAATTCCCAAACACCAGGATAACTTCGGGATGGACAATTCTGATTTACACCCGTACAAGTGTGCGGCATTTTATAATCGAGTGTATATGGCCAAAGTGGTGGATTAGAAAATGGTGCTACCATTGAGGAATCATAAACGAAACCAAATTCTTTCATCATTAAAAATTGACGATTCCATCCGACGCGAAGGAAAGGCACACGCATACCACGTATCTCTTCCATGCGCACGCTAGCGAACTTATTAATTATATTTGCCTGCCCAACCATTTCATCGAACCAATCTTCTATAGTTGCGTTTTTAGACCACCACATCTCTGGTCCGCGATGTCTGTTAAAGATAATTATTAAAATTACATGAAGTAGGTACTAAAGGATTTAGTCTTTTAAATGTTTTAGTGGCACGTAGATCACTAGGTAATTGTTACTACTATAATTAACAAAACTTACGTGACTGAATGTACAGCAATCTCATGACCATCATTCCATAGCTTTTGTACATACTGATAGTTAGTAAATGGATGTGACACAAAGAAAGTACCTTTTATTGGGCAACCATTCGGATTGCGTCTATGCTGTGTGAATAGAACTTTTGAATAGAGTTCCCAATTATCAAAATTAACTGAATCATCAAAGGTCAGCAAAATCATTTGAGGTACTTTTTGTGCTTCAAGATGTCCTGGTATACGAGTACCATCCTTGGAGCAAAAGCAATCGGGTAGAAGACAATTTTGAGGGTCGCATGATTCGGCAGCATTTGGATCATTATCGACATCACACCAACCCTAAATAAAAAATGTTTAAGTCTTGAACATCAATAATTTCTCATTTTCTTACCTCATCCGAACCATCAGGACAATCTACCGATCCATCGCAGAAATATTCATTTGGAAGACAACTGCCATCACCACAACCGAGCTGCATATCATCTGCACAATCGGCCATTTCCAGCAGTGGCTTAGGAATGCGTGCTTCTGTTTTATAAGCGACACTTAGAGAATATAACCAATAGTGAGTATTTATAAACTTAGCTTACCAGCCGTAATATCACAATTGTCTACATTTTGCTTAAAGTCACAAATCTGACGCACTACATCGAAAAGTAAACCTTCAGAACATTTAAATTCAAATACTTCTTCTTCAATGCACAAATAGTACTTAGAACATTCGCTGTTAGTCCAAATTTTATGCACAGCTCTGTCTGGGTCTCGGTAAAAACGGCCATCCTCTAAACATTTGGTAGTTGAACGTAAGCTACGTTTTGCTGGTTGCGATGCGGTAGCTGATAAGAATAAAGAATTTTTTAACTAGTTAGCCAAAGTCAACTGTTTTCAACTGTTTTTTGTTGATTCTAAGGCCATTGTCCATTTTGTCAGGTTCTTTTATAACACAACGATTTTTTATGTTTTCTTTGACAAAGGATAAATCTTAGACGATATGGCCAAATGGGAATAGATAAATTTTTCACTTGAACTATCATTCCGGTCAATATGATCAAACCGCATAAAAGCTCACGCACTTTTAAGTGGCTGCGTAAAGAAATATGTACATATATATTGCATTTACATCACATTTAAACTACATACATTGTTTCTCTGGTGCAAGTGTGAATCAATACTTTTGTGCTTTACATCGAAGGAATATAAATTTTGCGTAAGAAGTATGAAATGAGACATGGTAGATAATTGCTGCGTTTTATTCGCCAACTTCGCTATCTATGTGCGAATGAAACCACCAAGTTGCTAAGTTTCCTAAGCGCCCTTAATGTTGATGTTCATATGTCTTCTTTTCGGCACAATACATTTTAAATAATAATTTTCGGTGAAATAATTATTTTTTTTTTCAAAATTGATAGTTGAGAAAATACAAATCTACTGAGTAGCACTGATTCTTAAGCAGCATGATATGAAGAGGTAAATCCGCCAAGTCCATATTTTGCGTAAGGAGAAAAACGCAAAAAATGTATACCGCTGAATTTAACTATAGTAAAAACTGATTGATTGATCCATTGCAATAGTTATCAAAAAGCTATTAAAATCCTGATTTTTCATTACATTTTATGATTTAATTTATAAGGACTATTATAAAAAAACGTTTGGACTTGGCGGGTTTTGTAACACAAAATGTGGACTTGGAGGGTTTTGAAATTAAAAATCTGGACTTGGCGGGTTTTGAAAGTGAAACTTCGGATTTTGAAAAATAATAATAGTAATTTGTGTTTATAAAGCCGAATCTTTTTTAATGAAAAATTGGACTTGGCGGGATTTGATTTTCAGAACTGTGGACTTGGCGGGTTTTGATAAAAATAATTTATCAGAAACTTTAGCAATCAAAAGTTTGCGAAGGGAAAATTTTTTTTTTACAAAATGGAGTATGTGGGCTTGTAGACAAAAAATTTTTCCCGTCCCCTCCTACAATATCACTCATTTTCATTTTTTGGACTTGGCGGGTTTTGAATCTCAGCTCTTCATATGTATATGCTACCGGCCAAACTAGTAGTTAGTATAAACTACTTTTGTCTATGTCAAACTAGAATGAAAAGTTTAGCTGAGATTGCAAAAACTTCTAAATTTATAATCTGGATATAACCAAAGGCTGTCAACAACACTGTCCAACAGGTAATTTTGCTAAACTTTATTTAATTCAAAATAAATTATTAAAGCTCCTTACACAGATTTTGTCCATCGGCCTACATTTTTAATTTTTTGAAAATTGTAGCACGAGGGATTAATGTTAAGTTATTATGGTGCCAATATAGATCACAGAGGTCTATAGAAATCCTAGTTTTTTCATTGTGGAGTTTATATTGGTAGAATGTGTCAGCTAAAGCAGCATATCGCTTAAAACTGTAATAGGCTGTTTGAGAGTTTATCAGAGATGTAAAAGGTTGGCCTATTTCTAGCAACAGCAGGACAAAATCAGAAAAGGTTTTATATTGATAATATTTCTTTGTTTAACTAACGAGTACAAGACATTGTTGTTATCTTGAATTGTTATATTGAATGGAGCCGCCTAACCCCTACTACTATACCAAATTCTTTTAACGGATAGCCAATCTAACCTATAAATCTCTGAGGCTACTACTTTATTATTCCTCTTTGCAGCAACATCTTCGAAAGAAGTCATTGCGGGGAACACTCAAATACCCAGTGTGTTTGCCATAATAACAGTGGCCAGTAAGCAGTAGAGCTATGAGATTCTTTGATCACTTATAATCCAGCGTCGGCCTTATTTTATGTACATGATGATGCATGTCGTTTTGTTCACCGAAAAATAGTTTACCAGCTCCTATGACTGGTTTTCTATATTTAACATGCAAGTTGCAAGTGGTAAGTCACCAATTCGTAAAAGGTTTGTGTGGCTGAAGTTTTGAAGTTAGATAGTCCCTAAGATGTAGTTGTTTTTGCTGGAACCAAAGACCAAAATGTTACTCATAAAATGTATGTGCTTTGACTTAAATGAAGCCTCATCTTTCCGGCAAATAAATATTTGTGATTGAAAATTTTCCAAATGTAGTTCCAGCAAAATGGATGTGATTTGGTAGAGAGAACGAGGTCTGATCCTTCCCGCAAATTAATTTTTAGATTGTAACGCCTTTGGCAAGAACTATCAAGACAAAAAAAGACGTTGCAACTATTAATCAATGGATAAAATTCATTCATATAAACAGTCTGTCTTTAAAATAAAAATTAACAAATTTACGTAGAACAATATCAACTTTAAATTCAAATACTCTTAATGCAAACGCCCGAACTATTTTTAACCTAAACTAATCAATTGTAAATATTTTATTGAAGATGTAACCAAAAGCATTTGAAAAAATGGATACTAAGCCTTGTCAACTTGCTCTTATTTAATAATTATAATTATGTAACTTAACTGTAATAGCCATAATATGCACGACTTGTCCAATACAAGTTCACGCATTGCTAATTTAATTTATGTATTAACAAAAGCATTAGGAAATAAATAAACAATACTTGAAAACAATATGACAAATCAGCAAAAAAAATCACAACAACTTTCACACCATCGTTGACTGCAACAACAACAATGCGTCAAGCATTATTCCGAATAACCAAAAGAAGCAACAAGTGAACGCGTGCTTCATTAAAATATATTGTAAATTACGATACGTATAAAATACTCGTTTGCAATAAAAATAAAAATGATAGCAGCACAGTAAAAAAAATTCATCACAATGAAGGAGAAATTACCGTTGCTTATGTTGGCGCCTAACGAAACCACGAAAATCATCATAAGCAACCATGTAACTATCAATTGCCGCTGCAACCAGCAATGATTTTGTATGCAATACATACTGTTTAACCGGCAACGACTACACGCACTACTCAATATAGCAATTACATTACAGCAATTTGTTTCAACATCATGACCGACCTTGACTGATCGAAAATTTGGATGAACACTTTGACATTGTAAATTTTCTTTGCTTTCCAATAACATGTTAAAAATTACAAAAAAAATCCTGTTTAATTTCTTTTATTATCTCTCTAAACCACAACATATAAAGCGCGATCAAACCAATTGATTGTTACTCGCCCAACACGTTTAATTAATTGATCTTATTCACCGGCATTCACATAACAATCTTACAACCGTTACCGTTACTGTTTCACTACGAGCGTCTTCTTGGCTTCCACACGACTTAAGCCACGGTTTTCAACTGAAGCTGTTTGCTAGATGCATTTTCCAATTTATAGTTGTGACGCTCTCGTGAAATGGATAGTGTATATCAGTTTGAGCTGCAAAGACGGAATTAATTCATTAAGTGATTTGGAAAAGAAAAAAATCGTGAGTAAAAATTAAAGTAGAGTACGAAGCATAAGTTGCAGAGCGAGTCCATTTTGCTCATCACTCTTAAAGTAGTAAATTATTATCTACGTTCATTGAAATTTTTAAAACTAATTTCCCAACGATCTTACCAATAAATGTTTTTAATATGAAGTTAATAACCGATTTTAATAGAACTTGTGCTGAGGCTATGTCAAAATAGAATATGGATTAAAGTGTTGTGTGGGCATCCATTTGAATGAGCAGTACATATTTAATCAAATTTTGTGGTGCGTTTAAAAACTTGCAAGACTGCTTTTTTATCATATCATGGAGAGATTTAACGTTCCATTGGATCAAACTCGCATAATCATAGCAATCAAAGTCAGTGAGGAACTTGGGCCATTTATTTATTAACTGGTGTCCGCTTGAAGAGATCGTGCCAGGATGTCTACCTAAGTTTGAACAAACGGATAGGTATATGCCGCTGAATCCGTTGTGAACATTTAACCGATATTATCTTTCAAACCTAGTTGTTATCGACCAATAAGTATTATTCAATAGGTAAATAAAAATTATTCGAATGCAGTATTATAAATTAAGATTTCTATTAAATTATTTTGCTAAAATCTTACTAAGGTAATAATTGGTTTACTCCGGATAGCGGATTGGATACTCCGTTTTTAAGACTAAACATCAAAACCAATACATCGATCGTGTTTTGTTTTACGTTTACTTAGCTTATATTATATATATGTACTAGCTGTCCCGGCAGACGTTGTCCTGCCCTTTCCGGTAGGTGTTCCGGATATTGTATGAACTCAAGCGATGAAATGTATAAGCGAAACAGCCAATTTTTCCAGCGAAACTTACTGTTGCCCGTACTTTTTATGTCAAGTGCAGTACTTGATGAGACATGAATAATTCGATTTTTGAGGGCGTGTCACTGCCCATTTTCCTAAGCCAAACATTGCAAAAACTTTCCATAGACCATTAGACACATTTAAAAACAATTCTGAAATCTTCCGGATTATTCTATTTAAAAATACTTTTGTATGGGGGCCACCCACAATATGTGCCTCTAAATATAATAGCCACGTGGTGTAAATTCTATGGGAATCGGCTTAGAGGTCTTCGAGAAAATGATGTTTAAAAAATATGTTTGTATGAGGGCCACTCTAAATATGTACCCTACATAAAAGTTTTATAGCTTAAGTTTTGCCACGTGGTGTAAATTACATACGAATCGATTGACTGGTCTTCGTGAAAATAATAGTAAAAATATATTTTTGAATGAGAAACACATACATAAGATATAGTTCCGTTCGATTTTTATATAATCGAAAGCGGCAACACTACTTAACTCCAACTCCATACCAGCTGTCAATGATTTATTTACGAACGACAACACAAAATAAACGCGTGTTAACCAAACACAGGTTTTTAATACTTTCGTGGCCTATAACTGTACGAAGCGTAAACAAACACAACTTCAAATCTTCTTCGTGGCCTTACTACTATTACTGCTCCAAAAAATATTGATTATTTTACTGTAAAGTTGGGTCAAGGCAAAACAAATCAATTTATGTGCTTAAAGAGCAAAAGAAAAATGAAATTTAAGCAGCGACCACGGCAGCAGTTACTATTCCTACTTGTATTTGGGACTTTTCTAAGCTTGGTCACGGCAACAATTTCTCCAGGTGATAAATCAAAACAAAACAAACAACTCAAAGTAAAAACAGGACCACAAGAGGAAAATGTTTTTGATCGCAATTTAGTAGAAGAGGAACCAATCGCCAAAGATATCTTAATAGAAAATGCCGCTTACTACAAAGAAACATCGCTCCGGAATTTCAATGGCACAGTGCTAGGCTATGTGACAGCGGTACAATTTACAGTGTGACATTATTTTCCCTTTTCATTATATATAATTTTATAGTGGAATTCTCATGGATACGATGTGGCCAAAACTTTTGCTAAAAAATTTGATATTATTTCGCCGGTTTGGTTTCAAATTGTAAAACAAGGTGACGAGTACCAAGTGGCTGGAACACACGACATCGATGCTGGTTGGTTAAAAGAAGTTCGACGTAAAAGCAACGTTGGTAGCAAAACAGAACGCAGCAACGTTAAGTGTAAGAATTTTACTAAATGTTTAAATTTTATTTGCAACGAAACTAGAGGGTCGGGTTAGGACTGAAAACTTAGGACTTAAAATAAACAACTTGAAAAATCCTCAAGTGTTGTATTTAACTTGGCAAATTGACTTGCTTCTAATGATTACAGTGGAAATTAAAAATATATATTTTATTTAAAGAGTCCTTATGATTTCCGGCAGGACTTTGTTATTCGAGACAGCATTCATGAATGTAATCTTTGGGAAAATATTAGCTTATGGTGTAAGTGCAGAGGAAAACCAAAGTTAAAAAACTTTGTTGTGAGTAAAATGTCATGAATGTTGGTTGGTTTTTGGGCAGACGGTCAAATAGCGATTTATTTCCTATTTTAAAGGTATTTTAAATTTGTAATTGCTTCTGTCCGTAGGAAAAAGTACGGTATTACAAGGTCTTAAACTGCTTGCTTGGGCACAATGGACGAAGATATTGAAGTTTCTTCTTCGCTCATCCACATCTCAAACAAATCTCATCTAATCTAATACAATTCTTAGTTTTTCCACGGATACTTTTTGATAAATTTACTGAACAAGATTTTTCGCGCCTGCTAAGTTTTGCGAAAGAACGCGACAAGGTGAATAGTCTCGTGGTGAATTTTTGCTTGGAACATGGTTTCGATGGCTTAGTACTGGAGTTTTGGTCACATTTGGCGGGACGAGTAGATGATCAGTTTTTACAAACGCTTGTTATTGAAATGTGTAAGCAATTGCAAATAACACAACATACTTATTTTAACTCAACTACATATTTTTTTCAGCAAAAGCTTTAAAAAAGGAAAAACTACATTTAATTTTAGTAGTTCCACCTTTACGCACAGAAATGAAGAATATTTTTGGTGAAAAACATATGGAACAATTGTATCAACATGTGCACGCTTTCTCCCTTATGACATATGATTACTCTAATGTACAACGTCCAGGTAAACAGATAAAAATTAGAATAATTTACAAAACGTTATATCATAATTTTTGGAATGATAAGACACATTGAAACCGAAATATGCATATCATACTCGACCTTCTCTATTTTAACATTTCGAAATAAATTTTGCTGATATTGTAGGTATATATATACCCAGCCAACCAAAATGTTCCAAAAAGGCTCTAATTGGAGCGATAAACATAGCTGTCGTGGAGTGTTTCGCTTCAAATTGAGCTCTACTGAGAGCCCTAAGTATATTTTCTTCTTCTAAGTGGGCACAATGAAAGGAGTCTTAAAATAGAGTCCTAAAAGAGTCCATTCCAATGAATTTTGGTGCGTTCGGAGACCCTTTTTAAATGAATTTTAGATAGTTTTTAGAGCCAAAAATGTACCAATTTTAGACACTTTTTGAAACACTATATTAATGAGGAATGGATGCTTTGTGGTATTAGTACATTACTAGCTGTCCTGAGAGACGTTGTCCTGCCCTTTCCAGTAAGTGTCCCGGATGTTGTATGAACTTTTGCGATGGAATGTATAAGCGAAATAACCCATTTTTCCAGTGAAATTTATTTTGACCGAACTTTTTATATCAAGTCCCATTCATCTGCGTCCAGTACTTGATGATATATGATTAATTTTATTTTGGAAAACCTTCCATAGACCATTAGAAACCTTTATAAACAATTATGAAATCTTCGTGAAAATTCTATTTAAAAAAATAGTTTCGTATGTGGGCCACCCTAAGTATGTACCTCTAAATATAACAGCCACGTTGTGTAAATTCCATTGGAATCGATTAAGCGATCTTCGAGAAAATGACATTTTAAAAATATGTTTCTATGAGAGCCACCCTACATAAAATACGTGTAAGTGAAGTCATTGCTCACATTTACCCACAATTACATGTATGGGATGTTAAAGAAATATAATATTAAATTTTGTATGGAGCATGCTTCTACAAGTTTTTGTGATAGTCTGGCACTATTTCAAACATCCTTCTACACCTACCAGTAATTACCAAAAAAAAAAAAATAATACAAAAAATAGTAAATCACACATTACTATCCAAAAAATAGACACGTGGTAGTCATTACATATATAGATATTTGTGTACTTGGCGATAATCAATGTTCAATCGAAAACAATAAATAAAATGATTCTAGCAGCTCTTTGTTACGTTCATTAGAGTTTATTGACTGAAAATATGAAAATAATTTAGCAGTTACAGGCCATATAGACAAAAAACATATCTCACATACATAAGTAGTGTAATTATTTTAATTATATATAATGGCTTACTCCAATATTGATATTACATACATATGTGACGTAGCTATTCAAGATGGTGAGATATGGTAGAAGTACAGTGTCAAAAAAGTTTGGTTCAAAATTTATTAAGGAATAACTTAATAACCTAAGCTTAAGGTCTGACTCATTTAGATCATATGTTGATCCATTGTGATACCACAGTGTATTTTACTACGCCCTCTTGTAGAACGAACCAAATTCGTAATGAAAATAAGAAGCTGACGTACCTACAAACACTACCATGCCTAAAGTAATCCAGATTATCAATTTAGAACAAGCAAAATATTTTGTGTGTCTTCTTTAGAAGTCAAAATAATGAACTGCTAGTTTCTCCTCATATCTACCGATGAGATATTGAATAGTTATCACAGCTACAAGTGAAGAGACAATAAGTCTAGTGCGGCATATACCTACATACTTAGGTGCTAACGAGCACTTATTATCCCATTTCGTCCAGATTTGCTCTGTTTGATTGCATGTTGGGACTTGGGTCCACATGGTGTTGGCATTTTTTACTATATCAGTGTTCAACAATATCTTGGAACTGACCTGCCAACATCTTCTTTATCCTGAGGAATTTCTAAAGTACTATACTCTCAAGTCTATCGATCTCACCATTTTTCTTTTACCAATAATGCCCTTATGCTCAGGCACACAGATGAGGGGAAAGTTAAAATGCTGAGCCCTCTCATTAAGAGATGTGATCTGAGTAAATATTTGTTTCTTTTGAATACAACATTTCTCTTCAGTCGGGAAGCTACTTTTCTGTAGCTATAACATCGATAACCTACCATAACCCACTTGGCTATTAAGCTTGAAACCATTCATGTAAGATTTAAGCACTGATGCCAGTTCAGAGGATTCTAGATTTAGGAGAATCTGCCCTAGGCTTAGGGGAATTTGAGCTCCTTGGGGGAATTCTTGGAGATGATTATCGTTAGTAGAATATTAAGTGTAATACATTTTTGTCTATATTTGAATGCATGTACTTTTCAACTAACGGTTTTTCGCGTTGAATAATTTTGTATTGGGTTTTAAAAATGTAGAGGAGGAACAACGAAATTTAGGAGAAAATATCTGGCAACACTGAATTTAAGTCTACCTCTTCCCCCAGGAGCCTTACAAAACAGTTCATTCTAGATGTGAGTCTTCTAATCCCTCGTGAATTAGATTACCGGAACAAGAATTCCAAATTATTAGAATCATAAGATCCTGTCCGAATTATATGTTTGACATTTCTCTTTCCTTTCATTTCCATTTTTGAAAAGGAAAAGGTTCGTCTCAGTCGAGTTCTCTTCGGTTGTCGAGTAGTGTAATTGTCCCCGAATCGAACTTGATGAGCAAAAAAAATTCATTTGTTTCAAAAAGAAACAAAATTCGTGTGAGGTCTCCTGAAATGAAGAAAAGTTTGCGTTTCAAACCTCTAAAAGGCGTTTAAATACATCACTATCAACAGGATCTATCTATCTATTAAATTAATTTTGAGATAAATGTTTTCATCTCTGTTTCCTGCATTAATAAACTTCACACAAAATCAGTTTTGAACTTGAACTTTAGTTGTTTTCTTGGTTTTGTTTGTTTTATTATTAACACCTTCACTCTTAAGGGGCTTAACGGTCATTAACATTATAAATCAATCATAAAAAGCTAACATGTATTTTGTATGCATATAACTTCGATAATAATTTAGTTTAAGCAATTTGTGTAGTGTGATTTTTAAAGATCAAATAATGATGGCATCCAGGATTGCCAAGTGACCGTTAATTGCAAAAATAGCGATGCTCCCATACATTTTTATATGAAGAGGATTCAACTGCTTTGAGTGACCTGTATGTATATCCATTTAGAAATTTCCTAAGAGGTGAATTATTGTATATGCATTGCATATGACCCCTTAAAATAATTCCATATGTACAACTATACATATGCCAAGCATATTTTAAGGAAGAATTATATCTGTAGATCATATGGGAAATTCATTCAAAACATTCCATGTTTTTTTATAATTTTGGTTTTCATCTGCTTATGCATACAAAATGCACTCAGCTACATATTTATGACGACCTTACGTCATCACCTACGCTAAATAAATTGTTTAGTAACTATTGATTAGACGCCGTAAATGCAGTTAATTATCTAAACATGATAGGTGAGAAAATATTCTGCATGAAGTCAATCAATGGTAATACTCGTACTAATTGATTAAAAGGTCTTTTTAATATTTGAGTTAATATTCTCAACGAAGGTATAATGGAAAAGGTCATTTTGGTTAAGGTCAACCATTTACGATGGCCATTAAAGTTTCTATTACGAATGTAGACAAAATAAATAATAAAATTTAAACTAACTTAAATCTTTTTATCTAGCATGTAAAATATTTTACTAAAATACAGGGTGACAATACCAAACTCTTAAGTAGAAGTTTGATATTGTCACAATTTGTTTGCCAGTACAAAGCACAATAAAGAAAGCTTCAGGGAAAAGATGGGTGAGTTTAAGGTATTATAGATCCCACCCGAGAGTGGAAAAGTTGTTCAATAAACGCCACCGGATGCCACCCTAAAAGTCAAGGAATTTTTTTGAAATTACTCCAAAAATCAGATTTTTGTAATGAGTCGTGTGTACGCCAAAGTGGTCTACTGTCACCAATCATAGTTTTGATAGTCCTGGACGATCTGCTTATCAAAGCTATACTAATCGTGGTATTCAATGGATAATGCAAATGATATATACCTTCTCGTCATCAGTCAGTCTGCAAGCAAAACTCATCGACATTTTGTCTGAAGATCAACGTTAATAAAACAAAAAGCATGTCCATCTGTACAACCAGTCCAATCAGTATTTTCATGATAGACGAATCCAGCATAAAAGAAGTGGATAACCTTACTTACTTGGACACTCATGCTAGAATCAATAAAACGAAGCTCCTGCAATCTTCGTTCCAGTCCATGACTATTTTCAATGTAAAATTGCTAATCGGATGCTTGCAAGATCAAATTTCTTTCCAAAATAAATTGTCTCGATGAAAGCAACTGAAGTCAGTCGACAAGCATTAGAGTGTAATCCGTAGAATAGCATTTAAATTGTGTTAACGATTACTGGAACAAAATATATTGTACATAAATGACTCGCGGAACTGTTCAGAGAACTGTTGGTAATCGACAATGACGATGAGTGATGGTAAAATTGTGCGGATTCCTATGCGCCGTGAGGAGATATAGGAAATGTATTTTTTGACGTTTTTGAACATTTTTTGAATCCAAATATCTCTAAAACTATAGGAGATAGAATGAAAAGCAATTTAATAATTTTGTTTAGAAATACTATAACTTTATAAAAAAAATTTAAATAAATTTGTTTAAACATTAATTTTTTTAATTAAAAAAATTTTTTTCAAAATATTTTCAATATAACACCTTTTGTTTTTTTTATTTTTTTATATGTTGTTCCTCAATCAATCCTAAGAATGCATGTGCTTTCATATCGAAATTCCCGCCATAACTTTAGAAACTACGATTTTTTTACTGATGATGCGCATGGTGCGTTTTTCAACATAAAATTCGACATAAAAATTTTTTTTTTGTTTATGTTTTGTTTTGTTTTTTTTTGTAATGTTATTTGCAATCAATCCTAAGAATGTATCTGCATTCAAAATGAAATTCCCGACATAACTTTGGGAAATATGATACAATTCATACAATTAGACTGAAACGCGCCTTCATAAAACGCTCATATTTTCCAAAGCTATGGCGAGAATTTTGAATTGAATGCGGATTCATTCTCAGGATTGATTGAAAATAACATTACAAAAAAAAAAAAACAAAAAAATTTTATGTTGAAAAAACATGGTGCGCGTCATCAGTAAAAAATTTGTAGTTTCCAAAGTTATGGCGGGAATTTCGATATGAAAGCACTTACATTCTTAGGATTGATTGATTCATCCTATCTCTTATAGTTTTTGAGATATTTCGTTTCAAAAAATTTTCAAAAACGTCAAAAAAAAACAAAGTGTGCGTTTATTAAAAGAATGACCGATATATATGTGTTGCTAGAAAGTCATTTTGAGCCAAAAATTATATGGCTGCGATGAAAAGTTTGCGAAATATTTCCTCTCTCAAAGGAATATGCTTTTTTTTTATATTCAATTCACTTTGTTTGAAAAGCACAGAGGGGGCGTGGCATGTGTTGAAAAGTATGTATGTGAGTATATTCTTGATCAGCGTCACCAACGAAGTCGATTTAGCCATGTGTCGCACAACTGACGCCAGATCCTTATTTCGACGAGTGAGCTCGTGAAAGAAATATATAGTTTGCTCCGCCTTTATTTATATTGAACATACAAAAACTGTGAAACCATCGAAAAATTATACCTTAACAACATTTTATGTTAAAGTCGAACCACGCCATTTAGAGAGCAAAAATCTATACGACATAGCACTATGTCTATCGATCCTCTTTGCATTACTATTATTTATATTTTGTAATGTTTCTTATTGCATTTATTATTTTTCAAGAAATTAGATGAAATATTGTTAAATATAGAATCCATGCTAAAGTTCGGAACATTTTTATTTTTAGATTCAACAGAAGTCGTTTTTATCTCTAACATAACAATAGTCAAGCAAAATTTTTGAGGCAGACATTGAGAGATGACAAAAAGTTGTAATCTAAGTATATTGATAGTCGCAGCAATAGTTGGGGATGATAAAAAAGAAAAATAGTTATACCATGTTTACCATTTCACCGGTAGGGGAAGTCACTACAGTCTTTGAAAAATGTAAAAACATTTACATGAAAATACTCGAGCGCGTCAGATATTGATATGCACCACGTGTCTCTGATGACGGAGGTATATTAATCTGTCGGTTTGGATGGTGGAGGCAGCCGTACGGATATTCATAGTGGATATTAAGCGATCCCGAAAGAAAAGCTCACATTCAAAATACTGACGATTCGGATATGAGGCAAGATCGTGGCAACTTTTCAAAAATGAAAAAAAAAAAACGCTATTTTTAAATATTCGAGCGTGTCAGATTTTTATACCGATGGTTCAGCTTCTTGATGTCCTGGTCGTGGTGATTCATGTTCTGACGATTATTTGGAGACATTTACTTAATCTGACTATTTAAAAAAATTTAGATATTAAATTAAACTCACAAAATATAATTCACAAAACTTAAAACACAAACAAACAAGCCAAAAATTCATTGACGAATTTTGTTACTTCGGCTTGTGGAAATCGGCAGATTATATTTTTCCGTTGTCCTGGAATTATTTCCTTAAAAAAAAAAAAAAATTTGACCGCGCCCAAGAATGTCAAGGTGACGTTTTTTTTTGCAAGTTTGTGATCCACCAACTCCCTTACGTCACGCTCAAATCGTCAGATTATTGAAATGCACACTTTTCAGCAAGTAATTAACCCATCATACCTTAATCTACGCGAGTATTCCCAGCTATCGATTTTTATTTACTAAGTATTCTGATCGGCTGTCCTACACGCGCGGCCCTATATAGAGGGCTTAGATTTGGTAGATATACTCAACAAGGTGCAAGGTATCTCTCATATCTTAATCTGCCGCGCTTTAGTAAATCCCCCGTTGGGCTCCCCTACTACAGTTTTAGAGGAAAACTTTCCGTTTCAAAATTTTGTAAAAAATTTTTCCAACAAAAAAAATAAATTATTTTTTCTGTATTAGATAATATGGACTTCTTAACTAACTTTAATTGAGTCGTGTAAATGGAAAGCTCGCTGTGTTCACTTTTGTTAAAACTAAATACTTCTAGCATTAATGTATATGTATGTACATTGTACATATGTATAGTTTTTAGCTGAAAGTAGAAAAGTTAAGATGAGACATCTAATATTTAGTTCTACATTGAAAACTATACATATATTTTTAAAAATAATTGAATACCTAAACTCACTCTGATATTCTTTTGCATATTGTCTGTAAATGAGATACAAACAAGTTACATATTTAAAGGCACTATGCAAAAGAAAGATAAACTCGATGCAAAACTCGTAAAGTTATTCAGGCAATGTTGCAAATAAAAAAAAAAAATCGCAGCGATAAGGAAGCGAACTTCCATACAAAATGAAAAAATAAACATCACTACTACTCGTACTACTCCTCGATTAAAGCATTGACCTTGTAAAGTTCAAGATTTGTCGCTCAATTTCTTGTACTTAATGCGCAGCTGAAAACAATGGTAGTGAATGAATTTGAATGACCACTTTTGTTAAAAAGTAAAAGTTGATTTCATTTTGCTATTGAGAGCAAATGTTTAGGTATCCTGTATGAAGATTTACACATTAAGTCGGTTTTCATGTTTAGCATATGATTTGCCCTTGATTAACTGAATGCTAATGAAGTGATTTTCCTTCATTATAGGTCATAAAAATAAGAAAAAATTAATTAGGTTACTTCATGTATTTATCTTGGCCCCACTAAATTAAATGAGTATTTGTCACTAGAATTGGCGTAAAAAATAAATGTTGTTGTTAAATTATTACTTACAATAATTACTATAAACACGTCATAAAAACAAGTAATTTACAAATTGAATAGTTAATGCAATAAAGTTACTATTAAAATAATGACATTAAGTTATATAACCCACTAGCTGTACCCGCGGCTTCGCCCGTTGTCCTATCCTGTCTACGTTTTTATCATTACTTGATACAGACAATAACACATCCATATACTTACTATGCGTTCCAAACATAGCTACTGCTCGTATAAGTGCCAAATACCAGAATAGCGAGAATTTTTTTTAAAAAATGCCGACGCTCAGGGAATGCCCCCAATAAATGCAATGTACCGTAATGGCTTCAAGAAAAGGAGAAAAGTTAGAGGTTCATCTTGAATTTACCGATATCACAGTTGCCGAGAAAGATATTCGCAGGTAGATTGTTTCACAACTTAATAGTGCGGCCAAAAAACGAATTATCACGAAAGTGTGATGTGCGGTTAAGTACCGGCGTGACGCAAAAGGGATGGGCCTGATTAGACGCCCGAGTGATGCGAGAGAAAATCTGGACTGATGAAAGCAGTTCACGTATCTCTGCAGAACACATCCCATTATTGTATCTATAGAAAAGGGTTAAACACACTACGTTACGCCGGTGGTGAAGGGAATCAAAAGAGGAGATGAGAGCTTTATCACCTATTAGTTTCATCACAAGTTGCTGAACTCGATGTAGCAGTTCCAAAGTGAATTTTGGAGCCCCGACTTAAATATGTGAATTGTACTAAAGTTTGGGTCTAATATAAGTAAGTGAAATAGACAGTCCGAAGAGCATATTTCGGTTCTTCGTTTCGAGGTTGAAACAGTCGATATAATTGAAAGAAATTGAATGAAGTGAAAAAATAAAGAGATGGAAAAAATTGAAAAAGTTGAAAACTGTGAAAAAGACTGAAAAATAAAAAAAAACCTAGTGATTAAATCACTATTTTTCATTTAAATAAATAAAAAAAAAATATAGAAAATGCTAAAAACAGTCCAAAGAGGTTAAAAAAATATGGAAAATGTTGAAATGGGTTGAAAAGCTGCAAAAAGTAAAAAATGGGTAAAGTTGGAAAAAGTTGAAAGAGGTTGAAAAATTTTGAAACAGGTAAAAAAGGCTGAAAGAGTGGAAAAGATATGGACCATGTTGAAAAAATTTGAATGAGATTGAAATAGGTAAAAATAGTTGAATAAGTCGAAAGGAAAGAGGAACAATTTTGAAAAAAATTTAAATTTGAGTCAAAAATATTAACAAAAGCCTACAAACTCCACGCTAGTAACTTTTTGTTAACATAGCAGGTGCCACGACCACTGATGCAATTCCGTCAAATCCTATTTAATATTAAAGCTTATAGTTACCGACATCTTTAGACCAAATTTTATAAGGATCATTCCCATAATTGCTTTCCAAAAACAGAGCAGATAATTCTTCAAAACGTGTTTTCTTTAATAACTTGAAAACTATAAAAGATATCACACAGTTTGTAACATTTTTGAAATCAACATTTGTGCAATTCACAGTTATTGTAAATTGGGCTGTTAAAATTACAATGTCGTAATATGGCAATATTTTACGAGGTGCTAACTTGTTTTGTTATTGTTTTCCATATAAATGCAAATTACCACTAGTCGATTAGTGAGTGAGAGAATCGTATGGGGAAAGAGAGTGACAAAAATCAAAATTTGTAGTCAATAAATTTTTCCTATTTTGAAGAGAGAATTGTATGGGGGAAAGAGAGTGTCAAAAACAAAATTTGAATGTAATAAATTTTTGAGCTCACAGTTGTATGATTTGACACATTGTAATTTTGTTACATTACAATTTTACTAAGAAGTGTGAATTGGATAATTGTCTAATTTGTGGAAATTAGTACCCATTTTGAAATAAAAGCATTAACCACATCCCACCTTTGTATGTGTCGTAGGCGTGTCTGTGCGCGAAATTTTTTCATACTTACAAATTTTAATTGTTTTAACCAGTGGTGCCCACTACACAAGCAAACGCTCTCACGATCACCATGTGTTGATGATTTATCAATTCTGTATACGTGCACGCTTTTTTACGTTCTTTAACGCTATTGAAGCGCCTAATCGTTCTCATTTTTACGCTTGTTCAGCGCCTGTTCGATCTCTGGGCAACACCGGTTTTAGGAACCTCTGTAGCAATTTTCAAGAGCCTAGCTATTATTACCTACAACACTGTGCGCCGTTTGCAGGTTTACGCTAGGAAGCTCATATTTTGGGATAATTATTTTTAAACCTCTTGCTGAAATATCGGCAAAAAAAGAATAAATCTATCTACAAAATTTAAAAAAAAAACAACATTGATTTAAATTACAATTTTTATTGTTTTTATTTTATGATTTGAGAGGATTAGGCCAATATTGTTACATTAAAATTTAAGTCGAAGTTCTTACTGTGATAACCAAACGAGTAAAATTAGAAGCTTGCAACAGAATGAGTCAAAAAGAAAAAAAAAACATTGTGATGCAAAATTTCGATATAAAAAGCGTTGCCATAAAATGATCTTAAAAGCTTTAAGCGCACAACAACTAAATATACTCGCAGAAACGAACAAAGCAATAATTTGAATCTGAAATTTATAAACAGTCTCCAACGAACACTTAAACACGCCGGTTGTGCTAAAGATCGCAAAGCGTCTCAACATTTCGTAGTAATCACAAAAAAGAAAAAAAATTAAATAAAATAAAAAAAGAAAGAAATTATAAAAAACAAAACATTCCAAGATATAGATAAATCCAGTCAAAAATATCACTGCACTTCCGGGTATCACTTCCTTCTTCCTTTCGTCACTTTATGCAATGCAATAAATTTGTGTTTTTATGTTCGCGTTGCACTGCGCTGATGCAACTTGACGCAAGTTACTATGTTGCAACACCATATTGAATGCACCAAGTTTTAATGGAAAATAGTTAAATAGTTTTTTTTTAAAACTTTGCTATAAATAAATATTTATGATACTTACTTAAACTAAGCAATTTTAAGTGGTATTTTAAAATCCATAGAAGTGTATTGGAAGAGGCTTTGAGCCGTTGAAAATTAATTTTTACATGGTGCATTTTTTGGTACATACCCCCATTATGAGTGCGCATTTGCAAATAGTTTGCGACATGTTATTCTTTGTAAAATCGCTAAGCAATTAACAAATGTGCAGCATAGTTTTAGCTTTTACTGTGTGTCAAATAAAATTTATATCAGCAACATGAAATTTATAAAAAAATAAATTAAAAAGGATAACATCTTGAACATATACTGACTAGTTTGACAAAAAATAAGGGCTTTTATTGAAGTAAATTTAAAGAATATAATACTAAAATTATATCACAGAGCTTACTGTTCAGCACAGTTTCTCTGTCGACAACAAAAAAATTATAGAAAACAAGTTGCAAAACAACAGAAAATGGGACTTACCTATTCAGCTAAATGGACCTTTGAGTCGAAATTTCTCAAATTTATTTTTCGTTTTTACGTAGACTTGTGGAGAACCCAAGCAAAAAGTCAAGCAACAAATCTATGCAAAAAGGGAAACATATCAGGCTTAGAAACTCTAACTAATCGGCTCAAGTTCGCTAATGATTCCATTTAGCAATAAATGAATCCAGTATGACTTGCTTTAACCCTTTTTTGTTGTTTTGCACTTTGTTTTGCGTAATTTGTTTTTTGTTGACTTCATATTAGAAATATAAATTCAATGGTATACAAATATCTTAGGGATATATCAAAACTTTTTTTTTTAAGGTCACTTTGATTGAGTTAATTTTGAAGGTGGAGCTACTCCAAATTTGAAAAAAAAAATTTAAGTATGTCATACATAGCATAGCTGAAGGTCTGGAGCCATCCTAAGTGATATTTAAAAGCTATTTTCGAGTTTGAAAATTGTTTATTGACATCGTTTAGAGTTGTTCCGTATCCAGAAAAGGACCGTTTGACCCATTTTCGGGAAAATTTTTTTTTATCAATTCCGGAATTTTTTTTTTTCAATCGATAGAGAAAGCTCGAAAAATAGTTCTGGACATCACTATGGGTGATGTATCGATTGGAGCAAAAAAATGCATTTTGTCCCACCCTAAAATTTCGGTGATGTCCAGAAAAAAAAGAAAAAATTTCAGGAATTGATAAAAAATTTCCCCGAAAATGGATCAAACGGTCCTTTTCTGGATACGAAACAACTTTAAACGAAGTCAAAAACAATTTTCGAACTTTTCCCATCGATTGGAGGGGAAAAAAAAAACAGTTTTTCAACACAAGTGGTTCGAGCCATTCACAGCTCCTTGATTCATGAATCATGAACGTTGAATACATGTGTGTGTGAGATTCACACGCGTTCACATTCACGAGACCCGAGCTACTTACACGCTCACTTTCATGAACATTCACTATTAGTGAGCTCAACTCAGATTCACGCTCATTATTGCATGCAATGTGCACACTCCCGTTTCATAGTTTTGGAAGTGGCTCATAACCCTCAATGAGCCACTTAATGCTGTTCTTTGGTCGGAATATACTTTTTGGATGTTGAGCGTATGTACTCACTTCTTTCAGTACATTTGCGTCGTGGCTAGTAATTCGATATTCGTCTCATAGTGAGATTTTTTTATTTTTTAATAAAAATAAGTTAATCATGCGAATTAAAACAAATTAAAATTAAACGACTACCTAAAACAGCCTCAAAATAAATAGCAAAAAAATTTTATATATTTTTATGGCATAAGTTTCGCAACATTTTAATATAACATGTTGTAAAATGAATGCTTACAACAAAATGCACGCATTTGCAACATTTAACACAATTTTCAGCTATGAATGTTGTTGCTAGCTTGGTGCATTTAATAAGTGCAACTTTTTTTTGTCTAAAGCTTTGTTGCGAATTTTATTCCGGTGGTTGGTTGCATCAAACGCAGTGGTAACAAAAACCTCAATAACAAAAACAACAATTGCCGCATTGCAGTTAAGTTAGAGCAGACGAAGTGTGTTTGTGTTTTACTTCTGGTTTATTGCATTTACACCATAAAGCGGTAGGATTGACAAACAAACTGACAGACCAATCCATACCATGTAGACAGATAGACAGACGGCTAGAAAAATTATATGTAGTACATACCTATCTATAATTTTTGCGGCAGGCAAACACAGAGTTCGTTGTAACAGATTCACTTTTATAGACACAACGCTGTATGTTGCAAGTGAAAACGAAAGTGGAAGTGAACAGAAATAATTCTTGCTCAGTATGTTGTTACATTAGAAATAATTTAAAAAAAATAAAAAATAAATAGAAACTTTTAAAAGCTAAAAAAAGTTAAAAGTTCCACTTGAATATAAAACAGTGCAAATTATATTTTTGTGAAATATATATTTGAAAACAACACTTAAATATCGGCAAAAGTACATGCAATAAAATTCAACTTGAGAATGATTGAACGCGATATTGTACAGTAAGTAAACAAATATTTATTTTCTTTATTGAATGAATATTATGCATGGAGTAGTAAGCAATGTTTTATTAAGTAGCTAGCTACAGCTAAGTTCAAAATAATTGATCCCTTGAATGAAATTCTTTCTATACTTTGGTACTTCTTTTATTTTTAATTTAAACATCCAAATGGTTGTGTGTAGGCTAATTTGTTGATTTATTTACTGAAGGGCTGATTTTTAGTATCAATACTATCGCTTTCGAGAAAGTTATTGTTACAAAGTATCATAAGTATAGCGCTAAAGAATATTGGTTCAGTTAGAATAGCAAAAACCACAAAAGTGCTTTGAATTCACTGTAAGATATTTTGACACCCTTTTTTGAGGACACTATTTCGCGAACTACATATCCCTAAAACCAGAAAAAACACCCCTATTTCGTAGTTTTTTGTATTAAGGATTACGAGATTCAGGTTTTTAGAGTAAATATGTATGAATTTCTAAATTGAGTTATCTTTTACTAGAGAGGGTTTATATAAAAATTTTATAGCTTATTAAATACCATAAAATATTCATAAAACTATGAACAGCTTCTTAAAGTACAGGCTTTGTCCTTTTAAGTGCCGTTGATTTTGCTCAAATATCTTTTATTTTTTCGTTGAGATATCGTCTTTTGAAATTTTTATGTTTGTAAATTTTTCTATACATATTTGGAAACCCATTAAGGACCACGTGTATATATATCAAACAGTCAACAAACATAAAAATTTCATTCGTTTTTTTTTTCCAATTTGCGGCTATGGTATCTTAAAAACCAGAGTAAATTGAGAGATTTTAACCTCGGATTCGGATTCAGCGCATCAAAAACCTTCGAAAAAATATATTCTGGTTTCCATTTGATTGAGAAAGATTCTTCGATACTTTTATTTATTTATTTAATACTAGTATTACCCTGTTCGCTTCGCTTCACCTTAAATTGAAAATTTCGTCCTAATTTTTAAAGTGGTCTTTGTGAGAATGCTATTTTAAAAATATTTTTGTGTGAGGCCACCCAAAATAGAAGTTTTGTATTCTAAGCTGTGTCTCTTAATATAACAGCTTCGTGGTGTCGATTCGGTGTGAATCAATTAACCGGTTCTCGTGAACATGATATTTTAAAAATATTTTTGTATGAGGATCACCCTAAATATTTACCATAAATAAAAGTTTTATAGCCTAAACTATGCCTCTGAATATAAAAGACACTTGGTGTGAATTCCATGTGAATCGATGAAGTGGTTATTGTGAAAATCCTATTTTAAAAATATTTATTGTAAGAGGGCCACCCCAAATAAAATTTTTGCCTTAGCTATGCCTTTTAATATGAAAACTACGTGGTGTAAATTTGAAGTGAATCGATTAACCGGACTTCGTGGAAATTATATTAAAAAAAAATATATATTTGTATGAGGGCCACCCTAAATATGCACCCTCAATGAAAGTTTTACAGCCGAAGCTAATTCTCATCACATAAAAGACACGTCGTGTAAATTACATATGAATTCATTAAGTGGTCTTTGTGAAAATGTTATTTTAAAAATATTTTTGTGTGAGGGCCACCCAAAATAAAAGTTTTATAGCCTAAGCTATGCCTCATAATATAAATGCTACGTGGTGTAAATTCGGTGTGAATCGATTAACCGGTCTTCGTGAAAATGATATTTTAAAATATTTTTATGAGGCCCACCCTAAATAAAAGCCTTAGCTATGCCTCATAATATAAAAGCTACTTAGTGTGAATTCGGTCTGAATCGGTAAACCGGACTTCGTGAAAATGGTATTTTAAAATTTTTTTTGTATGAGGACCACCCTAAATATGCAACTTAAATAAAAGTTTTGTTGCCTAAACTATGCCCTTTAATATAAAAACTACGTGGTGTAAATTCCATGTGACTTAATTAAGTGGTCTTTCTGAAAACGCTATTTTAAAAATATTTTTGTATGAGGGCCACCCTAAATAAAATTGTTATAGCCTATGATACCCGCCTGATCAATACTAACGTACGCTAAAAATTTTATCAAAATCGGCCGGATAGTTTCCGCGTCCACTAAAGACAGACAGACAAACAGACAAAAACTGAATTTTATATACATAATAGGTAATTAGTACTCTAAATGACTTAATGACTCTAAAAACGTATATAAACTTTTCCGTTATATATATAGCTCGTAGGGCTCGTGAGGAGCATTATGAAAAAAGTCTTGACGTGATAGAGCTGTATAGACCTCAAATTCGAGTTCAGGGCATCAAATTACCTAGGAAAAATATGGTCTGGTCATAAGGACAGCAACTTTTTTTTTGTTAACCTGTGTAATTAGCAAAGTAATAAATTACAAATACTAAAAGGAAGAACACTAGCCGCCAGGGCTTTCGACTCTAAAAAATAAAAAATGTTTGCATCAATTGAAACTAAACGTTGAATATTGAATTCAACCGGACTCCAGGACATTGAAGGTCGCGGTTTAAGTGATTTTCGACCTTTCTACTGTTATCAGCTAACTTTTTTTTCAAAATCAAAAATTTTGATGAAATGAAAATGAAGAGTCCTATCTCCAATCCCCTGAAATAAAATGAAAATTTTTCAGTTCAAAGTTTTAATCTTTGAATAGAATTCAATCAATTTCTTTTGTTATGAAATATACGTGTAATAGTCAATTTCGTACTCTCATTCTTTCGAATTGCAATTTTTGAGCAATTTGATCCCCAAAAAATGATTAATACCCAGTTCTGCTTGTGTACATTTTAATGACTTTAAAACAAATCAAATTCCTAATTTTTTAGTAAATAAATTAATTCAACTGAATTTAAAATAGTCAAGTTGTGTTTTAATTTGTAATAATTAACACTTTCATGCTAAAATTAAATACAAACTATTTTTTTAGCTAGTATGTAGAGCAGTGATGGCATTTGGGTTTTGTGAAACTGTACTGCATCGAGACTTGAAATGTACTTTTTAGAGGCTGAATGTATTTTTTTTTTGTCTTGAACACCGAAGTTCAATAAAATTAAGAAACTTTTTCTAAAAATGTAAAAATTACTAAAAAAAAAGGTTCTCACTTTTGACATCTCAAAAACCCTAGTAAAATGAGATATATATCACAGTAAATTACAAAATGATCACCTACAAATTTCGATTTACTATCTCGAACTATTTTAATTTCCAAAAAAAGGAAATTGTAGAATTGTCCAAATGTACCGAAAATGTACTGAAAATGCGTTGTAAATTCGCCAAATGTACTAAAAGTGCGGCAAATGTAAGGAAATCATTTAAAATTTTTTTTGCTATTGCCCCGTACTTGCTAGAAAACTACACAAAACGCTGGTCTGGATGACCTTAGATATGTTAGTATAGGTAAGCTACTTAGTCTTATTACGAAATCTGGTTGGCTTAACGAGAAAGTATAGTTAAAAACCCTCTGGTATCACATTAGATAAATATTTAGTATAAGTAAGTTCGGTATTTAAACTGGCTGCCACTCATACCTTACCAAATTAAATAAATAACGTACTCACATGAATGCTCACGTCTGCCTTATCCAAAGAAACTTGATACAAAATATCGGAATACTTATTCCAATGGTATACTTTCAGTAATCATTTCATGAAAAAAAATGCAATGGAATCAGCAGAAAACTATATATTAAACCCATGGTTCAGCTTTTAAAACTCTTTTCCTCTTTTGATTCAATATAAGTTACTCAGAGATTGAGATTCACCGAGATCTGGTAAATATCGTTATTGTTCTCGGTTCCAATAACAAGTCGATATTAAAAAATTAATTCTCTTATGACCGAGGCAGAGTGTCTGGCCGATATATCCTTCTCGGTGATAATGTAGTGTAGTGCATGCTAAACATTAAATTATTGCCAAGAACGAGATATCGGTCAGAACTTTCTGACTTGTATCCTCGGTCATGCGAAAAATTATTTTTATTTAACTTTAATTCTTTACTTTTATTATTATAATTTTTTAAAAACTACAATCGTTGCTCCATTTTATGAATATAAACAAAGAAACGCTCTATGTTTCTAACACATACATACATACATATGTACATTAGACCATACCACCGTTTTTGCAAGGCAATTTTGAGAAAACATTTTTTTTTTTGACCGAACGTAGAGGTCACGCATTTAAGTTTTTCATCATATCTTCGGCATTTAAAGCCCGATCTTATAGTAAGATATATCAGTGTTTTTGTCTCGAATAGACCAATTTTTTCTTCTTCAAAGTTCATCGACATCAAGTACCCCGTTCTAGTACTTACCCAGCAGATCTCAGTTCTTATCATTCTAATGAGCCACCCTATTGTCGGAAAATTAAAGTTTGCAAAAAACAATGAAACTTTTCCAACGGACTATTTTAAAAAATATTTTTATGAGGGTCCCCTTATTAAATGTTTCGTCATATCGTCGGTATTTAGAGTCAAATCTTAGGATATGAGGTTTGCTGATCAATTTTTTTTTGCTCCAAAGGTCATTGACTTCAAGTACCCACCAGATCTCAACTTCTACAACATGAATTCAAAAAGTTAAATTAAAATCAAATAAAGTATTTGTTCTTTTTAAAATGGGTAAGTTGGTTTTGACTCATATGAGCCAAGATCACCATCGGCTTTAGAGCTTCACTCATTTAATTGAATTTCGGATAGTACATTTTTTTATGTACCATATATAAAGATGCCTTGCTTTCCCTATCAACTGAATTTTCTTAAAATCTCTTATCTAAAGATGTCTTCCTGACATCTGATTGCATGATATTTGGATATATGTACAACAGAAGGAACAGAAAAAAATATGAGAGAATGATCGCTCAATAATTAAAAAAACAAAAAAAAGTTATAGATGATAAAAATTCTTCGATTACCACC
This sequence comes from Meiosimyza platycephala, assembly GCA_963662105.1. Classification (NCBI taxonomy): domain Eukaryota; kingdom Metazoa; phylum Arthropoda; class Insecta; order Diptera; family Lauxaniidae; genus Meiosimyza; species Meiosimyza platycephala. The sequence goes on from OY759210.1 coordinate 17,034,154, forward strand.
AATGCTACCAAAGTAAAGCAATAATTTGAATTAAAGTGTTTGCTATTGGCATAAATAAACAAATAATTTAAAGATTTAAAGCACCAGTAGCACTTCAACACAAGTGTGTTTACAAGAAATCAACAAACAAACAATTGACACACTAATAATGACGTCACAAATATGGGCATATTAAATTGATGCAAAACAGCAATGCGTGAAATGATGCAATAAATCAATGCAGTAAAATTTGCAAAGTTACCGTCAACATTAAACAAACTTAAGCGCACAATTTAGTTTAATGATCTTTGTTGTCGTAATTAACTGATTTGTATGCGTTATATCAAATGGTTGCTATGTTGACAATGCTATTTTCGGTTGATAACTCTTGGGCTAATTGAGTGATTTGTATGCGTTTATCAAATATTGTGTTAATTATTTATTGTGCTTAAATGCAGAAACTATGTTAAGCACTTTTCTAAAGTGCATAGCATAAGATTGCACAATAGCATATGAATCTCAAAATATCTTAGTGGTAACAAATTTATTAAGATAAATGGGCCATTCCATAAGACGACACATTACAAGTTTAGTCTTGTAAAAAAATTTACGGGAAAGTTCCCAAATACGAAAGTCAGTATGCCAGACACATAAGCCCTAGGGGTACTTTAAAAACTGTATAAAGTGAATATGCTGTATGACAGTGTTTCATTCCTCAAGGTCAGAAAAATTTTCAATGAACATTACAATTCGCTTTTTCATGCTCCAATTTTTGATTCCTGTAGGTGATAGGAAGGGTTTTTAGTTGAGCTATTGGCCTGCAGTGACGAGGCAAAAAAAAAAACAAAAGCTCGAAGTAGAGAAGGAACTTCATCTTAGGAGTGCTAGAGAGGGAATGCATGAGGATAAGTAATTGCCTAAACAACCAGAACAATGTGGAACATGTTTAGCTTTTGACAATATAAAAAAACTTGCTACGCTATTGCTCTCAATAGATGTGTGCTAGTATAAGATGCAATTGTGGACCTACTGTTTAGGGGTTTATGCCCTTACTACTGGAAAAGCAATTGCTTTTCAAGATCTTCAAGAAAAAGGCTCTAAATATGTATTTGGACCAATATCGAGGACGAAAAAGAAATAAAAAGCTCTCTTTGATATGCATTATATAACTCACAAATCACAAATTTTTATGCAGCGTCATTCCTACCTACCATGTGATCAAGATTTCGGATTGATAGAAAGAGTATAAAATATCTCCCAAAATTTGTGTTTCAATTAACTGGGAAGCAGTGATAAGAAGTGCAAGAAGGAACGAGCCATTAAAAGTTTTTTTACAACGTTTCCTAACGAGGAGAAAAGTATCCTAAACGAAGAAATGGTGAAGTGGCTAAGTTTTGAGGGGTCCGAGTTTTTTGCATAAAATACAAATAAAAATAAATTTGCAACAGTGGCCTAACCGACATTTACTCTATAATTTAAGTAAAAATTTGCAAGTTCAAATAGCCTAAAAAAACAATATTAGCATTTATTTATTACAGAAAACACATTTTAATCAGATGACACCCCAATTACCAAAATAAAATAATGCGTTTCCAAATTATATAAAGTCGTATTCTTCTGTGCTTCTTGCTTTTATTACGTCAATGATAGCGCACGCATAGATATCGCATTTGAAGTATTTAAAAATTAAACGACACTGGGATTGCTAAAATTAAAGCAGTGATTCTTGATTAATATACATATTACATTAGGGTGATTCAAAGAATTACTTCACAAAACGATCCTCCGCAGCCCAACAACATTCATCACCTATTCAATCACATACTTTTTGAATAAAATATTATATAATTTTCCCATACAATTTACATTTAAAATTAACAAGCTTCGTCACCACCTTATAAAATTGAGGTAAAGAACTGAGATTTTTCTTCATATCATAAACTTACTATTTAAGCAACATCACCTTAAAAGAAAAACATAAACAAAAAAATTTGAATCACCCTAATTTACATACCCTTAAGGACATCTTGAAGTTTTTACTCATTTCATTTTTCTTTTGAGGTCGTACAGACTAAATAATGAGGTTTATGTACTCAATAGACATGGTTATATGATCGATCGGTAAGGATCCTTACCAACTTTTACAAAAACTAAAAATTATTTCAAAATATATGTAATACTTAAGTATACAGGCATGTTCTACAATTCACTTCCGAGTGAAATTCAGGTGAATTTGATATAAATTTCGTTTCACTTTCACTAAAAGGAATATGTAGAACACGCCTCAAATATACATGTAAGTTAATATTAAATTGAATTATCTCTTTTTTTCTTACAGCACAAATAACGTCTCCAAGCGACTATTTGATATAATACAGGATGTTTTGGAATTTTTTGTTGTTTCTATACGAATATTATTTGAGCTTTTTCAAAATTTAGTAGAAAAATTTCAACCAAAAAAATTAAAGGACATAAGTGGTGAGATAGTATTGGTAAGATTAAAATAACACCACTTCACTTCTGCGCAACAAAGTGTTGCCTTAATGAGAAATTTATTTTCGCTTAGATAACTGGAACCGGACATGGCATAGGGCGAGAGCTAGCGCTACATTACACAGCCTGGGGCAGTACAGTAATTTGTGTCGACATTAATGAGAAGAATAATGAAGAAACTGTCAAAAGAGCAAAACGCCTGATGCAAGGTACCGTGCATAGTTATACGTAAGTCAATAATCGACCTTCTATCTATGTTTTAAAAAGTAAAAAAAAAAAATCTTTTCTATGTCCATCTTAGCTGCGATGTTTCAAACCGTGAAGAAGTACTTCAGTTAGCAGAAAAGATTAAAACCGAAGTTGGTTTGGTTTCAGTGTTGGTCAATAATGTTGGCATTATGCCAACACATCCATTGGAGCGACATACACCAGAAGAGATTCGTCGAGTTTTTGAAATAAATGTATATTCGCAATTTTGGACAATTGAAGCATTTCTGCCACAGATGAAACAACAAGGGCGCGGTCATGTCGTCTGCATGTCATCAATTGCTGGTGTTGTAGGCTTAGCTAATCTTGTGCCATATTGTGCTACTAAATTTGCAGTTCGTGGTATGATGGAGGCATTACACGAGGAATTGCGAGAGGGTCCTTACAGAGACTTTGTAAGTTAATTTTGTTATTTGTGCCATTTTGCTGACCTAACATATTTTTTCTAATCGATTTAGATAAAAACTACTACAATATATCCTTATATGACAAACACTGGTCTTTGCAAGCGTCCAAAAGTTAAATTTCCTTCAATGCTTGGATTATTGGATCCAAAGGAAGTGGCTAAGCATATTGTTGAAACGCATCGAAAAAATATACTGGAGACAACGATACCTGCAAGTCTGCTTCACATTAATAACTGGTGTCGTCTTTTGCCATATAAGTGCGGGATATTACTAAAGGATTATATCGACAGTGGAGTTGAATCAGATTTGTAAACTTTAGATACGTGTAATTAGTTAAGATAATTTTTTCAATTTTTGTATACATATGTTTTTATATTATATATAGTTCGGATATTAATAAATATGTCATGGGGTTATAATTTTATAAAGTAATATTGTTATGCAATAATTTAAAAGCTTTAATTGCATACTATTGAATTATGCATGTGGGTCGATGGCATTTCCGGTATATTTGTAGTTTTTTCGGTGCATTTGTGTCCTAAAAAATCATCAGTACATTCGACAAGTTTTCAGTACATTTGGTACATTTGCTGTATTTTTAGTACATTTAGCGATTTTTCCGCATATTTTCAGTACATTTTTGGACAATTTATAATAGTTACCTTTTTTTTAGTAAACTAAAAAATTAAATGTAGATATAATATAATAACTACCTATTTTTTTGTTTTAATATTAGTAAACGACAATAATCACAATATGTAGATTTTGTAATTTAATGTGAAATATGTATGTAATTTAGCTAGGTTTTTTGAGATGACAAAAATGAGAAATTATGTTTAGTAATTTTTAGAATAACTTTGAACATATTAGTAAAATTGGGAATTTAAGATAAAACAAAAAAAGTACATTCGGCCTCTAAAAAGTACATTTCAGTACTCCATCACTGATGAAGAACTTGTGTCCTTTAGAGCTACTTATTTTGCTTAGCAAATATTTTCCAGAGTAAAAATTATTAAGAAGGGGGCGGTAAATTGCACCTTCATCCCGGGCGCAAAATGTGAAGATACGCCACTAGTGTAGGAATGTATATATAATGTGACGAACTATCTTGGATCCAAAAGAAGTACAAACCATACGGAGAATATGGGACATTTTTCAAAAAAAAAACTATTCATACCCAAAAAAAGTCCGAAAATTTATCAAGAAATATTTTGATGACCCCAAAAAAAATAGAAAAATGGTAATTCAGACAAAAAATCTGAAAGGTTTTCCTAAGAAATTTTGATGACCGAAAAATAGGTCAATTAATAAAATGTAAGTATTTTTCAGTAATTATTTCTTAATTTGTAAAAAGAAGTACAAATGTTGTTAAAAATAAGTACAAAGGATTAAATTTGCCAGTAATTCAAAGGACGCAATACAAAGGACTAAAAATAAGTGCTGTACTCCCAAAAAAGGTACTGTTAGACACGTAAGGTATAAAAATTTCAGTGAAGTACTACTAAAATGTCTTTTGAGACGACAGCACTGATCAGAACATGTGAGCAAAACAAAACATCAATATGCAAACGTCAATGTTAATTTTTTATTATTGTATCTGACATTTCCTTTTGAACGTGCCGTTTGCTTTCCTACGAGGCAATATTTGCTAGCAATTTATTTTTTTTTCTGCGACAATTAAATGTTTCTATATATGCTATGTTTCTACTGCGTATCTTGGTCTAACGCATGGTACAATTATCATGGTGGCAGCATTTCTAAGTGACAGTTCTTCTTTTTTTTTATATGCCTACTTGAATTGTCAAAACAGCTTGTTTTTTTGTTTTTAATCTGTTCACAATTAAAAAAACGTGCGCCTGTCAGAATTTTTCTTTTGATATTGTTTTGCTTACTTTTGACAATTATCGTAGGCATTTTCCCGGTTGCCTACCACGTATAATTGTACCATGGGTCTAAAGCTAAAAACGTAACTGGAACGTGCGATTTATCTAATGTGTCAAATCGCACCAAAAAATAGAATCTGTTCTATTTCTCTGATATAAATTTTGCTAGTGTCAATTTTTTACTCACTACTCACGAACAGGAAAAATATGGACGATATTGGACGTCCCAATTCTGTTTAGCTCTTAACGTATCAGAAAAATCATGTTGTCTCGCTCTGTTCTTGTTTGTTATCGCATCTCGTTTAAATTGTGTTTAGAACTTGTAACCATGTTAATTGAATCACGTTCGTCATTAAAATCGGTTACGTCAGCTGGGTTGCTAGCAATTGTTGCCACGTCTGAATGAGGATATATATATTTTCATTTATTTTGATTCATAAATTTCCCAAAATAAAGAAAGAACAACGGAATACAAAGTTGAATTGAATTGATTAGCAGCATATTTACCAAATTCTTTTGTTTGCACGAATTAAGTAGAAACTTAAGTGAATAATAGAACTCACCCATTAACATACAATGGCCTGCGAGGTGAAAACTTTTGGAAAAATACACGATTTTCAGAAAGTGCAAGAATACTTTGGACTGTCTCATGGTAAGTTGCATTTACTTATAACATAAAATTGTAACATTTACTTAATATTTTTTTTATTCACTATGCATTTCGTAGATGAAAATTGGATGAACGCTGTCAATTATGCCATCTCACCGACTGGCGAGCTTATCGCTTTCGCGCAGGGTGAAAAATTGGCTTTGATGTCATCTTGCTGGGATAATAAGAGTCAAGTGACAACATACGCGCTGAGTTGGTGCGGTGAACTGGAAAACCCCAACCATATAGTGACCAGTATCATTTGCTTACCAATTTATGGCAAAAGTGTTAGCGTTGGTCCTGAATGGACTTGTGTAGCCTTAGGCTTAAACTCGGGCATGGTCCTTTTTTATACAGATGCAGGGGTTAAAATATTTTCACAAAGGTAAAATTTACTAAAAATTTAGCATAAGAAAAAAAGTATTGCTTACTCAAATCTTGTATCTTAAAATAGCTTTCTGATTGGCTTCTCCTAGGGAAGGAGTAATCTATTGAAAAAAAAATCGTTATTGCTTATGTAGTCAACTTTATCGCTTATAGCCCAAAAGCCCGCTGCAGAAAATTCGAGTGTATAAAATTACAGGATGGGATGTACATTGAAGATTGTTATGCATTTTGGTGAAATTAACCAACCCTGGTTGCCAAAGTTCGTCCCCATGCCCGAAAATAACCGAATTTTAGCCAATTTGGCTTTAATTAAAGCTGTTCACTATTACATCTTAAAAGGTATGCCAAATGATAGAACTTGAAGAGTTCTAAATATAATGTATGAGACTGCATTATCGAGAACTGTCCCAAAAATAGGTTGCCACAGGTTTTTGGGTGAATTTTTATTTATATGTACATATGTATAGATTAATGCTTGAAATGTGTGTCTAACGATAGAGCTCGGAGAGTCTAAATAGAAAATATAGGGTTGCCACCCATTTAAGTAAAATTAGCCCTCAAAACGGGTGGCAACCCATACTTAAGACAGGATTCGACAAGGCAACCCTAAACTTAGGCTCTTCGAGTTCTATCATTTGGCACTCATTTGAAGCTGTTACCTTCATTAATGAAAAATTACCAAAAAAACCGGTGGGAAATCATGTTTGGGACAGGATTCAACAATGCAACCCCATACATTATAAATAAGCCTCTTCCAGATCTAACATTTTGCATACATTTAGAGGTGTAATAGTGTACAGTAAGAAACTATTTTTATAAACATTTTTCCAGCATGGGGTATTCATAAGCTCTAAACATTATCTAATATTGTATCACATTTAATAGAAGCATAAATATTTTTCGCTCGTTTAGATAATTGAATGAAAATTCCATTTAAAAATAACGTTTTGATGTCCTTGATCCCTTAAAGTGCATAATCAAGCTCCAAACTCCCTAGGAATCCCTACATTAACCCAGTTTAAATATTTATTCGGACTGGATTGATGTAGCATCAATATCTAGGTTTGTTTAAGAACAAGTGTGAAATAAGTTTCGATAAAATTAGCTATTTCGTTGTCTACCGATCGATAAAGTGTCTGAAAAAATAGTCGTATTGTTATAAGTGATACCCTGGTTATACCAACTTTAGTAAAAATACATAGCAAAATAATATAACTTTCTACTAAAAGTCACCCTTAAACTAAAATTTTCTCCATTTTATCTTTTAGCTACGAAGATGATCCCGTGCTTTATATCAAATCTTTCTCGCCTCCACGAAATTCAGAGAAGGAGTCCTTTGTCTATATTATTTATGACCAATGCGTTTGCTTCATCAAAGGAACAGATATTTTTCCATTACTATGCAATCATCGCAATAACCATACTCGTCTTATGGGATTCAACTCAATAAATGGAAGTGCAACAAATGTTCATGGAAACGTCATGGCAGACATGATAGCATATCAAAAATTTAAATATCCACGTAAACCAGAGACAGTTGTTAATGATGCTGCTGTTGCTGGCACACAAAAACCATGCATATATGATCATATCATTGAACAGTGTTTGGGTTGTGGATACTATGCAAAAGTTTCGGAAAATCCACCACAGAGCTCGCTAGTTTTAGGTGTAGGCGCTGAACCTTATTTGGGCTTTTATTATGCAGAAGAAGGTTATAAGACTATATCTCTGAGTGAAGTGGCTAAAGATGTTGTCGGCTTAGCTTATAAAAATATATTTAGTAATTTTTTTGGACGTTCTAAAGCTGAAACACCACCTGATGAGCCACAATCGCCATCAAGAGAAGCACAAATGCGTTTAAGTTGCCGTTTGTACGATGGGAAACGAGATGGTTATACAATTGCTATGGCACCTGGAAATCGTTTAGCTGCAATAACTGATAATTTAGATCGCGTTATACTTGTTGACTGCCAACGTGGTATAACTATTCGAGTTTTTAAAGGATATCGGGATGCACAGTGCGCTTTTGTACCCGTTACAGAACGTACATTAAAAGGTGTACAGACTACACGACGCAAGGCACTATTTTTAGTAATATATGCGCGGCGTATGGGATGCCTAGAGATATGGTCACTGCAAAATGGTCCAAAGATAGCAGCATTTACAGTTAGTAAAAGTGGACAATTGGCGTACAATACACACGGATTGTTGGGTAAATAACTTGTTTCATTGTAGATTAGTGTAATTTATCTTAGTTGTAATTATTTCGATAAAATACTAACAGAGACAATTTTATTCATAGTGAATTCTGAATAGCCTGCCAATATTCGCTTTAAACTACAAACCATGTTAGCAACATTTTGAAAAATATGTAAAATTTTTTAGTATAAAGCAGTATAATTTGATAGAACATTTCCAGAAGTTTCATATTAAGAGGTCCTTTAGAATTTGTTTGCCTTTGGTACTAGTATAGATTTCATAAATCAGGGAAAGTAACTAAACATGGAATAGGTTCCTTAATATAAAACAAATAATTTAGAACATTAGCATTATATATGAACTCCTTTAATGTTTTTAAAACGCGTATGACTTGTATTTCTAATTATTAAAGTTATGTTATTTACTATGTAAATTTATCACAGTGCCACAAATAAAAGAATGATATGCGGGGAGCTTCAAATGTGTCTGATTCTAAATATGCAAACTGTTTCTACGGATTGGCTCTGAATTTTGAAAAGTATCTGATGCATCGAAAAACATTGATTCACCTTTCGAAAACATCGAAAAGTTAGATGATTATCATAAAATATCGAAAAAGTGAAACAGTACCAAAGAACATCGAGAAGTGTCAAAAAATTGATAATAGTTAAATGGTGTCAAAAAAAAAATATTGAAAAATATAAACGAAAAAGTTAATAAAAATCGGAAAGTATCGGACAAATCGAAAAGTCGAAAAGCATTGATTGATATGAAAAGCATTGAAAATAACCGAAGGGCATCGAAAGTTCCTGGAAATTTTTCTTGCTTTCACTGAACGACTAAAATCATGGTTTTTCAATTCATAATATAATTATGAAGATGAATAAAAAAATTGCAAGAAATGGTATGGAAATTTGTTATTTTATTTGGCGAACGATGCGTTCTCGTAATATACATAGTGTTACTTGCTTGTGTTAATAAAATACAAATCAACATTATTTTGCTTGAAAAAAAATTTTAAATTGAGGTTTTGATTAAAATAATGGCCTCCGAATCAAACTTTTCTCCTCAATAATTTTGACACATATAATCTAGGACCTTTCCTTGCCAGAGATAATAATTAAGATTTTGCAATTTTCTTATGCAATAAAATAAGCCAAAGTAAACCAAATTCAAAGAGATGAGCTTTTACAAATCAAAGTAAAAAAAGTCGACTTTGAGGAAATCGAGCTTAATGTTTTCAGAAATATGTGCGTTTTTTTGGTGCAAGTTTTGAACTAAGTATTCGAGTAGATAATGTGAGGCAGGATACCGAATGTCAAAACTCAGCTTAGTTTCAAAACTGCAGATTTTGTTACTGACTAAAATTTATCGCCCTCTATCTTCGCTCTGGCAAGATATGGTCTCTTTACGTTGATTGTATCACATACTTAAAGTTAATATTAATTAGATCAAAAACTTCCAGTGGTAGTACAATGAGCTAGGACATGAATAGCTTTTATTTTGAACTTGATATGAATAATAAACATGCAAATTTAAATGTTAAATTTTTTCAGGTGCTCATCCTGGCGCAAAAGTTAAAGCAACTGTAAACTGCTGTTTATTTTTCGATCCCAGCGATTGTAGCCTGAAAGAAATAGTCATACCATTTCATTTTGCTTTAAGTGAAAGTAATTCAAAAACATCACGTGATATTCATTTGCTGCGACGATTGAGAAATCTTTTGCGTAGTGATGCTGAAACAAAAGATATTGCAGATATAACAGCTATTGCTGCTGAATTTCAAACGATTGAAGTACGTCAGCAATGTTTGGAAACGCTAATAAAGAATCGACAACTTGAGCCGCAAATTTTTCAGGCAATCGTTTCTGCGTTTTCAGCTGCGCTGGATAGTGAAGAATCGGAAAATTTGGAAGAGAAACAAAATTTTAACATCATTTTACAAAACTACATACGTTTGACAGATTTTTACATTGCCATGTTAACACCTATTGCTGCCTATTTTGATGACAATATAGAGCTTAATAACAGTGATTTAGTAACGATTAATCAATTAGTTTTGTTATTGGCTAACAAAGGCAAAATGAATACAACCAAAGACAAAGAAGCAACCAGCAGTGATGGCGGCACAAGTCGTGTTACTTTTCAAGAACGTTACAAAGATGATGGGGACTTTGTTCATTTCCTCAGCATATTCCAAGTGGATATCATTGATAAAATTCCGTTAATACGTGCCAAGTCAGAAATATTTGGCTATATAAGCGGAAAATTATTTGGTGAATTTTTCGAGCGTGGCTTGTGTTTCGAACAATTTAAAGAAGCTGCCGAAAAAACACATATTCCATGTGAGGACTTACTTGTGTTAGCTTTGCATTTTTGGATAAAAAGACCATTTGAATACAAAAATTGGTAATTTTTTTGGAATTATAAGTATATTTCAATTGTTATGAAAAAATATTTTTTTTAAATGTAAGTACTCTTCTATAATATTAACCCATATTTATTCCCTGTAGTGATGAGGTCCTTATCGATATGTCACGTCTAGCAGCAATGATACGCTCTATATGTGAATTAGCCGGTGATAGAGTCAATGAATATGCCTACAACGCTATATCACCGTGGTGGCAGGCAGTACGTGAAATACTTCTGGAAAGTCCAAAAGCTCTCGGATTACTTGTAGCTATAGTGTGTAAAACTGTTGCGGCAAACTTAAGGTGCTCCTATCAGGAAGTAAGTTAATTTATTGTGTGATGTGGCTTAGAGTACATATACTTTCGAAGCTGATCGATCCCCTGGTTTATTAACAGTAAAAAATCTGTAGCATGTAGTACTCTGAAGGAGCTTTCAGCATCCAAAGAATTTTTTGAAAAAATATTTATACTCATAATGATGCCAGGGAATCAGCTCTTAAAATATATATATTCTAAACTTGATCACCCTGTATATAAGAACCGTTCATATTGAAAGTGGTATAACTTAATTTGATATGCAATATAATAGGGTTCCTGCGATGAGGGCTCACAAAAAGAAATGGCAGAGAGTCGTTGGGAACAAATTTCTCAAGATGAGGCTCAGTGGGGCCTACTTATAGGTAAACTTGAAGACATTTCCGTTTTGGGTGCAGTCTTAGAGTAAGTTACATTTATTTCAAATTTAATTATGTTTCTTCGCTAAAAAAAAAATTATTTTCAGATTTCCCATAAGTAGTGTTGATCCAGTAATGCCACAACTGCCTTACGAAACACCAGATTGCAGTCTAAGATCAATTGTTAAAGGTGGCAAAGGTATCGTAACTGATCTGACGGCACAATGGCTTATTAACTCATGTATTCATCCTTCGAAAATTGTTGAAGTAACGAAAGTAATTGAAGAAAATATTTCAAAAAAAGATGAAATTGTCAGTACCGAAACTTGTGATAAAGATGACAGCACATCAACAGAATTAATTTCGCCAGCTCCCACTGATCCTGTATTGGAAAAATTATCACTCTTGCGTGAACATTTTCCTTTCAGCTTAGAGTCAGGCATGCTGTTAAGTCTTATGTCGTGGCATTATATGGTACATTGGAGTAAAAATTTGCAAAGTTTGGAACATTTGCGTGCAGCCTTAGCGTGCTTTGCTGAATTTAAGATCTCAGATTATGCGTTGAAACATGGTATGTGTTGTTTACTTTGGAATGCAACGCTTAAATATCCTTTACAATCAACAATGAAGCTGATACAAAAGGTCGGACGTCTGCCGAAAGAGAAGATGTGCCAGCAGGATTTGGAAATGTCCTCTTCGTTAGTAGCTGATTTTCTAGCGCACGCTTTGGAGTTTCTCCAGCATTTCAGTACTTCATTGAATCATGAAAAACGTGAATTAAAATTTGAGGAATCCTTAGCAGTAGGTGAATTACCTTTACAATTTATTGCATTACAACAACATCATGCCATTAAGGAAATGTTGCAACTACATACAGAACTTTGTACGGTTCTACATTTTATTGCATTTTTTCAATTAAAAATTTCAAAACCTATTACGACTGTCTTCGATGCTATGAGTAATAAGTCATTTTTTAGCGATATCAACAAGGAACTTAATTATGTGCTTCCTGCGCCTGATCAAATTTTGCAAAAAGCACGTGAGGATTTTCTATGTAGAATAATAACGGCTTCAATGGACTTGATACGTGAAGATTTAGAACAACTTTATGTTCTTGAACATGTTCAGTATATGGAAAAAATTTGTAATTTGGCACGTAGTTGGAAACTTGAGCCGACTAGTTTGAAAAAACAACAAGTAAGTTTAATAAACTCTGTTTCAAATTTTCTTGCACCTCTTTGGCGAATTTGCCGGAATGGACTTTGAAATATTAAAATTCGTTGACTTATAGACGGAAAGCTAGTGAACGCTTTAAGCCTAAATACCTTCTACCGGCGATCAGTATTGCATGGTTATGTATATTTCCTTCAGACTATTTTCGTAGGACCTTTCTTAATTAAATTTTGGCTAGTGTTAGTTTGTGTTTAAGTGTGCGTGACCTAACCTTTTGCCATTGTCGCCTGAGTCGTCTTTTTTCTTCACTAAACATTCTATGTGAGAAGAGTTAAGATGTTGTCTTTTATGTGTTAAAGCTGTATGCACAGGATTTGTATGAAAAGCAGCTGATACAAGCATGCTGGTAAATAACTGTAAGGCTTATTCCAGCTCCTCCGAATATTTAAGGCTTACATTACATTTAAGCCAAGTCGTTTTATTTTTATGTAAGCCCATTGGGTGTCTGCAACAGCTCTACATATTTATGCAGATGCATAATGATAGGAGAATGGTTAGAGCTCAAGTCAAAACATGATTCTGCTGCAATTTGCCTCTTATTGATTCCTTTTGTAATTGCAACCTCCATAAGATCTAGAATTTTTTGACGATCTGATGGCTGACCAGTGTAAACATAATCACGTCTATTTCGGCGATTGGTTAATGAAAGCTTTCGGGTTAATAACTAATAATAAGTGATCGAAGTGGGCTGTCGTGTTGTTAGTAAATGAGGGCTAAGTAATGCGACTCTAATTTTTTGTATTTATTTTTCTTTTTAGAGTTCGATATCTCATATTGAAAACCTTTTTCATATTTGGTTACTTTTCTCTATACATTCTTAATTTGACAATATTGAATCTATGAAGATTCAATGAAATTTACTACACTTTTACGGACCGATAGCCGAAGTTGCTAGCGTCTTTTAACTTTGTAGTATAATTATTTATAATTATTCTTCAATAAATAATAATAATACTACACTACACTACACTAAAGATGTTGTTTTTTTAATTATTTTTTTATAAAACTTAAATATTGTACCCTCAATATATATTTTCAGGTCATTGAAATGTATGCGCATGGCTATGATGCGCATGCTGAGATACTTCTTAGAGATATCTTGGACGATGAGCATATTGGACGTTTGTTGTTGGAAATAGCTGGTAGACGCCTCAATTTATATTCGGGATCGTCAAGAGATATATTTATGAAAGTAGCTTCAGTTGGACCACAATTATTACAGTATTTGGATAATTTAGTAAGTGTTTGGAATGCTTATTATCCACAGAATTAATTCACCTACCTTTGGCACAGTCATTTTAAAAACAAAACCAAAATTACACATACAATTCGTATTATATACAATATTTTAAAAAAAGCATGCATTCATTTTGTAAACTGGTAATTTTTTATAAATTGTTAATTTTCATAATAGAGTAGTGCAACTTCGAAATCGATACAAATAACTGCCAGTACACCGGATGAAATTGATATTACAGCTTTAACTAAACTAACCACAAATGCCTATGAATGTCTTGCAAGACGTGAGTTACACCTTGTTCATATCGCTGCTCAAATGTTTGACGCTTGCAGTGTTATACAAGAGTAAGCATGTACCAAAAGTGTACGTGTATAAATTGTAGACTAAGCACAATAAGTAAAATTATGTAAAATACTATTAAACTATTTGTTGAAGCATTTTTATAATAAATCACCTCTTTAAATTTATGTTTTTTTATCATTTGGCTTTTACTAAAAGAGAACTATGACTTATGACTTTCGAAGATTAAGATAAAACTCCGATGATTTTAATGTGAATTTTGCATTGGATACAGCGCTCCTTTTGATTGAGTTCCTCAACGCCAAATTAAATTTAAAAATTTGCAACCCTCGCACTAAATCGACAACAATATTAAAATATTCATATTTTCCAAAGTTATATCGTATATTTCGATTTGAAAGCAAATACATACATCCTTAGAGTTGATTGAAGAATAACAACATAAGAAATTAAAAACATGATGTTATGTCGCAGCTCCGATGATGGCCGTCCTACATATCCTTTTGGAATAATTAGTCTTTAGTTCTTGCTTGAATCTAAATGCTGAAAATGATTGACCCTTATAAATAATCAAAAAAAAAGGGCGTTCCATACCCACAATACAATCCCACAAGTTAATCCGCTGAAAATTCTCCATTCTGGAGCGCAACTGTCCACGGTCATGACAGTCGCCTATTGAATATAATTGTTACACATGTCATCATCATCAAATCTAATGTCTTTGTGTGCCAATTAAAACTCAAGAGCTTGCATTCCCTCTTATACAATGTTGCAGAACTGAGATACTCCATTGATAATCGTGCCGCACACGTGCGACAGCATCGTTCATATGTTTATAACACAAACAACGTGCGCTTCGTGTGTCGAGACGAAGACGTTGAAGTGTCCAATTGTACATGACTGACCCACTTGGTGCACAGATATTATTTTCTTTCTGTGTGCGGGTCTAACATAGTGTCAAAGAGTCGAGAATCAGCTTTATACACGTCACAGAGGGAGAAGTTAGTGTTGAGAGGTGAGAGGTCTCGTTGTTTAGTTATGTCTATTTGCTCTATAAGTTATTTTTGTGTGTGCTGCGTTGCTTAGTGCTTCGTCCCTCCGCAGACAAGTGTAACGGCCGTTCCTCTAATTAATTTTAGAAATTTCAAATCAAAGATAACAGCAATTAAGGGATGCCATCAACAACCTTTTCAACTTTGGGATCTGGGAACGCCCGATGCGTACAATTGAAAATTTTTATTTATTTCGTTTAAATTATAAAAAAGTTCTTATGAATTATATGTGAGCTGTAGTAATCGAAGAAAGAAAATAATAGCAAGTTCTTTTGAGAAAAATTATTGAATCCTGTGAATTTTAAATCAGAAAATTGTTTTGATTTTTATTTACTTCAAAAATTGTACGAGTATTTATAAATAAAAGATCGAATGATTTGCCATTACTAAAAAGACTGAAATGCGGTTTCATGAAGAAGATCAATGAAAACAGCAATATAAAATACAGCAGGTATTTTGGAAAGAAAATATTCTCAATAGAGGTCTATGTACTTAGTATACCCGTTTCCAATGGTACGTGTAATTATGATCAGACTCGTGTATAAAGAATAATGGATAATGTCTTTGTATGATATCGTATTTTGTGTTGGATATTTCAAACCGAGATGTATTGTGTTGCTTCGGTTAACAGGTAGGCTCATTCTTATATATGGATGAACCGGAACTTTTTTGATCGCTCAGTCAGAAATAAGTCAGACTGGCGTCAGATTTTTTTGTTATTGAGTCTGAGTGTTGATTAAGCTAGCCAGTTGACAAGACCTATTGATACTGTGTAATGCAATTGTATTGGGAACAAGAAACTACCTACCTAACAATTTCTTCGCTTTCGAGTTTGGTAACGTTTTCTCGAACGAAATGCCAATCGAAAAACAATAGTTAAAGATAGACGATAACGATGCAAATCGAAAAATTTTCCTTCATTGAGCTTTAAAGTACTACCGTTAACGATAGTTTATCATATTCGATACTCTTTTGGAGCTACATTTTTTTTTCATAAAAAATAATTGAAATTAGGAACTGAACTCAACTGGGATTTGAACCCGTCACTTCTGAGTTTCATATTCAGAAACTTTAGGTTTTATGTTCTCTAGATAACGTCAAATTTCTCCACACATTTCAATAGTCTTTCTTTCTACTTGTTAGAAAAGTACCTACCCGAGTAAGAATATGCTTCCGGATACGCCTACGCATATGACTGGCCTTATAAGAGATCCGGTCCGGACTTGGGCAGTCGGAACTGCTCCGTATATGTTTGGTAACGCATGGAGCCAGGCTAACCGGACTAGGCAAACCTTATATGGCACTGATCAGTGTTCCTGATGCGGCACTGATCAAACCGAGTAAAATTTTTCGTCCGGTTCGTATATGGTTGACCCTATTATAGATCCATTCCTAACTTGTGTAATCGAATCATGCCCGGACTTAGATAATCGAATCGGCCTATCCGTATAGGTTAGGTAACGTATGGAGCATGGCTAACCCAACCAGGCAAACCACTGATCAGTGTATCTGATACGATCAGCAAAAATTTTCGTCCGGATCGCATACGGTTGATCCTATTAGAGTTCTAGTCCAGACTTGAGAAATCGGATCAGGTCAAGCCTTATATGTTTTTACAAAATCTACCTCTTTAAGGCGAAAATAGGTTTAAACACACCTTCACCTGATCTGACTAGCCTGCATTATTCTGATTAGAGGTGTATAGGTTTTTATAGGGCTTTCCATAAAATGGATTAATGAGGCTAGCCAGCTCTGGTAAATACCAGAACCGTTCATGTTCGTCAATGATTTGGCAAAGTTCATCAGGACTGGAAGAATTTTATAAGGCTTTCCCAAATAGGGCTGCTGTATGGCTAGTATTTGTCATACCTGATCTGGAATTCCTTAATGCGTTTCCACCTTTAAGACTCTGATTGACACATGGCTGCTCGTAATAGGGCCGCCATTCCTGGTCCGATCCGCAGCTGACTATGGTAGAACTTGCCTGATAGGAATTCCTACTCGGGTATTTGAATATACTCCCGATAGTATATTAGTAAATTTAAGAGTACAATTTTTAAGCAGAGGATTCAAGTATGAGTTTAGTCTGTTCAAAGAATAATAATCTGTAATTTTGTTTAAAACTAATGAAATGCATTGCAGATCACTAGAGTCAAGTTTGATAATGGTCCGCCCAGCCTTTGGCACAGTCATTTTAAAAACAAAACCAAAATTACACATACAATTCGTATTATATACAATATTTTAAAAAAAGCATGCATTCATTTTGTAAACTGGTAATTTTTTATAAATTGTTAATTTTTATAATAGAGTAGTGCAACTTCGAAATCGATACAAATAACTGCCAGTACACCGGATGAAATTGATATTACAGCTTTAACTAAACTAACCACAAATGCCTATGAATGTCTTGCAAGACGTGAGTTACACCTTGTTCATATCGCTGCTCAAATGTTTGACGCTTGCAGTGTTATACAAGAGTAAGCATGTACCAAAAGTGTACGTGTATAAATTGTAGACTAAGCACAATAAGTAAAATTATGTAAAATACTATTAAACTATTTGTTGAAGCATTTTTATAATAAATCACCTCTTTAAATTTATGTTTTTTTATCATTTGGCTTTTACTAAAAGAGAACTATGACTTATGACTTTCGAAGATTAAGATAAAACTCCGATGATTTTAATGTGAATTTTGCATTGGATACAGCGCTCCTTTTGATTGAGTTCCTCAACGCCAAATTAAATTTAAAAATTTGCAACCCTCGCACTAAATCGACAACAATATTAAAATATTCATATTTTCCAAAGTTATATCGTATATTTCGATTTGAAAGCAAATACATACATCCTTAGAGTTGATTGAAGAATAACAACATAAGAAATTAAAAACATGATGTTATGTCGCAGCTCCGATGATGGCCGTCCTACATATCCTTTTGGAATAATTAGTCTTTAGTTCTTGCTTGAATCTAAATGCTGAAAATGATTGACCCTTATAAATAATCAAAAAAAAAGGGCGTTCCATACCCACAATACAATCCCACAAGTTAATCCGCTGAAAATTCTCCATTCTGGAGCGCAACTGTCCACGGTCATGACAGTCGCCTATTGAATATAATTGTTACACATGTCATCATCATCAAATCTAATGTCTTTGTGTGCCAATTAAAACTCAAGAGCTTGCATTCCCTCTTATACAATGTTGCAGAACTGAGATACTCCATTGATAATCGTGCCGCACACGTGCGACAGCATCGTTCATATGTTTATAACACAAACAACGTGCGCTTCGTGTGTCGAGACGAAGACGTTGAAGTGTCCAATTGTACATGACTGACCCACTTGGTGCACAGATATTATTTTCTTTCTGTGTGCGGGTCTAACATAGTGTCAAAGAGTCGAGAATCAGCTTTATACACGTCACAGAGGGAGAAGTTAGTGTTGAGAGGTGAGAGGTCTCGTTGTTTAGTTATGTCTATTTGCTCTATAAGTTATTTTTGTGTGTGCTGCGTTGCTTAGTGCTTCGTCCCTCCGCAGACAAGTGTAACGGCCGTTCCTCTAATTAATTTTAGAAATTTCAAATCAAAGATAACAGCAATTAAGGGATGCCATCAACAACCTTTTCAACTTTGGGATCTGGGAACGCCCGATGCGTACAATTGAAAATTTTTATTTATTTCGTTTAAATTATAAAAAAGTTCTTATGAATTATATGTGAGCTGTAGTAATCGAAGAAAGAAAATAATAGCAAGTTCTTTTGAGAAAAATTATTGAATCCTGTGAATTTTAAATCAGAAAATTGTTTTGATTTTTATTTACTTCAAAAATTGTACGAGTATTTATAAATAAAAGATCGAATGATTTGCCATTACTAAAAAGACTGAAATGCGGTTTCATGAAGAAGATCAATGAAAACAGCAATATAAAATACAGCAGGTATTTTGGAAAGAAAATATTCTCAATAGAGGTCTATGTACTTAGTATACCCGTTTCCAATGGTACGTGTAATTATGATCAGACTCGTGTATAAAGAATAATGGATAATGTCTTTGTATGATATCGTATTTTGTGTTGGATATTTCAAACCGAGATGTATTGTGTTGCTTCGGTTAACAGGTAGGCTCATTCTTATATATGGATGAACCGGAACTTTTTTGATCGCTCAGTCAGAAATAAGTCAGACTGGCGTCAGATTTTTTTGTTATTGAGTCTGAGTGTTGATTAAGCTAGCCAGTTGACAAGACCTATTGATACTGTGTAATGCAATTGTATTGGGAACAAGAAACTACCTACCTAACAATTTCTTCGCTTTCGAGTTTGGTAACGTTTTCTCGAACGAAATGCCAATCGAAAAACAATAGTTAAAGATAGACGATAACGATGCAAATCGAAAAATTTTCCTTCATTGAGCTTTAAAGTACTACCGTTAACGATAGTTTATCATATTCGATACTCTTTTGGAGCTACATTTTTTTTTCATAAAAAATAATTGAAATTAGGAACTGAACTCAACTGGGATTTGAACCCGTCACTTCTGAGTTTCATATTCAGAAACTTTAGGTTTTATGTTCTCTAGATAACGTCAAATTTCTCCACACATTTCAATAGTCTTTCTTTCTACTTGTTAGAAAAGTACCTACCCGAGTAAGAATATGCTTCCGGATACGCCTACGCATATGACTGGCCTTATAAGAGATCCGGTCCGGACTTGGGCAGTCGGAACTGCTCCGTATATGTTTGGTAACGCATGGAGCCAGGCTAACCGGACTAGGCAAACCTTATATGGCACTGATCAGTGTTCCTGATGCGGCACTGATCAAACCGAGTAAAATTTTTCGTCCGGTTCGTATATGGTTGACCCTATTATAGATCCATTCCTAACTTGTGTAATCGAATCATGCCCGGACTTAGATAATCGAATCGGCCTATCCGTATAGGTTAGGTAACGTATGGAGCATGGCTAACCCAACCAGGCAAACCACTGATCAGTGTATCTGATACGATCAGCAAAAATTTTCGTCCGGATCGCATACGGTTGATCCTATTAGAGTTCTAGTCCAGACTTGAGAAATCGGATCAGGTCAAGCCTTATATGTTTTTACAAAATCTACCTCTTTAAGGCGAAAATAGGTTTAAACACACCTTCACCTGATCTGACTAGCCTGCATTATTCTGATTAGAGGTGTATAGGTTTTTATAGGGCTTTCCATAAAATGGATTAATGAGGCTAGCCAGCTCTGGTAAATACCAGAACCGTTCATGTTCGTCAATGATTTGGCAAAGTTCATCAGGACTGGAAGAATTTTATAAGGCTTTCCCAAATAGGGCTGCTGTATGGCTAGTATTTGTCATACCTGATCTGGAATTCCTTAATGCGTTTCCACCTTTAAGACTCTGATTGACACATGGCTGCTCGTAATAGGGCCGCCATTCCTGGTCCGATCCGCAGCTGACTATGGTAGAACTTGCCTGATAGGAATTCCTACTCGGGTATTTGAATATACTCCCGATAGTATATTAGTAAATTTAAGAGTACAATTTTTAAGCAGAGGATTCAAGTATGAGTTTAGTCTGTTCAAAGAATAATAATCTGTAATTTTGTTTAAAACTAATGAAATGCATTGCAGATCACTAGAGTCAAGTTTGATAATGGTCCGCCCAGCCGTTTTGGAAATGCCCGTTATACTGTTTTACTTCGTCATCACAGATCGATTTTAGCTGTTATTCCTTGTTGCCACAGGACTAACAAGAATAATGAGAAACCTTAAAGCAGCTAACGACAATTTAAATTGGTTGGGTAATGTAGGATGATATCTTCGTACCAGCTATGCCATGGCGGGCGTCTCTCGAATCAGAACAAATATTGTGTGATGACAAAAAAAGATTTCGAAATAAAAAACTCCATTAATCGTTTATCTTAATTTCTTAAGCAAAATTAAACTTTTATTGCAGTTTACATATGTTACAAGGTCTCGACCATACCAATTAAACCAAAATCTTTTTCACAGCATTGTTAATTTGGTCAGCCCGTTGCATGCAAATCCAAAAAAAGGAATGTAACAGCAAAATTAAGGATGCGGTAAGTCCAAAAATCTACAGAAAATTATAAAAAAGAACAATGCAAAAGTTATGCTATTTTATAAATAGAACCATGCTCGCTAAACAGAAGATATCTCTGTCCATATTATATGAACAGCGTCATATAATTTGACTATTTCTTCCGATATTTTAAGAACTTTCATTAAACGAAGAGTATTGAATTTCATTTACCTCTGGTAAAAAATACTTCCAACCAATTGGCCTTGAACAACTCCATAATGTCACATTACAAGTCATAAGCATAGCAACGAACAATGTGATACTTGCTGAAAACTCGAAAACTGTCCATATAAAAACTTCACAATTTGGCATTCTTGCCAAAAAGGCAGCAAATGTTAACGACATTAATAGAGTACCAGCAAAAGCCATATAGGGATATATCCAAGTAACTACGCCAATATCATCCGAGCAAATAGGAAAAGCCAGGAACAAATATTCACTCAGGATTAGCATGACCTTAAGAAAAATGCTTAAGTTTTTCCTTTTGAAAATTATCACAACTTTTACTGTTTTGTACATACCAAGGTAATGATTTTGGCATAGCCAAATGACTTCTTGAACTTGTTGCGTTGTTGGTTTTCTTCGCATGTCATTATTTATTTTTATTAATTAAAGCTTTAAATATATTTAATTTATACTATGTATTATAAAAATGTTTTATGGACAAATTTTTGTTTTAGGTTTTGACGGAAAAATATCTTGTTGACTGAGAGCTTTGAAAGAAATCTCTATGTAGAAATTATTTCTTTCAGTTTGTCAATTTATGGCTAAGTTAAGGGAAAAAAGGTTTTCCTGCAAACCATGAGGAAAGTTCAAAATTGAGTAATTCCGGAAAATCTTGTTTGTTACAATCAATGATAAATGGTCGAAAACAAATTCTAGACATCACTAATGACATCACGGAGTTTTGAGTAAATTTTTCGAAAATAATTTAGCTTTTAGTTCGGGAGGCAGCGTTACATTTTTCCAGATCATTTCCTCCCGCTTAATTTTTTTTTGCAATTGATAGCTAAAGTAAAGCTGATAATGGAAATAAGCGCCAGTCACCAGAATCTTGGTGGCGGTTAGTTTTTTTTAAAATTTTTTTTAGTGTATTTTCAGTGTATTTTTAAAAAATTAAAAAACACGTTTATACAAAATGAAACTAGAGGAAATTACCTACAATTTAAGTCCTAGTCTTTTTTTCGTAAAATGAATTGGATAGGAGATATTGTCAAAAAACTGATTTTTGGTGCCATTTTTCAAATTTGTGGGCGCGAGCGGCAAAAATACGAGGTAGCAAAATTGATATTCGGAAAGAGCACATCGAAATCTGTAAAATTACTCATTTTCGAAACTCCCGGAAAACTTTCCAGGTAACCTCTCTTTTTTAACCAAATGACTGTACTAATAGCCTATAAATAAGATAAACTGAAAAATTGGTAGAAATGGTAAAATGAAATTATGAAAATTTCGACTAAATTGGCTACCTATAACTTTGGCATTTATGAACGGATTTTCAAAAACTTGGTATTAATTTCTTTTAAAGAGTCTTTGTAATTAAAGAGCTAAATTGATGTATTTTTAAATATTTATATTTTTAAAGTTATTTTTAATTGGATACAAATTTTAAAAAAATCTATTTTTTCAAATGTGTCAGATTTTATCTCGTAACCTGTAAATTAAAACCAAAACTTTCATTTACAAGAGTTCTGGGAAATTATTACCTTTTTTTCAAAATTTATTCGAACAAAATCGGTTTATATTTGGATGAGATATAGCCTAAAAGCTTAAATTACACTGAAAATACACTAAAAAAAACTAACGGTGAGAAAAATCTATCAAAAATTTTTTTGAACTTCGGGGACCTTATTACATCATAAAAAATTAATAAATATCATGGAACATTTTTGGTGTCGGATAGTGTAATTAAATTAAATGAGCACTTTTCTATGGTCAACAACTTGTTTGAGACTTTTTAGACTTGTTAATATTTGAGTTTACAAAATTATTTGCCGTAAAGATTAACATCCATTCCCTTCCGTCAAATTTCAAACCTGTATTTTGTAGGTTATCAGGCCTGTTTTAATTCCTTTTGGGATTTGCTTCGAAAATGGAATTGAAATTCGAAGTTAAACAATAAATTTTTGGCCACTAGATATAACAGAACTATTGGCATTCAACTTCGGACTTCAAGTTACGTCCAAGCTCAATGATAGTCAGAACAAGCTTGTATATTTCGCATTGACAGGTTGTCCATAAAAAACCTCCCTTCTGGTTCAACTTTTTTGTCTGCTTTCGCTATCTCCCTCCTAAAGAAGTTCCACAAAGGATTATGCTACCAATTATTTTTATTTTTAGTTATTATTCGTTTTTTATAAACAGAAAAAAATTAATGAAATGAACGTACGAAAAAGCCTCGACCATCATCCCATCGTCCTGCTTTTGATTGCGTTCGGACCTCTTTACTCTGACTTATGTATGTACATTCGTACAAATATGCTAGAATTACTGTGGCTACCGAACCGGGTGTTGGATAAACTATAGAATGTATGTATTCAATTTTCAAGCTCTAAAAAAGAAGTATGATGGAGGCCCGATCGTGGCTTCTATATACATTTGCATATATGTACATATAATCTTGCTCAAAATAACTCCAAAAGTAACAACATTTTTTTTTTATCATAAATGGTAACCAAACGCCTCTTTAATTGACCTTTCCCATCGATTTGTAGAATAGATTTTGTTTTTCCAATAAATGGGGCCGAAACACCCTCTTCGAGCGGTGCCCATTGTCATATTCAAAAGTTATGAAAAAGTCGAAAAATATTCAAAAAGTTGAAAATTTATTAGCGTTACATTTCCGCCTATCCATTCCAGAATAGATTTTCTTTCATGCTTGCAGTAAAGATATTTTCACATAAAAAAAGTGAAAAATTTGAGCCGAAAATTACAAAATTTGGACAAAAAATTATTGAAAAAAAAAAGTTGACAAAAAAGCACAAATATAATAAAAACATTCAATAGACTAGTCTATTATTTTTGAACAAGTTACCGTTATTCTTTTTACAGAAAATTAAAAAATTGAAACACCCTAAGTTTCTGAAACTGAAATTCAGAAATAATACAATTACGAAAACAGGCTTATTTGGAAAAACTTCTCTGGTACAGACAGAGGCGTACCGTGCACATCGGGTGCCCGGATCTAAGAATTTATATGCCACCCTTAAGAAAGAAATTTTCATATTTTTTACCAAAAATTTCAATTACCCAAAAACCAAAAAAAAAAATAATGTTCTCAGTTTTTACATTTGAAACCTTTAGAAAAATGTGATACACTTCACTTTAAATTTGAAAATCTGCACCTCCACATTGAAATTTACTATGTAAGTAGTTATCGATATATTTTCATTTACTAAAAAAAAAGGATCTCATTTTTGACTATAAAAGCTTCTACCAACTGGAGATATATTTCACGACTATTTTTCCGCCCCTAAGAGTTGCGCTCGGGGGCGACCACCCATCCACTACTGTGTACAGAATCACTTTTTAGACAACAAGGCGTATAGTGGAATGGGCATAATGTAATAAAACACGCTAACTTAACATATTTTTTTGTTTATATTGTTTTATTAAAAAATAAGCAAAACTACGTTTATAACAAGACGATTTCCTTCACTTTTATTTTCATCCTTTAGTTTTCGTTTTATTAATGTTTTTTTTTTTAAATTATTATTTTGCCTTATACGTTTGTGTAGTCATTTTTATTTTTTTTTTTAAATTTCAACATGTGTCACCAATTTACGTTTTTTTTTTAAAAAAAAATATTGTTTTAATGATTTTTATTTTTTACATTCAAGATAATGTTGTTGTTGTTATGTATGTAGTTTTATATTTAAGTATTTTCCATGCATTTTTGTTTATTTTTTTTTTTTTTTTGGTTTCTCTGATTTGTTGCTAATATTAAATATTTATCTACTATGGCTTCTTCTTAGGATGATTTTTCCAAAAAAAAAACTAAATTTTTTAATTTTTTCTTATGAAGAATTTTTTATTTTTACTGTTACTTTTAATTGCGTATCTTTTACTCTTTCAGTTATTTATATATCGATGTTTTATTTTGAAGTTAATTTTTTATTTTCTCAAAAGGATAACTAATTTTTTTTGTATTATTTTTTTCTTGCCTCTAAACATTTAATTCATGCTTTGTTCCAATTATATCAACAAATTTTGCAAAAAATATTTTTTTCTTTTGCAATGATTTCACTTTATGTTTCAAAAATTTTTTCATTGTCATTGGTTTGTAGTGTATTGTAAGTATTAATCGTTACCTTTTTCCTAACAGCGCAACGTATTAATCGTTACATGTTTTGTTTAGCGCAATTTTCATAATACGTTTACCAATTACAAATATTTAACAATTAATGCAATTTTCATTGACACTAGTGACGTATGTATATATTTATTTTTATTTCGTATAACCGAATATCAATTTCATTCTCAATAAAAAAACAAAAACCTAAGAGAAATAAAGTCGAACAGTAACTATAAATTAGATATCAAAGAATAAGGAAATTATTGCACAGTTTTTCTTTACTTATACATATATGCATGTATATATGTATGTATGTATATGCATGTATGTATATTTCATGGTACACACATATAATGTGTGCTTAAAAATTGAATTTTTTGTTTTTATATGTACGATTATTCTTTATATTTCTAGATTTCAAAATTTATCAATTTAATCTTATTGCAGTTTTTTTGTTTTTTTCTTTTTGTTATAAATTCTTTATTCCATTTGTTTTCAATAATTATTGTTTGCAGCTGTTTTTCTTAATTTTTGCGTCATCTCATTTCATTCTTCAACATTTTTTATTCGTAACAATTACCAAATTTTTTTTTACTCCTTTGTAATTAAATAATTTATATTTTCTTTTTAAATGTTAGTAATTATTTATATGATTTTGTTTTTGTTTTTTTAAATTTTATTCGTTATATTATTAATTATTTTGTTGTTGTTATTAAATGAGGAATAAAAACTATCACGCACTAGAATTATCATTGGATCGGGATGTGGATGGACCGGCCCCAACAACGTCATCGTCCAGGACGAATGTGGGACTCTGGCGGGACGTAGACGCAACTGGTTGATAATGATAGCCTTCACGGTAGCGTTGATTTGTTTTACGTGTTGTTGTTGTTTGTGTGTGACCCAGTGTTGGTCGTTGGTTGTTTAATTCATTGGGTCTTTTGGCTGGAAAATAGACAAACAAAATTAAAATAAATTCCACACATAATTTAATGAAATTAACTTTTTTGCCTTTAAATATGCAATACACATCACTAAAGTTTAGGTGCGAGTTTTAAACTAATACCGAGTGGACACTGGACGACATAATTCGCTTTCCTGAATTACATCACTCGTATCAGCCCAGTTAAGGAAAGTGTTGGGAGCTCAATTAAAAAAAAAATAAATAAATGTGGACGATCAATACAAACAATTGAAAAAGTACTGAACAAAGTTAAGATATCGAAATATTTTATGGCAGCCACGAGGATATTTTTTCAATAAATATCAATCCACCAACTAAAGGTAAATTGGAAAGACATGCTGACAAAAAGCATGCTAGCGAGTAGGTTTCAGCCACGTTGCAAAAAAATTCGTTGCAGGATACTTTTGCAGTGGATTGGAATTTTCTTCTATATAAATGCGATTTTAAAGACTGCAATAATTCAAAAGACATCAACATTATCTTTGTCATTAAGAAACTATTCATGAAAATCATTCTGATAAGAATGGTTATTCACATTTGGAGTTGGGAGATTTTCTGTTGAGCAAATTATCTCATTGAGTACGTTGACTACGAAAAAACCTTTGATTACATCAGGTAAGACTTTGGGCCGAGCTTGAAAAATATTGGTGTTTCAGAAAAATTTCGTAAATTGTTCAAAGCAGCTACGTATTCCACTTGACACTGTAATAAGACGACTGAATATTTTAACACGATTTTTAGCAATTAACAATTAAGTTTGTTTTCACCATTGCTTTTCCTGGCAATAATGGATGCAATGTTTAGATGAGCAACAGCAAACAAACCAAGAGGCATAATATATAACTTAATTTTACCATACCTTAGAAAAACAATCTCGCAGAGTAGAATACTGATTCCAGTGGTCTTAACTCGTTTTATGAAGCTTATAATTAGTTTTTCTGTTTCATCAGTAGAGAAGTTACGCCGCTGCCGACATATCACAGATATGATTGTACTTGGAATGCAATAGCCTAAGGATAACAAATCTCTTTGGACCTACGATAAGCACATATAAGATTCAATTCTAGCTTTAGACGTCAACCATAGATATATTGCAGATTTCAACGAAGAGGCCAATCTGCTAGATGCCGTTCATTCGCAGGAAATTCTACTTTAGCACACAACTTTCCTTCTTTGCCTATGGTGAACCCTGTTCAGCATTTCTTAAGGCCGATAACATTTATCTTTGTTCTTGATGTGTTTTTCTTCCTTGGCCAAACTTTTCTACAAACTCTTTAATTTGTCGTATACTCTAGGAATAGTTTCGAATGGATGAAAACTTGCGCACGTTCAGACGACTCCCAGAACAGAAGATTAAACTTGGTTTTCTTAAAAGCCGTAAGCTATTTTTCGCTCCATCCACTTTAGCTACAATCTATAAAGCATACAATCAATCAAAACTAGCATAAAATTCGCAAAGCTGGGCGAGTGCTCTTTCAAGTTGCTTGATCGAGCGCAGCATCAGGCAATCAGATTAATCACCTTATATGTGAACTAATACAATCGCTTGAATACTGCAGTAATATTCGGACTGAAATCCAGTTCAATCGCAATATGCATTCAGCATCTTTCGTTGTTCCATATTGTATTATTATATTGTAATGCTCGTTAGTGAAAAATTCAGGAACTTAATTGAGATTGAGTGGAATAGGGTCTTATACCTCCCTGCTTTTTTCTAAACACTACTTACTGCAGCGCTATTTGATAGCCAATGCCCGTAAGTTCAAAGCTACGCATGTTATATTGAAGGAAATGTAATATTATGTCATCATATCTACTCCATTGATAACCGTGATTGAAAATATGTTTACAAATGATGTTGTAAATAATGATTTTTGTGTATCAGACAGGTGTTCACAATAGTGTTGGCAGTAAATACTAAGGCAACACAACTCTAGCCAAATATTGATATATGTGTGTATGTAGAAATGCATGAAAAGTTTCTCTTTCGGAGTTTTTTTAGTGAAATTTCAAGTAGACACCTTCTCTCACCACATAAAATGTCATTCAGGAACCCTGAAAGACAAAAGATTGCATATGAGAGACCTTTTAAAAAGCCCGAAAAAGTTTTCCTCAAAAACCCGAAAAGTACGCCCCAAACAAAGATATACACATATTATTATGTCATAGACTTCTTTGTCTGAAAGACATTGTTTTAAAACATTCAAAACGGCATTTTATGATTAATAATAGTTATTTTGCCAGAAAATGCGTTTCAATTAAGGACTTTTAAAGGACGTTATTGGAAAAAAAATCGATGGATTTTGATATCTCCTACAACTTTGAATTTGGTATATTCTTTTTATTTAGAATTTACTTTTTTAGTTTTTTTGGCCTTTTTAAGTGGTATAATTCATAAGAAAACCCTTTAAGAAAAGATTTCGTCGGATAAAGGAAGTGTACCGTCTACCTCAACAATTGCAAAAAATTTTCCGAAAGGGACATTTTTCTTGCATTTACATCGTCGGTGTTACGTCTAAGTCACCCAAGTGCTTTGATTTTGCATTGCACTTATGTGAATTTGGCGTAGTGCCAACGAAGGTGAAAAATAAACAATAGATTAAGAACTTTTGCGCATATTTCAAGAACATTTTGCATAAAGTGAAAATGAAGAAAAAAACTACTGTCTTCTGCTTTTTGCCAAATTATAACCATAATTGAAAGATGTTATATTGTGTATACAAGACTTATTAAAGTGTGTACATATTTGCAAAAAAAAAACATACTATACATACATTATTTTCAGGTAAACATTATAAATTGGGGATTGTGTGTAAAATGACTATGGTATTGTAATGTATTATATCTTCTTAAAAAAAAGGTAAACTTAGCACCATTTTATCTTTTTTAATTTGCCGCTATATGGATCGCTAAACGAGTGAACAAAGTGTTTTCATTGCCAATATCAAATCAAATCTTATTTTAAATATAGTGAAAGTTATTCAGAAGTTGGAAGAAAATGAATGATGGAGCTCATTTTGAAATTGGCGGCTATGTCAACAAGGAAAACTGTTACATTTGGGCTAAAGAAAAGCCTAGAAAATTGTTTGAAAGGCCAATGAAACCAAAAAAAAAAATTCGTTCATAGTGTAGATTTTGGTGTGGTGACTTAATTGGTCTATATTTTTTCGAAAATCAAAGAGGTAATGCAATTACTATGAAAAAGTTATTTAAAATTTTGCTGAAAGTTTGACAGCTTCCCGAGGCAGCAGAAAACGTAATTTGAACGACATTATTTTTCATTGTTAACCCGGAACTAATGTTCTTTAATTTTCAATAAAAATGTGTAAAAACTTCAAAAAATTTATGTTTTTTATTGAAAATTTAAAAATATACTTTAATTATTAGTATTTTAACATTTTTGTATTGCATACTTTAAGGCACCTTATTTGCTTAGGCCATAAGTACTAACGATACTATAAGATCACTTACCAGGTATATAAGGCTTTTGATTATTATACGATGACGGTGATGGTATTCGATTATATTGATTATGTTGTTGTTGTTGTTGTTGTTGATGATTTGTTTCAGTGTGCACTATTGTAGTGCTATTGTTACTGTTGTTTTGTTGGTTATAACGATTGTTTTGTGTTGTTGTTGTGTTTGAATGTGTCTGTTGTTGTTGTTGTTGTGGTTGCTGCAGTTGCAGCTGTTGGTGTTGTTGATGAATTTGTTGTTGTTGTTGTTGTCGATGAATATTATGATTATTCGGCACATCAGTACTATCCATTGGACTCATTGGTGTCATTTCACGATCCTCAATATATAAATCGCTAGCATCGTCGGGTACTTGACGATATTGCGACCAGGGCCATGAAGCAATACCTGAGAGTAAAAATGCTTCCAGTGAACAGAGATAGCCAATAATCTGTAAGAAGAAAAGTTTATGGTAGATGATGATAAACTCAACGAAGATTTGAGTACGCACCGCTGAAGTAAACAAAGTGTCCTTAGAGTGCTTTGGCACCCAGGTGTATTCCTCAGCGAAGAGCACCATATGCAGTAGCAGCGTGGAGCTCAAAATAAATATCAAACCAATACTCAGGTACATCCATGTATTCTGTTAAGAAGAAAATATATATTGCCTTCTATAGTTATGAATTATTCTCACGATATCAATACTTACGACTTTCGTCCAATTGAATGGAAACATCAGTGCTATGTGAGATATATCAAGAAACAACATCAAACACGTTATGAGTAGCGAAAAGAGTGCACAAAAGACCATTAAACGTAGGCGTCCAATGAGTGGCAGTAAAAAGAGGCCAACCTGTACAGTGCCAGCAGAGCATTCGCAGGCTAGACAAGCGGCCGATGATAACTAAAAATATAAGATAAAATCTTATTGTAATTGCTTCTAAGTTTTGATTAGAAAAGAGTTATTTTTAATTCTCAAAAAAAAAAGAAAAAACAAAAACAAATTATGCTCTGCTCACCACCAAAAGAATGCGTACAATCCCTGTAGGCGTTTTCAAATGTTGTGGATCACAGTGTAGGGCAACGCCCCATGGCAGTGGCGTCTGTCCGCTGCGCTGTTTATAATTGGCGTGCGAGTCCCACGACGTGCACGTGCCAAGTGGCGATTCTAAAGATAACGATATTTCACCGGCTCTACTGCCAGCTATTTCGAAATCCTGTTCATCGTCCAGCCGACAGCAGACCGGCTCTAGATCACGTATTTCGTCCAGTAGGAGTTCTATCTCATCCGTTCCATATAGATCAGATACAGACGGTATATAACGTTGGGGTTGTTGCATTTCCCGCTGCGGGGATTGTCCCACATCACCGAATCTTGTGCGAATGGATTTTCGTTTAAAATTTTAAGTAAAAATTATTTGGTGT
This sequence comes from Meiosimyza platycephala, assembly GCA_963662105.1. Taxonomy (NCBI): domain Eukaryota; kingdom Metazoa; phylum Arthropoda; class Insecta; order Diptera; family Lauxaniidae; genus Meiosimyza; species Meiosimyza platycephala. Next base: position 17,065,569 of record OY759210.1, read on the forward strand.
TTTGTTATTGTTATTTCTGTTGTTATTGTTGTTGCTGTCGTTGTTGTTGCAACAAGCAATTGGTGTTGTTTTTGATTTTGCCACAGTTATTATTGTTGTTGTTGTTCTTGTTGCCAGTATTGCGACTATTATTGTTGTATGTATATAACTTCTTGTGTTGACGTTGTTAAAGTCCTAAAGTTTATTTGCTGCAGTGTTTCCGGTTCCGGTTTCGATTTCATTTCATTTTGGAAGAAATAACATTTATATATATAATTTTTTCGGCGCTTCCTTTTTTATGTTGCATTAAGTTAAATAATTTTTTTTTAAGTTTTTATTTATAATTATTGTTTACAGTTGAGTTTGGAATTGAGTTTTGCTGACGATATGCCAAGTGGACGTTTTGGGTTCTGCAGTGAAAACTGAAAATAAAAGCGATAGAGAGAGAGAGAACATTTTACTAAGGTTTAATAAAATTTTACATTTTTTGTGATTAATGAAAAATTTTAATTTTAAATTAATATTTATATGGGGTACTTGAACTTATTTTTAGATAAACTGTCGACTTCGTTGCACCAGATAATAAAAAAAAAGTTATGTCTATTGAAACGTCTTTTATTTCTCAATCTTAATCCCACTGTTCTGTTACCCCCTTCAACGCTAAGGTTCTTAAAAAAAATCTATCCATAAAAATAAAGTAAACCTAAAAAAATGTAATTACACTGAGGAAACGATTTGCTTGAATATAAAAAATTATACTTGATGTGAGCAATTAAATATTTGAGTGAGTCAAACATAATATGATTCAACCAACATCTACCACTATTTGATCCAAATACAATATGTTTTACTAAAATAAATATTTGATAAATCTACATGTGTATTGTGTCATATTTTCTAGAAAATCTCATAATTTAATTAGCTACTCGCAAGAAACGAAAAATGCTGTAAGGGAAATTAGAGCATTTGTAAGTGTCATTTTATGGAGATCTCAGTATCTTCTTACCTCATATGGCTTTTTCTGGCAAATATACATACAGACATTAGTCTATATTCATATCAGATTTTTATCTCTTCACGGAGCATAGAGCCAACATAAAACTTTTCCAACGAGAACGTAAGTGACAAGTGATAACACTTCTCACCACCACAATGTTTTAAAACGACCGAATTTTCTGATATTCTGAGGGTTCCAATGCACACACACCACTTAAATTGCTGACTTCTTCCATTTCTATTTCCGTCATTTGATATGATCGACCATTGGATATTTTCAGAATTTGGTGAGCAATTCGACATTGGTGATAGTCAGGGTTGTAAATTTGAAAATTACGTATTAACGGTCATCTAAGAAGCTACAAAATTTATTAAAATGCAAAAAGTTCCCCGGAAAAAATTGATGATCTTACTTGTTTTGGCTTGCATAGAAATTATTTCTCCATCAAATCAACGCCTATTAACGGCTTTTACATTCAATTAATGGGATAACAGCCTCCTACGGCTTTGGCATGCAATAAACGGCCTGGCCGCGTCAAAACAGGCCATTTGGCAAGTCTAGTTTTCAGACTCAATATTTCCTAAATTCGACTAAAACAAATGTTGGTGAACACTGTTACTCTAAATTGTGTAGCCATGGTTGCAAATTGACCGAAATTGACTTAGCCAAGCCAGGAATTTCATATCAAAGCCGGGGGCTTGGTAAAAATTTCAGAAATGGTCGAGAATCGGACGTTTTTTAGACATGGCCTAGAGGCGCGAGTCTTTTACCTTTTTAATTTAAGTGAGAACATATTGTCAATTTTTTGTAGACAAAATGTGTGACCTTTTTATTTGATTGTATAAAAGGAATTTTACCTCCAATTAACGGCCATTAACGACTCTTACCTCCAACTAACGACTTTTAGCGGACTTGGCATGCAATAAACGGTTTGGCCGCGTCAAGAGCTTTCTTTATTTTAACATGGATCTCCTTATTGTTGCCACCATCAGGCGTTATGACGCTATCTAAGTAAGTGAAGTTATTCACTTCCTCTATGCTCGATTTGCCAGAAAGACAAAATAAAACAACAGCCTAGAGTGGGCCTTCTGAGCTTTACCACACGTTGGTGTGGAAAAGAGTTTAAGTATGAGGAAATTTAATTCCACTGATTCCACTGTTCCGAGCATCTCAATGCGACAATTGTCAGTTGCAAATCCTAAAAATCATCTTATAAAAAAATTTGTAAAGAAAAAAAAAACGCTCTACAAGAGCGATTTAGACTATTTTCTTATAATATTAACCATTTGTCAAACATTGTCATTTGGAAGACATTTTGAGATCCTGTAATTCTAAAAGTATACATTTCACGAAAAAAAGTTGCGATGCGTAATTTTGTTGTAGAATCAATAATATCTGATACACCATAGGTAATCGCGAAGTATTCAATATGGCGTCAAACGTTAATGACCTGCAAGTTCAAGTTTGACGCTCCTCTACTTATCCCAAATGAAAAATCGCGACGCTTTAATTTCACAGGTATTTTTATTTAATTAACTGGGCTATATAACAAAGCCTGTTAGATACAACTGCATTTTTAATCGGCTGGAAAACTCATTTGGCTTTTCCTTAAAATAATATTAATTTTTGAATGAAATTGTGAGCTGGATGTAATCTTTACGCTGAATGAACAAAACCATAATTTTCTAAAAGACTTCAAAGTCTTACAATATTTTTTTTAATTGGTAAGAACAAATGAAAAATAAATAAAATTTCAATGTACATACATACATATGTAATATATTTTTTGTAGAAAAACTAATATTTATTTTCATGCAAAGAGCGGACTAAAAACTGTCACATATCATATATATGTACACAAAACTAATAATAAATTTTTTGTGCAATATGCGCCGACATTTTTTTAATTTCCCATAGGCGGTCAGGCACACATGCACACGAACTCATACACACGCTCTTGTCAGAATAACAAATCAACTTGCAACCTGCAACTTACAAACTCATAGCGAGGCGCAGAAAACTGTCACATGGCCAATAAAAATGTTTTGGCACAACAACGGAAGTGAAATCATTGAAGCTCGTTAAGGGGTTTGTCCCAGCTAACATTTGCAAGAATTTTCCTTCTTACAGGCCATGAACTTTTAGCTCTTTCAGAAGATGTTAATTGAAATTAATATATTTATTTTGTATACTTTTAGGCATTTTTTTTAGATTTCAATGCTTTATGATTCGATAGTAATTTTCATATACGAAAGATATGCAAATTTATGGTTAAAAACAAAGAATTATAAAGTTACGTGAATAAAATAATAATGATATTATTAATAGAATTTAGCTACTACAGCTCTTAGCCATCTGAGCTATTTAGCTTAAAGTTTTTAGTCAAATAAAAAGTTTATTAAAAAATGAGTTTTTATAATTTTTTCTAAGCTTTTTCGTACTTTCTCAACATACCCACTCGCTTAGAAATGAAATAATAATAAAAAATAATAATTATGAGTTCTCTCTCTCGATGATGTAATAACATTTTTAATTCGCATTCCGTAAAAAATATTTTATTTTTTTGCATCCAACAACAATCGTTTGAAATTTTTTCATATGATTCACACGCGCAGTGCTTTAGCAAGTCACTAGCCCCAGATTCTTTCGAACATGAAAATTGAAATCAGAACAAGAACTATAGAGCGATCAAAGCCATCGTCTAGGCGTTTAAAATTTGATTCTATGGCGATTAGAAAAGTTTACTGGGATGGTATTGTTGTTTTTGCTGTTGTTTTCTGTCAGTGTTGTGAACACACAAAATTAATTCAAATTGTTGTCGTAATTTCTGAATGTTGTTGTTTATGTTTTTTCACATATTCAAATGTTGACGAGTAAATGGAAAAAGCAAAAATAACAATAACAACTTAAATATACAAAAGTAAATGAATAGCGCACGATGGCGATAGTGACACTTCCACCAACAAGAACAACACAATAGCAATAACGATGTGATTACAACAATGCGCAGTGTCGCATTGCAAGCAAATTAAAAAATTAAAGACATACCAAACTTTTTTATATGAAGTACATACACATTCATACTTATGTTTGTTGTTCTTGTTTTTTGTTGTTGTTTCTTTTTTTTTGTTGTATGGTTAAGCAAAGTAACCAAAAGTACACAACAAACGGAAGTAACGTTGATGTTTTGTCATTTTCGATTTCCGTTTGCAATTTGTTGCTTTATAAGTTATACAAAAAATGTTGCATATTTTTAGGTGCGAATATGTTGCTTAATGCGAAGTGTAAATTTATTGTTACGTATACGCTATCATGTCTGTGTTTTAAGTAATTTATTGGGATATTGTATGAATCGTAATATGTCAAACTGTTGTACAAAACAATTTTAGCTACAACATAAAACCGACGACACTTGAAAACGAATATGTATTCATTTTTTATAAGAATATTTATCTCTAATGATTGCATAAACAATAAAAATTATAAAGGAGAAAAATAATTTTTTTTCCTTGAGTTTAGATTCATTTTTTTTTAATTTAGTGCTCAGAGGTTGTGAAGATAAAAATAAAATGTGTTTGCCTTGAAAAAGATAGATTTTTATATACATACATATGCTATTACGCTCGGAACTCTAATGAAAAATTCAAATTTTCGAACTTGTGGAGGGATGGTAGTTTTGTCCATCTCCGTTCAAAGCTCCCTTAAACTACTGTTATTGAAAAATTTCATAAACTGTTGATTCTACTATAGATATGACAAAAATAAAGTACATAATTATTTGATTTTAGATATTGAAGGATAATTGAAAATAGCAATTGGGGATCCTTTGAATCTTTTGATGCAATAATTCGGGAAGTTTTAATCGAACTCACATAACTTTTCGCTCAAATGTCGATGTCATTGAAATCGGAGGATGCCACCGAAGCAAATTTTTTTAGGCCATTTTTACCTTCACTCTGCTGTAGTTCGGTGCACATCTTTAATTTAGAAGCTCTAAAGTTTAAGATAAGCGCAGAAGCTGCTCAGTAACATAAATTAATTGTGGATATTTTTGGGAAAAATATGGTTTGTTACAATACATATAACCCGTAATGAATATTATTTTTTGTGAGTGTAAAGAAAATAAAAAACACTGGTATCACAATGGGTGACTTAAAATTTAACTACTTACGTTGAACAAAAAAAAAAATTTCTATGCAACTTTATGTCAACCTGTCAGTCAAAGTTTCAGTTAATGCTGAACTGAACATTGTAAAACTTGTTCTTATTAGTTTTTTTTTTATAGTCTGCTATGAAAAAAATTAAAAAAATGTCTATGAAAGATGTTGACATCTCTGCCATTGCATTTCTCTAGTGTTTTTTTCTATCTCATTTTGCTTTTTTTACCATTGGCATCACCAGTTGGCTGATGAATCTTAAAATATCAACAGCATAAAACCAACGACAACAGTAAACAACAAACACTTGAATAATAACAACAAACAGTGCAACAGCAAAAGCAGCCATGGAGTGCGCTTATCATTAACGTTGAATGTTAAACTCTGGTCTACAACATCTGCAGCTGTTGGCGTTTTATTTTTCCTTTTTGTAGTAAATACATACATACATACATATATTTGTTGTAATAAGTATATACATATGTATGTATGTATTCACCCATTTTCATAGATAAATTTTCATTTTATAGCAGTTGCATCATAGTTCATTTTTTCTTATTTACGTGAAATTTCACTTTGAGATTTTGAAAAATGTTTTCATATTGGAGGTGACTTTAATAATTTAAAATTACTTCCATTAATTTTTTAACAGAGTTATATTTTGCTGAAATGTTTGTTTTTCCCAGAGAAGACACAATTCTCGAAAATTAAAAAAAAAAACGCCTGCGGGACTTTCACTTGAACTATTATTTTTACAATTAGTTCAGGAAACAAATTATCTGCACAAAACAGAGCTTGTCAACTAAGAATCTCAAATTATCTCTCCCCCTAATTCAGCCAGCTTTTTGGAAACAAAAATAGCGTTTCGAATGTCGAAAATCTGATCTGACAGTATAAAAAAACATAAAAAATTTTTCCTGAAAAATATTAACCCAGATCAGTAAAAAATTAGCTTAACTATTAAATCTGAAAAGCAGCATAAATTATTGGCGGTGTATCATAACGCCCAAGTTCGGTTATGACATAAAGCCCAAAAATTATCCATATGAATTGTTGTAGCATGTTGAGCAATGATTTGGGCATTGTGACATTTTCGATTTAATTTTTGGGCGTTATGACAATTTTGGATATTATGTCACCATGGAATAATGTCATTACACCCAACTAGTCATATTGCGCAAAACTTTGGAAACAAATTTCATAACACCCAAATAAAAGGGCATATTTCCCAAATCAAAAAGTTTTTGGTAATTATTACTGCGCTAGCGAATCCGGTGTTGAAAATATTATAGCTTTGCTAGCCAGAGTAATTCTACATAAAAGTTATGTAAAATGGGCGGTTTTCGACCGCTGCTCAGGATTTACTTCCTATATGTCCAACACTGGCTTCGCGGTGGCCTTCTGCCGCGGTTCAGCCTATAATATATCGAACACCAGTTTCGCTAGCCATAGCAATTCAACATAAAAGATAGGGTAAGTGGGTGGCCTTCGGCATGACTCAAGATTAACATCCTCGAGTACGTCCAACACCGGCTTCGCTACCGGCAGTAATTCTACATAAAGGTTAGTGAAGTTTCCAATTATCAAGCTCAAAAAAAATATGAAAAAGATAAGAGCACTCAGAATAACCCCAAAAATATTATATTGGTGGCATTTTAGCTGGCAAAGGTAGTTTTCATATCATTATTTTACTGGACAGCTATTTACAAAATGTTTATTTAGTTTTTAAAACGGGTCGTATGAGTAATGATTTAAGTATTCCTATCAGTGATGGCATTTTCGGTACATTTATACTTTTTTCGGTACATTTGCGTCCTGAAAAATAGTTGTCAGTACATTTGACAAGTTTTCAGTACATTCGCCAAATTTTTTGCACATTTTCAGTACATCTTCGGTACATTTGGACAATTTATAATACTAACCTTTTTTTTTTGTTATATAGTAAATGAAAATAACCGCAATGAGTAGATTTATTGTAATTACCTGTATATAATATAATTACTCTATTATATTAATTACGTTTTTTTTTTGTTTTTTTTAGTAAACGAAAATAATCGCGCAATGTGTAGATTTTGTAATTAATTTTATGTGAAATATATCTAATTTTGCTAGGGCTTTTGAGATGGGAAAAGTGAGGACGTACCTTTTTTTTTTTTGATAGTAAATTTTAGAACAATTCGTGCATTTTAGAAAAATTGGGTGTTTAAAAAAAAAAGTATCTATTCTATTCTCTATTCAGTACATTTTCACAAAACCCAAATGCCATCACTGATTCTTATACATTTATAAGCTAACGATTTTTGGCATGCTTTCTTTGAAAGAAAAAGCTATTTTTTTTATTAAAAAGATATTTTTTCATAAGCAAATAATATACTCGTTCCTAGCAACTTGCCAATTTAGTCTGTGATTTCTATGAAATATTTTAAATTCATTGAAAATTTCTACAAATCAGTACAACATTAATGTTTGTTTGAACTCGGACATATTCTGGCGATCTTACAAATATTGAGCGAAGTTGGCTATCTTTAGAAGTTTTCCATATTAGAAAATTTCAGTCTCTTAGTGCAAGGGGAAGATTATGCTTAAGGTGCTAAAAAATTGCTTGCATATACGACCAAATTTTGGCAATGTCTTCTGGATAAGAAATTTTATTTTTTTTTGTGAAAACTTGAATTACACTAATACACATACTTGCATATATGTACATATGTGTGTATGTATTTCAATGTGCAAGTCATACACATGTACGCGTTTATGTTTAATGCATCAAAATCGGAGGCTGCTGTTTCCTCAAAACTGGGTCAATGAATAGCAATGCATACACAAAAGCGCATACATACAAACACACTATGCATTATTTTTTGTGTATGCAGTAGTTACAGAAAACTTTATTGTTCACTCAACAATAAAATAGGGATAACGTAAATAGGTAGAACAACACTAATGCGATCCCTCTGCCCCCCACAGCAAGCAGTAGAGTTGTCTTTTAATCGCTGATGCGATTATTTTGATACCAAGCGAAATTCAATGTTAAGCAATAGAAATTTAATTTGGGGAAACTGCACGGATGTATAGGGTCTCCCCAAAAAGATTTTGCGTACGAATCATAAGGAGAATTGAGGAGTGGACGAACAGAACGGCAGACCCAAAAAATATATTTTAAAAATGTTTAATACTTTAAGAGAAAACAGAAAAAAAACACTAGACATGTGCCCTTTTGCAAGGTCAAACTGTGCATGTGCCTTTTTGCTCGACCCTTTACACTTTTTAAATTAAAATTGTGCCATTTTGTTCGACCCTATAAATTTTTTAAAATGAAATACGTGCCCTTTTAAAAACCCACACTGACGAATGGTTAAAAAATATAAATATTCGCAGGACTTGTGCTATTTTGCACGAACACCTTCACTTTGCTATCAAAAAAGAATACATCTATTACTTTTTTGAAGTGCCTGTGATTGAAATTAGTTGAAGTTTAGTATAATATACACGATTCCATCAAAAAACGCGAAATGACCGATCATGGAGACATGTGCCGTTCTATTCGCCCATTCCTCAGTTGGAAACGATTATTGTTGAAGGCGAAATATTAATATTATTACGGCGTTGGACCCATAGTTATTATACATTTAATTTTATCCACAAATATTACGAAAATATTTCAATAGTTGTTTGTTTTTCGTGACGATCTAAAAAATAATTAAAAATTATTACAGATTACTAATCTAACAACATTGAAATCGTTCTTTGCATCTCGTCTTGAGTGACCAGGTGTCCTGGATTTTCCAGGAGTATAATTTGTTTTTAAGCGGGTATCCTCGTCCTAGCATGTTATGAAATCGGCAAAGGCAGAACAGTTTTTCCACAGGGGTTCAACAACATAAACTTTGCGAGTCCTCTTAAGGCTGGGGCGGACCGTACCCCTATTGCCAACTTCATTTAACGGAAATATTTAAAGGCCATAATAATAACGTGCATGGTTGTCATCTTTGCAAAGTAAAACTCTTATTGGAATTATTTCCTCTAAATCGAACGAACAAATTCAATAAAAAAAGTCAATTTTGTTTCTTTAACAAACATAATTTTTTGCAGCACAAAAATATTCCTATAAATATTAAAACAAAAAAAAAAAAACTGCATAAAACTACTTGCCAACATGCTACAGCAGTGACAAACTCAATTTGCATATCCAATGTTTTATGCAGTTTAAGTGCGTTTTATATGCAAACTCGCTCAAAATCAACCGACAAGCAAGAAAGTAAAACAAGGAAACCATAACATTCCAATGCCACCACCCTATCACCTCACAAGGCAGGTCACATAAGCCCATCGATGGGATTTATAGACTGCTGCTGTCTGAAGCAGTGAACAGCAACTCATCGATTGTTTACGTACTGCTGCGTTGTGTTATGTTCAGCTGTTTGTCCTTAAATGAGTCAACTAACCGCAAGCAAGGAAGTATGAAATACTATAAAAAACTGTAAAGGATATGGAGAGGAAGAAGAAAGACAGCAGTGTGGAAGGATCGAACATTTTATATGCAGATGAGAATAATTGATTTCAAATTGAGTGCGCACAAGACAAAAGGAAGTGTGTTACACTCGAGGACATGCTGAGCTACTTGAGGCAGCACATAGTAAAAAAACAGAAGCTCTCGCTAAAAAAAGAAGGAAATAATACCTATTACATTAGCAGACTCGTCACCTAAAGGAAATTTCTTTTGGCGACACAGTTTAGCAACTCTTTGAGTTAATGGAAGGTGTTGTGTACTGTGGAATGTTGAATCAGGATATATGAAAATATATATCAAAATATACTTAAGGAAAGATATGTAAATATTTATCTTTTTTATAAATTTTCGTTACTTATTGTTTGGGGTGTTCTAAGAAAAACCTTTAAAGTGAGTTTGACTAAATAATTTTTTATTGATCAGCTTATTAATGGCAGGTAAGCTTTGTTCCTGAAAATTTCTACTGTGGCCTAATAACCCCTTAAGATAATGGAATCAAAATACACACAAATAGTAAGAATGGTTTGGAAAAAATTCTGGTCAAGAACTTGGCAAATTTGGTGAGCATGGTAACCCCCATAGAAACAAAATCTTTAAAAACTACACTGACAGAATATTTTTATTAGTCCCCCATAGAAACAAAAACTACACTGACAGAATATTTTTATTAGTATTAGAACGGAACTCTCGCTCAAACTTTGTATCGCTCGAACGGCTCGAGAGTCATGTGTTTATTACACTGTGAAAGAAGTCCTGGAGTGGTATTCTGTAAGGTAAAAGTTGACTGTCACTTTTTTGATTATCGTGACATTAAGCTGTCGAATCGGGGACAACATAATGGTGAAATAAGTTAGACCTAGATCTTTTATTTGCTGTTGAGCCAAATTATAATTTTTATTATTATAGTTCTCTGAAAAAATGTTTTTTTAATTAATGTGCTTTGTATAAAAGCGTCTCTTTTATTGTCGAAATGTAAACCACTGTGCGTGACATTCTCTTTAAATGATTTCATTTTACTGGAGATGCAAACTCTCAAAATCGTTTTTCAAAGGCTTTTAAATGCTTCAATAGAAGTTTGTATGAAAGAAACAGTACAAATTGACAATTGAATCAACATGCAGAAGTGTTTAAGGAGTAACATCAAAAGTGGACGCTTAACACGTTCATCTCATTGTGCTTTTGATTTTTTGTTTTTTCTTTGTTGTTGCTATTTAAACAGGAAGTGCTAATGTCCTGTTAAGTGCGTAGGTGATGCTGGTTCTATTGCATCGCTTGCTATCACATGCATTAGTAATGCTTAATGAATACTTAAAGAAACCCTCACAGAACTAACGACCGCTTAATTACCATCCAGCATCAAATACCACCTCACTCCTACCATGCATACGTACACATTGTATGATAATGCGGGTAACTGAACAGCTTGTTGAAATTAAGCTGACATCTTCATTGCATGAATGTAATTTAAAGCAGCAGCAGCAACAGCAACAACAGCATCCTGTGCTCATTCGTCCGAGCATCAAATTATGGTCAATAGCTACATAGGAATGGGGATTTTGTGGGTTGACTAACTATTGCAGAGATCACAGTTTTTAATTAGTTTTAATAATTAAAAGCGTAAGCTGTTGGCGCAAAACTTTGTAAATTTTGTGTATTTAAGTGTAAGGACTAAGGATCGTTATTTTTGCAGTTTTAATGAAAAATTTTTATAATTTAAGGTGTCACAAATCAATTGCAGTACAACAAATGCAAATTATCATGAAATGTACAAAACTTTTTAAATTAGGTGCCTATGACGTAAGGAAAACCGTATTTAGTGTGGTGTGGTGGAAAGCTGCCAACACCAAGTAACTACTTTACAATCTTCGTAAAGTACAGAGACTGGCCTGTCTTGGTATAAAGGGAGCAATCAGATCGACACCACAGGCTGACCAGGAAATTTGAATGGCTCTTCTTCTCATTGACCTATACATCGGGAATAAGGCGGTAAAAGGGATTTTTAGGTTAAAAAAATGTAACAAGCTTCTGAAAATTCTGAGGGTCACAGGTCTATTTTAAAGGATATGCAGTGGGAACTTTGCCTCACGGCAAGCGATTACCGAGTACCAATACTTGACTACGACACTGCCGACAACATCAACTTTGCAACAAGAGAAGAGTGGAACTTTGGCACCGTTCTGAAAGGAAGAGAGTGAACCATCTTCACGGATGGATTCAAGATGAAATTCGGCGCAGGAGCGGGATCTGGGCGGATAATATGGGCATGGAGATTTCTTTCATACTACCGAATTACTGCAGCGTTTTTCAAGCTGAAATCTATGCTATAGACCAAGCTGAGCTTACTCCCTCTTTCGTAACCATATGTGTGGACAGTCAGGCTGTGATCAAAGCACTGAACGCCAAAATCGTGAAGTCTAGGTGCACAGAATACTGCAGGGAGTCACTACAATCCGACAGCATACTGTAGAACTCTGCTGGGTGTCCGGTTATAAGGGTATTCTCGGAATGACGAATGTGCCAAAATAAGACCAGAACAACCAGAGAATTAACAAGTGGTAGACCTTAAGATACCGCTGGCGGAACTACATTATCAGATGGAGGGCATAACCAAGAAACAAACGAACAGAAGGTGGAATCTTAGTGCCAGATGCAGAACGTCTCAAAACATGTGGACTAAACGGAATCTAAGGACTCAAACTCTCTTAAGATTCAGCAGATTAGAGCTAAGAACTGTTCTCTGAATGAGACTACTTCAGGAGTTGTGGAGAAGAAGAAGAGGATGAGATGGTTAAACACCTACTTTGTAAATGCCCGGGACTAATGAGGAAACGAACCAAATATTTTGGTTATGAATTCTTTGTTGGTCTTGAGAAACTAGCCGAGTTGGAGCTCACCAGCATCCTCAACTTCTCCAAGGCTTCTGGGTGGTTGGCCTCTATTCAATAAGATAATTTGAGAAGAAGGAAGGGAACATAGTACCTACATAGGGTACCACAATGGTCAAACTGATTCCGAGTGAAACTTGCTATATGAAAGCGATCCTTTTAACCCAACCTAACCTTGCAGTACCAACAGTATTGTGGGGCATTAAAATTTATATAAATTGAAAAGTTCTATATAAAATTGTATGAAGGCATTATAATTTTTGCTTAAAATGGGGAAATCAGTGCCAAATTTTCAGAAATAAGGCTGCGCGGTTCGTACCTATATTTAAACAAATTATTATTCCTGAAAAGTTACCCCGAAGCAATGCTAACGCAGCCCCAGGGTAGGAGGCCTGGAGGTCTGAAAAGAGGTTGTGGGTTTTAGTGAAGTGACACACTCTGAAGCTATGACGGTAGCTCTAGGTTAGTGAATTGCATGGACATTGCAGTGCATTTATCACAACCTCCCCCACGAAAAAAAAAAAAAAAATTATCCTTAAAAATTAAAGACTTTCCAAGTCAATTTTTGCTTACAATTTACCATTGATTGATTTTTGTAGTAGAGGATCTTAATGGATACACTAACTACTACTACTAACCATTTTAAAGAAAATTAAATTCTTTTAAAAAATACCTTAGAGGGAAACGTGAAGGATAAATGAATCTCAAGATATAGAGGTTTAAACATAAGCAGCGTATTGATTTGTATAACATATGCGATGACGTCCCTTAAACTAAACTATAACCCAAAGTTTTCCTCTCGAAATTGATAAAATGAGTATTCAACAACAAAAACATTGGAATGAAAAATAATAAGTGAATCATTTTATTGCAAATTTCTCGAGGAATAATTTTGTACTAATTATTTTTTTCATATTTTTTTCATATTAAATTTTTTAAAATATAATTCGAATTTTATTGGCTTTCAACCAAATATAGTTGTGTGACCTCCCAGATACAAAATCAAGAAAAACATTTGCAGTGTTCGCACTTTTAGGTTGAAGTTATTTCTGAAGAACCGTGTGAGGTATGAACTTTTTTCGCTTTTTCAAAATTGATGTTTATACGACGAAATTTCTTCACTCTTTCTGTGAAGGTATCTTTCTTAAAAATCGTTGCTGTCTGTTTTCCAGTGCAATGAATTTGCAAAAAATAGTTTTGCTTACAGCGCCCTCCATGAAAAAGTTTTTGAACCTTCAAACAAATTTTCTTGGTGATATTGCAAGAAAATCATTTCACCTGCTAAAATCGGTTAGTTAGTCAAGAACTTTTGTATGCAACAACACTCGTATATCCGCTTTAATTTTCGCAAAATTTCAATTTAGTGCCCCTAAAAACGACTCGCATCAATAAACTGCATTGCAATGGAGCAGGTTTTTACAAACAAAAAAAAATTATTAATATAGAAAAAAAGTGTCAAAAAGTTTTCTCACATCTAAAATGCAGTAGCAGCGCGCCTACTGGTGGCAAGACACCAAATTGGGAAACATAAAGGAATGAATGAAACATCAGGTGCTGCAGTCACAGCAAGGTGAGAGAAAATTACTGCATTTCTTTAGCCATGATACAGAAAAGACAAAATATAATATGGAAATAGCAGAAGAAAACTGGAGCAAGGACGACGACAACAACGGCGACGATGTACAACTTAAGTTTACAACAAAAAAGACAGAAAATAACAACTCCAACAACTGACAATGAGGGAAAACTTTAAAACACAAGTGTAGAAAAATAAATAATTGTACAAAACTTTTTTATGCTTTTTCTAATCGTTGTTTTTTTTACAAACGCTAGCACCAACAAAATGCAGCAAAAACCAGGAGATTTCAAGTATTTCGTACAATGCAGAGGGTGCTCCAGTGTGCAGTTGAATTTAAATATTACTACCAACTTAATAGCAAGATTCCTGTTTTACTTATTGCTGTTGCCGCAAGTCCTTATGCGACGACCTGGTCGTGACAGTTCAACAGCAATAGTAAAACGAAAAAAGCATGACAGCAACAACAGCATTAAACGTTCACCACTCCGCACATAAGAAGATGAGGGGAAAATGAGGGAAAAAATTTTTGCTTTATTATATTAATTTCCTCAAGCACCGAAAAGAAGACAAGAATTACCAAAAGCAATGAAACAATGAAAAATTTTTAATACGTTTATACTACGATTGCTTTTTTATTAAAATTTTCTTAGTCTCACCCCATTGTATGCCAAAAGGATAGTCAGTCAGGCTCACCATATTTGATTTAGTTTTTTCTATGGACTCGGTCATTTTTTACCTTTTTTTTTTGATTCTTTCGACCTGTTTTCTCTTGAAAGTTTTAAAAAAATCATATGCACAAAGTTCACTTCGATTTTTTAAAAGAGCACAACATTACCTCTAAGCTAAGAAAGCGGTTTGAAAATAACGGAGCTATTGATGTATGACATAACGAAAATCGCGCCCAATTATGCTTAGCGTTTCCATTTGATCCAGCGTAACCAACATACAAAATATCTACCAAATCAACAATTTAGTGCCGGACAGAGATTCCCTTTGATATGAAATGTACGAGTCTAAGACTTGTTCTTGTTGTCCGAACTGTATATTAATAGCTCAGAAGACATTAAGCTAGAGTGGATGACGTCTTTCTTTAGAAACAAGCATTATTCAAAATAATGTTATGGAAAATATAATAAAAACTTGCATTACAAAAATGCGGGCAAAGTTTCGAAATTGTAGGCATAGCCTACAATCAGTTCTTAAATTAATTATGGTAATAAGTAAAACATCCAAGGGGTGGATGATATTTCATATAACACAGCAGAGCACCTTTTCCGCGTTCGTTCTGCAAAACAGCGATAAATGAAAAGCTCTTATTTGATAGAGTTGTTAATTATGGAATACTAATTGCCTCGTTAGTTCTCTTATTATACCATTTATGAATATTGTGGGCTATGCCACGCCCTTCAAAGAGTTCTACTAGTATGGTATCATCTCTAAAATTTTTATGAAAATCGTATGGGCCAATTTCGAGATATACAGAGCCAAAATTCTCAATTGTTTAAAAAGTAGCACGCATGTAGGAGCCTTAACCCAATCCTAATTGCGCTTACATGTGCGCAAGATCATCAAGTTTCATCAAAATCGCTGCAACATTTTTTGGCCTTATATACATACATACAGTATAAGCAGTAGGCGTGTCCGTTAACCGATATCGCCCATTTTCAATAGCAAGCAGCTTGTAAGAAGGTGTAACGTGTATGCCAAATTTAATTCAATTAACTTTTTTGGTTTTCCCATACACGTGATTTCAACAGACAGAAGGGCATAGCTCAATCGACTTAGGTGGTGACGCTGATCAAGAATGCTACACCAAGACTGTTACTTGACGTAATGCAACTAAATTTCACAAAATAATTAGACTGGTTCAGACTAAAATTTAAAAGTGGGATCATTTTTAAAAACTATATTAAGTTATTTAAAGTAATACAACCAAATCTTATATAAACACTGGGGATGGATGGACAAGCACTAAGCAAAAAGTGGGCAGATTTGAAAAAGAGTGCATCTTCGTCACTAAGCGATATCACCAAGCTTTGATGAACCCATACACGCGTCCTTACTTTTATTGCGGTGACGGGATTTTAATCCGTTTGTAGCGCCTAGAAAAGGGCGTGACAGATATAGAAAAGTATATTTATTTTTAATCAACTCCACCACCTGAGTCGATTTATTCATGTCCGTCTGTTTCTGGAATTCCCAATAACAGGAAAACAGAGCAATACAATTGAATGAAAGCTTATTGGAATTGAAAATGGGCGAAATCTGTTCACGGACACGCCTACCGATTATACAAGTAAAACATTTAAAACGCTATATTGAGAGAGTTATTTGATATAGTGCAACCATATTTCTCATTCTCTTATACTAGGAAAAACTTAGACAAGCTCTAGACAAAAAGTTGGTGAATTTCGAGTAAAAGGCGTTGCACCTCCTAAGCAAGCGAAAACTTCAAAACGTTATACTGAGAGAACAATTTAAGGTAATAGAACCATATTTCACACAAACAGTAAGAATGATTCTAAAAAATCTCTGGACAAGGACAAAGAAAATTTCAAAGAGTAGTCCTGTCACCTTCAATAGAAAAAAAACTTTAACACCAAATTTCACACAAATACAAGAAATGGTTCAATCTATCATCAGAAAAAAAATTGGCAAATTTCGAGAAGAGGGCCTGTCAACTACCATACAAGCAAGACCTTCAAGACGCTGCACCGAGAGCTATTTAAGTAAATGTTGCGAAATTCAATGTGGGTACGTTTAATCAAATCAGCCAGTGTGATGTGAAAAAGGAATATGTTTTTAATAAAAATTTAAGACTTACGCACACTTTTCCTATAAGCGTGGTGTAGGGTATTTAATTTTTTGCAAAGATAACACCCTTATCTACTAGCTCCAAATATCTGTGATAAAATATTTTTTCTATAACGTTTAGGTTCTTTGATGCTGAGAAAATTTTTCCAATTTCCAGAAAAATTAAAAATTATTAGAACATCTACGATATTTTGGCTCTGCTTAGAGGAATTATAGAAACAAGGTAAGAGGTGTTTTTTTTTTTTGATATCTGAGTCCAAGTCACTTGGTGCTTAGGAAAATGAAATTAAATATCGTATGAGTCAGTGAATGCAGCATAAGCTCCCTAGGATATGGGCGCAAAAAATAGTAATCTGATCCTGCCCATACATATATTCACTTGTAACCATTGACCTAACACACATGTACTATACATAAAAACAATAAATTTTGTACAGATATTAACCCATATTTAATGTACAAATAATATATACTTAGTTCAAATAAATTCTGAAGTTCACCACAAATAGTTATTATTTTTTCACATTATCTTTGACCAAATTGTGCACTCACTTTTTACCAAAATTCTATACACAATATTCAATAAAATGCTGCATTTGCCATAACTCTTCTTATTTTTTGCATTTCACATACATACAAACAGTAGAAAAGACCCTTAGCCAAGGAAATCGACCAAGCACAACACAATTGACCAGAGTTTGAACTGCATTACTCGAATTTTTTATTTTTTTTTTTTATTTTTACCAATAATGAACACAAATAAAAGATATTCATATGAGTAACTTAAATAAGTACATGCAAGTACAGTATGGTATGGTATATAAATAATTTTCAAACTACGATAGTTTGTATGTACATTTCTTTTTAACTTTTTTCGGCCAACACAACAGCCTCGTTTTGTATAAAAAAAAAATAAAATAGAATAGAATACACATAGATATGGAAAGTCAAACACGACAACAGCGAAGACTAAGCACAACGACCAACGTCTGGCCAATATGTGCATTTGGCTTGATTGCGTGCATGCATCAAATTTTACCATTTTACTCGGAATCAGTTGTAGAAATATCGATTTAGTCGTATTTGTTTTTTTTTTTTCTATCTACATATACACATACATACTATATACATACATACTAAAAATATACTTGCACGAGAACCTATGAGGATGTCGACGATGATGATGATGGCAGCCGCAATTAAACAGTTTGACTATTGATACCCCCAATGTCGAGTGAGGGTATTCGCCTTTTGACAGTTAGGGTTAAAATAAAGCCAAGTTAGTCGAATGTAACTTGACACTGGAGTTGCTCGTACGCAACAGTAATGTCGATTTTACTGACCAAATTAATTGTAAATAATCATCAGATTGTTGTGAAGTTCATATTAACTAACTACTTAGTTTACGCTAATAATACGTTTGTTGCCTATTTCACATTTTCCCACTCAATTCACATCAGCATTCGAAGTGATGGCTTTAATTTTGTATAAGCGCTTACATGTATAATTATGTTCATAGGTACACAACTTTTTTGTAATGTTAATTTTTAATTAGTTGGTAAATTATAGTACATGGCGGCCACAAGTTTTTCTTAGATAAACAAGTTTTGATAAACTGTTCAATTATTCATAAGAAAAAAAATCTTTAAGCCCACATGATATACATAAATAGTACACGGTCATAAAATAAATTGTCATAATCTCCAAAACAATTTTGAGCCTTTGTCCGTTTTTTTTTTTCGGTCATAATCCCCATTTCTTTTTTCGAAGAACAGACATAATTCTCAAAAGCAGAAGGACATAATACCAAATAATTTTGGGCGTTATGTCTACAATAAAAGTGGAGATAACACCCACTTACCCTAACTTTTACGTAGAATTACTGTCGCTAGCGAAACCGGTGTTGGACATATTGGACATAAATTGGACATGGATTTGGAAATTAATCGATCGACAGTACAATATTCTGTAAAGTTAATGTGCAAGCTTGGAAATCAATCGAATTATTTTTTATCTAAAAAAAAAAAAAATAAAACAGAAATTTCAGAAAAAAATAGGATTTTTCGAGGTCCTTAAAATAGGCCTTATTGATTGAGCAATAATTTCATCGTTGGAGCTAAATCTCTTTCCACCGAGGTCATTTTTTTTTTTGAGTTTGGAAATAGAAAATAGTTACAGAGGGCTAAATCCGAAGAATATGGAGGTACCAATTCGTAGCCAAATTCATGGAATTTTGCCATTGAGACTACACACATCTCACGATTGCGTTTATGGTAATTTGAGAGCAAACGCGGCACCCATCTTGCGGATAGCTTCCAAAACCCAACTGATCATTTAAAATCGAAACCACAGTACCATATGAAATACCTATGGCTTCAAAAATTTCACGGACTTTCGCTCTTCGATCGATCGGCCAACACCATATCGTAAATTTCGACATTTTCAAGTGCATTGACCTCAATTGTCCGTCCAGAACGATCAGCCACTAGTGCTTGTGCGACCACAACGAAACTCAGTATACCACTTTTTTCCCATTGAAGTTGATGGTGCTGACAGTAGCGTACCTAGGGTGCGGCCACCCCTGGCGCAAGTCTTGGGGGCGGAAAAATAATCGTTAAATATATCTCATTTTATTAGTGTTTTTGAAAGTCGAAAATGAGGACCTTTTTTTTGGAAATTTTCAAAGTTAAAGTGAAATATATATCATTTTGCTAGAGCTTTTAAATGACAAAAGTGAGGAACTTTTTTTTTGGTAAGGTAAATGACATTTTTGTTAAAAAATACGAAAATTTCTTTCGCAAGGGACGGCAAATAAATTCTTTGCCCCGGGCACCCGATGTGCACGGTACGCCTCTGGGTATAGAGTCCCCATAAAACTTAACAAGCTTTTCCTTAGTTTGAGTGGCGGTTTTTAGCGCAAAAAATAGTGTTTTATGAGCGCTCGAAATGCAACCTTTTTTATTTTTACAAAAATCTACGAGGTTGTATGCTTTGAACACCTGTTAAACGTCAAGTTAATAACGAAAGTGTCTCAAAATTTGACAGAAGTCTATTAACAGATGGTAGTATGTATGTACTTGACGGGAGAGTATTGCATTTCATCTAACTACGAGGGAGGATCAAAAAGTCACGGACTTATTAATCCGCCCTCGTATCTTTCGATGAGAGCAATTCCATTATTGCACTCTCGAATAATTTGAATAAGAATTTAATCAAAACTTTAACACTGTTTTCCTAAAGTAGTATGAATTCTAATTTTAAATTTAACAGAAAAAATGATTTACTATATTTCTTTCATAGTCACCTAACCTGCTGAGACAATGAATAAAGTTGGTTAGCAAAATTTGTAAGTAATTAACCAGTTTTGGAAAAAAAAAATGTATTCGCGATGTAAAATAACCTCAAATATAGCCAAAAACCGTGTTTTTTGTACTTTTAGGTTAGGATATCGCGAAAACCTGACGTATAGGAGCAGGTCTGAGCTAGGATTCGGATTCAGAGCATCAAAGACCATCGGGTATGCTAGGTCTGGTCTCTGGTTCTGGACTTTCGTTTAATTTTGTCGGCCTGTGTTATCTTTAGTTTGATATTTCTTCTTCGAATAAAAAAAATTTAAAAAAATCTTATCCATAGAAAAAATTTTCCTTACGATTTTCGTGTTCATCGGCCCAAAATATATACGAAACATATAGTGGAAATGTCAAACTCATAGACTTTTCATTATTTTGTTGCCTAGTGTAACACATCGAGATCAAGTTTTAATATAGTGATGTCAACTAAACGAATACTGTGTACACTTTTTTCCCTCAAGTTTAAGACGCCAGACCCACGAGGCACGAGCTAACAAACTTGGATCAAACTTTTAATTTTATTAATTTCAATAACTTTACAAAAAAAATTTAACTCACACCTCATAGCCCTGGTTTTAGCTACTGTCAATCTTAATTATGTATATAATTTTAAACTTTTAAAAAAAAATTGTCAATTTCACTCATTACTTCACTTGCGGAATTATAGTCCATACCCAAAAAAAAATCGTTTAACTTGAGTTATTTTAATGCTGGTTCATTACACTCTTCAAAGTTTTTATATGTCAATTCGTATGTACAAATTTTATAATCGAAAGACGCCAATTTATTTATTACTATTTGTAGTAAACGTAACATAGTAGTAGAAAATGCCTTTTCTTTAAAAATGTCACTAATTACTTCTTTTTCCATAAAACTTTTTTCTTTTTTATTTTCCTTATAGCCCTCATAATTTACTTGTCACCATGAGGTGTACATACGACCATATAGAATAAACACCTTTCTTCTAACGACAACAACAACAACCAAAAGTAAAAACTTAATGCATACAAAGCTATATGTTTTGAGCAGGACATGCAAGATTTAACGCTAACATAGCCGAGAGCAAACAAAAGATACCCTACATACAGTTTTTAGGTATATTAATTGCGCAGAAATTTTTGATTTGAAATTGTTTAAACTATGGAAAATAAAGCTAAATTTTACGTTTCCAAAAATTTTACAATTTTTTACGTTGGGGGCAGTTAAGGGTTTCAAATAGCACCAATAAATTTTCAAGCAATTAATGTACAACCTCTTAGCAAATAAATAATGATGTCTCAAAGCGATGTAAGTAGTACATAGTTTTAATCAATAAAATGTGTTTAGTCTATAGCTCAATTTAAAATGAAAATATTAAAAAGGATATATGTTAGTAAGTTCCTTGAATTGTAGTAGCAGTTAAAAATTTTGCCGCTGTCGTCAAACAAAAAAGTAGTCAGTAAAAACTCAATGATGCCAGTGTGAACGCTAGTTTTGAAAACGCGATATAAAAGCGAGATAAATGAAAAACGGGTTGTTTTTAATGTCAAAGCCTTATTGGTCTACTGTCCCATTTTTCAGTCTGTAGGTCGCAAAAATGAACAACATTCACGCATCACGTGGAATTCAACAAACGCCAAAAATCGCTGACGGCAAACTGCTCCATAGAATTAAACATTTTTTTCTCGTTTTGTTTTAACAGGAAAACCAACGTCAGACACGCAAAGTTTTCACTTTCATTCGCGTTTTGCTATCGTTTTTTTTTTTTTGTTTTTCTGCTTTGTGCCCTGTGCTTTACTGTTATTTCATTATATTTTCACTTTTATCTTGCGCTACATGCTATGCTACGTTTTATGCAATAAAAATAAAATCTAAACTCACACACGCTTAAAAATTTTTCAATACTTAAAAAAAAAAGGAAAAAACCAAAACAAAATACGAAAATCAACCAAGAATTCGCATATAAAAATGGTCACAATGAGCGGGTGACGAGTGGCACCCTCCTTCGGTTTCGCCATTAAGTCAGTGGACTATTTTTAGTTGCTTTAGTAGTGGTGATATAGTATACTATTTGTATATGTATGTATGTATATTTTTATATAATTTTTATTATATTTGATGTTATTGTTGTTGTTGTTGCTACTGTTGTTATTATTATTATTTTTAAGTCGCGTGTCATTTTTGCGGACTGCGTCTATGTCTGTAAGTCTTTGTGTTTGTGTTTCATATTTAAATACGAAAACATTTTACACCAACTCCAATCGTTGGCAGAATTTTCCCCAATGACCTTGTGCTGGTTAAATTTTTAATTATGTTTTTGATATTATTATGGTTTTTGTAATTTTTTGTAGCGACTTTGTGTATTGGGAATACAAAATAACGTTAGTCATATCAATGCCCGCTTATGCATTTTCAATTCAAGCAAACCTATCCTAATAAAAGTGCCTATCGAATGGTATCTCTATTGGCTATGCCAATATACCACATCAGACTCGCAGGAAACGCCAAAATCTCTATAATTCCAGAGCTAAGAAGCTTTGGAACGAGCCTAGTTTTAAACTAATGAGAGTGTTATCTTAACCCCTACACTCATTAACAGTAAAAGTGCGCGTAAAACCCGTAAAATTTTTATTAAAATGCTATATTACGGTTTTGTGGGAGAGGCGGGATAGAGGTGCTACTTGCTTAATTTTTCTAATACCGTAATTTAATTAATAATTACTATTATAAGCCGTATTTTAATAACTTCCTGAATATATACGATTTTACGATTGACGGACCTAGAATCATAGGGGTACATTACCATAGGGTAACATTCTGTTAGCTATATTTTTTTCTACAGATTATTCGAGCCATTCATAGTATTTGTGTGAAATTTGGTTATTCCTCTTGTGTCCTTTATCTCATTACAAAGCATAGGACTCCAATATTAACCGGCAGACTTCAGTTGGTTCGCAACGTGACTCCAATCCGTTTCCATTTTCGCCCTTTGATTTGCACAGAAATTTCAACTTGACAGCATATAGTGAAAATTTCTACATTGAAAATACTCCTGGGCCATGAAATGTTCAAAAATCGGTAAAAACAATTTGTGGTGAGCTTTGTAAGTCATGTAGCAGAGCGCTGTTGGTAAACCAAGTTTCACAGCAGTAAAGAAGAACTGTTATGAAGTTTGACACAATTTTGAGCTTCGTTGTTGTTGGCAGGAACGAACTCCGACATTTTCTTATTTTCTTATATTTTAAGGTAGTTTAGGTTAGAGTGACAGTCAGCTTAAGAACCGATTCACTAGGACCAAGTGTTGATCCGTTCCGATACCGCGGAATATTCGACTATATCCATTCTATGAACCCCCTGCTTAGCAAATCATCAGCTTTGCTATTGCCATCAATTTTCCTCAGCCGCGGCACCTAGATGAAATGAACTCTTAAAATGCTGTGCCATCTCATTAAGAGACGTGTGACATTTCCGGGCCACTAGTGAGTTCAGAAATACTGATGCTAGTATGCCTGACTATCTGAGTAAATGTTTATGTCCCTTTTGGAGACGACATTTATGCTTAGTCAGGATGCTTCCTCTTCTATAGCTATAATCTCTGAATGGAACCCGCTACAATCCTTCTGGTAACCTCGCAGAGATTAATTAGAATTGCATTACATTCTTCCGCTTCCTCAGCTCCCTAGAGCAGTGATGCCCATTTCAGCACATATGGGAAAAGAGCACTTATGATTTCATCTGAGCTGGCCGGTGCTTCACGAGGCGACTTTTTATGAGCAGAGATAAAAGGTATGAAGTCTTTAGTGTGTCTCATATGTGTGTATGTGTACGATACTGAAGCGAAAAGGAATGCCAAACCAGAAAAAAGTACAAGTGTTTATATCTTTGTTTCGGATTTTATCAATAAAACAGCTTTTCCGACCGTGTACTAAGGGGACGTCCATTAATTACGTGAAGTATTTTTTTGAAAATTCGGACCCCCCCTCCTTTTGGTGAGATTTGGTGAGATCTGGCGGGACAACTCCCCCTCCCCCCTCCCGTGAGAATTAAATTATAATTTTTAATGCAAATTCTATGCATTAAAAAGTTGACGTGAGGTTTTCTTTGACCCCCTCCCCCTTGCTGAGATTTCTTGAGATTTTGCCGGACCCCCTTCCCCCTATTTTAGCTCACATAATTAATGGACGTCCCCGAAGAACAAGAGCAAACATTGAAATACTGAAGAGCGTACCTCATAAAGTGTAGATAATCTGAGCAAAAAATACGGCGTGTAGTGGCTGTTTGTTTTATATATATGTTCTCACTTTTTATTTGAAAATACCACTCGTCATACACTGTTTGACTCCCAAGTATCGTTTTGTGCAGTTGAGCTGGACATCACTAGCCTAGAGTAAATACCATAACCCAGTTGACTATTTAGCTGGAGCCAAATAAATATATCAATTTTTCCCGAGAGATCTCCCTTCCAGCCATTTTTAGTTGGTATGTGAGATATGTAATCCATCGTGAATGAGATTATTGGAACAGTATGTACAGTCCAAGTTCGAGGTATAGAACTCAAACTATGAAGTATAGTTGCGTGTCCTGGTCTTCTTTCGGACCAGCAAAAAGTTTCACTGAGTCTAAAGGCAGAGTAAGCTGATCCGCTTATTTACTTGGTCAAGGCGAACGAGCTGAATAAGGATCTTCAAGGCGACAGTCCGTGTAGTCCTGAGAAGACCACTGTTGTCTCTTGTCTTTTACAACAACGTTTGTTTTTATATTTACATATTTTTATTTTTTATGGCATTGAATTAACACAAACTTCCACATTATCTAAGCTTTTTTTTATTTGTAATGCATTGGGCAACAACAGATGTCCTGATTGCAAATTTCGACAAATCCAAAATTTATAACAAAACTTTTATTGATTTGTTTATGAATGCATTGCAACGTTTAATCTAATATTTATTTTTATGTAAAAAAAAGTTGAGCAACAGCCTAACAATTCCACTTGGAAAAACACATCACAGCCCACATTTATGTGTCTCAAGAGAATGCAGTCACCATGTTAGATGACGTCAAAATGATGATAAATGACATGTCATCATGACAACAACGACAACGACAACAGCAACGGCAACGGCAACGGCAACAGCTATGGCAATGGCAAGAGTAGAAGCAGTGCGTAAACAATGACATTTACCTAAAAACACCTTAGGGAACAAGCAAATTATTTACTAAAACACAAGAGGCAAAGTAGTTGGAATGCTAAGGAAATAAAAAAATAACTCTCGCGATTATAATTTTGTTGTAGTCTTAAGTGTACACTATATATCAAAATAACATATGCTATGTCTATTAAGCAATTAATTGGAATGAGAATTTCTCCAAGAAAAGACAACAGACACCACCACTACCCAACATCATTACCGGAGTGTGCGGTTGTTTTGTGACTTCAAGCCAAAAAATAATTAAAAATGCAAGAAGACAAGCCTAAACAAATGAATTCACTGCAAGCTCATATCGATTATAACTACGATACAAACAAAGGATATGCGATATAACGCATACGTGCTTGCATAGGGTGTTTTTTTTAGAGTTTCGTCGTTTAGAATTGAAATAAAGTATACAAAAATTGTTCGAATTGCGAGTATTTTGGTTTTATTCGGTAGATATGCCATGTAGTAAATATTTTAATATAAATTCGAGAATATGAGCCCACTTAGCTCGAAGATAGCACAGTCTAGCGTTTGAATTTATCAACAACTTTTACTTTTTTAAGAAAAAACACCCTTTAGAAGCAGCAATTGACAAAAGGATACTATAACGAGTGGTGCTAACGGCAGACGCTCACGCACAATGCGCACACTCACTTCTAATGTGTGAAATCGAAGAACTCGTGCTTCATAAAAGCAAACTACTGGTCGTTAGATTTATGTCTGAGTTGAGTATCGAAGGGACTTTTCGTGCTCAACACAATGTGAGAGCATTTTATTTGGCATTGTTTTGAATTAAAATTGTGGTCTCTTGTTGTTGGAGATTTATAAAACCTAACATAACAATTTATTAGTTGTAATACTGCAGTAAACAGACATCGGTAAATGTCTGATTTATCACTATAAGAAATGGGCCGATAACTGCAAATTTGAAGATAAAATTTAATAAAAAAAATAATAATATTAGTCAGTGGAGATTTTTGTGCTGCAAGTGGAGTAGTAGTAGTTCAAGTCTTTAACTTTCCAGAAGGTTTGCATTTTTTTTTTCAAGCCTTCGTGCAAAGTGCTTACTTGTACTTCCAAATTTGTATTATCGAGAAAAATGTGTTTGTTTATTAGAAGTCGATAAAGGAAAACGTGAGAAAAGAAATAGATTTTTTTTTTTATCGCAGAAAGTTAGATATTGAAAATTTTTTTTTAATTAAACCTACAATCATTAGCAAAAAACAATATTCATGTAAATTTACAGATCGATTAATTTCAAACATAACAAGAAAACAGGTGGATCAATTTAACCTGGTAATTGGTGCCTGTATGTTTCGGTTATTACTCCATTAGAGGTATGCATGAGTGCACTCGAAATTATCATCATATAAGTTTTCGAGTGCAATAAAGTTCGAGTGCTTCAACTTGCAGAGCATTTCATTTGCGATATATTTGCAAGTGCATCACTCACCTCTCCTGCTTAGTGCTTCGCTTTGTTTTGATTTGATTTGTGGTTTTCGTGCACAAAAGCTAGAAGGACTCGCAACGTGGCGAGTGTGATCGTTTCGAAAGCACGCATGCAGACCTTTATACTACATATACAGCTTTATCAGACCAATTTTGGATAATTTGTACCTTGTGAGATTTGAACCGTGGCTATTCCATATATTATTTTTCCGCGACTCAGGATTTACATCCTTCAATATGTCTAATACCGGCTTCGCGGCGGTCTTCGGCCGCGGTTCAGTCTATATAGTATGGGAGGCAGCGTTGCATTTTTAGAAGCAATTTCCTCCCACTTCAGTTTTTTGCAAATGATGATTTAAGTATAGCTGATAATCGAAATAAGCGTCAGCCGCCAGAATAGTGGTGGACCTATTTGTGAGAGGCCAACAAAAAACATTTTCCACAATAACTCGGAAAGTAAGCGAAAAGTAGAAAAATATGTCAAGACCAATGTTGTAGAGGAGAAAATAGCACAGCGATTTCATGCGAAAAAAGTTCGTAAACGACAACATTTGGCCTGTCTATAATTTTAAGCAAAAATAGTTATTTTGGGCGAAAAATGCGCAATGCATTTGAATTCAGATTCAAACGAGCAATGTTAATTTAAGACCTCAATCAAAACCGTAATACATATCTCGAAAATGGGTCATTAATTACATTAAAACTATGAAAAGTGGGTCAAATCTTGTCATCCTAAAATTTTTCAGGCATGAAATCGATGTGTTTTCATATCCTCTTCAGCATATTTTTCTACTTGTGGCTTACTTTTCGAGTCATTGCTCAAAATTTTATGTGTCGGCCTCTCACAACCAGGCCCACCACTATTCTGGCGGCTGACGCTCATTTCGATTATCAGCTATACTTAAACTATCATTTGCAAAAAAAGTTAAGTGGGAGAAAATTGTCTGTAATAAAAGTTTCAATATGGATTTTGGACCAAGGAAGTTACCGAAAGAGATACCGGAATTTGAAAACTGCAAGGGGTGCTAAAAAATTTGTTTGAAAAATGAGTCCAAAACATCACTTTAGAGTAGGCGGGTATCCACTTTTGAATTCTAAAATCCATTTTAAATCTTCTCCCATCGATTGGTGCAGTAAAAATTTTCTCGAAGAAAATAGCTCCAGATATCTGCCCCGTGAATTCAGAAGCTATTTTCGACCTTTTCCTATGGATTGACTCAGTAAATGTTTTTTCGAGAGACCAGAGGAATCCTGGTGAACTTTGAAATCCATCGATTGGTGCAGTAAATTGTTTCTTAAAATTGGCTCAGAACGATCTAATATCCATTTTCTCTATAAATTGACGCAAAATTTGCTTTCCAAATATGGGTCCATAATGTGCTCTGCCAGGGTCAAGGACTTTGATTTTACCAATCGTTGCTTATACGAGTATTCGTTTGTTGTTTTTTCAACTTTTTTTATATCAAATTCCTTCTTTTTGCCGCCTGATATTTTAGACAATAGTTTTTTCGAGAAATAGCTCTTCTTTTTTCATTTCAAAATGTACAATAGACCGTACACAAATCTTCTGGGTAGCCCTGGCTCTTAAGCAACTAGCTATGTATACATAGCAATTATAATTTTACTCGTTAAGTTTGCGATTTTACTTTTGCTTTACACATAAATAACTATCATTGCTAGCTATAGATAGCTAGCAGCGGAGGGCGAATAAAACGCAGCTATAATGAATAAGTTTTACGAAAACTATTTCTGCTTGACTAAATCCAGATTTCACTTTTGGATTGTTAAAAAAAAACTTGTATGTTCGATTGCTTTAAATTGCTTAACAAGATTCAGGGAAAATGAATGGTAAGTGAAAAACTTTAATAACTAGTTCGTTCAGCGCCAACGTGGACTTTGTAAATCAAAAACAGTATATATGAAAAGCTAATGGAGGAAGAGAGGAACAAAGAGTCATTACAACATTAAAACTGCTTTACGAAAAAGTTAAGTATCATATTAAAAAGACAAGCGAGAAATCACGTGACGATATATAGCCCTGAATTTATATACAAATTTGTCTTTCAAATACACGTGGATTACAAAAAAAAAAAACAATTCTTACTGAACATGCAACTTGATGAAAATGACTCCCTAAGGATAAATGCTACTACCCCCAAAATGATGTACGTGTGGAGTATAATTATGTCAAGGAAAGAACACTTTTCCACACAATTAACTCTACAGGCATGTAGCTTAATGAACCAGAAGGCACATACTAAATACTTGTAGTGTGTTTGAAATAAAAACGAATAAAATATGAAGTGATTATTTAAGGATAAGTTAAGATAAGTTATAAATAAGTTATATTTTTAGATTGCAAGATATACATGGGTCAGTTATAATTTAATTTTTTAAGAAGTAAAGTGGGTTAATGCTTTAGCTTTCTTTATTTTTTTCTAATTTAGGAACATGTCCAAGACTATGCAACATAAAAGTTATAGCTTTCTATTTCTATATGCTATGACATTTTCAATGTATTTTATTGCATAGAACAATATATTATAATAATTTAGTGGTATGCTTAAAGTATGCTTTAAAGTTATAATTTTTTTCTTTTCTCATGATTTTTATATACCAAAAACAACAATTTATTTCTCGACATTAGAAATGCATTTTCAAAATTAGGTCAACTATTTTCTCCATAATTGTAAACAAAAAAAATAAAATTTCCACTAGCAAATCTGAGCTGTCAGCACAAAGCTTTAAATGAGCACACACACATAATAGGAGTCTACTTTTAGGCGCACTGCAAAAACTTTAATATGATAACCTAAATTCTTATGCCAAAATTTCTAGCCTTTGTTGCTTGCAATGGCTGCTGCATCAAGGAAGCAACACACCAAGATCTTACGTAGCATGTGCGAAAATTTCTATAAAAATAAAAAAAAGCAACAAAGAGATGAAAAACTCAAAATGAGTAAAAGCTTTTCACCACACATATTATGGTGAGTACGAGAAATTGATTGGGAGCGCAATAGCAACAACTACAGAGCAACTATCAGTACAAAAAAAAGTAGAAATGAAGTATGAGAACTGTAATAAAAGCAGATTCCTGTCTCGTGGCATAATGTTGAGCAAAAACTCAAGACTCAGGAGGCTGAAGCTGAAGAAAACACGTTTTTTCCATCATTGCAACAAGAGTTTAGGTTCGGACACACAAGTAGCTCCAGTAGAGTTGAACTAAGGAGTGGTAAAATAAGTGAAGGGCAGATTGTGTTATTAAGAGCGGGAAGCAGAGCAGGAGTAGGTAAATGAAAACGATTATGTTGCAAAGACACGTTTAGGTATGTTGCCTTAAATTGTTTGCTGTATATTTCAGTGATGATTTAAAATGTTTTTCCTCATTTTTTTTAATGTTGTGGTTTTTGTTGTTGCCTATTTCTTGGCGTGGAAATTGTCTTTCATGCTTATGAACGCTGCTCCTTGTAACTTTCTTTTTATTTTCATACATGGAGAGAAACATTTTTGAAAACTTCATGAAATTCTACTGTGGACTATTGCATAATTTTGAAGTTGGATTTGGATCTTAACATTTTATTTTGATTACATTTTACAAAAAATTAAATTTTTAGTCCAAAAGAACCTTATTCTACTGGAGCAAGTAGGCACCTAACACAAATCGAATAAGCTAACTATTGTAAAAGTGAATACAAACGCAAACAGCGAAGTCGGCCAATTACTTGGGAGCAAGGACGGAAGTCCTTTAACCACTATAGAAAACATTTAAAAATAGAATTTTTCACAGATAACACTGTTCTACAAGAATTCTACTAATGGGAAGTTGTTTTCCAGTGCTTTAAGGTCAGATGCGATTAAACTTTTGTTTATTGTGGTCAAAAGGGGCAATGGCAAGCTAAAATTTAAGACTTTTTTGAGAGATTCTAGGACTCCGTGCTAAGTACTCACGGTTATCCAAAGGGCCAATAACACCTTTCTTGGGGATTTAAATCCCCATTTTCGCAAAATCTATACATGATGGACAACTGTTGAGCCTAGATGCATGTTCAGCGTGTAGAAATATATCGAATACATAGATATCAGAATAACATCAAAATATTATCAATCCCAACTACGGCCATGAAAAAAACCTCTTCACCACTGTCAATGAGAAACCAAAACTTAAGCAGCAACTAAGTTGCCGCCTGAACAGTTTATGTGTTGACCAGTATAAATACCCCATATAATTGTGCTGTATATAAACTGAGTAGCAGGTATCGTTATATTTAATTTGGAATGCGCTATGACAGACTTAGTGCTTCATCCAAGATCATTAACTATTATCAGGACTGAGTACGAAGACTTCGATTGTAGAGTCCCACATAACAGGAATACGCTGGACGATATATTTTTGCAGAGCTCTAGACCTAATTGAATATGGAATGCAATGAAACTTTATCTGCAGCACCTCGCTATAAAGATGGCATCTGCCTCCCCATCACCACCAAAAATTTCCTCAATTACAGATTTATAGGGTATTCAAATTTGAGGTTTTATTTCAAATTTATCAAATAACTAATTTTCTCAGAAGAATAATTGATATTTTAAGCCCAAGTCAAAGTACAAGCTTTGCTGTTAACAGATGGACACAATATCTGGCTATTTGTTATTGTAAATGATCATCCTTTCAAGGAAACTCTCCTTGACGTTATCGCAAAAATAATGTCATTTTCTGACATCACTTATTTTTTCTACATTCTCTTTGTCACTTCCAGAAGGTGGGGGGGGGGGGGTTATGACAGCTATAGAATAGTGTATAAGAATATTTTTAATAAACGTTACCACCTGATTCAACATAGCCATGTTCGTCTGCGGGACAATTGAATGATTTTGGTACAAAGTTCGTGGGATTGAAAATAGGCGAAATCCGTTCATAAACACGCCTACCGCCCATACAAAAACATATTTAGAACACTATATTGAGAGAATTATTTGATGTGGTGTTATCAAATTACTCCGAAATATTGGAAATAACTCGGCCAAACTTTAACGAAATGCGAACAGATGGATGACATCTTCCAATTTAAGTCAGAACAAAGTCATTACATTCCTTGCAGTATGCGCTGTGACTCCATTCTGTTGGAACCACAATTATGGATAGTTGTGCACAGCTGGTCTCAAAGAGTTTTTCGACATTTAGCATCATTGATTGTAGCTATGAAACCAGCTTCACTTTCGAAGATATATGAAAAATTATATATATTGAGAATTACATATTAAAATTGAGATTCATGTGACTTAATAATGGGACTTTCGGGGAAGAAATGGCTTTTGCTGACGATATCGCTCCACTGTTATCAATATCGTCCGATATGCAAACTAAATTTACCAAGGCTTAGCGATTATACCTCGTTCTAGCGTTTTCACTACTAAACGAATCACAGAAGCAAGAGCTGTCTTTATTCAGATCCATAAAATATGAAAATCAAACATCACTTCAGCACATTTTCCTACTCTTCAAAGATACGAATAATTATAACAAATGTGAATACCGTTTTAAGCTCCTGCAAGAGGTCAGTATTGAGAGCCAGGTGAATCCGCGTAAACTGGAATAACGCACCTCATTTAGCTACCAAACAATTTCAAACTAAACTGAGATTATAAAAAGGCGCTGGTAATGGATGGGTAGGCAAAGATGCCAGAGAAACTAGTCGATCAGCGTTGTAGTGGAACTTCCAGAGTGACAGATGCAGAAGAAGATCCAGAACATAATTTATAATCAAGAACCTTGCAAATTGCATGCGGGATTATACAATGGGGTGTGGCGGCCAAGCCTCTAATTACATGTTAAAGCCATGTGTTTTGTAGAAATTGAAAAAGCCGTTAATTGGAGGACTTCAAATCTTTCTAGGCTTTGTTGCTTTTGAACAAACCGACAGATATCAATGAAACTTTGGTAATCATTTGCAAATTTTCAAAGAAATTATATTTCCATAATAATTCAATTCATTGTCATAAACTATAAACAGTTTTGCGACAAAGACTCGGCAAAGTTTTATTTTACTTGTATGGATCAGAAACTTTTAGTTTTTCAACCATCATTTTTTAACACCAAGGGATTTCGTTTTACTGGGGACCAATTAGCCTAGCTAGTGAACATGGCATATCATAAAATTTGTTTTTAAATAACATAATTAAAAAGAAAAAGCAATCTTAAGAAGTCTAAAAACAACACTACCAGACATTTATATACCAACACGACA
Source organism: Meiosimyza platycephala (assembly GCA_963662105.1). Taxonomy (NCBI): domain Eukaryota; kingdom Metazoa; phylum Arthropoda; class Insecta; order Diptera; family Lauxaniidae; genus Meiosimyza; species Meiosimyza platycephala. The sequence goes on from OY759210.1 coordinate 17,098,708, forward strand.
GCGTTTCGAGATAAAGAAACGATTACCTTATTGATGGTTTTTCTTAGAAATAGTACTTACAAAGCTCTTAGTACCCAAGACCTAATTTCAAGAATGGATAAAGGGATTAGTTTTTGTGATATTTTTTATATGTAATTCGATCTTTTTGGCAGTTATTAAGAATCTTTCATTGATGTGCATGTAATATTTAAAGTTGTAGAGTGAACAGTTCTTACCGATGAAAATTTATTGGTAATTTACACTTCCCTATGCACGCTCAAGGAATTCAGCCAAATAAATTTATGACCCAGCACATCTGCATTTCAAGATAAGGCATCTTAAATGAACTACCTAATGAAGCAATATCAAAACGGTGGTTGTGTAATCTATCCATAAAAAAAAGCTGTTCACAGCATTACATTTTACATGCATTATTTTTACATTAAAACAAACGTCCTGACGTAACATCCCAAAAAAAGTGTAACTTGTATGGTCTTTAGTTGATCTAGGAATCTAGTTCCTTTTCAAAAGTTCTGTTTACTGCTGTTGACTCTGTGTATGTATTTTTGGCTCCTTCCATCACAGATACATTCCAGTTTCCAGTTTCCAGACACAAAAAGCATCGCAAGCATCGTTTTCAAGAAAAACTGAAAAATGGCATAGCTTTTCTATGTTCAGAATCACTTGATGTTCTAGAATTCTCCGGGAACGCTTAAATTTCGAAAATTTATTCAATAAGAAAATAATTAAATTTCGAAAAATTTAAATTTTGCGGCTCTGGTAGCAACAAAAATTATAAATATCTGAAGATATGTATTCGTACTCACACCATGAAAATGCTGAATGCTGACTTGTCTGGAGTTAAGGCATTCTTCATTTTCCACACGAAATTTCGTTTAATTCCATTTCAATTGCACTAAAATCTGTTTAACTCACCTTCGTACGCAATTTTTAACTATTTTTACTGCAAATATCAGGATTAAAAATAAGATTTCTGCCTACGAAATTTTGTTTGCCTAAACTCCAGATAAGTCAGCACGACGCGTGAGAACGAATACATATCTTCAGATATTTATAATTTTTGGTAGCAAGCAGTTTTTTTTTGTTAACGAGGACATACTTGAATATGAATAAATTTTAGAATTTTAAGCGTTCCCGAAGAATTCTAGAACATGAGATTTTAAACATGTCTAGTGCTGGGGGATAAGCTGCATAAGTACAGTCCTCAGGGGTCTTTAAAAAACTAAAAACATTGAAAGATATTAATGTCCTGAATTGTGTTATTTATGAGTTTATCGTATGATAAATGCACTTCAGGTAAGAAAATAACCCAAATCTTTTGCAATTTAAAAGCTTTGGTAAAAAACCAAAAAAGTCAAATTACTGTGCATTGATTAAGACTTCGTCATTGCTGTGTTCAGTGAACTGGTAAATCCGTTCATTACTTCGTCAAATTCCTAATCGCAAAATTCCTAGTGGTTTACGAGAATGACAAATGAATGACCTGAGTTTTTATGTTTGACCCTGTGTTCAGTGCTACCATTGAAAGATTTACATTTATTTAAGAAAATTTTTCAAAATAAGATTAAATTACAAAATTGACCCATAACAAAAAGATTTACATTTATATTTTTGGTGTCGCACAGTGTTATTAAACTGTCTGTCAATTAGACCATATACTTGTCGACGTACGTTTATTTAGGGGCAGGAAGAAAAATAAATCTGATGTCATAAATAGAAATTAAAATGCCGGAAAATCGTTGTAGCTGAATTTGCTGTATGCATCCTTATCCTTAAAAATAATAAAAAATCCTAGCCCTTTCATTATGCAGCTACATAGTTATGTTGTCGAAAATATTAATAATTTTAAATAGAAATATTTTTTATGTGTAATTAACGTTGAGATGGCTGCTGTTGTTTTGTGTATGTTGCAAAAAAGGTTGAGACACTAAGGAATAACAAAGAGACATGCGAGAGTATAAGTTCGAGGACGTATATCAATAGTGGAATAGATAAAACGATTTTTGATTGAAGTTGTTCTTTTAGTTTTTTATTTTTTCAAAAATCAGAAACGGAAAAATTCAATAAATTTTAAACTTGACCCACCTTTTTCTTGTTTTTTTTTTCTCACAAGTCAAGGCACTCAGCCTGTGCTACACGATTACACCTCTATATCCTCTCACGTTATTTTAAGAAAAAAAAGAACGTTGCAACGTTTTGCTCTCAATTGGCTTTTTTATATGCTCTAAATGAATATCATAAAATAACACACATACACACAAACTCTTGCTGCTTTCCTTCAAAACGCAGCGCACACACACACACTAACACATGTTACGCGCGCGTGTGCATATGTATGTGTGTGTGTTTGTTGAATTAGTGTGGGAGGAAGCAAATTATACTTTTTCATTCATTTCCCTTTTCGAGGTTATAATTTCACATTTGCACTATTTTTCATAGCAGCCTTTTAGGTGCTGTGTTAGAAACTTTTTCGCTTTTTTTTTGTGATTTACGCTGCTTTCTTTTGCAACGATTTTTCTTTTATTCAATTCTATTATACATTCTAGCACATTTTTCTTTGTTGTATTTCCGTTTCCGTTTGGCTTTGCAACAATTTATGTAGATTTAAAAAAAGTGCTGCATACTTTATGCGGTTGTAAGTGCACGCGCTCGCACTGCAATAATTAATTAATTGAGTTCTTTAAGGCCTCCACTTTGCAGCCTGTTACAACTTTAGCGAATTTTAGAAAAAAATAAGAGTCCTTTCGTACATACAGGAGTATATATGTATGTGCTTATATGTTTTTATGTACGTGTTTATATAGTATATAATATTGAACTCCTACGAACAAACGAACGAGCACAAGGACTGACGACGAGGCGACGTTTGACAGCAATTCATTTCATGCGACTGCAAACAGAAAAAAATCCTTTTTTTTCCTATATTTTTGATTTTGCTGCAACAAATTTTACCGTTTTTTGTGGGAGAACACAATTTCTTATTTGGCAGGTGTTTCTTTTTTATATTGCCATTTATTTTTAAGTTTTTAAATTTTTGAAAAAATCAAATTTTAATAAGAATATTCTTTTTAATTTACAAAAATTCCACAACAGCAGCAGCAGCAACGAACGCAGCGCACGAAATCAACGTCGACCACAACGCACGAACATCAGCAGCGATACTCAGCTAAACTCATTGCCATACGAATCATTACAGAAATCCTTTTTTCTATTCATTGTCACCACTTCGTTCGTTCGTTCGTTTTGTTACTCATTTATTCGTTGTTACTCATCTGCGCTCAATGGTTCGTGTTTTGTAGCGCATAAAAGCTTGCTACATTTTTATTTTCTTCAAACTGAGCATTCACATGCCTTGTGCCCGTGTTCGTACTCGTTCTTTTTTCCACATCCTTTTGACACTACTTCAACTGGAGGAGGATATAGCTATAGTATTTCGCTCTCACCCTGAAACTCCAACCATTGTATCTGTGATTTCTCTCTCGCTCTCTCTCAAAGCTTTGCATCAGTCAACACATGTTGGAGTGCACATGTTAGAAAACATACCCACTTAAGAAGAGCGAGTGTTATTAACAGTGTGCCATTTTTCTAGAGTATCCTTTGCCACTGTGCGCTTGGACTTCTATGGAGAGTTTGTTTGTTCATGTGCAAAAAGGATAACAGCATAGTGTTTTTTGTGTGTGTTATCATCAAAAGTATGTTTAGTGCTTAAAAAAGCTTCAACGAAGCCAAAGTGAAGTGCACAAAAAAAAGAAAAGATCGGGTGAGGTAAAAAAAAAATATAATTTCTCCTTTGAAGTTTTAAAAAACGTGTTAGTTACAATTAAAATAAGAATGACTGACAATAAGTACCAATAAATAAGAAAATAGAGGAAATAGAGACAAAAAAAGAAATAGAGGAAAGTAAAAAATCAAAAAAGAAAATTTTTTTTGTTTCAACAAAAACTTTAGGAAAATTAACAAAGGTTTTTTTGAAACCAACTAATTTATTTTAAGTTTCAACAAATCATCTTTTGTTATATCAGAGAAACTGTTTCTATGATTGAAAATCATACAAAGCATTCGTTGAAATCGGACCCGAAATTGTTTGATATCATCGAATCTTCTCAATATGACACAAATTTTTAGGAGCTTTAAAATATCTTTGATTCGAATCATTTTTCAATGTGGTCCTTTTTTGGGTTAAGCTGTTAGGGGACGTCCATTAATTACGTGAGGTGTTTTTTTGAAAATTCGGACCCCCCCCTCCCCTTGGTGAGATTTGGTGAGATCTGGCGAGACCCCCCTCCCGTGAGATTTTGCTCACGTAATTAATGGACGTCCCCTTAGCTATATTGTGTGCTTTGCTGTGAGCGATGCGAAATCGTTGGCACATGTTTTTATGAAAGCAAACATAGTAAAGCAATAATGCTATTCTGAGCAATACTGTCAAGGCAAGACAACCGTATTAAAATGCTATCACTGTGTAGGTGGAAATTTTCACAGTATCAGTGAAATATATTTCATTTTGTTTTGCTAGAGTTTTTCAATATGAAAAGTGAGGACCTTTTTTTTTTTGGTAGGTCGGCAAACCATTTTTCGACCCGGGCGCCCGATATGCACGGTACGCTTCTTGTAGTAGCATCCCTACTGATATCAGCTTTTCGGTTGTTAAAGAAAATAATTAAATAAAGTAATTAATTAATCCAGTATTGCCATCATTTTCAAACAAATTCTCTTAAAATTAAATACTAAGAGATTTTTTTAATTTTTCACTATATGTACTCTTTGTTCAGTAACATGACATTTTTTCCGTGTGATTATATTGTGATCAAACAAAATTCTATATTTACTACTGATAACGCGCTAATTCAAAAGAAAAAGGTCGATTGCATTTAAAGCGCCAAAGTTGCCGCCGAAGTTACTGATAAGCGCCAACAAATAATTTAGTAGTCAGACGTGATTCAATTCGAGTGGACGTACGTAGTTCTAGCGAAATCAAAATATTATGGCAAACAGATTGCAAAGTTCTGATCATAATTTTTAATTGAAAACATAAACTTTGAAAATAGAAAAGAAAACAGATTGCACCACATGTCAATTAAATTAAAGCGTATAATTAAATAAAATAATGAATGTAAATACAAAACTATTTGCAAGAATATATCATTTGCCAATGGAAAATTAATATTTCTGTTATCTACAGTAATTGAAAGAAAAATCTAAAAAGTGAAAATATTTAATCGAACTTTTTGCTAAATAGCTGAATGTAATGAAGTCATTTATTAAAACATTATTTTGTTTCTTAATCGCCTGCCTTTTGTTACCAGTATTGCTAATATCATTTGTTTGTAAGTATGATATGTATGTAGATCCTTTAAGAAACATTCTGCTCATAGTCTAGCAATTTTGTATTAAGCCGGTTAATAATTTGTATGGATTCGTATTTGAATACTGCTCTTAAATATATTTGGTTTTGTTGAACAAAATAATTACCAAATTTTTTTATTTAAAACAAACAGTTTGTCTAACAAAAACAATATCTTCGCAGTGTGTTGACCTTAAAGAACTTTGATTCCTATGGTTAGTCATCAAAACAACCAACATCAAATAAAACTCTGATAAAATACTACACTTTTTGAACTTTGTATCATACGCAAGTGGCTGCAATAAAATAAACTCTTCAATCGAAACTTTCATAATATTTTGGCTTATACTTTTAGTTGATAATGATTTTAGTTATTGTTTATTACTTATTTATCATAAAATTGTTGATTGATTATACATACATATTATTACTTAGTATCAATTAAACTAAAAAATTTTACCTGATGAGAAAATAATTTCATGATGTATACTAGACCGAATCAATTTGTATGGAGCAAAAAAAAAAAGCAGACCGATGGGGTCTGAAAAGTTAGAGTGACTCTAATAGATGGTGACTTTGCCATTAGGTCATCACTACAAATCATGCACGATCAAGAATATATCACCCATTTGACGTCAAAAGTAGAGTCGGTTCGGCACGACTCCAGTCCGGCACGACTCCAGTCCGTCACGACTCCTGTCCGGCAAGGTCACTTTGAAGGTTCTTGACTAATGTGTACCGGTCATGAATCTCAGCAACACCGACACCATTGCTGAAGACTGTAAGCGATTATTTCCAACCCTTTTGGAATTGTGAACAATTTTTGTTCATTGGGCCCAAATCGAATCCAGTTTTGTAGTATAAATTAAAAAATTGTAAAAACATTGGTCGACGTAACTCCGGAATGGCGTACATGTGCAAGTGAAATTGGTTATTTAAATAAAAAATTAAAAGCCAAAAAAAATTATGATTAACAAAGTATACAAAATGTCGAAAACTGAAGTTCACATTTGACTAACTTTTTTTTCATTCTAAGTATATGTACGAAATTTAACGAAAACCGCAAATTGGGAACCAGGCTGACGTGAAATTTGCGATATACAAATGTATACTTTTCAATATCTACGTCGTCCACTTTTATTAGTAACAATCGTAAGGACGAAATGAATACGTACATATATACCTCTCTTTATAGGATATAAAACACCCAAATGTTGTGGCTTGAACTAGAGGCCTCACTTATTTTGCATCTTCTTTGCGACAAAAATAGCTACATATTAACTTTTTCTAGTATAACTATAATGACCAATATTTTAGTTCACTTTTTGATGATTCAGAGGAACCGTCTCTTACGTGCGGAGATAAATACAATTCACAAAATATACACATACATATATGTATGTATGTATGCATGCATGTAGCAGAAGAAGATCAACCTTTCACCATTGATTACGAACAGCATTAGTCAGATAATCGAAAGTACAATGATAATTGGTAAAACGATAGTATAATTGTAATAAAAAAAATTTTGTGAATTCCATGAAATGCACCGATAACATATTATTTTTTTATATAACATAAAGATTAATCAAGCTGTCTGGACTCTGAACTTAAGACAATGCAATAAGAAATGCTTTAGATAATTTAATGTTTTGATTTTTATTTTTTATTTTCAGGTGTATACATTAGTACCGAGCTGGTTAACTATGTGCTAAGTATCAAATACCCTACAATCACAATATCAAAATCGAAGAAAATACGAACTTTGATCGATACACCACGTAATGCGGGAATCTTTAATTTTTTGCTGCACGTCAAGGGACCGTGCGATTTTGAACAAATCAAACGTGTCTACGCTGAACACTTGACAGATTTACGTGACAAGGCTGGATTTTTAAAGTTTCCGAAATTACGCCAAAAGCTGGTTACATGTTGGGGCCATTATGCGTGGACTAAAGACAGCAGGTATTTATGCAAAGCAACTTATACAAAATACATGCAAGTGGTTTTGGTTGATATTTTTTAGGCTTTGAATTTTTTTCTATTTCATTATTCTTATGAATAAACGACAATTGACAATATAACATAAGATCCGAATTTCAACTGCTACAAGCCTTCAGGACGTGCATTCAAAAGTTGAGCTTTAAGTGGTTTTCGGTAGCTTGAAATTGTGGACGTTGGGGGTTTTAAGCTAAGGACTTATGAATGTATATAATTATTTTGATTAGAGTAATAAGAGCAAAAATTTAAGGAATATGAATCAGGACCACAAACCATGTATTTACAATATGAATTTAAACAATAATTTTAATAATTTATTTTTTTGGAAGTTCTTTTGATATCAACAATCATGTGCTACTCAGTGCTCCTACATATCGTGGACGTACTGTAAATAATGACAATATACAAGAATTCGTTAGTGAATTGGTAACGAAGTATATACCATCAGATCTACCGCAATGGCAAGCGATCGTTATACCTACTGCAACAAAAGCAGCGGGTTTGGATACTGAAGGAATTACAGCTGCAGAAACCGTAAGTTCAACATATCATCATGTTCAAAATGTTTCAGGAATAGCGCACGTAAATGGGGCGCGTATATATTTCTGGTACTTAAGCTATTGACATTTTTCAGAACGATTTTTTATACCACCAGAAAATAAGTTTCTTGAACTATTTGGATATCGTTAACAAATAAAATCGAAGACCAGTGCATTATGCCAAAAAAGTTTAAATCAGACCCAGGATTTACGGGAGGGTACAGGTTTTCATTAAATTGTGGACGAAAATGGAGTATGCTTAATTGTAGCTGAGCTCTTATATGATAAAACTAAGAGAACACAAAATTGAACTAGATGGATCTCTTAAAAAAAATATTGTAAAAAGTTTCCTATAAGCTTTTGATCATTTCCAGAAGCAAACTACGATTTCAGCATATATGTATGTATGTATGTGCCTCATTTAAAACAAAAAAAAAAAAGGCTCGGACTAAGGCTTTTCCACCAATCTTCAATTTTGTCAGAATATGGACCGATTTTTTACCATGTTTCAACCTTCTGAATTTCAAAACAACTAGTTTTTTTAGAGGTATGCTCGAGTGCACTTGAAACGACCACAATTGCGAGTCCACGGAGTTCTCTACGAGTCAAGCACTCGTAAATTATTGTTTTCGACACCGAATAGCTTGTTGTCTCTTAGTGCGCTTGCTCAGACAACAGATTTGTTATGCCGTGTTGCTCTACGCGATGAATTTGAACAACAATTTCAATGACACGTTCCACTAACAGACGAACGCGAAACCAATCATAACATACAATCAATCTTTAAAAACTCTACCATCGTTCTTTTGGCTATACATTGATATTACAGTTGACTCGCTGCATTCATTACTTTTTTTCATGTTCGGTGTTGTAAATGTTTTGTTCGGCTTAAGCGACGTTGACGGCAAAATACAAGTCAGAGTACACGGAAAAAACACCAACTCAAATTTTATTAAAAATTAATAGGAGATTGTAAAAATTAAAATCTGAAAACAAATATTACTTTTTTATAGTAATAAATAGAAAATCCTTATTAAAAATTCTATTCTAGTTTGTAAATATTTTCATTTTACATTTTTTAATAAGTGCATATTAAAAATTATTTTCTTCATTTTAATTATCACCTAAAAACTTTGAAATTTTACAAAGAATTTATTAAATTTTAATAAATTGCCACATTAGAATTTTTATATATTTCGTATTGTAATATATGATTCCCGCTTTATAATTTTTAAAAAGTAGTTATAGAAAAATTATTTCAAGATTATTAATTTTTATTATATTGAATTTTATTTCTCTTTTGTACTCTGTTTGAGTTCTCAACATGTTCATGCAAAAAAATAAATATATAAGGCTTGCCAAACTCTTACTAATTGGCTTTGAAGTAATGTGTTGAACAGAATTGGGACGGGGTCGGGAAAGCGGCAACGGAAACTCGCTGGCCGTCCCAATTTTCTTCAACACACAAAAAATTTTAAAAATAAATTTCAGTTATTATTATTTCATCATAAAAACTTTATAATGTACTTTTTAAAAAATAGTGCAGTCCTTTTAAAATATAATAAATTATTGCAGAAATTTTAAAATCTACTTTATAAAAATTAAAAACTTGCATTCGAAAAATTAATGCCTGCTTGATGCAATTTTTATATTACGCTTAGTAATTTTTAATAGACACTCGAACCGTTTCTAAATTACTAAATTACCTACTAATTTTTCTTAAATTTTGATTAATATTTACAATAATTTCGAGTTTCGTTTTTTCCGTGTACAAACAAAGTTAAATCATGTCGTGTGATCGTTCTGTTTTGTGCGAGTCTATTGATTATTCGCTGAATGTCAATAGAACCATTGAACTCGACAGCGAGTACAATAATCTGTTTAATTAACAAGCGTACTCGTGCAGATCTCTAATATGTGAGTGATATTCAAAATTAATTTTCGGGAATCAATTATTGCTAAACTTAATATTGGTTTTCGAGGGCCTTATTGATCTACCAGAAAATTTTGATAATTTTCTGAACCCAAATTCAGTTCGTCAATTTGCAATATATCTCACAACAAGGAGGTCAGAATCACCCAAAAATGGTCAAAGAAAGTGGTTCGAAATTCTATTTTTATTTAATTCTCTTTAGCCATTAGTTTTACGGTATGGGTAGATCTTGTTCCTTGAGTAATTCCCTATAAAACAATTATGCGGCTTTTGCTAGATATACATATACATTTTGAAGTATAGTGTCGTCGAATTAGTACCACTTGTATTTTGAAGGATTTTTGCATAGAAGAATAGCTAGAAAAATTATTACTATTTGAATAAGCTCCTGAATCTTTCAAAAAGTTTTAATATATTTTTTACCAGTCTTTTACGCAACAGGATCACTACTATATACTGCTAAAAATACACCATTTAATTATAGCTGACGAAGAAGATCTACATGTAAGTGAAGTGTTGATGCTAAATGGTGGTCGACAAGTTTTGGAGCTCGATGATTTGGGTGGTATTAAGCGACCAATGCAAAATCTTTCGCATTTTGTGCGCAAGCCAGAGCATATTCAACATTTAATACAACATATCGGCAAACTTATTGTGAAACGATGGAATGAATTCATTTACGAATTTGAATCACTAGAGACACACGATGGATATCGTCGCGTACATATCACTAACATAACACAATTATTGTCTGTGCTACTAATTACAGCGGTTAACCTTTGTATTAACTATTGGAAAACTATGAAAAATCGAAAGAAACAATGTGAACGAGCATCACAAACATCACATCGCAAGGAACGTGAACACCCAAATCGGAGGGTATTGATCACACAGTTACTGCTACGTGAATTAGATAAACATAATTTAAACTGGCAGGTAGCATACGATGCTATACGCAATTCATGGCGTCTAGCAAATATTACAAAAGTTTGGACAAAAATACTGTGGAGGGCAAACATGAATCATTTTGTATATTTACCCTATAATATTTACTGTGAACTTTTAGCCTGTCGCGATCTGCTCTTTGGAGGTAAAACTGAACTGACATCCACCTACTGTGGACGTCTTTCCGTCTATTTGCCGCTGTTAATTTTCGCACAAGTAGAATTTTGGAAAATCTGCTATGAACTTTTTGTGGCACCCGTAAACATTTATGAGGAACTTTTTGAAAACCCATCCAAAGAATCGAATATACTGCAAATGAAATCATATTCCGGACGAAAAATAGTTTCATTCTCCAAGTCAATAGATGCGACAAAGTTGCGCGAACGCAATAACTTTAGCGTTGAAGTGCGTGAATCTGAATTTGTGTTGGCCTGTCTAGCAGGTGCCATACACGATTACTTCGAAACATATGAGGAAACTGCCAGCATACCACGTATGCTGAATACTACTTGCCGTACCATTGCCAAGGGTTACTTGACTGAAAATGCTGGTGATAAATTTGATGATATCGGTGGTGTTGTTTTTTTGCAGCTACCTTTGCGAGTGCCAGATCGTGAGCACGCACGTCACATACATAACATTGTTGAAACGATCAGACGTAAACAGATCATGATTTATTTGGCTTCAATGGGTCAGACAAGGTTTGATCTGTTGACAGCTGTTATACCAAGTGTATTGACGAAGATTTTCATCAATTATTTTGCGTATAATTTTCCCGTGACAATTACGGAAATACATGGTGCCACATCAGAATTTAAGACTCATTGGGGCCAAGAAGTGGAGGATGTATTACTCTTCCGGCCACCACAATCAAAAACTTGTAAGTTGTTCCTCGATTTTAATTAATTACTAAAGATTATTTCAATATATCTATTTTTTTATTAGGTTTATCTTTGAACATACATCGTTTTGGTGATAAATACCGCTTAGCTATAATGGCAGATACGCAGCTAGGACCTGATCATGCTAAGATTACGCGTTCGTTTGAAAACTATATGGAAGAAGCGATATTGTAAAAAAGTTAATTAAAATTATTTACATGATTTCACTGTGATGAGAATATGCTCTAAAACAATAAAATTTGCTTAAAGAAAGAAAACTTTCAAAGATAAAGTTGATTTATAAATTATCCAGTAGAAACAATCACTTCAGAATTATATTTTCAGATTCAAATCGGTACAAAATGGGTTTAAAATAAAAATAACACATATTTCTTAGAGTGGTCCAAATCGAAAACAGGGAAAGAAGACTCATTTGGATTTCTTTTGGAAACTTAAAGAAAAAAAAAAAAAATACTTTTTTATAACAATCTAAAGACTAAAAAATAAAGAAAACTTCTTTGCTGTGATTTAAAAATCAAATATAAAATTAAACATTTTGAAAAATTAATTAAAATCAATTTTTTTAATATAAAAAAATTGTATATTAGCATAGAAAATTTTGAAAATTGTTATTGCAAAAAGCTATGGATGAGGAATCCTATCGACTTGAGTTAAGAAATCATTTCATGGGCCAGATGAAGAATTCTAAATTGCAAGTGAGTACACATTTTTTTTTCCAATTGCATAATAATGTGCTATAATACATAATTCCTAACATTTTCTTGCTAAATTAGACGCAGTATTTTAAAGATCAATCACTACGCACTCAGCAAAAAATGCATGAATATGACAGCGGCAGCTTTAAGGCACAGTCACGTGCGACCGCACCGCCGCAGCTAAATGGAAATGGCGGTGATGCTGATCGTGCACTGTTTGAAAATAGCTATACTAGCGAATCTTATCGACGCGCTAATGAATCTAACTTCATGCGACAGCTGCATGCCAAGGCCAATAAGACGCAAAATCCAGCGCTACCATCTCCCAGTGCTCCACATAAATATGAACCGCCTAGTTATGATATGTACGATACGGATTCGAATTTAGGTGGTGGCGGTGCTGGCTCTGAGGAAAGTAGCAAATCACAGAAATCTTCCAAAACCGTTATGAGCAAGAAGAGTTCACAGGATTTGCGCAAGATGGTTAAGTCACAGTGTAAGCTGCACGAAGTCATAGACGAAACACTTAAGCAAATGTGCAGCACCGATGTAGATCCAATGTCAGAGGATATTGCGCACATGACAGATCCGTCTATGTCAGCAGCACACCATTGCAAACGTTGCGTTGAAAAGATACAAGAGCACTCCAGCTCCAGAGATGTAACAACTGAAATCGCCAAGGGTGACTTCCTTGAATGCCGTTCTGGTGATACCCTTACTATATCAGTGGATGATGTAGTCAATTCTAAAGTGATAAATCCTATGATACGTAAATTACAACGAATGTACCTTAATAATCTAAGGGAAGAAATGTCACTTATGGAAGACTTGGAACGTTTGCCACATAAGGTTAATGAAGTGTACAAAGCAACGATCTTTAAACAAAAGGATTAAATTGTCACATCGACAACCATTTTATTTGTTAGAAATTGTATTTTTTGGAAAATTATATGCTTATTGCAATAAAATAAAACGTTTAGGTATTACAAACTATTTCAATATGAATTCTTAGTTTAGTACTTTTCTTATTTTTTAGATATAGAAATTAAATTTAAGTTCTAATTTATTATCCTTGACGATAAATATCTTTGCAGTTGTTCATGAATTGAACCATCATGTTGTAACCGTCTTCGTCGAAATCAATGTTCTCGCCTCCAAAAAGGATAGCCTGCAAATTAGTGAAAATTGTAATTTGTTTAGCTTGGAAAAAAGTTGTATAAAAGAAATTGATTAAACTCAGTTAACAAGCATGGTGACAAATGAATGAACAATTTATGAGGACAAATTAAGCAAACAAAATACCATTGGGTTTTAGTAAAGGAAATGGTCTAAGCAACTGTTGATTTCATTTCGTTTGATTTTTATCTTTAAGGCGCAAATTTGGTATCAATATCAAACTTTCGTCGTGTAATACAAACATCTCAGGTTACAAGTTAAATTTTTTTTAAATTATCAAAGCGGTACCTCAATTTTTAATTTTTATATTTTCATGCTATAAGAATTAGCAGAGAATTATTTATGTTATAGACGGAAGGCTGGCTACCTAAAACTGCACTGATCAAATATAGTCGTGGTTTTTTATCTCATAAGAGACACCCAGTTTCAATCGTGTTAAGTTTTTCAATTCAAAAATGATCAAATATAGTTCTGAAAATTGAAGTAATAATAGATTTTGAAATTACAAATGGAAAGAAAAGAAGAGTAGGTGGAGGCTCCCAGAAGCGATAAAGCAGTAAACCATAAGTTGTAGTTTAGCTCATAAGAGCATGCATATGAAATTACGCGATAGTTTATATTACAAAATATAATCATTTCAAATCAACCGGTGCAGGTAAGGTACCTAAAATTGATCGATCATTAGTTTGATTAAGGCAACTAGGAACAGGTATGCTTCGGAAAACTGACGGATAGAAACTGATACCATCGCACTATAGCTTCGTATGTTTAGTTCTCCATTAAAAAAAAGGATTTTTTTTTTATAAAAAATGACTAGCTTCCCAAAATGCTTTATTTTTACGGAAAAGTAACAGAGTACTCCAATTGGATGTTGTAAACGTCGTACATTTGATTATTTTGACTGTTAGCATGCTTACTGGAACAGTTAAAAATTTTTGGATTTTGGTAATTGCAAGAAAACCACATCACTCTAAGCCGATATGTTTTTGCTATTTCCCTCAAGAACATTTTTTTGGCAGTTTTTTTTTAATAATATTTTAATGATAAATAAATTTACATCCAGTTAGCAGTGATCAATATTTATGTAAAATTTAACAAACTTTTGATATCAAAGGAAAACAACAACTCTGGAATATAGTGATATGTTTCAATTCTTAAAATCTCATCAGTATATATTTCGTAAATGCTACGTCAGCACTCAATTTACATTCGCTTTTTTAATGCAAGCATTACGAAAGCCTAATTTTTAATTCCAAGCAAATTTGGTTAATTATGGGATATGTTTTTAGAATTACTCCCTAAACGTCATAGCAGCATCGCCAAAATGAGAATTTCCGTAAGGCTTTTTTTATATATTCCCAATCATCGACTATCTCAATAGGCATGGGGACAATCTGGCTAGTAGAAGAGGTTGCGTTTACTTGTGCGCTTAACACTAACACAGGTAAAAATCTTAATTTTAAAACATTTTAGGCACAATTTATTATTTTTTAGTGGTTTTTACTAATTTTTCGCAACACATTTATTATTGACAGACAGTTTGGCCATTGATAACATCGCATCTGAATACTATTTTGTAACTAAAAAAAAATATATTTTAAAAGAATTTTAGTAGAGCTGAAATTTTAATATGATGTATAATTCAGCTATAAAAATATGTAAAATTAATTTGCCAGACAATCTTAGGATTGATTGAAGAATGAAACAAAAACTTTTGTTTATCAAAATCGACTTAATATTTTAGGAGCAATGACTTATCCAATTATGTACACTTGTGATTTCATGATTAAGTCATGTGAGTATGCAATATACCATTTTTGTTAAAATTTTTTTTTTAATTTTTTATCTGATTATTATATATATTAGTTTTTATAATACTGCTATGCAAGCATCAATTTACAGCAAACAAATCAAAATAAATGTCTTGGTTTTATCCCGGGTAACCAAAAAGCTGAGATATAAGCATGGAAAGATTTTCTAATTTTTTCAATTTTATCAAGCAATCAACTACCAAAGCCTTGCTACAGAAAGGAGAATTACGTTGATTGCTTTCTATTGCTATGTTTATGCGACAGCTTAGTTCGCTTACCGAATACCGATCAGAAATCGTGCAAGAGTCGATACACTGAAGCCAAAATCTGAACTACGATGGTTTTCGCGGCGAGAATTTGAATTACGATACTCTTCGCGGCAAGCATTGAACTGCGATACTTTACGTAGCGGAACTGAACTGCGATAGTTTTCGCTGATAATTTGAGCTACGATAGTTTTCGTAGGGACGAGAGATATATACTGTGCTCATATAATTAAGTCATCTGAAAGAAATTAATTGAAATTGTTGAATTTTTGAAGAGTCCTATTTTTTCTATTATTTTAGCTTAATAATGAGTTGGAGAACCTTTTTGTTTCATAAATGTTGAGAATCGGTTTGGCATGCTGCCTACCAGGCGTGCAAATTGGTCTGGAGTAATTTTAAGCCACTTCTCTTGATTAACTTGCCACAAGCTTCTTTACTCGCGGGTTTTCGTGCGCTACGACTCGTTTGATTATGCCTCACAAATTCTCTATAGAGTTTGAGTCGGAAATTTGAGGTGGCCACTTCAGAACCTTGATCTTAGAAATCGGTAAATTTTTTCAAGTTAAACATTCTTGTATCAACATCTATGATTGTATATGCTTACTTTGATCTCGAACTAGAGCTGCGAAATATTGATTCTTTTTTAAATCATTTTAGCTGAATTTTTTTAAAGTGCGAATGCTTTGTAAAAAGTAATGGCAGTTCATAGCGAAAGTTTAACTGCGGAAAAATATAGTCCCAGTTCTTTTCTTTTGTAAAACATTTGGTAAAGTGTGCTGGAGGCAAGCCGGCAAGTCCCAGCATTTTTTTTAATATGTGTAAAGGAATTTTGCCTTCCCGCTGCTGTAATTCGTTACATATCAGCTTTCGTTAACTGACTAAGCAAAAAAATCGGAGATTGTCTTCAAATTTGCTATGGCTATAGTTTTTACAGGATCATTAGCTTAGAAGTTATATAGTAAAAATAATTTTGGGCACCTTTTAACCGAGGTGGGAAATAATTTAGACATGCCATAAAGCAAAAACTTGATTTTAATGAAGATTTCGACCATAAGAATATGTTAAGTTGCCGGTTGCAATGCGAACGCAGTTTTGTCAATTTGTTGACTGCGCTAGTTATACCTATTTGAAAAATAAATTGGACGTATTTAATAGCAACAACTTGTACGGGTACGGGGACATTAAGTTGTTAAGAATTTGGAATTACCTTTCGTTTTTAGATTAATTTCACAATATGACACATTAAAAATGACACAACGCCACAACATGAAAGTCACACCTACCTCTTTAGCACGCATCGCATCAGTGCCAGCTGGTGTACCGATGATTTCGACCCAATTGCCTCGTCGTGCACCCAGGGGTTCAGGAAGCACAACGCGAACCTTATGCTGATCTGTACTCATTCCCGTGAGATTCATTCCGGCTTCATCTTCCACACGCAGCATAATACTCACAGGTTGTCCAGCAAACTGACGCAACATACCGGCATTAACCAAAGCACGATTTTCAAATGATTGAGACATATTTTTATAAATTTTTTTGTTTTTAAATTATCCAAACAATGTACCTAATTTTAATCAAAGTAATTATGGCGCGATTTATATTTTAAATGACAGCAAACAGCTGTTGTAGTGCTGCCATGTTAAGAAGATTTAGAGAGAGATGCCACCTCATATATTTATTTAATGCTCACTGCAAACATGAATAAGGTTGCGTAGATGTATAACAACTGCCGCATCCACTCAATGGAATGCTGAAAAACCACACAAATGCTTGGACCTGTTTTTCTTCCATTTTGAAGAAAATTCAAACACCGAGGGAAAGCACCAATCTAAAATCAATAGTTAAAAATTTGAATAAATTTCAAGATTAAAAATTTCGATTTAAGAATTTTTCATCTTATTCAATCCATTATTAATCGAATAGAAATTGAGTTTATCGATTGCAAATTGAAATTAACATCTTTTAATATGAAATTTAGTCCTCAACCCAGACTCCGTCAGATCCGTTGAAAAGTGTAGCCAAATCAATACTTTGCGTTAATGCAACGATGAAGTTGGAAAGAGCTAGATTTCTTAGCGAGTACATTTTTCTCAATCTTAACTTTTTGTAGAATTTTGTGGTTTTTGTTTGACATGCAACATACGATAAATTTTGTACCTCGTCTCTTTGGTTTTTCCCCTGTCATTCTCATAATATTTTTTTTTAGATGTAACCGCGCCGGGTTTTGTTTTGTTTGTAAATGTACATCATGCACGACGAATATATTTAAATGCACACAGCCTCAGTTTGAGTTGTACGACCTTTCTCTATGTATCCGCTCCTCTCCAACATATGCTTAGTTGAGAACATATGGCAACATCACATAGCGAACTGTCATTTGGTGATGTATAACAGTTTGCAACTCTGTTGTGAAAACTTTCAAAGAAAAAATCAATCATGAAAAACTCTGCTGTCGTGCTGCCAAAATTCAAATTGAAAATTTTAAATTAAATTTAGAAATACACATTTCGCTTTAAAATTTATTGTAAATTAGTTGTAAATCATGCAAAACAATTGTTCATATAAATAGCAAATCGAGAGTTCTTGTGGAATACGAGTGGATGAATAAAAAGTCAAATCAAGAGAAGATAAAAAGTGTTGTGTCTGCGCTGAGTTGCTTTGCGGCTGCTTCCATTTAGAATTCAACGGACCATTGATTTTTCTCAGAGACTCTGGAATTAAACGAAACGAAAAACATTAAATTTTCCGACCAAAACTAATAGCGACAGCAAAAGCAGATACAATGAGTAAGTCTCTAAAATTTTAAATAAAAGCCCCCACAGGAAGTTCAGGATTTGTATTTAATTTTATTGTTTGTTCAGACAGTATTTATATTCCAGGTGCCTGAGGGTGGTTTTAAGTGCATTTATGCATGTGTCTTGCAATTTTTTATTATTTTTTCATTTCATTTGTAAGATTGAGATTTTCGAAAATTCCTTCAGTGTTGAAAGTAAAGGAATTCCATTTAGTAGTGAGTGCTGTCAATCTTCCATACCCTTTCCACATTGCGCAATGTTAGCGTATTTCTTATACTATACTTCTTAGCTCCTCACCTCCTTATTTTTCGTTCACTAATGTTTTGACATGATTTATGTTTGCGTCCTGCAGGATGTCGTCATCGTTATTTGCGCTTCTGCTACAAATATAATTTATTGAATTACTTAATGCGGACGCAAGTTTTTTGAAAAATTAGTCGATAATATTTTGGGAAGTAAGCGGACCTGTGACAGCATACATTTATTGTTTGCTGTCATTACAAAATCTTTAATGAGCAGATTTGAATGTATTAAAAGTACTGTTGTAATAGAATTTAAGCTGATATCAAGTAGTAGTAGGTGGCAGAGTTCTTTATGAAAATTAACACTTTTTAGTTCCTTAATTTTTTCGAACAAAAAAAGACTTCATTATTAGTAAAATATCAGGGTTTAAAATTATTATAATTCAATGTTTTGATTTGATTAAGAATTAATTTCGAGATATTTTTATTAAATACCAAACTGCAAAATTTGAAATTGGATGCTATAGTGGCTCACTGCTTATTTCATGCAGTGCATCCTTTTAACTTCAATCAATGCTCTATAATTTTGATATCATTTGAAAGAACAAAAATTGTTGTTTAAAAAAAATGTTTTCTGTTAAAAAATATTACCTCAAATTTTTAAAATAGAAAATCGAAACTACTAAATTTCAAGTCACGGCTTATTTCATGTAGATATGTATAAATTGTAAAAACATTGTGAAAAATAATGATTTTGTAATTTTAAGTAACCATGTAGTATCTTGGTAAAACCGTAAATTTGTCTGCATCCCTAGATTTTCGGCACCGCTAGAGATAAAAACCCAAAATACAAAGCGGGCATAGTTCAATCCTGGTTAATATACAAGCGCCCGTATTTGATGCCATCGCCAGCATAGTCGCTAGACCTAAATGTTCTAAATAAGAATGGACCATACTCATGATATTTCCTATAAAAGTCAAATTTCCAGTACCAGCAGCTGACATGCAAGCCAATTTTTGTCAAATGATATCAAAATTTTTTTCATATTCCACTTAGTTTCAAAGTTACAGAGCATTGAAGTTAAAAGTATGCACTGCATGAAATAAGCTGTGAGCCACTGTATGTCTCGAAAATAGAATTACAGCTATGGATATATAAATGGCACATTTTTTGATATTTTCTTTGTTATGCTAAAGTATCGTAAATAATATTAACAAACAACAAGTGTTTGGTTTTTTGCAAAGATATATCCTTCATATTTAATAATAATACGAACTTCACTAATAATCCATTCACAAAAAAAAAATTATCGAAATGTAAAAAACCGATGAAATGAGCGGGACACATAAATGGCACAAATTGGAAAAAAAGAGAAAATATCGAGTTAAAATTGCATTTGATGACTTCTTGGTATGCAAAAACATTTAGATCATTGAGATCTTGTGCTGTAGTCTCTGCTTTTAATGACAGCTTGGGTGGTGGGGCTGGTAAGCCCGAAACTCTCCCATAGATTCAATATTACTTTTTGTTTGATATTTATGAGTATAAACTATTACATTTTAATACTTATCTAAACTCAAATCAAATCATACATTTCTTTCTCTCTAACAGGTGAAGAAGAAACCGATAAAATCACGTTAGATCTTTCGAAGAAGCAATTAAAAAAAGTGCCTAAAAAAGATGATGCCCAAAATGTACGGATATTAATATTGGATGAAAATGAATTACAAAAAATCGATAATATTGATTCTTACTTAAAAATTGAGACGGTATGCTGCCATACATTAAACAAATAACTTTTTAGATTCATTAAATATTTATTACTTTGACCTTATTTTTATACTTCGAACAGTTGTCATTAAGTAAAAATCAACTACTACGCATGTATGGTGTATGCCGTTTACATTGTCTATGTGAATTAAATTTGTCCTTTAATGGCATCCTGTCTATTGAGGGCCTTAAGGATTGTACACACTTACGAAACTTAAATCTTGAAGGCAACAACATTAAAACAATAGAGCATTTAAATAACAATACCAAATTAGAGTGCTTGAATTTGGCGGAAAATAGCATTGGTAGTATATCTGATATTTCGTTTTTAAAGTGCTTAAAGGTAAGTGCTATCAATTTTTTACATTTGCAATATACAGGGAGGAACAAAATTGCAGTTTTGGTTTTAAATTATAATATACCCTGAAATGAAAACGATATACATAATAATTTTTCAGTTCAGGGTATATTATAATTTTTTATAAACGCTGTATGCAAATCGGGAATTTTATTGACCTATACGTAAACGAATATATATGTGCGTCGCACTTCGAAAGAGCACAAATTTTTTTTCCAACACATGATCATGAATCTTTCGCAAACGATACATCGTTTCAAACAGTACATTTAAGTGGAGGTCATTGTCGCTGCTTCATTTCAGCAGAAGTTCTAGAAATAAATAACGTTTTTATTTCGCGTTCCAGATATCAGAAGAATTCAAGTGATATAAGCAAAAGTTGACATACCGAAAAATGTGCACAAATGGAGAAACATGACAACTTATTTTCAAAATTCTAAAAAAATACATATAAATAGAGTAGTTTAAAAGAATTCAAACCATAAATGTCGTTTTGACCACCCTGTAAATAATCGATAAGTTAACGCAGCATTGATTTGTTTGTGTAGCTTAATTTGTAACAATTACTTTTATGTAAATTTATTTCAGGAATTGTATTTACATGGCAATCGCTTGACACACTTGCGTCAGTGTGAGAAATATTTACCAATTTCCTTGGAAACCTTAACACTAGCCAAAAATAATATAAATGACTTGAATGAAATTTGTACCTTGTCGAATTTATGTAATTTACATAGCATAACAATAAATGAGAATCCCTGTGTAACCATGATCGCAGGAACTGAGTAAGTTTACATTCAATTAGCGCAGTAATGTAATTTATAATTCTTTATTTCACAGCGGTTTTGATCACAGACCTTTCGTGCTAAATTGGTGTATGAGTGTTAAAATTATCGATGGATTTGTCGTTGATCCCATTGAAAGGTTTGCATAGCAGTTCACTTTCGTACATATCGGGTGTATTACATGAAGCGTTACAAAATTTTATTATTTTAATTTAATTACCTTTCTCACTTTAAAAAAAAATATTCGATATAAAATAAGCGTATTCGAGTAGAAAATTGTTTGTCCCATAGTAAGATGTTGAAAATTAAATAGACTACAGTATATTAACACTACAAGTGTACTTAGTAATCTTAATTCTCATTGAAACTTTTGTTACTATTTTTACTAAATGTTCCCTCTTTTTACTATAAAAAAAGCGCAAAGATCAAATCAGACGATTTTATTGGGACACCGTATAGTTAAAAATGGTACCCTCAATGTAAATATGAAAAGCCAGATAATATATATTTTTTTGTTTAAAATTTAACTAATTGTAAATTAAAGACTATAATAGACATAATATGTATAACAGCTCTAAATTTACCCAGCTTAAAAAAGTAAATGAACATACATGCCTTACCTCTTTTTTAAAAGACTAATCCTTTTTCTGTTATCCGCTTCACGCAAATTACTCCTAGTATCCTGATAAATAATGTTATTTTTTACAGTCTGAAAGCTGAATGGCTTTACAGTCAGGGGCGTGGACGACAATTTCGACTAGGTGAACAGTCTGCATTGGCCAAATATCTTAGTTCTGTTTGTCCGTTGATCGGAAAAGCACTAGAAAATGAAAATGAACGTAAATTGCGTTTGATACTTAGTAAAGCACAACAGCATCAGCGTCAATTACAAGAAGAGATCTCAGAGAATTCAACAACATCAACTAACAATTCACCTTCATCTGGTAGAAAGAAACCAACTAGTCGCATACAGTCACCACGATGTAATGAATATGATATTTACTTAGATAGAAATGTAACTTATATTTCTTTTTTTCATTTTGTAAATTTACTGTAAGTAGTTTCGCGCCTAAGTGGACGACAAGGATCACCAGAATCTATGATAAGTAGTTATCACGGTAACACTACAAACGAACAAGGTATTAATTATTTTTTAAAATTAAAGAAAATTTTACATTTTGCGTATTATATATAGTTTCCAATACAAATCACGTGATGCAAATGACGACTTCATTAATTGAAAACATTAAAAATGATTCTTTGATGTCGCAAAGCTTTGATTGTACAAATATAAATAACAGCATCATCACTAAGTCAACGAACAACCAAGAATCTACACCTCGCAACATGACACCGAATCATTATAATGGTGATTTAAATTTAAATTTAGTTAAACAAACTCAAGATACAAAACATTTGAAGATTAAAATTAATCATTCTACAGCGATTTTTTCACTTTTAATTTATTATATGTATCGTCGAATGAGTGCTTGTTTGCTGCACACCCCCATAAACTAGTAATTTTTTTATTTTTTTTTTATTTATTAAATTATTTTTTTATTGATTAACATTAAATTTTGTTTTTTATTACAATAGATTAAGAAATCAGCGGATTGTACAGTATTATATTTTGTTGTCCTTAGACCACAATATGAGTACATATTCATAATATAACTCGAACCGTTTTGTACCACCACAGATTTTGAATATGTTTTGGAAAAACCGTTCCCTGTCTGCTTGTATTGTCATATATTTTATATGAAAACCCCATTCTCTTAATGTAACTGTCCGCATTTCCGCACTGGTACGTGCTTCCGACTTTTCATATATTTTATATGAAAAGAAAATTGTCCATGTGGCCGCACTTTAAACCTTCTTATTAATATTTGCCGTATGACCAAGCCAAAACTTTGTCAACAATTTTTTATTGCGGCATCATACAATAGATTAATATGCCATCAATCTTTAACAGAACAATCACTTGCGAATCCTCTTAATGGTGGCCCTCTAGCAGCTGCCTCAAAAATGGTCCCAGTTCCAGAAACTCTTATGAGTCCAGATGTTTGTCCTGCTTCGGTGGCACAACGCGTCACTGTTTCAGCTATAAATACACAAATACAAAATTCTAAAATGAACAAAAACAAAGGTAACCCTAGAAGCATATGTACATACGATACGTCAATTAAGACAAAATTATCATTGTAATAATTTTTTTTGTTTTCTATCTTTCAAAAATAGACAACATTAAAATGAATTCACCTAAAATGCGTAGTCCACATTTAATGAAACGTAATTCAGAACGTAGCCCAACGATGAGTCCACGAAAAGTTAGCAGCACCAATAGCACGCAATTGTCAAATTTAAGCAAAGTACCACCGTCTGTTGCGACAGTTCCACAAATGGCAGACAATCAAATGAAATCGCGTTTGCTTGGTAATTCGATGCATGTTACACCGCCACACGTAAGCTCGGGTTGTTTGACCTCGGAAGACGATGATGATGATGACGATAGTGATCATGTTAATGTAGATAAGTTAAAGACGATACGTAATAAGGCGGCACAGCGGTGAGAATGAATTATTAATTTTTAAGCATTACAAATAAATCCTTTTTTTAATTATTAGTTGTCAGCAGCAGCAACAACAACAAAAAGAAAATTTGGATATTTCAAATATAATTAGCAACAATAAGAACACTGAGTCATCTGCGGTCGTTATCCAAAAAATGTGGCGTGGTTATCGTACTCGCAAGAAAACTAAAGATATTGCTGAAAAACTTCTTAAACGTCGTACACATGAATATATACAGTAAGTATGATTTAAACGTACTTTCTATTAAGAAAAATCTCTTTTATTGAGATTATTCATCTCTTGTATTTCTCACGGAGCATAGGATCTCCACAAAACTCTTCCAAAGTGCATAATCAGTGCATTCTATTCTCTTCAATATTTCCCCGAATCACGTATTTTCTGTTTTTGCGATCGTTTTTACGATAACTTAGAATGACCGCGTTTTGTGCTACCCTGAGGGTGGGTTCTACTCCATTGCTTACCGAAAGGCTTTACATGACTCAAATACATTATTTTTCTACACTTGTAGATGCTGCAATATATTACTGAGTTTGCGTAAGATCATAAAAAACTGCTACCAATCACTTTCAAATCTTTCTAGTTTGTATCGAGATTTCTTAATTCTCTATCAACTGTTCTTCTTCAAATATCACGGACTCTGCCATTCTACATTCTATCCATACTGTTGTTAAATTTTGTAGAATGTGATTACCCATTTTCTCTGATCCATAAATTGACCGACTCTATCTTTTTTTTTAACATTATAAACAATATTCTTTGTATTAAAAAATTTTTAAGATTTACACAAATTATTTAACATAAAATTCTTTGTTTGCGGAAAAACATTGCACTTAAACATATAAATAAGCTTTATTAATTTTTGTTTAATTGTACTCATTATTTTTACGTACAATTAATAATTTTTACACATTTAATTTAAGTAAACTAACCAAAGATATGGAAATGACAAAAGCGCAATTAGAAAATGAACGAAAAATTCAACAGCTGCAAATGCAGGCCATTAACGCTTTATGGAAAAAAGTGTCAACAATGCAAGGAGGCAGCGGTACAGGAACAGTTGTTGCTGGTTCAAATCAATCTGGAGCGGATATAACAGCCGCCACTGAAATAGACATGGGAAAAACTGTTAGTTTGGACAATAGCTCGACAGCAGTAGTTAATGATTTGGCCAAAACTTGTACAGTGCTTACAAATCAGGTAAAATAATAAAAAAATTAAACTCTTAACTGTTAAAAGGCTTCTTATCTTTACATACAGGTTCAACAATTGCAAGGATCAATGCGTGATATACTCAATTGTTTAGCGCTGTTTTGTAATCTGCCACAGGAGAATATCAAAAAATTACTATCGGCCAGTGTAGCTGATGCGCTTGCTACAGAGAAGCGAGACTCATCAACTGCAACACAAACCGAAATTGTTGCCGTGCATACGCCACAAATTGAAAATCAAACAAATTTTCCTTTTATAAATAAAATACGCCCCTCAACGCTGCCTTTAGAGATGCAATGTGCACTTCACACAGCTACAATCGTAGAGCGTAATGAGGATCAAGAATCTTTAAATGAGAGCGGTGTAGCAAGTGAAGATTGTAGTGGCACTGTGCGCATTGATTGCGAAACTGTGAAAGAAAAAACAGATGAAGAAAAAACCGATCAAGAGAAATTGGATGCAGCAACGGCAGAGCAGTCCGCAGGATTAGGGAATTAAATAAATAAGAGCAGAAATACTCAACTCATTTGAATAAGTTTAAAATAAGTAATTGAATTTAAGTATTCATTAAAAAAAGAATTGATCTCTCATTTGTTTTATATATATGCTAAATTTTTTTAATAAGTTATAAATCGCTGCATGATTTTCAAGACACAAAAAAAAAAATGGAAAAAACTTTCGGACTGGAAAAATAAAAAAAAAAAATTAATAAAATCAAAATTTCAATTACATTCGTTTTATTTTTTTGTAGGACATATCACTCGTTTTCTGCAAGACCGTCATAACTCAATAAAACTAAATTTTTCACACAAAATAAAACATGAAATGACGGTTATTTCTGCATAATGAACTTTTTTTGAGCTATGACGGTTTTCCAGCATCCGAGCGATATAAACTTAACGATAAATTTTGTTTATTAATACCAAATATTGTTGTAATCTGATAACTGCGGGAAAAAAGTAAAAACACAAGGAATTATTGTTTAGATACTTTTTTGGTTTTAGGCAACATAGGCTCCCTTTTGCAAAATAGCTTTATATAATAAATTTAAGAAATAGCTAAAGCAACTCCTTGCGCTTTTAATATAAAAGTTCGTCAATATAATAAATACTATTCAATATAAAAGCACAAGCACACTTAAGAATGTAAGCATGTATTTTTTCGTTATTTTTGCATTAAAATGACATTAATTTATTTATTGAGATCAAGTATATATAACTTATTAAAAATAAAACTAAATCAAATATTGTATTTGGAGCTTTTGCCACCTTTTATTAAAAGTTTTTCACTTTGTAAAAATAATCAACTTTAGTTAAAAAGTCAACTTGAAAGAAAATAAAATAAAAAATTAAATAATATGAACTTTTGTCAATAATTTACCATTTCGAAACTTTGGAGAATATACAAAATTTTAAAAACAATAACAACTTAAAAAGAAGGATAAATAAACTGTTGAGACGATATGTTGCTTGAAAGTATTGAGTAAGTCATCATATAGAGTTTGTGCGAATTCTATTTGATCTGAACATTATGAATTGTGACTGTATTTATATATGTGACTTAAGCCCCAATAACAATGATTACGAGACGATTTGTTAAAAACTTTTGACCATATGCTATATTACGCATCTTTCAAAAATCAATATATCATCTTGATTTATCACGCTCTCATCATCACTGTGGGTGCGGGTTTGTATTTTGTCAGTTCGGTTTATTTTGAAATACATAGAAAATGCAAAACCGAGTTGTAATTTATATTTTGTTTCAAAAATAAATAAACTTTAATATCTGAATTATTACAGAAAATTAAACGAAGATATAGAAGTGGCAAGGGCCCAAATTAATCATGACCAAACTATACAAGAAATACAAAATGCTGCTATTATTGCATTGGAACGAAAACTAACTTTAATGGAACAAAATTTAGCAACAGACGAAAATAAAAATCTGCCCTCAGCGGAAAGTGATGCTACTGCAAATGGTAGTGTCAAATTTCATTTGGGTGATACTCTAGAATTAGAGGATAAAATTCTGTCTACAACTGTTGTTAAATTGTCATCAACTTGCTCAATGCTGTCGGAACAGGTACATGCTAATTTTACACAAAAGAAAATTTCAAATTTTAGCGCTTATTAGTAAAAGATTATGAAAAAAATATGTTTTTGTTACAACTATTCGCTAGTCAAAGCGACACAATAAATAAAACATTTTTTTTTATGTCGCTGGGATGTTCAATTTAACTTTTTATTATTTTTCTTTATACAGGTTAAACAATTACAAGATTCAATGCGGCAGTTAGTACAAGGTCTGTCATTTTTATGTAATCAGTCTCAAAACAAGATTGAAGATATTCTTTTTAAAACGTGCACCACACAAAAATGTATAAAAATAACAAGATCTACGCAAACTGTAATACTTTCAAGGCCAATACCAATGCCCAAACCTGTGACGATGGATAAAGTTTCCAAGTCAATGTCAAGAACTGTAGTGATGGAAACAGCCTCCAAGTCAGCGTCTAAAACTATTTTAATAGATCCGAAAAATATCCTTCAAAAAAAGAAAAGTTTACATTCAAAATTACAAATATCAAAGTCCTTGCATTCCTCTAGGCAGACCCATTGCTAAAGGAAAAGATAAGTATTGAATAGAATAAGTATCTTTTCCAAGGAATAAAAGATTATTAAAGTGTACTCATAATATTAAAAGATAATCTTAAATTATACTAAAAAATGAAAATCTATAACTTTTTGTTAGAAATTAAATAAAAACTTATAATGTGAAAATTGGAATCACTAAGGCTACTTGTATTTTAATTGTAGATGTCGCGGCCTCTGAAGGATCCGCAGAAGAAGGAAAGTATTCTGTGGAGTATCCGATAAAAAATATATATATTCAAAAATAGATTCTATATTTTAACATAGTTTTGCCGCATTTTAATTCACTAAATCATCAACAAATTAACGTCGATTTTAGTAAACTATTACAATGGTTTTGAAATTTAATTCAAGGGTATTTGTTATAAGCTTTCATTGGACAAAATTCGAGTGGAACTGCACCGATTTGCATTAGTAGGTACGGTGCTTCCAATTCAAGCCCAAAACTTGTTTTAGTCGTATTAGATAAATGAGGTGAGCAATTATAATGTATGTAGCAAATTTTATTTGAAAAGTTAATATGATCATTTAAGTAGTTAGGTATGAGAACAAATCCGAAAGTCAGAATCTCTGACGATTATTATCGACTACTTACTATTTAGTAAAGAATGTATCAATAGTTTACATAATTTAAAGATATTTTCAAATTTATTAACTAAAGCGTTTCATGTAGCAAATAAATTTAACTTAAAATGGAAACAACAATTGTCCAATGTATGGAATGCACATTTTGTTTAGAGTTCCATGCAATTAGTCTTCATCACTTGTAGTTTCATCTTCACTTTCATCATCATCATGATCTTGCAACACTGGTCTATTGAGATTTTTCACCAAAAACTCATCATCATTTGAGTCTTCATCTTCAACCTCATCTAGCGCGCGTTTTTTAGTGAATTTTTTAGGCCAAATGCCGGCTTTTGTATACTCCTTGATAAGTTCTGGCGTAAAAATTTTACAGATTTCAGCCTTTACCTTGCCACCCTCCTCAATTGTTTCAACGAGCAAAAAATCACCACGCTTGACCCAAATATTTTTTCTAAATTTTGTCGGCATCGAAACGAGAAAGTTCTCGACGTCCTCTTGCGGCGATTCCACTTCATGCAAATTATTGCCACGGCTACCAGTGACGCGCACGATTCTCTGTTGCTCCGTCGGCAGCGCGTAGTCATCATCCATCATTTCCTTGACGACATGTTTATGGCGGATTACGCGGGACATTCTGTAATTCTGTCAAAAAGTAAATTCATGAGCAATATATGTTATGAAGGGGGATTCCTCTCCTTACCTATTCGTATAGTTTCACGAGTTTAATTTCAATTCAGTGCTTTTTAAGTTTTTTAAATTTTGTTTCACTTTAAAATGCATTTAAATCGTAGATAAAAGTTTAAGCAATCGCTTATTAATTGCGAAAATCTATTGCTTTATTCCACGTTGAATTCGGAAAATATTTCACAATGATGACAGTTGCAACTTGACAGCTGTTAATAATTGTAAAAGATTAACATTTTTTAAGCACCAAGTCAGTGCTGCCAGATATTTTCTTCAAAAACTGCAAATACCCCAAAAGAGAAAAAAAACGTAGGAAACTCAACCTTCCAAAGCGAAGGCAGTTTTAATAAAATAAAATTTTTTTTGATAGGAAAAAGTTCATAACCTTTGTTTAGCAATTTCTTAAAGAAACAACAACTGTAATTGGTCAACGGAAATATGTTGCTTCATTTTGATTTGCCAACTCAATATCCTTTCGAGCTGTCACACGGAGCATCATAGCTCAGCCGTTTGACAAGCTATCGCAGCCAATTTAAACGCAAGAAAAGAAGAAATTAACACCTTTTCAATGATATACAATGTCGGCAGATAACTCTACGCGCTTAGGTACATGCACTGTGTACATGTATATTCAAGTGTTTATTTTAAACTTTTTTTATTTTTATTTTGTAGTTATCTAAGCATAGGGTTTAAAAATTATTGTTACAAAATTTGAGCTTCCTAGCCAGTGGCGTTAATTCGGTAGGGCTGAGGAGGGCATTGGTCCCCCCAAGGATCTGATACTATTCATTATTCAATACATAAAACCGTCTAAGCGTTGGGTGTATCGAAAATTCGTTATATCGACATTCGTTATACTGAACGTCCACTGTACATCATACATTAAAGGAAAATTCCATTTAATTTATTATTATAGACAAGCTACTCTAGGTGGGAAACCATCCTTTGCATACTCAGTAACACAACTCCAGCTACAACTGCAAATTCTTTTTACAAAGCGATGGCCGCTTTGTGGGCAGTTTGCTTATGTCTCTTTATATACTGTAAACATATTGCCTACAACTTCGCTTGAAAAGTGACTGTAAAGCTTGACGAGCTACCTATATGTCCATATACAAAGTTAGCAAATAGCAGGTAATACATTTCCACATGAAAAGTATGCAAAATGTTATTCAAATTTTTTCAAAAAAAAAAAAATGGAAATGGATTTTATATATACCTAGCTGTTCGGCAGACGTTGTCCTGCCCTTTCCAATAGGTGATCCGGATGTTGAATGAACTCATGCGATGTAATGTATAAGTGAAACAGCCCATTTTTCCAGTGAAACTTACCTTTGCCCCAGGAGCGTCACTTCACCAAAACCTTGGGGGGGGGGCAAGATTTATAATTCCACCACTGTTAGATGGTTTTATTGAATTGTTGTATTGAATAATATCTAGTATCAGATCCTTGGGGGGGGGGGGGGGGCAATGCCCTCCCCGACCCTACCGAGTTGACGCCACTGCTTTGCCCGTACTTTTTAGTTCAAGTCTGATTCATCTGCGTCCAGTACCTGGTGAGATATGACTCATTTGATTTTGGAGAGCGTATCACTGCCCATTTTTTTTAACCAAACTTTGCAAAAACCTTCCATAGATCATTAGAAACATTTGAAAAACAATTATAAAATCTTCGTGAAAGTTCTATTTAAAAAATACTTTTGCATGAGGGCCACCTGAGTACGTGCCTCTAAAATCAACAGCCACGTGGTGTAAATTTCATGGGAACCGATTAAGCGGTCTTCGAGGAAATGATATTTTGAAATTATGTTTGCACGAGGGCCACTCTTAATATGCAACCTATATTTTATAGCTTAAGCTATGCCTCTTATAAAAGACACGTAGTGTAAATTCAATGTGAATCGATTGACCGATCTTCGTGAAAATAAAATCGTAAATATTAGCTTAAATATATGTTTATATGAGGACCACCCTAAGTAAAAGTATTATTGCTTACGCTATTATTCTTAAAATAGAAGCCACGTGGTCTTTGTGAAAATGCTATTTTAAAAGTGTTTGTATGAGGGCCACTCTAAATAAAAGTTTTGTATCCTAAGCTATACCCTTTAATATAAAAGCTACGTGATGTGAATTCAGTGTGAATCGATTGGGTGGTCTTCGTGAGAATTATATTTTAAAAATAGTTTTGTATGAGGAGCACCCTAAATATGCATCCTAAGCAAAAGTATTGTAGCTTAAGCTATGACTCCTAATATAAAAGACAAATGGTGAAAATTCTAAATGAATCGATTAACTGGTCTTTGTGATAATGCTATTTTAAAAATATGTTTGTATGAAGGACACCCTAAATATGCACTCTAAATAAAAGTTTTATAGCCTAAGCTATTTCTCTTAATATATAAACGATACACGATGTAAATTCCAAATGAATCGATAACTGTCTTTGCTATTTTTAAAATATTTTTGTATGAGGACCACCCTAAATATGCACTTAATCGAAATAAATACTATCCTATGTTCTAAGTTAGATCAAATTACGGACATGTCAAATTTCATAAAAATTTGTTGAATAGTTTCAGAGTTTACCCCGGACAAACATCGTGACACAAGATTTTTATATATGTATTAAGATTTGACGATAATGAAATAAATGTGTATTTATGTCGGTTGTTAGAACGTTTGCCTGGAACGTAGAATGTGCGGGTTCAAATCCTGGAACATATAGTTATTTTTGATTCAATTTTACTTACAATTTTTATTTATAAAATGATGTGTAATTCACAATTTGATTCGACTGCGATTTGAACCCGCAATATTTCTAGAATAGTTTGAATACGATCCCGTTCCTTAGCTAGCTAGGATACATAATGAACAAAATTGAACAGTTAAAGCAGGAAATAGACGAAAATATATCGCAACGAATTAACATTGGGAGTGATGATACCTTGAACTAATTATCGCAATGTATTAAACTTAACGATCCCTCTGTAGTTATTTAATCATGCCTTATCTACTACAAACTATTAAATGCATTAAAACGGGAGCTTTGTTTTTTTCAATAATTTTATTAAAGATTTTAAGCTTTTTACGATCTTTAAGCTATTTGAGGCTAAAACTAAATAAATACTGTTAACATAATGTTCATAAAAAAGGAGATAATACTTGCTTAGGTTTGTAAAAAATCAACTTTTTTTCTTTATTCGCTATAGTTTGTAGATAATTACGAATCGAAAGTAATTTTGAATGCATAAAAATAATTGTTTTTTGTTTTTCATAAAAGATTATCATTATGTATTTATAATATAAATAATATTAATACGTATTATCTTTATTAAATAACTACAATATAATAATTACACATGATAACCATTGTTTACGGTTGTAGTTGGGGCTAAAGCGAAAATAAAGTGTAGAGAAAACATTTTTTGTTTTATATAATCAACATAAGACACACGCTTTCAAAAATTACAATTAAAGTAATACTATTAGATATATCGAATTTGCATACGTGCACAACAATATGAGTTCTTATAATATGGTAACAAATATCAGTTGGCTTATTTATGTACATACATTTGTAATATGCTTTGTGGTTAAATTAATTTAAGAATATTGGAAGAAGAAAACAATTACATATAACTATAGTCCAAATTATTTTTTACTTAAACGCATTATACGCTCTTTGAGGCCACCAGGCTTAATTTTTGTAGTTTTAACATTTTTGCGCGATTGTATTTGAATTTGTTTTGATTTTTTCAATCTAAAAGAGTAGAAAATAAAAAAAAATTGAGATTAATAAAATTTACAAGCAGTGATATGAGTAAAAAGAAAAATTATTAGCGAAGCTTAAAAGTATCAGCTTATAGTTTTTATCGAAGCCAGTAATAGTTGTTATATTTTCGCTTTATACATAAGTTTCCCAATGCCTCCCATACTTACAACTCATTCCACAAGATTGCTATTTCCTTTTTCCAAATATCTTTGAAATCATTTGTGAAATTTGTCCAATATTCATAGAATTGGTCAGGCGTACATTGTTCTAGTGCGCGTGATTTTGGCGTAAAATGATAGAAACGCATCGTATCTATAAAAAGATCACGACATTCGTCCAAATCTTTGTGCAGTTTTTCAATTGTTTTAATAGCGCCCTCTATGAATTCCTCGATTTTGGACTTAAATGGCTGCAAAGTTTGTGCTGTTGAAGCAGCCACAACTTTTTCGGTCGTCTTTTTACAAACTGAAATGCAAAGTGAAAGATTAGTAAGTGTCACACCAAATTAATATCCGTTTCGAAAGTTGGTTATTTGGCCAACTACCTCCAAATTATATTACTTACTATTTAACTTTTTATTCAAATCTGCTATTTGCACTTTCACCTCATCAAAATCGACCTGTGCCGCTCTTTCCACATCTGATGGTTCAGGTATAGGCAGCGGTATCTCCATCAGTTGCACTCCTTCCTTTCTGCGCCTGCTTATATATGTGCGTACAATAAAATGTAACAATGTGGTATTCGATTCTTTTGACTTGACATCCTTTAATTTACTCAAAATTTCCAAAGTGAAACCATCTGCTTGACCACGTTGGCGATTACCGCCATTCATATAGTTACCGAGCGTAAGAATAATTGAGAAGACCAGCTTCAAATCTTCATTCTCGATCAAATAACGTGATAGGTACATTACAACTTCTAACTTACGTGCTATCAATGTAGCCGACTCTTCGAATTCCGCTTGAAAAACAATACAAGAGATACGTTCCGTCGACATTGAAATCTGTGAGATTTTGAGCAGAAATTGTTCGGGATAATCAAGCGGTATGTCAGCTTTTGCAGCCTCCTTAATTAGTTCCAATTCTTCGCTGGTTGCTTTAATATTGATTATTTGTTGAAGTGTTTCTAGGCTAACAATTGATGTATCCACATGATAAATCGCATGTTCGATTTCACAGAAGTCAATATGTAGACTACGTGAAACTATGCCAACATTCTGTGAGCGTTTACCGTCCAATACTTTCATTGTTTTCATGCGTACTTCTTTCTTCTCTTTTGGCTTTACTACCGGCACTACGGCTTGCCGGGAGAACAGCTCTGTGAATTCTTCGATATTGTCAAGGTTGGTTTCTTCAATTTCTTGCCAGATTTCTTTGCGTGCATTGCATAGCTGTGCCGCTGCTGTCAGAGTTGTTGCTGCTGCTGCTACTGCGGCCTCTGTAGGCTCATCTGGTGAGCTGGTACTAGAATCTGTGGCATCACTAGGTGTTCCAGCAGTATGAGCTATGATTGGAGGTGGCGTCGCTGGTTTTGCTGTTATGATACGTGTCCAATAGAGTGGTTTCATTGGTTTTGGCGGATTGACGGAGTTTTTACGCATAGCTGAAAGTGAAAAAATATAAAATGTACAGATAACACAATTTCGAGACTCAATATGTTCTTTAAGTTTAATCAAAATTATTAAGGTTATTAATAGTCCGAGAAGCAGCATTCCAATTTTGAAAGTTTTCGTATTCATAATATTTAGCAATAGCTTTAATGAATTGTGTTTCAGTACTTTTTTAGTTAAATTTTTGGATAAATCCTTAGGCGAAATCCTTGCAAAAATTAGTTCACTATATGGGACGTTCTTTTACAAACCAAACACTTTTCTGACGTTTTGGCTAAAGTTTTTTTATTATGGGCGAATTTAATTTTGAGAATTTCGCGATTTTTGGCTTCAAGACTCACTTTCCAACATTCACGGTAATATAAAAAATTTCATGCAGGGTGGGGGCGATTTAAGCATTTAAATGGTTTATAACAATATTAATTTGTTAGCACATTTTTAAGAAATAATTTTTTTATTAAAGTTCATTTACATTTTTCTAGCTTAAACAGAACCGGAGCTATGAATTTTTGAAAGTGAGAAATCACGAAATTCTCAAAATTTAAGTTCGCTCTATTTTGGAGAAAGTTTTTTTTTTCCAAAAAAATCCTCGAACACGTATCTCTTCTATTTCGATACAGAACTCATAAAAAACATTTCAGCCAAATCAAAAATGTGTCGGTCAATTTTTGTCAAAATTCGTTCGGTTTGTAAAAGAACGTGCCATATCCAAACACTCGACTGTATTTTTATGTTTGAAAACTCCATACGGACTATTAATAATTATTAATAACTTGACTTACTGTTTGCCGATTGGAACCAACCGCTGTCCGAGGGATTTGGTAAAGGTGCAGGTGTTGTTGATGTAGCTGACTTTGGTGCACCTGGCGGTGGTGGAGGCGGTATGGCAGATATGTTCAAATGTAAATTAGGTGGTGCTGGAGGCACCGGAGCATCACCACCTGGTGGAGCTGGTGGTGGCGGTGGTGCACCACTTGGCTGTGGCGGCGGAGGAGGTGGTGGTGGCACTGGTCCAACGTTTGATGGTGGTGCAGGTGGTGGCGGTGGAGGTGGTGGTGGAGCAGGAGGAGGAGGACCAGCACTTAGCGATGGTAATGGAGGAGGCGGCGGTGGTGGTGGCGGTGCTGGTGGTGCTGGCGTAGGTTGTGCTGTTGGAATTATAGATTTTGCTTGTGCCAGAATTATTGCCTCGGTTTGAACGCTACGATCTAATGTTTCTTTGATTAACGCTGGTGTCGATGTTGATGCCGATGCATCTAATGTTGTTTCAGTCTTTTTTCCACCACATTTGCAACAGTATCCCACTTTACCATTCTCCAATGTCTCTGTTTGTACACTTACGTCTGGCCAGTGCTGACTTTGTGCAGTACCATTGGGAGTTTCATAAACGGTAACATCAGTAGAATTTAATAATTCATTTATTTGAATGCAACGCTTTGAAGGTCTTCGTATGGGTGTTCCTGCCGCAAGCATTTCATTGATTACTTCATGGACATCTTCTATTGTGTTACAACTTAGCAAACGCTTGCGCAAAAGTTTCACTTGTGTTGAATCTGTGAGTGCGCTTTCAACTTGTACAGCTTTAGGTACGCGTGTTATTGCAGTTGGTGTACTACTGTAGGGCCAAGCGGAAACTTTATCCAGTTTACCGGGTGTGAGTGGTAACGAAGATGTTGGCGCTTCAGTATGGGTCCATTGGTACATGTGGTAGGGCTGTAAAATTAGAAAATTTACTTTAAATTAAATTTATTTGAGGCAACTAAGTGACTTAGTAATATAAAAAAAAATTGTTATCCTACATATTAAAGTTATACAAAATTCTTATTAAATAGTTTTCTAGTATTTTTATTTTTATTTTTTTTATGTATAACAGATCAAGGACATTGAAGTTTTTTCTAAAGGAATGACATCCAGAGGTTTTAAAATAAAACAAAAAATCTGCCTAACAAGGGTGAGTTCTCTTTACGATAAAGCAATGTACATAGTAAGTCACGTCACGGACGTACAGAGAGTTTCAGATGTATTAAAGTAATGTTTTCAAAATCCGGCAAACAAACAAAAAAAAAAAAAGAAGAGAATAACAAATATATACATAACTCCACTTTTCATTAAATATGACGTTCCAGGCATATCTTTAAATTGCTAAGGCACAAAAAAGACTTCGGATTCTTTGGACTGCTTCCAGATCTCTTCAAGCGTGGGACTTAATGTTTCAACATGCATCAAATAATCGCTCAAATTAGGGAGACGAATGTTTGCCAGACGACAAGAGTATGATATCTATTGTTCTTATCTATAAAAGCGCAATACTTAACATTGGAGGAGCTCTCGGAGCATATCCTGCTAAATATTCCTTAAACCGTTATGTGCAACGTCTGTGGCTTTTCTGTACGTTACTGTTCATATTTTTTAAATGTGGCTTCTGCCCGTCAAAATTAATCCACTTATGCGACTTTGTACGTACTGTGCACTGTGGCAATAGCAAATAGTAGTCAAGATAATCATTTGATTATTTGACGATTGTTCTCTGTGGAACCGACTGCCGGACAATGAGCAAAGTTGCCAATGCGGTTTTCATAAAAAAAGATTCAATCGAGAAATCTCATTACTATCACTTAAGGTTTAATAACATTGAAACTATTTTACCTCTTACCATTTAGTAGAAGTGTAGTTTTAACTAAACAAGTACTAAAGAATTTAGTGGCGTTGTTTTCTACTACCACTAAAACAATTAGTGGAACATATTAATACAATTTTCCTTTCATGAAAATTATAAAAGAAAATTTAACTTTTCAATTTAAGTCCAATGCTACAGTTAAAGCTTTATTGTATTAGCTTTTGAATTTCACTAAACGTTTAATGGACGCAAGCAGCGCTGGACTAATTAATGCGTAGGAGCAGAGCCGGCCTTAGCTAGTGCAAGGCCCCTTGCTACCAGTAAATCACATAACAAAAACCGCTGCTTTGGCTCTGCTTAAAAAGTCATACTTGAGAAATTTCGCAAACTTTAACAGTAAAAAAAATGTATTCGCAGATTTCCTTAATTTTTTTTTGATATATATTACGTAAGGAAGTATGGTGAATTATTATTCAATGTTCCAGCAGCATCATTTTGCAACTTTTCTTCTTCCGAATTTTTTTCTATTGCAATATATGAAGGAACAACATTTTTGTTTCTTCACATTTTGCAATTCTTTACAATAATTGCAAAAGCTTACTTAAAGAGAGAGGAACAGGTAAGGGGTATTTTTCCACTTTTCATTCATAAATTCGAATGCTTTTCAAAAACAGAAGAGATAAGACTTCAAAACGGTTTTTCTCTAATAACTTGAAAATTATAAGATATCGCACAATTTTTTGAAATCAGCATCGCCAAATTAATGGAAATTGATACCCATTTTGAATAAAAAGTTTAAACCATATGCCACCTTTGTATGGGAGGTAAGCTTTTACGTTTGCGGATTTTTTTCCCACACGGAAAAAAAGGTTTTGTAAAAAATAGCGTGAGATATTCAAAAAAAGCAAAATAATCAAGAAAAATTGTCGCATATCCCTGTAATTTCTCATTTAATGGGATTCCAAATACAAATTGATGAGTAAACTACAAACATTACAGTCCAAAACTTTATTTTTACAGTTTCAAAATGTAAAATATACAATGTGGTTAGAAAAAAATTTAGTTAGCAAAAAATACTGAATAAATAATGAAAATATCATATGATCGACAAGTAAAAATTACAGGGCAAACTGTAAAAACTTCAAATTTATCACATAATAATACATTTATTTTATGATTCGATATTACTTTTTTGTATTAGCATTGTACAAATCCAACAAGAAGAAAACTGTGTGAATGTTGCCAGACTGGCTCTCTGTCTCATGATAAATTAAGAAGTATGATTGAAAAAAAGTATGATTGTAAGAAAATATAGAATTTGCAGTTATAAAATATTTTTGGAGTTAATTTTACATTTTACAGTGTGTAGAATGTAATATTTCATTTATAATTAAATCAATTATTACAGTGTGCACACTGTAATATTTCATTGACACTCAAATCAATTATTATAGTTTTTCGCTTACTATCCGGACATTACAGGGTAAAATTGTAATTATTATCGGAAATCCAATGAATTTTTACAGATTTTTTTTTCCGTGCATTAACAAATTTTTGTTGTGTTAATTTAAAAAATATCTGTCCCAAATTTTAAGAGTCCAGCGCTATTATTACAATTTCTGTCCACCGTTTTTGATCTTTCTCCAATAACTTGAAAACTAAAAAAGATATCGCCTTTTTGAAATCAGCATCCTCGAATTAATGGAAATTGATACCGATTTTGAAGAAAAAGCCACAACCACATGCCACCTTTGTAAGGGAGGTAGGCATGTCCGTAAACCGATTTATTTCATATTCACAAATTGTTGTTTTTAAATCTAATTAACATCTGTACAGAGTTTCAAGAGTCCAGCATTTACTACCATTTATGGCCGCCATTCCATATAAACCCATATATATCACAAAAGCCTTCTAAAGGCTACCTCGAACACCATCAATGATTTCTGCGATTTTCAGTAGCAAAAACGTAGTCATTGATGTACATACATATGTACATATTAATGACAATTTTTTTTGTCATCAAAACTTTTTGTAAAGTTTTTACACGCAGAGGGGCGTCGTATTTAGTTTTTAGCCCCGGGAACTGCGAATTCGGCGTAAGGTATAGTGAAATTCACTCCGTCAATTGTATAACGAAAAATAGAGATTTTGAATTTCCTTTTTCAACATCTAGGAATGAAGTCACAAATAGTTCATATCTAAATTGCATTCCCTGAATGGAATCGAAAATGTATTTATCCCTTTTGCAATGAAATTGAAAAAAATTAATTTCGAATTTCAATTCGTTGATATGTAAAAAAAGTTTTCTATTACGAAGTATGATTCCTGTAATGGAATCGTTAAATTTATCATTTCCTTTTGCCATAATATTGAAAAAGTTTTTTCCAAATTCCATTTCAAATGGAATATAAATTTAAAACTAATAATCATTCTTACACAAGAGACAAGAGTAAGGAAAATAAACTTACCCTTGCGTTATGTTAATTGCGTTCAAATAATTTGGTATGAAAATAATGACACTTTATTTTATGAGATTGAACTTTGCTCATGCTTTGTGGACTTTTTTTTTAATATAGCGATGATCTCTGTTGTCTGGAAACAGATGTCACAACAAACCGAAACCAAAACCGAGACCGAAATAATGCTAACAGCACAAGATCAAGTGTCATCTTGTGTATCTCAGCAGAGTTAAGCGCCAACTGCATTAGCTAACGATCTGTGCCATTGACTTGACGATTGAAGCAGCAAAGCATTAAGACACATTAATAACCATATCGCGTGCGGATCCCTTTGATACAGACATTACGCGTTTGTTAGCGCAAATGCGATGCTTAAAATATAAACAGAGTATGACACTCTGATGTGTGAGAGATCAAGTGAAATGCGCGATTTGTTTTTAAAATTTCCAAAGTTATCAGTCACATATTTTTAAATTTAGATTTACAAGTCAGTGTGAAGTTTTGCTATGGATTGCGATTATTAAAGCTACGTGAATGAAGAATTTGTCACTTATTAAATCACATGGATTGATAGTGCTGCTACAAGTGCACAGTATGTACTTATAAAAAAGTATTTTTCCAAAGCTTATAGAAAGATTTTGTATTATTCTACTTATTAAATCAATAAATGAAAAAAATGTATACCAAACTGTCTACTCCCTAATAACGTATTTGTCAATAAGAGATTCTTATTAAAAAAATTCAAAAAAAGTTACACCCAATGTTCTAATCGAAACCATTAGCGAACTAAAGTTTATAACAAATAAAATTATAAGCATTCCTAACTCATTCACCCTTCAATAAATGTATCATATGATAATCTCTTTTCAAGTATCATGAACAAATTCACTTAACTCAGTGTCAGCTGCGCCATTGGTTTAGGGTTTTTCTTGTAAATGGTTGTGGTAAAAAAGATTAAACTTTTCCAAATTAATCAAAAAGTAGGCTCACATATAAATCTGTATATATGCGATCATATGCGCAATTTCATAACCGGCAATAATATATAAGGAAAACTTCTTTTCCCATCATAATTAATATTGACGGAGGAAACACAACTCATAACTCCTCCATACTTCACATAAATTGAAGATAAACAGATTGACAACAGCAGAAACAACAAAAAAAGGGAAAGTGACCAAACAAATAACCAACGAACAACTGTCATCTAAGGATTTTCATTTCGTACGATATGTGAAGTTTGTGTCATATAGCTATGACACATGGTGTGGACAACGCTAATCTAGCTGGTGATATGAAAGAGGTCAGTATTTTGTTGTTCAAGTGAGTAGTGTAACCATGGAGTGTTGGCGTCAACAAGCGTTTAACCACACCAATGAAAGAAGTTGAAACTTCTACTAACTTTATATGTATGCAGTATACATGTAAGTACATACATACACATATGATCCATAGTTTCAGTGAACGACGAACAAAAATTGTGAAAAGAAACTTTTTCGTGGTTTACATTTACATGTCGCTTTATCCTCGGAAATATGTACGGAGGAATTATGTGGCAAAGGATAAAATATGAGTTGAAAAGAGCAACGAACGAAAAAAAGTATTTACCTACCAAAAATATCATTGTTTCGTTAGTGGTTATATGTTATTTGGCAAGGGAAAAATATAGTACCCATTATATAGTCCAATGTCTAGCGAAAATGTTACCATAGGTAGTTGTAGAACGAAAATGATCCCATACTTAAACCCTCTAAGTAGAGCTCTAACGAACGTTACTTTTGGCAACTGCTCTATGAAGATGTTGAATTTTATGGCAGATTTTACAGCAATAGGTGGGTATACTACTTATTTGAAAGTACCCGAAAAAATAAAGATCTTTGATAGGCCTTCGAAACTAAAATGTTCTTGCTTAGAATCATAGCGAATTAAAAGCTTCTTTTCTCTGAAAAAAAAACGTTTTTAAGACTTTTAAAGTTTTTCCAAAGGAATACAAAATTACCATGGTACCTGCATGAATATTTATGATGAAAAAAAAGAAAACGGGATTAACGACACCGTAGACGCTAGCGTGCCCAGAAGCTATCCAATCCTAAGAGTGCTATCTAGTCCTCAATTCTAACCACTTTACAATAAAAGATCGAGAAATGCATGTACTTCTATAATCTGAATTTCCAAATCATCTATTCTTAAGGTAGAAGCCTACATGCATGTATTTATATAAGCCAAAAAAAGCCAGTCCATGGATTTGAAAATCAATGAAGACTTATGCTATGAAAAAATGATAGACGCAGAAGATATTAAAACTCACAAACCGTCTATAAATGCGGACGTTATCATCAAATTTCAGCGCTTTAAGCTTGACAGAATGGGGCTAAGTGAATGCCAAGGAACATATCACACCAATATGTGAAAAAAGTATAATCTTGGTTGATTTTTAAAAAATATGTCCGGCATGTTGGATCCTTTATCTTCAATTCGAAAATTTTGGAAATCGAATTCTAGATTCGCAATCGGCGACCCCAAAAATCTCTGTATAAAAATTTTGGTATAAATCGGTTGATTTTCGAAAATAACGTCTGCCATCTTATATTCGCCATCTTGATTTTGTAAAATCTGACCTCGGATTCGTGGTTAGTGAGCCCCAAGACCACCGTATATAAATCGATTGACTTTCAAAAATTCGGCCACCATATTGAGTTTATGACCACCACATTAGATCGACCATTTTGGGGTCTGTCAACTTTCTACGCCAACTTTTTAGGAGCTACAATTTTAGCCAAAAAACGACCCGATCGGTTGCGAATTTTTATTTTTACAAGCATTTTTAGCTGGACACTCAATTTTCCTCCGGCTTCCGGTCGCAATTTTGAATTTCGTGCGTCTTGATCGATTAAGCCAATTTTTGGCTACCTGCACGGTCTTATCAGATTGACAAACAAAAGCATGAATCTACATGGAATTCTCCTGATGGTGCAAATATGTAAATTTATCAGGTTTGCATTAGCAAAACCCAGCAAAGCTGTCTTCTAGATGTTAGCCTAATGAGAAGCGCTGACTTTGTTTCTAATCACTTTCTTGTTATTATCAGACTACAAGTCCGCAAATGCTCTAACCGCCTAAGGACAAAAAAATAGAAATATATTCATCAATCTTAGTAACATCACCGTCTCCAACCAAAGTTCAATTGATGAGAGCAACCACTTATGGGCAAATCGGAAGAACTTGATACCTTATTATTACTGTCGAACTCTGACACAAAACACAGTCTGATTTGATCATCCACAACAACTGCAAAGTTTAAACCCAGCTCGTCAACGTTCGAAATCAAATAAACCCAATTTATCCTAAAACAGCGCTATAAACTCAAAAGAGATGTCAAACCCAGCTGTGTGGACGATAAAAGACCTTGGGCCAGTAAAACTTGAGGTAGAAAAAGATTAAACCGTATATTTAATAGCCATTCCCGTCAAAGTAAGAGAAAGGAACACTTCTAACATCCAAATGTATGGACATTTCAGTATCACGCTGAATCTTGACAACAACGGCAATCGAATAACGAAAAATTCCGCAAAAGTTCTCTTAAAACTATAACATACCCACCAACTCAAGCTAAATAAGTCACCATGTCACGACAACATCCAAAGCATTTAGAGTCAACCCAACGCTAATGACGCAAATCACTACTTAATTCCCTTTGTGAAGCCATTTAAAAAGAGACACTTCCAGACGTGTGACTTAAAAATTAAGTTATTAAAGTTCCTAAGACGGATGACTTCACCCTTTATGAGAATTATAGAATATATCATCAGGTATCAATAAGAACTTTGGTGGTGGAACCTCCAGGATGATAAAGGCAAAGTAAGACCCAGAACATCGTGGTAACGAATGATCGAAATTGATATGACAAAAATCAAGACGAAACGGTACAACATTAACAACGAACCAGGGATCGTTATAGTTATATACTTTAGTTTTAGCACAGGTCCTTGCGATAATATTAGAGTTATAAGCCCAGGAATCTATTTCCTCAATAGGCAAGACCTGAGTTTGAAAAATGTTACAAGAGTCTGATAGTTGAGCGACAATGCCAAATTTGAAACCATTTGAACAGATAACATAACCAAAATGACTGAATTTAGAGCCATCAGTGGAAAAGATTAGACAGTGTTGTCTTCTCGGCAATCCATCGATTCAATCCTATCAAAATAAAATAAATTGTCAACTATCCACCATACAAAAGTATTCAGGACATTCAACCATTTGGAACTTTAATCCTAAAACGTATTAGGAAAATTTCATTTAATGAAGCTTCACTTAAGATATGATCAAATAATTAAGAAAGCATTTTTTCCATTATCTAGAACAGGTCCTTTAACTGTTAAAAATAAGCGAATTAACATCTTTAAGCAACTTTTGTACAAAGGATAAGTTTGAAGTAGCCACAAGAGTTTTATTTTTCTACTACTGTTAAAGAATGCTAAGCCTTTTGCGTACCTCACCTGACTATAAAGCATTTTGCGAAACTTATGAAAAGAAAATAGAAGACTTCTTTCATTTTTGTCTCAAGTGCGTTCGTTAACTTTGTAACATTGGGAGAGTGTTCTTCAGTTTCGTCAAGTTGCGTACTTATGTCAGCACTTCAATGTCATTCGTTAACCTCATCGTTCGAGTTCTTGAACTAGTGTCCGCCAGTTTTTTGGCTTTTTTTTTATTCATTTATCTGTGTCCTATCAGGGTGTCCTTCTGTCTGCGCGTCATTTTTATGACAATCACGATAAGAAGTTATTCAACTTAAGAATTTTTTTACTGCTATTGCTATGGTACTCTTTTACTTACGCTAAATGATTCCAAGTCATTTTTCTCAGATATTTGTTTGAGCACACCGACATTTATCAGGTTGTTGCAATACTGCATCGTTAGAGCATTCAAGTCCTGTTCGCTTAAATTGCTACTTCCACCTTTGTTGCCAGCGCCAACACTGCTGCCACTTGATTGTAATGAAGAGATAAGCCATTTCATCAGCATTTGACCTGCAAAAAAATAAAAGTTGACAGGTTTAAAAATAAAGTTCCAAACGATGGCATGTGGTTACGAGTTTAGTACTTATTTTTATGGTTTCATAAAATATTTGAAATGGTTCAAACATTTTCGCTAATATTTTTGAAATAAAGAAAAATTTTATTTTTAGTAAATGACAGA
Source organism: Meiosimyza platycephala (assembly GCA_963662105.1). NCBI lineage: Eukaryota > Metazoa > Arthropoda > Insecta > Diptera > Lauxaniidae > Meiosimyza > Meiosimyza platycephala. The sequence continues at coordinate 17,143,653 of OY759210.1, forward strand.
AATTCTATTTTAATCTATAAATGATGTATATTTCAATAAATTTTTCATTGTTTGCTATAAAATTATTATGACCTAAAAACTTTATTATTATGACGCAGCATATATTTTCCTAAAGCCAAGGGTTCTGCTACATTCAACCGAAAAGTTTTTACAAAATTTTGTGTCGTGAACCGCCGCTAGCCATCTTCGATTTTGTCAATAAAAGATGTCCGCAGCAGGGGGAGGCGCAATGGCCGTAAAAATGGTCAAAAAAGGACAAGCAGTGGGAGGATGCAATTTCCTTTTCTGACATGATTTTTTTTTAACAAATCATTCTTAAATTTTTTTTGTTCATCACAAATAAGAAAAAAAAAAATCATAATCCCTTGTAGACATCCTTTAGAGGGGAGAGGGTAACAAAATCGGACATGAGCGAACGACTTGTTAACCACTCCTTTATAGTAAAACTTACAACTAGACGGTTCTTCCTTTAAACAACACATTGAGTTTCCCATATCTTCAACAACGTGAGTTGATTTTCATAAATTTTATTATTCCTTCTTCAGTTTACGATACTTTCAAAAAAACTAAATTCGTAAAAATGCACCAATCTTAACGATAGTCTACTAAATTAAAATTTTTTTTTTAAAACTCCGCTCGTTTGGTTTTACCGCAAAGTGAAAATGTAACCAACTAATTATAACCGTCAAGTTATGCAACACGTTTAGTCATAGACTTGTAAGCGTGTTCGCCAACGGAGCTTGCAATAAACAAAAGCTGTTAAATTACAATTTCACAGATGAATGTGCGTGCATTTTAATAACTAATTAAAGAAAACAATGCTAAAAGAATACAAATATCTGTAGTATATTTCAATAATTTGATTGTTCTCTTTTGTAAAATGCAAAATATTCTACTTGTGCTGAAGAAAGCAGGAAAGCTCAAACTTTTAGTTTAGTTCTGGTGCAAACTAGAGATTAAAAACTCTAGAGACATAATTTCAGTAATGCACAGCAGCATTAGCTTGCCTTAGTGCCGATCAGATATTGGGCTTACAAATATGTCAAATACAGCGTGTAATTGCATACATTTTAAAAATGCATAAGCTAGGGGGGAAGGGACGAAGGGGGGCCGTTGACCCGGGCACAAAAGTTACGGGGGCGACAATATGATCCTCGTTATATATAATATTAACATCCAAATTTTACGAGATTTGATGATGAAACTTTTTCTTCAGATGCAAAATGTGTCCAAACCATCCAGATGGTGGTACGATGCATGCAATAAAAACAATTGAAAATCTAAAGCTGTCACAACTAGAAGATTTGATTCATAATTATAGATTGTCTGTACCAAGCACCTTGCAAAATGTGGACATGATTTGACAACAGGATGTGACACGCTATAACTTGGTATTTATAGTAGCTACATATAGCTGTGAAATTGGGTACATAGATGTATAACGTCAGTACTAAGCTTCGTGAGAAATGTATACGAGATTGAACAACGGAAACTGCGGTGGTGGAGCCGTGGGTACAGGTTACACACAGGATACTTTTGCCAGAACGCAATTTCTTTTAAACACTATGTTAGGTAGCAGTGGTAACCCGATTAAGAATCGATTCACTTAGTCCAAATGCTTATCTATTCTAGAACCACAGGGTATTTAACCGTAGCCTCTCATTGAACCAACTAGACTTCGTAATAAAACTTAGTAGCTGACCTACTATGCTGACATCTCTAAAGTCATAAAATAAAAATGAACTTTGTGTCATTTCCTAGCAATTCCAAAACAGGTACAAAGAATATGTTTAATGTTTTCCTCCTCCTCCAAATCCCCACAAATTCAAAAGGTCGAACACCTAATCCCTCTGCATGTCTGCAACAGTACAAAAGATAATGTCATACAATAGCCTTATAGCAAATAGATGACAATCTATTTGCTTATGTCATCTGAAAGAACCCTCCTCTGCTATACATATATGTTTATGTCATCTGAATGCGGCCCAACTCGATCTTTCCATAATATTTCTTTATGAAAAATTTAATAACCTGGTACTGTCTTTATTAGTAAATTTAAATGTATTAGGGGCGGCACTACGCCACTGATAAATAATATAATAGGTAGGTATATGACTTGCCAAATCGATTAACTCTATAAAACAAAGGGTTGTGAAAAACACAAAAACATATTGAAGTTTTCATAGCAAGCACTAAAAAATTGCTTTGACGCGTATATTATAAGGAAATTTGAATAGTGGACTTTACAGCATCTGTACGATATTGCGAATCGTTCGTCTAGCACACAAAATTTTAGTTGGAACGGAACTTATGCTTTTTGTAAAACGAAAAGAACTCCCAACAAGTAGAACAGTTAGAGTTTCGGAGGAAATCGTCAAATATTCCTATGAAATGAAATAAAATTGAAACGATAAATGTCAAAATCAAGCAAACAGTTTTTCTGATCGTTTGCCGTTTATATCAAGTATGAGTAGATTTGACAAAATCGAGCCAATTATCGAAAATTCATATGTGGATATTTTCGAAACAAAATTTTTTTCAGCAAAATCAAAAGATACGGGTCAAGTAATTTTATGTATAAAAGCTGCAAAAAAAATTTCGAGCGATTCTAAAATATCAAGTCCAAAATTTTGTGCGGTTTATAAAAGAATGACCGATATGCTTTGCAAATTATGATCCCAAGTCGGTGAGCCAGACCATAAGATATCGCTTGGAACGATTGCGCCAGCTTGACTGATCAAAAAAAAAAAAAAACATGTGTGCAGTTCACACGTTGTAGAAGTGAAACTGCGAAAGAATGAGACGAAAATGTTTTATTAAAATGATAAAAGTTGACAGGATCCAGAATAGGTACAGCAAGGCTTTGGTAGTTAATCAGTGAATTATGTAATTGAAAAAATTTAAGAAATAGCAAATCTTTCCACGCTTATGCCTCAGCTTTTGATTAACCCATCTCGAAGCTGATAGTTTTAGTGCGCTCAGCTCGATGAGTACTTTAATTTGATATATCATTTACAGCTGTAGATATTCTAGATCCTAATTAAATAAAAATCGTTTCTTGTTTTGCGTTACAAATTTTTCAAATGAGCCCCACTAAAGAAGTTTCACTTTAAAAATAAATCCTATATATAAATTCACACATTCAATTCTTCAATTGAATTTTCTTTAAAACTATAATCCCATTTAAGACTTACATTTCTCATGATTCATTGTTGAATCCTCACACAATGTCCACAAACAACAAAGTGCCAAGTTATACATCTCCGATGATGTTAGTAAACCCTTAGGTTTTACGAGCAAGGACTTAACACTGCTGTAGTTGCGGTTCTTTCTGTGACGATAACTACCATTAACGTAGGTGGTAAGTGGATAACACTTTGCAACCATATAAGAGATAAAGTGCTCAAGGTCATTCGTGCAAAGCAAATTACTCGTACCATTACGTACATTAAGAAAATGACGCGATTCTCGAACAAATAAACGACAAAAGAAACTTTCCACCATAGATAGTGAGGTGAATAAGGTGTGCGATGACAGTGGCGGCAGGGAAAGAAAATAAGAATCATTGTGGTTAGCTGACAACAATCGATTCAAGTGTGGTACAGGTGTCAAATGTGGAACAAAATTATCATCATCTTCAACATTATTTTGACCCAATTGAGGCGGATGTGCTGGAGTGACCATCATCACTGCTGCTGCTGTTGCTGCTGCTGTTTTTGCTTCTGAAGCGGAAACGGAAGTTGGTATTGTGTTGAACTTTTTGCTCGACCACGTAATTGGTTGAAAACTCAAGGGTTTCAAGGGTAACTGCTGCTGCTGATGTTGTTGTTGTTGTTGTTGTTGTAGCTCTGTACTGGAGTTGTACATTGTGGTTTGGCCATATGTGGCCAACAAAGGACACCAGACACCAGATAGTTTTGTTGTTTTCATTTGCATTGCTATTGGTATGTAGGTGTTGTTGCTACTGATTGTTATATCTGTTAGCATAGTTGTGTCTCTGGCAATTGTTTCCGGTTCAGGTATTAAGCTGGATGCTGCTGCTGCTGTCTGAAGCAGTTTGTAGTCTGTTGTTATTTCTGAACTTGATTTTGTTTGTTTATCCTCAGAGTCATAGCATTCGTTGTTGTTGTTGTTGTTGTTTATCTCATGATGGTGTAAGTTTCTGTTTTTGTGGTCATTTGAATTGAATTTTTCAATTAACAGTGAATCCTCCTGTTCTTGTTGTTTTGACTGGTTCTGATAATTTTGATTTTCATCGACCAAGTCTAATTTTGTCCAACTTTGCCGTGCTTTTCTATTACGTTTATTTTTAGTCATTTCGTTTGTAGTTTGTAGGATAACACTTTTAATCAATTCTAAATCTTTTTATAAATTTTCTTCACTTAACGAGCACTTATAATATTCACTTTAATTTAATGTTAGTCTAACGTTTGTTATTACAGACGCATAATGTTTTTAATACCGTGTTATCAGCGCAAATGATAACCGTTCACTAAAAAGCTCATTGAATCAACTCTTGACGCTGAACAAGCAACAGTTGATACTTTAAACTACACACATATAATATTTTTTTCCAAAGTTTTTGTTTTGATTGCAGTCTTGTCTTGTTCTTGGCATTGATATCTTTAATGTTAAAGTTTTCTATTTATATTTTCTGATTTTGCTAACGTTTAATTAGTTTGGGCTTTGAGTCATGTGTCATTATTTATTTTGATGTCTAAGTTCTTTTTCACCATTGCGATTAGAAATATAGGTACGAGTATCATTTATTGTAATTGCTTGATTTGACGTTCATACATAGAGAGAAAAAGTGGAGTGATTTTCAAGCAAATTGTGAAATTAATAGCATGACGATGTAACAAATTTCTGTTATTGATAGTTAAAAGTCGACAAGTTAATGAATCTCACTGCAAAGGATCAGAGAATTTTAAAAACATATCGAAAAGTTCAAGAGATTCGAAAAATTCATATAAAACCTTTTTTTGCTACTAGGGTATATTGTGCGTCAGAAAATACCGAAAATTGAAAAGTATAAAGATTATAATCTTAAGGAGTGCGTCATAAGAAATTAGTGCACACGTTTTTGCTTATAACTTCTTTCATAAAAAAAAAGTTAAACTATTTTGATCAGGTTAGCTTAAAAAATCATGTCAAATACTATTTCATATTACTTTGAAGTCTCATCTAGGGCTGGGAAAAATCGGTAAGGAAAACTATCGACATTATCGATAAACATCGATAACTTCCCCAACCTAAATGCCAAGAGAGGAAAAAATTTAATTTGAAACGGAGAAAGCAAGTCTATAATAAAATTCAAGTAAATACAAATACTTCATGTATATTTATCAGGTAATGGGTATTAAATATTTAATGCATTTTATCTCCACTTCCATTAAATTGAGTTTAATGGTAATGCAAATTTTTCAATTATCATTAAAGCTTTCAACTTTAATGAAAATTAAAAAATTATCATTAAAGCTTTCAACTTTAATGATAATTAAAAAATTTCCATTACCATTAAATTATTTTAATCATTTAAGTTTAATGAAAATTGAAAAATTTCCATTACCATTACACTCAATTTAATGGTAATTGAAAATGTCCATATGTCCAATTGTCGATAAAAAAAGAAATTGTCGTTACCGATGTTATCAATACCAACAAAAACTATCGATAGTTAACGATGTCGCCAACTATCGATAGTTACCGATGTTTTCCCAGCCCTAGTCTCATCTATTATTTTGCGAAGACATGAGCAGTAAAATAAAAATGCATGAAAAAAATTATAAAATTTTTTTAAATAACCTGCAATGTAAGCACATAATTTTATTTTTCTCAGTGTAAGACAGCATGAATATGTATGGTTTTTCTTTTATAGCTACTAATAAGCGCTAGAACGTCTTCTGGTCATAGCCAAAATATCACATTTTGTTAATACTAACCAATAAGATAAGAAACAACTGAGAAGATTTCTTATCACCGTAAAACGTCACGTCACACAGTGGATGGATTTGTATGGAACGGCGGCCATAAATACACCGAAAAAAAAGACCGTACTAAATTTGAAGAACTGCCTTCCTCCGGTTTAGTGTAAAAATTTTCCTTAATCTAAGTTATTTTTCCTCATATTTATGAAAATATCGTTGCATTTAGTAATTGAGTCCTTTGAAATGAGTTCATGTTTCATCAAAGCAAGTCAAAGCTCTTCCTCAAATATAGATTTTGTGGTTTTAGTAAAATTTTCCTTTGAAATAGTAAATTTTTCTTTGGGAACAATTTTTGAGGACAACTTGTTCCTGATTTGAGTAAAAATTTCCTCAATCTAATGGAATGTTTTGGTTAAGGAAAATCGTACTAAGTTTTAGTTAGTTTCTTCAAAAAATTTACTATAACGTAGGAAAATTTTCCTTAATAAATGAGTGGCAGCACTCGCTGCTTTACTCGCTGAAATTAATTTCTATTCTTCTCGTAAGTATTCTGTTTTTGTCTATATATTTTTTTAAATAAAAAAATAAAAAAATTAAATAAAAAAAAAATTATGTCGTCGCCGGGATTTGAACCGAAGCTTCCCTGATCAGACAATGGTTGTTACATGCGCAGTTTAACAACATCATTTTAGTATTTCTTAAAATGCTGTCGGTGGCTGAGTTGGGTAAGATGAGCATCTTAGAACAGTGGCGGCATGGCGCAAAACACAGGTTCAATTCTCGGACAGGGTGACAGGTAAAAAAAAATTAAAGTTCTTCTTTGAAGTTTTAAAAACGTATTATACAATTAAAATAAGAATGACTGACAATAAGTGACCATCAAATAAGAAAATTAACAAATTTTTTTTGAAATCAACGAATTTATTTTAAGTAAATTTCTTTCATTTAAGGATACCTTCATCCTTAGAAAAAGTAAAATGTTCCTCAGTTTAATAACCTTGTCCTCTTATTGAGTAAACTTTTCCTTGTTTCAAAGCAGCAATATTTAATTGTACTAAGGAATCCAACTTACTTATTTTGAGGAACCCATGGCTTTAGCTCGTATTGAAGGACATTTTTTCCTTACATTTAGGCATTTTTCCTTAAACGGAGTAAGTTTTTTTTTCGGTGTAGTAATAATTGCGCTACACACTTGAAATTTGGTACATATGTTTAAAATGTAAAAATAGGAAAAATTTGTGAATATGATTAAAATCGGCCCACGGACACGCCTACCTCCCATACAAAGTTGGGATGTGGTTGAGACCTTTTTTAAAATGGGTATCAATTCCCTTTGACTTGGCAATGCTGATTTCAAAAATGTTATTAATTTTGCGATATCTTTTATAGTTTTCAAGTTATTAGAGAAAAATCAAAAAAGGTGGCAGTAGTACTAGCGTTAGAGTCTTGAAATTTGGCACAGACGTTTTTGGGTTAAAACAACAAAAACTTGTGAATATGAAAAAATCGGTTCACGGACACGCCTACCTTCCATACAAAGGTAGAATGGTTTTTGATGTTTTATTTCAAAATGGGTATTAATTCCCAATAACTTGGCTATGCTGATTTCAAAAATTTTATAAATTGCCCGATATCTTTTATAGTTTACAAGTTATTAGAGAAAAATAAAAAACTACTTATATTAAACACCACATTTGAAAACTAGATACAGAATATAAATAACGAATTTATTGGAAAATATAAAATAACAATTACATATAAATAAAAACATAAAAATTTTTAATATATTCACTGGAAAATATATAATTAGAATAATAAAAATAATAATAATAAAAAAATAATAATAATAAAAAAAATAATGATAATAACAAAAATGTTCATAATCGGACTTAAGCCCCATATGCTGCATCTACCATACCTTCACTACGTTATATTCAGGTATAAAAAGGGTGAACCCCAAGGGGGATAGAAAGAGAAAAAATATCCCTTTTCAGTTCCCCTCTACTAAAGGGAACTTCTTTCAAAATTTAAGCATCTTATTTCACACTGTAAGCCTTAACAATCGATAAAATTATTGTAAAGCGTTGCAAAATGTGAAGAAATAAAAATATTTTTTCCTTCAAATGTTGCAGAAGAAAAGTAATCATAAAAAAGAAAGTTCTGAAAATTTGCAGCTGAAATCTTGGATTTTGCTTAACCATACTTTCTCACATAACATATTAAAAGATTTCCGAAATCCGGGGATATACTTTTTTTTTTTTTGTCAAAGTTTGCCAATTTTCTCAATTATGACTTTTACAGCCCTAATTTTAAAAAAATTACCATAATTCACACTTAGAATACAAAAGCCCAACTAAACATTTTTTGAAAAGTATGATCTATAAACTTTATGCTAATATGCAATTTTGGTATATTTCAATAAAAATAAATTAATAAGAGCATTTCATAAAAGTCAGTATTTTTTGTTCCTTCTAAGACTACATTAGGAAAAACTTGATAAAAAAAAATTGTGAAAATTTGCAGCTGAAAATTTGTTTTTTAGCTAACCATACTTTCTTACATTACATATAAAAAAATTTTCGAAATCCGGAGATATACTTTTTTTTTTTCTGTCAAAGTTTGATAATTTTCCACTTTTATCATTTTTCAATATAATTTTTGGAAAATCCGTACAATGCATATAAAGACGATAAAAAAAAATAAAATTGATTTTTATAAAGTGGAAGTAGTGTACTTTCCGCCAATATGCTATATTATAGCATTTTGTTTCAAACAAGTTAACTAGAACGCTTTATCCAACAAGCACTTTTATAAAAAGTTTCAAAACAAATTTAATACTTTTGTAGTTTTTTTTTCATTCCCTAAGTATTCTCTGACGATTCCCTTAAAAATATTTTCAATCCCTAGCACTTTCAAAATCTTCCTATTTATGGCCACAAAAATCCACTGACGCGTCAGTTGTTTTTAGACTGATGGAAAAACAGTGTCGTCGAATCAAATAATATACTGTTTGTGAAAATTTGATTTGAATAGTGAACATGATTTTTGGAAAATAATTTTTTATTTAAAAAATATATGCTGTACTGTTTTTTCATCAGTCTAAATATGGTATTAGGATCAGTGCTTGGGATATATTGACAACGAAAGAATTCGCAATGAGACTAAAATCGCTGCAATCACAGTATTCACTTTATAATGAAAAATTAAAATGGACAAAATAGTCCTTAACCTGTATAAAGGTAGACTTCATCGTTTTTTCCTACTCTTTTATTAAATGACCAAATTATGATTACTATAAGCTTATGTGACATAGTCTCCACGGACATAATCCCCATTTTCAGTATGGGGATTTTCGGACATTATCCCCAGAAAATAGTGGACATAATCCTCAAAGCTATGGAGACTATGTCCGGAACGGATGCGGACATAAACAATAATTGTTATTGACCACTACAGTAATTCTACATAAAAGTTAGGGTAAATGGTGGCCTTGACTGCTGCTCTGGATTTACATCCTCCAATATATCCAACACCAGCTATGAAGTGTCATAAGCCCAAAACAAAATGGTGATTATGACCGAAAAAAAAGGAGATTAAGCCCATTACATTAATTACATTTTTTGAACATAACCCCCATACGCATTATGTCCAAAAAATTTTCGGACATAGCCCCATACCAAAAATGGGTATAATGTCTGAATTTCATAAGGACTATGTCCGGTAACCGCTAATATCTTCCCCAATAGCAATCACCCCTTGTTGAGAGTAAGTCTTTGGTTTTGAACACTGGCAGTCAAAAAGGTGCTTGCAAGTCTCAATGTTAACAATGCCTTAAGTCTCATTGGTACATCTAACACTGGCTTGGCCATTGCGCAAATTTTTTTTTATATTGCCCACAATTCTGTGAAATTCTATCTTATTGGAAAGTTAATAATATCCAGTCAGTTCCCAAAAAAAACCTTATGTTCCAAATAAATTGATTTAAAGCAATCGTCAATATGGTGTACGGATAAATCGTTTTACTGGCGACTTAATGTAACTCTTCATTGAAAATGAATGATAAATCGTTTATTATTGATTTAATGACACTCACTCTTCACTGAAAAGTAGAACAAATGAATCATTTTAATTTCATCATTTTGTATAAAGTAAGGCAATTGCTCAAGACATTTTCAAAGCATTTGATCGGGTAAGGCATTGTGTCAACACACTTAAAGTAACTGTGTTTGGCGTTGGTAGTTCCATAGCCAGTTAAATGTCAAATTTCAACGTTCTATAAATATTGTGCTAGATGGGGTCGTAGGTATCTAAAGACACTTTTATAAAGATGGTATATTCAGAACTTTCAACGACTTTCTTTTTAGTGTTAATCAGTGACTTTATGGCCGCGATTCGAATTTCCGCGATTTCATGTTATTGCGAACGACAGAAATTTTTGTCATTTACATAAATTCCTTAGAGATTGAGACAAAGAGACGAATCATAAATGAAACACTTGCCAACGATCTTAAAAATATAACCGAGTGACAGCGCTGAATTAAAATAGGGCTATAGCCTCGGGTTCAGAGCTAAAAGGAGCACTCAACCAGCATTGTTTTTAATGTATTACGGTATGACTGGAGGGTATATACTATATATATATATATATACTATATATATATATATATACTATATAGACAAAAACCTACAGATCTTTTTAAGATTTTTAGTGAGTTGCCGTTGAAGAAAAAATTTTATGTGTGTGGAATGAACTTTTTTGTTTTGCTCATCAATATATAATTATATATTTTCATGCATTTTTACAAAATATCACATCATAGATTTTTAATGTTCACATATAAAGGGCCATTTTTCTTAGCTTGTAGCCTCGGACCCCACATAGTCTAAGCTCGCCACTGTCAACTGTCGTCCCGAAAATAAAGTCAATTTAGTAAAATTCAATATGCTAATGCCAAGCGAAAAAGAGAGAAACTGTTGTAGGATAACGACTTGCCAAAGCGTTTCACGTATGAATCATGAGGAAAGCTCTCAAGCGATTGTTGGTGAAGGTGAAATAAAAATATTTATTTAATATCATTGGAGTCAACAGAGCACTGCCTGGCAAGATTAGCGACGCGAATGACAGATAAGTGAGATCGAATCATAAAGCATTGATATATAGGCAATTTATAAACTGCTTTAAATGCCAATCTATGAAATCATTGCATGGAAAACTCAGTAACAAAGTCAATGCTTTCTATTTGTACGGAGCCAACCCCTGTTGCTTTGGTCGCATTAAAAAAATTTTATATTTAAAAAATACATTTTTCGTTGCATACTTTGAGGCCCTCTCTAAAGTATGCATTTCTTATAACTCTCCAGTTCTAGGCAGAACTATTTCATCTTTAAATTTAATTTAAATCCTTAAATATTAAATGCTCAATTGTATGCACTCTCACGGTTTTGATTTATGCAATTTTATAATAGAAGTAAGTCATTGCAAAAATTCAATGTTTCATAATAATTTCAAGAATTCAAGAAATGTGTATAGCATACTGCAAATAAGCTTTATGAATGAATGCAAAGAGGTAGAAAAATAAAAAGAACATAAATAAACAATTCAATGGAATTTCATTTTGTTTATTAAACCATTTACCCAGTTCTCCCTTTGATTTTCTTATGATTTGCTGCAATTGTGATAAGAGAAAAGCGCTCTTTGAAACTCAGCACAAAAGTATGCAAAGGAATTTTCTACTTACTACGAGTGAGTGGAATTTCAGCGAATTTCAGCAAAAATTTTAGTGCTTTGAGGTGAAAGACGAAAAATGGGTAATGGATGCTTGTAGATTTGATAGCAATGATTTAACAATTTTTATAATCTTAAATAAGAAAATACCATATTTTACAATAAAAATGAAATTGAAAAAGGTAAATGGTTTTTTATTTGTAGAGCGCATAGCTTAGACATTTATTAAATATAAAAACTTACAGATATTGTTAAATGGATCTTAAAGAAAAGTTTTTTTTGACAAATATGCTTAAGTGCTTCATTCACGTAAGGCTATAAGTATGACGCAATAACTATTGTAGTGAACATGCTTAAAACCACAGGATTCTAATAAAGAAAATTTCACAAATTTGTAGCACTTTGTATATATATCTTTGAGATGGAGAAGTTCTGATACAATACAAAATATTGTCGACGCGATAAAAAATTAACGATTCTGCAAACTCCTTTGCCATTTATCGTACAAAATAATTTAGCTTTGGTTTTTTTTATCAGTTTAAGAAGAATTTTATTTCATAAAGAATTCATGACATAGGAAATGATGGCAGTACTCGATGGCCCAATAGAAAGTATGCAAAGCAAAAAACGCGTCCTACGCTGCAGCCGGTTCGTTTTGGTTATCTGTTCTTTCATTCAAAGGTTTCTGAGTAATGTCTTTTGAACGCAATGAACTCCTCCTAATTCTATTCGACAATCGTTGCAACCTTCAAATTTTTTTTTCCAAGAAGTGCACAAAATTCTTAAAACTTAATTTAGAGGAATGCGTTTACTGATGGTATAGAGAAAGTCAAAGGCTCTGCATTAAAAATGATGACAGCGCGTGGCATGGACAAAGAGGATGGGGCATTTGGCTGATTGAACGACAATTTGTTGCTGCGGTAACGCACTTATCCGCGTTTGCTATTAAAGTTGAAGAAAATAGGCTTAAATAATTACGCAAAAAATACGTGAATTTTCTTCTTTTTGATAGACTTCACAGTAATGAAATCATATTTATGGATTACGTTACATACTTTGATTATTAGAAAGGGACGAGTAAGATGACTTCAAAGAATAATGTGTACACTTGTATTTTTTTATAAATACAGGTCGTCGCTCGCGGGTAGAAAGGCTTTAACTCATAGTAGTAACTCATTTTTGAAATTTCTCAGGAGGAGAAAAAACTTTAAAACCTCAAATAAAAAAGTTTTGTAAAATGCGATTCTCAAAGTCTAAAGTTAATAGTAATAAATTACTCAAATATTATTTACATCAATGATTTTTTGATATTTGAACATTTGCACCAAAAATTGGTATATTCGTCATATATTAAAAATGGCAGCATTTAGATCAAGTTTTGAATTCCATAATTTTAGCCCCTGTGACTATCTATAATATGACGTCATCATTTTCGAAATCAATATAGCCGTTACAGAACTATGGACATAAATGGAAATATGTATTTGCACCTTCCATTCTTTTCCTAACATACTCGTCTTTCTGGGGAATTAGGGAGGAGATTTTACATGCGTTTTTTAGATTAGAGCTTTACCTAACTTACGCTACCAATGTCGATAAAATATAGCGATATATATATATATATATCTGTAAAAAAATTTATAAATGAACCTCAAAATTAAATTAAAATTCACTATTCGGTAAATTTTATTTAATTTTTCTAATTTCAATTTGAAAAATGTGTGTCTAGTAAAATTGCAATTTTTTAACTACTAATAGTAGATATGAATGTATAGGTATATAAATGTATACATATATGGTTAACAGTCACAACCACAATATAACCACATAATTTTGCTCCCCATTGACTGCCTTTCTTTGCTGTGGTTTTGCCACCATTTAATACCAAATTTAACACTTACACAGTCAAACAAATCCAATAACATAATTTACCCCAGTGAACGAATATCTTTTAGACTCTTCTAGAAGAGTTAAATTGAAACTTTTCATAATATTGCATATTAAGAAAGTTGATTTTAGCGACTGATTATTTTATAATTAATATTATTTAATCGAACTTACAGTCATTAAGCAAAGACCAATATTGTAAATTTTTACTTATTGATCAATGCCATTTTTCAACAAACATGACAAAGATAACAAATGGAACAATTTTTAACCTGGTAATTGGTGACATGTTTCGGCTATTACCAATAGCAGCAGCAAGCGAGAAAGTGACAAAAGATGACAAATGGAATATGCGCATTCTGTACACCTCATGACAAGTACCTCAGTGGCTCAAGTGTTAGAGCGGCCGTCGCAAAATATGCAATTGCAATGCTTGAACGGTCAGAGGTTCGAATCCATGTACAGAATTAACCAAACTGGTCTGATGAGGCTATTGGTAATAGCCGAAACATGTCACCAATTACCAGGTTAAAAATTGTTCCATTTGTTATCTTTGTCATGTTTGTTGAAAAATGGCATTGATCAATAAGTAAAAATTTACAATATTGGTCTTTGCTTAATGACTGTAAGTTCGATTAAATAATATTAAATATTGCATATTTTTAATAATTTCTCAAATTTCATGTTGTTATGATTTGATATTAATCTTTGGAAATTGCATTGTACAAAAATACGACAATATAATTCATAACCGAATCCAGTTTCTCACGCACAAACTATAGCTTGACTTCAGAATATGATCTCGTAATCAAATGATCACCTCGTAGATTCATATATGAATCTTTTGCGATTAAAAATGTTTACTGGGACTATACTCGTAATTGCATATGAACATTTGTAGTGTTTTACACTTCCGATATGTGTTTATCTCTCTTACTTCCTCTACTTCTATTTATCTTTTTTATATTAGCTTACATTTATCTTTCAGTTGCTGCATCTGTCTGTCTGTTTGGATTTGAAAATTTGCATTTTGCCTTATTATACGGGTACAAACGAGATTATAAAACAATTTTGTTGCAAGTTGCTAATTTGTGGTAATTATGAGATATACGTTGTGAGTAGTTTGTATGGCCTCAAACTAATGATGCACATTGCGCGGTCTACTTTACATTAGCATATACATATATTACAGTTTTCGGCATAAGTTTTTGAGATATTATTATGTGCAATATTTTGAAGTAATTTACTTAGTAGGTAACTTGTACAAAATTGTGAAATAACTCAAGAAATTTTCAGAGAATATTTGCGTTGATTGCAAAAGAGTTTATTTCGTTTTTGGAAAAGTTTCACAAGCACAAAGAACAAAAAAGTAAGTATCTTGCGCGTTGGATAGGCGAGTACTTTTGGGCTTGGGATGATACTTAAAACTTAACTTATGTATGTATGTACGTAAAGGCCATGTGCTACCATGCTGAAATCTTCAAAGGTTTTTTCACACAGGTAGCAGTGGCGCTACGGAAGAGGTGCTGCACCGATTCCACTCCTTCTTCGCCTTTGCAACTTCTTCAATAGTCTCAGCCGAGCGCTCTCTCTAACATGTCGACTGTGAAGTGCCTTGTGTCCTTATAAGAATGCGTTTTGTTAAACTGTAAAGGTTTTTGTTCTATTTCTGGTTCAAAGTTGGCCACAAAGGTATAGAAGCGGCGAGCCACCTCCGATTGATTAGGTCTCCTGTTCTGTTATTTAGCTCTGTATAGAATTCTTGTAGTGGCACTCTTATATTTACGACTATGTGCTCTATGTAGTAACATACATATAGTACCTGATTCTCTCTGAGCAAGTTCGTTGGCGTCAATGCCATTATGGCTGTGCACCCAGCAAAGTCTGAAGTTATGTTCACAAAGGCGTTTTAGGCATTTTTTTTTAGATTATTATGCACTTTAATTTGATGCAATGGGATCGTAAGGCTATGATTGCTGTTCGGCTATCGACATATATGTATGATTATATTGGAGAAAAAGGCTTGGTTTTTAATAGTTCCGTTAATCCGTAATGACATCAGCGCTCTCTAAATTCTTGATAGGAATATGAATTCTATAGGACTGAGTTACTAAAAAACTACCTCAAGTTTATTTTATCTCTTTTGATATGCCAAAGTTTCTTTTCAGTTTCTGAGTGTAAGGTCACCACATATCAATTGTTAACATGTGTTCCAAATTTTATAATTTTATGTTAACAACTTTAAGAATTAATTTTTTAATTAAGCTTGTCGAAAATTTTCATTGCATAAAAAAAGCTAGTAGTAATTGAAATTTTGATTAGTCCTTTGAGACAAAATATTCTACTGGTAAGTACTTTAGATTGATATATAAAACTTTTAATTCCAAAACAAAAGTGGAATTTCGGGTACCCACTTGGATGATCTCTGTTTTTACGACTAATAATATGAAGAGAAAAAAGAAATTCGCTTTAAAAATTTAAATTCTCTGGCCTATTCCATGCTTTAAGAAGCGGTATTATATAATATATTTGTTGGAACAAAGTTCACCCATCAACGATTTCTTTTCAATTTCAATTCTAGAAAATTGTAATTCGGAATCGATTATTTTAATTTTATGGCAAAAGAACTTAATTAATTTATTCTTTTTCGGTTCAATTTAAGAAATCTTTATTTGTAATTGAAAAGTTTTAGTTCCAATTCCGAGAATTCGATTTATATATTGCTTTATTCAATTACATGCCTTTGAAGGCATACAAAATGCAGACGTTTTCCTAAAAAATGGACAATTGAACTGTTTTATCAGATTCCTTAAAGAATCAAGTTCGTTGTTATCGTTGTATTTGAATGAATGAAATTAAAACAATTTATTCCTTATAGAAGTAACAAAATTCAATTTCTTTGAAGTAGAGTTTGACTTCTAAACAGCTCTGACTGAAACAACATACACAATTTAATCAAGAGTTCAAATCATGAATGTTATATAAACTTAAGGATCCGACATATTTTATGCAACTGCTTCAAACTTTCACAAATGTAACGTTCAGTGGTAAGAACAAAAACCCTAAAAAGATGTTAAGTAGATGCTGTGAGAAACTCGTACTTTCATATATTGCACCATTAATTTTGAAAACTAAAAAGTATTTCTTAATGATTGCACACTTACAATAATATTTGTAAAGTAAATCATTTTGAATTTAAAACTTTCTAAGCCCGACTGATTAACAAAATATTGATATTTCCATGTGAACGAACAGGCAATTTTGCAACTCAGGACAAAACTTATGCTTGTAGCTAAAGAAAACACAAGTTTAGACGCATTTGTATGGTACAACTCCTAAAAGTACTCTACAGAAAATTTGTTTTAAATAAACAAGAAATTACAACCAGAGCGCGATTGCGATTGCGAGTACGAACTGATAAAACACAAAGATGAGCTAGCGTTTACTTCACACGCTTCAATCGCTCCACACCAAAAAAAAAAAAATACAAAAAAAAAAGTGGGAGATAAAAAACAAACTTACCTTCGAACTTTTCATAAGCAGCGAAGCTTAACTTTTCCGGCACATAAGATGAACGCTTCGAACCGATGGCTTCCATATGCGCTGTCATTCCAGCGGAACCACTTCCGCCATTTACAGCTGCTGCTGATGTTGATGAGCCGGCAGCAGCGGCGGCAGATTTTTCAAGCGTAAACGAAGCAACTTTTTTGAGCACATTGCTGCTGGGTGAAGCGCAGCAAGAGGAAGCGGTAATGGTGTTGGCAGTTGTGGGTGCAATAGTTGTAGTAACAGCTGGCGCCGATTCCGTTTCGATAGGTGCAGCTGAGGAGGTGCTGATGCTGTTGCTGCCGCCACTTGCTGCCTTGGAGGCATCGTCACATGGCTGAGGTGTTGGCTGAGACTGAACAGGTGCTTGTGCTGATGGTGCTGCCGCTGATGATGATTTAAATGAAATTATAACAGTTGATTGGGTTTCCGCCGGAGATAGCGTAAGTTTTGTAGTATCTGTTGAAGCAGAAAAAAAAGTAGTTGTAGTAGTGGTAGTGATGGTAAGAATCGTAGCAAAAGTTATGAAAAAGGTTATCCAATTGAGTTGAATAACATTTTAAATCAACATTAAACTTTAAATAAAAAAATCAGTTACAGAAACAAAAGCTATCGAGTTTTGACGGTAATTTGTAAAATTTTCAAAAGCAGCGACTGTGTGAAGGTTGCTGTCAAGGATTGCCGACAATTGTTTAGAAGAGTCAAAAATTTTTTTTTTATAAATTTGTTTCTTAACTTCATCAATTTCCTTAGAAGAAAAGATATAATGGAACATAAAAAATATTAATAAAAACTATCTAAAACATGCTTTTATGACTAACTAAAGTTTACTGGTAGCGCAAATTAAAAAATATAAGAAAACTTGCTGATGCGATTTTACGGGATTAAAAAACACTGAAAAAGTTTTTTATAATCATTTGGCAAAAGTTATTGCCATACAGTAAGGGTAATCTAGATAAATTTGTTTCTGAAAGAGCTTAGTCGATTTTGATCAACCATCTGTTACAAAATATTGCGAAGACTATCTGTTCGTCAGTTATGTCAGCTTTCATCTATTGTCGCAAATGCTAGAGGGGAGAATAATTAGAATTTCAAATAAACCTATTTACGGCCCCGTACGAAGTACTCGGTATTAAGAAGAGTTTTTGCCTTTCAGCTTACTTATATCACTTACAGCTTACATATATTTACACCTAAGGTTTTTTTAGGCATGAAGTAAAATGGATTGAGTGAACTACATGTTTTTATTATTAAAATATTGGCAATTCATTAAATGAACCCTAGAAAAACAAGAAGAAAATCTGAATTTTTCAAGGGTTCTTGAAGAGTAAAGCTTGTGCGGATAATCCTCGAGCTGTTTAACATCTCAAAGATAACGTCATCGAGCAAATATCACTAATTGAAACATCAATATGCGAAAAAGTTATATAAAACTTTGTCAAAAGATTGAAAGCCTGCCGAGCTAGCAAAGAAGAACACTTGAACAAAATTCTTTTTCGTTATTAGTCGGAACCAATGTACATACTTTAATTTCAAATAAAATTTAATAAGAATTCATACAATTTATGTCTTTTATTAAAAATTTAAAAAGATACCTGAAATTTGAACATTTAAACGATCTTGCGATTTGATTAAACCAAATTAATAATCTTAATGAATTAAATAGTTTGAATTTTCTGAAAAATAGACATTGAATGATCTGAAAACTTAAAACGATCTGGTATATGCATGTGTACATACGAAATCATCTTAGTGAGTAGACACCAAAATGATTCGTATGATGTGAATAATCTAAATGATCTGAATAATCTTAACGATCGCAAAAAATATGGGAGAACTTAGTGATTTGAAGAATCTGACCGAAGGCAATAGGCTGAATTATCGTAATGACTTGGATGATCTGAAGATGTCGAATGTGCTAAGTGACATGAATGATCTAAGTCATTTGAGTGATACGAATGATCTAAATCAGCATTTTCCAAAGTGGATGTTTCAATAATTACTTGAATTACTTCACTGAACGATTAAAATTATCTGAATAATCACGAGCATTCGAATTTCAGGAATGATCTTAAACGATCTGAATACCTAATAATTTGAATGTTTTATGTACGATTTAATAATATTTGAAATATATGAATGCGTTTAATAAAATGATTTGAATCGTTTGAGTTCCCTAAGTTATTCGAATAATCTTAATGACCCCAATTGGCGCCTTTGATAAAGATTCTTTTTTTTTTTTGGAAGGGGAGATAGAGATCATCAAGGTCTATGATTTGACACACATTTTAAGCTGAAATCTCCAACTATAAACTTTTTTCTGAAAAAACTTGTGCCAAAAAAAGGTGGCAACTCACATTTGGGACGGGATTTGGTAAGGCAGCCCTATATATTTTATTAGAGATCATCAAGGTCTATCATTTGACACACATTTCAAGCTGTAATCTCAAACTATAAACTTTTTTCTGAAAATCTTGGGCCAAAACAAAGGCGGCAGCTCTCATTTGGGACGGGATTCGGCAAGGCAACCCTATATATTTTATTATAAATCATGAAGGTCTATCATATGGCATACATTTCAAGCTACGATCTTAAACCATAAACTTTTTTCCAAAAGAAGTTTGCCCAAAAAACAGGTGGCTGCCCATATTTGGGACGGGATTCGACAAGATTACTCGAAATATTTTTTTTAAGGCTCATCAAGATCTATCATTTGACATGCATATCGAGCTGAAATCTTGAACCATAAAAATTTTTCTGAAAAATCTTGGCCCAAAAAACAGGTGGCAACCCATGTTTGGGACTATAATTGGCAAAGCAACCCTATATATTATATTTAGGCTCTACAGGTTCTATCATTTGACATACATTTTAAGCTGGAATCTTCAACCATAAACTTTTTTCTAAAAAGTTTTGGCCCAAAAAACGGGTGGCAACCCACATTTAGGACAGGCTTTGGCAAGGCAACCCTATATATTGTGTTTAAGCTCATCGAGCTCTATCAATCGACATACATTTTATGCTGTAATCTTATACATTCGACTTTTCTACTGCCGGCTCTCCGTCTATATGAAGCCAACCGAAATAAGCAACGCTCTAACGCCAGCGTGTTCGATTTTCCAATTTTGACAGAGCGTTGACAAATAATTTTTAATTTCATAGTGTTGATATTTTTTCCTGTCACAAAAAGTAAAGAAATAAACTCCACATGATATTTGGCGCTACGCTCTTATTTAGGTTTAGCGCTCAACTCACAAGCGTAGCGTTGGCAAAGTCAACGCCCACCGCTCTAATTTAGGTTGAACAGTATTTCTCTAGTTTTATTTTTAATCAAAAATTTTTCATAAATGCAGCTTAAAATTATAAAAATTAATTTATAAACAAAAACTTAATGAAATTCAGTGCACAAAAGTATTCGGAATTTCGACCAATATCTTAAATAGTAGATCAAATAGAAGTCCAAAAGTATTGGAACAATCTTCAAAATCAATTTACATTTAGATTTCAGTAGTTCAGTTTAGTTTCCATTTTGTTTTCGATATTCAGAGTTGGACTTTTTTTATTGTGATTTTCTTAAAAGAAATATGGGCAGAAAATAAAAAAAAAAACAGTTTCGAAGAGATTTTATTTTTGTTTTGCGTGAGCAAGGAAGAACCCTTAAGGAGGTTGCTGGTAACGTTAGAAGAAGTATTTCGACTTTCCACAGCATTTTAGAAAGAAACACAATTCTCAACGCTTCGGTAGGACAGCGAAACTAATCATTCGAGACAAGGCGGCTATCATACGAAAAATTAAAAATCAACATTGTTCTTAAGCAGTGGAAAAAAATAAAAGCCTCGTTGAATATGCTGGAGTACACATAAGTTCGCAGGATACTCAGATGTGCCGGTTATAACGGAACAACTCCACGTGTCAAGCCATTAATAAGCGAGGCTAACCGTAAAAAGCGCTTGGAGTTAGCAAAAAAAAAAACACTTAAATTGCAGCGAAGGGCTTTGGTCTAGCGTTATTTTTACCGACGAGACAAAATATAATATTTTTGGACCCGATTGCGGAAAAAAAGTATGGAGTTACGCTAGTCCAAAGCCCTTCGTTTTTTAAAGGAACAGCATTGACCGATTTTGTAAATTTACAAGAACGGCGGTCTTTATTGATAAGTGTTAAGTCTATTAAAAGAGTGATTACTTATGAGTTGAAACGAATCAAACGTTTCATTTTTTACAAAGGACGTTGAATCATATTTCTAATCATATAACGCGCTCCTGATTGTTTTGCTCTATGTACGAATTCTCATTTGAACAAAACAAAATATTATTTTTTCAAATAGTGAAATTTTTAATTCCAGCTTTGTGAGTTGCAGTACTTAAGCCCGGGTAAGTGCGAAGCGTTCGGCTGTACCTTCAAGAACGTTCTTCATTTTTGAAAAGTTCTTGTTGGCAAATTAATCAATGCAAAAGAGATAATTACCAACAATTGGTATATAAAAAAGATAATCCATTCAACATTTTTTATATTGTATAATCTTTACTTTTCATTTAAACACGTACTTTTCTATCTCATGGTAATTATCGTATATATGTTTATACCAACAAAACATTTCAAATTACACCTCATATCATTTACATAAGACAAAAAAAGAAAAAAGAAAGAAAATCTCTAGAGAAAACTGCAAAAGACACTTTAAAGACCTGAACTGTTGCCGCTACGCAACCTCTTTTTGCGCACTAATGTCTCACAACGTAATTGCCTTACGTTTTTCTTTACTTAACTTTAATTTTTATCTGCTGCCTATACTTAACATCATTATTTTTATTTCTTTTATGATTATTTCCCAAAATAAAAGCGAACAAGCGCTTCGCTTCCTCGCTAGCTAGCAGAATATCAAAGCGTTAGAATCTGTCGATGGGCCTTTAAGAGCGACAAACAACCAAAGAGGAACGGCAACCTTTTCAAGAGTTGGCCCCAAGTGTGCCGTTTATAAAGATGGGCGCCGCGCATTTCCGCGCATACAAAACAACTTGATTTAATTAAAAATTAACTTTTAACACAAAACAACAACAGTAAAATCAACAGGAAAAAAAAAACTTGATAGTGAAAAAAGAAAAGCGCACGGGGTTAAAAAACACAATTCTTGAATTAGGGCCATTAGTGTAGATGAGAAAAAATAAATAAAAAAAATTGTGGAACGAAAGAAAAAATAGCAAGCATCCTCGTACAACTCTAGTCAGTCTTTTTTCTGCCAAAAAAGTTAGTTGAGTGGGTTCTATCAGCCCATTGCGTTTAAAAAAAAAACAAAGAAAAAAAATCGACGTGTTTAAAATTTTAAAAATTTTGGTCTTCTTGTTGCGCGCCATTTTCTAAGAGGAAAAAAATTGTTTATTTTCAGTTTTTTCCTTTCGCATTATACCTAAGGTACTGTCTACTCTTAAGGTGCACGTAGCACAGCTGCAATAAGTAGTAAGGGTTCAATTGCGTACACTGAAGAAAATATGGTGTTATATTCTCAATTTCAGTCAGAGTTACGGTATAATGTTTGCATAAATTTGAAGGGAATATTGAACAAATTTATTGGGTTAGCGCTTTATACGAGTATATGCCAAAATAGGCGACAATTCAGATCCAACATGCAAAAGTGCGTGTAAAAGTCAAAATGCGCCTCCTTTTTGTACAGTCATAGTCTTAACCGTCTCTACAGTCCAGTAATCGTATTTTACAGAGCACGACCGAAATACTGACTGCCAAATAGACAGACAGGCATACCAACATAGCTCTGTATATCTACCGAGGAAATGACGCTTAGTAAGAAGGCCTATATCTACTTTGTCATGACCTGGCCTGAGCTTTACAAATGGAAATTCAAAGTCATCATACCCTATTAGTTAATTCGGTTGAAATAATCAAAAGTTTATTATCAATAAAAATGGATTTGAAACAATAATAATTTATATGTACATACATATGTAGTAAAAATATTTGTAAAAGCTAAATATTAGTAGATTGCCTACGGACTTAGAAATTCAACATACCTTGGAATGTAGGCCCGAAAAAATAGGAACGTTTATGTTGATAGAGGCCCATATCTTTTCTGCAAGTGCTTAAAGGCAGAGAATTCTAAAAAATATTAGAGCTTAACTTTCAAAATTTTTTCAAGTGACACTTCACGTGGCCCCCCTCCAGGGGTTGTAGAGTCATAATCATCAAAAAGTATGAAAATGTAAAAGTATATGATGAAAACACATGAACAATTACAATTCACAATTGTAATCATAATTTACAAAAATTTTAGTTATGACCAGGGCAACCGTTCTATGAATTCAGTCGCGATATCGTTTAAATCTAGATTCAATGCATCATCGGAATGTACATTCAAAATACTTAAAGAGCAAAAGGCGTACATAATCATCGAAGGTTTGCTATTGAAGTTCGCTTGTTGCAAGAGCATATTTCTATGAAAAATTATTCGATCCTTATCAATATCTGAATCAAAAAAAATGATTACTTCTTTTTGAAATTTGTCATTTCCAAATAGAAAACTTTCCGCCTGTCCAAGAAAAAAGTGAAAACTTTCGTGTCAAACCTTACTTTCCAACAATTCACTATATTATCAATAATTTCATAGTATTGACTTCTGAATTTTTCTTCGTGGTTTTGGATCTTCAATCAATTATTATTATTCGAATCATTTAACTTTTTTTGGAACTTTTCTTTTGGGTTTTTCTTGTAGTAGTTCAATGATGACGGAAACTCTTTCTTACGGTGTAGAAAATAAGATTGCGATAGTTTGAATGACGCGCGCCGCTAAGAGACGAACGCAAAACTAATCATAACATTCAAATAGTCAATCTCTTAAAACCTCCGGGTAATTGCTTTGTAAATACTTAGTATTCAAATATAGATCTTTGCTCTCTAAACTATTGGGGGGCAAAGCTTCTCAAAATATTTTTTTTTTTTTGGGGAAAAAAGTTCCTTGGACGCCGTAGTCGCCGCATATGCAAGTGCATTTCTTTTTTTGTCCTTAAACCTTTTATGTTATTTATTTTAAAATCGAATATTTTACCAAAAATGTGACGTGGATCAAGTTTCGGATATATAACTGTGTATTAGAACGGTTCAAAAAAAAAAAAATATTTGTTTTTTCACGATGTGTCAGCGGATTACAATAGCGGATTACAATAGTATGCCTAGGCAAAGCCCCTCAAAAGGATTTTCATTAATATTGAAATTTTTGAAAATCGTAGAAAAATTTCAAATCATGCCAGGTCTATTAATTTAGAAAATGCTATTGAGGGGCTTTGCCTAGACATACAAGGATTATAGTACGGGAGGCAGGTTTGCATTTTAGGTGGCGATTTCCTCCCGCTTAATTTTGTTTTTAATTGATAGTTTTGATATGGCTGATAATCGAAAGAAGCGTCAGTCGCCAGGCTAGTGGTGGAGAAAATGCGCATCCTGTAAAAAAAAGAATGTCCAAAACCCATTTCAATTCACTTGAAAATTTGCACAATTAATGTAAAGATGATCATAATAATAAAAATAATAGTCAGCTGCGTGTATAATGGGGGATTATACGTCAGAAACTTACATAAACGTGTACAAAAAAAAAATTTCTAAGGTCATTTCAAATTCAATGAAATTTATAAATTTAGTTCATAATATAATTAGAATGATAAAAAACATAATCAGCTATTCTTTTAATGGGGGTAAGACCGTCAGCTGAGTGATCATTAGGGTGGTTTAGACACACATGGGAAAAATCAAAGTTGCTCCGATCTTCGCTCCCCGGGCACCAAAAGTTTCGTATTGATGCCAATAAGAACCACGTAAAATTTGGTCCATTTCAGAAAAGATTTGATGGGCCCGCTACCGTTTTGAAAAGTGGAAAATGGTCCTTAATCTATCGAAAATCATTAATATCTCCCCGAAGCTACCTCGTAGAGGGATCAAATGTATGACAAGGTGCTATTATGTTTTCTCTTCCAACATTTTTTCTGAACTTACTTACTCCTTATCACCACCCCTTAGGGGGTCTCCCCTGCAAAAATGACATTCTCGTGAAATTATGAAATTGACTCCCCCTCTTCTCAGACGCCTCTGGAGGGGTAAAATGTTAGACCATTTTCTATTGTTTTTACTCTCCCAAACTTTTTTCTCGACACACCTACCCCTTATCTGCCACCCTTTTGGGGGTCCCCCTACAAAAACACAAAAAATTTCGAAAAATAGTTTATAGCTCCCCCGGAGTGACCCGTAGAGGGTTTGTATGTATCCCCAGGTCCTATTATATTTTTTTTTCTAATATTTTTCCCGAAGATACCTACCTTCTATCTGCCACCCTCTTGGGGGTTCCCCTGCAAAAGACACCAAAAATTTTTTTAAATTTCGAAAGACAATTTATAGCTTTCTCGGAGTGTCCCGTAGAGGGGTCAAATGTATTACCAGGGCCTCCCTACATTTTTTCCGAACATATATACCCCCTATCTCAACATCATTGGAGGGATACCTTTGAAAAAATTAAGAAATTTTCTTAATTTTCTGTTTTTGGTAAGGGGACCCTCAAAAGGGTGACAGATAGAGGGTAGATATCTTCGGAAAAAATATTAGAAAAGAAATTATAATAGGACCCAGTGATACATATGAACCCTCTATGGGTCACTCCGGGGGAGCTATGAACTATTTTTCGAAATTTTTTGTGTTTTTGTAGGGGGACCTCCAAAAGAGTGGCAGATAGAGGGTAGGTATCTTCGGGAAAATATTAGAAAAGAAAATATAATAGGGCCTGGTGATACATATGAACCCTCTACGGGTCACTCCGGGGGAGCTATAAACTATTTTTCGAAATTTTTTGTGTTTTTGTAGGGGGACCCCCAAAAGGGTGGCAGATAAGGGGTAGGTGTGTCGAAAAAAAAGTTTGGGAGAGTAAAAGCAATAGAAAATGGTCTAACATTTTACCCCTCCAGAGGTGTCTGAGAAGAGGGGGGAGTCAATTTCATAATTTCACAAGAATGTAATTTTTGCATGGGAGACCCCCTAAGGGTTGGTGATAAGGAGTAAGAATGTTCGGAAAAAATGTTGGAGGAGAAAAAAATAATAGGACCTTGTCACACATTTGATCCCTCTACGAGGTAGCTTCGGGGAGATATAAATGATTTTCAATAGATTAAGGACCATTTTCCACTTTTCAAAACGGTAGCATCAATTGTTTTCTGAAATGGAACAAATTTTACGTGGTTCTTATTGGCATTAATACAAAACTTTTGGTGCCCGGGGAGCGAAGATCGGAGCAACTTTAATTTTTCCCATGTGTGTCTAAACCACCCTAATGATCACTCAGCTGACATTCTTACCCCCATTATAAGAATAGCTGATTATGTTTTTTATAATTCTAATTATATTATGAACTAAATTTATAAATTTCATTGAATTTGAAATGACCTTAGAAATTTTTTTTTTGTACACGTTTATGTAAGTTTCTGACGTATAATCCCCCATTATACACGCAGCTGACTATTATTTTTATTATTATGATCATCTTAACATTAATTGTGCAAATTTTCAAGTGAATTGAAATGGGTTTTGGACATTCTTTTTTTTACAGGATGCGCATTTTCTCACAACCAGCTCCACCACTAGCCTGGCGACTGACGCCTGTTTCGATTATCAGCCATATCTAAACTATCAATTAAAAACAAAATTAAGCAGGAGGAAATCGCCACCTGAAATGCAACGCTGCCTCCCGTACTATTATGCTTTTATATTTTAAATGAAAACAAATTTATCGAGCTGGTGCCTAATGAATATAAGAATTGTAATTGCATATTTTTAGGCCTGCAAATTAGAGACGAAACGAGACGAATGACGATATATAAAGAAACCCATGGGGGCTATAGGAATCAGTGCAAGGGATTTTAACAAATTGGGCATTATATAAAAGTTTTAATTTAGTTTTTTGATAGCTAAAACTTGGAAACTTCGATCTTTCAATTTAAAAATGCTTTCTCTGTAATAATGATAAAAATTTATTTTTACGACAATCGCAGTAACGTCGATTTAAGCTACTTAACGTGCCCCCAGGACCAGTAATTGTTTCGGCAGAAATGTTTTCCTTTCTTTTCAATTGAACTTTTTTTTTATTTCAAATCCTATCATTTCAGGAATCGAAAACTTTTATATTTTCTGCCTTTATTCCAGTGTTATGTCGATCTTTTAAAAATTTTTTCAATTTTTTAATAAGGCGGATATTTTATTTGATCAATGATTTTTTTAATTTATAACCAAAAATGTTGTCTATGACGGCTTCAGAAGGGCTCATTTCTTTACTTTATATAGAGCAAAAAGTCATCTACATCCTAGGAATGTACTTAAATACATCTCAAAGACAATTTTTTAGTTAAAGTAGCATTTATCATTATGAGTGACAATTACTAAGCTACTGAGCTGATTTTAACAAATGAACTGTAATTTTTATTATGATATATTTGAGAGAATTGATATTGATGTTTAAAATCACAGTGACTTTAATTCATTTTAAAGTTTTAATTTAATATAACAGGGATGGTATTAAAGTTATAATCATGTTAGTGATTGATTAAAGTCTTTATATTAATTTTCGTGCAAAAATATCATGACCATCACTTTGTAATCAATATCTCTTACGGTGGTAAAAAACAAAAATTATTATGAAGTATCTATTTTTTGTTAAATAGTCTGACGTAGAAATACATATGAATGAAAAGTACTTACTGCTTCATTTTAATCAGACATCAGACATACTTATTTTTATTAGTTTTTAATAATAATTAAATGATAGGCTATATTCCAAAATTGTTGTTGTTCCCTTTTTTATCAAATTTTCTTAAAATAAAACATTGTATTAATTGTTAGAATATGAAATTAAATCTGATACTATTAGTTTTTTCTATCACATCGGTGTTTTCGACACGTTTGACCACATACATCTCAAAAGGCAGACGTAAATAATACCATATTAGGATTATTGCTGATATTTGGGTTTTGTGGAAATGTGCTGAATCGAGACTTGGAATGTACTCTTTAGAGGGCGAATGTGCTTTTTGACATGGACGCTAAAATTTACTAAAATTTACAAATATTTCCACAATAAAAAAAAAAAGGAATAGCAGAGGTTATCGATATTGCACCATCGATATTTTACAAAAATTTTCTAAAGTTTACAAAAAAAAAAAAAACATATAAAGGTAGTTATTAGAAATAGTCAATGTGAATTTACTAAGAATTTGTCGAATGTATCGAAGCATTTTTTCACATGGCCAATATACTGAAAAAAGTACAAATGTAGCGAAAATGCCATTAATGATTCAGATTCTAAATCGGAAATTACAAAAATTAAGATTTTTAAGATTTACGTACTTCACGAAAAAAAAGAAGATATTTTTCTCAAATATTTCTACTGAGATAAATATTTAGCTAGATATTTAGTGCGTACCCCCCACTGCCTACTTCACAAGAATGCCTTTCTTCACTCCTGAAGCTTCTTTTGTCCTTTTTGTTTGAATTTTATAGTTTTTTTTTCTCAGTGTATTGGCCCTTTAGAAATGTTGCTGATATCTTAAACTGCAAACAATAATCATTAGGCTGCTTTTAAACAATTTTCGGGGCCAATTAACAATCAACAATTGAGAGTCGTGAACCTTTGCACGCGGCGGCGGCGAGTACTCGCTGTACACGGTAAATGGGACAGCCTTAAGTGGGTGTGGTGCCTATCTCTTATCGTTTAATTAAAATTTAAAAAGTTTGTCAATTTGTGTTTTGTTTTGTTGTACATAAAAAAAAAAAAATAAAACATTTGATTACTTTAACTTTAACGGGTTGTTTTAATGATGGGAATTTTTTTTTTTTTTGTTGTTATTGAAGAGCTTAAGACGAACAGAATTTCAAACAGATATGTGACAAGGATAGAACACAGCTGTGTTATTTTGAAAAATCATTAAAATTGCTGGTAGCAAATTGATTTAATTTTTTTTTTTCTGTTTTGGAGTTGAAATGTAATTTTAATGTTTATTCTCCTTTTGACTGAAAATTTTCCATTTGATTTTTTAAATGAATTTAAGAATGTCATGAAAATATTCTTAATTTTTTCATTTTAAGCTATAAGTTTTACTTTTAGCCTAAAACCACTAATTTCAAATGACTCAATATTTAAATAACAAACATTTGTGGAGTGGTTACTAAATCAATATCTAAGTATTTAATAATCAAAAACGAGCCTATAAATAGCAACCCAAACAAATAACAACAGAAGTCCAAAAAGTGGTAGCAAATAACAAATGTAAGGTATAATTACTCAATCATACCCTTTAAATGCTTGAACGATTCATAATATTCACATCAATTTGTTTATTCATTTCAAATTCAAAAGAGACTATCATAATAATAGAGGAGACATTTCCATTATCGTCACATTAGTTCCACATTAGGAAGGGTAGTTTTTTTTTTGTGTTCTTGTATCATAATACACAATCGGACACAAGTTAAGGAATTATTTAAATTCCCATTTGACTAAGGCATAAATGAAACAAAATAGTCACAACAAAAAATTTGGTAAGATGGTCAAAAGGATACAGCAGGACATATGTTAGTATGTATGTACGTAGATATCAGTCGTAGGTACTATGTAAACAACAATAAAAAGTAAAATGCACTACAAGTTAGGAAATTGCAAATCAATTTTTTGAAATGTTGCTGAATACTGATGTTCACTTGAGTTTTGTAGTTCTTGTTTTTGGGGAAGATTCGTAAAAAACCAATCGAAAATGCAAATACAATTACGACTATAATAGACATAACAAAATTCACAGCATAAGTTTATTAGACTAAAATAACAATAACGATAAAATCAGATTTGTAGCATGGTACTGTTGAACATAGTCAACAAATATTGACATACCTACATAATTGTTGGAATAAATATCTTTACTTATTTAGTGACAATAAAAAAGCAACATCGGGCCGTATGGTATTAGCTAAAACTTAAATTTATTTGCAAGTTTAGAAACACCACTCACAGTGTGAAGTTCAATTTACAAGAGTTTCTGGTATATTTGCCAAGGCAAATGCAAACACATTTTTTAAAATGATTTTTATTTGTGTGTGTCCATTATTAGATATTAGGGTGTACTTTCAAAATATATGTCTTAACTCAAAGATATGGAGCAATGTAAAAAGTTTACCCAAAAATCCATTTTTTGTGTATCGTATTAAAGGATTATTTTTAACAATGCAAATTTTGGGTAGTAATTTAATTGGTCCTTGCAACTCAGCCAAAGTATAATTGCAGAAAAAAAAAAATAAAAAATCTGTGTTGTTTACGCAGAGTACAACACCAAGAAATATATCAGGTGTAGTA